>CM064058.1:25041357-27541357 GCA_032594955.1 Panicum miliaceum | reverse complement strand
TTACAAGTTCACTAAATTTGAATCTAGATTTGAAACTTTCTTTTACAACTGGGTCCTTGAATCTTACGTGCAGACCCTTCTAAAGATTTAAATTCTTGCAATTGGGTCCTCGGGCGGCTCGGGTACGGCGGCCGGCCGAAATTACTGCGAGGGGCTCGCCGGCGGCGAGGGGTGAGGGTCGGGGAAGGTTCAGGGGTGCGAGGGCTACCTCGTGGGGGTGTTGTTCAGGTGGGAGACGGCCGGGAATGGCTCGCCGGCGTTGGAGCAGAGGCGGCGGCGGCGCGGCACGCGTCGACGGCGGTGCTCCGGCGGGCTTGGGGCGGCCTGGTCCGGTCAGCGAGCTTCAGTGGCGCGTGGGGAAGCTGCTCAGGGGCTTCGCTTGGACGGAGGAGGTCGGGGTCGAGCTGTCCATGGCGAGCAGGGGCGGCGGCGGCGGCGGCAGCGCGGGCGGCGGCGCTCCAGTGGTTCTGGGCGGCGTTGGGTGGGTCAGCGAGCTTCAGGGGGATGATGAAGTGGTGGCTGAAGCTTCAATTTGGGCGGTGGGCGGCGGTGGAGGGCTGTCCACGAGCGGGCGGCGCTCGGCGGCGGCAATGGCGACGACGAGGCGTTCTGGGTGCTGGGGCTCGCGCGGGCGGCCGGGCGGGGCTTTTATAGGGGCAGGAGGGGGTGTGGAGGGGCCTGGGCAACGCGCGGGGCGGAGGCACGGCACGGCGCGCACTGGCCACGGCGGGTGGCAGCAGAACACCGGCGCGGCGTGCGGCGAGCGGGCGCGGGTGACTGGCGGCCGGAGATTTGGCGTGGGCGCGAGGGGATAGCGCGGGGCGTGGATTGGAGAAGGGGCTGCTGCAGCGGCTCGGGCGGAGGGCAGGCGCTGCGACGGGCGGGGCGCAGGAGCCGGGGCGGCACTGTGGCAGAACCACCTGAATTAATCCGGCTCAAGTGTATTAACCATCACCATTAAGGCAATCTCGGTTAACCTTACACTTCAAACGGAGTAATCCACCGGTCTGTCGGGTATAACCTCCCGATACAACCACGGTAGAGCGGATCGAATGCCATACATACAAATGCTCATGCGACGATGAGCCCAGAGAATACCACATTCCAGCAAATATTACAACATTAGCACAAGTAAATATTACAGACCAAGTTTTGAGTTTAGAAACCAAATACTTCAATGATCATACTAAGAAGTTCTTCAGAGTTAAAGTTGCAGCAGAAAATAAAACAACGAAAGCTACTCGACGATAAGGATGTCTCGATGAAGCCCGTACGAGACATCACTCGGCATTATCTCCGTTGGACGGGGGCGTATCTCATTCCACCGACCAACCAGGGGGAAGAGTGCAGGGCCAAGTCAAGCTAGCAATCATGTCTTCGAAGGTCTCACCTGAAAATGAGCCACAAGCAAGGCTGAGTATACTAATACTCAGCAAGACTTACCCGTGCAGCATGTAGTAGACATTCAACTCCTATTTTCTCGCGAGTGACAGGAAATCACTCGACTTTTACCGGAGTCCTATTAGCACGGCATTCTATCGAACCTTACGTCTAGTTTTCAAGCAAGGGTTCCTAACATCATGCAACTAAGTTTTCATTCAACTCCTATAAACTTAATGCATAGGCTAGCATAATTTAGGAAAGAGATGGGTTATGCTCCGGGGCTTGCCTTCACAGTTAGCTTGGGGCTCTTCCGAATTTGGGCTCGAGTCTTCAAGAGCTTCAGTTAGATTTACTTGAGCTTCACGCTGCTCACTCTCGGACGCGGGCACCAGCTCGTAAGTTCCGTCGGCGAGAGTCGTCGATTCTACATGAATGCACAAGTTTAAGTCGTGGTAATGGTAATCGATACGATTTAAGTGTAATTACTACAATGGATAGTTTCTGGTCATGAAATTTTGGATTTAGGCACATCAGGGAAAGATGTACTTTCTGTAAAATTTTCAGCCAATTTTATGTAACAGATTAATTATGAAAAATATATTACATAGTTGCTGTTAGATCTTTGTTCTTTTTGTACATAACAATTTGTGCAACAAATGAGTCTAAGATTTTTACAGAGCTTTCACTTAAGCATGCAGAAGCTACTGTAGTTTTTGTAGGATTTATTATGCAGTATCCAGAGCATAGAAAATATGACATTACACACCTAGGTTATTCAAGGATTCATTATTACAGGACACTACGCAGGGTTTTTGTCAATGTAAATTTTTACACAGCAACCTCTACCACAGTGTATATCCTAGTAAAAATTAGAGAATTTTCCAAGGTAAGATACTATTTTCTTGATTTAATGTATGTTATTAGCGCATAAATCAAATAAGTAGGTTACTGTGAGATAAAAAGTCTCCCAATTTTTCTCTGGCTTCTAGGTACCAATAGACTAGCATAGAAAAAGTTTCATTGGGTGATTCATCACCTAACTGCAGGGATAAAATATATCTAGCCACCTAAGGTATGAAACTAAGTTTAACAAACAGTGTAGTTAGAGGTGGAATTTGGGCTTGATCTTTTTACACAGTCCTAAACATCAAGCAACTAACTTACTGCCCAAAATTTAGGGTCAGCATTGTTCTATAACAATGGGTACAAAATAAGTCCATTAAAGCTTCCATTTAATGTAGAGCAAAATATGTTGAGATTCTGAGAAACTTTTTTCAACAAAAGGGGTAGAGTTTGTTCTAAGGATTCCAGAACAGTTGAGTTTGCAGTTTTCTGAATTTTCTACGATTTTATATGAATTTTACAAATTCACTGAATTTGAATCTAGATTTGAAACTTTCTTTTACAACTAGGTCCTTGAATCTTGCGCGCAGACCCTTCTAAAGATTTAAATTCTTGCAATTGGGTCCTCGGGTGGCTCGGGTACGGTGGCCGGCCGAAATTCCGGCGAGGGGCTCGCCGGCGGCGAGGGGTGACGGTCGGGGAAGGTTCAGGGGTGCGAGGGCTACCTCGTGGGGGTGTTGTTCAGGTGGGGGACGGCCGGGAAGGGCTCGCCGGCGTTGGAGCAGAGGCGGCGGCGGCGCAACACGCGTCGACGGCGGTGCTCCGGCGTGCTTGGGGTGGCCTGGTCCGGTCAGCTAGCTTCAGTGGCGCGTGGGGAAGCTGCTCAGGGGCTTGGCTTGGACGGAGGAGGTCGGGGTCGAGCTGCCCACGGCGAGCAGGGGCGACGGCGGCGGTGGCAGCGCGGGTGGCGGCGCTCCGGTGGTTCTGGGCGGCGTTGGGCGGGTCGGCGAGCTTTAGGGGGATGATGTAGTGGTGGCTGGAGGCTCAATTTGAGCGGTGGGCGGCGATGGAGAGCTGTCCACGGGCGGGCGGCGGTCGGCGGCGGCAATGGCGACGGCGAGGCGTTCTGTTTGCGGTGGCTCGCGAGCGGGCGGCCGGGCGGGGCTTTTATAGGGGCAGGAGGGGGTGTGGAGGGCCTGGGCGATGCGCGGGGCGGAGGCACGGCACGGCGCTGCACTGGGCACGGCGGGCGGCGGCAGAACGCCGGCGCGGCGTGCGGCGGGCGGACGCGGGCGACTGGGCGGCCGGGATTTGGCGTGGGCGCGGGAGATAGTGTGGCGCGCGGAGTGGTGGAGCAGCTGCTGCAGCGGCTCGGGCGGAGGGCAGGCGCAGCGACGGGCGGGGCGCGGGAGCCGGGGCAGCACGGCGGGGTGCGGTGGTTGGGCGCGGCGGGCGGCGAGGCGGAACGCGGCAGCGGCGTGCGCACGCGCGGGCGACTACTGGGCAGCGCGGCGTGGGGAGGGGGCAAAGCCGGCCGTGGCGGAGTGGCGCGGCGGCCACTGGCCTGGCGCCTCACGCCGGTCAGGCGTCGCCGGCCACCTGGCGGGCTGTCGGGCGGGGAGGGGAGAGAGAGGGAGGGACGAGGGCCTGAATGCAAGAATTTGAAAAGTTTCAGGGGGCTGGGTGGAAACAGGGCTTTTTCTCCTTTTTCTAATTCGAATTTCAAAAACTTTTGAACATGAAAGTTGTTCAGAATAAAAAGTTCTACTAGTTTGGTTTCAGGCAACATCTCATTTGGCTTATGGTTTGAAAGTTAATTTAAAAATTCAAAAGTATACAAATGTGCCCAATTTAAATTTGAATTTCAACTTAACTCGTTCTAATTCTTTTCACCCTTTTATTAGTTAGTTAAGCATAGGGTTAGGCTAATGACATTGATTTTAGAAATGTAATTTACCAGGGTTGTCACAGCCTTCCCCCCTTAACAAGAATCTCGCCCCGAGATTCGGTAAATCTTAGTGTGGACATGGGTGCACATACCAGTGGTTGAGATAAGAAACCCAGGGAAATGTTGGTTTAGGTAGCTCTCGGTTTCCCAGGTGGCTTTTTCTTCCGTGTGGTGATTCCATTGTACTTTATACATTCTAATCACTTTCCTCCTGGTCTCTCTCTCTTTTTGATCCAAAACCTTAACTGGGTGTTCGACATATGAGAGGTCGGGTTCCAACGATATTTCTTGTTGTTCCACAATCTCGGTAGGGACTCGAATACACTTCTTGAGTTGAGATACGTGGAAGACATCATGGGTGGCCGTGAGCTGAGGGGGCAGTCGTAATCTGTAGGCTACGGGTCCGCAGCTCTCAATGATTTCGTAAGGACCAACATAACGGGGAGCTAGTTTGCCTTTGATTCCAAATCTTTGCACTCCCTTGGTTGGTGAAACTCGAAGATAGACATGATCGCCAACTTCAAATTTTAGGGGCTTCCTCCTTTTGTCAGAATAGCTCTTTTGTCGGGCTTGTGCGGCTTTAAGATTTGCTTGTATTACTCTTACTTTCTCCTCTGCCTCGATTACCAGGTCGAGTCCAATTATTTTTCGTTCTCCGGTTTGTGACCAGCTCAAAGGTGTCCGACACCTTCGTTCGTACAGGGCCTCAAATGGTGCCATTTTCAAACTCGTTTGATAGCTGTTGTTGTACGAGAACTCTGCTAGGGGTAGGCATTTGTTCCAATCCTTGTCATAATGAATGACGCAGGCTCTCAGCATGTCTTCAAGAATTTGGTTTACTCTTTCCATTTGTCCGTCAGTCTGAGGATGGTATGCTGAGCTGCGAATCAGTTTAGTGCCAAGAGACGTTTGCAGTTGTTCCCAAAAGCGTGCTACAAACTGAGGACCACGATCAGAGATAATTGTCTTAGGTATTCCATGTAGGCAAACAATACGATCGAGGTAAATCTCGGCATATTTCTTGGTAGAATAGGTGGTGTGCACCGGAAGAAAGTGTGCCGTCTTTGTGAGTCTATCCACGATAACCCATATAGAATCGTGTTTCTGGGAAGTGTTTGGTAGTCCAACGATGAAGTCCATACTTATGTCGTCCCATTTCCATGATGGTATAGGTAACGGTTGAAGTTTACCGGCTACCTTCAAGTGGCTAGCTTTTACTCTCTGGCACGTGTCACATTCCGAGACATACATAGCAATTTCTCTTTTCATTCTAGTCCACCAGAAGTTTTGCCTTAGGTCTTGATACATTTTGCTACTGCCGGGGTGGATAGAGAATTTGGAAAGGTGTGCCTCATCCAGAATTTGCTTGCGGAGTCCACGGTTCTTCGGAACGACTATACGACTTTTGAACCATAGGACTCCCTTATGGTCCTGGCGGAAACATTTATACTTCTCCTCTCCGAGAGAGAGTTTTTGTTTGATGATCTTAATTCCTTCATCATGTAGTTGTGCCATGACGATTTGGTCGTGAAGAGTGGGCTCAACTGAGATGTGATCTAGAGTGCCTTGGGAAACTATTTCCATGTTAAGCTTCTTCATTTCTGCACACGATGTCTCATGGTAGGACTCCATGGATAAGCAATGGCAATGGGGCTTGCGGCTCAGTGCATCCGCGACTACATTAGCCTTGCCGGGGTGATAGTGCACTTCAAGGTCATAATCCTTGATTAATCCTAGCCATCTCCGTTGTCTCATATTCAGATCGGCTTGTGTGAAGATATACTTGAGACTCTTATGATCCGTGTAGATATTGCATTGTGTACCCATGAGATAGTGCCTCCATATTTTCAGAGCGTGAATGACAGCTGCAAGCTCAAGATCATGAGTGGGATAATTCTGTTCGTGGGGCCGAAGGGCTCGTGAGGCATATGCAATCACTCGATTCTCTTGCATAAGCACACATCCTAGACCAGTACCCGATGCATCACAATACACATCGAATGATTTGGTATTATCGGGTTGAGCTAACACAGGTGCAGTAGTCAGATGCTCTCTGATAGTGTGGAAAGCTTCTTCACATTCCTCATTCCATACAAACTTTACTTCCTTCTTTAACAGTTCAGTCATGGGCTTAGCAATTCGAGAGAAATCCGGGATGAAGCGACGGTAGTAACCGGCTAAGCCGAGGAAACTGCGAATCTGATGAACGGAGGTAGGGGGTTTCCAATCCATCACCTCTTGTACCTTGCTGGGGTCAACAGCTATGCCTTCGCTGGAGATCGTGTGACCTAAGAACTTTACAGTATCCAACCAAAACTCACACTTAGAAAACTTAGCATAGAGCTGATGGTCTCTGAGTCGCTGAAGAACAATATGAAGGTGCTTGGCATGCTCTCCCTCATCCTTGGAATAGATAAGGATGTCATCGATGAACACTACGACGAATTTGTCCAGTTCGGGCATGAATACCGAATTCATGAGATACATGAAGTAGGCAGGGGCATTGGTGAGTCCAAAGGACATAACCAAGAATTCATATAGTCCATAGCGTGTGGAGAAGGCAGTCTTAGGAATATCGCCGGGGCGAATCTTGATTTGATGATATCTCGAACGAAGATCAATCTTTGAGAAGACTCTGGCTCCAGCTAATTGATCGAAGAGTACATCGATGCGAGGAAGGGGGTATTTATTTTTAACAGTTACCGCATTGAGAGGTCGGTAGTCCACACATAATCTCAAACTGTCATCCTTCTTCTTTACGAATAGGGCTGGACATCCCCAAGGTGACGCGCTAGGGCGAATGAAACCTTTGTCCAGTAGTTCTTGGAGTTGAATTTTCAGTTCTGCCAATTCTTTAGGGGGCATCCTATATGGTCTTTTGGATATAGGTGCAGTGCCTGGTTGAAGTTCAATGATGAACTCAATGTCCCTATCCGGTGGCATTCCTGGTAAGTCATCCGGAAAAACGTCGGCATACTCGTTTACCACAGGAATATCATCTAGCTTAAGTCCTTCCATCTTGTAAGCACAGGAATTCATGCAATCTAGGAATGGTAGGTAAAGGGTAGTGGCTCCGTGACTAGGTGAATTTATCTCAACGGCTCGGGAAGAAAGGTCCAGTGTGACTCCATGCATAGTCATCCAGTTCATTCCTAAAATAATGTCCATGCCGTCAAGAGGTAAAAGGACAAGGTCTGTGTCGATGGTTTTACTACCCAATTTGACTGGTACTTGTCTGACCATTTGGTTTGAAGCAATTTTACCACCCGGTGTTGATATCATATATGACCCTTTGGTGTGACAAACATCCAAGCCTACTTTTGCACCGAATTTTGCACTTATGAAACTATGCGATGCACCAGAATCAAATAATATAACTGCAAGCTTGTTATGGATAGAGAATGTACCCGACATCACTGGGGCTCCTTCAGGAAGTTCTGCAAGCGTGGTGAAGTTAATCCGTCCTTGCTTGACTTGCAGGGTCTGTCTCTTGCCCCTGTTCTTGGTGTTCGGGTTGGATCCTTGACCTTGGTTGGGCTGCCCAGACTGAGGGCATTCTCGTGCGAAGTGGTTGGAACTCCCGCATTTGAAACAACGATTCGCGGGGCTAGGTCGAAGAGACTGCTGAAGAATGGGCCTCGGACAATTCTGTGGAGGCATCGGGGGTCGTACCATGCCTGGCTGCTGTGGGGGTCTGGCAATCCATCTCCCTGGTTGAGGGGCCCTAGGTGGAGCTGTGGGTGCGGCATTTTGCAAGATGCGATACCTTGGTGGTTGGGCACTTGATGGTCCAGCGGGTGCCTTTCTCTTCTTCTCTGCCCGGTGTGCCATGATACAGTCTTCCTGGGTAATGGCCATATTGACCAACTCGTTGTAGGTGTCAGCCCTGGCTAGGTTCAGACGTTCCTTGAGCTTGGTATTCAGACCTCGGCGGAAACGATCACGCTTCTTGGCATCCGTATCAGCGTGATAGCCTGCATACTGGCATAGGTTGTTGAACGCCTGGGCGTACTGTAGCACGGTGCGGGTGCCCTGGGTGAGTGCCAGGAACTCATTCAACTTCCTCTCCAGGAGACCCTCGGGGATATGATGTGCCCGGAATGCGGTCTTGAATTCATCCCAGGTGACAATGTGATCAGCGGGGAGCATAGCAAAATAGTGGTCCCACCACAGTCGAGCGGTACCGCGAAGCTGTTGCGCGGCAAAACGAGCTTTGTTGGCTTCTGAGCATGGGGCCACAAGTAATGTGAACTTGGATTCGATGGTGCGAATCCATGCATCTGCGTCCAGGGGTTCCTCGGTCTTTTGGAACAAGGGCGGCTGGGTCCCTAGGAAATCCGTGTATCCTGCAGCTTGGGGTTGGTGAGCATTGTGTCCACCCCTCTGCTGGTGCTGTCCTTGCACGATCTGACGCAACAGTTCGGTTTGAGCGGCCATCACTTCCACCAAACTGGGCGGGGGTGGTGGCGATTGTCGCGAGCGGCTGCCACCGGCACCAAAACCCTCGGGGTTGCCACGTGTTGATCCAACCATCTGAAACGTGAAAGGTTACCATTAGCAACGCGATCCATATTACTTCCTCGATTCATAAATGATTGGTGTAGTCAAAGACTTCCGAAATCACAGCTAGAAGTATGGACAAAATCTCTGTTTGCTACGAGAAAAATCATAGCTTGTTGTGGGTCCATCTAAAACATCTCATACTTTGGCAGTAGTCAGAGAATTTAGGAATGCACCACTTTGGTATTTAACTTCGGCGCTAGAACTATAGCTAAGGTGGTCGAAAGGCTCATCCTTTGCCTTACTGTCTTAGCTGTTTTTCAGCAGATCGATCGGTAATGTTTCGCCTTTAACTTTAACTAGCGAGGTCCAATAACGCTGAATTTTTGTGAGAACCACGACCAAAAAATTCCTGACAGGTTTGGTATTCAACTCCCTGCTCAGAAATGTAAGGAAACATGGATAAAATTTCCGACAAGTTTCAGCGATTGTGGATTTCATTGTTTACCAACTTACAACGACCCAAGTTTATCGCTGTTCCTTACGTGCTGAGGGTATCCACATGGTTCAGGTGTACCCATCACAAAAGAGTTACTCAACTCCTAGTTAGCCTATTACAACACTTGCCAAAAGTTAGGCTACCCTATCGAGGAGTATGTGCAAAAGTCCTTCTAGGTCGTCATCTAGAAGTCATCCAAGTCGTTGACGGACGACTCGCTGTGAGCAGGAGAGTGAGCTCCTAAGTATCGGCCAAACGGTGACCAACAGCCTCGATCTCCAAGGCGGGCCACTCCGGGTGTAGCGGGTGCGGAAAAATGGTCACGTTGACACGGCACTGGGTAACTCCATTCTCTGCAAACTCCAGTCCGGCGTAACGTGGGGGAATTAGATAGCCCACGGTGCTCAACACGTTCCACAAAATAGAGGGAAAGCCCTCCCAGTGGAGACACTGTGAGTGAACGCGTCCATCCTCATCCACCATCATGGCAGCTGTCTCGGCCATCTGAACGAAAGATCAAATGGATGAGGCCGAGAAAAAGTGTGAAAAGCAAAGGGACAGATTCCGTATAGAGTGCAAAAATAACCATAACTTCCACACTTCTCATCCAAAAATTCTCAAATTTCACCAGATCACTCCTAAGGTATTTGTGAACAACTTTGCTATCAACTCCAGAGCTAGATAGGTCTCTAAGATGGTCTTTCTTTCCAGGTTTTACCTCTCTGTCTACCCAGAAATTTTCAGTGAACAGGGAGCTAGAGTTTCGTGCACCAGGGGAAATCTACCCAGCCAAAATTTACCAAATTTTAACAGAAGCTTCCTGGGTAAATTTCGAACAGGTTTTGTGTTGTGCTCTTTTGCAGAAAACCGCAGGAAAGGGGGCCTAAAAATTTAAGAGGCAGAAGTGCTTATTCTGGACAGAAATCTGACATCCCAAGGTTTTTGTTATTTCTTATTATCCATAAGTTCGGAATTTTTCATTTTTGAACAGGAGATAGAACACAAAATTTGGAACAATTCTTTCAACATGAACTTTACCAGAAAAGGTCATTTTCTTTTATCAATAATTCTCTCTTTTCGGTCATGGCAGATTTGGGACAGATTCGCTAGATTGTCCTTATGCAAACCACGCTTAGATACGCAAGAACCTTACCACTCTTATACAACGCATTTTCAGTTTCAGATATATATGTTCATGATGCATGCACGTCCTATTCGTCCTCACAAAATAAAATAATCGCCAATACTTTTGGTCTTACGAAGATAGTCTCGGTGGCATACACAATACGGCTCTCGCTATAATAGCTAGTCGAGTCTTTCTAATCGTTCCTTAACTTATCGTAATTGCGGTTAGTGTACCTGCAGAAGATTGACAAAGCATATATATTTCATGAACCTTTCATGCCAGCACTCATGAAAGCGTCCGTATTCATTACCGTTTACTTATAGAAACGATATCTGTACAATTTCCGCCGTACAGACGACGTTAACATACGCTATTGAGATAGCGTATTCACGGGGGTACCGTCATGAGACGGGGGTATGAACAGCGATCGCCATACCCTGCGCCAAACCTTCTACTCCCAATATGTTCAACTAACAGTTGGCATATTGGCAGCACCTCAAGTAAGCCACCGCTTGAGGGCAGCGTTCGGTTCGCATCACCGACAGGAAGGCCAAGCTCTCTCAGTTGGCTGAGGATCCTTACCTTCTTACCTTAGCGATGAGTGCGTCGTTACAGAATTTAAGGTCGGTTGTGCATGAAAGTAAGTTTTGACAGAAAGTAATGTGCTGGAAGTCAGTTGATAATATATAGAAGTTAGATAGCCACCTAGTAACTTTCCCATAATCCCTTAGGGCTTTACGAACTAGGCACCATCCTTAACGTACCAACGTATTTCGCAACACATCCTTCTAGTCAAGTTTTATTAAAATGAGTTTTTAAGGCTTGTCGCATTCTCTGGCGTATGTATTTCGGCTCTGGTGCCAGCTGTTACCAGCTGTGGCACCCGCTACGGCTCTGATACCAGCTGTGGCAGAACCACCTGAATTAATCCGGCTCAAGTGTATTAACCATCACCATTAAGGCAATCTCGGTTAACCTTACACTTCAAACGGAGTAATCCACCGGTCTGTCGGGTATAACCTCCCGATACAACCACGGTAGAGCGGATCGAATGCCATACATACAAATGCTCTTGCGATGATGAGCCCAGAGAATACCACATTCCAGCAAATATTACAACATTAGCACAAGTAAATATTACAGACCAAGTTTTGAGTTTAGAAACCAAATACTTCAATGATCATACTAAGAAGTTCTTCAGAGTTTAAGTTGCAGCAGAAAATAAAACAACGAAAGCTACTCGACGATAAGGATGTCTCGATGAAGCCCGTACGAGACATCACTCGGCATTATCTCCGTTGGACGGGGGCGTATCCCATTCCACCGACCAACCAGGGGGAAGAGTGCAGGGCCAAGTCAAACTAGCAATCATATCTTCGAAGGTCTCACCTGAAAACGAGCCACAAGCAAGGCTGAGTATACTAATACTCAGCAAGACTTACCCGAGTAGTGGAATCTACTCCACCGACTCTAGATATGCAAGGCTTTTGGCTCAGGGGTTTGTTTTGCCGAAAAGCTTCTACAAGTGGGTCCTTACTTTCAACTTTTAGCTCAAGATTCTAGTTTCTTTAACCATTCTAGATAAGCAGCTATCCAAAAGCATACATGGTGAAGCATTAAGTTTTCATCCAACCAGTTCATTCATTCTCATTGTTCCTCTTCTTACTCTGTGGGTAAAAATGGTTAAGCAGTCTCAATAGCCGTGAGAAACGGACGATTCGAATCGAATTTCTTAACCTTGCAAGGGAAACCTAAACACACGTCACGTGGTTACTCCCTAGAGTCACACGTGCAACTTTTCCCCTTTCTTTCCGGGTCGTGGATCGGGGCTACCCTCCGAGAGTACAAGAGCCCCACGCCACGGTTCGGCGCCGGGTCGTGACCACTCTCTGCACTCGCCATATGCACATGGGACCGAAGTTCAAAGGGTAGGATGCCGTCCCCTTGCCGGGCCAATCAAGTACTTAAGCTTACCGATTCCCATAATCTCGGCATGTGTTTAGTACGTTCAAAGACTTAACCATCACTACCACACCCTGCGGCCTTAGTATTTTTCACTAGACAGACGGGCCTCAATCATAACCATCGTTCCATAGCCCGTCCGTGTCCTTATGATTGCAGCATGTAGTAGACATTCAACTCCTATTTTCTCGCGAGTGACAGGAAATCACTCGACTTTTACCGGAGTCCTATTAGCACGGCATTCTATCGAACCTTACATCTAGTTTTCAAGCAAGGGTTCCTAACATCATGCAACTAAGTTTTTATTCAACTCCTATAAACTTAATGCACAGGCAAGGAGTAATGAGTTGCATAATTTAGGAAAGAGATGGGTTATGCTCCGGGGCTTGCCTTCACAGTTAGCTTGGGGCTCTTCCGAATTTGGGCTCGGGTCTTCAAGAGCTTCAGTTAGATTTACTTGAGCTTCATGCTGCTCACTCTCGGACGTGGGCACCAGCTCGTAAGTTCCGTCGGCGAGAGTCGTCGATTCTACATGAATGCACAAGTTTAAGTCGTGGTAATGGTAATCGATACGATTTAAGTGTAATTACTACAATGGATAGTTTCTGGTCATGAAATTTTGGATTTAGGCACATCAGGGAAAGATGTGCTTACTGTAAAATGTTCAGCCAATTTTATGTAACAGATTAATTATGAAAGATATATTACATAGTTGCTGTTAGATCCTTGTTCTTTTTGTACAGAACAATTGGTGCAACAAATGAGTCTCAGATTTTTACAGAGCTTTCACTTAAGCATGCAGAAGCTACTGTAGTTTTTGTAGGATTTATTATGCAGTATCCAGAGCATAGAAAATATGACATTACACACCTAGGTTATTCAAGGATTCATTTTTAGAGGACCCTACACCGGGTTTTTGTCCATGGAACTTTTTACACAGCAACCTCTACCACAGTCTATCTCCTAGTAAAAATTTGAGAATTTTCCAAGCTAATATACTATTTTCTTGATTTAATGTATGTTATTAGCACATAAATCAAATAAGTAGGTTACTCTGAGATAAAAAGTCTCCCAATTTTTCTCTGGCTTCTTGTACCAATACACTAGCATAGAAAAAGTTTCATTGGATGATTCATCACCTAACTGCAGGGATAAAATATATCTAGCCACTTAAGGTATGAAACTAAGTTTATCAAACAGTGTAGTTAGAGGTGGAATTTGGGCCTGATCTTTTTACACAGTCCTAAACATCAAGCAACTAACTTACTGCCCAAAATTTAGGGTCAGCATTGTTCTACAACAGTGGGTACAAAATAAGTCCATTAAAGCTTCCATTTAATGTAGAGCAAAATATGTTGAGATTCTGAGAAACTTTTTGTAACAAAAGGGGTAGAGTTTGTTCTAAAGATTCCAGAACACTTGAGTTTGCATTTTATATGAATTTTCTACGATTTTATACGAATTTTACAAGTTCACTGAATTTGAATCTAGATTTGAAACTTTCTTTTACAACTAGGTCCTTGAATCTTACGCGCAGACCCTTCTAAAGATTTAAATTCTTGCAATTGGGTCCTCGGGCAGCTCGGGTACGGCGGCCGGCCGAAATTCCGGCGAGGGTCTCGCCGGCGGCGAGGGGTGAGGGTCGGGGAAGGTTCAGGGGTGCGAGGGCTACCTCGTGGGGGTGTTGTTCAGGTGGGGGACGGCCGGGAAGGGCTCGCCGGCGTTGGAGCAGAGGCGGCGGCGGCGCGACACGCGTCGACGGCGGTGCTCCGGCGGGCTTCGGGTGGCCTGGTCCGGTCAGCTAGCTTCAGTGGCGCGTGCGGAAGCTGCTCAGGGGCTTGGCTTGGACGGAGGAGGTCGGGGTCGAGCTGCCCACGGCGAGCAGGGGCGGCGGCGGCGGCGGCAGCGCGGGTGGCGGCGCTCCGGTGGTTCAGGGCGGCGTTGGGCGGGTCGGCGAGCTTCAGGGGGATGATGTAGTGGTGGCTGGAGGCTCAATTTGGGCGGTGGGCGGCGGTGGAGAGCTGTCCACGGGCGGGCGGCGCTCGGCGGCGGCAATGGCGACGGCGAGGCGTTCTGTTTGCGGTGGCTCGCGCGCGGGCGGCCGGGCGGGGCTTTTATAGGGGCAGGAGGGGGTGTGGAGGGCCTGGGCGATGCGCGGGGTGGAGGCACGGCACGGCGCGGCACTGGGCACGGCGGGCGGCAGCAGAACGCCGGCGCGGCGTGCGGCGGGCGGACTCGGGCGACTGGGCGGCCGGGATTTGGCGTGGGCGCGGGAGATAGTGTGGCGCGCGGAGTGGTGGAGCAGCTGCTGCAGCGGCTCAGGCGGAGGGCAGGCGCAGTGACGGGCGGGGGGCGGGAGCCGGGGCGGCACGGCGGGGTGCGGTGGTTGGGCGCAGCGGGCGGCGAGGCGGAACGCGGCAGCGGCGTGCGCACGCGCGGGCGGCTACTGGGCAGCGCGGCGTGGGGAGGGGGCAAAGCCGGCCGTGGCGGAGTGGCGCGGCGGCCACTGGCCTGGCGCCTCGCGCCGGTCAGGCGTCGCCGGCCACCTGGCGGGCTGTCGGGCGGGGACGGGAGAGAGAGGGAGGGGCGGGGGCCTGAATGCAAGAATTTGAAAAGTTTCAGGGGGCTGGGTGCAAATAGGGCTTTTTCTCCTCTTTCTAATTTGAATTTCAAAAACTTTTGAACATGAAAGTTGTTCAGAATAAAAAGTTCTACAAGTTTGGTTTCAGGAAACATCTCATTTGGCTTATGGTTTGAAAGTTAATTTAAAAATTCAAAAGTATACAAATGTGCCCAATTTAAATTTGAATTTCAACTTAACTCGTTCTAATTCTTTTCACCCTTTTATTAGTTAGTTAAGCATAGGGTTAGGCTAATGACATTGATTTTAGAAATGTAATTTACCAGGGTTGTCACAGGCACGGCGCGTCGCGGCGGTTGGGCGCGACGGGCGGCGGGGCGGGGCGCGGCAGCGGCGTGCGCACGCGCGGGCGAGTACTGGGCAGCGCGGCGCGGGGAGGGGGGCAAAGCCGCGCGTGGGGGAGAGGCAAGGCGGCCACTGGCCTAGCGCCTCGCGCCGGTCAGGCGTCGCCGGCCACCTGGCGCGCGGCGGTCGGGCGGGGAGGGGAGAGAGAGGGAGGGAGCGAGGGGCCTGAATGCAAAAATTTGAAAAGTTTCAGGGGGCTGGGTGCAAACAGGGTGTTTTCTCCTCTTTCTAATTTGAATTTCAAAAACTTTTGAACATGAAAGTTGTTTAGAATAAAAAGTTCTACAAGTTTGGTTTCAGGCAACATCTCATTTGGCTTATGGTTTGAAAGTTAATTTAAAAATTTCAAATGTGTCCAAAAGTGCCCAAATTCGATTTGAATTTCAACTTAACTCGTTCTAATTCTTTTCACCCTTTTATTAGTTGGTTAAGCATAGGGTTAGGCTAATGATACTGATTTTAGAAATGAAATTTTACCAGGGTTGTCACAAAGCATCTACTGGATCGGCCTACCATATGATGCACCAAATCGACACTAGACTGCCAAAAGGGGAGCCGATCGGCAATCTTGGTGGCCCCTGGTGGTTTATCACACTCTGGCTCAACCTATATATGAGCAAGGTCTCCCAGCAACAAATAGAGACCAAGACTTTTCCCAACATTGAGTCAGAGGAAAACCGCACCATCAGACGACGCTGTATATCTTTCGGAGAAGCGGCATCGGCCTTCCCTGGCTGTCAATTCACTGCCACTCGAACGGCCGAATACTTCAGATGCTTCTACAACGGCTTCAGTGAAGAGACTGTCAGTTGGTATCCATATCAGACAGTAGGACCGATTTTCGAGCTTCCTGTCTGCTATGACTCGTCCACTCATACTTTTGATAGGGAACCTATGGATACCCTGATTAAGCCAGGGATTTTACCGGCCAATTTCTTCTCTGGAAAGGATTCTCCCACATATGAGTTCTATAATCCATCGGCCGCAGCAAGGCAACTGGGCTTTGGTCAACTGCCGATTCAGGTCTACTTTGCCGGGAAAGCAAAATTTAGAGATGAACTGACAAAAAGACTTGACTACAATCGGCTGTGCAACTTAGTGCCAGACTCCAGTACTATCAACATGGACAACTGGACGGTGGCCCCTTTTGTCGTTCAACAATTCAAACTGTGGTGGGCAGAGTGGAAGCAACACCTCTTCTGCATATCCCCATCAACATATTGCAACATTCTGGACCCTGAAAACATCGATCCAAGTGCAGCGGTATGTCCTTTCTCCCAGCCGATTTCAATATTGTCTCTTTCCATACTACCCTCTTACCGTTAACTTGTATTTATCTCTTCAGTCTGAAAGCCAAGTCCCTCCGATGCGGAGCCGAAGCGGCAGGCCGATAGAGAGCGATCGTCCATATACGTCATATCCACTCATTGGATATCACGCTCCAACCATCAAGGACATCGCTAGCGGCCGATTGAAACGAACACCGAAAAGGGCAACCTTGAAGACAACAAGCCGTCGAGTGCGTGCCCGCATCGGACCGACTGACCAATCGTCGGTAGTATCGGCTGAAACTTCAACTCCTCCATCCTTGCCAACTACCAAGATGGCCGATCCCCAAATTGCCGCAGAAGTCGGATCGGCCACGGCATCGCTGCTGGTGGAAGCTGTTCAGGTAACCTCGCATACCTCACATGTCTTTAAGTACTCTATCAATATTAACTTCCTCCTTCTACCAGGCTGCACAAGCCGCTCCAGTGCAGTCCCCACCGCAATCGGCCACATCCCAAGTGGAAGCCGAAACTCCAGCGACCCTTCTCATCGAGGTAGATAATCTCTTAACTCAATTTCTCGACATTCAGAAGACTTATCTGATTCTGATGCAGGCCGATTTGGGTGCGTTGACTGTACCCCCACAACAAACATCGGCTGGAAGACCAACAGAGGTATGGCAAATATCTCATATCATCCATTTCAATTATCCATAGTATACTCATAGGATCTGTTTTCCATACCTTTTCAGCAAGCTGGTCCAAGCAGAGCATTAATAGTTGTTGAGTCTTCTTCTTCTAACGAGCCGATCGTACCGGTTCCTGAGACGAGGGAGGCACTCCCATTGGCGCAAGCAAGAGAGATCCGCTTCAAGGAGGTAATAGACTTATCACCGTAATCGGCCGATTCCCTTTTACTGCTTGCTAATCCTTGTCTTTATTTTTCCGCAGGAACAAGACACTCCCAACAATAGCCTTTTCTCCTTTGCGGTCTCCTTGGCTGACGATGAAGAAGTCGCTTCACGCCAAGTTCTGTCAAGCTCTATTTCTGATGACGTCCGCGCCAAGCTCAAGAGCATGCGGATTCTTCTCCAAGATGATATCGGCCGATTGGTGGAAGATGCTTCACCGATTCGGCGGCTTCTTAGTGACATCAAAGGCCGAATTCCGGAAGAAGCAACAGAAACCTTGGAACCTGCTGCATATATAGAATCTATACATACCTCAGTTTTCAGGGGTCTGCGTCATATGGCCGATCGTGCCCAGCTAGCAAAGACCCGGGAGGAAGCCGATTCCTACAAGCACCGAGCCCAAGAGGTACACCAACGGATCAACTTCCTCGAGAGCTCTCGCCCGGATATCGTCGGCACGATAGATCGCCTCAAACGGAGGAGAGCAGAGCTAGCCAAAGAGATGGAGCAAGTAACCAAAGACATAGCTGCTGAAGAAAATAAGCTTCAAGAGCTCCCATCCGTCATCGCTGGACTGAAACAAGAAAGATAGAACCTGGCATGTGAAGCAATAAGACTTCGTCGCCATCTGCCAGAAATTCCCGGATCGGCCGACGACGACCAAAGAGTATTAGACTCGGCCGATCAGATTAGGCGACGAGCTATTGCTACTATAGATGCCCTTCTTGGGTTGTAAAGAATCTTGTAAACATTCAATGCTCCTTAATGTTGATGCGCCGATTTGATCCTGGACCACAATCTTCAGAGGTCCCACACCGTCCTTAATGTTGTTCGCTTTTACTCCGATAGGATGTGTCCCACAATCTTTTTACCTCCTTCTCTTTATAAGTACGAGGTCCCACACCGTCTTCAGAGGCATGTGCATTACCCATCTTCTCTCCCTCCAACAACTGGATCTTTATTCTCCCAAACTGAACATCAAGATGTCTTCTTCATCTTCTTCCTCCTCTGTCAATCAGGTACGAACTCTCCTCTGTTTCTCCCCTTGACATCTCAATCGTTCTGATGTTGGGTAGCTTTTCATCTCTGTTTAGTCAAAACATCTCAATCCCAGTCTGGAATGAGCGATCGAAGTTATGCATTCAGACGAACCAGTGTCGCAGGCAGACATAGATCCGATAAGAGCTCATTCTGAAGAACTTAAAGATCATGTTCCTGCTGTTGTCCAGAAGTATTGGGACCTTATAGATGCTCACTGCCCCAAGCGACTGCCATCTGAAAAGAGTCCTCCACTCCCTCATCAATTCGAGACTGAAGCCGCCATGGAGAATCTGAAGGAGAAGAAGACCCGCCTCGTGATAGAACTATGCCATCAAGTTGAGACTGAAGCCACCATGGAGAATCTGAAGGAGAATAGGACCCGCCTTCTGATAGAACTGGGCCGGATCGAGAGAGAAATCAAGAGCAAGCGTAATCAATAGATATATCGGTATTTTTATTCTAAGGGTGACTTGTACCATGTCGGCCATGTACTCTGTTGTTTTCATCGAATAATGAATCGGTCAGACCGAAGCACACTGTTTCCTTCTTAAGGCGATGTCATTTCCACACCGGCTGTGTAGACAAAAGACGATAGGGGTCGGCCACGCCATCTTGATGTATCTCTCTGCAAGTTATGAATCTACCCAAATGCTCGGATAGTACCTCTTCAGATAGCTTCCATTTAAAGCTCTTGGGAATTCTTCCCCTTCGATAGTTTCCAGAATATATGCATTTCCCGGGGCACATCGGCCGATTCTATACGGCCCTTCCAAGTGGGCAACCATTTACCGAATTTGGGATCCTTAGACCCTATCGGCAGCACCAACTTCCATACCAAATCTCCTTGGGAGAATTGCTTAACCTTGACCTTTTTGTCATACCATCTGGCCACCCTTTTCTTGTTTTCTTCGATGCTAATCAAGGCCCTCAACCGCTGACCCGCTAAGTCATCGAGCTCATCTTTCATGAGGAAGGAATAGTCATCGGCCGCCAACTGATCTTGAAGCAATATACGCCTTGATGCCGTCCTTAATTCCCAAGGCAAGACTGCCTCGTGACCATATACTAGCTTATAAGGAGATATCTTAGTGGCTCCGTGGCAAGCCATCCTATAAGCCCATAGAGATTCAGCCAGAGACGTGTGCCACTTTTTGGATTGTTGCTCTATCTTCCTCTTGATCAACTTGATTATCCCCTTATTGGACGATTCGGCCTGGCCATTGGCTTGAGCATAGTATGGAGAAGAATTTAATAATTTAATCCCCATATCGGCGGCGAATTCTCCAAACTCTCCAGAGGTAAACATCGTCCCTTGGCCAGTCGTGATAGTCTGAGGAATACCGAATCGATAAACAATATGGTTCTTAACGAATTCGATCATATCGGCCGATGTCACGTTCCTTAAAGGAACCGCCTCCACCCACTTAGTAAAATAATCGGTGGCTACCAATATGAACTTATGCCCTTTGCTCGATGGAGGGTGAATGTGTCCGATGAGATCTATTCCCCAACCTTTGAACGGCCACGGCTTGATTACTGGATTCATAGCCGAAGCTGGCGCGTGCTGTACATTGCCAAACTTCTGACAGTCTTGGCATCCTTTATAATACTTGAAACAATCCTCAAGAATCGTTGGCCAATAATACCCATTGTTTCTGATCATCCATTTCATCTTGTGAGCCGATTGATGGGCTCCACATACGCCTTCATGAATTTGCCCCATCAGAACCTTTGCTTCTTCTGTTCCCAGGCACTTGAGAAGAACCCCATCAATCGTCCGGTAAAATAAATCATCTTCAAGAAACACATATTTTGTGGCCTGGAAACGCATTCACCGATCCACCTTCTGGGACGGATCTCTCAAGTAATCGGCAATATCCTTTCGCCAATCATCGGCCGCGAGTTCCAAAATCATAGCTCCCTGAATCGGCCGATATCCGGATGCATGTTGGGCCAGCCTGTTGGCCTCCTCATTATAATTTCTGGGGATGTGCTCAATTATTACAGAGTTGAATTCCTTTAACAGCTGGAGGCAATCTTCATAATAAATCCTCAAGATATCCTCTTTGCATTCAGATTTCCCCGTTAACTGATCCACAATGAGCATGGAATCTCCAAAAATCTTGACTGCATCGGCTTTGACTTCCCTTAATAATTGGATACCTTTTAGGATGGCTCGATATTCCGCCTGGTTATTGGTTGCAGATGCTTCTATCGGCAGAGAGAAATCATAACTTGCCCTCCGAGGCGATACAAGAACGATGCCGATTACTGATCTGGCCCCACACGAAGAACCATCGAAGTATAGAGTCCATGGAACCGGTCCAACGATAGCAACTTCCGGTCCACAATGTTGGGCTACGAAATCGGCCATGACTTGACCCTTGACAGCTTTGGCCGATTCGTACCTTAAGTCAAATTCTGACAGGGCCAGGATCCATTTTCCAATCCGTCCTTTCAAAATCGGCAGTGACAGCATATATTTCACCACATCATCTTTGCATACCACTATGCACTCTACCGATAGCAAATAGTGTCTGAGCTTGGTACACGAGAAGTATAAACACAGGCACAGCCGTTCCACCGGGGAATATCTTGTTTCGGCGTGCAGGAGTCTTCTGCTGACATAATATACCACTCGTTCTTTCCCTTCGTACTCCTGTACCAACGCCGATCCAATAGCTTGTTCATCAGCCGATAAGTATAATTTGAACGGCTTACCGGGCTGTGGCGGGACTAACATCGGAGGTGAAACCAGATATTGCTTGATATCTTCCAATGCTCTGCGTTGTTCTTCTCCCCATATAAATTCTTGATTGGGCTTCACTTTCAACAAAGGAGTGAAAGCTCGAATACGCCCAGACAGGTTGGATATGTATCTTCTGATAAAATTAACCTTGCCGATAAGGGATTGCAGCTCAGTTTTATTCTGTGGGGCTACAACTTTGTTGATGGCGTCTATGGTCTTCCGGTTAACCTCTATCCCGCGCTCATGGACCATGAATCCTAAGAATTGCCCGGCCGATACACCGAATCCACACTTGTTCGGGTTCATTTTCAACCCATGCTTCCTTGTGCATTCCAGTACTTCTTGTAAATCGGCTAGATGTTCCTGATGACCTTTTGACCTGACCAACACATCGTCGATGTAAATCTCCACCGATGTACCAATGAGCTTGTGAAAGATATAGTTCATGGCCCGCTGATATGTAGCACCGGCGTTCTTTAACCCAAAGGTCATTACAACCCACTCGAATAAACCAAGGTGGCCCGGACACCTGAAAGCCGTTTTCGAGATATCTTCTTCGGCCATTAATATTTGATTGTACCCAGCATTACCATCCATGAAACTGATGACTTTATGTCCTGCGGCAGCATCTATCAAGACATCGGCCGTTGGCATCGGATATCCATCCATTGGTGTGGCCTGATTTAGGTTCCTGAAATTGATGCGTACGCGCAACTTTCCGTTCTTTTTATACACGGGTATAATATTAGAAATCCATTCGGCATAGCGGCATTGCCGGATAAATCCTTCTTCAATCAATCTTGTGATCTCAGCCTTTATATCAGGTAGAATTTTGGGATTGCACCGTTGTGCAGGCTGCTGATATGGCTGATATCCTGATCTTATAGGTAACTGGTGTTCAACAATGGACCGGCCTAGACCAGGCATCTCATGGTATTCCCAAGCAAAGCAATCCTTGAATTCCTTTAATAAACTTATCAATTTACACTTGTATCCAGGATCCAAGCTAGCACTAATATACGTCGGCCTTGGCTTGCTACCATCTCCCAAATCCACCATCTCTAATGAATCGGCCGACATAAACCCATGCCCAAGCTTTCCATATTCTCGGATGAACTGATCCATCTATTCTGAATTTTCAGAGCCAACTGCTTGGATCGGCTGTAGACCGAAATCGGACACCTTCAGGAAATCAGTGTCCCAAGTCCTGCCAGATATACACCTGACGTGTTCACAGCTCCATTGTTGCGTGTCGGCCGCTGCGACGCTGTAGGCGGAATCGGCGATGACTATCTCTGCATTATCGCCGACCCATTGCACTAGGCACTGGTGCATTGTAGATGGGACACAGCAATTCGCATGTATCCAGTTGCGACCGAGCAACATGTTGTAGGACCCCTTACCATTAATAACGAAAAAGGTAGTAGGAAGGGTCTTTACTGCCGATGGTGAGGTCGACGCAGAGCGCTCCACGGGCGGGAGACACGTTGCCCTCGAAGTCCTTGAGCATCATGTCCGTCTTGGTCAGATCTTCATCGCTTTTACCTAACTTGCGGAACATGGCAAACGGGATGATGTTGACTGCGGCGCCTCCATCGACTAGCAGCCTAGTAACGGGTCGTCCGTTAACGTACCCTTTGAGAAACAATGCCTTGAGATGTTGCCGTTTATCATCTTCTGGTTTCTCAAAGGTGGCCGTCATCGGCTCTAACACCAATTGCGCCATCTGCTCTTCCACCCTTGTCGCCTTGTCTCGATCGGCAGGCGCCATGAACTCCATCGGCAATATGAGCACCATGTTGACCTCAGCTGCCAATTCTTGACTGTCCATTTCCTTGCTGTTGTTTTTCTTGGGGTGCCAGACCCGAGACGTGATGTTTCTCTTTTCCAGCACCTGCCTCTGCTCTTCTTCTTGTTGCTCCCACTGGCGCAGGCGTTGGATCCTCCATTTCTGGGATTTGGATAAACCATCAGGGCACCACCTGGGGTTTACTGGTTTAGCCGATGATCTAGCGTGCTCCCAATCTGGTTCCCTTCCTAGGGGGTTTTCATCTAACACCTTGTCATCAGCCATTTTTTCCAGCCGATCGTGTACGCTGATTCTGCCCCCAGTCGATCCTGTTGGTTGATCCTGCCTTTCGACCGGTGATACCAGTCAACTCTGCCCCCTAGCCGATCATGCACTGAAAGGCGTTGTCCTTCTTGTTCGCGCCGATTTCTGCTGATCGGCTCCGATCCTCTGTCTCTAGAGCATGATCTTTTAAACGGGCGATCGTTGCGGCTTAATCCGTTGCACTCAGGACAGTTATCGGCTGACGGCAATCGGAGGTCGTTCTCCCAGCAATGGATGAAGAACGGACATTGCCAGTGGTCCTCGTTCCGGCGTATCATCTCGTCGTGGTATCTTGACCATTCCTGCTGCCACCGATATTTGCTGAGCAAGAATTGGGAGGTGACGGGTCTGCGCGATCGTTCTGATCCTTCGCCCTTGTCTTCAGCCCGCCTTTTCCCTTTGTCCTCATCCGCCGTGACCTGCTTCCTGGGATCTACGGCGCCGCTCCTTCTTGCCGATTCCGACGTCAGCACCTTGGTTTGAAGTGAATTTCTTCCCGTGTCAACCATGTTGGCTGGGAAAGGATGCTAGTCTATCTTCATCAGCTTTGCCGGTTTGGCCGGGGTTTCAAACTTGGGCCTTCCCTGCTCGATGGCCGATTGTATCTGCTGACGAAAGATCTTGCATTCATTCGTGTCATGAGACGTGGCGTTGTGCCACTTGCAGTACTTCATCTTTTTAAGCTGATCGGCCGAAGGGATGGTGTGGTACTGAGATAGCTTGATCTGCCCTTCCTGGAGCAGTAAGTCGAAAATCTTATCGGCCTTTGTCGTATCAAAGCCGAATGCTTTTGGTTCTTTCTTTCCAAAAGGGCACGATATCGGCTTTTTGCCTTTTACCCATTCTGCTAGGCCAATTTCTTCCTCTCCCTCCGATTCAGATCCTTCCAGAAATGCCACCTCTTTCTGGAAATTCCTCCGCTGCTCAAACGGCCGGACTTCCTGACCTGCCAATCGATGAACGATCTGGCTTAGGCTTTCAAATTCCTGTGAGGCATACCTTTCCTTGATTTGTGGCAAGAGGCCTTGGAAAGCGATATCGGTCAACTGGGCATCGGTTAGAGCCAGACTGTAACATTTGTTCCTGATTTCTCTAAACCTCTGTATGTATCCAGTTACAGGTTCGTCGCTCCTCTGCCTGAGGCTGGTCAAATCTGAGAGTTTCATCTCATGTACTCCTGCATAGAAATACTTATGGAACTGCTTTTCTAGATCGGCCCAAGTAACAATGGAGTTAGGTGGTAAAGTGGTGAACCAATGGAAGGCCGATCCGGACAGAGACGATGAAAACATACGCACCCTCAGAGCATCTTGCGTGGCGGCTTCCCCGCACTGGATGATGAATCTGTTAATGTGCTCCACGGTTGACGTGTCGTCCAGCCCCGAAAACTTGGTGAAATCGGGCACCTTGTACCGATGGGGAAATGGCAGCAAGTCATAGGTAGATGGATATGGCGTCTTGTATGTGTAAGTCTGTACTTTCGGCTTCAAGCCGAATTGATCCTGAATTACCTCCGCTATTCTCGCCGTCCAATCCACCTGCTGCTGATGAACAACCGTTCGAGGTGCTGGCATATGTTGGAGGACTGGGGGTAATACGGCCGGGTGATGGATCGAAGCATGCGGCGAATTCTGTTGCGTCATGGCCGTTTGAGCAGTTGACAGTTGATGGCGAAGTGAATCCGCCGCCCTGTCGTACATCATCATCGGCGCCGTGCTTCGGAGTGCCTCTACAGCGCCTGCCCCCCTGCCAATTTCTGATGGGACTGGTTGATACTGAGGTACCGTCGGCCGGACGGCCGATTGGAACGGCACCTGGATTGGATTGCTCCCATGTCCGGTTGATAGATCACGAAAAGCCGTCGTCGCCGATGGCCCCTAGGGTACTGAGTTTGTGGGCAACGATTGCACAGAAGCAATCTGGAAAGGCTGAAGCGGTGCTTGCGATGGGAAACATGGTGCACCGTTGTACCTTGGAGACACTGGAGGCAACGAAGTATTGTAGCCTTCGCGTTGCGTCGATGTCGGCTGAGGAGCCGATTGGGACGTGCCTGGTGAGCTTCTGGCTGGAAGTGCAATCGGCGGGGCATACGCTGGCCCCTAATATCCTTGAACTGCTCTGCTAACCAGAGAGCTGATGACGGCATTATACACCGTATTGGTCATCACCGAGGATTGGTCGATGAACGCCTGGTAGACGGACTGTTGGATCATATCGGACATCTTGCCCGAATCCTCAGCAATGGTGATATGGTGGGGAACTGGAAGAGGAGCTTTCTTGACAGCCTCCCCGCTTCTGGTACGACTAAACGACTGCAAATACATCCTCTTGTAATCCTCTAGATGTTTAGCCAATTGTTCCTTCTGGTCGTCCTTGAGATCCGCTTCTGTGACCTCAATGATGTTGCTTTCGGAAACTTCTGCGTTCTTCGACATGTCGGATCTTGAAGTTGGTCCCACCGGGCATGCCAAAAGTGTGTTGGCGCTAAAATCGGCCAGGAATCGGCCGATGGTCTTCAGCATCGGACACACGACCCGGGACAATCTGCTTAGCTCCTCTTCGGGTTATTTGCCCTGGTGCGGTTCGCGTGGCGTGCCAGTCAATCTGACCTGTTGATTGACAAGGAAATAAGAGTATTAAATTCAGGGCGTCCCGATCGGCTGGGGTTCCGATCTGTCCCTAAGAGCGCGTCGGCGAATCGGCCGATTTGCTATGAAGATGATCGGCTATTGATCAACCGATAATCACGTAATAATTGCAAAGAAAGCTGTTGGAGCGACTTAAACAATTATTACAGATGCAACACTTGAAATAGATCTAATCAGATATATGACGATGAATGAGGAAGAGCGATGATAAAGCCGATAACTCCAATTTCAAGCTGGATAACTGGTGATAATACTAGAACAACAGGCAAAACCTATAATTCTAGTAAATATCGATAACTGGTGAATAAATCCAAACGAAACCACAGCGATGCGCCCGTAGTTAAAGCTCAGATGTTACTCGATAAGCGGAACCTACCAATTGGCCGGAGATCAAGTTCATGTAGCCCTGCCAATCCGTACGACCTCGTGAAAGAAGAAAAAGTATTGGCGAAGTCTCCGACTTGAAAGTAAAGTACTAGTAAAAAGTAGAAGTGTTTTGTTGATTGATGTGTTGATATTTACAAAGCCCTGACGACTCTTATTTATACCCTAAAACCAGGACTCTTGGTCGATTACGACTTGTTACAATCTTATTTTAAACAGAAAACTTACTATATCTATAATATCCTTAAAAAGGAAACGGACTCCCGCAGTAGCTTCCGCCGCCGTCTCCTAATCCAATCAGGACTTTTTCCATTGCTTCTTGACCGAATCAGCATCGCTCCGTTGACCAACATCAGGCCACTTTTGACCGAGATCCTCTGTTGTGGTTCCAATCTGTTGGCGCAAGTTGCATTGCCAATCGGCCGATTCCCAACTGTAACCTTAATCGGCCGATGCTTTATGTAGCCTTTAAATCTGCCAGATCAGCCAATCTCTTCTCCTGACGCTGATTCAACACATGTCAAAATCTAGCGTCAACACCATGGAATTCAAAGCACCAATTCATGGTGATGATGAGGTAGCAGTGGCAGGACTTGCGCTGGATCCTGTCCAAGCATCGTTCGAGAAGCCAGATAAGAAAGAGCGGAGGCATCTGAGGCCTTTGTATGTGAAGGGACATGTTGATAACAGGACGATGACTAAGATGTTGGTCGATGGAGGAGCCGCTGCCAATGTCATGCCATACATCGTCCTCTGGAAGCTTGAGTATGGCGAAGAAGATATGATGGGGACTGATATGGTTCTTAAGAGCTACGAAGGAAAGACATCGCCTGCTCGGGGGGCAATCACAGTCGAAATGACGATTGGGAGCAAGACTTTGCCTACTACTTTCTTCATCATGGACCGCAAGGGATCATACAATCTGCTCCTAGGACGGGACTGGATTCATGCTAACTGCTGCATTCCGTCCATGATGCATCAATGCCTTATTCAGAGGCTAGAAAATGATTCGATTGAAGTGGTGCCCGCGGATTCGTCTCTCAGCGTTGCATCAGTCGATCCTTCAGTGTGGGCTTTCGATGGTGTGGAGTGCATATCAGGCAAAATATGGGAAGGAGACTTCTTGAAGATGGAAGACTTTGGTCTTGATCCAGTTCAGGAAGACAGCTCAGAAAACTCTACTCAATAAAGAAGTCTGAACAAGCATCGCATCGGCTGAGGAGAAGCAACGCAAAAATCTCTAGCCGATGAACTAGTCTTGTAAAAGCCGATCGTGTTGATCAGGCTCAAATGGCCGATACGATATGTATCGCACTTAGAGCAAAAGATTATACAGCTAAATATTGTATTGGCTGTTAAGAAAAATTAGCACATGATCGATGACTCTTTATCGGTTGGATTTTGAGTTGTGATCAGTGCTTTGGCCAATTTTGGAATCAAGGATGTGAGTCACGGCGTTTGTCAGTGGATAAAGCACACACGAATTAAAAAGGGAAATTATGCAGAAGAAGCAAGGCAGAAATGGTTCATAAAGCTAAAGCGTTATTACACACGATGATTTAATCATCGTAGAAAACTGAGTTGATTACAGAATCTACACTAACATCTTCGCTAACAGTAGCGAATGTGTACTAAAAATCATCCCTGAGGTCCCAAAATTTGAGGAGAGCTTCTCCTTTAGCATAGATGGGGTCTAAATCATTGACGTCATGACCCAGCTGGATCTGCACTGTGGCCAGAGTAGTAGCTACCCTGACATGAATACCATTACCGGCGATCTCCTTGATGCGGATGGGAATATCTATAGGCGGTAGACGAGCAGAGGACCTCGGACATTGACGAACTCGGTAGCCTGGTTCGTTGAGGATTGGAGATCTTGGAGTTGGGCCTCAAGAGCTGAAGAAACCCGGAGGTCAGAAGGAAAAATGTAAAGATGCATAAACATCAAAAGATATGCATCAAGGAGATATACCTTGCCTCGGCTTCAACCAGCATGGCCTCGGTTGTAGTGAGCCTTGCCTCTGCTGCTATTAGAGCGGCCCTGGATGTGCGTAGAGAAGACTCCAACTCGATCACCTGGGGACTTAGGGAGTCATCAGAGTCAGAGTCGGGGGGACTTGCAGCAGAAGCACTTGGCATGGATCTTGATGGCGTGCCAGCATGGTAAGAACCGTCGGCCATTGAGATGGCCCTATAGCAGTGGAAGAGGAAGAAGACTTAGATCAAGAGCCAGATAAAAGACTGCGGAGCTAAAGAATCCTTACCCCTGTTGGCTCAAGATTGTTCGCATATGCTGGGTTGGCCTGGGAGAGTCGTCGGCAGGACGCCTGTTGTCGGCCATGAGTGCTAGGAGGCGTTGAAGCAAAGAGCAGATGAGGGAGAAAGCAGAGGAAGGAGAAGAACAAGATTGGGGTTTTCTTTTGCGCTCTACCTTGTTTCTTGATTTGTACTGACGGTCAGAGGAGTCAGGAAGCCGGATAGCTGCAGTTAAAAGGAAGTGGAGGAGTCAGAAACGTCTTCCAGTCACCGTCCCAATAATCGAGGGGTCGTGGAGTTACTTGACAAGATGGGGTGGTTGTTGATGGATGGTCGATCGTACTTTCCCTATAGAGAAGTAAACATGAGAAGGGTCGAGAAGTCAAAAGTAGAACAGTGTTGGCTATTTGCTTTCACGCCAATGAAGTTGCAGAAGTTGGATTGTTGCATAGGAAACGAAGAGCTATGATAAATCAGGAGGATGCAGAGGAAAGACTTTGACTGGAATTTTGGAACAAAGCATTTTTATTCAGAAATTGGGGGGCATGTGTTGAGACCGGTTTTTGCACAACTGGTTGAATCCAAGGTCAGAGGTTCTGAGCTGATCAAAAGACCAGGAGCCGGCGTGAAGGGTTGATCGTCAAGGAGAAGACCGATGAGATTTGGTGATTGCCGATAAGAAAGGAGCCTGGTGCTTGCGGAAAAAGCGTCCTGGCTGATGGGCCAAAGATGGGTCGATGCTGGTTTGAAAGCGAGGAATGAAGCATATTGGGCTTTTAGGCTAGAAAGGGTGTCGCAGCCGACAAGAGCATGGATAAGATTTCATTTAGGAAAGTTTTTTTTCTTTGTTGTCAAGTAAATTGTACGTCATAATCGACTAGGGTTTGTAGCTTAGGCTATAAATAGCTGCCCTTGGGCATGTATCAAGACCATCCAATGATCAATACACAAACCCTTTTTTCCTTTTTTTTCTCTTTTCGGTGGCTTTGCCTTAGTTGCATTAGATTTTTCTTTTATGAGTTCCTTCCTGCACATGGGGCTGCATCGACTTCGATCTCCGACTTGCTGGTAAGTTCCGCATGGAACGAGGCAGATAGGCTCAAGGTTGACGGTGCATCGCTTCTTCCTCTATCCTGTATTAGTTCAAGTTATCGAGCAGATTGGATCTCGGTTTAGTCTGTTCACCAAGTTATCAATATCAGCTTGTTCCTGTTAGATTAATCTGCTTAGTCTAGCTTGTTTCTTGCTATTATCACAAGTTATCGGTATTTGCTAGACTTGACAGGGTTAGATTCGTTTAATCTTGTTTTATTTAGTTCTTACCACAATTTATCCAGCCTAGATCTAAATACCATCGGCCAACGCACAGCTTGCCTGTTGCACGTCGTTGGGCTGATCGGGTTCGGATCTAGGTGTCGTTTACCGAGGCCTCGCTAACCCGTTTGGCATTGCCTGATCTGTGCAATCGGCCGGTTCTTTGGCCGATTGATCTACTCCTACATCAGACCCTTGGCTAATGCCCGTGGCAGAACGATTCGGAACACCAGCCGATACGTTCCGATAATTTAACGTTTCACCTGTCCCTTGTCAATTGTAGGTCAAATTGACTGGCATACCCTGCACCACCACGCAGCCGATTTAGATGCCACGCAGGAGCGAAGCAAGAGGCTCCCAGGCCCTTGCGTGTGCCGGCGCTGAAGGCCGACCCACGGCTTTTTGCATCAACAGACTGACCCATCAAAGTAGAGGATCCAGTATTCATGAGCTATATCAGGTGTGGGGGTTTGTACCTCGGTCCACTCGGTGATGAAGTCCGCGAGCGCCTCAGACTTGATCGTGGTGCGGGGGACGTACGTGAGGTCGTATCCCATGAGCTTGACTGCCCACTTGGATATTCACCTAGTTGCGTCACGGCTGTGGATGACCTCTCCGAGTGGAAACAAAATGATGACGATGACCTCGTGGTCGGTGAAGTAGTGGTGAAGCTTCCTGGTTGCCATGAGCATAGCGTACAGAAGCTTTTGCACCTGGGTGTATTGTGCCTTCGTCTCGGTGAGGACCTCGTTCACGAAGTACACAGGCCATTGGACCTTCATCGTGTGCCCCGACTACTTCCTTTCAACTACCAGCGCGGCGCTGACAACATGCGTTGTGGCCACGAGGTAGAGTAGGAGGGGTTCCCGTCACTCAGGAGCGACGAGAATCGGTGGTGTGGTCAGCAGCACTTTTAAGCTGTCTAACGCTTGCTGAGCTTCCTCGGTCCAATCGAAAGTTTTCAACTTTTTGAGGAGCTTGTAGAGGGGCATGCCCTGCTCTCCCAGTCGGGATATGAACCGACTGAGGGCGGCCAGACACCCTGTGAGCCGTTGTACGCTTTTGATGTTATGCGCGGGACCCATCCTGGTGATGGCCATTATCTTTTTGGGGTTGTCCTCGATGCCTTGCTCGGAAACGATGTATCCAAGCAATTTCCCCTTGGGGACCCCGAAAGTGCAATTCTCAGGATTCAGCTTGATGCTGAATCTGTGTTAGTTGGCAAAAGTGGCATTAAGAGCAGCGATTAGATCATCCGCGCTAGGCGCTTTGACCACGATATCATCAATGTTGACGGAGATCATGGGCCTCAAGAGCTCGGTCTGCTCGGGCTACTGAGGGGGATCGATCTGATTGGTAAAACACTTCTGCTTGTGTTGATGGTCCTTAAATGCCAAAGCTGACCGTCAACGATACTCAAACAAAGGAAAATCATACCTATTACTCACATATTTGTATCACTAACCTAGCTCCACAGTTATTTTGGAAGACTTATCATTTTAGGGATGCAAGTCCAAAATAAGAAGAAAACACGAAGAACACGCAAAATTACATGCACAGAAGATCATCCGCTGTGACACACTTACAAGAAGGGCCCATTTGCCAGACCAAACCGACGTCAAATGGCTGCAAACACCCAAAGGATAAGATCTAGGCCCACCTACCAGTGATACGACCAAAGGCAGTGGCGAAAGGCGGCACAGGGGGGTCGGCTGCACCCAGGGGTCGGTCGCACCCTCCCAGAAGCCCGACAAGGTGCACTTTGGCGGGAAGATTCCCCTAATACCCCTAAGATCGGTTGAAGGTGTTTCCATACATAGAGATGGCGGGAACCGACCTCAAGAGCTATATATGGAGGCCCTCACACTCATTTCAACACACCACCACTTGGAGCCATTCTCTCTACTCTCACTAGTGACTTGTAATCCTAGGGTAGTGGAGCTAGACTAGAACCTTGTCTTAGCAAATCCAGTCGTTCTCGGGATTGGAGAGCAATCCTCGGTCCTTGGTATGGCTTTGTATTCAACTTGTCGATATCTTATTCATATTATGGAGCTGAGCTTTGGTTGTTATGTTATCTTGATAGTCTCTTGTGCTTATGCCTGTTATGCTATCTTGGTAATGTGTCATGCCTTAGCTTGTTGCTTCATTAGTTATACTCTCTATATGCTTAGGCCAGATGATCTGGGTAAGGATAACGGTTCGTCATGCCTTCGGGCTTGCCTTAGTGTTTTACTTGTCCATTCGAAGGGTGGGAGACCCGGGGACACTAAGGTAGTGACCTCATACACGAATGTGGTGCTCGGGTATGCGGGATCCTTCGGATATGCCTGTGCTCCACAGTATTGCAGGGGTAGGCCGCAGAAGGTGACAGCTGTATTGGTCCGCCATGACGTTCTGTCATGCTTAGTGAAGTCCCCGACATTTCGGGTTCGGGGTAGGAGTTCATGCAAAGATGTAACGTCCTGGATGTACTCCGGGACGGGACATTCTCCCTGTTGTCCCTATTTTCCTGGCACCTGCAGTTCTAAGCATGTTTAGTGTGTAAACCTTTCTTGTTTGGATAGATGCTATTAGGACTTTGTTGTATGCCTATGCTCCCACTAACCCGAAGGATTATTCTTTTATTCTTTATTCTGAGTTGGCCCGGTGTGTGTGTCACTCTACCCTATTCATATCATTTATCTTGACTTACCCCTGTTTATGCTATAGTCTATGGCTTATTCATATGGTCTTGCTCACGTTCTAAGTAAACTCTTCTACATCATGCTCTCCTTTGGGAAAATTATAAATAATGATACCCGAATACTCATCAGGTGAAATGCTACAGCGGTATATCCGTGCGCTTGCGGATTCTTTTTGTAAACGTTAAGACATACCACTCACATTTCTAGCGCCGTTGCCTGGGACTCACAATCCTGGTGGCGACGTTAAGAAATGTCAACAGCATGCAGCTCTGGTAGGTCGCACCGAAGTTTTGAGTCCGAACGGCATCGTTACATAGCAGTAGGATCCGAATGGAGTGATGAAAGAAGTTGCGAGCTACTCGGACTCCTTCATCCCGTTCTGGTGGTAGCCTGAGTAGGCATCTAGAAAAGAGAGAACCTCGCACTCGGAGGTGGAGTCGACTATCTGGTCTATGCATGGTAAAGGAAAGGGATCCTTGGGACACGCCTTGTTAAGGCCAGTGTAGCCAACGTGCATTCTCCATTTCCCATTCTTTTCTTTACAAAAACAGGGTTTGCAAGCCAGTCGGAGTGGTATACCTCCTTGATGAAACTAGTTGTGAGGAGTTTGGTGATCTCTTCACCGATAGCCCTGCACCTTTCCTCGTCGAAACAACGCAAGCATGTAAGACGGAGCTCGTGCTTGGCGACCTCCCTTGGGATGTCAGGCATGTAAGACGGCTTCCACGCGAACACATCCCGATTGGAGCACAGGAAGTCGATGAGCGTGTTTTCCTATTTGGTGGGGAGCTAAACCCCGATCTGCACGGTCTTGGTCGGGTCAGCTGGGTCGACCGTGACTGCTTTAGTGTCCTTCGTCGGTCGGAAGGCATTGGCAAGAGTCAGCTCATTGTAGTCGGGGGCGCACTCCAGCACCATGGCTCGGAGCTGCTTGAACTCCAGAGAGTTGGCAATGGCGGTCACGAGCTCAAAGTGGTCGCGGCCGTAGTTGAAGGACTGCTCGAACGAGCCGCTGATGGTGATGACATTGTTGGGGCTCAACATCTTCAAGTTGAGGTAGGGGTAGTTGGGGATCGCCATGAACTTGGCATAGCACGGGTGGCCAAGTATAGCGTGTAGGATCCCTCGAAATCCACCACCTCAAAGATCAGCTTCTCGGTGCAAAAGTTGGTGCGGTCGCCGAAGGTGACGGGTAGCTCGATGTTCCCCAGCAAGTAAGCTTTCATGCCGGGGACGATCGCGAAGAACTGGAAAATGGAATGGCAGAGCTTGTCCCTCGATATGCCCATGGCGTTGAGGGTCTCCACGTAGAGGATGTTGAGGCTGCTGCCTCCCTCCATAAATGTAACACCTCAGGTGTTTAAATTACGAAATAAGCCTCTTTACCTTAAAGCGGTGCATTAAGAGAAATTTCAACTAAATAAGTTTTCGAAAATAACTTCTAAGCTAGACCTCAGACAAGCTTTGGCCTGAAATGAAACTTATAGAACTTTCCATTTTGGACAACTTTCACGTTGAAGGATTGTCGAGTTGCAACACAAAAATTTGAGAAACACTTGGATTTGCGAACCAGCCCCTACCTTTTCTTCTTCTTCGCTGCAGACCCTTCCGTCTCGCCCGACCCTCCGACGCGCAGCCGTTTGCCCGACCCTGTTCGTTTCGCCCGACCCTCTTGTTCGCCCGACCCCTCGCTTCGCCCGACCCTCGCCACCGCGCAGTCGCCGCAGGCCACTTGGCCGGCGATGCCTGACCGTGCTAGGTGCCAAGCCAATGCCTGGCCGCGCCCGCACGCGCGCCCGCACGCCGCGTTCCTCCCCAGTCCACGCACGCCACGCGTAAGCCGGCGACTCGCGCCCCTGCTCACCGCCCCCATGCCCAATAGACGAACCGCGCCGTGCCCGTGTCTCTGCACCATTTCGCCAGTCGCCGCGCTCGCCGCCCGGCAAGGCAGCAGCTGCACCTCTTCGCCCAACCCGCGCGCCGCGTGATCTCCAGCTTCACACGCCAAATCCTCAGCGCCAAGTCCCCTGCCCGCGTCTGCCGCACGCCGCGCTGGCTTCTGTTCACCGCCCGCCGGGGCCAGTCGCGCGCCCCCGCGTCTCACAGTCAAGTCCCGCCCCTGCTCCCGCCTCTCTGGTGCCTATAAAAGGCCAAGCTGAGTCCCCCCCTTCGCGCGCCCAAACACCAGAACGCCGCCGCCGCCACCATTAATGCCGTCGCGCTCAGCTCACCGTGGAACTCACCTCTCCGGCCAGCCTTTGCCAAAGCTGAGTCTTCCACCACCACCACAGCACCCCACCGCAGCTCACTGCACCACCCATCGTCGCCCAGAGCCACCGGAGCACCGCCAGCGCCACCCGCGCCGCCGCCGCTCCTTGTTGCTCCGTGGACAGCCCACACCGAAGCTCCTCCGTCCCAAACAAGCTTTGAAACGGTTTCCCCTCGACGCCGCGAAGCTACTCGACCAGCCCACATTGTTCCCTTCTCGCCGGAGCACCGCCGCCGACGTTCTGCCCCATCGCCGCCCCTCTGCTCCGCGCCGACAAGCCACCTCCGGCCACTCCCAACCCCTACCAAGGCCACCCAAGGTAGGTCTCACCTCCCTGGATCTCCCCGACCATTTTTCCCTCGCCGCCAACGAGCCCCCCTGCCGGAATCTGGACGGCCGCCATGCCAGCGCCGCCCAGGGACCCAATTGCTTTGGTTGAAATCTTTAAAAGAGTCTGCACGCAAGTTTCCAGGGGCATATCTGTAAATCTGTGTTCAAACTTTAAAATCAAACATAGCGAACTTGTAAAATTAATATAAAATCATAGAAAAACTGGAAAAAATACAAACTCTACTGTTCTGGAATCTTTAGATGAAAAGCTACAACTTTTGTTACATGCATTTCGTCAGTTACTTACTAAATCTTACTATAAGTTAAATGGAAGGTTTAATAGAATTTAAATGTACCCCCTGTTGTAGGCAAAGTCTAAATCTGAAAATTTTACAATAACACACTTATGGATAGATTAACACCCTGTAAAAGTTTTAGCTTCAATACTTGAATGGTTTGTTCTGTCTAAAAATATCTAGGTGCTAGCAGTGGTTGTGTTTTATATTTTTCATAATTAATCTGCTACGTAAAAATGTTTAAAATTTTAACAGTGTTTTTGTCTCTGCTTGTTGTGCTCTAAATAAAAATTTCATCACCAGAAGTTACCTAATCCAGAAGTTGTGATTAATCCATGTGTGCTTGGAAAATTTAGTTTCTGTTATAACACAACCCCTTCTTGTTTAATGAAGTTAATAGTTTAAGTTATACTCTTTAACAATTGCCCACAGAAATCTCAACTAAGTGACATCACAACCAAATCGATGTTTTGTGAACTACAACTTTAACGTGAATGAAAATAATCGTCATATAACCTCACTATAACTTATATTGGTGCATTCATATAGAATCGACGACTCTCGCCGACGGAACGTACGAGCTGGTGCCCGCGTCCGAGAGTGAGCAGCGTGAAGCTCAAGTACATCTAACTGAAGCTCTCGAAGACCCGAGCCCAAGTTCGGACGAGCCCCAAGCTAGCTTTTCCCAAGAAGGCGAGCCTCGGAGCATGAACCCTATTTTTCTAAACTTATGCAACTTATTACTCTACTTTACTTGTGCATTAAGTTTGTAGGAGTTGGATGAAAACTTTGTTGCATGATCCTAGGTACCCATGCTCTGAACACTAGATGCCAGGTTCGATAGATTGCTATGCTAATAGAACTCGGTAAAAGTCGAGTGATTTCCTGTCACTCGCGAGAAATCAGGAGTTGATTGTTTACTACATGCTGCAATCATAAGGTCGACGGACGGGGCTATGGTACGATGTTTATGTTGATGATTGAGGCCCCGTCTGTTTAGTGAAAAATGCTAAGGCCGCAGTGTGTGGTAGTGGTGGTTAAGTCTTTGAACTTACTAACCACATGCCGAGAATATGGTGATCGGTAAGCTTAAGTACTGGATTGAACCGAGGCCGGAATATACTCCCCACTGTCTTGAATTCGTTCACATCTAGCAAATGGCGGGTGCATCGACCGCCATAGCCCGACGTACCGTGGTCTGTGGGGAGGTGTAGTCGAGCGCGGTGGGCCTGTTCCGTGAAGCGGGAATTGAAGGGAAAGGTTGCACGTGTGACTCTGGGAGTAACCACGTGACGTGTGTTTAGGTTTCCCTTGCAAGGTTAAGAATTCGATTCGAATCATCCGTTTCTCGTGGTTATTGAGACTGCTTGACCCTTTTACCACATAGAGTAAGAAGAGGAACAATGATAATGATTAATCTTGTTGGATGCAAAAATAATTCTCCACCATGTATGATATTGGATAGTTGCTTACCTAGAATGGTTAAAGAAAGCTAGAACTTGGAGCTAAAATCTGAAAGTAAGGACCTACTATATATGCTTTTCGGCAAAACAAACCCCTCAAGCCAAAAGCCTCGCATGTGTAGGAGTCGGCTAAGTATACCCCACTAGTCGGGTAAGCCTTGCTGAGTATTAGTATACTCAGCCTTGCTTGTGGCTTGTTTTCAGGTGAAACTTTTGAGGACATGATTGCTAGTTTGACTTGGCCTTGTACCCTTCCTCCTGGTTGGTCGGTGGAATGGGATACGCCCCCGGCCAACGGTGGTGATACCGAGTGATGCCTTGTACGGGCTTCATCGAGACATCCTTTATCGTCGAGTAGTTGTCATTATCTTTTCCGCTGCTTGAACTCTGAAGAACTCATTTATTTCGAAATCCGAAGTACCTTGTTTTACGAATTTGAACTCTACTGTAATGATAATTTATGATGAATCCCGTGGTGTAAAAATGTGGAATGTTGTATACTCTGGGCTCACCTTCGTGTGAGTACATGTATGTGTGGCTTCGATCCGTAAGAACCGTGGTTGTATCGGGAGGTTACCCGACAGACTAGTGGATTATTCCGTTTGAAGTGCGAGTTAGTCCCGATTGCCCTTGTGGTGATGATTAGCGCACTTGAGCCGGATTAATTCAGGTGGTTCTGCCACAGCTGGTATTAGAGCCGTAGCTGGTGCTACAGCTGGCACCAGAGCCGAAATGCATACGCCAGAGAATGCAACAAGGCTTAAAAACTTGTTTTCCTAAAACTTGACCACAAAAATTGTGTTGGAAAATGCGTTGGTTCGTTAAGGATGGTGCCTAGTTCGTAAAGCCCTAAGGGATTATTGGGACAGTTACTAGGTGGCTGTCTAACTTATGAATTATATCAACTGACTTCAAGCACATTACTTTCTGTCCAAAACTTACCTTTATGCACAATCGACCCTTAAATTCCGTAACGACACACTCAACACTAAGGTAAGAAGGTAAGAATCCTCAGCCAACTGAGAGAGCTTGGCCTTCCTGTCGGTGATGCGAGCCGAACGCTGCCCTCAAGCAGTGGCTTACTTGAGGTGCTGCCAATATACCAACGTTTAGTTGATTATATTGAGAGTAGAAGGTTTGGCGCAGGGTATGGCGATCGTTGTTCATACCCCCGTCTCAAGACGGTACCCCCGTGAATACGCTATTTCGATAGAGTATGTTAACATCGTCTGTACGGCGGGAATTGTACGGATGCCGTTTCTATAGTGAACGGTAATGAATACGGACGCTTTCATGAGTGCTGGCATGAAAGGTTCAGTGGATATATATATGCTATATCAACCTTCTGCAGGTACACTAACCGCAATTATGATAAGTTAAGAACGGTTAGAGTTTTCTCGACTAGCTATTATAGTGAGAGCCGTATTGTGTATGCCACCGAAATTAACTTCGTAAGACCAAAGCTATTTGGCAATTGTTTATTTTGTGAGGACGAATAGGACGTGCATGCATCATGACTATATAAATCTAAGATTGAAAATGCGATGCGTGAGAGTGGCAAGGTTCATGCGCCCACACGATTGACTTGCATAAGGATTATCTAGCAAACCAGTCACTTTCTGCCTTATGTGAAAATATGAAATTATTAAGCTGAGCCAATGACCCTTTCTAAAGAAACTCAGGTTGAAATCTTTGTTCCAAAATGCGTATTCTACCCCCTGTCTAAATATGAAAAAAAAATTCTGGACATGTGGGTAATGAGAAACAACAAAGACCTTGGTGTGTCAGTTTCTGTCCAAAATGAGCAGTTCAGCCACATAAATTTTTATGCCCCTAGCTACAGTTTTCTGCAAAAGTGTTCAACACGAAACTTGTTATAAATGTACTCAGGCGGCTACTGTTAAAATTTGGTAAATTTTGGCTGGGTAGATTTTCCCTGGTGCACGAAATGTTGGCCCACTGATCACTGAAATTTCTGGGTAGACATTAAGGTAAAACCTGAAAAGAAAGACCATCTTAGAGACTTATCTAGCTCTGAAGTTGACTAGAAAAGTTGTTCACAAATACCTTAGGAATGCTCTGGTAAAAGTTGAGAATTTTTGGACCAGAACTGTTGAAGTTATGGATATTTTAGTGCACGGTCCGGAACCTGTTCGCTATACTATTCACAGTTTTTCGCTATCTCACTCCATTTGATCTTTTGTTCAGATGGCCGAGCCTATTGCCATGATGGTGGATGAGGATGGACGCGTTCACTCGCAGTGTCTCCACTGGGAGGGCTTTCCCTCTATTTTGTGGGATGTTCTGCGCACCGCGGGCTATCCAATTCCCCCACGTTACGACGGACTGGAATTTGCAGAGAATGGAGTTACCCAGTGCCGTGTCAACGTGACCATATTTCCGCACCCGCTACACCCGGAGTGGCCCGCCTTGAAGGTTGAGGCTGTTGGTCGCCGTTTGGCCGATACTTGGGAGCTTGCTGCCATGAGGGCGCTCACCACTTTCTGTGCGCAGTGCCCCGAGGCTGTCACGCTCACTCCTATTGGTTTGTTTCCTGCTGCCCAGGACAACGACCCCTTTTGGCTCAACAGGGTGCAGCACTCACAGTACTTGGTGGACTTCCATGCCCAGGAGACCATCGAGACCTCCATGCGGTGCATGAATGCACTCTACCGACTTCAGACTCTCCAGAGTCAGGCGCTTGTGCAGCTCACTGATCTTGCACAGGCCTACCACATGATGGCAGATACCAGGGATTAGCAGATTAAGGAACTCAGTGAGGAACTCGAGGATAGAGACACCCAGATTGGCCAACTTGAGGGCCAAGTGCAGGAGCACGACACTCTCATGGGTGAGAGAAATGACATGATAGCACACTTGGAGGAGCAGCTCCATGATCTGAACCTTGAGTTGGAGGATGCTAATGAGCACATTCAGTGGCACCATGATCAGAATGCCCCTCCCGGCATGGTGGCTATGGAGGAAGATGAGGAGGAGCCACAGGAGATTGATAGTGTTTCAGGAATGGAATTTGAGGGTGAGGCACTGCAGCCACCTCCGATGGGAGCTCACTCTCCTACTCACAGCGAGTCGTCCGTCAACAACCTCGACGACTTCTAACCGATGACTAGGAGGACTTTTGCATATACTCCTCGATAGTGTAGCCTAACTTTTGGAAAGAGTTGTAATAGGCTAACTAAGAGTTGAGTACCTCTTTTGAGATGGGTACAACTTGACCATTGGCTACTCAAATCATGTAGGCCGTGGCTAAAAACTTGGTGGTTTGATGGAGATATTGGAAAGCAGTTGAATCTGCGATTGCAGAAACTTGTCGGAATTTTTACCCATATCTCTCTACATTTCCGGGCTGAGTGTTGAATACCAAACTTGTCCTAAATTCTGTGATCTAGGTTCTCACAAAATTTCAACCCTATTGGATCTTGCTAGTTTGAGTTATAGGCCAGATACTATAACTCGTTCTGCTGAAAAACAGCCAAACCAGCGAAGCAAAGAGTGAATCGTTTGACCATCTTAGCCATCGATTTAGCATCTTGGCTGAATACCAAAGTTGTACATCTCTAAATTCCCTACCCCCTGCCAAAATATGAGAAATCTTGGATGAACCTACCAGGAGTTATAAATTTCTTATAGCAGACAGTTTTATGCCCACGATTCTATCCATGACCTTTCGGAAGTCTACTGTTCCGCGTTAAATCTTTTGAATCATGGAAGCAATATAGATCACGTTGCTAATGAAGAAGATTCGCCTTTTCTGATGGTTGGAGCAACCCGTGGTAACCCGGATGGTTTTGGTGCTAGCGCATGTGGATCACAACCACAGTCGCCACCACCACCCAGCTTGGTGGAAGTAATGGCCGCTCAAACCGAGTTGCTTCGCCAGCTCGTGCAAGGACAGCACCAGCAGCGGGGTGGACACAATGTTCACCAACCCCAAGCCGCCAGTTACACGGATTTCCTTGGGACCCAGTCTCCCTTGTTTCACAAGACGGAGGAACCCTTGGATGCGGACGCTTGGATTCGCACAATCGAGTCCAAGTTTTCTCTACTTGTGGCCCCATGTTCGGATGCAAACAAGGCCCGCTTTGCCGCGCAGCAACTTCGCGGTACAGCTCATCTATGGTGGGACCACTATTTTGCTATGCTCCCCGCTGATCACGTTGTCACCTGGGATGAATTCAAGACTGCGTTCCGGGCACACCATATCCCCGAAGGTCTCATGGAAAGAAAGCTAAATGAGTTTTTAGCTCTCACTCAGGGTAACCGCACTATACTTTAGTATGCTCAGGCCTTCAACAACCTGTGCTAATACGCGGGCTATCATGCAGACACAGATGCCAAGAAGCATGATCGTTTCCGCAGAGGTCTGAGTACTAAACTCAAGGAACGACTGAATCTTGTCAAAGCCGATACATATAATGAGCTAGTCAACATGGCCATCACTCAAGAGGACTGTATTGAGGCTCATCGTGCTGAAAAGAAGAGGAAGGCGCCAGCTGGACCCTCGGGTGCTCAGCCACCGAGGTATCGCTCGGTGCGAAATGCTGCGCCTACACCTCCACCAAAAGCCCCTCAGCCAGGGCGTTGGATTATTAGGCCCCCGCAGCAACAAGGTGTTGTACGACCCCCTATGCGTCAACAAACTGGACCCCGACCAGCTACTCAGCAGTTTCTTCGACCGAGCATCACCAATCGTTGTTTCAAGTGTGGGAGTTCCAGTCATTTCGCTCGCGAATGCCCTCAACCCAGGCCGCCAAATCAGGGCCAGGACTCTAACCAGAACAATAAGAACAAAGGCAAGAGGCAGACCCTTCAGGTCAAACAAGGACGGATCAACTTCACCACCCTTGCAGAACTTCCTGAAGGAGCACCAGTGATGACGGGTACATTCTCTATCCATAACAAGCCTGCAGTCATATTGTTTGATTCTGGTGCATCACATAGTTTCATTAGTGCAAGGTTTGGTGCAAAAGTAGGCTTGAATGTTTGTCACACAAAAGGGTCGTATATGATAACAAGGCTGGTACCGATAAAATTGGGAAGAAAAATCATCAACACAGACCTTGTTCTTTTACCCCTTGACGGCATGGATATTATTTTGGGAATGAACTGGATGACTATGTATGGAGTCACACTAGACCTTTCTTCCCGAGCCGTTGAGATAAATTCACCTAGTCACGGAGCCACCACCCTTTACCTACCGTTACGGGAGTGCACAAATTCTTGTGCTTTCATAATGGAAGGGATCAACCTAGAGAATATTCCAGTGATATGCGAGTATGTCGATGTCTTCCCGGATGACTTACCCGGAATGCCACCAGATAGGGACATTGAGTTCATTATTGAACTGCAGCCAGGCACTGTACCTATCTCCAAAAGACCCTATAGGATGCCACCTAAGGAATTGGCTGAACTGAAAACACAACTCCAAGAACTACTGGACAAAGGCTTCATTCGTCCTAGTGCATCACCTTGGGGATGTCCGGCCCTTTTTGTAAAGAAAAAGGATGACAGTTTAAGATTATGTGTGGACTACCGACCTTTCAATGCGGTAACTGTTAAAAATAAATACCCACTTCCCCACATCGACGTTCTCTTTGATCAATTATCTGGAGCTAGAGTTTTCTCCAAGATTGATCTTCGATCGGGATATCATCAGATAAAGATTCGTCCATGCGATATTCTGAAGACTGCCCTTTCCACACGATATGGACTATATGAATTCTTGGTCATGTCCTTTGGTCTCACCAATGCCCCTGCCTACTTCATGTATCTCATCAATTTGGTATTCATGCCCGAACTCGACAAATTCGTCGTAGTTTTCATTGACGACATCCTGATTTATTCCAAGAATGAGGAAGAGCACGCTAAGCACCTGCACGTTGTTCTTCAGCGTCTCAGAGACCATCAGCTCTATGCTAAATTTTCTAAGTGCGAATTCTGGTTGGATAGTGTGAAGTTCTTGGGTCACACTATTTCCAGCAAAGGCATAACCGTTGACCCCAGCAAGGTACAAGAAGTGATGGATTGGAAACCTCCCACCTCTATTCATCAGATTCACAGTTTTCTTGGTTTAGCAGGCTACTATCGCCGTTTCATTCCGGATTTCTCCAGGATTGCTAAGCCTATAACTGAACTATTGAAAAAGGGAGTAAAGTTTGTGTGGGATGAGAAATGTGAAGAAGCTTTCCACACTCTCAGAGAACGCTTGACTACAGCCCCTGTGTTAGCTCAACCCGATAACACCAAGCCATTCGATGTTTACAGCGACGCATCTGGCACTGGTCTTGGTTGTGTGCTTATGCAAAAGAATCAAGTTATTGCCTATGCTTCACGAGCCCTTCGGCCCCATGAGCAGAATTATCCAACCCATGATCTCGAGTTAGCAGCAGTCATTCATGCTCTAAAAATATGGAGACATTATCTCATGGGCATTCGTTGTAACATCTACACCGATCACAAGAGTCTCAAATATATCTTCACCCAAGCCGATCTGAATATGAGGCAAAGGAGATGGCTAGAATTAATCAAGGATTATGATCTCGAGGTGCACTATCACCCCGGTAAGGCTAATGTAGTCGCGGATGCGCTCAGCTGCAAGGCCCATTGCCATTGCCTATCATTGGAAAACTATAATGAGACATTATGTCCAGAAATAAGGAAGCTTAGTTTGGAAATGATTTTCCAAGGCACTCTGAAGCACATCTCAGTCGAGCCCACTTTTCACGACCAGATCATCATGGCACAACTGCACGATGAAGGAGTTAAGATCATCAAACAGAAACTCTCTCTAGGAGAAGAGAAATACAAATGTTTTCGCCAGGACCATAAGAGAGTCCTATGGTTTGAAAGTCGCACAGTCATTCCGAAGAATCATGAACTCCGTAAGAAAATTTTGGATGAGGCACACCTTTCCAAATTTTCCATTCACCCCGGCAGTAACAAAATGTATCAAGACCTTAGGCAAAATTTCTGGTGGACTAGGATGAAAAGAGAAATCGCTAAATATGTCTCAGAATGCGACACATGTCAGAGAGTAAAAGCCAGCCACTTGAAAGTAGCCGGTACACTTCAACCGTTGCCTATACCCTCATGGAAATGGGAGGACATAAGTATGGATTTCATTGTTGGATTGCCAAGTACCGCGCAGAAACACGATTCCATATGGGTTATCGTTGATAGGCTCACAAAGACAGCACATTTTCTTCCGGTACACACCACCTATACCACATGGAGTGCCGAAGACTATTATTTCCGATCGTGGTACTCAGTTTGTAGCGCGCTTTTGGGAACAATTGCAAGCTTCTCTCGGTACTAAATTGATTCAAAGCTCAGCCTATCATCCTCAAACTGACGGACAAACTGAAAGAGTAAACCAAATTCTTGAAGACATGCTTAGAGCTTGTGTCATTCACTATGACAAGAGTTGGGACAAATGCCTATCCCTAGCAGAGTTCTCATATAACAATAGCTATCAAGTGAGTTTGAAAATGGCACCATTTGAGGCCTTATACGGACGAAGGTGTCGAACCCCTTTGAGTTGGTCACAGACTCGAGAACGCAAAATATTTGGACCAAACTTGGTAATCGAGGCATTAGAAAAAGTGAAAGTAATACAAGAAAACCTCAGAGCCGCACAATCCAGACAAAAGAGCTATTTCGACAGAAGGAGAAAGCCACTGAAATTCGAAGTTGGTGACCACGTCTACCTTCGAGTTTCACCAACCAAGGGTGTCCAATGATTCAGAGTCAAAGGAAAACTATCTCCCCGTTATGTTGGTCCCTACGAAATCATCGAAAGCTGTGGACCCGTAGCCTATATAATTCGACTGCCCCCTCAGCTTGCAGCCATCCATGATGTCTTTCACGTATCTCAACTCAAGAAGTGTGTTCGAGTCCCTACCGAGGTTATTAAACAACAGGAAATCTTGGTAGAGCCCGACCTCTCATACGTTGAGTACCCTATCAAAATCATGGATGAAAAAGAAAGAAGCACTAGGAGGAAAGTGATTAAAATGTACAAAATTCAATGGAATCATCACACTGAGGAAGAAGCCACGTGGGAAACTGAAAGTTTTCTAAAACAGAACTTCCCGGGTTTTCTCAACTCCACTGAAGGTACACACCCCCTCCACCTTAAGCCTATTGTCCGAATCTCGGGGCAAGATTCTTTTTAAGGGGGGAAGGATGTAACACCTCAGGTGTTTAAATTACGAAATAAGCCTCTTTACCTTAAAGCGGTGCATAAATAATTAAGAGAAATTTCAACTAAATAAGTTTCGAAAATAACTTCTAAGCTAGACCTCAAACAAGCTTTGACCTGAAATGAAACTTATAGAACTTTCCATTTTGAACAACTTTCGCGTTGAAGGATTGTCGAGTTGCAACAAAAAAATTTGAGAAACACTTGGATTTGCGAACCAGCCCCTACCTTTTCTTCTTCTTCGCTGCAGACCCTTCCATCTCGCCCGACCCTCCGACGCGCAGCCGTTCGCCCGACCCTGTTCGTTTCGCCCGACCCTATTCGTTTCGCCCGACCCTCGCGTTCGCCCGACCCCTCGCTTCGCCCGACCCTAGCCACCGCGCAGTCGCCGCAGGCCACTTGGCCGGCGATGCCTGACCGCGCTAGGTGCCAAGCCAATGCCTGGCCGCGCCCGCACGCGTGCCCGCACGCCGCGTTCCTCCCCAGTACGCGCACGCCACGCGCAAGCCGGCGACCCGCGCCCCTGCTCGCCGCCCCCATGCCCAATAGACGAACCGCGCCGTGCTCGTGTCTCCGCAGCATTTCGCCAGTCGCCGCGCTCGCCGCCCGGCAAGGCAGCTGCTGCACCTCTTCGCCCAACCCGCACGCCGCGTGATCTCCAGCTTCACACGCCAAATCCTCAGCGCCCAGTCCCCTGCCCGCGCCTGCCGCACGCCGCGCTGGCTTCTGTTCACCGCCCGCCGTGGCCAGTCGCGCGCCCCCGTCGTGCCGCCGCCCCCGCGTCTCCTAGTCAAGTCCCGCCCCTCCTCCCGCCTCTCTGCTGCCTATAAAAGGCCAAGCTGAGTCCCCCCCCCTTCGCGCGCCCAAACACCAGAATGCCGCCGCCGCCACCATTAACGCCGTCGCGCTCAGCTCACCGTGGAACTCACCTCTCCGGCCACCCTTTGCCAAAGCTGAGTCTTCCACCACCACCACAGCACCCCACCTGTGGCAGAACCACCTGAATTAATCCGGCTCAAGTGTATTAACCATCACCATTAAGGCATCCTCGGTTAACCTTACACTTCAAACGGAGTAATCCACTGGTCTGTCGGGTATAACCTCCCGATACAACCACGGTGAACGGATCGAGCGCCGTACGTACAAATGCTCATGCGACGATGAGACCAGAGGATACCACATTCCAACAAGTATCACATCATTTGCAGAAGTCAATATTACAGACCTAGTTCTGAGTTTAGAAAACAAGTACTTCAATTAACATAAATAAGTTCATCAGAGTTAAATTGCAGCGGAAATAAACCACGGAAACTACTCGACGATACAGGATGTCTCGATGAAGCCCGTACGAGACATCACTCGGCCTTATCTCCGTTGGACGGGGGCGCATCCCATTCCACCGACCAACCAGGGGGAAGAGTGCAGGGCCAAGTCAAGCTAGCAATCATGTCTTCAAAGGGCTCACCTGAAAACGAGTCACAAGCAAGACTGAGTATACTAATACTCAGCAAGACTTACCCGAGTAGTGGAAACTACTCCACCGACTCTAGACATGCAAGGCTTTTTGGCTCAGGGGTTTGTTTTGCCGAAAAGCATCTACAAGTGGGTCCTTACTTTCAACTTTTAGCTCAAGATTCTAGTTTCGTTAGCCAGTCTAGGTAAGCAGCTATCCAAGCATACATGGTGAAGCATTAAATTTTCCATCCAACCAATTCATTCATCATCCTTGTTCCTCTTCTTACTCTGTGGGTAAAAATGGTTAAGCAGTCTCAATAGCCGTGAGAAACGGACGATTCGAATCGAATTTCTTAACCTTGCAAGGGAAACCCAAACACACGTCACGTGGTTACTCCCTAGAGTCACACGTGCAACTTTTCCCCTTTCTTTCCGGGTCGTGGATCGGGGCTACCCTTCGAGAGTACAAGAGCTCCACGCCACGGTTCGGCGCCGGGTCATGACCACTCTCTGCACTCGCCATATGCACATGGGACCGAAGTTCAAAGGGTAGGATGCCGTCCCCTTGCCGGGCCAATCAGGTACTTAAGCTTACCGATTCCCATAATCTCGGCATGTGTTTAGTACGTTCAAAGACTTAACCATCACTACCACACCCTGCGGCCTTAGCATTTTTCACTAGACAGACGGGCCTCAATCGTAACCATCGTTACATAACCCGTCCGTGTCCTTATGATTGCAGCGTGTAGTAGTCATTCAACTCCTATTTTCTCGCGAGTGACAGGAAATCACTCGACTTTTACCGGAGTCCTATTAGCACAGCATTCTATCGAACCTTACATCTAGTTTTCCAAGCAAGGGTTCCTGACATCATGCAACTAAGTTTTCATCCAACTCCTATAAACTTAATGCACAAGCAAAGAGTAATGAGTTGCATAATTTCGGAAAGAATGGGTTATGCTCCGGGGCTTGCCTTCGCAGTTCGCTTGGGGATCTTCCGAACTTGGGCTCGGGTCTTCAAAAGCTTCAGTTAGATTTGCTTGAGCTTCACGCTGCTCACTCTCGGACGCGGGCACCAGCTCGTAGGTTCCGTCGGCGAGAGTCGTCGATTCTACATGAGTGCACAGTTTAAGTCATGGAAATAGCACTTGATTACGATTTGAGAGTCATTACTACAAGGGATAATTTCTGGTCATGAAATTTTGGATTTAGGCACATCAAGGAAAGGTGTGCTTACTGTAAAATTTTCAGCCAATTTTATGTAACAGATTAATTCCGAAAAATAGATTTCATTGTTGCTGTTAGACACTTGTTCTTTTTGTACAGAACAACTGGTGTAACAAATGAGTCTAAGATTTTTACAGAGCTTTCACTTAAGCATGCAGAAGCTACTGTAATTTTTGTAGGATTTATTATGCAGTATTCAGAGCATAGAAAATATGACATTCTACACCTAGGCTTTTTAAAGATTCATTTTTACAGGACCCTACATAGGGTTTTTGTCCATGAAACTTTTTACACAGCAACCTCTACCCTAGTGTAACTCCCAGTAATAATTTGGGGATTTTCCAAGCTAAGATACTATTTTCTTGACTTAATGTATGTTATTAGCACATAAATCAAATAAATAGGTTACTGTGAGATAAAAGGTCTCCTAATTTTTCTCTGGCTTCTAGTTACCAATACCTTAGCATAGGAAAAATTCCAATGGGTGACTTACCACCTAACTGCAGGGATAAAATATTCTTCTTACACATGATATGAAACTAAGTTTAACAAACAGTAAATCTAGAATTGGAATTTGGGCCTAATCTTTTTACACAGTCCTAATCATCCAGCAACTAGTTCACTGCCCAAAATTCAGGGTCAGCATTGTTCTAGAACAGTGGGTATAAAATATGTCCATTAAAGCTTCTATTTAATGTAGAGCAAAATATTTTGAGATTCTGAGAAACTTTTTGTAACAAAAGTGGTAGAGTTTGTTCTTAGGATTCCAGAACAGTTGAGTTTGCATTTTTCTGAATTTTCTACGATTTTATACGAATTTTACAAGTTCACTGAATTTGAATCTAGGTTTGAAATTTTCTTTTTACAACTAGGTCCTTGAATCTTACGCTCAGACCCTTCTAAAGATTTAAATCCTTGCAATTGGGTCCTCGGCGGCTCGGGTGCGGCGGCCGGCCGAAATTCCGGCGAGGGGGCTCGCCGGCGGCGAGGGGCGGGGGTCGGGGAAGGTTCAGGGGTGCGAGGGCTACCTTGTGGGGGTGTTGTCCAGGTGGGGGACGGCCGGGAAGGGCTCGCCGGCGTTGGAGCAGAGGCGGCGGCGGCGCGGCTCGCGTCGACGGCGGTGCTCCGGCGGGCTTGGGGCGGCGTGGTCCGGTCGATGAGCTTCAGTGGCGCATGGGGAAGCTACTCCGGGGCTCAGCTTGGACGGAGGGGGTCGGGGTCGTGCTGTCCACGGCGAGCAGGGGCGGCGGCGGCGACGGCAGCGCGGGCGGCGGTGCTCCGGTGGCTCTGGGTGGCGTTGGGCGGGTCGGCGAGCTGCGGTGAGGTGATGTAGTGGTGGCTGGGTGCTCGGTTTGGGCAGTGGGCGGCTGTGGAGGGCTGCCCACGGGCGGGTGGTGCTCGGCGGCGGCGATGGCGCGGCGAGGCGTTCTGGTGGCGGGGCTTCGCGCGGGCGGTCGGGGTGGCGTTTTTGTAGGGACAGGAGGGGGCGTGGAGATGCCTGGGTGACGCGCGGGGCGGGGCACGGCAGCGGCGTGCACTGGGCGCGGCGGGCGGCGGCAGAACGCCGGCGTGGCGTGCGGCGAGCGGGCGCGGTGACTGGGCGGCCGCGATGGTGGCGTGGGCGCGGTGAGATAGTGCCGGGCGCGGAGTGGGGAAGCAGCAGCGGCAGCGGCTCGGGCGGAGGGCGGGCGCGACGACTGGTGGGGCGCGGGGGCCGGGGCGGCACGGCGGAGCGCGGAGACTGGCCGGGCGGGCGGCGGCCTAGGCGCGGCAGCGCACGCGCGGGCGGGGACTGGCCGCGCGGCGTCGGGGCGGGGCAAAGCCGGCCGTGGCGGGGTGGTGCGGCGGCCACTGGCCTGGCGCTCCGCGCCGGTCAGGCGACGCCGGCCACCTGGCGCGCGGCGGGCGGGCGAGCGCGCGCGGCGCGGCAGAGCAGAGGGGGAGACGCCAGGGACCGAAATGCAAAAATTCGAAAAAGTTCAGGGGGCTGGGTGCAAACAGGGCGTTTTCTCCTCTTTCTGATTTGAATTTCAAAAACTTTTGAACACGAAAGTTGTTCAAAATAAAAAGTTCTACAACTTTGGTTTCAGGCAAAATTTCATTTGGCTTATGGTTTTAAAGTTATTTTAAAAGTTTCAATTGTGTCCAAATGTGCCCAAATTTAATTTGAATTCCAACTGAACCCGTTTTAAATTCTTTCCACCCTCTCATTAGTTGGTTTAACACATGGAGTTAGGCTTATGTCATTGATTTTGGATTTGTAATTACCAGGGTTGTCACAGCCTTCCCCCCTTAACAAGAATCTCGCCCCGAGATTCGGTAATTCTTAGTGTGGGCGTGGGTGCACATACCAGTGGTTGAGACCAGAAACCCAGGGAAATGTTGGTTCAGGTAGCTTTCCGTTTCCCAGGTGGCTTCTTCTTCCGTGTGGCGATTCCATTGTATCTTATACATTCTAATCACTTTCTTCCTGGTCTCTCTTTCTTTTTGATCCAGAATCTTAATTGGGTGTTCGACATACGAGAGATCGGGTTCTAACGATATTTCTTGTTGTTCCACAACCTCGGTAGGGACTCGAATACACTTCTTGAGTTGAGATACGTGGAAGACATCGTGGGTGGCCGTGAGCTGAGGGGGCAGTCGTAATTTGTAGGCTACGGGTCCGCAGCTCTCCATGATTTCGTAAGGACCAATATAACGGGGAGCTAGTTTGCCTTTGATCCCAAATCTTCGCACTCCTTTGGTTGGTGAAACTCGAAGATAGACATGATCGCCAACTTCGAACTTTAGGGGCTTTCTCCTTTTGTCAGAATAGCTCTTTTGTCGGGCTTGTGCGGCTTTAAGATTTGCTTGTATTACTTTTACTTTCTCCTCTGCCTCGATTACCAGGTCGGGTCCAATTATTTTACGTTCTCCGGTTTGTGACCAGCTCAAAGGGGTTCGACACCTTCGTCCGTACAGTGCCTCAAATGGTGCCATTTTCAAACTCGTTTGGTAGCTGTTGTTGTAAGAGAACTCTGCCAGGGGTAGGCATTTGTCCCAATTCTTGTCATAATGAATGACACAAGCTCTCAGCATGTCTTCAAGAATTTGGTTTACTCTTTCTGTTTGTCCATCAGTCTGAGGATGGTATACTGAGCTGCGAATCAGCTTAGTGCCAAGAGACGTTTGCAGATGTTCCCAAAAGCGTGCTACAAACTGAGGACCACGATCGGAAATAATTGTCTTAGGTATTCCATGCAGGCAAACAATACGATCGAGGTAAATCTCGGCATATTTCTTGGTAGAATAGGTGGTGTGCACCGGAAGAAAATGTGCCGTTTTCGTGAGTCTATCAACGATAACCCATATGGAATCATGTTTCTGGGAAGTGTTTGGTAGTCCCACGATGAAGTCCATACTTATGTCCTCCCATTTCCATGATGGTATAGGTAACGGTTGAAGTGTACCGGCCACCTTTAAGTGGCTAGCTTTTACTCTCTGGCACGTGTCACATTCCGAGACATACGTAGCAATTTCCCTTTTCATTCTAGTCCACCAGAAGTTTTGCCTTAGGTCCTGATACATTTTGCTACTGCCGGGGTGGATAGAGAATTTGGAGAGGTGTGCCTCATCAAGAATTTGCTTGCGGAGTTCGCGATTCTTCGGAACGACTATACGACTTTCGAACCATAGAACTCCCTTATGGTCCTGGCGGAAACACTTATACTTCTCCTCACCTAGAGAGAGTTTTTGTCTGATGATCTTGATTCCTTCATCATGTAGTTGTGCCATGACGATTTGGTCGTGAAGAGTGGGCTCAACTGAGATGTGATTTAGAGTGCCTTGGGAAACCATTTCCAAGTTAAGCTTCCTCATGTCTGCACATAATGTCTCATGGTAGGACTCCATGGATAAGCAATGGCAATGGGACTTGCGGCTTAGTGCATCCGCGACTACATTAGCCTTACCGGGGTGATAGTGCACTCCAAGGTCATAATCTTTGATTAATTCTAGCCATCTTCGTTGTCTCATATTCAGATCGGCTTGTGTGAAGATGTACTTGAGACTCTTATGATCCGTGTAGATATTGCACTGTGTACCCATGAGATAGTGCCTCCATATCTTCAGAGCGTGAATGACGGCTGCGAGCTCAAGGTCATGCGTGGGATAATTCTGTTCGTGGGGCCGAAGGGCTCGTGAGGCATATGCAATCACTCGATTCTCTTGCATAAGCACACATCCTAGACCAGTACCTGATGCGTCACAATACACATCGAATGACTTGGTATTATCGGGTTGAGCTAACACAGGTGCAGTAGTCAGATGCTCTCTGAGAGTGTGGAAGGCTTCCTCACACTTCTCGTCCCATACAAACTTTACTTCCTTCTTTAACAGTTCAGTCATGGGCTTAGCAATTCGAGAGAAATCCGGGATGAAGCGACGGTAGTAACCGGCTAAGCCGAGAAAACTGCGAATCTGATGAACAGAGGTAGGGGGTTTCCAATCCATCACCTCTTGTACCTTGCTGGGGTCAACAGCTATGCCTTCGCTGGAGATCGTGTGACCTAAGAACTTTACAGTATCCAACCAGAATTCACACTTAGAAAACTTAGCATAGAGCTGATGGTCTCTGAGTCGCTGAAGAACAATGCGAAGGTGCTTGGCATGCTCTTCCTCATCCTTGGAATAGATAAGAATGTCGTCGATGAACACTACGACGAATTTGTCAAGTTCGGGCATGAATACCGAATTCATGAGATACATGAAGTAGGCAGGGGCATTGGTGAGTCCAAAGGACATGACCAAGAATTCATATAGTCCATATCGTGTGGAGAAGGCAGTCTTAGGAATGTCGCACGGGCGAATCTTGATCTGATGATATCCCGAGCGAAGATCAATCTTTGAGAAGACTCTGGCTCCAGCTAATTGATCGAAGAGTACATCGATGCGAGGAAGTGGGTATTTATTTTTAACTGTTACCGCATTGAGAGGTCGGTAGTCCACACATAATCTCAAACTGTCATCCTTCTTCTTTACGAATAGGGCTGGACATCCCCAAGGTGACGCGCTAGGGCGAATAAAACCTTTGTCCAGTAGTTCTTGGAGCTGAATTTTCAACTCTGCCAATTCTTTAGGGGGCATCCTATACGGTCTTTTGGATATAGGTGCAGTGCCTGGTTGTAGTTCAATAACGAACTCAATATCCCTATCCGGTGGCATTCCTGGTAAGTCATCCGGGAAAACATCGGCATACTCGTTCACCACAAGAATCTCATCTAGCTTAAGTCCTTCCATCTTATAAGCACAGGAATTCGTGCAATCTATGAATGGTAGGTAAAGGGTAGTGGCTCCGTGACTAGGTGAATTTATCTCAACGGTTCGGGAAGAAAGATCCAGTGTGACTCCATGCATAGCCATCCAGTTCATTCCCAAAATAATGTCCATGCCGTCAATGGGTAAAAGGACGAGGTCCGTGTCGATGGTTTTACTACCCAATTTGACTGGTACTTGTCTGACCATTTGGTTTGAAGCAATTTTACCACCTGGTGTTGATATCATATATGACCCTTTGGTGTGACAAACATCCAAGCCTACTTTTGCACCGAATTTTGCACTTATGAAACTATGCGATGCACCAGAATCAAATAATATAACGGCAGGCTTGTTATGGATAGAGAATGTACCCGACATTACTGGGGCTCCTTCTGGAAGCTCTGCAAGCGTGGTGAAGTTAATCCGTCCTTGCTTGACTTGCAGGGTTTGTCTCTTGCCCCTGTTCTTGGCGTTCGGGTTGGATCCTTGACCTTGGTTGGGCTGTCCAGGCTGAGGGCATTCGCGTGCGAAGTGGCTGGAACTTCCGCATTTGAAACAGCGATTTGCGGGGCTAGGTCGAAGAGACTGCTGAAGAATGGGCCTCGGACCATTCTGTGGAGGCATCGGGGGTCGTACCATGCCTGGCTGCTGTGGGGGTCTGGCAATCCATCTTCCTGGCTGCGGGGCCTTTGGTGGAGCTGTAGGTGCGGTATTTTGCACGATGCGATACCTTGGTGGTTGGGCACTTGATGGCCCTGCGGGTGCCTTTCTCTTCTTCTCTGCCCGGTGTGCCATGATACAGTCCTCCTGGGTAATGGCCATATTGACCAACTCGTTGTAGGTGTCCGCCCTGGCTAGGTTCAGACGTTCCTTGAGCTTGGTATTCAGACCTCGGCGGAAACGATCACGCTTCTTGGCATCCGTATCAGCGTGATAGCCCGCATACTGGCATAGGTTGTTGAACGCCTGGGCGTACTGCAACACGGTGCGGGTGCCTTGGGTGAGTGCCAGGAACTCATTCAACTTTCTCTCCATGAGACCCTCGGGGATATGATGTGCCCGAAACGCGGTCTTGAATTCATTCCAGTCGACCACATGGTCAGCCGGGAGCATCGCAAAATTGTGGTCCCACCACAGTCGAGCGGTACCGCGAAGCTGTTGCGCGGCAAAACGGGCCTTGTTGGCCTCTGAGCATGGGGCCACAAGTAGTGTGAACTTGGATTCTATGGTGCGAACCCATGCATCTGCGTCCAGGGGTTCCTCGGTCTTATGGAACAAGGGAGGCTGGGTCCCCAGGAAATCCGTGTATCCTGCAGCCTGTGGTTGGTGAGCATTGTGCCCACCCCTCTGCTGGTGTTGCCCTTGCACAATCTGACGCAGCAGCTCGGTTTGAGCGGCCATCACTTCCACCAAACTGGGCGGGGGTGGTGGCGATTGTCGCGAGCGGCTGCCACCGGCACCAAAACCCTCGGGGTTGCCACGTGTTGATCCAACCATCTGAAACGTGAAAGGTTACCATTAGCATCGCGATCCATATTACTTCCTTGATTCATGATTAATTGGTGTAGTCATAGACTTCCGAAGTCTGAGCCAGAAGTATGAACAGAATCTCTGTTTGCTACGAGAAAAATCATAGCCTGCTGTGGGTCCATCCAAAACATCTCAAACATTTGTGGTAGTCAGAGAATTTAGGACTGCACCACTTTGGTATTTACTTCGGTGCTAGAACTATGGCTAAGGTGGTCGAAAAGCTCGTCCTTTGCCTTACTGTCTTAGCTGTTTTTCAGCAGATTGACCGGTACGGTTTCGCCTATATCTTAAACTAGCGAGGTCCAATGATGCTGAATTTTTGTGAGAACCTAGATCACAAAATTTAGCATAAGTCTGGTATTCAACACTCAGCCAAGAAATGCAAGGAGACATGGGTAAAAATTCCGACAAGTCTCAGCGATTGTGGATTCCATCGTTTACCAACTTACAACGAAATCACCAAGTTTTATCGCCGTTCCTTACAGGCTGAGGGTATCCACATGGTTCAGGTGTACCCAACACAAAAGAGTTACTCAACTCCTAGTTAGCCTATTACAACACTTGCCAAAAGTTAGGCTACCCTATCGAGGAGTATGTGCAAAAGTCCTCCTAGGTCGTCCTCTAGAAATCATCCAAGTCGTTGACGGACGACTCGCTGTGAGCCGGAGAGTGGGCTCCCATCTGAGGTGCCTGTGGTACCTCACCCTCGAAATCCATACCTGAGATACCATCAATCTCCTGTGGCTCCTCCTCATCCTCCTCCATGTCGTCCTCATGGGGATGGTCATTCTGATCATGATGCCACTGAATGTGCTCATTAGCGTCCTCCAACTCAAGGTTCAGATCATGGAGCTGCTCCTCCAACTGTGCTATCGTGGTATCTCTCTCATCCATGAGAGTGTCCTGCTCCTGGATTTGGCCCTCAAGTTGGCCAATCTGAGCATCTCTGTCCTCAAGATCCTGACTGAGCTCCTTTATCTGCTCATCCCTGGTATCTGCCATCATATGGTAGGCCTGAGCAAGATCAGTGAGCTGCTCGAGTGCCTGACTCTGGAGAGTCAGAAGTCGGTAGAGTGCACTCATGCACCGCACGGAGGTATGGATAGTCTCCTGGGCATGGAAGTCTACCAAATACTGTGCGTGCTGCACCCTGTTGAGCCAAAAGGGGTCGTTGTCCTGGGCAGCAGGAAACAATCCAATGGGAGTGAGTGTGACAACCTCGGGACGCTGCGCACAAAATGTGGTGAGCGCCCTCATGGCTGCAAGCTCCCAAGTATCGGCCAAACGGCGACCAACAGCCTCAAGCTCCAAGGCGGGCCGCTCCGGGTGTAGCGGGTGTGGAAAGATAGTCACGTTGACACGGCACTGGGTAACTCCGTTTTCTGCAAACTCCAGTCCGGCGTAACGTGGGGGAATTAGATAGCCCACGGTACGCAGAACATCCCACAAAATAGAGGGAAAGCCCTCCCAGTGGAGACACTGCGAGTGCACGCGTCCATCCTCATTCACCATCATCTCAACAGGCTCGGCCATCTGAACAAAAGATCAAATGGAATGAGATAGCGAAAAACTGTGAGCAGCACAAGGATAGATTCTGTATAGTGTGCAAAAATAATCATAACTCCCACAGTTCTCATCCAAAAATTCTCAAATTTCACCAGATCACTCCTAAGGTATTTGTGAACAACTTTTCTAGTCAACTCCAGAGCTAATTGGGTCTCTAAGATGGTCTTTCTTTTCAGGTTTTACCTTACTGTCTACCCAGAATTTTCAGTGAACAGAGGGCTAGAGTTTCGTACACCAGGGAAAATCTACCCAGCCAAAATTTACCAAATTTTAACAGAAGCTTCCTGGGTGAATTTGGAACAAGTTTCGTGTTGTGCTCTTTTGCAGAAAACCGCAGGAAGGGGGCCTAAAAATTTAAGAGGCAGAAGTGCTTATTCTGGACAGAAATCTGACGCTCCAAGGTTTCTGTTATTTCTTATTATCCATAAGTTCAGAATTTTTCATTTTTGAACAGAAGATAGGGCACAAGATTTGGAACAATTTCTTCAACATGAACTTTATCAGAAATGGTCATTTTCTTTGGTCAATAATTCGCTCTTTTCGGTCGTGGCAGATTTGGGACAGTTTCTCTAGATAATCCTTATGCAACCATGCTTTAGATACGCAAGAACCTTTCCACTCTCACACAACGCATTTTTGATTTCAGATACACATGTTCATGATGTATGCACGTCCTATTCGTCCTCACAAAATAAAATAATTGCCAAATAGCTTTGGTCTTACGAAGATAGTTTCGGTGGCTTACACAATACGGCTCTCGCTATAATAGCTAGTCGAGTCTTTCTAATCGTTCCTTAACTTATCGTAATCGCGGTTAGCGTACCTGCAGAAAATCGACAAGCATTTATATATCATGAACCTTTCATGCCAGCACTCATGAAAGCGTCCGTATTCATTACCGTTTACTTATAGAAACGATATCTGTACAATTCCCGCCGTACAGACGACGTTAACATACGCTATCGAGATAGCGTATTCACGGGGGTACCGTCATGAGACGGGGGTATGAACAGCGATCGCCATACCCTGCGCCGAACCTTCTACTCCCAATATGTTCAACTGACAGTTGGCATATTGGCAGCACCTCAAGTAAGCCACTGCTTGAGGGCAGCGTTCGGTTCGCATCACCGACAGGAAGGCCAAGCTCCCTCAGTTGGCTGAGGATCCTTACCTCCTTACCTTAGCGACGAGTGCGTCGTTACAGAATTTAGGGTCGGTTGTGCATGAAAGTAAGTTTTGACAGAAAATAATGTGCTGGAAGTCAGTTGATAATACATATAGAAGTTAGATAGCCACCTAGTAACTTTCCCATAATCCCTTAGGGTTGTACGAACTAGGCACCATCCTTAACGTACCAACGCATTTCGCAACACAACCGTCTAGTCAAGTTTTAGTAAAATGAGTTTTTAAGGCTTGTAGCATCCTCTGGCGTATGTATTTCGGCTCTGGTGTCCGCTGTTGCCAGCTGTGGCACCAGCTACGGCTCTGATACCAGCTGTGGCAGAACCACCTGAATTAATCCGGCTCAAGTGTATTAACCATCACCATTAAGGCATCCTCGGTTAACCTTACACTTCAAACGGAGTAATCCACTGGTCTGTCGGGTATAACCTCCCGATACAACCACGGTGAACGGATCGAGCGCCGTACGTACAAATGCTCATGCGACGATGAGACCAGAGGATACCACATTCCAACAAGTATCACATCATTTGCAGAAGTCAATATTACAGACCTAGTTCTGAGTTTAGAAAACAAGTACTTCAATTAACATAAATAAGTTCTTCAGAGTTAAATTGCAGCGGAAATAAACCACGGAAACTACTCGACGATACAGGATGTCTCGATGAAGCCCGTACGAGACATCACTCGGCCTTATCTCCGTTGGACGGGGGCGCATCCCATTCCACCGACCAACCAGGGGGAAGAGTGCAGGGCCAAGTCAAGCTAGCAATCATGTCTTCAAAGGGCTCACCTGAAAACGAGTCACAAGCAAGACTGAGTATACTAATACTCAGCAAGACTTACCCGAGTAGTGGAAACTACTCCACCGACTCTAGACATGCAAGGCTTTTTGGCTCAGGGGTTTGTTTTGCCGAAAAGCATCTACAAGTGGGTCCTTACTTTCAACTTTTAGCTCAAGATTCTAGTTTCGTTAGCCAGTCTAGGTAAGCAGCTATCCAAGCATACATGGTGAAGCATTAAATTTTCCATCCAACCAATTCATTCATCATCCTTGTTCCTCTTCTTACTCTGTGGGTAAAAATGGTTAAGCAGTCTCAATAGCCGTGAGAAACGGACGATTCGAATCGAATTTCTTAACCTTGCAAGGGAAACCCAAACACACGTCACGTGGTTACTCCCTAGAGTCACACGTGCAACTTTTCCCCTTTCTTTCCGGGTCGTGGATCGGGGCTACCCTTCGAGAGTACAAGAGCTCCACGCCACGGTTCGGCGCCGGGTCATGACCACTCTCTGCACTCGCCATATGCACATGGGACCGAAGTTCAAAGGGTAGGATGCCGTCCCCTTGCCGGGCCAATCAGGTACTTAAGCTTACCGATTCCCATAATCTCGGCATGTGTTTAGTACGTTCAAAGACTTAACCATCACTACCACACCCTGCGGCCTTAGCATTTTTCACTAGACAGACGGGCCTCAATCGTAACCATCGTTACATAACCCGTCCGTGTCCTTATGATTGCAGCGTGTAGTAGTCATTCAACTCCTATTTTCTCGCGAGTGACAGGAAATCACTCGACTTTTACCGGAGTCCTATTAGCACAGCATTCTATCGAACCTTACATCTAGTTTTCCAAGCAAGGGTTCCTGACATCATGCAACTAAGTTTTCATCCAACTCCTATAAACTTAATGCACAAGCAAAGAGTAATGAGTTGCATAATTTCGGAAAGAATGGGTTATGCTCCGGGGCTTGCCTTCGCAGTTCGCTTGGGGATCTTCCGAACTTGGGCTCGGGTCTTCAAAAGCTTCAGTTAGATTTGCTTGAGCTTCACGCTGCTCACTCTCGGACGCGGGCACCAGCTCGTAGGTTCCGTCGGCGAGAGTCGTCGATTCTACATGAGTGCACAGTTTAAGTCGTGGAAATAGCACTTGATTACGATTTGAGAGTCATTACTACAAGGGATAATTTCTGGTCATGAAATTTTGGATTTAGGCACATCAAGGAAAGGTGTGCTTACTGTAAAAGTTTCAGCCAATTTTATGTAACAGATTAATTCCGAAAAATAGATTTCATTGTTGCTGTTAGACACTTGTTCTTTTTGTACAGAACAACTGGTGTAACAAATGAGTCTAAGATTTTTACAGAGCTTTCACTTAAGCATGCAGAAGCTACTGTAATTTTTGTAGGATTTATTATGCAGTATTCAGAGCATAGAAAATATGACATTCTACACCTAGGCTTTTTAAAGATTCATTTTTACAGGACCCTACATAGGGTTTTTGTCCATGAAACTTTTTACACAGCAACCTCTACCCTAGTGTAACTCCCAGTAATAATTTGGGGATTTTCCAAGCTAAGATACTATTTTCTTGACTTAATGTATGTTATTAGCACATAAATCAAATAAATAGGTTACTGTGAGATAAAAGGTCTCCTAATTTTTCTCTGGCTTCTAGTTACCAATACCTTAGCATAGGAAAAATTCCAATGGGTGACTTACCACCTAACTGCAGGGATAAAATATTCTTCTTACACATGATATGAAACTAAGTTTAACAAACAGTAAATCTAGAGATGGAATTTGGGCCTAATCTTTTTACACAGTCCTAACCATCCAGCAACTAGTTCACTGCCCAAAATTCAGGGTCAGCATTGTTCTAGAACAGTGGGTATAAAATATGTCCATTAAAGCTTCTATTTAATGTAGAGCAAAATATTTTGAGATTCTGAGAAAATTTTTGTAACAAAAGTGGTAGAGTTTGTTCTTAGGATTCCAGAACAGTTGAGTTTGCATTTTTCTAAATTTTCTACGATTTTATACGAATTTTACAAGTTCACTGAATTTGAATCTAGGTTTGAAATTTTCTTTTTACAACTAGGTCCTTGAATCTTACGCTCAGACCCTTCTAAAGATTTAAATCCTTGCAATTGGGTCCTCGGCGGCTCGGGTGCGGCGGCCGGCCGAAATTCCGGCGAGGGGGCTCGCCGGCGGCGAGGGGCGGGGGTCGGGGAAGGTTCAGGGGTGCGAGGGCTACCTTGTGGGGGTGTTGTCTAGGTGGGGGACGGCCGGGAAGGGCTCGCCGGCGTTGGAGCAGAGGCGGCGGCGGCGCGGCTCGCGTCGACGGCGGTGCTCCGGCGGGCTTGGGGCGGCGTGGTCCGGTCGATGAGCTTCAGTGGCGCATGGGGAAGCTACTCCGGGGCTCGGCTTGGACGGAGGGGGTCGGGGTCGTGCTGTCCACGGCGAGCAGGGGCGGCGGCGGCGACGGCAGCGCGGGCGGCGGTGCTCCGGTGGCTCTGGGTGGCGTTGGGCGGGTCGGCGAGCTGCGGTGAGGTGATGTAGTGGTGGCTGGGTGCTCGGTTTGGGCAGTGGGCGGCTGTGGAGGGCTGCCCACGGGCGGGTGGTGCTCGGCGGCGGCGATGGCGCGGCGAGGCGTTCTGGTGGCGGGGCTTCGCGCGGGCGGTCGGGGTGGCGTTTTTGTAGGGACAGGAGGGGGCGTGGAGATGCCTGGGTGACGCGCGGGGCGGGGCACGGCAGCGGCGTGCACTGGGCGCGGCGGGCGGCGGCAGAACGCCGGCGTGGCGTGCGGCGAGCGGGCGCGGTGACTGGGCGGCCGCGATGGTGGCGTGGGCGCGGTGAGATAGTGCCGGGCGCGGAGTGGGGAAGCAGCAGCGGCAGCGGCTCGAGCGGAGGGCGGGGCGCGACGACTGGTGGGGCGCGGGGGCCGGGGCGGCACGGCGGAGCGCGGAGACTGGCCGGGCGGGCGGCGGCCTGGGCGCGGCAGCGCACGCGCGGGCGGGGACTGGCCGCGCGGCGTCGGGGCGGGGCAAAGCCGGCCGTGGCGGGGTGGTGCGGCGGCCACTGGCCTGGCGCTCCGCGCCGGTCAGGCGACGCCGGCCACCTGGCGCGCGGCGGGCGGGCGAGCGCGCGCGGCGCGGCAGAGCAGAGGGGGAGACGCCAGGGACCGAAATGCAAAAATTCGAAAAAGTTCAGGGGGCTAGGTGCAAACAGGGCGTTTTCTCCTCTTTCTGATTTGAATTTCAAAAACTTTTGAACACGAAAGTTGTTCAAAATAAAAAGTTCTACAACTTTGGTTTCAGGCAAAATTTCATTTGGCTTATGGTTTTAAAGTTATTTTAAAAGTTTCAATTGTGTCCAAATGTGCCCAAATTTAATTTGAATTCCAACTGAACCCGTTTTAAATTCTTTCCACCCTCTCATTAGTTGGTTTAACACATGGAGTTAGGCTTATGTCATTGATTTTGGATTTGTAATTACCAGGGTTGTCACACCACCGCAGCTCACTGCACCACCCATTGTCGCCCAGAGCCACCGGAGCACCGCCAGCGCCGCCCGCGCCGCCGCCGCTCCTTGTTGCTCCATGGACAGCCCACACCGAAGCTCCTCCGACCCAGACAAGCTTTGAAACGGTCTCCCCTCGACACCGTGAAGCTACTCTACCAGCCCACATTGTTCCCTTCTCGCCGGAGCACCGCCGCCGACGTTTCGCCCCGTCGCCGCCCCTCTGCTCCGCGCCGACGGGCCACCTCCGGCCACTCCCAACCCCTACCAAGGCCACCCAAGGTAGCTCTCACCTCCCTGGATCTCCCCGACCATTTTTCCCTCGCCACCAACGAGCCCCCCTGCCGGAATCTGGACGGCCGCCATGCCAGCGCCGCCCAGGGACCCAATTGCTTTGGTTGAAATCTTTAAAAGAGTCTGCACGCAAGTTTCCAGATGCATATCTGTAAACCTATGTTCAAACATTAAAATCAAACACAGCGAACTTGTAAAATTCATATAAAATCATCGAAAAACTGAAAAAATACAAACTCCACTGTTCTGGAATCTTTAGATGAAAAGCTACAACTTTTGTTACATGCATTTCGTCAGTTACTTACTAAATCTTACTAAATCTGAAAATTTATAATAACACACTTATGGATAGATTAACACCCTGTAAAATTTTTAGCTTCAATACTTGAATGGTTTGTTCTGTATAAAAATAACTAGATTCTAGCAGTGGCTGTGTATTACATTTTTCATAATTAATCTGCTGCGTAAAAATGTCTGAAATTTTAACAGTGCTTTTGTCTCTGCTTGTTGTGCTCTAAATAAAAATTTGATCACCAGAAGTTACCTAATCCAGAAGTTGTGATTAATCCATTTGTGCTTGGAAAATTTAGTTTCTGTTATAACACAACCCCTTCTTGTTTAATGAAGTTAATAGTTTAAGTTATACTCTTTAACAATTGCCCACAGAAATCTCAACTAAGTAACATCACAACCAGATCGATGTTTTGTGAACTACAACTTTAACGTGAATGAAAAAAATCGTCATATAACCTCACTATAACTTATATTAGTGCATTCATATAGAATCGACGACTCTCGCCGACGGAACGTACGAGCTGGTGCCCGTGTTAGCATAGCATTCTAGCGAACCTTGCATCTAGTGTTCAGAGCATGGGTACCTAGGATCATGCAACTACATTTTCATCCAACTCCTATAAACTTAATGCACAAGTAAGGTAGAGTAATAAGTTGCATAAGTTTAGAAAAATAGGGTTCATGCTCCGAGGCTTGCCTTCTTGTGAAAAGCTAGCTTGGGGCTCATCCGAACTTGGGCTCGGGTCTTCGAGAGCTTCAGTTAGATTTACTTGAGCTTCACGCTGCTCACTCTCGGACGCGGGCACCAGCTCGTACGTTCCATCGGCGAGAGTCGTCGATTCTATATGAATGCACCAATATAAGTTATAGTGATGGTATATGACGATTATTTTCATTCACGTCAAAGTTGTAGTTCACAAAACATCGATCTAGTTGTGAAGTTACTTAGTTGAGATTTCTATGGGAAATTGTTAAAAGAGTACAACTTAAACTATTAACTTCATTAAACAAAAAGGGGGCTGTGATATATTAGAAACTTAATTTTCTAAGCGCAACATGGATTAAACACAACTTCTCGATTAGGTAACTTCTGGTGATGAAATTTTTATTTAGAGCACATTAAGCAGAGGCAAAAGCACTATAAAAATTTTGATATTTTTACGCAGCATATTAATTATGAAAAAAAGTAAACACAACCACTGCTAGCACCTAGATATTTTTATACAGAACAAACCATTCAAGTATTGAAGCTAAAACTTTTACAGGGTGTTAATCTATCCATAAGTGATACAGGGTGTTAATCTATCCATAAGTGTTTTACTGTAAAATTTTCAGATTTAGACTTTGCCTACAACAGGGGGTACATTTAAAGTCTATTAAACCTTCCATTTAATTTATAGTAAGATTTAGTAAGTAACTGAAGAAATGCATGTAACAAAAGTTGTAGCATTTCATCTACAGATTCCAGAACAGTGGAGTTTGTATTTTTCTGATTTTTCTTCGATTTTATATGAATTTTACAAGTTCATTGTATTTGAATTTAAAGTTTGAACACAGGTTTACAGATTTGCCCCTGGAAACTTGCGTGCAGACTCTTTTAAAGATTTCAACCAAAGCAATTGGGTCCCTAGGCGGCGCTAGCATGGCGGCCGTCCAGATTCCGGCGAGGGGGCTCGTTGGCGGCGAGGGAAAAATGGTCGGGGAGATCCAGGGAGGTGAGAGCTACCTTGGGTGGCCTTGGTCGGTGTTGGGAGTGACCGGAGGTGGCTCGTCGGTGCGGAGCAGAGAGGCGGCGACGGGGTGGAACGTCGGCGGTGGTGCTCCGGCGGTGGTGCTCCGGCGGGAAGGGAATAGCGTGGGCTGGTCGAGTAGCTTCGCGGCGTCGAGGGGAACCCGTTTTGAAGCTTGGCTTGGACGGAGGAGCTTCGGCGTGGGCTATCCACGGAGCAGCAAGGAGCGGCGGCGGCGCGGGCGGTGCTTCGATGGCTCTGGGCGACGATGGGTGGTGCAGTGAGCTGCGGTGGGGTGCTGTGGTGGTGGTGGAAGACTCAGCTCTGGCAAAGGGTGGCCGGAGAGGTGAGCTCCATGGTGAGCTGAGCATGACGGCGTTAATGGTGGCGGCGCCGGCGTTCTGGAGTTTGGGTGCTCGAGGGGGGAACTCAGCACGGCCTTTTGTAGGCAGCAGAGGAGCGGGAGGAGGGGTGGGACTTGACTGTGAGACGCGGGTGCGGGCGGCAAGACGGGGGCGCGCTACTGGCCGCGGCGGGCGGTGAACAGAAGCCAGCGCGGCGTGCGGCAGGCGCGGGCAGGGGACTGGGCGCTGAGGATTTGGCGTGTGAAGCTGGAGATCACGCGGCACGCAGGTTGGGCGAAGAGGTGCAGCAGCTGCCTTGCCAGGCGGCGAGCGCGGCGACTGGCGGAACGCTGCAGAGACACGGGCACGGCGCAGTTCGTCCATTGGGCACGGCGGGCGGCGAGCAGGGGCGCGGGTCGCCGGCGCGCGCGTGGCGTGCGCGGGCTGGGGAGGAACGCGGCGTGCGGGCATGCGTGCGGGCGCGGCCAGGCATTGGCTTGGCGCCTAGCGCGGTCTGGCATCGCCGGCCAAGTGGCCTGCGGCGACTGCGCGGCGGCGAGGGTCGGGCGAAGCGAGGGCCGCAGCGAAGCTGAGGGTCGGTCGAAGCGAAGGGTCGGCGAGTGAAAGGGTCGGGCGAAACGAAAAGGGTCGGGCGACGCGAAAAGGGTCGGGCGACGCGAAAAGGGTCGGGCGACGGCTACGCGTCGGAGGGTCGGGCGAGATGGAAGGGTCTGCAGCGAAATAGAAGAAAAGGCAGGGGCTGGTTCGCAAATCCAAGTGTTGCAACTCGAAAATCCTTCAACGCGAAAGTTGTTCAAAATGGAAAGTTCTACAAGTTTCATTTCGGGCCAAAGTTTGTTTGGGTTCTAGTTTAGAAGTTAATTTTAGAAACTTATTTCGTTGAAAGTTCTCCTAATTATTTATGCACCGCATTACGGTAAAGAGGTTTATTTCATAATTTAAATACCTGAGGTGTTACAGTGTGCTCCGAGCTTTCCACGGTCGGGACCTCTCCTGGGAGGTCCGCCATGGCGCATCTCGGCCACATGGTGCACCCGGGAGTGGACACGTCTTCGACGCTCGAGGCCTCGCTGCGAAGGTCGTCGTCGTTGGGTAGGAGGTCGTGGAACGATGCAGGGCTATACCCGGTCATGCCCACAAACAGAGTTGTTGGAGGAGACAGCTCATGACTTTGCCGAGCTCCCGGGTGAACGCAGCCGCGGCGTTCGTGAGACCGAATGGCAACGCAGCCCATGGTGTCGTCGATGGTGCCAGGGGCGTCCCACTAGAAAGTTGGCAAGCGAGCCATGAGAATAGGACTAGGTCCACGTCGCCCGCGGAACGGTTGGCACCGAGCAGGAGCTCGATGCGCTGGGCTAGAGCCTCGGGATCAAGTTCGGCCAATGGGTTGGCGAGGAAGCTGTCCCCCTCTGGTGGTGCTGGAGTGGCCATGTCCTCCCAGGTGGAGCGTGTCGTGGTGGTCGGCAATGAAGTCTAGGCTTCCGAAGCGGAAGATCTGGAAGGGTGCGACAGGCGGTGGAGTCCACAACCCGGTGCGTGGTGGAGCAAGAAACTCCAAGCAGCCAAAGCAGAGCGGGCTGCTCGTGCTGTTGGCCCCAGAAACGCTGGTGGAAAAAACCATCCGATCGCCGAAGCAAGTGATGCACAATTTTCTCCCCACGGACGGCGCCGAACGATCGGATTCGGAAATGGGCAACAACTAAACTACTCAAAGCGAGTGTCGCGCATTATGATCGGATCTGGCCTAGCACACAACAACTCGAGGGTTATACTGGTTCAGGTGAGAACGCCCTACGTTCAGTCGGGGGTTAGTCGGATATATTGCTCGAGCCCAGGTGCTTGTGAGAGTTGGGGAGTACAAGCTTTAGAGTCCTAGAAAACTAGAGTGGAGTTGGAGAGTGTTCTCTTGTTTTGTGAATGAGACCCTCCCTTTTATAGTAAAGGGGGGCCCCTCTTACAGTAGATGTCTTGGGGAAGAAGATTTTAGAGGAAATATCCCTAACTCCGGTCAGTCGGGGAGCTTGCCTCATCTTTGGGTCTACTCTTGCCATCAGTCGGAAGCGTCCTTTGCTGATTGCGAGGACCCAAATTCCTGGAGGGGCGTCTTGTCTTGTTCCTGTACGTCGGGTCTGGTCAATTGTGAAACACGGGAGGGTATTGCTGGGGTGGTACGGCCATCCCATCAGTGCGGCTGTTTACACACCCTGCGCCATTCCTCATGATGATTGTGTGGTGGTCAAGCCTCGCTGATGGGTGATTCGGTCATCAAAAGGACGGGTTGGTCGCACAATGGAGGCCTACAGCAGCGGCAGAGGCATAGTGCCTCACTGTGCTCGTACGGTTTCCGGGGAAGTGGGTGGCACTTGGTACGGAACTTATCTGTTCCTTCGCCTTGACAGAACTTCTCTTCAGGTGCTGCCCAGCAGCTTCCCTGGTCAGTTCGGGAGTCAAGGGGAAGGAGGAGAGGTGATGCCTGCGGTCTTTGCTGAGCCTGGGCGAACGCACTCGGAGTCGGTACGGCGATGCCGCAGGGATCGCTTCAGCAGAGCTCCTAGTCGGGACTCATGGGGCGTAGCGGCACATGGGCGTTTGTTTTTGAAGGTGCGGATGCGAAACCCTTACCTGGCCTGAGCCTGCAGGGCGAGCTCACTGGAACCCGTCACTAGAATTAATTCTTTGGCACCCCCTCCGGTGACAATTAAGTGACGTTGTTGAAATCGACCTGGCTTTCAAATCATAACTTTGACTGGTAAAAATGGCAAAAGTACATATTTATGAAATAAAAGTTCAAGACAAATTTACTCATATTTTTTCATAATTTAAAATTGAACACATCGAAGTGTGAGATGCGACTAAAGTTTGGAGTGGTTGATTTAGGATGACTCCAAAGTTACTTTTATTATACCAGTGAACATGAGTGTGAATCTTATTGTTGGTGCTAGCCTAGCAACTATATTTCCAAGCGCTTTGCGACCCTCTCGATGGAGACAGGTTAATTTTTTATGACTAGCATATGTATTCTAGATTGCAATACCCACTGAAATTAAAGGTATGTATTTATATGTGTCGCACCTATATATATAGTCTTCTTTCATATTATGAAAGGGAAAGAAACTGTCAATCATCTAAAGGTCCAATTTAGACATGCATCTAGACGCTGCAGTAGGGAGGCAAGCAGCATTTATGTATTCTAATATAATTATATAGCTGGTTACATCGAAGGCATCTACTTGCTTCATCATTTGATGGACCGAATTCTCGGTGTTCATTGAGAAGCAGAGGAATCTTGGACGTTACACAATATTTGAATTTGTAGCTTTGGATTATAATGCTATAGATTAGTCGATGTATAGGTGTACATATAGAAACTCGAAAAGCATAATTACAGTAGCAAGGCCTTAAAATTGGAAAACAAATACACACGAGCAGTTAATATGGTTTGAACTAATGTTTTCTCAGGTGCAAAGTAACTAACCTATGAAGATATCTCGTAGGCTTAAGGAGAGTTTAAGTATATTAATCACAATTTTTATAACCTTAATCTAAGTTCTTTTCGGTATACTCCCTCCGTCCCAAAAAATAAGTCATTCTAGTATTCAAAATTTATTCCAAAAAACAAGTCATCTTACCCTATTTAGAAAGTGCATGTGCATGCAAGAATCAACTAGTGTCAAATATGGGTAACAAATAGAGGCAAATATGGTTATTTACCTTCTTGTTAATTTGTCCTAGAATTTTTAGGATGACTTGTTTTTTCGGATGAGGGAGTAGTATCTAGCAGGTTGAGGTAATTATTAAATCATTATAAACATCAAGGCTAAAGATAGAAATACATGCATATTGGCAAAATTGTCGCCCACATGCATAGACCTCGTTTGAGATGCTGAACTGTTGGACATGATTTTTGTTCCTCTGTGCAGACTGCAGATCCAACTTCAGGAGCAGTTTGGTCATGATGGGAAGCCATTTCGTTTATTGTATATTAGCGGCCCTGGAACGTAACTACACATGTTTAGAGTACTATATAAATAAATTAACTATCTAGACTAATGACTTTAGTTGGAAATTAGCTAGATACATATATGTTATGTGCATTTCAACCACGTCTGTGTACAATAATACTCCCTCCGTTCCAAACTATAATTCGTTTAACTTTTTTGACCGAAGTTTAACCACTCGTATTATTCAAAAATTTGTGCAAAATATCACTTCTTTTTGTTGTGGCTTACTTTATTAATAAAATTCTTCAAGAATGACTTAAATTTGACTATATTTGCACAATTTTTTTGAATAAGACGAGTGGTCAAACTTTGATGTTAAAAAGTCAAACGAATTATAATTTGGAACAGAGGGAGTAATATATATGCTATAGCACCGAGCCCAACAGTTACTCCTTGCCAGCTCACAAAGATCTTGCACTCAAATCTAATAACTGTGAGCACTCGATCTATTAATTTTAAAATGACAAGTCAAATTCCACCAACTTATTAACTAAATCCTCTTTCTGTGGCATTATTAGACGTACAATGTGTATGCAGAACACTACTTAACAACCACTAATTTACAATTCTCGTCTCTTAAAACAATTGTATGGTATATTTCTGGTGTATTTTCTACGTGCATCCAGCTCAAATTCTATCGTGTACATATTGAGCTAACTGTCTAGTTGTACTTGATTATATTTATTATCTCCCAACAGCTAACGAGGAGAATATACGAACGTGGGCAAGGTTTGATTTGACGGTTGGATATGTTTGCAAATGCAAGCATGCATGTGCAGACCATTACTTTGGTCTTGACTCTTGGGTGAGAGGAGAAATGAATTTTGCATAGACCAGAAAGCCAGATTGCTTAATACTATATAAATTAATTAAATGTGGTGCGTATAACTAGCTACAGTAATGCAATCTCAACCTCTCAAAACTATGAGCTGTGCGCCTGTGCCTCTCTGTTTAAAGTCACATACATCAGGCATGTTTTAGAAAGGGTACGATCGAACTACCAAAAAATATATATTTACATTTATCTTTTTAAGAACAATATATACTTGGACTTTTTCTAATATACTCCCTCCGTTCTAAATTATTGGTCGTTTTGAAATTTCTAGATTCATACGTTTTGCTATGCATGTAGACATAATATATATGTGGATGCACAGCAAAGCTTATGAATCTAGAAAAGCTAAAACGACTAATAATTTGGGATGGAGGGAGTATATCTATTTTTGCTAAAAGTTCCCTACAAAAATTAGCAGTGAAAAATTACCATGGGCTCTTGGGTTTTCTGAACTCTTGAAAATAAGGAAAAGATCAGAATTTAACCATTGGGAATTCCTTGCTAAACACTATTGCATGGTATTGTACACACACAAGTATGAGAAAGAACTTATAGATGTAGTAGCAGTAGCACCCAAGTTATCGTTATGTTGTATATATATGTGGACCTATCTAAAACAAATTAAGCAAAGCCATGATCCATCATCGCCATGAATAAAATATTTATTCAAGTGGGCTTTACACTATGTAAGAACCGCCCTATAGTGACGTGCATAAAGGTGATGACTGGTTGTTGCGCGTCACCTGTATACGAAAAGTAACGCGCACAGATTAGGTGCGTCACCTTTTTATACTCCTAGGGCCCCTGGCAAAAAGTGGCCCGTCACCTATGACCGAACAAAAGTAACGCCGTTCATGAAGCCCGTCACCTATATTACAGGCGACGGGCGTTATTTGGAGCCCGTCACCTGTAATCATGTCATAGATGACGGGCCATGCCCTCGTAGGTACCGGACAGTTGTCGCCCGTCACACCACAAGTGAAGGTGACAACATTTACTTAGCGCGTCACCGCGTCTTGTGATGCGCTGAACCTATGGTCCTTGAAAGGTAACGCATTATGTGTATAGTTCGTCACCTATGTGTATGCCCTATCTAACAGAAGGGATTATTACAAGATATATAGTTCGTCACATTCGCATTACGTGCATTACGTGAAAATTGCGAGGTAACAATGCTACGATATATACATGCATAGTCATGGCAGAACCCTGATAACTTCTGCCACCCTGAAGATGGCATAGACATATCCGGCGACGTTCTCCACCAGTGGTGGCTTCATTGTCGGCTTCCCAAGGCGGACGAGGTATTCTCTCATGACGCTGATCGCCCAGGCATCACTGAAGCCGAAGGGGTGGTCCAGATCGAACTCCGGATCGGCAGGCGCCGGAGCAAGTGCCGGCGCATGCACCGGGGCCGGAGCAGGGGCAGGAGCCGCAGCAGGAGGAGGCGATCGGCGATGGTAACGGCGGCAAGGGGAGGAAGAAGGCGACGGCAACGACGACGACGAGTCCACTTGGACTTATAGGAGGCGCCTAGAGCTTGAGCCGGAACCCGACATCGTCATTATACCTAAGGCGCACGAGAGCAGGGGCATGAGGAGAGAGCGAGAGCAGGGGTGTGAGGAGAGCGACCGGCCTCGCAGTATATAATGGCGACGGCCAGAGAGAGCGCGCGCTGTTGCCGAGGGGGCACGCGCGTGAAGTCGTGCACAGAGAGGGTAGAGGCGGTTGTGATTCCCAGCAATTGAATGCGAAACAGCGCGCGGTTGCCGAGGAGGCGCGCGCGTGCACAGAGAGGGTACCGGCGATTGCGATTCCTGGTAGTCGCGTATTTGAAGTTCCCAGCATGCATGTGACATAGGTGACAGGCAACATATACCGCGCATCACCTTAGACTCATAGGTGACGGGCGATATATGTTGCCCGTCACCTATATTCATGTCATAGGTGATGGGCCTTGACTTCGTAGGTGACGGGCCCCCGTCACCTATTTTCCTTTTCTCCCATTTGAAGCCACCCCCTTTGACTTAGTTCCTTACATCTCCCATTTGAAACCCTAGGTTAGTGCCCACCTCCTCGCCTCCTCGTCGCGCCAGCAAGCGTCCGCCCGCCGGTGCCGAGCTGCTGCCAGGCAAGGAGGAGAGCGGGGCACGCCGTCGCGCCTCCTTGTCGCGCCACCAAGTGCCCGCCCGCCGGCGCCGAGCTGCCGCCCGCAGGCAAGGAGGAAAGCGGGGCACACTGTCACGCCATCAGGTGCCCGCCCGACAGCACCGAGCTACCGCCCGCAAGCAAGGAGGAGAGCGGGGCACGCCGTCGCGCCTCCTCGTCGCGCCACCAAGTGCCCGCCCGCCGTTCCTCTACGCCGTTGTCCGTATTTGATATTGCTTCCAGACAGATCTAGATACTTTTATTAGTGAAATGTGAATGTTTGAAACCATCGCGAAGTTAAAAAAAATCCTACTGATATTTGTTGGGAAATGATGATATGGGAGAGTGAAGCACTCATTGCCACCTTTGCCAAATAACATTCATGTCAACCTCCACCTCAGTGTTCACCAGGATAGATTGAGAGATTGATACACATGCACATCCAAATTAAAGTAGAATGTTCTTATAAGCTACTGTATACTTGCACATGAACACCTCTGCCTCAAAAAGCATGAAGCACATGCCACACAGCGAGGCTGAGGTCTTCATGGATTGTTATAATCCAAACATATCTCTCCCAGTTCTGATGCCTTTTGAAATTCTAAATAATGTGATTTATTTGTATTAGTTGATGAAAATGAGTATATGGAGTTGAATGGTTTTAATTTGTATTAAGAACAAAATATTTTGATACTCTAATGATGTATTTATTTAGGCTTCCAATGAAATCATCGCGAAGTTAAAAAAATCTTTGTTTCGGATATGTATATGTTGTTAACCTTGATCCTGCGGTGTTGATACGGCCATTTGGGGCCAACATCGATATCCGTGATGCGGTGTGGTATAGGGACATGATGAAGGAGTACAGTCTTAGTCCCAATGAACAAATCCTCAACTTTTTAGCTGGGGACTTCTTTATTAGGACCAAAGCCGTACTCTTTCATCACGTGTATATACCGCACTGTGTCGCAGATATCTATGTTGGTCCCGAATGATAGTGTCATCACCGCAGGTCAAGGTTGACGACATATGCATATCCTAAATAAGGATTTTTTTCTTTTCGATGGTTTTTGCATAAAGGGTCTGAATAAATATTCTGAACCATTATTGCATCCCATATGACATGGGACGACGAGTGTTCGTCACAAACCGAAGAGTATCAAAATAATTAGATTTTATAAATAACTTTTTTATTTGCATGTGTAGATGTGATTTACTTGTATTAGTTGATGAAAATGGGTATATTGAGTTGAATGTTTATTATTGAATGGATATGAATGTGTGTACTTGGTATTAGACATTGAATGGAATGTTAATGTTTAATCCATAGAAATGACTTTGTAACATGATGGGTTGGAGCGTCGTGCGTCTGCTCATGGATCGGTACGCAATAATTTGAAGCGCGCCGGTCATTCCCTTGATTTCCGCCCTGAAGAGTGCCTTGGACTTGTTAGTAGTCGTATTCGTCGTTGGATTAAGAAAGCATTTCATTGCCTCGCACTTGGCAAATTTGAGCATAAATTTGATGTCAACTTGCATGGTACGGATGATGACCCCGAGTTGATGGCTCGACATAATGCAAGGCGCGAAGCGTCTGGGATGCCAGAAATTAACCGTTCCGTGGTGAGAGTTCGCGCGGCAATTCATCAGGCATCAATTAATAGGTCTCATGAGTAGTTTGTATTTCCATGCAGTCCTTTTATGTAATCATATTGTTTAATGGATCATGTATTTATTTTATGTAATCATATCGTGTAATGTTTCGTGTAGTCCTTTTATGTAATCATGTCGTGTAGTGGATCATGTAGTCCTTTTATGTAATCATTCGTGTAGTGGATCATGTAGTTCTTATAATTTATCATGTTGTGTAATGGATCATGTGGAACTGTATAATTTATCATGTTGTGTAATGAATCATGTGGACCTTACAATACAAGGTGACTGCACCTGGAAGCACAACCCGTCACCTTTAAAAATTCCAAGTGACGAGTGTTGTTCTACGCCCGTCACTTATGCTCCACCATAGGTGACGGGCTATGTGTTAGGCCCGTCACCTGTATTGGACACAGGTGATGGGCGTAGACTTCATAGGGGGGCTGGTCACCAAAAAAGGTGACGGCTCTCTATTGAAGTCCATCACCTATTAGGTCATATAGGTGACGGGCAGACACCCGTCACTTCAAAACAATGCCGCAGTAGAAGTGATGTGCTCTTTGCCTGTCACTTTAGGGAGATGATGTCCGTCACTATAGGACTTTTCTTACGTAGTGTTAATTGCTTGATTATGAAATCCCAAAGTCGCAGACAATGAGACAAGCCTAATGGGTTCATGTGCCCTTTTCCTCAGGACCACATTGCCTGCCTCCCTGACCATGACCCCCAATAACCCACCCCCTCTGTATGTCTAGTACATCTCTCCTGGCTAACTATTAGCAGCTGACATCCCCCTCTCTCCCTACAACTTCAAAAAAGCCACATTTCATCAACATCCTCTAGCTACAACTTCAACCCCCCCCCCCCCCCCCCCCCCCCACGTCCCTCTATTTCCAGACCCCAAGATCTCATTGTAGTCAAACAGACTGCATCGATATCTCAAGGAGAGCCAACAAAGGACAATGCTGGACAAGGAAGACAGGACGAGGATGCTCCCCAAGAGCTCGTGCCAGAAGACGCTCCGGGCCGCCATGCAGGAGGAGCGAGCCACCATGGCCAGCCGTCTCCTGTCCAAGGACCCCTCCTCCGTCTCCAACCCCTCCTTCCGCGTCTACTACGGCGTGGCCTCCGCGGGCTCCGTGCCCTTCATGTGGGAGTCGGCGCCTGGCACGCCCAAGAACTCCATCTCCGACACCACCCTCCCGCCGCTCACCCCGCCGCCATCCTACTACAGCAAAAAGAGCGCCGCCGCCAAGACCAAGTTCTCCAAGTCCCAGTCCTCCAAGAAGCTCTTGTCATCCTCCAAGCCGGCTAGCTTCGTCCAAAGCATCCTCCCCAAGCTGCGCAGGAGCCACACCATGCCGTCACGCTCACCGACGTCGGCGCCGCCGTCCAAGGATGGCGCACAGGTGCAGTGCACCCGGAGCCGGAACAGGCTGCTGACGAGCCCGCGGTCGTCGTTCTCGTCGAACTCGAGGGGTGATGACGAAGATGACGGTGGTGCGGCGTCGTCGCCGACGTCCACGCTATGCTTCCAGACGCGGCACTCTGGCGGCGGCACCGGGAGGCTCCATGGGCTGCTGGCGTCGGTTGTCGGAGGGCAAGGTACCGCTGCCTCTTGATTAGGGTGTGGATCTCCCAGTGTTCTTGGTGACATTTTTCTCTTGGTAGTGTGCTACTACGGCCGTGCTGCGTCGTCTTGCACACTTACCTTGAGGAATTTACAAGGAGGGCTTTGTACGTTATATGACATCGGATACGAACAATGTAGCAGTGTTTTTAGTAGAATGCACTCAAAACAGGTGATGATTTCTGATTTGTTCATGCTGATCCAAAAATAATGTGTCTTATACAGATCTATGTGTTTGTGTCACCGTGTGAGCACATAGCTGCTTTCCATGCTTTCTCTATCGCCTTTAAGATGTATACTTCGTATTCAAGATTCGAGCAAGTCCATTATCGTCACCCCTTGATTTTCTTGCTTTATAGTTACGAAAATGTCACTCAATCCCAAATCCTGGAATATCAATAATCCCCAAACTTGATAGTTTTCTCAAACTCATATCATGATTTTCCCCCCATCAAGATGCTAAAACGGACTTGCACCGTACCTATCTTGAAGTCAACAAAGAATATGTGCAATTTTATTCAATGAGGCCACTACGAGGTCCCAAGTATTACCAATAACGTGTTGCGCTATGAATAGATTGTATAATTATCAGAAAATGTTAGTGATAATACTTTTAGACTGCATCGGGCCTTTGATTTTTCTTCTTATAGAACAGAGAAAAGGTGTTGTGTGTACCTGTCGAAGCACATACACATTGTACGCCATCTGCTTGCTATTTATTGTTTTCACATTATCAGCTTACCGCGAAAGCTGGCTTTCTGTTCATGCTTTAAAGGTTAGCTACAGGAACTTGAAACTGAAGCACACTGAACTTTCTGCTAAACATACTTGCACGTCATCTGTTTGCATCTGTACTATATATATACATACATACATACATATACACAAGGCCAGGCTGAAATCCGCATTTTTTTTATAAGAAATATTTCTTGTAGACAAAGGTCTAGATATTTATGTGCATAGATTTCCAGCTTGGGATGCAGAAATTCAGCAGAAGAATTGCAGTAATTAAGACCTGTAAAAACCATGCAGGTCAATTCTCGCATATGTTTTCTTTAGAAAAATGTTCAATAGGATATCACAGTCTCTTGGTGGAATCTCCCTCTTCGATCATGTGGCCGGCCGGAAGGTACATGTGAAGCGTGATGACATGAGAGAGAAATGAGGAGCGGGCCGGACGGTCCCGCTGCCTGGTACAGATGCAGTGGAAGCTTATGAATGAATGAAGATGGATCAAGAGTCGTCAGACGACGATCGATCGACCACACAGCAGCCATGCATCTCACCATTTAATAGAGCTGGCCACCACCGTACACCAGCCCTGCTTGCTGGTTGGGTTATTGTGCTGATTATTATTGGGAGGGCGGCCTGGTCTGATCGATTGCTGAAATGCTGTCCCCCGTTGACCAAACTGACGCCCTGAAACTGTGCAACAAAATACTTGGTTGTTTTATCAACCCTAGGTCGATGTTTTCACATTAACATATCCAAGTAGACAATATACTAAGACATGTGGTATCCGGTGCTGTGCTTACTATTAACCCCCGGAAAAGTTTGCCATAATTTTGGTCTAAATTGCTTGCTTAATGTCCTAGGAGACCGAGAGACTCTGAAGATTTGAACAGGTCGACCGTAAACTGGCTCAGTTCAGTACGATGGCCTGCCACCACTATCAGATTAGATGATTTTGCAGCATCAAATTGGCATTCTTTGTTGCCAAGTGAAGGCTTCACTTCGGCTGCCAGCTCTAATGTCTGCTTCCCGGCTCCAAACCTGCAGGGGGCAGTTCAAGCTTTTGAGGATGAAGCTCACGCTTGGCAATTCGCTGGGGCTAACGGGGTTGTCTACCCAATGCCTCGAGTTGGGTGTGGTTCAAGTTTAGTGTGTTGTTTCGGTCTTGGTGGTGTGGTCCTGCCTTTGTGTGTTCTATAAATTTTCTTGTTAGGTCGATTCACGGATCGCTAGGTGCGGGATCGACTCGGGAATCCTCTCTGTGTCTAGGTCTAGGATCAAAAAGATGTGCACGTGTGCGTGCGCGTGTACGAGATCAAACCGAGAGTAGGGATAGAGTAGTATACCTTGCTCTGAGGAAGACGACGCCATCACGTTCATTGGTGGCGTCTGCTCTTAGGCAGCGTCGCGCAGTGCAGCGGTCGGGGCAGATCCACTCTGGGCGGCGGTGGTCGATGCAGTGCAGCCGGTGAAGCTTCCCGCCGCCGCAGCGCCACCCCTCGGGATCGGGTTATGGTTTAGATGTAGGTGGGGAGTCGGTGCACGGCGATTCTTAGCGTTCGTGCCCCCCGGCCCCCACCTTCTATTTATGTGGCGCTGGCGACGGGGGCCCACCAACACGGAGTTGGGTTGGGCGCCCCCGATCAGGGCGCGGATCAAGGCTAAGGCCTTTGGGCCTTAGGTTAGAGATCAATCCAACAATCTCCCCCTTGATCTCACATTATCTTTCTCTTTCACTTTTCTATTTTCCATATCTCATCACAGATTTATGTATAGGGCATATCTCATCGTCACGCGCAACTGCCGATAGAATCAATAGCCACAATACACGCCTCTGTTCAGAAATAGATTCTGTATTCCTTTTGGGCCTCTATTATCCAGGGATCATAGGCTGTACCTCATTCCCATGCCGGCTACGTGTTCCATGAACACACTGGGTGGTAGGCCTTTCGTTAGCGGATCCGCAAGCATATCTTTTGTTCTTATATGCTCGAGACTTATGGTGTGATCCTGGATTCTATCTTTTATCGAAAAAAATCTTATCTGTATCGACTTGGTAGTCGTGCTCTTCTTGTTGTTATGAGCATAAAACACTGCTGGCTGGTTATCGCAGTACACTTTAGTGGTCTTTCTATACTGTCCACCACTCTTAAGCCAGGTATAAATTTCTTTAACCATTCTACCTGCCTGGAGGCCTCGTAGCATGCTATAAACTCAGCATACATCGTCGATGTTGCTGTGATCGATTGTTTAGAGCTTTTCCATGAAATAGCTCCCCCTGCGAGAGTGAAGATGTAACCTGTCGTGGATTTTCTATCATCTTCATCTCCCGCAAAGTCTGAATCTGCGTATCCTTTAATCTCTAAAGAATCGCTTCTTCTGTATGTTAGCATGAGGCCTTTTGTGCCTTTCACATATCGCAAGGCTTTCTTTACAAGTTTCCAGTGTTCCAGACCTGGATCTTTCTGAAATCTGCCAAGCACACTAGTGACAAAGGCTAAGTCAGGGCGTGTGCACACTTGAGCATACTGTAAACTTCCGACTGCAGAGGCATCGGAACAGTTTTCATCTGTCCTTTTTCATATTTATTTCTGGGACTCTGGAAGTCTCCATATCTGTCACCCTTGACTATCGGAGCAGGAGTAGGCTTACTCGCTTGCATACTATATTTTTCTAGAATCTTTTGTTGGTATGTCTCTTGTGACAAACCTAGTACCCCATTTCTTCTATCTCGGTGAATCACAATCCCTAGCACAAAAGAGGCTTCACCAAGATCTTTCTTGTCAAAATTCGATGACAAGAATTCTTTTGTTTCTAATAGTAGACTGACATCACTACTCGCTAGTAGAATGTCATCCACATACAGTACCAGGAAAATGTATTTTCCTTTCTTGAATTTTGCATAAATGCAATTATCCTCAACATTCTCTGTAAACCCAAACTTCTTTATAGTCTCGTTAAACTTCAAGTACCACTGTCTTGAAGCTTGCTTTAATCCATAAATGGATTTCTTTAAATGACATCCCATATTTTCTTTTCCTTTTACGATAAAACCTTTAGGTTGTGCCATGTAAACTTTTTCTTCGAGATCCCCATTTAGGAATGCCGTCTTTACATCCATTTGGTGCAATTCCAGATCGAAATGTGCAACCAAGGCCATAATTATTCTGAAAGAATCTTTACATGAGACCGGAGAAAAGGTCTCATTATAATCTGTTCCTTCCTTCTGTGTAAATCCTTTTGCCACAAGACGAGCCTTGTATCTTTCTATATTCCCTTTGGAGTCACACTTTGTCTTGTAGACCCATTTACAGCCTACTGTTTTGGCTCCTTCAGGAATTTCTTCTAGGTCCCAAACTCGGTTGGTCCTCATCGATTTCATTTCATCTTCCATGGCTTCAAACCATTTAGATGAATGTCTGCTTCTCATGGCTTCTTCGAATGAGATAGGATCAACTTCCATTCGAAACTCTTTTGTGTTATACACTTCATAATCGGCTGAAATAGCTGATCTTCTTTCTCTTTGAGATCTCCTAGGAGCCTCTTCTATTCGAATATTCTCTGTTGGAGCCTATGATGGCTCCCCCTGATCTGTGGCAATGTCATTATCTGTAGGATCCTGAAGGACAGGTTCCACATTTTCATTCTGCGTTGCCACAGAAGGGATCAATTCGGGAACTGGCATCGCAGTAACTTGTACCGCCAGTGCAGTCTCAGCAGGCAGCGAGAAAAACGGTTCCTGAATCATTGGAGTGGGTGCGCACACCCGCTTCTCCTCAAGAACAATCTTTCGAACTGCTGTGTTTCCCCGAATCATCTCTTCTTCTAGGAAGGTAGCATGTCTTATTTCTACGAACTTTGTGAATCTGTCGGGATAGTAGAAACGATATCCTTTTGATCTTTCTGGGTAACCGATAAAATGGCAACTCACTATCTTGGGATCCAATTTCCCAATGTTCGGGTTGAATATCTTTGCCTCAGCAGGACTCCCCCACACCCGTAGTTGATTCAGTGAGGGTATCTGTGGCAGAACCACCTGAATTAATCCGGCTCAAGTGTATTAACCATCACCATTAGGGCAATCTCGGTTAACCTTACACTTCAAACGGAGTAATCCACTGGTCTGTCGGGTATAACCTCCCGATACAACCACGGTAAGCGGATCGAGCGCCATACATACAAACGCTCATGCGACGATGAGCCCAGAGAATACCACATTCCAGCAAATATTACAACATTATCATAAGTGAATATTACAGACCAAGTTTTGAGTTTAGAAACCAAGTACTTCAATGATCATAACTAATAAGTTCTTCAGAGTTTAAGTTGCAGCGGAAAATAAAACAACGAAAGCTACTCCGACGATAAGGATGTCTCGATGAAGCCCGTACGAGACATCACTCGGCATTATCTTCGTTGGACGGGGGCGTATCCCATCCCACCGACCAACCAGGGGGAAGAGTACACGGCCAGGTCAAGCTAGCAATCATATCTTCGAAAGTCTCACCTGAAAACGAGCCACAAGCAAGGCTGAGTATACTAATACTCAGCAAGGCTTACCCGACTAGTGGGGTATACTTAGCCGACTCCTAGACATGCGAGGCTTTTGGCTTGAGGGGTTTGTTTTGCCGAAAAGCATATATAGTAGGTCCTTACTTTCAGATTTTAGCTCCAAGTTCTAGCTTTCTTTAACCATTCTAGGTAAGCAGCTATCCAATAGCATTCATGGTGAAGCATTAATTTTCATCCAACCAGTTCATTCATCATCACTGTTCCTCTTCTTACTCTGTGGGTAAAAGTGGTTAAGAAGTCTCAATAGCTGTGAGAAACGGACGATTCGAATCGAATTTCTTAACCTTGCAAGGGAAACCTAAACACACGTCACGTGGTTACTCCCTAGAGTCACACGTGCAACTTTTCCCTTAAATTCCCGCTTCACGGAACAGGCCCACCGCCCTCGACTACACGTCCCCATGGACCACGGACGCAGCCGGGCCATGGCGGCACATGCACCCGCCATTAGCTAGATGTGAACGAATTCAAGACAGTGGGGAGTATATTCCGGCCTCGGTTCAATCCAGTACTTAAGCTTACCGATTACCATATTCTCGGCATGTGGTTAGTACGTTCAAAGACTTAACCACCACTACCACACACTGCGGCCTTAGCATTTTTCACTAAACAGACGGGCCTCAATCGTAAACATCGTACCATAGCCCGTCCGTGTCCTTATGATTGCAGCGTGTAGTAAACAATCAACTCCTAATTTCTCGCGAGTGACAGGAAATCACTCGACTTTTACCGAGTCCTATTAGCATAGCATTCTATCGAACCTGGCATCTAGTGTTCAGAGCATGGGTATCTAGGATCATGCAACTAAGTTTTCATCCAACTCCTATAAACTTAATGCACAAGTAAAGTAGAGTAATAAGTTGCATAAGTTTAGAAAATAGGGTTCATGCTCCGGGGCTTGCCTTCTTGCGAAAAGTTAGTCCGGGGCTCTTCCGAACTTGGGCTCGGGTCTTCAAGAGCTTCAGTTAGATTTACTTGAGCTTCACGCTGCTCACTCTTGGACGCGGGCACCAACTCGTACGTTCCGTCGGAGAGAGTCGTCGATCCTATATGAATGCATGAGCGTAAGTTGTGGTGATAGTTAACTGACATTATTTCCTTCACGATAAAGTTGCAGTTCATAGGGCATAAGTTTTGCTATGAAGTTACTTACTTTAACATTTCCTGGGCAATCGTTAATAGAGTTTATCTTAATCTATTTAACTTCATTAAAGAAGAAGGGGTTGTGTTATATTGAAAACTTAGTTTCTTTTTAAACACAAACATGAGTTGAACACAATTACTAATCTAGTTAGCTTCTGGTAATAAAATTTTTATTCAAAGTAAATTATGCAGAGATAAGGTCACTGTAAAAATTTCAGACATTTTTGTGTAGCATGTTAAATATGAAAAATGTAATACACAGCCACTGCTAGAATCTAGTTATTTTTATACAGAACAACCCATGCAAGTATTGATGCTAAAAATTTTACAGGGTGTTGCTATAACCATATTTGTGCTACTGTAAAGTTTTCAGATTTTATTGTACATGATTTAGAGCATAATAAATGGGACAAGCTACACTCATGTTATTAAAGATTAGTTTCTACAGGATGTTATACAGGGTTTCTATGTATGAAACTTTTTGTACAGCTTGAGCTACTTTAATGTGTTTCATAGTAAAATGATGAACATTTTCTAAGCACTTTACTAATTATTTTGAATTAGTGAAGTTTTCCTACCACAAATTCATATGAACAGGTTACATATAGTAAAAATGTTTCTAAATTTTTCTATGGCCTCTAGGTATTACTACAACAACACAGAAAAAGTTTCATGACATTAAACATCACAGAACAGCAGGAAAAATTAGTTCTATCACTTTATGGCATAAAACAAGGTTGGACAAAAGGTGTATCTAGAGATGGCTTTTGGTCCTAATCTTTTTACACAGTCCTAAACATCAAGCAACTAACTCACTGCCCAAAATTTAGGGTCAGCATTGATCTACAACAGTGGGTACAAAAGAAGTCCATTAAACCTTCCATTTAATCTAGAGCAAAATATATTGAGAATCTGAGAAACGTTATGTAACAACAGTTGTAGAGTTTCTTCTAAAGATTCCAGAACAGTTGAGTTTGCATTTTTTTTGAATTTTCCATGATTTTATACGAATTTTACAAGTTCACTGATTTGGTTAAAACTTTCTTTACAGAGGGGTCCCTGAAAACTAGCAGAAAACCCCCTGGGAAGATTTGGGCGTTTGGAATGTAGTCCCTGGTCGCGATTCACGGCGGGGATCATCCTGTCCGGCCGAATTCCGGCGAGCTCGGTCACCGGCGGCGAGGGCAAGGTGGGGGAGCACGGAGAGGGAACCAGGGCGCACCTATTGGTGGTCTTGGAGTGGCTTGGGGTGGCTGGTGGCGTGCTGGCCGCGGAGAGCAGGGGCGGCGGCGGTGGGGCGGCGCGGACGGCGGCGCTCCGGCGATGAGGGCGGCGGGGCTCGGGCTGGGAAGCTTCAGCGCAATGAGGAGGACCCGTTTCAGCGCTTGTCTCGGGCGGAGGTGGGCCGGAGCAAGGGGTTCCACGGCGGCGGCGTGGGGCGGAGCACGGCTCTGCTTTTCTCTGTTCTGCGGGGAAGAAAGAGGAACAGGGAGAGGAGGGAGGGGCGCTGCGCCGGGCTTTATAGCTGGTGGGGCTCATGGGGGCGGGCTTGGCACGGCCAGAACGCGGGATGGAGGGGGCGGCGAGGCTGGGCGCCATTGGTGCGGGGCGGCGGTGACCAGAGGCGCGCCATGCGTGGCGTGCGTGTGCTGGGCGCGCACCGGGGCGCGACGTCGCGTGCGGGCGACACGGCGTGCTACTGGCGAGCTGGGGCGGCACGACGTGGGCACGCCGTTGGGTGGCGGGGCGGCGGCCAACGACTAGGCGGTGCGGTGCTGCAGGGCGCCGGTTGGGCAGAGGCACGGCGTGGGGGGGGGGAGAAGAAGGCGCGGCCGCGGTTGGGCGAGCGGGGGCGGTGCAGCAGGGCGCCGTGGGTTGGCTCGGCGCCTGGTGCCGCGCAGGCGTCGAGGGCCAGGTGGCCAGCGGCGGTCGGGCGAGCTGGGCGGTGCAGCAGAGGAGGGAGAGGTGAGGGAGGGACCAAAGTGCGAAAATTCAAAAATTTCCAGGGGGCTGGTTGCAAACAGGACGTTTTCTCCACTTTCTAATTCGAATTTCAAAATCTTTTGAATATGAAAGTTGTTCAGAATAAAAAGTTCTACAAGTTTCGTTTCAGGCCAAAGTTCATTTGAGCTTTAGTTCCAAAGTTATTTTAAAAACTTAAAGAAAACTCTATTCGGAGGGCGCGTCATTTTATTTCCAAATTTCATTTTCTTCCCTAGGCTTCAACTAAACTTTTATTGGTCATGCTAATACTGGTGTGCTCATTTAATTTCATAGCCATGTTTGCTTTGATGTGAAAGTTATCCAATTTGTTGCATTAAAGTACATGCATTTATGCACATACAAACTTTTATAGGTAAAAGCAAAACCAAACTTAATCCATTCCTTTTATTTTCTTAGCTAGTGATGCATTTTATTATGCTAATAAGACTTGTTTAACAATTAAAACACCTGAGGTGTTACAGCCTTCCCCCCTTAAAAAGAATCTCGCCCCGAGATTCGGACAATCAGCTTAGTGTGGGCAGTGTGTGTACATACCCGTGGTTGAGATAAGAAAACCAGGGAAATTTTGGTTTAGGTAGCTCTCGGTTTCCCAGGTGGCTTCTTCTTCAGTGTGATGATTCCATTGAACTTTATACATTTTAATCACTTTTCTCCTGGTCTCTCTTTCTTTTCGATCCAAAATTTTAACCGGGTGTTCGACATATGAGAGGTCGGGTTCTAACAATATTTCTTGTTGTTCCACAATCTCGGTAGGGACTCGAATACACTTCTTGAGTTGAGATACGTGGAAGACATCATGGGTGGCCGTGAGCTGAGGGGGCAGTCGTAATTTGTAGGCTACGGGTCCGCAGCTCTCAATGATTTCGTAAGGACCAATATAACGGGGAGCTAGTTTGCCTTTGATTCCGAATCTTTGCACTCCCTTGGTGGGTGAAACTCGAAGATAAACATGATCGCCAACTTCAAATTTTAGCGGCTTTCTCCTTTTGTCGGAATAGCTCTTTTATCGGGCTTGTGCGGCTTTAAGATTTGCTTGTATTACTTTTACTTTCTCCTCTGCCTCGATTACCAGGACGGGTCCAATTATTTTACGTTCTCCGGTTTGTGACCAGTTCAAAGGAGTTCGACACCTTCGTCCGTACAGGGCCTCAAATGGTGCCATTTTCAAACTCGTTTGATAGCTATTGTTGTACGAGAACTCTGCTAGGGCTAGGCATTTGTCCCAATTCTTGTCATAGTGAATGACGCAAGCTCTCAGCATGTCTTCAAGAATTTGGTTTACTCTTTCCGTTTGTCCATCAGTCTGAGGATGGTATGCTGAGCTGCGAATCAGTTTGGTACCAAGAGACGTCTGCAGTTGTTCCCAAAAACGTGCTACAAACTGAGGACCACGATCGGAAATAATTTTCTTAGGTATTCCATGTAGGCAAACAATACGATCGAGGTAAATCTCGGCATATTTCTTGGTAGAATAGGTGGTGTGTACCGGAAGAAAATGTGCCGTCTTTGTGAGTCTATCCACGATAACCCATATGGAATCATGTTTCTGGGAAGTGTTTGGTAGTCCAACGATGAAGTCCATACTTATGTCTTCCCATTTCCATGATGGTATAGGTAACGGTTGTAGTGTACCGGCTACCTTCAAGTGGCTAGCTTTTACTCTCTGGCACGTGTCACATTCTGAGACATACGTAGCAATTTCTCTTTTCATTCTAGTCCACCAGAAGTTTTGCCTTAGGTCCTGATACATTTTGCTACTGCCGGGGTGGATAGAGAATTTGGAAAGGTGTGCCTCATCGAGAATTTGCTTGCGGAGTTCACGATTCTTCGGAACGACTATGCGACTTTCGAACCATAAAACTCCCTTATGGTCCTGGCGGAAACATTTATACTTCTCCTCACCTAGAGAGATTTTTCGTTTGATGATCTTAATTCCTTCATCATGTAGTTGTGCCATGACGATTTGGTCGTGAAGAGTGGGCTCAACTGAGATGTGATTTAGAGTGCCTTGGGAAACCATTTCCATGTTAAGCTTCCTCATTTCTGCACACAATGTCTCATTGTAGGATTTCATGGATAAGCAATGGCAATGGGACTTGCGGCTTAGTGCATCCGCGACTACATTAGCCTTGCCGGGGTGATAGTGCACTTCAAGGTCATAATCCTTGATTAATTCTAACCATCTTCATTGTCTCATATTCAGATCGGCTTGTGTGAAGATATACTTGAGACTCTTATGATCCGTGTAGATATTGCACTGTGTACCCATGAGATAGTGCCTCCATATTTTCAGAGCGTGAATGACAGCTGCAAGCTCAAGATCATGAGTGGGATAATTCTGTTCGTGAGGCCGAAGGGCTCGTGAGGCATATGCAATCACTCGATTCCCTTGCATAAGCACACATCCTAGACCAGTACCCGATGCGTCACAATACACATCAAACGACTTGGTATTATCGGGTTGAGCTAACACAGGTGCAGTAGTCAGATGCTCTCTGAGAGTGTGGAAAGCTTCCTCACATTTCTCATTCCATACAAACTTTACTTCCTTCTTTAACAGTTCCGTCATGGGCTTAGCAATTCGAGAGAAATCCGGGATGAAACGACGGTAGTAACCGGCTAAGCCGAGAAAACTACGAATCTGATGAACAGAGGTAGGGGGTTTCCAATCCATCACCTCTTGTACCTTGCTGGGGTCAACAGCTATGCCTTCGCTGGAGATCGTGTGACCTAGGAACTTTACAGTATCCAACCAGAATTCACACTTAGAAAACTTAGCATAGAGCTGATGGTCTCTGAGTCGCTGAAGAACAATGCGAAGGTGCTTGGCATGCTCTTCCTCATCCTTGGAATAGATAAGGATGTCGTCGATGAACACTACGACGAATTTGTCAAGTTCGGGCATGAATACCGAATTCATGAGATACATGAAGTAGGCGGGGGCATTGGTGAGTCCAAAGGACATGACCAAGAGTTCATATAGTCCATATCGTGTGGAGAAGGCAGTCTTAGGAATATCGCATGGGCGAATCTAGATCTGATGATATCCCGAACGAAGATCAATCTTTGAGAAGACTCTGGCTCCAGCTAATTGATCGAAGAGTTCATCGATACGGGGAAGTGGGTATTTATTTTTAACAGTTACCGCATTGAGAGGTCAGTAGTCCACACATAATCTTAAACTATCATCCTTCTTCTTTACGAATAGGGCTGGACATCCCCAAGGTGACGCGCTAGGGCGAATGAAACCTTTGTCCAGTAGTTCTTGGAGTTGAATTTTCAGCTCTGCCAATTCTTTAGGGGGCATCCTATATGGTCTTTTGGATATAGGTGCAGTGCCTGGCTGTAGTTCAATAACGAACTCAATGTCCCTATCTGGTGGCATTCCGGGTAAGTCGTCCGGAAAGACATCGGCATACTCGCATACCACTGGAATATTCTCTAGGTTGATCCCTTCCATCACGAAAGCACACGAATTTGTGCGCTCCCGTAACGGTAGGTAAAGGGTAGTGGCTCCGTGACTAGGTGAATTTATCTCAACGGCTCGGGAAGAAAGGTCCAGTGTGACTCCATGCCTAGTCATCCAGTTCATTCCCAAAATAATATCCATGCCGTCAAGGGGTAAAAGAACAAGGTCTGTGTTGATGACTTTACTTCCCAATTTTATCGGTACCAGCCTTATTATTTGGTTGGAAGCAATTTTTCCACCCGGTGTTGATATCATATACGACCCTTTGGTGTGCCAAACATTCAAGCCTACTTTTGCACCAAACTTTGCACTAATGAAACTATGTGATGCACCAGAATCAAACAATATGACTGCAGGCTTGTTATGGATGGAGAATGTACCCGTCATTACAGGTGCTCCTTCAGGAAGTTCTGCAAGGGTGGTGAAGTTGATCCGTCCTTGTTTGACCTGGAGGGTCTGCTTCTTGCCTTTGTTCTCATTGTTCTGGTTAGAGTCCTGGCCCTGATTTGGCAGCCTGGGTTGAGGGCATTCTCGAGCGAAATGACCAGAACTCCCGCATTTGAAACAACGATTCGCGGGGCTGGGTCGAAGAGACTGTTGCAGAGTGGGCCTCGGACCATTCTGTGGAGGCATCGGGGGTCGTACCATGCCTGGCTGCTGCGGGGGCCTGATAATCGAACGCCCTGGCTGAGGGGCCTTCGGTGGAGCTGTAGGCGCAGCATTTCGCACCAAGCGATACCTCGGTGGCTGAGCACCCGAGGGTCCAGCTAGTGCCTTTCTCTTCTTTTCAGCACGATGAGCCTCAATACAGTCCTCTTGAGTGATGGCCATGTTGACTAGCTCATTATATGTGTCGGCTTTGACAAGATTCAATCGTTCCTTGAGTTTAGTACTCAGACCTCTACGGAAACAATCACGCTTCTTGGCATCTGTGTCTGCGTGATAGCCCGCGTATTGACACAGGTTGTTGAAGGCCTGAGCATACTGAAGTACAGTGCGGTTATCCTGAGTGAGAGCTAAAAACTCATTTAGCTTTCTTTCTATGAGACCTTCGGGAATATGGTGCGCCCGGAACGCAGTCTTGAATTCATCCCAGGTGACAATGTGATCAGCGGGGAGCATAGCAAAATAGTGGTCCCACCATAGACGAGCCGTATCGCGAAGCTGCTGCGCGGCAAAGCGGGCCTTGTTTTCATCCGAACATGGGGCCACAAGTAGAGAAAACTTGGACTCGATTGTGCGAATCCAAGCGTCCGCATCGAAGGGTTCCTCCGTCTCGTGAAACAAGGGAGGCTGGGTCCCTAGGAAATCCGTGTATCCTGCAGCTTGGGGGTGGGGGACATTTTGCCCACCCCGCTGGTTGTGTTGCTATCCTTGCACCAGCTGACGAAGCAACTCGGTTTGAGCGGCCATTACTTCAACCAAGCTGGGTGGTGGCGGCGGCAGGGGTTGTGATCCACTTGCGCTAGCACCAAAACCATCCAGGTTACCACGGGTTGCTCCAACCATCTGAAAAGGCGAATGCTCTTCATTAGCAACGTGATCCATATTGCTTCCATGACTCCAAAAAGATCTAACGCGGAATAGTAGACTTCCAAAAGGTCCTGGATGGAATCGCGGGCATAAAAACTGTCTGCCATAAGAATCTTATAACTCCTGGTAGGTTCATCCAAAGTTCCTCATATTTTGGCAGTGGATAGGGAATTTAGGGATGTACAACTTTGATATTCAGCCAAGATGCTAAATCGACGGATAAGATGGTCAAACGATTCACTCTTTGCTTCGCTGGTTGGCTGTTTTTCAGCAGAACGAGTTATAGTATCTAGCCTATAACTCAAACTAGCAAGATCCAATAGGGTTGAAATTTTGTGAGAACCTAGATGACAGAATTTAGGACAAGTTTGGTATTCAACACTTTGGCTGGATTAGGCTCTAAGATGGCTGTTTCCTTAAGGTCTCACTTCTCGGTCTACCCAGAAATTTTCAGTGAACAGGGGGCCAATATTTCATGCACCAGGGAAAATCTACCCAGCCAAAATTTACCAAATTTTAACAGCAGCTACTTGGGTAAATTTGGAATAAGTTTTGTGTTGTACTCTTTTGCTGAAAACTGTAGGAAGGGGGCCTAAAAATTTAAGTGGCTTGACTGCTCATTTTGGACAGAAACCAACACACCAAGGTCTTTGTTGTTTCTCATTACCCATATGTCCAGAATTTTTTTTTTTCGTATTTAGACAGGAGGTAGAATACGGATTTTGGAACAAAAACTTTCAACCTGAGTTTCTTCCGAAAGGGTCATTTTCTCAGCTTAATAATTTCATCTTTTCGGATAAGGCGGAAAGTGACCGGTTTGCTAGATAATCCTTAGGCAAGTCAATCGTGTGGGCGCATGAACCTTGCCACTCTCACGCATCATGGTTTCAATTTCAGATATATATGGTTATGATGCATGCATGTCCTATTCGTCCTCACAAAATAAAATAATTGCCAAATAACTTTTGGTCTTACGAAGATAGTTTCGGTGGCATACATGATACGCCTCTCACTATAATAGCTAGTCGAGATTTCCTAACCGTTCTTTAACTTATCGTAATCGCGGTTAGTGTACCTGCAGAAGATTGATATAGCATATATATTTCATGAACCTTTCATGCCAGCACTCATGAAAGCGTCTGTATTCATTACCGTTTACTTATAGAAACGATATCTGTACAATTTCCGCCGTACAGACGACGTTAACATACGCTATCGAGATAGCGTATTCACGGGGGTACCGTCATGAGACGGGGGTATGAACAGCGATCGCCATACCCTGCGCCAAACCTTCTACTCCCAATATGTTCAACTAACAGTTGGCATATTGGCAGCACCTCAAGTAAGCCACTGCTTGAGGGCAGCACCTCAACTAACAGTTGGCATAGAAGTTAGATAGCCACCTAGTAACTTTCCCATAATCCCTTAGGGCTTTACGAACTAGGCACCATCCTTAACGTACCAACGTATTTCGCAACACATCCTTCTAGTCAAGTTTTATAAAAATCAGTTTTTTACGGCTTGTCGCATTCTCTGGCGTATGCATTTTGGCTCTGGTGCCAGCTGTTACCAACTATGGCACCAGCTACGGCTGTGATACCAGCTGTGGCAGAACCACCTGAATTAATCCGGCTCAAGTGTATTAACCATCACCATTAGGGCAATCTCGGTTAACCTTACACTTCAAACGGAGTAATCCACTGGTCTGTCGGGTATAACCTCCCGATACAACCACGGTAAGCGGATCGAGCGCCATACATACAAACGCTCATGCGACGATGAGCCCAGAGAATACCACATTCCAGCAAATATTACAACATTATCATAAGTGAATATTACAGACCAAGTTTTGAGTTTAGAAACCAAGTACTTCAATGATCATAACTAATAAGTTCTTCAGAGTTTAAGTTGCAGCGGAAAATAAAACAACGAAAGCTACTCCGACGATAAGGATGTCTCGATGAAGCCCGTACGAGACATCACTCGGCATTATCTTCGTTGGACGGGGGCGTATCCCATCCCACCGACCAACCAGGGGGAAGAGTACACGGCCAGGTCAAGCTAGCAATCATATCTTCGAAGGTCTCACCTGAAAACGAGCCACAAGCAAGGCTGAGTATACTAATACTCAGCAAGGCTTACCCGACTAGTGGGGTATACTTAGCCGACTCCTAGACATGTGAGGCTTTTGGCTTGAGGGGTTTGTTTTGCCGAAAAGCATATATAGTAGGTCCTTACTTTCAGATTTTAGCTCCAAGTTCTAGCTTTCTTTAACCATTCTAGGTAAGCAGCTATCCAATAGCATTCATGGTGAAGCATTAATTTTCATCCAACCAGTTCATTCATCATCACTGTTCCTCTTCTTACTCTGTGGGTAAAAGTGGTTAAGCAGTCTCAATAGCCGTGAGAAACGGACGATTCGAATCGAATTTCTTAACCTTGCAAGGGAAACCTAAACACACGTCACGTGGTTACTCCCTAGAGTCACACGTGCAACTTTTCCCTTCAATTCTCGCTTCACGGAACAGGCCCACCGCCCTCGACTACACGTCCCCATGGACCACGGACGCAGCCGGGCCATGGCGGCACATGCACCCGCCATTAGCTAGATGTGAACGAATTCAAGACAGTGGGGAGTATATTCCGGCCTCGGTTCAATCCAGTACATAAGCTTACCGATTACCATATTCTCGGCATGTGGTTAGTACGTTCAAAGACTTAACCACCACTACCACACACTGCGGCCTTAGCATTTTTCACTAAACAGACGGGCCTCAATCGTAAACATCGTACCATAGCCCGTCCGTGTCCTTATGATTGCAGCGTGTAGTAAACAATCAACTCCTAATTTCTCGCGAGTGACAGGAAATCACTCGACTTTTACCGAGTCCTATTAGCATAGCATTCTATCGAACCTGGCATCTAGTGTTCAGAGCATGGGTATCTAGGATCATGCAACTAAGTTTTCATCCAACTCCTATAAACTTAATGCACAAGTAAAGTAGAGTAATAAGTTGCATAAGTTTAGAAAATAGGGTTCATGCTCCGGGGCTTGCCTTCTTGCGAAAAGTTAGTCCGGGGCTCTTCCGAACTTGGGCTCGGGTCTTCAAGAGCTTCAGTTAGATTCACTTGAGCTTCACGCTGCTCACTCTCGGAGAGAGTCGTCGATCCTATATGAATGCATGAGCGTAAGTTGTGGTGATAGTTAACTGGCATTATTTCCTTCACGATAAAGTTGCAGTTCATAGGGCATAAGTTTTGCTGTGAAGTTACTTACTTTAACATTTCCTGAGCAATCGTTAATAGAGTTTATCTTAATCTATTTAACTTCATTAAAGAAGAAGGGGTTGTGTTATATTGAAAACTTAGTTTCTTTTTAAACACAAACATGAGTTGAACACAATTACTAATCTAGTTAGCTTCTGGTAATAAAATTTTTATTCAAAGTACATTATGCAGAGATAAGGTCACTGTAAAAATTTCAGACATTTTTGTGTAGCATGTTAAATATGAAAAATGTAATACACAGCCACTGCTAGAATCTAGTTATTTTTATACAGAACAACCCATGCAAGTATTGATGCTAAAAATTTTACATGGTGTTGCTATAACCATATTTGTGCTACTGTAAAGTTTTCAGATTTTATTGTACATGATTTAGAGCATAATAAATGGGACAAGCTACACTCATGTTATTAAAGATTAGTTTCTACAGGATGTTATACAGGGTTTCTATGTATGAAACTTTTTGTACAGCTTGAGCTACTTTAATGTGTTTCATAGTAAAATGATGAACATTTTCTAAGCACTTTACTAATTATTTTGAATTAGTGAAGTTTTCCTACCACAAATTCATATGAACAGGTTACATATAGTAAAAATGTTTCTAAATTTTTCTATGGCCTCTAGGTATTACTACAACAACACAGAAAAAGTTTCATGACATTAAACATCACAGAACAGCAGGAAAAATTAGTTCTATCACTTTATGGCATAAAACAAGGTTGGACAAAAGGTGTATCTAGAGATGGCTTTTGGTCCTAATCTTTTTACACAGTCCTAAACATCAAGCAACTAACTCACTGCCCAAAATTTAGGGTCAGCATTGATCTACAACAGTGGGTACAAAAGAAGTCCATTAAACCTTCCATTTAATCTAGAGCAAAATATATTGAGAATCTGAGAAACTTTATGTAACAACAGTTGTAGAGTTTCTTCTAAAGATTCCAGAACAGTTGAGTTTGCATTTTTTTTTGAATTTTCCATGATTTTATACGAATTTTACAAGTTCACTGATTTGGTTAAAACTTTCTTTACAGAGGGGTCCCTGAAAACTAGCAGAAAACCCCCTGGGAAGATTTGGGCGTTTGCAATGTAGTCCCTGGTCGCGATTCACGGCGGGGATCATCCTGTCCGGCCGAATTCCGGCGAGCTCGGTCGCCGGCGGCGAGGGCAAGTTGGGGGAGCACGGAGAGGGAACCGGGGCGCACCTATTGGTGGTCTTGGAGTGGCTCGGGGTGGCTGGTGGCGTGCTGGCCGCGGAGAGCAGGGGCGGCGGCGGTGGGGCGGCGCGGACGGCGGCGCTCCGGCGATGAGGGCGGCGGGGCTCGGGCTGGGAAGCTTCAGCGCAATGAGGAGGACCCGTTTCAGCGTTTGTCTCGGGCAGAGGTGGGCCGGAGCAAGGGTTCCACGGCGGCGGCGTGGGGCGGACCTCGGCTCTGCTTTGCTCTGTTCTGCGGGGAAGAAAGAGGAACAGGGAGAGGAGGGAGGGGCGCTGCGCCGGGCTTTATAGCCGGTGGGGCTCATGGGGGCGGGCTTGGCACGGCTAGAACGCGGGGTGGAGGGGGCGGCGAGGCTGGGCGCCATTGGTGCGGGGCGGTGGTGACCAGAGGCGCGCCATGCGTGGCGTGCGTGTGCTGGGCTCGCACCGGGGCGCGACGTCGCGTGCGGGCGACGCGGCGTGCTACTGGCGAGCTGGGGCGGCACGACGTGGGCACGCCGTTGGGTGGCGGGGCGGCGGCCAACGACTGGGCGGTGGTGGGGTGCTGCAGGGCGCCGGTTGGGCAGAGGCACGGCGTGGGGGGGGGGGGAGAAGAAGGCGCGGCCGCGGTTGGGCGAGCGGGGGCGGTGCAGCAGGGCGCCGTGGGTTGGCTCGGCGCCTGGTGCCGCGCAGGCGTCGAGGGCCAGGTGGCCGGCGGCGGTCGGGCGAGCTGGGCGGTGCAGCAGAGGAGGGAGAGGTGAGGGAGGGACCTAAGTGCGAAAATTCAAAATTTTCCAGGGGGCTGGTTGCAAACAGGACGTTTTCTCCACTTTCTAATTCGAATTTCAAAATCTTTTGAATATGAAAGTTGTTCAGAATAAAAAGTTCTACAAGTTTCGTTTGAGGCCAAAGTTCATTTGAGCTTTAGTTCCAAAGTTATTTTAAAAACTTAAAGAAAACTCTATTCGGAGGGCGCGTCATTTTATTTCCAAATTTCATTTTCTTCCCTAGGCTTCAACTAAACTTTTATTGGTCATGCTAATACTGGTGTGCTCATTTAATTCCATAGCCATGTTTGCTTTGATGTGAAAGTTATCCAATTTGTTTCATTAAAGTACATGCATTTATGCACATACAAACTTTTAAAGGTAAAAGCAAAACCAAACTTAATCCATTCCTTTTATTTTCTTAGCTAGTGATGCATTTTATTATGCTAATAAGTCTTGTTTAACAATTAAAACACCTGAGGTGTTACAGTATCCTTCCTGTCCACAGTTCATACGGTGTTTTAGGCACCGCTTTACTGGGTACTCTGTTGAGAATATAGACAGCGGTTTTCAACGCCTCCATCCATAAACTCACTGGTAGCGTAGAATGGCCGATCATGCTTCGTACCATATCCATCAGGATACGATTCCGTCTTTTAGCTACTCCATTCTGCTGAGGTTCGCCCGACATAGAGTATTGGGCCACTATCCCTTGTTCTGTGAGGAACCTCGCAAAAGGTCCTGGAACCTGTCCGTATGGGGTATGCCGACCGTAGTATTCCCCTCCATGGTCAGAACGGACAATCTTTATCTTTAAATTGTGCTGATTTTCAACTTCAGCCTTGAATTCTTTAAATTTATCTAATGCCTCTGATTTCTCTTTTACTGGACAAATATATCCATAACGGGAATAATCATCTGTGAACGTTATGAAAGAGTCATAACCGTCTATGCTTTTAACTGAGAACGGACCACAGATATCTGTGTGAATTAATTCTAAAATACCTGCGCTGTGCTCAGCATTTTTCTTTATTATCTTTACATATTTTCCTTTAATGCAATCAACGCATTTGTCTGAGTCTGAGAACTCAAGAGGAGGTAGAATTTCATTCTTAACCAGCCTTTCCATTCTCCCCCTCGAAATATGGCCTAAACGACAATGCCATAATTTCGACGACGTGTCTTGAGTTCTCTTTCATTTTCTGTTATTATCTGTGGTTGCAGACACAGTCGCATTCACATCACATACGGAATTCACACTTTCATGTAGCGATAATAAATAAAGATCATTTCGTCGAAAAGCAATCGAAGCAACTGTATCATCAAATTCTATTACACACATGCCGTTTCCAAAACAACATGCAAATCCATCGTCATCAAGACGAGATACACTTATCAAGTTTCTCTGAATTACGGGAATATAAAATACATCTTTAAGTAATAAATTAAAGCCCGTGTCGAGCTCTAAGAGGAGGTCTCCAACCGCCTCAACATCTACCTCGACTCCATTTGCGACTTTAATTCTATTTTCTCCTCTTCCCGTAGGTCTCGTTGAACGGAATCCCTGTAAAGAGTTTGCAACATGAATTGTTGCTCCTGAATCAATCCACCAAGTAGATTTCGAATAATCTTTATACAAGGATTCATCTACAAATGAGATAATGTTCTCACCTCATTTCTCCATGATCATATTTAGGTAGTCGGGATAATTTGACTTGTAGTGTCCCTTCTGTTTACAGTGAAGGCACTGATCCTTCTCCACTAAAGGTTGCCAAACTTGGGCTTGTGCTGCGGCTGAGCCAACTGGGCTCCCTTTCCTTTGGATGAAGAGGGAATATCTTTATTGTATCTTTTCTTGTTCACATAGTTTATAGATCCACCATGTGCATTCTTTATTCTCTCTTCTTCTTGAACACACATCGCTATGGTCTTTTCAATATCCCATTTTTCAGGGTTCATGTTGTAATTGACAACAAAGTTGTCAAACTCTTTTGGCAATGAAGCAAAAACCAAATGAACTATGTGTTCTAATTTGAACTCCATATCCATTGGCTTAAGCTTGTTGTTGATGTTCACCAAGCGATGGATGTGCTCTCTTATCCCACCTCCCAGGTACCTCTCTGTAACCAGTTGTTTGATCAACTGGGTAGCATAAGTGTTTGAGGAGCTAGTGTACTGACTCCTTATCTTGTCGAGGTACTCAACGACAGTAGGAAGATCTGTGATTGCCCCCAGAATGACGGGCTCTATAGTGTTCTTGACCACTGCCAAACATTTCTTGTTGGCAGGTAGCCACTTGGCATGATCAGTGTTATACCTCTGTTTGCTCACCTTGTAGGCGAGCTCTGTTTGCTTCCAAGAAGCATCTGTAACATCTTCCCCTCTGACCGGTCTCTCAGGTTCTATTGGAACCAGTGCAGAAAGGACCCAATCTAGCTCAGCCATGGTAAAGAAGAGATCCAACTTCTTATACCATTCATTATAGTTGTCGCCTTTCAGAATCGGAATATCCTTGATGGAAACCATCATAGGAAAACCAGCTGAAACAGGTTAGCTCAAGTGAGAACAATATAACAATAATTACGAATGCACGGAAATCATAATGTTGTCATTATCAACTTTGGTCAGAAAATAACAACATTACAATTTAATCTTAAAATTAATCTGTGAAATCATAATATTGTTATCATCAACTTTGGTCAGAAAATAACAATATTACAATTAATCTGTGACTCAAAATTTAAATTACCCTTTGGTTCAAATTTAAATTCAAGTCAAAACAATTATCTGTGCAGCGGAAATATGAATAAAATAATTCTATTTTGAAGCAAGGTCTGTGAAAATCTGTATATCTATTCTCTAAATATTTATCCCTTTGGTTCAAAATGAAAAGAGATCAAATCTGTGCAAAATATATTCAAATTCGCTTCAAAACAGAATGAAAATTATCAAATTTTACCGTTCATCTGCGAAAATGGGCCGAAAATCTAGTACTGTGCAGCCCGTTACTGTGCAGTCCGTTACTGTGCAGCCCGAAAACCACCTCCGCGGCCCGGCCCGCTACTGTGCGGCCCGCGGCTAACAGGCCGCAACCTGGGCCTGGGCCGCGAATCCGGCCCACGCCGCGCGCGCGCGCCGGCCGCCGCCTCCTCGCGCGATCTCAGCCGTCCATCCAGATCGGACGGCTGAGCGCGCGTTTCGGGACGTATAAAAACCCCGCGGCCGGCGTCGCGATCGGAAACCCTAGAACATTTCGTCTCGCTCTCTCGCCCGCTCGCCTGCTCTCGCCTCTCCTCTTCCTCCTCGCCTCTGGCCGTCGCCGCCGTCGCTGGCTTGAACTCCGGCGCGGCGGACGGCATGGCCACCGGCCACCTGCTGGCATGCCGGATCTAGCTCGCCTCCTCTCCCTCTCCCACTCTCTCTTTAGTTCCCTCGCCCTCTCCCTCAACTTCTCTGTTCCGGCCAGAGGCTGCGCCGCCGCGTTCGTCCTCGACGTCGGCGGCTGTGCCATGGCCGGATCTACTTCTCCAGTACCCATTCTCTTTGATTTCTTGGCTCGGTGTGCGTCCACACGAAGCGATACTGTGCCCTATGGGCCTCCTCGTCGGAGTCGCGTGCGTCTCGCGCGCGGCTCCGTCGAGGGGATCTCTAGGGTACGGGAAAAGAGGGAAACGGCGGAGGGAAGAGAAGGAGCAGAGAAGAACAGCAAGAAGGAGCAGAGGATGAAGGGCCAGGTATGTCGGGTCGAGTAGATCTAGGGTTAGGGTTAGGGTTTTCGAGCACTGTTCGATTTCTTTCTTCGATTTGCATTTTCTTGCTCTATTTGCTCGATCCTTCCCCTTCACCTTCTTCTACCGAGTCAAAACCACAACCTAGATAGGCTCTGGTACCATTGTTAGGTCGATTCACGGATCGCTAGGTGCGGGATAAACTCGGGAATCCTCTCTGTGTCTAGGTCTAGGATCAAACAGATGTGCATGTGTGCGTGCGCGTGTACGAGATCAAACCGAGAGTAGGGATAGAGTAGTATACCTTGCTCTGAGGAAGATGACGCCATCACGTTCGTTGGTGGCGTCTGCTCTTAGGCAGCGTCGCGCAGTGCAGCGGTCGGGGCAGATCCGCTCTGGGCGGCGGTGGTCGATGCAGTGCAGCCGGTGGAGCTTCCCGCCGCCGCAGCGCCACCCCTCGGGATCGGGTTAGGGTTTAGATGTAGGTGGGGAGTCGGTGCACGGCGATTCTTAGCGTTCGTGCCCCCCGGCCCCCACCTTCTATTTATGCGGCGCTGGCGATGGGGGCCCACCAACACGGAGTTGGGTTGGGCGCCCCCGATCAGGGCGCGGATCAAGGCTAAGGCCTTTGGGCCTTAGGTTAGAGATCAATCCAATATTTCTTTCTTAGAAAAGTACGTTCCTCACTCTGGTCCAAGTTGAGGAACATTCATCTTGTAATTGGACCACTCTTTCTCTCTTACGCAGCTTTCTTGCGTGTTTGAGAAAAAATATGCCTGCTTCCTTATATGCACTGAGCATACCGCAGTTGAATTCTATCTAATCTGTTCAAGCTAGCTAGGATCAACATGACTATGAAATAATAGGGCTCTTTTCTCCCCTGGCCTAGCTAGTGATGATCAGATCTCAAGCAAAGCAATAGCATTCATAATTAAGTAGCCATAATTTTCCTTTTGCTTTAAGATGATGTTGCTGGAAGACGGAATACTGCTGAAGCTTTCCATAGTGTTGATAGATCTAACTTATATTCTTTGCACCTAATGATCTCAAAAAACTTGGTGTGCTTATCAGAAATTTTTACATTAGCACGCATTTCAGAATTTATGTGCTCGTCAGTCGGGTTTCTCCTGAAATTTTGTCTTAAAATCTATCACTGTTTGGTAATGTTGAAACTTTCTACCGTTGTTTTTCAATAAAGCATATTGTCAAACTTCCAAATTGGAGACCTTGTCGATGTCTAAGAAGTATCATATATCTATGAACGCAGGGGAATATCTCTTAAGCACATTTCCACTTACCATGATGTGAACTCCGATACAGGTTGTTACAACTGGTACGGTGTAGCCTCCCCCTCTATTAAGGTTTTAATCTAAGTGAATCATCTTTCCTCCCAATCCCGAATGAAAAAACTATTGTTTCTTGCATTCCTAGTGTCAGGATGTGAATACCTTCACTTTCCATTTAGTTAACCATTCAGTCTGGAGCAACGAAGTGAAGTCGGCGACAAGCATAATGACTGATCGACTTAGTATGGGTCGTTCATCAAGTGATCGACAGCCGTCTTCAATAAGAGCGTTGTTTAGCACTGTCAGGTGGTTTGCCGCCTGTTAAACAGTACCCTACCAAACTGTATTAGCTCTAATGCTCTTGTAATGATCATAAGGTCACATGATACTTAAGCACTGGCTTGTGTGCTGGGACATGGTTGTTGAACTCAGTAAACCCTAGAGTAGTTAGAGTAGCTGTAATCCCGTCTCTCTGGCGGCGTGTATCTGAACTTCGTTTGCATCTATTGAGTCAACTACTTTTCTGCTCTGAATCTTGTTCCTTGTGTGATCTGTTCATCTTGTTCCTCTAGTGATCCACTCGATCCTAACATCTAATTCCTAGTTCCTAGGAAGTTATGCTATTGAAACAAAACTTTCGAGCGACATTGTTAGTATTTTTTGTCCATGAATTAATCATAAGTTAGTTTTTGAATCAAAAAATTTTGCCTCACAATTTGTGAACTTTAATCTAGGAATTAAAAGTTCTCCTAAAAACCTATGACTCATTTAACCACAAACCAAAATTTTATCTGACAAGATGGAAAGTTTATGTTCCACCATGTTAAAAGGGTATGGAGAGGAGAAAGTGAAGTGGTCAATATTGGAGAACTAGCCATTGATCGAGAACATTGGTAGAAGCCAGTAGTAGGGCCAGTACAAATAATAGCATTAGTATCGGGCCTAGCAAACGATTATCTCTTATGTAGGCACTTTGGTAACAGGTTGCTAACGTGTGCACATTAGTACCTATTATTGTTACCAGCCAGTACTAATATGCCTAATGTACATTAGTGCAAAAGTGCATCTAGGCTATTTGCCTCTTCTTGCTTCCTGAACCCTAGCCATGAAAGCAACCAGAGTCTCTTCTTCCTTCCTAAGTCTCTTCCAAGTCTTTTTTTTTTGGACTGATCGCTAGCTTCACGGTTGCTGTTTGGAGGATCTAGCTCCAAATGTTTTCAGTTGCGTGCTGCTGAAAATACGAAGAACAAGAACCGTGTTTGCGGCTATGAAAGATCATACTTGGGTGAGGGACATCAGAAGCGCACTCGGTTGGCGTGGTCTTGTGGAGTATCTTGAATTATGGGACAGCATATCTGCCTTTGTGCTCACCACCACTGATGATATTCATCACTGGAAGTTTGAAGCTTCAGGTATCTATTCTATCAGATCAGCCTACAGGAATTTTTTTCTGGTTCCATCACCTTCGAACCTTGGAAGAGACTTTGGAAATTCTGGGCCCCTAGCAAATGTAAAATGTTCATCTTGTTGGCAATTCAAAATCGCTGTTGGACAGCAAACCAGCTGCAAAAAAAAGGCCTCCCCCACCCAGAGCGTTGCCCTCTTTGCGACCAAGAAGATGAAAATGTTCAGCACATTCTTACCAACTGTGTTTTTGCGCGTCAATTTTGGTTCGATATCCTGCAGCCGCTGAACTTATCCCACTTGACACCCAGTAGCAGCTTCGGCTCCTTTGCTGAATGGTGGAGAAAGTCTTGGAAGAAATTACAGAAGTAGCATAGGAAGGGCTTCAACTCCCTATACGTTCTCGGAGCTTGGATTCTATGGAAACATAGGAACGCATGTCTTTGATGGGATGGCCCCACATCTGCAGAGGGCACTCCAGGATTTCAAGGATGAATCCCTGCTTCGGAGGTTCGGTGGGGCTAAGGGGCTTGCTGCCCTGAACCCAGGAAGGTTGGTTGAGCAAGTTTAGGATGTTAGATGTTGTATGGTGAGGTCCTAGGTCCACCCTTTTGTAACAGTTCTACCAGGTTTTGCAGCCCTCACTCTGGTAAGGTGAGGTGCTGTCTATTGTAAGTAGACCAACCCCTTTTTCCTCTTAATACAAAGATACGCAACTCTTCTGCGTGTTCGAGAAAAAAAGGACTAAATAAATTGGGGAAATTAGGATTGTGTGCCTTTTGCTTTAGAGATGGAGAGAAATTTGTGGTTTTATGAATGAATAAAATATGAGATTTTTTTATTCATACATCCATTAAAGATTGAATAATATAATCTTGATAATTTATATCTACTAGTAAAGTGCACGTGCTGCAACACACGTGTTTAAACTTTTTATCTTAAAAAAATTAATTGCACACATTTGATGACGGAATATGTGTTCCATCTTCTCTGATGAATTTCTTATAAATCTAGGGATGTATAAATTGCTGGCTGCTGATACCCTTAGTCGTGACCACATATGCACAAAACAACTGGGGACCAATTGGGGCAGCCACACCTTGATGGTCAAAATTGCCGTAGCAGCAAAGGATGAACTGGTGGAAGGAGCAGAACACAGATATGTGGAATACAACAAAGGTAAGAAAAAAAAATATCATGATGCTTGCTTTAAACCCATCAAATGTAATTTCCTAGGATGAAATTGCCTGCATATTATTTGCCTCTTGATAATGTTGATATTAGAAGCAAAGGTTTATTCAGAAGATAAAAGATACTCAAGCCCAATTGCCACAGCTGAGACAACAGACAACTAAACTTAGAAGCATGAGCTGGTACTTGGTAGAAATTCTAGGAATGATTGGTTGATAGTAGATCACCAGCACTTTATTGTTAAGATTTGATAGGCAGTAATGATAATTGATAAGTAGTAATTCAAAACTTATATATATTCACCATTATATGTTTTTTTTGTCATGAATGAGGTTCAAATGGGAATGCGAGCATCTTCCTTAAATATTAGGAAAATTATGCATCAGTTAAGCCAAATCTGCTTTGTTGAGCTGAGCTGAACAAACTAACTGAAACAGTAGAGTTTTGCAAGGTACTATTAGTTGTTTCTGTGCTGCGGTAGCAGAATTCAGTAATCAGTAGTTTACCATACCTCAATCTAAAAAGTGTCAAGGAGAGATGCTGCATCCAACAGCATAGTTACCCAAGCAAGGTCATCATTCGCATGCATTATCACCCGTACCGTAATGTGAGACTTCTTAGGCTCCTGAAATGGTTGTGACGGAAACACCTGAATTTTGAAGTAACTCATGTTGCAAAGAAATTGTGAAAAGTAGCAATAATATTTACTCACCTTATTAAGTACAATGTTTAAACCTGTTACCTGGGGCAAGTCTAATGATGACTTTCCTATAATATACTTGATAGAATCGCCATCAATGCGATTATCATAACTTTTCCTATAACAAACTAACTTTTCTGTAATATCATAGGTTAGATTTCTGTCCTAATCTAATTAAGTTTGACTTCCCTCTCCCCTTATTATTATTGAGAGCAGCAAGTGCATGCGGTAGTCAAAATTATTCTTGTTTTCAAATCCCTCAATAAGGCCCTCATTTCGGGATTCCAGTAGTTTGCCCTCGCACACGGCAGTTTTTGCCGTGCGCTGCCGACGACAAAGCCCCGACGGCAGCCAGCCCCGACGGCAAAGCCGACTTTACCGTGAGCCTTTTATCAAGCACACGGCAAACACCTTTGCCGTGTGTATTATGCGGCGCACGGCAAAAAAAAGCGACAAACAGCGCCGAACGGCGCCAGCACGCTAACGGAGCACTTTGCAGTGTGTCGTGGATCTGGCACACGATAAAGATCCAAACTTTGCCGTGTGCTATGGAGATGGCACACGGTCTTTGCCGTGTACCTTTCCCTAGGCACACGGCAAACATTGAATCTTTTCCGTGTGCTGAGGTTCTAGGCACACGGCAAAGAATGGTTAGTTTGCCGTGTGCCTAGTTGAGCACACGGCAAACACATTGTCCAGAATGGCAGAAATGGCCACTTTGCCGTGTGCCATGGTCATTGCACACGACAAAGTGGCCGAACATTTTCTGTTTTTTTCACGTATAATGATTCCCACTCAAACAAACATAACAGATATTATTAATATGTCACAACAAGCATCCAGATACTAGATATACATAAAACCACAAGTTTCATAAGTCACAATAAGTATTCCATCGTCCACAAGTCAAAACAAGTACCACAAGTTCACAATAAGTTCAAAATAAGAAACACGTCACTGAGGTGGGTTGAACGGCGGTGGGCCGGGCGGAGGTGGGAACAACTGTTGTGCCGGGAAGGTCGGTGAGAAGCCCAGGGACGCCTCTCGCGTATTCGATGCCGCGGTCAATTGATTCTGCAGAAAGGAGAATATATTGTTGGTGAGATAAGAATCAAGTTCTTTAAGTTATAATCTAAAACCTTCAAAATTTCATCGAAGTCTCTAAGTGACTGTAAGTTTTTATGTTCTCTAAATCTCTAATACTTGAAATGAATCTACAAGGTTGTCAAGTGGCTCACATGAGGAGTTCCAGGAGCTGGAGGCAGAGGCAACATCATCGGTGACGGTGGAGGTTGACCCATCTGAACAGAAAGGCCTCGAACGTAACTAAACCGGTTGGTCATCTCGGCCTGTTGCCTCGCCTCCCACTCCTCTCGTTGCCTCCTGTCTTCGGCCAGCTTCGCCGCGTATGCCGCCGCTTGCGTCGCAAGCTGGGCCTACAATTTCTCATTCCAATGTTATGGTGGAAAGCAAATATATGTAGAAATTGAATAAATAATGAATAAATTAGAAATAACCTGAAGTTCCTGCACTTGTTGCTGTGCCGCGGATAGTCGTGGGCGTATGGCCGAGCTACTGCTCGTGCTCCTTGCTCGAACCTGGGCGAGAGTGGGAGTACTGGTCGTGTCTAGAGTGTCGTCGCCTATATAGTACCGGCCATGCTTATTTCCTCCTCCAACCCATATGATGATCTCGCCATCAAGTGGGTGGGCGCTCGGATCCAATTGTTGCCCATGGACCTGCTTTCCCGCCTCTGTGTATGCATTGATGGGGGTGTAGACGGAGGGGTTGCTGTACGTCGAGGGTGGGTCGTCCAGGCTGTAGGTGACCTCAAACGCCTTGCCCTTGTGGGCCAAAGCCCATCCCATAAACTTGGGGAATTAGGCGCCTCCATGTGCTTGGACTGCAAAACAACAGCAAGTTAATTACAAATTATGCAGAAATAAGTGTTAGAATAAAGAAATGATCTGCATACCCATCTAGCCCTGTACTCCTCGTTGCTAAGGCTGCCTTGATGGTGTGCTGGACCTGGCATCAGCAAACGTCGCTCTGGGCCAGCGTTGTGCTTCTCCTCCCACTCGGGTGTGAACCACTTGTCCACTATGCGTTCCCAGCACTGGAAATCATTACGGCACCACCATTCAGGCACCTACACATGATCAAGTGACTGACATGTAAGAAGATCAAATTAAGCGATGTATTTAATCTGAGAATAAATCTAATTTACCTGCAAGTATTGCTCTCGGGTCAGCTTCAAATCTCTTGTCTCTTTCTTTTTTATCTTCTGGCGAAGGAACATAGCGCCGTAGTTTATGACACACTGGACTTGCGCCTCGTAATGCATGTCCTTCACCAGCATAACGCATCGATTGTGAGCCACAACATTTGCTGCCTCCTCGTGCTCGGGCTCACACCTGTAGAAATCCTGTATATAAACATGAAGTAAGCAGTCATTATTAGAAATATGTCCAATGAATGCGAGGAAGACTTACCCACAGCTCCGCCACAACCCGCTCCGCCTTGTTGGCGAAGCACCTATCTCCCCAATCGAGTTGATCGGGGGTGGCGCGGTAGTGCTCCCATGTCCAGGCCGGCTCGTACCTTCCACCAATGTCGACCTGGCCTGAAAAGTGCTCCCTGCACAAAAGACTAAGGATGCCATTGACCTTGTGTTTGTGAACACCTGGGTGACTACTTTCCAACTCCTGCCAAAAGTGATTAAGATAAAATATTAGTTTCTATTATGATTTTCAAGTTATGAAATGAAAAAGTAGTGAGAACATATATAAAATTACTTACATTGGCGCACAGGGTCGAATCATCGGGCGTCCGGCAAGAGGTAGCGGCCGGCATACCCCCTATCGTGTCCTCCTCCCCCTTCTCCTCCTCCTCCTCCTCCTGCTGCTCCTCCTCCTCCTCCTCCGACTCCTGAGGCGAAGGCGGTTGTACCGACCGAGTCGGTCGACCCTTGCCACCCTTCCCTCCACGCTTGGGGCCACCCTTGCCTCGACCCTTGCCTCGGGTACCCCTAGCGACGGACCCCCCAGCTTCATCGGAACTTGTCATCATTCTTTTGAAAATAGACGCACATTTTCACACTAATCCACTGCCTACCATCTTTCTTGAATCACCTACAATTAAAAATAGTAAGCCAATTAGCACGTATAAACAAAACGTAATTAGAAATGGAAGAAAAAAAGACATGATTAGAAATAATAATTCAATCAGTAAGGATCATACATCTATTAGAAATAATCCTCTTGATCGGGATTAACTGGATCATAAGTCTCATCATCACTATCACGCATGTCGAGATCAAAATCAGGCATGTGCTCTAACGGAGGACTCTCGTCTTCATCGAGCCCTAATTGTAATTTTTCAGGGAATAGTAAGTCCTTCGCATTATGGACCTCATCTCCAACATCGTCGTCATCAACCATTTCATCATCGTCTACTTCCATTTCGATGGCTCCGGTTAAGTCTATCTCAAAACACCCTTTTAGCCCATCTTCTTGAAAGAACTCTCCGTCATATGTCACTGGGTCTATATTGTAATCTTCATTGTTTGGGAGAGGTAGTTTACCATGTGGCGATACCTTGTACACAACGTCCCAACCCTTAATACGATCGTCGTTTTTGCACGCGTATGAGAGATAATAAACTTTTGTGGCTTGTTGAGCCACAATATAGACATTGTCTCCTGAATAGACGGATGACTAACGAATTTCGACTTGTCCAAGATTAGGGGTTCGTCGCACTTCGTTAGGATCAAACCAATGGCATTTGAATACGACAGGCTTAAGAGGTTTGCAACCATGAAACGTGAGTTCGTATATTTCTTCAATTATTCCATAATACTCGGCCCCATCTGAGGCTGTCGTACAAACTCCGGAATTTGTGGTTCTCCGATTGGGCCGACTCTAATCATGGCTTTTGGTGTGAAAGAGATATCCATTCATGTCATAACCGGAGTATGACATGACCCTATAGGCAAATCCATTGGCAACCTGTGTCCAATCGGGACTCATGGACACATCGTTTAGGCCCTACAAGTAGAAGCATGATAGTTCATTATATTATTTGCACGTATGAGGAACTTGAAGTGTCAAACAAAAAGGACGAGCTCCAGAATGACCGTACCTTTTGTTTGAACCAAGAAATGAAATCGGGCGATCCACATCCCGCACCCTTATTAAGAAGGGTATCGACTTGCTGCGGGATCGGTGCCCTATTTCCACGCTAGAATTTTTGAGTAAATTCTCTGTACGATTGAGAAGAAGATCAAGGGGGGTTACATGCACAATAGTGACCATATGCTAGAAATAATCGAGAACTACTTTGTTGAGAACTTACTGAATGTGCGGCTCTACTTCGGAAAGGTTGGTCAACACATACATCATGATAGTGCGGAACTCTGCATGTTGCAAGTTCTTAGGAGTCGCAACACTTGCACTACCGAGTTGCCCACCAAAGAGGCTGAGGTTCGATTCATTTTTGTTAGCATTGTAACGAGGGGGATGGATTATGCACGTTAGGAAGGGTGTCAGCATAGTATTTTGTTGTGAAGTTTGACACCTCCTTAGTACAGTGTGCCTCTGCCATGGAAGCTTCGATTTTGCACTTGTTCTTACATTTGGTTCTAAGAACCTTTGGTTGTCTCTCAATTGAATAGCACCAACGACCATGCACAGGCCCCCCCATTCATGCCTCATACGGGAGGTGCACACTCATATGCTACATCAGATTGAAAAAGCCGAGCGGAAAGATCTTCTCCAACTTAAAAAGCAACACAAGAGCCAATTTTCTATTTCTACAACCACATTCCGAGATAACTTCTTAGCACAAAGGATGCGGAAGAAATTGCTTAACTCTACCAGCACTAGCCACACATGGTCAGGGAGATAGCCTCGAACCATCACCGGAAGAAGCCGCTCAATACATATGTGGTAGTCATGACTCTTGAGTCCATTGATTCGCATAGTATCTAAGTTCACCCCCCTCCTTAGATTCGCTGCATACCCATCGGGGAACACTAAAGTTTGGAACCATTGTAGTACTTCCCTCCTTTGGTTCCTCTTCAGGACAAAATCGGCTGGCGGCTTTTTCCATCTCATGCCTTTAGGAGGTGGAATGTTGAACTTTGGTCCATTGCATAACCTAGCTTGATCTACTCTAGCCTTAACGTTGTCCTTTGTCTTATCAGGAATGTCTATGATTGTACCCTAGGTTCCCTCGGTGATATTCTTTTCAGTGTGCATCATATCAATGTTATGTGGAAGAAGAATGCCATCCATGTAGGGGAGCCTCCACAAGCTCGGCTTCTGAGTCCAGGCATGTTTGTCGAACGAACAAAACTTGCCACCCTTCGTCAACCAGAAAAACTTGACAGCTGACTTGCATACTGGCATGGGAACTTCCCGTGGACACACCAGCCGCTAAATAGGCCATACGCCGGATGGTCATGCTGGGAGTAGATGTACCACACTCGCATTTTGAAGTTTGACTTTGTAGCTCGGTCGTATGTCCATACCACTTCATTCCAAACAAGGAGCAATTCATCAATCAGAGGCTCATGTACGAACTCATATTATCCCCCGGGTATCTTGGAATAATCAATGACAAGAATATGTTCTGTCGTTGAAAGATGACGCCGGGAGGGAGATTGAGGAGGATAACGAACATGGGCCAACAAGTGTATGGGGCAGACAACATTCCATAAGGATTGAACCCATCTGTCGCCAGCGCAACACGTACATTACGAGCCTCCTCAGCTTCCTTAGGATGCTGCCTGTCAAAATATCTCCGTGCTTCAGCATCGGCTGGATGTACCATATTCTGTGGACGATATCGTTTGCCTTCTTTGTGCCATGTCATCTGTTTTGCGGATTCCTCGGTCATGTAAAGCCGTTGGATCCTCGGTATGAATGGAAGGTACGGTAGGATTTTCACGGTGGTTTCAAGCTGCCTCTTTTGACCATCACCAGAGTCTACCTCCAGGTACCTAGAGGACTCACATTTATGATAGTACTTTGCATCCGCATGTTCCTTCCTAAACAAGATGCATCCCTTTGGACAAGCATGTATCTGCTCGTATGGCATCTTAAGTGCATGAAGGAGTTTTTCTGCCTCATATATGTTGCGTGGCAGATTGTGACTACCCGGAAGCAAGCTGCCTGTCAACATATTATCAAAGCCTTCTCGACTGATGCCAAGTTGAGACTTTAGGGCCATTATGCATCCAATGGAATCCAGTTGAGAAACACCGGTATGATCGTGCATTGGTTTCTATGCCGAAGACAATATGTCATAATAGGCCTTTGCGGTTGGCTTTGGCGGATCCTCCCTAACATGACTAGGTCCTTCATCAAAGTGTGCTTGATGAAAGTCATCTAACATGTCTCCACACCCAGCATCAGCATCATAATCCTCGATGCGTTGTCTCACGGCCTCGTCTCTCGCACGATGGGCTTCACCATGGCAGATCCACCGGGTATAGTTTGCCACAAACCCATAGGAGCAAATGTGTTTACCCATGTTCAACTTTGATTGAAATATCTTGTTTTCACATTTGCTACAGGGACACATCGCTTTACTCTGTCCTTTGTCAAATGCTTTTTTCAAGAATTCATCAACCTTGTAAATGAATTCATTGGTCCAGTCACGCTTAGCTCGCGAGCCTATGTACTTCCACTCACGGTCACCCATCCTTTAACATATGAGTGGGTGATATAAAAATCAATTGCGTCTACGATGTCTATCATGCTCTAATGGGTGAAGATAGGTCCTAATCCCACCCGAGGATGTGTAGATGGGGTTAGTTTCCATGCACTACCCCTATCCGACACAGAACTTCGGCAGCACCTCCCCGCTGTTCTCCAAATACACGTCCTGGCAAGGAGATTGTGTATCCGGAAAACAACAGGGAGGCGATGCTGAAGTTTTGTCTCGAATCGGAGCAGACCATGAAAACTAAACCCATCTACACATCCTTGGGTTGTCCAAAAAAATGTGGACAATTCAAAAACAGATATGGTCATACATATGCAAAGATCTGCATATTTCCAACCGTATCTCTTTCGAATGGAGATGCCTAACTAGGTTACGTGATCTACAAACATGATACAAAAAGATGAGCATTTGTCATGTGATCACCAAGTAACTCGACGGCGGCGAGACGGGGGTAGACGATTCCTCCGGGGCAACAGCGGCGCGTCCAACTCCTCCCCTCCTCCTCCTCCTCCTCCTCCTTCTCACGGCGGCCGGGGGTGGACAGCAAAGAGGCGGCCGGGGGTCGGTGGCACAGGGCGGCCGCGGGCACCCTCCTCCTTCTCCTCCTCCTCCTCTCCTCCTCACAGGGCGTGGCGCAGGGGTGGCCGGGGGTCAGCGGCGCGGGGCGGCCGCGAGTGCCCTCCTCCTCCTTCCTCTCCTCCTCCTCCTCAAGGCGCCCGGGGTGGCCGGGGCGCGCCCTCCTCCTCCTCCTCCTCCTCCTCCTCTCCTCCTCCTCATGGCGCGTGGCGTAGAGGCGGCCGGGGGTGGGCGGCGCAGGGCCGGCCGGAGTGCAGGCGGTGGCCGGGGGTGGGCGGGGCGGCGGTGGGGAGAGGCGCCGGCGGCGGGAGTAGTGTGTGGATGATGTGGAGTGAGCTAAGTGAGGGAGAGGCGGGGGTGCGCCTAAGTCAAAAACCCAAACTTTGTCGTGTGCCCAGATCCGAGGCACACGGCAAAGTCGTGACTTTGCCGTGTGCCGGATCCAACACACACGGTAAAGAGGACGTCCGAACGTCCGAACGTGCCGCCCATTATTTCATGCAAACAAAATTTCCTTTCGCATTATTTTTTGAACACGGTATTTGAAATTTCTTTGTAAAATTAAGATAAGGCCTTAAAACTGGACTCAATAACATGAATATAATTTTTGCACTCACTACATTGTATTATTTTATGTACTTATAGATCAAATTCAATTTATATCAATTAAATAGTATAATTGCAGTTGATACATTAAAATTATCAAACGGATCCAAAAATATACCAAAATTTAACATGAAGAAATCTATATTGTCTATTGCCTATTTAAAAAGGTTAGAAGTAAAACTCAAATTTGAACATTATTGCGTCAGGAAAGCTAGCCACATATTTCTCTTCTATATGGATCTTCTCCGCGTAAGCTTCAGTTTACAAGCATCTTACGTGACAAAACGTGCGAAACCTTCTCAAATTTTTATCAGAGACTTCACATATGATAGGATGAGATATTGAAGAATCCCATGATTTTCAGACTTCGTTTGAATTTTATAGAATTTAAAAACTATTCGGCTCCACGTTCATGGTAATGTTTCGAGACACGATTTCTAAAATTTCGTTTCAACTACTGGATAAGACCTTACACTGGACTCACTATCATGAATATAATTTTTTCACCCACTTTATTCTATTATTTCATGCACTTGCAGTTTAAATTTGACTTATAAATGAAATCCAATAAATGCAATAAATTTGTTAAATATAGCAAATAATTTGAGAAATGCACCAAATTGGAACATGGAGTACCAAACGATGTATATGGAGTGGAGAAAAAGTTTGGAGGGCAGAAGTTGATTTTCTTTTGTTTCTTTGTTGTGTGCCTACCACTGGCACACGACAAAGCCACCCTTTTGCCGTGTGCTGGTAGCAGACACACGGCAAACACACTACTTTGCCGTGTGCTGCTACAAGGCACACGGCAAACAAACTACTTTGTCGTGTGCCTCCGTTAGGCACATGGAAAATACTAACGGCCGCCCCCCTCCTAACGTCCGTCGACCGGCCCGGGCACGTGTTTAATTATTACCGTGTGTCGAGGGCGTGGCACACAACAAACTTATTGTTTGCTGTCTGTTGGTTAGTAGGCACACGGCAAACAACTTCTGTGCCGTGTGTGTGTGTCATCGGGCACACGACAAAGAGGAAGTTTGTTGTGCGCTTTCTTTTTGCCGTGTGTTTTCGGTTTAGCACATGTGACACCTCATGTGTTTAAATTGCTAAACAAATCTCATTAGCATAACAATATGCCTATGTAACTAAGAAAATTCTAAAAGGGGTGTATCATCATTTGGTCTTGCTTTTATTTTGAAACTATGTAATATGTGCATAAGTACATATACTTTAATCAAATAAATTAAATAACTTTCACACCAAAGCATATATGGCTACGAAATCGAATAGGCACATCATCAGTTGTGTGATAAACAAAAGTCCAGTTGAAGCTGTGGCAGAACCACTTGAATTAATCCGGTTCAAGCGCGCTATTCATCACCACAAGGGCAATCAGAGCTAACTCGCACTTCAAACGGAATAATCCACTGGTCTGACGGGTAACCTCCCGATACAACCACGGTTCTTACGGATCGAAGCCATACATACATGTACTCACACGAAGGTGAGCCCAGAGTATACAACATTCCACATTTTTACACCACGGGGTTCATCATAAATTATCACTACAATAGAGTTCAAATTCATAAAACAAGGTACTTCGGATTTTGAAATAAATGAGTTCTTCAGAGTTCAAGCAGCGGAAAAGATAACGACAACTACTCGACGATAAAGGGTGTCTCGATGAAGCCCGTACGAGGCATCACTCGGCATCACCACCATTGGCCGGGGGCGTATCCCATTCCACCGACCAACCAGGAGGAAGGGTACAAGGCCAAGTCAAACTAGCAATCATATCCTCGAAAGTTTCACCTGAAAATAAGCCACAAGCAAGGCTGAGTATACTAATACTCAGCAAGGCTTATCCGACTAGTGGAGTATACTTAGCCGACTCCTAGACATGCGAGGCTTTTGGCTTGAGGGGTTTGTTTTGCCGAAAAGCATATATATAGTAGGTCCTTACTTTCAGATTTTAGCTCCAAGTTCTAGCTTTCTTTAGCCATTCTAGGTAAGCAACTATCCAATATCATACATGGTAGAAGAATTATTTTTGCATCCAACAAGATTAATCATTATCATTGTTCCTCTTCTTACTCTATGTGGTAAAAGGGTCAAGCAGTCTCAATAACCGCGAGAAACGGACGATTCGAATCGAATTTCTTAACCTTGCAAGGGAAACCTAAACACACGTCACGTGGTTACTTCCAGAGTCACACGTGCAACTTTTCCCTTCAATTCCCGCTTCACGGAACAGGCTCACCGCCCTCGACTAGACGTCCCCACAGACCACGCCATTAGCTAGATGTGAACGAATTCAAGACAGTGGGGAGTATATTCCGGCCTCGGTTCAATCCAGTACTTAAGCTTACCGATCACCATATTCTCGGCATGTGGTTAGTACGTTCAAAGACTTAACCACCACTACCACACACTGCGGCCTTAGCATTTTTCACTAAATAGACGGGGCCTCAATCATCAACATAAACATCGTACCATAACCCCGTCCATCGACCTTATGATTGCAGCATGTAGTAAACAATCAACTCCTGATTTCTCGCGAGTGACAGGAAATCACTCGACTTTTACCGAGTTCTATTAGCATAGCAATCTATCGAACCTGGCATCTAGTGTTCAGAGCATGGGTACCTAGGATCATGCAACAAAGTTTTCATCCAACTCCTACAAACTTAATGCACAAGTAAAGTAGAGTAATAAGTTGCATAAGTTTAGAAAAATAGGGTTCATGCTCCGAGGCTCGCCTTCTTGGGAAAAGCTAGCTTGGGGCTCGTCCGAACTTGGGCTCGGGTCTTCGAGAGCTTCAGTTAGATGTACTTGAGCTTCACGCTGCTCACTCTCGGACGCGGGCACCAGCTCGTACGTTCCGTCGGCGAGAGTCGTCGATTCTATATGAATGCACCAATATAAGTTATAGTGAGGTTATATGACGATTATTTTCATTCACGTTAAAGTTGTAGTTCACAAAACATCGATTTGGTTGTGATGTCACTTAGTTGAGATTTCTGTGGGCAATTGTTAAAGAGTATAACTTAAACTATTAACTTCATTAAACAAGAAGGGGTTGTGTTATAATAGAAACTGAATTTTTCAAGCACACATGGATTAATCACAACTTTTGGATTAGGTAACTTCTGGTGATGAAATATTTATTTAGAGCACAACAAGGAGAGACAAAAGCACGGTAAAAATTTCAGACATTTTTACGCAGCAGATTAATTATGAAAAATGTAAAACACAACAACTGCTAGCACCTAGATATTTTTATACCGAATAAACCATTCCAGTATTGAAGCTAAAACTTTTACAGGGTGTTAATCTATCCATAAGTGTGTTATTGTAAAATTTTCAGATTTAGACTTTGCCTACAACAGGGGGTACATTTAAAGTCTATTAAACCTTCCATTTAACTTATAGTAAGATTTAGTAAGCAACTTAATAAATGCATGTACAAAAGTTGTACATTTTCATCTAAAGATTCCAGAACAGTGGAGTTTGTATTTTTCAGATTTTTCTATGATTTTAAATGAATTTTACGAGTTCGCTGTGTTTGATTTTAAAGTTTGAACATAGGTTTACAGATATGCCCCTGGAAACTTGCGTGCAGACTCTTTCAAAGATTCTAACCAAGGCAATTGGGTCCCTGGGTGGCGCTGGCATGGCGGCCGTCCAGATTCCGGCGAGGGGGCTCGTTGGTGGCGAGGGAAAAATGGTCGGCGAGATCCAGGGAGGTGAGAGCTACCTTGGGTGGCCTTGGTCGGGGTTGGGAGTGGCCGGAGGTGGCTCGTCGGCGCGGAGCAGAGGGGCGGCGACGGGGCGGAACGTTGGCAGCGGTGCTCTGGCGAGAAGGGAACAACGTGGGCTGGTCGAGTAGCTTCGCGATGTCGAGGGGAAACCGTTTCAAAGCTTGTCTGGGACGGAGTAGCTTCGGTGTGGGCTGTCCACGGAGCAACAAGGAGCGGTGGCGGCGCCGGCGGCGCTGGCGGTGCTCCATTGGCTCTAGGTGACGATGGGTGATGCAGTGAGCTGCGGTGGGGTGCTGTGGTGATGGTGGAAGACTCAGCTTTGGCAAAGGGTGGCCGGAGAGGTGAGTTCCACTGTGAGCTGAGCGCGACGGCGTTAATGGTGGCGGCGGCGGCGTTTTGGTGTTTGGGCGCGCGGAGTGGGGGGAACTCAGCTTGGCCTATTATAGGCAGCAGAGAGGCGGAAGGAGGGGCGGGACTTGACTGTGAGACGCGGGGGCGGCGGCACGACGGGAGCGCGCGACTGGCTACGGCGGGCGGTGAACAGAAGCCAGCGCGGCGTGCGGCAGGCGCGGGCAGGGGACTGGGCGCTGAGGATTTGGCGTGTGAAGCTGGAGATCATGCGGCGCGCGGGTTGGGCGAAGAGGTGCAGCAGTTGCCTTGCCGGGCAGCGAGCGCGGCGACTGGCGAAATGCTGCGGAGACACAGGCACGGCGCGGTTCGTCTATTGGGCTTGGGGGCGGCGAGCAGGGGCGCGGGTCGCCGGCTTGCACGTGGCGTGCGCGGACTGGGGAGGAACGCGGCGTGCGGGCGCGCGTGCGGGCGTGGCCAGGCATTGGCTTGGCACCTAGCGCGGTCAGGCATCGCCGGCCAAGTGGCCTGCGGCGACTGCTCGGCGGCGAGGGTCGGGCGAAGCGAGGGCCGCAGCGAAGCCGAGGGTCGGGCGAAGCGAAGGGTCGGGCGAATGAAAGGGGTCGGGCGAACGGCTGCGCGTCGGAGGGTCGGGCGAGACGGAAGGGTCTGCAGCGAAGTAGAAGAAAAGGTAGGGGCTGGTTCGCAAATCCAAGTGTTTCTCAAATTTTTGTGTTGCAACTCGACAATCCTTCAACGTGAAAGTTGTTCAAAATGGAAAGTTCTACAAGTTTCATTTCAGACCAAAGCTTGTTTGAGGTCTAGCTTAGGAGTTATTTTAGAAACTTATTTAGTTAAAATTTCTCTTAATTATTTATGCACCGCGTTAAGGTAAAGAGGCTTATTTCGTATTTAACCACGTGAGGTGTTACAGAAGCCTAGAGGAGAAAATGAAATTTTGCCCATGAAATAACGTGCCATCCGAATCATACTTTTTGAGTTTTTAAAATAACTTTTGAACTTGAACTCAAATAAACTTTGGCCTGAAACAAAACATGTAGAACTTTCCATTTTGAACAACTTTCATGTTCAGAGATTTTTGAGTTGCAACATAAAAATGGGAGATAATTTTGTTTTTACGACCAGACCCCTAAACTTCTGCAAATTCTTGCAATCCAGTCGCTCCCTCCCCTCTCCCCTGCTCTGCCCGACCGCCGCGCGGCAGCCGTCCACCACCTGGCCGGTGATGCCTGACCGGCGCTAGGTGCCAAGCCAATGGCTGCCGCACCCCTGCCGCACGCCAGCTCCCTCCCCCGCGCCGCGACCCTGCCCAGCCTCTGCTCGCCGCGCGCCACGCCCAATGGCCAAGCCGCGCCGTGCCCAAGCCCCCGCCACGTCCCGCCAGTCGCCGCGCTCGCCGCCTGACCAGTCCGCTGCTGCAGCTGCTTGCCCAACCCACGCCCGCGTGATCTCCCCCTCCCCCACTCCAGATCCCGCTCGCCCAACCCACTGGCCGCGCCCGCCGCACGCCATGCCGGCACTCTGCTTGCCGCCCACCGCGGCCAATGCCGTGCCACCCGCGCCCGAGCCTCGCAGTCCAGCCCCGGCCTTCTCCCTCCCTCCTATCCCTATAAAGGCTGCCCCAAGCCTTGCTCGCGCGACCAGCTCCCATAATGCCGCCGCCCACTGCCATTGCCGCCGCCGTGCCAAGCTCGCCGTGGAGCTCACCTCCCCGGCCACCCATTGCCGGAGCTGAGCATCCAAACACCGCCACACCATGCCCACCGGAGCTCACTGCCCCGCCCATCGCCGCCCACCTCAGCCAGAGCGCCGCCAGCGTTGCCTCCACTGCCGCCGCACCCCACCTCATCGTGGAAAGCCCCGCTTCGACCCTCCTCCGCACTGGCAAAGCCTCGGACCGGGGTAAACTTTAGTTTCAAAAATAGTGAACTTGTAAAATTCATATAAAATCATAGAAACATTAGAAAAATACAAACGCAACTCTTTAGAAGAAAATCTACAGCTTCTGTTACATGCATTTGTTCAGTTGCTTGCTATATTTTGTTCTATATTAAATGGAAGGTTTAATAGCTTTTAAATGTACCCATTGTTGTAGACAAAGGCTGACCCTGAAAATTTGACAGTGGATTAGTTGCTCGATGTAGGCCAGTGTAAAAAGTTCGGGACCAGAACCTGCATCTAGCTAAACTTTTTGTTAAACCTTGTTTTATGCTATGAAGACATATAAATAATTTTTTCCTGCTATTCTATAGTGATTCATGTTATAAAATGTTTTTTGTGCTGTTATATTGATACCTAGATGCCACAAAAAAATTTAGGGACTTTTTACCTTTATGTAACTTATTCAGATAATTTTTGTTGTGGAAAAAGGTATTAAATCAAAGTAATTAGTTATTGTGCTTGGAAACTGTTCATATTTTTACTGTGTGATACTTTGGTTTATAATATGCTGTATAAAAAGTTTCATTCTCAGAAACCCTGTATAACATCCTGTAGAAATTAATCGTTATTAAAATAGGTGTATCTTGTCCTATTTATTATGCTCTGAATCATGCACAATAAAACCTGTAAAATTTACAGTAACACATATACGGATAGATTAAGACCCTGTAAAATTTTTAGCATCAATACTTGCATGGTTTGTTCTGTATAAAAATAACTAGGTTCTTGGAGTAGCTGTTTATTACATTTTTTATATTTAATCTGCTGCACAAAAATGTCTAAAATTTTTGCAGTGGTTTTGTCTCTTCACGTGGTACTATGAATAAAAGTTTCATCACCAGAAGTTACCTAGTTCGGTAATTGTGTTTAATCCATATTTGTACATAGAAAATTAAGTTTCCAATATAACACAACCCCTTCTCGTTTAAGAAAGTTAAGTAGTTTAAGATGTACTCTATTAACGATTGCCCAAGAAATCGTAACTAAGTAACTTTACAATCAAATCTATATTTTTGTCGACTGCTACTTGATCGTGAAGAAAATAAATGTCATATACCATCACTACAACTCATACTTGTGCATTCATATAGAATCAACTACTCTCGCTAACGGAACGTACGAGCTGGTGCCCGAGTCCGAGAGTGAGCAGCGTGAAGCTCAAGTGAATCTAATGTGACGTGTGTTTAGGTCTGCCTTCCAAGGTTAAGAAATTCAATTCGAATCATCCGTTTCTCACGGTATTGAGACTGCTTAACCCTTTTACCACATAGAGTAAGAAATGGAACAATGATGATGATTAATCTTGTTGGATGCAAATTAATTCTTTCACCATGTATGATATTGGATAGTTGCTTACCTAGAATTGCTAAAGAAAACTAGAATCTGAAGCTAAAATTTGAAAGTAAGGACCAACTTGTATATGCTTTTCGGCAAAACAAACCCCTCAAACCAAAAGCCTTGCATGTCTAGGAGTCAGCTAAATATATTCCACTAGTCGTGTAAGCCTTGCGGAGTATTAGTATACTCAGCCTTGCTTGTGGCTTGTTTTCAGGTGATACTTTTGATCACATGGTTGCTAGTTTGACTTGGCCGTGTACTCTTCCTTCTGGTTGGTTGGTGGAATGGGATGCGTCCCCGGCCAATGATGATAATGTCGAGTGATGTCTCGTACGGGTTTCATCGAGACATCATGTATCATCGAGTAGTTTATCGTTATTTTTCCGCTGCAATGAACTCTGAAGAACTCGTTTACTTTTGAACTCTGAAGTACTTTTTTTACGAATTCGAACTTGGTCTGTAATACTAAGTTTATGCGGAACTCTGTAATGTAAAAGTTGTGGAATGTTCTATTCTCTGGGCTCACCTTCGTGTGAGTACTTTGTATGTGTTGTTTTGATCGGCAAACCCGTGGTTGTATAGGAGGTTACCCGACAGACCAATGGATTACTCCGTTTGAAGTGTGAGTTAGCCCTGATTGCCCTTGTGGTGATGGTTAACGCACTTCAGCCGGATTAATTCAGGCGGTTCTGGCACAGCACACGGCACAGAGGCTCTTTGCCGTGTGCCCGATATTTTGCGCACGGTTTCGGGCACACGGCAAACAATCAGTTTCCCGTAGTGCCTATTGCTCTACAATCAGAAACAAAAGAGAAACGTCGAGAAGGACACCAGTTACAAAGACTAAGAGCATGCATTCAGACCTATCCAGCCATCCCCAAAATAATCAACAAGAAATTCAGACCTATCAACAAGCAAAAGTTATCCAAAGCTCAAATTGTTAATTGCACAAACAAGCAGGGGCAACTCGTTTGTATCTTGAGAAGGTTGGCTTCAGGGACAAACAGGTAGTACTGCAGGGGCCTGGGGATTGAGTATATTGAGCATCATCATATCGTTTCCCTTTCCTTTACAGCCTCTTCTTAAATGGAGTTCGTACCAAATACATATATTACTTTCCGTTTAACAGTTTGGTTGACTGATGATGATGATTCTCCTTGTTTTGATCTTCATGTTCCCTTTCCATTTGGCGAAGCGCCTGGAGTGGTTGTTTCGACCTTGCTATTCCCTTTCTGTTTGGTGAAGCGCCTCTCTGCTCCGCCAGCCGCCGTCCGCCGAGGACAGCGGAGCGGCGTCGTTTCACACAGCTGATGCGCCATGCTCGCTGCCGCCGCAGGATGCATCCTGTACTTCATCGTCTTTGACACCACCACGGGCAGCTCCGGCTTCGAGGACATGGAGTGCGTGTTAAGATAGTTAACATTGTATGGAACAATGGACACGATGATGTAACGTGTACCATGGTTGGTTTTGTGTTGTTCTCAATAGTCCTACGGAACTTGGTTAGATTTGATATCTTAGAGATAGTGTTGTAGATAACCAAGTTCCTTGTGTCTCAAGTTGTAATCAAACCATGTAAATCTGTTCGGCCTATGAGCCTATATAAACACGAAACCGTGGCGTGCCAAGATAGGCAGTCACGTTACTCCCATAGCCACAATTCTTTTATGGTAATCAGAGCATCACTATGTATGAAACGACCTATAGTGACGCATACAAAGGTGACGGGCTAACGTTGCCCGTCACCCATATGATAAGAGTGACGCGCAAAGATAATGCGCATCACCTATATGTCCCTCAGGCAGATGGCCCGTCACCATTGATCACTCAAAGGTGATGCACTTTAACAAGGCAAGTCACCTATATTATATGTGACGGGCAACTACTATTGCACGTCACCTATAACAGTAAAATAGGTGACGTGCTTGTTAAAGTGCATCAGCTATAAGTGTCATATAGGCGATGGGCTTTGACAAGTAAATGGTGACGGGCTTTTATGTTGCATGTCAACTTTGTGAATTTTGTACAAAATTTTGATATTTTTATAAATTTTTTCTCAAATTTTGATGAGAATAAACTGTATATCAAAATTATAGTTCTGGACGAGATCTACAACTTTGTAGTTTAAAATTATTTCATTATAAGATTTCGACTCGATATTTGAACACGCGATTTTTGAAAATTTTAACTAGTCTTGGATGAAAAAATAATCTATACAGAAGTTGTAGATATCGACCCGATCTACAACTTTGTAGTTGTAAGTTTTTTCATTTGAGGTGGTTTTGGCACCGAAATATGCAATACAAGTTTCAGATTTTTTTAAAAAATAAAAATTTCAAAATTCACAAATGACCTCCGATGGAGAATTGGTATATATGAAAATTGTATAGCTTGACCTGATCTACAACTTTGTAGTTGACAATATTTTCATTTGAAGTGTTATGGTTACCAAATGGCCACTACTAGATAGTTTCAAGTCGTGTCAAAAGGATAATATCTCCTCTTCCGTCACATGTGATGGTGTAGTCTGGTGGAAGCAGATGGGGTCGCGCAAGGCATAGGTCGTGGATTCGATTCCTCTTGCCTTTTAGAGCCGCGCACGCGCATATTCGCGCAAAAAAAATGCAGGACTTGGGGACACAGGGCAGGTGAATCCTATTTTTTGAATTTACTTCGTCCGGAATATTTTTTTTTTTTGAATATGATGCCCGTCACCTTTGTAGTGACATAGGTAACGCACAAAGAATGATGCCCGTCACCTTTGAGTGACATAAGTGACGGGCTTTTGTGCGTCACCTTTGACTAGTCATTAGTGACGCGATTAAGGTGACGTGCGCGATGCTCGTCACCTTTGTGAGATGATGCCCGTCACTATTGACCCTTTCTTACATAGTGCATCCACCTCTAGCGCCTCCACCTCTCCTCTCGGAGCTCAGGTTGCCGAGAAACTCACCCGTGACAACTATGTTCTTTGGAAGGCGCAAGTGCTCCCTCCCATTACAGGGGCATGTCTCATGGGGATCCTAGATAGGTCCTCCAAGGAGCCGGCAGAAACTATAGAGCTCATCAAGGAGGACAAGTCCAAGATCATCACCGAGAACCCGGCGTACACGACCTGGCTGGCGCAGGACCAGCATGTCCTCGCGTTCCTCCTCAACTCCATCTCCAAGGAAGTCCTTGGGCAGGTGGCAACCCTTCCAACCGCAGCGCAAGTATGGGCCACGCTCGAAGCCATGTTCTCGGTGCAATCCCATGTGCGAGTGACACATCTATGAATTCGGCTTACAACCCTGAAGAAGGGGAGTATGACCTGCGCCATCTACTTCGACAAGATGAAGCAACTCGCCGACGAGCTAGCTGCCGCCGGCAAGAAGATTGAAGATGATAAGTTGGTGTCCTACATCCTTTCTGGTCTGGTCTTTGACTACAATCCCATTGTGTCATCAGTCCTAGGCCGGGTAGATCCAATTAATCTCCATAAGTGATCTCTATGCCCAGGTGATGGCATATGAGATGAGGCTGGAGCTATTCCAGGAGGAAGGCAACGGCGGTCAGTACCAATCCTTGCCCAACTCAGCATCTCGAGGCCGGGGAAACAACAACCGTGGGCACGGTGGCAACGGAGGCTACCGTGGACGTGGACGTGGCGGTCGAGGTAGCAACAACTCGACCGGGTCCAAGGCGCCGTCGTCAAGCAACTCCAAACAAAGGTGCCAAATTTGTGATTGCACTAACCACACTGCACTAGAGTGTTGGTACAGGTTTGTGGAGGACTTTCAGCCGTCAAACAAGTCAGCTAACTTAGCATCAGTGGCCTATGGTGTTGACACCAATTGGTAAGTTGATAGCGGCTCTACCGACCATGTCACAAGAACTCTAGAGAAGTTGTCGATGCATGACAAGTACGGAGGACGAGATCAAGTCCACACCGCCTCTGGTGCAGATATGAAAATTAGTAATATTGGCCACACTATTTTGCGCTCCCCAAGTCGAGATATCCATCTAAAAAACATCCTTCATGTTCCTAGTGCTTATAAATCTCTTGTCTCCGTTCATCGTTTAGCTCGAGACAATAATGCTTATCTTGAATTCCATCCTAACTATTTTCTTATAAAGGATCGGGAAGCGAAGAAAACTCTTAATCAAGGAAGGTGTGAAGATGGTCTCTACCCTCTAGGTTTGAGTTCAACGGGAGCATGGTCGTGCAAGCTAGCTTTTGGAGTCAATAAGTCATCCACAGATAGATGGCATAGTCATTTGGGTCATCGATGAAACTAACATAGTAGGTGCATCTCTCAACTGATACAGGTGCCAGCCCCCAAACATCAGAGTGAACTAATTCAAGCGGAGCAGAAGAAATATTGTTGGATTTAGAGTAAGGAAGCTGATGAATTTAAACTCTTTGACAAGAATCACAAACGGAATTGACACTTGAATCAATAACAAACGGGAGATTATTATTCTTTAGACCTACTATGTTAGTTTCATCGATGACTATAGTAGATACACATGGATTTATCTTCTTCGAAAGAAGTCGGATGTGTTCCATGTTTTCCATGACTTCCAGCAGCTTGTTGAAAGGCAATTCGACAAGAAAATCTTAGCCATGCAAACGGATTGGGGAGGTGAGTATGAGAAGTTAAACATCTTCTTCCAAAGCATTGGCATAGCCCATCGTGTTTCCTGCCCACATGCTCATCACCAAAATGGGTCCACTAAGAGGAAACATAGACACATAGTTGAGGTAGGGCTTTCCCTTTTAGCTAAAGCTTCCATGCCTCTCAAATTATGGGATGAAGTGTTCCTAGTGCTCATAAATCTCTTGCCTAGCCGAGTAACGAATCTCGAAACCCCTAGCGAGCTTTTATACCAAACCAAACCAGACTACAGCTCCCTTCGTGTGTTTGGGTGTGCTTGCTGGCCCAATCTTAGGCCGTTCAACCCAAGAAAGCTAGCCTTCCGATCAATGAAGTGTGTCTTCCTAGGATATAGCTCACTTCACAAGGGGTTTAAATGCCTTGATGTCTCCTCCGGACGAGTTTACATCTCCGGAGACATTGTTTTTGATGAAAATGTCTTTCCCTTTGAAGCTCTCGATAACAATGTTGGGGCTAGTCTTAGGCGTGAAACTCTTCTGCTCCCTGAACACCTTCAAAATCAAAGGAAGGCAATTAGTGATGAGCCAATATTAACTAACAACAACACTCACCACAAATCCAGGTGCACCACGTGGACCGCACTCGCTCGCCGGGTCCGAGCTCCACCCGACAGGGGCGCATGGCAACACAAGAGTGGTGGAGACGGGATCCGCTGCCGAAGGGATGTTCCAGGAGTCAGGTTCCTCCAGATCTTCTGCGCCACATGATTCTAGTTCTCCCGTGCATCCTAGAACAAGGCTACAAAGCGATATTACTAAACCCAAGGCTTGCACTGATGGCACCATACAATATACCAATTTTTTTTCAACAAGAGAACCAGATAATTTGGCTGAAGCTCTAGGTGATCCCATGTGGAGAGACGCAATGAAGAATGAGATATCTGCCTTGCACAAAAATAGTACATGGCATCTTGTACCCGCTACAACCAAGGTGAGAACCTTATTGATTGTAATTTGGTTTACAAAATTAAGAGGAAAGCATATGGCAGTGTTGATCGGTATAAGGCTAGATTGGTCGCAAAGGGTTTCAAGCAACATTATGGTATTGACTATGAGGACACATTCAGTCCAGTGGTCAAAATCGCTACGGTCAGATTGGTACTGTCCATCGGCGTGTCAAGAGGATGGTGTCTAGGGCAATTAGATGTCCAGAACGCGTTTTTGCATGGTGTTCTTGAAGAGGAGGTTTACATGAGACAGCCATCGGGGTTTGAAGACAAGAAGAAACCGCATTATGTCTGTAAGTTGGATAAGGCAATCTATGGACTCAAACAAGCCCCTAGAGCTTGGTACTCTCAATTGATCTCAAAGTTGATTGATCTTGGTTTTAAATCCTCAAAATCTGACACATCCCTCTTCATATATTGCAAGAATGATGTTACAATTTTTTTGCTTATCTATGTAGATGATATAATCGTGACAAGCTCCTCTACAAATGTTGTGACAGCTTTACTTGCCGATTTGAGAACAGACTTTGCTCTCAAAGATCTTGGACAATTGAGCTTCTTCCTAGGGATTGAAGTAAATCCCAATTAGGGAGGCATTGTGTTAAGTCAAGGGAAGTATGCCTCGGATATCCTGAGGAAGGTTGGGATGGCCAAGTGAAAAGAGTCTCCTACTCCACTAGCTGCTACCGAAAGATTATCCCGAGAAGATGGTGAGCTGTTGTTTTCTGAAGATGCCACATATTGTAGAAGCATAGTGGGAGGATTGCAATATCTTACACTCACCCGGCCTGATCTTGCATATGTTGTTAATAAGGTTTGCCAATTTCTCCATGCTCCTACAACAGTTCACTAGGGTGTTGTCAAAAGAATCATGAGATATGTGGAAGGTACAATTGATGTTGGTCTACACATAATGAAATCAGGCGTTCCCATGCCTTCTCTGGCACCGATTGGGCAAGAAGTATAGATGATCGTCGATCAACGGGAGGTTTCGCTGTTTTCTTCGGACCTAATCTTATCTCATGGAGTGCCAGGAAACAACTCACCGTGTCACGGTCAAGTACATAGGCTGAATATAAGTCGTTAGCGAATGCTACAGCAGAAGTGATTTGGCTAGAAGCATTAAACAAGGAACTAGGAATTAAAATTGATCAGGTTCCTTGATTATGGTGTGACAATCTTTGTGCAACCTATCTCTCGGCCAATCCTGTGTTCTATGCTTGAGCAAAACATATTGAGATTGATTTTCATTTTGTGTGAGAGAGAGTTGTCAAGAAATAGTTGCAAGTTCAGTTCATACCTTCAGGAGATCGAGTGGTCGATGGCTTTACAAAAGCATTGGCTAATTGGAAGTTTCAAGAATTCAAGAACATTCTCAATCTGATTATAAAATCTGGTTGAGATTGAGGGAGGCTGTTAAGATAGTTAACATTGTATGGAACATGGACACGATGATGTAATGTGTACCATGGTTGGTTTTGTGTTGTTCTCAAGAGTCCTAAGAAACTTGGTTAGGTTTGATATCTTAGAGATAGTGTTGTAGATAACCAAGTTTCTTTTCTCTCAAGTTGTAATTCAATCCATGTAAATCTGTTCGGCCTTTGAGCCTATATAAACACGAAACTGTGGCGGGCCAACATAGGCAGTCATGTTACTCCCATAGCCACAATTCTTTTAGTGCGAGCTTAGGAATCCGGCATCGGCATTCAGGCTGCACAGGATGACAGCACAATGCTCAGGCAGAGCACCTCAGAATGTGTGTCAGGTCCTTGCAGACAGTCCAGCGGAGAGCGGGACGGGATTGGTGCGGGGGGCTCGCCTCGGCCCTGAACGGTGTGCGTGGCAAGGATTCGGGCGCCGGTGTCCATGACGAGGCGGGGTCCTTGTGCCCTAGCCGCCGCCGCCGAGGACGGGGCCGCATCGCCCCGGCCGCGAATGGCGAATGCCGCGAGGACGCGAACACCGGGGTTCCCGTGACCTTGGCCATCGTCGTCGCCACCGCCGCCGAGGATGGGATGCGTTGCCATAGCCGCGAATGCGAGCGCGGCGAGGACGCGGACGTGGACGCCGTGGTACCCATGCCCCTGGCTGTCGCCGGCGACGAAGACGGGGAGGTCCAGCATTTGCATTATCACGCCACGGGAGTTGATGGGACCCTGGACGGCGAGGCGGCATTGGCCTTGGTACACTGGTGCTGCGGAGCAGGAGCTCTTCCATTGGCGAGGAGAGTCCAAGAGAGGCAGGAAGTGGCGGCCGGCGGGGAGAACCGGAGAAGCGCGGTATCGTAAGACAACTCCAGCAATAATAGTCGCTATTTAGAGTCCCTACTTTTTTGTAGAGGCTCCTCCTACTTTTTTGGGGCTACGATTTCTACTATTAACTGCAGCAATAGCCCCTAATCTCAGCCCCTACTTTTCTTGGCACATAGGACCCACCTATTCCAGCGCGTGTGCACCCAGGAGCTCCTCAGCGCCCGCCACGTCCAGTCCTTCCACCCCGTGCGCGAGGATGAGCTCTGCCCCGTGCGCAAGGGTGGCGGTAGCGCTGGTGCCGCAGCTTGGGAGGCGGATGCGCGAGCTCGGGGCGGCGGTAGCGCGGCCGCGCTGGGGAGAGAAACGGTAAAGAAACAAAAAAGTAGAGGCCTCCTAGCCATCCGTGGGAAATGGGGCTGGGAGAGGGCATTTGAGGTCCTTCCTACTCTAGGAATTTAAGCAAGGGTTCTATTGGAGTTAGTTTTTTTTATCTCTCACACCCTATTTTAAATGTAGGGATCCAAGTATGGATCCTGCTGGAGTTGCTCTAACTAAGAAAGGGGTGGACAGGCGTGCGTGATGGACCGGCGGGTAAGCAAGGTATCGGTGAGAAAAATAATCCGATTTTGGCACAAACATCCCCAAACTCGTGATTTCTATGCGTCTATCCTTTCTCCCACCTCCCTTGACCCTGACAGGCGAGTCCAGCGTGAGGGGTACGATGGGTCCGATTCAGGTGAGAAATATTTTTGAAAATTTTCGTTCTTTATAGCATACATTTATAGCATAGATAGATAGGATAATTTCGTAGATGATTTCAAAATTTATATTAAAGCATAACTACATGGCATAATTTTTTTAAAAAATTATTTTTTTATCCAATTAGTCAAAAATATTTATGTAATATAGCGCAGATGAACTGGCAATGGATGTAAGATGTGGAACATGCTTCAAGAAGTTCATCCACGGCGTGTATGACTTTCTCGAAGTAGCCGAGGCAACAAGCTGTCTGGTGTCATGTGTTGTCGATGCAAAGTCTTCCAAAAACCAAAAGAATTATTCTTCCTTAATGAGTCTTCAGAGCAACTTGTTTAGTTTGGGTTTCGTACCTAACTATATTTTTGTTGGATCAAGTGCGAAGAAATGAGGATTATAATGCGAAGAAGTGAGGATTATATGGAAGACGATGAAGATGAAAAGGATGATAACAACGTTCCTGACTTTGGTAAATACAATACCTTTGTTGATACTATATAATGGACGAGGCTGGAGAAGAGGTTGCAGAACATGACCATACTGATGACCTAGGCCAGATATTGTGCGACGCACAGAAAGACTGCGATAGTGAAAAAAGAGGCAAAGAAGTTCCAATGTATGTCAGAGGACCACAAAATATTACTGTACCCTTACAAATAGGGGCACAAAAGTTGGGTGGCACACTTTAATTGCTACAATGAATATCAACAAATGGTGTATCCGACAACGAATTTTAGGAGTTATTGCTCGTAAAGAAGATGCTTCTGGAGAGTAACGAATTGTCCGCCACAATATATGAAGCAAATTAAAATAGGTTATTTACCCTGTAGGATTGAATGTACACAAAATACTGCATGTCCTATTGACTGTATCTTTTATCTCGGTAAGAAGTACAAGAATTTGAATGCTTGTCTGGTATGCAATGTATTGCGGTAAAAGATCCAGAGAGATGACCCAGATGACGTTGAGGAGCTGCCTCCCAAGAACAGAGTTCCCACAAAGATGATGTGGTGTTTTCATATAAAAGATATAAAACCCCTTTTAGTCTCAGTTTTTACTTATGTGTCACAAAAATTCAAGATTCTACACTTTAGACAAACTAGTTCAACATTTCGATGCAAAATGTTTAAATACTGAATAAAAAATGTTGAAAATAGTAAAATTTAATGATAAAAATGTTATTTTTTAAAAGATAATATATATATATATATTTATATTAGATCTCTTTTCTTTGCTTTAGTTCTTACAAACGGTTATGAAAATAGATTATTGGTTTAAGAGAAAAAACAATTTAACATTTGAGATCTAAAATGGATCTCCACCTATCTTTAAATACGATTCACGCACAAAAAGATGGCTGGCTAGCGTGGCCATGTCGCGAGCAATTCCTGACTGCCGGATCGGCCAGGTGGACGGTCTAGATAAAAAAAAACTTCGGACTTTAGAGAAAACAACCCATAACTTTTCGCAAAATCAACCTGCAGTCCAACCTACCAAGTTAAGAAAAATTTACGAAAAACACCTTAAGTTTTCATAAAATCAACCCTCCGTCCTAATCCTCTCTCAGGAATATTTTTATAAAAAATCTCAGATTTTAATTAAATCAATCCACAACCCGTTCCATCCGTTACTTCCACACGAGCAACATTATACGTACAATTTGAACACCAAAATACATTGAAATCAAAAGTTGTTCAATATAGAGTTTGATCAAAAATTTAAAAACTACAACTTTACTATAGAGAAAGTTTTAAAATTCAATGCAATTCGTTTGCACAAATGCTTACATGCGATTCATGGTAGCTACAATATGGACATTAAAACATCTTCAAATTAAAAACTGTTCAATACAAAAGTTGCTTAGAATTTTAAAATCTACATCTTTACTATATAATACAATTTCAATTTAAAATCGCTTTTACAGTTCATCCGTATAAATATTTTCATATGATCCATTCTACCTACAATTCGGACACTGAAACATCTTTACGTCAATAAATTTTGAATAAAAAATTGTTCAAAATTTCAAAACCTAAAGATTTGCTACACAATAAGCTTTTAAAATAAATGATAACAAAAAATACTACCAAAAATACTAAATATAAAAAAAGGATAGTTGCATCTCTATACTAAAAATAATATCTTAAATAGTAGCGTCACGGTAATAGAGAGTATAAAATATATACAAGAATAATAACGGATTGCAGACTATAACACTTACACGTACAATAATTACTACTCTATTTATAAATTAAAGTCTATATCAACTACGGTCCGACGACATGGAATACCTTTCTTTCTTGTCTCAACGAATGGCACGCGCTGGCACCTCACCTTCCCCTATCCAGAGTTCAGATCCTGCCCGCAACTGCCTTGCTCTCTTCTTCGCGCGATGCGAACGCATCAGATTATATATGAATTCCGAAAGGGTAATCGAGGAGCCTCTCAAAATTTCTGTTATACATTTATGCAGTACCGATTTCCATCTGATTCGCGGCATTTGGGCCAGTACAAAGCATCGTGTAGGCTTGCATTTGCCCAACACTTATGTTACTTTTCTCGAAAAGCATAAGCCCAACGGCATGTTAGAGGCCCATTAACAGAGCATAGACGACTCGTGTATACGTGTCGATCGTGTCTCGCCAGTACTTTCAACAATCAATCATACCGCAGCTTGCGCACCTTTTACCGTCAACGGCGCGTCCGTCACCTTGTCGTGCTCCAGATTCCCCTGGCCGCCGGCCATCTCCAACTCCAGCGTCCCAACCCGCTCCACCTCGAGGAACTCCCTCTTGTACTTGTACCTCATGGCCACCCACACGAAGAGCACCGTGTTGAGCACCGAGAGCAGCAGCAGGAACACGTAGTAGTAGTCGAGGTGGGAGTCGTTGAGGTTGTCGCCGATCCAGCTCTTGCCACCGCTCCCCGGCTTGCCCCTCGTCGCCCGGTCGACTAGCGTCACGAGCAGGCTGTTGAGGAAGTTGCCGACGCCGAGGCCGCTGGTGAAGAAGGTGGTGCCCAGGCTCCGCATCGCGTCCGGCGACTGGTCGTAGAAGAACTCGAGGATGCCCACGGAGTTGAACACGTCGCCCACGCCCATCAGAACGTACTGCGGCAGCATCCAGAAGATGCTCATCGGCACCGTCTCGCTGGCGCCGCGGATGGAGCGCTCCCGGATCACGCGCATGCGCCGGACCTCCACGAGGTAGGCGCACGCGACGACGAGCACCTGGAGTGCGCACCCGATGCCCAGGCGCTGGAGCAGGGTGATCCCGCGCGGGTCACCCGTGCGGCGACGGACCAGCGGCACCAGCACGCGGTCGTACACCGGGACGGACAGCAGCATCGAGACGGTGATGAAGCTGCCCAGGGACGCCGCCGGGATGCGCACGCCGCCGACGGAGCGGTCCAGCGTGGTGCCCTGCTTCACGAACAGGGTGTTCACCTGCGCCCACACGGTGCACGGCACCAGCGTCGTCAGCCACACCACGATCATGCCCACCATCAGCTTCACCTCCTCCACCTCGGTCACCGTGCACGGCTGCCGGCCCGTGCCCTCCTCCGTAGACGACCTCAACGCCGCCCTGTCGAGGAACCGGAGCGCCGGCGTGTGGTGCAGCCGCCGCTTCCCCGCCGCGGCGTACCACGCGGTTTCGTGCTCCTGCAGCTCGCCGGCGCAGCATGGCAGCTGCCGCCTCCGGTTCGCGAACGCGCCGCCGAACACCCTGCCGACCAGCCTCGCCGGGCCGGCTGCCGCGTCGCGCTGGATGGGCTTGTGCCGGTAGAACGGCGTGCCGACGTAGAAGAGGAGGAGCGACAGGGCGAGGCCGGTGGTGGGGATGGTGTACCCCACGCCCCACCCGACGTTCTCCTGCACGAAGACGAGGACCAGCACGGCGACGAGGCCGCCGGTGAAGGAGCTGAACATCCACCAGTTGAAGAAGGAGGCCTTGACCTCGCGCTCGCGCGCGTCGAAGTCGTCGAACTGGTCCGCGCCAAACGTGGAGATGTTGGGCTTGGTGCCGCCCGCGCCAATGGCCATGGTGTACAGCGCGCCGTAGAAGAAGGCCACCTGCTGCCGCGTTGCCGGTGCGCAGCCGCCGTCCGGCGTGCATTGCGGGTGGAGGGACTTGAGCGAGACGGCCAAGGTTATCAGAAGCATGCCCTGCAAACATTCCGTCAGTGATAACAAGTTATCAGACGGCCAACGTTATGAGAAGAATGGACTATGAAATGCTGTAGAAGAAAACCATTTCGCCCAGGACAAAACACTTCTTCTTATAAGAAAACTTGATATAATTATAGAACTGAAAAAAATTTCTCTCCTATTAAAGAATCAAAATTGTTTCAATCTCAGTGTAAGATTCAGAAATTTTTTCTGAAATGCAGGCTTATATGTTACAGATATTTTAGTACTCCTACCGTGCTTAAGATTGCGCACGAGGCATAGACGTAAGTGTAAACACTTGACCGACGACTAATCATGAATCCACGCAATTGCGGGCCCGGTGGGCCCAAGCAGACGTAGCACAGGAACTGAATAACAGACCCAGCATCACAGGTCACAGCATGAGCGAGCCTTTGTCTGCATGCACTGCTCAGAAGAGAGTGACACACGTACGCCTTTTCTCAGGCAGTGTTCTCACACGCAACGACAACGATCACTCTCCAGCTCCAGACCTCCAGTCCAGCCGACCCGGCTGAAGCTGAAAGCAGGCCCGAAAGATTCCAAGCCGGCTAGCTTGCTTTCGGCATGGGCTCCCCGGTTTCCGGCGTGCGTGCGCGTTTTTTCCTCCGCTCGTCGCAATCCAATCTGACCCGAGAGGCGATTGCAAGTTGCAGCCGAAACACTGGTCTCCCAGTGTCAACGTGCGAGTTCATCTCATTCAAACAATGGCGATGCTGTGTATGTTTCTGTGAGTCTCAGAGAAAATTTCGATGTTACTGTATTCAAACAATCAAACTAGGACAGTCTAGGCAACGCCTTGGTGCTAGATACTGGTTTTCAGCATGATAAACAGAGGATAAACAGAGGATGAAGAGGCTAGTTGGAGCAGAGGAGGGTGAAGAGCAAGCAAAGCAGGGGTTAAGGTTAATTACCGCGAGGTAGACGAGGGACGAGATGGTGAATGTCCAGAAGCGGCCGAGGAAGGTGTCGGCGATGTAGGCGCCGGCGATGGGTGTCATCCAGACGGCGCCCGTCCAGTTGTTGACGTTGCGCACCGACGGGACCGTCGCCTCCCGGAGCTGCGTCGTCAGGTACACCACCAGGTTCGACGCCACCCCGTAGAACGCCATGCGCTCGAACGACTCGTACCCTGTAGGTCACCAACAGCCACACGCTCGACCGTGACGGAGCTGCCCATTCATGGCGATCGAACCGGGGATGCGACGGGAGAGGACTGTTTATTACCTACTAGGAAGGCGCAGGCCTTCCAGCGGCCGGTCCGCGAGGCGACCGCCGGTCGGCCGCGGAGGTCGACGGAGCCGTCCTTGGTGTACGCGTCCTGCTGCTTGTTGGCAGCTTCATCTGCTTCCATGGCGTCGGTCGACCCGTCGATGCCCGCTGCAGGCATGTTGGCCGTCAATCTTGTGGTGTCGAGATGGGCCTGGCCCGCCGTTGCAGAAGGTGCTATATATAGTGCTCTGGCTTTGTGGCTACTGGGCTACTGGCTACAGAGGAGAGATACCAACCAAGCTAGATTGCTAGCAAGGAACGTCCAAAAGGTACCAAGTCAACAACTCAGGCCCTGTTGAGGGCCAGCGCTGCGATAACACTGATAGATACGTAGTACATGGGATCGATTAGGCTGGAGTGTCCTGTGGACCAGTACAGGAACTGTTTGGGTGCCTAAAATCTCCTTCATCTCGGCTAAGTGGAGCGTCATAATCAGAGAAAAAAGTTTGCTTGGTTGCTTTTAGGCAAAAAGTCTCTTCATCAGCTCATTGCCCATACAGGTAACCGATTTTCTTTTAGCATCAGTCGATGCAAGCAACAAAACACTCTTCTTTCTAGGGTCAAGCCGAATTCACTGACTTTACTCAATCAAGTCACGTTGCTCGTGGGAGGTGCTGCCCGAAAATTCAAAAGAAAAAGAAAAAAGGGGGAGATTTTAAACATGATTTCCTTCAAGTTGGGATCTCTAGGGGCTAAGTTGATGCTAATCTAATATCATTTCTTAGCTTTAAGGATACTTTTAAGGCTCAAATGGAGCTCTCTTACCTCTAGGTAGATCTAGATCTTCATGGTGTGGATTTGCAATTTGGGGCTCCATTTGCCTCAAATTTTTGGATGAAGTTAGGTTATTTTAGTGGGAGGACAAGGTTATGTAATCATTTGGGCCCAATCTTTATTTTTTAGCCTCATTCATAAGTAATCAAATTTCTAGATCTATGGAGAACAGAGAAGAAGCTTTGTTTTTTTCTATATTTACACACATGCATGATATTTTTTTCAACAAGATTTAGTATTCAATAATAGGTTGGGTTTTGAATTTTTTTTTAGATTTTACATGTTAAAGTATATATTTATGGATTTGGACCTAATATTTATGTTTATATTTTAGTCTCATTTCTAAGTAACCAATACAAGAAGATTTTGAGTTTTTTTCTTTATTTACAAATGTGCATATCTACGCGTACGTAAAGGTATAAATTTTTAAAATTATTGAAGAGTTTTTTTAATCCAGTTAAATTATTTATTGATGTTTAGAGATGGATAGGACATGGATGTATAAAGCACACATGACTGATGCCTATTTTCGTGGAGAACTTAATAAATTCGTCGATGTTGTGGAAAACCATGCAAGAAATGAGAAGACACAGATGATACCTTGCCTGTGCAGAACATGCAAGAATACCAGAGTATTCGGTGACACAACTGCAATCAGATCGCATGTGTTGGTGGGTGTCTTTGTTAAGATCTGGATGCATCATGGCGAGAAAACACTGGCTCCAACGGAGAATCCACTCGATGAAATGATACAAGACGCTGACTTTGATATATTGTTTGATACTTATGCTGATTTTTGTGTGCATTTTGTCGAAGACGATTGTGATGGTGTATGTGAGGGGCAAGGCAAGGTAAGTGATTATGGTGGTACTGATGATGGTAGTGACGACGAACTTAGGGTACCTGAGGGCATGTAGACTTGGGCTCCGTAACCTATGCGCTCCGTAAAATCCGCAAGTATTCGGACTTCAAGGTAGAAACATCTTGGATGTCATGTTTGATTTTCAAGACATCGACAACATGTTCTGCCTCCGTGAACTAGACATAGAAATGGTTAGAATCTGATGCTATTTGCAAACAAATGATGCCATTACTTTAGGTGAAAGGATTAGTATCGGCGTCGTGCGAACGGGGGTCCCCACCTCGCCCGACAAAAATGGGGGATAAGCAAGCCATCAGGCCCATCACAGGCGTCAAGGCCCAGCCCAACTCGGCGTCTGTCGGAAATGCCAAGCTCGGCAGGGATGAGGACGGCCCCTCCAGTCAGGGCATTTCCTTAGCCTGTAAGGAACTACCTCTGGCTGGGTATTTTTTACCGCACCGACACTGTGCGGAGCAGGGTCCACCACGGCGCAGCTTCCCCGTAAAAATAGCATGATTACAGAGAGGCGTGCGATCAGACGGTGCCCTGACCAGAGCAAGGGGAGCCCCTCCTCCCGGTCACGTCACGTCAACCCAGCAGAGGACGGTGCATACGGGGCCCCCCGACGCGTCGGTTGGACCACCGGGGAGGCCCCGGGGTTTGGTGAAGACCCCGGGACAGCCCGAGGGCCTGCCACGATAACCTCGCGGGTCCCACGAGCACCCCGGGTGTCGGCCTGACCAACTCGAGGTACCCCGGGAAGATCCCGGGAGCCAACGGGTGGGGCCCACAAGATAAAACGGCTTCAGAAGGGCGGCGCCACTTGCAGGGGAGCGCCTCCAGTACGGCGCCGCATTCATACCCAAATGCGGTAAATCTAAGGCAGTAGAACTCCTCCCTGGGCCCAGGGAAGGGGCTATAAATAGGATATCAGGACAACATGTAAGGAGAGACCAAAGGCCCACAACACATATGCGACAAGCTCACTCGAGCAATAGAACAAGAACATACACACAGGATGTAGGGTCTTACGCTCCCAAGCCGCCCGAACCTGTCTAAACTCTTTGTCCCACGGTTGGAACTTCGCTACGTGTTACACCCCTAGCCGAATCTCTAAACGGGGGTTCCCACGAATCCCTGCTGGTGGTCCTCACTCACCGTCTGCTGGCGCACCAGGTAGGGGGTATTGGCGCGTGAAGTCTTCATCCTCGACGAAGAACCTCCGATTGAAGCAATGGCGAGCCACTCCGACCGTTCCGATGGCGAGAGCGGAGACGAGCACGCCCCCCGCCGGGGGCTCTCTGCGGCAAACGCGGCGTGGCGAGGCCAGCCCCGTCACCACCCGCACAAGACGGATGGCAACCGGCGTCGTTCGCCATGGTGCCACCCTGTCTCGACGCCCCTAGATCCGCCTCTCGGGGTACCACGTCGACCAACATTCGGTACGCTCAACTCCGGGCGGAGGCCCAACGACGCGCAGTTTGGCAGGCGTCCCATGTGCCTGCCAGGACCAACCGCTTCGGCGTTCCCCCAGGGGAAGCGCTGGTCGTGGCATGAGCGCTCCTGTGCCACCCTCTGGTGCGAGCAGAGCTGGGGACCCCCGAGGAACGCTGGCTCGACGAGTTGGCCAGTCTCATGGGGAAGGCCTGTCTCAAGCCGGGGGCTTAGGGCTCTCGGGCGACGGCTGGGGGCTCCAGAGGAGGCCACTGGCGACCACCGCGGCCACCCGTTTCGGCGTGGTCGGCCACGAACGGGACGCACGACTTGCGTTCCTGGCTTCAAGAAATCAGGGTGAGCGAAGACGCTCGAACCATCCTTGAGCGCGGACGTGAGTGCCGCCGAGAGGCCAGGGAGGACCATGCTTCTTCTGGCTCCCTTGTCCGCGGCACACGTGAGCAGGGGAACTTAGTGGACAACAACATCGAGCCCTACGGGGCCGGGTGCCGAGCATTCACCGCCGACTTGCGTCGGGTCAACTGGCCCACCAAGTTCCTGTCGGATCTCCCGGAGAAGTACGACGGCACCATCAACCCGGAGGAGTTCCTCCAGATCTACACCACGGCCATTCAGGCTGCGGGTGGAGGGCCTCAGGTCATGGCCAACTACTTCCACGTCGCCCACGAGGGCACGGCGAGGTCCGGGCTGATGAATCTTCCCCACGAATCGGTTGGTTCATAGGGAGATTTATGTGAGCAGTTCGTCACCAACTTCTCCGGTTCATTCAACCGATCAGGGACCAGGGCGACCTACTCCCTGTCCAGCAGAGCAAGGGCGAATCGCTGTGACAGTACATCCAGCATTTCAGCTAGGTGCGCAACACCATCCCGTGCATCACACCCTTGGCCATCATCATAGCGTTCACCGAGGGCGTGACCAACAAGCGTCTCGTGGGCAAGCTCGAGACGTGCAATGTCGAGACCGTCTCCGAGCTATTCGTGTTGGCGGACAAATATAGTCTGGAAGATGAGGCACAGTAGCGCTCTGAGTGCCGTGGTGCCCCGGACGAGCACACCGTGTCGGAGCACACCCGGTCCCGCCGACCCGACAACAAGAAGAACAAGCGAAAGCCCACCACCATCCTAGTGGCAGCAGAGGGCCGCAACAAGAAATAGCCTGGTCGAGCACTTGGGGGAGGCCCCCCTAGGCCCGACGGGGGATTCCAGAAGCCGGCTCCGGCCAAATCGGGAGATGGCAAGTGGTGTGAGATCCACCGAACCGACCAGCACGACCTCACCGAGTGCCGGCTGGTGAAGGGACTCGTCGAGGATCACCGGAAGGAGCGCGGTGATCGCCGTCCCTACGGAAATGATGCTCCCGAGGACGCCGGCCATGGCTTCCAAGAGCCGCGGTAGGCTGTCGCCACCGTCTTCAAAGGAGCGACTGCGCCAACGTCCCGGAGAAGAGCCAAGCTCCTCTGGAGGGAGGTTTGTGCCATCTCCCCGGCGCCTGAGAGCTCCTGGCTCATGAAGTGGTCGGGCACTCCCATCACCTTTGATTGGAATGACCACCCCAACAACACGGCGGGAGTTGGGTTGCTTCCTGTGGTGGTGACCCCCACTCTCTGCAACATCGGAGTTGCTAGGGTCCTCGTCGACGGAGGAGCGGGTTTGAACCACCTCTCACCCGAGGTCTTCCACAAGATGCAGATTGGGGAGCGCAAGCTACAGCCGTCAAATCCCTTCTACGGTGTCTGCGAGGGGAAAACCATCCCCTTGGGGCAGATCGAGCTACGAGTCACGTTCGGGGAGCGGAGAAACTTCCGCATCGAGAACGTGGTCTTTGATGTTGCGCACTGCGACCTCCCCTACAATGCCATCCTTGGTCGCCCCGCGCTGGCCAAGTTCATGGCTGCCTTCCACTACGCCTACGGCGCCCTGAAGATGCCGGGGCCGCCCGGGGTCATCACCGTCAAGGCGGACGTCCAGGGGGCCGTGTATTGCGTCGAGAAGCTGTATAACTCCATGGCAGCAGCCGCCCCTAAGGATGATGAACGCCCCTACTCGACAACATCCCCGCCGGTGAAGCAGCGGGTCTCCCCTGACAACGCTGCCCTCACCAAAGAGGTCTGCCTGGGAGGAGCCCCTTCGCGGGTAGTTACGATAGGGGGCCAACTGGGCGAAAAATAGGAAAGCACGGTCATCACCTTCCTCCAGGCTAAGGTTGACGTGTTTGCGTGGAAACCGTCTGACATACCAGGGATCCCCAGGGAGGTGATCGAGCATCGCCTGGTCATGCACCCCGACGCACGGCCCATCCAGTAGAAGATCCGGCGACAGGCTTCGGAGAGGCAAGATTTCATCTGCGAACAAGTGTGGAAGATGTTGGACGCGGGGTTCATCCGGGAGGTCTTCCACCCCGAGTGGCTGGCTAACTTGGTCATTGTCCCAAAGGCCAACGAGAAGCTCCGCATGTGCGTGGATTACACCGACCTCAACAAAGCCTACCCTAAAGATCCTTTTCCGCTACCCCGCATCGACCAAGTCGTCGATTCCACATCGTGATGCGACCTCTTTTATTTTCTAGACGCTACTCTGGGTACCACCAGATAAGCATGGCAAGGGAGGACGAGGAGAAAACCTTGTTCACCACCCCAGTGGGAATGTACTGCTACGTCCGCATGCCATTCGGGCTCAAGAATGCTGGTTCCACCTTCCAGCGGACCATGCACATCACTCTACAGGACTTGCAGTCTCGCAATGTCAAAGCATACGTCGACAACATTGTGGTCAAGATTCGGCAGCAGGAGTCCCTTCTACTGTCGGAAGCATTCAATAGCCTACGCACCACCCGGCTTAAGCTGAATCCCGAGAAGTGCGTGTTTGGGGTTCCGGCAGGGAAGCTCCTGGGCTTCCTAGTATCAAGCCGAGGCATCGAAGTGAACCCTCAGAAGGTGGAAGCAATCAAGCGCATGCAACCCCAACACGGCTAAAAGAAGCACAATGCCTTACAGGTTGCATGGCGGCTCTCGGACGGTTCATCTCCAAGCTTAGGGAGAGAGGTTTCCCACTCTTCAAATTGCTGAAGAAGACCGGCCATTTCGGGTGGACCCCGGAAGCTGACCAGGCATTCCTAGAACTGAAGACATACCTCTCCTCGCCGGTGCTGGTGGCACCACGGGAGGGGGAGGCCCTACTTCTCTACATCTCGGCAACCCCGCAAGTAGTGAGCATGGTGCTGGTAGTAGAAAGGGATGAAGAAGACCCCGGGCAATGCTAAGCCAGCCCTGGAAGGAATAACGAGCTCGAGGACGAACGGGTGAACCCTGGAAGGCAAGAGAAGCTTGGGGAAGAAGTCTCAGTCCCTGGCAAGCTTTAAGACAACCAAGCTACGCAGGGACAGCCTGTTCCCGACCCCGGGATTACCCCGGACGGACACACAAGGCAAGCCCGCCGTACACAGAGACTAGTGTATTTCGTGAGCGAAGTACTCTGGGATGCGAAGGAGCGGTACCCATAAGCGCAGAAGATGTTGTACGCCGTCCTAATGGCGTCCCGCAAACTATGACACTACTTTCAAGCGCATCAGGACATTGTGGTCACGTCGTACCCCCTAGCCCACATTCCAGGGTTATCTTTTGATTTTGTACCTTGTGAATTCTGGAACTTTTTCTTGCGAAAGATTTTCTCTCTAGCGGATGTTCGGCATGCATCATGAAAAGAGCGAACTTGCTCGAACAGCGAACTGTCGGCTGGGGGCTAAACAGGCTCTTCCCGGCAACTTTGACTCCCTGCTTGGTCCCCGGACCTCGGGATCAGTCGCCTTCTGGGAACCCTACACGCTCGCCACCACAGGCTCGTCTCGAAAAGGGGCCTCAACCAATGCGCAGTGACCCATCCCGGGGTAGAAATCTGAGCATGAACAAAAACTAAGGAATATGTTTTCAACACACAAAAGGTGACTTGCTGGCTGGAGTCCCGAAAAAGGAAATTTCATATATTTCTTGGTGCAAGTACACAGATACAAGCGAAAGCCACACCGGCCATGGCCGCCTGATGGCCACGGCATGGATACATGAAGCTGCCGCGAGGAATCCCCCAGAACAACGAACGGGAGGAAGACGACGACCTCCCAAGTTCCCCACGGATCCGGGTAGGCCGTCCCCGCACGGAGGACCATGGAGGGGGGCACGAGGCTTCATGCATGCTCCGCTCCGGCCTCGTCCACCGAGGAGGGGCTGAATTCTAGCTCACAGTGATCGCGACCCCGATGGCCTGAGCGTGGCATGACCACGACCCCTAATAGACTGAAGATGGGAGTGTTTGAGGGAAGGAGGCTTCTCAGGTGGCAGAGCGAGAAAGCGGAGCGGCTGATGGCGCCCCCTCTACCTCCAGATGAAAGGCTGTGACACCTCAGGTGTTTAAATTACTAAAAAAGTCTCATTAGCATAACAATATGCATAAATAACTAAGAAAAGTTTAAAAGAAATGTATTATAATTTGGTTTTGCATTTATATTGAAAGTATGTATATATGTGCATAAGTACATGTACCTTAATCAAATAAATTAAATAACTTTCACATTGATGCAAACATGGCTACGAAATTGAATAGGCACATCATTATTGACATGATAAACAAAAATCTAGTTGAAGCCTAGGGGAGAATATGAAATTTTTCATAAAATGACGAGCCCTCCGAATCAAGCTTTTCGAGTTTTTTTAAAATAACTTCTGAACTATAACTCGAATGAACTTTGGTCTGAAACAAAACTTGTCTAACTTTTCATTTTGAACAACTTTCGTGTTCAGAGAATTTTGAGTTGCAGCATAGAAATGTGAGAAAATATCATTTTTATGACCAGACCCCCGATTTTCATCAAATTCTTGCATTTCAGTCCCTCCCTCACCTCCCTCCCCTGCTCTGCACGCTGGCAGAGGCCGCCGGCCACCTGGCCAGCGATTCTTGCCGCCCGCGCTGCGCCAAGCCAATGGCTGGCTTGCCCCTCCGGTGAGGCCACGCCGCCCCAGCTCGCCCAATCGCCCGCCCGCGTCGTTCGCACGCGACGCCGCGCCCTGGTGCACTGCCCTGCTCGCCCAATGCCGCGCGCATGCTGACCGGGTTGTGCCCGAGCTGCTGCCCACCTTGCCCGGCGCCTCCACCCCCTCCTCTTCCTCTCTGCCTCCTACAAAAGGCAGCGCAAAGCTCCTGCCCACGCGCTCGAACAGCTCCACCACCGCCCGCTATTGCCACGAGCTCAAGCTGGCCGTGGCACCCCCTCCTCCGCCCCTCCTCGATCCAAGCCAGACCCCAGAATCGCTCTCCTACTCGCTGGAGCTGAGCTCCAAGTGCCGATGCCTCTGCTCCACCGTGGCGAGCCCGCCACCGTCCACCCCAGACCACACCGAAACACTCTACAGGTGCGCCATGGCCCCCTCTCCATTTCCCCCACCTTACCCCTCGCCGCCGTGGTTTCATACTCAGAAACCATGTATAACATGCTGTACAAATTAATCTTTATTAAAATAAAGTGTATCTTGTCTTATTTATTATGCTCTATATCATGCACAATAAAATCTGAAAAATTTACTAACACATATATGGATAGATTAACGCTCTGTAAAATTTCTAGCATCAATACTTGCATGGTTTGTTCTGTATAAAAAAAACTCTGTTCTAGTAGTGGCTGTGTATTACATTTTTCATATTTAATCTGCTGCACAAAAATGTCTGAAATTTTTGCAAGGGTTTTGTCTCTGCATGTGGTACTCTGAATAAAAGTTTCATCACCAGAAGTTACCTAGTTCAGTAGTTGTGTTTAATCCATATTTGTGCTTAGAAAATTAAGTTTCCAATATAACACAACCCCTTCTTGTTTAATGAAGTTAAGTAGTTTAAGATGTACTCTATTAATGATTGCCCATGAAATCTTAAATATTAGTAACTTTACAATAAATCTATATTTTTGTGGACTGCAACTTTATCGTGAAGAAAATAAATGTCATGTACCATCACTACAACTCATACTTGTGCATTCATATAGAATCGACTACTCTCACTGACGGAACGTACGAGCTGGTGCCCAAGTCCGAGAGTGAGCAGCGTGAAGCTGAAGTGAATCTAACTGAGGTTTTCGAAGACCCAAACCAAAGTTCAGAAGAGCCCAAGGCTAGCTTTGCACGGGAAGGTTGACAGACGGGGCTATGGTGTGATGTTCATGTTGGTAATTGAGGCCCCGTCCGTTTAGTGAAAAAATGCTAAGACCGCAGTGTGTGGTAGTGGTGGTTAAGCCTTTGAACGTACTAACCACATGCCGAGAATATGGTAATCGGTCAGCTTAAGTACCTAATCGGACCGGCAAGTGGACAACACCTCACCCTCCCAACTTCGGTTCCATGCACGCACATGGTGGGTGCAGAGTCGGGCTCTGTAGTCTCGGATGGTGGCCCTGATCCGCAACCCAGGAAGAAAGGGGAAAGGTTGCACGTGTGACTCTGGGAGTAACCACATGACGTGTATTTAGGTCTCCCTTGCAATGTTAAGAAATTCGATTCGAATCGTCTGTTTGTCGCGGTATTGAGACTGCTTAACCCTTTTACCACATAGAGTAAGAAATGGAACAATGATGATGATTAATCTTGTTGGATGCAAATTAATTCTTTCACCATATATGATATTGGATAGTTGCTTACCTAGAATGGCTAAAGAAAATTAGAATCTGGAGCTAAAATTTGAAAGTAAGGACCAACTTGTATATGCTTTTCGGCAAAACAAACCCCTCAAGCCAAAAGCCTTGCATGTCTAGGAGTTGGCTAAGTATATTCCACTAGTCGGGTAAGCCTTGCTGAGTATTAGTATACTCAGCCTTGCTTGTGGCTTGTTTTCAGTTGATACTTTTGAGGACATGGTTGCTAGTTTGACTTGGCTGTGTACTCTTCCTCCTGGTTGGTCAGTGGAATGGGATGCGTCCCTGGCCAATGATGATAATGCCGAGTGATGTCTCGTATGGGCTTCATCGAGACATCATGTATCGTCGAGTAGTTTATCGTTATTTTTCCACTGTAATGAACTCTGAAGAACTCATTTAATTTTAAACTCTGAAGTACTTGTTTTACGAATTCGAACTTGGTCTGTAATACTAAGTTTATGTGCAACTCTATAATGTAAAAGTTGTGGAATGTTGTATTCTCTGGGCTCACCTTCGTGTGAGTACTTTGTATGTGTTGTTTCGATCGGCAAACCCGTGGTTGTATCGGGAGGTTACCCGACAGACCAATGAATTACTCTGTTTGAAGTGCGAGTTAGCTCTGATTGCCCTCGTGCTGATGGTTAACGCACTTGAGCCGGATTAATTCAGGTGGTTCTGCCACAAAGGCTCGACTAAGGGCCGGGTAACGTGGCGCCCCATCGTCGTCCAGGTTCCATAGGATGGGAGCAGATCATGAGCAAGGCGCCCCTCCTGGATGCGTGGCCCCCCGCCCGGATCATCCGCCACATTCGGCCAAGGGGCCGAGAGCTACTGTCAGCGTCGTGAGAACGGGGGTCCCCACCTCGCTAAAAAAAACGGGGGATAAGCAAGCCGTAAGGCCCATCACGGGCGTCAAGGCCCGGCCCAACTCGGCGTCTGTCGGAAATGCCAAGCTGGGATGGGATGCGAATGGCCCCGCCAATCAGGGTGTTTCCTTAGTCGTAAGGAACTACCTCCGGCTGGGGATTTTTTACCGCACCGACACTACGTAGAGCGGGCTCCACCACGACGCGGCTTCCCCGTAAAAACAACATGATTACAGAGAGCCGTGTGATTAGACGGCGCCCTGACCAGAGCAACGGGAGCCCCTCCCCCCGGTAACGTCCCATCAACCCAGCAGAGGACGGTGCAGACGGGGCCCCCCGACGCGTCGGTTGGACCACGGGGAGGCCCCGGGGTCTGGAGAAGATCCCGGGACGGCCCGAGGGCAGGCCCCGAGAACCTCATAGGCCCCATGAGCACCCTAGGTGTCGGCCTGACCACCCCGGGGTACCCCGGGAGCCAACCGGGTGGGGCCCGCAAGATAAGATGGCGTTAGAAGGGCGGCGCCACTTGCAGGGGAGCGCCCCCCAGTACGGCGCCGCGTTCACACCCAAAGGTGGTAAATCTAAGGCAGTAGAACTCCTCCCTGGGCCCAGAGGAGGGGCTATAAATAGGATATCAGGGCAACATTTAAGGAGAGGCTAAAGTCCCACAACACATATGTGACAAGCTCACTCGAGCAATAGAACAAGAACATACACACAGGACGTAGGGTCTTACGCTCCCGAGCAGCCCGAACCTGTCTAAACTCTTTGTCCCACGGTTGGAACTTCACTGCATGTTACACCCCTGGCTGAATCTCTAAATGGGGGTTCCCACGAATCCCTGCTGGTGGTCCTCACCCACCGTCAACGAAATATCTCGATCCTATAGCTATTTACGAGAGCAAGCACGCCGGGCCAAGTAAGTGGGCGGACGATGATGACATGCTAGCTAGGTTTGCAACGCTCCAGGAAAAGCATGAAAAATGAATAGCAGCTCACAAAGAGGCTATGATAAAGATTGCGGTCTACATAGGGGCTATGATGGCAAAATAGGAAGACGAGGCTAATATCATACATGCGCCATACCACATGGTAACTCTAATTTCAATCTTTTGTTACAATATACACTTGCTCCGATCCATGGCTAAAAATCGCATGTAATATTTTTGTAGGAACCACTAGATTGCTTTTGTAATACAGCCAAAGCTTGGTGCGCTCCTCGTATTGGACTCCTTAGATATACCAACGAGTAGATATAGTGAATTCTTATTCGTCCTCCAAATGTTTACGAATTTCTTTTCTTCTATATGTACATCATGCTATTTTTTTCATAAAAGTAAATATTTATAAACTAATTTCTCCTTTCTTTCTTTTTTTTAAACAGGGCTTACGGGTACTACATAAAAAAAGAAGGTGCTCATCCCGCCGATAGAGGAGAAATATTGAGTATACACACAAACTTCTTGTGCCACAAGCAACCTGCAAATTCCGTGTACTACGGTACAAGTGCGAGCATATGAGGTGCAAGGGAGATACACAACAGATCCTGAACGTGTAAGGGACTACCTATATTAGGGATAGATGTGTATGTGTACATTATTTTTGCGTCTATCTAACATTTTCTTAATCTTTTCATGGATTCATTAATCGCAAATCCATCCAAGAAAGCACAGCCAACAACTGCATGAGAAACAACACCTACAAGTAGTAGATGATTTAACCCATTTCATTATGCATGAAATAATCCACGAAAATGGCAATTTTTTTCAAAAGGACCACGAATTAGCCACGAACCCTAAATACATTGGTCTTCATGGATGGGTGAACCAGCAGCACCTTGACACCTCAAGTAGTGTTAGAAAATAGTGGAAAAATATGTATTCAAGCAGCACGTTTAATGATGTACTCTAATGATGCACGGTAATGATGTATATATGCTTTATTACTTTATTATTTAATTTTATATGTGCAATTATTTATATTCATGAAACGTATTGCATATCGATTACTATGACATTTGATCGCGCACTAGCTTGATAGGTTGAAATTGGCGGGAAATTTTTTTTTAAAAGGTGGCGAGAAACAGATTTGGAAAATTTAAATTCAAATCAGTAAAATTTTAGGCGGGAAGGATGTATCCAGGGGTGGGTCATGCCCTAACCCGCCCCTAGAAATTAATTTTCAGGGGCGGGTCATGCGCTAACCCGGCCCTGGATTTCTAGGGGCGGGTTAGGGCATGACCCGCCCCTAGAAATAGGTTTTTAGGGGCGGGTAAGGTACCCGCCCCTACAAATAGATATTTTTAGCAGCGAGGAACACGGGCGGATGCCGCACCCGCCCCTACAAATCGTTTCTGTAGTAGTGGGCAGCACAACGAGGTGCTCCTCGTGGACTATTGTGGTGACCGCACCACCTCCTCGCGCCATCCATCCCTAGTCCGGCGAGCTCCAACCATTGTCCTTCTCATTTCATCGCTGCTGCCATGGCCGCATCGATCACAGCGAGGCATCGAGTCCCTGACTCTAGTCGTGGTTGGTGCATCCAACTCCGTCACCCACGCCCCCCTCACCAACCGCTTCACCACTTCCCGCTAACCCCTTCTCGCCCTTAGCCGCTGCTCGGGATGGCTCCTGAGAACATAATGAGTCGAGCAATAATTTTCTATTTAGTAACATCGATAGTATAGGCGTAATAGGTACAAATTACTACAACAAGTAAATAAGATTACAAGACAATCAATCAAAGATTGGTGGATGCGATTTGCCTCAATAGCTTCTCATTCTCACGATGGAAGTGTGGCAGAACCACCTGAATTAATCCGGCTCAAGCGCGCTAACCATCACCGCAAGGGCAATCAGGGCTAACTCGCACTTCAAACGGAGTAATCCACTGGTCTGTCAGGTAACCTCCCGATACAACCACGGTTTTGCCAGTCGAAACCACACATACAAAGTACTCACACGAAGATGAGCCCAGAGGATACAACATTCCACAAATTTTACATCATAGAGTTCAACATAAATTATTATTACAACTGAGTTCGAATTCGTAAACAAGGTACTTCAGAAATTAAAAGTAAATGAGTTCTTCAGAGTTCATTGCAGCGGAAAAACAATGATAAACTACTCGACGATACATGATGTCTCGGTGAAGCCCGTACGAGTCATCACTCGGCATTATCATCGTTGGTCGGGGGCGCATCCCATTCCACCGACCAACCAGGAGGAAGGGTACACGGCCAAGTCAAACTAGCGATCATATCCTCGAAAGTCTCACCTGAAAACAAGTCACAAGCAAGGCTGAGTATACTAATACTCAGCAAGGCTTACCCGACTAGTGGAATATACTTAGCCGACTCCTAGACATGCAAGGCTCTTGGCTTGAGGGGTTTGTTTTGCCGAAAAGCATATACAAGTAGGTCCTTACTTTCAAATTTTAGCTCCAGATTCCAGTTTTCTTTAAGCATTCTAGGTAAGCAATTATCCAATATCATACATGGTGAAAGAATTAATTTGCATCCAACAAGATTATTCATCATCATTGTTCCATTTCTTACTCTATGTGGTAAAAGGGTCAAGCGGTCTCAATAGCCGCAAGAAATGGATAATTCAAATCGAATTTCTTAACCTTGTTAAGGGAAACCTAAACACACGTCACGTGGTTACTCCCGGAGTCACACGTGCAACTTTTCCCTTCAATTCCCGCTTCACGGAACGGGCCCACCGCCCTCGACTACACGTCCCCATGGACCACGGACCCGGCCGGGCCATGGCGGCACATGCACTCGCCAATAGCTAGATGTGAACGAATTCAAGACGGTGGGGAGTATATTCGACCTCGGTTCAATCCAGTACTTAAGCTTACCGATTACCATATTCTAGGCATGTGGTTAGTACGTTAAAACTCTTAACCACCACTACCACACACTGCGGCCTTAGCATTTTTTTACTAAACAGACGGGGCCTCAATCATCAACACGAACATCGTACCATAGCCCCGTCCGTCGACCTTATGATTGTAGCATGTAGTAAACATTAAACTCCTATATTCTCGCGAGTGACAGGAAATCACTCGACTTTTACCGGAGTCCTATTAGCATAGCATTCTATCGAACCTTTTATCTAGTGTTCAGATCATAGGAACCTAAGTTCATGCAACTAAGTTTTCATTCAACTCCTATAAACTTAATGCACAAGTAAAATAGAGTAATAAGTTACATAATTTAGAAAATATGGTTCATGCTCTGGGGCTTGCCTTCCTGAGCAAAGCTAGCCTTGGGCTCTTCCGAACTTGGGTTCGGGTCTTCAAAAGCTTCAGTTAGATTCACTTGAGCTTCACGCTGCTCACTCTCGGACTCGGGCATCAGCTCGTACGTTCCGTCAGCAAGAGTAGTCGATTCTATATGAATGCACAAGTATGAGTTGTAGTGATGGTATATGATATTTATTTTCTTCACGATAAAGTTGCAGTCCACAAAACATAGATTTGGTTGTGAAGTTACTTAGTTAAGATTTCTTTGGGCAATCGTTAATAGAGTATAATTTAAACTAATTAACTCCATGAAACAAGAGGGGTTGGGGGTTGTGTTCTTTTGGAAACTAATTTTTTTTAAGCACAACATTGATTAAACACAACTTCTGGACTAGGTAACTTCTGGTGATGAAATTCTTATTTAATGTAAATTATGCAGAGACAACGGCACTGTAAAAATTTCAGACATTTTTATGCAGCAGAATAATTATGAAAAATGTATTACACAGCCACAGCTAGATCATAGTTATTTTTATACAGAACAAAACATGCAAGTATTGATGCCAAAAATTTTACAGCGGGTTAACCTATCCACATATATATTACTGTAAATTGTTCAGATTTTATTGTGCATTATACAGAGCATAATAAATAGGACAAAATATACTTAAGTTAGTGAAGATTAATTTCTACAGGATGTTCTACAGGGTTTCTATTTATGAAACTTTTTATACAGCATAAACTAATCCAAAGTATCCCATAGTAAAAAGTTGAACATTTTCCAAGAAAATAAACTAATTATTTTTATTTAGTGCATTTTTCCCACCACAAAATTATAGAAGTGGCTACAAACGGGTAAAACATCTCTAGTTATTTTTGTGGGATCTAGACGTCCATACAACAGCAGATAAAAAGTTTCATCACATAAATCGCACTACAACAGCAGGATTAATTTGATTTATCTCTCTATGGCATAAAACAAGTTTAACCAAAAGTTTAGCTAGCGATGGGTTCTGGTCCTAATATTTTTACACTGGCCTACACATCAAGCAACCAATCTACTATCCAAAAAGCAAATTGAGAACTGGTCTACAACAGTGGGTACAATTAAAGTCTATTAAACCTTCCATTTAATTTAGAGCAAGATTTATTCAAAAACTGGGAAAGTGTATGTAACAATAGTTGTATATTTTCTTCTAACGATTCCAGAACAGTTGATTTTGTATTTTGCTAATTTTTCTATGATTTTATACGAATTTTACAAGTTTGCTGTTTTTGAATTTAAAGTTTAAACACAGGTTTGCAGATATGCCCCTGGAAACTTGCGTGCAGACCCTTCTAAAGATTTCAATCATTGCAATTGGGTCCTTGGGCGGCGCTGGCACGGCGGCCGGCCAAATTCCGGCGAGGGGGCTCGTCGGCGGCGAGGGGAAAAGGGTCGGGGAGATCCAGGGAGGTGAAAGCTACCTTGTGGGGCCTTGGTCGGGGTTGGGGGTGGCCGGAAAGGGCTCGCTGTCGTGGAGAAGGGGGCGGCGGCGGTGTGGTGCATCGGCGACGCTGCTCCGGCGGGGTTGGGGCAGCGCTGGCGGGTCGGGAAGCTCCGGTGGGGTGATGTAGTCCCGTTCCGAGCCTTGGTTCGGGCGGAGGAGGGCCGTAGGTGGGGTGTCCATGGCGGTCAGGGGCGGCGGCGGTGGAGGCCGCACTGGCAACGGTGCTCTGGCGGTTCTGGGCAACGATGGGCGGGGCAGTGACCGTTAGTGGGATGCTGTGGTGGTGGTTGGGGGCTCAGCTTGGGCAGTGGATGACTAGAGGGGTGAGCTCCACGGTGATCTGGGCACGACAGCGGTAATGGCGACGGTGGCGGCGTCCTGGTGGCTGGGCGCGCGAGCTAGGCTTGGGGCGGCTTTTATAGGGATAGGAGGGAGGGAGAGGTCCAGGCGAAGCTGGGCCCAAGACGGCACGACGGGGGCGTGCCATTGGGCGTCGGGACGGCGGCCAGAGGCTCGGTGCGGCGAGCAGCGGACGCGAGCACGGGATTGGGCATTGGAGATTTGGCGTGGGGGAGCGGAAGATCTCACGGCTCGCGGTTGGGCGAGCAGCTGCAGCAGCTGGCATCCGGACGGCGAGCGCGGCGACTGGCGGGGCGCGGCAGAGGCTCGGGCACGGCGCGGCTGGCCATTGGGCGTCGCGGCGGCGAGCAGAGGCGTAGTGGCTGGCCATTGGGCGTTGCGCGCGTGGAACGCACGGGCTGGGCAGGGTCACGGCGAGGGGCGCAGCACAGCTGGTCTGGTGGGACTTGCCGGCCATTGGCTTGTCGCGGCATGGGTGGCAGGCATCGCCAGCCAGATGGCCAGCGGTGACTGCACGGCGGGCGGGCGAACCAGAGGAGAGGGGGAGGGACTGGAAGTGGAAATAGAAGAAAAGGCAGGGGCTGGTTTGCAAAGTCAAATGTTTCTCAAATTTTTTTGTTGCAACTCAGAAATCTCTGAACATGAAAGTTGTTCAAAATAAACAGTTCTACAAGTTTTGTTTCAGGCCAAATGTTCAATTGAGTTCTAGTTTAGAAGTAATTTTAAAAACTCAAAAAGTATAATTCGGAGGGCATGTTATTTCGTGGGAAAAACTTCATATTTTCCCCTAGGCTTCAACTAGACTTTTGTTTATCATGTCAATAATGATGTGCCTATTCAATTTTGTAGCCATGTTTGCATCAATGTGAAAGTTATTTAATTTGTTCAATTAAAGTACATGTACTTATGCACATATACACATACTTTTAAAATAAAGGCAAAACCATATTATAATTTATTTCCTTGAAATTTCTTAGTTATTTATGCATCTTGTTAAGCTAATGAGGCTTGTTTCATAATTTAAACACCTGAGGTCTCACAGGAAGCTTCTAGCTGTTGCAACGGTCCGGATGCAGCGACACTAGCCAGTGTACACGTCCGAGCTTAGTGATGGCGGATCCTGCGGCGACGGTGATGGCCCTCATCCCTGGCGGCCTCTTGCCTCCCTGACCTCCATGACGTGCCACCGGCGGCCCGGCCCTTCTCTTCTCCGGGGCAGCGTGGTGCGGGTCCGCGTGGGAGACTGGGCATGGCGGGCAGGGACTTTGTGGCTGCAGCGCGTGAACACACGCAGATTGGGGAACGAGATCCCTCATGCTTGTTGGAGCAACGCGAGAAAGACGAGTAGTGCGAGTAATGCTCCCTAGCCGCTGGGCTTTTTTGCTTGGGAAAGGACGGAGGCGTTGCATCAAGAATGGACGCTAGAGATGGAGGGAAAGTTGCAACGTAACTTCATCCCTCCATCAAAGGACGGATCAAACTTCCCTACATCCACCCTTGATTTTTGTAACACCCAAAATATAGGAGCTAAAATTTGTAAAAAGTATTTTCATAAAAATCATAAATTAAAATTGTGCATGCCTCTTTATTTCTTCCTTCTCCTATTCTTTCTTTCAGCTAGCCCGACCCCTTTTCCTCTTCTTCTTCTTTTTTTCCCGCGGCCGACCCATTGGCCGATTTCCTCACCCGACCCTTGCTTTCACCGACAGCTGGGACCCACCTGTCGGTGCTTTCTTCTTCTTCTCTCTTCTTTCCTTACCCAAAGTCCAGAACGACTCTGAGCTGCTGTTCGTACCCCGTTCTCTTTCTTTCTTCTTATCCCGAGTCCTGATCGATTTCCGCAGCACCGCCTTCCTAACCCGGCCGATCTGCCCCTATAAAATCCTACCAAAGCCCCGCTTTGCAACCCACGCCAAACTCAAATCTTTTCCTCTACACAACATTGTCGCGCGCCGCTGGAAGTTGCGCCTCGGAGGAACGCCGCCGACCCGTGTCGCCGATTCTCCGTCGACTCGCCGACCTGCAGCTGCTCCGCCATCTTCAACTCTCGCCAGAGCTCCGCAAGTTGGTGAGTATCAAGCCAACCAGATTCCCCTCTCTCTCTCTTGCTCCGCCGCCCACCAGATTTCTCGCCAGACCCCTGTTTCCGCCCGCCGCCATGGCCGCCAGTTTACAGCCGCCGCACAGCCAACCTGTACCCACCCACACCTTCATCGTACCGCCCACTCACTTCCCGTCGTGAATCCAGCTTGAATTGAGCCTCGGAACACCAGATTTGGTGAAGCTCCGGCCGTCCGCCGCCGCACTCGATCGCCGCCGATGCCCAGCTAAAACTCCGCCTCGCCCGACCCCTTTTGTTCTGTCAAGCCGACCCTTCCTTTGCCGCTCGATCCAGATCTAACGGCTAGAAGTGATCTTCACTTTACCCGGCCGATTTACCCGACCCACTCTTCATACCTCCGATTCGCCCGACCCTTACTCCGCCGATTCGTCTGATCCGCCGCCGATTCTGATCCAACGGATTAGATTCACCCGACCCTAGCCGTTCCCAGAACTTTAGCAGCAAGACCCCTCGGTTTTCCAGGAATCAAACCGCAGTCCAGATCAGTAGAAAATAATTTGAGCTGAGCCCTTTCTTTTTCTATTCCGACCCCTGACTTTTCTAGAATTAGAACCCGCCGTCCAGAATTTATAGTTTTGCACCCCGACCCTCTGTTTAAGGTTTAATTATGTTTTGGCCCCTGAAATCTTCAGATCTAGCCTCGGGAGACTTAAAACTCTAGCAGTTAGGTCCTCAGATTACTGTTTAAACCATATCTTCATCGTTCCAACTCCGATTTCAGCGATTCTTGAGCCCACACGATCTTTGCACCATGAACTACAACTTTAGCATCTTTTCGCTTTCTGTTTGTATTGTTTGTTGTATTGTTTCTTATTTGTTTGTGTATGCTTGTTTGTGTGATCGCGTAGACAACGTGACGTTCGAGCAAAATCAAGAGCAAGCTTACGAGGAAGAGAATCAGCAGTTGCTTGACGAAGGCAAGTGGATTTCCCCCCCTGCATATTCTATTTGATCCCAACAACTGCATGAAAATACACTTTACTTTATTGTTGCTTGCATAAACTTGATGGGTTACCTATGCTAAGGACATACCTAGTCTTTTACCCCAAACCTTGAAACACCTGGGTTTACTATTTTTGATGGGTAGTTACGCTTAGTTGCCAACTTTGGGATTGGTATTGGTTTACTCTTTTGTTAAAGTGGATCACGTTTCGTATTGTGGTATTATCGCATAAGTTCAAGATCGACTTTGTTTAATGGGAACATGGAGAACCACCCAAGTAAACAGTGCAACCACAAAGTCACATGGCTCTGACCTTAGCAAATTAATTAGATGTGGAGTTTGCTGGTGGCCTTACCGAAAGGGCAAGGAGGGGGTCGGTGATAGGGGTCATAGCCCGGTCCTCTTGGGGTAGCTGCCTTTGCTAAGGAGCTGACCATTAGGGAGGTTTATGGACCACGCCGCTACTGAAACTCTAGCGGGCTGCCTAGCTCTCGACATGTCTTTGTAAAGGCTTCGTAGTGTACCCTCGCCACTCAACTCGGAAGTGTTTAAGGGCCTTGCAAACCCGGGTGACTCAGGGAAAACACAATTTGTGGGTAAAGTGTACAACCTCTGCAGAGTGTAAAACTGTTATAACAGCCGTACTCACGGTTAAGAGTGGCTTGGACCCTCACATGATAATGAAACTTGAAGATTAATTAAATTGTGGTTCGTGGTTAATACTTGAGCTGATGGTATCTTTATGTTTTGCTAAAGTGGGTTGGTATAAACTTAAACCTAGTTAATAGATGCTCGTTAATAAATATTTGACCAACTAAAAGCAACCGCTGCTGCAAACCCTAGCCTATCCTTGATAGCCTTGCATTTTCACCCCACTTGCTGAGTACCAACCATAAGAGTACTCACCCTTGCCCCTGCTATTCAGAAGTTAACTTTGAAGAGGAGATCTTCGACGACTTCGAGGAGTTCTAGGTCCTGCGTTCACCAGTCATCGCATGTGGAAGACGAAGTTGTTGGAGACTTCGTATAGGGTATAACGGTTTATCGTTAAAGACAGTTGTGTCTCTTTTATACGGAGTGTAATATTGTTAAATACTTTATTTAGTTACTTTTGAGCATTGTCTTTGATATATATTACACTTTCCGTCTACCATATGTGTGTGAACGAGATCCTGGCGCACATATGAGATGCATCTGGTTCTTTCAAGAATCGGGTGTGACAGAAGTGGTATCAGAGCCATGTTGACTGTAGGACGCTAGCCTAGTTAGAAATGGTCGAAATTAAGGATTTATCTTCTAGAAAGCCATATCAGCATCAGAAAAAAAAAATTCCTATTATATTTCCACATAAAAACCTATGTTTTACATAAACCTTCTACCATTTTCCTTTTCAAAGAAAAATATCCTGGATTTTACTCCCGCCCTTACCAGATGGTCAGAATTTACCAAACTGCTCGCAAGCGCACCGGAGGTCGCGAAGTTCGCATTGCCCCAGCTGAACCAACTTCTCCTACCCCAGTCCCAGCCCCTGTTGAAGAGGAGGAAGCTACGGAGGAAGAACCCGAGGAAGTCTATTACTTCGTGGATGGTGAAGATGGCCGCATCATGGCAGTTGATGAAGAAGGAAATCAGTTCACCCCGCCGGCATCACCAGTCATTGAGAGATCGCCACCACCCTTAGTTGTCCCTGCTCCAGCCCCCTCCCCAACACCGGTTGACGCTGAAGGAAGCCCGAGTAACTTCGAAGATATTAGAAGGGACGATGACGAGGACAACAACAACGATGAAAACAACGATGATCAGAGTGACGAAACTCCAGGGATGAGGCAGCTTTGTTGTGTTCGCACTTCGGACAGAGAACTCGGCCATTTATCTCAAGTGCTACAAGGTGTTCTTCAAGAGTTGGGCAACCACGTGAGACCTCACTACCACACGCACCACTACACCGACCCCGCGCTCGGCGACTACTACCACTCCCGCGTCCACATCAGGATGGAAAGTGCCAGAGGCCTGAGGACTCTCACTGCACACGACTCCACCACACCCCACGCTACATATGACGCCGCCGTCAGCAGTGCCGCCAGGAGAGCTCTATGGTCCATCTGCCACACCTACCGTCAGGAGCTTCAGAACACGGAGTATCGCCACCTTCCTCGCCGCCTCAGCGGAACTGAAGAGACCATGATTACTCTGGGAGAAGATAACGAAGACCGCCTCAACACTCTTGCTCGAGTCACCGCCGCTCTCAGCACTGAGCTGGAAAGCGTCATCACTGAGCTGGACGATACTCAGGACAAGCTACTGGAGGCCCATGAAAAGAACTGCACGCTGGAAGCTCGACTAGAGGGAAGAGCGCCGCCACCCCCATAGATGGATGAACCCCGCTTCCCCGCGTTGTCACCACCCCGCAAGAAGCTTCGTCGTGGCGAACCCGGCTCCATAACTCGCCCCGAGGAATAGGCACTTAGGCTCTTAGGCTAGTATCTCTTTAAGTTCTCATTAGATTTTTGGCTTGAGAGGACGACGATGTAATAATGATTGTTTGAGAACAAATGTTTGCTTTGAGTGCTATAAGAATTGCTTGATATGATATATACATAACAGTTGGAATCTTATACATCCATATTTTGTTAAGATATTATTTTCTATCTACCTATATCTAGTACACCTGTCTTATCTTGGGTTTATTCCCTAACGGTCAGATGGTGAACACCAGGACAAGTGGAGGACAGAATATCCCTAGCTCTAGGCGTGCTCGCATAGTCAACCGACAGAGTCAGTTGCCAACACAGCCCAATCCAACAATGGAGCAATTCTTGGCAGCACAGATGCAGGTGTTGCAGAACCTCACTGCCACCATCCAGAACATACAAGCTCAGTAGAATCAGCAAGCACCACAGCAAAACCCGCCACCTAGAGACAAACACAGAGAATTCATGAGCCACCACCCTCCTACCTTTTCTCACTCTGTGGACCCCTTGGACGCTGATGATTGGTTGAAGGTCATCACCAAGAAGCTGGACATCACACAATGCAGTGACCGTGAAAGGGTCCTGTATGCTGCAGGATGTCTGGAAGGTGCAGCCGCTGATTGGTGGGATGCTTTCACTGCTGCCCACGCCAACGCCAACACTATCACCTGGGAGGACTTTAGAACCAACTTCCGCAGCCACCATATCCCAGCAGGACTAATGAAGCTCAAACAGAAGGAGTTCCTGAACCTGAAGCAAGATAGCATGACTGTCAGTGAGTACCGGGACAAATTCACTCAGTTGTCTCGTTACGCGCCCCATGAGGTGGATAGTGACGCAAAGAGACAGGAGCGCTTCTTGGAAGGTCTGATAGGGCCGCTCAACTATCAGCTGCATAGTCACACTTTCCCAAACTTCCAAACTCTGCTAGACAAAGCCATTGGTCTGGAGAGCAAGCGCAAGGAGCTTGGAGAACACAAGCGAAAACTTCAGTCCCAAGGACAATCCAGCAGCAACACCCGACCCCGCTACAACACACCCCAAGGATATCAGCCGCGCTTTGGAGGACAAGGTGGAGGATATCAGCAGAGTCAACAGAATCAAAGAACTGCACAGCAGCCTCAACGCTACAACCAGCAGACTCAGCGCAACTCCAACCCGCAACCGTACCATCCAGGCTACGCCACAGGTGTACCAGTGCGGTCCAACAATCCAGTCACTCCGGTCCAACCTAACGGATGTTTCAGATGTGCAGAACTGGGTCATTACGCTAACAACTGCCCGAAGCGTAATGCGCAAACTCCTCATAATCAGAGGAATAGTGGACAAAGGCAGACTCCTCAGCAGCAGCAGCCGCGCAACAGCAACCAGACACCACTGAGCAACAAGGGACAACAGAACTGCGTGCGCGGAAAGGTGAATCATGTGGTTGCAGAAACAGCTGAAGAGGCTCCCGACGTTGTGCTCGGTACGTTCCTTGTCAATTCTGAACCTGCATCAGTTTTATTTGATTCTGGAGCATCACATTCATTCATTACTGAGCAATTTGCTGCAAAACATAATTTACCAATGAGCCCTATGAAGCAAATATTACTAGTAAGCTCCCCGGGCAAGGAATTGAAAGCCAGCCACTTATGCCCAAGGGTCAGCATGAATATTATGGGGATAGAATTCCTAGCCAATCTAATAGTCCTAAAGACTAACGGCATCGACGTGATCCTCGGAATGGATTGGTTATCAGGATGTGATGGTGTTATTCAGTGTCGCAAGAGATCAGTGCTCTTGACCAGTCCTCAAGGAGATAAAATAGAGTTTGTGGCATCAGCTCTGCCCAGTGCAGTTGGGATAGTGAACCAAATGAAGGGAATGCCTCTGGAAGATATCAGAGTTATCATTGAGTACCCCGACGTTTTCCCGGAAGATTTACCAGGTATGCCACCTGTTCGTGACATTGAGTTCAGTATTGATCTTTTACCTGGTACTGCACCTATCTCTAAAAGACCCTATAGAATGGATGTTAAGGATCTAAGTGAACTAAAGAAACAAATAGAAGAAATGTTAGCTAAGGGATTTATCTGTCCTAGCTCATCCCCGTGGGGAGCACCCGTGATCTTTGTCGATAAGAAAGATGGCAGCAGAAGGATGTGTGCAGACTACAGGTCGCTGAACGATGTGACAATCAAGAATAAGTATCCACTGCCCCGGATTGAAGATTTGTTTGATCAGATGAGAGGTGCTAAGGTTTTCTCCAAGATTGATCTGAGATCAGGATATCATCAGCTAAGGATCCGACCAGAGGATATACCCAAGACCGCCTTCACAACCAGATATGGTCTGTACGAGTTTACTGTGATGTCATTTGGATTGACCAACGCTCCAGCATACTTCATGTACCTGATGAACAAGGTTTTCATGGAATATCTAGACAAGTTTGTAGTTGTGTTCATTGATGACATCTTGGTGTATTCACAGAACGAGGAAGAACATGAAGAGCATTTGAGGATAGTGTTACAGAAACTTCGAGAGAATCAGTTATATGCTAAGCTGAGCAAATGTGATTTTTGGTTGAGAGAAGTTTCTTTCCTTGGACATGTTATCACAGATGGAGGAATTGCAGTAGACCCAAGTAAAGTTCAAGATGTTCTGAATTGGAATCCACCAAAGACTGTGCCTAAAATAAGAAGTTTTCTCGGACTTGCAGGCTACTACCGCAGATTTATTAAAGGCTTCTCAAAGATCGTGAAACCTATGACTTCTCTGTTGGAAAAAGGGAAAGAATTTAAGTGGGATGATACATGCCAGAAGCATTTTGAGGAACTGAAGACAAGATTGACCACTGCCCCTGTGTTGATAATGCCAGATATCCACAAAGGGTTTGACGTGTATTGCGATGCTTCACGGATGGGTCTTGGATGTGTGTTAATGCAAGAAGGCAAAGTTGTGGCCTATGCTTCAAGACAGTTGAGAAAGCATGAGCAGAACTATCCGACCCATGACTTGGAATTGGCTGCCGTCGTGCACGCATTGAAGATTTGGAGGCACTACATGATCGGAAACAAGTGTCAGATCTTCACGGACCATAAGAGTCTGAAGTACATCTTCACGCAACAGGATCTTAACTTAAGACAACGAAGATGGCTAGAATTAATCAAGGACTACGATTTGGATATCCAGTATCATCCTGGCAAGGCTAATGTTGTGGCAGACGCCCTAAGCCGGAAAGGACAAGCCAATACGATGATTGCTCGATTGATGCCTCAAGAATTATGTTGGGAGATGGCACGTTTCAATCTGGGAATTGTCACTCATGCGAAAACCATGACTATGGAGATGGAACCGACACTAGAACAGGAGATTAGAAAAGGACAGTTGACAGATGCTAAGATCAAAGAGATCAAGATTCAAATTGGTTTAGGCAAAACTAAGGATTTCACCGAAGATGGACAAGGAACTGTTTGGTTCAGAAAAAGGATCTGTGTGCCTGAAATTGATCACCTTCGCGAACTTATTTTGAAGGAAGCACATGATTCCGCTTATTCCATTCATCCTGGAAGTACCAAAATGTATCAAGACTTGAAAGAAAGGTACTGGTGGTATGGTTTGAAAAGAGACGTAGCAACTCACGTAGCTTTGTGTGATGTGTGCCAGAGAGTAAAAGCAGAACACTAGAGACCAGCAGGTTTACTCCAGCCTTTGAAAGTACCTGAATGGAAATGGGAAGAGATTGGTATGGATTTCATTGTAGGGTTACCTCGTACTCGTGATGGTTACGACTCGATATGGGTTTTTGTGGACAGATTGACAAAAGTCGCACATTTCATCCCGGTCAAAACAACCTACACTGGAGCCAAGTTAGCAGAACTGTACATGTCACGAATTGTGTGTCTGCACGGTGTTCCAAAGAAGATAGTGTCTGATCGAGGTACTCAGTTCACGTCGCGTTTCTGGCAGAAATTACATGAGTCCATGGATACAAAGCTCAATTTCAGTTCTGCATATCATCCGCAAACAGACGGTCAGACTGAGCGAACGAATCAAGTATTGGAAGACATGTTGAGAGCATGTGCCCTCAAGCATGGAGGTAGTTGGGATAAAAGCTTGCCATATGCAGAATTCTCCTACAACAACAGTTATCAGGCAAGTCTCAAGATGGCCCCATTTGAAGCATTATATGGAAGAAAGTGCAGGACACCCCTGTATTGGAATCAGACAGGGGAAAGTCAAGTTTTTGGACCAGAGATTCTTCAAGAAGCGGATAGACAAGTCCAGATAATCCGAGAAAATCTCAAGACTGCCCAGTCACGACAGAAAAGTTAGGCCGATACACGAAGAAGGGAATTGACATTTGAAGTTGGAGACTTTGTGTATTTGAAGGTATCACCCATCAGAGGTTTACGTAGATTCAAAGTGAAAGGAAAGTTGTCACCATGTTATATTGGTCCTTTTCAGATCCTGGAATGGAAAGGTGAAGTAGCATATCAATTGGAGTTACCAGCAAGATTGTCAGATGTCCATGATGTGTTCCATGTATCACAGTTAAAGAAATGTTTGAGAGTGCCAGAGGAGCAATTACCGTTGGAGGAACTTGATGTGCAAGAAGATTTAACTTATGCAGAGCATCCGATTAGAATTTTGGAAACATCTCAGAGGGTTACACGGAACAAGGTAATCAAAATGTGCAGAGTACAGTGGAGTCACCATTCAGAGGATGAAGCTACTTGGGAAAGAGAAGATGAGCTGATGGCAGAATTCCCTCAGCTGTTCCTTAGTCCTTCCTAATCTCGAGGACGAGATTCTCTTTAAGGGGGGTAGGTTTGTAACACCCAAAATATAGGAGCTAAAATTTCTAAAAAGTATTTTCATAAAAATCATAAATTAAAATTGTGCATGCCTCTTTATTTCTTCCTTCTCCTATTCTTTCTTTCAGCCAGCCCGACCCCTTTTCCTCTTCTTCTTCTTTTTTTCCGCGGCCGACCCAGTGGCCGATTTCCTCACCCGACCCTTGCTTTCACCGACAGCTGGGACCCACGTGTCGGCGCTTTCTTCTTCTTCTCTCTTCTTTCCTTACCCAAAGTCCAGAACGACTCTGAGCTGCTGTTCGTACCCCGTTCTCTTTCTTTCTTCTTATCCCGAGTCCTGATCGATTTCCGCAGCACCGCCTTCCTAACCCGGCCGATCTGCCCCTATAAAATCCTACCAAAGCCCCGCTTTGCAACCCACGCCAAACTCAAATCTTTTCCTCTACACAACATTGTCGCGCGCCGCTGGAAGTTGCGCCTCGGAGGAACGCCGCCGACCCGTGTCGCCGATTCTCCGTCGACTCGCCGACCTGCAACTGCTCCGCCGTCTTCAACTCTCGCCAGAGCTCTGCAAGTTGGTGAGTATCAAGCCAACCAGATTCCCCTCTCTCTTTCTTGCTCCGCCGCCCACCAGATTTCTCGCCGGACCCCTGTTTCCGCCTGCCGCCATGGCCGCCAGTTTACAGCCGCCGCACAGCCAACCTGTACCCACCCACACCTTCACCGTACCGCCCACTCACTTCCCATCGTGAATCCAGCTTGAATTGAGCCCCGGAACACCAGATTTGGTGAAGCTCCGGCCGTCCGCCGCCGCACTCGATCGCCACCGATGCCCAGCTAAAACTCCGCCTCGCCTGACCCCTTTTGTTCTATCAAGCCGACCCTTCCTTTGCCGCTCGATCCAGATCTAACGGCCAGAAGTGATCTTCACTTTACCCGGCCGATTTACCCAACCCACTCTTCATACCTCCGATTCGCCCGACCCTTACTCCGCCGATTCGTCTGATCCGCCGCCGATTCTGATCCAACGGATTAGATTCACCCGACCCTAGCGTTTCCCAGAACTTTAGCAGCAAGACCCCTCGGTTTTCCAAGAATCAAACCGCAGTCCAGATCAGTAGAAAATAATTTGAGCTGAGCCCTTTCTTTTTCTATTCCGACCCCTGACTTTTCTAGAATTAGAACCCGCCGTCCAGAATTTATAGTTTTGCACCCCGACCCTCTGTTTAAGGTTTAATTATGTTTTGGCCCCTGAAATCTTCAGATCTAGCCTCGGGAGACTTAAAACTCTAGCAGTTAGGTCCTCAGATCACTGTTTAAACCATATCTTCATCGTTCCAACTCCGATTTCAGCGATTCTTGAGCCCACACGATCTTTGCACCATGAACTACAACTTTAGCATCTTTTCGCTTTTTGTTTGTATTGTTTGTTGTATTGTTTCTTATTTGTTTGTGTATGCTTGTTTGTGTGATCGCGTAGACAACGTGACGTTCGAGCCAAATCAAGAGCAAGCTTACGAGGAAGAGAATCAGCAGTTGCTTGACGAAGGCAAGTGGATTCCCCCCTGCATATTCTATTTGATCCCAACAACTGCATGAAAATACACTTTACTTTATTGTTGCTTGCATAAACTTGATGGGTTACCTATGCTAAGGACATACCTAGTCTTTTACCCCAAACCTTGAAACACCTGGGTTTACTATTTTTGATGGGTAGATACGCTTAGTTGCCAACTTTGGGATTGGTATTGGTTTACTCTTTTGTTAAAGTGGATCACGTTTCGTATTGTGGTATTATCGCATAAGTTCAAGATCGACTTTGTTTAATGGGAATATGGAGAACCACCCAAGTAAACAGTGCAACCACAAAGTCACATGGCTCTGACCTTAGCCAATTAATTAGATGTGTAGTTTGCTGGTGGCCTTACCGAAAGGGCAAGGAGGGGGTCGGTGATAGGGGTCATAGCCCGGTCCTCTTGGGGTAGCTGCCTTTGCTAAGGAGCTGACCATTAGGGAGGTTTATGGACCACGCCGCTACTAAAACTCTAGCGGGCTGCCTAGCTCTCGACATGTCTTTGTAAAGGCTTCGTAGTGTACCCTCGCCACTCACCTCGGAAGTGTTTAAGGGCCTTGCAAACCCGGGCGACTCAGGGAAAACACGATTTGTGGGTAAAGTGTACAACCTCTGCAGAGTGTAAAACTGTTATAACAGCTGTACTCATGGTTAAGAGTGGCTTGGACCCTCACATGATAATGAAACTTGAAGATTAATTAAATTGTGGTTCGTGGTTAATACTTGAGCTGATGGTATCTTTATGTTTTGCTAAAGTGGGTTGGTATAAACTTAAACCTAGTTAATAGATGCTCGTTAATAAATATTTGACCAACTAAAAGCAACCGCTGCTGCAAACCCTAGCCTATCCTTGATAGCCTTGCATTTTCACCCCACTTGCTGAGTACCAACCATAAGAGTACTCACCCTTGCCCCTGCTGTTCAGAAGTTAACTTTGAAGAGGAGATCTTCGACGACTTCGAGGAGTTCTAGGTCCTGCGTTCACCAGTCATCGCCTGTGGAAGACGGAGTTGTTGGAGACTTCGTATAGGGTATAATGGTTTATCGTTAAAGACAGTTGTGTCTCTTTTATACGGAGTGTAATATTGTTAAATACTTTATTTAGTTACTTTTGAGCATTGTCTTTGATATATATTACACTTTCCGTCTACCATATGTGTGTGAACGAGATCCTGGCGCACATCTGAGATGCATCTGGTTCTTTCAAGAATCGGGTGTGACAATTTTACACCCCGCAGAGATACGAAGAACATTGTGTACAAACAATAATGTACCAAAAATTACCACCATTAAAGTCTACACCTAGGATCCATCCCTTGAGGCTTCAACGCACATCAACAGCCAGTAATTTTTGGATCATCTAGCCTCAACACCACAGCTCCCGTTCCCCTGCCTCCCTCTCCCACAACGCCCTGGGTTCGAATCCCAGGCCCCTCTCTTTTTCTCATTTTTCTCCCCCTCTGTTTTCTCTTTTTTCTCCCCCAAATCATGCGCGCGGCTGGCAGCTTGCACGGTCGGCGGCGAGGCGCTACGGTACGAGGCATCACCGACACTACTAGAAATCGAAGCATCCGTGACAAAATTCCGTGTGACATTTCCAGCTTCATCACAGAACATGCCCCCTTTTATGACGAAACCAGAGTTTCGTCACATTTCATCGGCGGCAGCCCTCAGCCCCTACTAAACTGTGACAAAAGTAAAATGCGCGTCACAGAATAACATGTCGTATCATCACAAAAAGGGCGCGCCATCAAGTCCAAGTATCTGTGTCAACTCGGGTCCACTGTAAAGGTGTGACTCGTGTGACCCTTTTGTCCACGTGTACGAGGGCGGGCCCAGTGGGCCAATGTGGCTAACACGTGTCCTCGGAGGCCCACGTGTCAGGGTTGTGGGTCAAATATGTGAACGCGGGGTCCACTACGGAGGTGGGACCCGGCCGACCACGTGTACGTGTGCGGGCCCAGCTGGCCGACTTGGCTAACACGTGTATCTGTGGGTCCCGGTTGACAGGTCCAGCATGTCTACCAGGCAGCCACGTGTGTTGTGTGACTCGAAGGCCCACGTGTCAGGGTTGTGGGTCAAATATGTGAACATGGGGTCCACTGCTGAGGTGGACCAGGCCATCCACTTGTATGTGTGCGGGCCCAGCTAGCCGACGTGGCTAACACGTGTATCTATGGGTCCCAGTTGACAGGTCCAGCATGTCTACCAGGCAGCCACGTGTGCTGAGTGGGACCCGAAGGCCCACCTGTCAGGGTTGTGGGTCAAATATGTGAACGCGGGGTCCCCTGCAGAGGTGGGACCAGGCCGTCCACGTGTACGTGTGCGGAGCCAGCTAATAAGACCTGGGCCTATTTCAAAGTCGGGCCATCTGGCCCAGGTTTGAGTGAGGAACCAAGATCCAGTCGATCCGCCCAAGAGGAGAAAAATGCCCGTTGTGAAAATAGGTGTGCCGAAGGAGCCATAAAAAGGAAGGCACAACTGGCCGACGTGGCTAACATGTGTATCTGTGGGTCCCGGTTGACAGGTCCAGCATGTCTACCAATCAGCCACTTGTGCTGAGTGGGACCCGAAGGCCCACGTGTAAGGGTTGTGTGTCAAATATGTGAACGCGGAATCCACTACAGTGGTGGGACAAGGCCGTCCACATGTACGTGTACGGGGCCAGCTAATAAGGCCTGGGCCTGTTTCAAAGTCGGGCCATCTGGCCCAGGTTTGGTTGCTTTTGTGTTCGTTTAGCTCTAGAGTGAGCGAGTGTAGTACTCCTAGGTGGTATTGCTTTTCTGTTGCTTTTGCTTCAGGACGTCCTTGTTGCAATGTAAATATAGGTATGGTTAATGAAGATCTTATGTTTCTGTCAAATTAAAGTACAAACTTCAACACACATCAGGCATAATAACAAAACAGGAATCATCATAAAAAATTCAGCATTATTATTACATGAATTAATCCAGTACAACAGCATAACCATAATTACTAGTATGTCCAATAACAAGCAATCAACAACACCACACACATGGCCGGAGGCAATGCAAACTCCTATACATCATCGTCATCGTCTTCGGCTACATCATGTACACCGTTCACATTGCAGTCACTGTCACTACACTACTCCAAGATAGTGTCATCTTCATCCTCATCTTCTACCTGACCAGAAGTCCTGTCTCTTACAAGTTCTGCTAAATTAGCTTCAATGACTGTGTCTACTGCATCATGCTCTTCCTGGTGCACATCCTCAGCCTCTGCATCACCTTCACGCACTACACGCTCTGTATCGGAACAACAATCATCTTGAAGTACATCAACATCCATTTCAGGCATGTTATGCATGCCCCTCTGCTCAATTTTCTGCACAACTCACCAATCTTTGCCAAAATCATTATCCTACAAATAAAATATCTTTATGGCTTGTGTCGCGAAAATAAACGGATCAGACTTGTACAAAAATGAGTTGATGTTAATGGACTTGAAATGTCCGTCATCTCTAATGCCTACAGTCCTGCCCCTTTGATCGTACCAATCGCATCGAAATATAACCAGTGTCCGACGGTATTTCAGATTAGAGTTGTATTGCAACTCAATTACCTCTTTGAGTACACCATAAAATTCAATTTCTTTGCCTCTATTTGTCCCCTTGGTCATGACACCACTATTTTGTGTCTTTTGGTTTTTCTCACGATCAGTAGTGCTGTAGCGTACTCCATTGACAGTGCTAGCTGAAACGATCTTGACTCGGTGATCAGGAGAACCAGATAGTGTAACCAATCCATCGCTGACATGATTAGGATCCTGTCGTAGCAGCTTCTTAATATACAGCCAAGCGTACAAAGTAATTGACGGAGGTAGACCCAGGTACCTCCCTGCCGATTGGAGACGGCTACCCAGCTAGATGACTCCGCATGAACGACCCGGCGTATAGGCACTCGACTAGACAATGGGTGGGTCCCCCGGGATCAGGATCAGGATCTAGGTCGAACAGGATAAGCATGATCTTATGTATCTTAACCAATCGGATTCCTTGTAACAAACACGAGTAGATTTATTCTGACTTGTAACCCACGGCTGCTCAGGTATATAAGGGAGCCGTGGGGGCACCCATAGAAGGACACGAAACCCTAGCCATCTCTACTCATTCAGCAAACCCTAATACAAATCCCCGAACACAAGATGTAGGGTATTATGCTTCGTGCGGCCAGATCCTGTCTAAGTCCTTGCATCCTTGTGATACCATCAAGCTCACGGCTCCCCGATCCACCCCGCCTACAAATCTACTGCTTGGGGCTACCCTAGGCAAACTTAACGGAGTGCAAATCCGACAGTTGGCGCGCTAGGTAGAGGGATCTCCGGGGTCCTCTTGGCGAGCTTGATGGCCTCCAACTCCGGTGTCTTCTTCTCCGTGCAAGTGACGCTCCAGATCCAGGCCGCCGCCGGCCACTCCATCATCTTCGGAAGCTTCCCTGAGATGTCTACTCCTAGGAGCTCATCCCCAAGCTCGTCTATCTCCGAGACAGAAAGCCTCTAGGTTGAGGACCTGTCTATCAATGACAAGGCCCAAAACCCTGCTCAGATGACCCATCGTCCATGTGTCAACATCAACGATATTCTCGCTGGGCTGGACCGAGTTGATGCCTCCCTCGCTGAATCAGCACTCCGCCGCCCAGGCGGCTCAGCCCCTCAAGCCCTGTTCGACTCCATCTACTCGGACCAGATCTGATCTTTGATAGAAAAGCCGCATCATTCCGATCTGAATCGATCCAGCGTTGACCAGATTGGATCTGACACGGTCCCAGGACCACAAGCTGGCTACTAGGAGGTTTTGTTCACCCTCCCACCCAACCCAATCAGCTCTCCAATTCGGCAGGAGATCTCTGTCGTCTCCTTTGATGAGGCAACCGTTGAAGGAGAAGATGAGGAGGTTAAGCGTTAGCGACTCCACTGCAACCAAAACCGCCAAGGCCAACGCAACAATGAGGCCGCCATCAACCAAGCCAAGGAAGATCTCCGCGACGCTGATGGTCGTAACCCGCGGGTCGCACCCCGACGTACGCCAGCGACTCCGCGGAACCTCGATGATGACTTCATCCTCGACTGCGACGGCCAGAACATCGTCGCCACCCCATCTGCCAACCTAGCCACTGCATTCAAGGTATTGGAGACTCTAGCCCACTCACCCGAGCTCGAACGAGCCCGGACTTGTTTGTATGTCGCTGCTGCCCAAGCCAAGCGCTTGAGTAAGGACTACTCGACTCCTCGATCCCAATCCAGCAATTCCCGCCACTCTACTGCTCACCACCATGATGGTGATGAGGTCAACCAGCCGGATCTGCGTGCCAACCTTAGAAACTGCACGTTCGGCCGGTCATCAACGAACAACACTGAGAACGCATCAAAGCCGAGCGGGAGCGTCACCGCAGGTACAACGAGGAGTACCAACTGAGGAGGCCGAACACTCCACGGCAACGCCAACCACCGTCCACACCAACCCTGCAAGCGCTGATCAACCTCGTCGACGATGTCACAGGAGATCTGGACGGCTTCTCCGCCTTCTCGAACCGACTCTGCGGAGTCTTGTGGCCATCTACATTCAAGTCGATCGGCATCGACAAGATCGACGGCGACTCCAACCCAAAGACGTGGCTGCGAACCTACCCTATCGATGTACGGGCGGCGAACAGCAACAACGACACCATGGCGGCCTACTACCCAGTCATGATGAGTCGTCACGCTCTCAACTAGCTCAAAGGACTCCACTCAGGCTCTGTCGGTGTTTTACCTGCAAGACAACCTAGGGATACCCTAAGGTAGTACACTTGTGGTTAGGGTGTCACCGAGATCAGGAACTCGATGGTGCAAGGAACACAAGGGTTTAGACAGGTTCGGGCCGCAGTATGCGTATTACCCTACGTCCTGTATGGTTTGTATTGCCTTGGTGTTATGCGTGATTTCGAGGTGGTCCCTGTCCGCCCTTATATATCCCGGGGAAAAAGGGTTACATGGAAGTACTAGCCCCGTGCAAGCTTAGGAGACCTACCCGAGTACTTTTCAGGTAGTTTTCTTCTGTACCGACTAGTTGTACTCGTATCTGAGTACTTTACAGTATGGATAAGGTATGGGACATGCCCCACCCCTTACTATACAATGTTCTATGCCACGCGTGCAGTGCCGTTGCCCCGGGTCTGACAAGCCCCCGAGCTCTTCATAGCCGAGTACTGCAGGCTTCGAGTACTTCTGAAGTCATCCTTCGGTTTTTGCTAAAACTCTGTCTTGAAGGTGTCTTTCGAGTACTTTCGTTGGCTGCTCGAGGCTGTGAAGTGCTCTGGCCCAAGTACTTTTAAGTCTTCCTTTCTATGGGGTGCGATGCAAATCGCACTCCATCTGGAGTAGCCCCCGAGCCTTATGTTCAATCGAAGAATCAGGCTGAAGGTCCCACTAGTCTTGAATCTTCTTTCCTTATCTTCCAAATATTTTTAAAAAATAAGCCATCGATGACACATGTCCCGCAGCCCTCGAGGCTTGAATCCAAATCCCAAGGTTTGGGAAAAAGGATCCGAAAGAACGTGCCAAACTGAACAGTGTTATGTACAAAATATGTTTGAGATGTGCATTCTGTCTTGATGGTACATTTTGAAAATCAATTGGTTCAAAATTTGGAAAACCCCTTTTTGGGGGATATGGCCCTTGAAAAAATGGTTAATCAAATAAACTCCCCAAAATTCTTCCCAAATAACTGCTCAAAACAAATCACATTTTTAGGAAAAGACTCCTCGACTTCCAAACAGTAAATCTGGCCCTGCCCGCTGGTTATTTAACTCCGCGGTGACCTTAGGGTTTTTTACCCTTTCACTCTCTGCCTTAGCCATTTCGCATTCTCACATTCCTGCGTCGCCAGTCATTTAGATCTAGGGTTTTGAGAACCCATAGAGCCCGCCTTCCTCATTTGGCCGAACTAGTCGGAGAGTTGATCTTCTTCATCAGTGCGCGCTCGCGCCCCTCCTCTCAAAGCCCCCGAGTGCATGCGAGTGAAGCGGCTCGTGACATTCAAGAAGATGGGCAACAAGCGGCAAGCGGCCAAGGGCAAGAAGGAGGAGTCCAGCACCGGCGATTGGGAGAAAAGTAAGTGCACCAGCGAGAACCTCATCAATTTTGTTGCTAAGGGCCTTCTTCAGGAGGACCAGATGGTTCAGTTGAAAACCTCCTTCCGCCAACTCGTTCCACAAGAGTATGTAGATCAGATAGTGATTTTTGAACACTTTGTCGAAAGGGGATTGGCCCTCCCCGCTTCTAACTTTTTTCCGCGGCCTTCTTTTCTACTCGGGTATTCAGATCCACCATCTGAACCCTAATTCCATCGTTCATCTTTCTATATTCATCCATCTTTGCGAAGCATTTCTTAGCATCGAGCCACATTTCAATCTTTTCCGATATTTCTTTCATCTGCGCCAACAACCATCGGAGAGGCAATATCTTGTTGGCGGAGCTGGAATCCAGTTTAAGCAGGGGAAGGGAAAGGAGTATATTCAGTACACACTTCCCACAAACCATTCAGGCTAGAGATCCTTGTGGTTTTACACTGGGAACCATCAGCCCGGACTACCAGAGAGGACTCCGGGGAAGGCAGTGTGGAGGTTCGAGTGGAACGAGAAGTTGAATGAAAATAAATGATGCAAGTCAATGATCTGCTCGACCTGATTAAAGCACACAAGGAGATGGGCGTAACCGGCGCGTCCGTCCTGGCCTCCATGTACAAACGGCGCATCATGCCGCTGCAGAAGAGGTATCGCTTTGGATTCGAGTACTTAGGAAGTAACGATCCATCTCACCTTTCTGCGGAAATCCTTCCTCCGCAAACGGCCATTGACCGTGTTCGCCGAGTATTACTCGATGTGAACACGGTTCCTTATGTCCCGAAGCTCTTCAGCGCGGTGAATCGCTGGAACCCATAAGTAATGTGCCTGTTGAATACTTAAAGTACTTTTAGATGCAAGTTATCACTGACTGCTAACTTGTTTTTGTTGTTCTATAGGGACATACTGACACTGAAAATCAAGGTATCCGTGAGGAATGATTTTCGTCACTGTAAACGCGAAATACATCACAGAAGGTTTTCCGTGACGAATTTGCATTCGTCTTAGAAGCCGCATCCTGTTAGGTCTACCGTGATGAACTTCCAAAAAACATCCCGGAACTGTTTTTTTCTGTGACAAAGAAATGTTCGTCACAGAAGCATATTTTGCTTCTGTGACGAGTTGCGAAACGTCACGAAAAGCCGAATCCACGTGTTCCAGCCCACGCTGGCCGCTGAGATGGCGCCGTCCACGTTGCCGGTTGACGTGTCATCCATGATGGCAGCTGACATGGCAATGTCCACGTTGGCTGTTGATGTGTCATCCATGTTGTCAAGTGACGTGTTAGGCGCCACGTGCCGCAAATGGGGACCGACACGTGACGACCTTGCACGACGCCACATGTCACTATTTGGTCAGCCCACGTGTCACTATATGGTCCGCCCAGGTGTCACTATCTGGGCATCCCACGTGTCCTCGCCTCAGGTCGACAGGTGTCACTATTCGGGCAGCTCATGGTCACTAGGTTGTCCGCCCACATGTCACTCTGCGGGCAGCCACGTGTCCTCGCCTCAGGTGGACATCTGTCACTATTTATCCAGCCCACGTGTCGTCGCCTAAGGTGGACACGTGCCGCCTTGCGACAGCGGCACATGCCATTCCAGGACGTTGCCACATTTCATTACCGGATGGAGCCACGTGTCCTCTTCTCATTTGTGCGCGTGTCACCCTGCAGCTTGGCCACGTGGCCTCGACCGATTAAGCCACGTGCCTCTTTCCTATGTGTGCACGTGTTGTTGTGCTGCTCGTCCACGTGGCCTTCTCCTGTTCGCCAACATGTCGGCTTTAAGGATGGCCACGTGTCCTTTCCTCATTCAGCCAAGTTTCGGCTTCCTATTTGCCCACGTGTCCTTCCCTGCTTGTGCCAATTGTCCTTCTCCTCTTTGTCCATGTGTCCTTTCCTGGCTGGCCCATGTTTTTTTCCAGGTTTTTCCACGTGTCGGTGCCCTAGCTCTCCACGTGGCCATTCCTGGCTGACCCACATGCCATTTTCCTATTCTGCCACGTGTCGGTGCCCTATTTGTCCATGTGTCATTTTCCTATTGCGGCACGTGGCGTTCCCATATGGATCCATTTCGACACAACACCATTTTCATCACAGAACTATTTTGTCATAGAACCATTTTCGTCACAACACCATTTTCGTCACAGAACTATTTCGTCCCAGAACCATTTTTGTCACAACACCATTTTCATCACAAAACTATTTCGTCACAAAACCATTATACATTATACATCAGAATTGTTCCACAAATAGTTTTATTACATGACCGCAATTAGCGGGGCACTGTTCAGAATCATATTATGACATAAATGGGAATGTCCAGGGTCACTATAGTTCCACACACATAAGATCAGAGCTGAAGAGAGGTACCAAGGTTGCTTTGGACCTGGATGAACTGCGAAAGGAGGCGATGGCTATCTTCCTGTTGCTTCTTCAGCTCTTCATACTGCCTTTGGGTTCTCTCCAGTGCTTCATGTGCTGCTTCAGTCTCCCTCTGTAGTGCATCACTCTTCCTCAGTAGATCATCACTGTTCCTCTGGAGTTCTTCCATTCGTTCATGCAGAACAGATGAATCCTGTCTTTCAGCATCAAGTTCTTCACGAAATAAAGCTTCGGAAGATGACCGACGCCTTGACCTCGAGAAGGGATCAGCTATACTAGCATTCTTCAAGAAAGTGTTGTTGGAGCTGGCCTAGGAGAGGGCCTTGGAAACAACCTAAGCACTAGGAAATCTTGACTGCCGATCAGCAACAACGTCTGCCTCTATAGCTTCCATTAACATCTACAAAAGGTAAAGATGAACTATTATCTTACTGATTATATTGGAAAAACAATCTAGAAAAAAGAACATTAAACAAACTGGGAGCAAAGGTAGATTGGATAACTGGTACTAAAATTTGTTAACAAACCTCAGAAAAACAAGCAGCCATCCACGTTAATAATATATGATGTGGCATGTACAGAGTGTTGGACAAAGAAGGACAAAACTCTTGCTGAAGGAATGTACGGGGACTTACAACTTCATATCTTGCCGCGGCACTCAAACCATTCTTGCTGCTGGTATGGCTGACCTTGAAGGCTAACACGGCATCCACTTCAGTGGGTTCGGAATCTTCATCAACTTGGAGCTCTACATCCTCAGTGACTTCAGTGGGTTCGGCATTGTTGCTCTTGTTCTAGTGCTGATGATGTACCAAATGCATGAATCAAACTTAAAGAATAATGGGACTTGCCACGAGAGACAGACGGAAGTGCAACAATAATGGGAAGTAGAAGAATGAAGAAGTTACATTAGAAGCGTGTTGACACTTACATATGAATGCAACTGCGCAACGTAGCAGCGTGATCCCGTTGCTAAAGGTAACAAGACTCTGCCCCGGTTTAGCTTATTCTTCTGAGAAACCTCCTGCATGAGATGTATGTGTTAGTCTCCATCATAAGTTTACACCGCTGTGCATCAGTCATGTTGGAGACAGAAATGCACACGAAGAGAAATTATCCAATGGTGTGCGCTTGACCACTTGTCAACAAGTCGGCACCACTGTGCATCAGTAATGCTGGAGACAGGAGAGGTTGTGCGGATCTCATTTGCAGCGATGCCAATAAAGTATTTCTGCTTCAACTTATACTGTCTCTGCCGTATGGATTTCTGAAGCACACTACTACAAGCATCTGTTGTTAGCTGCTGCCTGGTGATTAGAATCCAAATCAGACTTACATGTAAGAGTTGAATGTACAACAGGGACTAGTAGGTAGGCACTCACAGATAACCTTCCCATGAAGCCATCAAAAAGTTCAGGCTTTTCTTTGTATTCTTTCCAATGAGTCAAGATGGGAAGTTGAGACCTAACAGCAACACCAGCCTCTGATGAAAACTTGGCAGCTTGCGCCGGAACATGGGGCCTTTTGTTCCCCTCAAGAACAGAGATGCGCATCCTTGTCCCCATAGCTTTGTTCATCCTGTCAAGCAAAACTCCCCGTGTTGATTCCCTCGCGTTCCTCCAGCCACCTCTTTGTGTAGGTGCTGCAGAGATTTCATTCAAATTATCATCATTCTTCAAATATGAAACAATGAGTGCTAAAAAGCTTTAGAGTCAACGAACCATCCTTCATCTTCAATGATGGCATTACCATCATGTTCACATCGTTCCTAGTCTCTAAAAGGACTTGAAAAACCATTAAAGTGCTCATTACAGGTAGTGTTTTCTGGTACTGTTAGCGATTCTTCCTGCACAGCATTGTCACCGCCACAACTATTTTCTGCAATTGGTTGCAACCTTTCATGCACAGGCCCGTTGAGGTGCTCCTGCAACATCCAGCCTTTTTCATATCCTTGATGAAGTTTCCTACATGATATGTGTTGGTGGAATTGACCTCACCCTATTGGATTGTCTTCCTCCAAGACCCAGGGCAACACTTATTGTCCCCACCTTCCTACGCCGAGGGCCCTGTAGATTTCCAAAGGCATAACTTGTAAGCATGTCAACAAATTAGAAGCACTTGTAAGCAGTGGAAATATGTAGTCACTACATTGGAATAAAAATAGTGCTGCTTGTAACCATAGGAAATATCTAGTTCACGCATCCCTAGCCCCATAGCCAAGTATAGAAGATGCACCTCATTTCGTAGGGGTGTCCGCTCCTCCTCTAAGTCGGTATCATCATCTCCATTATCGGGCTCTTCTTGAGGGATATAATCTGCATCACCGCCAGAACTTCTCCCCTTGCTGCCTTCACTACAACCTTTTGATGTTGTTTTTCTTCCAGTACTAAGAGCTGCTCTTAATTCAGGCAATCCACTCGCCTTCAATACTCTGTTATTCTCCCTGATGTTGGCTTCTCGTGCCATTTCGTAAGCACGGTCAACCGGTTCACGATGTGTAGGTTCTAACATATGTGAAATAGATTTTAAGTGTTAGGGAGCATGCTAGAACCTTCAATCCCGAACCGTGGATGAATGTGTCCCTACCTAGAACCACAGACCGTTTGAAGTAGGTTTTTTTCCAGGAAATGCATTAAGAGAAGCTTTTATAGCAGACAATCTATTCTATGCTAATACTCTGTAATTCTTCTGATGCGGGCGTGCCATTGCATTTCATATTCACGGCAATCCCATTCACTTTGTGTAGGTTCTAACATGTGTGAAACAGATTTGAAGTGTTAAGGAGCTAGGTTGATTACATATTTATGCTTGGAAGTTGGAAGTAGAATGCAGAGCCACTAGAATCTGCAATCCTGAACGGTGACCCTACCTAGAATGACATAGAAGGTAGATGGATGTTCCATACCTCTTGCTGCTTGGCCTCGGGTTTCGACCATTGTGAATCGTCGGGGTAGCTGCGCGTCGAAGATGGTGCGGCTGCTACGATGCTGCGGTCGTCGTTGATGTTGACGGGTGTCGTCGAAGGGGTAGCAGATCCGGTGCGGCGGTAGTTGCGGACGGGGAAGCAGATCCCGTGCGGGGACAGTGGCCGAAGTGGAAGCAGCTCCGGTGCGGCGGTAGTGGCCGACGGGGAAGCAGCTCTGGTGCGGCGGTTAGTGGCAGACGGGGAATGCTTAGAATGTGTTATCATGCCGCGCCCATTTCTTGTGAACAAGACTCTTTGTTTTTTTAATCTCCGATTTGAATTTGGATTTGTTTTTCTCCCTCGTATAACAACGAAATGACTTGATTCTTTTTGTAAAGTGAATCTAAAATGAAGCTCGATCCAATCGTTGCTCTGTGTCACTCTCTTTCTATGGAAACACACTCTTTTTTGAAAATGCCATTGTTCTTTTCACTCTAGCTTTGCCATGAACGTGGAAACATACACATCAAAGTCAGTAGTGTTCATCACACACAGATGCATATGGAAGCTCTTGCACTCATCACCTAACAGAAGATTACTCACGCCTACATTCTACCTCAACGCATAACCAACTCCCATGGCAACAAGGGCTACAGCCAGCAGACAGAAAAAAATCATAGCTTGGGTCAATTTCTCCAGCTTTGCTTCCAATTTGTTGCTCTTCAGCATGGCACCACCTGCTGCAGGGCTCCCAACAGCATGAATGTGCTCCATGGATTGGACTTCTTGAATCTCTTCTTCATCAACAAAACGTAGGTGGACCATCTTTTCTTTAATCAAATCATTCAAGTAACCCCTCTGCCATGTGAAGTATCCACACCACTGAATAAACAAGAAACCCTTGCTTAAACCCTATCACAGATCTGAAAGCACAAAAACCAAATCAAAGCTAAATCCACTAACCGGGCATTTAAAATACACCCAGCCAATGTTCTCATTCTCTTTCCTCGAACGGGCCTTACGCATCCTTGCCCTCTTGCAGGTCCGGCACATCATCATGGGCAAGCCAGTCTCCTCTCCAACAAGCGAGGGCATTTTCCTTCATCCGGATGAGGACTTTGTAACATGCGACATCATTCCACGCCGATGGCAATGGCGGGCGGTCAAATGGGCCAGATTCCAGCAACAATGGCGGGCGGCGAGCAGAGAAGCAGCCGTGAGCCGCGTCTACAAAAAGGATAATGCAGGGACAGAAGGGTCCTTTGGCGTGGGATGTGCAGAGACACGTCAATGTTGACGTTTCCTAGCATCATGAAAATAAATCCGCAAGCGCACGGATACCATTGTAGCTTTCACCCAACAGTATTCCAAGGGTATCGTATCCACTGAGGAACATGTGTATATTCTCTAAGGTTCAGGTTCGTCCAAGGACACCGCACCAATTAGAGGCAAGGAGTAGAGAGGATGCCTAAGGCTAATCAAAGGTAAGATAGAACTATTCTAGTTGTTCGCGTCGGGCTACTGACTTCCCACAAAATAGGACTGGTAAGTTCCAGTAATATGGCATTGGGATATACCCGAACAGGGAGGATTCCGCTGGATAGACAAGGCTGTCACCACCTGCTACCTACCTCATCTAACCATGGGATATACCACAACCAATAGGTAAGGACTGATATAGGCACCATGTCTACACCATTTTTTACTAACTCTAGAATCGTTCCTATTCTAGAGGCATCCACTACACTAGCGAACTATTGATCCGACAAACAACTAAGGGGAACTAGCTCTAAACTTAACAAAGAAACTAAAGCACAAAGGAAGTCATGAACACTTACTATGATTGATAAGCATCCGTCAAGAAGAGCGCCTGTGGGCCCACCGGCACCTCCCCAACTCCCCGTCACTCCCTCCCTAACTCCTAAGCACTACCTAGGCAGCACTAAGCCTTTAACCAGAAGCCCCTAACTCCAAAAGTGAGAGAGGATGGAGAGGTGAGTTGTGTCTCATTTAGTAGCCCCTCCCCTTGTATTTATAGGGGTGAAACAGGGTGCTATCGGCCAGCAATGTAGGGGACTCATGCAGAACCGCCTTTGGGAAGAGCTAAGGAGCCACCACGTGGAAGCTGTAAGGTGGTGAGCTGGGCCCGGTTCGGCCAACCCACCTAGGTCAGCCGACCCAAACCTAGCTCCAACCAGGTTCAGCTTCGCCTGGGTGACTCGTAAGTGGGCCCTATGGTCCCTGGTTGATGAGTTGGCGTGGTCCTATGTCGGTTGCATGCTCTGGTGGGCCCTTTGATCCGTGTGACTCCGAACGGTGCGCTTTGATTGGTCGGAGGGGTGTTCCCTTGGATTGAAGTGTGTTGCCTTGCTCTTGAGGTGTGTTTCCTAGTTTGCTTGAGCTGCATACATATATTCACCAACGCATATAGAATATGGTAATTAAATACCTACTCTTTGTTGGTCAGGGTGCTCCGATATGTTGGCATCTTGTGGCATGAATCCTGGAGCCTGTTTTATCTGCATTTCCGTTCCAAATCCATACATTGCAAAATCTCCAAGGGATATTATTTGGGTTAAATACGCAGGTTAAGCATGGTAGTCATCCCACTTTTCGAGTCAACTTGACGCTCAAAATTGGTCTGTAGCGAGCGTCAACAAGATCCCCCACACTTCCTCTTTGCTCATCCTCGAGCAAAGCTTAGGACTAAGGTGGAACACCACTTCCTTTTGATATGATACCTGCATATAGATTATTCCAAACTTCACCCTTACTTGTGAATCTTGATGTGTCTACCATAATAGTTTGGGAAGTTGAAGAGTAGAACGGTATTGACTCGGGTCTCCTCCACTTCTGTGCTGTATGACTGGGTGTTTGAAAGATTTTTGAAAAGACCAACCATAGCTTTACTCCTCCATGGGATCTCTTATTTCACTCAGTGTGTTTATATCCTCACCAAGGCATTGCCTCTTTTCAACCTACTTCTAAATATAGCTTATGTGGAGCTCATGGTAGGGAGTTGGAAGCATGCACTTATTTCACATATATTGCAAAATCAAAGATTGGATCAATGGAGATGACACATCATACAACCTAATCAAGATTGTGCAAGTGTATGGAAAGTGGATGATGAAAAATAAAAGACTCCTTTTTATGAAACTCTCTCTCCTTTATTTTGAAGACTTGAGGACATGGCTATATATCCTTTCTTTCTTTTCTTTTTTTCTTGGACCTTCATGTGTCCTAAATATTTTTTTCAACACTTGGACCTTCATGTTTCCAGATTTTTTTCTCTTTTTTTTCCATATAGCCCATGCCTCTTTCAAGGAGTACTGGAGAGAGAGAGATCATTACACATGGAGTTTTATTTTGTGGATGGAAGGAATGGAGTGGCTAACTTCTAGTGTAGAAGTTTAGCATGTGGAGTGTACGTGATCTTGATCAAGTAAATATGAAATGACATCTCACTAGGGTCACAAAATTGGATGAAGCTCAATGCAACAACAAGGCACATATGTATAAGGTTTCATTCATGAAGGTCGACATATGCCTTTGGTAGGACAAACACGAGGATTTTGTAAAGCTATGAAGGGATTTTATTTTTAAAATAAAATTCCCAGACATAAAAGCAGAGAAAGCAAGGGTTCCTTCATCAAACCATATCTCACTTTTCAACAACTTAACAATTATGGGTTCCCTAAGATACAATTCACAAGCTCAAGTTAAGCAAGGAATAAAATATATGCAAGCCAATCAAACTTGAAGTTTGTGACCAGCGAGCACCATTGAGTTTAATTATTGTGGTTAGCAAAGAATTTTCATTTAAACTCATGGATCAATGAGATTTGAGGAGTAGAGTACACAAACCATCGCGATGTTGTAAAGGCCTTTTGCATACTGGTTCTTTCGGTCTTGTGCATCTGTCTTTGGGAGATCTCAAATGTATGTGCGTCAAAACTCTGAGAGATCTCCCCCACACTTGTTCTTGTACCTGGTGCTTATTCAAAACTAAAAGGGTGGAAGCAAAATAATGGCTCTACCGGTTTTAAGAACCAAGGAGCCCTAACATTTATTGGAACTAAAGTTTAATCTCACCATGAGACTTACTCAAGCAAGGCAGAATTGACATTGCACCAACATGAGCAAAGGAGGGTATACTCGCAGTAGAACCTTGAGGGGTGATATGTACCTCCTTCCTATGTTGCGCAACATGAATTCGACGCCTTGGCTTACCTTTCAATTTGAATTCAGCTGAACGACTTACCCATTTGGATTTGAACATTTTCCTGCAGGGGTTAGTCCGCATATACAACCAAGATCTATACAAGCATTGACTCTGAGGTTCATTAATCAAACTTGACACCATGTCTAATTTTATTAAAGGAGACTTTTCAACCTAAGCACCATGCTTAATTTAAAAAATTTATGAGTGTAGCTCGAGCACACACTCAAACCAGAGCAACCGAGCATAGATAAAGGAAGCATGCAAGCAAGATCAAGCTTTATTCAAAGAGAGAAAAGCATGAGCTTGAAATTGGTGATCCTCGGGCTACCTCCCGGAAGGGCTTTGTTTAAAGTGAAAAGCAGGACATACCTGGAGGTGCTTACCGTGGCGTTTTGTTGATGAAGAGCATAATTGCAGCCGTGGTAACTCCTCTCTTTTTCTCTTTTATTTTTTAATGGGGCAAGATGCGAGAACCAACACCATCTCCAAACCAAGGTAAGAGTTGGCATGAAAGGAACTTATTTGGGATCTCACATACCTCCCCCACACTTGGAGTTTGTTTTGCTGGGCAACACAACTCAAGTGTGTGGAGTTCAAGCTCCCCTTCATAGTCATCCCTTCACCAAGAATTACCATGGTATTGTAGTCGGTGTAGCTCTCACGTTCTTAGGCATCACCTGTCATCTGTTCTTTTTAATCTTCATTTGAAATGATTAGCGACCAAAAATACCCGAAGGAAAATCTTATCCTAGAACATGATCTTGCTTTTATTTGAAAGGGGAAAATCAAATGATAATCTGAGTTATCTCCCGACAGTGCTTTGTTCATGGCCAGAAGCTCGACCATGAGAACTTCCTCTTGCAGCAATCATTGGTGATGTTGTTCCCTTCTCACCGCCAATTGTTGATGTTTCATGAAGCTTTAGCTGCAAGGTTAGCGCCAGAGAGCATCCATGAAATTTGCAATGCTTATGATAAACATATGCATCTACAACCAACCTTCTAAAGATTTTGCAAAAGAGGACCTTAAGGTGGTTGTAGTCCTCGTGCGTGCTCGGTGCACAAAGCATGCCCAACTCTGGAGAGTTATTGAGCATGGTTCTTGGGGTATTTCAAGAATAAAGCTCCCATGCGCATCTATGGAATCCTTCTTTTCAGACTCCAGAGTCAGCGCCTCATCACATTCCACGGCCCATGAGATCTACATCTCAGAAGATCCATCGTGAGAAATTGTAGTTGAATCTCGATCGTGGTCGAGAACAACGTACTCTGGGCCAGCGAGAGGAGGCTCAAGCTCGATCGAGGGTGATGATGATCGTTCATCTTTACAAAGGTCAAGAGTTTCTTCCGAATCATACTCTTTGGAAGTCGTGGATTTTTCAACTTCAAAGAGAATGGGTTCAGATGATATGAAGGGAGATGTATGCACCATTTGCTCGAGCGGGTTTTGCTTGGGATGAAACTTTACTGTTGGATTTTCTAAATAAGAGGTAGAGGTGGCAGAAGCGGTTTCCCTAAGCAATTCATCTAGGCTCCATCGATGAGATGTGAGAAATTCTTCAAGTGGGTAGCCTAGGAGAAGAGCAAAATTGAGGATGTCGAAGATATGGAAGTCTAGCTTGACCTCGATTTTGTCTATTGAGACCATCACGGCACTTGCGACCCCCCGACATTCAAGGATGTGTCCAAAGGGACAACTATTGATGAGCTTGTCGGATAGTTTTAGCGTAACATCGCCCAAAAGTGTGTACGCTAAGTGCCATGGCATGATATTAACCTCCATAAGGGGGTTAAGATGGGCTTCTACGGTAATTCCCCTTATAGAGCAGGGAATGATCGTGGAGGGTGAACTAATCCAAATTGCTTCGGAAAAGTGTCTCACATCACCCGATGATTTCTCCTTCGTGACCTCCATGAGATTTGCTTTGTTTAGAGGATTGAAAGGTAAAGGAGGTACCGTAGGCTTGAGGGAAGGTTCTGTCAAGGGATTTTGAGATTGATCTGTATGGACAGAAGAAGGTTCCTGTAACACCTGAGGTGTTTAAATTACGAAATAAGCCTCTTTAGCTTAACACGGTGCATAAATAATTAAGAGAAGTTTCAACGAAATGAGTTTTTAAAAATAACTTCTAAACTAGAACTCAAATGAACTTTGGCCTTAAACAAAACTTGTGTAACTTTTCATTTTGAACAACTTTCGTGTTGAAGGATTTTCAAGTTGCAACACAAAAATTTGAGAAACACTTGGATTTGCAAACTAGTCCCTGCCTTTTCTTCTATTTCACTTCAGACCCTTCTTCTCTGCCTCACCCGACCCTCCGACCCTCGCGTCGCCCGACCCTTCCGTGTCGCCCGACCCTTTCGTTTCGCCCGACCCTTTCATTCGCCCGACCCTCGGTTTCGCTGCGGTCCTCGCTTCGCCCGACCCTCGCCCGCCGCGCAGTCACCGCAGGCCACTTGGTCGGCGATGCCTGACAGCGCTAGGCGCCAAGCAAATGCCTGGCCACGCCCGCACGCCGCGTTCCTTCCCAGTCCGCGCACGCCACGCGCGCACCGGCACCGCGCGCCTCTGCTCGCCGCCCGCCGTGCCCAATGGACGAGCCGCGCCGTGCCCGTGTTTCCGCCGCGTCCCGCCAGTCGCCGCGCTCACCGCCAGGCAAGATAGCTGCTGCAGCTCGTCGCCCAACCCGCGCGTCACGTGATCTCCAGCTCCACACGCCAAATCCTCAGCGCCCAATCCCCTGCCCGCGCCCGCCGCACGCCGCGCCGGCTCTGTTCGCTGCCCGCCGCGACCAGTAACGCGCCCCCGTCGTGTCGCCCGCACCCACGTCTCACAATCAAGTCCCACCCCTCCTCCCGCCTCTCTGCTGCCTACAAAAGGCCGCACTGAGTCCCCCTCGCGCGCCCAGACACCAGAACGCCGCCGCTGCCGTGGCCAGCTCACCGTGGAGCTCACCTCTCCGGCCACCCCTTGCCAGAGCTGAGTCTTCCACCACCACCACAGCACCCCACCGCAGCTCACTGCCCCACCAATCGTTGCCCAGAACCGCCGGAGCACCGCCAACGCCGCCCGCGCCGCCGCCGCTCCTTGCTGCTCCGTGGACCACCCACGCCGAAGCTCCTCCGTCTTAGACAAGCCTCGAAATGGGTTCCCCTCGACGCTGCGAAGCTCATCGACCAGCCCACGCTCTCCCCTCCTCGCCGGAGCACCGTTGCCGACGCTCCGCCCCGCCGCCGCCCCTCTGCTCCATGCCGACAAGCCCCCTCCGGCCACCCCCAACCCCGACCAAGGGCATCCCAAGGTACCTCTCACCTCCCTAGATCTCCCCAAACCTTTTCCCCTCGCCGACGATGAGCCCCCTCGCCGGAATCTGGCCGGCCGCCATGCCAGCGCCGCCCAGGGACCCAATTGCATCGATTGAAATCTTTAAAAGAGTCTGCACGCAAGTTTCCAGGGGCATATCTGTAAACCTATGTTTAAAGTTTGATTTCAAAAACAGCAAACTTGTAAAATTCGTATAAAATCATAGAAAACTCGGAAAAATACAAACTCAACTATTCTGGAATCTTTAGATTAAAATCTACAACTTTTATTACATGCTTGTCTGCATTTGCTTGCTAAATCTTGATATAAATTAAATGGAAAGTTTAATAGAATTTAATTGTACCCACTGTTGTAGACAAAGTCTAAACCTGAAAATTTAACAGTAGATTGATTGCTTGATTTGTAATCTAGTGTAAAAATATTAGGACCAGAACCGACCTCTAGCTAAACTTCTTAATAAAATTTGTTTGTGGCATGAAGAAATAAAACTAATTTGTAACTGCAGTTATGTTGTGATTCTTGTAGTGAAACTTTTTCAGAACTGTTGTATTAAGGCCTAAATACCACAAAAAAAGTTTAGAACCTTTTTACTCTCTGTAACCTATTTATATAATTTTGTGGGAGGAAAAATTGCACTAATTCAAATAATTAGTGTCTCTGCTTCGAAAATATTCAACTTTTTACTGTAGCACGCCATAAAGTAACTCTTGCTGTGTAAAAACGTTCATACACAGAAACCCTGTAAAACATTCTGTAGAAATTAATCTTTATTAAACTAGGTGTATGTTGTCCTATTTATTATGCTTTGTATCTTGCTCAGTAAAATCTAAAAAATTTACAGTGACACACATATGGGTAGATTATTTCTCTGTAAAATTTTTGGTGTCAATACGTGAACGGTTTGTTCTGTATAAAAATAACTAGGTTCTAGCAGTGGTTGTGTTTTACCTTTTTCATGATTTTTCTGCTACGTCAAAATGTCTGAAATTTTTACAGTGCTTTTGTCTCTGCATAATGTGCACTAAATAAAAATTTCATCACCAGAAGTTACCTAAGCCAGAAGTTGTGTTTAATCCATGTTGTGCTTAGAAAATTAAGTTTACAATATAACACAACTCTTTCTTGTTTAATGAGTTCATAGTTTAAGTTATATTCTTTTAACAATTGCCCAAAGAAATCTTAACTAAGTAACTTTCCAACAAAATGGATGTTTTGGTGACTACAACTTTATCGTGAAGGAAAATAATCATCATTTACCATCAATATAACTTATATTTGTGCATTCATATAGAATCGACGACTCTCGCCGACGGAACGTACGAGCTGGTGCCCGCGTCCGAAAGTGAGCAGCGTGAAGCTCAAGTAAATTTAACTGAAGCTCTCGAAGACCCAAGCCCAAGTTCGGACGAGCCCCAAGCTAGCTTTACCCAAGAAGGCAAGCCCCGGAGTATGAACCCTATTTTTCTAAACTTATGCAACTTATTACTCTACTTTACTTGTGCATTAAGTTTGTAGGAGTTGAATGGAAACTTAGTCGCATGATCCTAGGTACCCATGTTCTGAACACTAGATGTAAGGTTCGATAGAATGCTATGCTAATAGGACTCGGTAAAAGTCGAGTGATTTCCTATCACTCGCGAGAACATAGGAGTTGAATGTTTACTACATGCTGCAATCATAAGGTCGACGGACGGGGCTATGGTACGATGTTTATGTTGATGATTGAGGCCCCGTCTGTTTAGTGAAAAATGCTAAGGCCGCAGTGTGTGGTAGTGGTGGTTAAGCCTTTGAACGTACTAACCACATGCCGAGAATATGGTAATCGGTAAGCTTAAGTACTGATTGAACCGAGGCCGGAATATACTCCCCACCATCTTGAATTCGTTCACATCTAGCTAATGGCGGGTGCATTTGCCGCCACGGCCCGATGTACCGTGGTCTGTGGGGAGGTGTAGTCGACGGCGGTGGGCATGTTCTGTGAAGCGGGAATTGAGGGGAAAAGTTGCACATGTGACTCTTGGAGTAACCACGTGACGTGTGTTTAGGTTTCCCTTGCAAGGTTAAGAAATTTGATTCGAATCGTCCGTTTCTTGCGGTTATTGAGACTGCTTGACCCTTTTACCACATAGAGTAAGAAGAGGAACAATGATGATGATTAAACTTGTTGGATGGAAAATAAATTCTTCCACCATGTATGATATTGGATAGTTGCTTACCTAGAATGGTTAAAGGAAGCTAGAACTTGGAGCTAAAATCTGAAAGTAAGGACCTACTTATATATGCTTTTCGGCAAAAAAAAACCCTCAAGCCAAAAGCCTTGCATGTCTAGGAGTTGGCTAAGTATATACCAATAGTCGGGTAAGCCTTGCTGAGTATTAGTATACTCAGCCTTGCTTGTGGCTTGTTTTTAGGTGAAACCTTCGAGGATTTGATTGCTAGTTTTACTTGGCCTTGTACCCTTCCTCCTGGTTGGTCGGTGGAATGGGATACGCCCCCGGCCAACGGTGATAATGCCGAGTGATGTCTCATGCGGGCTTCATCGAGACATCCTGTATCATCGAGTAGTTGTCGTTATTATTTTTTTCGCTGCTTTGAACTCTGAAGAACTCGTTTATTTTGACTCTGACGTACCATGTTTTACAAATTTGAACTCCATTGTAATATTAATTTATGATGAACCCTGTGGTGTAAAATTGTGGAATGTTGTATACTATGGGCTCACCTTCGTGTGAGTACATGTATGTGTGGTTTCGATCGGCAAAAACCGTGGTTGTATCGGGAGGTTACCCGACAGACCAGTGGATTATTCTGTTTGAAGTGCGAGTTAGCCCTGATTGCCTTCGTGGTGATGGTTAGCGCGCTTGAGCCGGATTAATTCAGGTGGTTCTGCCACAGTTCCTCCCCTAAGAGATTCGAGTTGTTTATGTGATTTCTAGATGGATCATCCTCGAATTGAGAAGAGAACATCGAAGGTTGAATTTCTTCGCCCTCTGATGTTCCTGGTTCGGGAGAGGGCTCAACAGACGAATCTTGGGATGTGGGAGATGATAGCTCGGAATTCGCTGTTGAGAGACTCTCGTGGATTGACTCGGATTCCTCTCGGCGGGGTTCGTTACGATCAATAGGGAAAGATGATTCTTCTAAGAGGTGATCTAGAATCTCTCTTCCTTCTGTCAGAGTTTTATGCGTAGATGAACCTTCGGTGGTGATGTCAAGGTCAAGGGCAGATTCCATGTCTAAACCCAAGTAGATGTCCAATGATACATCTTCGGGTATAGACAAGTCTGGGCTAGATGCCAAAAGGTATGAGAATCTTGCCCACGTTGTGCCGATGGACTCCTTCTCTAATTGCTTAAAGCTGAGGATGTCAATCGGTAGGGATTTGTTGGCGCTAAAATCGGCTAGGAATCGGCCGATGGTCTTCAGCGTCAGACACACGACCCGGGAGAATCTGCTTAGCTCCTGTTTGGGTTATTTGCCCTGGTGCGGTTCGCGCGACGTGCCAGTCAATCTGACCTGTTGATTGACAAGGAAATAAGAGTATTAAATTCAGGGCGCTCCGATCGGCTGGGATTCCGATCTGTCCCTAAGAGCGTGTCGGCGAATCGGCCGATTTGCTATGAAGATGATCGGCTATGGATCAGCCGATAATCGCGTAATAATTGCAAAGAAACTGCTAGAGCAACTTAAACAATTATTACAGATACAACACTTGAAATAGATCTAATCGGATGTAAGACGATAAATAGAAGAAGAATGATGATGAAGCCAATAGTTCCAATCTCCAGCTGTATAACTGGTGATAATACTAGAACAACAAGTAAAACCTATAATTCTAGTAAATATCAATAACTGGTGAATAAATCCAAATGAAACCACAGCGATGCGCCCGTAGTTAAAGCTCGCATATTACTTGATAAGCGGAACCTACCAATTGGCCGGAGATCAAGATGATGCCGCCCTGCCAATCCGTACGAACTCGTGAAAGAAGAAAAAGTATTGGCGAAGTCGCCGACTTGAAAGTAAAGTGCTAGGAAAAAGTAGAGTATTTATGTTGATTGATGTATTGATATCATACAAAGCCCTGGCGACTCCTATTTATACCCTAAAATCAGGACTCCTGGTCGATTACGACTTGTTACAATCCTATTTCAAACAGGAAAACTACTATATCTATAATATCTTTAAAAAGGAAACGGACTCCCGCAGAATCTTCCACCACCGTCTCCTAATCCAATCATGACTTTTTCCATTGCTCCTTGACCGAATCGGCATTGCTCCGTTGACCAACATCAGGTCATTGCGCAAGCTATATCACCAATCGGCCGATTTCCAACTGTTACCTCAATCGGCCGATTCTTTACTGTAGCCTTTAGATCTGCCGCATCGGCCAACCTCTCCTCCTGACGCCGATTCAACACGTGTCAAAATTCGGCGTCAACACATGCCCCCCAGTTTCGGAGTAAAACATAATTTTTACTTCGAAACTCTTTTCTTTAATCTTTTTCTCGGAAACGGGCGCAGTAAAAATCTCCTTCCGTTCCGCGGTCTTCTACATAATGATTGCGATTTTCTCGGATCGGGTGCTCGAGACAACTGTTCCCCTGGAATTCGTGTAGACGGCGCGGCAAAAATCCCGCCTTTACCCTTTCTCTCTCGGGTTATCCTTAAGTACTGGCATTCTCTGCCTACTTTTCTCCACGAGCCTAGTATTTTACTCCAGCGAACCACTGTTCATCTTCCTCCGAGCCCTCTCGATCTCCAACCGCTCCCTCCGGCAATCTCGCTTGCGACCTGCTCCAGCTTCCCAATGGCGTCGCCATCAGCAACCTCTCCAACCACGGAGGCTCTATCGGCAACCCCCTCAGCGGCGGTGGCCCCATCGGCAGCTCAACTGATGGCTCCATCGGCGACGATGAGCTTCATTCCAGAGGTAATTATCCAAAATTTTCCTCTTTTGATTTTCTACTGCTTCAGTATTTTCTGGATCCATTCTCCCCTTTTCCTCCTTTTCTAGGCATTTGGGCACCAGATTACTATCCCTCTTTCAAAATCCCCCGATCTTATCTGCTTAGGCCCCATGGGGAATCCTGATCAAACTGACCTGATCAACCTAGAGACTCACAGAGTCCCGTTCAAGCAATCGCCCATGGACTTAGATCAGTGGGTAGGTGCCTTTAGGTCCTGGCCGAATGAGACCCCTGGCTGGAGAGAATGGTACCATACAGTAGCCAGGTCTAGGAAAGTTCAGTGGGATGAACTAAAAATCGGCCAATGCATAGACCTCTCTCTGTCCCAGATGGAGAAAAATGAGCCCTTGGTCATAGCAGCTTCTTATTTCTGGTCCGACGCACTCAATGCGTTCCTTTTTGGACATGGACCCATGACTCCAACTTTGGCCGATGTCCTGTTGTTGACCGGCCTTGACATCTCCTCCTCTGGTATCCCCTTTAACTATCTGATTAAGCCATCACATCAGCTAGAAACCAAAGGAATCGGCGGATGGAAGGGGTACATCAGCAAAAATATGAAGACTGGGACAGTTTCAAAGAGAGAGCATACTGCGTTCCTGATGATGTGGCTGGAGAAACACTTTTTCTGTGGCAGAGCAGTTGGCCCTTCTTCTAACACCCAAGCCTTGGCAGAAGCTCTATCACTAGGATCGGTCGTTCCCCTTGGAAAGCATCTGTTGGGATCGGCCTACCACATGATGCACCAAATCGGCACTAGGCTGTCAAAAGGGGAGCCAATTGGGAACCCTGGCGGTCCCTGGTGGTTCATCACTCTCTGGCTCAACCTATATATGAGCAAGGTCTCACAGCAACGAATAGAGACCAAAACTTTCCCCAATATTGAGTCAGAGGAAAACCCAACCATCCGACGACGCTGCAGAGCTTTTGGAGAAGCGGCATCGGCCTTCCCTGCCTGTCAATTTACTGCTGCCCGAACGGCTGAATACTTCAGATACTTCTACAATGGCTTCAGTGAAGAGACTGTCAGTTGGTATCCCTATTAGACAGTGGAGCCGATTTTTGATCTTCCCATCTGCTATGACTCGTCCACTCATACTTTTGATAGGGAACTTATGGATACCCTGATTAAGCCAGGGATTTTGCCGGCCAACTTCTTCTCTGGAAAGGACTCTCCCACATATGAGTTCTATAATCCATCGGCTGCAGCAAGGCAACTAGGCTTTGGTCAACTGCCAATTCGGGTTTACTTTGTGGGTCAAGAAAAATTTAGAGATGAACTGACCAAGAGTCTTGACTACAATCGGCTGTGCGACTTAGTGCCAGATTCTAGCACCATTGACCTGAACAATTGGACAGTGGCCTCTTTTGCCGTTCAGCAATTCAAACTATGGTGGGCAGAATGGAAGCAATACCTCTTCTGCAAATCCCCATCAACATATTGCAACATTCTGGACCCAGAAAACATCGACCCAAGTGCAGCGGTATGTCCTTTCTCCCAGCCGATTTTAATGCTGTCTCTTTTCATACTACCATCTTACCATTAACTTATATTTATCTTCTTAGTCTGAAAGCCAAGTCCCTCCGATGCGGAGCCGAAGGGGCAGGCCGATAGAGAATAATCACCCATATACGCCATATCAACTCATCGGCTTTCACGCTCCAACCATCAAGGACATCGCTACTGGCCGATCGAAATGAACACTGAAAAGGCCAACCTTGAAGACAACAAGCCGTCGAGTTCGTGCCCGCATCGGACCGACTGACCAATCGGCGGTAGTATCGGCTGAAACTCCGACTCCTTTATCCTTGCCGACTAACGAGATGGCCGATCCTCAAGTCACCGCAGAAGTCGGAGCAGCTGCTGTATCACTGCTAGTGGAAGCTGTTCAGGTAATCTTGCTCACTTCATATATCTTTAAGTGCTGCACTGATATTAACTTCTTCCTTCTGTCAGGCTGCACAAGTTGCTCCGGTACAGTCCCCACAGCAATCGGCCACATCCCAAGCGGAAGCCGAAGCTCCAGCAACTCTTCCAATCGAGGTAGATAATCTCTTAACTCAATTTCTCGACATTCAGAGGACTCAACCGATCCTGATGCAGGCCGATTTGGGTACATCGACTATAGCCCCACAACATACATCGGCCGGAAGACCAACAGAGGCATGGCAGATATCCCATATCATCTTATTTCAATTATCCATAGTATACTCATAGGATATGTTTTCCATACCTTTTTCAGGAAGCTGGTCCAAGCAGAGCATTAATAGTTGTCGAGTCCTCTTCCTCTGACGAGCCGATTGTACCAGTCCCTGAGACGAGGGAAACACTCCCATCGGCGCAAGCAAGAGAGATCCGTTTCAAGGAGGTAACAAAACTTATCACCGGAATCGGCCGATCCGCCTTTACTGCTTACTGATCTTCGTCTTTATTCTTTTGCAGGAACAAGATACCCCGAATAATAGCCTTTTCTCCTTCGCGGTTTCTTTGCCTGAAGATGAAGAAGTCGCTTAGCGCCAAGTTCCGTCAGGATTAATTTCTGACGATGTCCGAGCCAAGCTCGAGAGTATGCGGGTCCTCCTCCAAGATGATATCGGTCGATTGGTAGAAGATGCCTCGCCGATTTGGCAGCTTTTCAGTGACATCAAGGGCCGAATCCCGGAAGAAGCGACAGAAATTCTGCACCCTGCTGCGTTCATAGAGTGGATGCAGATTCCGGTGTCCAGGGCCCTGCATCACATGGCCGATCGTGCCCAGCTAGCAAAGACCCGGGAGGAAGCTGATTCTTACAAGCACCGAGCTCAAGAAGTACACCAACGGATCAACTTCCTCGAGAGTGCCCGCCCGGATATCATTGGCACAATAGATCGCCTTAAACGGAGGAGAGCAGAGCTGGCCAAAGAGATGGAGCAAGTAACCAAGGACATAGCTGCTGAAGAAAAGAAGCTTCAAGAGCTCCCATCCGTCATTGCCGGGCTGAAACAAGAAAGACAGAGCTTGGCCTGTGAAGCGATAAGACTTCATCGCCGTATGCCGGAAATACCTGGATCGGCCAACGATGACCAAAGAATAGTAGACTCGGCCGATCAGATTAGGCGACGAGCGATTGCTACTATAGATACCCTCCTTGGGTCATAAAGGACCACGTAAATATTTAATACTCTTTTAATGTTACTGCGCTGATTTGATCCTGGACCACTTCCTTTGGCAGATTTGCATTTATGAATGCTTTTACTCCGATAGGACGTGTCCCACTATCTTCTTACTTCCTTCTCTTTATAAGTAGATCCCACACCGTCTCTGGAGGTATATGCATTACCCATCTTCTCTCCCTCCAACAACTGGATCTTTATCCTCCCAAACCGAACAGCAAGATGTCTTCGTCGTCTTCTTCCTCTGTCAATCAGGTACGAACTCTCCTCTGCCTCTCCCCTAGACATCTCAATCGCTCTGATGTTGGGTAGCTTTTCATCTCTGTTTAGTCAAAACGTCTCAGCCCCAGTCTGGAACTAGCGATCGAAGTTATGCATTTAGACGAACCACTGTCGCAGGCAGACAAAGATCTGATAAGAGCTCATTCTGAAGAACTTAAAGATCATGTTCCCGCTGTTGTCCAGAAGTATTGGGACCTTATAGATGCTCACTACTTGGTCCGTAAGCGACTACCCTCTGAAAAGAGTCCTCCACTCCCTCCTCAAGTCGAGACTGAAGCTGCTATGGAGAGTCTAGAGGAGGAGAAGACCCGTCTCCTGATAGAACTTTGCCATCAAGCTGAGACTGGAGCCACCATGGAGAATCCGAAGGAGAATAGGACCCGCCTTCTGATAGAACTGGGCCGGATCGAGAGAGAAATCCAAAGCAGGCGTAATCAATAGATATATCGGTATTTTTATTCTAAGGGCGACTTATACCATGTCGGCCATGTACTCTGTCGTTTTCATCCAATAATGAACTGGTCAAAACGAATCACAATGTTTCTTTCTTCAGGCGATATCATTCCTGCATTGGCTATGCAGACGAAAAACCGATAGAAGTCGGCCATGTTGTCTTGATATATCTTACTGCAAGTTATGCATCTACCCAAATGCTTGGATAGTACCTCTTCAGATATCGTCCATTTAAAGCTCTTGGGAATTCTTTCCCTTCAATAGTTTCCAGAATATATGCATTTCCTGGGGCACATCGGCCGATTCTGTCTGGCCCTTCCCAAGTGGGCGACCATTTACCGAATTTGGGATCCTTAGACCCTATCGACAGCACCAACTTCCATACCAAATCTCCCTGGGAGAATTGTTTAACTTTGACCTTTTTGTCATACCATCTAGCCACCCTTTTCTTGTTTTCTTCTATACTAATCAGGGCCCTCAACCGCTGACCTGCCGAGTCATCGAGCTCATCTTTCATGAGGAAGGAATAGTCATCGGCCGTCAACTGATCTTGAAGCGATATACGTCTTGACCCCGTCCTTAATTTCCAAGGCAGGACTGCCTCATGACCATAAACCAGCTGATAAGGAGATATCTTAGTGGCTCCGTGACAAGCCATCCTATAAGCCCATAAAGATTCAGCCAAAGACATGTGCCACTTTCTGGGCTATTCTTCTATCTTCCTCTTGATCAACTTGATTATCCCTTTATTGGACGATTCCGCTTGGCCATTGGCTTGAGCATAGTATGGAGAAGAATTTAATAATTTAATCCCCATATCGGCGGTGAATTCTCCGAATTCCTAGAGGTGAACATTGTTCCCTGATCAGTTGTGATAGTCTGAGGAATACCAAATCGATAGACAATATGGTTCTTAACGAACTCAATCATATCGGCCGATGTCACATTCCTTAGACGAACTGCCTCCACCCACTTAGTAAAATAATTGGTGGCCACTAATATGAACTTATGCCCTTTCCTCGATGGAGGGTGAATCTATCCGATGAGATCTATTCCCCAACCTCTGAACGGCCACGGCTTGATTACTAGATTCATAGCCGATGCTGGCGCCCGCTGTACATTGCCAAACCTCTAACAGTCTTGGCATCCTTTATAATATTTGAAACAATCCTCAAGAATCGTTGGCCAGTAATACCCATTGTTTCTGATCATCCATTTCATTTTGTGAGCCGATTGATGGGCTCCACATACGCCTTCATGGATTTCTCCCATCAGGACCTTCGCTTCTTCTGTTCCCAGGCACTTGAGAAGAACTCCATCAATCGTCCGGTAAAATAAATCATCTTCAAGTAACACATATTTTGTGGCTTGAAAACGTACTCGCCGATCCACTTTCCGGGAGGGGTCTTTCAAGTAATCGGCGATTTCCCTTCGCCAGTCATCGGCCGTGAGCTCCAAAATCATAGCTCCCTGAATCAGCCGATATCTGGACGCATGTTGGGCCAGTCTATTGGCCTCTTCATTATAATTTCTGGGGATGTGCTCAATTATCGCTGACTTGAATTCCTTTAACAACTAGAGACAATCTTCATAATAAATCCTCAAGATATCATCCTTGCACTCAGATCGCCCCGTTAACTAATCTACGATGAGCATGGAATCTCCAAAAATTTTGACTGCATCAGCTTTGACCTCCCTTAACAATTGGATACCTTTTAGAACGGCTCGATATTCCGCCTGATTATTGGTTGCGGATGCTTCTATCGGCATAGAGAAATCATAACTTGCCCCCCGAGGCGATACAAGAACAATGCTGATTCCTGATCCGGCCGCACACGAAGAACCATCGAAATACAGAGTCCATGGAGCCGGTTCAACGACAGCAATCTCTGGTCCGCAATGTTGAGCTACGAAATCGGCCATGACTTGACCCTTGACAGCTTTGGCCGATTCGTACCTTAAGTCGAATTCTGACAGAGCCAGGATCCATTTTCCAATCCGTCCTTTCAAAATCAGCAATGATAGAATATATTTTATCACATCATCTTTGCATATAACTATGCATTCTGCCGATAACAAACAGTGCCTGAGCTTGGTACACGAGAAGTATAAACACAAGCACAGCCGCTCTACCGGGGAATATCTTGTTTCGGCGTCCAGGAGTCTTCTGCTGACATAATATACCACCCGTTCTTTCCCTTCGAACTCCTGTACCAACGCCGATCCAATAGCCTGTTCATCAGCCGATAAATATAATTTGAACGGCTTACCAGGCTGTGGCGGGACTAACACCGGAGGTGAAATCAGATATTGCTTAATATCTTCCAATGCCCTGCGTTGTTCTTCTCCCCATACAAATTCCTGATCGGGCTTTAATTTCAACAAAGGGGTAAAAGCTCGAATACGCCCTGATAGGTTGGATATGAATCTTCTGATAAAATTGACCTTGCCGATGACGGACTGCAGCACAGTTTTATTCTGTGGGGCCACAACTTTGTTGATGGCGTCTATGGTCTTCCGGTTGACCTCTATCCCGCGCTCATGGACCACGAATCCTAAGAATTGCTCGGCCGATACGCCAAATGCACACTTGTTCGGGTTCATTTTCAACCCATGCTTCCTTGTGCACTCCAGTACTTCTTGTAAATCGGCCAGATGTTCTTGATGACCTTTTGACTTGACCACGACATCATCTATATAAATTTCCACCGACGTACCAATAAGCTTGTGAAAGACATAGTTCATGGCCCGCTGATATGTAGCACTGGCGTTCTTCAACCCGAAGGTCATTACAACCCATTCGAATAAACCAAGGTGACCTGGACACCTGAAAGCCGTTTTCGAAATATCTTCTTCGGCCATTAATATCTGATTGTACCCGGCATTACCATCCATGAAACTGATAACTTTGTGTCCTGCGGCAGCATCTATCAAGATATCGGCCGTCGGCATTGGATATCCATCCATTGGTGTGGCCTGATTTAGGTTCCTGAAGTCGATGCACACGCGCAGTTTGCCATTTTTCTTATACACGGGCACAATATTAGAAATCCATTCGGCATAGCAGCACTGCCGGATAAATCCTGCTTCAATTAACTTTGTGATCTCGGCCTTTATATCAGGTAGAATCTTGGGGTTGCACCGTCGTGCAGGTTGCTGATATGGCCGATATCCTGATTTTATAGGTAACTGATGTTCAACAATGGACCGGTCTAGACCTGGCATCGCATGGTATTCCCAAGCAAAGCAATCCTTGAATTCTTTTAATAAACTTACCAATTTACACTTATACCCAGGATCCAAGTTAGCACTAATATACGTCGGCCTTGATTTGCAACTATCTCCCAAATCCACCATCTCCAATGAATCGGCCGACGTAAACCCATGCCCAAGCTTCCCATCTTCTCGAACGAGCTGATCCATCTATTCTGAATCTTCCGAGCCGACTGCTTGGATCGGCTGTAGACCAAAATCGGACACCTTCAGGAAATCAGTGTCCCAAGTCCTGCCAGATATACACCTGACGTGCTCACAGCTCCACTGTTGCGTGTCGGCCGCTGCGACGCTGTAGGCGGAATCGGCGGTGACTATCTCTGTACTGTCGGCGACCCATTGCACGAGGCATTGGTGCATTGTAGAAGGGACACAGCAGTTTGCATATATCCAGTCGCGACCGAGCAGCATGTTGTAGGACCCCTTACCATTAATAATGAAAAAGGTAGTAGGAAGGGTCTTACTGCCGATGGTGAGGTCGACGCAGAGCGCTCCACGGGCGGGAGACACATTGCCCTCAAAGTCCTTAAGCATCATGTCCGTCTTGGTTAGGTCTTCATCGCTTTTGCCCAATTTGCGAAATATGGCATACGGCATGATGTTGACTGCGGCGCCTCCATCTACTAGCAGACTGGTAACGGGTCGTCCGTTAACGTGCCCTTTGAGAAATAATGCCTTGAGATGTTGCCGCTTTTCATCTTCTGGCTTCTCAAAGGTGGCTGTCATCGGTTCTAATGCCAGCTGCGCCATCTGCTCTTCTACCCTTGTCACTTTGTCTCGATCGGCATGCGCCATGAACTCCATCAGCAATATGAACACCATGTTGATGTCAGCTGTCAATTCTTGATTGTCTGCTTCCTTGCTGTTGTTTTTCTTGGGGCGCCAGACCCGAGACTTAACGTTTCTTTTCTCCAGCGCCTGCCTGTGCTCTGCTTCTTGTTGCTCCTACTGGCGCAGGCGATGGATCCTCCGTTTCTTGGATTTGGATAGACCATCAGGGCACCACCTGGGGTTTACTGGTTTGGCCGATGTTCTGGCGTGCTCCCAATCTGGCGTGCTTCCTAGGGGGTTTTCATCTGACATCCTGTCATTAGCCATTTCTTCCAGCCGATCGTGTACGCTGATTCTGCCCCCTAGTCGATCTTGTTGGCCGATTCTGCCTTTCGACCGGTGATACCGGTCAACTCTGCGCCCCAGCCGATCATGCACTGAAAGGCGCTGTCCTTCTTGTTCGTGCCGATTTCTGCTGATCGGCTCTGACCCTCTGTCTCTGGATCGTGACCTTTTAAACGGGCGATCGTTGCAACTTAATCCGTTGCACTTAGGACAGTTATCGGCTGACGGCAATCGGATGTCGTTCTCCTAGCAATGGATGAAGAACGGACATTGCCAGTGATCCTCATGCCGGCGTATCATTTCGTCGTGATATCTTGACCGTTCATGCTGCCGCTGGTATTTGCTGAGCAAGAATCGGGATGTGACGGGTCTGCGCGATGGTTCTGATCCTTTGCTCTTGTCTTCAGCCCACCTTTTCCCTTTGACCTCATCCGCCGAGACTTGCTTCCTTGGGTCAACGGCGCCGCTCCTTCTTGCCGATTCTGACGTCAGCACCTTGGTTTGAAGCGAATTTCTTCCCGTGTCAACCATGTTAGCCGGGAAAGGATGCTGGTCTATCTTCATCGGTTTTGTCGATTTAGCCGGTGTTTCAAACTTGAGCCTCCCCTGCTCGATGGCCGATTATATCTGCTGACGATAGATCTTGCATTCGTTCGTGTCATGTGACGTGGCGTTGTGCCACTTGCAGTACTTTATCTTCTTGAGCTGATCAGCCGAAGGGATGGTATGATACTGAGACAGCTTGATTTGCCCTTCCTGGAGTAATAAGTCGAAAATCTTATCTGGTTCTTTCTTTCCGAAAGGGCATGATATTAGCTTTTTGCCTTTCACCCACTCTGCCAGGCCGATCTCTTCTTCTTCATCCGATTCAGATCCTTCTATATATGCCACCTTCTTCTGGAAATTCCTCCGCTGCTCAAGCGGACGGACTTCCTGACCTGCCAATCGGTGAACGGAGTGTTGTATCCCTCGCGCTGCGTCAATATCGGCTGAGGAGCCGATTGGGACGTACCTGGTAAGCTTCTGGCTGGAAGTGCAATCGGCGGGGCATACGCCGGCCCCTGATAGCCTTGAACTGCTCCGCTGGCCAGAGAGCTGATGACGGCGTTGTACACCGTGTTGGTCATCACCGAGGATTGGTCGATGAACGCCTGGTAGATGGACTGTTGGATCATATCGGACATCTTGCCCGAATCCTCAGCAATGGTGATATGGCGGGGAACTGGAATAGGAGCTTTCTTGACAGCCTCCCCGCTTCTGGTATGACTGAACGACTGCAGATACATCTTCTTGTAATCTTCTAGATGTTTAGCCAATTCCTCCTTCTGGTCGTCCTTGAGATCCGCTTCTGTGACCTCAATGATGTTGTTTTCGGAAACCTCTGTGTTCCTCGACATGGCGGATCTTGAAGTTGGTCCCACTGGGCGTGCCAAAAGTGTGTTGGTGCTAAAATCGGCTAGGAATCGGCCGATGGTCTTCAGCGTCGGACACACGACCCGGGAGAATCTGCTTAGCTCCTGTTCGGGTTATTTGCCCTGGTGCGGTTCGCGCGGCGTGCCAGTCAATCTGACCTGTTGATTGACAAGGAAATAAGAGTATTAAATTCAGGGCGCTCCGATCGGCTGGGGTTCCGATATGTCCCTAAGAGCGTGTCGGCGAATCGGCCGATTTGCTATGAAGATGAACGGCTATGGATCAGCCGATAATCGCGTAATAATTGCAAAGAAACTGCTAGAGCAACTTAAACAATTATTACAGATGCAACACTTGAAATAGATCTAATCGGATGTAAGACGATAAATAGAAGAAGAACGATGACGAAGCCAATAGTTCCAATCTCAAGCTGGATAACTGGTGATAATACTAGAACAACAGGTAAAACCTATAATTCTAGTAAATATCGATAACTGGTGAATAAATCCAAACGAAACCACAGCGATGCGCCCGTAGTTAAAGCTCGCATATTACTCGATAAGCGGAACCTACCAATTGGCCGGAGATCAAGATGATGCAGCCCTGCCAATCCGTACGAACTCGTGAAAGAAGAAAAAGTATTGGCGAAGTCGCCGACTTGAAAGTAAAGTGCTAGGAAAAAGTAGAAGTATTTTTGTTGATTGATGTGTTGATATCATACAAAGCCCTGGCGACTCCTATTTATACCCTAAAATCAGGACTCCTGGTCGATTACAACTTGTTACAATCTTATTTCAAACAGGAAAACTACTATATCTATAATATCTTTAAAAAGGAAACGGACTCCCGCAGAATCTTCCGCCGCCGTCTCCTAATCCAATCAGGACTTTTTCCATTGCTCCTTGACGGAATCGGCATTGCTCCGTTGACCAACATCTGGTCAGTGCGCAAGCTGTATCACCAATCGGTCGATTTCCAACTGTTACCTCAATCGGCCGATTCTTTACTGTAGCCTTTAGATCTGCCGCATCGGCCAACCTCTCCTCCGGCGCCGATTCAACACGTGTCAAAATCCGGCGTCAACAGGATTCTATGTGTTCCGTAAGGGAGAACAAGTAAACAAGTCAACTCTAAATTCTCCCAAATTACCGGTCGTACTCCCTATCGTGCGGGTGTACCATTGCTCTGCCTTCCCTGTGAGAGAGAGATGAAACAACTTCCACCGCAATGTGTGTCATACCTGGGATTACCAAACATGAACACAGTTCCTCAAACTTTTGCAGATGATCATCGGGATCTTCATTAATTGCTCTAGAGAAGGGTCGATCTTGAAACATGGCTATAATCCGAGGATGGAGTCCGTAGCCAGATAAAGGGGTTGGTCTTGAAGTTGGTAAGTGCTTATAGAACTCACCCCTTGGGAGAGAGAGCTGTTCAATGGATAGCCTCTCCATGGGTGTGACAACCCTGGTAAAAATTTCATTTCTAAAATCCGTATCATTAGCCTAACCCTATGCTTAAACCAACTAATGAAAGGGTGGAAAGAATTAGAACGAGTTCAGTTGGAATTCAAATTTAATTTGAGCACATTTGGTTACTTTTGAACTTTTAAATTTAACTTTCAAACCATAAGCCAAATGAGATTTTGCTTCAAACCAAACTTGTAGAACTTTTTATTCTGAACAACTTTCGTGTTCAAAAGTTTTTGAAATTCAAATTAGAAAGAGGAGAAAACGCCCGGTTTGCACCCAGCCCCCTGAAGTTTTTCAAATTCTCGCAATCAGGCCCCTCGCGCCCCCCCCCCCCCCCCCCCCTCTCTCTCCTCCCCGCCCGACCGCCGCGCGCCAAGTGGCCGGCGACGCCTGACCGGCGCGAGGCGCCAGGCCAGTGGCCGCCGCGCCACTCCGCCACGGCCGGCTTTGCCCCCTCCCCACGCCGCGCGGCCCAGTAACCGCCCGCGCGTGCGCATGCCGCTGCAGCGCCCAGCCTCGCCGCCCGTCGCGCCCAACCACCGCGACCCGCCGTGCCGCCCCGGCTCCCGCGCCCCGCCCGTCACTGCGCCCGCCCTCCGCCCGAGCCGCTGCAGCTGCTGCTCCACCACTCCACGCCCCGCGCTATCCCCTCGCGCCCACGCCAAATCCCGGCCGCCCAGTCACCGCGCCCGCTCGCCGCACGCTGCGCCGGCGTTCTGCTGCCGCCCGCCGCGCCCAGTGCCGCGCCGTGTCGTGCCTCCGCCCCGCACGTTGCCCAGGCCCTCCGCACCCCCTCCTGCCGCTATAAAAGCCGAGCCCCGACGGCCCGCGCGAGCCACGCACCCAGAACGCCCTCGCCGCCGCCATAGCCGCCGCCGAGCGCCGCCCGCCGTGGACAGCCCTCCACCGCCGCCCACCGCCCAAATTGAAGCTTCAGCCACCACTACATCACCCCACTGAAGCTCGCCGACCCACCCAACGCCGCCCAGAACCACCGGAGCGCCGCCGCCCGCGCTGCCGCCGCCGCCGCCGCCCCTGCTCGCCGTGGACAGCTCGACCCCGACCTCCTCCGTCCAAGCCAAGCCCCTGAGCAGCTTCCCCACGCGCCACTGAAGCTCGCTGACCGGACCAGGCCGCCCCAAGCCCGCCGGAGCACCGCCGTCGATGCGTGCCGCGCCGCCGCCGCCTCTGCTCCAACGCCGGCGAGCTATTCCCGGCCGTCCCCCACCTGAACAATACCCCCACGAGGTAGCCCTCACACCCCTGAACCTTCCCCGACCCTCACCCCTCGCCGCCGGCGAGCCCCTCGCCGGAATTTCGGCCGGCCGCCGTACCCGAGCCGCCCGAGAACCCAATTGCAAGAATTTAAATCTTTAGAAGGGTCTGTGCGTAAGATTCAAGGACCTAGTTGTAAAAGAAAGTTTCAAATCTAGATTCAAATTTAGTGAATTGAAAAATTCGTATAAAATCGTAGAAAATTCAGAAAAATGCAAACTCTTCTGTTCTGGAATCCTTAGAACCAACTCTACCACTTCTGTTACAAAAAGTTTCTCAGAATCTCAACATATTTTTCTCTACATTAAATGGAAGCTTTAATGGACTTATTTTGTACCCACTGTTGTAGAACAATGCTGACCTTAAATTTTGGGCAGTGAGTTATTTGCTTGATGTTTAGGATTGTGTAAAAAGATCAGGCCCAAATTCCAACTTTAGCTTTACTGTTTATTAAACTTAGTTTCATACCATGTTTAAGTAGAATGTTTTATCCCTGCAGTTAGGCGATGAATCACCCAATGAAACTTTTTCTATGCTGGTGTAATGGTACCTAGATGCCAGAAAAAATTGGGAGACTTTATATCTCACAGGAACCTAATTATTTGATTTATGTGCTAATAACCTACATTAAATCAAGGAAATAGTATCTTAGCTTGGAAAATTCTCAAATTTTTACTAAGAGATACACTGTGGTAGTGGTTGCTGTGTAAAAAGTTGCATGGACAAAAACCCTCTGTAGTGTCCTGTAAAAATGAATCCTTGAATAACCTAGGTGTGTAATGTCATATTTTCTATGCTCTGAATACTGCATAATAAATCCTACAAAAATTACAGTAGCTCCTGCATGCTTAAATGAAAGCTCTGTAAAAATATTAGACTTAGTTGTTGCTCCAATTATTCTGTACAAAAAGAACAAGGATCTAACAGCAACTATGTAATATATTTTTCATAATTAATCTGTTAAATAAAATTGGCTGAAAATTTTACAGTAAGCACATCTTCCTCTGATGTGCCTAAATCCAAAATTTCATGACCAGAAACTATGCATTGTAGTAATTACACTTAAATCGTATCGATTACCATTACCACGACTTAAACTTGTGCATTCATGTAGAATCGACGACTCTCGCCGACGGAACTTACGAGCTGGTGCCCGCGTCCGAGAGTGAGCAGCGTGAAGCTCAAGTAAATCTAACTGAAGCTCTTGAAGACCCGAGCCCAAATTCGGAAGAGCCCCAAGCTAACTGTGAAGGCAAGCCCCGGAGCATAACCTATTTCTTTCCTAGTTATGCAACTCATTACTCTTGGCTTGTGCATTAAGTTTATAGGAGTTGAATGAAAACTTAGTTGCATGATGTTAGGAACCCATGCTTGAAAACTAGATATAAGGTTCGATAGAATGCTGTGCTAATAGGACTCCGGTAAAAGCCGAGTGATTTCCTGTCACTCGCGAGAAAATAGGAGTTGAATGTCTACTACACGCTGCAATCATAAGGACACGGACGGGCTATGGAACGATGGTTACGATTGAGGCCCGTCTGTCTAGTGAAAAATGCTAAGGCCGCAGGGTGTGGTAGTGATGGTTAAGTCTTTGAACGTACTAAACACATGCCGAGATTATGGGAATCGGTAAGCTTAAGTACCTGATTGGCCCGGCAAGGGGACGGCATCCTACCCTTTGAACTTCGGTCCCATGTGCATATGGCGAGTGCAGAGAGTGGTCACGACCCGGCGCCGAACCGTGGCGTGGGGCTCTTGTACTCTCGGAGGGTAGCCCCGATCCACAACCCGGAAAGAAAGGGGAAAAGTTGCACGTGTGACTCTAGGGAGTAACCACGTGACGTGTGTTTGGGTTTTCCCTTGCAAGGTTAAGAAATTCGATTCGAATCGTCCGTTTCTCACGGCTATTGAGACTGCTTAACCATTTTTACCCACAGAGTAAGAAGAGGAACAATGACGATGAATGAACTGGTTGGATGAAAATTTAATGCTTCACCATGTATGCTTTTGGATAGCTGCTTATCTAGAATGGTTAATGAAACTAGAATCTTGAGCTAAAAGTTGAAAGTAAGGACCCACTGGTAGATGCTTTTTCGGCAAAACAAACCCCTGAGCCAAAAAGCCTTGCATGTCTAGAATCGGTGGAGTAGATTCCACTACACGGGTAAGTCTTGCTGAGTATTAGTATACTCAGCCTTGCTTGTGGCTCATTTTCAGGTGAGACCTTCGAAGACATGATTGCTAGCTTGACTTGGCCCTGCACTCTTCCCCCTGGTTGGTCGGTGGAATGGGATACGCCCCCGTCCAACGGAGATAAGGCCGAGTAAGTTCTCATACGGGCTTCATCGAGACATCCTGTATCGTCGAGTAGCTTCCGTTGTTTATTTCCGCTGCAACTTAAACTCTGAAGAACTTATTTATGATCATTGAAGTACTTGGTTTTTAAATTTAAAACTTGGTCTGTAAATTTTTACTTATGCTAATGATGTAATATTTGCTGGAATGTGGTATTCTCTGGGCTCATCGTCGCGTGAGCATTTGTATGTATGGCGCTCGATCCGATTACTGTGGTTGTATCGGGAGGTTATACCCGACAGACCAGTGGATTACTCCGTTTGAAGTGTAAGGTTAACCGAAATTGCCCTAATGGTGATGGTTAATACACTTGAGCCGGATTAATTCAGGTGGTTCTGCCACAGAGCCGTAGCTGGTGCCACAGTTGGAAATAGCTGGCACCAGAGCCAAAATACATATGCCAGAGAATGCGACAAGCCTTAAAAACTCGTTTTACTAAAACTTGACTAGAAGGATGTGTTGCGAAATACGTTGGTACGTTAAGGATGGTGCCTAGTTCGTAAAGCCCTAAGGGATTATGGGAAAGTTACTAGGTGGCTATCTAACTTCTATATACTATCAACTGACTTCCAGCACATTACTTTCTGTCAAAACTTACTTTCCTGCACAACCGACCTTAATTTCTGTAACGACGCACTCATCGCTAAGGTAAGAAGGTAAGGATCCTCAGCCAACTGAGAGAGCTTGGCCTTCCTGTCGGTGATGCGAACCGAACGATGCCCTCAAGCAGTGGCTTACTTGAGGTGCTGCCAATATGCCAACAGTTAGTTGAACATATTGGGAGTAGAAGGTTTGGCACAGGGTATGGCGATCGCTGTTCATACCCCCGTCTCATGACGGTACCCCCGTGAATACGCTATCTCGATAGCGTATGTTAACGTCGTCTGTACGGCGGAAATTGTATAGATATCGTTTCTATAAGTAAACGGTAATGAATACGGACGCTTTCATGAGTGCTGGCATGAAAGGTTCATGAAATATATATATGCTTTGTCAATCTTCTGCAGGTACACTAACCGCGATTACGATAAGTTAAGGGACGATTAGAAAGACTCGATTAGCTATTATAGCGAGAGCCGTATTGTGTATGCCACCGTGACTATCTTCGTAAGACCAAAAGTATTTGGCAGTTATTCTATTTTGTGAGGACGAATAGGACGTGCATGCATTATGACCATATATATCGGAAATTGAAAATACATTGTATGAGAGTGGTAAGGTTCTTGCGTATCTAAGCATGGTTTGCATAAGGACCATCTAGCGAATCTGTCCGAAATCTGCCATGACCGAAAAGAGCGATTTATTGATCAAAGAAAACGGCCTTTTCTGGTAAAGTTCATGTTGAAAGAATTGTTCCAAATTTTGTTTTCTATCTCCTGTCTAAATATGAAAAATTTTGGACATGTGGGTAATAGCAAACAACAGAAACCATGGGATGTCAGATTTCTGTCCAGAATAAGCGCTTCTGCCTCTTAAATTTTTAGGCCCCCTTCCTGCGGTTTTCTGCAAAAGAGAACAACACAAAACTTGTTCCAAATTTACCCAGGTAGCTGCTGTTAAAATTTGGTAAATTTTGGCTGGGTGGATTTTCCCTGGTGCACGAAACTCTAGCCCTCTGTTCACTGAAAATTCTGGGTAGACAGAGAGGTAAAACCCGAAAAGAAAGACCATCTTAGAGACCTATCTAGCTCTGGAGTTGACTAGCAAAGTTGCTCACAAATACCTTAGGATTGACCTGGTGAAATTTGAGAATTTTTGGATTAGAACTGTGGATGTTATGGTTATTTTTGCACACTATACAGAATCTGTCCTTTGTGCTGTTCACAGTTTTTCGCTATCTCACTCCATTTGATCTTTTGTTCAGATGGCCGAGCCTGTTGCTATGATGGTGGATGAGGATGGACGCGTACACTCGCAGTGTCTCCACTGGGAGGGCTTTCCCTCTATTTTGTGGGACGTTCTGCGTACCGCGGGCTATCTAATTCCCCCACGTTACGCCGGACTGGAGTTTGCAGAAAATGGAGTTACCCAGTGCCGTGTCAACGTGACTATCTTCCCGCACCCGCTACACCCGGAGTGGCCCGCCTTGGAGCTTGAGGCTGTTGGTCGCCGTTTGGCTGATACTTGGGAGCTTGCAGCCATGAGGGCGCTCACCACTTTTTGTGCGCAGCGTCCCGAGGTTGTCACACTCGCTCCCATTGGTTTGTTTCCTGCTGCCCAGGACAACGACCCCTTTTGGCTCAACAGGGTGCAGCACGCACAGTACTTGATAGACTTTCATGCCCAGGAAACTATTCATACCTCCGTGCGGTGCATGAGTGCACTCTACCGACTTCAGACTCTCCAGAGTCAGGCGCTTGAGCAGCTCACTGATCTTGCTCAGGCCTACCACATGATGGCAGATACCAGGGATGAGCAGATTAAGGAGCTCAGTCAGGATCTTGATGACAGAGATGCTTAGATTGGCCAACTTGAGGGCCAAATTCAGGAGCAGGACACTCTCATGGGCGAGAGAGATGCCACGATAGCACAGTTGGAGGAGCAGCTCCATGATCTGAGCCTTGAGTTGGAGGATGCTAATGAGCACATTCAGTGGCACCATGATCAGAATGACCATCCCCATGAGGAGGACATGGAGGAGGATGAGGAGGAGCCACAGGAGATTGATGGTATCTCCGGTATGGATTTCGAGGGTGAGGTACCACAGGCACCTCAGATGGGAGCTCACTCTCCTGCTCACAGCGAGTCGTCCGTCAACGACTTGGATGATTTCTAGATGATGATCTAGGAGGACTTTTGCACATACTCCTCGATAGGGTAGCCTAACTTTTGGCAAGTGTTGTAATAGGCTAACTAGGAGTTGAGTAACTCTTTTGTGTTGGGTACACCTGAACCATGTGGATACCCTCAACTTGTAAGGAACGGTGATAAAACTTGGGTAATTTCGTTGTAAGTTGGTAAACGATGAAATCCACAATCGCTGAGACTTGTCAGAATTTTTACCCATGTCTCCTTGCATTTCTTGGCTGAGTGTTGAATACCAAACTTGTGCTAAATTTTGTGATCGTGGTTCTCACAAAAATTCAGCATCATTGGACCTCGCTAGTTTAAGATATAGGCGAAACAGTACCGATCGATCTGCTGAAAAACAGCTAAGACAGTAAGGCAAAGGACGAGCCTTTCGACCACCTTAGCTATAGTTCTAGCGCCGAAGTTAAATACCAAAGTGGTGCATTCCTAAATTCTCTGACTACTGCCAAAGTATGAGATGTTTTAGATGGACCCACAGCAAGCTACGATTTTTCTCGTAGCAAACAGAGATTCTGTCCATACTTCTAGCTGTGATTTCGGAAGTCTATGACCACACCAATTATTTATGAATCGAGGAAGTAATATGGATCGCGTTGCTAATGGTAACCTTTCACGTTTCAGATGGTTGGATCAACCCGTGGCAACCCCGAGGGTTTTGGTGCCGGTGGCAGCCGCTCGCGACAATCGCCACCACCCCCGCCCAGTTTGGTGGAAGTGATGGCCGCTCAAACCGAGCTGCTACGCCAGCTCGTGCAAGGACAACACCAGCAGAGGGGTGGGCACAATGCTCACCAACCCCAAGCTGCAGGATACACGGATTTCCTAGGGACCCAGCCGCCCTTGTTCCATAAGATCGAGGAACCCATGGATGCAGATGCAGGGATTCGCACCATCGAATCCAAGTTCACATTACTTGTGGCCCCATGCTCAGAAGCCAACAAAGCTCGTTTTGCCGCGCAACAGCTTCGCGGTACCGCTCATCTGTGGTGGGACCACTACTTTGCTATGCTCCCCGCTGATCACATTGTCACCTGGGACGAATTCAAGACCGCGTTCCGGGTACATCATATTCCCGAGGGTCTCATGGAGAGGAAGTTGAATGAGTTTCTGGCACTCACCCAGGGCACCCGCACCGTGCTGCAGTACGCCCAAGCATTCAACAACCTATGCCAGTATGCGGGCTATCACGCTGATACGGATGCCAAAACGCGTGATCGTTTCCGCCGAGGTCTGAACACCAAGCTTAAGGAACGTCTGAACCTAGCCAGGGCTGACACTTACAACGAATTGGTCAATATGGCCATTACCCAGGAAGACTGTATCATGGCACACCGGGCAGAGAAGAAGAGAAAGGCACCCGCTGGACCATCAAGTGCCCAACCACCAAGGTATCGCATCGTGCAAAATGCCGCACCCACAGCTCCACCTAGGGCCCCTCAACCAGGGAGATGGATTGCCAGACCCCCACAACAGCCAGGCATGGTACGACCCCCGATGCCTCCACAGAATGGTCCGAGGCCCATTCTTCAACAGTCTCTTTGACCTAGCCCCGCGAATCGCTGTTTCAAATGCGAGAGTTCCAACCACTTCACACGAGAATGCCCTCAGTCTGGGCAGCCCAACCAAGGTCAAGGATCCAACCCGAACACCAAGAACAGGGGCAAGAGACAGACCCTGCAAGTCAAGCAAGGACAGATTAACTTCACCACGCTTGCAGAGCTTCCTGAAGGAGCCCAGTGATGTCGGGTACATTCTCTATCCATAACAAGCCTGCAGTTATATTATTTGATTCTGGTGCATCGCATAGTTTCATAAGTGCAAAATTCGGTGCAAAAGTAGGCCTGGATGTTTGTCACACAAAAGGGTCATATATGATATCAACACCGGGTGGTAAAATTGCTTCAAACCAAATGATCAGACAAGTACCAGTCAGGTTGGGTAGTAAAACCATCGACACAGACCTTGTCCTTTTACCCCTTGACGGCATGGACATTATTTTGGGAATGAACTGGATGACTATGCATGGAGTCACACTGGACCTTTCGTCCCGAGCCGTTGAGATAAATTCACCTAGTCATGGAGCCACTACCCTTTACCTACCATTCCTAGATTGCACGAATTCCTGTGCTTACAAGATGGAAGGACTTAAGCTAGATGATATTCCTGTGGTAAACGAGTATGCCGACGTTTTTCCGGATGACTTACCAGGAATGCCACCAGATAGGGATATTGAGTTCATCATTGAACTACAGCCAGGCACTGCACCTATATCCAAAAGACCATATAGGATGCCCCCTAAAGAGTTGGCAGAGCTGAAAATTCAACTCCAAGAACTGCTGGACAAAGGTTTCATTCGCCCTAGCGCGTCACCTTGGGGATGTCCAGCCCTATTCGTAAAGAAGAAGGATGACAGTTTGAGGTTATGCGTTGACTACCGACCTCTCAATGCGGTAACTGTTAAAAATAAATACCCACTTCCTCGCATCGATGTACTCTTCGATCAATTAGCTGGAGCCAGAGTCTTCTCAAAGATTGATCTTCGTTCGGGATATCATCAAATCAAGATTCGCCCCTGCGATATTCCTAAGACTGCCTTCTCCACACGCTATGGACTATATGAATTCTTGGTTATGTCCTTTGGACTCACCAACGCCCCTGCCTACTTCATGTATCTCATGAATTCGGTATTCATGCCCGAACTGGACAAATTCGTCGTAGTGTTCATCGATGACATCCTTATCTATTCCAAGGATGAGGGAGAGCATGCCAAGCACCTTCATATTGTTCTTCAGCGACTCAGAGACCATCAGCTCTATGCTAAGTTTTCTAAGTGTGAGTTTTGGTTGGATACTGTAAAGTTCTTAGGTCACACGATCTCCAGCGAAGGCATAGCTGTTGACCCCAGAAAGGTACAAGAGGTGATGGATTGGAAACCCCCTACCTCCGTTCATCAGATTCGCAGTTTCCTCGGCTTAGCCGGTTACTACCGTCGCTTCATCCCGGATTTCTCTCGAATTGCTAAGCCCATGACTGAACTGTTAAAGAAGGAAGTAAAATTTGTATGGAATGAGAAATGTGAAGAAGCTTTCCACACACTCAGAGAGCATCTGACTACTGCACCTGTGTTAGCTCAACCCGATAATACCAAATCATTCGATGTGTATTGTGACGCATCGGGTACTGGTCTAGGATGTGTGCTTATGCAAGAGAATCGAGTGATTGCATATGCCTCACGAGCCCTTCGGCCCCACGAACAGAATTATCCCACTCATGATCTTGAGCTTGCAGCTGTCATTCACGCTCTGAAAATATGGAGGCACTATCTCATGGGTACACAATGCAATATCTACACGGATCATAAGAGTCTCAAGTATATCTTCACACAAGCCGATCTGAATATGAGACAACGGAGATGGCTAGAATTAATCAAGGATTATGACCTTGAAGTGCACTATCACCCCGGCAAGGCTAATGTAGTCGCGGATGCACTAAGCCGCAAGTCCCATTGCCATTGCTTATCCATGGAATCCTACCATGAGACATTGTGTGCAGAGATGAGGAAGCTTAACATGGAAATGGTTTTCCAAGGCACGCTAGATCACATCTCAGTTGAGCCCACTCTTCACGACAGAATCGTCATGGCACAACTACATGATGAAGGAATTAAGATCATCAAACAAAAACTCTCTCTAGGTGAGGAGAAGTATAAATGTTTCCGCCAGGACCATAAGGGAGTTCTATGGTTCGAAAGTCGTATAGTCGTTCCAAAGAATCGTGAACTCCGCAAGCAAATTCTTGATGAGGCACACCTTTCCAAATTCTCTATCCACCCCGGCAGTAGCAAAATGTATCAAGACCTAAGGCAAAACTTCTGGTGGACTAGAATGAAAAGGGAAATTGCTACGTATGTCTCTGAATGTGACACGTGCCAGAGAGTAAAGGCTAGCCACTTGAAGGTAGCCGGTACACTACAACCGTTACCTATACCATCATGGAAATGCGAAGACATAAGTATGGACTTCATCGTTGGACTACCAAACACTTCCCAGAAACATGATTCCATATGGGTTATCGTTGATAGACTCACAAAGACGGCGCATTTTCTTCCGGTACACACCACCTATCCTACCAAGAAATATGCCGAGATTTACCTCGATCGTATTGTTTGCCTACATGGAATACCTAAGACAATTATTTCCGATCGTGGTCCTCAGTTTGTAGCACGCTTTTGGGAACAACTGCAAACGTCTCTTGGTACTAAACTGATTCGCAGCTCAGCATACCATCCTCAGACTGACGGACAAACGGAAAGAGTAAACCAAATTCTTGAAGACATGCTGAGAGCTTGCGTCATTCGCTATGACAAGAATTGGGACAAATGCCTACCCCTAGCAGAGTTCTCGTACAACAACAGCTATCAAACGAGTTTGAAAATGGCACCATTTGAGGCCCTGTACGGACGAAGGTGTCGAACTCCTTTGAGCTGGTCACAAACTGGAGAACGTCAAATAATTGAACCCGACCTGGTAGTCGAGGCAGAGGAGAAAGTAAAAGTAATACAAGCAAATCTTAGAGCCGCACAAGCTCGACAAAAGAGCTATTATGACAAAAGGAGAAAGCCCCTAAAGTTCGAAGTTGGCGATCATGTCTATCTTCGAGTTTCACCAACCAAGGGAGTGCGAAGATTTGGAATCAAAGGCAAACTAGCTCCCCGTTATGTAGGTCCTTACGAAATCATTGAGAGCTGCGGACCCGTAGCCTACAAATTACGACTGCCCCCTCAGCTCACGGCCACCCATGATGTCTTCCACGTATCTCAACTCAAGAAGTGTATTCGAGTCCCTACTGAGATTGTGGAACAACAAGAAATATCGTTAGAGCCCGACCTCTCGTATGTCGAACACCCAGTTAAGATTTTGGATCAAAAAGAAAGAGAGACCAGGAGGAAAGTGATTAGAATGTATAAAGTACAATGGAATCACCACACGGAAGAAGAAGCCACCTGGGAAACCGAGAGCTACCTAAACCAACATTTCCCTGGGTTTCTTATCTCAACCACTAGTATGTGCACCCACGCCCACACTAAGAATTACCGAATCTCGGGGCGAGATTCTTGTTAAAGGGGGGAAGGCTGTGACAACCCTGGTAAAAATTTCATTTCTAAAATCCGTATCATTAGCCTAACCCTATGCTTAAACCAACTAATGAAAGGGTGGAAAGAATTAGAACGAGTTCAGTTGGAATTCAAATTTAATTTGAGCACATTTGGTTACTTTTGAACTTTTAAATTTAACTTTCAAACCATAAGCCAAATGAGATTTTGCTTGAAACCAAACTTGTAGAAATTTTTATTCTGAACAACTTTCGTGTTCAAAAGTTTTTGAAATTCAAATTAGAAAGAGGAGAAAACGCCCGGTTTGCACCCAGCCCCCTGAAGTTTTTCAAATTCTCGCAATCAGGCCCCTCGCGCCCCCCCCCCCCCCCCCCCCTCTCTCTCCTCCCCGCCCGACCGCCGCGCGCCCGGTGGCCGGCGACGCCTGACCGGCGCGAGGCGCCAGGCTAGTGGCCGCCGCGCCACTCCGCCACGGTCGGCTTTGCCCCCTCCCCACGCCGCGCGGCCCAGTAACCGCCCGCGCGTGCGCATGCCGCTGCCGCGCCCAGCCTCGCCGCCCGTCGCACCCAACCACCGCGACCCGCCGTGCCGCCCCAGCTCCCGCGCCCCGCCCGTCACTGCGTCCGCCCTCCGCCCGAGCCGCTGCAGCTGCTGCTCCACCACTCCACGCCCCGCGCTATCCCCTCGCGCCCACGCCAAATCCCGGCCGCCCAGTCACCGCGCCCGCTCGCCGCACGCCGCGGCGGCGTTCTGCTGCCGCCCGCCGCGCCCAGTGCCGCGCCGTGCCGTGCCTCCGCCCCGCACGTTGCCCAGGCCCTCCGCACCCCCTCCTGCCGCTATAAAAGCCGAGCCCCGACCGCCCGCGCGAGCCACGCACCCAGAACGCCCTCGCCGCCGCCATAGCCACCGCCGAGCGCCGCCCGCCGTGGACAGCCCTCCACCGCCGCCCACCGCCCAAATTGAAGCTTCAGCCACCACTACATCACCCCACTGAAGCTCGCCGACCCACCCAACGCCGCCCAGAACCACCGGAGCGCCGCCGCCCGCGCCGCCGCCGCCGCCGCCGCCCCTGCTCGCCGTGGACAGCTCGACCCCGACCTCCTCCGTCCAAGCCAAGCCCCTGAGCAGCTTCCCCACGCGCCACTGAAGCTCGCTGACCGGACCAGGCCGCCCCAAGCCCGCTAGAGCACCGCCGTCGACGCGTGCCACGCCGCCGCCGCCTCTGCTCCAACGCCGGCGAGCTATTCCCGGCCGTCCCCCACCTGAACAACACCCCCACGAGGTAGCCCTCACACCCCTGAACCTTCCCCGACCCTCACCCCTCGCCGCCGTCGAGCCCCTCGCCGGAATTTCGGCCAGCCGCCGTACCCGAGCCGCCCGAGGACCCAATTGCAAGAATTTAAATCTTTAGAAGGGTCTGCGCGTAAGATTCAAGGACCTAGTTGTAAAAGAAAGTTTTAAATCTAGATTCAAATTCAGTGAACTTGAAAAATTCGTATAAAATCGTAGAAAATTGAGAAAAATGCAAACTCAACTGTTCTGGAATCCTTAGAACCAACTCTACCACTTTTGTTACGAAAAGTTTCTTAGAATCTCAACATATTTTGCTCTACATTAAATGGAAGCTTTAATGGACTTATTTTGTACCCACTGTTGTAGAACAATGCTGACCTTAAATTTTGGGCAGTGAGTTATTTGCTTGATGTTTAGGATTGTGTAAAAAGATCAGGCCCAAATTCCAACTTTAGCTTTACTGTTTATTAAACTTAGTTTCATACCATGTTTAAGTAGAATGTTTTATCCCTGCAGTTAGGCGATGCGTCACCCAATGAAACTTTTTCTATGCTGGTGTAATGGTACCTAGATGCCAGAGAAAAATTGGGAGACCTTATATCTCAAAGGAACCTAATTATTTGATTTATGTGCTAATAACATACATTAAATCAAGGAAATAGTATCTTAGCTTGGAAAATTCTCAAATTTTTACTAAGAGATACACTGTGGTAGTGGTTGCTGTGTAAAAAGTTGCATGGACAAAAACCCTCTGTAGTGTCCTGTAAAAATGAATCCTTGAATAACCTAGGTGTGAAATGTCATATTTTCTATGCTCTGAATACTGCATAATAAATCCTACAAAAATTACAGTAGCTCCTGCATGCTTAAATGAAAGCTCTGTAAAAATATTAGACTCAGTTGTTGCTCCAATTGTTCTGTACAAAAAGAAGAAGGATCTAACAGCAACTATGTACAAAAAGAACATGGGACTCAGTTGTTGCTCCAATTGTTGCTTATATGTGGTAGTGATGGTTAAGTCTTTGAACGTACTAAACACATGCCGAGATTATGGGAATCGGTAAGCTTAAGTACCTGATTGGCCCGGCAAGGGGACGGCATCCTACCCTTTGAACTTCGGTCCCATGTGCATATGGCGAGCGCAGAGAGTGGTCACGACCCGGCGCCGAACCGTGGCGTGGGGCTCTTGTACTCTCGGAGGGTAGCCCCGATCCATGACCCGGAAAGAAAGGGGAAAAGTTGCACGTGTGACTCTAGGGAGTAACCACGTGACGTGTGTTTGGGTTTTCCCTTGCAAGGTTAAGAAATTCGATTCGAATCGTCCGTTTCTCACGGCTATTGAGACTGCTTAACCATTTTTACCCATAGAGTAAGAAGAGGAACAATGATGATGAATGAACTGGTTGGATGAAAATTTAATGCTTCACCATGTATGCTTTTGGATAGCTGCTTATCTAGAATGGTTAATGAAACTAGAATCTTGAGCTAAAAGTTGAAAGTAAGGACCCACTGGTAGATGCTTTTTCGGCAAAACAAACCCCTGAGCCAAAAAGCCTTGCATGTCTAGAATCGGTGGAGTAGATTCCACTACACGGGTAAGTCTTGCTGAGTATTAGTATACTCAGCCTTGCTTGTGGCTCGTTTTCAGGTGAGACCTTCGAAGACATGATTGCTAGCTTGACTTGGCCCTGCACTCTTCCCCCTGGTTGGTCGGTGGAATGGGATACGCCCCCGTCCAACGGAGATAAGGCCGAGTGATGTCTCGTACGGGCTTCATCGAGACATCCTGTATCGTCGAGTAGCTTCCGTTGTTTATTTCCGCTGCAACTTAAACTCTGAAGAACTTATTTATGATCATTGAAGTACTTGGTTTTTAAATTTAAAACTTGGTCTGTAAATTTTTACTTATGCTAATGTTGTAATATTTGCTGGAATGTGGTATTCTCTGGGCTCATCATCGCGTGAGCATTTGTATGTATGGCGCTCGATCCGATTACCGTGGTTGTATCGGGAGGTTATACCCGACAGACCAGTGGATTACTCCGTTTGAAGTGTAAGGTTAACCGAAATTGCCCTAATGGTGATGGTTAATACACTTGAGCCGGATTAATTCAGGTGGTTCTGCCACAATGGGTAGCGGGGGTTAAGGTAGAATCAAAGAAATGAAAAAGGTACGAGGGCGAACTAGGTCCAAAGAGAATATAGCAACCGTTCCCCGGCAATGGCGCCAGAAAGCTTGTTGACCTTTCCTAGCATCACGAAAATAAATCCGCAAGAGCATGGATACCGTTGTGGCTTTTACCCAGGAGTATTCCAAGGGTATCGTATCCACTGAGGAACGTGTGTATATTCCCTAAGGTTCAGGTTCATCCAAGGACACCGCACCAAGAATCAAAGGTAAGATTGAACTATCCTAGTCATTCGCGTCGGGCTACTGACTTCCCACAGAATAAGACTGGTGAGTTCCAGTAATACGACACTGGGATGTACCCGAACGGGGAGGGTTCCGCTGGATAGACAGGGCTATCACCACTTGCTACCTACCTCATCTAACCATGGGATATACCACAACCAATAGATAAGGATTGATATAGACACCACATCTACACCGTTCCTTACTAACTCTAGAATCGTTTCTATTCCAGAGGCATCCACTACACTAGCTGTTGACGCCAGATTTTGACACGTGTTGAATCGGTGTCAGGAGAAGAGATTGGCCGATGCAGCAGATCTAAAAGCTACAGTAAAGAATCGGCCGATTGAGGCTACAGTTGGAAATCGGCCGATTGGCGATGCAACTTGCGCCAACAAGATTGGGACCACAATAGAGGATCCTGGTGAAAAGTGGCCTAATATTGGTCAACGGAATAATGCTGATTCGGTCAAGAGGCAAAAGAAAAGAGTCCTGATTGGATTAAGAGACGGCGGCAGAAGATTCTGCGGGATTCCGTTTCCTTTATAAGAATATTATAGATATAACAGTTTTTAATAAGATTGTAACAAGTCGTAATCGACTAGGAGTCCTGGTTTTGGGGTATGAATAGGAGTCGCCAGGGCTTTGTAAGATATCAAGACATCAATCAACAAAACACTTTTACTTTTCCCTTGTACTTTACTTTCAAGTCGGCGACTTCGCCAATACTTTTTCTTCTTTCACAAGTTCGTACGGATTGGCAGGGCTGCATCAACTTGATCTCCAGCCAATTGGTAGGTTCCGCTTATCGAGTAACATCTGAGCTTTAACTACGGGCGCATCGCTGTGGTTTTGTTTGGATTTATTCACCAGTTATCGATATTTACTAGAATTATAGGTTTTACCTGTTGTTCTAGTATTATCACCAGTTATCCAGCTTGAAATTGGAGTTATCGGCTTTATCATCGCTCTTCCTCGTTCATCTTTGTATAGCCGATTAGATCTATTTCAAGTGTTGCATCTGTAATAATTTTTTAAGTCGCTCCAGTAGCTTTCTTAGCAATTATTACGTGATTATCGGCTGATCCGTAGCCAATCATCTTTATAGCAAATCGGCCGATTCGCCGACGAGCTCCCAGGAACAGATCGGAACGCCAGCCGATCGGGACGCCCAGAATTTAATACTCTTATTTTCTTGTCAATCAACAGGTCAGATTGACTGGCACGCCGCGCGAACCGCACCAGGGCAAATAACCCGAACAGGAGCTAAGCAGAAGAACGCAGAAGTTTCCGAGAGCAACATCATTGAGGTCACAGAAGCGGATCTCAAGGACGACCAGAAGGAAGAATTGGCTAAACATCTAGAAGATTACAAGAGGATGTATCTGTAGTCGTTCAGTCGTACCAGAAGCGGGGAGGCTGTCAAGAAAGCTCCTCTTCCAGTTCCCCGCCATATCACCATTGCTGAGGATTCGGGCAAGATGTCCGATATGATCCAACAGTCCGTCTACCAGGCGTTCATCAACCAATCCTCGGTGATGACCAATACGGTGTATAACGCTGTCATCAGCTCTCTGGCCAGCGGAGCAGTTCAAGGGTATCAGGGGCCAGCGTATGCCCCGCCGATTGCACTTCCAGCCAGAAGCTCACCAGGCACGTTCCAATCGGCTCCTCAGCCGACATCAACGCAACGCGAAGGCTACAACACTTCGTTGCCTCCAGTGTCTCCAAGGTACAACGGTGCACCATGTTTCCCATCGCAAGCACCACTTCAGCCTGTCCAGATTGCTTCTGTGCAATCGTTGCCCACAAACTCAGTACCCTGGGGGGCATCGGCGACGACGGCTTTTCCTGATCTATCAACCGGACATGGGAGCTATCCAATCCAGGCGCCGTTCAAATTGGCCGTCCGGCCGACGGTCCCTCAGTATCAACCTGTCCCGTCAGAAATCGGCAGGGGGGCAGGCGCTGTAGAGGCACTCCGAAGCACGGCGCCGATGACGATGTACGACAGGGCGACGGATTCACTTCGCCATCAACTGTCAACTGCTCAGACGGCCATGACGCAACAGAATTCGCTGCATGCTTCGATCCATCACCCGGCTTGTAACACCTCAGGTGTTTTAATTGTTAAACAAGTCTTACTGGCGTAATAAAATGCATCGCTAACCAAGAAAATAAAAGGAATGGAGTAAGTTTGGTTTTGCTTCTACCTTTAAAAGTTTGTATGTGCATAAATGCATGTACTTTAGTGAAACAAATTGGATAACTTTCACATCAAAGCAAATATGGCTATGAAATTAAATGAGCACATCAGTATTAGCATGACCAATAAAAGTTAGTTGAAGCCTAGGGAAGAAAATGAAATTTTAAAATAAAATGACGCGCCCTCCGAATAGAGTTTTCTTTAAGTTTTTAAAATAACTTTGGAACTAAAGCTCACTTGGGCCTGAAACATAACTTCTAGAACATTTTATTCTGAACAACTTTCATGTTCAAAAGATTTTGAAATTCAAATTAGAAAGTGGAGAAAACGTCCTGTTTGCAACCAGCCCCCTGGAAATTTTCGAATTTTCGCACTTAGGTCCCTCCCTCACCTCTCCCTCCTCTGCTGCACTGCCCAGCTCGCCCGACCGCCGCCGGCCACCTGGCCCTCGACGCCTGCACGGCACAAGGCGCCGAGCCAACCCCCGACGCCCTGCCGCACCGCCCCCGCTGCCCAACCGCGGCCGCGCCTCCTTCTCCCTCCCGCACGCCTTGCCTCTGCCCAATCCCCGGTGCGCCACCGTGCTGCCCAGTCGCTGGCCGCCGCCGCCTGCCCAATAGCGCACCTCTACCCATCGCCGGCAGCGCCCAATGCCTCTGCTCGCCGCCCAGCCCGCCCAATCGCGCCGCGCACCATCTCCCTCGCCCACGCCGCTATCTCTCTCGCCCAGTCGCCTGCCCGCGCAGTTCGCACGCGACACAGCGCCTCTGGTCACCGCCGCCCCGCACCAATGGCGCCCAGCCTCGCCGCCCCCCTCCACCCCGCGTTCTGGCCGTGCCAAGCCCGCCCCCATGAGCTCCACAAGCTATAAAGCCGGCACAGCGCCCCTCCCTCCCCTCCTTTCTTCTTCCCCGCCAGAGCAGAGCCGAGCTCCGCCCCACGCCGCCACCGTGGAACTCCCTCCTCCGCCCCTCCTCGACCCGAGACAAGCGCTGAAACGGATCCTCCTCAATGCGCTGAAGCTTCCCAGCCCGAGCCCCGCCGCCCTCATCGCCGGAGCGCCGCCGTCCGCGCCGCCCCACCGCCGCCGCCCCTGCTCTCCGCGGCCAGCCCGCCACCAGCCACCCCGAGCCACTCCAAGACCACCAATAGGTGCGCCCTGGTTCCCTCTCCGTGCTCCCCCACCTTGCCCTCGCCGCCGGCGACCCAGCTCGCCGGAATTCGGCCGGACAGATGTTCCCCCGCCGTGAATCGCGACCAGGGACCACATTGCAAACGCCCAAATCTTTCTAGGGGGTTTTCTGCTAGTTTCAGGGACCCCTCTGTAAAGAAAGTTTTAACCAAATCAGTGAACTTGTAAAATTTGTATAAAATCGTAGAACATTCAGAAAAATGCAAACTCAACTGTTCTGGAATCCTTAGAAGAAACTCGACATCTTTTGTTACATAAAGTTTCTCAGATTCTCAATATATTTTGCTCTAGATTAAATGGAAGGTTTAATGGACTTCTTTTGTACCCACTGTTGTAGATCAATGCTGATCCTAAATTTTGGGCAGTGAGTTAGTTGCTTGATGTTTAGGACTGTGTAAAAAGATCAGGACCAAAAGCCACCTCTAGATACACCTTTTGTCCAACCTTGTTTTATGCCATAAAGTGATAGAACTAATTTTTCCTGCTGTTCTGCGATGTTTAATGTCATGAAACCTTTTCTGTGTTGTTGTAGTAATACCTAGAGGCCATAGAAAAATGTTAAAGATGAACTCTATTAACGATTGCCTAGGAAATGTTAAAGTAAATAACTTCACAGCAAAACCTATGTCTTATGAACTGCAACTTTATCGTGAAGGAAATAATGTCAGTTAACTATCACCACCACTTACGCTCATGCATTCATATAGGATCGACGACTCTCGCCGACAGAACGTACGAGTTGGTACCCGCGTCCGAGAGTGAGCAGCGTGAAGCTCAAGTAAATCTAACTGAAGCTCTTGAAGACCCGAGCCCGAGTTCGGAAGAGCCCCAAGCTAACTGTTCACAAGAAGGCAAGCCCCGGAGCATGAACCCTATTTCCTAAACTTATGCAACTTATTACTCTACTTTACTTGTGCATTAAGTTTATAGGAGTTGGATAAAAACTTAGTTGCATGATCCTAGGTACCCATGCTCTGAACACTAGATGCCAGGTCCGATAGAATGCTATGCTAATAGGACTCGGTAAAAGTCGAGTGATTTCCTGTCACTCGCGAGAAATTAGGAGTTGATTGTTTACTACACGCTGCAATCATAAGGACACGGACGGGCTATGGTACGATGTTTACGATTGAGGCCCATCTGTTTAGTGAAAAATGCTAAGGCCACAGTGTGTGGTAGTGGTGGTTAAGTCTTTGAACGTACTAACCACATGCCGAGAATATGGTAATCGGTAAGCTTAAGTGCTAGATTGAACCGAGGCCGGAATATACTCCCCACTGTCTTGAATTCGTTCACATCTAGCTAATGGCGGGTGCATGTGCCGCCATGGCCCGGCTGCGTCCGTGGTCCATGGGGACGTGTAGTCGAGGGCGGTGGGCCTGTTCCGTGAAGCGGGAATTGAAGGGAAAAGTTGCACGTGTGACTCTTGGAGTAACCACGTGACGTGTGTTTAGGGTTCCCTTGCAAGGTTAAGAAATTCGATTCGAATCGTCCGTTTCTCACGGCTATTGAGACTGCTTAACCACTTTTACCCACAGAGTAAAAAGAGGAACAATGATGATGAATGAACTGGTTGGATGAAAATTAATGCTTCACCACGAATGCTATTGGATAGCTGCTTACCTAGAATGGTTAAAGAAAGCTAGAACTTGGAGCTAAAATCTGAAAGTAAGGACCTACTATATATGCTTTTCGGCAAAACAAACCCCTCAAGCCAAAAGCCTCGCATGTCTAGGAGTCGGCTAAGTATACCCCACTAGTCGGGTAAGCCTTGCTGAGTATTAGTATACTCAGCCTTGCTTATGGCTTGTTTTCAGGTGAGACCTCCGAAGACATGATTGCTAGTTTAGCTTGGCCGTGTACTCTTCTCCCTGGTTGGTCGGTGGAATGGGATATGCCCCCGTCCAACGAAGATAATGCCGAGTGATGTCTCGTACGGGCTTCATCGAGACATCCTTATCGTCGGAGTAGCTTTCGTTGTTTTATTTTCCGCTGCAACTTAAACTCTGAAGAACTTATTAGTTATGATCATTGAAGTACTTGGTTTCTAAACTCAAAACTTGGTCTGTAATATTCACTTATGATAATGTTGTAATATTTGCTGGAATGTGGTATTCTCTGGGCTCATCGTCGCATGAGCGTTTGTATGTATGGCGCTCGATCCGCTTACCGTGGTTGTATCGGGAGGTTATACCCGACAGACCAGTGGATTACTCCGTTTGAAGTGTAAGGTTAACCGAGATTGCCCTAATGGTGATGGTTAATACACTTGAGCCGGATTAATTCAGGTGGTTCTGCCACAGCTGGTATCAGAGCCGTAGCTGGTGCCACAGCTGGCAACAGCTGGCGCCAGAGCCGAAATACATACGCCAGAGAATGCGACAAGCCTTAAAAACTCGTTTTACTAAAACTTGACTAGAAGGATGTGTTGCGGAATACGTTGGTACGTTAAGGATGGTGCCTAGTTCGTAAAGCCCTAAGGGATTATGGGAAAGTTACTAGGTGGCTATCTTACTTCTATATATATTATCAACTGACTTCCAGCACATTACTTTCTATTAAAACTTACTTTCATGCACAACCGACCTTAATTTCTGTAACGACGCACTCATCGCTAAGGTAAGAAGGTAAGGATCCTCAGCCAACTGAGAGAGCTTGGCCTTCCTGTCGGGGATGCGAACCGAACGCTGCCCTCAAGCAGTGGCTTACTTGAGGTGCTGCCAATATGCCAACTGTTAGTTGAATTTATTGGGAGTAGAAGGTTTGGCGCAGGGTATGGCGATCGCTGTTCATACCCCCGTCTCATGACGGTACCCCCGTGAATACGCTATCTCGATAGCGTATGTTAACGTCGTCTGTACGGCGGAAATTGTACAGATATCGTTTCTATAAGTAAACGGTAATGAATACGGACGCTTTCATGAGTGCTGGCATGAAAGATTCATGAAATATATATGCTTTGTCAATCTTCTGCAGGTACACTAACCGCGATTACGATTAGTTAAGGAACGGTTAGAAAGACTCGACTAGCTATTATAGTGAGAGCCGTATTGTGTATGCCACCGAAACTATCTTCGTAAGACCAAAAGTATTTGGCAATTATTTTTCTTTGTGAGGACGAATAGGACGTGCATGCATCATGACCATATATATCTGAAATGAAAAATACGATGTATGAGAGTGGTAAGGTTCTTGCGTATCTAAGCGTGATTTTGCATAAGGATTATCTAGAGAATCTGTCCCAAATCTGCCATGACCGAAAAGAAAGATTTATTGATCAGAGAAAATGACCTTTTCTGGTAAAGTTCATGTTGAAGGAATTGTTCCAAATTTTGTGTTCAATCTCCTGTTCAAAAATGAAAAATTCTGGACATATGGGTAATGAGAAACAACAAAGACCTTGGTGTGTTGGTTTCTGTCCAAAATGAGCAGTTCAGCCACTTAAATTTTTAGGCCCTCTTCCTACCGTTTTCTGCAAAAGAGTACAACACAAAACTTGTTCCAAATTTACCCAGGTAGCTTCTGTTAAAATGTGGTAAATTTTGGCTGGTTAGATTTTCCCTGGTGCACGAAACATTGGCCCACTGTTCCCTGAAATTTCTGGGTAGACACTAAGGTAAGACCTGAAAAGAAAGACCATCTTAGAAACCTATCTAGCTCTGGAGTTGACTAGCAAAGTTGTTCACAAATACCTTAGGAGTGTTCTGGTGAAATTTGAGAATTTTTGGATATGGACCATGTGGATACCCTCAGCATGTAAGGAACGACGATAAACTTGGGTGATTTCGTTGGAAGTTGGTAAACGATGAAATCCACAATCGCTGAGACTTGTCGGAATTTTTACCCATGTCTCTCTACATTTCTGGGCTGAGTGTTGAATACCAAACTTGTCATAAATTCTGTGAGCTAGGTTCTCACAAAATTTCAACCCTATTGGATCTTACTAGTTTGAGTTATAGGCCAGATACTATAACTCGTTCTGCTGAAAAACAGCCAACCAGCGAAGCAAAGAGTGAATCGTTTGACCATCTTATCCGTCGATTTAGCATCTTGGCTGAATATCAAAGTTGTACATCCCTAAATTCCCTATCCACTGCCAAAATATGAGGAACTTTGGATGAACCTACCAGGAGTTATAAGATTCGTATGGCAGACAGTTTTTATGCCCGCAATTCCATCCAGGACCTTTTGGAAGTCTACTATTCCGCGTTAGATCTTTTTGGAGTCATGGAAGCAATATGGATCACGTTGCTAATGAAGAACATTCGCCTTTTCAAATGGTTGGAGCAACCCGTGGTAACCCGGATGGTTTTGGTGCTAGCGCAAGTGGATCACAACCACAGCCGCCGCCACCACCCAGCTTGGTTGAAGTAATGGCCGCTCAAACCGAGTTGCTTCGTCAGCTGGTGCAAGGACAGCAACACAACCAGCGGGGTGGGCAAAATGTCCCCCACCCCCAAGCTGCAGGATACACGGATTTCCTAGGGACCCAGCCTCCCTTGTTTCACGAGACGGAGGAACCCTTGGATGCAGACGCTTGGATTCGCACAATCGAGTCCAAGTTTTCTCTACTTGTGGCCCCATGTTCGGATGAAAACAAGGCCCGCTTTGCCGCGCAGCAGCTTCGCGGTACGGCTCGTCTATGGTGTGACCACTATTTTGCTATGCTCCCCGCTGATCACATCGTCACCTGGGATGAATTCAAGACTGCGTTCCGGGCACACCATATTCCCGAAGGTCTCATAGAAAGAAAGCTAAATGAGGTTTTAGCTCTCACTCAGGGTAACCGCACTGTACTTCAGTATGCTCAAGCCTTCAACAACCTGTGCCAATACGTGGGCTATCACGCAGACACAGATGCCAAGAAGCGTGATCGTTTCCGTAGAGGTCTGAGTACTAAACTCAAGGAACGATTGAATCTTGTCAAAGCCGATACATATAATGAGCTAGTCAACATGGCCATCACTCAAGAGGACTGTATTGAGGCTCATCGTGCTGAAAAGAAGAGAAAGGCGCTAGCTGGACCCTCAGGTGCTCAGTCACCGAGGTATCGCTTGGTGCGAAATGCTGCGCCTACAGCTCCACCGAAGGCCCCTCAGCCAGGGCGTTGGATTATTTGGCCCCCGCAACAAGGTGTTGTACAACCGCCTATGCCTCAACAAACTGGACCCCGGCCCGCTACTCAGCAGTTTACTCGACCGAGCAGCACCAATCGTTGTTTCAAATGCGGGAGTTCCGGTCATTTCGCTCGCGAATGCCCTCAACCCAGGCTGCCAAATCAGGGCCAGGATTCTAACCAGAACAGTAAGAACAAAGGCAAGAAGCAGACCCTCCATGTCAAACAAGGACGGATCAACTTCACCACCCTTGCAGAACTTCCTGAAGGAGCACCAGTGATGACGGGTACATTCTCTATCCATAACAAGCCTGCAGTCGTATTGTTTGATTCTGGTGCATCACATAGTTTCATCAGTGCAAGGTTTGGTGCAAAAGTAGGCTTCAATGTTTGTCACACAAAAGGGTCGTATATGATATCAACACCGGGTGGAAAAATTGCTTCCAACCAAATAATAAGGCTGGTACCGATAAAATTGGAAAGTAAAGTCATCAACACAGACCTTGTTCTTTTACCGCTTGATGGCATGGATATTATTTTGGGAATGAACTGGATGACTAGGCATGGAGTCACACTGGACCTTTCTTCCCGAGCCGTTGAGATAAATTCACCTAGTCACGGAGCCACTACCCTTTACCTACCGTTACGGGAGTGCACAAATTCTCGTGCTTTTGTGATGGAAGGGATCAATCTGGAGAATATTCCAGTGATATGCGAGTATGCCGATGTCTTTCCGGATGACTTACCAGGAATGCCACCGGATAGGGATATTGAGTTCATCATTGAACTACAACCAGGCACTGCACCTATATCCAAGAGACCATATAGGATGCCCCCTACAGAATTGGCAGAAGTGAAAGTTCAACTCCAAGAACTACTGGACAAAGGTTTCATTCGCCCTAGCGCGTCACCTTGGGGATGTCCAGCCCTATTCGTAAAGAAGAAGGATGACAGTTTGAGGTTATGCGTTGACTACCGACCTCTCAATGCGGTAACTGTTAAAAATAAATACCCACTTCCTCGTATCGATGTACTCTTCGATCAATTAGCTGGAGCCAGAGTCTTCTCAAAGATTTATCTTCATTCGGGATATCATCAGATCAAGATTCGCCCGTGCGATATTCCTAAGACCGCTTTCTCCACACGCTATGGACTATATGGATTCTTGGTCATGTCCTTTGGACTCACCAATGCCCCCGCCTACTTCGTGTATCTCATGAATTCGGTATTCATGCCCGAACTGGACAAATTCGTCGTAGTGTTCATCGACGACATCCTTATCTATTCCAAGGATGAGGAAGAGCATGCTAAGCACCTGCACATTGTTCTTCAGCGCCTAAGAGACCATCAGCTCTATGCTAAGTTTTCTAAGTGTGAATTCTGGTTGGATACTGTAAAGTTCTTAGGTCACACGATCTCCAGCGAAGGCATAGCTGTTGACCCCAGCAAGGTACAAGAGGTGATGGATTGGAAACCCCCTACCTCTGTTCATCAGATTCGTAGTTTTCTCGGCTTAGCCGGTTACTACCGTCGCTTCATCCCGGATTTCTCTCGAATCGCTAAGCCCTTGACTGAACTGTTAAAGAAGGAAGTAAAGTTTGTATGGAATGAGAAATGTGAAGAAGCTTTCCACACTTTCAGAGAGCGTCTGACTACTGCACCTGTGTTAGCTCAACCCGATAATACCAAGTCGTTCGATGTGTATTGTGACGCATCGGGTACTGGTCTAGGATGTGTGCTTACGCAAGAGAATCGAGTGATTGCATATGCCTCACGAGCCCTTCGGCCCCACGAGCAGAATTATCCCACTCATGATCTTGAGCTTGCAGCTGTCATTCACGCTCTGAAAATATGGAGGCACTATCTCATGGGTACACAGTGCAATATCTACACGGATCATAAGAGTCTCAAGTATATCTTCACACAAGCCGATCTGAATATGAGACAACGAAGATGGCTAGAATTAATCAAGGATTATGACCTTGAAGTGCACTATCACCCCGGCAAGGCTAATGTAGTCGCGGATGCACTAAGCCGCAAGTCCCATTGCCATTGCTTATCCATGGAGTCCTACCATGAGATATTGTGTGCAGAAATGAGGAAGCTTAACATGGAAAGGGTTTCCCAAGGCACTCTAGATCACATCTCAGTTGAGCCCACTCTTCACGACCGAATCGTCATGGCACAACTACATGATGAAGGAATTAAGATCATCAAACAAAAACTCTCTCTAGGTGAGGAGAAGTATAAATGTTTCCGCCAGGACCATAAGGGAGTTTTATGGTTCGAAAGTCGCATAGTCGTTCCGAAGAATCATGAACTCCGCAAGCAAATTCTCGATGAGGCACACCTTTCCAAATTCTCTATCCACCCCGGCAGTAGCAAAATGTATCAAGACCTAAGGCAAAACTTCTGGTGGACTAGAATGAAAAGAGAAATTGCTACGTCTGTCTCAGAATGTGACACGTGCCAGAGAGTTAAAGCTAGCCACTTGAAGGTAGCCGGTACACTTCAACCGTTACATATACCATCCTGGAAATGGGAAGACATAAGTATGGACTTCATCGTTGGACTACCAAACACTTCCCAGAAACATGATTCCATATGGGTTATCGTTGATAGACTCACAAAGACGGCACATTTTCTTCCGGTACACACCACCTATTCTACCAAGAAATATGCCGAGATTTACCTCGATCGTATTGTTTGCCTACATGGAATACCTAAGACAATTATTTCCGATCGTGGTCCTCAGTTTGTAGCACGCTTTTGGGAACAACTGCAAACGTCTCTTGGTACCAAACTGATTCGCAGCTCAGCATACCATCCCCAGACTGACGGACAAACGGAAAGAGTAAACCAAATTCTTGAAGACATGCTGAGAGCCTGCGTCATTCACTATGACAAGAATTGGGACAAATGCCTAGCCCTAGCAGAGTTCTCGTACAACAATAGCTATCAAACGAGTTTGAAAATGGCACCATTTGAGGCCCTGTACGGACGAAGGTGTCGAACCCCTTTGAGCTGGTCACAAACCGGAGAACATAAAATAATTGGACCCGACCTGGTAATCGAGGCAGAGGAGAAAGTGAAAGTAATACAAGCAAATCTTAAAGCCGCACAAGCCCGACAAAAGAGCTATTCTGACAAAAGGAGAAAGCCCCTAAAATTCGAAGTTGGCGATCATGTCTATCTTCGAGTTTCACCCACCAAGGGAGTACAAAGATTCGGAATCAAAGGCAAACTAGCTCCCCGTTATATTGGTCCTTACGAAATCATTGAGAGCTGTAGACCCGTAGCCTACAAATTACAACTGCCCCCTCAGCTCACGGCCACCCATGATGTCTTCCACGTATCTCAACTCAAGAAGTGTATTCGAGTCCCTATCAAGATTGTGGAACAACAAGAAATATTGTTAGAACCCGACCTCTCGTATGTCGAACACCCGGTTAAAATTTTGGATCGAAAAGAAAGAGAGACCAGGAGGAAAGTGATTAAAATGTATAAAGTTCAATGGAATCATCACACTGAAGAAGAAGCCACCTGGGAAACCGAGAGCTACCTAAACCAAAATTTCCCTGGTTTTCTTATCTCAACCACGGGTATGTACACACACTGCCCACACTAAGCTTATTGTCCGAATCTCGGGGCGAGATTCTTTTTAAGGGGGGAAGGCTGTAACACCTCAGGTGTTTTAATTGTTAAACAAGTCTTACTGGCGTAATAAAATGCATCGCTAACCAAGAAAATAAAAGGAATGGATTAAGTTTGGTTTTGCTTCTACCTTTAAAAGTTTGTATGTGCATAAATGCATGTACTTTAGTGAAACAAATTGGATAACTTTCACATCAAAGCAAATATGGCTATGAAATTAAATGAGCACACCAGTATTAGCATGACCAATAAAAGTTAGTTGAAGCCTAGGGAAGAAAATGAAATTTTAAAATAAAATGACGCGCCCTCCGAATAGAGTTTTCTTTAAGTTTTTAAAATAACTTTGGAACTAAAGCTCAAATGCACTTTGGCCTGAAACGAAACTTGTAGAACTTTTTATTCTGAACAACTTTCATGTTCAAAAGATTTTGAAATTCAAATTAGAAAGTGGAGAAAACGTCATGTTTGCAACCAGCCCCCTGGAAATTTTTGAATTTTCGCACTTAGGTCCCTCCTTCACCTCTCCCTCCTCTATTGCACCGCCCAGCTCGCCCGACCGCCGCCGGCCACCTGGCCCTCGACGCCTGCGCGGCACCAGGCGCCGAGCCAACCCCCGACGCCCTGCTGCACCGCCCCCGCTGCCCAACCGCGGCCGCGCCTCCTTCTCCCTCCCGCACGCCTTGCCTCTGCCCAATCCCCGGTGCGCCACCGTGCTGCCCAGTCGCTGGCCGCCGCCGCCTGCCCAATAGCGCACCTCTACCCACCGCCGGCAGCGCCCAATGCCTCTGCTCGCCGCCCAGCCCGCCCAATCGCGCCGCGCACCATCTCCCTCACCCACGCCACTATCTCGCTCGCCCAGTCGACTACCTGCGCAGTTCGCACGCGACACAGCGCCTCTGGTCACCGCCGCCCCGCACCAATGGCGCCCAGCCTCGCCGCCCCCCTCCACCCCGCGTTTTGGCCGTGCCAAGCCCGCCCCCATGAGCTCCACCAGCTATAAAGCCGGCACAGCGCCCCTCCCTCCCCTCCTTTCTTCTTCCCCGCCAGAGCAGAGCCGAGCTCTGCCCCACGCCACCGCCGTGGAACTCCCTCCTCCGCCCCTCCTCGACCCGAGACAAGCGCTGAAATGGATCCTCCTCAATGCGCCGAAGCTTCCCAGCCCGAGCCCCGCCGCCCTCATCGCCGGAGCGCCGCCGTCCGCGCCGCCCCACAGCCGCCGCCCCTGCTCTCCGCGGCCAGCCCGCCACCAGACACCCCGAGCCACTCCAAGACCACCAATAGGTGCGCCCTGGTTCCCTCTCCGTGCTCCCCCACCTTGCCCTCGCCGCCGTGAATCGCGACCAGGGACCACATTGCAAACGCCCAAATCTTTCTAGGGGGTTTTCTGCTAGTTTCAGGGACCCCTCTGTAAAGAAAGTTTTAACCAAATCAGTGAACTTGTAAAATTCGTATAAAATCGCAGAAAATTCAGAAAAATGCAAACTCAACTGTTCTGGAATCCTTAGAAGAAACTCGACAACTTTTGTTACATAACGTTTCTCAGATTCTCAATATATTTTGCTCTAGATTAAATGGAAGGTTTAATGGACTTCTTTTGTACCCACTGTTGTAGATCAATGCTGATCCTAAATTTTGGGCAGTGAGTTAGTTGCTTGATGTTTAGGACTGTGTAAAAAGATCAGGACCAAAAGCCACCTCTAGATACACCTTTTGTCCAACCTTGTTTTATGCCATAAAGTGATAGAACTAATTTTTCCTGCTGTTCTGCGATGTTTAATGTCATGAAACCTTTTCTGTGTTGTTGTAGTAATACCTAGAGGCCATAGAAAAATTTAGAAACATTTTACTATATGTAACCTGTTCATATGAATTTGTGGTAGGAAAACTTCACTAATTCAAAATAATTAGTAAAGCGCTTAGAAAATGTTCATCTTTTTACTATGAATCACAATAGAGTAGCTGAAGCTGTACAAAAAGTTTCATACATAGAAACCCTGTATAACATCCTGTAGAAAATAATCTTTAATAACATGAGCGTAGCTTGTCCCATTTAATATGCTCTATATCATGTACAATAAAATCTGAAAAATTTACAGTAACACAAAAATGGTTATAGCAACACCCGGTAAAATGATTCGCATCAATACTTGTGTGGTTTGTTCTGTATAAAAATAACTAGATTCTAGCAGTGGTTGTGTATTACATTTTTCATATTTAACATGCTACACAAAAATGTCTGAAATTTTTACAGTGACCTTATCTCTGCATAATGTACTTTGAATAAAAATTTTATTACCAGAAGCTAACTAGATTAGTATTTGTGTTCAACTCATGTTGGTGTTTAAATATAACACAACCCCTTCTTCTTTAATGAAGTTAAATAGATTAAGATGAACTCTATTAACGATTGCCCAGGAAATGTTAAAGTAAATAACTTCACAGCAAAACCTATGTCTTATGAACTGCAACTTTATCGTGAAGGAAATAATGTCAGTTAACTATCACCACCACTTACGCTCATGCATTCATATAGGATCGACGACTCTCGCCGACGGAACGTACGAGTTGGTACCCGCGTCCGAGAGTGAGCAGCGTGAAGCTCAAGTAAATCTAACTGAAGCTCTTGAAGACCCGAGCCCAAGTTCGGAAGAGCCCCAAGCTAACTGTTCACAAGAAGGCAAGCCCCGGAGCATGAACCCTATTTCCTAAACTTATGCAACTTATTACTCTACTTTACTTGTGCATTAAGTTTATAGGAGTTGGATGAAAACTTAGTTGCATGATCCTAGGTACCCATGCTCTGAACACTAGATGCCAGGTCCGATAGAATGCTATGCTAATAGGACTCGGTAAAAGTCGAGTGATTTCCTGTCACTCGCGAGAAATTAGGAGTTGATTGTTTACTACACGCTGCAATCATAAGGACACGGACGGGCTATGGTACGATGTTTACGATTGAGGCCCATCTGTTTAGTGAAAAATGCTAAGGCCACAGTGTGTGGTAGTGGTGGTTAAGTCTTTGAACGTACTAACCACATGCCGAGAATATGGTAATCGGTAAGCTTAAGTGCTAGATTGAACCGAGGCCGGAATATACTCCCCACTGTCTTGAATTCGTTCACATCTAGCTAATGGCGGGTGCATGTGCCGCCATGGCCCGGCTGCGTCCGTGGTCCATGGGGACGTGTAGTCGAGGGCGGTGGGCCTGTTCCGTGAAGCGGGAATTGAAGGGAAAAGTTGCACGTGTGACTCTTGGAGTAACCACGTGACGTGTGTTTAGGTTTCCCTTGCAAGGTTAAGAAATTCGATTCGAATCGTCCGTTTCTCACGGCTATTGAGACTGCTTAACCACTTTTACCCACAGAGTAAAAAGAGGAACAATGATGATGAATGAACTGGTTGGATGAAAATTAATGCTTCACCATGAATGCTATTGGATAGCTGCTTACCTAGAATGGTTAAAGAAAGCTAGAACTTGGAGCTAAAATCTGAAAGTAAGGACCTACTATATATGCTTTTCGGCAAAACAAACCCCTCAAGCCAAAAGCCTCGCATGTCTAGGAGTCGGCTAAGTATACCCCACTAGTCGGGTAAGCCTTGCTGAGTATTAGTATACTCAGCCTTGCTTGTGGCTTGTTTTCAGGTGAGACCTCCGAAGACATGATTGCTAGTTTAGCTTGGCCATGTACTCTTCTCCCTGGTTGGTCGGTGGAATGGGATATGCCCCCGTCCAACGAAGATAATGCCGAGTGATGTCTCGTACGGGCTTCATCGAGACATCCTTATCGTCGGAGTAGCTTTCGTTGTTTTATTTTCCGCTGCAACTTAAACTCTGAAGAACTTATTAGTTATGATCATTGAAGTACTTGGTTTCTAAACTCAAAACTTGGTCTGTAATATTCACTTATGATAATGTTGTAATATTTGCTGGAATGTGGTATTCTTTGGGCTCATCGTCGCATGAGCGTTTGTATGTATGGCGCTCGATCCGCTTACCGTGGTTGTATCGGGAGGTTATACCCGACAGACTAGTGGATTACTCTGTTTGAAGTGTAAGGTTAACCGAGATTGCCCTAATGGTGATGGTTAATACACTTGAGCCGGATTAATTCAGGTGGTTCTGCCACACGGCTGTACCACCGCCAGTCCTCCAACATATGCCGGCACCTCGAACGGTTGTTGATCAGCAGCAGGTGGATTGGACGGCGAGAATAGCGGAGGTAATTTAGGATCAATTCGGCTTGAAGCCGAAAGTACAGACTTACACATACAAGACGCTATATCCATCTGCCTATGACTTGCTGCCATTTCCCCACCGGTACAAGGTGCCTGATTTCACCAAGTTTTCGGGGCTGGACGACACATCCACCGTGGAGCACATTAACAGATTCATCATCCAGTGCGGGGAAGCCGCCACGCAAGATGCTTTTAGGATGCGTCTGTTTTCATCGTCTCTGTCTGGATCGGCCTTCCAGTGGTTCACCACTTTGCCACCTAATTCCATTGTTACTTGGGCCGATTTGGAGAAGCAGTTCCATAAGTACCTCTACGCAAGAGTACACGAGATGAAGCTTTCAGATTTGACCAGCCTCAGGCAGAGGAACGATGAACCGGTAACTGGATACATACAGAGGTTCAGAGAAATCAGGAATAAATGCTACAGTCTGGCTCTGACCGATGCCCAGTTGGCCGATATCGCTTTCCAAGGCCTCTTGCCACAAATCAAGGAAAGGTATGCCTCACAGGAATTTGAAAGCTTAAGCCAGATCGTTCACCGATTGGCAGGTCAGGAAGTCCGTCCGCTTGAGCAGCGAAGGAATTTCCAGAAGAAGGTGGCATATCTAGAAGGGTCTGAATCGGATGGAGAGGAAGAAATCGGCCTAGCAGAGTGGGTGAAAGGCAAAAAGCCAATATCGTGCCCTTTCGGAAAGAAAGAACCAGAGACATTCGGCTTTGACACATCAAAAGCCGATAAGATTTTTGACTTATTACTCCAGGAAGGGCAGATCAAGCTATCTCAGTACCATACCATCCCTTCGGCCGATCAGCTCAAGAAGATGAAGTATTGCAAGTGGCACAATGCCACGTCTCATGACACGAATGAATGCAAGATCTTTCATCAGCAGATACAATCAGCCATCGAGCAGGGAAGGCTCAAGTTTGAAACCCCGGCCAAACCGACAAAGCCGATGAAGATAGACCAGCATCCTTTCCCGGCCCACATGGTTGACACGGGAAGAAATTCACTTCAAACCAAGGTGCTGACGTCGAAATCGGCAAGAAGGAGCGGCGCCATAGATCTCAGGAAGCAGGTCACGGCGGATGAGGTCAAAGGGAAAAGGCAGGCTGAAGACAAGGGCAAAGGATCAGAACGATCGCGCAGACCCGTCACCTCCCAATTCTTGCTCAGCAAATATCGGCGGCAGCAGGAACGATCATGATACCACGACGAGATGATACGCCGGCACGAGGATCACTGGCAATGTCCGTTCTTCATCCATTGCTGGGAGAACGACCTCCGATTGCCGTCAGCCGATAACTGTCCTGAGTGCAATGGATTAAGCTGCAACAATCGCCCGTTTAAAAGATCACGCTCCAGAGATAGAGGATCAGAGCCGATCAATAGAAATCGGCGCGAACAAGAAGGACAGCGCCTTTCAGTGCATGATCGGCTGGGGGGCAGAGTTGACCGGTATCACCGGTCGAAAGGCAGGATCAACCAACAGGATCCACTGGGGGGCAGAATCAGCATACACGATCGGTTGGAAGAGATGGCTGATGATAGGGTGTCAGATGAAAACCCCCTAGGAAGAGAACTAGATTGGGAGCACGCCAGATCATTGGCCAAACCAGTAAACCACAGGTGGTGCCCTGATGGTCTATCCAAATCCCAGAAATAGAGGATCCAACGCCTGCGCCAGTGGGAGCAACAAGAAGAAAAGCAGAGGCAGGTGCTAGAAAAGAGAAACGTCAAGTCTCGGGTCTGGCGCCCCAAGAAAAACAACAGCAAGGAAACGGACAGTCAAGAATCGGCAGCTGAGGTCAACATGGTGTTCATATTGCCAATGGAGTTCATGGCGCCTGTCGATCTAGACAAGGCGACAAGGGTGGAAGAGCAAATGGCGCAGTTGGTATTAGAGCCGATGACAGCCACCTTTGAGAAAAAAGAGGACGAAAAACGGCAACATCTCAAGGCATTATTTCTCAAAGGGCATGTTAACGGACGACCCGTTACCAGGCTACTAGTGGATGGAGGCACCGCAGTCAACATTATGCCACATGCCATGTTCCGGAAGTAAGGCAAAAGTTATGAAGACCTGACCAAGACGGACATGATGCTCATGGACTTCGAAGGAAACGTGTCTCCCGCCCGTGGAGCGCTCTGCGTCGACCTCACCATCGGCAGTAAGACCCTTCCTACTACCTTTTAAATTATTAATGGTAAGGGGTCCTACAACATGTTGCTCGGTCGAGACTAGATACATGCGAATTGTTGTGTCCCATCTACAATGCACCAATGCCTCATGCAATGGGTCAGCGACAGCACAGAGATAGTCACCGCCGATTCCGCCTACAGCGTCGCAGCGGCCGACACGCAACAATGGAGCTGTGAACACGTCAGGTGTATATCTGGCAGGACTTGGAACACTGATGTCCTGAAGGTGTCCGATTTCGTTCTACAGCCGATCCAAGCAGTCGGCTCTGAAAATTCAGAATAGATGGATTAGTTCATCCGAGAAGATGGAAAGCTTGGGCATGGGTTTACGTCGGCCGATTCATTAGAGATGGTGGATTTGGGAGATGGTAGCAAGCCAAGGCCGACGTATATTAGTGCTAACTTGGATACTGGATATAAGTGTAAATTTGTGGCAGAACCACCTGAATTAATCCGGTTCAAGCGCGCTAATCATCACCACAAGGGCAATCAGGGCTAACTCGCACTTCAAACAGAATAATCCGCTGGTCTGTCGGGTAACCTCCCGATACAACCACGGTTTTTGCGGATCGAAGCCACACATACATGTACTCACACGAAGGTGAACCTAGAGTATACAACATTCCACAACTCACGACTCTGGTTCATCACGAATTATTGTTACAATGGAGTTCAAATTTGTAAAACAAGGTAATTCGGATTTCGAAATAAATGAGTTCTTCAGAGTTCAAACAGCGGAAAAGATAACGACAACTACTCGACGGTAAAGGAGGTCTTGATGAAGCCCGTACGAGGCATCACTCGGCATCATCACCGTTGACCGGGGGCGTATCCCATTCCACCGACCAACCAGGAGGAAGGGTACAAGGCCAAGTCAAACTAGCAATCATGTCCTCAAAAGTTTCACCTGAAAACAAGCCACAAGCAAGGCTGAGTATACTAATACTCAGCAAGGCTTACCCGACTAGTGGGGTATACTTAGCCGACTCCTAGACATGCGAGGCTTTTGGCTTGAGGGGTTTGTTTTGCCGAAAAACATATATATAGTAGGTCCTTACTTTCAGATTTTAGCTCCAAGTTCTAGTTTTCTTTAACCATTCTAGGTAAGCAACTATCCAATATCATGCATGGTGGAGAATTATTTTTGCACCCAACAAGATTAATCATTATCCTTGTTCCTCTTCTTACTCTATGTGGTAAAAGGGTCAAGCAGTCTCAGTAACCGCGAGAAACGGACGATTCGAATCGAATTTCTTAACCTTGCAAGGGAAACCAAAACACACGTCACGTGGTTACTCCCAGAGTCACACGTGCAACTTTTCCCTTCAATTCCCGCTTCACGGAACAGGCCCACCGCCCTCGACTACACCTCCCCACAGACCACGGTACGTCGGGCTGTGGCGGCCCATGCACCCGCCATTAGCTAGATGTGAACGAATTCAAGATAGTGGGGAGTATATTCCGGCCTCGGTTCAATCCAGTACTTAAGCTTACCGATCACCATATTCTCGGCATGTGGTTAGTACATTCAAAGACTTAACCACCACTACCACACACTGCGGCCTTAGCATTTTTCACTAAACAGACGGGGCCTCAATCATCAACATAAACATCGTACCATAGCCCCGTCCGTCGACCTTATGATTGCAGCATGTAGTAAACAATCAACTCCTAATTTCTCGCGAGTGACAGGAAATCACTCGACTTTTACCGAGTCTTATAAGCATAGCATTCTATCGAACCTTGCATCTAGTATTCAGAGCATGGGTACCTAGGATCATGCAACTAAGTTTTCATCCAACTCCTATAAACTTAATGCACAAGTAAAGTAGAGTAATAAGTTGCATAAGTTTAGAAAAATAGGGTTCATGCTCCGGGGCTTGCCTTCTTGGGAAAAGCTAGCTTGGGGCTCGTCCGAACTTGGGCTCGGGTCTTCGAGAGCTTCAGTTAGATGTACTTGAGCTTCACGCTGCTCACTCTCGGACGCGGGCACCAGCTCGTACGTTCCGTCGGCGAGAGTCGTCGATTCTAAATGAATGCACCAATATAAGTTATAGTGAGGGTATATGACGATTATTTTCATTCACGTTAAAGTTGTTGTTCACAAAATATCGATTTGGTGGTGAAGTTACTTAGTTGAGATTTCTGTGGGCAATTATTAAAAGTATAACTTAAACTATTAACTTCATTAAACAAGAAGGGGGTTGCGTTATAATAGAAACTGAATTTTCCAAGCACACATGGATTAATCACAACTTCTGGATTAGGTAACTTCTGGTGATGAAATTTTTATTTAGAGCACAATAAGCAGAGACAAAAGCACTGTAAAAATTTCAGACATTTTTATGCAGCAGATTAATTATGAAAAATGAAAAACACAACCACTGCTAGCACCTAGATATTTTTATACAGAACAAACCATTCAAGTATTGAAGCTAAAACTTTTACAGGGTGTTAATCTATCCATAAGTGTGTTACTGTAAAATTTTCAGATTTAGACTTTGCCTACACAGGTTTACAGATATGCCCCTGGAAACTTGCGTGCAGACTCTTTTAAAGATTTCAACCAAAGCAATTGGGTCCATGGGCGGTGCTGGCATGGCGGCCGTCCAGATTCCGGCGAGGGGGCTCGTTGGCGGTGAGGGAAAAATGGTCAGGGAGATCCAGGGAGGTGAGAGTTACCTTGGGTGGCCTTGGTCGGGGTTGGGAGTGGCCGGAGGTGGCTCGTCGGCGCGGAGCAGAGGGGCGGCAACGGGGCGGAACGTCGGCGGCGGTGCTCCGGCAAGAAGGGAACAACGTGGGCTGGTCGAGTAGCTTCGCGGCGCCGAGGGGAAGCCATTTCGAAGCTTGTCTGGTATGGAGGAGCTTCGGTGTGGGCTGTCCATGGAGCAACAAGGAGCGGCGGCGGCGCGGGCGGCGCTGGCAATGCTCCGGTGGCTCTGGGCGATGCTGGGTGGTGCACTGAGCTGCGGTGGGGTGCTATGGTGGTGGTGGAAGACTCAGCTTTGGCAAGGGTTGCCGGAGAGGTGAGCTCCACAGTGAGCTGAGCACGACGGCGTTAATGGTGGCAGCGGCGGCGTTCTGGTGTTTGGGCGCGCGAGGGAGACTCAGCTTGGCCTTTTGTAGGCAGTAGAGGGGCGGGAGGAGGGGCGGGACTTGTCTTTGAGACGCGGCTGCGGGCGGCACGACGGGGGCGCGCGACTGGCCGTGGCGGGCGGTGAACTGAAGCCAGCGTGGCGTGCGGCAGGCGCGGGCAGGGGACTGGGCGCTGAGGATTTGGCGTGTGAAGCTGGAGATCACGCGGCGCGCGGGTGAGACGCGGGTGCGGGCGGCACGACGGGGGCGCGCGACTGGCCGCGGCGGGCGGTGGAAGCCAGCGCGGCGTGCGGCAGGCGCGGGCAGGGGACTGGGCGTTGAGGATTTGGTGTGTGAAGCTGGAGATCACGCGGTGCGCGGGTTGGCGAAGAGGTGCAGCAGCTGCCTTGCCGGGCGGCGAGCGCGGCGACTGGCGGAATGCTGCGAAGACAAGGGCACGGCGCGGTTCGTCTATTGGGCATGGGGGCGGCGAGCAGGGGCGCGGGTGCACGGACAGGGGAGGAACGCGGCGTGTGGGCGCGCGTGCGGGCGCGGCCAGGCATTGGCTTGGCACCTAGCGCGGTCAGGCATCGCTGGCCAAGTGGCCTACGACGACTGCGCAGCGGCGAGGGTCAGGCGAGGCGAGGCCGCAGCAAAGCTGAGGGTCGGGCGAAGCGAAGGGTCGGCGGAGCGAAAAGGGTCGGGCAAAAGCGAGGGTCGGGCGAAACGAATAGGGTCGGGCGACGCGAGGAGAAGATGGGTCTGCAGCACAAAAGAAGAAAACGTAGGGGCTGGTTCGCAAATCCAAGTGTTTCTCAAATTTTTGTGTTGCAACTCAAAAATCCTTCAACGCGAAAGTTGTTCAAAATGGAAAGTTCTACAAGTTTCGTTTCAGGCCAAAGCTTGTTTGAGTTTTAGTTTAGAAGATATTTTAAAAACTATTTAGTTGAAAGTTCTCCTAATTATTTATGCACCGCTTCAAGGTAAAGAGGCTTATTTCGTAATTTAAACACCTGAGGCGTTATAGCCTTCCCCCTTAAAAGAATGTCGCCCCAAGATTCGGACAATAGGCTTAGGGTGGAGGGGGTGTATACCTTCGGTGGAGTTGAGAAAACCCGGGAAATTCTGTTTTAGAAAACTTTCAGTTTCCCATGTGGCTTCTTCCTCCGTTTGATGATTCCATTGAATTTTGTACATTTTAATCACTTTCCTCCTAGTGCTTCTTTCTTTTTGATCCATGATTTTGATAGGGTACTCAACGTATGAGAGGTCGGGCTCTACCAAGATTTCCTGTTGTTTAACAACCTCGGTAGGGACTCGAACACACTTCTTGAGTTGAGATACGTGAAAGACATCGTGGATGGCTGCAAGCTGAGGGGGCAGTCGAATTCTATAGGCTACGGGTCCACAGCGTTCGATGATTTCGTAGGGACCAACATAATGGGGAGATAGTTTTCCTTTGACTCCGAATCGTTGGACACCCTTGGTTGGTGAAACTCGAAGGTAGACGTGGTCACCAACTTCAAATTTTAGTGGCTTTCTCCTTCTGTCGAAATAGCTCTTTTGTCTGGATTGTGCGGCTCTAAGGTTTTCTTGTATTACTTTCACTTTTTCTTCTGCCTCGATTACCAAGTCTGGTCCAAATATTTTGCGTTCTCCGGTCTGTGACCAACTCAAAGGGGTTCGACACCTTCGTCCGTATAAGGCCTCAAATGGTGCCATTTTCAAACTCGCTTGATAGCTATTGTTATATGAGAACTCTGCTAGGGATAGGCATTTGTCCCACCTCTTGTCATAGTGAATGACGCAAGCTCTAAGCATGTCTTCGAGAATTTGGTTTACTCTTTCCGTTTGTCCGTCAGTTTGAGGATGATAAGCTGAGCGTCAAATCAATTTAGTACCAAGAGAAGCTTGCAATTGTTCCCAAAAACGTGCTATAAACTGAGTACCACGATCGGAAATAATAGTCCTCGGCACTCCATGTAGGCAAACAATGCAATCGAGATAAATCTCAGCATATTTCTTGGTGGTATAGTGTGGCAGAACCACCTGAATTAATCCGGCTCAAGTGTATTAACCATCACCATTAAGGCGTTCTCGGTTAACCTTACACTTCAAACGGAGTAATCCACTGGTCTGTCGGGTATAACCTCCCGATACAACCACGGTGCACGGATCGAGCGACGTACATACAAATACTCATGCGACGATGAGCCCAGAGAATACCACATTCCAGCAAATATTACGATATTAACATAAGTAAATATTACAGGCCAAGTTCTGAGCTTAGAAACCAAATACTTCAATTAACATGAATAAGTTCTTCAGAGTTAAGTTGCAGCGGAAATAAACGACGGAAACTACTCGACGATACAGGATGTCTCGATGAAGCCCGTACGAGACATCACTCGGCCTTATCTCCGTTGGACGGGGGCGCATCCCATTCCACCGACCAACCAGGGGGAAGAGTGCAGGGCCAAGTCAAGCTAGCAATCATATCTTCGAAGGTCTCACCTGAAATGAGCCACAAGCAAGGCTGAGTATACTAATACTCAGCAAGACTTACCCGAGTAGTGGAATCTACTCCACCGACTCTAGACATGCAAGGCTTTTTGGCTCAGGGGTTTGTTTTGCCGAAAAGCGTCTACAAGTGGGTCCTTACTTTCAACTTTTTAGCTCAAGATTCTAGTTGCATTAACCATTCTAGATAAGCAGCTAGCTAGAAGCATACATGGTGAAGCATTTAATTTTTCATCCAACCAGTTCATTCATCATCATTGTTCCTCTTCTTACTCTGTGGGTAAAAATGGTTAAGCAGTCTCAATAGCCGTGAGAAATGGACGATTCCAATCGAATTTCTTAACCTTGCAAGGGAAACCCAAACACACGTCACGTGGTTACTCCCTAGAGTCACACGTGCAACTTTTCCCCTTTCTTTCCGGGTCGTGGATCGGGGCTACCCTCCGAGAGTACAAGAGCTCCACGCCACGGTTCGGCGCCGGGTCGTGACCACTCTCTGCACTCGCCATATGCACATGGGACCGAAGTTCAAAGGGTAGGATGCCGTCCCCTTGCCGGGCCGATCAGGTACTTAAGCTTACCGATTCCCATAATCTCGGCATGTGTTTAGTACGTTCAAAGACTTAACCATCACTACCACACCCTGCGGCCTTAGCATTTTTCACTAGACAGACGGGCCTCAATCGTAACCATCGTTACGTAACCCGTCCGTGTCCTTATGATTGCAGCGTGTAGTAGTCATTCAACTCCTATTTTCTCGCGAGTGACAGGAAATCACTCGACTTTTACCGGAGTCCTATTAGCACAGCATTCTATCGAACCTTACATCTAGTTTTCAAGCAAGGGTTCCTGACATCATGCAACTAAGTTTTCATCCAACTCCTATAAACTTAATGCACAAGCAAAGAGTAATGAGTTGCATAATTTCGGAAAGAAGGGGTTATGCTCCGGGGCTTGCCTTCGCAGTTCGCTTGGGGATCTCCCGAACTTGGGCTCGGGTCTTCAAAAGCTTCAGTTAAATTTGCTTGAGCTTCACGCTGCTCACTCTCGGACGCGGGCACCAGCTCGTAAGTTCCGTCGGCGAGAGTCGTCGATTCTACATGAATGCACAAGTTTAAGTTGTGGTAACGGTACTTGATACGATTTAAGAGTGATTACTACAATGGATAGTTTCTGGTCAGGAAATTTTGGATTTAGGCACATCAAGGAAAGATGTGCTTACTGTAAAATTTTCAGCCAATTTTATGTAACAGATTAATTATGAAAAATACATTGCATAGTTGCTGTTAGATCCTTGTTCTTTTTGTACAGAACAATTGGTGCAACAAATGAGTCTAAGATTTTTACAGAGCTCTCACTTGAGCATGCAGAAGCTACTGTAATTTTTGTAGGATTTATCATGCAGTATCCAGAGCATAGAAAATATGACATTCTACACCTAGGCTATTCAAAGATTCATTTTTACAGGACCCTACACAGGGTTTTTGTCCATGGAACTTTTTACACAGCAACCTCTACCATAGTTTATCTCCCAGTAAAAATTTGAGAATTTTCCAAGCTAAGATACTATTTGCTTGATTTAATGTATGTTATTAGCACATAAATCAAATAAGTAGGTTATTTTGAGATAAAAAGTCTCCTAATTTTTCTCTGGCTTCTAGGTACCAATACATTAGCATAGGAAAAGTTTCAATGGGTGACTCACCACCTAACTGCAGGGATAAAACATTCTACTTACACATGAATTAAAACTAAGTTTAACAAACAGTAGAGCTAGAGATGGAATTTGGGCCTGATCTTTTTACACAGTCCTAAACATCAAGCAACTAATTCACTGCCCAAAATTTAGGGTCAGCATTGTTCTAGAACAGTGGGTACAAAATAAGTCCATTAAAGCTTCTATTTAAAGTAGAGCAAAATATTATGAGATTCTGAGAAAACTTTTGTAACAAAAGTGGTAGAGTTTGTTCTGAGGATTCCAGAACAGTTGAGATTGCATTTTTCCGAATTTTCTACGATTTTATACGAATTTTACAAATTCACTGAATTTGAATCTAGGTTTGAAACTTTCATTTACAACCAGGTCCTTGAATCTTACGCTCAGACCCTTCTAAAGATTTAAATTCTTGCAATTAGGTCCTCAGGCGGCTCGGGTACGGCGGCCGGCCGAAATTCCGGCGAGGGGGCTCGCCGGCGGCGAGGGGCGACGGTCGGGGAAGGTTCAGGGGTGCGAGGGCTACCTTGTGGGGGTGTTGTTCAGGTGGGGGACGGCCGGGAAGGGCTCGCCGGCGTTGGAGTAGAGGCGGCGGCGGCGCGGCTCGCGTCGACGGCGGTGCTCCGGCGGGCTTGGGGCGGCGTGGTCCAGTCGGTGAGCTTCAGTGGCGCGTGGGGAAGCTACTCAGGGGCTCGGCTTGGACGGAGGGGGTCGGGGTCGTGCTATCCACGGCGAGCAGGGGCGGCGGCGGCGGCGGCAGTGCGGGCGGCGGCGCTCCGGTGGCTCTGGGTGGCGTTGGGTGGGTCGGCGAGCTTCGGTGTGGTGATGTAGTGGTGGCTGGCGCTTCAATTTGGGCAGGGGGCGGCTGTGGAGGGCTGTCCACGGGCGGATGGTGCTCGGCGGCGGCGATGGCGACGGCGAGGCGTTCTGGGCTGCGGTGGCTCGCGCGCGTGGCCGGGGTGGTGCTTTTATAGGGACAGGAGGGGGTGTGGAGGTGCCTGGGCGACGCGCGGGGCGGGGCACGGCAACGGCGTGCACTGGCCGCGGCGGGCGGCGGCAGAACGCTGGCGCGACGTGCGGCAGCGCGGGCGCGGTGACTGGGCGGCCGCGATATGGCGTGAGCGCGGTGAGATAGTGCCGGGCGCGGAGTGGGGAAGCAGCAGCGGCAGCGGCTCGGGCGGAGGGCGGGCGCGGCGACTGGTGGGGCGCGGGGGCCGGCGCGGCACGGCGGATCGCGGCGACTGGGCGGCCGGGCGGCGGGCTGGGCGCGGCAGCACGCGCGGGCGCTGACTGGCCACGCGGCGTGGGGGCGGGGCAAAGCCGGCCGTGGCGGGGTGGTGCGGCGGCCACTGGCCTGGCGCTTCGCACCGATCAGGCGACGCCGGCCACCTGGCGCGCGGCGGGCGGGCGAGCGCGCGCGGTGCAGCAGAGGAGGGGGGGGGGGGGGGGGGCAAACGAGGGACCTGGATGCAAGAATTTGGAAAACTTCAGGGGGCTGGGTGCAAACAGGGCGTTTTCTCCTCTTTCTGATTTGAATTTCAAAAACTTTTGAACACGAAAGTTGTTCAAAATAAAAAATTCTACAACTTTGGTTTCAGGCAAAAACCCATTTGGCTTATGGTTTGAAAGTTAAATTTAAAAGTTCAAAAGTAACCAATGTGCTCAAATTAAATTTGAATTCCAACTGAACCCGTTTTAATTCTTTCCACCCTCTCATTAGTTGGTTTAAAACATAGAGTTAGGCTAATGACATTGATTTTGGAATTGTAATTACCAAGGTTGTCACATATAGGTGGTGTGTACCAGAAGAAAATGTGCCGTCTTCGTGAGCCTATCAACGATAACCCATATGGAATCGTGTTTCTGCGCGGTACTTGGCAATCCAACAATGAAATCCATACTTATGTCCTCCCATTTCCATGAGGGTATAGGCAACGGTTGAAGTGTACCGGCTACTTTCAAGTGGCTGGCTTTTACTCTCTGACATGTGTCGCATTCTGAGACATATTTAGCGATTTCCCTTTTCATCCTAGTCCACCAGAAATTTTGCCTAAGGTCTTGATACATTTTGTTACTGCCGGGGTGAATGCAAATTTTGGAAAGGTGTGCCTCATCCAGAATTTTGTTACGGAGTTCATGATTCTTGGGAACGACTATGCGACTTTCGAACCATAGAACTCCCTTATGGTCCTGGAGAAAACATTTGTATTTCTCTTCTCCTAGAGAGAGTTTTTGTTTGATGATCTTACTTCATCGTGCAGTTGTGCAATGATGATCTGGTCGTGAAGAGTGGGCTCGACTGAGATGTGATTCAGAGTGCCTTGGAAAATCATTTCCAAACTAAGCTTCCTTAATTCTGAACATAATGTCTCATTATAGTTTTCCAATGATAGGCAATGGCAATGGGCCTTGTGGCTGAGCGCATCCGCGACTGCATTAGCCTTGCCGGGGTGATAGTGCACCTCGAGATCATAATCCTTGATTAATTCTAGCCATCTCCTTTGCCTCATATTCAGATCGGCTTGGGTGAAGATATATTTGAGACTCTTGTGATCGGTGTACATGTTACAACGAATGCCCATGAGATAATGTCTCCATATTTTTAGAGCATGAATGACTGCTGCTAACTCGAGATCATGGGCTGGATAATTCTGCTCATGGGGCCGAAGGGCTCATGAAGCATAGGCGATAACTTGATTCTTGTGCATAAGCACACAACCAAGACCAGTGCCAGATGCGTCGCAGTAAACATCGAATGGCTTGGTGTTATCGGGTTGAGCTAACACAGGGGCTGTAGTCAAGCGTTCTCTGAGAGTGTGGAAAGCTTCTTCACATTTCTCATCCCACACAAACTTTACTCCCTTTTTCAATAGTTCAGTCATAGGCTTAGCAATCCTGGAAAAATCCGGAATGAAACGGCGATAGTAGCCGGCTAAACCAAGAAAACTGCGAATCTGATGAACCGAGGTGGGAGGTTTCCAATCCATCACTTCTTGTACCTTGCTGGGCTCAACGGCTATGCCTTTGCTAGAAATAGTGTGACCCAAGAACTTCACACTATCCAACCAGAATTTGCACTTAGAAAATTTAGCATAGAGCTGATGGTCTCTGAGACGCTGAAGAACAACGTGCAGGTGCTTAGCGTGCTGTTCCTCATTCTTGGAGTAGATCAGGATGTCATCAATGAAAACTACGACGAATTTATCGAGTTCGGGCATGAAGACCGAATTCATGAGATACATGAAATAGGCAGGGGCATTGGTGAGTCCGAAGGACATGACCAAGAATTCATATAGTCCATATCATGTGGAAAAGGCAGTCTTCGAAATATCGCATGGGCGAATCTTTATCTGATGATATCCCGATCGAAGGTCAATCTTGGAGAAAACTCTAGCTCCAGATAATTGATCAAAGAGAACGTCGATGCGGGGAAGTGGGTATTTAGTTTTAACAGTTACCACATTGAGAGGTCGGTAGTCCACACATAATCTTAAACTGTCATCCTTTTTCTTTACAAAAAGGGCCGAACATCCCCAAGGTGATGCGCTAGGACGAATGAAGCCTTTGTCCAGTAATTCTTGGAGTTGTGTTTTCAGTTCGGACAATTCCTTAGGTGGCATCCTATATGGTCTTTTGGAGATAGGTGCAGTACCTGGCTGCAGTTCAATAACGAACTCAATGTCCCTATTTGGTGGCATTCCGGGTAAGTCATCCAGGAAGATATCGGCATACTCGCATACCACTGGAATATTCTCTAGGTTGACCCCTTCCATCACGAAAGCACAAGAATTTGTGCACTCCCGTAACGGTAGGTAAAGGGTAGTGGCTCCGTGACTAGGCGAATTTATCTCAACGGCTCGGGAAGAAAGGTCCAGTGTGACTCCATGCATAGTCATCCAGTTCATTCCCAAAATAATATCCATACCGTCAAGGGGTAAAAGGACAAGGTCTGTGTTGATGATTTTACTTCCCAACTTTATCGGTACCAGCCTTATTATTTGGTTGGAAGCAATTTTTCCACCCGGTGTTGATATCATATACGACTCTTTTGTGTGACAAACATTCAAGCCTACTTTTGCACCAAACTTTGCACTAATGAAACTATGTGATGCACCAGAATCAAATAATATGACTGCGGGCTTGTTATGGATAGAGAATGTACCCGTCATCACTGGTGCTCCTTCAGGAAGTTCTGCAAGGGTGGTGAAGTTGATGCGTCCTTGTTTGACCTGAAGGGTCTGCCTCTTGCCTTTGTTCTTATTGTTCTGGTTAGAGTTCTGGCCCTGATTTGGCTGCCTAGGTTGAGGGCATTCGCGAGCGAAATGACTGGAACTCCCGCACTTGAAACAACGATTGGTGATGCTCGGTCGAAGAAACTGCTGAGTAGCGGGTCGGGGTCCAGTTTTTTGAGGCACAGGGGGTCGTACAACACCTTGTTGTTGCCGGGGCCTGATAAACCAACGCCCTGGCCGAGGGGCTTTCGGTGGAGCTGTAGGCGCAGCATTTCGCACCAAGCGATACCTCGGTGGCTGAGCACCCCAGGGTCCAGCTGGCGCCTTCCTCTTCTTTTCAGCCCGATGAGCCTCAATACAGTCCTCTTGAGTGATGGCCATGTTGACTAGCTCATTATATGTATCGGCTTTGACAAGATTCAATCATTCCTTGAGTTTAGTACTCAGACCTCTGCGGAAACGATCACGCTTCTTGGCATCTGTGTCTGCGTGATAGCCCGCGTATTGGCACAGGTTGTTGAAGGCCTGAGCATACTGAAGTGCAGTGCGGTTACCCTGAGTGAGAGCTAAAAACTCATTTAGCTTTCTTTCCATGAGACCTTCAGGGATATGGTGTGCCCGGAACGCAGTTTTGAATTCATCCAAGGTGACAACGTGATCAGCGGGGAGCATAGCAAAATAGTGGTCCCACCATAGACGAGCTGTACCACGAAGTTGCTGCGCGGCAAAGCGGGCCTTGTTTGCATCCGAACATGGGACCACAAGTAGAGAAAACTTGGACTCGATTTTGCGAATCCAAGCGTCAGCATCCAAGGGTTCCTCCGTCTTGTGAAACAAGGGAGGCTGGGTCCCAAGGAAATCCGTGTAACCAGTGGCTTGAGGTTGGTGAACATTGTGCCCACCCCGCTGCTGGTGCTGTCCTTGCACGAGCTGGCGAAGCAACTCGGTTTGAGCGGCCATTACTTCAACCAAGCTGGGTGGTGGTGGCGGTTGTGGCTGTGATCCACTTGCGCTAGCACCAAAACCATCCGGGTTACCACGGGTTGCTCCAACCATCTGAAAAGGTGAATGCTTATTATTAGCAATGTGATCCATATTGCTTCCATGATTTAAAAGTTTTAACGCGGAACAGTAGACTTCCAAAAGGTCATGGATAGAATCGTGGGCATAAAACTGTCTGCCATAAGAAATTTATAACTCTTGGTAGGTTCATCCAAAATTTCTCATATTTTGGTAGGGGGTAGGGAATTTAGACATGTACAACTTTGGTATTTAGCTTAGATGCTAAATCAATGGCCAAGATGGTCGAAAGATTCACTTTTTGCTTCGCTGGTTTGACTGTTTTTCAGCAGAACGAGTTATAGTATCTTGCCTATAACTCAAACAAGAAAGATCCAATAGTGCTGAAATTTTGTGAGAACCTAGATCACAAAATTTAGGACAAGTTTGGTATTCAACACTCAGTCCAGAAATGTAAGGAGGCACGGGTAAAAATTCCGACAAGTTTCTGCAATTGCAGATTCAACTGCTTTCCAATATCTCAATCAAACTACCAAGTTTTTAGTCATGGTCTACATGATTAGAGTATCCAATGGTCCAGTTGTACCCACCACAAAAGAGGTGCTCAACTCTTAGTTAGCCTATTACAACACTTGCCAAAAGTTTAGGCTACACTATCGAGGAGTATATGCAAAAGTCCTCCTAGGTCATCGGCTAGAAGTCGTCGAGGTTGTTGACGGACGACTCGCTGTGAGTAGGAGAGTGAGCTCCCATCGGAGGTGGCTGCAGTGCCTCACCCTCAAAGTCCATTCCTGAAACACCATCAATCTCCTGTGGCTCCTCCTCATCTTCCTCCATAGCCACCATGTCGGGAGGGGCATTCTGGTCATGGTGCCACTGAATGTGCTCATTAGCATCCTCCAACTCAAGGTTCAGATCATGGAGCTGCTCCTCCAAGTGTGCTATCATGTCATCTCTCTCACCCATGAGAGTGTCGTGCTCCTGCACCTGGCCCTCAAGTTGGCCAATCCGGGTGTCTCTATCCTCGAGTTCCTCACTGAGTTCCTTAATCTGCTCATCCCTGGTATCTGCCATCATGTGGTAGGCCTGTGCAAGATCAGAAAGCTGCACAAGCGCCTGACTCTGGAGAGTCTGAAGTCGGTAGAGTGCATTCATGCACCGCATGGAGGTCTCGATGGTCTCCTGGGCATGAAAGTCCACCAAGTACTGTGAGTGCTGCACCCTGTTGAGCCAAAAGGGGTCGTTGTCCTGGGCAGCAGGAAACAAACCAATAGGAGTGAGCGTGACAGCCTCGGGGTACTGTGCACAGAAAGTGGTGAGCGCCCTCATGGCGGCAAGCTCCCAAGTATCAGCCAAACGGCGACCAACAGCCTCAATCTCCAAGGCGGGCCACTCCGGGTGTAGCGGGTGCGGAAAAATGGTCACGTTGACACGACACTGGGTAACTCCATTCTCTGCAAACTCCAGTCCGGCGTAACGTGGGGGAATTGGATAGCCCGCGGTGCGCAAAACGTCCCACAAAATAGAGGGAAAGCCCTCCCAATGGAGACACTGCGAGTGAACGCGTCCATCCTCATCCACCATCATGGCAATAGGCTCGGCCATCTGAACAAAAGATCAAATGGAGCGAGATAGCGAAAAACTGTGAATAGTATAGCGAACAGGTTCCAGACCGTGCACTAAAATAGCCATAACTTCAACAGTTCTGGTCCAAAAATTCTCAACTTTTACCAGAGCATTCCTAAGGTATTCGTGAACAACTTTGCTAGTCAACTTCAGAGCTAGATAAGTCTCTAAGATGGTCTTTCTCTTCAGGTTTTACCTTACTGTCTACCCAGAAATTTCAGTGAATAGTGGGCCAACATTTCGTGCACCAGGGAAAATCTACCCAGCCAAAAATTACCAAATTTTAACAGTAGCTGACTGAGTAAATTTTCAACAAGTCTTGTGTTGAACACTTTTGCAGAAAACTGTAGTAAGGGGGCATAAAAATTTATGTGGCTGAACTGCTTATTTTGGACAGAAACTGACACACCAAGGTGTTTGTTGTTTCTCATTACCCTCATGTCCAGAATTTTTCATATTTAGACAGGAGGTAGAATACGAATTTTGGAACAAGGCTTTTAACCTGAGTTTCTTTAGAAAGGTTCATTTGCTCAGCTTAATAATTTCATCTTTTAAGATAAGGCAGAAAGTGACCGGTTTGCTAGATAATCCTTATGCATGACAATCGCGTGGGCGCATGAACCTTGCCACTCTCACGCATCGCATTTTCAATTTTAGATTTATATAGTCATGATGCATGCACGTCCTATTCATCCTCACAAAATAAACAATTGCCAAATAGCTTTGGTCTTACGAAGTTAGTTTCGGTGGCATACACAATACGGCTCTCACTATAATAGCCAGTCGAGAAAACTCTAATCATTCTTAAATTTATCGCAATCGCGGTTAGTGTACCTGCAGAAGGTTGATATAGCATATATATATCCACTGAACCTTTCTGCCAGCACTCATGAAAGCGTCTGTAATCATTACCGTTCACTATAGAAACGGCATCCCTACAATTCCCGCCGTACAGACGACGTTAACATACGCTATCGAAATAGCGTATTCACGGGGGGTACCGTCTTGAGACGGGGGTATGAACAGTGATCGCCATACCCTGCGCCAAACCTTCTACTCCCAATATAATCAACTAAACGTTGGTATATTGGCAGCACCTCAAGTAAGCCACTGCTTGAGGGCAGCGTTCGGCTCGCATCACCGACAGGAAGGCCACGCTCTCTCAGTTGGCTGAGGATTCTTACCTTCTTACCTTAGCGATGAGTGCGTCGTTACGGAATTTAAGGGTCGACTGTGCATAAAAGTAAGTTTTGACAGAAAGTAATGTGCTGGAAGTCAGTAGATAATATTCGTAAGTTAGATAGCCACCTAGTAACTTTCCCAAATAATCCCTTAGGGCTTTACGAACTAGACACCATCCTTAACGAACCAACGCATTTTCCAACACAATTTTTGTGGTCAAGTTTTAGGAAAATGAGTTTTTAAGGCTTGTTGCATTCTCTGGCGTATGCATTCCGGCTCTGGTGCCAGCTGTGGCACCAGCTACGACTCTGATACCAGCTGTGGCAGAACCACCTGAATTAATCCGGTTCAAGCACGCTAATCATCACCACAAGGGCAATCAGGGCTAACTCGCACTTCAAACGGAATAATCCACTGGTCTGTCGGGTAACCTCCCGATACAACCACAGTTTTTGCGGATTGAAGCCACACATACATGTAATCACACGAAGGTGAGCCCAGAGTATAAACCTTTCCACAATTCATGACTCCGGTTCATCACGAATTATTGTTACAATGGAGTTCAAATTTGTAAAACAAGGTACTTCGGATTTCGAAATAAATGAGTTCTTCAGAGTTCAAACAGCGGAAAAGATAACGACAACTACTCGACGGTAAAGGAGGTCTCGATGAAGCCCGTACGAGGCATCACTCGGCATCATCACCGTTGGCCGGGGGCGTATCCCATTCCACCGACCAACCAGGAGGAAGGGTACAAGGCCAAGTCAAACTAGCAATCATGTCCTCGAAAGTTTCACCTGCAAACAAGCCACAAGCAAGGCTGAGTATACTAATACTCAGCAAGGCTTACCCGACTAGTGGGGTATACTTAGCCGACTCCTAGACATGCGAGGCTTTTGGCTTGAGGGGTTTGTTTTGCCGAAAAACATATATATAGTAGGTCCTTACTTTCAGATTTTAGATCCAAGTTCTAGCTTTCTTTAACCATTCTAGGTAAGCAACTATCAAATATCATGCATGGTTGAGAATTATTTTTGCATCCAACAAGATTAATCATTATCCTTGTTCCTCTTCTTACTCTATGTGGTAAAACGGACGTTCGAATCGAATTTCTTAACCTTGCAAGGGAAACCTAAACACACGTCACGTGGTTACTCCCAGAATCACATGTGCAACTTTTCCCTTCAATTCCCACTTCACGGAACAGGCCCACCGCCCTCGACTACACCTCCCCACAGACCACGGTACGTCGGGCTGTGGCGGCCGATGCACCCGCCATTAGCTAGATGTGAACGAATTCAAGACAGTGGGGAGTATATTCCGGCCTCGGTTCAATCCAGTACTTAAGCTTACCAATCACCATATTCTCGGCATGTGGTTAGTACGTTCAAAGACTTAACCACCACTACCACACACTGCGGCCTTAGCATTTTTCACTAAACAGACGGGGCCTCAATCATCAACATAAACATCGTACCATAGCCCCGTCCGTCGACCTTATGATTGCAGCATGTAGTAAACAATCAACTCCTAATTTCTCGCGAGTGACAGGAAATCACTCGACTTTTACCGAGTCCTACAAGCATAGCATTCTATCGAACCTTGCATCTAGTATTCAGAGCATGGGTACCTAGGATCATGCAACTAAGTTTTCATCCAACTCCTATAAACTTAATGCACAAGTAAAGTAGAGTAATAAGTTGCATAAGTTTAGAAAATAGGGTTCATGCTCCGGGGCTTGCCTTCTTAGGAAAAGCTATCTTGGGGCTCGTCCGAACTTGGGCTCGGGTCTTCGAGAGCTTCAGTTAGATGTACTTGAGCTTCACGCTGCTCAATCTCGGACGCCGGCACCAGCTCGTACGTTCCGTCAGCGAGAGTCGTCGATTCTATATGAATGCACCAATATAAGTTATAGTGAGGGTATATGACGATTATTTTCATTCACGTTAAAGTTGTAGTTCACAAAACATCGATTTGGTGGTGAAGTTACTTAGTTGAGATTTCTGTGGGCAATTATTAAAAGTATAACTTAAACTATTAACTTCATTAAACAAGAAGGGGGTTGTGTTATAATAGAAACTGAATTTTCCAAGCACACATGGATTAATCACAACTTCTGGATTAGGTAACTTCTGGTGATGAAATTTTTATTTAGAGCACAATAAGCAGAGACAAAAGCACTGTAAAAATTTCAGACATTTTTATGCAGCAGATTAATTATGAAAAATGAAAAACACAACCACTGCTAGCACCTAGATATTTTTATACAGAACAAACTATTCAAGTATTGAAGCTAAAACTTTAACAGGGTGTTAATCTATCCATAAGTGTGTTACTGTAAAATTTTCAGATTTAGATTTTGCCTACAACAGGGGGTACATTTAAAGTCTATTAAACCTTCCATTTAACTTATAGTAAGATTTAGTAAGCAACTGAATAAATGCATGTAACAGAAGTTGTAGATTTTCATCTAAGGATCCCAGAACAATGGGTTTGTATTTTTTTCGATTTTTCTACGAATTTAAATGAATTTTACAAGTTCGCTGTGTTTGATTTCAAAGTTTGCACACAGGTTTACAGATATGCCCCTGGAAACTTGCGTGCAGACTCTTTTAAAGATTTCAACCAAAGCAATTGGGTCCCTGGGCGGCGCTGGCATGACGGCCGTCCAGATTCCGGCGAGGGGCTCGTTGGCGGCGAGGGAAAAATGGTCGGGGAGATCCAGGGAGGTGAGAGTTACCTTGGGTGGCCATGGTCGGGGTTGGGAGTGGCCGGAGGTGGCTCGTCGGCGCGGATCAGAGGGGCGGCAATGGGGCGGAACGTCGGCGGTGGTACTCCGGCGAGAAGGGAACAATGTGGGCTGGTCAAGTTGCTTCACGGCGCCGAAGGGAAGCCGTTTTGAAGCTTGTCTGGGACGGAGGAGCTTCGGTGTGGGCTGTCCACGGAGCAACAAGGAGCGGCGGCGGCGCGGGCGGCGCTGGCAATGCTCCGGTGGCTCTGGGCGACGCTGGGTGGTGCAGTGAGCTGCGGTGGGGTGCTGTGGTTGTGGTGGAAGACTCAGCTTTGGCAAGGGTGGCCGGAGAGGTGAGCTCCACGGTGAGCTGAGCACGACGGCGTTAATGGTGGCGGTGGCAGCGTTCTGGTGTTTGGGCGCGCGAGGGATACTCAACTTGGCCTTTTGTAGGCAGCAGAGGGGCGGGAGGAGGGGCGGGACTTGTCTGTGAGACGCGGGTGCGGGGGGCACGACGGGGGCGCGCGACTGGCTGCGGCGGGCGGTGAACAGAAGCCAGCGCGGCGTGCGGCAGGCGCGGGCAGGGGACTGGGCGCTGAGGATTTGGCGTGTGAAGCTGGAGATCACGCGGCGCGTGGGTTGGGCGAGGAGGTGCAGCAGCTGCCCTGCCGGGCGGCGAGCGCGACGACTGGCGGAATGCTGCGGAGACACAGGCACGGCGCGGTTCGTCTATTGGGCATGGGGGCGACGAGCAGGGGCGCGGGTCGCCGGCGCGCGCGTGGCGTGCGCGGACAGGGGAGGAACGCGGCGTGTGGGCGCGCGTGCGGGCGCGGCCAGGCATTGGCTTGGCACCTAGCGCGGTCAGGCATCGCCGGCCAAGTGGCATGCGGCGACTACGCAGCGGCGAGGGTCGGGCGAGCCGAGGCCGCAGCGAAGCCGAGGGTCGGGCGCAGCGAAGGGTCGGCGGAGCGAAAAGGGTCGAGCGAAAGCGAGGGTCGGGCAAAACGAACAGGGTCGGGCGATGCGAGGAGAAGATGGGTCTGCAGCGAAAAAGAAGAAAAGGTAGGTGTTGGTTCGCAAATCCAAGTGTTTCTCAAATTTTTATGTTGCAACTCAAAAATCCTTCAACGCGAAAGTTGTTCAAAATGGAAAGTTCTACAAGTTTCGTTTCAGGCCAAAGCTTGTTTGAGTTTTAGTTTAGAAGTTATTTTAAAAACTATTTAGTTGAAAGTTCTCCTAATTATTTATGCACCGCTTCAAGGTAAAGAGGCTTATTTCGTAATTTAAACACCTGAGGCGTTACAAAATTGATAAGTTTATTAAAAGAATTCAAGGATTGCTTTGCTTGGGAATACCATGAGATGCCTGGTCTAGACCGGACCATTGTTGAACACCGGTTACCTATAAAATCAGGATATCGGCCATATCAGCAACTCGCACGACGGTGCAACCCCAAGATTCTACCTGATATAAAGGCCGAGATCACAAGATTGATTGAAGAAGGATTTATCCGGCAATGCTGCTACGCCGAATGGATTTCTAATATTGTACCCGTGTATAAAAAGAACGGAAAGCTGCGCGTGTGCATCGACTTCAGGAACCTGAATCAGGCTACACCAATGGACGGATATCCAATGCCGACGGCCGATGTCTTGATAGATGTTGTCGCAGGACACAAAGTCATCAGTTTCATGGATGGTAATGCCGGGTACAATCAGATATTAATGGCCGAAGAAGATATCTCGAAAACGGTTTTCAGGTGTCCAGGTCACCTTGGTCTATTCGAGTGGGTTGTAATGACCTTTGGGTTAAAGAACGCCGGTGCTACATATCAGCGGGCCATGAACTATATCTTTCACAAGCTCATTGGCACATCGGTGGAAATTTACATAAATGATGTTCTGGTCAAGTCAAAAGGTCATCAGGAACATCTAGCCGATTTACAGGAAGTACTGGAGTGCACAAGGAAGCATGGTTTGAAGATGAACCCGAAGTGCCACAGCCTGGTAAGCCGTTCAAATTATACTTATCGGCTGATGAACAAGCTATTGGATTGGCGTTGGTACAGGAGTTTGAAGGAAAAGAACGGGTGGTATATTATGTCAGCAGAAGACTCCTAGACGCCGAAACAAGATATTCCCCGGTGGAAAGGTTGTGCCTGTGTTTATACTTCTCGTGTACCAAGCTCATGCACTATTTGTTATCCGCAGAATGCATAGTGGTATGCAAAGATGACGTGGTGAGATATATGCTGTCACTGCCGATTTTGAAAGGACGGATTGGAAAATGGATCCTGGCTCTGTCAGAATTTGACTTAAGGTACGAACGCCAAAGCTGTCAAGGGTCAAGTCATGGCCGATTTCGTAGCCCAACATTGTGGACCGGAAGTTGCTGTCGTTGAACCGATTCCATGGACTCTGTACTTCGATGGTTCTTCGTGTGGAGCCGGATCAGGAATCGGCATTGTTCTTGTATCGCCTCGGGGGGCAAGTTATGATTTCTCTCTGCCGAAAGAAGCATCCGCAACCAATAACCAGGCGGAATATCGAGCCGTCCTAAAAGGTATCCAATTATTAAAGGAAGTCAAAGCTGATGCAGTCAAGATTTTTGGAGATTCCATGCTCATTGTGGATCAGTTAACGGCCCGTCCGACGCCATGAAGCGAACCGGCTACTCCTTGGCCGAGGCCTGCGTCGCCGGGTCGCGCCGCCGCTCCCCCTCTGCCCATGCCTCTGGCTCCCCGCCACGCGTGGAGCGACCCTACGACTCCTCGACGTCGCCATCGCTTGGCGGTTTCTTGTCGCCCTCCGACGCCGGCGAACTCAACCCGCTGTTGCCCGCGGATGTAGGCAGTCGAGGTGCTGGGGGCTCCCCAGGGCATTCCTAGCTTCCTCCAGTGGTGGTGGCGCCTTCCTCCTCCACCCCCGCGCCCTCGTCGTCGTCGCAGCCCTCGTCATTGACGGTCACCCTTCCTGCGCCCGATTACGACTCCGACACCCAGACGGAGACGGACTTGTTCACCCTTCCTGCGGCCTTCTTCTACGACTCCGACACCCTTCCTGCGGCCTTCTATGACTCCGACACCTAGACGGAGACGGACTCGTTCACCCTTCCTGCGGTCTTCTACGACTCCGACGACGCCGACTCCGACACCTAGACGGAGACGGATGAGTCCGACGACCAGAACCGTGGCTACATCAAATCAGTCCCCCGCAGCTCCGCTCTGCGCATCTACCGCCACGCCGACGGCATCTGCAGGTGCCATGTCTGCCCCGGCTTGAGGCAACGGTGGACCAGGCCGAATGAGGTCAGGGACCACATCGTGGGGAAGGCCAACTCCTCGACCCTGAGGGCTGAGAACAAGAAGAAGTACAGCCGCCACTGCGTCCTGGCCCGGAAGGAGGGGTGGAGGTGAGCAAGCCACGCGCTGCATGCGCTGGTCAACGGGAACGTGGAACGAGGTGACTGCCTGTGCACCGAGCCTCGCCGTCGCGGCGTGTGTCATCGTCGTCGATTACCGTTCCATGACGGAGGTAGACCCAGGTACCTCCCTGCCGAGTGGAGACAGCTACCCGGCTGATCGACTCCGTATAAATGACCAGGCGTACAGGCACTCGGCTGGACGATGGGCAGGATCCCCCAGAGTCAGGATCTAGGTCGAACTGGATAGGCATGACCTTGTGTATGTTAACCGATCGGATTCCTTGTAACAAACCCGAGTAGATTTACCCTAACTTGTAACCCACGGCTACTCGGATATATCAAGGGGCCGTGGGGGAACCCATAGGGAATTCATCTCATTCGGCTCATACCACAAACCCTAATACAAACCCCCGAACACAGGACGTAGGGTGTTACGCTCCATGCGGCCCGAACCTATCTAAATCTCTGCGTCTTTGTGTTACCATCAAGTTCACAGGCTCTCTCCAATCCACCCCGCCTACAAATCTACTGCTTGGGGCTACCCTTGGCAGACTTGCCGAAGTGCAAATCTGACAGTTGGCGCGCCAGGTAGGGGGATCTCCAGGGTCCTCTTGGCGAACTTGATGGCATCCAAATCCGGCGTCTTCTTCTCCGTGCAAGTGACGCTCCAGATCCAGGCTGTTGCTGGCCACTCTATCATCTTTGGAAGCTCACCAGAGATGTCTGCTCCCAGGAGGTCGTCGCCAAGTTCATCTATCTCCGAGACAGAAAGGCTCCAGGGTTCCAAATCCGATCTGACCCTCTCTAGCTCCGTGCTGCACCAGGTGGAGCACCTGTCCATCCAGGACGAAGCCCAAAACCCCTCGCGGATGACCCGTCGCCCGTGCATCAACATTGACGATATCCTCGTGGGCTTGGACCGAGTCGATGCCTCCCTGGCCGAGTGCATCGGGGCTCGCGGAATCGGCACTCCGCTGTCCCCGCGGCTCGGCCCCTCAGGCCCCGTTTGAGCTCCACTCCAGCTCCTCCATTTATTCAGACCAAATCCGATCTACAATGGAGAAGCTGCGCCTTCCGACCTGAGTCAACCCAGCGTTGACTAGATTGGATCTGACATGGTCCCAGGACCACAAGCTAGCTACCAGGATGTTCTCTTCACCCTCCCACCCAACCCTGTGAGCTCTACAGATCGGCGAGAGATCTCCGTCATTTCCTCCGACGAAGCATCTATCAAAGGAGAAGACGAGGAGGCCAAGCGCCAACGACTCCACCGCAAAAAGAACCGCCAAGAACGACGCAGCAACGAGGCCGTCATCAACCATGCTGAAGAAGATCTCCGCAACGCCGACAGCCGCAACTCGCGGGTTCCACCCCGACGCACGCTTGCGACCCCGCGGAACCTCAACGATGACTTGCGACGTTCCATTTATGTCACTGAAAGTGGTATTTTTGTTATGTTTCATAATTTGTGACACTTGCGTGACGAAAACCCGTTCGTCACCTATACCCTGTAATAAAAGGTATTTTGTGACGAAGACATATTTTTTCGTCATAAATCTTGTGACGATTATTCTATCGTCACTAATTTACGACGCTCATTTTTCGTCATAACCAATACCAAGAAACGTCACAAAACCGTATGCTTGGTAGACTGTACATGTGCCACGTAGGATAGAAAACGTCATAAATTTTTTATCTCATGTGATGTGGCGATGACTAGGATATGATGTGGCATCTCCATTATGACGTTTAGATTCGTCACAAAATATTTAGTGGCCCAACAAGGCCCATGTAGTAAAAGAATCTAATGTGGGCTCAGCTGAATTTTATTCCCATTTCATTATCAAATTCAGCCCATTTTTCAATTTATTATTTGATTTGGGCTGAGGTTTAATTGTAAACAAAGACCAATATTTCTTCAAAGCCTACTCCTTTTGAGCCTTAATGCACAATTTTGAAATGGGCCTAAATCAAATTTTCGAGTGGGACTTAACTATACATCCCAACTATTTCAGCCCATAACAATAGATTCATCAGCACTATAGCCTACAACAGCAGAATTCATCAACATTTCAACCCACAATATTTTACAATAGATTCATCATCATTTCAAAACAACAGATTCATTCGAAACAGTAGATCACTTCACATAATATTTATTACAACCCAACATCACTTGTCCAAAAACCACCAGATTCATAGGCATATCGCAGCCCAACATCACTTGTATTGCTTGATAAACAACCCAAAAACAAACAGCCAAGTAACTCGACAACTCTATGTTCACTAAACAGCCAAGATAACTCTATAGACTCAGCCAAAAGTAGATACCACAGCCAAGATAACTCTATAGACTCAGCCAAAAAGTAGATACCATCCACCGTAGAGCCAAAACAACTATCCAACTACATGTAGCAAAATAAATAGACGACATCATGGGCCTGCAAGTAGTCAAGAATCTACTCCCTGTTGAGGCATAACAAACGGCGCAGAAGAGCATTTGTTTCTTCTCCTTGCTTCTTCAGATTCTTGGAACTTCAGCTTCAAGTCTTCTAGCTCACCTTGTTGGTCATCCATTTCCTCTCGAAGTGCAGCTGAACCCTACCTCTCCGATTCCACTTCAACCTGAAGTTCTTGTACAAGTGCAGCAGATGGGTTGCCCTTCTTTGGTGCTGTTATCTCAAGGCCAACATTTCGAAGAAACTTTGTCGATGGCAAAACATGGGCGACAGCTTCAGTAGGAGTCTTGGGTGCTTGACCTTCTTGTGCAGGTTCAGCCACAATTGCTACCATTTGGGCCTGAAATGATCCAATAGCAATAGTTTAGATTATTATTGAGATCAATTTGCTAGAACAGCAAGAGCAATAAGAGCATGGTATGAGCCATCATCACATACTAGGCATATTACTTTGCAATAAACTCCCTTCTCTAAAACTTCATTCAGTTCACGAAACACAAAATAGCCAAACAAGAGAAAATAATTACTATTTGATCACCAGGTTGCTACAAAATTGATCACAATCAGTAGAACAATATTACAGTACTCAAGCATTATATTTAAAAATGGTCTCATATTTTCTCATTGATCAATTCATGTGCATGACTATAGTAAGAAATGATTCAAGAAAATAGCCAATCCATTTGATTTTAAGAAAGTTTATCAACCACAACATATACTTACAATAGCTTCCTTTACGGGCTCACTACATCCAGTCTTCCTGCTGCAATGAAACTGCTCAAAAAGATCAATTTCAGTGGGCGGCTGATCTTTATATTTGTCTTGTTTCTGGAATAAGATGCAAACAATTTAGAGGCTTGCTAGCTGTTCCTTGCTACAAGCATATGCAATACTGAATAAAACAACACACACATGGACCTATACATGCACACACAAAGTACCCTATGTGTAGTTGCAAGCAGTACAATATAGTAATTCATTGATCTTATATGCACAATAAGTTACTGCCACACACACGAAAAGATAAAAAGCAAACAAAAGTTTACTGCTAACAGCCTGCAACCCGGCAAAGGCAATAAATTGCTTAACTCATGGTAAATGATTAAACTATGTATAAAACATGTCCTATGTTTACAAGGTTCCATGCAATTGTGGATTTGATTAGTGCAAGGAAAACAAGGTAGCATCCGATCCACTTGTAAACTCAACAAAATGGCCATGAAAAAGTTGTACCATCTTACCAGAGCATAGGTCTGCGCAATGTAGCACCTAGAGCCTGTCTTGTGAGGGTACTTAACTTGCTCACGCTCACTTTGGCCTTCAGACACTTTTCCTACAAGATATATGTTAGTCAAATAGGAAAAATTTCCCGTAATGCAAAAATATTAGATAGTAGGAACATTGGAAAAAATAGATACAAATAACTAGCAAAGATTAGCATTGTGGCAGAACCACCTGAATTAATTCGGCTCAAGTGCGCTAATCATCACCATAAGGGCAATCAGGGCTAACTCGCACTTCAAACGGAGTAATCCATAGGTCTGTCGCGTAACCTCCCAATACAACCACAGGTTTGTTGATCGAAACAACACATACAAAGTACTCACACAAAGGTAAGCCCAGAGAATACAACATTCCACAATTTTACATCACAGAGTTCAACGGAAATTTATTATTACAGACCGAGTTAGAATTCAAAAAACAAAGTAGTTCAGAGTTCAAAAGTAGAAAGTTCTTCCGAGTTTAATGCAGCGGAAAAACAACGATAAACTACTCGACGATGCATGATGTCTCGATGAAGCCCGTACGAGACATCACTCGGCATTATCATCATTGGCCGGGGACGCATCTCATTCCACCGACCAACCAGGAGGAAGAGTACACGGCCAAATCAACTAGCAACCATGTCCTCAAAAGTATCACCTGAAAACAAAGCCACAAGCAAGGATGAGTATACTAATACTCAGCAAATCTTACCCGACTAGTGGAATATACTTAGCCGACTCCTAAACATTCAAGGCTTTTAGCTTGAAGGATTTGTTTAGCCAAAAAAGCATCTACAAGTAGGTCCTTACTTTCAAAATTTTAGCTCCATGTTCTAGTTTCCTTAACTACTCTAATAAGATTAATCATCATCATTGTTCCTCTTCTTACTCTATGTGCTAAAAGGGTCAAGAAGTCTCAATACTGCGAGAAACGGACGATTTGAATCGAATTTCTTAACCTCGCAAGGCAAACCTAACACACACGCATGGAGTAATGCACGGAGTACCAAAGGGTCACCCCAAGCAATCTTTCCCTTCAATTCCCGCTAGGCCCACCGCCCTCGACTACACGTCCCCACGGACCACGGTACGACACCGGGCCATGGTGGCACATGCACCCGCCATTAGCTAGATGTGAACAAATTCAAGACGGTGGAGAGTATGTTCCGGCCTCGGTTCGATTAGGTACTTAAACTTACCGATTACCATATTCTCAGCATGTGGTTAGTACGTTCAAACGCTTAACCACAACTACCACACACTGCGACCTTAGCCTTTATGCTAAACAGATGGAGCCTCAATCATCAACATGAACATCGCACCATAGCCCCATCCGTCGACCTTATGATTGCAGCATGTAGTAAACATTCAACTCCTATATTCTCGCGAGTGACAGGAAATCACTCGACATCACTCGACTTCTATCAGGTCCTATTAGCATAGCATTCTATCGAACCTTACATCTAGTGTTCAGAGCATGGGTATCTAGGATCATGCAACTAAGTTTTCATTCAACTCCTATAAACTTAATGCACAAGTAAAATAGAGTAATAAGCTGTATAATTTGAAAAATAGGGTTCATGCTCCGGGGCTTACCTTCCTGAGCTACACTAGCCTTGGGCTCTTCCGAACTTTAGTTCGGATCTTCGACAACTTCAATTAGATTAACTTATACTTCACGCTGCTCACTCTCAGACTCGGGCACCAGCTCGTACATTCCGTCAGCGAGAGTAGTCGATTCTAAATGAATGCACAAGTATAAGTTATAGTGATGTAGAGATTTGTAGCTTATCTCATGATAAACTTGTAATCAAATAAAACTTCATGTTTTATCATAAATTATTGTTCTTTACCATTCCTTGGGTAGTCATTTACTGAATATAACTTAAATCAATTAACCTCATTATATAGATGTGTGTTTTGTCATTTACATCTTTCAAGAGCAAGTATGAAATATTCACAGTCACTGCTAGAAATATTTTCTTGTGTTGATATTTTTATACAAGATACCTCTCTAAGCAACTAGCTTACTGTACAAATTTCAGCTCTTTATATGCAGCAGATTAAGTATGAAAAATAAAATAAACAGATACTCCTAGAACCTAGTTATTTTAATACAGAACAAACCATCCAAGTATTGTTGCTACAAATTTTACAGGATGCTAATATATCTGTATAAGTGTTACTGTAAATTTTTCAGATTTTATTGCGCATGATACAGGGCATAAGAAATAAGACAAGATACACCTACTTTAATAAAGATTTATTTCTACAGATAGTTTCCTTCAGTTTCTGAGTCTCAAACTTTCTACGTAGTTGCACTTAGTTAAGTAGGCCTTCTAGTAAAAAGATCATTATTTTTCTAGAACAAAGAACTAATTACTTTGATTTAATGTATTTCTCCACAACAAAAATTCTATTAGTAAGTTACAGAAAGGTAAAAAGTCCTAAACTTTTTATGTGGAATCTAGGTATCAATATAACATCACAGAAAAATATTCACAACATATATCACAATATAACAGCAGGAAAAATTAAATCTATCCCTTCATGGAATACAACAAAATCTATCAAAAACTTGAGATAGAGTTGGGCTCTGGCCTTTAAAGTTTTACACTGAGCTTAATATTTAGAACCTAACCTACCATCCAAAAATCAAGTTCAGCACTAGTCTAAAATAGTGGATACACTAAAATCCTTTTTATTCTTCTATTTATCCTAGAGCCAAAAGTATTTTGAAACTGAAGAAGTGTATGGAACAAAAATGGTAGATCTACTCACAAGGAACCCAAAAAAATTTAGTTTACATTTTTACGATTTTTCTATGATTTTTAAAGCATTTTAGAAGTTCTCTATTTTTGAATCTAGGGTCAAAACACTAGTTCACAGATATGCCCCTGGAAACTTGCGTGCGGCACCTGCAAAGATTGCAATCACTGCAATGTGGCCCTTGGTCATGGGGGCAGCGGCGGCGGCGGCGCTCTGACGAGGCCATGGGGGGGGGCGCGGCCGAGTTGGGGAGCTGCGGTGGACGGTGGAGGACCGGTTCCCGCGCTTGGCTCGGACGGAGGAGGGCCGGAGGGCAGGGCTCCACGGCGAGCTCCGCACGGCGGCGGCAATGGAGGTGTGGCGGGTCTGGGCGCTCGAGCAGGGCTCAGTGCTGCCTTTTGTAGGCAGCAGAGAGGAGGGAGGAGGGGTGGGGTTGGGCTGGGGGTGTCGGGACTGGGGAGAGCGACCAGGACAGGCGGGGACGCGTCATTGGCCAACGTGGGCGGCGAGCATAGGCATAGCGTGGCGTGCAGCGGAGCAGCGCGTCGTGCGGGGCTGTGTAGGCAGTGGCGTGTGGGGCACGGCGTTCGCGCGGGCACGGAGTGGATGGGTCGCTGCAGCTTAGGCTTGCCGGGCAGCGAGCTCTGCCATTGGGTTGGCCGGACGCAGCGGCGGGAATCGACCGCCCTGTGGCGCTCGAGCAAGGGGTGAGAGGGATTTGGGGTAATGGGAAGGTATTGCGCTGTCGGGGCTAGGCGGCCCGTTGAGGCGCGAGCCTTGGCGCGGCCTGGCTGTCAGGCATCTCGGGCTAGCTGGCCAACGGCCTCTGCCGAGCGGGGAGCGAAACAGGGGAGGGAGAGGGCGCTGAGGGAAAATAAAAGAAAACTGAGGGGCAGGATTGTAAAACCCACTTTTTCTTTTGTAACTCAAAATTCTCTGAACATGGAAGTTGTTCAAAATGAAAAGTTCTACAAGTTCTGTTTCAGGCCAAAGTTCATTTGAGTTATGATTCAAAAGATAATTCAAAACTTCAGAAAGCGTGATTCGAATGACTTATCATCTCATGTGCAAATGTTCGTATTCTTCCCGATGTTTCAACTAGGTTTTTGTTTATCATGTCATAAATGATGTGCCTATTCAATTTCGTAGTCATATTTGCATCGATGTGAAAGTTATTTAATTTATGTGATTAAAGTACATGTACCCATGCACATATACATATACATGTATACGTATCCTGTAGAAGCAAGGTATGAGGAATTGATTTAAATGTTTCTTAGCTCTTCATTTATATTGTTACACTAATGACCTGGTTTTTGTTATTCTGACACCTAGGGTGTCACAACCTTCCCCCTTTAAAAAGAATCTCGTCCGAAGATTCGGACAATAAGCTTAGTGTGGATAGTGTGTGTGCATACCATTGGTAGAGTCGAGAAAACCGAGAAAATCTTGGTTTAGATAGCTTTCAGTTTCCCACGTGGCTTCTTCTTCGGTGTGATGATTCCATTGAATTTTATACATTTTAATCACTTTTCTTCTTGTGCCTCTTTCTTTTTGATCAAGGACTTTGATAGGATACTCATCGTATGGGAGGTCCGGTTCTACCAATATTTCCTGTTAGATCACTACCTCGGTAAAAACTCGAATACAATTCTTGAGTTGAGACACGTGAAAGACATCATGGATGGTTGCAAGCTGATGGGGCAGTCGTACTCCATAGGCCACGGGTCCACAACTCTAGATGATTTCATAGGGACCAACATATCGGGAGCTAGTTTTTCTTTGACTCCAAATCGTTGTACACCCTTGGTTGGTGAAACCCAAAGGTAGACATGATCCCCAACCTCAAATTTCAGTGGCTTTCTCCTTCTGTCGAAATGGCTCTTTTGCCTAGATTGTTGTGGCAGAACCACCTGAATTAATCCGGCTCAAGTGTATTAACCATCACCATTAAGGCATCCTCGGTTAACCTTACACTTCAAACGGAGTAATCCACTGGTCTGTCGGGTATAACCTCCCGATACAACCACGGTGAACGGATCGAGCGCCGTACGTACAAATGCTCATGCGACGATGAGACCAGAGGATACCACATTCCAACAAGTATCACATCATTTGCAGAAGTCAATATTACAGACCTAGTTCTGAGTTTAGAAAACAAGTACTTCAATTAACATAAATAAGTTCTTCAGAGTTAAATTGCAGCGGAAATAAACCACGGAAACTACTCGACGATACAGGATGTCTCGATGAAGCCCGTACGAGACATCACTCGGCCTTATCTCCGTTGGACGGGGGCGCATCCCATTCCACCGACCAACCAGGGGGAAGAGTGCAGGGCCAAGTCAAGCTAGCAATCATGTCTTCAAAGGGCTCACCTGAAAACGAGTCACAAGCAAGACTGAGTATACTAATACTCAGCAAGACTTACCCGAGTAGTGGAAACTACTCCACCGACTCTAGACATGCAAGGCTTTTTGGCTCAGGGGTTTGTTTTGCCGAAAAGCATCTACAAGTGGGTCCTTACTTTCAACTTTTAGCTCAAGATTCTAGTTTCGTTAGCCAGTCTAGGTAAGCAGCTATCCAAGCATACATGGTGAAGCATTAAATTTTCCATCCAACCAATTCATTCATCATCCTTGTTCCTCTTCTTACTCTGTGGGTAAAAATGGTTAAGCAGTCTCAATAGCCGTGAGAAACGGACGATTCGAATCGAATTTCTTAACCTTGCAAGGGAAACCCAAACACACGTCACGTGGTTACTCCCTAGAGTCACACGTGCAACTTTTCCCCTTTCTTTCCGGGTCGTGGATCGGGGCTACCCTCCGAGAGTACAAGAGCTCCACGCCACGGTTCGGCGCCGGGTCATGACCACTCTCTGCACTCGCCATATGCACATGGGACCGAAGTTCAAAGGGTAGGATGCCGTCCCCTTGCCGGGCCAATCAGGTACTTAAGCTTACCGATTCCCATAATCTCGGCATGTGTTTAGTACGTTCAAAGACTTAACCATCACTACCACACCCTGTGGCCTTAGCATTTTTCACTAGACAGACGGGCCTCAATCGTAACCATCGTTACATAACCCGTCCGTGTCCTTATGATTGCAGCGTGTAGTAGTCATTCAACTCCTATTTTCTCGCGAGTGACAGGAAATCACTCGACTTTTACCGGAGTCCTATTAGCACAGCATTCTATCGAACCTTACATCTAGTTTTCCAAGCAAGGGTTCCTGACATCATGCAACTAAGTTTTCATCCAACTCCTATAAACTTAATGCACAAGCAAAGAGTAATGAGTTGCATAATTTCGGAAAGAATGGGTTATGCTCCGGGGCTTGCCTTCGCAGTTCGCTTGGGGATCTTCCGAACTTGGGCTCGGGTCTTCAAAAGCTTCAGTTAGATTTGCTTGAGCTTCACGCTGCTCACTCTCGGACGCGGGCACCAGCTCGTAGGTTCCGTCGGCGAGAGTCGTCGATTCTACATGAGTGCACAGTTTAAGTCGTGGAAATAGCACTTGATTACGATTTGAGAGTCATTACTACAAGGGATAATTTCTGGTCATGAAATTTTGGATTTAGGCACATCAAGGAAAGGTGTGCTTACTGTAAAATTTTCGCCAATTTTATGTAACAGATTAATTCCGAAAAATAGATTTCATTGTTGCTGTTAGACACTTGTTCTTTTTGTACAGAACAACTGGTGTAACAAATGAGTCTAAGATTTTTACAGAGCTTTCACTTAAGCATGCAGAAGCTACTGTAATTTTTGTAGGATTTATTATGCAGTATTCAGAGCATAGAAAATATGACATTCTACACCTAGGCTTTTTAAAGATTCATTTTTACAGGACCCTACATAGGGTTTTTGTCCATGAAACTTTTTACACAGCAACCTCTACCCTAGTGTAACTCCCAGTAATAATTTGGGGATTTTCCAAGCTAAGATACTATTTTCTTGACTTAATGTATGTTATTAGCACATAAATCAAATAAATAGGTTACTGTGAGATAAAAGGTCTCCTAATTTTTCTCTGGCTTCTAGTTACCAATACCTTAGCATAGGAAAAATTCCAATGGGTGACTTACCACCTAACTGCAGGGATAAAATATTCTTCTTACACATGATATGAAACTAAGTTTAACAAACAGTAAATCTAGAGATGGAATTTGGGCCTAATCTTTTTACACAGTCCTAATCATCCAGCAACTAGTTCACTGCCCAAAATTCAGGGTCAGCATTGTTCTAGAACAGTGGGTATAAAATATGTCCATTAAAGATTCTATTTAATGTAGAGCAAAATATTTTGAGATTCTGAGAAAATTTTTGTAACAAAAGTGGTAGAGTTTGTTCTTAAGATTCCAGAACAGTTGAGTTTGCATTTTTCTGAATTTTCTACGATTTTATACGAATTTTACAAGTTCACTGAATTTGAATCTAGGTTTGAAATTTTCTTTTTACAACTAGGTCCTTGAATCTTACGCTCAGACCCTTCTAAAGATTTAAATCCTTGCAATTGGGTCCTCGGCGGCTCGGGTGCGGCGGCCGGCCGAAATTCCGGCGAGGGGGCTCGCCGGCGGCGAGGGGCGGGGGTCGGGGAAGGTTCAGGGGTGCGAGGGCTACCTTGTGGGGGTGTTGTCCAGGTGGGGGACGGCCGGGAAGGGCTCGCCGGCGTTGGAGCAGAGGCGGCGGCGGCGCGGCTCGCGTCGACGGCGGTGCTCCGGCGGGCTTGGGGCGGCGTGGTCCGGTCGATGAGCTTCAGTGGCGCATGGGGAAGCTACTCCGGGGCTCGGCTTGGACGGAGGGGGTCGGGGTCGTGCTGTCCACGGCGAGCAGGGGCGGCGGCGGCGACGGCAGCGCGGGCGGCGGTGCTCCGGTGGCTCTGGGTGGCGTTGGGCGGGTCGGCGAGCTGCGGTGAGGTGATGTAGTGGTGGCTGGGTGCTCGGTTTGGGCAGTGGGCGGCTGTGGAGGGCTGCCCACGGGCGGGTGGTGCTCGGCGGCGGCGATGGCGCGGCGAGGCGTTCTGGTGGCGGGGCTTCGCGCGGGCGGTCGGGGTGGCGTTTTTGTAGGGACAGGAGGGGGCGTGGAGATGCCTGGGTGACGCGCGGGGCGGGGCACGGCAGCGGCGTGCACTGGGCGCGGCGGGCGGCGGCAGAACGCCGGCGTGGCGTGCGGCGAGCGGGCGCGGTGACTGGGCGGCCGCGATGGTGGCGTGGGCGCGGTGAGATAGTGCCGGGCGCGGAGTGGGGAAGCAGCAGCGGCAGCGGCTCGGGCGGAGGGCGGGCGCGACGACTGGTGGGGCGCGGGGGCCGGGGCGGCACGGCGGAGCGCGGAGACTGGCCGGGCGGGCGGCGGCCTGGGCGCGGCAGCGCACGCGCGGGCGGGGATTGGCCGCGCGGCGTCGGGGCGGGGCAAAGCCGGCCGTGGCGGGGTGGTGCGGCGGCCACTGGCCTGGCGCTCCGCGCCGGTCAGGCGACGCCGGCCACCTGGCGCGCGGCGGGCGGGCGAGCGCGCGCGGCGCGGCAGAGCAGAGGGGGAGACGCCAGGGACCGAAATGCAAAAATTCGAAAAAGTTCAGGGGGCTGGGTGCAAACAGGGCGTTTTCTCCTCTTTCTGATTTGAATTTCAAAAACTTTTGAACACGAAAGTTGTTCAAAATAAAAAGTTCTACAACTTTGGTTTCAGGCAAAATTTCATTTGGCTTATGGTTTTAAAGTTATTTTAAAAGTTTCAATTGTGTCCAAATGTGCCCAAATTTAATTTGAATTCCAACTGAACCCGTTTTAAATTCTTTCCACCCTCTCATTAGTTGGTTTAACACATGGAGTTAGGCTTATGTCATTGATTTTGGATTTGTAATTACCAGGGTTGTCACAGCCTTCCCCCCTTAACAAGAATCTCGCCCCGAGATTCGGTAATTCTTAGTGTGGGCGTGGGTGCACATACCAGTGGTTGAGACCAGAAACCCAGGGAAATGTTGGTTCAGGTAGCTTTCCGTTTCCCAGGTGGCTTCTTCTTCCGTGTGGCGATTCCATTGTATCTTATACATTCTAATCACTTTCTTCCTGGTCTCTCTTTCTTTTTGATCCAGAATCTTAATTGGGTGTTCGACATACGAGAGATCGGGTTCTAACGATATTTCTTGTTGTTCCACAACCTCGGTAGGGACTCGAATACACTTCTTGAGTTGAGATACGTGGAAGACATCGTGGGTGGCCGTGAGCTGAGGGGGCAGTCGTAATTTGTAGGCTACGGGTCCGCAGCTCTCCATGATTTCGTAAGGACCAATATAACGGGGAGCTAGTTTGCCTTTGATCCCAAATCTTTGCACTCCTTTGGTTGGTGAAACTCGAAGATAGACATGATCGCCAACTTCGAACTTTAGGGGCTTTCTCCTTTTGTCAGAATAGCTCTTTTGTCGGGCTTGTGCGGCTTTAAGATTTGCTTGTATTACTTTTACTTTCTCCTCTGCCTCGATTACCAGGTCGGGTCCAATTATTTTACGTTCTCCGGTTTGTGACCAGCTCAAAGGGGTTCGACACCTTCGTCCGTACAGTGCCTCAAATGGTGCCATTTTCAAACTCGTTTGGTAGCTGTTGTTGTAAGAGAACTCTGCCAGGGGTAGGCATTTGTCCCAATTCTTGTCATAATGAATGACACAAGCTCTCAGCATGTCTTCAAGAATTTGGTTTACTCTTTCTGTTTGTCCATCGGTCTGAGGATGGTATGCTGAGCTGCGAATCAGCTTAGTGCCAAGAGACGTTTGCAGATGTTCCCAAAAGCGTGCTACAAACTGAGGACCACGATCGGAAATAATTGTCTTAGGTATTCCATGCAGGCAAACAATACGATCGAGGTAAATCTCGGCATATTTCTTGGTAGAATAGGTGGTGTGCACCGGAAGAAAATGTGCCGTTTTCGTGAGTCTATCAACGATAACCCATATGGAATCATGTTTCTGGGAAGTGTTTGGTAGTCCCACGATGAAGTCCATACTTATGTCCTCCCATTTCCATGATGGTATAGGTAACGGTTGAAGTGTACCGGCCACCTTTAAGTGGCTAGCTTTTACTCTCTGGCACGTGTCACATTCCGAGACATACGTAGCAATTTCCCTTTTCATTCTAGTCCACCAGAAGTTTTGCCTTAGGTCCTGATACATTTTGCTACTGCCGGGGTGGATAGAGAATTTGGAGAGGTGTGCCTCATCAAGAATTTGCTTGCGGAGTTCGCGATTCTTCGGAACGACTATACGACTTTCGAACCATAGAACTCCCTTATGGTCCTGGCGGAAACACTTATACTTCTCCTCACCTAGAGAGAGTTTTTGTCTGATGATCTTGATTCCTTCATCATGTAGTTGTGCCATGACGATTTGGTCGTGAAGAGTGGGCTCAACTGAGATGTGATTTAGAGTGCCTTGGGAAACCATTTCCAAGTTAAGCTTCCTCATGTCTGCACATAATGTCTCATGGTAGGACTCCATGGATAAGCAATGGCAATGGGACTTGCGGCTTAGTGCATCCGCGACTACATTAGCCTTACCGGGGTGATAGTGCACTCCAAGGTCATAATCTTTGATTAATTCTAGCCATCTTCGTTGTCTCATATTCAGATCGGCTTGTGTGAAGATGTACTTGAGACTCTTATGATCCGTGTAGATATTGCACTGTGTACCCATGAGATAGTGCCTCCATATCTTCAGAGCGTGAATGACGGCTGCGAGCTCAAGGTCATGCGTGGGATAATTCTGTTCGTGGGGCCGAAGGGCTCGTGAGGCATATGCAATCACTCGATTCTCTTGCATAAGCACACATCCTAGACCAGTACCTGATGCGTCACAATACACATCGAATGACTTGGTATTATCGGGTTGAGCTAACACAGGTGCAGTAGTCAGATGCTCTCTGAGAGTGTGGAAGGCTTCCTCACACTTCTCGTCCCATACAAACTTTACTTCCTTCTTTAACAGTTCAGTAATGGGCTTAGCAATTCGAGAGAAATCCGGGATGAAGCGACGGTAGTAACCGGCTAAGCCGAGAAAACTGCGAATCTGATGAACAGAGGTAGGGGGTTTCCAATCCATCACCTCTTGTACCTTGCTGGGGTCAACAGCTATGCCTTCGCTGGAGATCGTGTGACCTAAGAACTTTACAGTATCCAACCAGAATTCACACTTAGAAAACTTAGCATAGAGCTGATGGTCTCTGAGTCGCTGAAGAACAATGCGAAGGTGCTTGGCATGCTCTTCCTCATCCTTGGAATAGATAAGAATGTCGTCGATGAACACTACGACGAATTTGTCAAGTTCGGGCATGAATACCGAATTCATGAGATACATGAAGTAGGCAGGGGCATTGGTGAGTCCAAAGGACATGACCAAGAATTCATATAGTCCATATCGTGTGGAGAAGGCAGTCTTAGGAATGTCGCACGGGCGAATCTTGATCTGATGATATCCCGAGCGAAGATCAATCTTTGAGAAGACTCTGGCTCCAGCTAATTGATCGAAGAGTACATCGATGCGAGGAAGTGGGTATTTATTTTTAACTGTTACCGCATTGAGAGGTCGGTAGTCCACACATAATCTCAAACTGTCATCCTTCTTCTTTACGAATAGGGCTGGACATCCCCAAGGTGACGCGCTAGGGCGAATAAAACCTTTGTCCAGTAGTTCTTGGAGCTGAATTTTCAACTCTGCCAATTCTTTAGGGGGCATCCTATACGGTCTTTTGGATATAGGTGCAGTGCCTGGTTGTAGTTCAATAACGAACTCAATATCCCTATCCGGTGGCATTCCTGGTAAGTCATCCGGGAAAACATCGGCATACTCGTTCACCACAAGAATCTCATCTAGCTTAAGTCCTTCCATCTTATAAGCACAGGAATTCGTGCAATCTATGAATGGTAGGTAAAGGGTAGTGGCTCCGTGACTAGGTGAATTTATCTCAACGGTTCGGGAAGAAAGATCCAGTGTGACTCCATGCATAGCCATCCAGTTCATTCCCAAAATAATGTCCATGCCGTCAAGGGGTAAAAGGACGAGGTCCGTGTCGATGGTTTTACTACCCAATTTGACTGGTACTTGTCTGACCATTTGGTTTGAAGCAATTTTACCACCTGGTGTTGATATCATATATGACCCTTTGGTGTGACAAACATCCAAGCCTACTTTTGCACCGAATTTTGCACTTATGAAACTATGCGATGCACCAGAATCAAATAATATAACGGCAGGCTTGTTATGGATAGAGAATGTACCCGACATTACTGGGGCTCCTTCTGGAAGCTCTGCAAGCGTGGTGAAGTTAATCCGTCCTTGCTTGACTTGCAGGGTCTGTCTCTTGCCCCTATTCTTGGTGTTTGGGTTGGATCCTTGACCTTGGTTGGGCTGTCCAGGCTGAGGGCATTCTCGTGCGAAGTGGCTGGAACTCCCGCATTTGAAACAGCGATTCGCGGGGCTGGGTCGAAGAGACTGTTGAAGAATGGGCCTCGGACCATTCTGTGAAGGCATCGGGGGTCGTACCATGCCTGGCTGCTGTGGGGGTCTGGCAATCCATCTTCCTGGCTGCGGGGCCCTTGGTGGAGCTGTAGGTGCGGTATTTTGCACGATGCGATACCTTGGTGGTTGGACACTTGATGGTCCCGCAGGTGCCTTTCTCTTCTTCTCTGCCCGGTGCGCCATGATACAGTCTTCCTGGGTAATGGCCATATTGACCAACTCGTTGTAGGTGTCAGCCCTGGCTAGGTTCAGACGTTCCTTGAGCTTGGTATTCAGACCTCGGCGGAAACGATCACGCTTCTTGGCATCCGTATCAGCGTGATAGCCCGCATACTGGCATAGGTTGTTGAACGCCTGGGCGTACTGCAACACGGTGCGGGTGCCTTGGGTGAGTGCCAGGAACTCATTCAACTTTCTCTCCATGAGACCCTCGGGGATATGATGTGCCCGAAACGCGGTCTTGAATTCATTCCAGTCGACCACATGGTCAGCCGGGAGCATCGCAAAATAGTGGTCCCACCACAGTCGAGCGGTACCGCGAAGCTGTTGCGCGGCAAAACGGGCCTTGTTGGCCTCTGAGCATGGGGCCACAAGTAGTGTGAACTTGGATTCTATGGTGCGAACCCATGCATCTGCGTCCAGGGGTTCCTCGGTCTTATGGAACAAGGGAGGCTGGGTCCCCAGGAAATCCGTGTATCCTGCAGCCTGTGGTTGGTGAGCATTGTGCCCACCCCTCTGCTGGTGTTGCCCTTGCACAATCTGACGCAGCAGCTCGGTTTGAGCGGCCATCACTTCCACCAAACTGGGCGGGGGTGGTGGCGATTGTCGCGAGCGGCTGCCACCGGCACCAAAACCCTCGGGGTTGCCACGTGTTGATCCAACCATCTGAAACGTGAAAGGTTACCATTAGCATCGCGATCCATATTACTTCCTTGATTCATGATTAATTGGTGTAGTCATAGACTTCCGAAGTCTGAGCCAGAAGTATGAACAGAATCTCTGTTTGCTACGAGAAAAATCATAGCCTGCTGTGGGTCCATCCAAAACATCTCAAACATTTGTGGTAGTCAGAGAATTTAGGACTGCACCACTTTGGTATTTACTTCGGTGCTAGAACTATGGCTAAGGTGGTCGAAAAGCTCGTCCTTTGCCTTACTGTCTTAGCTGTTTTTCAGCAGATTGACCGGTACGGTTTCGCCTATATCTTAAACTAGCGAGGTCCAATGATGCTGAATTTTTGTGAGAACCTAGATCACAAAATTTAGCATAAGTCTGGTATTCAACACTCAGCCAAGAAATGCAAGGAGACATGGGTAAAAATTCCGACAAGTCTCAGCGATTGTGGATTCCATCGTTTACCAACTTACAACGAAATCACCAAGTTTTATCGCCGTTCCTTACAGGCTGAGGGTATCCACATGGTTCAGGTGTACCCAACACAAAAGAGTTACTCAACTCCTAGTTAGCCTATTACAACACTTGCCAAAAGTTAGGCTACCCTATCGAGGAGTATGTGCAAAAGTCCTCCTAGGTCGTCCTCTAGAAATCATCCAAGTCGTTGACGGACGACTCGCTGTGAGCCGGAGAGTGGGCTCCCATCTGAGGTGCCTGTGGTACCTCACCCTCGAAATCCATACCTGAGATACCATCAATCTCCTGTGGCTCCTCCTCATCCTCCTCCATGTCGTCCTCATGGGGATGGTCATTCTGATCATGATGCCACTGAATGTGCTCATTAGCGTCCTCCAACTCAAGGTTCAGATCATGGAGCTGCTCCTCCAACTGTGCTATCGTGGTATCTCTCTCATCCATGAGAGTGTCCTGCTCCTGGATTTGGCCCTCAAGTTGGCCAATCTGAGCATCTCTGTCCTCAAGATCCTGACTGAGCTCCTTTATCTGCTCATCCCTGGTATCTGCCATCATATGGTAGGCCTGAGCAAGATCAGTGAGCTGCTCGAGTGCCTGACTCTGGAGAGTCAGAAGTCGGTAGAGTGCACTCATGCACCGCACGGAGGTATGGATAGTCTCCTGGGCATGGAAGTCTACCAAATACTGTGCGTGCTGCACCCTGTTGAGCCAAAAGGGGTCGTTGTCCTGGGCAGCAGGAAACAATCCAATGGGAGTGAGTGTGACAACCTCGGGACGCTGCGCACAAAATGTGGTGAGCGCCCTCATGGCTGCAAGCTCCCAAGTATCGGCCAAACGGCGACCAACAGCCTCAAGCTCCAAGGCGGGCCGCTCCGGGTGTAGCGGGTGTGGAAAGATAGTCACGTTGACACGGCACTAGGTAACTCCATTTTCTGCAAACTCCAGTCCGGCGTAACGTGGGGGAATTAGATAGCCCGCGGTACGCAGAACATCCCACAAAATAGAGGGAAAGCCCTCCCAGTGGAGACACTGCGAGTGCACGCGTCCATCCTCATTCACCATCATCTCAACAGGCTCGGCCATCTGAACAAAAGATCAAATGGAATGAGATAGCGAAAAACTGTGAGCAGCACAAGGACAGATTCTGTATAGTGTGCAAAAATAATCATAACTCCCACAGTTCTCATCCAAAAATTCTCAAATTTCACCAGATCACTCCTAAGGTATTTGTGAACAACTTTTCTAGTCAACTCCAGAGCTAATTGGGTCTCTAAGATGGTCTTTCTTTTCAGGTTTTACCTTACTGTCTACCCAGAATTTTCAGTGAACAGAGGGCTAGAGTTTCGTACACCAGGGAAAATCTACCCAGCCAAAATTTACCAAATTTTAACAGAAGCTTCCTGGGTGAATTTGGAACAAGTTTCGTGTTGTGCTCTTTTGCAGAAAACCGCAGGAAGGGGGCCTAAAAATTTAAGAGGCAGAAGTGCTTATTCTGGACAGAAATCTGACGCTCCAAGGTTTCTGTTATTTCTTATTATCCATAAGTTCAGAATTTTTCATTTTTGAACAGAAGATAGGGCACAAGATTTGGAACAATTTCTTCAACATGAACTTTATCAGAAATGGTCATTTTCTTTGGTCAATAATTCGCTCTTTTCGGTCGTGGCAGATTTGGGACAGTTTCTCTAGATAATCCTTATGCAACCATGCTTTAGATACGCAAGAACCTTTCCACTCTCACACAACGCATTTTTGATTTCAGATACACATGTTCATGATGTATGCACGTCCTATTCGTCCTCACAAAATAAAATAATCGCCAAATAGCTTTGGTCTTACGAAGATAGTTTCGGTGGCTTACACAATACGGCTCTCGCTATAATAGCTAGTCGAGTCTTTCTAATCGTTCCTTAACTTATCGTAATCGCGGTTAGCGTACCTGCAGAAAATCGACAAGCATTTATATATCATGAACCTTTCATGCCAGCACTCATGAAAGCGTCCGTATTCATTACCGTTTACTTATAGAAACGATATCTGTACAATTCCCGCCGTACAGACGACGTTAACATACGCTATCGAGATAGCGTATTCACGGGGGTACCATCATGAGACGGGGGTATGAACAGCGATCGCCATACCCTGCGCCGAACCTTCTACTCCCAATATGTTCAACTGACAGTTGGCATATTGGCAGCACCTCAAGTAAGCCACTGCTTGAGGGCAGCGTTCGGTTCGCATCACCGACAGGAAGGCCAAGCTCCCTCAGTTGGCTGAGGATCCTTACCTCCTTACCTTAGCGACGAGTGCGTCGTTACAGAATTTAGGGTCGGTTGTGCATGAAAGTAAGTTTTGACAGAAAATAATGTGCTGGAAGTCAGTTGATAATACATATAGAAGTTAGATAGCCACCTAGTAACTTTCCCATAATCCCTTAGGGCTGTACGAACTAGGCACCATCCTTAACGTACCAACGCATTTCGCAACACAACCGTCTAGTCAAGTTTTAGTAAAATGAGTTTTTAAGGCTTGTAGCATCCTCTGGCGTATGTATTTCGGCTCTGGTGTCCGCTGTTGCCAGCTGTGGCACCAGCTACGGCTCTGATACCAGCTGTGGCAGAACCACCTGAATTAATCCGGCTCAAGTGTATTAACCATCACCATTAAGGCATCCTCGGTTAACCTTACACTTCAAACGGAGTAATCCACTGGTCTGTCGGGTATAACCTCCCGATACAACCACGGTGAACGGATCGAGCGCCGTACGTACAAATGCTCATGCGACGATGAGACCAGAGGATACCACATTCCAACAAGTATCACATCATTTGCAGAAGTCAATATTACAGACCTAGTTCTGAGTTTAGAAAACAAGTACTTCAATTAACATAAATAAGTTCTTCAGAGTTAAATTGCAGCGGAAATAAACCACGGAAACTACTCGACGATACAGGATGTCTCGATGAAGCCCGTACGAGACATCACTCGGCCTTATCTCCGTTGGACGGGGGCGCATCCCATTCCACCGACCAACCAGGGGGAAGAGTGCAGGGCCAAGTCAAGCTAGCAATCATGTCTTCAAAGGGCTCACCTGAAAACGAGTCACAAGCAAGACTGAGTATACTAATACTCAGCAAGACTTACCCGAGTAGTGGAAACTACTCCACCGACTCTAGACATGCAAGGCTTTTTGGCTCAGGGGTTTGTTTTGCCGAAAAGCATCTACATGTGGGTCCTTACTTTCAACTTTTAGCTCAAGATTCTAGTTTCGTTAGCCAGTCTAGGTAAGCAGCTATCCAAGCATACATGGTGAAGCATTAAATTTTCCATCCAACCAATTCATTCATCATCCTTGTTCCTCTTCTTACTCTGTGGGTAAAAATGGTTAAGCAGTCTCAATAGCCGTGAGAAACGGACGATTCGAATCGAATTTCTTAACCTTGCAAGGGAAACCCAAACACACGTCACGTGGTTACTCCCTAGAGTCACACGTGCAACTTTTCCCCTTTCTTTCCGGGTCGTGGATCGGGGCTACCCTCCGAGAGTACAAGAGCTCCACGCCACGGTTCGGCGCCGGGTCATGACCACTCTCTGCACTCGCCATATGCACATGGGACCGAAGTTCAAAGGGTAGGATGCCGTCCCCTTGCCGGGCCAATCAGGTACTTAAGCTTACCGATTCCCATAATCTCGGCATGTGTTTAGTACGTTCAAAGACTTAACCATCACTACCACACCCTGTGGCCTTAGCATTTTTCACTAGACAGACGGGCCTCAATCGTAACCATCGTTACATAACCCGTCCGTGTCCTTATGATTGCAGCGTGTAGTAGTCATTCAACTCCTATTTTCTCGCGAGTGACAGGAAATCACTCGACTTTTACCGGAGTCCTATTAGCACAGCATTCTATCGAACCTTACATCTAGTTTTCCAAGCAAGGGTTCCTGACATCATGCAACTAAGTTTTCATCCAACTCCTATAAACTTAATGCACAAGCAAAGAGTAATGAGTTGCATAATTTCGGAAAGAATGGGTCATGCTCCGGGGCTTGCCTTCGCAGTTCGCTTGGGGATCTTCCGAACTTGGGCTCGGGTCTTCAAAAGCTTCAGTTAGATTTGCTTGAGCTTCACGCTGCTCACTCTCGGACGCGGGCACCAGCTCGTAGGTTCCGTCGGCGAGAGTCGTCGATTCTACATGAGTGCACAGTTTAAGTCGTGGAAATAGCACTTGATTACGATTTGAGAGTCATTACTACAAGGGATAATTTCTGGTCATGAAATTTTGGATTTAGGCACATCAAGGAAAGGTGTGCTTACTGTAAAATTTTCGCCAATTTTATGTAACAGATTAATTCCGAAAAATAGATTTCATTGTTGCTGTTAGACACTTGTTCTTTTTGTACAGAACAACTGGTGTAACAAATGAGTCTAAGATTTTTACAGAGCTTTCACTAAAGCATGCAGAAGCTACTGTAATTTTTGTAGGATTTATTATGCAGTATTCAGAGCATAGAAAATATGACATTCTACACCTAGGCTTTTTAAAGATTCATTTTTACAGGACCCTACATAGGGTTTTTGTCCATGAAACTTTTTACACAGCAACCTCTACCCTAGTGTAACTCCCAGTAATAATTTGGGGATTTTCCAAGCTAAGATACTATTTTCTTGACTTAATGTATGTTATTAGCACATAAATCAAATAAATAGGTTACTGTGAGATAAAAGGTCTCCTAATTTTTCTCTGGCTTCTAGTTACCAATACCTTAGCATAGGAAAAATTCCAATGGGTGACTTACCACCTAACTGCAGGGATAAAATATTCTTCTTACACATGATATGAAACTAAGTTTAACAAACAGTAAATCTAGAGATGGAATTTGGGCCTATTCTTTTTACACAGTCCTAATCATCCAGCAACTAGTTCACTGCCCAAAATTCAGGGTCAGCATTGTTCTAGAACAGTGGGTATAAAATATGTCCATTAAAGATTCTATTTAATGTAGAGCAAAATATTTTGAGATTCTGAGAAAATTTTTGTAACAAAAGTGGTAGAGTTTGTTCTTAGGATTCCAGAACAGTTGAGTTTGCATTTTTCTGAATTTTCTACGATTTTATACGAATTTTACAAGTTCACTGAATTTGAATCTAGGTTTGAAATTTTCTTTTTACAACTAGGTCCTTGAATCTTACGCTCAGACCCTTCTAAAGATTTAAATCCTTGCAATTGGGTCCTCGGCGGCTCGGGTGCGGCGGCCGGCCGAAATTCCGGCGAGGGGGCTCGCCGGGGGCGAGGGGCGGGGGTCGGGGAAGGTTCAGGGGTGCGAGGGCTACCTTGTGGGGGTGTTGTCCAGGTGGGGGACGGCCGGGAAGGGCTCGCCGGCGTTGGAGCAGAGGCGGCGGCGGCGCGGCTCGCGTCGACGGCGGTGCTCCGGCGGGCTTGGGGCGGCGTGGTCCGGTCGATGAGCTTCAGTGGCGCATGGGGAAGCTACTCCGGGGCTCGGCTTGGACGGAGGGGGTCGGGGTCGTGCTGTCCACGGCGAGCAGGGGCGGCGGCGGCGACGGCAGCGCGGGCGGCGGTGCTCCGGTGGCTCTGGGTGGCGTTGGGCGGGTCGGCGAGCTGCGGTGAGGTGATGTAGTGGTGGCTGGGTGCTCGGTTTGGGCAGTGGGCGGCTGTGGAGGGCTGCCCACGGGCGGGTGGTGCTCGGCGGCGGCGATGGCGCGGCGAGGCGTTCTGGTGGCGGGGCTTCGCGCGGGCGGTCGGGGTGGCGTTTTTGTAGGGACAGGAGGGGGCGTGGAGATGCCTGGGTGACGCGCGGGGCGGGGCACGGCAGCGGCGTGCACTGGGCGCGGCGGGCGGCGGCAGAACGCCGGCGTGGCGTGCGGCGAGCGGGCGCGGTGACCTGGCGGCCGCGATGGTGGCGTGGGCGCGGTGAGATAGTGCCGGGCGCGGAGTGGGGAAGCAGCAGCGGCAGCGGCTCGGGCGGAGGGCGGGCGCGACGACTGGTGGGGCGCGGGGGCCGGGGCGGCACGGCGGAGCGCGGAGACTGGCCGGGCGGGCGGCGGCCTGGGCGCGGCAGCGCACGCGCGGGCGGGGACTGGCCGCGCGGCGTCGGGGCGGGGCAAAGCCGGCCGTGGCGGGGTGGTGCGGCGGCCACTGGCCTGGCGCTCCGCGCCGGTCAGGCGACGCCGGCCACCTGGCGCGCGGCGGGCGGGCGAGCGCGCGCGGCGCGGCAGAGCAGAGGGGGAGACGCCAGGGACCGAAATGCAAAAATTCGAAAAAGTTCAGGGGGCTGGGTGCAAACAGGGCGTTTTCTCCTCTTTCTGATTTGAATTTCAAAAACTTTTGAACACGAAAGTTGTTCAAAATAAAAAGTTCTACAACTTTGGTTTCAGGCAAAATTTCATTTGGCTTATGGTTTTAAAGTTATTTTAAAAGTTTCAATTGTGTCCAAATGTGCCCAAATTTAATTTGAATTCCAATTGAACCCGTTTTAAATTCTTTCCACCCTCTCATTAGTTGGTTTAACACATGGAGTTAGGCTTATGTCATTGATTTTGGTTTTGTAATTACCAGGGTTGTCACATCCAGGAATATTCGGACCTCATAAGTGCTCATCTTTTGGTCCGCAAGCGACCATCTTCCGAAAAAAGTTCTTCACTTCCTTGTAAAGCTAAAACTGAAGTCGCCATGGAAGATCTGGAAGAGGAGAAGACCCGCCTGCTGAAAGAACTCTGCAACCAAGCTGAAACTGGAGCCACTGCAGAGGACTTGAAAGAGAAAAGGCTCACCCTTATGATAAAACTGGGTCGTATCGAGAGAGAAATCCAGCGTAGGCGTAATCAGTAGACACACCAGTATTTTTATTCTAAGGGCAACTTATACCATGTTGGCCATGTAATCTGTAATTTCCATTCAATAATGAATCCCAATGTTTCTTTCACCAGATGCGTAGCCAGAAACCGATGAGAAATCGGCCATGTTATCTTGACATATTTTGCTGCAAGCTATGTATCCACCCAAATGCTTGGATAGTACCTCTTTAGATATCGCCCGTTTAAAGCTCTTGGGAATTCCTCCCCTTCTATTGTCTCTAGAATGTACGCATTTCCAGGGGCACATCGGCCGATTCTATACGGCCCCTCCCAAGTGGGTGACCATTTACCGAATTTGGGATCTTTAGACCCTATCGGCAGTACCAACTTCCATACCAAATCTCCTTGAGAGAACTGCTTAACCTTGACCTTTTTGTCATACCATCTGGCCACCTTTTTCTTGTTTTCTTCTATACTAATCAGGGCTCTTAACCGTAAACCCGCCGAATCGTCAAGTTCGTCTTTCATGAGAAAGGAATAGTCATCGGCCGTTAACTGATCCTGTAACGATATACGTCTTGACCCTGTCCTTATCTCCAATGGCAAGACCGCTTCATGACCATAAACCAAATGATAAGGGGATATTTTAGTGGCCCGATGACAAGCCATCCTGTATGCCCATAAAGATTCTGCCAAAGACATATGCCACTTCTTAGGTTGCTCTTCTATCTTCGTCTTGATTAGCTTGATTGTCCCCTTGTTAGACGATTCTGCTTGGCCATTGGCTTGAGCATAGTATGGAGAAGAATTTAATAATCTAATTCCCATATCGGCGGTGAACTCTCCGAATTCTCCAGAAGTGAACATTGTCCCCTGATCGGTTGTGATGGTTTGAGGAATGCCAAATCGATATATAATATGGCTTTTAACAAATTCAATCATATCGGCCGATGTCACGTTCCTTAAAGGAACTGCCTCCACCCACTTGGTAAAATAATCTGTAGCCACCAATATGAACTTATGCCCTTTGCTAGATGGAGGATGAATCTGTCCGATGAGATCTATTCCCCAACCTCTGAACGGCCACGGCTTAATTATTGGATTCATAGCCGATGCTGGTGCGCGCTGCACATTGCCAAACCTCTGACAGTCTTGGCATCCTTTGTAGTACTTGAAACAATCTTCAAGGATGGTCGGCCAGTAATATCCATTGTTCCTGATCATCCATTTCATTTTGTGAGCCGATTGATGAGCTCCACACACGCCTTCATGGATTTCTCCCATCAGAACCTTTGCCTCTTCTGTTCCCAGGCATTTGAGAAGAACTCCATCAATCGTCCGATAAAATAAATCATCCTCAAGCAACACATACTTTGTAGCCTGAAAACGTGTTCGCCGATCCACCTTTTGGGATGGATTTTTCAAGTAATCGGCGATCTCCTTTCGCCAGTCATCGGCCGCGAGTTCTAGCGTCATCGCTCCCTGAATCGGCCGATACCCAGAAGCATGTTGAGCCAGTCTGTTGGCTTCTTCATTATAATTCCTGGGGATATGCTCAATTATTGCAGATTTGAATTCTTTCAAAAGTTGAAGACAATCCTCATAATAAATCCTCAAGATGTCGTCCTTGCACTCAGATCGTCCTGTTAACTGATCCACAATGAGCATGGAGTCCCCAAAGATTTTGACTGCATCAGCTCTGACTTCCCTTAATAATTGGATGCCTTTCAGAACAGCTCGATATTCCGCCTGGTTATTAGTTGCAGAGGCTTCTATCGGCAGAGAGAAATCATAAGTTGCCCCCCGAGGCGACACAAGAACAATGCCAATTCCTGATCTGACCCCACACGAAGAACCATCAAAATATAGAGTCCATGGAACTGGTTCAACGGTGGCAATTTCTGGTCCACAATGTTGAACTACGAAATCGGCCATCACTTGACCTTTGACGGCTTTGGCCGATTCGTACCTTAGATCGAATTCTGACAAAGCCAGGATCCATTTTCCAATCCGCCCTTTCAAAATCGGCAATGATAGCATATACTTCACCACATCATCCTTGCACACGACTATGCATTCTGCCGATAGCAAATAGTGCCTGAGCTTAGTTCATGAAAAGTACAAGCACAAGCATAATCGCTCCACCGAGGAATATCCTGTTTCGGCGTCTAAAAGTCTTCTGCTGACGTAGTATACCACTCGTTCTTTCCCTTCAAACTCCTGTACCAACGCCGATCCAATAGCCTGTTCATCAGCCGATAAATATAACTTGAACGGCTTACCAGGCTGTGGCGGGGCTAACACTGGAGGTGAAACCAGATACTGCTTGATATTCTCCAGTGCCTTGCGCTATCCTTCTCCCCATATGAATTCCTGGTCGGGCTTTAATTTCAACAGAGGGGTAAAAGCCTGAATACGTCCTGATAGATTGGATATGAATCTTCTGATGAAATTGACCTTGCCGATGAGGGACTGCAGTTCAGTTTTATTTTGTGGGGCCACCACATTGTTGATGGCGTCTATGGTCTTGCGGTTGACTTCTATCCCACGCTCATGGACCATAAATCCTAAGAATTGTCCGGCCGATACACCAAATGCACACTTGTTTGGGTTCATCTTCAGCCCATGTTTCCTTGTGCACTCCAGCACTTCCTGTAAATCGGCCAGATGATCTTGGTGACCTTTTGATTTGACCACGATGTCATCTATATAAATTTACATCGATGAACCAATGAGTTTGTGGAAGATGTAGTTCATGGCCCGTTGATATGTAGCCCCGGCGTTCTTCAAGCCGAAAGTCATAACCACCCATTCAAATAAACCAAGATGGCCTGGGCACCTAAAAGCCGTTTTCGAAATATCTTCCTCGGCCATTAATATCTGATTGTATCCGGCATTCCCATCCATGAAGCTTATGACTTTGTGGCCTGCGGCAGCATCCACCAAGATATCGGCCGTTGGCATCGGATATCCATCCATCGGCGTAGCCTGATTTAAGTTCCTGAAATCGATGCACACACGCAATTTTCCATTCTTTTTGTATACAGGCACAATGTTAGAAATCCATTCGGCATAGTGGCACTGCCGAATAAATCCTGCCTCAATCAACTTTGTAATCTCGGCCTTTATGTCAGGTAGAATCTTGGGGTTACACCGTCGTGCAGGTTGCTGATACGGCCGATATCCTGATTTTATAGGTAACCGGTGTTCAATAATAGACCGGTCTAGTCCTGGCATCTCGTGGTATTCCCAAGCAAAGCAATCCCTGAACTCTTTCGATAAACTTATCAATTTACATTTGTACTCAGAATCCAAATTGGCACTAATGTACGTCGGCCTTGATTTGCTGCTATCTCCCAAATCTACCATCTCTAATAAATCGGCCGACGTAAACCCATGCCCAAGCTTCCCATCTTCTCGGACGAGCTGATCCATTTATTCTGAATCTTCAGAGCCGACTGCTTGGATCGGCTGTAGACCGAAATCGGACACTCTCAGGAAGTCAGTGTCCCAAGTCCTGCTAGATATACACTTGACGTGCTCGCAGCTCCACTGTTGCGTATCTGTGGCAGAACCACCTGAATTAATCCGGCTCAAGTGTATTAACCATCACCATTAAGGCATCCTCAGTTAACCTTACACTTCAAACGGAGTAATCCACTGGTCTGTCGGGTATAACCTCCCGATACAACCACGGTGAACGGATCGAGCGCCGTACATACAAATGCTCATGCGACGATGAGCCCAGAGAATACCACATTCCAGCAAATATTACATCATTAGCATAAGTAAATATTACAGACCTAGTTCTGAGTTTAGAAAACAAGTACTTCAATTAACATAAATAAGTTCTTCAGAGTTAAATTGCAGCGGAAATAAACAACGGAAACTACTCGACGATACAGGATGTCTCGATGAAGCCCGTACGAGACATCACTCGGCCTTATCTCCGTTGGACGGGGGCGCATCCCATTCCACCGACCAACCAGGGGGAAGAGTGCAGGGCCAAGTCAAGCTAGCAATCATGTCTTCGAAGGGCTCACCTGAAAACGAGTCACAAGCAAGACTGAGTATACTAATACTCAGCAAGACTTACCCGTGTAGTGGAAACTACTCCACCGACTCTAGACATGCAAGGCTTTTTGGCTCAGGGGTTTGTTTTGCCGGAAAAGCATCTACAAGTGGGTCCTTACTTTCAACTTTTAGCTCCAGATTCTAGTTTCGTTAGCCAGTCTAGGTAAGCAGCTATCTAAAGCATACATGGTGAAGCATTTAATTTTTCATCCAACCAGTTCATTCATCATCATTGTTCCTCTTCTTACTCTGTGGGTAAAAATGGTTAAGCAGTCTCAATAGCCGTGAGAAACGGACGATTCGAATCGAATTTCTTAACCTTGCAGGGAAACCCAAACACACGTCACGTGGTTACTCCCTAGAGTCACACGTGCAACTTTTCCCCTTTCTTTCCGGGTCGTGGATCGGGGCTACCCTCCGAGAGTACAAGAGCTCCACGCCACGGTTCGGCGCCGGGTCGTGACCACTCTCTGCACTCGCCATATGCACATGGGACCGAAGTTCAAAGGGTAGGATGCCGTCCCCTTGCCGGGCCAATCAGGTACTTAAGCTTACCGATTCCCATAATCTCGGCATGTGTTTAGTACGTTCAAAGACTTAACCATCACTACCACACCCTGCGGCCTTAGCATTTTTCACTAGACAGACGGGCCTCAATCGTAACCATCGTTACATAACCCGTCCGTGTCCTTATGATTGCAGCGTGTAGTAGCCATTCAACTCCTAGTTTCTCGCGAGTGACAGGAAATCACTCGACTTTTACCGGAGTCCTATTAGCACAGCATTCTATCGAACCTTACATCTAGTTTTCAAGCAAGGGTTCCTGACATCATGCAACTAAGTTTTCATCCAACTCCTATAAACTTAATGCACAAGCAAAGAGTAATGAGTTGCATAATTTCGGAAAGAATGGGTTATGCTCCGGGGCTTGCCTTCGCAGTTCGCTTGGGGATCTTCCGAACTTGGGCTCGGGTCTTCAAAAGCTTCAGTTAGATTTGCTTGAGCTTCACGCTGCTCACTCTCGGACGCGGGCACCAGCTCGTAGGTTCCGTCGGCGAGAGTCGTCGATTCTACATGAGTGCACAAGTTTAAGTCGTGGAAATAGCACTTGATCACGATTTGAGAGTAATTACTACAAGGGATAGTTTCTGGTCATGAATTTTGGGATTTAGGCACATCAAGGAAAGATGTGCTTACTGTAAAATTTTCAGCCAATTTTATGTAACAGATTAATTCTGAAAAAAATATATTACATTGTTGCTGTTAGATACTTGTTCTTTTTGTACAGAACAATTGGTGCAACAAATGAGTCTAAGATTTTTACAGAGCTTTCACTCAAGCATGCAGAAGCTACTGTAATTTTTGTAGGATTTATTATGCAGTATTTAGAGCATAGAAAATATGATATTCTACACCTAGGCTATTCAAAGATTCATTTTTTTACAGGACCCTACACAGGGTTTTTGTCCATGAAACTTTTTACACGGCAACCTCTACCACAGTGTAACTCCCAGTAATAATTTGGGGATTTTCCAAGCCAAGATACTATTTTCTTGATTTAATGTATGTTATTAGCACATAAATCAAATAAATAGGTTACTGTGAGATAAAAAGTCTCCTAATTTTTCTCTGGCTTCTAGGTACCAATACATTAGCATAGGAAAAATTTCAATGGGTGACTCACCACCTAACTGCAGGGATAAAATATTCTACTTACACATGAAATAAAACTAAGTTTAACAAACAGTAAAGCTAGAGATGGAATTTGGGCCTGATCTTTTTACACAGTCCTAATCATCCAGCAACTAATTCACTGCCCAAAATTCAGGGTCAGCATTGTTCTAGAACAGTGGGTATAAAATATGTCCATTAAAGCTTCTATTTAATGTAGAGCAAAATATTTTGAGATTCTGAGAAAATTTTTGTAACAAAAGTGGTAGAGTTTGTTCTGAGGATTCCTGATCAGTTGAGTTTGCATTTTTCTGAATTTTCTACGATTTTATACGAATTTTACAAATTTACTGATTTTGAATCTAGGTTTGAAACTTTCTTTTACAACCAGGTCCTTGAATCTTACGCTCAGACCCTTCTAAAGATTTAAATCCTTGCAATTGGGTCCTCGGCGGCTCGGGTACGGCGGCCGGCCGAAATTCCGGCGAGGGGGCTCGCCGGCGGCGAGGGGCGGGGGTCGGGGAAGGTTCAGGGGTGCGAGGGCTACCTTGTGGGGGTGTTGTTCAGGTGGGGGACGGTCGGGAAGGGCTCGCCGGCGTTGGAGCAGAGGCGGCGGCGGCGCGGCTCGCGTCGACGGCGGTGGTCCGGCGGGCTTGGGGCGGCGTGGTCCGGTCGGTGAGCTTCAGTGGCGCGTGGGGAAGCTACTCAGGGGCTCGGCTTGGACGGAGGGGGTCGGAGTCGTGCTGTCCACGGCGAGCAGGGGCGGCGGCGGCGACGGCAGCGCGGGCGGCGGCGCTCCGGTGGCTCTGGGTGGCGTTGGGTGGGTCGGCGAGCTGCGGTGGGGTGATGTAGTGGTGGCTGGGGGCTCAGTTTGGGCAGTGGGCGGCTGTGGAGAGCTGTCCACGGGCGGGCGGTGCTCGGCGGCGGCGATGGCGACGGCGAGGCGTTCTGGTGGCCGGGGGCTCGCGCGCGTGGCCGGGGTGGCGCTTTTATAGGGACAGGAGGGGGTGTGGAGGTGCCTGGGCGACGCGCGGGGCGGGGCACGGCAGCGGCGTGCACTGGCTGCGGCGGGCGGCGGCAGAACGCCGGCGCGGCGTGCGGCGAGCGGGCGCGGGCGACTGGGCGGCCGCGATTTTGGCGTGGGCGCGAGGAGATAGCGCGGCGTGCGGATTGGGGAGCAGCTGCTGCAGCGGCTCGGGCGGAGGTGTGACAACCCTGGTAATTACATTTCCAAAATCAATGTCATTAGCCTAACCCTATGCTTAACCAACTAATAAAAGGGTGAAAAGAATTAGAACGAGTTAAGTTGAAATTCAAATCGAATTTGGGCACATTTGGACACATTTGAAACTTTTAAATTAACTTTAAAACCATAAGCCAAATGAGATTTTGCCTGAAACCAAAGTTGTAGAACTTTTTATTTTGAACAACTTTCGTGTTCAAAAGTTTTTGAAATTCAAATCAGAAAGAGGAGAAAACGCCCTGTTTGCACGCAGCCCCCTGAAGTTTTTTGAATTTTTGCACTTCGGTCCCTCGCTCACCCCTCCCTCCTCTGCTGCGCCGCGCGCTCGCCCGACCGCCGCCGGCCACCTGTCCCCCAACGCCTGCGCGGCACCAGGCGCCGAGCCAACCCACGGCGTCCTGCTGCACCGCCCCCGCTCGCCCAACCGCGGCCGCGCCTTCTTCTCCTCCCCCCCACGCCGTGTCTCTGCCCAATCCCCGGTGCGCCACCGTGCTGCCCAGTCGCTGGCCGCCGCCCCCTCCACCAGTGCCCCGTCGTGCCGCCCCAGCTCGCCAGTAGCACGCCCACGCCGCTATCTCGCTCGCCCAGTCGCCTGCCCGCGTAGTCGCACGCGACACAGCACCCCGTGCACCGCCGCCTGCCCAATAGCGCCGCTGGTCACCGCCGGCCGCACCAATGGCGCCCAGCCTCGCCGCCCCCTCCACCCCACGCCCCGGCCGTGCCGAGCCCGCCCCCACGAGCTCCACCAGCTATAATGCCGGCACAGCGCCCCTCCCTTCCCTCCTTTCTTCTTCCCCGCCGAACAGAGCAAAGCAGAGCAGAGCTCCATTGCCGCCGGCGCCCCCACCTCGCCGTGGAACCCCCTGCTCCGGCCCACCTCCGCCCGAGACAAGCGCTGAAACGGGTCCCCCTCCGTGCGCTGAAGCTCCCCAGCCCGAGCCCCGCCGCCCCCATCGCCGGAGCGCCGCCGTCCGCGCCGTCCCACCGCCGCCGCCCCTGCTCGCCGCGGGCAGCCCTGCTCAGACCACCTCCGCCCCAACCGTGACCACCCAAAGGTAGCCCCCAACCTCCTCTTGCTCCTCCCCCACCTTGCCCTCGCCGCCGGCGACCGAGCTCGCCGGAATTTGGCCGGACAGGATGACCCCGCCGTGAAATTGCGACCAGGGACCACATTGCAAGCGCCCAAATCTTTCTAGGGGGTTTTCTGCTAGTTTTCAGGGACCCCTCTGTAAAGAAAGTTTTAACCAAATCAGTGAACTTGTAAAATTCGTATAAAATCGTAGAAAATTCAGAAAAATGAAAACTCAGCTGTTCCGGAATCCTTATAAGAAACTCTACAACTTTTGTTACATAAAGTTTCTCAGATTCTCAATATATTTTGCTCTAGATTAAATGGAAGGTTTAATGGACTTCTTTTGTACCCACTGTTGTAGATCATTTCTGACCCTAAATTTTGGGCAGTGAGTTACTTGCTTGATTTTTAGGACTGTGTAAAAAGATCAGGACCAGAAGCCATCTCTAGATTCACTTTTTGTCCAACATTGTTTTATGCCATAAAGTGATAGAACTAATTTTTCCTGCTGTTCTGTGATGTTTAATGTCATGAAACTTTTTCTGTGTTGTTGTAGTGATACCTAGAGGCCATAAAAAAATTTAGAAACATTTTTACTATATGTAACCTGTTCATATGAATTTGTGGTAGGAAAACTTCACTAATCCAAAATAATTAGTAAAGCCCTTATAAAATGTTCATCTTTTTACTATGAAACACAATAGAGTAGCTCAACATGTACAAACAGTTTCAAACATAGAAACCCTGTATAACATCCTGTAGAAAATAATCTTTAATAACATGAGCGTAGCTTGTCCCATTTATTATGCTCTAAATCATGTACAATAAAATCTGAACAATTTACAGTAGCACAAATATGGTTATAGAAACACCCTGTAAAATTTGCAGCATCAATAATTGCATGGTTTGTTCTGTATAAAAATAACTAGATTCTAGCAGTGGCTGTGTATTACATTTTTCATATTTAACATGCTACACAAAAATGTCTGAAATTTTTACAGTGATCCTATCTCTACATAATGTACTTTGAATAAAAATTTTATTACCAGAAGCTAACTAGATTAGTAATTGTGTTCAACTCATGTTTGTGTTTAAAAAGAAAACTAAGTTTTCAATATAACACAACCCCTTCTTCTTTAATAAAGTTAAATAGATTAAGATAAACTATATTAACGATTGCCCACGATTAATGAAGTAACTCACTCCACAACAAACTCGTGTTTTATAAACTGCAACTTTATCATGAAGGAAATCATATCGTTTAACATCACCACTACTTAAACTTGTGCATTCATGTAGAAACGACGACTCTCGCCGACGGAACGTACGAGTTGGTGCCCGCGTCCGAGAGTGAGCAGCGTGAAGCTCAAGTGAATCTAACTGAAGTTGCCGAAGACCCGAGCCCAAGTTCGGAAGAGCCCCGGACTAACTTTTCGCAAGAAGGCAAGCCCCGGAGCATGAACCCTATTTCCTAAACTTATGCAACTTATTACTCTACTTTACTTGTGCATTAAGTTTATAGGAGTTGGATGAAAACTTAGTTGCATGATCCTAGGTACCCATGCTCTGAACACTAGATACAAGGTTCGATAGAATGCTATGCTAATAGGACTCGGTAAAAGTCGAGTGATTTCCTGTCACTCGCGAGAAATTAGGAGTTGATTGTTTACTACACGCTGCAATCATAAGGACGACGGACGGGCTGTGGTACGATGTTTATGTTGATGATTGAGGCCCGTCTGTCTAGTGAAAAATGCTAAGGCCGCAGTGTGTGGTAAGTGATGGTTAAGTCTTTGAACGTACTAACCACATGCCGAGAATATGGTAATCGGTAAGCTTAGTACTGGATTGAACCGAGGCCGGAATATACTCCCCACCGTCTTGAATTCGTTCACATCTAGCTAATGGCGGGTGCATCGGCCGCCATGGCCCGGATGCGTCCGTGGTCCATGGGGAGGTGTAGTCGAGGGCGGTGGGCCTGTTCCGTGAAGCGGGAATTGAAGGGAAAGGTTGCACGTGTGACTCTAGGGAGTAACCACGTGACGTGTGTTTAGGTTTCCCTTGCAAGGTTAAGAAATTCGATTCGAATCGTCCGTTTCTCGCGGCTATTGAGACTGCTTAACCACTTTTACCCACAGAGTAAGAAGAGGAACAATGATGATGAATAAACTTGTTGGATGAAAAGTTAATGCTTCACCATGTATGATATTGGATAGTTGCTTACCTAGAATGGTTAAAGAAAGCTAGAACTTGGAGCTAAAATCTGAAAGTAAGGACCTACTATATATGCTTTTTGGCAAAACAAACCCCTCAAGCCAAAAGCCTCGCATGTTTAGGAGTCGGCTAAGTATACCCCATTAGTCGGGTAAGCCTTGCTGAGTATTAGTATACTCAGCCTTGCTTGTGGCTTGTTTTCAGGTGAAACCTTCGAAGATTTGATTGCTAGGTTGACTTGGCCTTGTACACTTCCCCCTGGTTGGTCGGTGGAATGGGATACGCCCCCGTCCAACGAAGATAATACCGAGTGACGTCTCGTACGGGCTTCATCGAGACATCCTTTATCGTCGAGTAGCTTTCGTTATTTTATTTCCGCTGCAATTTAAACTCTGAAGAACTTTTTGGATTTGATCACTGAAGTACTCGGTTTCTAAACTCAAACTTGGTCTGTAATATTCACTTATGGTAATTTTGTAATATTTGCTGGAATGTGGTATTCTCTGGGCTCATCGTCGCGTGAGCATTTGTATGTATGGCGCTCGATCTGATTACCGTGGTTGTATCGGGAGGTTATACCCGACAGACCAGTGGATTACTCCGTTTGAAGTGTAGGGTTAACCGAGATTGCCTTAATGGTGATGGTTAATACACTTGAGCCGGATTAATTCAGGTGGTTCTGCCACAGCTGGTATCAGAGCCGTAGCTGGTGCCACAGCTGGCAACAGCTGGCGCCAGAGCCAAAATACATACGCCAGAGAATGCGACAAGCCTTAAAAACTCGATTTACTAAAACTTGACTAGAAGGATGTGTTGCGAAATACGTTGGTACGTTAAGGATGGTGCATAGTTCGTAAAGCCCTAAGGGATTATGGGAAAGTTTACTAGGTGGCTATCTAACTTCTATATATATTATCAACTGACTTCCAGCACATTACTTTCTGTCAAAACTTACTTTAATGCACAACCGACTTTAAATTCTGTAACGACGCACTCGTCGCTAAGGTAAGAAGGTAAGGATCCTCAGCCAACTGAGAGAGCTTGGCCTTCCTGTCGGTGATGCGAACCGAACGCTGCCCTCAAGCAGTGGCTTACTTGAGGTGCTGCCAATATGCCAACTGTTAGTTGAACATATTGGGAGTAGAAGGTTTGGCGCAGGGTATGGCGATCGCTGTTCATACCCCCGTCTCATGACGGTACCCCCGTGAATACGCTATCTCGATAGCGTATGTTAACGTCGTCTGTACGGCGGGAATTGTACAGATATCGTTTCTATAAGTAAACGGTAATGAATACGGACGCTTTCATGAGTGCTGGCATGAAAGGTTCATGAAATATATATGCGTTGTCAATCTTCTGCAGGTACACTAACCGCGATTACGATAAGTTAAGGGACGATTAGGAAGACTCGACTAGCTATTATAGCGAGAGCCGTATTGTGTATGCCACCGAAACTCTCTTCGTAAGACCAAAAGTATTTGGCAATTATTTTTCTTTGTGAGGACGAATAAGACGTGCATGCATCATGACCATATATATCTGAAATTGAAAATGCGTTGTATGAGAGTGGTAAGGTTCTTGCGTATCTAAGCGTGGTTTGCATAAGGACTATCTAGCGAATCTATCACAAATCTGCCATGACCGAAAAGAAAGATTTATTGACCCAAGAAAATGACCTTTTCTGTTAAAGTTCATGTGGAAAGAATTGTTCAAAATTTCGTGTTCTATCCCCTGTTCAAAAATCAAAAATTCTGAACTCATGGATAGTAAGAAATAACAGAAACCACAGAATGTCAGATTTCTGTCCAGAATAAGCACTTCTGCCTCTTAAATTTTTAGGCCCCCTTTCCTGCGGTTTCTGCAAAAGAGCACAACACAATACCTGTTCCAAATTTACCCAGGAAGCTTCTGTTAAAATTTGGTAAATTTTGGCTAGGTAGATTTTCCCTGGTGCATGAAATATTGGCCCCCTGTTCACTGAAAATTTCTGGGTAGACAGAGAAGTGAGACCTTAAGGAAACAGCCATCTTAGAGCCTAATCCAGCCAAAGTGTTGAATACCAAACTTGTCCTAAATTCTGTGATCTAGGTTCTCACAAAATTACAGCCCTATTGGATCTTGCTAGTTTGAGTTATAGGCCAGATACTATAACTCGTTCTGCTGAAAAACAGCCAACCAGCGAAGCAAAGAGTGAATCGTTTGACCATCTTAGCCATCGATTTAGCATCTTGACTGAATATCAAAGTTGTACATCCCTAAATTCCCTATCCACTGCCCAATATATGAGGAACTTTGGATGAACCTACCAGGAGTTATAAGATTCTTATGGCAGACAGTTTTTATGCCCGCGATTCCATCCAGGACCTTTTGGAAGTCTACTATTCCGCGTTAGATCTTTTTGGAGTCATGGAAGCAATATGGATCACGTTGCTAATGAAGAACATTCGCCTTTTCAGATGGTTGGAGCAACCCGTGGTAACCCGGATGGTTTTGGTGCTAGCGCAAGTGGATCACCACCACAGCCGCCGCCACCACCCAGCTTGGTTGAAGTAATGGCCGCTCAAACCGAGTTGCTTCGTCAGCTGGTGCAAGGACAACAACACAACCAGCGGGGTGGGCAAAATGTCCACCACCCCCAAGCTGCAGGATATACGGATTTTCTGGGGACCCAGCCTCCCTTGTTCCATAAGACAGAGGAACCCCTGGACGCAGGTGCATGGATTCGCACTATCGAATCCAAGTTCACACTACTTGTGGCCCCATGCTCAGAGGACAACAAGGCTCGTTTTGCCGCGCAACAGCTTCGCGGTACCGCTCGTCTGTGGTGGGACCACTATTCTGCGATGCTCCCGGCTGACCATGTGGTCGACTGGGATGAGTTCAAGACCGCGTTCCGGGCACATCATATCCCCGAAGGTCTCATAGAAAGAAAGCTAAATGAGTTTTTAGCTCTCACTCAGGATAACCACACTGTACTTCAGTATGCTCAGGCCTTCAACAATCTGTGCCAATACGCGGGCTATCACGCAGACACAGATGCCAAGAAGCGTGATCGTTTCCGTAGAGGTCTGAGTACTAAACTCAAGGAACGACTGAATCTTGTCAAAGCCGATACATATAATGAGCTAGTCAACATGGCCATCACTCAAGAGGACTGTATTGAGGCTCATCGTGCTGAAAAGAAGAGAAAGGCGCTAGCTGGACCCTCGGGTGCTCAGCCACCGAGGTATCGCTTGGTGCGAAATGCTGCGCCTACAGCTCCACCGAAGGCCCCTCAACCAGGGCGTTGGATTATCAGGCCCCCGCAGCAGCCAGGCATGGTACGACCCCCGATGCCTCCACAGAACGGTCCGAGGCCCACTCTGCAACAGCCTCTTCGACCCAGCCCCGCGAATCGTTGTTTCAAATGCGGGAGTTCCGGTCATTTCGCTCGCGAATGCCCTCAACCCAGGCTGCCAAATCAGGGCCAGGACTCTAACCAGAACAATAAGAACAAAGGCAAGAAGCAGACCCTCCAGGTCAAACAAGGACAGATCAACTTCACCACCCTTGCAGAACTTCCTGAAGGAGCACCTGTAATGACGGGTACATTCTCCATCCGTAACAAGCCTGCAGTCATATTGTTTGATTCTGGTGCATCACATAGTTTCATTAGTGCAAAGTTTGGTGCAAAAGTAGGCTTGAATGTTTGGCACACCAAAGGGTCGTATATGATATCAACACCGGGTGGAAAAATTGCTTCCAACCAAATCATAAGGCTGGTACCGATAAAATTGGGAAGTAAAGCCGTTGAGATAAATTCACCTGGTCACGGAGCCACTACACTTTACCTACCGTTACGGGAGTGCACAAATTCTTGCGCTTTCGTGATGGAAGGGACCAACCTAGAGAATATTCCAGTGGTATGCGAGTATGCCGATGTCTTTCCGGATGACTTACCCGGAATGCCACCAGATAGGGACATTGAGTTCGTTATTGAACTACAGCCAGGCACTGCACCTATATCCAAGAGACCATATAGGATGCCCCCTAAAGAATTGGCAGAGCTGAAAATTCAACTCCAAGAACTACTGGACAAAGGTTTCATTCGCCCTAGCGCGTCACCTTGGGGATGTCCAGCCCTATTCGTAAAGAAGAAGGATGACAGTTTGAGATTATGTGTGGACTACCGACCTCTCAATGCGGTAACTGTTAAAAATAAATACCCCCTTCCTCGCATCGATGTACTCTTCGATCAATTAGCTGGAGCCAGAGCCTTCTCAAAGATTGATCTTCGTTCGGGATATCATCAGATCAAGATTCGCCCGTGCGATATTCCTAAGACTGCCTTCTCCACACGATATGGACTATATGAATTCTTGGTCATGTCCTTTGGACTCACCAATGCCCCCGCCTACTTCATGTATCTCATGAATTCGGTATTCATGCCCGAACTTGACAAATTCGTCGTAGTGTTCATCGACGACATTCTTATCTATTCCAAGGATGAGGAAGAGCATGCCAAGCACCTTCGCATTGTTCTTCAGCGACTTAGAGACCATCAGCTCTATGCTAAGTTTTCTAAGTGTGAATTCTGGTTGGATACTGTAAAGTTCTTAGGTCACACGATCTCCAGCGAAGGCATAGCTGTTGACCCCAGCAAGGTACAAGAGGTGATGGATTGGAAACCCCCTACCTCTGTTCATCAGATTCGCAGTTTTCTCGGCTTAGCCGGTTACTACCGTCGCTTCATCCCGGATTTCTCTCGAATTGCTAAGCCCATGACTGAACTGTTAAAGAAGGAAGTAAAGTTTGTATGGGATGAGAAATGTGAAGAAGCTTTCCACACTCTCAGAGAGCATCTGACTACTGCACCTGTGTTAGCTCAACCCGATAATACCAAGCCATTCGATGTGTATTGTGACGCATCAGGTACTGGTCTAGGATGTGTGCTTATGCAAGAGAATCGAGTGATTGCATATGCCTCACGAGCCCTTCGGCCCCACGAGCAGAATTATCCCACTCATGATCTTGAGCTTGCAGCGGTCATTCACGCTCTGAAAATATGGAGGCACTATCTCTTGGGTACACAGTGCAATATCTACATGGATCATAAGAGCCTCAAGTATATCTTCACACAAGCCGATCTGAATATGAGACAACGAAGATAGCTAGAATTAATCAAGGATTATGACCTTGAAGTGCACTATCACCCCGGCAAGGCTAATGTAGTTGCGGATGCACTAAGCCGCAAGTCCCATTGCCATTGCTTATCCATGGAGTCCTACCATGAGACATTGTGTGCAGAAATGAGGAAGCTTAACATGGAAATGGTTTCCCAAGGCACTCTAAATCACATCTCAGTTGAGCCCACTCTTCACGACCAAATCGTCATGGCACAACTACATGATGAAGGAATTAAGATCATCAAACAAAAACTCTCTCTAGATGAGGAGAAGTATAAATGTTTCCGCCAGGACCATAAGGGAGTTCTATGGTTCGAAGGTCGTATAGTCGTTCCGAAGAATCGTGAACTCCGCAAGCAAATTCTTGATGAGGCGCACCTTTCCAAATTCTCTATCCACCCCGGCAGTAGCAAAATGTATCAGGACCTAAGGCAAAACTTCTGGTGGACTAGAATGAAAAGAGAAATTGCTACGTATGTCTCGGAATGTGACACGTGCCAGAGAGTAAAAGCTAGCCACTTGAAGGTAGCCGGTACACTTCAACCGTTACCTATACCATCCTGGAAATGGGAAGACATAAGTATGGACTTCATCGTTGGACTACCAAACACTTCCCAGAAACATGATTCCATATGGGTTATCGTAGATAGGCTCACAAAGACGGCACATTTCCTTCCGGTACACACCACCTATACCGCCAAGAAATATGCCGAGATTTACCTCGATCGTATTGTTTGCCTACATGGAATACCTAAGACAATTATTTCTGATCGTGGTACTCAGTTTGTAGCCCGCTTTTGGGAACAACTGCAAACATCTCTTGGTACCAAACTAATTCGCAGCTCAGCATACCATCCTCAGACTGACGGACAAACGGAAAGGGTAAACCAAATTCTTGAAGACATGCTGAGAGCTTGCGTCATTCACTATGACAAGAATTGGGACAAATGTCTACCCCTAGCAGAGTTCTCGTACAACAACAGCTATCAAATGAGTTTGAAAATGGCACCATTTGAGGCCCTGTACGGATGAAGGTGTCGAACTCCTTTGAGCTGGTCACAAACCGGAGAACGTAAGATAATTGGACCCGACCTGGTAATCGAGGCAGAGGAGAAAGTAAAGGTAATACAAGCAAACCTTAAAGCCGCACAAGCCCGACAAAAGAGCTATTCTGACAAAAGGAGAAAGCCCCTAAAATTCGAAGTTGGCGATCATGTCTATCTTCGAGTTTCACCCACCAAGGGAGTGCAAAGATTCGGAATCAAAGGCAAACTAGCTCCCCGTTATGTTGGTCCTTACGAAATCGTTGAGAGCTGCGGACCCGTAGCCTACAGATTACGACTGCCCCCTCAGCTCACGGCTACCCATGATGTCTTCCACGTATCTCAACTCAAGAAGTGTATTCGAGTCCCTACTGAGATTGTGGAACAACAAGAAATATCGTTAGAGCCCGACCTCTCGTATGTCGAACACCCAGTTAAGATTTTGGATCAAAAAGATAGAGAGACCAGGAGGAGAGTGATTAGAATGTATAAAGTACAATGGAATCACCACACGGAAGAAGAAGCCACCTGGGAAACCGAGAGCTACCTAAACCAACATTTTCCTGGGTTTCTTATCTCAACCACTGGTATGTGCACCCACGCCCACACTAAGAATTACCGAATCTCGGGGCGAGATTCTCGTTAAGGGGGGAAGGCTGTGACAACCCTGGTAATTACATTTCCAAAATCAATGTCATTAGCCTAACCCTATGCTTAACCAACTAATAAAAGGGTGAAAAGAATTAGAACGAGTTAAGTTGAAATTCAAATCGAATTTGGGCACATTTGGACACATTTGAAACTTTTAAATTAACTTTAAAACCATAAGCCAAATGAGATTTTGCCTGAAACCAAAGTTGTAGAACTTTTTATTTTGAACAACTTTCGTGTTCAAAAGTTTTTGAAATTCAAATCAGAAAGAGGAGAAAACGCCCTGTTTGCACGCAGCCCCCTGAAGTTTTTCGAATTTTTGCACTTCGGTCCCTCGCTCACCCCTCCCTCCTCTGCTGCGCCGCGCGCTCGCCCGACCGCCGCCGGCCACCTGTCCCCCAACGCCTGCGCGGCACCAGGCGCCGAGCCAACCCACGGCGTCCTGCTGCACCGCCCCCGCTCGCCCAACCGCGGCCGCGCCTTCTTCTCCTCCCCCCCACGCCGTGTCTCTGCCCAATCCCCGGTGCGCCACCGTGCTGCCCAATCGCTGGCCGCCGCCCCCTCCACCAGTTCCCCGTCGTGCCGCCCCAGCTCGCCAGTAGCACGCCCACGCCGCTATCTCGCTCGCCCAGTCGCCTGCCCGCGTAGTCGCACGCGACACAGCACCCCGTGCACCGCCGCCTGCCCAATAGCGCCGCTGGTCACCGCCGGCCGCACCAATGGCGCCCAGCCTCGCCGCCCCCTCCACCCCACGCCCCGGCCGTGCCGAGCCCGCCCCCACGAGCTCCACCAGATATAAAGCCGGCACAGCGCCCCTCCCTTCCCTCCTTTCTTCTTCCCCGCCGAACAGAGCAAAGCAGAGTAGAGCTCCATTGCCGCCGGCGCCCCCACCTCGCCGTGAACCCCCTGCTCCGGCCCACCTCCGCCCGAGACAAGCGCTGAAACGGGTCCCCCTCCGTGCGCTGAAGCTCCCCAGCCCGAGCCCCGCCGCCCCCATCGCCGGAGCGCCGCCGTCCGCGCCGTCCCACCGCCGCCGCCCCTGCTCGCCGCGGGCAGCCCTGCTCAGACCACCTCCGCCCCAACCGTGACCACCCAAAGGTAGCCCCCAACCTCCTCTTGCTCCTCCCCCACCTTGCCCTCGCCGCCGGCGACCGAGCTCGCCGGAATTTGGCCGGACAGGATGACCCCGCCGTGAAATTGCGACCAGGGACCACATTGCAAGCGCCCAAATCTTTCTAGGGGGTTTTCTGCTAGTTTTCAGGGACCCCTCTGTAAAGAAAGTTTTAACCAAATCAGTGAACTTGTAAAATTCGTATAAAATCGTAGAAAATTCAGAAAAATGAAAACTCAACTGTTCCGGAATCCTTATAAGAAACTCTACAACTTTTGTTACATAAAGTTTCTCAGATTCTCAATATATTTTGCTCTAGATTAAATGGAAGGTTTAATGGACTTCTTTTGTACCCACTGTTGTAGATCATTTCTGACCCTAAATTTTGGGCAGTGAGTTACTTGCTTGATGTTTAGGACTGTGAAAAAAGATCAGGACCAAAAGCCATCTCTAGATTCACTTTTTGTCCAACATTGTTTTATGCCATAAAGTGATAGAACTAATTTTTCCTGCTGTTCTGTGATGTTTAATGTCATGAAACTTTTTCTGTGTTGTTGTAGTGATACCTAGAGGCCATAGAAAAATTTAGAAACATTTTTACTATATGTAACCTGTTCATATGAATTTGTAGTAGGAAAACTTCACTAATCCAAAATAATTAGTAAAGCCCTTATAAAATGTTCATCTTTTTACTATGAAACACAATAGAGTAGCTCAACATGTACAAAAAGTTTCAAACATAGAAACCCTGTATAACATCCTGTAGAAAATAATATTTAATAACATGAGCGTAGCTTGTCCCATTTATTATGCTCTAAATCATGTACAATAAAATCTGAAAAATTTACAGTAGCACAAATATGGTTATAGCAACACCCTGTAAAATTTGCAGCATCAATAATTGCATGGTTTGTTCTGTATAAAAATAACTAGATTCTAGCAGTGGCTGTGTATTACATTTTTCATATTTAACATGCTACACAAAAATGTCTGAAATTTTTACAGTGATCCTATCTCTACATAATGTACTTTGAAAAAAAATTTAATTACCAGAAGCTAACTAGATTAGTAATTGTGTTCAACTCATGTTTGTGTTTAAAAAGAAAACTAAGTTTTCAATATAACACAACCCCTTCTTCTTTAATAAAGTTAAATAGATTAAGATAAACTATATTAACGATTGCCCACGATTGATGAAGTAACTCACTCCACAACAAACTCGTGTTTTATAAACTGCAACTTTATCATGAAGGAAATCATATCGTTTAACATCACCACTACTTAAACTTGTGCATTCATGTAGAAACGACGACTCTCGCCGACGGAACGTACGAGTTGGTGCCCGCGTCCGAGAGTGAGCAGCGTGAAGCTCAAGTGAATCTAACTGAAGTTGCCGAAGACCCGAGCCCAAGTTCGGAAGAGCCCCGGACTAACTTTTCGCAAGAAGGCAAGCCCCGGAGCATGAACCCTATTTCCTAAACTTATGCAACTTATTACTCTACTTTACTTGTGCATTAAGTTTATAGGAGTTGGATGAAAACTTAGTTGCATGATCCTAGGTACCCATGCTCTGAACACTAGATACAAGGTTCGATAGAATGCTATGCTAATAGGACTCGGTAAAAGTCGAGTGATTTCCTGTCACTCGCGAGAAATTAGGAGTTGATTGTTTACTACACGCTGCAATCATAAGGACGACGGACGGGCTGTGGTACGATGTTTATGTTGATGATTGAGGCCCGTCTGTCTAGTGAAAAATGCTAAGGCCGCAGTGTGTGGTAAGTGATGGTTAAGTCTTTGAACGTACTAACCACATGCCGAGAATATGGTAATCGGTAAGCTTAGTACTGGATTGAACCGAGGCCGGAATATACTCCCCACCGTCTTGAATTCGTTCACATCTAGCTAATGGCGGGTGCATCGGCCGCCATGGCCCGGCTGCGTCCGTGGTCCATGGGGAGGTGTAGTCGAGGGCGGTGGGCCTGTTCCGTGAAGCGGGAATTGAAGGGAAAGGTTGCACGTGTGACTCTAGGGAGTAACCACGTGACGTGTGTTTAGGTTTCCCTTGCAAGGTTAAGAAATTCGATTCGAATCGTCCGTTTCTCGCGGCTATTGAGACTGCTTAACCACTTTTACCCACAGAGTAAGAAGAGGAACAATGATGATGAATAAACTTGTTGGATGAAAGGTTAATGCTTCACCATGTATGATATTGGATAGTTGCTTACCTAGAATGGTTAAAGAAAGCTAGAACTTGGAGCTAAAATCTGAAAGTAAGGACCTACTATATATGCTTTTTGGCAAAACAAACCCCTCAAGCCAAAAGCCTCGCATGTCTAGGAGTCGGCTAAGTATACCCCATTAGTCGGGTAAGCCTTGCTGAGTATTAGTATACTCAGCCTTGCTTGTGGCTTGTTTTCAGGTGAAACCTTCGAAGATTTGATTGCTAGGTTGACTTGGCCTTGTACTCTTCCCCCTGGTTGGTCGGTGGAATGGGATACGCCCCCGTCCAACGAAGATAATACCGAGTGACGTCTCGTACGGGCTTCATCGAGACATCCTTTATCGTCGAGTAGCTTTCATTATTTTATTTCCGCTGCAATTTAAACTCTGAAGAACTTTTTGGATTTGATCACTGAAGTACTCGGTTTCTAAACTCAAACTTGGTCTGTAATATTCACTTATGGTAATTTTGTAATATTTGCTGGAATGTGGTATTCTCTGGGCTCATCGTCGCGTGAGCATTTGTATGTATGGCGCTCGATCCGATTACCGTGGTTGTATCGGGAGGTTATACCCGACAGACCAGTGGATTACTCCGTTTGAAGTGTAGGGTTAACCGAGATTGCCTTAATGGTGATGGTTAATACACTTGAGCCGGATTAATTCAGGTGGTTCTGCCATAGGAGGACAGGCGCGGCAGCTGGCGGGGCGCGGGGGCCGGGGCGGCACGGCGGAGCGCGGCCACTGGGCGAGCGGGCGGCGGCCTGGGCGCGGCAGCACGCGCGGGCGGGGACTGGCCGCGCGGAGTCGGGGCGGGGCAAAGCCGGCCGTGGCGGGGTGGTGCGGCGGCCACTGGCCTGGCGCCTCGCGCCGGTCAGGCGACGCCGGCCACCAGGCGCGCGGCGGGCGGGCGAGCGTGCGGCGCGGCAGAGGAGGGGGAGAAACGGGGGACCGAAGTGCAAAAATTCGAAAAAGTTCAGGGGGCTGGGTGCAAACAGGGCGTTTTCTCCTCTTTCTGATTTGAATTTCAAAAACTTTTGAACACGAAAGTTGTTCAAAATAAAAAGTTCTACAACTTTGGTTTCAGGCAAAATCCCATTTGGCTTATGGTTTTAAAGTTAATTTAAAAGTTTCAAATGTGTCCAAATGTGCCCGAATTAAATTTGAATTCCAACTGAACCCGTTTTAATTCTTTCCACCCTCTCATTAGTTGGTTTAAAACATAGAGTTAGGCTAATGTCTTTGATTTTGGAATTGTAATTACCAGGGTTGTCACAGCCTTCCCCCCTTAACAAGAATCTCGCCCCGAGATTCGGTAATTCTTAGTGTGGGCGTGGGTGCACATACCCGTGGTTGAGACAAGAAACCCAGGGAAATGTTGGTTCAGGTAGCTATCCGTTTCCCAGGTGGCTTCTTCTTCCGTGTGGCGATTCCATTGTATTTTATACATTCTAATCACTTTCCTCCTGGTCTCTCTTTCCTTTTGATCCAGAATCTTAACTGGGTGTTCGACATACGAGAGGTCGGGTTCCAACGATATTTCTTGTTGTTCCACAATCTCGGTAGGGACTCGAATACACTTCTTGAGTTGAGATACGTGGAAGACATCATGGGTGGCCGTGAGTTGAGGGGGCAGTCGTAATTTGTAGGCTACGGGTCCGCGGCTCTCCATGATTTCGTAAGGACCAATATAACGGGGAGCTAGTTTGCCTTTGATTCCAAATCTTCGCACTCCTTTGGTTGGTGAAACTCGAAGATAGACATGATCGCCAACTTCGAACTTTAGGGGCTTTCTCCTTTTGTCAGAATAGCTCTTTTGTCGGGCTTGTGCGGCTTTAAGATTTGCTTGTATTACTTTTACTTTCTCCTCTGCCTCGATTACCAGGTCGGGTCCAATTATTTTACGTTCTCCGGTTTGTGACCAGCTCAAAGGGGTTCGACACCTTCGTCCGTACAGGGCCTCAAATGGTGCCATTTTCAAACTCGTTTGGTAGCTGTTGTTGTACGAGAACTCTGCCAGGGGTAGGCATTTGTCCCAATTCTTGTCATAATGAATGACACAAGCTCTCAGCATGTCTTCAAGAATTTGGTTTACTCTTTCCGTTTGTCCATCGGTCTGAGGGTGGTATGCTGAGCTGCGAATCAGCTTTGTGCCAAGAGACGTTTGCAGTTGTTCCCAAAAGCGTGCTACAAACTGAGGACCACGATCGGAATAATTGTCTTAGGTATTCCATGCAGGCAAACAATACGATCGAGGTAAATCTCGGCATATTTCTTGGTAGAATAGGTGGTGTGCACCGGAAGAAAATGTGCCGTCTTCGTGAGTCTATCAACGATAACCCATATGGAATCATGTCTCTGGGACGTGTTTGGTAGTCCAACGATGAAGTCCATACTTATGTCTTCCCATTTCCATGATGGTATAGGTAACGGTTGAAGTGTACCGGCTACCTTTAAGTGGCTAGCTTTTACTCTCTGGCACGTGTCACATTCCGAGACATACGTAGCAATTTCCCTTTTCATTCTAGTCCACCAGAAGTTTTGCCTTAGGTCCTGATACATTTTGCTACTGCCGGGGTGGATAGAGAATTTGGAGAGGTGTGCCTCATCAAGAATTTGCTTGCGGAGTTCACGATTCTTCGGAACGACTATACGACTTTCGAACCATAGAACTCCCTTATGGTCCTGGCGGAAACACTTATACTTCTCCTCACCTAGAGAGAGTTTTTGTTTGATGATCTTGATTCCTTCATCATGTAGTTGTGCCATGACGATTTGGTCGTGAAGAGTGGGCTCAACTGAGATGTGATTTAGAGTGCCTTGGGAAACCATTTCCAAGTTAAGCTTCCTCATGTCTGCACATAATGTCTCATGGTAGGACTCCATGGATAAGCAATGGCAATGGGACTTGCGGCTTAGTGCATCCGCGACTACATTAGCCTTACCGGGGTGATAGTGCACTTCAAGGTCATAATCTTTGATTAATTCTAGCCATCTTCGTTGCCTCACATTCAGATCGGCCTGTGTGAAGATGTACTTGAGACTCTTATGATCCGTGTAGATATCGCACTGTGTACCCATGAGATAGTGCCTCCATATCTTCAGAGCGTGAATGACGGCTGCGAGCTCAAGGTCATGCGTGGGATAATTCTGTTCGTGGGGCCGAAGGGCTCGTGAGGCATATGCAATCACTCGATTCTCTTGCATAAGCACACATCCTAGACCAGTACCTGATGCGTCACAATATACATCGAATGACTTGGTATTATCGGGTTGAGCTAACACAGGTGCAGTAGTCAGATGCTCTCTGAGAGTGTGGAAGGCTTCCTCACACTTCTCATTCCATACAAACTTTACTTCCTTCTTCAATAGTTCCGTCATGGGCTTAGCAATTCGAGAGAAATCCGGGATGAAGCGACGGTAGTAACCGGCTAAGCCGAGAAAACTGCGAATCTGATGAACAGAGGTAGGGGGTTTCCAATCCATCACCTCTTGTACCTTGCTGGGGTCAACAGCTATGCCTTCGCTGGAGATCGTGTGACCTAAGAACTTTACAGTATCCAACCAGAATTCACACTTAGAAAACTTAGCATAGAGCTGATGGTCTCTGAGCCGCTGAAGAACAATGCGAAGGTGCTTGGCATGCTCTTCCTCATCCTTGGAATAGATAAGAATGTCGTCGATGAACACTACGACGAATTTGTCAAGTTCGGGCATGAATACCGAATTCATGAGATACATGAAGTAGGCAGGGGCATTGGTGAGTCCAAAGGACATGACCAAGAATTCATATAGTCCATATCGTGTGGAGAAGGCAGTCTTAGTAATATCGCACGGGCGAATCTTGATCTGATGATATCCCGAACGAAGATCAATCTTTGAGAAGACTCTGGCTCCAGCTAATTGATCGAAGAGTACATCGATGCGAGGAAGTGGGTATTTATTTTTAACTGTTACCGCATTGAGAGGTCGGTAGTCCACACATAATCTCAAACTGTCATCCTTCTTCTTTACGAATAGGGCTGGACATCCCCAAGGTGACGCGCTAGGGCGAATAAAACCTTTGTCCAGTAGTTCTTGGAGTTGAATTTTCAGCTCTGCCAATTCTTTAGGGGTATCCTATATGGTCTTTTGGATATAGGTGCAGTGCCCGGTTGTAGTTCAATAACGAACTCAATATCCCTATCCGGTGGCATTCCGGGTAAGTCATCCGGGAAAACATCGGCATACTCGTTTACCACAAGAATATCATCTAGCTTAAGTCCTTCCATCTTATAAGCACAGGAATTCGTGCAATCTAGGAACGGTAGGTAAAGGGTAGTGGCTCCGTGACTAGGTGAATTTATCTCAACGGCTCGGGAAGAAAGGTCCATTGTGACTCCATGCATAGCCATCCAGTTCATTCCCAAAATGATGTCCATGCCGTCAAGGGGTAAAAGGACAAGGTCCGTGTCAATGGTTTTACTACCCAATTTGACTGGTACTTGTCTGACCATTTGGTTTGAAGCAATTTTACCACCCGGTGTTGATATCATATACGACCCTTTGGTGTGACAAACATCCAAGCCTACTTTTGCACCAAATTTTGCACTTATGAAACTATGCGATGCACCAGAATCAAATAATATAACTGCAGGCTTGTTATGGATAGAGAATGTACCCGACATCACTGGAGCTCCTTCTGGAAGCTCTGCAAGCGTGGTGAAGTTAATCCGTCCTTGCTTGACTTGCAAGGTCTGTCTCTTGCCCCTGTTCTTGGCGTTCGGGTTGGATCCTTGACCTTGGTTGGGTTGTCCAGGCTGAGGGCATTCTCGTGCGAAGTGGCTGGAACTCCCGCATTTGAAACAGCGATTCGCGGGGCTAGGTCGAAGAGACTGCTGAGGAATGGGCCTCGGACCATTCTGTGGAGGCATCGGGGGTCGTACCATGCCTGGCTGCTGTGGGGGTCTGGCAATCCATCTTCCTGGCTGCGGGGCCCTTGGTGGAGCTGTGGGTGCGGTATTTTGCACGATGCGATACCTTGGTGGTTGGACACTTGATGGTCCCGCGGGTGCCTTTCTCTTCTCTGCCCGGTGCGCCATGATACAGTCTTCCTGGGTAATGGCCATATTGACCAACTCGTTGTAGGTGTCAGCCCTGGCTAGGTTCAGACGTTCCTTGAGCTTGGTACTCAGACCTCGGCGGAAACGATCACGCTTCTTGGCATCCGTATCAGCGTGATAGCCCGCATACTAGCATAGGTTGTTGAACGCCTGGGCGTACTGCAACACGGTGCGGATGCCTTGGGTGAGTGCCAGGAACTCATTCAACTTCCTCTCCATGAGACCCTCGGGGATATGATGTGCCCGGAACGCGGTCTTGAACTCATCCCAGTCGACCACATGATCAGCCGGGAGCATCGCAAAATAGTGGTCCCACCACAGTCGAGCGGTACCGCGAAGCTGTTGCGCGGCAAAACGAGCTTTGTTGGCCTCTGAGCATGGGGCCACAAGTAGTGTGAACTTGGATTCTATGGTGCGAATCCATGCATCTGCGTCCAGGGGTTCCTCGGTCTTATGGAACAAGGGAGGCTGGGTCCCCAGGAAATCCGTGTATCCTACAGCTTGTGGTTGGTGAGCATTGTGCCCACCCCTCTGCTGGTGTTGCCCTTGCACAATCTGACGTAGCAGCTCGGTTTGAGCGGCCATCACTTCCACCAAACTGGGCGGGGGTGGTGGCGATTGTCGCGAGCGGCTGCCACCGGCACCAAAACCCTCGGGGTTGCCACGTGTTGATCCAACCATCTGAAACGTGAAAGGTTACCATTCGCAACGCGATCCATATTACTTCCTTGATTCATAAATAATTGGTGTAGTCATAGACTTCCGAAGTCACAGCTAGACGTATGGACAGAATCTCTGTTTGCTACGAGAAAAATCATAGCCTGCTGTGGGTCCATCCAAAACATTTCAGACTTTTGCAGCAGTCAGAGAATTTAGGAATGCACCACTTTGGTATTTAACTTCGGTGCTAGAACTATGGCTAAGGTGGTCGAAAAGCTTGTCCTTTGCCTTACTGTCTTGGCTATTTTTCAGCAGATTGATCGGTACGGTTTCGCCTATATCTCAAACTAGCGAGGTCCAATGATGCTGAATCTTTGTGAGAACCTAGATCACAAAACTTAGCACAAGTCTGGTATTCAACACTCAGCCAATAAATGCAAGGAGACATGGATAAAAATTCCGACAAGACTCAGCGATTGTGGATTTCATTGTTTACCAAGTTACAACGAATTCACCCAAGTTCATCGCCGTTCCTTACATGCTGAGGGTATCCACATGGTTCAGGTGTACCCAACACAAAAGAGTTACTCAACTCCTAGTTAGCCTATTACAACACTTGCCAAAAGTTAGGCTACCCTATCGAGGAGTATGTGCAAAAGTCCTCCTAGGTCGTCCTCTAGAAATCATCCAAGTCGTTGACGGACGTCTCGCTGTGAGCAGGAGAGTGAGCTCCCATCTGAGGTGCCTGGGGTACCTCACCCTCGAAATCCATACCTGAGATACCATCAATCTCCTGTGGCTCCTCCTCATCCTCCTCCATGTCGTCCTCATGGGGATGGTCATTCTGATCATGGTGCCACCGAATGTGCTCATTAGCATCCTCCAACTCAAGGTTCAGATCATGGAGCTGCTCCTCCAACTGTGCTATCGTGGTATCTCTCTCACCCATGAGAGTGTCCTGGGCAGCAGGAAACAATCCAATGGGAGTGAGTGTGACAACCTCGGGACGCTGCGCACAAAACGTCGTGAGCGCCCTCATGGCTGCAAGCTCCCAAGTATCGGCCAAATGGCGACCAACAGCCTCAAGCTCCAAGGCGGGCCACTCCGGGTGTAGCGGGTGCGGAAAGATAGTCACGTTGACACGGCACTGGGTAACTCCATTTTCTGCAAACTCCAGTCCGGCGTAACGTGGGGGAATTAGATAGCCCGCGGTACGCAGAACATCCCACAAAATAGAGGGAAAGCCCTCCCAGTGGAGACACTGCGAGTGTACGCGCCCATCCTCATCCACCATCATATCAACAGGCTCGGCCATCTGAACAAAAGATCAAATGGAGTGAGATAGCGAAAAACTGTGAGCAGCACAAGGACAGATTCTGTATAGTGTGCAAAAATAATCATAACTCCCACAGTTCTCATCCAAAAATTCTCAAATTTCACCAGATCACTCCTAAGGTATTTGTGAACAACTTTTCTAGTCAACTCCAGCGCTAATTGGGTCTCTAAGATGGTCTTTCTTTTCAGGTTTTACCTTACTGTCTACCCAGAATTTTCAGTGAACAGAGGGCTAGAGTTTCGTACACCAGGGAAAATCTACCCAGCCAAAATTTACCAAATTTTAACAGCAGCTTCCTGGGTAAATTTGGAACAAGTTTCGTGTTGTGCTCTTTTGCAGAAAACCGCAGGAAGGGGGCCTAAAAATTTAAGAGGCAGAAGTGCTTATTCTGGACAGAAATCTGACGCTCCAAGGTTTCTGTTATTTCTTATTATCCATAAGTTCAGAATTTTTCATTTTTGAACAGGAGATAGAACACAAAATTTGAAACAATTCCTTCAACACGAACTTCTCCAGAAAAGGTCATTTTCTTGGGTCAATAAATCGCTCTTTTTGGTCACGGCAGAATTCGGACAGTTCCGCTAGATGGTCCTTATGCAAACCACGCTTAGATACGCAAGAACCTTACCACTCTCATACAACGCATTTTTGATTTCAGATACATATGTTTATGATGTATGCACGTCCTATTCGTCCTCACAAAATAAAACAATTACCAAATAGCTTTGGTCTTACGATGATAGTTTCAGTGGCATACACAATACGGCTCTCGCTATAATAGCTAGTCGCGTCTTTCTAATCGTTCCTTAACTTATCGTAATCGCGGTCAGTGTACCTGCAGAAGATTGACAAGCATATATATTTCATGAACCTTTCATGCCAGCACTCATGAAAGCGTCCGTATTCATTACCGTTTACTTATAGAAACGATATCTGTACAATTTCCGCCGTACAGCCGACGTTAACATACGCTATCGAGATAGCGTATTCACGGGGGTACCGTCATGAGACGGGGGTATGAACAGCGATCGCCATACCCTGCGCCGAACCTTCTACTCCCAATATGTTCAACTAACAGTTGGCATATTGGCAGCACCTCAAGTAAGCCACTGCTTGAGGGCAGCGTTCGGTTCGCATCACCGACAGGAAGGCCAAGCTCCCTCAGTTGGCTGAGGATCCTTACCTTCTTACCTTAGCGGCGAGTGCGTCGTTACAGAATTTAAGGTTGGTTGTGCATGAAAGTAAGTTTCGACAGAAAGTAATGTGCTGGAAGTCAGTTGATAATACATATAGAAGTCAGACAGCCACCTAGTAACTTTTCCCATAATCCCTTAGGGCTTTACGAACTAGGCACCATCCTTAACGTACCAACGCATTTCGCAACACATCCTTCTAGTCAAGTTTTAGTAAAATGAGTTTTTAAGGCTTGTAGTATTCTCTGGCGTATGTATTTCGGCTCTGGTGTCCGCTGTTGCCAGCTGTGGCACCAGCTACGGCTCTGATACCAGCTGTGGCAGAACCACCTAAATTAATCCGGCTCAAGTGTATTAACCATCACCATTAAGGCATCCTCGGTTAACCTTACACTTCAAACGGAGTAATCCACTGGTCTGTCGGGTATAACCTCCCGATACAACCACGGTGAACGGATCGAGCGTCGTACATACAAATGCTCATGCGACGATGAGCCCAGAGAATACCACATTCCAGCAAATATTACATCATTAGCATAAGTAAATATTACAGACCTAGTTCTAAGTTTAGAAAACAAGTACTTCAATTAACATAAATAAGTTCTTCAGAGTTAAATTGTAGCGGAAATAAACAACGGAAACTACTCGACGATACAGGATGTCTCGATGAAGCCCGTACGAGACATCACTCGGCCTTATCTCCGTTGGACGGGGGCGCATCCCATTCCACCGACCAACCAGGGGGAAGAGTGCAGGGCCAAGTCAAGCTAGCAATCATGTCTTCGAAGGGCTCACCTGAAAACGAGTCACAAGCAAGACTGAGTATACTAATACTCAGCAAGACTTACCCGTGTAGTGGAAACTACTCCACCGACTCTAGACATGCAAGGCTTTTTGGCTCAGGGGTTTGTTTTGCCGGAAAAGCATCTACAAGTGGGTCCTTACTTTCAACTTTTAGCTCCAGATTCTAGTTTCGTTAGCCAGTCTAGGTAAGCAGCTATCTAAAGCATACATGGTGAAGCATTTAATTTTTCATCCAACCAGTTCATTCATCATCATTGTTCCTCTTCTTACTCTGTGGGTAAAAATGGTTAAGCAGTCTCAATAGCCGTGAGAAACGGACGATTCGAATCGAATTTCTTAACCTTGCAAGGGAAACCCAAACACACGTCACGTGGTTACCCCCTAGAGTCACACGTGCAACTTTTCCCCTTTCTTTCCGGGTCGTGGATCGGGGCTACCCTCCGAGAGTACAAGAGCTCCACGCCACGGTTCGGCGCCGGGTCGTGACCACTCTCTGCACTCGCCATATGCACATGGGACCGAAGTTCAAAGGGTAGGATGGTGTCCCCTTGCCGGGCCAATCAGGTACTTAAGCTTACCGATTCTCATAATCTCGGCATGTGTTTAGTACGTTCAAAGACTTAACCATCACTACCACACCCTGCGGCCTTAGCATTTTTCACTAGACAGACGGGCCTCAATCGTAACCATCGTTACATAACCCGTCCGTGTCCTTATGATTGCAGCGTGTAGTAGCCATTCAACTCCTAGTTTCTCGCGAGTGACAGGAAATCACTCGACTTTTACCGGAGTCCTATTAGCACAGCATTCTATCGAACCTTACATCTAGTTTTCAAGCAAGGGTTCCTGACATCATGCAACTAAGTTTTCATCCAACTCCTATAAACTTAATGCACAAGCAAAGAGTAATGAGTTGCATAATTTCGGAAAGAATGGGTTATGCTCCGGGGCTTGCCTTCGCAGTTCGCTTGGGGATCTTCCGAACTTGGGCTCGGGTCTTCAAAAGCTTCAGTTAGATTTGCTTGAGCTTCACGCTGCTCACTCTCGGACGCGGGCACCAGCTCGTAGGTTCCGTCGGCGAGAGTCGTCGATTCTACATGAGTGCACAAGTTTAAGTCGTGGAAATAGCACTTGATCACGATTTGAGAGTAATTACTACAAGGGATAGTTTCTGGTCATGAATTTTGGGATTTAGGCACATCAAGGAAAGATGTGCTTACTGTAAAATTTTCAGCCAATTTTATGTAACAGATTAATTCTGAAAAAAATATATTACATTGTTGCTGTTAGATACTTGTTCTTTTTGTACAGAATAATTGGTGCAACAAATGAGTCTAAGATTTTTACAGAGCTTTCACTCAAGCATGCAGAAGCTACTGTAATTTTTGTAGGATTTATTATGCAGTATTTAGAGCATAGAAAATATGATATTCTACACCTAGGCTATTCAAAGATTCATTTTTTTACAGGACCCTACACAGGGTTTTTGTCCATGAAACTTTTTACACGGCGACCTCTACCACAGTGTAACTCCCAGTAATAATTTGGGGATTTTCCAAGCCAAGATACTATTTTCTTGATTTAATGTATGTTATTAGCACATAAATCAAATAAATAGGTTACTGTGAGATAAAAAGTCTCCTAATTTTTCTCTGGCTTCTAGGTACCAATACATTAGCATAGGAAAAATTTCAATGGGTGACTCACCACCTAACTGCAGGGATAAAACATTCTACTTACACATGAAATAAAACTAAGTTTAACAAACAGTAAAGCTAGAGATGGAATTTGGGCCTGATCTTTTTACACAGTCCTAATCATCTAGCAAATAATTCACTGCCCAAAATTCAGGGTCAGCATTGTTCTAGAACAGTGGGTATAAAATATGTCCATTAAAGCTTCTATTTAATGTAGAGCAAAATATTTTGAGATTCTGAGAAACTTTTTGTAACAAAAGTGGTAGAGTTTGTTCTGAGGATTCCTGATCAGTTGAGTTTGCATTTTTCTGAATTTTCTACGATTTTATACGAAGTTTACAAATTTACTGATTTTGAATCTAGGTTTGAAACTTTCTTTTACAACCAGGTCCTTGAATCTTACGCTCAGACCCTTCTAAAGATTTAAATCCTTGCAATTGGGTCCTCGGCGGCTCGGGTACGGCGGCCGGCCGAAATTCCGGCGAGGGGGCTCGCCGGCGGCGAGGGGCGGGGGTCGGGGAAGGTTCAGGGGTGCGAGGGCTACCTTGTGGGGGTGTTGTTCAGGTGGGGGACGGCCGGGAAGGGCTCGCCGGCGTTGGAGCAGAGGCGGCGGCGGCGCGGCTCGCGTCGACGGCGGTGGTCCGGCGGGCTTGGGGCGGCGTGGTCCGGTCGGTGAGCTTCAGTGGCGCGTGGGGAAGCTACTCAGGGGCTCGGCTTGGACGGAGGGGGTCGGAGTCGTGCTGTCCACGGCGAGCAGGGGCGGCGGCGGCGACGGCAGCGCGGGCGGCGGCGCTCCGGTGGCTCTGGGTGGCGTTGGGTGGGTCGGCGAGCTGCGGTGGGGTGATGTAGTGGTGGCTGGGGGCTCAGTTTGGGCAGTGGGCGGCTGTGGAGAGCTGTCCACGGGCGGGCGGTGCTCGGCGGCGGCGATGGCGACGGCGAGGCGTTCTGGTGGCCGGGGGCTCGCGCGCGTGGCCGGGGTGGCGCTTTTATAGGGACAGGAGGGGGTGTAGAGGTGCCTGGGCGACGCGCGGGGCGGGGCACGGCAGCGGCGTGCACTGGCTGCGGCGGGCAGCGGCAGAACGCCGGCGCGGCGTGCGGCGAGCGGGCGCGGGCGACTGGGCGGCCGCGATTTTGGCGTGGGCGCGAGGAGATAGCGTGGCGTGCGGATTGGGGAGCAGCTGCTGCAGCGGCTCGGGCGGAGGACAGGCGCGGCAGCTGGCGGGGCGCGGGGGCCGGGGCGGCACGGCGGAGCGCGGCCACTGGGCGAGCGGGCGGCGGCCTGGGCGTGGCAGCACGCGCGGGCGGGGACTGGCCGCGCGGCGTCGGGGCGGGGCAAAGCTGGCCGTGGCGGGGTGGTGCGGCGGCCACTGGCCTGGCGCCTCACGCCGGTCAGGCGACGCCGGCCACCTGGCGCGCGGCGGGCGGGCGAGCGCGCGGCGCGGCAGAGGAGGGGGAGAAACGAGGGATCGAAGTGCAAAAATTCGAAAAAGTTCAGGGGGCTGGGTGCAAACAGGGCGTTTTCTCCTCTTTCTGATTTGAATTTCAAAAACTTTTGAACACGAAAGTTGTTCAAAATAAAAAGTTCTACAACTTTGGTTTCAGGCAAAATCCCATTTGGCTTATGGTTTTAAAGTTAATTTAAAAGTTTCAAATGTGTCCAAATGTGCCCGAATTAAATTTGAATTCCAACTGAACCTGTTTTAATTCTTTCCACCCTCTCATTAGTTGGTTTAAAACATAGAGTTAGGCTAATGTCTTTGATTTTGGAATTGTAATTACCAGGGTTGTCACAGTATCGGCCGCTGCAACGCTGTAGATGGAATCGACAGCGACTATCTCTGTACTGTCGCTGACCCATTGCACAAGGCATTGATGCATTGTAGATGGGACACAACAGTTTGCGTGTATCCAGTCGCGACCAAGCAGCATATTATAGGACCCCTTGCCATTAATAACGAAGAAAGTGGTAGGGAGGGTCTTACTGCCGATGGTGAGGTCGACGCAGAGTGCTCCACGGGCGGGTGACACGTTGCCTTCGAAATCCTTCAGCATCATGTCCGTCTTGGTGAGGTCGTCATCGCCCTTGCCCAGCTTGCGGAACATGGCATACGGCATGATGTTAACTGCCGCGCCTTCATCTACCAGTAATCTGGTGACGGGTCTCCCATTGACATAGCCCTTGAGAAACAGCGCTTTGAGATGCTGCCGTTTTTCTTCTTCTGGTTTCTCAAACGTAGCCGTCATCGGCTCTAATACCAGTTGTGCCATTTGTTCTTCTTCTATTCTTGTTACTTTATCTCGATCATTGGGCGCCATGAACTCCATCGGCAGTATGAATACCATATCAATTTCGGCTGCCGATTCTTGGTTGTTCGTTTCCTGGTCGTTTTTCTTTGGGCGCCAAACTCGAGATTTAACATTCCTTCTCTCTGGCACATGTCTTTGTTCTTCTTCTTGATGCTCCCACTGGCGTAGGCGTTGGATCCTTCGCTTCTGGGATCTGGATAGGCCATCGGGACACCACCTGGGATTCACTGGTTTGGCCGATGATCTGACGTGTTCCCAATCTGGTTCCCTCCCTAGGGGATCTTCGTCTGATACCCTGTCATCGGCCATCTCTTCCAGCCGATCGTGTGCGCTGATCCTGCCCCCTAATCCATTTCGCTGGCCGATCTTGCTTTTTGACCTGCTGTACTGGTCAACTCTGCCCCCGAGCCGATCATGCACCGAAATGCACCGTTCCTCGCGCCGACCCTCTGTCCCTAGAGTGTGGCCTCGAACGATCGCTGCGGCTTAATCCGTTACACTCCGGACAGTTATCGGCAGATGGCAACTTGATATCGTTCTCCCAGCAGTGGATGAAGAACGGACATTGCCAATGATCTTCATGCCGACGTATCATCTCTTCCTGGTATTGTGTTGTTCTTGCTGCTGCCGATATTTACTTAGTAAGAATTGGGAGGTGATGGGCCTGCGTGGTCGTTCTGGCCCTCGCCTGTTCCTCCTGATTTCTTCCATCATGATCTGCCTCCTGGGGTCGACAACGCCGCCTCTTCTCGCCGATTCTGACGTCAGCACCTTGGTTTGACTTGAGTCTCCTCCAGCGTTAACCGTGTTGGCCGGGAAGGGATGCTGATCTATCTTCATCGGCTTTGCCGATTTGGTTGGTGTTTCAAATTTAAGCCGCCCCTGTTCAATGGCCGATTGTATCTGCTGGCGGAAGACTTTACATTCATTTGTGTCATGAGAAGTAGCGTTGTGCCACTTGCAGTATTTCATCTTCTTAAGTTGGTCGGCCGTGGGGATGGTGTGATGTTGAGACAGCTTAATCTGCCCTTCCTGAAGCAGTAGATCAAAAATTTTATCGGCTTTTGACGTGTCAAAGCCGAATGTCTCTGGCTCCTTCTTGCCAAAGGGGCAAGATATTGGATTTTTCCCTTTTACCCATTCTGCCAGGCCGATTTCTTCTTCCGCATCGGATTCAGATCCCTCCAGGTATGCCACCTTCTTTTGGAAGTTCCTCCGCTGTTCAAATGGTCGGACCTCTTGCCCTGATAATCAGTGGACAATTTGGCTCAGGCTTTCAAACTCTTGGGCAGCATATCTCTCTTTGATTTGTGGCAAGAGACCTTGGAAAGCGATATCGGCCAACTGTGCGTCGGTCAGAGCCAGACTGTAGCATTTGTTCCTGACTTCTCTGAACCTCTGTATATACCCCGTTACTGGTTCATCGCTCCTCTGCCTGAGACTGGTCAAATCCGAGATCTTCATCTCGTGTACTCCTGCATAGAAGTACTTGTGGAATTGTTTCTCCAGATCGGCCCAAGTGACGATAGAATTTGGCGGTAAAGTGGTGAACCACTGGAAGGCCGATCCGGACAGAGATGATGAGAATAAACGCACCCTTAGAGCATCTTGTGTGGCAGCTTCTCCGCACTGGATGATGAATCGGTTGATATGCTCCACAGTGGATGTGTTGTCCGTCCCTGAGAACTTGGTGAAATCAGGAACTTTGTAACGGTGTGGGAACGGCAACGAGTCATAGGCCGATGGATACGGCGTCTTGTAAGTATAAGTTTGAACTTTCGGCTTCAGTCCAAACTGATCCTGGATTACTTCTGCTATTCTTGCCGTCCAGTCCACCTGCTGCTGATGAACAGCTGTTCGCGGCGGGGGCATGTGTTGAAGGGCTGGTACGGCCGGGTGATGAATTGGTGAATTTTGCTGAGCGGCCGATAGTTGATGGCGAAACGAGTCCGCACCCCCTTCGTACGTCACTGCTGGCGCCATGCCTCTGAATACTTCCACAGTGTGTGCCCCCCTGCCGATTTCTGATAAGATCGGCTAATACTGGGAGACCGTCGGCCGGGCGGCCGATTGGTATGGCACCTGAACCGAATAACTGCCATGCCCGTTCGCTGGCTCGGGAAAATACGCTGTGGCTGACGTCCCCCAAGGCGCTGAGCTTGTAGGTAGTGTCTGCACAGAAGCCATCTGAACGGGTTGAAGCGGCGCTTGCGATGGGAGACATGGTGCACCGCTGTATCTTGGAGACGCCGGAGGTGGTGGAGAGTTGTACCCCTCGCGTTGCGTCAATATCGGCTGAGGAGCCGATTGGGATGTGTATGGTAGGCTTCTGGCTGGCAGAGTAGTTTGGGGGGCATATGCCGGTCCCTGATAGCCTTGGACGGCTCCGCTGGCCAGAGAATTGGCGACGGCGTTATACACCGTGTTGCTCATCACCGAGGATTGGTCGATGAATGCTTGATACACAGACTGTTGAATCATCTCTGACATCTTGCCCGAGTCTTCAGCAATGGTGATGTGGCGAGGCGCTAGAATAGGAGCCTTCTTGACTGCCTCCCCGCTTCTGGTACGACTGAACGACTGGAGGTACATCTTCTTGTAATCTTCCAGATGTTTGGCCAATTCCTCCCTCTGGTCGTCCTTGAGATCCGCTTCTGTGACCTCAATGATGTTGCTGTCGGAGATTTCTGCGTTCTTCGACATATCAGATCTTGGACGGTCCCACCAGGCGTGCCAAAAGTGTGTTGGCGCCAAAATCGGCCGGATAGGAATCGGCCGATGGGTCATCAGCGTCGGACACACGACCCGGGAGAATCTGCTTAGCTCCTGTTCGGGTTATCGCCCTGGTGCAGTTCGCGCGGCGTGCCAGTCAATCTGACCTGTTGATTGACAAGGAAATAGAGTATTAAATTCCAGGCGCGTCGATCGGCTGGAGTTCCGATCTGTCCTGAAGAGCGCGTCGGCGGCGAATCGGCCGATTTGCCGTAGAGATGATCGGCTATGGATCAGCCGATGATCGTCTAGTAATTGTAAAGAAAACTGCTGGAGCAATCTAAACAATTACTACAGAAACAACACTTGAAATAGATCTAATCGGCCGTGAGATGATAAATCGAAGGAGAACAATGACGAAGCCGATTACCCTGATCTCAAGCTGAATAACTGGTGATAATACTAGAATAACAGGTAAAACTTGCAATTCTAGTAAATATCGATAACTGGTGAATAAATCCAAACGAAACCACAGCGATGCGCCCGTAGTTAAAGCTCGGATATTACTCGGTAAGTGGAACCTACCAATTGGCCGGAGATCAAGTTGATGCAACCCTGCCAATTCATACGAACTCGTGGAAGAAGAAAATATTGGCGAAGTCGCCGACTGGAAAGTAAATTGCTGGAAAAGTAGAAGTACTATTGTTGATTGATGTGTTGATTTTTTCTTCACGACCCTGACGACTCCTATTTATACCCTAAAGCTAGGACTCCTGGTCGATCACGACTTGTTACAACCTTATTTAAATCACTATATCTATACGGACTTTAAAAAGGAAACCGACTTAGCGTGCTCCCTTTGACCAGCTTTTGACCAGGATCCTCTGGAATAATCCCATCCTGTTGGCATAGGCTGTGCCACCAATCGGCCGATTTCCAACTGTTACTTCAATCGGCCGATTCCTTTTTGTAGCTTTCAAATCTGCAGCATCGGCCAATCTTCTCCTCCTGACGCCGATTCAACACGTGTCAAAATCTAGCGTCAACAAATAGAAATCAGCTCCTGTGTGAACTTAGCACACATGCGATCCACAACGATGACACGGTGAGGCATCACTTGCTTCTTTCTTCGCTCCGGCCGCGGCCTGGGGTGCGTCTCGATCACATCCTGCTGACGACGTACGTTACTAGGCCGTTCATGCGCCGCGTCCAAAGGTGGAACTCATGACGGATGCGGCACTCCGCGCTGCAGTACCAGATGATGAATCTCCTAGTAGCCCCCCAGCACCTGCATTCCGCCCATGTGAAGACGTGGGGATCCTCGACGAGTAGTGCAACGTCACGGTCAGGAAGCCGGTTCCGGAACGCAATGTTATGGAGGTCCTGCCGGACCAAGCCGCGCAGCCGTGGCAGGTCGTGGTTCTCCCATCGGCCGTCAGGGAGCGACGGGCCGCTGCTGATTCCATGGAGCAGCGCCAGCGCTATGGGGTCCGCCGAATTCCTACGGTACCACAACATCACCAAGAAGTAAGCAGCGTAAGAGTCCCCAGCGTCAATGACTTGGTTGACGAGCGCAAGCCCGATGGCGGGATCCTGCCGTGTCATCAACCTCTCCATCCCCTCGTAGCATACGGCCTCCGGATTATCGGTGAGGCGCAAGCGCTGCTCGAAGCGCAACCTGATGTCGCGCCTTAAATGACGGTAGTGGTCATGAAGCTCACGGAATGACAGGCGTCAGAGTACCTCGGTGGAGTCGTAGATGCGGTGGAAGCGGACGCAGACCTGACAAAGCATCAAGTACGTATAGACGCTCCATCCTCAATGCAGTGAAGGATGATCCATCTTATGAGATCCTCTGGCAGCAGCATCATCAGCAAGAACGTCGCCGCACTGGGATCTCCATCACGTCTAGTTCTACGCCCGATTCTTCTCCGTGACGACGAGGCCAAGGTGCGCCTGACGATTCGCCTGGTTCAATTATTTCGCGGCATAGCGATGGGAGAAGAAGGCGATGCGTATACATGTATACATGTATATGTGCATGAGTACATTTACTTTAATCAAACAAATTAAACAACTTTCACATCGATGCAAATATGACTACGAAATTGAATAGGCACATCGTTTATGACATGATAAACAAAAGTCTAGTTGAAACATCGGGAAGAATACGAACATTTGCACATGAGATGATAAGTCATTCGAATCACGCTTTCTGAAGTTTTGAATTATCTTTTAAATCATAACTCAAATGAACCTTGGCCTGAAATAAAACTTGTAGAACTTTTCATTTTGAACAACTTTCATGTTCAGAGAATTTTGAGTTACAAAAGAAAAAGTGGGTTTTACAATCTAGCCCCTCAGTTTTCTTTTATTTTTCCCTCAGCCCCCTCTCCCTCCCCTGTTTCGCTCCCCGCCCGCGATGCCTGACCGCCCGACCGCGCCAAGGCTTGCGCCTCAACGGGCCGCCGAGCCCCAACAGCGCAATCCCTTCCCCTTGCCCCAAATCCCCCTCACCCCTTGCTCGAGCGCCACGGGGCGGTCGATTCCCGCCGCCGTGTCCGGCCAACCCAATGGCCAAGCTCGCCGCCCGGCAAGCCTGAGTTGCTGCGACCCGTCCACTCCCTACACGCGCGAACGCCCTGCCCCACACGCCACTGCCTACACAGCCCCGCACGACGCGCTGCTCCGCCGCACACCACGCCGTGCCTATGCTCGCCGCCCACGTCGGCCAATGCCATGTCTCCGCCTGTCCCAGTCGCTCTCCCAAACCCGACACCCCCAGCCCAGCCCCACCCCTCCTCCCTCCTCTCTGCTTCCTACAAAAGGCAGCACGGAGCCCTGCTCGCGTGCCCAGCACCCGCCGCACCTCCATTGCCGCCGCCGTGCGGAGCTCGCTGTGGAGCCCCGCCCTCCGGCCCTCCTTCGCCCGAGCCAAGCGCGGGAACCGGTCCTCCAACGTCCACCGCAGCCCCCCAACCCGGCCGCGCCCCACCCCCAGCCTCGCCGGAGCGCCGCCGCCGCCGCACACCACCGCCACTCGCCGTGCGCACGCCGCCTCCGGCCACCTCCGCCCCAACCGAGACCTCCCCAAGGTAGTCCTCAACTCCCTCTCACTCCTCCCGCACCGGGCCCTCGCCATCGGCGAGCCTAGCTCGCCGGATTTGGCCGGCCGCCGCTGCCCCCATGGCCAAGGGCCACATTGCAGTGATTGCAATCTTTCCACGGGCCTGCACGCAAGGTTTAGGGGCATATTTGCGAACCAGTGTTTTGACCCTAGATTTAAAAACAGCGAACTTCTAAAATGCTTTAAAAATCGTAGAAAAATCGTAAAAATGTAAACTAAATTTCTCTGGGTTCCTTGTGAGTAGATCTACAATTTTTGTTACATACACTTCTTCAGTTTTAAAATATTTTTGGCTCTAGGATAAATGAAAGAATAAATAGGATTTAAGTGTACCCACTGTTGTAAGCTAGTGTTAAGCACACTATAAAACTTTGAAGGCAAGAGCCCAACTCTAGCTCAAGTTTTTGATAGATTTTGTTGTATTCCATGAAGGGATATATTTAATTTTTTCTGCTGTTATATTGTGATGTATGTTGTGAAACTATTTCTGTGATATTATATTGATACCTAGATTCCACATAAAAAGTTTAGGGCTTTTTACCTTTTTTAACTTACTTATAGAATTTTTATTGTGGAGAAATGCATTAAATTAAAGTAATTAGTTCTTGTTCTAGAAAAATAATGATCTTTTTACTTGAAGGCCTACTTAACTTAGTGAAACTACTCAGGAACTGAAGGGAACTATCTGTAGAAATAGATCTTTATTAAAGTAGGTGTATCTTGTCTTATTTCTTATGCCCTGTATCATGTACAATAAAATCTAAAAAATTTACATTAACACATATATTGATATATTAGCATCCTGTAAAATTTGTAGCAATAATATTTGCATGATTTATTCCGTATTAAAATAACTAGGTTCTAGCAATAGCTGTTTATTTTATTTTTCATACTTAATCTGCTGCATATAAAGAGCTGAAATTTGTATAGTAATCTAGTTGCTTAGAGAGGTATCTTGTATAAAAATATCAACACCAGAAAATATTTCTAGCAGTGACTGTGAATATTTCATATTTGCTCTAGAGTATGAATCCTATTTTTCAAATTGTGCAAGTTATTACTCTATTTTATTTTACTTGTGCATTGAGTTTATAGGAGTTGAATGAAAACTTAGTTGCATGATCCTAGATACCCATGCTCTGAACACTAGATGTAAGGTTCGATATAATGCTATGCTAATAGGACCGGTAGAAGTCGAGTGATTTCCTATCACTCGCGAGAATATAGGAGTTGAATGTTTACTACATGCTACAATCATAAGGTCGACGGACGGGGCTATGGTGCGATGTTTATGTTGATGATTGAGGCATTGTCTGTTTAGCGAAAATGCTAAGGCCGCAGTGTGTGGTAGTGGTGGTTAAGCGTTTGAACGTAATAACCACATGCTGAGAATATGATAATCGGTAAGTTTAATTACCGGATCGAACCGAGGCCGGAACATACTCCCCATCGTCTTGAATTTGTTCACATCTAGCTAATGGTCGGTGCATGTGCCGCCATGGCCCGGCGTCGTACAGTGGTCCGTGGGGACGTGTAGTCGAGGGCGGTGGGCCTGTTCCGAGAAGTGGGAATTGAAGGGAAAGGTTGTTTGCGGTGACCCTTTGGTACTCCGGGCGTGTGTGTTAGGCTTGCCTTGCAAGGTTAAGAAATTCGTGATGCGAGTCGAACGCTGCACTCAAGAAGTAGACCATTCAGGTCAAACAAGGACGGATCAATTTCACCACTCTTGCAAAACTTTCTGAAGGAGCACCAGTGATGACGGGTACATTTTCTATCCATAACAAGCCTGCAGTTATATTGTTTGATTCCGGTGCATCGCATAGCTTTATTTGTGCAAAATTTGGAGCAAAAGTGGGGTTCAATTTCTGTCACACCAAAGTGTCATATATGATCTCAACATCGGGTTGTAAAATTGCTTCCAACCAAATAATACGGCTGGTACCAATAAAATTGGGTAGTAAAACCATTAACACGGACCTTATTCTCTTACCACTTGAAGGTATGGATATTATTTTGGGTATAAATTGGATGGCTCTGCACGAAATCACACTGGACATTTCTTCTCAAGCTGTTGAAATAAATTCACTTAGTCACGGAGCCACTACTCTTCACTTACTGTTCTGGGAGTGCACAAATTCATGCGCTTTCGCAATATAAGGAGTCGAACTAAGAGACATCCCAGTGGTATGCGAATTTGAGGATGTTTTTCCGTATGACTTGCCAGGCATACCACCGGATAGGGATGTGGCAGAACCACCTGAATTAATCCGGCTCAAGTGTATTAACCATCACCATTAGGGCAATTTCGGTTAACCTTACACTTCAAACGGAGTAATCCACTGGTCTGTCGGGTATAACCTCCCGATACAACCACGGTAATCGGATCGAGCGCCATACATACAAATGCTCACGCGACGATGAGCCCAGAGAATACCACATTCCAGCAAATATTACAACATTATCATAAGTAAATATTACAGACCAAGTTTTAAATTTAGAAACCAAGTACTTCAATGATCATAAATAAGTTCTTCAGAGTTTAAGTTGCAGCGGAAAATAAAACAGCGAAACTACTTCGTCGATAAGGATGTCTCGATGAAGCCCGTACGAGACATCATTCGGCATTATCTCCGTTGGACGGGGGCGTATCCCATTCCACTGACCAACCAGGGGGAAGAGTGCAGGGCCAAGTCAAGCTAGCAATCATATCTTCGAAGGTCTCACCTGAAAACGAGTCACAAGCAAGGCTGAGTATACTAATACTCAGCAAGACTTACCCGTGTAGTGGAATCTACTCCACCGACTCTAGACATGCAAGGCTTTTTGGCTCAGGGGTTTGTTTTGCCGAAAAGCATCTATAAGTGGGTCCATACTTTCAACTTTTAGCTCAAGATTCTAGTTTCGTTAACCATTCTAGATAAGCAACTATCCAAAAGCATACATGGTGGAACATTAAGTTTTCATCCAATCAGTTCATTCATCCTCATTGTTCCTCTTCTTACTCTGTGGGTAAAAATGGTTAAGCAGTCTCAATAGCCGTGAGAAACGGACGATTCGAATCGAATTTCTTAACCTTGCAAGGGAAACCTAAACACACGTCACGTGGCTACTCCCAGAGTCACACGTGCAACTTTTCCCCTTTCCTTCCGGGTTGAGGATCGAGGCTACCCTCCGAGAGTACAAGAGCCCCACGCCACGGTTCGGCGCCGGGTCGTGACCACTCTCTGCACTCGCCATATGCACATGGGACCGAAGTTCAAAGGGTAGGTTGCTGTCCACTTGCCGGGCCAATCAGGTACTTAAGCTTACCGATTCCCATAATCTCGGCATGTGTTTAGTACGTTCAAAGAGTTAACCATCACTACCACACCCTGCGGCCTTAGCATTTTTCACTAGACAGACGGGCCTCAATCGTAACCATCGTTCCATAGCCCGTCCGTGTCCTTATGATTGCAGCGTGTAGTAGACATTCAACTCCTATTTTCTCGCGAGTGACAGGAAATCACACGACTTTTACCGGAGTCCTATTAGCACAGCATTCTATCAAACCTTACTTCTAGTTTTCTAGAAAGGGTTCCTAACATCATGCAACTAAGTTTTCATTCAACTCCTATAAACTTAATGCACAGGCAAGGAGTAATGAGTTGCATAATTTAGGAAAGAGATGGGTTATGCTCCGGGGCTTGCCTTCGCAGTTCGCTTGGGGCTCTTCCGAACTTGGGCTCGGGTCTTCAAGAGCTTCAGTTAGATTTGCTTGAGCTTCACGCTGCTCACTCTCGGACGCGGGCACCAGCTCGTAAGTTCCGTCGGCGAGAGTCGTCGATTCTACATGAATGCACAAGTTTATGTCGTGGTAATGGTACTCGATACGATTTAAGAGTAATTACTACAATGGATAGTTTCTGGTCATGGAATTTTGGATTTAGGCACATCAAGGAAAGATGTGCTTACTGTAAATTTTTCAGCCAGTTTTATGTAACAGATTAATTATGAAAAATATATTATATAGTCGCTGTTAGATCCTTGTTCTTTTTGTACAGAACAATTAGTGCAACAACTGAGTCTAAGATTTTTACAGAGCTTTCACTTAAGCATGCAGAAGCTACTGCAATTTTTGTAGGATTTATCATGCAGTATTCAGAGCATAGAAAATATGACATTCCACACCTAGGCTATTCAAGGATTCATTTTTACAGGACCCTACACAGGGTTTTTGTCCCTGGAACTTTTTACACAGCAACCTCTACCACAGTGTGTCTCCTAGTAAAACTTTGAGAATTTTCCAAGCTAAGATACTATTTTCTTGATTTGACGTATGTTATTAGCACATAATTCAAATAAATAGGTTACTGTGGGATAAAAAGTCTCCTAATTTTTCTCTGGCTTCTAGGTACCAATACACTAGCAGAGAAAAAGTTTCATTAGGTGATTCATCACCTAACTTCAGGGATAAAACATTCTACTTAAACATGGTATGAAACTAAGTTTAAAAAAACAGTAAAGCTAGAGATGGAATTTGGGCCTGATCTTTTTACACAATCCTAAACATCAAGCAACTAACTCACTGCCCAAAATTTAGGGTCAGCATTGTTCTACAACAGTGGGTAAAAAAAAAGTCCATTAAAACTTCCATTTAATGTAGAGCAAAATATGTTGGGATTCTGAGAAACTTTTGGTAACAGAAGTGGTAGAGTTTGTTCTAAGGATTCCAGAACAGTTGAGTTTGCATTTTTCGGAATTTTCTAAGATTTTATAAGAATTTTACAAGTTTACTGAATTTGAATCTAGATTTGAAACTTTCTTTTACAACTGGGTCCTTGAATCTTACGCGCAGACCCTTCTAAAGATTTAAATTCTTGCAATTGGGTCCTCGGGCGGCTCGGGTACGGCGGCCGGCCGAAATTCCGGCGAGGGGCTCGCCGGCGGCGAGGGGTGAGGGTCGGGGAAGGTTCAGGGGTGCGAGGGCTACCTTGTGGGGGTGTTGTTCAGGTGGGGGACGGCCGGGAAGGGCTCGCCGGCGTTGGAGCAGAGGCGGCGGCGGCGCGGCACGCGTCGACGGCGGTGCTCCGGCGGGCTTGGGGCGGCCTGGTCCGGTCAGCAAGCTTCAGCGGCGCGTGGGGAAGCTGCTCAGGGGCTTGGCTTGGACGGAGGAGGTCGGGGCCGCGTTGTCCACGGCGAGCAGGGGCGGCGGCGGCGGCGGCAGCGCGGGCGGCGGCGCTCCGGTGGTTCTGGGCGGCGTTGGGCGGGTCGGCGAGCTTCAGGGGGATGATGTAGTGGTGGTTGAAGCTTCAGTTTGGGTGGTGGGCGGCGGCGGAGGGCTGTCCACGGGCGGGCGGCGCTCGGCGGCGGCAATGGCGACGGCGAGTGCGTTCTGGTGCGTGGCTCGCGCGGGCGGCCAGGGCTCGGCTTTTATAGGGGCAGGAGGGGGTGCGGAGGGGCCTGGGCAACGCGGGGGGCGGGGGCACGGCACGGCGCGCACTGGCCACGGCGGGCGGCAGCGGATCGCCGGCGCGGCGTGCGACGGGCGGGCGCGGTGACTGGGCGGCCGGGATACGGCGTGGGCGTGGGGGGGGGGGGGGGGGGGGGGATAGCGCTGGGCGTGGAGTGGTGGAGCAGTAGCTGCAGCGGCTCGGGCGGAGGGCGGGCGCAGTGACAGGCGGGGCGCGGGAGCCGGGGCGGCACGGCGGGGCGCGGTGACTGGGCGCGACGGGCGGCGGGGCTGGGCGCGGCAGCGGCGTGCGCACGCGCGGGCGCTCACTGGGCCGCGCGGCGTGGGGAGGGGGCAAAGCCGGCCGTGGCGGGGGTGGCGCGGCGGCCACTGGCCTGGCGCCTCACGCCGGTCAGGCATCGCCGGCCACCTGGCGCGCGGCGGTCGGGCGGGGAGGAGAGAGAGGGGTGGCGCGAGGGCCTGAATGCGAGAATTTGGAAAACTTCAGGGGGCTGGGTGCAAACAGGGCGTTTTCTCCTCTTTCTGATTTGAATTTCAAAAACTTTTGAACATGAAAGTTGTTCAGAATAAAAAGTTCTCATTTGGCTTATGGTTTGAAAGTTAAATTTAAAAGTTCAAAAGTAACCTAATGTGCTCAAATTAAATTTGAATTCCAACTGAACTCGTTCTAATTCTTTCCACCCTTATATTAGTTGGTTTAAGCATAGGGTTAGGCTAATGATACTGATTTTAGAAATGAAATTTTTACCAGGGTTGTCACAGCCTTCCCCCCTTAACAAGAATCTCGCCCCGAGATTCGGTAACTCTTAGTGCGGGCGTGGGTGCACATACCAGTGGTTGAGATAAGAAACCCAGGGAAATGTTGGTTCAGGTAGCTCTCAGTTTCCCAGGTGGCTTCTTCTTTCGTGTGGTGATTCCATTGTACTTTATACATTCTAATCACTTTCCTCCTGGTCTCTCTCTCTTTTTGATCCAAAATCTTAACTGGGTGTTCGACATATGAGAGGTCGGGTTCCAACGATATTTCTTGTTGTTCCACAATCTCGGTAGGGACTCGAATACACTTCTTGAGTTGAGATACGTGGAAGACATCATGGGTGGCCGTGAGCTGAGGGGGCAGTCGTAATCTGTAGGCTACGGGTCCGTAGTTCTCCATGATTTCGTAAGGACCAACGTAACGGGGAGGTAGTTTGCCTTTGATTCCGAATCTGTGCACTCCCTTGGTCGGTGAAACTCGAAGATAGACATGATCGCCCACTTCGAAGTGTAGGGGCTTTCTCCTTTTGTCGGAATAGCTCTTTTGTCGGGCTTGCGCGGCTTTAAGATTTGCTTGTATTACCTTTACTTTCTCCTCTGCCTCGATTACCAGGTCGGGTCCAATTATTTGACGTTCTCCGGTTTGTGACCAGCTCAAAGGAGTTCGACACCTTCGTCCGTACAGGGCTTCAAATGGTGCCATTTTCAAACTCGTTTGATAGCTGTTGTTGTACGAGAACTCTGCCAGGGGTAGGCATTTGTCCCAATTCTTGTCATAATGAATGACGCAAGCTCTCAGCATGTCTTCAAGAATTTGGTTTACTCTTTCCGTTTGTCCGTCAGTCTGAGGATGGTATGCTGAGCTGCGAATCAGTTTAGTGCCAAGAGACGTTTGCAGTTGTTCCCAAAAGCGTGCTACAAACTGAGGACCACGATCGGAAATAATTGTCTTAGGTATTCCATGTAGGCAAACAATACGATCGAGGTAAATCTCGGCATATCCCCTGGTAGAATAGGTGGTGTGTACCGGAAGAAAATGTGCCGTCTTTGTGAGTCTATCAACGATAACCCATATGGAATCATGTTTCTGGGAAGTGTTTGGTAGTCCAACGATGAAGTCCATACTTATGTCTTCCCATTTCCATGATGGTATAGGTAATGGTTGAAGTGTACCGGCTACCTTCAAGTGGCTAGCTTTTACTCTTTGGCACGTGTCACATTCCGAGACATACATAGCAATTTCACTTTTCATTCTAGTCCACCAGAAGTTTTGCCTTAGGTCTTGATACATTTTGCTACTGTCGGGGTGGATAGAGAATTTGGAAAGGTGTGCCTCATCAAGAATCTGCTTGCGGAGTTCACGATTCTTCGGAACGACTATACGACTTTCGAACCATAGAACTCCCTTATGGTCCTGGCGGAAACATTTATACTTCTCCTCACCTAGGGAGAGTTTTTGTTTGATGATCTTAATTCCTTCATCATGTAGTTGTGCCATGACGATTTGGTCGTGAAGAGTGGGCTCAACTGAGATGTGATTTAGAGTGCCTTGGGAAACCATTTCCAAGTTAAGCTTCCTCATGTCTGCACACAATGTCTCATGGTAGAACTCCATGGATAAGCAATGGCAATGGAACTTGCGGCTTAGTGCATCCGCGACTACGTTAGCCTTGCCGGGGTGATAGTGCACTTCAAGGTCATAATCCTTGATTAATTCTAGCCATCTCCGTTGTCTCATATTCAGATCGGCTTGGGTGAAGATATACTTGAGACTCTTATGATCCGTGTAGATATTGCATTGTGTACCCATGAGATAGTGCCTCCATATTTTCAGGGCGTGAATGACAGCTGCAAGCTCAAGATCATGAGTGGGATAATTCTGCTCATGGGGCCGAAGGGCTCGTGAGGCATATGCAATCACTCGATTCTCTTGCATAAGCACACATCCTAGACCAGTACCCGATGCGTCACAATACACATCGAACGACTTGGTATTATCGGGCTGAGCTAACACAGGTGCAGTAGTCAGATGCTCTCTGAGAGTGTGGAAAGCTTCTTCACATTTCTCATCCCATACAAACTTCACTTCCTTCTTTAACAGTTCAGTCATGGGTTTAGCAATTCGAGAGAAATCCGGGATGAAGCGACGGTAGTAACCGGCTAAGCCGAGAAAACTGCGAATCTGATGAACAGAGGTAGGGGGTTTCCAATCCATCACCTCTTGTACCTTGCTGGGGTCAACAGCTATGCCTTCGCTGGAGATCGTGTGACCTAAGAACTTTACAGTATCCAACCAAAACTCACACTTAGAAAACTTAGCATAGAGCTGATGGTCTCTGAGTCGCTGAAGAACAATATGAAGGTGCTTGGCATGCTCTTCCTTATCCTTGGAATAGATAAGGATGTCATCGATGAACACTACGACGAATTTGTCCAGTTCGGGCATGAATACCAAATTCATGAGATACATGAAGTAGGCAGGGGCATTGGTGAGTCCAAAGGACATGACCAAGAATTCATATAGTCCATATCGTGTGGAGAAGGCAGTCTTAGGAATATCGCAGGGGCGAATCTTGATTTGATGATATCCCGAACGAAGATCAATCTTTGAGAAGACTCTGGCTCCAGCTAATTGATCGAAGAGTACATCGATGCGAGGAAGGGGGTATTTATTTTTAACTGTTACCGCATTGAGAGGTCGGTAGTCCACACATAATCTCAAACTGTCATCCTTCTTCTTTACGAATAGGGCTGGACATCCCCAAGGTGACGCGCTAGGGCGAATGAAACCTTTGTCCAGTAGTTCTTGGAGTTGAATTTTCAGTTCTGCCAATTCTTTAGGGGGCATCCTATATGGCCTTTTGGATATAGGTGCAGTGCCTGGTTGTAGTTCAATGATGAACTCAATATCCCTATCTGGTGGCATTCCTGGAAAGTCATCCGAAAAAACGTCGGCATACTCGTTTACCACAGAAATATCCTCTAGCTTAAGTCCTTCCATCTTGTAAGCACAGGAATTCGTGCAATCCAGGAATGGTAGGAAAAGGGTAGTGGCTCCGTGACTAGGTGAATTTATCTCCACAACTCTGGATGAGGGGTCTAGTGTGACTTTGTGCAAAACCATCCAATTCATGCCCAAAATAAGATCCATGCCGTCAAGGGGTAAAAGAATCAAGTTTGTGTTGATAGTTTTACTACCCAACTTGACTGGTACTTGTCTGATCATTTGATTCGAGGCAATTTTACCACCCGGTGTTGATATCATATAAGACCCTTTTGTGTGACAATCATCCAAGCCTACTTTTACACCGAATTTTGCACTTATGAAACTATGCGATGCACCAGAATCAAATAATATAACTGCAGGCTTGTTATGGATAGAGAATGTACCCGACATCACTGGGGCTCCTTCAGGAAGCTCTGCAAGCGTGGTGAAGTTAATCCGTCCTTGCTTGACTTGCAGGGTTTGTCTCTTGCCCCTGTTCTTGGCGTTCGGGTTGGATCCCTGACCTTGGTTGGGCGGTCCAGACTGAGGGCATTCTCGTGCAAAGTGGTTAGAACTCCCGCATTTGAAACAGCGATTCGCGGGGCTAGGTCGGAGAGATTGTTGAAGAATGGGCCTCGGACCATTCTGTGGAGGCATCGGGGGTCGGACCATGCCTGGCTGCTGTGGGGGTCTGGCAATCCATCTCCCTGGCTGCGGGGCCCTTGGTGGAGCTGCGGGTGCGGCATTTTGCACGATGCGATACCTCGGTGGTTGGGCACTTGATGGTCCTGCGGGTGCCTTTCTCTTCTTCTCTGCCCGGTGTGCCATGATACAGTCTTCCTGGGTAATGGCCATATTGACCAATTCGTTGTAGGTGTCAGCCCTGGCTAGGTTCAAACGTTCCTTGAGCTTGGTATTCAGACCTCGGCGGAAACGATCACGCTTCTTGGCATCCGTATCAGCGTGATAGCCCGCATACTGGCATAGGTTGTTGAATGCTTGGGCGTACTGCAGCACGGTGCGGGTGCCCTGGGTGAGTGCCAGAAACTCATTCAACTTCCTCTCCATGAGACCCTCGGGGATATGATGTGCCCGGAACGCGGTCTTGAATTCATCCCAGTCGACCACATGGTCAGCCGGGAGCATCGCAGAATAGTGGTCCCACCACAGTCGAGCGGTACCGCGAAGCTGTTGCGCGGCAAAACGAGCCTTGTTGGCCTCTGAGCATGGGGCCACAAGTAGTGTGAACTTGGATTCGATGGTGCGAATCCATGCATCTGCGTCCAGGGGTTCCTCGGTCTTATGGAACAAGGGCGGCTGGGTCCCCAGGAAATCCGTGTATCCTGCAGCTTGGGGTTGGTGAGCATTGTGCCCACCCCTCTGCTGGTGCTGTCCTTGCACGATCTGACGCAGCAGTTCGGTTTGAGCGGCCATCACTTCCACCAAACTGGGCGGGGGTGGTGGCGATTGTCGCGAGCGGCTGCCACCGGCACCAAAACCCTCGGGGTTGCCACGGGTTGATCCAACCATCTGAAACGTGAAAGGTTACCATTAGCAACGCGATCCATAATACTTCCTCGATTCATAAATGATTGGTGTAGTCAAAGACTTCCGAAATCACAGCTAGAAGTATGGACAGAATCTCTGTTTGCTACGAGAAAAATCATAGCTTGCTGTGGGTCCATCCAAAACATCTCAAACTTTTGCAGTAGTCAGAGAATTTAGGAATGCACCACTTTGGTATTTAACTTCGGTGCTAGAACTGTAGCTAAGGTGGTCGAAAGGCTCGTCCTTTGCCTTACTGTCTTAGCTGTTTTTCGGCAGATTGATCGGTACTGTTTCGCCTATATCTCAAACTAGCGAGGTCCAATGATGCTTAATTTTTATGAGAACCTAGATCACAAAATTTAGCACAAGTTTGGTATTCAACACTCAGCCAAGAAATGCAAGGAGACATGGATAAAAATTCCGACAAGTCTCAGCGATTGTGGATTTCATCGTTTACCAAATTACAACGAAATCTCCCAAGTTTATCGCCGTTCCTTACATGCTGAGGGTATCCACCTGGTTCAGGTGTACCCAACACAAAAGAGTTACTCAACTCCTAGTTAGCCTATTACAACACTTGCCAAAAGTTAGGCTACCCTATCGAGGAGTATGTGCAAAAGTCCTCCTAGGTCGTCCTCTAGAAATCATCCAAGTCGTTGACGGACGACTCGCTGTGAGCAGGAGAGTGAACTCCCATCTGAGGTGCCTGTGGTACCTCACCCTCGAAATCCATACCGGAGATACCATCAATCTCCTGTGGCTCCTCCTCATCCTCCTCCATGTCCTCCTCATGGGGATGGTCATTCTGATCATGGTGCCACTGAATGTGCTCATTCGCATCCTCCAACTCAAGGCTCAGATCGTGGAGCTGCTCCTCCAACTGTGCTATCGTGGCATCTCTCTCACCCATGAGAGTGTCCTGCTCCTGAATTTGGCCCTCAAGTTGGCCAATCTGAGCATCTCTGTCCTCAAGATCCTGACTGAGCTCCTTAATCTGCTCATCCCTGGTATCTGCCATCATGTGGTAGGCCTGAGCAAGATCAGTGAGCTGCTCAAGTGCCTGACTCTGGAGAGTCTGAAGCCGGTAGAGTGCACTCATGCACCGCACGGAGGTATGAATAGTTTCTTGGGCGTGAAAGTCTACCAAGTACTGTGCGTGCTGCACCCTGTTGAGCCAAAAGGGGTCGTTGTCCTGGGCAGCAGGAAACAATCCAATGGGAGCGAGTGTGACAACCTCGGGATGCTGCGCACAAAAAGTGGTGAGCGCCCTCATGGCTGCAAGCTCCCAAGTATCGGCCAAACGGCGACCAACAGCCCCAAGCTCCAAGGCGGGCCACTCCGGGTGTAGCGGGTGCGGAAAGATAGTCACGTTGACACGGCACTGGGTAACTCCATTTTCTGCAAACTCCAGTCCGGCGTAACGTGGGGGAACTAGATAGCCCGCGGCACGCAGAACATCCCACAAAATAGAGGGAAAGCCCTCCCAGTGGAGAGACTGCGAGTGTACGCGTCCATCCTCATCCACCATCATAGCAACAGGCTCGGCCATCTGAACAAAAGATCAAATGGAGTGAGATAGCGAAAAACTGTGAACAGCACAAGGACAGATTCTGCATAGGGTGCAAAAATAACCATAACTTCCACAGTTCTAATCCAAAAATTCACAAATTTCACCAGATGACTCCTAAGGTATTTTTGAACAACTTTGCTAGTCAACTCCAGAGCTAGATAGGTCTCTAAGATGGTCTTTCTCTTCAGGTTTTACCTTACTGTCTACCCAGAATTTTCAGTGAACAGAGGGCCAGAGTTTCGTGCACCAGGGAAAATCTACCCAGCAAAAATTTACCAAATTTTAACAGCAGCTACCTGGGTAAATTTGGAACAAGTTTCGTGTTGTGCTCTTTTGCAGAAAACCGCAGGAAGGGGGCCTAAAAATTTAAGAGACAGAAAGGCTTATTCTGGACAGAATTCAGACATTCCAAGGTTTCTGTTATTTCTCACTATCCATAAGTTCAGAATTTTTCATTTTTTGAAAAGAAGATAGAACACAAAATTTGGAACAATTTCTTCAACATGAACTTTATCATAAAAGGTCATTTTCTTTGGCCAATAAATCGCTCTTTTCGGTCACGGCAGATTTCGGACAGTTTTGCTAGATGGTCCTTAGGCAAACCATGCTTAGATGCGCAAGAACCGTACCACTTTCATACATCGTATTTTCAATTTCCGATATATATGGTTATGATGCATGCACGTCCTATTCGTCCTCACAAAATAAAATAACTGCCAAATACTTTTGGTCTTACGAAGGTAGTTTCGGTGGCATACACAATACGGCTCTCCTATAATAGCTAGTCGAGTCTTTCTAATCGTTCCTTAACTTATCGTAATCGCGGTTAGTGTACCTGCAGAAGATTGATATAGCATATATATATCCATTGAACCTTTCATGCCAGCACACATGAAAGCGTCCGTATTCATTACCGTTTACTTATAGCAACGATATCTGTACAATTTCCGCTGTACAGACGACTTTAACATACGCTATCGAGATAGCGTATTCACGGGGGGTACCGTCATGAGACGGGGGTATGAACAGCGATCGCCATACCCTGCGCCAAACCTTCTACTCCCAATATGTTCAACTAACAGTTGGCATATTGGCAGCACCTCAAGTAAGCCACTGCTTGAGGGCAGCGTTCGGTTCGCATCACCGACAGGAAGGCCAAGCTCTCTCAGTTGGCTGAGGATCCTTACCTTCTTACCTTAGCGATGAGTGCGTCGTTACAGAACTTAAGGTCGGTTGTGCATGAAAGTAAGTTTTGACAGAAGGTAATGTGTTGGAAGTCAGTTGATAATATATAGAAGTTCGATAGCCACCTAGTAACTAGGCACCATCCTTAACGTACCAACGCATTTCGCAACACACCTTCTAGTCAAGTGTTATGAAAATAAGTTTTTACGGCTTGTCGCATTCTCTGGCGTATGTATTTTGGCTCTGGCGCCAGCTGTTGCCAGCTGTGGCACCAGCTACGGCTCTGATACCAGCTGTGGCAGAACCACCTGAATTAATCCGGCTCAAGTGTATTAACCATCACCATTAGGGCAATTTCGGTTAACCTTACACTTCAAACGGAGTAATCCACTGGTCTGTCGGGTATAACCTCCCGATACAACCACGGTAATCGGATCGAGCGCCATACATACAAATGCTCACGCGACGATGAGCCCAGAGAATACCACATTCCAGCAAATATGACAACATTATCATAAGTAAATATTACAGACCAAGTTTTAAATTTAGAAACCAAGTACTTCAATGATCATAAATAAGTTCTTCAGAGTTTAAGTTGCAGCGAAAAATAAAACAGCGAAACTACTTCGTCGATAAGGATGTCTCGATGAAGCCCGTACGAGACATCATTCGGCATTATCTCCGTTGGACGGGGGCGTATCCCATTCCACCGACCAACCAGGGGGAAGAGTGCAGGGCCAAGTCAAGCTAGCAATCATATCTTCGAAGGTCTCACCTGAAAACGAGTCACAAGCAAGGCTGAGTATACTAATACTCAGCAAGACTTACCCGTGTAGTGGAATCTACTCCACCGACTCTAGACATGCAAGGCTTTTTGGCTCAGGGGTTTGTTTTGCCGAAAAGCATCTATAAGTGGGTCCTTACTTTCAACTTTTAGCTCAAGATTCTAGTTTCGTTAACCATTCTAGATAAGCAACTATCCAAAAGCATACATGGTGGAACATTAAGTTTTCATCCAATCAGTTCATTCATCCTCATTGTTCCTCTTCTTACTCTGTGGGTAAAAATGGTTAAGCAGTCTCAATAGCCGTGAGAAACGGACGATTCGAATCGAATTTCTTAACCTTGCAAGGGAAACCTAAACACACGTTACGTGGCTACTCCCAGAGTCACACGTGCAACTTTTCCCCTTTCTTTCCGGGTTGTGGATCGAGGCTACCCTCCGAGAGTACAAGAGCCCCACGCCACGGTTCGGCGCCGGGTCGTGACCACTCTCTGCACTCGCCATATGCACATGGGACCGAAGTTCAAAGGGTAGGTTGTTGTCCACTTGCCGGGCCAATCAGGTACTTAAGCTTACCGATTCCCATAATCTCGGCATGTGTTTAGTACGTTCAAAGACTTAACCATCACTACCACACCCTGCGGCCTTAGCATTTTTCACTAGACAGACGGGCCTCAATCGTAACCATCGTTCCATAGCCCGTCCGTGTCCTTATGATTGCAGCGTGTAGTAGACATTCAACTCCTATTTTCTCGCGAGTGACAGGAAATCACTCGACTTTTACCGGAGTCCTATTAGCACAGCATTCTATCGAACCTTACTTCTAGTTTTCTAGCAAGGGTTCCTAACATCATGCAACTAAGTTTTCATTCAACTCCTATAAACTTAATGCACAGGCAAGGAGTAATGAGTTGCATAATTTAGGAAAGAGATGGGTTATGCTCCGGGGCTTGCCTTCGCAGTTCGCTTGGGGCTCTTCCGAACTTGGGCTCGGGTCTTCAAGAGCTTCAGTTAGATTTGCTTGAGCTTCACGCTGCTCACTCTCGGACGCGGGCACCAGCTCGTAAGTTCCGTCGGCGAGAGTCGTCGATTCTACATGAATGCACAAGTTTATGTCGTGGTAATGGTACTTGATACGATTTAAGAGTAATTACTACAATGGATAGTTTCTGGTCATGAAATTTTGGATTTAGGCACATCAAGGAATGATGTGCTTACTGTAAATTTTTCAGCCAGTTTTATGTAACAGATTAATTATGAAAATTATATTACATAGTCGCTGTTAGATCTTTGTTCTTTTTGTACAGAACAATTGGTGCAACAACTGAGTCTAATATTTTTACAGAGATTTCACTTAAGCATGCAGAAGCTACTGCAATTTTTGTAGGATTTATCATGCAGTATTCAGAGCATAGAAAATATGACATTCCACACCTAGGCTATTCAAGGATTCATTTTTACAGGACCCTACACAGGGTTTATGTCCCTGGAACTTTTTACACAGCAACCTCTACCACAGTGCGTCTCCTAGTAAAAATTTGAGAATTTTCCAAGCTAAGATACTATTTTCTTGATTTGACGTATGTTATTAGCACATAATTCAAATAAATTGGTTACTGTGTGATAAAAAGTCTCCTAATTTTTCTCTGGCTTCTAGGTACCAATACACTAGCAGAGAAAAAGTTTCATTAGGTGATTCATCACCTAACTGCAGGGATAAAACATTCTACTTAAACATGGTATGAAACTAAGTTTAAAAAAACAGTAAAGCTAGAGATGGAATTTGGGCCTGATCTTTTTACACAATCCTAAACATCAAGCAACTAACTCACTGCCCAAAATTTAGGGTCAGCATTGTTCTACAACAGTGGGTACAAAATAAGTCCATTAAAGCTTCCATTTAATGTAGAGCAAAATATGTTGGGATTCTGAGAAACGTTTTGTAACAGAAGTGGTAGAGTTTGTTCTAAGGATTCCAGAACAGTTGAGTTTGCATTTTTCGGTATTTTCTACGATTTTATACGAATTTTACAAGTTCACTGAATTTGAATCTAGATTTGAAACTTTCTTTTACAACTGGGTCCTTGAATCTTACGCGCAGACCCTTCTAAAGATTTAAATTCTTGCAATTGGGTCCTCGGGCGGCTCGGGTACGGTGGCCGGCCGAAATTCCGGCGAGGGGCTCGCCGGTGGCGAGGGGTGAGGGTCGGGGAAGCTTCAGGGGTGCGAGGGCTACCTTGTGGGGGTGTTGTTCAGGTGGGGGACGGCCGGGAAGGGCTCGCCGGCGTGGGAGCAGAGGCGGCGGCGGCGCGGCACGCGTCGACGGCGGTGCTCCGGCGGGCTTGGGGCGGCCTGGTCCGGTCAGCAAGCTTCAACGGCGCGTGGGGAAGCTGCTCAGGGGCTTGGCTTGGACGGAGGAGGTCGGGGCCGCGCTGTCCACGGCAAGCAGGGGCGGCGGCGGCGGCGGCAGCGCGGGCGGCGGCGCTCCGGTGGTTCTGGGCGGCGTTGGGCGGGTCGGCGAGCTTCAGGGGGATGATGTAGTGGTGGTTGAAGCTTCAGTTTGGGCGGTGGGCGGCGGCGGAGGGCAGTCCACGGGCGGGCGGCGCTCGGCGGCGGCAATGGCGACGGCGAGTGCGTTCTGGTGCGTGGCTCGCGCGGGCGGCCGGGGCTCGGCTTTTATAGGGGCAGGAGGGGGTGCGGAGGGGCCTGGGCAACGCGCGGGGCGGGGGCACGGCACGGCGCGCACTGGCCACGGCGGGCGGCAGCGGAACGCCGACGCGGCGTGCGGCGGGCGGGCGCGGTGACCGGGCGGCCGGGATACGGCGTGGGCGCGGGGGGGGGGGGGGGGGGGGGGGGATAGCGCTGGGCGTGGAGTGCTGGAGCTGCAGCTGCAGCGGCTCGGGCGGAGGGCGGGCGCAGTGACGGGCGGGGCGCGGGAGCCGGGGCGGCACGGCGGGGCGCGGTGACTGGGCGCGACGGGCGGCGGGGCTGGGCGCGGCAGCGGCGTGCGCACGCGCGGGCGCTCACTGGGCCGCGCGGCGTGGGGAGGGGGCAAAGCCGGCCGTGGCGGGGTGGCGCGGCGGCCACTGGCCTGGCGCCTCGCGCCGGTCAGGCGTCGCCGGCCACCTGGCGCGCGGCGGTCGGTCGGGGAGGAGAGAGAGGGGGGGGGGGGCGTGAGGGCCTGAATGCGAACAGGGGGCTGGGTGCAAACAGGGCGTTTTCTCCTCTTTCTGATTTGAATTTCAAAAACTTTTGAACATGAAAGTTGTTCAGAATAAAAAGTTCTACAACTTTGGTTTCAGGCAAAATCTCATTTGGCTTATGGTTTGAAAGTTAAATTTAAAAGTTCAAAAGTAACCTAATGTGCTCAAATTAAATTTGAATTCCAACTGAACTCGTTCTAATTCTTTCCACCCTTTTATTAGTTGGTTTAAGCATAGGGTTAGGCTAATGATACTGATTTTAGAAATGAAATTTTTACCAGGGTTGTCACAAGGGACATTGAGTTTGTCATTGAATTACAACCGGGCACTGCACCTATCTCAAAAAGACCTTATAGAATGCCACCAAAAGAGTTGGCCGAATTAAAAGTCCAGCTCCAAGAGCTTCTTGATAACGGCTTCATTCGTCCTAACGCATCACCATTGGGTTGTCCAGCCGTCTCTGTAAACAAAAAGGATGAGACCTTGACGTTGTGTGTTGATTACCGGCCTCTCAATGCGGTGACTATCAAAAATAAATATCACCTTTCCCGCATTGATGTTTTCTTTGATCAATTATCTGGAGCTAGGGTTTTCTTAAAGATTGATCTTCGTTCTGGATAGCATCAGATAAAGATTCGTCAATGTGATATTCCTAAAACTGCCTTTTCCACACAATATGGGATATATGAATTTTTGGTCATGTCTTTTGGTCTCACAAATGTTCCTGCCTACCTGCCTACTTCATGTATCTCATGAATTCGGTATTCATGCCCGAGCTCGACAAGTTTGTCGTGGTTTTCATTGATGACATCCTTATTTATTCCAAGAATGAGGAAGAGCATGCTAAGCACTTGCACATTGTTCTTCAATGTCTTAGGGACCATAAGCTGTATGCTAAATTTTCTAACTGCGAATTCTGGTTGAATATTGTCTCAGAATGTGACACATGTCAGAGAGTAAAAACTAGCCACTTGAAAGTAGCCGGAACACTTTAACCCTTGCCTATACCCTGCTGGAAAATGGGAAGACATAAGCATGGATTTCATTGTTGGGTTGCGAAGCACCTCACTGAAACATGATTCCATATGGGTTATCGTTGATAGGCTCACAAAGACGGCACATTTTCTTCCGGTGCACACCATCTATACTGCCAAGAAATATGCCGAGATTTACCTCGACCGTATTGTTTGCCTACATGGAGTACCGAAGACTATTATTTCCGATCATGGTGCTCAGTTTGTAGCACGCTTTTGGGAACAATTGCAAGCATCACTTGGTACTAAATTGATTTGAAGCTCAGCCTATCATCCTCAAACTGACAGACAAACTGAAAGAGTAAACCAAATTCTTGAAGACATGCTTAGAGCTTGTGCCATTCACTATCACAAGAGTTGGGACAAATGTCTATCTCTAGCAGAGTTTACAACAATAGCTATCAAGCGAGTTTGAAAATGACACCGTTTGAGGCCTAGTACGGTCGAACGTGTCGAACTCCTTTGAGCTGGTCACAAACTGGAGAACCCAAAATATTTGGACCAGACTTGTAATCGAGGCAGCGAAAAAAGTGAGAGTAATACAAGAAAATCATAGAGCCGCACAATTGTGACAACCCTGGTAATTACAAATCCAAAATCAATGACATAAGCCTAACTCCATGTGTTAAACCAACTAATGAGAGGGTGGAAAGAATTTAAAACGGGTTCAGTTGGAATTCAAATTAAATTTGGGCACATTTGGACACAATTGAAACTTTTAAAATAACTTTAAAACCATAAGCCAAATGAAATTTTGCCTGAAACCAAAGTTGTAGAACTTTTTATTTTGAACAACTTTCGTGTTCAAAAGTTTTTGAAATTCAAATCAGAAAGAGGAGAAAACGCCCTATTTGCACCCAGCCCCCTGAACTTTTTCGAATTTTTGCATTTCAGTCCCTGGCGTCTCCCCCTCTGCTCTGCCGCGCCGCGCGCGCTCGCCCGCCCGCCGCGCGCCAGGTGGCCGGCGTCGCCTGACCGGCGCGGAGCGCCAGGCCAGTGGCCGCCGCACCACCCCGCCACGGCCGGCTTTGCCCCGCCCCGACGCCGCGCGGCCAGTCCCAGCCCGCGCGTGCGCTGCCGCGCCCAGGCCACCGCCCGCCCGGCCAGTCTCCGCGCTCCGCCGTGCCGCCCCGGCCCCCGCGCCCCACCAGTCGTCGCGCCCGCCCTCCGCCCGAGCCGCTGCCGCTGCTGCTTCCCCACTCCGCGCCCGGCACTATCTCACCGCGCCCACGCCACCATCGCGGCCGCCCAGTCACCGCGCCCGCTCGCCGCACGCCACGCCGGCGTTCTGCCGCCGCCCGCCGCGCCCAGTGCACGCCGCTGCCGTGCCCCGCCCCGCGCGTCACCCAGGCATCTCCACGCCCCCTCCTGTCCCTACAAAAACGCCACCCCGACCGCCCGCGCGAAGCCCCGCCACCAGAACGCCTCGCCGCGCCATCGCCGCCGCCGAGCACCACCCGCCCGTGGGCAGCCCTCCACAGCCGCCCACTGCCCAAACCGAGCACCCAGCCACCACTACATCACCTCACCGCAGCTCGCCGACCCGCCCAACGCCACCCAGAGCCACCGGAGCACCGCCGCCCGCGCTGCCGTCGCCGCCGCCGCCCCTGCTCGCCGTGGACAGCACGACCCCAACCCCCTCCGTCCAAGCCGAGCCCCGGAGTAGCTTCCCCATGCGCCACTGAAGCTCATCGACCGGACCACGCCGCCCCAAGCCCGCCGGAGCACCGCCGTCGACGCGAGCCGCGCCGCCGCCGCCTCTGCTCCATCGCCGGCGAGCCCTTCCCGGCCGTCCCCCACCTGGACAACACCCCCACAAGGTAGCCCTCGCACCCCTGAACCTTCCCCGACCCCCGCCCCTCGCCGCCGGCGAGCCCCCTCGCCGGAATTTCGGCCGGCCGCCGCACCCGAGCCGCCGAGGACCCAATTGCAAGGATTTAAATCTTTAGAAGGGTCTGAGCGTAAGATTCAAGGACCTAGTTGTAAAAAGAAAATTTCAAACCTAGATTCAAATTCAGTGAACTTGTAAAATTCGTATAAAATCGTAGAAAATTCAGAAAAATGCAAACTCAACTGTTCTGGAATCCTAAGAACAAACTCTACCACTTTTGTTACAAAAATTTTCTCAGAATCTCAAAATATTTTGCTCTACATTAAATAGAATCTTTAATGGACATATTTTATACCCACTGTTCTAGAACAATGCTGACCCTGAATTTTGGGCAGTGAACTAGTTGCTGGATGATTAGGACTGTGTAAAAAGATTAGGCCCAAATTCCATCTCTAGATTTACTGTTTGTTAAACTTAGTTTCATATCATGTGTAAGAAGAATATTTTATCCCTGCAGTTAGGTGGTAAGTCACCCATTGGAATTTTTCCTATGCTAAGGTATTGGTAACTAGAAGCCAGAGAAAAATTAGGAGACCTTTTATCTCACAGTAACCTATTTATTTGATTTATGTGCTAATAACATACATTAAGTCAAGAAAATAGTATCTTAGCTTGGAAAATCCCCAAATTATTACTGGGAGTTACACTAGGGTAGAGGTTGCTGTGTAAAAAGTTTCATGGACAAAAACCCTATGTAGGGTCCTGTAAAAATGAATCTTTAAAAAGCCTAGGTGTAGAATGTCATATTTTCTATGCTCTGAATACTGCATAATAAATCCTACAAAAATTACAGTAGCTTCTGCATGCTTTAGTGAAAGCTCTGTAAAAATCTTAGACTCATTTGTTACACCAGTTGTTCTGTACAAAAAGAACAAGTGTCTAACAGCAACAATGAAATCTATTTTTCGGAATTAATCTGTTACATAAAATTGGCTGAAAATTTTACAGTAAGCACACCTTTCCTTGATGTGCCTAAATCCAAAATTTCATGACCAGAAATTATCCCTTGTAGTAATGACTCTCAAATCGTAATCAAGTGCTATTTCCACGACTTAAACTGTGCACTCATGTAGAATCGACGACTCTCGCCGACGGAACCTACGAGCTGGTGCCCGCGTCCGAGAGTGAGCAGCGTGAAGCTCAAGCAAATCTAACTGAAGCTTTTGAAGACCCGAGCCCAAGTTCGGAAGATCCCCAAGCGAACTGCGAAGGCAAGCCCCGGAGCATAACCCATTCTTTCCGAAATTATGCAACTCATTACTCTTTGCTTGTGCATTAAGTTTATAGGAGTTGGATGAAAACTTAGTTGCATGATGTCAGGAACCCTTGCTTGGAAAACTAGATGTAAGGTTCGATAGAATGCTGTGCTAATAGGACTCCGGTAAAAGTCGAGTGATTTCCTGTCACTCGCGAGAAAATAGGAGTTGAATGACTACTACACGCTGCAATCATAAGGACACGGACGGGTTATGTAACGATGGTTACGATTGAGGCCCGTCTGTCTAGTGAAAAATGCTAAGGCCGCAGGGTGTGGTAGTGATGGTTAAGTCTTTGAACGTACTAAACACATGCCGAGATTATGGGAATCGGTAAGCTTAAGTACCTGATTGGCCCGGCAAGGGGACGGCATCCTACCCTTTGAACTTCGGTCCCATGTGCATATGGCGAGTGCAGAGAGTGGTCATGACCCGGCGCCGAACCGTGGCGTGGAGCTCTTGTACTCTCGGAGGGTAGCCCCGATCCACGACCCGGAAAGAAAGGGGAAAAGTTGCACGTGTGACTCTAGGGAGTAACCACGTGACGTGTGTTTGGGTTTCCCTTGCAAGGTTAAGAAATTCGATTCGAATCGTCCGTTTCTCACGGCTATTGAGACTGCTTAACCATTTTTACCCACAGAGTAAGAAGAGGAACAAGGATGATGAATGAATTGGTTGGATGGAAAATTTAATGCTTCACCATGTATGCTTGGATAGCTGCTTACCTAGACTGGCTAACGAAACTAGAATCTTGAGCTAAAAGTTGAAAGTAAGGACCCACTTGTAGATGCTTTTCGGCAAAACAAACCCCTGAGCCAAAAAGCCTTGCATGTCTAGAGTCGGTGGAGTAGTTTCCACTACTCGGGTAAGTCTTGCTGAGTATTAGTATACTCAGTCTTGCTTGTGACTCGTTTTCAGGTGAGCCCTTTGAAGACATGATTGCTAGCTTGACTTGGCCCTGCACTCTTCCCCCTGGTTGGTCGGTGGAATGGGATGCGCCCCCGTCCAACGGAGATAAGGCCGAGTGATGTCTCGTACGGGCTTCATCGAGACATCCTGTACGTCGAGTAGTTTCCGTGGTTTATTTCCGCTGCAATTTAACTCTGAAGAACTTATTTATGTTAATTGAAGTACTTGTTTTCTAAACTCAGAACTAGGTCTGTAATATTGACTTCTGCAAATGATGTGATACTTGTTGGAATGTGGTATCCTCTGGTCTCATCGTCGCATGAGCATTTGTACGTACGGCGCTCGATCCGTTCACCGTGGTTGTATCGGGAGGTTATACCCGACAGACCAGTGGATTACTCCGTTTGAAGTGTAAGGTTAACCGAGGATGCCTTAATGGTGATGGTTAATACACTTGAGCCGGATTAATTCAGGTGGTTCTGCCACAGCTGGTATCAGAGCCGTAGCTGGTGCCACAGCTGGCAACAGCGGACACCAGAGCCGAAATACATACGCCAGAGGATGCTACAAGCCTTAAAAACTCATTTTACTAAAACTTGACTAGACGGTTGTGTTGCGAAATGCGTTGGTACGTTAAGGATGGTGCCTAGTTCGTACAGCCCTAAGGGATTATGGGAAAGTTACTAGGTGGCTATCTAACTTCTATATATATTATCAACTGACTTCCAGCACATTATTTTCTGTCAAAACTTACTTTCATGCACAACCGACCCTAAATTCTGTAACGACGCACTCGTCGCTAAGGTAAGGAGGTAAGGATCCTCAGCCAACTGAGGGAGCTTGGCCTTCCTGTCGGTGATGCGAACCGAACGCTGCCCTCAAGCAGTGGCTTACTTGAGGTGCTGCCAATATGCCAACTGTCAGTTGAACATATTGGGAGTAGAAGGTTCGGCGCAGGGTATGGCGATCGCTGTTCATACCCCCGTCTCATGACGGTACCCCCGTGAATACGCTATCTCGATAGCGTATGTTAACGTCGTCTGTACGGCGGGAATTGTACAGATATCGTTTCTATAAGTAAACGGTAATGAATACGGACGCTTTCATGAGTGCTGGCATGAAAGGTTCATGATATATAAATGCTTGTCGATTTTCTGCAGGTACGCTAACCGCGATTACGATAAGTTAAGGAACGATTAGAAAGACTCGACTAGCTATTATAGCGAGAGCCGTATTGTGTAAGCCACCGAAACTATCTTCGTAAGACCAAAGCTATTTGGCGATTATTTTATTTTGTGAGGACGAATAGGACGTGCATACATCATGAACATGTGTATCTGAAATCAAAAATGTGTTGTGTGAGAGTGGAAAGGTTCTTGCGTATCTAAAGCATGGTTGCATAAGGATTATCTAGAGAAACTGTCCCAAATCTGCCACGACCGAAAAGAGCGAATTATTGACCAAAGAAAATGACCATTTCTGATAAAGTTCATGTTGAAGAAATTGTTCCAAATCTTGTGCCCTATCTTCTGTTCAAAAATGAAAAATTCTGAACTTATGGATAATAAGAAATAACAGAAACCTTGGAGCGTCAGATTTCTGTCCAGAATAAGCACTTCTGCCTCTTAAATTTTTAGGCCCCCTTCCTGCGGTTTTCTGCAAAAGAGCACAACACGAAACTTGTTCCAAATTCACCCAGGAAGCTTCTGTTAAAATTTGGTAAATTTTGGCTGGGTAGATTTTCCCTGGTGTACGAAACTCTAGCCCTCTGTTCACTGAAAATTCTGGGTAGACAGTAAGGTAAAACCTGAAAAGAAAGACCATCTTAGAGACCCAATTAGCTCTGGAGTTGACTAGAAAAGTTGTTCACAAATACCTTAGGAGTGATCTGGTGAAATTTGAGAATTTTTGGATGAGAACTGTGGGAGTTATGATTATTTTTGCACACTATACAGAATCTGTCCTTGTGCTGCTCACAGTTTTTCGCTATCTCATTCCATTTGATCTTTTGTTCAGATGGCCGAGCCTGTTGAGATGATGGTGAATGAGGATGGACGCGTGCACTCGCAGTGTCTCCACTGGGAGGGCTTTCCCTCTATTTTGTGGGATGTTCTGCGTACCGCGGGCTATCTAATTCCCCCACGTTACGCCGGACTGGAGTTTGCAGAAAACGGAGTTACCCAGTGCCGTGTCAACGTGACTATCTTTCCACACCCGCTACACCCGGAGCGGCCCGCCTTGGAGCTTGAGGCTGTTGGTCGCCGTTTGGCCGATACTTGGGAGCTTGCAGCCATGAGGGCGCTCACCACATTTTGTGCGCAGCGTCCCGAGGTTGTCACACTCACTCCCATTGGATTGTTTCCTGCTGCCCAGGACAACGACCCCTTTTGGCTCAACAGGGTGCAGCACGCACAGTATTTGGTAGACTTCCATGCCCAGGAGACTATCCATACCTCCGTGCGGTGCATGAGTGCACTCTACCGACTTCTGACTCTCCAGAGTCAGGCACTCGAGCAGCTCACTGATCTTGCTCAGGCCTACCATATGATGGCAGATACCAGGGATGAGCAGATAAAGGAGCTCAGTCAGGATCTTGAGGACAGAGATGCTCAGATTGGCCAACTTGAGGGCCAAATCCAGGAGCAGGACACTCTCATGGATGAGAGAGATACCACGATAGCACAGTTGGAGGAGCAGCTCCATGATCTGAACCTTGAGTTGGAGGATGCTAATGAGCATATTCAGTGGCATCATGATCAGAATGACCATCCCCATGAGGACGACATGGAGGAGGATGAGGAGGAGCCACAGGAGATTGATGGTATCTCAGGTATGGATTTCGAGGGTGAGGTACCACAGGCACCTCAGATGGGAGCCCACTCTCCGGCTCACAGCGAGTCGTCCGTCAACGACTTGGATGATTTCTAGAGGACGACCTAGGAGGACTTTTGCACATACTCCTCGATAGGGTAGCCTAACTTTTGGCAAGTGTTGTAATAGGCTAACTAGGAGTTGAGTAACTCTTTTGTGTTGGGTACACCTGAACCATGTGGATACCCTCAGCCTGTAAGGAACGGCGATAAAACTTGGTGATTTCGTTGTAAGTTGGTAAACGATGGAATCCACAATCGCTGAGACTTGTCGGAATTTTTACCCATGTCTCCTTGCATTTCTTGGCTGAGTGTTGAATACCAGACTTATGCTAAATTTTGTGATCTAGGTTCTCACAAAAATTCAGCATCATTGGACCTCGCTAGTTTAAGATATAGGCGAAACCGTACCGGTCAATCTGCTGAAAAACAGCTAAGACAGTAAGGCAAAGGACGAGCTTTTCGACCACCTTAGCCATAGTTCTAGCACCGAAGTAAATACCAAAGTGGTGCAGTCCTAAATTCTCTGACTACCACAAATGTTTGAGATGTTTTGGATGGACCCACAGCAGGCTATGATTTTTCTCGTAGCAAACAGAGATTCTGTTCATACTTCTGGCTCAGACTTCGGAAGTCTATGACTACACCAATTAATCATGAATCAAGGAAGTAATATGGATCGCGATGCTAATGGTAACCTTTCACGTTTCAGATGGTTGGATCAACACGTGGCAACCCCGAGGGTTTTGGTGCCGGTGGCAGCCGCTCGCGACAATCGCCACCACCCCCGCCCAGTTTGGTGGAAGTGATGGCCGCTCAAACCGAGCTGCTGCGTCAGATTGTGCAAGGGCAACACCAGCAGAGGGGTGGGCACAATGCTCACCAACCACAGGCTGCAGGATACACGGATTTCCTGGGGACCCAGCCTCCCTTGTTCCATAAGACCGAGGAACCCCTGGACGCAGATGCATGGGTTCGCACCATAGAATCCAAGTTCACACTACTTGTGGCCCCATGCTCAGAGGCCAACAAGGCCCGTTTTGCCGCGCAACAGCTTCGCGGTACCGCTCGACTGTGGTGGGACCACTATTTTGCGATGCTCCCGGCTGACCATGTGGTCGACTGGAATGAATTCAAGACCGCGTTTCGGGCACATCATATCCCCGAGGGTCTCATGGAGAGAAAGTTGAATGAGTTCCTGGCACTCACCCAAGGCACCCGCACCGTGTTGCAGTACGCCCAGGCGTTCAACAACCTATGCCAGTATGCGGGCTATCACGCTGATACGGATGCCAAGAAGCGTGATCGTTTCCGCCGAGGTTTGAATACCAAGCTCAAGGAACGTCTGAACCTAGCCAGGGCGGACACCTACAACGAGTTGGTCAATATGGCCATTACCTAGGAGGACTGTATCATGGCACACCGGGCAGAGAAGAAGAGAAAGGCACCCGCAGGGCCATCAAGTGCCCAACCACCAAGGTATCGCATCGTGCAAAATACCGCACCTACAGCTCCACCAAAGGCCCCGCAGCCAGGAAGATGGATTGCCAGACCCCCACAGCAGCCAGGCATGGTACAACCCCCGATGCCTCCACAGAATGGTCCGAGGCCCATTCTTCAGCAGTCTCTTCGACCTAGCCCCGCAAATCGCTGTTTCAAATGCGGAAGTTCCAGCCACTTCGCACGCGAATGCCCTCAGCCTGGACAGCCCAACCAAGGTCAAGGATCCAACCCGAACGCCAAGAACAGGGGCAAGAGACAAACCCTGCAAGTCAAGCAAGGACGGATTAACTTCACCACGCTTGCAGAGCTTCCAGAAGGAGCCCCAGTAATGTCGGGTACATTCTCTATCCATAACAAGCCTGCCGTTATATTATTTGATTCTGGTGCATCGCATAGTTTCATAAGTGCAAAATTCGGTGCAAAAGTAGGCTTGGATGTTTGTCACACCAAAGGGTCATATATGATATCAACACCAGGTGGTAAAATTGCTTCAAACCAAATGGTCAGACAAGTACCAGTCAAATTGGGTAGTAAAACCATCGACACGGACCTCGTCCTTTTACCCCTTGACGGCATGGACATTATTTTGGGAATGAACTGGATGGCTATGCATGGAGTCACACTGGATCTTTCTTCCCGAACCGTTGAGATAAATTCACCTAGTCACGGAGCCACTACCCTTTACCTACCATTCATAGATTGCACGAATTCCTGTGCTTATAAGATGGAAGGACTTAAGCTAGATGAGATTCTTGTGGTGAACGAGTATGCCGATGTTTTCCCGGATGACTTACCAGGAATGCCACCGGATAGGGATATTGAGTTCGTTATTGAACTACAACCAGGCACTGCACCTATATCCAAAAGACCGTATAGGATGCCCCCTAAAGAATTGGCAGAGTTGAAAATTCAGCTCCAAGAACTACTGGACAAAGGTTTTATTCGCCCTAGCGCGTCACCTTGGGGATGTCCAGCCCTATTCGTAAAGAAGAAGGATGACAGTTTGAGATTATGTGTGGACTACCGACCTCTCAATGCGGTAACAGTTAAAAATAAATACCCACTTCCTCGCATCGATGTACTCTTCGATCAATTAGCTGGAGCCAGAGTCTTCTCAAAGATTGATCTTCGCTCGGGATATCATCAGATCAAGATTCGCCTGTGCGACATTCCTAAGACTGCCTTCTCCACACGATATGGACTATATGAATTCTTGGTCATGTCCTTTGGACTCACCAATGCCCCTGCCTACTTCATGTATCTCATGAATTCGGTATTCATGCCCGAACTTGACAAATTCGTCGTAGTGTTCATCGACGACATTCTTATCTATTCCAAGGATGAGGAAGAGCATGCCAAGCACCTTCGCATTGTTCTTCAGCGACTCAGAGACCATCAGCTCTATGCTAAGTTTTCTAAGTGTGAATTCTGGTTGGATACTGTAAAGTTCTTAGGTCACACGATCTCCAGCGAAGGCATAGCTGTTGACCCCAGCAAGGTACAAGAGGTGATGGATTGGAAACCCCCTACCTCTGTTCATCAGATTCGCAGTTTTCTCGGCTTAGCCGGTTACTACCGTCGCTTCATCCCGGATTTCTCTCGAATTGCTAAGCCCATGACTGAACTGTTAAAGAAGGAAGTAAAGTTTGTATGGGACGAGAAGTGTGAGGAAGCCTTCCACACTCTCAGAGAGCATCTGACTACTGCACCTGTGTTAGCTCAACCCGATAATACCAAGTCATTCGATGTGTATTGTGACGCATCAGGTACTGGTCTAGGATGTGTGCTTATGCAAGAGAATCGAGTGATTGCATATGCCTCACGAGCCCTTCGGCCCCACGAACAGAATTATCCCACGCATGACCTTGAGCTCGCAGCCGTCATTCACGCTCTGAAGATATGGAGGCACTATCTCATGGGTACACAGTGCAATATCTACACGGATCATAAGAGTCTCAAGTACATCTTCACACAAGCCGATCTGAATATGAGACAACGAAGATGGCTAGAATTAATCAAAGATTATGACCTTGGAGTGCACTATCACCCCGGTAAGGCTAATGTAGTCGCGGATGCACTAAGCCGCAAGTCCCATTGCCATTGCTTATCCATGGAGTCCTACCATGAGACATTATGTGCAGACATGAGGAAGCTTAACTTGGAAATGGTTTCCCAAGGCACTCTAAATCACATCTCAGTTGAGCCCACTCTTCACGACCAAATCGTCATGGCACAACTACATGATGAAGGAATCAAGATCATCAGACAAAAACTCTCTCTAGGTGAGGAGAAGTATAAGTGTTTCCGCCAGGACCATAAGGGAGTTCTATGGTTCGAAAGTCGTATAGTCGTTCCGAAGAATCGCGAACTCCGCAAGCAAATTCTTGATGAGGCACACCTCTCCAAATTCTCTATCCACCCCGGCAGTAGCAAAATGTATCAGGACCTAAGGCAAAACTTCTGGTGGACTAGAATGAAAAGGGAAATTGCTACGTATGTCTCGGAATGTGACACGTGCCAGAGAGTAAAAGCTAGCCACTTAAAGGTGGCCGGTACACTTCAACCGTTACCTATACCATCATGGAAATGGGAGGACATAAGTATGGACTTCATCGTGGGACTACCAAACACTTCCCAGAAACATGATTCCATATGGGTTATCGTTGATAGACTCACGAAAACGGCACATTTTCTTCCGGTGCACACCACCTATTCTACCAAGAAATATGCCGAGATTTACCTCGATCGTATTGTTTGCCTGCATGGAATACCTAAGACAATTATTTCCGATCGTGGTCCTGAGTTTGTAGCACGCTTTTGGGAACATCTGCAAACGTCTCTTGGCACTAAGCTGATTCGCAGCTCAGCATACCATCCTCAGACCGATGGACAAACAGAAAGAGTAAACCAAATTCTTGAAGACATGCTGAGAGCTTGTGTCATTCATTATGACAAGAATTGGGACAAATGCCTACCCCTGGCAGAGTTCTCTTACAACAACAGCTACCAAACGAGTTTGAAAATGGCACCATTTGAGGCACTGTACGGACGAAGGTGTCGAACCCCTTTGAGCTGGTCACAAACCGGAGAACGTAAAATAATTGGACCCGACCTGGTAATCGAGGCAGAGGAGAAAGTAAAAGTAATACAAGCAAATCTTAAAGCCGCACAAGCCCGACAAAAGAGCTATTCTGACAAAAGGAGAAAGCCCCTAAAGTTCGAAGTTGGCGATCATGTCTATCTTCGAGTTTCACCAACCAAAGGAGTGCGAAGATTTGGGATCAAAGGCAAACTAGCTCCCCGTTATATTGGTCCTTACGAAATCATGGAGAGCTGCGGACCCGTAGCCTACAAATTACGACTGCCCCCTCAGCTCACGGCCACCCACGATGTCTTCCACGTATCTCAACTCAAGAAGTGTATTCGAGTCCCTACCGAGGTTGTGGAACAACAAGAAATATCGTTAGAACCCGATCTCTCGTATGTCGAACACCCAATTAAGATTCTGGATCAAAAAGAAAGAGAGACCAGGAAGAAAGTGATTAGAATGTATAAGATACAATGGAATCGCCACACGGAAGAAGAAGCCACCTGGGAAACGGAAAGCTACCTGAACCAACATTTCCCTGGGTTTCTGGTCTCAACCACTGGTATGTGCACCCACGCCCACACTAAGAATTACCGAATCTCGGGGCGAGATTCTTGTTAAGGGGGGAAGGCTGTGACAACCCTGGTAATTACAAATCCAAAATCAATGACATAAGCCTAACTCCATGTGTTAAACCAACTAATGAGAGGGTGGAAAGAATTTAAAACGGGTTCAGTTGGAATTCAAATTAAATTTGGGCACATTTGGACACAATTGAAACTTTTAAAATAACTTTAAAACCATAAGCCAAATGAAATTTTGCCTGAAACCAAAGTTGTAGAACTTTTTATTTTGAACAACTTTCGTGTTCAAAAGTTTTTGAAATTCAAATCAGAAAGAGGAGAAAACGCCCTGTTTGCACCCAGCCCCCTGAACTTTTTCGAATTTTTGCATTTCGGTCCCTGGCGTCTCCCCCTCTGCTCTGCCGCGCCGCGCGCGCTCGCCCGCCCGCCGCGCGCCAGGTGGCCGGCGTCGCCTGACCGGCGCGGAGCGCCAGGCCAGTGGCCGCCGCACCACCCCGCCACGGCCGGCTTTGCCCCGCCCCGACGCCGCGCGGCCAGTCCCCGCCCGCGCGTGCGCTGCCGCGCCCAGGCCGCCGCCCGCCCGGCCAGTCTCCGCGCTCCGCCGTGCCGCCCCGGCCCCCGCGCCCCACCAGTCGTCGCGCCCGCCCTCCGCCCGAGCCGCTGCCGCTGCTGCTTCCCCACTCCGCGCCCGGCACTATCTCACCGCGCCCACGCCACCATCGCGGCCGCCCAGTCACCGCGCCCGCTCGCCGCACGCCACGCCGGCGTTCTGCCGCCGCCCGCCGCGCCCAGTGCACGCCGCTGCCGTGCCCCGCCCCGCGCGTCACCCAGGCATCTCCACGCCCCCTCCTGTCCCTACAAAAACGCCACCCCGACCGCCCGCGCGAAGCCCCGCCACCAGAACGCCTCGCCGCGCCATCGCCGCCGCCGAGCACCACCCGCCCGTGGGCAGCCCTCCACAGCCGCCCACTGCCCAAACCGAGCACCCAGCCACCACTACATCACCTCACCGCAGCTCGCCGACCCGCCCAACGCCACCCAGAGCCACCGGAGCACCGCCGCCCGCGCTGCCGTCGCCGCCGCCGCCCCTGCTCGCCGTGGACAGCACGACCCCGACCCCCTCCGTCCAAGCCGAGCCCCGGAGTAGCTTCCCCATGCGCCACTGAAGCTCATCGACCGGACCACGCCGCCCCAAGCCCGCCGGAGCACCGCCGTCGACGCGAGCCGCGCCGCCGCCGCCTCTGCTCCAACGCCGGCGAGCCCTTCCCGGCCGTCCCCCACCTGGACAACACCCCCACAAGGTAGCCCTCGCACCCCTGAACCTTCCCCGACCCCCGCCCCTCGCCCCCGGCGAGCCCCCTCGCCGGAATTTCGGCCGGCCGCCGCACCCGAGCCGCCGAGGACCCAATTGCAAGGATTTAAATCTTTAGAAGGGTCTGAGCGTAAGATTCAAGGACCTAGTTGTAAAAAGAAAATTTCAAACCTAGATTCAAATTCAGTGAACTTGTAAAATTCGTATAAAATCGTAGAAAATTCAGAAAAATGCAAACTCAACTGTTCTGGAATCCTAAGAACAAACTCTACCACTTTTGTTACAAAAATTTTCTCAGAATCTCAAAATATTTTGCTCTACATTAAATAGAATCTTTAATGGACATATTTTATACCCACTGTTCTAGAACAATGCTGACCCTGAATTTTGGGCAGTGAACTAGTTGCTGGATGATTAGGACTGTGCAAAAAGATTAGGCCCAAATTCCATCTCTAGATTTATTGTTTGTTAAACTTAGTTTCATATCATGTGTAAGAAGAATATTTTATCCCTGCAGTTAGGTGGTAAGTCACCCATTGGAATTTTTCCTATGCTAAGGTATTGGTAACTAGAAGCCAGAGAAAAATTAGGAGACCTTTTATCTCACAGTAACCTATTTATTTGATTTATGTGCTAATAACATACATTAAGTCAAGAAAATAGTATCTTAGTTTGGAAAATCCCCAAATTATTACTGGGAGTTACACTAGGGTAGAGGTTGCTGTGTAAAAAGTTTCATGGACAAAAACCCTATGTAGGGTCCTGTAAAAATGAATCTTTAAAAAGCCTAGGTGTAGAATGTCATATTTTCTATGCTCTGAATACTGCATAATAAATCCTACAAAAATTACAGTAGCTTCTGCATGCTTAAGTGAAAGCTCTGTAAAAATCTTAGACTCATTTGTTACACCAGTTGTTCTGTACAAAAAGAACAAGTGTCTAACAGCAACAATGAAATCTATTTTTCGGAATTAATCTGTTACATAAAATTGGCTGAAAATTTTACAGTAAGCACACCTTTCCTTGATGTGCCTAAATCCAAAATTTCATGACCAGAAATTATCCCTTGTAGTAATGACTCTCAAATCGTAATCAAGTGCTATTTCCACGACTTAAACTGTGCACTCATGTAGAATCGACGACTCTCGCCGACGGAACCTACGAGCTGGTGCCCGCGTCCGAGAGTGAGCAGCGTGAAGCTCAAGCAAATCTAACTGAAGCTTTTGAAGACCCGAGCCCAAGTTCGGAAGATCCCCAAGCGAACTGCGAAGGCAAGCCCCGGAGCATAACCCATTCTTTCCGAAATTATGCAACTCATTACTCTTTGCTTGTGCATTAAGTTTATAGGAGTTGGATGAAAACTTAGTTGCATGATGTCAGGAACCCTTGCTTGGAAAACTAGATGTAAGGTTCGATAGAATGCTGTGCTAATAGGACTCCGGTAAAAGTCGAGTGATTTCCTGTCACTCGTGAGAAAATAGGAGTTGAATGACTACTACACGCTGCAATCATAAGGACACGGACGGGTTATGTAACGATGGTTACGATTGAGGCCCGTCTGTCTAGTGAAAAATGCTAAGGCCGCAGGGTGTGGTAGTGATGGTTAAGTCTTTGAACGTACTAAACACATGCCGAGATTATGGGAATCGGTAAGCTTAAGTACCTGATTGGCCCGGCAAGGGGACGGCATCCTACCCTTTGAACTTCGGTCCCATGTGCATATGGCGAGTGCAGAGAGTGGTCATGACCCGGCGCCGAACCGTGGCGTGGAGCTCTTGTACTCTCGGAGGGTAGCCCCGATCCACGACCCGGAAAGAAAGGGGAAAAGTTGCACGTGTGACTCTAGGGAGTAACCACGTGACGTGTGTTTGGGTTTCCCTTGCAAGGTTAAGAAATTCGATTCGAATCGTCCGTTTCTCACGGCTATTGAGACTGCTTAACCATTTTTACCCACAGAGTAAGAAGAGGAACAAGGATGATGAATGAATTGGTTGGATGGAAAATTTAATGCTTCACCATGTATGCTTGGATAGCTGCTTACCTAGACTGGCTAACGAAACTAGAATCTTGAGCTAAAAGTTGAAAGTAAGGACCCACTTGTAGATGCTTTTCGGCAAAACAAACCCCTGAGCCAAAAAGCCTTGCATGTCTAGAGTCGGTGGAGTAGTTTCCACTACTCGGGTAAGTCTTGCTGAGTATTAGTATACTCAGTCTTGCTTGTGACTCGTTTTCAGGTGAGCCCTTTGAAGACATGATTGCTAGCTTGACTTGGCCCTGCACTCTTCCCCCTGGTTGGTCGGTGGAATGGGATGCGCCCCCGTCCAACGGAGATAAGGCCGAGTGATGTCTCGTACGGGCTTCATCGAGACATCCTGTATCGTCGAGTAGTTTCCGTGGTTTATTTCCGCTGCAATTTAACTCTGAAGAACTTATTTATGTTAATTGAAGTACTTGTTTTCTAAACTCAGAACTAGGTCTGTAATATTGACTTCTGCAAATGATGTGATACTTGTTGGAATGTGGTATCCTCTGGTCTCATCGTCGCATGAGCATTTGTACGTACGGCGCTCGATCCGTTCACCGTGGTTGTATCGGGAGGTTATACCCGACAGACCAGTGGATTACTCCGTTTGAAGTGTAAGGTTAACCGAGGATGCCTTAATGGTGATGGTTAATACACTTGAGCCGGATTAATTCAGGTGGTTCTGCCACACTGGACAGCGGCAGGGACATGATCTCTGAGTTCCTCAGCATGAGTTCTTATCAGATTTCTGTCTGCCTGTGATAATGGCTCTTCTGAATGCATGATTTCTATCGCTCGTTCTAGATCAGAGCTGAGACGGTTTGGCTAAAACAGAGATAAAAGGAGTTACCCAGTATCGGAGCGGTTGAAATGCTTAAGAAAGAGGTAGAGGGGGAGTTCATACCTGGTTGACAGAGGAAGAGGATGACGAGGACGAACAAGACATCTTGCCGTTCAGTTGGGACAGAAAAGAGATAAGTGATGCGTGTGCCTCTAGAGATGGTGAACGGTCTGCGTATAAATGAAGAGGAGGTAGATGGATGGTGAGACACGTCCTATCGGAGTAAATACATACATAAATGCAAGGCAGACTGAAGGAGCAGGTCAAAACCAAATCGGCGCAGTAACATTGAAGGAGCAATAATGTTTAACATATTTTTTACAACCCAAGGAAAGCATCTATGGCTACAATCGCTCGTCGTCTAATTTGATCGGCATATTCTACTATTCTCTGATCATTGTCGGCCGATCCTGGTACTTCTGACACGCGGCGACGGAGCCTTATTGTTTCACGGGCCAGATGTTGTCTTTCTTGCTTCAGCTCGCTGATCACGGTTGGGAGTTCTTGGAGCTTCTTCTCTTCAGCGGCTATCTCTTTGGTTATCTGTTCCATCTCCTTGGCTAGTTCTGCTCTCCTCCGTTTCAGCCGATCTATTGCGCCGACGATGTCCGGACGGCAGTTCTCGAGGAAATTGATCCTGTGGTGTACTTCCTGAGTCCGGTGCTTGTACGAGTCGACCTCCTCCTGAGTTTTGGCCATCTGAGCATGATCGGCCATACGTTGCAGCGCCCTGGAAACCGGAATCTGCATGCCCTCTATATAGGCGGCATACCCCAAGTCTTCCGACACTTCATCCGGGATGTGATCTTTGACCTCATTGAAAAGTCGTCGGATCGGCGATGCATCTTCCACCAATCGGCCGATGTCACCTTGGAGGAGAGTACGAATGCTTTCGAGCTTGGAGCGGACATCGTCGGAGGTAGAGCTCGATGGGACTGCCTGTGAGGCGATTTCTTCTTCGTCGGCCAAGGAGACAACAAAGGAACAGATGCTATTGTTGGGGGTATCTTGCTCCTGTAAGGGAACAAAGTAAAGGGTAAGCAAGCGGTGAAAGGAAGTCAGCCGATTCTGATGGTAAGATTGTTACCTCTTTGAAACGAATCTCTCTTGCCTGCACCAGTGGAAGTGTTTCCCTTGTTTCAGGGACTGGTGCACTTGGTTCGCCGGAAGAAGAAGATTCGATCGTTATCAGTGCTCCGCTTGGGCCAGCTTCCTGAGAAAGATATAAATTCCCGTGAGAATACTATGGGAAAATGAAATGAGATGGTAATGGAAATTTGCCATGCCTCTGTGGGTCTCCCGGCTGATGCTTGTTGTGGAGTTATAATCGGCTTACCCAAGTCGACCTGCATCAAAATTGGTTAAGTTTTCTGAATATTAAGGATGCAGGGTAACAGATCGTGTACCTCGGCAACAGGAGCAGCTGTAATCTCAGTCCCCACTTGAGACGTGGCCGATAGTTGCGGGGACTGCGGTGGGACAACTTGTGCAGCCTGGCAAAGGAATAGAATTGATGTCAGTAGAAGATTAGGAGAATATATGAGATAAATAAGATTACCTGGACAGCTTCTACTAATAGTGATGCTGCGGCGGCCCCGGCTTCGGCGGTGACTTGGGGATCGGCCGTCTCGACAACTGGTAGGGGTAAAGGACCTGAGGCCTCGGCGAGTGTCACCTCTACTTGATCGGCCGATCCAACACGGGGAGTCTCGGCCGATACTACTGCCATCTGGCTAGCCGATCCGATGCGGGAGATTTCAGCCGATGCTATTGTCGCCTGATCGGCCGATCCAACGTGAGCTCGCACCCGATGGCTGGTTATCTTTGATGTTGGCCTTTTGGGAGCTCGTCTTGATCGGCCGGTGGAGATATCTCTGACGGATGGAGCATGGAAGCCGATGAGTGGATACAGCGTGTATTGGTGATGGCTGTCAATCGGTCGGCCGCTTCGGCTTCGCATCGGGGGAACATGGCTTTCAGACTAAAGGGATAAACATAAGTTAACAACAAGATGATAATGCGACATTGGAATCGGCTAAGGAAAAAGGGACATACCGCTGCATTTGGGTCGATGTTCTCTGGGTCAAGAATGTTGCAGTAAGATGATGGAGATTTACAGAAAAGATGCTGCTTCCATTCTGCCCACCATAATTTATACTGCTGGGTGGCGAAAGAGGCAACTGACCAGCCGTTCAAGTCAATAGTGCTGGAGTCGGGTACTAGATCGCACAATCGGCTGTAGTCAAGACTTGAAGTTAGTCCATCTCTGAATTTTGCCTGGCCGGCGAAATAGACTCGAATCGGCAGTTGGCCAAAACCCAGTTGCCTTGTCGCAGCCGATGGACAGTAGAACTCATATGTGGGTGAGTCCTTTCGTGAGAAGAAGTTGGCCGACAGAATTCCCGGCTTGATCAAGACGTCCATTAGTTCTCTGTCAAATGTATGAGTGGAGAAATCAAAGCATACGGGCAATTCGAAAATCGGCTCTGCGGTCCGATATGGATGCCAGATGATCATCTCTTCACTAAGGCCATTGTAGAAACATCTGAAGTATTCAGCTACGCGGGTAGCAGTGAATTGGCAGCCAGGAAAGGCCGATACCGCTTCTCCAAAAGATCTGCAGCGGCGACGGACCGACGGATTCTCCTCTGACTCGATGTTGGGAAAGGTCTTTGTCTCTATCCGCTGCTGGGAGACCTTGCTCGTGTGTAAATTGAGCCAAAGGGTGATAAACCACCAAGGACCGCCTGGATTCCCTATCGGCTCTCCTTTCGACAGCTTAACGCCGATTTGGTGCATCAGATGGTACGCCGATCCCAACAAATGTTTACCGAGGGGGATGGCCGATCCTTGTGAAAGAGCCTCTGCCAAAGCTTGAGAGTTGGAAGAGGGGCCGACCGCTCTGCCACAGAAGAAATGTTTCTCCAGCCACATCATCAAGAAGGCAGCGTGCTCCCTCTGTGAGACTGTCCCTGTCTTCATGTTTTTACTGATGTATCCTTTCCACCCGCCGATTCCTTTGGTCTCCAGCCGATGAGATGGCTTGAACAGATAATTGAAAGGGGTATCGACGGAGGAAACATCTAGGCTGGTCAGCAGCAGGACATCGGCCAAGGTCGGGGTCATGGGTCCGTGTCCAAAAAGGAATGCGTTAAGTGCATCGGACCAGAAGTAAGAGGCTGCCATAACCAAAGGTTCGTTCCTTTCCATCTGAGACAGGGATAAGTCTATGCACTGGCCGATTTTGAGTTCTTCCCATTGAACCTTCCAAGACCCGGCTACCCTCTGGTACCATTCTCTCCACCCGGGTGTTTCATTCGGCCAGGATCTGAAGGTACCTACCCAATGATCTAAATCCATGGATGACTGCTTAAAAGGGATCCTATGAGTTTCTAAACTAATCAGATCCGTTGGATCAGGGCTCCCCATAGGGCCCAAACAGATGAGGTCAGGGGATTCTGAGAGAGGAATGGTGATTCGGTGCCTAAGTGCCTAAAAAAGGGAAAAAAGGAAGAAACTAAGAAAGGGTCCGGAAAATACTGAAGCAGTAGAAAGGCAAAAAAGGAAAAATTTCGAGCACTTACCTCTGGGATGGAAGCCATCGTCGCCGATGACGCCGCTGGGGAAGCCGCCGATTGGGCCGCCGCCGCCAAAGGAGCAGCCGATGGAACCTCTGTAGATGGGGTGGTCGCCGATGGAGACGCCATTGGGGGTCGGAGCAGGCCGCGGATGAGTTCGCCGGAAAAGGGGAAGCACTTGGAAATCAAAGGAGCTTCGAGGAAGACGAACAGTGATGCGACGGAGAGAATGCTAGATTCGTGGAGAAGGAGAGGCGGAGAAAGCCAGTACTTAAGAGAGATCAGGGGAGCAAGGGCAAAGATGGTATTTTTACCGCGCCGTCTACACGAGTTCCAGAGGAGCGGTCGTTTCGCGCCCGGTTCGAGGAAATTGCAATCATTTTGCCGCGGAACGGAAGGAGATTTTTACTGCGCCCGTTTCGGAGGAGAGGATTAAAGAAAAGAGTTTCGAAGGAAAAGTTATATTTTACTCCGAAACTGGGGGCATGTGTTGACGCCAGATTTTGACACGTGTTGAATCGGCGTCAGGAGGAGAAGATTGGCCGATGCGGCAGATTTGAAAGCTACAAAAAGGAATCGGCCGATTGAAGTAACAGTTGGAAATCGGCCGATTGGTGGCATAGCCTATGCCAACAGGATGGGATTATTCCAGAGGATCCTGGTCAAAAGTTGGTCAAAGGGAGCACGCTAAGTCGGTCGAAGAGCAATTAAAGGAAATCTTGATTGATTAGGGAGCGGCGGCGGAAGATTCTGCGGGAGTCCGTTTCCTTTTTAAAGTCCGTATAGATATAGTGATTTAAATAAGGTTGTAACAAGTCGTGATCGACCAGGAGTCCTAGCTTTAGGGTATAAATAGGAGTCGTCAGGGTCTTGAAGAAAAAATCAACACATCAATCAACAACAGTACTTCTACTTTTCCAGCAATTTACTTTCCAGTCGGCGACTTCGCCAATATTTTCTTCTTCCACGAGTTCGTACGAATTGGCAGGGCTGCATCAACTTGATCTCCGGCCAATTGGTAGGTTCCGCTTACCGAGTAATATCCGAGCTTTAACTACGGGCGCATCGCTGTGGTTTCGTTTGGATTTATTCACCAGTTATCGATATTTACTAGAATCGCAAGTTTTACCTGTTATTCTAGTATTATCACCAGTTATCCAGCTTGAGATCTGGGTAATCGGCTTCGTCATTGTTCTCCTTCGATTTATCATCTCACGGCCGATTAGATCTATTTCAAGTGTTGCTTCTGTAGTAATTGTTTAGATTGCTCCAGCAGCTTTCTTTACAATTACTAGACGATCATCGGCTGATCCATAGCCGATCATCTCTACAGCAAATCGGCCGATTCGCCGCCGACGCGCTCTTCAGGACAGATCGGAACTCCAGCCGATCGACGCGCTTGGAATTTAATACTCTATTTCCTTGTCAATCAACAGGTCAGATTGACTGGCACGCCGCGCGAACTGCACCAGGGCGATAACCTGAACAGGAGCTAAGCAGATTCTCCCGGGTCGTGTGTCCGACGCTGAAGACCCATCTGCCGATTCCTATCAGGCCGATTTTGGCGCCAACACTATTATTTTATGTTTGTATCTTAGTTTGCATGGTGAACATGATGGAGTTGTGAATATATTTTGTGCAAATCTTTTACATGTGTGTCATCACTAATATAGTCAGATGTGCCATCGCTAAGCAAATTAAATGAGAACAAAGCAAGGAAGGAAAGAAGCAAGTGTTGGTTATTTTGAACTAATGATTGGTTTTCATAGTGTTCATTTTGAATTCGAACAATGTATCCCAATTATTTAAAATTATGGAGTGAATTTTCGCTGGGGTGGATGGATTAAATAACTGGAGCGCGGTGCATGACACCCTCGACTTTTGCGAGGAGAGGAAAAGGTATGAACCGTTTAGCGCGGCGCATGACACTTCCGCGAGAGGAAAAGGTGACCATCGTGCGTCGTGCGCGTCTCGGAGGATTCTAAAGCGTTGGATCCTAACGCAATGGCCACGATACCCAGTCAACGAATGGTCATTTGGTTGACCCATATGTTCTCAGTCAACCAAAGGCCAGCATGTCCTCTCTGACCCATGGACCCCACATGTCGGCAATGCGGGCTGCGAGGGAGAAAAAACCCAGCATTGGGGGAAGTACTGTAACTTGCGCCGATGGGAGAAAAACCTCGATTTTGATGGGACGTATTGGGGGAAATGCGCCGCGTGTCCTCAAGGAAGAAGGCAAAGGGTTGGTTCAGCTTCTCAAGGAAGAAAGTTGGGACACGGCAGTTGTTTCCACCCAACAGCCACTGACATATCGGGCCAACAAGCATTGGCCCACAACCAAGTGACGCGACGCACCGACCACGCGTTGGTTCGGCTTGTCAAGGAAGAAACTAGGGGCACGACAGTTGTTTCCACCCAACAGCCACTGACATATCGGGCCAACAAGCCTAGGCCCAAAAGCAAGTGACGCGACGCGCCGACCACGCGTCGGTTTGGCTTGTCATGGAAGAAACTAGGGACACGGCAGTTGTTTCCACCCTATAGCCACTGACATATTGGGCCCACGAGCAAGTGACGCGAAGATCTGACCAGGAGCCGCGTGATTGGCTGATCCGCATAAGAGCTTGTAAATAGTCCATCTTTCTCTTTGTAATCTGGAATTAAAACTTGTAACTAGTATTTCTCCCTCATAAGTACTTCAAATTTGGTGATTTTTAAAATCACACTCTACCATTTAGTGGTGTCTTTATTCTACTTAGTTTCTATTTCTTAGATCTTTTACATAGCACATAGTTTTATATACCAAAGTAGGAAAAAAACAAAATGATATTGCATGAGAATTGCAAATATAACTTCACATTCTCCAATTGTAAGGTCAATATGAGTTTGTGTCAAAATTTGAGGTGTATATTATGTGAAAAGTATTGTGAGCCATGCAAACTTGAAAGTTTGAGTTAAGTTCTAGGAAACTATGTGGGAGATGTATTCATTTGTGAATAATGTATGGCCCGGCTTTGTTATAACCATTTGATTTTTATTCCTCAGGCTTATGGTCCTAAAATGTGTTGTTGTGTTAGTTTGTAGAATTTCTTGACAAACTTTTGATATTATTAATTTTTTGTACTACCTTAGACTTAGGAGTTTGAATTATCCATATGAAATAGTTGAATTTTGTTTCCATATCTTGGACTTAGGCTATAATAGTATATATGTCCCTGAATATATTTTTCTGTATTTTTTTGAATCTTATTGTTGGTAGACGTAGTTCAAATTGAGCATCTCGGAGGATTTTGAACCGTTGGATCGTAACGCAATGGCCACGATTCCCAGTCAACGAATGGTCGTTTGGTTGATGTACATGGTCGTCCCACCAGCCAGTCACTTGTTGGTCGTCCAAACCCAAACCAACCCCCCCCCCCCCCCCCCCCCATTCCTACTCGATGGCAGCGCCGGCGGTGGCGGCTGGCAGATCTCGAATGACGATGCCGGGGAGGTGTCCTGGTGTCCTCGGCGCATTGGGCGGAGGCATCCTCGTGCTTCCCCTTTCCTTGCCGCCGCTAGTCCGCTAGTCCGCACGTTCACTGTGCAGGCGTGCGTCGCGGAGTCCTCCTCGATCCGGCGGTACCAATCCGACCTACTGGAAGTAAGTACCCACTTCCGCAACCATCAATTTGTCCAACATGATTATAGTTTGGTCTACTAGTGTTGAATTTTGTCTTGCACACATGTCGAATGGTTGTTTAGCAGCTACCTGCCTTGTTTAGGAACTTTCAATATTGATGGACAGAACATGGATATCTAGTGTGTGAAAATTCACACCTTCTTACATCCATGGAGTCGAGCAATTCATGGAATTTGTTAAGCAACGATTCACTGAACAGAGCAATATACGTTGCCCATGCTCCCGATGTTTAAATTTGTATGAATTGGGTTAACATGAGGTCCATGACCACCTTCTTCTGTTTGGGATGTCAGCTACATATACAAGGTGGACTCATCATGGGGAATCTGCAAATACTGCACCTGTTGATGAGTTTTCAGAGCAGGTGCATGGACATGAATATGACAATGGGCTTGACTTTCAAGAGGATTAATTTGACCATTATGATGGGATTGATGTGGTTGAGGAAGCCAATAATGATAATGAAGAAATGCCAGATCTGGAGATGATATCAGAATTCTACACAGATGCGGAGGAGGATGGACAACAGCCAAAATTTACGAAAGTGCTCCAAGATTTGAAGTGGACTCTTTGTCCATGATCTAGGCATTCAAGATTCTCCTTTGTTATGAGGCTGCTTTGCAGTACGTACGCTATCGAATCAGCAATACAACATTCAACGGAATATTGAAGTTGATGTCCTGATCATTCCCTCGGTCCGAATTACCATCTACAAATGATGAAGCATGGAAGTATCTTTGTGAACTGGGCCTTGGATACGACACGATCCATGTGTGCTATAATAACTGTGTGTTGTTTCAGGAATGACTATGCCAAAGTGGATGTCTGCCCAAAATGCAAGGAATCTAGATGGGAGGACAAGGACTGCTGCAGGCGTGTTCCTCGTAAGGTTTTGAGGCATTTCCCACTAATCCCAAGGTTGAAGAGGATGTTTGCTTCAAGCCGAACATCTAAGGACATCTAGTGGCACAAGATGAAGCGGGCACCGGTTGATGGCTAAATGAGCCATCCAGCTGATGGGATGGCATGGAGTCACCTCGACGTCAAGTATCCATAGTTTGCAGATGATGCAAGGAACCTGAGACTTGCCGTCGCTACTGACGGTTTCAATCTGTTGGCGCTAAAATTGGCCAGACAGGAATCGGCCGATGGTCTTCAGCGTCAGACACACAACCCGGGAGAATCTGCTTAGCTGCTGTTCGGGTTATCGCCCTGGTACGGTTCGCGCGGCGTGCCAGTCAATCTGACCTGTTGATTGACAAGGAAATAAAGTATTAAATTCCAGGCGCTCCGATCGGCTGGAGTTCCGATCTGTCCTGAGGAGCGCGTCGGCGGCGAATCGGCCGATTTGCTGTAGAGATGATCGGCTATGGATCAGCCGATAATCATGTAATAATTGTAAAGAAAACTGCTGGAGCGATCTAAACAATTACTACAGAGGCAACACTTGAAATAGATCTAATCGGCTGTGAGATGATAAATTGAAGAAGAACGATGACGAAGCCGATTACTCTGATCTCAAGCTGGATAACTGGTGATAATACTAGAATAACAGGTAAGACTTGCAATTCTAGTAAATATCGATAACTGGTGAATAAATCCAAACGAAACCACAGCGATGCGCCCGTAGTTAAGGCTCGGATATTACTCGACAAGCGGAACCTACCAATTGGCCGGAGATCAAGTTGATGCAGCCCTACCAATCCGTACGAACTCGTGAAAGAAAGAAAAGTATTGGCGAAGTCACCGACTTGAAAGTAAATTACTGAAAAAGTAGAAGTGTTGTTGTTGATTGATGTGATTCTTTTTTTGCAAGACCCTGACGACTCCTATTTATATCCTAAAACTAGGGCTCCTGGTCGATCACGACTTGTTACAATCTTATTTAAAAAACAGGAAAACTACTATATCTATAATAATTTTTAAAGGAAATGGACTCCCGCGGAATCTTCCGCCGCCGTCCCCTAATCCAATCAGGATTCTTTTCAATTGCTCCTTGACCGACGTAGCATTGCCCTGTTGACCAACTTTTGACCAGGACCCTCCGAAATAGTCCCATCCTGTTGGCGCAAGCTGTATCACCAATCGGCCGATTTTCAACTGTTACCTCAATCGGCCGATTCCTTACCGTAGCCTTTAGATCTGCCGCATCGGCCGACCTTCTTTTCCCGACGCCGATTCAACACATGTCAAAATCTGGCGTCAACACATGCCCCCCAGTTTCGGAGTAAAACATAACTTTTTCTTCGAAACTCATTCTTTAACCCTTTCCTCCGAAACGGGCGCAGTAAAAATCTCCTTCCATTCCGCGGCACAATGATTGCAATTTCCTCGGACCGAGCGCGCGAAACGACTGCTCCCCTGGAATTCGTGTAGACGGCGCGGCAAGAATACCATCTTTGCCCTTGCTCTCCCGATTTTTCTTAAGTATTGGCCCTCTCCGCCTACTCTTCCCCACAAATCTAGCATTCTCTTCCAGCGAACCACTGTTCGTCTTCTCTCCAAGCGCTTCCCCCCTTCCGGCGATCTCATCCGCGACCTGCTCCAATCCTCCAATGGCGTCACCATCGGCGACCGCTCCATCCACGGAGGCTCTATCGGCAACCCCTTCAGCGGCGGCGGCCCAATCGGCAGCTCCTCTGGCAGCCCCATCGGCGACGATGATTTCCATCCCAGAGGTAAATGCTTGAAATTTTTCCCCTTTCGTTTTTCTACTGCTTCAGTACTTTCCGGATCTTTTCTCAGTTTCTTCCCCTTTTCTCCCTTTTCAGGCACTTAGGCACCGAATCACCATCCCCCTCTCAGAATCCCCTGACCTTATCTGCTTGGGCCCTATGGGAAACCCCGATCCAACAGACCTGATCAGTCTAGAAACTCATAGAATCCCATTCAAGCAGTCGCCCATGGACCTAGATCAGTGGGTAGGTACTTTTAGATCTTGGCCAAATGAAACTCCCGGCTGCAGAGAATGGTACCAGAGAGTGGCCAGATCTAGGAAGGTTCAGTGGGAGGAACAAAAAATCGGCCAGTGCATAGACCTATCTTTGTCTCAGATGGAAAGAAATGAACCTCTGGTCATGGCAGCTTCTTATTTTTGGTCTGATGCACTCAATGCATTCCTTTTCGGACATGGACCCATGACCCCGACTCTGGCCGATGTTGTGTTGTTGACCGGCCTTGATGTCTCCTCCGCCGATACCCCTTTCAACTATCTGTTCAAGCCATCACACCGGCTAGAGACCAAAGGAATCGGCGGGTGGAAAGGGTATATTAGCAAAAATATGAAGACCGGGACAGTTTCAGAGAGGGAGCATACTGCTTTTCTTATGATGTGGCTAGAAAAGCATTTTTTCTGTGGCAGAGCAGTTGGACCCTCTTCAAACACCCAAGCTTTAGCGGAGGCTTTGTCACAAGGATCGGCGATCCCCCTTGGAAAACATCTGCTGGGATCAGCCTATTACCTGATGCACCAAATCGGCACCAAGCTGTCAAAGGGGGAGCCGATTGGGAACCCTGGCGGTCCCTGATGGTTCATCACCATCTGGCTCAATTTATACATGAGCAAGGTCTCTCAGAAACGGATAGAAACCAAAACTTTCCCTAACATTGAGTCAGAGGAGAATCCATCCGTCCGACGGCGCTGCAGATCTTTTGGAGAAGCGGCATCGGCCTTCCCCGGCTGCCAGTTTACTGCTACCCGCACAGCTGAGTACTTCAGATGCTTTTATAATGGCCTTAGTGAAGAAACCGTCAGCTGGCATCCATATCAAGCCGCGGAGCCGATTTTCGAATTACCCATAAGCTACGACTTCTCCACCCATACTTTTGACAGGGAGCTTATGGACGTCTTGATCAAGCCAGGGATTCTGCTAGCCAATTTCTTCTCAGGAAAAGACTCTCCCACCTATGAGTTCTACAATCCATCGGCCGCAGCAAGGCAACAGGGTTTTGGCCAACTGCCGATTCGGGTCTACTTCGCCGGTCAAGCAAAATTCAGAGATGGGTTGACTTCAAGTCTTGACTACAGTCGGCTGTGCGATTTAGTACCAGATTCCAGTACTATTGACCTGAATAATTGGTCAATTGCCTCGTTTGCCACCTAGCAATTTAAATTATGGTGGGCAGAATGGAAGCAATACCTTTTCTGTAAATCTCCATCGATTTATTGCAACATTCTGGATCCAGAAAATATTGACCCAAATGCAGCGGTATGCCCTTTCTCCCAGCCTATTCCAATACTATTTCTTTCCATATTTTCATCTTGTTATTAACTCACGTTCATCTTCTCAGTCTGAAAGCCAGGCCCCTCCGATGCGGAGCCGAAGCGGCGGGCCGATAGATAGTCACCATCAATACACGCCATATCCACTTATCGGCTTCCATGCTCCAACTATCAAGGATATCTCTACTGGCCGATCGAAACGAGCACTGAAAAGGCCAACCTCAAAGATAACCAGTCGTCGAGTGCGAGCCCGCATCGGATCGGCCGATCAGACGGCGATAGCATCGGCTGAGACTCCCCGTATCAGATCGGCCGACCAGATGGCAGTGGCATCGGTCGAGATTCCCCGTATCGGATCGGCCGACCAGATGGCGGTGGCATCGGCCGAGACTCCAATCCCTTTACCTTTGCCGGTTGTCGAGATAGCCGATCCTCAAGTCACCGCCGAAGTCGGGGCAGCTGCAGCATCGCTATTAGTAGAAGCTGTTCAGGTAATCTTACTTATCTCATATATTCCTCAAATCTTCCACTGACATTAACTCTCTTCCTCTGCCAGGCCGCACAAGCTATTCCACCGCAGTCTCCGCAGCAATCGCCTACGTCCCAAGTGGAAGCCGAAACTCTAGCAGCTCCTCTCGTTGAGGTAAATGATCTCTTACCTTGATCTTTTAATTTTCAGAGAACTTAACCGATCCTGATGCAGGGCGATTTGGGTATACTGACTATAACCCCACAACAAACATCGGCCGGAAGATCAACAGAGGGATGACAGATTTCTCACACCATCTTATTTCAATTTCCCATAGCATACTCACAGGATCTTCTTTTATGTCTTTTTCAGGAAGCTGGTCCAAGCGGAGCGCTGATAATCATTGAATCCTCTTCTTCCGACGAGCCAACTGCACCAGCCCCTGAGATAAGGGAGACGCTTCCACCGGCGCAGGCAAGAGAAATTCGTTTTAAGGAGGTAACAAACTTACCATTAGAATCGGTCGATTCCCTTTTACTGCTTGCCTACCCTTTTCTTTATTTCCTCACAGGAGCAAGACACCCCTAACAATAGCATCTTCTCCTTTGCCATCTCCTTGCCTGATGACGAGGAAATTGCTTCACAACCAATTTCGTCGAGCTCTACCTCCGATGATGTCCGCGCCAAGCTCGAAAGCATGCGTACTCTCCTTCAAGACGACATCGGCCCATTGGTAGAAGATGCTTCGCCGATTCGACGACTTTTGAACGAGATCAAGGGTCAAATCCTGGAAGAAGTATCAGAAAACTTGGCGCATGCTGTCTATATAGAGCATATGCATATTCCGGTTTCCAGGGCGCTGCGCCACATGGCTGATCGTGCCCAGATGGCAAAAACTCGGGAAGAGGTCGATTCATACAAGCACCGGACTCAGGAGGTACACCACAAGATCAACCTCCTCGAAAGCTGCCGTCCGGACATCGTCGGCGCGATAGATCGGCTCAAACGGAGAAGAGCAGAGCTGGCCAAGGAGATGGAGCAGATAACCAAAGAGATAGCCGCTGAAGAAAAGAAACTTCAAGAACTCCCATCCATCATCAGTGAGCTGAAGCAAGAGAGACAGCCCTTGGCACGTGAAACGATAAGGCTTCGTCACTGTGTGTCAGAAGTTCCAGGATCGGCCGATGATGACCAGAGAGTACTAGACTCGGCCGATCAAATTAGACGACAAGCTATTGTAGCCATAGATGCTTTCCTTGGGTTGTAAAGAACATTGTAAACATTTATTACTCCTTCAATGTTACTGCGCTGATTTGGTCTTGAACTGTTTCTTTAGTCAGCTTTGCATTTATGTATGTGTTTACTCCGATAGGACGTGTCTCACCATCCATCTACCTTTCTTTCCTTTATAAGTAGACCCTTTACCATCTCCAGAGGCATACGCATTACTTATCTTCTCTTTCCCTCTTTACTGTCCCAAACTGAATGGCAAGATGTCTTCTTCGTCCTCTTCATCTTCTTCCTCTGTCAACCAGGTATGAACTCTCCTCTGCCTTTCCCCTAAGCATCTCAATCACTCTGATGTTGGGTAACCCCTTTTATTTCTATTTAGCCAAAATGTCTCAGCCCTGGTCTAGAACGAGCGATTGAAATCATGCATTCAGAAGAACCACTATCACAGGCAGACACAGATCTGATAAGAGCTCATGCTGAGGAACTCAGAGATCATGTCCCCGCTGTTGTCCAAGAATACTGGAACCTTATAGATGCTCACCTTTTGGTCCGTAGGCGACCATCTTCTGAAAAAAATCCTCCACTTCCTTGTAAAGCTAAGACCGAAGTTGCCATGGAGGATCTGGAGGAGAAGAAGACCCACCTCCTGATAGAACTTTGCAACCAAGCTGAAATTGGAGCCACTGCAGAGTACCCGAAGGAGAAAAGGCTCAGCCTTATGATAGAACTGGGTCGCATCGAGAGAGAAATCCAGCGTAGGCGTAATCAGTAGACATATCGGTATTTTTATTCTAAGGGCGACTTGTACCATGTCGGCCATGTACTCTGTCATTTTCATCCAATAATGAATCCCAATGTTCTTCATCAGATGTGTAGACGAAAACCGATGAAAAAATTGTCCATATTATCTTGATATATTTGACTGCAAGTTATGCATCTACCCAAATGCTTGGATTGTACCTCTTCAGATATCGTCCGTTTAAAGCTCTTGGGAATTCCTCCCCTTCGACTGTCTCCAGAATATATGCATTCCTAGGGGCACATCGGCCGATTCCATACGGCCCTTCCCAAGTGGGTGACCATTTACCGAATTTAGGATCTTTGGATCTGTTGGCGCTAAAATCGGCCAGACAGGGATCGGCCGATGGTCTTCAGCGTCGGACACACGACCCGGGAGAATCTGCTTAGCTCCTGTTCGGGTTATCGCCCTGGTACGGTTCGCGCGGCGTGCCAGTCAATCTGACCTATTGATTGACAAGGAAATAAAGTATTAAATTCTAGGCGCTTCGATCGGCTGGAGTTCCGATCTGTCCTGAGGAGCGCGTCGGCGGCGAATCGGCCGATTTGCTGTAGAGATGATCGGCTATGGACCAGCCGATAATCGTGTAGTAATTGTAAAAAAAACTGCTGGAGCGATCTAAACAATTACTACAGAGGCAGCACTTGAGATAGATCTAATCGGCTGTATGATGATAAGTTGAAGAAGAACGATGACGAAGCCGATTACTCTGACCTCAAGCTGGATAACTGGTGATAATACTAGAATAACAGGTAAAACTTGCAATTCTAGTAAATATCGATAACTGGTGAATAAATCCAAACGAAACTACAGCGATGCGCCCGTAGTTAAAGCTCGGATATTACTCGATAAGCGGAACCTACCAATTGGCCGGAGATCAGGTTGATGCAGCCCTGCCAATCCGTACGAACTCGTGAAAGAAGAAAAAGTATTGGCGAAGTCGCCGACTTGAAAGTAAATTGCTAAAAAAGTAGAAGTATTGTTGTTGATTGATGTGTTTTTTCTTGCAAGACCCTGACGACTCCTATTTATACCCTAAAACTAGGACTCCTGGTCGATCTCGACTTGTTACAACCTTATTTAAAAAAACAGAAAAATTACCATATCTATAATAACTTTAAAAGGAAACGGACTCCCGCAGAATCTTCCGCCGCCGTCCCCTAATCCAATCAGGATTCTTTTCAATTGCTCCTTGACGGACTTAGCGTTGCCCTGTTGACCAACTTTTGACCAGGACCCTCCGAAATAATTCCACCCTGGTGGCGCAAGCTGTATCACCAATCGGCCGATTTTCAACTGTTACCTCAATCGGCCGATTCCTTACTGTAGCCTTCAGATCTGCCGCATCGGCCAATCTTCTCCTCCTGACGCCGATTCAACACGTGTCAAAATCTGGCGTCAACACATGCCCCCAGTTTCGGAGTAAAACATAACTTTTTCTTCGAAACTCTTTATTTAATCCTTTCCTCCGAAACGGGCATAGTAAAATCTCCTTCCGTTCCGCGGCACAATGATTGCAATTTCCTCGGACCGAGCGCGCGAAACGACTGCTCCTCTGGAATTCGTGTAGACGGCGCGGTAAAAATACCATCTTTGCCCTCGCTCTCCTGATTTTTCGTAAGTACTGGCCTTCTCCGTCTACTCTTCCCAACAAATCTAGTATTCTCTTCCAACGAACCACTGTTCGTTTTCCTCCAAGCTCTCTTGACCTCCAAGCGCTTCCCCCTTTCCGGCGATCTCATCCGCGGCCTGCTCCAACCCTCCAATGGCGTCACCATCGGCGACCGCTCCATCCAGGGAGGCTCCATCGGCAACTGCTTCGACGGCGGCGGCCCAATTGGCGGCTTCCCTAGCGGTGTCATCGGCGACGATGATTTCCATCCCAGAGGTAAATGCTCTAAATTTTTTCCTTTTCGCTTTTCTACTGCTTCAGTACTTTCCGGATCCTCTCTCAGTTTCTTCCCCTTTTCCCTTTTTTAGGCACTTAGGCACCGAATTACCATTCCACTCTCAAAATCCCCTGACCTCATCTTTTTGGGCCCTATGGGGAACCCCGATCCAACGGACCTGATCAGCCTAGAAACTCATAGAATCCCTTTTAAGCAATCATCTATGGATTTAGATCACTGGGTAGGCACTTTCAGATCCTGGCCAAATGAAACACCCGGGTGGAGAGAATGGTGCCAGAGGGTGGCCGGATCTTGTAAGGTCCAGTGGGACGAACAAAAAATCGGCCAGTGCATAGACTTATCTTTGTCTCAGATGGAAAGAAACGAACCTCTGGTCATGGCAGCCTCTTATTTTTGGTCTGATGCATTTAATGCATTGCTTTTCGGACATGGACCTATGACCCCGACCCTGGCCGATGTTCTGCTGTTGACCGGCCTCGATGTCTCCTCCGCCGATACCCCTTTCAATTATCTGTTCAAGCCATCACATCGGCTAGAGACCAAAGGAATCGGCGGGTGGAAAGGGTATATTAGTAAAAACATGAAGACCGGGACAGTCTCACAGAGGGAGCATACTGCCTTTATGATGATGTGGCTAGAAAAGCATTTCTTCTGTGGCAGAGCAGTTGGCCCCTCTTCAAACACCCAAGCTTTAGCAGAGGCTTTGTCACAAGGATCGGCCATCCCCCTTGGAAAACATTTGCTGGATCGGCCTATTACCTGATGCACCAAATCGGCACCAAGCTGTCGAAGGGGGAGCCGATCAGGAACCCTGGTGGTCCCTGGTGGTTCATCACCCTCTGGCTCAATTTACACATGAGCAAGGTCTCTTAGCAACGGATAGAGACCAAAACCTTCCCCAATATTGAGTTAGAGGAGAATCCATCCGTCCGACGTCGCTGCAGATCTTTTGGAGAAGCGGCATCTGCTTTCCCCGGCTGCCAGTTTACTGCTACCCGCACAGCTGAGTACTTCAGATGCTTTTATAATGGCCTTAGTGAAGAGACCATCAGCTGGCACCCATATCAAGCAGTGGAGCCGATTTTTGAATTACCCACAAGCTACGATTTCTCCACCCGTACTTTTTACAGAGAGCTTATGGATGTCTTGATCAAGCCGGGGATTCTGCCAGCCAATTTCTTCTCAGGAAAGGATTCTCCCACCTACGAGTTCTACAATCCATCGGCTGCGGCAAGGCAACTGGGTTTTGGCCAACTGCCGATTCGGGTCTACTTCGCCGGTCAGGCGAAATTCAGAGATGGACTGACCTCAAGTCTTGATTACAGTCGGCTGTGCGATTTAGTACCCGATTCCAGTACTATTGACCTGAATAATTGGTCAGTAGCTGTCACACCCGATTCTAGAAAGAACCAGATGCATCTCATATGTGCGCCAGGATCTCGTTCACACACATATGGTAGACGGAAAGTGTAATACATCAAAGACAATGCTCAAAAGTAACTAAATAAAGTATTTAACAATATTACACTCCGTATAAAAGAGACACAACTGTCTTTAACGATAAACCGTTATACCCTATACGAAGTCTCCAACAACTCCGTCTTCCACAGGCGATGACTGGTGAACGCAGGACCTAGAACTCCACGAAGTCGTCGAAGATCTCCTCTTCAAAGTTCTCTTCTGGACAGCAGGGGCAAGGGTGAGTACTCTTATGGTTGGTACTCAGCAAGTGGGGTGAAAATGCAAGGCTATCAAGGATAGGCTAGGGTTTGCAGCAGCGGTTGCTTTTAGTTGGTCAAATATTTATTAACGAGCATCTATTAACTAGGTTTAAGTTTATACCACCCCACTTTAGTAGAATCATAACAGTACCATCAACCATAACATAAACCACGAACCACAATTTATTTAATCTTCAAGTTTCATTATCATGTGAGGGTCCAAGCCACTCTTAACCGTGAGTACGGCTGTTATAACAGTTTTACACTCTGCAGAGGTTGTACACTTTACCCACAAATCGTGTTTTCCCTGAGTCGCCCGGGTTTGCAAGGCCCTTAAACACTTCCGAGGTGACTGGCGAGGGTACACGAAGCCTTTACAAAGACATGTCGAGAGCTAGGCAGCCCGCTAGAGTTTCAGTAGCGGCGTGGTCCATAAACCTCCCTAATGGTCAGCTCCTTAGCAAAGGCAGCTACCCCAAGAGGACCAGGCTATGACCCCTATCACCGACCCCCTCCTTGCCCTTTCGGTAAGGCCACCAGCAAACTACACATCTAATTAATTGGCTAAGGTCAGAGCCATGTGACTTTGTGGTTGCACTATTTACTTGGGTGGTTCTCCATGTTCCCATTAAACAAAGTCGATCTTGAACTTATGCGATAATACCACAATACGAAACGTGATCCACATTAACAAAAGAGTAAACCAATACCAATCCCAAAGTTGGCAACTAAGCGTAACTACCCATCAAAAATAGTAAACCCAGGTGTTTCAAGGTTTGGGGTAAAAGACTAGGTATGTCCTTAGCATAGGTAACCCATCAAGTTTATGCAAGCAACAGTAAAGTAAAGTGTATTTTCATGCAGTTGTTGGGATCAAATAGAATATGCAGAGGGGGAAATCCACTTGCCTTCGTCAAGCAACTGCTGATTCTCTTCCTCGTAAGCTTGCTCTTGATTTGGCTCGAACGTCACGTTGTCTACGCGATCACACAAACAAGCATACACAAACAAATAAGAAACAATACAACAAACAATACAAACAGAAAGCAAAAACATGCTGAAGTTGTAGTTCATGGTGCAAAGATCGTGTGGGCTCAAGAATCGCTGAAATCGGAGTTGGAACGATGAAGATATGGTTTAAACAGTGATCTGAGGACCTAACTGCTAGAGTTTTAAGTCTCCCGAGGCTAGATCTGAAGATTTCAGGGGCCAAAACATAATTAAACCTTAAACAGAGGGTCGGGGTGCAAAACTATAAATTCTGGACGGCGGATTCTAATTCTAGAAAAGTCAGGGGTCGGGATAGAAAAAGAAAGGGCTCAGCTCAAATTATTTTCTACTGATCTGGACTGCGGGTTGATTCCTGGAAAACTTAGGGATCTTCCTGCAAAAGTTTCAGGATCGGCTAGGGTCGGATAAATCTGGTCCGTTGGATCAGAATCGGCGGCGGATCAGACGAATCGGCGGAGTAAGGGTCGGGCGAATCGGCTGAGTAAAGAGTGGGTCGGGTAAATCGGCCGGGTAAAGAGAAGATTGATTCTGGCCGTTAGATCTGGATCGAGCGGCAGAGGAAGGGTCGGCTCGACAGAACGAAAAGGGGTCGGGCGAGGCGGAGTTTTAACTGGGCATAGGGTCGGGCGAGGCGCGTGCGGCGGCGGACAGCCGGAGCTTCACCAAATCTGGTGTTCCGGGGCTCAATTCAAGCTGGATTCACGATGGGAAGTGAGTGGGCGGTACGGTGAAGGTGAGGGTGGGTACAGGTTGGCTGTGCGGCGGCTGTAAACTGGCGGCCATGGCGGCGGGCGGAAACAGGGGTCCGGCGAGAAATCTGGTGGGCGGCGGAGCAAAAGAGAGAGGGGATTCTGGTTGGCTTGATGCTCACCAACTTGCGGAGCTCTAGCGAGAGTTGAAGACGGCAGGGGAGCTGCAGATCGGCGAGTCCATAGAGAATCGGCGACACGGGTCGGCGGCGTTCCTCCGAGGCGCAACTTCTAGCGGCGCGCGACAATGTTGTGTAGAGGAAAAGATTTGAGTTTGGCGTGGGTTGCAAAGCGGGGCTTTGGCAGGATTTTATAGGGGCGGATCGGCCGTGATTAGGAAGGCGGTGCTGCGGAATCGATCAGGACTCGGGTAAGAAGAAAGAAAGAGAACGGGACACGAACGACAGCACGGAGTCATCCTGGACTCTGGGTAAGGAAAGAAGAGAGAAGAAGAAGAAGAAGAAGAAGAAGAAGAAGAAGAAGAAGAAGAAGAAGAAGAGGGCGCCGACAGGTGGGTCCTAGCTGTCGGTGAAGCAAGGGTCGGGTGAGAAAATCGGCCACTGGGTCGGCCGCGGGAAACGATAAAGAAGAAGAAAAGGAATTGGGCTGGCTGAAAGAAAGAAATAGGAGAAGAAAAGAATTAAAGATGCATGCACAAATTTTAATTTATCATTTTTATGAAAATACTTTTAGAAATTTTAACTCCTATATTTTGGGTGTTACAAAACCTACCCCCCTTAAAGAGAATCTCGTCCTCGAGATTAGGAAGGACTAGGGAACAGCTGAGGGAATTCTGCCATCAGTTCATCTTCTCTTTCCCAAGTAGCCTCATCCTCTGAATGGTGACTCCACTATACTCTGCACATTTTGATTACCTTGTTCCGTGTAACCCTCTGAGATGTTTCCAAAATTCTAATCGGATGCTCTGCATAAGTTAAATCTTCTTGCACATCAAGTTCCTCCAACGGTAATTGCTCCTCTGGCACTCTCAAATATTTCTTTAACTGTGATACATGGAACACATCATGGACATCTGACAATCTTGCTGGTAACTCCAATTGATATGCTACTTCACCTTTCCTTTCCAGAATCTGAAAAGGACCAATGTAACGTGGTGACAACTTTCCTTTTACTTTGAATCTACGTAAACCTCTGATGGGTGATACCTTCAAATACACAAAGTCTCCAACTTCAAATGTCAATTCCCTTCTTCGTGTATCGGCATAACTTTTCTATCGTAACTGGGCAGTCTTGAGATTTTCTCGGATTATCTGGACTTGTCTATCCACTTCTTGAAGAATCTCTGGTCCAAAAACTTGACTTTCTCCTGTCTGATTCCAATACAGGGGTGTCCTGCACTTTCTTCCATATAATGCTTCAAATGGGGCCATCTTGAGACATGCGTGATAACTGTTGTTGTAGGAGAATTCTGCATATGGCAAACTTTTATCCCAACTACCTCCATACTTGAGGGCGCATGCTCTCAACATATCCTCTAATACTTGATTTGTTCGCTCGGTCTGACCATCTGTTTGCGGATGATATGCAGAACTGAAATTGAGCTTTGTATCCATGGACTCATGTAATTTCTGCCAGAAACGCGACATGAACTGAGTACCTCGATCAGACACTATATTCGTTGGAACACCGTGCAGACACACAATTCGTGACATGTACAGTTCTGCTAACTTGGCTCCAGTGTAGGTTGTTTTGACCGGGATGAAATGTGCGACTTTTGTCAATCTGTCCACAATAACCCATATCGAGTCGTAACCATCACGAGTACGAGGTAACCCTACAATGAAATCCATACCAATCTCTTCCCATTTCCATTCAGGTACTTTCAAAGGCTGGAGTAAACCTGCTGGTCTCTGGTGTTCTGCTTTTACTCTCTGGCACACATCACACAAAACTACGTGAGTTTCTACGTCTCTTTTCAAACCATACCACCAGTACCTTTCTTTCAAGTCTTGATACATTTTGGTACTTCCAGGATGAATGGAATAAGCGGAATCATGTGCTTCCTTCAAAATAAGTTCACGAAGGTGATCAATTTCAGGCACACAGATCCTTTTTCTGAACCAAACAGTTCCTTGTCCATCCTCGGTGAAATCCTTAGTTTTGCCTAAACCAATTTGAATCTTGATCTCTTTGATCTTAGTATCTGTCAACTGTCCTTTTCTGATCTCCTGTTCTAGTGTCGGTTCCATCTCCATAGTCATGGTTTTCGCATGAGTGACAATTCCCAGATTCAAACGTGCCATCTCCCAACATAATTCTTGAGGCATCAATCGAGCAATCATCGTATTGGCTTGTCCTTTCCGGCTTAGGGCGTCTGCCACAACATTAGCCTTGCCAGGATGATACTGGGTATCCAAATCGTAGTCCTTGATTAATTCTAGCCATCTTCGTTGTCTTAAGTTAAGATCCTGTTGCACGAAGATGTACTTCAGACTCTTATGGTCCGTGAAGATCTGACACTTGTTTCCGATCATGTAGTGCCTCCAAATCTTCAATGCGTGCACGACGGCAGCCAATTCCAAGTCATGGGTAGGATAGTTCTGCTCATGCTTTCTCAACTGTCTTGAAGCATAGGCCACAACTTTGCCTTCTTGCATTAACACACATCCAAGACCCATCCGTGAAGCATCGCAATACACGTCAAACCCTTTGTGGATATCTGGCATTATCAACACAGGGGCAGTGGTCAATCTTGTCTTCAGTTCCTCAAAACGCTTCTGGCATGTATCATCCCACTTAAATTCTTTCCCTTTTTCCAACAGAGAAGTCATAGGTTTCACGATCTTTGAGAAGCCTTTAATAAATCTGCGGTAGTAGCCTGCAAGTCCGAGAAAACTTCTGATTTCGGGCACAGTCTTCGGTGGATTCCAATTCAGAACATCTTGAACTTTACTTGGGTCTACTGCAATTCCTCCATCTGTGATAACATGTCCAAGGAAAGAAACTTCTCTCAACCAAAAATCACATTTGCTCAGCTTAGCATATAACTGATTCTCTCGAAGTTTCTGTAACACTATCCTCAAATGCTCTTCATGTTCTTCCTCGTTCTGTGAATACACCAAGATGTCATCAATGAACACAACTACAAACTTGTCTACATATTCCATGAAAATCTTGTTCATCAGGTACATGAAGTATGCTGAAGCGTTGGTCAATCCAAATGACATCACAGTAAACTCGTACAGACCATATCTGGTTGTGAAGGCTGTCTTGGGTATATCCTCTGGTCGGATCCTTAGCTGATGATATCCTGATCTCAGATCAATCTTGGAGAAAACCTTGGCACCTCTCATCTGATCAAACAAATCTTCAATCCGGGGCAGTGGATACTTATTCTTGATTGTCACATCGTTCAGCGACCTGTAGTCTACACACATCCTTCTGCTGCCATCTTTCTTATCGACAAAGATCATGGGTGCTCCCCACGGGGATGAGCTAGGACGAATAAATCCCTTAGCTAACATTTCTTCTATTTGTTTCTTTAGTTCACTTAGATCCTTAACATCCATTCTATAGGGTCTTTTAGAGATAGGTGCAGTACCAGGTAAAAGATCAATACTGAACTCAATGTCATGAACAGGTGGCATACCTGGTAAATCTTCCGGGAAAACGTCGGGGTACTCACTGATAACTCTGATATCTTCCAGAGGCATTCCCTTCATTTGGTTCACTATCCCAACTGCACTGGGCAAAGCTGATGCCACAAACTCTATTTTATCTCCTTGAGGACTGGTCAAGAGCACTGATCTCTTGCGACACTGAATAACACCATCACATCCTGATAACCAATCCATTCTGAGGATCACGTCGATGCCGTTAGTCTTTAGGACTATTAGATTGGCTAGGAATTCTATCCCCATAATATTCATGCTGACCCTTGGGCATAAGTGGCTGGCTTTCAATTCCTTGCCCGGGGAGCTTACTAGTAATATTTGCTTCATAGGGCTCATTGGTAAATTATGTTTTGCAGCAAATTGCTCAGTAATGAATGAATGTGATGCTCCAGAATCAAATAAAACTGATGCAGGTTCAGAATTGACAAGGAACGTACCGAGCACAACGTCGGGAGCCTCTTCAGCTGTTTCTGCAGCCACATGATTCACCTTTCCGCGAACGCAGTTCTGTTGTCCTTTGTTGCTCAGTGGTGTCTGGTTGCTGTTGCGCGGCTGCTGCTGCTGAGGAGTCTGCCTTTGTCCACTATTCCTCTGATTCTGAGGAGTTTGCGCATTACGCTTCGGGCAGTTGTTAGCGTAATGACCCAGTTCTCCACATTTGAAACATCCATTAGGTTGGACCGGAGTGACTGGATTGTTGGACCGCACTGGTACACCTGTGGCGTAGCCTGGATGGTACGGTTGCGGGTTGGAGTTGCGCTGAGTCTGCTGGTTGTAGCGTTGAGGCTGCTGTGGAGTTCTTTGATTCTGTTGACTCTGCTGATATCCTCCACCTTGTCCTCCAAAGCGCGGCTGATATCCTTGGGGTGTGTTGTAGCGGGGTCGGGTGTTGCTGCTGGATTGTCCTTGGGACTGAAGTTTTCGCTTGTGTTCTCCAAGCTCCTTGCGCTTGCTCTCCAGACCAATGGCTTTGTCTAGAAGAGATTTTGAAGTTTGGGAAAGTGTGACTATGCAGCTGATAGTTGAGCGGCCCTATCAGACCTTCCAAGAAGCGCTCCTGTCTCTTTGCGTCACTATCCACCTCATGGGGCGCGTAACGAGACAACTGAGTGAATTTGTCCCGGTACTCACTGACAGTCATGCTACCTTGCTTCAGGTTCAGGAACTCCTTCTGTTTGAGCTTCATTAGTCCTGCTGGGATATGGTGGCTGCGGAAGTTGGTTCTAAACTCCTCCTAGGTGATAGTGTTGGCGTTGGCGTGGGCAGCAGTGAAAGCATCCCACCAATCAGCGGCTGCACCTTCCAGACGTCCTGCAGCATACAGGACCCTTTCACGGTCACTGCATTGTGTGATGTCCAGCTTCTTAGTGATGACCTTCAACCAATCATCAGCGTCCAAGGGGTCCACAGAGTGAGAAAAGGTAGGAGGGTGGTGGCTCATGAATTCTCTGTGTTTGTCTCTAGGTGGCGGGTTTTGCTGTGGTGCTTGCCGATTCTGCTGAGCTTGTATGTTCTGGATGGTGGCAGTGAGGTTCTGCAACACCTGCATCTGTGCTGCCAAGAATTGCTCCATTGTTGGATTGGGCTGTGTTGGCAACTGACTCTGTCGGTTGACTATGCGAGCACGTGTAGAGCTAGGGATATTCTGTCCTCCACCTGTCCTGGTGTTCACCATTTGATCGTTAGGGAATAAACTCAGGATAAGACAGGTGTACTAGAGATAGAAAATGGTGTCTTAACAAAATATGGATTTATAAGACTCCAACTGATATTAATGTATATATTATATCAAGCAATTCTTATAGCACTCAAAGCAAACATTTGTTCTCAAGCAATCATTACATCGTCGTCCTCTCAAGAGAAAATGATTCTAACGAGAATTTCAAGAGATTCTAGCCTAAGAGCCTAAGTGCCTATTCCTCGGGGCGAGATATGGAGCCGGGTTCGCCGCGACGAAGCTTCTTGCGGGGTGGCGACAACGCGGGGAAGCGGGGTTCATCCATCTGTGGGGGTGGCGGCGCTCTTCCCTCTAGTCGAGCTTCCAGCGTGCGGATCTTTTCATGGGCCTCCAGTAGCTTGTCCTGAGTATCGTCCAGCTCAGTGATGACGCTTTCCAGCTCAGTGTTGAGAGCGGCGGTGACTCGAGCAAGAGTGTTGAGGCGGTCTTCGTTATCTTCTCCCAGAGTAATCATGGTCTCTTCAGTTCTGCTGAGGCGGCGAGGAAGGTGGCAATACTCCGTGTTCTGAAGCTCCTGACGGTAGGTGTGGCAGATGGACCATAGAGCTCTCCTGGTGGCACTGCTGACGGCGGCGTCATATGTAGCGTGGGGTGTGGTGGAGTCGTGTGCAATGAGAGTCCTCAGGCCTCTGGCACTTTCCATCCTGATGTGGACGCGAGAGAGGTAGTAGTCGCCGAGCGCAGGGTCGGTGTAGTGATGCGTGTGGTAGTGAGGTCTCACGTGGTTGCCCAACTCTTGAAGGACACCTTGTAGCACCAAAGACAAGTGGCTGGGTTCTCTGTCCGAAGTGCGAACACAGCAAAGTTGCCTCATCCTTGGAGTTTCGTCACTCTGATCATCGTTGTTTTCATCGTTGTTGTTGTCCTCGTCATCGTCCCTTCTAATATCTTCTAAGTTACTCGGGCTTCCTTTAGCGTCAACCGGTGTTGGGGAGGGGGCTGGAGCAGGGACAACTAAGGGTGGGGGCCATCTCTCAATGACTGGTGATGCCGGCGGGGTGAACTGATTTCCTTCTTCATCAACTGCCATGATGCGGCCATCTTCACCATCCACGAAGTAATAGACTTCCTCGGGTTCTTCCTCCGTAGCTTCCTCCTCTTCAACAGGGTCTGGGACTGGAGTAGGAGAAGTTGGTTCAGCTGGGGCAATGCGAACTTGGCGACCTCCGGTGCGCTTGCGGGCAGTTTGGTAAATTCTGACCATCTAGCAGAGCGGGGGTAAAATTCAGGATATTTTTCTTTTAAGAAGGAAAATGATAGAAGGTTTTATGTAAACATAGGTTTTTATGTGGGAATAGAACAGGAAATGCTGATATGGCTTTCTAGAAGATAAATCGTTAACTTCGACCATTTCTATCTAGGCTAGCGTCCTACAGTCAACATAGCTCTGATACCACTTCTGTCACACCCGATTCTAGAAAGAACCAGATGCATCTCATATGTGCGCCAGGATCTCGTTCACACACATATGGTAGACGGAAAGTGTAATACATCAAAGACAATGCTCAAAAGTAACTAAATAAAGTATTTAACAATATTACACTCCGTATAAAAGAGACACAACTGTCTTTAACGATAAACCGTTATACCCTATACGAAGTCTCCAACAACTCCGTCTTCCACAGGCGATGACTGGTGAACGCAGGACCTAGAACTCCTCGAAGTCGTCGAAGATCTCCTCTTCAAAGTTCTCTTCTGAACAGCAAGGGCAAGGGTGAGTACTCTTATGGTTGGTACTCAGCAAGTGGGGTGAAAATGCAAGGCTATCAAGGATAGGCTAGGGTTTGCAGCAGCGGTTGCTTTTAGTTGGTCAAATATTTATTAACGAGCATCTATTAACTAGGTTTAAGTTTATACCAACCCACTTTAGTAGAATCATAACAGTACCATCAACCATAACATAAACCACGAACCACAATTTATTTAATCTTCAAGTTTCATTATCATGTGAGGGTCCAAGCCACTCTTAACCGTGAGTACGGCTGTTATAACAGTTTTACACTCTGCAGAGGTTGTACACTTTACCCACAAATCGTGTTTTCCCTGAGTCGCCCGGGTTTGCAAGGCCCTTAAACACTTCCGAGGTTACTGGCGAGGGTACACTACGAAGCCTTTACAAAGACATGTCGAGAGCTAGGCAGCCCGCTAGAGTTTCAGTAGCGGCGTGGTCCATAAACCTCCCTAATGGTCAGCTCCTTAGCAAAGGCAGCTACCCCAAGAGGACCGGGCTATGACCCCTATCACCGACCCCCTCCTTGCCCTTTCAGTAAGGCCACCAGCAAACTACACATCTAATTAATTGGCTAAGGTCAGAGCCATGTGACTTTGTGGTTGCACTGTTTACTTGGGTGGTTCTCCATGTTCCCATTAAACAAAGTCGATCTTGAACTTATGCGATAATACCACAATACGAAACGTGATCCACATTAACAAAAGAGTAAACCAATACCAATCCCAAAGTTGGCAACTAAGCGTAACTACCCATCAAAAATAGTAAACCCACGTGTTTCAAGGTTTGGGGTAAAAGACTAGGTATGTCCTTAGCATAGGTAACCCATCAAGTTTATGCAAGCAACAGTAAAGTAAAGTGTATTTTCATGCAGTTGTTGGGATCAAATAGAATATGCAGAGGGGGAAATCCACTTGCCTTCGTCAAGCAACTGCTGATTCTCTTCCTCGTAAGCTTGCTCTTGATTTGGCTCGAACGTCACGTTGTCTACGCGATCACACAAACAAGCATACACAAACAAATAAGAAACAATACAACAAACAATACAAACAGAAAGCAAAAACATGCTGAAGTTGTAGTTCATGGTGCAAAGATCGTGTGGGCTCAAGAATCGCTGAAATCGGAGTTGGAACGATGAAGATATGGTTTAAACAGTGATCTGAGGACCTAACTGCTAGAGTTTTAAGTCTCCCGAGGCTAGATCTGAAGATTTCAGGGGCCAAAACATAATTAAACCTTAAACAGAGGGTCGGGGTGCAAAACTATAAATTCTGGACGGCGGATTCTAATTCTAGAAAAGTCAGGGGTCGGGATAGAAAAAGAAAGGGCTCAGCTCAAATTATTTTCTACTGATCTGGACTGCGGGTTGATTCCTGGAAAACTTAGGGATCTTCCTGCAAAAGTTTCAGGATCGGCTAGGGTCGGATAAATCTGGTCCGTTGGATCAGAATCGGCGGCGGATCAGACGAATCGGCGGAGTAAGGGTCGGGCGAATCGGCTGAGTAAAGAGTGGGTCGGGTAAATCGGCCGGGTAAAGTGAAGATTGATTCTAGCCGTTAGATCTAGATCGAGCGGCAGAGGAAGGGTCGGCTCGACAGAACGAAAAGGGGTCGGGCGAGGCGGAGTTTTAACTGGGCATAGGGTCGGGCGAGGCGCGTGCGGTGACGGATGGCCGGAGCTTCACCAAATCTGGTGTTCCGGGGCTCAATTCAAGCTGGATTCACGACGGGAAGTGAGTGGGCGGTACGGTGAAGGTGAGGGTGGGTACAGGTTGGCTGTGCGGCGGCTGTAAACTAGCGGCCATGGCGGCGGGCGGAAACAAGGGTCCGGCGAGAAATCTGGTGGGCGGCGGAGCAAAAGAGAGAGGGGATTCTGGTTGGCTTGATGCTCACCAACTTGCGGAGCTCTAGCGAGAGTTGAAGACGGCAGGGGAGCTGCAGATCGGCGAGTCGACAGAGAATTGGCGACACGGGTCGGCGGCGTTCCTCCGAGGCGCAACTTCCAGCGGCGCGCGACAATGTTGTGTAGAGGAAAAGATTTGAGTTTGGCGTGGGTTGCAAAGCGGGGCTTTGGCAGGATTTTATAGGGGCGGATCGGCCGTGATTAGGAAGGCGGTGCTGCGGAATCGATCAGGACTCGGGTAAGAAGAAAGAAAGAGAACGGGACACAAACGACAGCACGGAGTCGTTCTGGACTCTGGGTAAGGAAAGAAGAGAGAAGAAGAAGAAGAAGAAGAAGAAGGCGCCGACAGGTGGGTCCTAGCTGTCGGTGAAGCAAGGGTCGGGTGAGGAAATCGGCCACTGGGTCGGCCGCGGGAAACGATAAAGAAGAAGAAAAGGAATTGGGCTGGCTGAAAGAAAGAAATAGGAGAAGAAAAGAATTAAAGATGCATGCACAAATTTTAATTTATGATTTTTATGAAAATACTTTAGAAATTTTAACTCCTATATTTTGGGTGTTACAGTTGCCTCTTTTGCCACCCAGCAATTCAAATTTTGGTGGGCAGAATGGAAGCAATATCTTTTCTGTAAATCTCCATCGTCTTACTGCAACCTTCTGGACCCAGAGAACATTGATACAAATGCAGCGGTATGTCCTTTTTTCTCAGCCGATTCCAATGTTATTTCTTTCCACATTGTCATCTTGTTATTAACTCATGTTCATCTCCTCAGTCTGAAAGCCATGTCCCTCCGATGCGGAGCCGAAGCGGCCGGCCGATAGATAATCATCACCAATACACGCTGTATCCACTTATCGGCTTCCATGCTCCAACCATCAAGGATATCTCTACTGGCCGATCGAAACGAGCACCGAAAAGGCCAACATCGAAGATAACTAGCCGTCGGGTGCGAGCTCGCATCGGATCGGCCGATCAGACGGCAATAGCATCGGCTGAGGTTCCTCGTGTCGGATCGGCCGACAAGATGGTAGTGGCACCGGCCGAGACTCCTCATATCGGATCGGCCGACCAAATGGCGGTGACACCAGCCGAGACTTCAATCCCTTTATCTTTGCCGGTTGTCGAGATGGCCGATCCCCAAGTCACCGCCGAAGTCGGGGCAGCTGCAGCATCACTATTAGTAGAAGCTGTTCAGGTAATCTTATTTATCCTATATATTCTCCAAATCTTCCACTGACATTAACTTTATTCCTCTGCCAGGCTGCACACGCTATCCCACCGCAATCTCCGCAGCAATCAGCCACATCCCCAGTGGGAGCCGAGACTCCAGCAGCTCCCATCGTCGAGGTAAACGATCTCTTACCTTGATCTCTTAACCTTCAGAAAACTTAACCGATCTTGATCCAGGCCGATTTGGGCATGATAACTACAACCCCGCAACAGACATCGGCCGGGAGATCCACAGAGGCATGGCAAATTTCTCATGCCATCTTATCTCAATTTCCCATAGCATACTCACAGGATCTTCTTTTATATTCTTTTCAGGAAGCCGGTCCAAGCGGAGCACTAATAATCGTTGAATCTTCCTCCTCCGACGAGCCAACTGCACCAGCCCCTGAGACAAGGGAAACGCTTCCACTGGTGCAGGCAAGAGAAATTCGCTTTAAGGAGGTAACAAACTTACCATTAGAATCGGCCGATTTCCTTTTACTGCTTGCCTACCCTTTACTTTATTTCCTCACAGGAGCAGGACACCCCCAATAACAGCATCTTCTCCTTTGCCGTCTCCCTGCCTGATGACGAGGAAATTGCTTCACAACCAATTCCATCGAGCTCCACCTCCGAAGATGTCCGCGCCAAGCTTGAAAGCATGCGCACTCTCCTTCAAGATGACATCGGCCGATTGGTAGAAGATGCTTCGCCGATTCGACGACTTTTCAACGAGATCAAAGCTCGAATCCCAAAAGAAGTATCAGAAAACTTAGCGCATGCCGCCTATATAGAGCATATGCATATTCCAGTTTCCAGGGTGCTGCGCCATATGGCCGATCGTGCTCAGATGGCAAAAACTCAGGAGGAGGTCGATTCATACAAGCACCGGACTCAGGAGGTACACCACAAGATCAATTTTCTCGAAAGCTGCCTTCCGGATATTGTCGGCGCGATAGATCGGCTGAAACGAAGAAGAGCAGAACTGGCCAAGGAGATGGAACAGATAACCAAAGAGATAGCCGCTGAAGAAAAGAAACTCCAAGAACTCCCATCCATCATCAGTGAGCTGAAGCAAGAGAGACAGCATCTGGCCCTTGAAACGATAAGGCTTCGTCGTCGTGTGTCAGAAGTCCCAGGATCGGCCGATGACGACCAAAGAGTACTAGATTCGGCCGATCAAATTAGACGACAAGCCATTGTAGCCATAGATGCTTTTCTTGGGTTGTAAAGAACACTGTAACATTTATTGCTCCTTCAATGTTACTGCGCCGATTTGGTTTCGAACTATTTCTTCAGTCAGCTTTGCATTTATGTATGTATTTACTCCGATAGGACGTGTCTCACCATCCATCTACCTCTCCTTCCTTTATAAATAGACCATTCACCATCTCCAGAGGCATACACATCACTTATCTTCTCTTCCTCCTTTACTGTCCAAAACTGAACGGCAAGATGTCTTCTTCGTCCTCTTCATCTTCTTCCTCTGTCAACCAGGTATGAACTTCTCTTCTGCCTTTCTCCTAAGCATCTCAATCGCTCTGATGTTGGGAAACCCCTTTTATCTCTGTTTAGCCGAAACGTCTCAGCCTTGGTCTAGAACGAGCGATAGAAATCATGCATTCAGAAGAGCCACTATCACAGGCAGACAGAGATCTGATAAGAGCTCATGCTGAGGAACTCAGAGATCATGTCCCCGCTGTTGTCCAGGAATACTGGGACCTTATAGATGCTCACTTTTTGGTCCGCAAGCGACCATCTTCTAAAAAAAATCCTCCACTTCCTTGTAAAGCTAAAACCGAAGTTGCCATGGAAGATCTGGAGGAGAAGAAGACCCGCCTGCTGATAGAACTTTGCAACCAAGCTGAAGCTGGAGCCACTGTAGAGGACTCGAAGGAGAAAAGGCTCAGCCTTATGATAGAACTGGGTCGCATCGAGAGAGAAATCCATCGTAGGGGTAATCAGTAGACATATCGGTATTTTTATTCTAAGGGCGACTTATACCATGTCGGCCATGTACTCTGTCATTTTCATCCAATAATGAATCCCAATGTTTTCTTCACCAGATGTGTAGACAAAAACCGATGAGAAATCGGCCATGTTATCTTGATATATTTTTTTGCAAGTTATGCATCTACCCAAATGCTTGGATAATACCTCTTCAGATATCGTCCATTTAAAGCTCTTGGGAATTCCTCCCCTTCGACTGTCTCCAGAATATATGTATTCCCAGGGGCCCTTCCCTAGTGGGTGACCATTTACCAAATTTGGGATCTTTGGATCCTATCGGCAGCACCAACTTCCACACCAAATCTCCATGAGAGAATTGTTTAACTCTAACCTTTTTGTCATACCATCTGGACACCCTTTTCTTGTTTTCTTCTATACTAATCAAGGCTCTCAACCGTAAACCTGCCGAATCGTCAAGTTCGTCCTTCATGAGAAAGGAATAATCATCTGCCGATGGTGAGGTTGACGCAGAGCGCTCCGCGGGCGGGAGACTTTGCATTCATTTGTATCATGAGAAGTGAAATTGTGCCACTTGCAGTATTTCATCTTCTTAAGTTGATCGGCCGAAGGGATGGTGTGATGCTGAGATAGCCTAATCTGTCCTTCCTGAAGCAATAAATCAAAAATTTTATCGGCCTTTGACGTGTCAAAGCCGAATGTCTCTGGCTCCTTCTTCCCAAAAGGGCATGATATCGTTTTTTTCCCTTTGACCCATTCTGCTAGGCCGATTTCCTCTTCCCCATCGGATTCAGATCCTTCCAAGTACGCCACCTTCTTTTGGAAATTCCTCAGCTGTTCAAACGGTCGGACCTCTTGTCCTGACAATCGGTGGACGATTTGGCTCAGGCTTTCAAACTCTTGGGCAGCATATCTTTCTTTGATTTGTGGCAGGAGGCCTTGGAAAGCGATATCGGCCAACTGTGCATTGGTCAGAGCCAGACTGTAGCATTTGTTCCTGACTTCTCTGAACCTCTGTATATATCCCATCACCGGTTCATCGCTCCTCTGCCTGAGGCTGGTCAAATCCGAGAGCTTCATCTCGTGTACTCCTGCGTAGAAGTACTTGTGGAACTGTTTCTCCAAATCGGCCCATGTAACAATAGAATTTGGCGGCAAGTTGGTGAACCACTGGAAGGCCGATCCGGACAGAGACGATGAAAACAAACGCACCCTCAGAGCATCTTGCGTGGCAGCCTCCCCGCACTGGATGATGAATCGGTTGATGTGCTCCACAGTGGATGTATCGTCCGTCCCTGAGAACTTGGTGAAATCAGGAACTTTGTAGCGGTGTGGGAACGGCAGCAAGTCATAGGCCGATGGATATGGCGTCTTGTAGGTGTAAGTTTGCACTTTTGGCTTCAATCCAAACTGGTCTTGGATTACTTCTGCTATTCTTGTCGTCCAGTCCACCTGCTGCTGATGAACAGCTGTTTGCGGTGCGGGCATGTGCTAAAGAGCTGGCACGGCTGGGTGATGAATCGGCGAAGTTTGCTGAGCAGCCGATAGTTGATGGCGAAGTGAATCCGCCCCCCATCGTATGTCATCGTTGGCGCCGCACCTCTGAATGCTTCTACAGCGCTTGCCCCCGTGCCGATTTCTGATGAGATCGGCTGATACTGGGGACCGTCGGCCGGACGGTCGATTGGTGTGGCACCTGGATTGAATAACTCCCGTATCCGTTCGTTGGCTCAGGAAAATACGTCGTCGCCGACGTTCCCCAAGGTACTGAGCTTGTGGGCAGCGATTGCACAGAAGCAATCTGGACGGGTTGAAGCGGTGTCTGTGATGGGAGACATGGTGCACCGCTGTATCTTGGAGACGCTGGGGGCAATGGAGAGTTGTACCCTTCGCGTTGCGTCAATATTGGCTGAGGAGCCGATTGGGACGCGTATGGTAAGCTTCTGGCTGGCAGAGTGGTTGGCGGGGCGTATGCTGGTCCTTGATAGCCTTGGACTGCTCCGCTGGCCAGAGAGCTGACGACGGCGTTATACACTGTGGCAGAACCACCTGAATTAATCCGGCTCAAGTGTATTAACCATCACCATTAGGGCAATTTCGGTTAACCTTACACTTCAAACGGAGTAATCCACTGGTCTGTCGGGTATAACCTCCCGATACAACCACGGTGATCGGATCGAGCGCCATACATACAAATGCTCACGCGACGATGAGCCCAGAGAATACCACATTCCAGCAAATATTACAACATTAGCATAAGTGAATATTACAGACCAAGTTTGAGTTTAGAAACAAGTACTTCAGTGATCATAACTAAGAAGTTCTTCAGAGTTTAAGTTGCAGCGGAAAATAAAATAACGAAAGCTACTCGACGATAAGGGATGTCTCGATGAAGCCCGTACGAGACGTCACTCGGTATTATCTTCGTTGGACGGGGGCGTATCCCATTCCACCGACCAACCAGGGGGAAGAGTACAAGGCCAAGTCAACCTAGCAATCAATCTTCGAAGGTTTCACCTGAAAACAAGCCACAAGCAAGGCTGAGTATACTAATACTCAGCAAGGCTTACCCGACTAATGGGGTATACTTAGCCGACTCCTAGACATGCGAGGCTTTTGGCTTGAGGGGTTTGTTTTGCCAAAAAGCATCTACAAGTGGGTCCTTACTTTCAACTTTTAGCTCAAAATTCTAGTTTCATTAACCATTCTAGATATGCGGCTATTCCCTAGCATTCATGGTGAAGCATTAATTTTCATCCAACAAGTTTATTCACCATCATTGTTCCTCTTCTTACTCTGTGGGTAAAAGTGGTTAAGCAGTCTCAATAGCCGTGAGAAACGGACGATTCGAATCGAATTTCTTAACCTTGCAAGGGAAACCTAAACACACGTCACGTGGTTACTCCCTAGAGTCACACGTGCAACCTTTCCCTTCAATTCCCGCTTCACGGAACAGGCCCACCGCCCTCGACTACACCTCCCCATGGACCACGGACGCAGCCGGGCCATGGCGGCCGATGCACCCGCCATTAGCTAGATGTGAACGAATTCAAGACAGTGGGGAGTATATTCCGGCCTCGGTTCAATCCAGTACTAAGCTTACCGATTACCATATTCTCGGCATGTGGTTAGTACGTTCAAAGACTTAACCATCACTTACCACACACTGCGGCCTTAGCATTTTTCACTAGACAGACGGGCCTCAATCATCAACATAAGCATCGTACCACAGCCCGTCCGTCGTCCTTATGATTGCAGCGTGTAGTAAATAATCAACTCCTAATTTCTCGCGAGTGACAGGAAATCACTCGACTTTTACCGAGTCCTATTAGTATAGCATTCTATCGGACCTTGCATCTAGTGTTCAGAGCATGGGTACCTAGGATCATGCAACTAAATTTTCATCCAACTCCTATAAACTTAATGCACAAGTAAAGTAGAGTAATAAGTTGCATAAGTTTAGAAAATAGGGTTCATGCTCCGGGGCTTGCCTTCTTGCGAAAAGTTAGTCCGGGGCTCTTCCGAACTTGGGCTCGGGTCTTCGGCAACTTCAGTTAGATTCACTTGAGCTTCACGCTGCTCACTCTCGGACGCGGGCACCAACTCGTACGTTCCGTCGGCGAGAGTCGTTGTTTCTACATGAATGCACAAGTTTAAGTAGTGGTGATGTTAAACGACATGATTTCCTTCACGATAAAGTTGCAGTTTATAAAACACGAGTTTGTTGTGGAGTGAGTTACTTCATCAATCGTGGGCAATCGTTAATATAATTTATCTTAATCTATTTAACTTTATTAAAGGAGAAGGGGTTGTGTTATATTGAAAACTTAGTTTCTTTTTAAACACAAACATGAGTTTGAACACAATTACTAATCTAGTTAGCTTCTGGAAATAAAATTTTTATTCAAGGTACATTATGCAGAGATAAGATCACTGTAAAAATTTCAGACATATTTGTGTAGCATGTTAAATATGAAAAATGTAATACACAGCCACTGCTAGAATCTAGTTATTTTTATACAGAACAAACCATGCAAGTATTGATGCTACAAATTTTACAGGGTGTTACTATAACCATATTTGTGCTACTGTAAATTTTTCAGATTTTATTGTACATTATTTAGAGCATATTAAATGGGACAAGCTACGCTCATGTTATAAAAGATTATTTTCTACAGGATGTTATACAGGGTTTGTATGTATGAAACATTTTCTACAGGTTGAGCTACTCTATTGTGTTTCATAGTAAAAAGATGAACATTTTATAAGGGCTTTACTAATTATTTTGAATTAGTGAATTTTCCTACCACAAATTCATATGAACAGGTTACATATAGTAAAAATGTTTCTAAATTTTTCTGTGGCCTCTAGGTATTACTATAACAACACAGAAAAAGTTTCATGTCATTAATCATCACAGAACAGCAGGAAAAATTAGTTCTAACACTTTATGGCATAAAGCAATGTTGGACAAAAAGTGTATCTAGAGATGGCTTTTGGTCCTGATCTTTTTTACATAGTCCTAAACATTAAGCAAGTAACTCACTGCCCAAAAATTAGAGTCAGCAATGATCTACAACAGTGGGTACAAAAGAAGTCCATTAAACGTTCCATTTAATCTAGAGCAAAATATATTGAGAATCTGAGAAACTTTATGTAACAAAAGTTGTAGAGTTTCTTATAAGGATTCCAGAACAGTTGCGTTTGCATTTTTCAGAATTTTCTACGATTTTATACGAATTTTACAAGTTCACTGATTTGGTTAAAACTTTCTTTACAGAGGGGTCCCTGAAAATTAGCAGAAAACCCCCTGGGAAGATTTGGGCGTTTGCAATGTAGTCCCTGGTCGCACTTTCATGGCGGGGTCGTCCTGTCCGGCCAAATTCCGGCGAGCTCGGTCGCCGGCGGCGAGGGCAAGGTGGGGGAGAACGGAGAGGGAACCAGGGCGCACCTATTGGTGGTCTTGGAGTGGCTTGGGATGGCCGGTGGCGGGCTGGCCGCGGAGAGCAGGGGCGGCGGCGGAGGGGCGGCGCGGACGGCGGCGCTCCGGCGAGGAGGGCGGCGGGGCTCAGGCTGGGGAGCTTCAGTGCGTCGAGGGGAATCCGTTTCAGTGCTTGCCTCGGGCGGAGGTGGGCCGGAGCAAGGGAACCGCGGCGAGGTGGGGGCGCCGGCGGCAATGGAGGCGCGGTGGCTTTCCAGGCGCGTGAGGGGGGGCTCTGTTCGGCTTTTTATAGGCGCAAGGGAGGGAGGAGGGGTCCAGGCAGGGCTGGGCCGGGCGGCACGGCGGGGGCACGCCGTTGGGCGCCTGGGCGGCGGCCAGTGGCTGGGCGGCGCGGCGGTGCAGCAGAACGCCGGAGGTCTGGCGCGCGCAGCTGGGTGCACTTGGGTTGGGCAGAGGCGTGGGCGTGGGGGAGGCAAAGCCGCTGCGGCAGGGAGCGACGGCCATTGGCTTGGCGCGGCGTGGGGGCAGGAATCGCCGGCGACGTGGCGTGCGGCTGTCGGGCGAGCGTGCGGTGCAGCAGAGGAGAGGGAGGTGAGGGACCTGGATGCAAGAATTCGAAAAGTTTCAGGGGGCTGGGTGCAAACAGGGCGTTTTCTCCTCCTTCTGATTTGAATTTCAAAAACTTTTGAACACGAAAGTTGTTCAAAATAAAAAGTTCTACAACTTTGGTTTCAGGCAAAATCTCATTTGGCTTATGGTTTGAAAGTTAGATTTAAAAGTTTCAAATGTGTCCAAATGTGCCCAAATTAAATTTGAATTCCAACTGAACTCGTTTTAATTCTTTCCACCCTCTCATTAGTTGGTTTAAAACATAGATTTAGGCTAATGACATTGATTTTGGAATTTTAATTACCAGGGTTGTCACAGCCTTCCCCCCTTAACAAGAATCTCGCCCCGAGATTCGGTAATTCTTAGTGTGGGCGTGGGTGCACCTACCAGTGGTTGAGATAAGAAACCCGGGGAAATGTTGGTTCAGGTAGCTCTCCGTTTCCCAGGTGGCTTCTTCTTCCGTGTGGCGATTCCATTGTATTTTATACATTCTAATCACTTTCCTCCTGGTCTCTCTTTCTTTTTGATCCAAAATCTTAACTGGGTGTTCGACATACGAGAGGTCGGGTTCCAACGATATTTCTTGTTGTTCCACAATCTCAGTAGGGACTCGAATACACTTCTTGAGTTGAGATACGTGGAAGACATCATGGGTGGCCGTGAGCTGAGGGGGCAGTCGTAATTTGTAGGCTACGGGTCCGCAGCTCTCAATGATTTCGTAGGGACCAATATAACGGGGAGCTAGTTTGCCTTTGATTCCGAATCTTCGCACTCCCTTGGTGGGTGAAACTCGAAGGTAGACACGATCGCCAACTTCGAACTTTAGGGGCTTTCTCCTTTTGTCAGAATAGCTCTTTTGTCGGGCTTGTGCGGCTTTAAGATTTGCTTGTATTACTTTTACTTTCTCCTCTGCCTCGATTACCAGGTCGGGTCCAATTATTTGACGTTCTCCGGTTTGTGACCAGCTCAAAGGAGTTCGACACCTTCGTCCGTACAGGGCCTCAAATGGTGCCATTTTCAAACTCGTTTGATAGCTGTTGTTGTACGAGAACTCTGCTAGGGGTAGGCATTTGTCCCAATTCTTGTCATAGTGGATGACGCAAGCTCTCAGCATGTCTTCAAGGATTTGGTTTACTCTTTCCGTTTGTCCATCAGTCTGAGGATGGTATGCTGAGCTGCGAATCAGTTTAGTACCAAGAGACGTTTGTAGTTGTTCCCAAAAGCGTGCTACAAACTGAGGACCACGATCAGAAATAATTGTCTTAGGTATTCCATGTAGGCAAACAATACGATCGAGGTAGATCTCGGCATATTTCTTGGCGGTATAGGTGGTGTGTACCGGAAGAAAATGTGCCGTCTTCGTGAGTCTGTCCACGATAACCCATATGGAATCATGTTTCTGGGAAGTGTTTGGTAGTCCAACGATGAAGTCCATACTTATGTCTTCCCATTTCCATGATGGTATAGGTAATGGTTGAAGTGTACCGGCTACTTTCAAGTGGCTAGCTTTTACTCTCTGGCACGTGTCACATTCCGAGACATACGTAGCAATTTCCCTTTTCATTCTAGTCCACCAGAAGTTTTGCCTTAGGTCTTGATACATTTTGCTACTGCCGGGGTGGATAGAGAATTTGGAAAGGTGTGCCTCATCAAGAATTTGCTTGCGGAGTTCACGATTCTTCGGAATGACTATACGACTTTCGAACCATAGAACTCCCTTATGGTCCTGGCGGAAACACTTATACTTCTCCTCACCTAGAGAGAGTTTTTGTTTGATGATCTTGACTCCTTCATCATGTAGTTGCGCCATGACGATTTGGTCGTGAAGAGTGGGCTCAACTGAGGTGTGATTTAGAGCGCCTTGGGAAACCATTTCCAAGTTAAGCTTCCTCATGTCTGCACATAATGTCCCATGGTAGGACTCCATGGATAAGCAATGGCAATGGGACTTGCGGCTTAGTGCATCCGCGACTACATTAGCCTTAACGGGGTGATAGTGCATTTCCAGGTCATAATCTTTGATTAATTCTAGCCATCTTCGTTGTCTCATATTCAGATCGGCTTGTGTGAAGATGTACTTGAGACTCTTATGATCCGTGTAGATATTGCACTGTGTACCCATGAGATAGTGCCTCCATACCTTTAGAGCGTGAATGACGGCTGCGAGCTCAAGGTCATGCGTGGGATAATTCTGTTCGTGGGGCCGAAGGGCTCGTGAGGCATATGCAATCACTCGATTCTCTTGCATAAGCACACATCCTAGACCAGTACCTGATGCGTCACAATACACATCGAATGGCTTGGTATTATCGGGTTGAGCTAACACAGGTGCAGTAGTCAGACGCTCTCTGAGAGTGTGGAAGGCTTCTTCACACTTCTCATTCCATACGAACTTTACTTCCTTCTTTAACAGTTCGGTCATGGGCTTAGCAATTCGAGAGAAATCCGGGATGAAGCGACGGTAGTAACCGGCTAAGCCGAGAAAACTGCGAATCTGATGAACAGAGGTAGGGGGTTTCCAATCCATCACCTCTTGTACCTTGCTGGGGTCAACAGCTATGCCTTCGCTGGAGGTCGTGTGACCTAAGAACTTTACAGTATCCAACCAGAATTCACACTTAGAAAACTTAGCATAGAGCTGATGGTCTCTGAGTCGCTGAAGAACAATGCGAAGGTGCTTGGCATGCTCTTCCTCATCCTTTGAATAGATAAGAATGTCGTCGATGAACACTACGACGAATTTATCCAGTTCGGGCATGAATACCGAATTCATGAGATACATGAAGTAGGCAGGGGCATTGGTGAGTCCAAAGGACATGACCAAGAATTCATATAGTCCATATCGTGTGGAGAAGGCAGTCTTAGGAATATCGTATGGGCGAATCTTGATCTGATGATATCCCGAACGAAGATCAATCTTTGAGAAGACTCTGGCTCCAGCTAATTGATCGAAGAGCACATCGATGCGAGGAAGTGGGTATTTATTTTTAACTGTTACCGCATTGAGAGGTCGGTAGTCCACACATAATCTCAAACTGTCATCCTTCTTCTTTACGAATAGGGCTGGACATCCCCAAGGTGACGCGCTAGGGCGAATGAAACCTTTGTCCAGTAGTTCTTGGAGTTGAATTTTCAGCTCTGCCAATTCTTTAGGGGGCATCCTATATGGTCTCTTGGATATAGGTGCAGTGCCTGGCTGTAGTTCAATAACGAACTCAATGTCCCTATCTGGTGGCATTCCGGGTAAGTCATCCGGAAAGACATCGGCATACTCGCATACCACTGGAATATTCTCTAGGTTGGTCCCTTCCATCACGAAAGCGCAAGAATTTGTGCACTCCCGTAACGGTAGGTAAAGGGTAGTGGCTCCGTGACTAGGTGAATTTATCTCAATGGCTCGGGAAGAAAGGTCCAGTGTGACTCCATGCCTAGTCATCCAGTTCATTCCCAAAATAATATCCATGCCGTCAAGGGGTAAAAGTACGAGATCTGTGTTGATGACTTTACTTCCCAATTTTATCGGTACCAGCCTTATTATTTGGTTGGAAGCAATTTTTCCACCCGGTGTTGATATCATATACGACCCTTTGGTGCGCCAAACATTCAAGTCTACTTTTGCACCAAACTTTGCACTAATGAAACTATGTGATGCACCAGAATCAAACAATATGACTGCAGGCTTGTTATGGATGGAGAATGTACCCGTCATTACAGGTGCTCCTTCAGGAAGTTCTGCAAGGGTGGTGAAGTTGATCCGTCCTTGTTTGACCTGGAGGGTCTGCTTCTTGCCTTTGTTCTTATTGTTCCGGTTAGAGTCCTGGCCCTGATTTGGCAGCCTGGGTTGAGGGCATTCGTGAGCGAAATGACCGGAACTCCCGCATTTGAAACAACGATTTGCGGGGCTGGGTCGAAGAGGCTGTTGCAGAGTGGGCCTCGGACCGTTCTGTGGAGGCATCGGGGGTCGTACCATGCCTGGCTGCTGCGGGGGCCTGATAATCCAACGCCCTGGTTGAGGGGCCTTCGGTGGAGCTGTAGGCGCAGCATTTCGCACCAAGCGATACCTCGGTGGCTGAGCACCCGAGGGTCCAGCTAGCGCCTTTCTCTTCTTTTCAGCACGATGAGCCTCAATACAGTCCTCTTGAGTGATGGCCATGTTGACTAGCTCATTATATGTATCGGCTTTGACAAGATTCAGTCGTTCCTTGAGTTTAGTACTCAGACCTCTACGGAAACGATCACGCTTCTTGGCATCTGTGTCTGCGTGATAGCCCGCGTATTGGCACAGATTGTTGAAGGCCTGAGCATACTGAAGTACAGTGTGGTTATCCTGAGTGAGAGCTAAAAACTCGTTTAGCTTTCTTTCTATGAGACCTTCGGGAATATGGTGTGCCCGGAACGCAGTCTTGAATTCATCCCAGGTGACAATGTGATCAGCGGGGAGCATAGCAAAATAGTGGTCCCACCATAGACGAGCCGTACCGCGAAGCTGCTGCGCGGCAAAGCGGGCCTTGTTTTCATCCGAACATGGGGCCACAAGTAGAGAAAACTTGGACTCGATTGTGTGAATCCAAGCATCCGCATCCAAGGGTTCCTCCGTCTCGTGAAACAAGGGAGGCTGGGTCCCTAGGAAATCTGTGTATCCTGCAACTTGGGGGTGGGGGACATTTTGCCCACCCCGCTGGTGGTGTTGCTGTCCTTGCACGAGCTGGCGAAGCAACTCGGTTTGAGCGGCCATTACTTCAACCAAGCTGGGTGGTGGCGGCGGCTGTGGTTGTGATCCACTTGCGCTAGCACCAAAACCATCCGGGTTACCACGGGTTGCTCCAACCATCTGAAAAGGCGAAGGTTCTTCATTAGCAACGTGATCTATGTTGCTTCCATGACTCAAAAAGATCTAACGCGGAATAGTAGACTTCCAAAAGGTCCTGGATGGAATCACGGGCATAAAAACTGTCTGCCATAAGAACCTTATAACTCCTGGTAGGTTCATCCAAAGTTCCTCATATTTTGGCAGTGGATAGGGAATTTAGGGATGTACAACTTTGATATTCAGTTAAGATGCTAAATTGATGGCTAAGATGGTCAAACGATTCGCTCTTCGCTTCGCTGGTTGGCTGTTTTTCAGCAGAACGAGTTATAGTATCTGGCCTATAACTTCAAAAGTTCTGGTCCAAAAATTCTCAACTTTTACCAGAGCATTTCTAAGGTATTTGTGCACCACTTTTCTATTCAACACTTTGGCTGGATTAGGCTCTAAGATGGCTGTTCCCTTAAGGTCTTACTTCTCGGTCTACCCAGAATTTTCAGTGAACAGGGGGCCAATATTTCGTGCACCAGGGAAAATCTACCCAGCCAAAATTTACCAAATTTTAACAGCAGCTACTGGGATAAATTTGGAACAAGTTTTGTGTTGTACTCTTTTGCAGAAGACTGTAGGAAGGGGGCCTAAAAATTTAAGAGGCAGAAGTGCTTATTCTGGGCAGAATTCTGACATTCCGTGGTTTCTGTTATTTCTTACTATCCATGAGTTCAGAATTTTTGATTTTTGAACAGAGGATAGAACACGAAATTTTGAACAATTCTTTCCACATGAACTTTACCAGAAAAGGTCATTTTCTTGGATCAATAAATCTTTCTTTTCGGTCATGGCAGATTTGTGATAGATTCGCTAGATAGTCCTTATGCAAACCTCCCTTAGATACGCAAGAACCTTACCACTCTTATACAACGTATTTTCAATTTCCGATATATATATCCATGATGCATGCACGTCCTATTCGTCCTCACAAAATAAAATAATCGCCAAATACTTTTGGTCTTACGAAGATAGTTTCGGTGGCATACACAATACGGCTCTCCTATAATATCTAGTCGAGTCTTTCTACTCGTCCCTTAACTTATCGTAATCGCGGTTAGTGTACCTGCAGAAAATTGACAAGCATATATATTTCATGAACCTTTCATGCCAGCACTCATGAAAGCGTCCGTATTCATTACCATTTACTTATAGAAACGATATCTGTACAATTTCCGCCGTACAGACGACGTTAACATACGCTATCGAGATAGCGTATTCACGGGGGTACCGTCATGAGACGGGGGTATGAACAGCGATCGCCATACCCTGCGCCGAACCTTCTACTCCCAATATGTTCAACTAACAGTTGGCATATTGGCAGCACCTCAAGTAAGCCACTGCTTGAGGGCAGCGTTCGGTTCGCATCACCGACAGGAAGGCCAAGCTCTCTCAGTTGGCTGAGGATCCTTACCTTCTTACCTTAGCGACGAGTGCGTCGTTACAGAATTTAAGGTCGGTTGTGCGTGAAAGTAAGTTTTGACAGAAAGTAATGTGCTGGAAGTCAGTTGATAATATAAATAGAAGTTAGATAGCCACCTAGTAACTTTCCCATAATCCCTTAGGGCTTTACGAACTAGGCACCATCCTTAACGTACCAACGTATTTCGCAACACACCTTCTAGTCAAGTTCTATGAAAATAGGTTTTTACGGCTTGTCGCATTCTCTGGCGTATGTATTTCGGCTCTGGTGCCAGCTGTTGCCAGCTGTGGCACCAGCTACGGCTCTGATACCAGCTGTGGCAGAACCACCTGAATTAATCCGGCTCAAGTGTATTAACCATCACCATTAGGGCAATTTCGGTTAACCTTACACTTCAAACGGAGTAATCCACTGGTCTGTCGGGTATAACCTCCCGATACAACCACGGTGATCGGATCGAGCGCCATACATACAAATGCTCACGCGACGATGAGCCCAGAGAATACCACATTCCAGCAAATATTACAACATTAGCATAAGTGAATATTACAGACCAAGTTTGAGTTTAGAAACAAGTACTTCAGTGATCATAACTAAGAAGTTCTTCAGAGTTTAAGTTGCAGCGGAAAATAAAATAACGAAAGCTACTCGACGATAAGGGATGTCTCGATGAAGCCCGTACGAGACGTCACTCGGTATTATCTTCGTTGGACGGGGGCGTATCCCATTCCACCGACCAACCAGGGGGAAGAGTACAAGGCCAAGTCAACCTAGCAATCAATCTTCGAAGGTTTCACCTGAAAACAAGCCACAAGCAAGGCTGAGTATACTAATACTCAGCAAGGCTTACCCGACTAATGGGGTATACTTAGCCGACTCCTAGACATGCGAGGCTTTTGGCTTGAGGGGTTTGTTTTGCCAAAAAGCATCTACAAGTGGGTCCTTACTTTCAACTTTTAGCTCAAAATTCTAGTTTCATTAACCATTCTAGATATGCGGCTATTCCCTAGCATTCATGGTGAAGCATTAATTTTCATCCAACAAGTTTATTCACCATCATTGTTCCTCTTCTTACTCTGTGGGTAAAAGTGGTTAAGCAGTCTCAATAGCCGTGAGAAACGGACGATTCGAATCGAATTTCTTAACCTTGCAAGGGAAACCTAAACACACGTCACGTGGTTACTCCCTAGAGTCACACGTGCAACCTTTCCCTTCAATTCCCGCTTCACGGAACAGGCCCACCGCCCTCGACTACACCTCCCCATGGACCACGGACGCAGCCGGGCCATGGCGGCCGATGCACCCGCCATTAGCTAGATGTGAACGAATTCAAGACAGTGGGGAGTATATTCCGGCCTCGGTTCAATCCAGTACTAAGCTTACCGATTACCATATTCTCGGCATGTGGTTAGTACGTTCAAAGACTTAACCATCACTTACCACACACTGCGGCCTTAGCATTTTTCACTAGACAGACGGGCCTCAATCATCAACATAAGCATCGTACCACAGCCCGTCCGTCGTCCTTATGATTGCAGCGTGTAGTATAGCACTCGACTTTTACCGAGTCCTATTAGTATAGCATTCTATCGGACCTTGCATCTAGTGTTCAGAGCATGGGTACCTAGGATCATGCAACTAAATTTTCATCCAACTCCTATAAACTTAATGCACAAGTAAAGTAGAGTAATAAGTTGCATAAGTTTAGAAAATAGGGTTCATGCTCCGGGGCTTGCCTTCTTGCGAAAAGTTAGTCCGGGGCTCTTCCGAACTTGGGCTCGGGTCTTCGGCAACTTCAGTTAGATTCACTTGAGCTTCACGCTGCTCACTCTCGGACGCGGGCACCAACTCGTACGTTCCGTCGGCGAGAGTCGTTGTTTCTACATGAATGCACAAGTTTAAGTAGTGGTGATGTTAAACGACATAATTTCCTTCACGATAAAGTTGCAGTTTATAAAACACGAGTTTGTTGTGGAGTGAGTTACTTCATCAATCGTGGGCAATCGTTAATATAATTTATCTTAATCTATTTAACTTTATTAAAGGAGAAGGGGTTGTGTTATATTGAAAACTTAGTTTCTTTTTAAACACAAACATGAGTTTGAACACAATTACTAATCTAGTTAGCTTCTGGAAATAAAATTTTTATTCAAGGTACATTATCCAGAGATAAGATCACTGTAAAAATTTCAGACATATTTGTGTAGCATGTTAAATATGAAAAATGTAATACACAGCCACTGCTAGAATCTAGTTATTTTTATACAGAACAAACCATGCAAGTATTGATGCTACAAATTTTACAGGGTGTTGCTGTAACCATATTTGTGCTACTGTAAATTTTTCAGATTTTATTGTACATTATTTAGAGCATATTAAATGGGACAAGCTACGCTCATGTTATAAAAGATTATTTTCTACAGGATGTTATACAGGGTTTGTATGTATGAAACATTTTGTACAGGTTGAGCTACTCTATTGTGTTTCATAGTAAAAAGATGAACATTTTATAAGGGCTTTACTAATTATTTTGAATTAGTGAAGTTTTCCTACCACAAATTCATATGAACAGGTTACATATAGTAAAAATGTTTCTAAATTTTTCTGTGGCCTCTAGGTATTACTATAACAACACAGAAAAAGTTTCATGTCATTAATCATCACAGAACAGCAGGAAAAATTAGTTCTAACACTTTATGGCATAAAGCAATGTTGGACAAAAAGTGTATCTAGAGATGGCTTTTGGTCCTGATCTTTTTCACACAGTCCTAAACATTAAGCAAGTAACTCACTGCCCAAAAATTAGAGTCAGCAATGATCTACAACAGTGGGTACAAAAGAAGTCCATTAAACCTTCCATTTAATCTAGAGCAAAATATATTGAGAATCTGAGAAACTTTATGTAACAAAAGTTGTAGAGTTTCTTATAAGGATTCCAGAACAGTTGAGTTTGCATTTTTCTGAATTTTCTACGATTTTATACGAATTTTACAAGTTCACTGATTTGGTTAAAACTTTCTTTACAGAGGGGTCCCTGAAAATTAGCAGAAAACCCCCTGGGAAGATTTGGGCGTTTGCAATGTAGTCCCTGGTCGCACTTTCACGGCGGGGTCGTCCTGTCCGGCCAAATTCCGGCGAGCTCGGTCGCCGGCGGCGAGGGCAAGGTGGGGGAGAACGGAGAGGGAACCAGGGCGCACCTATTGGTGGTCTTGGAGTGGCTTGGGATGGCCGGTGGCGGGCTGGCCGCGGAGAGCAGGGGCGGCGGCGGAGGGGCGGCGCGGACGGCGGCGCTCCGGCGAGGAGGGCGGCGGGGCTCGGGCTGGGGAGCTTCAGTGCGTCGAGGGGAATCCGTTTCAGTGCTTGCCTCGGGCGGAGGTGGGCCGGAGCAAGGGAACCGCGGCGAGGTGGGGGCGCCGGCGGCAATGGAGGCGCGGTGGCTTTCCAGGCGCGCGAGGGGGGGCTCTGTTCGGCTTTTTATAGGCGCAAGGGAGGGAGGAGGGGTCCAGGCAGGGCTGGGCCGGGCGGCACGGCGGGGGCACGCCGTTGGGCGCCTGGGCGGCGGCCAGTGGCTGGGCGGCGCGGCGGTGCAGCAGAACGCCGGAGGTCTGGCGCGCGCAGCTGGGTGCACTTGGGTTGGGCAGAGGCGTGGCCGTGGGGGAGGCAAAGCCGCTGCGGCAGGGAGCGACGGCCATTGGCTTGGCGCGGCGTGGGGGCAGGAATCGCCGGCGACGTGGCGTGCGGCTGTCGGGCGAGCGTGCGGTGCAGCAGAGGAGAGGGAGGTGAGGGACCTGGATGCAAGAATTCGAAAAGTTTCAGGGGGCTGGGTGCAAACAGGGCGTTTTCTCCTCCTTCTGATTTGAATTTCAAAAACTTTTGAACACGAAAGTTGTTCAAAATAAAAAGTTCTACAACTTTGGTTTCAGGCAAAATCTCATTTGGCTTATGGTTTGAAAGTTAGATTTAAAAGTTTCAAATGTGTCCAAATGTGCCCAAATTAAATTTGAATTCCAACTGAACTCGTTTTAATTCTTTCCACCCTCTCATTAGTTGGTTTAAAACATAGAGTTAGGCTAATGACATTGATTTTGGAATTTTAATTACCAGGGTTGTCACATACACCGTGTTGGTCATCACTGAGGATTGGTAGTTGAATGCCTGATAAACGGGTTGTTGGATCATATCTGACATCTTACCCGAGTCCTCAGCAATGGTGATGTGGCGGGGAACTAGAATAGGAGCCTTCTTGACAGCCTCCCCGCTTCTGGTACGACTGAACGACTGGAGGTACATCTTCTTGTAATCTTCTAGTTGTTTTGCCAATTCTTCCCTCTGGTCGTCCTTGACATCCGCTTCTGTGACCTCAATGATGTTGCTGTCGGAGATTTCTGCGTTCTTCGACATATCCAGATCTTGGATTAGTCCCACCGGGCGTGCCAAAAGTGTGTTGGCGCTAAAATCGGCCAGATAGGGATCGGCCGATGGTCTTCAGCGTCGGACACACGACCCGGGAGAATCTGCTTAGCTCCTGTTCAGGTTATCGCCCTGGTACGGTTCGCGCGGCGTGCCAGTCAATCTGATCTGTTGATTGACAAGGAAATAAAGTATTAAATTCCAGGCGCTTCGACCGGCTGGAGTTCCGATCTGTCCTGAGGAGCGCGTCGGCGGCGAATCGGCCGATTTGCTGTAGAGATGATCGGCTATGGACCAGCCGATAATCGTGTAGTAATTGTAAAGAAAACTGCTGGAGCAATCTAAACAATTACTACAAAGGCAGCACTTGGGATAGATCTAATCAGCTGTATGATGATAAGTTGAAGAAGAACGATGACGAAGCCGATTACTCTGACCTCAAGCTGGATAACTGGTGATAATACTAGAATAACATGTAAAACTTGCAATTCTAGTAAATATCGATAACTGGTGAATAAATCCAAACGAAACTACAGCGATGCGCCCGTAGTTAAAGCTCGGATATTACTCGATAAGAGGAACCTACCAATTGGCCGGAGATCAGGTTGATGCAGCCCTGCCAATCCGTACGAACTCGTGAAAGAAGAAAAAGTATTGGCGAAGTCGCCGACCTGAAAGTAAATTGCTGAAAAAGTAGAAGTATTGTTGTTGATTGATGTGTTTTTTCTTGCAAGACCCTGACGACTCCTATTTATACCCTAAAACTAGGACTCCTGGTCGATCTCGACTTGTTACAACCTTATTTAAAAAAACAGGAATATTACCATATCTATAATAACTTTTAAAGGAAACGGACTCCCGCAGAATCTTCCGCCGCCGTCCCCTAATCCAATCAGGATTCTTTTCAATTGCTCCTTGACCGACTTAGCGTTGCCCTGTTGACCAACTTTTGACCAGGACCCTCCGAAATAATTCCACCCTGGTGGCGCAAGCTGTATCACCAATCGGCCGATTTTCAACTGTTACCTCAATCGGCCGATTCCTTACTGTAGCCTTCAGATCTGCCGCATCGGCCAATCTTCTCCTCCTGACGCCAATTCAACACGTGTCAAAATCTGGCGTCAACAGGATCCTATCGGCAGCACCAGCTTCCACACCAAATCTTCCTTAGAGAATTGTTTAACTTTGACCTTTTTGTCATACCATCTCGCCACCCTTTTCTTGTTTTCTTCTATACTAATCAGGGCTCTCAACCGTAAACCTGCGGAATCATCAAGTTCGTCCTTCGTGAGGGAGGAATAGTCATCGGCCGTTAACTGATCTTGAAACGATATACGTCTTGACCCCGTCCTTATCTCCCAAGGCAAGACTGCCTCATGACCATAAACCAACTGATAAGGGGATATCTTAGTGGTTCCATGACAAGCCATCCTATATGCCCATAAAGATTCAGCCAAAGATAAATGCCACTTGTTGGGTTGCTCTTCTATCTTCCTCTTGATTAGTTTGATTATCCCTTTATTGGACGATTCTGCTTGGCCATTGGCTTGAGCATAGTATGGAGAAGAATTTAATAATTTAATCCCCATATCGGCGGCAAACTCTCCGAATTCTCAAGAAGTAAACATTGTTCCTTGGTCAGTTGTGATGGTTTGAGGAATGCCAAATCGATAGATAATATGGCTTTTAACAAATTCAATCATATCGGCCGATGTCACGTTTCTTAAAGGAACTGCCTCCACCCACTTAGTAAAATAATCTGTGGCTACCAGTATGAACTTATGCCCTTTGCTTGATGGAGGATGAATCTGTCCGATGAGATCTATTCCCCAACCTCTGAACGGCCACGGCTTAATTATTGGATTCATAGCCGATGCTGGCGCACGCTGTACATTACCAAACTTCTGACAGTCTTGGCATCCTTTGTAATACTTGAAACAATCTTCAAGAATAGTTGGCCAATAATACCCATTGTTCCGGATCATCCATTTCATTTTGTGAGCCGATTGATGAGCTCCACACACGCCCTCATGGATCTCTCCCATCAGAACCTTTGCCTCTTTTGTTCCCAGGCACTTGAGAAGAACTCCATCAATCGTCCGATAAAATAAATCATCCTCAAGCAACACATATTTTGTAGCTTGAAAACGTATTCGCTGATCCACTTTTTGGGATGGATTTTTCAAGTAATCGGCGATTTCCTCTCGCCAGTCATCGACCGCGAGCTCCAGCATCATCGCTCCCTGAACCGGCCGATACCCGGAGGCATGTTGGGCCAGCCTGTTGGCCTCTTCATTATAATTCCTCGGGATATGCTCAATTATTGCAGACTTGAACTCTTTTAAAAGCTGAAGGCAATCTTCATAATAAATCCTCAAGATATCATCCTTGCACTCTGATCGCCTCGTCAACTGACCCACAATGAGCATGGAATTTCCAAAAATTTCGACTGCATCAGCTTTGGCTTCCCTTAATAATTGGATGCCCTTCAGAACGGCTCGATATTCCGCCTGATTATTAGTTGCGGAAGCTTCTATCGGCAGAGAGAAATTATAACTTGCCCCCCGAGGCGACACAAGAACAATGCCGATTCCTGATCCGACCCCACACGAAGAACCATCAAAATATAGAGTCCATGGAACCGGTTCAACGGCGGCAATTTCTGGTCCACAATGCTGAGCTACGAAATCGGCCATTACTTGTCCTTTGATGGCTTTGGCCGATTTGTACCTTAAGTCGAATTCTGACAGAGCCAGGATCCATTTTCGAATTCGCCCTTTCAAAATCGGCAATGATAGCATATACTTCACCTCATCATCCTTGCATACGACTATGCATTCTGCCGATAACAAATAGTGCCTGAGCTTGGTACACGAGAAGTATAAACACAAGCATAGCCGCTCCACCGGGGAATATCTTGTTTCGGCGTCTAGGAGTCTTCTGCTGACGTAATATACCACTCGTTCTTTCCCCTCAAACTCCTGTACCAACGCCGATCCAATAGCTTGTTCATCAGCCGATAAATATAATTTGAACGGCTTACCAGGCTGTGGTGGGACCAAAACTGGAGGTGAAACTAGATACTGCTTGATATTTTCCAATGCCTCGCGTTGTTCTTCTCCCCATATGAATTCCTGGTCAGGCTTTAATTTCAACAGAGGAGTAAAAGCCTGAATACGTCCTGACAGGTTGGATATGAATCTTCTAATAAAATTGACCTTGCCGATGAGGGACTATAGCTCAGTTTTATTTTGTGGGGCCACAACTTTGTTGATGGCGTCTATAGTTTTGTGGTTGACTTCTATCCCGCGCTCATGAACCATGAATCCTAAGAATTGCCCAGCCGATACACCAAATGCACACTTGTTTGGGTTCATCTTCAACCCATGCTTCCTTGTGCACTCCAGTACTTCTTGTAAATCGGCCAGATGTTCTTGGTGACCTTTTGACTTGACCACGACGTCATCTATATAAATTTCCACCGATGTACCAATGATCTTGTGGAAGATGTAATTCATGGCCCGCTGATACGTAGCACCGGCGTTCTTCAACCCAAAAGTCATAACAACCCATTCGAATAAACCAAGATGACCTGGACACCTGAAAGCCGTTTTCGAGATATCTTCTTCGGCCATTAATATCTGATTGTACCCTGCATTCCCGTCCATGAAACTTATGACTTTGTGTCCTGCGGCAGCATCTATCAAGATATCGGCCGTTGGCATCGGATATCCATTCATTGGCGTAGCCTGATTTAAGTTCCTGAAATCGATGCACACGCGTAACTTTCCATTCTTCTTGTATACGGGTACAATATTAGAAATCCATTCGGCGTAGCGACACTGCCGAATAAATCCCGCTTCAATTAACTTTGTAATTTCGGCCTTTAAATCAGGTAGAATCTTGGGGTTACACCGTCGTGCAGGTTGCTGATATGGCCGATATCCTGATTTTTTAGGTAACCGGTGTTCAACAATGGACCGGTCTAGACATGGTATCTCATGATATTCCCAAGCAAAGCAATCCTTGAATTTTTTTAATAAATTTATTAGTTTACACTTATACTCAGGATCCAAATTAGCACTGATATACGTCGGTCTTGATTTGCTGCTATCTCCCAAATCTACCATCTCCAATAAATCGGCCGACGTAAATCCATGTCCAAGCTTCCCGTCTTCTCGGATGAGCTGATCCATTTATTCTGAATCTTCAGAGCCGACTGCTTGGATCGGCTGTAGACTGAAATCGGACACTTTCAGGAAGTCAGTGTCCCAGGTCCTGCCAGATATACATTTGACGTGCTCGCAGCTCCACTGTTGCGTGTCGGCCGCTGCAACGCTGTAGGCGGAATCGGCCGTGACCATCTCTGTGCTGTCGCCGACCCATTGCACAAGGCATTGATGCATTGTAGATGGGACACAGCAGTTTGCATGTATCCAGTCGCGACCAAGCAGCATGTTGTAGGACCCCTTGCCATTAATAACGAAAAAAATGGTAGGAAGGGTCTTACTGCCGATGGTGAGGTCGACGCAGAGCGCTCCACGGGAGGGAGACACGTTGCCTTCGAAATCCTTCAGCATCATGTCCGTCTTGGTGAGGTCTTCATCGCCCTTGCCTATCTTGCGGAACATGGCATACGGCATGATGTTAACTACGGCACCTCCATCTACTAGTAATCTGGTGACGGGTCGTCCGTTAACATAGCCTTTGAGAAACAGCGCTTTAAGATGTTGCCGTTTTTCTTCTTCAGGTTTCTCAAAAGTAGCCGTCATCAGCTCTAACACTAGTTGTGCCATTTGTTCTTCCATTCTTGTTGCTCTGTCTCGATCGTCAGGCGCCATGAATTCCATCGGCAGTATGAACACCATGTTGATTTCGACTGCCGATTCTTGAATGTTTGTTTCCTGATCGTTTTTCTTTGGGCGCCACACCCAAGACTTAACATTCCTTTTCTCTGGCACCTGCTTCTGTTCTTCCTCTTGATGTTCCCACTGGCGTAGGCGTTGGATCCTCCATTTCTGGGATCTGGATAGGCCATCGGGACACCACCTGGGATTTGCTGGTTTGGCCAATGATTTGGCGTATTCCCTATTTGGTTCCCTTCCTAGGGGGTCCTCGTCTGACGCCCTGTCATTGGCCATCTCTTCCAGCTGATCGTGCACGCTGATCCTGCCCCCCAGTCCATCCTGTTGGTTGGTCCTGCCTTTTGACCGGTGGTACTGGTCAACTCTGCCCCCAGCCGATCATGCACCAAAACGCGCTGTTCGTCTCGTCTGCGCCGATTTCTGCTGATCGGCTCTGATCCTCTGTCCCGAGAGTGTGGCCTTGGGCGATCGTTGCAACTCAATCCATTACACTCCGGACAGTTATCGGCATACGACAATCTGATGTCATTCTCCCAGCAATGGATGAAGAACGGACATTGCCAGTGATCTTCATGCCGGCGTATCATCTCGTCGTGGTACCTTAATTGTTCTTGCTGCTGCCGATATTTGTTGAGCAAGAACTGGGAGGTGACGAGTTTGCGTGGTCGTTCTGGCCCCCGCCTGTTCCTTTTGATTTCTTCCATCGTTACCTGCCTCTTGGGATCGACGGCGCCGCCCCTTCTTGCCGATTCTGATGTCAGCACCTTGGTTTGGCGTGAATTTCCTCCAGTGTCAACCATGTTGGCCGGGAAGGGATGCTGATCTATCTTTTTTGGCTTTGCCGATTTAGCTGGGGTTTCAAATTTAAGCCTCCCCTGTTCGATGGCCGATTGTATCTGCTGACGGAAGACTTTGCATTCATTCGTATCATGAGAAGTGGCGTTGTGCCACTTGCAGTATTTCATCTTCTTGAGTTGATCGGCCGAAGGGATGGTGTGATGCTGAGATAGCTTAATCTGTCCTTCCTGGAGCAATAAATTGAAAATTTTATTGGCCTTTGATGTGTCAAAGCCGAATGTCTCTGGCTCTTTCTTTCCGAAAGGGCATGATATCGGTTTTTTCCCTTTCACCCATTCTGCCAGGCCGATTTCCTCCTCCGCTGTTCAAACGGACGGACTTCCTATCCTGACAACCGGTGGACGATCTGGCTTAGGCTTTCAAACTCTTGCGCAGCATATCTTTCTTTGATTTGTGGCAGGAGGCCTTGGAAAGCGATCGGCCAACTGCGTATCGGTCAGAGCCAGACTGTAGCATTTGTTCCTGACTTCTCTGAACCTCTATATATATCCCATTACTAGTTCATCGCTCCTCTGCGTGAGGCTGGTCAAATCCGAGAGCTTCATCTCGTGTACTCCTGCGTAGAAGTACTTGTGGAACTGCTTTTCCAAATCGGCCCATATAACAATAGAATTTGGTGGCAAGGTGGTGAACCACTGGAAGGCCGATCCGGACAGAGACGATGAAAACAAACGCACCCTCAGAGCATCTTGTGTGGCAGCCTCCCCGCACTGGATGATGAATCGGTTGATGTGCTCTACAGTGGATGTATCGTCCATCCCCGAAAACTTGGTAAAATCGGGAACTTTGTAGTGGTGTGGGAACGGCAGCAAGTCATAGGCCGATGGGTATGGCGTCTTGTAGGTGTAAGTTTGCACCTTTGGCTTCAATCCAAACTGGTCCTAGATCACTTCTGCTATTCTTGCCGTCCAGTCCACCTGCTGCTGATGAACAACTGTTCGCGGCGCGGGCATGTGTTGAAGAGCTGGCACGGCTGGGTGATGAATTGAAGCATGCGGCAAATTCTGCTGAGCAGCTGATAGTTGATGGCGAAGTGAATCCGCCGCCCCATCATATGTCATCATTGGCGCTGCGCCTCTGAATGCTTCTACATCGCTTGCCCCCCTGCCGATTTCTGATGAGATCGGCTGATACTGAGGGACCGTCGGCCGGACGGCCGATTGGTGAGATACCTGGGTTGGATAGCTTCCATGCCCGGTTGATGGATCGGGGAAAGTTGTTGTCGCCGATATCCCCCAGGGTACTGAGCTTGTAGGTAGCGATTGTACAGAAGCGATCTGGATGGGTTGAAACGGTGTCTGTGACGGGAAACATGGTGCACCGCTGTACCTTGGAGACGCTAGAGGCAACGGAGTGTTGTACCCTTCGCGTTGCATCAATATCGGCTGAGGAGCCGATTGGGATATTCATGGTGAGCTTCTAGCTGGCAGCGTGATTGGTGGGGCATACGCTGGTCCCTGATAGCCTTGGATTGCTCCGCTGGCCAGAGAACTGACGACGGCATTATACACCATGTTGGTCATCACCGAAGATTGATCGATGAATGCCTGGTAGATGGACTGTTGGATCATATCGGACATCTTGCCCGAGTCTTCAGCGATGGTGATGTGGCGGGGAACTAGAATAGGAGCCTTCTTGACAGCCTCCCCGCTTCTGGTACGACTGAACGACTGAAGGTACATCTTCTTGTAATCTTCTAGATGTTTAGCTAATTCTTCTCTCTGGTCGTCCTTGAGATCCGCTTCTGTGACCTCAATGATGTTGCTATCGGAGATTTCTACGTTCTTCGACATATCAGATCTTGGATTCGTCCCACCGGACGTGCCAAAAGTGTGTTGGCGCTAAAATTGGCCAGACAGGAATCGGCCGATGGTCTTCAGTATCGGACACACGACCCGAGAGAATCTGCTTAGCTCCTGTTCGGGTTATCGCCCTGGTACGGTTCGCGCGGCGTGCCAGTCAATCTGACTTGTTGATTGACAAGGAAATAAAGTATTAAATTCCAGGCGCTCCGATCGGTTGGAGTTCCGATCTGTCCTGAGGAGCGCGTCAGCGGCGAATCGGCCGATTTGCTGTAGAGATGATCGGCTATGGATCATCCGATAATCGTGTAATAATTGTAAAGAAAACTGCTGGAGCGATCTAAACAATTACTACAGAGGCAACACTTGAAATAGATCTAATCGGCTGTGAGATGATAAGAAGAAGAATGGTGACGAAGCCGATTACTCTGATCTCAAGCTAGATAACTGCTGATAATACTAGAATAACAGGTAAAACTTGCAATTCTAGTAAATATCGATAACTGGTGAATAAATCCAAACGAAACCACAGCGATGCGCCCGTAGTTAAGGCTCGGATATTACTCGACAAGCGAAACCTACCAATTGGACGGAGATCAAGTTGATGCAGCCCTGCCAATCCGTACGAACTCGTGAAAGAAGAAAAGTATCGGCGAAGTCGCCGACTTGAAAGTAAATTACTTAAAAAGTAGAAGTGTTGTTGTTGATTGATGTGATTCTTTTTTTGCAAGACCCTGACGACTCCTATTTATATCCTAAAACTAGGACTCCTGGTCGATCACGACTTGTTACAATCTTATTTAAAAAACAGGAAAACTACTATATCTATAATAATTTTTAAAGGAAACGGACTCCCGCGGAATGTTCCGCCGCCGTCCCCTAATCCAATTAGGATTCTTTTCAATTGCTCCTTGACTGACTTAGCGTTGCCCTGTTGACCAACTTTTGACCAGGACCCTCCGAAATAGTCCCATCCTGTTGGCGCAAGCTGTATCACCAATCGGCCGATTTTCAACTGTTACCTCAATCGGCCGATTCCTTACCGTAGCCTTTAGATCTGCCGCATCGGCCGACCTTCTTTTCCCGACGCCGATTCAACACGTGTCAAAATCTGGCGTCAACACAATCCATTTGGCAACTTTAGCATGACATATATCATGTGGCCAGTGCTTGTTATGCCCTTAAATCTTCCACCATGGCAATGTGCCAATCATTCGAAGTGCTTCATGTCTTTACTGATCCCAGGTCCAAAATCACCAGGAAAGGATTTTGATTTATTCTTGGAGCCTCTTATAGAAGAACTTCTTCAGCTCTGGAGTGGTGTTAGTACGTACGATGCTGCCAGTCGTTCAAAGTTCAATCTGCGAGCAGCTGTGCTTTGGAGCATAAATGACTATCCAGCATTAAGCACCCTGTCATGTCAAACTACAAAAGGTTATTTTGCATGTATTCATAATGACAAAAACCCATTGTCACGACCAATAAGGAATAAGTAATGCTACATTGGTCACCGTCGTTACCTTGACATGGTACATCCTTGGCGGAGAAACATAGTTTTATTCGATGGGATGATAGAGAAGCATGAGGCACCAGGAAAGTTCACTGCAGAAGAGGTCGCTGAGCTACTAGAAAGGGTCAGCAATGTCAGCCCAGGTTTACGTAATAATGCACTAAAAAAGAGAGAGTGGAGAGGATGGAGAGCGAGTAATTTATAACCACAAAGCTGGGTGGTGGAAGCTGCCATATTGGAAATTCTTGCTGCTGCCCCACAATCTTAATGTGATGCACATAGAGAAGAATATATGTGACAACCTCCTTGGCACATTGCTGAAACTAGAGGGGAAGACAAATGACACACTAAATGCTAGGCTAGATTTGGCTGATATGAGGATAAGATCTCATTTGCACCCTTACTAGGATGGTAACGTGGTAAAAACTCCACATGCTTCCTATGTGTTCAAACCTGCACATCATTTTGTAACTTCCTCAAAGGTGTCAAGTTTCCAGAAGGATATGCAACTAACCTAGGAAGATACATTGCTCCTGATGGTTCAAAGCTCCAAGGCTGGATGAAAACTCATTCTTGCCATGTCCTTCTACAAAGAATCATACCTGCTGGCTTAAGAGGCCTTGTGCTTCCTGATGTATATGAAGCAGTTGCAGAGCTTGGGAACTTCTTTCGGGAGCTATGTACTAGAAATCTGAGGACAGTAGTCATGTAAAGCCTGAAAAAAGAGATCCCACTGATCCTATGCAAGCTTGAGAAGATCTTCCCTCCTGCCTTCTTTGATGTGATGGTGCACTTGGCAGTCCATCTACCTGATGAGGCATTGCTTAGAGGCCTTATACAGTATGGCTGGATGTATCCGATTGAACAGCGGCTTGGCACATTGAAGAATTTTGTAAGGAATAGAGCTAGGCCTGAAGGATCAATTGCTGAAGCCTACATAGAAAGTGAAGTCTTGGCATTTTGTTCTATGTACACCGACGATGTCGACACAGGTCCTAAATTTGAAGGGCCATTAGATGGTGACATGTCTATATCCATGCATGGTGCTCGACTTGTTGGCGCAGATCAGATGAAATACATCCCTGACAATCTCATGGACAAACTAATTTGGTTTGTACTGAATAACTGTGAAGAAGTTGAGCCTTATGTGAAGTACGTATATGTTCTACTCTATCCTTATGTATATTATGTATATGTTGACCGTTGTTGATTCCTAATAATATTTAAGCTTTGTCATACAGCATGCACAGGGAATTGTTGCTGCAACAAGGGGTCCGTGATATCGATGTCCAGAAAAGGCAACCTAAATAATTTGCTAAATGGTTTGAGGATCAGGTAAGTTAATTAATGACATGCTATCATTCTGGAAGTCACTGACATCACACTAGACTCAACTACTTTATACGCTTGGCTGTAGATTAAGAAGCTGCTTAGACAGGATCCTAATTAGGTCAGGGACGGATTGGTTGCACTATCTCATTTTCCCGATCTCCGAGTCAAGATCTGTTCAGCTTGCACTATCAATGGAGTACGCTATAGCACTGCTGACCGTGAGAAAAACCAAATACACAAAATAGTGGTGTCATGACCAAGGGGACAGGTAGAGGTGCAGAAATTGAATTTTATAGTGCATTCAAAGAGGTAATTGAGTTGCAATACAACTCTAATCTGGAATACCGTCGGATAGTGGTTCTATTTCGATGCGATTGGTACAATCAAAGGGGCAAGGCTGTAGGCATTAGAGATGATGGACATTTCATGTCCATTAACATCAACTCGTTTTGGTACAAGTCTCATCCTTTTATTTTCGTGACACAAGCCACCAAGATATTTTATTTGCAGGATAATGATTTAGGCAAAGATTGGCGAGTTGTGCAGAAAATTGAGTAGAGGGGCATGTATAACATGCTTGAAATGGATGCGGACATACTTCAAGATGATTACTATTCCGATATGGAGCGTGCAGTGCGTGAAGGTGATGCAGAGGCTGAGGATGTGCACCAGGAAGATCATGATGCAGTAGACACAGTCATTGAAGCTAATTTAGCAGAACTTGTAAGTGATAAGGCTGCCTGTTAGGCAGAAGATGAGGATGAAGATGACACTATCTTGCAGTACTGTAGTGACAGTGACGAGAATGTGAACGGTGTACATGATGTAGCCGAAGATGATGACGATGATCTATAGGAGTTTGCATTGCCTCTGGCCATGTGTGTGGTGTTGTTGATTGCCTGTTATTGGATAATTCATGTAATAATAATGCTAAATTCATGTAATAGTAGGAGTTTGTACTTTAATTTGAGGGAAACATAAGATCTTCATTAAGCATACTTGTATTTACATGCAACAAGGACCTCCTAAAGAAAAAGCAAGAGAAAAGTAATACCACCTAAGAGTACTACACTCGCTCACTCTCGAGCTAAATGAACACAACAGGAACAAAAATCAGAGGCGCATGCGCAGCCAGTCCTAGCAACCTAGTAGGAGCGAAATCCCCTGCAGAGAATTTCGACTTCACCTTGAATCCTACAGTCCTCGCTGCAATACTTTGCCAAGCCTTGAGGCTCCCATGGATTGACAGGACTGCCGCACATGCCGCCTGCGCACGGAAGATCGCCGCGTGGCACCGGCACTGCCGCCGGCTCCGGCGGGTCCAAGGTCCCGCGCCAATGCGTCGCGTTCGCTAGATGCGCTCCGTGGCCTCGTCGCGCCAGCGCAAACACCCGTCGTTGCGAAACTGAGGTCCACCATTCCCGCGTGCCGCCGCCGACGCCGCCACCGCTTCTTCCTCGCCCTCGACCTGTCTCATGTACCGCCTCACAGCATCGTCACTCACGGAGCGGTCATTGGCCCTCTAGAGGAGGATGGCGGCCATATTGGCCACCAGATTGTGCCCGAACTCGGTGGCACATTGGAGCTCGACGGTGCATACCGGGGCCAAGGGCGTGCCTTTACGAAACGCGACTTCCATCCCGGTTAGGAAGCACACCTTCGGGTTGCCGACTTTCGTCAGGTGACCAACGAGTGTGGCGACGCCCTAGTGCGACGTGCCGACCGTCTTCGAGTTCGCCGCACACGAGGAGCATGCAGCAGCAGGTGGCCCGAAGCACACGGAGATCGTCCATTGGCCACTCCGAGGTGGCCGCGAGGCGGCCCACGATCTTAATGGCCAGGTCGGTAGGGAGCACCGCCAGCGATGACCGGTGCCACCGCCTCGCCTCCATTAGTGTGCCGCCGTCATCGACAACGTCGTGGAACACCGGGCGCGTGGGCGTCGGCGAGATGGAGTGGGAAGTTGAGTGGGAACAGCAACCGTCTTCGCGCCAAGGGATTGCACGGTGTGCTCACCCATGAGATTTTTGCTTGAAAAGATGGAGAGTGGAGAGTGGCGAGTGGAGTTTGTTGATGTCATCCATGCCGTACCTCAACTTATATAAATGAAATACCTTGTTGATGTGTTCTCGCCGACAAGTGGGCCATGGTTTGTGGGCCACATATGTCAGTGCCTGTTCAGTGCAAACAACTGTCGTGTCCCCAATGTCTTCCTTGAGGACACGCGGCGCATTTCCCCCAATCTGTCCCATCAAAATCGGGGTTTTTCTCCCATTGGCAATGCCTGAAGCAATAGCAAGTTGCAGTACTAATTAAAGTAGCATAAGATGTTCATTAATCATACATATATATTTACATTGGCCACAAGATCCTTCGACCTCATGAAGCAAGAGAAGCAGGAAATTAAAGCAATACATACACTACACTACTTCACTCTAAAACTAGCTGCAAGAACCACTAAATTTTGCCACGCATCCAGCAATCCTCACTGCAATACTGTCTCCATGACCATTCTAGAGCCACTCCGTAATCCTCGCCTGCGCACGGAAGATTGGCTCGCGGCGGTGCCGGCGCCACGCGAATGGACCTACGCCGCCACCTTCTCCAGACCACATGCGCGGCACTCTGGCGAATCCTAAAACACTCCCTGAACATGTCATCACGGACTCCCACCGGCCGTGTACATATGTTGTCCACGACCATGATCGCCTGTCTCATGTACTGCCTAGCAGTAGCGTCAACACCGGCGCCGCCATTGGCCATGTAGAGGAGGATGGTGGACACATAGGCCGCCACTTCGTGGCCGCCCGCGGTGGCGCGCTCGAGATTCTCGTCGAGGACTGCCAGGGGCGTGATTACAGGTCCACGGAAGATGACATTCACCCCATGAATGAAGTTGGCCTCCAGATTGCCGAGTTGGGCCAGGCGAGGAACAAAGGTGTGGTAGGCATCGGGGGTGTGCCACGCCATGTCGTTCAACCCCGTCACATTAATGCGCCGGCCGACTTTAGGGTTGCGGCACATGAGGTGCATGCGGCGGCAGGTCACTCGAAGCGCGAGGAGGTCGTCCATTGGCCGCTCCGATGTCGCAGCAAGGTTTCCCATGATCTGAATGGCCACATCGGTAGGGAGATCCGCCAGCGACAACCGGGGTTGCCTTGCCGCCATGCGTGCCGGCAGCGTCGATGATGTCGCGGAAGCAGGAGCGCAAGACATGGTCACGCCTGAGGGCGTGGATGGAGCTATGACACGTGGACGGCGGCGAGCCGAAGAGTAGGATAGGCGTAGCGGCGTGTGGACGACGGCGAGCCGGAGCGGTGGATAGGTAGAGCGGCGCGTGGATGACAGTGAGCCAGAGCGGTGGATAGGTAGAGCGGGGCGTGGACGGCGTCGTGCCGGAGTGCTGGCTAGGTGGAGCGCGCGACGCGTGGATGGCGGCGAGCCCTAGTGCTACAGGGGGCCGAGCTGAGCTACAGTTCGAGTTCTTGGTCGAGATCTTGAATGCGTTGCCACTTGCTAAAAAGTTCAGGTGATGCCATGTCTCGGGGGGATGGCAAAGTCGTTGGGAACGTGCGCGGTACAGGAACCGTCGCAGCCTTTCCAGCAATAGGAGAGGAAGAAGATCGGGGAAGATCCAGCGGGCCTTTTCCTCTTCCTTGGCCGGATCCAGCGGCATAGTCAATCCGTCGCGGCACTTGCTTGTGGGCCATTGCTTGTTGGCCCAATATGTTGTAACACCCAAAATATAGGAATTAAAATTTCAAAAATATTTTTATCCCTCCGCTCACCCAACCCTTTCTTTCACCGACAGCTGGGACCCATCTGTCGGCGTCTTCTTCCTTCTTTCCTTTCTTCTCCCTCTGCTCCGCACCGCTCCCGCTCCTCTGTTTCCTTTCTCCGCCGCGACAGCAGGCGCGCTGCGCCGTCGTCCGCGCTCCTTCTCCTTCCTTCTTTCTTCCTCACCCCGAGTCCGGATCGACTCCGCGCCGTCACCCGCGTCTCTCTTTCCTTCCCCGCGACGTAGGCATGCCTTACCGGCCGCGGTTCCGCCCTTTCCTTCGCAAGAGCCGCCGCCTTCCTTATTCCCGGCCAATCCGCCCCTATAAAATCCTGCTGCAGACCTGCTTTGCAACCAGAGCCATCCTCAAATCCTTTCCTCTACTCAACACCGACGCACGCTGCTAGAAGTCGCACACCGGAGGATTGCCGCCGCCCCGTGTCGCCGCCTCTCCGTCTACTCGCCGTTCCGCAGCTTCTCCGCCGTCTTCAACTCTTGTCGGAGTTCCGCGAGTTGGTGAGCATCAAGCCGCACTAGATTCCCCTCTCTCTCTTGCTCCGCCGTAAACCCGATTCCTCGCCGGAGATCTGTTTCCGCCCGCCGCCGTGACCGCCGGTCTACAGCTGCCGCACAGCCATCCCGTGACCACCCTCACCTTCGCCGTGCCGCCCACGCCCTTCCCGGCATAAACCCAGCCCGAACTGTGCCCCGGGACACCAGATTCGGTGAAGCTCCAGCCGTCCACCGCCGCACTCGCTCGCCGCCGACACCCAGCAAAGCTCCGATTTGCCCGACCCTCTCTTGACTCCACCGATTCGCTCGATCTTCTCTTTACACCGCCGATTCGCCGACCCTTAAACCGCCGCCCAATTCTGATCCAACGGACCAGATTCATCCGACCATAACCATCCCCGAAACTTTTGCAGAAAGATCCCTAGGTTTTCCAGGAATCAACCCGTAATCCAGTTCAGTAGAAAAATATTAGAGTTGAGCCCTTTTCTTTTTCTGTTCCGACCCCTGACTTTTCTAGAATTAGTACCCGCCGTCCATAACCTCTAGTTTTGCACCCTGACCCTCTGTTTAAGGCTTAATTATGTTTTAGCCCTAATTTCTTCATATTTAGCCCCTGGAAGTTCAAAACTCTCGCAGTTAGGCCCCTAGATCACTGTTTTAGCCATATCTTCATCGATTCTTGCACCCACATGATCCTTGCACCATGAACTACAACTTTAGTATCTTTTTACTTTCTGTTTGTACTATTTGTTGTATTGTTTCTTATTTGTTTGTGTATGCTTGTTTGTGTGATCGCGTAGACAACGTTATGTTCGAGCAAAATCAAGAGCAAGCTTACGAGGAAGAGAACCAGCAGCTGTTTGAAGAAGGCAAGTGGATTTCCTCCCCTGCATATTCTATTTGATCCCAACAACAGCATGATAATTCACTTTCCTTTAATGTTGCTTGCATAAACTTGATGGGTTACCTATACTAAGGACTTACCTAGTCTTTTACCCCAAACCTTGAAACACCTGGGTTTACTATTTATGTCAGGTAAACACGCTTAGTTGCAAACTTTGGGATTGGTATTGGTTTACTCTTATGTCAATGTTGATCATGTTTCATATTGTTGCTATATCGCGAAATCTCAAGAACAACTTTGTTTCATGGGAACATGGAGAACCACCCAAGGAAACAGTGCAACCACAAAATCATATGGCTTTGACCTTAGCCAATTAATTAGATGTGAAGTTAGCTGGTGGCCTTACCGAAAGGGCATGGAGGGGGTCGGTGATAGGGGTCATAGCCCGGTCCTCTTGGGGTAGCTGCCTTTGCTAAGGAGCTGACCATTAGGGAGGTTTATGGACCACACTGCTACTGAAACTCTAGCGGGCTGCCTAGCTCTCGACATGTCTTTGTAAAGGCTTCATAGTGTACCCTCGCCACTCACCTCGGAAGTGTTTAAGGGCCCTGCAAACCCGGGCGACTCAGGGAAACACGATTTGTGGGTAAAGTGTACTACCTCTGCAGAGTGTAAAACTGTTATAACAGCCGTACTCACGGTTAAGAGTGGCTTGGACCCTCACATGATAATGAAACTTGAAGATTAATTAAACTGTGGTTCGTGGTTAATATTTATGTGGATGGTATCTTTATGTTTATTAAAGTGGGATGGTATAAACTTAAACCTAGTTAATAGGTGCTTGTTAATAAATACTTGACCAACTAAAAGTGACCGCTGCTGCAAACCTTAGCCTATCCTTGATGGCCTTGCATTTTCACCCCACTTGCTGAGTACCAACCATAAGAGTACTCACCCTTGCCCCTGCTGTTCAGAACAGAACTTTGAAGAGGAGAACTTCGACGACTTCGAGGAGTTCTAGGCCCTGCGTTCATCAATCATCGCCTGTGGAAGACGGAGTTTTTGGGGACTTCGTATAGGGTATAACGGTCTATCGTTTAAAGACATTTGTGTCTCTTTTATACGGAGTGTAATATTGTTAAATACTTTATTTAGTTACTTTTGAGCATTGTCTTTGATATATTACACTTTCCGTCTACCATATGTGTGTGAACATGATCCTGGCGCACATATGAGATGCATCTGGTTCTTTCTAGAATCGGGTGTGACATATGTTAGTGGCTGTTGGGTGGAACCACCCCTTTGCCTCGAGGTTTTTCTCCACTGCCTCTTCCGTCGCCAGGAGGTTCAGGTGGCGCCGTGTCCCGGGAGTTGCACCGGGCCCTGACAGGTGGGACCTGCATGTCAATCTTACTGAAGACACTCGAGGAGAAGGCGCCTCCTGGTCAACGCGTCGGCCCACGAGAGGGGAAGGCGCGTCTCCTGGTTGGCACGTCTCATCACTTGCTTATGGTCCATGGCTTGTTGGTCTGATATGTCAGTGGCTGCTGGCTGGAAACAACTGCCGAGTCCCCACTTTCTTCCTTGAGAAACCGAAGCACAAGATGAGTTGTCGCAAAGCCCAGCGACAACCTCTAGGCCGTCGGTGAGGCGGCGCGGCCCATCATCCACCACGGGGAGCAGCCTGCCAGTCATCAATGCACCGCCCGCCTTGCTCGTCAACGATGCGGCCGACAAGCTCGAAGTAGAAGACATGCCACCGGGCTTTGAAAAACTCGCCGCCGCCCGCAGGAACCAACGGGATGATGCAACGCCAGCCATCGATGCGGGGCCCGCCATGGTCGACGCGAACGTGAAGCTCAAAGGTGTCGCCACCTCATCAGCATCGCACAACAATGACTTGGTGAGCCAGACTATTCCAGTAGATAAAGATTCACTTTTGTTAGATTGACATTTAATTTTCTGTTCCAATCAAATTCCAAGTAAATGTGGAAAAGTGATTTTCCATATTTTGGTACACATTAATGATAGAAGCATATAATCATACACTCCCTTTGTCCCGAAATACATCTATCTTAAGCATTCAAAATTTGTCCCAAATATAACAATCTCATGATATATAGGGGCCACCATTCATCCGCTGGCGTCGGCGCCGCCAGAGCCGCCACATCTTCACCGATGATTCAGCCACCGAGTCTGAGCCGGACGTGCAGTTCAACTCAGCAGACTTTCCAGCAAGCTCTGGAGCAATTGATTTCGCCGACTTTAACGGGAAGAAGGTGAGCAATGCTACCACAACATATTGGGGTTCATAGTTTGAGATAAGTAATGATAGATGAAGATATTATGTGCACAAGGATATATATGTGGAATATAAATGCAATGGAGTAAAATGTGCTATATATATAGAAATATGTAACTGTCATGGTGGATATGTTCTATGTAATTGCATTATGACCCTATTTTGCTTGTAATAATGAAGCATGAAGGGGAGAAGTATAACATTGTTTTCCCAAGGATGGCATGTTCGATGATCATCAGTCTTGCCAGCGATGACGATGACGATGTTCCTACCCTATCTAATAAACAGGTGATTTTCCTACCCTTTAAGTATGTACTGCAATTGGCATGAAAAATGCAGTTTATCTTTTCCACACACGCTAACTGATCGAACCCCTTCTAAAATACATATCAGATCCGAAAGAAGGTCGAGGAGCTTCGCGTTGCTGTCAAGCGGAAGCTGATAGAGCAAGAGTGGTACACCGACAGCGAAAATGATAATGACGAAGACTGAGTTGGCTAGTCTTTTAGTTTTGATCTTTTGCTTTTATTTTGTATAATGAACAACCAGACCTATATGGCAGTACTGTGGTATGTTAAGAACAATGCAAGTAGCTAGATGTGTATGTATATGGTACCTTGTTAATTATGCTAACTTATATATGCTCTCGTGTCATTTGCTAATTGAATTGTTTATGGTGTGATCAGTTTGGTCCCTTATCGAAGACTATTTATATAGTTTTGGAAAATTAAGAAGGTTTGTTGTATTTTTTTGAGGGAAACATAACATGTTCATTAATCATATTGCCCACAAGGTCCCTGGACATCAGGAAGCAAAAGCAACAGAAAAGCAATAGATATATATACTACACTACTTCACTACAAATTCACTCTAAAATTCATCAAGCAAAAGCAACAGAAAAGCAAAAGTTACATAACTAATTCACTCTAAAACTACCTCCAAGAACAACTTCATTTGTCCATGAATCCAGCAGTCCTCACTGCAAAATAGTGTGTATGACCTCCCCCATTATGGATCAGCGCCGCAATTCTCGACTGCACACGGAGGAGCAGCGCGTATCGGTGTCGGCGCCACGCGCTTCAAGGGCCAGCGCCACCTCCCTCTCCAGATCACATTCGCGGCAACCCGGCGACAGTTGAAATAGTCCCTGAACATTAACATTGTGCCACCGCCTCCCGTCGGTGCCACCAGTACTGATTCTTCCACGGCCACGGCCTGTCTCATGTACTGCTTAGCAGTATCGTCGACGCTGGCGCCGCCATTGGCCAAGTACAGGAGGCCACTTTTTGGCGCCCGCGGCGGCGCGTTCGAGATTCTCGTTGAGGATTGGCAGGGGTGTGATCAAAGGTCCACGGAAGACGTCATGCATCCCGACGATGAAGCACGCCTCCGGATTGCAGACTTGGACCAGGCAACGAAGCAGCGTCAAATAGCCAATGGGGTCGTCGTCGTCGGACAACCGCTCTATGGAAATGCGCCGGCCGACTTCGGGGTTGCTGCACACGCGGCGCATGAAGCGGCAGGTCACCCGAAGCGCGCGAAGTTGGTCCATTGGAAGCACCAACGTCGCAGCGAGGTGGCCCGCTATCTTAACGGCCACATCAGGAGGGAGATCTGTCAGCGACAACGGATGCTGCCTTGCCGCCATGAGTGCAGGCGCGGGTCGATGATGTCGCGGAACGTGGAGCGCGAGACGAGGCCAAGGGATCGCGCGCGCGTCGACGTGGATGGATCGGAGCTTCGGCGCGTGGACTCCGCGGAGCCGGTGATCAAAGAGGAGGTGGTGGATCACTGTGGATCGAGTAGGGCTACAGTAGATCAAGGGGAAGGTAGAAGTTTAACCTTGAAATCCCGTCTTCGATATTTCTTCAGTTCCCCTCTTGGGGATGGCAACCGTCTTGGGAAGGTGCACGAGAATAGTAACCGTCTGGGCCTTCCCTTTTTCACAGCGGGCCTTTTTCTCTTCCTGCGCTGGATCGAGTGGATCCTGGTTCCACACTCAAACCTGGGCTAGATGGCCCAACTTTGAAACAGGCCTAGGCCTTATTAGCTGGCCCCACACAAGTACACGTGGACGGCCTGGTCCTTCCTCTGCAGTGGACCCCGCATTCACATATTTGACCTACAACCCTGACACGTGGGGCTTAGGGTCCCACTCAGCACACGTGGCTGCCTGGTACACATGCTGGACCTGTCAACCAGTACCCACAGATACACGGGTTAGCCACGTCGGCCAGCTGGGCCTTCCTTTTTATGGCTCCTTAAGCACACCTATTTTCACAGTGGGCCTTTTTCTCTTCCTGGGCTGGATCAAGTGGATCCTGGTTCCTCACTCAAACCTGGGCCAGATGGCTCGACTTTGAAACAGGCCCAGGCCTTATTAGCTGGCCCGACACACGTACACGTGGACAGCCTGGTCCCACCTCTGCAGTGGACCCCGCGTACACATATTTGACCCACAACCCTGACACGTGAGCCTTCGGGTCCCACCCAGCACACGTGGCTGCCTGGCAGACATGCTGGACCTGTCAACCGAGCCGCGGGGAGCTGTCAGGAAGCGCAGACTCTCCCTGGCCGGCTAGTCAGATGATAATCCTAGGTGAACACCGCTCTCGAGTACTTTTTTTGAGATTTGGAGTTCTATTCTGAATTTTCTTACTCTGTCTTCAGTCCTCCCGCCTCCCCCGCCGCCAAACGGTCCAAGGACGGGGGAAAGACGGGTCCTGCTGGGGATGATGCTGCACCAGTGATTGACGTCCAGCCTGTTGCGGCGGACCCTGCATCTGAAATTGTTGCGCCAAGCTCGAGCAACCCCGTCCCGACGAGCGCCTTGGAGGCTCCACCGAAGGAACCTGCTGGCGGCTCCGGAAAATCGGGTACTCGAGGGCCTCGGTTCATCCAACTGAAGAAGGTGGTGACCAAAAGGTCTTCTAATTAAGTTTTGAGTACTTTGCCTTGTACTTTCTGTAGATTTCCATTGTTCAGTTGTTGGTGTAGTTGCTTGTTACCCAGGCCTTGCTCTACTCTGGCTTGGATGAGCTGGCGATGCCTCGGCGACCCATGCCCCCGAGCATGAAAAAAGCTCGGATGTTACAGCGTTGGAGACGGGTGCTCCTCCTCCTCCTCCTCCGACCACAAACATCGAGGTGGAGAAAGATGCCGTTCTGGAGCAAATTGAGTCGTAGAGGGTAGTAGTGGAGCCTCCTGCACCCGAACTACCCAAAGGAGCGCCCATCGTGCCTCCTCCACCACCCAGCACTAATCTGCCCGAGGCTAGGCTAGTGACTGCGAGTGAAGTGGCAGGTGATCTGCCCAAGGAGCCAAGTGCAGAAGGTACAAGTGCCGCGGGTACTTCAGGCCCTGGCACCGACACAGCTGGGGCCACGGGCACAACAGGCCCTAGCGCGGGGGATGTCGGCGCCGCGGGTACGTCAGAACCCAGTGCGGATGCAGCGGAGAAGGAAGACTTGTTCGTGACGCCATATGGTTGGCAACACACCATCATGGCGGATCTGATTGATGATCCTTATCTGACCAAGTAGAAGAGGAAACATCTGCAGGGTGTCTTTAAGGATTTGTATGAATTCACCACTGTAAGTATTTATCTTCCTCGAGTAGTTTTCTGAATCCTCTGTTTTAGCATGATCGGAGCTAACTCCCATATTTTTGTCTTGCAGAATTTGATGGACCGATCCCAGTTGAAATCCGAGAAGCTCATGTTTGTTGGTGAAATCCTTCTGGCCCAAGGTGCAGCTTGAACCACTCGGAGAGGGCATGGCTGCCGACTGCTCTGTGGAGCAATTCACCAAGTACCGCAAAGAAGTCGAGCCCATCGCCGACAAAATAGCTGAAAGCCTGGAGCAAGAGGGTTAGGGGCAAAAAAGACAATGTGTTATGAGAAACACTTTATGCCACTTGTTTATATGTATATAAGTTTTCCTATTGATCGTTTTCAGCGTATATCTTTGTATGATGTTTGCTGGTATGATCGTACGACTTAGTGTATTTAGAGACGTTTGGGTTAAGCTACTCCAAGAGCATCGGCTTGGATGTAGTCAATAACTTGACGTTCCATAAGAGTGCTCGTAGAGCAAAAGGACTTAGCCTGGATTTACCCGATCAAGCGGTACACTAGGCTAGCCTTGAGGCTTAGTTGCCTGAACGGTTTAGTTGTTGACATCCTGTGTGTGGCAGGGAATGACTTAACCATGTGATGGGCTTGGTGACCCCTTCAGTTCGTGCCTTAACGCTCTCTGTTGAGTAGTCGTAGCAGTAGCTGGAGTTATAGGAGTATGAGAAGTACTCGAGTGCTTAGCCTCGTGGGCTATCCTAGTCGCAAGTACTCATGGCTGAGCCCCCGAGTGTAGGCGAGCTAAGTATAAGTACTCATGGTGAAGCTCCCGAGTATTAGTAGTTGAAAGAACGTAAGAACTCGTGGCGGAGCCCCCAAGTTTAACATAGGCGAGAATAGGTAGAAACTCGTGGTGAAAGCCCCCGAGTTAAAACACACAGAAAGTAGTCGAAGCACGGCGAAATCAACTATTTATTTATGTGGCAGAACCACCTGAATTAATCCGGCTCAAGTGCGCTAACCAACACCACGAGAGCAATCAGGGCTAACTCGCACTTCAAACGGAGTAATCCATAGGTCTGTTGGGTAACCTCCTGATACAACCACGGGTTTGCCGACCGAAACCAGACATACAAAGTACTCACACGAAGGTGAGCCCAGAGAATACAACATTCCACAAATTTTACGTCACAGGGTTCAACATAAATTTATTATTACAGACCAAGTTCGAATTCGTAAAACAAAGTACTTCAGAGTTTAAAAGTAAACAAGCTCTTCAGAGTTCATTGCAGCGGAAAAACAACGATAAACTACTCGATGATACATGATGTCTCGATGAAGCCCGTATGAGACATCACTCGGCATTATCATCATTGACCGGGGACGCATCCCATTCCACCGACCAACTAGGAGGAAGAGTACACGGCCAAGTCAAACTAGCAACCATGTCCTCAAAAGTATCACCTAAAAACAAAGCCACAAGCAAGGCTGAGTATACTAATACTCAGCAAGGCTTACCCGAATAGTGGAAGATACTTAGCCGACTCCTAGACATGCAAGGCTTTTGGCTTGAGGGGTTTGTTTTACCGAAAAAGCATATACAAGTAGGTCCTTACTTTCATATTTTAGCTCCAGGTTCTAGTTTTCTTTAACCATTCTAGGTAAGCAACTATCCAATATCATACAAGGTGAAAGAATTAATTTGCATCCAACAAATTGAATCATCATCATTGTTCCATTTCTTACTCTATGTGGTAAAAGGGTCAAGCAGTCTCAATACCGCGAGAAACGGACAATTCGAATCGAATTTCTTAACCTTGCAAGGCAGACCTAAACACACGTCACGTGGTTACTCCCAGAGTCACACGTGCAACTTTTCCCTTCAATTCCCACTTCACAGAACAAGCCGGGCCATGGTGGCACATGCACCCGCCATTAGCTAGATGTGAACGAATTCAAGACGGTGGGGAGTATATTCCGGCCTCGGTTCAATCCAGTACGTAAGGTTACCGATTACCATATTCTCGGCATGTGGTTAGTACATTCAAAGACTTAACCACCACTACCACACACTGCGGCCTTAGCATTTTTCACTAAACAGACGGGGCCTCAACCATCAACATGAACATCGCACCATAGCCCCGTCCGTCGACCTTATGATTGCAGCATGTAGTAAACATTCAACTCCTATATTCTCGCGAGTGACAGGAAATCACTCGACTTTTACCGGAGTCCTATTAGCAGAGCATTCTATCGAACATTATATCTCGTGTTCAGATCATAGGAACCTAAGATCATGCAACTAAGTTTTCATTCAACTCCTACAAACTTAATGCACAAGCAATATAGAGTAATAAGTTGCATAATTTGAAAAATAGGGTTCATGCTCCGGGGCTTGCCTTCTTGAGCAAAGCTAGCCTTGGGCTCTTTCGAACTTTGATTCGGGTCTTCGAAAACTTCAGTTAGATTCACATGAGCTTCACGCTGCTCACTCTCAGACTCGGGCACCAGCTCGTATGTTCCGTCAGCGAGAGTAGTCAATTCTATATGAATGCACAAGTATGAGTTGTAGTGATGGTATATGACATTTATTTTCTTCACGATAAAGTTGCAGTCCACAAAACATAGATTTGGTTGTAAAGTTACTTAGTTAAGATTTCTTGGGCAATTGTTAATAGAGTACATCTTAAACTACTTAACTTCATTAAACGAGAAGGGGTTGTGTTATATTGGAAACTTAATTTTCTAAGCACAAACATGGATTAAACACAATTACTGAACTAGGTAACTTCTAGTGATGAAACTTTTATTCAGAGTACAACATGCAGAGACAAAACCCTTGCAAAAATTTCAGACATTTTTTTGCAGCAGATTAAATATGAAAAATGTAATACACAGCCACTGCTAGAGCCTAGTTATTTCTATACAGAACCAACCATGCAAGTATTGATGCTAAAAATTTTACAGGGTGTTAATCTATTCATATATGTGTTACTGTAAATTTTTCAGATTTTATTGTGCAGGATACAGAGTGTAAGAATTAAAACAATATACACCTACTTTAATAAAGATCAATTTCTACATGATGTTCTACAGGGTTTCTGTGCATCAAACTTTTTATACATCATTGTGGCAGAACCACCTGAATTAATCCGGCTCAAGTGTATTAACCATCACCATTAAGGCAATCTCGGTTAACCTTACACTTCAAACGGAGTAATCCACTGGTCTGTCGGGTATAACCTCCCGATACAACCACGGTAGAGCAGATCGAATGCCATACATACAAATGCTCATGCGACGATGAGCCCAGAGAATACCACATTCCAGCAAGTATTACAACATTAGCATAAGTAAATATTACAGACCAAGTTTGGAGTTTAGAAACCAAGTACTTCAATGATCATACTAAGAAGTTCTTCAGAGTTTAAGTTGCAGCGGAAAATACAAACGACGAAAGCTACTCGACGATACAGGATGTCTCGATGAAGCCCGTACGAGACATCACTCGGCGTTATCTCCGTTGGATGGGGGCGTATCCCATTCCACCGACCAACCAGGGGGAAGAGTGCAGGGCCAAGTCAAGCTAGCAATCATATCTTCGAAGGTCTCACCTGAAAACGAGCCACAAGCAAGGCTGAGTATACTAATACTCAGCAAGACTTACCCGAGTAGTGGAATCTACTCCACCGACTCTAGATATGCAAGGCTTTTTGGCTCAGGGGTTTGTTTTGCCGAAAAGCATCTACAAGTGGGTCCTTACTTTCAACTTTTAGCTCAAGATTCTAGTTTCATTAACCATTCTAGATAAGCAGCTATCCAATGGCATACATGGTGAAGCATTAAATTTTCATCCAACCAGTTCATTCATCCTCATTGTTCCTCTTCTTACTCTGTGGGTAAAAATGGTTAAGCAGTCTCAATAGCCGTGAGAAACGGACGATTCGAATCGAATTTCTTAACCTTGCAAGGGAAACCTAAACACACGTCACATGGTTACTCCCTAGAGTCACACGTGCAACTTTTCCCCTTTCTTTCCGGGTCGTGGATCGGGGCTACCCTCCGAGAGTACAAGAGCCCCACGCCACGGTTCGGCGCCGGGTCGTGACCACTCTCTGCACTCGCCATATGCACATGGGACCGAAGTTCAAAGGGTAGAATGCCGTCCCCTTGCCGGGCCAATCAGGTACTTAAGCTTACCGATTCCCATAATCTCGGCATGTGTTTAGTACGTTCAAAGACTTTACCATCACTACCACACCCTGCGGCCTTAGCATTTTTCACTAGACAGACGGGCCTCTATCGTAACCATCGTTCCATAGCCCGTCCGTGTCCTTATGATTGCAGCGTGTAGTAGACATTCAACTCCTATTTTCTCGCGAGTGACAGGAAATCACTCGGCTTTTACCGGAGTCCTATTAGCACAGCATTCTATCGAACCTTACATCTAGTTTTCAAGCATGGGTTCCTAACATCATGCAACTAAGTTTTCATTCAACTCCTATAAACTTGATGCACAAGCAAAGAGTAGTGAGTTGCATAATTAGGAAAGAAATAGGTTATGCTCCGGGGCTTGCCTTCGCAGTTAGCTTGGGGCTCTTCCGAACTTGGGCTCGGGTCTTCAAGAGCTTCAGTTAAGTTCACTTGAGCTTCATGCTGCTCACTCTCGGACGCGGGCACCAGCTCGTAAGTTCCGTCGGCGAGAGTCGTCGATTCTACATGAATGCACAAGTTTAAGTCGTGGTAATGGTAATCGACATGATTTAAGTGTAATTACTATAGTGGATAGTTTCTAGTCATGAAACTTTGGATTTAGGCACATCAGGGAAATATGTGCTTACTGTAAAATTTTCAGACAATTTCATGTAGCAGATTAATTATGAAAAATATATTACATAGTTGCTGTTAGACTTTTGTTCTTTTTGTACAGGACAAATGGTGCAACAACTGAGTCTAAGATTTTTCAGAGCTTTCATTTAAGCATGCAGGAGCTACTGTAATTTTTGTAGGATTTATTATGCAGTATTCAGAGCATAGAAAATATGACATTACACACCTAGGTTATTCAAGGATTCATTTTTTTTCAGGACACTACAGAGGGTTTTTGTCCATGCAACTTTTTACACAGCAACCACTACCACAGTGTATCTCTTAGTAAAAATTTGAGAATTTTCCAAGCTAAGATACTATTTCCTTGATTTAATGTAGGTTATTAGCACATAAATCAATAATTAGGTTCCTGTGAGATATAAAGTCTCCCAATTTTTCTCTGGCATCTAGGTACCATTACACTAGCATAGAAAAAGTTTCATTAGGTGATTCATAACCTAACTGCAGGGGTAAAAATATGTAGCCACTTAGGGTGTGAAACTAAGTTTAACAAACACTGCAGCTAGAGATGGAATTTGGGCCTGGTCTTTTTACACAGTCCTAAACATCAAACAACTAACTCACTGTCCAATTTTTAGGGTCAGCATTGATCTACAATAGTGGGTACAAAATAAGTCCATTAAAGCTTCCATTTAATGTAGAGCAAAATATGTGGAGAATATGAGAAACTTTTTGTAACAAAAGTTGTAGAGTTTATTCTAAGGATTCCAGAACAGTTGAGTTTGCATTTTTCTGAATTTTCTACGATTTTATACGAATTTTACAAGTTCACTGAATTTGAATCTAGATTTGAAACTTTCTTTTACAACTGGGTCCTTGAATCTTACGTGCAGACCCTTCTAAAGATTTAAATTCTTGCAATTGGGTCCTCGGGCGGCTCGGGTACGACGGCCGGCCGAAATTCCGGCGAGGGGCTCGCCGGCGGCGAGGGGTGAGGGTCGGGGAAGGTTCAGGGGTGCGAGGGCTACCTCGTGCGGGTGTTGTTCAGGTGGGGGACGGCCGGGAATGGCTTGCCGGCGTTGGAGCAGAGGCGGCGGCGGCGCGGCACGCGTCGACGGCGGTGCTCCGGCGGGCTTGGGGCGGCCTGGTCCGGTCAGCGAGCTTCAGTGGCGCGCGGGGAAGCTGCTCAGGGGCTTGGCTTGGACGGAGGAGGTCGGGGTTGAGCTGTCCACGGCGAGCAGGGGCGGCAGTGGCGGCGACAGCGCGGGAGGCGGCGCTCCGGTGGTCCTGGGCGGCGTTGGGTGGGTCGGCGAGCTTCAGTGGGGTGATGTAGTGGTGGCTGGAGGCTCAATTTGGGCAGTGGGCGGCGGTGGAGGGCTGTCCACGGGCGGGCGGCGCTCGGCGACGGCAATGGCGACGGCGAGGGCGTTCTGGGTGTGTGGCTCGCGCGGGCGGCCGGGGCGTGGCTTTTATAGGGGCAGGAGGGGGTGTGGAGGGGCCTGGGCAACTCGCGGGGCGGAGGCACGGCACGGCGCGGCACTGGGCACGGCGGGCGGCAGCAGAACGCCGGCGCGGCGTGCGGCGAGCGGGCGCGGGTGACTGGCGGCCGGAGATTTGGCGTGGGCGCGAGGGGATAGCGCGGGGCGTGGATTGGAGAAGGGGCTGCTGCAGCGGCTCGGGCGGAGGACAGGCGTAGCGACGGGCGGGGCGCGGGAGCCGGGGCGGCACGGCGCGGTGCGGCGGTTGGGCGCGACGGGCGGCGAGGCGGGACGCGGCAGCAGCGTGCGCACGCGCGGGCGCGTACTGGGCCGCGCGGCGTGGGGAGGGGGCAAAGCCGGGCGTGGCGGAGTGGCGCGGCGGCCACTGGCCTGGCGCCTCGCGCCGGTCAGGCGTCGCCGGCCACCTGGCGCGCGGCGGTCGGGCGGGGAGGGGAGAGAGAGGGAGCGCGAGGGGCCTGAATGCAAGAATTCGAAAAGTTTCAAGGGGCTGGGTGCAAACAGGGCGTTTTCTCCTCTTTCTAATTTGAATTTCAAAAACTTTTGAACATGAAAGTTGTTCAGAATAAAAAGTTCTACAAGTTTGGTTTCAGGCAACATCTCATTTGGCTTATGGTTTGAAAGTTTAATTTAAAAGTTCAAAAGTAACCAAAAGTGCCCAAATTAAATTTGAATTCCAACTGAACTCGTTCTAATTCTTTCCACCCTTTTATTAGTTGGTTAAGCATAGGGTTAGGCTAATGACATTGATTTTAGAAATGAAATTTTTACCAGGGTTGTCACAGCCTTCCCCCCTTAACAGGAATCTCGCCCCGAGATTCGGTAATTCTTATTGTGGGCGTGGGTGCACATACCAGTGGTTGAGATAAGAAACCCAGGGAAATTTTGGTTTAGGTAGCTCTCGGTTTCCCAGGTGGCTTCTTCTTCCGTGTGATGATTCCATTGAACTTTATACATTCTAATCACTTTCCTCCTGGTCTCTCTCTCTTTTTGATCCAAAATCTTAACTGGGTGTTCGACATACGAGAGGTCGGGTTCCAACGATAGTTCTTGTTGTTCCACAATCTCGGTAGGGACTCGAATACACTTCTTGAGTTGAGATACGTGGAAGACATCATGGGTGGCCGTGAGCTGAGAGGGCAGTCGTAATTTGTAGGCTACGGGTCCGCAGCTCTCAATGATTTCGTAAGGACCAACATAACGGGGAGCTAGTTTGCCTTTGATTCCAAATCTTCGCACTCCCTTGGTTGGCGAAACTCGAAGATAGACATGATCGCCAACTTCGAACTTTAGGGGCTTTCTCCTTTTGTCAGAATAGCTCTTTTGTCGGGCTTGTGCGGCTTTAAGATTTGCTTGTATTACTTTTACTTTCTCCTCTGCCTCGATTACCAGGTCGGGTCCAATTATTTTACGTTCTCCGGTTTGTGACCAGCTCAGAGGAGTTTGACACCTTCGTCCGTACAGGGCCTCAAACGGTGCCATTTTCAAACTCGTTTGATAGCTGTTGTTGTACGAGAACTCTGCTAGGGGTAGGCATTTGTCCCAATTCTTGTCATAGTGAATGACGCAAGCTCTCAGCATGTCTTCAAGAATTTGGTTTACTCTTTCCGTTTGTCCGTCAGTCTGAGGATGGTATGCTGAGCTGCGAATCAGTTTAGTGCCAAGAGACGTTTGCAGTTGTTCCCAAAAGCGTGCTACAAACTGAGGACCACGATCGTAAATAATTGTCTTAGGTATTCCATGTAGGCAAACAATACGATCAAGGTAAATCTCGGCATATTTCTTTGTAGAATAGGTGGTGTGTGCCGGAAGAAAATGTGCCGTCTTTGTGAGTCTATCCACGATAACCCATATGGAATCATGTTTCTGGGAAGTATTTGGTAGTCCAACGATGAAGTCCATACTTATGTCTTCCCATTTCCATGATGGTATAGGTAACGGTTGAAGTGTACCGGCTACCTTCAAGTGGCTAGCTTTTACTCTCTGGCACGTGTCACATTCTGAGACATACGCCGCAATTTCTCTTTTCATTCTAGTCCACCAGAAGTTTTGCCTTAGGTCGTGATACATTTTGCTACTGCCGGGGTGGATAGAGAATTTGGAAAGGTGCGCCTCATCAAGAATTTGCTTGCGGAGTTCACGATTCTTCGGAACGACTATACGACTTTCGAACCATAGAACTCCCTTGTGGTCCTGTCGGAAACATTTATACTTCTCCTCACCTTGAGAGAGTTTTTGTTTGATGATCTTTATTCCTTCATCATGTAGTTGTGCCATGACGATTTGGTCGTGAAGAGTGGGCTCAACTGAGATGTGATCTAGAGTGCCTTGGGAAACCATTTCCATGTTAAGCTTCCTCATTTCTGCACACAATGTCTCATGGTAGGACTCCATGGATAAGCAATGGCAATGGGACTTGCGGCTTAGTGCGTCCGCGACTACATTAGCCTTACCGGGGTGATAGTGCACTTCCAGGTCATAATCCTTGATTAATTCTAACCATCTTCATTGTCTCACATTCAGATCGGCTTGTGTGAAGATATACTTGAGACTCTTATGATCCGTGTAGATATTGCACTATGTACCCATGAGATAGTGCCTCCATATTTTCAGAGCGTGAATGACAGCTGCAAGCTCAAGGTCATGAGTGGGATAATTCTGTTCGTGGCGCCGAAGGGCTCGTGAGGCATATGCAATCACTCGATTCTCTTGCATAAGAACACATCCTAGACCAGTACCCGATGCGTCACAATACACATCGAACGACTTGGTATTATCGGGTTGAGCTAGCACAGGTGCAGTAGTCAGATGCTCTCTGAGAGTGTGGAAAGCTTCTTCACATTTCTCATTCCATACAAACTTTACTTCCTTCTTTAACAGTTCAGTCATGGGCTTAGCAATTCGAGAGAAATCCGGGATGAAGCGGCGGTAGTAACCGGCTAAGTCGAGAAAACTGCGAATCTGATGAACAGAGGTAGGGGGTTTCCAATCCATCACCTCTTGTACCTTGCTGGGGTCAACAGCTATGCCTTCGCTGGAGATCGTGTGACCTAAGAACTTTATAGTATCCAACCAGAATTCACACTTAGAAAACTTAGCATAGAGCTGATGGTCTCTTAGACGTTGAAGAACAATGTGCAGGTGCTTTGCATGCTCTTCCTCATCCTTGGAATAGATAAGGATGTCGTCGATGAACACTACGATGAATTTGTCCAGTTTGGGCATGAATACCGAATTCATGAGATACATGAAATAGGCAGGGGCGTTGGTGAGTCCAATGGACATGACCAAAAACTCATATAGTCCATATCGTGTGGAGAAGGCAGTCTTAGGAATATCGCACGGGCGAATCTTGATTTGATGATATCCCGAACGAAGATCAATCTTTGAAAAGACTCTGGCTCCACCTAATTGATCGAAGAGTACATCGATACGGGGAAGTGGGTATTTATTTTTAACAGTTACCGCATTGAGAGGTCGGTAGTCAACACATAACCTCAAACTGTCATCCTTCTTCTTTACGAATAGGGCTGGACATCCCCAAGGTGACGCGCTAGGGCGAATGAAACCTTTGTCCAGTAGTTCTTGGAGTTGAATTTTTAGCTCTGCCAACTCTTTAGGGGGCATCCTATATGGTCTTTTGGATATAGGTGCAGTGCCTGGTTGTAGTTCAATGATGAACTCAATGTCCCTATCCGGTGGCATTCCTGGTAAGTCATCCGGAAAGACATCGGCATACTCGTTGACGACAGGAATATCTTCTAGCTTAAGTCCTTCCACCTTGTAAGCACAGGAATTCGTGCAATCTAGGAATGGTAGGTAAAGGGTAGTGGCTCCGTGACTAGGTGAATTTATCTCAACGGCTCGGGAAGAAAGGTCCAGTGTGACCCCATGCATAGTCATCCAGTTCATTCCCAAAATAATGTCCATGCCGTCAAGAGGTAAAAGGACAAGGTCTGTGTCGATGGTTTTACTACCCAATTTGACTGGTACTTGTCTGACCATTTGGTTTGAAGCAATTTTACCACCCGGTGTTGATATCATATATGACCCTTTGGTGTGACAAACATCCAAGCCTACTTTTGCACCGAATTTTGCACTTATGAAACTATGCGATGCACCAGAATCAAATAATATAGCTGCAGGCTTGTTATGGATAGAGAATGTACCCGACATCACTGGGGCTCCTTTTGGAAGCTCTGCAAGTGTGGTGAAGTTAATCCGTCCTTGCTTGACTTGCAGGGTTTGTCTCTTGCCCCTGTTCTTGGTGTTCGGGTTGGATCCTTGACCTTGGTTGGGCTGCCCAGGCTGAGGGCATTCTCGTGCGAAGTGGTTGGAACTCCCGCATTTGAAACATCAGTTCGCGGGGCTGGGTCGAAGGGATTGTTGCAGAGTGGGCCTCGGACCGTTCTGTGGAGGCATCGAGGGTCGTACCATGCCTGGCGGCTGTGGGGGTCTGGCAATCCATCTCCCTGGCTGAGGGGCCCTAGGTGGAGCTGTGGGTGCGGCATTTTGCACGATGTGATACCTTGGTGGTTGGGCACTTGATGGTCCAGCGGGTGCCTTTCTCTTCTTCTCTGCCCGGTGTGCCATGATACAGTCTTCCTGGGTAATGGCCATATTGACCAATTCGTTGTAGGTGTCAGCCCTGGCTAGGTTCAGATGTTCCTTAAGCTTGGTGTTCAGACCTCGGCGGAAACGATCACGCTTCTTGGCATCCGTATCAGCGTGATAGCCCGCATACTGGCATAGGTTGTTGAACGCCTGGGCGTACTGCAGTACGGTGCGGGTGCCCTGGGTGAGTGCCAGGAACTCGTTCAACTTCCTCTCCATGAGACCCTCGGGGATATGATGTGCCCGGAACGCGGTCTTGAACTCATCCCAGTCGACCACATGGTCAGCCGGGAGCATCGCAGAATAGTGGTCCCACCACAGTCGAGCGGTACCGCGAAGCTGTTGCGCGGCAAAACGAGCTTTGTTGGCCTCTGAGCATGGGGCCACCAGTAGTGTGAACTTGGATTCGATGGTGCGAATCCATGCGTCTGCATCCAGGGGTTCCTCTGTCTTATGGAACAAGGGCGGCTGGGTCCCTAGGAAATCCGTGTATCCTGCAGCTTGGGGTTGGTGAGCATTGTGCCCACCCCTCTGCTGGTGCTGTCCTTGCACGATCTGACGCAGCAGCTCGGTTTGAGCGGCCATCACTTCCACCAAACTGGGCGGGGGTGGTGGCGATTGTCGCGGTCGGCCGCCACCGGCACCAAAACCATCGGGGTTGCCACGTGTTGATCCAACCATCTGAAACGTGAAAGGTTACCATTAGTAACACGATCCATATTACTTCCTTGATTCATAAATGATTGGTGTAGTCATAGACTTCCGAAATCACAGCTAGAAGTATGGACAGAATCTCTGTTTGCTACGAGAAAAATCATAGCTTGCTGTGGGTCCATCCAAAACATCTCAAACTTTGGCAGCAGTCAGAGAATTTAGGAATGCACCACTTTGGTATTTAACTTCGGCGCTAGAACTATAGCTAAGGTGGTCGAAAGGCTCGTCCTTTGCCTTACTGTCTTAGCTGTTTTTCAGCAGATTGATCGGTACTGTTTCGCCTATAACATAAACTAGCGAGGTCCAATGATGCTGAATTTTTGTGAGAACCACGATCACAAAATTTAGCACAAGTTTGGTATTCAACACTCAGCCAAGAAATGCAAGGAGACATGGATAAAAATTCCGACAAGTCTCAGCGATTGTGGATTTCATCGTTTACCAACTTACAACGAATCACCCAAGTTTATCGCCGTTCCTTACATGCTGAGGGTATCCACATGGTTCAGGTGTACCCATTACAAAAGAGTTACTCAACTCTTAGTTAGCCTATTACAACACTTGCCAAAAGTTAGGCTACCCTATCGAGGAGTATGTGCAAAAGTCCTCCTAGGTCGTCATCTAGAAGTCATCCAAGTCGTTGACGGACGACTCGCTGTGAGCAGGAGAGTGAGCTCCCATCTGAGGTGCCTGTGGTACCTCACCCTCGAAATCCATACCGGAGATACCATCAATCTCCAGTGGCTCCTCCTCATCTTCCGCCATGTCCTCCTCATGGGGATGGTCATTCTGATCATGGTGCCACTGAATGTGCTCATTAGCATCCTCCAACTCAAGGCTCAGATCATGGAGCTGTTCCTCCAACTGTGCTATCGTGGCATCTCTCTCACCCATGAGAGTGTCCTGCTCCTGAATTTGGCCCTCAAGTTGGCCAATCTGAGCATTTCTGTCCTCAAGATCCTGACTGAGCTCCTTAATCTGCTCATCCCTGGTATCTGCCATCATGTGGTAGGCCTGAGCAAGATCAGTGAGCTGCTCAAGCGCCCGACTCTGGAGAGTCTGAAGTCGGTAGAGTGCACTCATGCACCGCACGGAGGTGTGGACAGTTTCCTGGGTGTGAAAGTCTACCAAGTACTGTGCGTGCTGCACCCTGTTGAGCCAAAAGGGGTCGTTGTCCTGGGCAGCAGGAAACAATCCAATGGGAGCGAGTGTGACAACCTCGGGACGCTGCGCACAAAAAGTGGTGAGCGCCCTCATGGCTGCAAGCTCCCAAGTATCGGCCAAACGGCGACCAACAGCCTCAAGCTCCAAGGCGGGCCACTCCGGGTGTAGCGGGTGCGGAAAGATGGTCACGTTGACACGGCACTGGGTAACTCCATTCTCTGCAAACTCCAGTCCGGCGTAACGTGGGGGAATTGGATAGCCCGCGGTACGCAGAACATCCCACAAAATAGAGGGGAAGAACTCCCAGTGGAGACACTGCGAGTGTACGCGTCCATCCTCATCCACCATCATAGCAACAGGCTCGGCCATCTGAACAAAAGATCAAATGGAGTGAGATAGCGAAAAAAACTGTGAACAGCACAAGGACAGATCCTGTATAGTGTGCAAAAATAACGATAACTTCCACAGTTCTAATCCAAAAATTCTCAAACTTCACCAGATCACTCCTAAGGTATTTGTGAACAACTTTGCTAGTCAACTCCAGAGCTAGATAGGTCTCTAAGATGGTCTTTCTTTTCGGGTTTTACCTCTCTCTCTACCCAGAATTTTCTGTGAACAGAGGGCTAGAGTTTCGTGCACCAGGGAAAATCTACCCAGCCAAAATTTACCAAATTTTAACAGCAGCTACCTGGGTAAATTTGAAACAAGTTTTGTGTTGTACTCCTTTGCAGAAAACGGTAGGAAGGGGCCTAAAAATTTAAGGGGCAGAAGTGCTTATTCGGGACAGATTTCTGACATTCCAAGGTTTCTATTATTTCTTACTATCCATAAGTTCAGAATTTTTGATTTTAGAACAGGGGATAGAACACGAAATTTGGAACAATTCTTTCAACATGAACTTCTCCAGAAAAGGTCATTTTCTTGGGTCAATAATTCGCTCCCTTCAGTCATGGCAGATTTGGGACAGATTTTCTTGATAATCCTTATGCAAACCATGCTTAGATACGCGAGGACCTTACCACTCTCATACAACGTATTTTCACTTTCCGATATATATGGTTATAATGCATGCACGTCCTATTCGTCCTCACAAAATAAAATAACTGCCAAATACTTTTGGTCTTACGAAGATAGTCTCGGTGGCATACACAATACGGCTCTCGCTACAACAGCTAGTCGAGTCTTTCTAATCGTTCCTTAACTTATCGTAATCGCGGTTAGTGTACCTGCAGAAGATTGACAAAGCATATACATTTCATGAACCTTTCATGCCAGCACTCATGAAAGCGTCCGTATTCATTACCGTTTACATATAGAAACGATATCTGTACAATTTCCGCCGTACAGACGACGTTAACATACGCTATCGAGATAGCGTATTCACGGGGGTACCGTCATGAGACGGGGGTATGAACAGCGATTGCCATACCCTGCGCCAATCCTTCTACTCCCAATATGTTCAACTAACAGTTGGCATATTGGCAGCACCTCAAGTAAGCCACTGCTTGAGGGCAGCGTTCGGTTCGCATCACCGACAGGAAGGCCAAGCTCTCTCAGTTGGCTGAGGATCCTTACCTTCTTACCTTAGCGATGAGTGCATCGTTACAGAAATTAAGGTCGGTTGTGCATGAAAGTAAGTTTTGACAGAAAGTAATGTGCTGGAAGTCAGTTGATAATATATATAGAAGTTAGATAGCCACCTAGTACTTTCCCATAATCCCTTAGGGCTTTACGAACTAGACACGATCCTTAACGTACCAACGTATTTCGCAACACATCCTTCTAGTCAAGTTTTATGAAAATAAGTTTTTATGGCTTGTCGCATTCTCTGGCGTATGCATTTCGGCTCTGGCGTCAGCTGTTGCCAGCTGTGGCACCAGCTACGGCTCTGATACCAGCTGTGGCAGAACCACCTGAATTAATCCGGCTCAAGTGTATTAACCATCACCATTAAGGCAATCTCGGTTAACCTTACACTTCAAACGGAGTAATCCACTGGTCTGTCGGGTATAACCTCCCGATACAACCACGGTAGAGCGGATCGAATGCCATACATACAAACGCTCATGCGACGATGAGCCCAGAGAATACCACATTCCAGCAAGTATTACAACATTAGCATAAGTAAATATTACAGACCAAGTTTGGAGTTTAGAAACCAAGTACTTCAATGATCATACTAAGAAGTTCTTCAGAGTTTAAGTTGCAGCGGAAAATACAAACGACGAAAGCTACTCGACGATACAGGATGTCTCGATGAAGCCCGTACGAGACATCACTCGGCGTTATCTCCGTTGGATGGGGGCGTATCCCATTCCACCGACCAACCAGGGGGAAGAGTGCAGGGCCAAGTCAAGCTAGCAATCATATCTTCGAAGGTCTCACCTGAAAACGAGCCACAAGCAAGGCTGAGTATACTAATACTCAGCAAGACTTACCCGCGTAGTGGAATCTACTCCACCGACTCTAGATATGCAAGGCTTTTTGGCTCAGGGGTTTGTTTTGCCGAAAAGCATCTACAAGTGGGTCCTTACTTTCAACTTTTAGCTCAAGATTCTAGTTTCATTAACCATTCTAGATAAGCAGCTATCCAATGGCATACATGGTGAAGCATTAAATTTTCATCCAACCAGTTCATTCATCCTCATTGTTCCTCTTCTTACTCTGTGGGTAAAAATGGTTAAGCAGTCTCAATAGCCGTGAGAAACGGACGATTCGAATCGAATTTCTTAACCTTGCAAGGGAAACCTAAACACACGTCACGTGGTTACTCCCTAGAGTCACACGTGCAACTTTTCCCCTTTCTTTCCGGGTCGTGGATCGGGGCTACCCTCCGAGAGTACAAGAGCCCCACGCCACGGTTCGGCGCCGGGTCGTGACCACTCTCTGCACTCGCCATATGCACATGGGACCGAAGTTCAAAGGGTAGGATGCCGTCCCCTTGCCGGGCCAATCAGGTACTTAAGCTTACCGATTCCCATAATCTCGGCATGTGTTTAGTACGTTCAAAGACTTAACCATCACTACCACACCCTGCGGCCTTAGCATTTTTCACTAGACAGACGGGCCTCTATCGTAACCATCGTTCCATAGCCCGTCCGTGTCCTTATGATTGCAGCGTGTAGTAGACATTCAACTCCTATTTTCTCGCGAGTGACAGGAAATCACTCGGCTTTTACCGGAGTCCTATTAGCACAGCATTCTATCGAACCTTACATCTAGTTTTCAAGCATGGGTTCCTAACATCATGCAACTAAGTTTTCATTCAACTCCTATAAACTTAATGCACAAGCAAAGAGTAGTGAGTTGCATAATTAGGAAAGAAATAGGTTATGCTCCGGGGCTTGCCTTCGCAGTTAGCTTGGGGCTCTTCCGAACTTGGGCTCGGGTCTTCAAGAGCTTCAGTTAAGTTCACTTGAGCTTCACGCTGCTCACTCTCGGACGCGGGCACCAGCTCGTAAGTTCCGTCGGCGAGAGTCGTCGATTCTACATGAATGCACAAGTTTAAGTCGTGGTAATGGTAATCGACATGATTTAAGTGTAATTACTATAGTGGATAGTTTCTGGTCATGAAACTTTGGATTTAGGCACATCAGGGAAATATGTGCTTACTGTAAAATTTTCAGACAATTTCATGTAGCAGATTAATTATGAAAAATATATTACATAGTTGCTGTTAGACTTTTGTTCTTTTTGTACAGGACAAATGATGCAACAACTGAGTCTAAGATTTTTACAGAGCTTTCATTTAAGCATGCAGGAGCTACTGTATTTTTTGTAGGATTTATTATGCAGTATTCAGAGCATAGAAGATATGACATTACACACCTAGGTTATTCAAGGATTCATTTTTTTTCAGGATACTACAGAGGGTTTTTGTCCATGCAACTTTTTACACAGCAACCTCTACCACAGTGTATCTCTTAGTAAAAATTTGAGAATTTTCCAAGCTAAGATACTATTTCCTTGATTTAATGTAGGTTATTAGCACATAAATCAATAATTAGGTTCCTGTGAGATATAAAGTCTCCCAATTTTTCTCTGGCATCTAGGTACCATTACACCAGCATGGAAAAAGTTTCATTAGGTGATTCATAACCTAACTGCAAGGGTAAAAATATATAGCCACTTAGGGTGTGAAACTAAGTTTAACAAACACTGCAGCTAGAGATGGAATTTGGGCCTGGTCTTTTTACACAGTCCTAAACATCAAACATCTAACTCACTGTCCAATTTTTAGGGTAAGCATTGATCTACAACAGTGGGTACAAAATAAGTCCATTAAAGCTTCCATTTAATGTAGAGCAAAATATGTGGAGAATCTGAGAAACTTTTTGTAACAAAAGTTGTAGAGTTTATTCTAAGGATTCCAGAACAGTTGAGTTTGCATTTTTCTGAATTTTCTACGATTTTATACGAATTTTTCAAGTTCACTGAATTTGAATCTAGATTTGAAACTTTCTTTTACAACTGGGTCCTTGAATCTTTCGTGCAGACCCTTCTAAAGATTTAAATTCTTGCAATTGGGTCCTCGGGCGGCTCGGGTACGGCGGCCGGCAGAAATTCTGGCGAGGGGCTCGCCGGCGGCGAGGGGTGAGGGTCGGGGAAGGTTCAGGGGTGCGAGGGCTACCTCGTGGGGGTGTTGTTCAGGTGGGGGACGGCCGGGAATGGCTCGCCGGCGTTGGAGCAGAGGCGGCGGCGGCGCGGCACGCGTCGACGGCGGTGCTCCGGCGGGCTTGGGGCGGCCTGGTCCGGTCAGCGAGCTTCAGTGGCGCGCGGGGAAGCTGCTCAGGGGCTTGGCTTGGACGGAGGAGGTCGGGGTCGAGCTGTCCACGGCGAGCAGGGGCGGCGGCGGCGGCGACAGCGCGGGAGGCGGCGCTCCGGTGGTCCTGGGCGGCGTTGGGTGGGTCGGCGAGCTTCAGTGGGGTGATGTAGTGGTGGCTGGAGGCTCAATTTGGGCAGTGGGCGGCGGTGGAGGGCTGTCCACGGGCGGGCGGCGCTCGGCGGCGGCAATGGCGACGGCGAGGGCGTTCTGGGTGCGTGGCTCGCGCGGGCGGCCGGGGCGCGGCTTTTATAGGGGCAGGAGGGAGTGTGGAGGGGCCTGGGCAACTCGCGGGGCGGAGGCACGGCACGGCGCGGCACTGGGCACGGCGGGCGGCAGCAGAACGCCGGCGCGGCGTGCGGCGAGCGGGCGCGGGTGACTGGCGGCCGGAGATTTGGCTTGGGCGCGAGGGGATAGCGCGGGGCGTGGATTGGAGAAGGGGCTGCTGCAGCGGCTCGGGCGGAGGACAGGCGCAGCGACGGGCGGGGCGCGGGAGCCGGGGCGGCACGGCGCGGTGCGGCGGTTGGGCGCGACGGGCGGCGAGGCGGGACGCGGCAGCGGCGTGCGCACGCGCGGGCGCGTACTGGGCCGCGCGGCGTGGGGAGGGGGCAAAGCCGGGCGTGGCGGAGTGGCGCGGCGGCCACTGGCCTGGCGCCTCGCACCGGTCAGGCGTCGCCGGCCACCTGGCGCGCGGCGGTCGGGCGGGGAGGGGAGAGAGAGGGAGCGCGAGGGGCCTGAATGCAAGAATTCGAAAAGTTTCAGGGGGCTGGGTGCAAACAGGGCGTTTTCTCCTCTTTCTAATTTGAATTTCAAAAACTTTTGAACATGAAAGTTGTTCAGAATAAAAAGTTATACAAGTTTGGTTTCAGGCAACATCTCATTTGGCTTATGGTTTGAAAGTTAAATTTAAAAGTTCAAAAGTAACCAAAAGTGCCCAAATTAAATTTGAATTCCAACTGAACTCGTTCTAATTCTTTCCACCCTTTTATTAGTTGGTTAAGCATAGAGTTAGGCTAGTGATATTGATTTCAGAAATGAAATTTTTACCAGGGTTGTCACAATCATGATCTAATCCAAAGTGTCCCATAGTAAAAAGATGAACATTTCCCAAGCAAAAAAACAAGTTACTTTGACTTAATGCATTTCTCCACCACAAAAATTATATAAGTAGATTATAGAAAGGTAAAAAGTCCTAAACTTTTTCTGTGGCATCGAGGTATCAATATAATAGCACAAAAAAAGTTTCATAACATGAATCTTCATAGAACAGCAGGAAAAATTAGTTCTATCCCTTCATGGAATAAAACAATGTCTAACAAAAAGTTTAGCTAGACTTGGGTTCTCGTCCTGAACTTTTTACACTGGCCTACACATCAAGAAACTAACCTACTGCCCAAAAATCAGATTCAGCATTTGTATACAACAGTGGGTACATTTAAAAGTGATTAAACCTTCCATTTAATCTAGAGCAAAATAGTTTAAGCCACTGAAGAAATGCATGTAACAAAAGTTGTAGATCTTTTTCTAAAGATTACAGAACAATTGAGTTTGTATTTTTCCGATTTTTCTATGATTTTTAAAGCATTTTATAAGTTCGCTATTTTTGAATCTAGGGTCAAAACACTGATTCGCAGATATGCCCCTGGAAACTTGCGTGCAGACCCTTAGAAAGATTGGAAACAAAGCAACTGGGTCCCTAGCGGGGCTGGCATGGCGGCCGGCCAAATTCGAGCGGAGGAGGGCCGGAGCTGGGCTGTCCACAGAGCAGTAGGGGGCGGCGGCGGTGCGGGCGGTGCTGGCGGCGCTCCGGCGGCCGAGATGGTCGGGGGAGAGGCCTGTGAGCTCCAGGGGAGGGAGGCCGAGCTGGCTAGGGGATGGGTTTGGGCAGTGGGAGGCCGGAGGCTAGGGTGCCACGGGCGGGTGGTGCATGGCGGCGGCAATGGCAGCGGCGGGGAGCTTGGGCGTGCGAGCAGGGGCTCGGCCTCGCCTTTTAAAGGCTGCAGGAGGGAGGGAGAGGGCCGGGGCGAAGCTTGGGAGGGTCAGCACGGCCTGGGCTGCACGGGTGCGCGGCATTAGCCGGCGTGGCGGTGCGCAGGATGCCGGCGTGGCGTGTGGCTGGAGCGGGCAGGGGGTTGGGCGAGCAGCTGCAGCAGCTGGCTTGCCGGGCGGCGAGCGCACGGACTGGCTTGGCGTGGCGCGCCGCGCAGGCATCGCACGGTGTGTGGCGTGCGGGAGTCGGGCGAGGGAGGCGAGCAGGGGAGGGTGCCGTGTGGTGGCACGGGTCAGCGAGCTCGGCCCTGGTTGGCTTGGCCCCTAGCGCCGGTCACGCATCGCCGGCCAGGTGGCTAGCGGCGTCTACGCGGCGGTCGGGCAGAGCAGGGGAGGGTAGTAAGGGAGGGACTGAATTGTGAGAATTTGAAGAAATTTAGGTGTCTGGTCGTAAAAATGATATTTTCTCACATTTCTGTGTTGCAACTCAAAATTCTCTGAACACGAAAGCTGTTCAAAATAAAAAGTTACACAAGTTTTGTTTCAGGCCAAAATCATTTGAGTTATAGTTCAAAAGTTATTTTTAAAAACTCAAAAAGCATGATTCGGAGGACACGTCACTTCATGGGCAAAATTTCATATTCTCCCCTAGCCTTCAACTAGACTTTTGTTTATCATGTCACTGATGATGTGCCTATTCAATTTCGTAGTCATATTTGCATCGCTGTGAAAGTTATTTAATTTGTTTCATTAAGGTACATGTACTTATGCACATATATACATACTTTCAACATAAAAGCAAAACCAAATTATAATACATTTCTTTTAAACTTCTCTGAGTTATTTTTGCATATTGTTATGCTAATGAGACTTGTTTAGCAATTTAAACACCTGAGGTGTCACAATTTATAGTAATGATGACATGCGGCTGGCGAATTATTTACAAGTTCTACTAGGCGTATAATTTTCGGAGATGCTCTATGTTCCAGGAGTTAGGAACTTCCTGGCCATCAGGGTACTGCAGGCGATATGACCCTGGTCTTGTAACTTCAGACACGATGAAAGGACCATCCCACTGAGAGTTAAGCTTATGGAGCCCGGTTTCATCTTGGATGCGGCGAGGGACCAGATCACCAATACCGAAGGACCGCTCCCTCACATTGCAATCGTGGTAGCGTCGGATTCCTTGCAGATAACGGGCTGACTGGACTAGGGCACTGCATCTGGCATCGTCAACTGAATCCAATTCTAGCTGCCTAGCTTCATCCACCTCTCCTTCTTCGTACATCTCGACCCTGGGAGAGCGCCACATGATGTCTGTTGGGAGAATAACTTCTGACCCATAGACAAGAAAGAAGGGAGTATGTCCTGTGGCTTTCGATGGTTGAGTTCGTTGCCCCCAAACGACATGAGGCAGTTCATAAATCCACTTGCCACCCTTTTTGTTGTTCTCATCATAGAGTCTCTTCTTCAGGCCATCCAGAATCAAGTTGTTTGCTCCCTCGACTTGTCCATTGGCCCTTGGGTGTGCAACTGACACATACTTCACTTCTATGGCGTTATTTTCAAAGAATTCCCAAAACTGATTTGCAGTGAAGTTTGTGCCCAGATCTGTGATGATGGTGTTGGGGAAGCCAAAGCGATACATGATGTCTGAAATGAAGTAGACTGCCCTGTCTGGAGTGAGCTTGGTAATCGGCTTGTACTCGATCCACTTTGTAAACTTGTCGATGGCTACCAACACATGTGTAAAACTTCTTGGCGCTGTTGTTAGAGGCCCAATCATGTTGAGGCTCCAGCAAGCGAAGGGCCAGGAGGGTGGTATGGTGATGAGGTTGTGCGCCAGGACATGAGACTGCTTGCCGAAGAATTGACACTTCTGAAATTTGCGTACGAGGTCTTCGGCGTCAGAAACTGTTGTTGGCCACCAAAAACCTGCCCTGTAAGCTTTCCCGACTAGTGTTTTGGATGCTGCGTGATAGCCACAGGTTCCTTCATGTATTTCGAGTAGAATGTTGCAGCCGCAAGCACTTGTGACGGACTTCATCGGTACTCCAGAGCTTGCTCCACGCTTGTAGAGTAAATCTCCCACTATCACAAGGTCTTCACTACGCCTCATGATGCGTATTGCTTCTGCACTCTTTTTATCACCACAGGAGGTAGTTTCTTTTCCTTGATGAAGTTGATGTAAGTACCCCACCAATCGACCTCCGCCACGATGACCTCCCGACTGGAATCCGAGGATCCCGAGCCCGTGGTTACCTGCGGCGTGATCTTGATCGACGGTTCCTTGAGTTCTTGCACAAAGACTCTTGCTGGGACTTGCGCTCGAGTAGATCCAAGGTTGGAGAGTACGTCTGCTCTGACATTGTTCTCCCGGACGACGTGATGAATCTCTAGGCTGGCAAATTTGTTCTCCAGCTTGCGTACTTCCATAACATATGCGTCCATCTCCTCCTTTGTGCAGTCCCACTCCTTGTTGACTTGCTGCACGACGAGCAGAGAGTCGCCGTACACAAGTAGTCGTTTGATTCCCAGGGAGACTGCCAGGCGAAGCCTGTGTAATAGCGCTTCATACTCAGCTTCGTTGTTGGACACCTTCCAAAGGATTTGCAAGACGTACTTCAGTTGTTTGCCCTTTGGAAAGATGAAAAGTACTCCTGCCTCATCGCCCTCGAGCTTGAGTGATTCATCGAAGTACATCATCCAATGCTCTGGGCGGCTGGCTGGAGTTGGCACTCGATTTTCCCGCCACTCAACCATGAAATCTACCAATGCTTGGGATTTGATGGCTATCCTTGGCTTGAAATCGATAGAGAGAACCCCCAGTTCTACTGCCCACTTGGATGTACGATCAGTGGCATCCCGGTTGTGGAGGATATCCACCAACGGGAAATCAGTAACAACTGAGATCTTTACTCGACAAAGTAGTGGCAGAGCTTCCTGAATGTGATGAGTATTGAGTAGAGTAGTTTCTGAATTGAAGAATAGCGATCCTTCGACTCAGAGAGTACTTCACTTATGAAATAGACTGGCCTCTGCACACCAAATGCATGGCCCTCCTTGTTGCGCTCCACGTCGATTGTTGTGCTAATCACATGACTAGTTGTGGCGATGTACATCAGTAAGTTCTTGCCTGGACGTGGTGCTGTGAGTATGGGAGGTGACTGCAGATGTAGCTTGAGGTCCTGCAGTCTTGTCTTTTTGCTTCAGGAGCTTGAGGAAGGGAAGACCCCATTCTCCAAACCATGAGATGAATCTGTTGAGCACCGCCATGCACCCTGTTAGCTTCTGAAATCCTTGATCGTTGCCGGAGCCTTCATATTGGTGATGGCGGTGATCTTCTCTGGGTTAGCTTCAATCCACTGGTGACTGATGATGAACACGAGTAGTTTCCCTGATGGTATGCCAAAAACGCACTTGGTCGGGTTGAGCTTCCATTGGAACTTTCGGAGGTTGTTGAATGTTTCCTCCAGGTCTGCAATGAGGTCCTCGAGAATTTTAGTCTTAACGACCACATCATCCACATAGGCTTCTACATTGCGGTACAGCTTGTTTGTAAAACACATTTGGATCACCCGCTGGTACGTAGCCCCCGCGTTCTTCAGCCGGAAGGACATGGTCTTGTAGGCATAAATCCCAAAGGGCGTGATGAAAGCGGTCTTGATTTGGTCTTCTTCCTTGAGGGCAATCTGATGGTAGCCCGAGTAGCAATCAAAAAAGCATAGGAGTACACAGCCGTCGGTGGAATCAATAACTTGATCAATGCGCGGTAGCCCAAAGTGATCCTTCGGGGAGTGCTTGTTGAGATCGGTATAATCAACACACATTCTCCATTCATTATTATTCTTCTTTTTTACAAGGACGGGGTTAGCAACCCACTCTGTGTGGTACACCTCTTTGATGAAACCAGCCGCGAGTAGTTTGGCCAACTCCTTTTTGATTGCTTCCCTCTTATCTTGAGCGATCTACGGAGGCGCTACTTTTGGGGGTAGCATCAGGATCTACTTTCAAACTATGCTCGATCAGTTCCTTGGGCACCCCTGGCATATCCGCTGGTTTCCATGCGAATTTGTCTCGGTTGACCCTAAGGAAACTGATGAGCGCGCTTTCCTATTTAGGGTCGAGTTGTGACCCAATCAGAGCTGTCTTGGACGGGTCTCCCTCCTGCAGCTGGATGTTCTTCAGAGCGAGTTCACCAGTGGGCTACAGGTTGGTCTTGTTTTCCTTCTTTGTGGGGATTTCCAGTCCTGTCTCGGAGAGCTGTTGCGCGACCGTGAGTACTTCTCCTGAAGTATCTGGTACACGCGTGGTCAAGGCGTACTCAATGGCCTTCTGGTCACAGTCGTAGGACTTCTCCAGGTCGCCGCAGAAGGTGAGAACCCCACCCTTTCATGGCATCTTAAGGAGTAAGTAGACGTAGTGCGGCACGGCCATGAACTTGGTCAATGCGGGTCTTCCCAGAATGGCGTGGTCCGATGTCTCAATGTCAACCACTTCGAAGTTGATGTACTCGGTACGGTAGTTTTCCCGCGTGCCAAAGGTGACGAGGAGCACTACTGTGCCAAGGGGTGTAGTTGCGTTCCCATGTACGATGCCGTAGAAGGGAACCTTGCTGGGGGTGAGCATGTCGATGAAGTTCGCCCCCATTCTCCTTAGAGTACTCGCAAAGATGAGGTTGAGGCCATTGCCCCCATCAATGAGTACTTTGGTGAGTCTGACGTCCGCGATGACTGGGTCCAAGATGAGCGGGAGTTTTCCCGGCTCAGAAAAACTAGTCCACTGATCAGCCCAAGATAACGAGATGGGGACCTCCGACCACCGGAGGGGTCGTGGTACCCCCAGTTCAACGGACATGATCTCGCGGCGATGAAGCTTCTGAGTCCTTTTGGAGGCAAATCCCGATTCCCCGCCAAAGATGACATTGATGATCTTGGACACGTCCGGGAAGTCGGCACCATCTGTCTTGTTCTCCGGGTCTTCATCATCCTTGTCCTTTTTCTTCTTCTTGTCACCCTTCTCCAAGGGCGGAGCGTTGAGGGACTTTCGGAGCTCATAGCACTTGAAAGCCGCATGCTTTGAGTGTGGGTGCCATGGGCATTTCTTCTGCATGAGCTTCTCGAACTCCTCTTGCAGATTGGATGCCTTCTTGCCTCGCAAGGCGCGATTGATAGCCGTGACAAGATCATCTGTCTTGCGCTTTCAGGAAGATCCCGAGTAGTCCCGCTGGCTTCTGTCATTGTGGTGGTCGTTGCTCTTCTTGTTTTTGTTGTAGTCGTTGCCGCGCTTGGGGAAACGATCACGTTCCTCCTCCTCTTAGTCTGCCCACGTATGCATCATGTCGCGGAGGGCAGCAAAGGTCTTGGGGCGATTGCGGCCGAAGTCGTGGAAGAGCGCTTGGTCGGTGAGGCCGTTGTGGAAGCAGTCGATGACGTCGCTCTCCGAGATGTTGGCGATCGTGGCCCAGGTGTCGAAGAAGTGGCGAGTGTACGAGCGCAAGAGCTCATTTTTTTCTTGGTTGCACTGGGACAGGTCATGGTGAGTACCTACCCTTGCGATATCCCCCTTGAAGTTGTCGATGAACACATTCCGCAGCTGCTCCCAGGAGTCGATAGAGTTCTTCATGAGGCTCTCCAGCCATGTGAGCGGGGTGGTCCCTAGGGCCATTGGGAAGTAGACAAAATTAGTGGTGTTGGAGCCGCCTGCGACTTCGATGGCGGTGGAGTAGCGTTGGACCCACTGTTGAGGAGATTGCTTACTGTTATACTTGGTGATGTCGACTGGTTTGAATCCCTCCGGGTAAATGTAGTTGTCGAAGTGGGAAGAAAACATGGGGAAACGTTCATTGTCGTCCCGCACGGTGTTTCCCTCGGTGCCATCGCGTTCCCTCCTCCGGTTCTCAATGACGGAGCGGGCGTCACGCCCGAGATTGATCTTGTCACGGAGGTTGCCCGTTGGCTGCTTCTGGAGTTCCGAGCGGCGATAGTTGCGAACACACCCTTCGTGCTGTGGATGAGACGCCTGAGCTGCGGGGCGACTGCCCTGTGGGTCCGCCCCACGGCTTCCTTGGGGACCGGCACCGTGGCTTCCATGTTGGTTCTGCGAGGGATGTGGCCGCCGCCTAGGGTGACCCCTAGGTGTTCTGCTGGCTTGGCTATCCCTGGCTCCCTCGGTTCTTCCACGCGAGAGAGATGGCATGGGGTGCTGCTGATTAAACTGAGGCAGTGCCCGTTGTGCCATGTGGACGGCTATCTGGACTGCGTGGTCGAGGATGCCGGCGAGTACCGTCGTTATACCGGCGATGTTGGCCTGAGGGGTGTTGAACCTAGCGTCCTGCCCTGTTGCGAACTCAGCATCGAGGTCGCGTTGTATGTGTGCACGTCATTCGTTGGTGTCCCTTTTGCACTTGGCGCGCTTCCTGTTGTGCAGCCTGCGAGCCTCACGATCCTAAGGGGTCTCGTTGCTAACATCTGTTGTGTTCTCATCGTCGGAGATCTGCTCAAGCCTTTCATTGCGATGCTTGTTGCTGATCTCGTCGGATTCTGCAATGAAGAAGTGTCGGTGTGGAGAGGGGTCCTCGGAGTTGTAGTCGACGAGTACAGTTCGACCGGGGGTGGTCTCGAGTGGTCTGCCCTCCTGGAAAGGCAGAGAGTCAAGGTGGGCGACTAGTCTTACGTCGTCTTCGAGTAGTTTAGAGGGTTTCATGCCCTTCCAGTACACGAAGCGACCCTACGGGGTGGAGGTTATAATCAGGCCCTGGCCACCCAAGTAGGGTTCGCCTCGGGATCGGAGTCCGAGTCGTAGTCGTTTAAGATAGGGGCCGCCCGACATGCGGTGGTGTCATTCTCTCCGAGCCCGAGTAGTTCATCCAAATCTTCCTCCAATGCGGAGCGGGATTCGGACTGCACGGCCTCCTGATAAACACTGGCCATGTTGTGTAGAACGAACGGGAATCGGTCACGCCTTTCCTTAGATCGAATCAAGTCCGAACAGAGGAGTCGCGTTGAAGACGAACAGCTTCGCCCTAACAAGGTCAGAGAGCAGTATCTCCCCAAGATTGTCGACGAACTCATCGAGACTGCTGCTTGGTGTTGCTGCAGATGCCTCCGGCTTGTTGTCGATGAGGTGCCGACGGAAATCGTCTGTGCCATATCGTCTGCGCCATCAGAGACACGGACCCAGGAGCCGAAGACGAAAGTTGTGCCCGCAGGGGGCACAGCGCTAGTGAAGCTGAAAATTGCCATCGAATTCGCCAGTGGATCTTCGATGAACACCCCTACCTAGCGCGCCAGCTGTCAATGTTTTACCAGCAAGCCTACCTACGGATACCCTAAGGTAGGACACTTGTGGTTAGGGTGTTGTCGAGATCAGAAACTCGATGGTGCAAGGAACACAAGGGTTTAGACAGGTTCGGGTTGTAGTATGCATAATACCCTACGTCCTGTATGGTTTGTATTGCCTTGGGGTTATGCGTGATTTGGAGGGGGTCCGTGTCCGCCCTTATATATTCCAGGGAGACAGGGTTACATGGAAGTCCTAGCCCTGTACTAGCTTAGGAGTCCTACCCGAGTACTTTTCAGGTAGTTTCCTTCTATACCGACTAGTTGTACTCATATCCGAGTACTTTACAGTATGGATAAGGTATGGGACATGCCCCACCCCTTACTCTAGAATGTTCTACGCCACGCGTGCAGTCCCGTGGCCCCGGGTCTGACAGGCTGCATCAACAGTTGGCAAGACCTTGCACAGCCTTCATCAACCATTTCCGGGCTTCATACCCAGGTCCCAAAACCAGATGCGATCTGGGCAGCATCACCCAGCAACCCAATGAATCCCTGCGCGACTACAACAAGAGGTACTTCACCAACCGTAACATGATTACGGATGTTAATGACAAGGACGTCGTCCACTACTTCCACCAAGGGCTGCACAACATCGAGCAATGGCGCAAGATGTTCGAGAGCAACCCTAAAACCGTCTCCGAGATGATGGTCATCATCAACAAGCACGCCGACATGGAAGATGCTGAGAAGGCGCACCGTCACCACAAAGACCGGCATTACTCTAACGACCGGCCCAAGCCACAACACGACGATAGTCAACGACCCGACGGCAAGCAGCAGGCACAACTCCAACAAGCACAACGACCGTCCTGAGTCGTCCAAGCAGCAAGAACCCAAGCGCGGTCCCGACAACATCATGGCAGTTGCGGAGTGACCCCGACAGTGCACCTCCCTCAACCAGGAAGAGTTGGATCGACTCCTCGACGGCAAGTGCCCCTGGCACAAGGACTCCAACAACACAGCATGGGAGTGTCATGCACTTCGCAACAATGTGGCTCAGGACGACTCCAAGCGGTCCCGCTACGACGACCGAGACAAGGCTGGCAGCTCCAAAACCTCCCGGGGTCGAGGACGCCGGAACGACTCGCCCAGGCGAGATCGTGACAATCAAGGCGGCAAGTCTCCTGCAGACTTCCAGGAGGCGGACCACGCGGTCAACTTCATCTACGAAGGCTCCAGGGCCCCAAGATGTCGCCATCGCCTCAAGCTTGATCAACGCGAGGTCAACTCCGTGTTCCAATACCCGGTTGAAGCCCTACGATGGTCTGAGGTCACCATCGCATTCGATCGGCGGGACCACTAGATCCACCTACCCAGCCCTGGTTCTTATCCACTCGTGGTCAGCCCGGTGACCAGCCAGGTGCACCTCTCCAAGGTACTCATTGACGGAGGCAGTGGCCTCAATATCATCTTCTCCACGACGCTGGAAAGCATGGGGCACGACATGACCTCCTTGGTTCCGACCCAGGAGGCCTTCTACGGCATCATCCCCGGCTCGAGCTCGACTCCGGTCATCCAAGTAACCCTCCCAGTCACCTTTGGCACTCGGGAGAACTACAGAATGGAGCACATCCACTTCGACATTCGAGACATCATACCATGCAATTCTGGGAGGACCGCCCTCGCCAGATTCATGGCTATTCGACACCACACGTATCTTGTCCTCAAGATGCCCGCTCCCAACGGCGTGCTCTCCATCTATGGCGACCTGCAAACTTCCCACTTCTGTGAGACCGAGAACATAAACATCTCAGAGGCACTAGAGATGACCAAGAACGCCATCATGATCGCTGAGTCAGAAATGGCGATGCCTCCAGAGGACATCCCCATCCCCGAAAATGACTCGGCTACGCGACGAAGAACATCCTCCTCAAGGAGAATGACCCAGACCAGACCGCCCTCATCGGGGCGGATCTTGACAAGGCATAGGAAGACGCGCTCACCTCCTTCCTCCACGCCAATTGGGACATCTTTGCATGGAAGCTCTCTGACATGCCAAGCGTTCCGAGGGAGGAGGCTGAGCACTCCTTGGATCTCGACGAAAAGGCGCGACCCATCAAGCAGTGGCTCCGGCGCTTCACTCAAGATCGAAAGGAGGCTATTAGGGTAGAAGTTACTCGGCTCTTAGCCGCAGGGTTCATTTGTGAGGTCACACATCTCGGATGGCTGGCAAACCCAGTCCTTGTAAAAAAGCAAAATGGTGAATGGAGAATGTGTGTCGACTAAACGGATCTCAACAAGCATTGCCCTAAAGACCCCTTCCCTCTTCCTCGCATCGACTAGGTCGTCGACTCTACGGCTGGGTGCGTCCTCCTCTCGTTCCTTGATTCCTACTCCGGGTACCATCAGAGTGCCCTTAAGGAGTCGAATCAAGAGAAGACTTGGTTCATCACACCCTTCGAGGCGTACTTCTACGACACCATGATGTTCGGGCTCAAAAACGCGGGTGCTAGATCGGCCGCAATGTGGAGGCCTATGTTGACGACGTTGTAGTCAAAACCAGGTCCTATGATCAGTTCATAGCGGACCTAGTCGAGATATTTGAAAATCTCAAGAAATTCAAATGGAAGCTGAACCCAAGCAAGTGAGTATTCGGTGTCCCCTCGGGAAAGTTACTCGGCTTCATAGTTAGTAATCGAGGCATCGAGGCTAACCCCACCCAGGTAAACGCCATCAGGAGAATGAAGCCCCCTCGGTGCAAGAAGGACTTGATGAAGTTGACCAGATGCATGGCGGCCCTCAGCCGATTCATCAGTCGACTCGGTGATAAGGGCCTCCCCTTCTTCATGCCACTCCACAAAGCAGATAAGTTCGTATGGAACGAGGACGCCTCCAGAGCTTTCCATGAGCTCAAGGAATTCCTTACCAACCCAACAGTCCTCATGGCTCCAGGGCCCGACGAGGAGCTCCTCCTCTATATAGCGGCAACTACCCATGTGGTAAGTACCGTACTGGTCGTCGAGCGAGACGAGCCAGCTCATGTCTACAAGGTGCAGCGACCCGTTTACTTCATCAGTGAGGTACTCGGCGAGTCCAAGGTGCGCTACCCCAAGTCCAGAAGCTCCTATACGTGGTCCTCATCACGTTCAGGGTTGTCGATTCATTTCCACTTGGCGACATCCTCCACAACCGTGATGCCAACGGCCGAGTCGTCAAGTGGTCCATTGAGCTCGGCGCGCTCAATCCGAAGTTCTCCCCTCAGTCCATGATCAAATCTCAGGCCCTGGCCGATTTTGTGGCCGAGTGGACAGAGATACAGGACCCACCACCCGAGGAACGACCCGAGAACTGGAAGTGTACTTTGACGGTGTTAGGGATTGATCCCCTAGATACCACAAGGAAGCTACCTGCAGGGGAAGAAAGAAGTCGGACTCCTACTAGGATTCCTCTGTAATCCTACTAGGACTCATACCTTGTAATCCTATTATGATTCATATCTTATAACCGACTAGGAACCCCACCCCTTGGTGTATATAAAGGAGGGTAGGGGTATGTAGATAGGCAGAACCAAGAGCAGCCAATAGGCAACTCAACACCCAAGCGCACGACACAATATTCAACACCACAAACAGGATGTAGGGTATTACTCTATTCTGGCGGCCCGAACCTGTCTAAATCTGTGTCTTATGTCCTCGCGTTTACCTTCAAGTTGCAGATTCGGCGATCCCTCACCAAATAATCACCTACCTTAGGGTATCCCTAGGTAGGCTGGCGGTAAAAGCACCAACAGATGGCGTCCACCGTGGGGCAGATCGGCGAGATCCACCGGCGAGCTTGAAGTACCACATCAATAAAATCAATTTATTGCGACTCGGGTGATATGGCGAGATCAAATCGCTGAATCTCCAATTAAATCGGCAACTTGGTGGATATATGCATCAAGCCCATAGATCCAGCTCGACAAGAAAGTCCAGTTCAATTCGGGATCTAGAGTGGAGAGCACGGCCACGGCGGCAATGATCGGGTCAACCGTTCTCAAGCATCAAGTCCAAGGCGGAAAACAAATTACACCCGCAGCTCGCCTGCTCTGCGACCGGAGGCAGTGGGGCTGCGGTGACCAGCGGACGCAGCTCACCCATAGCATGGCGTTGCGCAGGCGGACGGAGGCACCAGCACAGAGTTTGGATGGCCAGGAGCACATAAGGACGCAGACAATGGTTGCTTGGTCCTCGTCGTTGTCTAGGCGGAATCGAACAAGCAGTCAATTTTTAAATCGGAAGCAGACTAAAAGTACTCGACAGCCACAATGTTTATTTAAAGATGGCTGATCAAGTTCAATGCGGAAGAAGTTTTCTATAAACTACTCATCGGTTTGGCATATTCTTGCTACATGTATACGGGAGGTGTACACGACACAACCAAAGTATCCAACAATATGGCTGAAGGCTCCAGTTCGTACTGCGACAACTCGGCTACACCAACTACTTCAACTTTGCGAGGATACTCGGCGGCCGCAGACGACTACTTCGACTTTGCAGGACCCTCGGTGACCCACCGATGACTACTTCGACTACTCGTATTGACTAAAAAACTAGTCCAGAGTGGGCCTCGCGACATCAAGAACTAGTCGGAATTGACTCCGACTAGTCTGCTTCACCAACAAATTCTCACGGCCCATCGACGAGCGCTACGGCTTCATCGGCAATCACCCACGAATCAAGCTAAGTGACTTATACCTTTTTTTTGACTTGTTCTCCACAAGATCGACTACTTTGGTATGCCTCCAGATGGGAATTACCATCGGGAGCTACACCACTATCGACAGCTTCTGGGGTCTGCTGGCTAATAGCCCACACGCTTGGTACATTGAGTTCGTAGGGCACCGCCCACACACTTGGTACACAGAGTTGTGTCAGACTCACAGCGGCTACACCCTTCGAACTTGCGCGCTGCAACACGCGCTCTCGCCGACTACTTATCTGTGTTCGTCTCTCGATGGGCATGAAACCATCCAGAGCTACACTTCGACTACTTTTTGCGCAACGTGCATTCTCTTTATCGCTTGACGACTAATTTTTTCTGCTCATTGTGTTCTCTTAACGGTGGCTAATCTACTCGAGTACGTACTCCGCCTTAATTCATGAAACCTCGGCTCTTCTATCATGCCTAACACCTCTACACGTACAAGGGACAAAGGTCTCATACACGCTATGGGCAACAACTAAAACAGGACCAGGTGCTTAAACGTAACAGGCAGACTACTCGGGAGACTTACATGGCCTAAATAAGAGCTCGACACAACAACTTTTTTTATCACCGAATAATTTTTGGTATCTTCCTATTATTACTAAGTAAAACTCGGTATCTTCGCATTATACTACATAATGTATGCATTGCCTTTTTTCAGATCTAGCTTCAGTAACAACTCGCCAGACCGCTTAGCCTGTCTCCCAGCTCGGGGGCTAGGTGCCAACAACTACTCGACGTTGCTCCTACAGCTCACCTGGTTCATAAGCTCGGGGGCTGGACGCCGCAAAACTACTCAGAAGACGACATATATGAAGACTGAAGGCCTAAAGGTAACCCTAGGTTGCCACGCAGTCAGATAACCAGCAGCGGCCTAAGGATCCTTTAGAAGATGATTTGTTTTGAGCGGTTATTTGGGAAGAATTTTGTGGAATTTATCTGATTAACCATTTTTTCAGGGACCATATCCTAAAAAAAGGAGTTTTTTGAATTTTGAACCAATTGATTTTCAAAATGTACCATCAAGACAGATCGCACATCTCAAACATATATTGTACATAGCACTGTTCAGTATGCCACGTTCTTTTGGATCCTTTTTTCTAAACCTTGGGATTTGGATTCAAGGCTCGGGGGCTGCAGGACACGTGTCATCGATGGCTTATTTTTGAAAAACGTTTGGAAGATAAGGAAAGAAGATTCAAGACTAGTTAGACCCTCAGCCTGATTCTTCGATTCAACCTAAGGCTCGGGGGCTACTTCATATGGAGTGCGATTTGCATCGCATCCCATAGAAAGGAAGACTTAAAAGTACTCGGGGCAAGAGCACCTCACAGCCTCGAGGCAGCCAAGGTAGTACTCGAAGAATGCCTTCAAGACGGAGCTTCAGAAGAAGCCGAAGACTACTTCAGAAGTACTTGAAATACCTGCAGTACTCGGCTATGAAGAGCTCGGGGGCTTGTCAGGGATAGATCACCTGGGTACCGCAAGGAAGCTACCTGCGAGGGAAGAAAGAAGTCAGATTCCTACTAGGATTCCTCTGTAATCCTACTAGGACTCATACATTGTAATCCTACTAGGAATCATATCTTGTAACCGACTAGGAACCCCACCCCCTGGAGTATATAAAGGAGGGCAGGAGTACCTAGATAGGCAGAACCAAGAGCAGCCAACAGGCAACTCAACACCGAAGCGCAGGGCGAAATATTCAACACCCCAAACAGGATGTAGGGTATTACGCTATTCTGGCAGCCCAAACCTATCTAAATCTGTGTCTTGTGTCCTCGCATTTACCTTCAAGTTCCAGATCCGGCGATCCCTCACCAAATAATCACCTACCTTTGGGTATCCCTAGGTAGGCTGGAGGTAAAAGCACCAACAGATGGCGTCCACCGTGGGGCACTCAACCTCGATGGAGCTGGCGCTGGGGTTCTTCTGATTTCCCCAAAAGGCGAGCAACTAAAGTACGTTCTCTAGCTACTTTTCAAGGCAACTAACAATGTTGTCGAGTATGAAGCTCTTATTCACAGTCTCCGGATCGCTGCCTCGCTCAGCATCAAGCATCTCCTCACCTATGGAGACTCCAAGGTTGTTATTCAACAAGTCAACAAGGACTGGGACTGCACTGTGGCAGAACCGCCCGAATTAATCCAGCTCAAGTGCGCTAACCATCACCACTAGGGTAATCTGGGCTTACTCGCACTTCAAACGGAGTAACTGGACAGCCTGTCGGGTAAAATCCCGATGCAACCACTAGGACTTCAATCGAAACAACACATACATCAAACCCACATGAAGGTGAGTCCAGAGATTACAACATTCCACAAATTTTACATCACAAGGTCTAACATGAATTTATTACAAACCAAGTTTGATAACAGGAAGTACTTCAGAGTTTAAGTGCAACGGAAAATAAACGATAACTAGCGATGATACATGACGTCATGATGAAGCCCGTACATGAAATCTTTTACTCAAGTCTCACCTGAAAACAAAGCCACAAGCAAGGCTACGTATACTAATACTCAGCAAGGCTTACCCGACTATTGGTATATACTTAGCCGACTCCTAGACATGCAGGGCTTTTGGCTTGACGGGTTTGTTTTGCCGGAAAGCAACTAAGAGTGAGTCCTTGCTTTCAAGTTTTAGCTTCAAAATTCTATTTCAATTAACCATTCTAAGTGAGCAACTATCCAACATCACACATGGTGGAAAGAATTAATTTGCATCCAACAATATTCATCATCATCACTATTCCACTTCTTAATCTATGTGGCAGAAGTATTAAGCAGTCTCATATACCACGAGAAACGGACGATTCGAATCAAGTTTACAGACAATTTTACTAAGGTTCTGAGTCTCAAACTTTTTATGTAGCATCACCTACTCAAATGTGCCTACTGGTAGAAATATCATAATTTTATATGCAATAGAACTAGTTACTTGGATTTAAAGTCATTTTTTCTTAACTAAATTATATGAGCAAGTTATACAGAAGTAAAAAGTCCTATTCTCTTTCCATGGCATATATGGACCAAAACAAAGCTACTATGAAAATAAGGTTGATTACTTAGTCATTAAGCATTAGAAGCAAATAAATTTAGATAACTAAACCTAGAACAAGATGTAACAAGAATCATAGCCATGAGTGTGATATAGTTCTAAAAGTTTTACATTGAGTTCTTCATGTAGAGACTAACTTAAGTTCTAAAAATCATCTTCATGGCTGGCCTAGAGCAGCAAATACATTTATGAACCTTTATCACAAGTTTTAATGTATTTATTCATCTTAAATATTTGAACATGATTTCGTGAAGCAAATTTTTTCCAAACCTTTTTTTAACAGCATCTAGACATCAATATAAAGCTCTGATAAAAATTTTAGTTCAAAATAAGCATTTTAACATCAAGAACAAAAAGTAGTGTATAGATCTAGCCTACAACAAAATGTACATAGAACATCTAGTTCTAATTGGTTTCTAGGCATGAAATTTTTATGTAAGAGTCTACTCCTAGTATAGATACTACCAACCAAAAAGCATGAGCAGTTCATGTCTATAACTCCTAGAATATTTAAGAGCCATTTAAACTTGATTTACATCTACAGTTAAAAACATTAATAAACAGTCCAAGGTCATGTTGACAAAGTTGTAGACCTTGTTTCATGGATTCCAGAACAGTTGAGTTTGCATTTTTATGATTTTTCTACGATTTGTTATGCAATTTCAAAGTTAACTGTTTGAGTTTCAAAGTTCCAGTACAAGTATTACGAATCAGTCCCTGGAAATTTGCATAAATCTACATAGAAAGATTTGGAGGTGATGCTCGGCAAAACCGGGGGCGCCTCCTGGCCAGGTGGCTCGCTAGCCAGCTGGTGCCGGTGGACTGGCTCGAGGAGGGAGAAAGGAGGGGGTGGAAGATAGAAAAAGAGAAAGAGCAGGGGCCTATGTGTAAAACTAAATATTTCTCGCCCTTCCCATGGTTAAAACAAAAATATTTGAATACCAAATTTGTTCATAATTAAATTTCCTTCAACTTTCATGTTAGCCAGATTTGCATTTGAGCTTTGGTTTGCAAGTTATTTTAAATTTTCAAAAACCTCTATTATTTAAAGGTCTTATCATTTCATGTGTGATTTTTCACTTTTACCTCTTGATTTCTACTAGACTTTTGTTTATTATGGTAAGATTAATATGCCTATTCAATTTCATATGTATATTTGCAATGGTTTGAATATATAAGTTTCTTGTTAAAGTGCATATACTCATGTTCATATACATATACATGTATACATATATTTGGAAAAGCAACATATGAGTGATTTCTTTTAAATTTTCTTGGTTATTTAGGTATACTATGATGGTAATGATTTTACTTTGACCATTTTGACACTTGGGGTGTTACATCCACAAAGGGGAAGATGGATGCCTACTGCAAGGAGATACGAAAGTTGGAAGCCAGCTTCTACGGGTTGGAGTTCCACCACGTCATCGGAGACTACAACGTCGCGGCCGACGTCCTCTCCAAGCTCGGCTCTAGTCGAGCCCTCGTCCCGGTGGGGGTTTTTGTCCAAGCCTTCAGATGTCCCACGGTCGAGATTGAGGATCCACCTCCTACCAAGCTAGACTTGGTGCCAGCTCAGGGCCAAGAGGTGCTTGTGATCGACTCTGACTAGTGCTCCCCTGTCATCGACTTCCTCGTCAACAACAAGTCCTTCCCGACACAAAAGAACACGAGAAGCTCTCGAGATGAGCCGCCAACTACGTGATCATAGGCGCCGACTTGTTCAAGCACTCGACCTCCTCAGGGACGCTGTCCAAGTGCATCGCCCACAATGAAGGAGTTGTGCTACTCCACGATATCCACTAGGGCATCTGCGGCACATCGTTTACTGGAGGCTTATTCTGGGATTACAGTCTGGACAACTGCATCGATGTCTACTATGCCACTGTGGCACATCCAAGGTGTAATGGTCAAGTAGAACGCGCGAACGGCATGATCCTGTAGGGGCTCAAGGCACGAATCTTCAACCCACTCTAGAAGTTCGGTCCCAAGTGGATCCAGGAGCTCCCCCAGGTCGTATGCGGACTACGCACTCAAAAGAGCCGAGCTACAGGCTATTTTCCCTTCTTCCTAGTGTATGGCTCGGAGGCTATCCTTCCGAGCAACATAACCTTTGGTGTCCCGCACATCCAAAACTATGAGGAAGGCAAGGCGGAAACGACTCGACGCCATGATATCGACCTGGTCGAAGAACACCGCATCACGACTGCCTTGCAGCATGCACGCTATGAATAGCAGCTCAGGCGCTACCACGACCGGAACGTGCAGGAGCAAGACTTCAACATAGGCGACATGGTCCTCCGCCGCATTCAGTCTACCTCTGGTGCACACAAGTTATCTTCCCCATGGGAAGGTCCCTTCATCGTCAGTGCAGTCGTTGCCCCTGGCACCTACCGCCTACAAAGGGAAGATGGCACGGACATCGGCAATCCATGGAACATAGAGCACCTCCGGCGCTTCTACCCATAAGAAGAGCTCGCAGCTATGTACCCCAACCTCTCTGACAATAATAAGAGCATTTCATCGCCTTTGTCTTCATAATATCTTATCTATCATTTATGCCTAAAAAATGACCTGGTATTGCCCTTTCCAACTCGTCCAGCACGCTCGGGGGCTGCGACTCGGCCATGCCAACTCGCACCAGCACCGTTCGTGTCAAAAAAAAACCCTAACTGAACGGTGGACAGATCACAACCCTGTGCGTCCTGGAACCGCTCTGCGTCACCCACGCCCATCACGAGCCTGATGACCAGCTCCATACACAATGGGCAAAGGCATATCGCAGGGTCGGCATCCTAACCACTCAGCCAAATCAGGAAACTACTCGGCTACGGAGTAAAATATTTATAAAACTTCATTACAGGCAAAATAAATATTATTTTTTGACCAACACTTGGCCCCATAATGTTTCTGACGCATTAACAACCTCTCACATGTTCACCTGGTCTATGTTACGCTCGGCGAGGTGTCCAACGGCGGCAAAATGGGAGTCCCATTCGGCATCGGTGCAGTCCTCCGCGATGCCCTCTCCCATGGGATCCAGATCTGCCTCAGGGTTATGGGACTTCAACAAGGCCATCGCGAGCTGCACCGAGTCCTTGGCCATCTTCCTGACAAAGGCCTTGAGGCAACCCCGCGCAGCGTCCAGACGTCGCGCTGCTTCTTCCGCTAGGGCAACTCCTTCCGGCTCAAAAGCAACCAGCACAGCGTCGACATCGGCCAGACGGGACTCCGTCTCTACGAAAACAACTCGTATCAGCACGAGAAACTCAACAAAACAGGTAAGCTTTCAGTTACAAGTGCAGTTAACTTCGCAGCACTACTTCTCTAGCCGAAGCTTCTCCTCTGTGAGCGCTTCTCGACCCTCGGCATCCTCCCTCAGCCGGTGCAGATTGGCGTTCGCTTCCACGACCACCTAAAGCTCTCGGGCCATCTTCTCGTTGGCATCCTTCGGCTCTGCAAGGCCCAGGCGCCAGCCCCATATAGCTAGTCGGGTAGTCAGAGACAAGGACAAGTCAAAATACGAACCTTTTATCTTCACCGACTGCTTCCTCGAAGCCTCAGAGTGGTGTCGCTTCAGCGCTCGTAGCTCCTCCTCCAGCTGAAGGACTCGGCTCGCCGACCCATCTCCTGCCTCGAGCTGGCTTGCAGCCTGCCGACTCAGGTCAGCCAGAGCCTGCAAAACAAGACACATCAAGCTGCATGCTCCGGCATTCAACTTTAAATCCCAAGCACTTACCCTGGTCGCCTCCGTCGCGCGCCGGGCAGCGTCCAACAACGCCTCCTTGGTCAACGCTGCCCCGTCCCCTGGTGCCTTCTCCTTCGGAGGCTGCACAACAACAGGGAGCGCCCGGGCAAGCACCTAGGGCACCACGTCCGGGTCGGTGGGGTCCTCTACAACCTCTACCCTGGCCTTGTCCTCCAGCGTGACCTCCAACGGCTCGACATCATCACCATGTGGCGGCTCCGATGCCGCCGCCCCCTCCTCAGCCCCCTTGGCCCCGGCTAACGCCCCCTCGATCAGTCGACGGCAGGCCAGCAGCCGATCCGCCGGGGACACCGCCCCTTTAGCCACCTCGGCCGAACCGGCCTCATAGGTGGACTCCTCAGCCTTGCGCTTGGTGCCGCTGAGCGACACCGTCCTGCAAGGCAAACTATCAACCCAAAATCGAAAGCAACAAGCAAATGGAGCAGGATCAAAAGATGCAAGACGTCAGACACTTACTTCTCAGTCCGCCGCATACTAAAGCTTGTCTTCAACACCACGGCCGATGACAGTGACTGCGCTACCCTGGTGGGCAACCACGTTGACCGCCCCTGATCCTCTTCCTGCTCCCCCTCCTCCAGTTTGGGGGTGGTGAGGCCGGCCTCCTCAGCGGTGGCCGTTGCCCCTCCCTTTCCTGCACCCGGAGGGATAGAGCTCCGACCGCGCGGGAGCACCCCACCCCTCTGGACCGTTGACGCGGCCACATTGTGGTGGGGCACCGCTTCTTCGAGGTGGAGCCGGCACCAGCCCCGACACTTCAACAACGTCATCCGACTCGCTCCCAATGGAGGAGTCGGACGACAACCTTCCAACATTCGCAAACGGCAGTGCTAGCCCGGCGGGCGGATCAATAGCTTTGCCCTGCTGCCCCTCTAGCAGCGGCGCTGGGCACCAAAACGACACAACTTTTCCCTACAAAAGACCGAGTGCTATTACAACCCAACGGGTGACATCGATGGCAAATGACACGGGTCAAATCGATGAAGAACTACTCGGACCAAAACCACTCGACACAAAGGAAAAATGACTCTATAGGCAGAGTACTTACTTCCGTGGTGGGCCGCTTCAGGCAGTACGCCTTCGAGCAGCCCTTGTCGTGGACCTCCCCGCTCACGATGAGCATGACCCGCCTGTAGGCCTCGCTGCGGGAGACTTTGCGGTTCTACACGCGGGTCGGGTCTTCGCGGCCCGAGTACTCGTAGAAAGGGTGGACGCGTTCCTGGATCGGCTGGGTTAGCCATTTGGCGAACGACAACACCACCGCGGCCCCGGTCAGCTTGTTGGCCTTGAGCTTTTGCAGCTCGGCCAGCAGCACCTCCACCTCCACCATCTCCTCCTCGATGGGCTTTTCCTCCTAGCTGGCGTTCAGGATTGGCGGGAGGACGATGCGGGGTGGGAGGCTGGGAGCGGGGTTCGCCACCACGAACCACTCCTCGGCCCACTTCTTGTTGCTGTCCTTGAAGACAGCTTCGGGGTACTTGCCCCCCTGGCGAAGCGAGAAGGCGGCACCACCGACCACGTCAAGCGTACCTTTCTCGGGTACGCCTGCAGGTGGTACAGGGCCCTCTAGAGGTTGAAGTGGGGCGCGATCCCTAGGAACCCCTAGCATAGATGGATGAACGTTGCAATCTGCACGATGGAGTTGGGCTTGAGGTGCGTCGCCTCCATCCCGTAGTAGTGCAGGAGCCCCTGGAAGAACGCTCCCGCCGACAAGCCGAACCCCTTCTCGTAGAAGGACTAAAGACCACCGTCTCGGTCCGGTCCTCCAAGGGGAACAGCTCCTTGGTGCAGCTCCGCCATCCGGAGACCGCTTTCTCCGGTAAGAGCCCCTACGCCACGAGCGCCTCGATGTCCGCATCGGTGGTGGTGCTCAGGGACCAAGCCAACTCCAGGGCCAAGGCCACGGTGGTGGCGGCGGTCGCTTCTAGGACTTCGCCGGCCATTTCTCGACGGGGAGGATTGGTGGTGAATGAAGAGGCGGCGGAGCGCTTGGAAGGCGAGTGCTCTAGATAAGATTGGGAGAGATCTGGAAGACTCGATGGTGGCAGAGAGGAAAGGGCGCAAATGGATAAGGACGCGCCGAGCCAATCGTTTTTATATCAGACTGAACCCTAACAGGCCGTTCGGCTCCTCCCCTCTTTTGAATTTAGAATCGACCTCCATGGAGCAGCGATCCTCTTCCCGAGGTAGGAATGGTAACGAGCGATTTGACAGCGAGAATAAAAGGAAAATGGCCCCGATTAATAAGTCGTGCAGCTGAGTAAAGATTGGAACAGATCCCGGGCTTTGCAGATCGGAATGGATCGCACCTGCCGGTTGGATTGGAATATTCCTTTCCATATCGGCGCAGCCGATGACTCGACGTGTCTCCGTGGCTCCGCCAGCGACCCTGCGCGGGGGCTGGGCGCCGCTACCTGACTCGGCGTGTGTCCGTGACTCCGCCAGCGACCTTGTTCGGGGGCTGGGCGCCGCTATCTCACTCGGCGTGTCTCCGTGATTCTGCCAGCGACCCTACTCGGGGACTTGGCGCCGTGATCTGACTCGGTGTGTCTCCGTGACTTGGCCAGCGACCCTGCTCGGGGGCTGGGCGTCGTCATTCGACTCGGCGTGTCTCCGTGACTCTGCCAGCGACCCTGCTCGGGGGCTAGGCGCCATTATCTGACTCGGCGTGTCTCCGTGACTCTGCTAGCGACCCTGCTCGGGGGTTGGGCACCGTTATCTGACTTGGCGTGTCTCCGTGACTCCGCGAGCGATCCTACTCGGGGGCTGGGCGCCGTTATCTGACTTGGCATGTCTCCGTGACTCCGCCAGTGACCCTGCTCGGGGGCTGGGCGTCGTTATCTGACCCGACGTGTGTCCGTGACTCCGCTAGCGACCCTACTCGGGGGCTGGGCGCCGTTATCTGACTCAGCGTGTCTCCGTGACTCCACCAGCGATCCTGCTCGGGGGCTGGGCGCTACTATCTAACCCGGCGTTTCTCCGTGACTCCGTCCGCGACATTGCTCGGGGGCTGGGCGCCGTAACCTGACCAAACATCCCTGGTTCCCCCATTGGAGCTGAGGTTGGATGCTAAAGGACCGTTGCAAATGAAGGGTTAAAGAAGTTGTTTCATTTTTGACCCTCGAAACGCCTTTGCGAAACCTTCCGAGGCTCAGGGGCTACACCCAATGGGCTCAGGGGCGCATCCCGTTGAAGGAAACGACTTGAAGGCGGGAGTTTACCAAAGTCAAGTCGATGTAGGAGCCAGAGGACTTGAAAGCTCACCATATGATCACCAACTGGCCTCACTGCTCGATCAAGACTAGATTCAGCGACTCGGTGCTCGAGGGCTTGACAGAGGTAGACCCAGGTACCTTCCTGCCGAGTGGAGACGGCTATCCGGCTATACGACTCCGCATGAACGACACGACGTATAGACACTCGGCTGGACGATGGGTGGGTCCCCCATGATCAGGATCTAGGTCGAACAGGATAAGCATGATCTTGTGTATCTTAATTGATCGGATTCCTCATAACAAACCCGAGTAGATTTATTCTGACTTGTAACCCATGGCTGCTCGGGTATATAAGGGAGCTGTGGGGGTACCCATAAAAGGACACAAAACCCTAGCCATCGCTACTCAAACCCTAATACAAATCCCCGAACATAGGATGTAAAGTATTACGCTCTGTGCGGCTCGAACCTGTCTAAGTCCTTGTGTTCTTGTGTTACCATCAAGCTCACGGCTCTCCGATCCACCCCGCCTACAAATCTACTGCTTGGGGCTACCCTAGGCAGACTTGCCGGAGTGCAAATCCGACAATAATTGAGTCTAGTGTGATGCCAATGACTTCCAAAATGATAGTATATCATTAATTAACTTACATGATCCTCAAACCATTTAACAAATTCTTTCGGTTGCCTTTTCTGGATATCGATATCACGTACCCCTTGTTGCAGCAACAATTCCTTGTGCATGCTCTATGACAAAGCTTAAACATTATTAGGAATCAACATCGGTCAACATATACATAATATACATAAGGACAGAGTAGAACATATACGTACTTCACATAAGGCTCAACTTCTTCACAGTTATTCAGTACAAACCAAATTAGTTTGTCCATGAGATTGTCAGGGATGTATTTCATTTGATCCGCGCCAACAAGTCGAACACCATGCATGAATACAGAGATGTCACCATCTAATGGCCCTTCAAATTCAGGACATATGTCGACATCGTCCGTGTACATAGAACAAAATGCCAAGACTTCACTTTCTATGTAGCCTTCAGCAATTGATCCTTCAGGCCTGGCCCTATTACTTATAAAATTCTTCAATGTGCCAAGCCGCCGTTCAATCGGATACATCCAGCCATACTGTACAGGGCCTCTAAGCAGTGAAGGATGATTCGTGTGATCAGATCCTCTGACAGCAGCATCATCAGCAAGAACGTCGCGGCACTAGGATCTCCCATCGCGTCTAGTTCTATGCCCGATTCTTCTCCGTGATAACAAGGCCAATGTGCGCTTGATGATTCGCCTGGTTCCATTATTTCGCGGCACGGCGATGGGAGAAGAAGGCGGTGCGGCGGCCGGCGAGGGGGAGGGGAAGAAGAAAACCGCGGTGTTTGATGGGATATTTTGGGGAAGTGGGCACATATAGGCGACAAAGATAATTGCAGGGGAACTCGGTCACTTACATGTGGGGCCAGGCGAAAAGGATTCCTCCATCGACAGTTATCCCTTTCGTTTAGCCCTCCTCTAGTGGCCTCGTCGTCGTCTCGTCGATGACGCCGGAACTCATAGCGGCGAAGCGGCTTCCGTTGTCAACTCTGGAGGAGCTGCCAATCGACTTGGCGATTAAGATCGCAGGCCACCTCGCTGCAACCTCGAGATGTTTGGATTCTAGGTTTAATTTGTATCTATGCTGAGCTAACAATCCCAATCATGCGTAACTATTTTCGTTCGTAGTAACAATTGAACTGCAATTAATTAAAACAAGTACATTCATTAATATATATGTATAAGTCTTTATCTGTAGTCTATAGAATAAGTAATTCTGTAGCCGGGCACCATCCACCCCCGACCGGGTCCAGTCCAATCAACTCCGACCCCGCATCGTCCGCACACCCCGGCAGCCCGCATGACTCCAAGCAGCACGGCTCGGCTCTTCATATGCACCACTCAATCTTTATCTCTGCAACTGAAAATCTCTATATATCTCTTCTCTTACAATTAAAAAGATTAGAATGGGACAAAAATTTCGTGTAACAAATCACACCCCCGCACGCGAGTCTGCCATCCATCCGTCTGCCCACCGTCGCGAGTCTGCCTCCTTCCGCGCGTCTGCCCGCGTCTGTTTCCCGTCGGCCTCCCCTCCGCCAGCGCGTCTGCCTTCCGCGAGTCTGCCCCGCGCATCTCCCTTTCGCGTCGCTCGCCTGCGGAACCCTAGGCGCCACCTCCGCCCCCGTCATCAGCCCTCCCCTCCAATCCACTCGCACGCCCTCCACCGTCAATCTCGGTCTCGCGATTGCCCTCGCCGCCGCCGTCGCGTCCTCCTCCTCGACGATCCGTCGCCATCGTCACCGCCTCCCTGAACCCGGCGCTCTCGCCCTCTCCCACGCCATCGCCGCCTCCCCCGATCCGTCGCCGTCGTCACCGCCTCCCTCAAGCCAGCACCCTCGCCCTCGCCATCGCCGGCGACTCCCTGAAGATCCGCGACAATCTATCGGGGTCGTCACCGCCTCCCTCAAGCCGGTGCCGCGTCTCCCCCGAGCCGACGACTCCCTGACGATCCGCGCAAATCCGTCGCCGTCTGCCTTGCCCTCGCTCTGCCCCGATGCTCGGGCCGCTTGCCTCCCCACCGCGCCGCCGCGGTCGCACCATCCCACCGAGCCCCCACTTCCCTCCGCGCACGGCACGTTTGCCATCAACATCAAGCCAAGGCGAAAGCCCTCCCGTCGAGCGCCATCCATATCCACAGTCACGCGCGCGTCTGCGCTCTGATCCGTAGCGAAACACTGGCGGCAGGATTTGTTCGTTCTCCTAACTTCCATCTGCTTCTGATTTTTCTCTGCTGTTGCAGACGGAGGATGGTCGCTTGCAGTAGGCGGGCTCTCGATCCGGGGCGTCGGCGGCACGATGATGGTTTCCTTCGAGATTGATGACCGCAAGAGTAAGCTACCCCTCGTCCACCCACCCGCTTGGTTCCCTTTCTCGGTCGTTTGTGACTTTGTGAGACCGTCTGGTACTGCGTGTTCGTGAGATTCATTGGGATGGTAACCACACATCCAAATCATGATTATTATTATTCGCGGCCATCGGTACGAAAGCAGATTTTTCAGGTCCCAATAATTAGCCTGTCGTCCTACTGGATGAAGATTTCTCACCAATATTCATTGATGCGCTGCATGACCTTTTCTATCAGCTAGCATTTGTGTAGTGTTCAGTATACACATTCAGTACAACTGAGTATAGTAGACTTAGTATACGCATTCAGTACAACTGAGTATTGCTGTAGCTTTGCTTGGCTTCTTTGCAGAAAGATCATTGAGCCAGTAGGAACAACACCACGTGGAGCGCAGGGCTGCCAGGCTTGCCGACATCAAGCAGCAGAAGGCCTCCAGCGTCTCGCTAGCAAGGAGTTTAACCTGTCATTTGAATTTGGTGCACTCAGGTATGCCTTTATCATCTACGCTTACTGCCCCTAGCCAGTTCGATGTTTTGACTGCTTATCAAATGATGGACATGCTAATGTATCATTGAAAGTCGTTCATTCACATAGTTTGATTGTAGATTTTATTACAGATTATATTCAGAATTGTAGAATAACTCACTTTGTGCTGAGGTGCTGATTGTGTCTGATATATTATGATTGCAGTCAAGACTGCTAATCCACCTGCTTATTAGGAATTTCTCAGCGAGGAAGGAGCACAAGCCAGCACTACTGTTTTTTTCGCTGAACATAATATTAAGAGAGTTGAGTCACTTTGCCTACTGATTTTTTTTCCTCTTACAGAATATTTCTATGCTTTGTAAAGTTTTGTTTTAACATCATATGCTTCAATGGATTTCTTGACATGTGGGTGGTGGAGGTTGAGCAAACATCACTTTGCATTTTATCTGATCTGAGCCATTTCATTGTCATGATTTTGTTGTCATGTGAACACTGCAATGCCCAGAAGAATGCAAAGTATGGCCGGCCCGCGCCTTGTACTCAGATTTATGTATTGTGGATGAAAGTGATTTTCTTTTAATTAATCTACTAGACAAGTACCAATATTTTCATAGATTAGGAAGAATATTGTATGAGCAAATCTGCCTGTGGAGAGGCTCGCTCCTCGCTGTTTCGCAGTTCTATGCAGGCTAGCAGCAACAATACATCAATGTAAGCAAGACTTCCACACCCTGTGCACATATTTTATTCAGCTCCTAAAAGGCTAAACTATTTCTCTTGTTTCAGTCTAATACACGTAGCCTTGTCGAAATATATGGGTTTAATGCAGTTAATCAAATATTGTAGGTTCATGTTGCTGTTAGGTCATTTTGTTATCAGAAGTTTCTATTGATTAATCAAGCTTGACAATTTCTTGTGTGTACATAGAGTCATATGAAAATCTGAAAAACGGTGCCACTGTCATTATGGAAGAGATGATAAATGTGAGCTCAGCTTTCATGTTTAATTACTAGAGCTGTTCACGCGCCTGAGGTCCGAGTAGCTGCAAGCACTACCTAGGTTTGGGAGGACTTGATGAAACCTTCCTAATTGCATTGAGTGAGCTGAGTTTTTTATATTTTTTTAGTGTTTGACTGGGAGATAAACATTTTTAGAGCCCACCTAAATGGAGATCCAACGACTATCCAACTGTATTGGCTAACATTTGGTTTTGTAGTAGAGATTTTATTGCTGGTCTCAACATCTCTATTATATCACATCGATGACTTGTTTGTAACTAAGGTGCATGTTATGTCTGACTGGAGAATTGACTTCTACTTTTTGTATAATATGTTTTATTGTTTGGTTTGTGCATGTTTGCTTCTAACTTCTAAATTATTGAGATTCATTGTAAGTAATATGAAATTGTAGCGATATTTTTTTAAAACAGCAAATACATTAGCATTTTCTTCTCATTTGCGTAGCCTTTTTTTGGCATATGCTCATTCCTGCGGTTTTGTTCCTTTTATTGAAAGATGCATAAATTCATACATTGGTATGTATAGTCGATGATTCTTTCCTTATGTTTCATTTCATCACGTGATCTCAAAACATAGTTTTTCAGCGTGAGTCCGCTCCGCGTGCGTCCGCCTACCCCCGCGAGTGCCCCCCTGCCCGCGTACGTCTGCCTTCCCCGCGCGTCTGGATCTCCTGCAGGCCCCTCCCTCCGCCGCCGCCCTTTTGTTTGCACGGAGCGGAAGTGCGGAACCACGGGGTCCCCCATCCCCGTCGTCGCCTTCCGCGTCCGCCTCCGCACGCCGCCTACCCCGCTCGCGCGCTTCCTCACTCCGAGCCCAAGCGCCACCTTGGCCCTCTCGCGCGCGCGACACGCCGCCGCCGCCACCTCTGCTCGCCTGACCGGAGCAGGGCGCCGCCGACCGCCGGCCGATTTACCGTCTCCGTCGCTCGCCGGATCCATTTGGCCAGTCCTCGCGGCCTCCCCGCCGGTGCAGAGCCGCCACCACAGAGCAGCTTCGAAGCCGGTAGCTGCCGGCCGGATTCCGGCCAAATCCGCCCCCCTCCGCCATAGGTGAGCACACCCCTGAGTTCCCCTCCCTCTCCTCTCCCTTTTCCCCTCCTCTCTGGCATCCAAAATCCGCCCGGCCGCCGGCGAGCTCGTCAGCCAGAGGCCATGTCTGCCATGGCTAGGAGCGCCTGCGAACCCCCTCCTCTAATCTCTACCGGCAGAGCAACGGGGGCAGAGCCCCCATCCTATCAAGAGGAGTACTAGATGGATTTAGATAATTTCTGTATCCTCAATGATATGTTTCAGTTTTTCTGGTATGCTTCTAAAAGAATGAAGTATAGGTCAATAGGAGTTTGGAATCTGGATTTCCTCAGCTGCTTCTAAAAGAATGAAGTATAGGTCACTAGGAGTCCGAATCTGGATTTCCTCAGCTGCTGGACCACGGCATTGCATTTGGTGGCCATACAGCGGGGTTGCCATATCGAGGCGATAATCTGTTCCCAGCTACACCAGGCTGATTTGGCCTAGATGTCAATGCCCACATGCGAGCTGCAATTGTCAGCTTATGCAGGTGAAGCCTAGCTACCAGTAGCATAGGAAAAGGAAAAAAAGAAAAAAAGCCATAACTTTGTAAAAGACATGAGGCTGAGTAATATTCGTGGACCAGGCTATAGAGTAACCAGTTAGCATCACTACTCTTTTTATTGAAAAAGCATAACATTTTGGTCACTGTCACACTTAAGATCACAATGCCGACTATATAGGCTTATAAACAACCAGCTAGCACTCTCTTTTTTTAAGGATTTTTGTATGGTAAAGCCAGGACGTGAACTTAAGGGAAACAGCTCTACCCTGTACTAAATCACTATAGGCTGGGTGTTGTGGCGTGTAAAGCCGTTTACTCACTTGGTCTATGGTGACTGTACTGCCTTTTATTTGTTAATTTACTTGGCTGTTGGATTAGGGACTGTGTGTTGCATGTATTTTTCAGAGGTGTGCGTCGAAGCCCCGAAGTACCACTTTGCAACTTAGAATCATTTCTGCATAACTAGACTTCTGGTGGAACTGCTCAGATGCTTCACGCATGCTAGAAAGTTAGAAAACAATGTTGAGTAGAGTAGTAGTGCAGCATCTTTTTTTTTTCTGAGTAGAGTAAGAAAAGGTTTTTTGTCTCACACCAATCTGGTTGACAGTATTGATATTGAACTAATAGCTTGCTCTTTCAACATATTCCTCTATGTTGGATTTATCTTTCAAAATATTCACTTTTGAAGTGTTCCAGCTAACATGCATCAGCATATATGTTGCAGTGATTGCAACAGGTTTTAGGAGGGCCTGCAGAGGATGATGATTCACGTGCTGTGAGCGTGAGAGGGACTCTAGCCTTCTTGATCGTCTCAGGTAATAAGTTGGATTCTCGCTCTGGTCCAATGAGCAGTTCGACCTTTTGTTTCTGGGTTACACAGCTACCTCTGAAAATGCTTTCTTCTGATCCTTCGCTGGAATCTGCTATATTATGCTCGGTGGCATCTTTAGCGCTCATTGTGGTTGGTTGTTGTGTGTTTATCAGATGGAATTGTTTAGAAACATCTCTATTGTTCAGTTCATATGACAACTTCTACAAAAATAGTGCTCAACTTCTATTTCCACTCATGCAAGCAGTGCACATTCAACTCTCTCAGTATTACCTTCCATAGAGTTTCAGTTCTGTCTCCATTCCTCCTACGATGACGGTGCCGGCTCCGGCCTCCGCCCCCTCCCCGACAGCATGTCTGACTTCCTCATGGGCTCCGGCTTCCAGCACCTCCTCGACCAGCTCGCACAGATAATTACCAGGACATTTTGCTATTTCTCTCCACAATGGGATGGGATACACAATATAGTTTAGGGGCTCAAATGGCATGTCTTTTGATATAGAATGTAAGATTCAGATGAGAACTTTTGGGAGAGGCACCCTTCATTCTTGCTTATGTAACAATTGATAGCTTTATACAATAGTATTCTTCTATAGGTGAAATTGAGTCAGCTACCAATTTCTAAGTGAATGAGACTCACAATTTTTTCCCCAATATTTAAAACTATGAAGGAATGTCTGTTCCCATATGCATCCTGTTCCATGAGAAATTTATTTCTACTGGCTCCTTAATAGCTTTCATTAAACAACGAGTATGATAATTTGCAAATTATTATCGGTTACCGTCGCACCTGATCTGCTTCCCCGTCCGCCACTACCGCCGCACCGGAGCTGCTTCCCCATCCGCCACATCGGAGCTGCTTCCCCGCCGGCTACTACCGCCGCACCGGAGTTTCCACTTCGGCCACTACCGCCGCAAGGGATCTGCTTCCCCGTCTGCAATTACCGCCACACCGGATTTGCTACCCCTTCGACGACACCCGTCAACGTCGACGACGACCGTAGCATCGTAGCAACCACACCATCTTTGACGCACAGTTAGCCCGACGATTCACAATGGTTGCAACCCGAGGCCAGGCAGCAAGGGATATGCAAAATCCATCTACCTTCCGTGTGATTCTAGGTAGGAACACGATTTCGGATTGCATATTCCATTGGCTCTGCATTCTACTTCCAACATCCAAGCATAAATATGTAATCAACCTAGCTCCCTAACATTTCAAATCTGTTTCACACATGTTAGAACCTACACAAAGTGAACGGGATTGCCGTGAATACAAAATGCAACGACACACCTGCATCGGGGAGAATATAACAAAGTATTAGCGTAGAATATATTGTCTGCTATAAAAGCATCTCTTAATGCATTTTCTGGAAATAAACTACTTTAAACGGTCTGTGGTTCCAGGTAGGGACACATTCATCCACGGTTCGTGATTGGTGGTTCTAGCAAGCTCCCTAACACTTAAAATCTGTTTCACATATGTTAGAACCTACACAACGTGAACAGGTTGACCATGCTTACGAAATGGCACGGGAAGCCCGCATCATGGAGAATAACAGAGTATTGAAGGCGAGTGGATTGACTGAAATAAAGCAGCTCTTAGTACTGGAAGAAAAACAACTTCAATAGGTTGTAGTGAAGGCATCAAGGGGAGAAGATCTGGCAGTGATGCAGATTACATCCCTTAAGAAGAGGAGCCCGACAATAGAGATGATGATACGGATTTAGAGAAGGAGCGGACACCCCTACGAAATGAGGTGCATTTTCTATACTTGGTTGTGGGGCGGGGGATGCGTGAACTAGATATTTCCACTGCTTAAAAGTGCTTCCAATGCAGTGACTGCATATTTTCACTGCTTAAAAGTGCTTCTAATTTATTGACATGCTTACAAGTTATGCCTTTGAAATCTACAGGGCCCTAGGCGTAGGAAGGTGGGGACAACAAGTGTTGCCCTAGGTCTTGGAGGAAGACAATTCAAGAGGGTGAGGTTAGTCCCACCAACACATGTCACTCAGGAAACTTCATCAAGGATACAAAAAAGGCTGGATGTTGCAGGATGTCATGTGGGGCCGGACCTACACCAGGCGCCGTCGCGCCAGGGACGCTCGCCGCGCAGCAGAGCGCGCTGATCGCGCGCGCGAGGAGCAGGCCCAGCCAGCCACCAGTGGCTAGGAGGAAAGATAGGATTAGTTGCTCTTTTTAGTCCTTAATTCTAGGAGCCGATTGGCTCTAGGCAGTCCGGCCAAAGGCCTTATACTCTGTACCGAGACAATGGAAAGGGGAGGAGACATTACCATCTAATCTCTCTCTCTATCTTCTAAACCAAAGCCTACGGCAGAGGGGTAAGACCTCGCCGGAGAAGATGGATCACGACTACGAATTACGTAGTCGGGGTCCTGCTATCCGAGGGTTTGAGACCCTTGACAACCTGGTATCACGATCCCGGCGATCCTCCCCGTCGCGCTCCTTTTCCGCACCACCACCAGCCCCCGCATCGTCGTCCGTCGCGCCGTGCCCTGCTCCCGCCATGGCCGATTCCACCGATCTCAAGTCCCTGGCCGCGGCCCTTAAGTCGCTGCAGGAGTCCATCGCGGCCAACGCCAAGGCCATCGCCGCTCTCACCTCCGAGCGCTCCTCATCTTCGGGCACCAAGACGAGCTCCGGCGAGCACCACAACGACCAGCCGCCGAGATTCCAGAAGATGGATTTCCCACGGTACAATGGCAAGTTCGATCCACTGATCTTCATCAACCGCTGCAACTCCTTCCACCAGCAGCGCATCATGGAGGAGGAGAAGGTCTGGATGGCGTCATACAACCTCGAAGAGGGCGCTCAGCTGTGGTACATGCAGGTAAAAGCAAGATGAGGGCACACCATCTTGGCGGCGCTTCATCGAGCTGCTGCACCTGCGTTATGGGCCGCCGCTTCGTTCCGCCCCGCTGTTCGAGCTGGCGGACTGCAGGCGCACGGGGACGGTGGTGGACTACCAGGACCGCTTCCAGGCCCTCCTATCGCGCGCGGGGCGACTCGACGAGGCGCAACGCGTCCAGCTCTTCACGGGCGGTCTCCTGCCTCCACTGAGCCTCGCTGTGCAAATTCAAAACCCGCAGACTCTTTGCGGCGGCCATGAGCTTGGCTCGGCAGATGGAACTGATGGAGCAGTACACCGTCGCTCAACCCAAGACTGCACCCCGGGGACTTCTGCCGGTCCCTCCTCCACGTTCAGCAGCGGCCAAGGCCGCCCCACCGACGGTCACCATCGATGGACGTCCAGTCAAGCGCCTCTCGCCGGCGGAACAAGAGGAGCGCCGTCGCCTCGGCTTGTGCTACAACTGCGACGAGAAGTACACTCGCGGCCACAACAGGGTGTGCAAGCACCTCTTCCTTCTGGATGGAGCCGTCGAGGTCGACGATGCCGCAGACGACGAGGCCGCCGAGGACGAGGCCGTCGAGGAGTCTCCAGCCTACTCCCTCCACGCCGTGGCCGGCATACGCGCCCACGACTCTCCAGTTCCGCGTTCTGGTGGCCGGCGTGCCGCTGATCGCCCTCCTCGACACCGGCTCCATGCACAATTTCATCTCGGAGGACGCAGCGCAGTAGACCGGGCTATCCATCCAGAGCGGACGCGCCTCACTACGACCGTGGCCAACGGCGAGCGCGTCTCCTGCACCGGAGTGCTTCATTGCGCCGCGTTCACCATCGAGGGGGACCCGTTCGCTGCGGACCTCTTCGTCATGCCGCTGGCGGGCTACGATGCGGTCCTCGGGACCCAGTGGATGATCGGCCTGGGGCCCCTCACCTGGGACTTCACCGCCGGCACGCTGTCCTTCAGGCGCCGGGACAAGACGATCTGCTGGCGGGGCATCGCTGGACCGGATGTGCCCGCCCTCGTCGCCACCAGCACGGGCGCGCCGGCCTATCGCACGGACGCGCCGGCCCCCGTTGCCCCGAACGGGGAGCAGCCGCTGCTGGACGCGATCCTGGCCGCCTTCGATGACGTGTTCACGGAACCCCGCAGCCTGCCACCCCAGCGTGGCCGCGACCACACCATACACCTCCTGCAGGGCGCCTCGCCGGTTGCTGTTTGCCCATACCGATACCCGGTCGTGCACAAGGATGAGCTGGAGCGGCAGTGTGCCGCCATGAGGGAGCAAGGGCTCATCCGTCGCAGCACGTCGGCGTTTTCATCCCCGTCCTCCTCGTCAAGAAAGCCGACGGCTCGTGGCGATTCTGCGTCGACTACAGAGCTCTCAATGCCATCACCGTCAAGGACGCGTACCCGATCCCGGTGGTCGATGAACTGCTGGATGAGCTGCATGGCGCCAAGTTCTTCACCAAGCTGGACCTTCGCTCGGGCTACCACCAGGTCCACATGCGCCCCGCCGACATCGCAAAGACGGCGTTCCGCACTCATGACAGCCTTTACGAGTTCCTGGTGATGCCGTTCGGGTTGTGCAACGCCCCCACCACGTTCCAGGCCTTGATGAACGACATCCTTCGCATCTTCCTTCGCCGGTTTGTCCTGGTGTTTTTTGATGACATACTCATATACAGCTCCTCCTGGGTAGATCACCTGCGACACCTCCGTGCCGTCCTCCTCGTACTGCGGCACCACTAGCTCTTCGTCAAGCGTTCTAAGTGCGCTTTCAGAGTCGACTCCATCTCTTACCTCGGCCACATCATCAGCGTTGCGGGCGTCGCCATGGACCCAGCCAAGGTGCAAGCGGTCATGGACTGGCCCCAGCCGCGTTCGGCACGCGCGGTCCGTGGCTTCCTCGGCTTAGCGGGCTACTACTGCAAGTTCGTCCACGACTACGGCATCATCGCCGCGCCCCTCACGGCGCTCACCAAGAAGGACAGGTTCAGCTGGACCGAGGAGGCTGTAGCTGCGTTCCTGGAACTCAAGCGTGTCGTCACGTCCGCTCCGGTACTCGCCCTACCGGACTTCGACAGGCCGTTCGTTGTCGAGTGCGACGCGTCCACATACGGGTTCGACGCGGTGCTTCTCCAGGACAAGCACCCGCTGGCCTTCTTCAGCCGGCCCGTGGCGCCCCGTCACTGCGCCCTCACCGCCTACGAGCGGGAGCTGATCGGCCTCGTCCTTGCCATTCGTCATTGGCGACCATACCTATGGGGCCGTGGTTCGTGGTGCGCACTGACCATTTCAGCCTCAAGTACCTCCTCGACCAGCGCCTGGCGACGATCCCACAGCATCACTGGGTGGGCAAGCTCCTCGGCTTCGACTTCACGGTAGAGTACAAGCCGGGCGCCTCCAACACAGTGGCGGACGCCCTGTCCCGCCGCGATACGGAGGAGGGGGCGGTGCTGGCTGTTTTGGTGCCCCGCTTCAACTATATCGAGCGTCTTCGTCAGGCTCAGTCCACGGATCCCGCTCTAGTCGCCACTCGTGACGCGATCCTAGCTAGCTCCAAGGGGGCGCCGTGGGGTCTGTGTGACGGTATGGTCACCTTCGACTCCCGCCTCTACATCCCACCGTCATCCCCACTGCTCCAGGAGGTGCTGGCTGCCGTCCACGCGTACGGCCACGAGGGGGTCCAGTGTACCCTGCATAGGCTCCGCCTCGACTTCCACTTCCCCGACATGCGCCGCGTGGTCCAGGACTTCGTCCGCGCTTGTGACACGTGCCAGCGGTACAAGTCCGAGCACCTCCACCCTGCCGGCCTTCTTCTACCCCTGCCGGTCCCGACGACGGTGTGGGCGGACATCGGCCTAGACTTCGTGGAGGCTCTTCCCCGTGTGGGCGGGAAGTCAGTGATCTTGACGGTGGTGGACCGCTTCAGCAAGTATTGTCATTTCATCCCGTTGGCTCACCCATATTCTGTAGAGACTGTGGCACAGGCTTTCTTCGCGGACATTGTTCGCCTACATGGTGTTCCCCAGTCCATGGTGTCGGACCGGGACCCCGTGTTCACCTCCATGTTTTGGCGAGAGCTCATGCGGCTCATGGGCACTAAGCTCCATATGACGACCGCATGCCACCCCTAGTCTGATGGCCAAACCGAGGCGACGAACCGCGTCATCGTCATGTACCTGCGTTGCTTCACCGGCGATCGGCCACGACAATGGGTGCGCTGGCTTCCGTGGGCCGAGTACGTCTACAACACCGCCTACCAGACGTCGTTGCGGGACACGCCCTTCAGGGTGGTCTACGGCCGCGACCCCCCCCGCCCTCCACCATCCGGTCTTATGAACCGGGTGAGACTCGAGTGGCTGCCGTCGCGCGGAACATTGCAGACCGGAAGGAGTTCCTGGCAGACGTCCGCTGTCGCCTGGAGCAGGCGCAGGCCGTCCACAAGAAGCACTACGACAAGCTGCACCACGCAGTCTCTTATGCAGTGGGTGATTTGGTGCTCCTGCGTCTTCGGCATCGCGCTCCGGCCTCCTTGCCCCAGGTCACCAAGGGCAAGCTGAAGCCCCGATACTACGGGCCGTACTGCATCGTCGAGCTCATCAACCCCGTCGCCGTTCGCCTCGAGCTGCCTCCGCGTGCCAAGCTGCATGATGTGTTTCATGTGGGACTTCTCAAGAAGTTCGTGGGGCCGGTTCCGGCTGTTCTACCTGCCTTGCCGACCACTCACCATGGCGCCGTTGAGCCTGAGCCAGAACACATCGCACGCTCGCGTCTGGCCCGCAGTGTTCAGCAGGTACTCGTCCACTGGAAGGGCGAAACAGCAGCTTCAGCCACATGGGAGGACCTCGACACCTTCCGGGAGCGTTATCCGGCGTTCCAGCTCGAGGACAAGCTGGATCTCGAGGGGGGGAGAGATGTCATGTGGGGTCGGACCTACACCAAGTGCCGTCGCGCTAGGGACGCTCGCCGCGCAGCGGAGCGCGCTTACCGCACGCGCGAGGAGCAGGCCCAGCCAGCCGCCAGTGGCTAGGAGGAAAAATAGGATTAGTTGCTCTTTTTAGTCCTTAATTCTAGGAGCCGATTGGCTCTAGGCAGTCCGGCCAAAGGCCTTATACTCTGTACCGAGACAATGGAAAGGGAGGAGACATTACCATCTAATCTCTCTCTCTATCTTCTAAACCAAAGCCTACGGCAGAGGGGTAAGACCTCGCCGGAGAAGACGGATCACGACTACGAATTACGTAGTCGGGGTCCTGCTATCCGAGGGTTTGAGACCCTTGACACAGGAGCACCTCAACGGCCTGTGCATGAAAGGTTGCAGCAAATTGCAGAAAACAGTTGTGGTGGTCACAATGCTGTGCAGGAAGAATCGCCAGTAGTACCAGAAAACACTACCAGTAATGAGCACTTGAATGGTTGTTCAAGTCCTTTCAGAGACTGGGCACGATGTGAAGATGATGGTAATGCCATCATTGAAGATGAAGGTTGGTTCGTTGACCCTAAAGCTTTTTAGCATTCATGGTTTCATATTTGATGAATGATGAGAATTTGAATGAAATCTCTGCAACACCTACACAAAGAGGTGGCCCAAGGAAGGCGAGGCAAGCAACACATGGAATTTTGCCTGACAGGATGAACAAAGCGATGGGGACAAGGATGCGCATCTCTGTTCTTGAGGGGAACAAAAGGCCCGATGTTCCGGTGCAAGCTGCCAAGTTTTCATTAGAGGCTCGTGTTACTGTTAGGTCTCAAGTTCCTATTTTGACCTATTGGAAAGAATACAAAGTACAGCCTGAACTTTTTGATGGCTTCGTGGGAAGGCTATCTGTGAGTGCCTATCTACTAGTCCTTGTTGTACATTCAACTCTTACATGGCCCTTGTGTAAGTCTAATTTGGATACTAATCACCAAGGAAGGTTAGCAATTAACACTAAGCAACAGCTAACAACAGATGCTTGTAGTAGTGTGTTCCAGAAATCCATACGGCAGACGCGGTATAAGTTGAAGCAGAAATACTTTGTTGGCGTCCCTACAAATGAGATCAGCACAACCTCTCCTGTCTCCATCATGACTGATGCACAGTGATGCCAACTTGATGACAAGTGGTCAAATGCACACCACAAGGTAATTTCCTTTCATGTGTTTTCCTGTCTCCAACATGACTGATGCACAGCGGTGTAAAGTTATGATGGAGACTAACACACACATCTCATGCAGGAGGTTTCTGAGCAGAACAAGCGAAACTGGGGTAGAGTCTTGTTACCTTCAGCAACAGGATTACGCTGCTATGTTGCGCAGTTGCATTCATATGTAAGTGTCAACACGCTTCTAATGTAACCTCTTCATTCTTCTGCTTCCCATTATTCTTGCACTTCCGCCTATTTCTCGTGGCAAGTCCCATTATTCTTTAAGTTTGATTCATGCGGTGCTCTGGCGGTGCACAAACATCATGGGGAAGCGGCAGCGAAGGAGATCAGCGGCGATTTGAGAGCTCGGGGTGGAGGCGGCGCTGCGGTAGTGCTGCAGAGCGGCGCAGTGGTGGCGGGTCGGAGCACAGGATGGCAAAGCAGGGGCTCGGCGCAGCTTTTATAGGCCGAGGGAGGGGGATAGGGAAGGGTCGGGCTGGGAGGGGGCGGAGCTTGGTGGCCGGACACCAATGGAGGTCGTGAAGGAGGGGGTAACGGAAGAGAGGAGGCTAGGGGATTGTGGCGGCACACTTCATGGCAATGAAGAGGGCGCCGCAGAGAAAGCGGAGCGGAAGTGCGGCTTGGAGGAAACGGCCGGGAATGTGGAGCGTGCGGCGGCCATGGGGAGCTGGGCGGCCGGAGGTGGAAGGAGGAGCTGATAGGTGGGCTCGGGGTGTCGAAGAGAGAGAGAGAGGAGGCGGATTAGGCCGGAGTGGCGAGCTAGGCGAGTGGGGAAGGAAGGGAGGACAGAAAGAGAGAGGGAGAGCTGGGCTGGGGTTGGGCTGCGCGGGAGAAAAGAGAGAAGGAGAGAGGTCGTGGTTTCAAAATTTTAAATTTTGAATTTTACGGGGGAGATTCAAATTTTGTTTACCATGGCATAAAGGATCATCAACTCATCGTTGCGCACGACTCGAAAATCACCTCTTGGAAAGAGAGTGATAGCAAGCCATTTGTGCATCAAACGAAGAGTCAGATTTTGAATGTCATTGCACCGAGGTGCAAACTTGCCATGAACAACTTGACCCGAAATCAAACCCCAAAATTCATGACAATTAAAACTGCGGCAAGCGAGTTCAAGAGAAACTGGCAAGCGTTTGTTAAAATCAAGGTGGTGACTCAACATTTTCCAAGTAAGATAATACTCTTTTTCGAAAAGCCGAAAGCAAACACCGTCATCCACCTCTTGAAGAGTGCAAAGAAACTGAATGGTGAGGAGTCGAGAACCATACTCCTCAACGGGCACGAACTCTTCCCAACCGACTGCATGCCAAACATTAGCAAAGTCAAGATCCATACCTATTTTTGCAAGGAGTTCCGGGTCGAACGCTTTGGTGTGACCAAGTCTTTGGCGCTTGAGGATGGCGTAGGCTTGGCGCTCGCGGTCGCTGCGCAAGTCGAGGTATGGGGCATCATTTTCGTCTATCTCCATGTCCTCAGCTTGCACTTCTGCTTGCACATCTTCTTGTTCTCCTTGTTCTTCGTAGTCCATCATGCTCGGGGTCGGAGTTTCCTCTGAAGCGTGATGGGAGCTTGAGCCACCTCGGGAATGAGATGAGCTTGCTCCCGACATTTTCTTGAGCGCACCAGAGAGCTTCCGTCCCACGCCCTTCATGCTTGAACACGAGAACAAACAAGAACAACTCGATTCGGGTTATGTTAGTGAAATTGCAATGGAGATTCTTACCGAACGTTGTTCCTTCGAATCAGGGTTCTTTCTTGCAGTAAAGAAATGAGAGAGAGAGATTTCTTGAATCCAAACTTGAGTAAAATTCCAATGAAAACCTGAGAGTAAAGAGTGTGAGGGAGTGAGTGAAAGAAATAAAGTGTGAGTGCTTCACCCATCTCTCTCGACCTCTATTAAAAGAGCAATGGCCGGGAACACTTGAGGAGAGGCCGGGCATAACGGCTAGGAGCCGTTGGAGGAAGTGGGGCCCAGAAGCCGTTGTGGTGGGGTCGGCCGACTCAGGGGTGTGGCCGCACCCTGGGTGGCACCCCAGGCTGACAGCCTGGGCCCACAGCTCCCCAACGGTAACTTGCTTTTGAATATTTGGTGCTTGGTCCAGTTTTGCTCCGAGAAGATGTTCAAATAAATTTTTCAAAGGAATTTATGCTCGGAAATATTTTTTTGGGATTTTTGTGAAAGGAGAAAATTTCTAGAAAAATTCCAGCATGCAAGAGAATTTTGGAAAATTAAACATGCAGTGGGAAAAATCAAATCGGGTGAAAAATCAAATTGTGGGAAAAATCAAATATGGGATAAACACCAATTTACCTTTGGCAAGGGCTTATTGTTTAAAGTCCGACCAGCAAGACATTTCTCCTAAGTTACTTACCGTTTGTTGCCACATCCGTCCTGGGAGAGGCAGAGCCGGATGTCGAGACTTCTTTTACTTTCCACACCTTCTTGATTTTCTAAGTTCTTGATGGTGTGGTGTGTGTTTGTCGGATGCCTTGTGCTTTTGGTCCATTCTTGATTCTGACCATACAGCATTGTTCTCTTTTGGGCTGAAATGAGAACTTTTCTTCCTTGCCGTTGATGTTGAAGCGGATTTCTCCTGCTCCCACATCGATCTGTGCCCCGGCAGTGCTCAGGAATGGCTGCCCAAGAATGAGTGGCGTTTCTTTGGATGTTTCCATGTTGAGCACCACGAAGTCAATAGGGATGAAGTACTTTCTGACTCTCACCGGAATGTCTTCTACAATTCCTTCTGGATAGCGGACTGAGGAGTCAGCTAGCTGAAGGTGCATCGGTGTCGATGTGAGGTGCGTGAAGTTCAGCTTGTCAAAGATGATCTTGGGCATTACGCTCACGCTGGCCCCAAGGTCGCACAAGGCATGGTCGAAGTGGTGTGCCCCGATCGAGCAGGTTATTGTTGGGCACCCTGGGTCTGTTTTCTTCTCAGGAAGTTGATTGAGTATGGCTGCGCTACACTCTTCTGTGAGCTTGACAACTTCTGTGGTGGGGAGCGGTCGCTTGTTGTTGATGATGTCCTTGATGTAGCGAGCGTATGTTGGTACATGCATTACGTCCAACAAGGGGATGTTAACATGTATCTTCTGGAACATCTCAACGAAACGAGCGAATTGCTCGTCCACCGCCGTTTTTCGGTTACGAGTAGAAAACAGCAAGAAGCTTGTATCAACAAATTCTTGTGGGGTCGTTTCTTTCTCGGGCCCCTTGTCTTCCTCCTGATCTGAGGGTCCTTCTTCTTCTTGCAATCCTGTTATCTTCCCTGCATGGTTAGGGTGCGGTGGATCACGAGTGGATTTACCACCCCTCGTGGTCACCGCATTTACCTTTTCGGAAGTAGGAACGACAACAGCGATTTGCACAAGTTGAGTTTAGATCATTTTATTAAAACTTAATTGGTTCTTGAGAGCAGAAAAAAGAGTTTCAACTTTGATATTTAAATTCTCGAGTTTTATCATTGGCAGCAAGCTTTTTGTTTATAGATTCGTTAATTTTAACTTGGCCAAGAACAAGAACTTTTATGGAGGGTTGGTTCGAATTGAAATTTGAGTTATAGTTGTTACCTCCTCCTTGGTAGGGCGGCCTTGATTGGTTCCACCCTTGTCCTCCTTGTGGACGGTAGCCGTTATTGTTGTTCACGTACGCTACGTCTTCGCGAGTCTCGGGGCAGTCATTCCCCGAGTGTCCACCATTGCCACAGACTTCGCACGCGGAGTGCGAGTCTATGGCTTGAGCGTAGTTGTTCATACGCTCCTTGAATTGCGCCCTTTCGTCGAGGCGCTTCAGTAGGAGGTCCATTTTGGCGGAGAGCATGTCGACTTCCTTCACTGTGTGCATTCCGCCTTTACTTTTGGGCTGGGAACGTTCCTTGTTCCAGCCCTGATTGGAGACCATCTTCTCAACCAGCGCATTTGCTTTGAAGATCGTGAGGTCGAGGAAGGCTCCTCCAGCAGCGGCATCTATGTGGGCTCTTGAAGTTGGAGTTAGCCCGTTGTAGAAGCTTTGGAGCACGAGCCACTCGTCCATCCCATGATGAGGACAAGCGAGTATGTATTCTTGCAATCTCTCCCAAGCTTTGGGGATTGACTCCATCCCCGTCTGCTAGAAACTAGATATCTTTCCGCGTAAGGCATTGGTCTTGCCCAGCGGAAAGAACTTGGCGAGGAATGCCGTGGAACACTTGTCCCACGTACTGACGGCTTCTTTGTTCTTGTAGAACCATTGTTTCGCCTTCCCCAGCAGGGAGAAGGGAAACAAACGAAGTCTGATGGTGTCAGTCTCAGTGCCCCGTATGGTGACGGTCTCACATAACTCCAGGAAGTTCTAGAGGTGGGCGTTGGCATCCTCGTTCGGCTTGCCACAAAACGGGCTAGCCTGCACCATATTTATGAGGCTGGACTTGAGCTCGAAGTTCACGTCCCCAACATTGATGTTGGGTCCAGTCGCCACATTGGCGGCGGAGGGGACAGAGAAATCGCGAAGAGTCTTCTCAGCCATGGGTTCGGTTGAGGTTGTTGGTGCTGGAAGTACTGGTTCGCTTGCCGAAAGAATGACTTGAGGAGGGACGACGCGAGGTCGGACCCTTCTCACGAGCTTCTCGGGATTTTCAACGAAATTTCTTGGCAAGGAGAAACCAGTCATACACTATCCTATTTTCATCCAATTCAGGAGAAAACACAAAGCAACATTAGCCTGAATAAGCTACAGCTATTTCTTAGACACAGTGCCATGATCATGTACAAGTAAATCTTTTTAATCAATGTCACTCCCCGGCAATGGCGCCAGAAATGCTTGTTAGCATTTCTTAACGTCACCACTAGGAACGGGGGTGTTAGTCCCATCCCTAGCAGTGGCACCAAGAAACGCCGAGTGGTATGTCTTAACGATTACAGAAAAGTATCCGCAAGGGCACGGATATACCGTTGTAGCATTTCACCCGGTGAGTATTCGGGTATAGTTATTTATATTTGTCACACCCTAAAATTATTGGATTTCAGGATGTGATTAGAAAAAAAAATAAAGCAATGATTTTCTCATAATTATATAAAAATTTCAACATTTATTTTCTTTACAAAGAATTTAGTATAGGAAAAATAAATAATTGTCTTTGAATTAAATAAAATGGTTTTATGTATGTTGCATTCATGTCGTTGCATTGGTTTTTGTTTGTTAGCGTGTTTGAGTTTGCAAAATAGAAATACCCAAAAACCACCCTAAAATCTCTTTTTTCTCTTCCCTATCTCTTTTGGCCCATCACATCTCTCTCTCTCGTTCCCCTCTTTCAGCCCAGCCCAGAACCCCCTCCTCTTTTTCTTCCCAGCCCGGCCCAAACCTCTCTCTTCTCCTTTTCCTTTTCTCTTCCCGCGGCCCAAAACCCAGCCGGCCCAACCCGTCCCTCTCTCCCTCCCCCTCCCCCTCTCTCACTGCCACCGTGCACCCACATGTCGGCACCACCCCCTTCCTCCCGCTCCCACCTTCCTTCTTGCGTCGCTAGCGCCTTCCTTTCTCCCCCCTCCTCGCCGCAAATCCTGCTCGTGCCCGCGCCCGCGCTCATCGCCCGCGCCTCCTCTCCTTCCTTTCCTACGACGCCTGCTTGCCATAATGGTCGTGGCACGCGCCCCCCGGACGACCAGCCCCCATTACGCCCGCGGCAATCACGGCCGCCATCTCCGGCCGCCGCGTGAGCCGCCGCCTACCTTCCCCGGCCGCTCCGCCTCCTCTCACCCCTATAAAACCAACGCCTGAACCCCTGCTCCTCCTCTTCCACTCTTGCTGCACCGCACGCCTGAGCCCCGCTGCTCTGCACCTCCATTTCACCCGAGCCAAGCTCTCCGTCGCCGCCGCGCTGTCGACCCGCCGTCTCGCCGCCCCTCTGTCGACTGCGACTGTCGCCGGAGCCCCACCTCGGACCCAGCGCCGTCGTCGTCCACTCCTTCCCCTCCGCACCGTCGCACCCCGCCAGAAATCGCTCGCCAGAGCGAACATCGCCGCCCGAACCGCATCTCTCTGTTGACTCGCCGTTCCGCCGTTTCCCCGACATCTTCAACCCTCGCAGGACCTTCGCAAGGAAGTAAGCACCGCGCCGCCCCCTTTTCCCCTCTGTTTCTCGCACTGTCGCGACCCCAATTGCTCACTGGAGCTCTAGCTCTGCCCGTCAGCGTGGCCGCCAGTCTCCGGCTACCGCACGGCCGTCCTGTGGCCCCCACTACCTTTGCTGTGCCGCCCTCTCCATCCCCGGCTAGAACCCGTCCCAAACCGAGCCCCAGAGCACCATTTCGGACAACTCCGGTGAGGCGCCTCCGTCTCCGCTCGCCGCCGGCGCACAGCGCCGCCTACCAAGCCGACCCGAGCCGCCCCAACCATCACCCTGCCGTCCGATCCAGATCCAAGGGCCTAGATCGGATCGGAGCCGAGCCTTAGCCGCCAAGCCACGCCCGAGACGAGCCGCACAGCCACCGCCGTCGGATCGTGATCCAACGAATCAGATCCGCCCGACCGAGCCTAACCCTAGCCGCCTCTAGAACCTTTGCAGAAAACCCCCTAGGTTTTCTAGAAATCAACCCGCGGTCCCGTTCTATTAAAAAGTAATTAGATTTAAGTCCTTTCTTTTCTGTTTAGGCCCCTGACCTTTCTAGAATAAGTAACCACCATCCAGGACCTCCAGTTTTGCACCCAAGGCCCTCTGTTTAAGGTTTAATTATGTTTTAGCCCCTGGTTTCTTCTGATCTAACCCCTGGAAGTTCAAACCTCTCGCAGTTAGGTCCCTGGATCACTATTTTAGCCATATCTTCATCGTTTCAACTCCGCTTTCCGCGTTTCTGGCGCTCTTGTAACCATAGCAGCGAGCCTTATCCTTTAGCACGCTCTTTTAAAAGCTTTTGTTTTGTGATTGGTGTATTGTTCTTAGCTGTATTTGTTTGTTGTTTTGTATGTTTGTGCTCGATGTTTGCTTCGACTAGAAGGATCGCTGTTGAAGCTTGGAGACCAAGGGTTCCAAGTGAGCAAGAGTTGAAGAGCAGTAAGAGTAGCTTTTCATTGGAAAAAGGCAAGTGACCCCAACCATCCTTCTACCTATGCTTTATTACAAGAATACTATGAATTAATTGGAACATGGAGAACCACCCAAGAAAACAGTGCAACCACAATACTATATGGCTCTGGTCTTGGCTAAATAATTAGAAACTCTGGCTTGTGATGATCTTACCGAAAGGGCAAGAGGGGAGTACGTAAGATGGGGTGTAGCTCGGTCCTCTTGGGGTAGTAGCCTTTACTAAGGTACTAACCATTAGGGAGGGTTATGACCACTGCGGCCTGAAATCTTAGCGGATTGTCACAAGTTAGGGAATCTTTGTAAACGCCTTGTAGCGTCCCTATGCAACCACACCTTAGAAGTGTGGTATTGTGCCTGGCTAGCACAGCATGGTTGGGTCCAAAGTTCTGCTGAACTTTTACGCGACTTGTGGGGAAAGTGTACAACCTCTGCAAAGTGTAAAACTGTTATAACAGCCGTGCTCACGGTTAAGAGCGGCTTGGACCCTCACATGATTAATAAACTTAAAGATGGATTTAAATCGTTACTCTGGTTATTTCTTGTGGCCTTGCTGAGTACCAACCATAAGTGTACTCACCCTTGCTAACCGTTGCTCAGAAGAAGAAGGTGTGAAGGCTACTGAAGATGATGAAGAGTTCTAGGCGTACGCAACCCCCAGTCGTTTGCCTGTGAAGTTTGGAGCCTTCGTTTCTATGTTAAGCGTATATCTCTGATAGTCTTGTAAGTCCTTATTTATGTTTCTTTACGTGATACTATTGCTGTTATTCACTGGTGATGTCACTATATGTATGAAACTTGATCCTGGCGTACATATAGTTATGCATTCGGTTTTGTCTTTAAACCGGGTGTGACAATATTTTCCCAAAGGAGGGCATGATTGTAAAGATTTTACTTGGTACAAGAGCAAGAAGATATGAGTAAGTCATAGACTATAGCATAAACAAGCTAAGTCATGATAAAAGATATGAATAGGGGTAATGTGACACACACACGGGCCAAGCTCAGAATAAAGAATGAACGAATAAACCTATGTGTTAGTGGGAGCAAAGGCATACAAGGGGGTCCTATTAGCATCTATTCATACAAGCAAAGGTTACACTCTAAACATGCTTAGAACTGCAGGTGCCGGGAAAATAGGGACAACAGGGAGAATGTCCCGTCCCGGAGTATATCCAGGACGTTACATCTTTGCATGAACTCCTACCCCGAACCCGAACGTGGGGGACTTCACTAACCATGACAGAACGTCATGGAGGACCAACAGAGCTGTCACCTTCTGCGACCTACCCCTGCAATACCGTGGAGCACGGGCATATCCGAAGGATCCCGCATACCCGAGCACCACGCACGTGTATGAGGTCACTACCTTAGTGTCCCCGAGTCTCCCACCCTTCGGATGGACAAGTAAAACACTAAGGCAAGCCTGAAGGCACGACGAACCGTTATCCTTACCCAGATCATCTGGCCTAAGCATATAGAGAGTATAACTGATGAAGCAACAAGCTAAGGCATGACATATTACCAAGATAGCATAATAGGCATGAGCATGATAGACTATCAAGATAACATAACAACCAAAGCTCACCTCTAAAATATGAATAAGATACCGACAAGTTGAATACAAACCCATACCAAGGACCTAGGATTGCTCTCCGATCCCAAGGACGATTGGATTCGCTAAGAGAGGTTCTAGACTAGCTCCACTACCCTAAGGATTACAAGTCACAAGTGAGAGTAGAGAGAATGGCTCCAAGTATGGTGTGTTGAATGAGAAGGGGAGGGCTCCTTTTATAGCTCTTGAGGTCGGTTCCTGCCATCTCCCCACATGGAAACATCTGCAACCGACTTGTAGAGGATAGGATCGAATCTCCCGCCAAACCTCACCTGGACTGCTTCCAGTCCAGGTTCGGCCGCACCAGGGGGTCGGCCGACCCCCTGGCACCGCCTTTCGGCACCGCCTTCGCCTAGGTGACTGCTTGGTGGGTCCTCTGCGCTGTGGGATGTGTTTCCTATTTTTGTACGTCGGTTGGCTATGTCATGTGGGCGTTCTCTTGGGTGTGTGACGTAGGATGCGATCTTCTGTGGTTTCTGTTGCGTCTTCTTGTTCGTTCTTATTTCGCACTTGCATCCCTGAAATGATAAATTCTCCAAAACAACTGTGGAGCTAGGTTAGTTATAAAAATATGTGAGTAAGAGACATGGTTTTCCTTTGCTTGTGCTTATCGTTGACGGTCGGATTTGGCATTTAAGGACCGTCAACAGTAGGGCAGGAAGACCAATACTAATATGAGTCTTCCTTAGTTTAGTTAGTTAGGGCGCTAGGATCAAGTTTTATTTCCTTTCGATTAGTTTGTTTCATCTCAGTTTGTTTTCATCATTGTAAGCGCCCCTATTTATTTTAAATAAAAATTAACTTTGGCTCCTCGGTGTTAATGCCAGCAGAGGCCCTTTGCATTTCACCTTTTGCTTTGATTGAATAAAGACAGGTTCAAGAACAAGTGTGGGGGAGATTCTCGCTACAGATTCACACACGCTACACCCCCACGACTCATGTGCACCACATGATGGATTCGTACGTTAACGACCACTCAACATCGTCTCATTCCTATCCCACGGTTTTCACATCCTCACGCATTTTCTTCCTGTTCTCTGAGTTTGGAACATGATATCAAATGCCTAATCTAAAATGGTTAAAACTCATGAGAAATCTGTTGTGCCGCTGTTTGGTTTGTGCATTAGCTTTATTCTTTTACCATGCTTGAAATTTGTGAACCACCGGTTAGGGAATCCATGAGGCTTAAGTTGTTGATTGATGAGATAAGGGTTTGATGCAAGTCTCCATACCTGTTTCTCTTGTTAACTTGGGAATCCTTTATTTTGAAAAACAAAAATATAAATATACCATGGTCTGCATACCCTTCTACTTACCAAAGCCAGATGCAGTTACTCATTACCATAAAAACCCCACATACATGTGTCTTGTTGTTACATTGAGCTCTATCAAATGTTTTGACCGAAGTGAGATCTGTTTCATTGTTTATTTGATCAAGAGACACGCACATGGGTTAATCTCAGCACTTGAGGTTAACCATCATCCATCATCATCAAAATAAAGATACTCTCGAAGGTATATGATCAGTCTCCAAAGACCCCTATTGAAAAAAAGAGAAAGAGAGAAAAGATGGCATGCCAAAGATGCATGACCCAACAAAAAAAGAGAAAGAGGGGACATGAGAAGGAGAGATCAATACCAAAAGAGTTCATGACCACCGCACATGCACTCTCTTGATCAAGCAGGTGAATTATACATTATCTCCATGGATCCACCCTTTGATGTTGCAACAGATGTACCACAAGAGCGCACTCGTATATCTCCTACTAAGCTCCACTTCAACTATATATATAAGAAAAGGAGAGAGGGTTACAACTTTGAGTGACTAAGGGTTCTGCAAAAAGGGTAAGACCATGGAATATTTTCTTCTTTGAGAATAACACTCCAAAAATTCCCAAAGGCAGCAGGTGAGCAGAGAAGGACACTTGAGTCATCACCGTTCCATCCTTCAACCGCCCGCAACATAATGGTAGACACTTCAAGGTTCGTGAATAAAGGTAAGAATTTAGAATAACTTTTATGCAAAAACCTTGCCAGAGCGGCTGTTCCGCCTTGGTTCTTTTGCCTTCACTCTAGGACGAGCAAAGGGCCAAGTGTGGGGTATCTTGTTGACACTCGCTACGTTCCACATTTCGACTGTCAAACCATGCATAAAAGTAACATTTATCCAAAGATCAACACTAGAATAGGGCGTTTACTAATGAATTTCACAAGTGCGGGTTGATTTCTGTATGCAGGAAAATACAGGGCGAAAATGCAGGAAATAAGCAAGCAAGATTCAAGGCGTAAAATTAGAATGCGCCTTTCAGCATCGCATGGACAAGATAGGCCCACCAGAGCAAGGAACTCAAATAAGGCCTGGTCCACTCATCTACCAGCACCCCTAGGATCCACGTGTCAGCACCCTGGACAAAGTTGAAGTCGGTTGGTGACCAACCTGGTTCGGCTGAACCAGGTGGGTCGGCCGAACCAGGAAGGCCACCACCGCCTTACGTGTTGCACGTGGAGGCTCCTCATTGGTCCTTGATGTCGGTTTGGGCAGGCAGCGCTCGTTTCACGGCCGGAGCATCCCTCACTCACCCCTATAAATACAAGGAGGGGTGCTTCTAAGAGAGACACACATTCACATCCCTCTCAAATTCCTCTTGGAGTTTTCTCTTGTATACATGAGTGCTAGGCTCATCTCTACAGGTGATTAGAGATAGGGAGAGAGTGGGGAGGAGTTCGGGGAAGTGCCGGGTCTGTCGGCACTCTTCTCCAGCTTGTACCTCGACGGATGCTTATCAATCCAAGTAAGTGTTCATGACTTCCTATGAGCTTAGTTTCTTAGTTAAGTTATAGTTCTAGTTCTCTAGTTGTTTTACCGGATCAGTAGTTCACTAGTTTACAGTGGGTGTTCTAGCTTAAGGCCATAGGCTATATTAGTAACGATAGTGTAGACGTGGTGTCTAGACTAGACTTACCTGTTGGTTGTGGTATATCCTATTGTTAGATGAGGTAGGTAGCAGGTGGTGACAACCCTGTCTATCCAGCGTAACCCTCCCTGTTCGGGTATATCCCAGTGCCGTATTATTGGAGTTAGCAGGTCAACACCTGTGGGAAGCCAGTATCCCAACGTGAACAACTAGGACAATTCTATCTTATCTCTGAAACTCAGCCATAGGATCCTTTCTTCTCTCACCTCTAGTGGGTGTGGTGTCCTTGGACGAACCTAAACAGTTGAGTAGATACACACGTTCCTCAGTGGATATGATACCCTTGGAATACTCCTGAGTGAAAGCTACAACGGTATCCGTACGCTTGCGGATTTATTTCGTGACACTAGCAAACGTCAATAACCCCCTATTATTTCCTGTAATACCTCAGCATGTTCAACTTGCAACGCCTATCAGCTTGGCAAGAACACACAGCCGCTCTTTTCTTCTTCTACCTCTAGCACTTTTGCTCCTTTCGAATTCATTCCTTGTGATGTCTAGACTCCCCTATTTTAAGTGTTCTTGGTGCTCTTATTACTTGGTGCTTCTCGATGATTTCACTCATTACTGTTGAACCTACAGTCATCAGCGCAGGTCCAACGTTTATCAGCACATAGTTGATTTCTTCAACTACATCTCCACGCAGTTCGGCTTGCCCATCAAGTGCCTACAAGCAGACAATGGCACATTTTTTGTCAACCATGCTACTACGTCCTTCCTAGCATCGCATGACACCCTCTTGCGCCTGTCTTACTCATATACGACTTCACAGCAAAATGGCAAGGCCGAACGCATTCTTCGGACCCTAAACAATTCCACGTGCACCGTACTCCTACATGCATCGATGCCAACTAAATACTGGGTGGAGGCCCTGTCTACCTCTACCCATTTGGTTAATAGACGTCCCTCCACATCCATCGATAGCGCGATCCCGTTCGAGCTTATCTATAGCTCCTCACCCAATTATAGCCATCTTCGAGTTTTTGGGTACCTCTGCTACCCAAACTTGACAGCTGCCACCAAACACAAGCTCGCCCCACGCTTCGTTGCTTGTATTTTTTTAGATACCCCTCCGCTCCGCTCATAAAGGTTATCGGTGTCTTGATCTTTCTACTTAGCGTGCCATCGTCTCTCGACTTATTTTTTATGAGATGGTCTTTCCCTTCTCATCATCATCGCCGAGTCCCCCTGCGGCTCTCGATTTTTGATTGATGATGACAGCCATGTACAAGTCCTCCCCTGCGCTGCGGCCGCTCCACCCTCCTCGGTAACCGCGCCCCGGCATGACTCTGTTGGCGTCGAGCGTCCGTCCCCCGTTGCGCCTGCTCTACTGCCCCGCAGCGTCAAGCAAACACGGCAGCTTCTCCATGGTCCGGGCGAGCATGGTCACGTGCCCTCACCAGGACGCTCGGTGCATCACCCAGAAGAGGTCCGGGCGGGCGTGGTCGCGTTCCCCCAGCGGGATCCCCCCTGCATGTGCCTGTTTCAGGCGATGCATGGCCCTGCTCCAGTGGCTCATGGGCCGCCAGCTGCGCTGCCTCGTGTTCCAGTCGCGTCTGCCGCACCTGCGGCCCATACGACGGCATCTGCATCACTAGCACCCCTATCTGTCCTGCCAACTTGTTGCCCCGCCAAATTTTGGCATACAAATCAGCCGCCCAAGATTGGCCAGAGAAGGGCAGCAAAAATGAACTGCGTGCCTGCATCAGAGCTGGGGCCAGCCAAATATCGGCCGCCATCCAAACACGTGTTTGCCCACGGTCAACGGCCGATATTTGGCCTGGCCGGTGAGGGCTCTCTGATCCAAACATGTCCCTGACCTCCCTGCTGGGCCGCCTCATCCGCCCCCTGGCGTGCCCGACAGCCTGCGCCCAGACCCGTTTGAGCCAGGTCTATAGCCACAGGCCAGCGGCACCTGTTCATGGGCCGATCCTTGTGACTCGGCCGGCACACCGGCCCCTAGTGTACCTGCACGGCTTCCTCCATAACTGGCTTGACGTCCCATGGATGGCACGTCTCCACCGCCCATTCTTCGGCGCATCGTGACCCGGTCGCAGACGACCTCCCTCAAGCCGGTCACCAGATGAACCTCTGTGACGCATGTGACGACTTCGCCACTGCTGTCAAACTACAGAAGTGCACTTACCTATCCGAACTCGCGAGCTGCTATGGAGTACCAGGCGCTCATCGACAACGGGACATGGCGCCTCGTCCCTCGACCTCGCGCGCCAATATCACGACGGCCAAGGGGATTTATAAGTACAAGTTCCACGCTGACGGGTCATTCGTCACAAAGCTCGCTGGGTCATTCGCGGCTTCTCGCAACAGCACGGCATCGACTACAACGAGACCTTCAGCCCGGTTGTCAAGCTGCGACGATTCGGGTCATCCTTAGTATTGCGTTCCGTCATTGGCCGATTCATCAGCTGGATGTGAAGAATGCCTTTCTTCATAGTCACCTTGACGAGACAGTCTACTGTTAGCAGCCTCCATATTTCATCGACCCTGCCACCCCGATCATGTTTGCCTCTGTAGAAGTTCTTGTATGGGCTTAAATAGGCTCCTCGCGGCAGGTGTACACAGGCGCACGAAACCGTAGGAACTACTACTACTACTTGGCTGCATTGCAAACCAAACCTCTCTATCATTCATTTGCTCAATGCAAGCTAAGCTCGGAGGAAAAAGGGCTGGAGCTGGAGGAGAAGCGAAAAAGCCTGCTCGGGCATGGTACCAGCATTTCGATTGGGCTTCGCGGCTTCTGCTCCAACACATCTCTCTTTACGTTTAAAGAGGGGTCTAGTGTCACCTTACTGCCCGACGACATCATCCTCACCGTGTCTTCACTAGCAGTGCCCGTGTCACCTTACTGCCCGATGACATCATCCTCACCGTGTCTTCACTAGCAGTGCTTTAACGCCTTCTAGAGTAATTGTGCTTTAAGTTTGCCATGACCGACCTCTGCTCTACATCACTTCCTCATCATCTCCTTCACGCGACGTACAAGACTACATAATTCAAGACTATACATACTCTAATAGTGGTGTCACACTGTCACCGATGCGCTGGTCAAAGGGAACTACTGAAATTAACAAAAGATCGATCCCATATGCCGTCAAATGAAAACTGCACAACTCCTCCCACATACAATTGAACATCGCCGTCAATTTATTTCAAAAATGGTGATGCAAATTTCTTTGATTCGCACGAGTTCAGACCCATGTAAAATCTCCTTTCATCCGCAAAATGGCAATCCTACTCTACCCCTTCCACTGGACCTGAACAAAATTGTCAAACCGAAGTTTCTACCCTTTTCAACTGATCTGAACCATCTAATAAACAGCGGCCTCAGGAACGTTAAAATTTACACAGTAAGGCTGCCCTCCGCGGGCTCAGCCACTTGAGGCTTCGGCTTTGGCTTCTCGACAACAATGGCTTGTGTGGTTAGGACCATCCCCGCCACTGAGGCTGCATTCTGGAGCGCACACCTAGTCACCTTGGCAGGGTCGATCACACCAGACTCAATCAGGTTCTCGTACTTGTCTGTCATTGCATTGTAGCCCACTTCCCAGTCACTCTCCTTGACCTTCTCAACAACCACTTCACCCTCCACTCCAGCATTGTGCGCGATCAGTGAAGCAGGTGCCACCAATGCCTGCAGAAGTTGACAAGATATTGTAAAAAGATGATGTGTTGCTCTAACGGAAACAGTATAGATGTGAAAGAACTGGCCTGAATCATGCAAATGCAATATCTGCAACAAAAACTACTTTCTCTATGTTTACTCATAAATAAACATAGCAACGCACATCCTATATGATGGGTCCTAGTCACGTTTTACCAGCATAGATAAAGGTATTATGTGATTGGACGTCTGGTGATAGTAAATACAGCTTATAGGCACAGATCAATTTATTACCTTTTGAATAATGTCAGCACCAAGGCGCTCATCAGGATCCTCAATTTTTTCCTTGATCGAGGGGACAATGGTGGATAAGTGCACATATGCCGTACCACCTCCAGGAACAATTCCCTCCTCGATAGCGGCAAAAGTGGCATTCTTCGCATCCTCAATTCGTAGCTGGCGATCCTCAAGCTCAGTTTCGGTTGCAGCTCCAACCTTGATAACAGCAACACCACCAGCAAGTTTCGCAATTCTCTCAGCCAGTTTCTCAGTATCATAAATTGAATCAGTTTCAGCAAGCTCCTTCTTTAGCTGTGCAACCCTCACTTGGATCTCATCTTTACTGGCTGCATCTGCTATCAGGGTGGTTGTGGTCTGATGTATCGTGACTTTCCTTGCTGTCCCAAGTTGTTCCTCTGTAGCATTTTCAACCAACAAACCAAGATCTTTTGCTAGGAACTCAGCACCTGAAAGTGAAATTACAACATAAGGAAAATGAAATTGAGAAATAAATAGCCAAGGAGAATATAAATGTAAAAGGAATACCTGGATAACAAAATATGATGCTTAGATTTAAGTGTCTAATTTTGAGGAAATCACATTATCCACTTAGTTATTGCAGCATTCACTTGCAAGGAGCTCTTATAATGTTCAGTAAGCTGAAACATCATAGTTGATGCAGGTGTACACAAAGATCCATAGTTACTCTCTCTAGCAGGCTGACACTAGTCGAAATCTTTCAATATGTAGGGTTCAGGGTGTCGACTTGACTAATGGACCTAAAGGGATGAACTTCAACAACTTGCAAGTATGCCAATGACTATAAATAAGTCTGACACGAAAAGATGCAATTCAACTTTTCAACTCAATCATAGACACATGTCAAACACCATTGATCGACATATCATGTTTTTGCATCTGATGGTTGTATAAAGTTTAGCATTACAGATGAAGAATATGATCCATGAATCCATGAAATGCCAACTACCAGAAGCCCTCTGATGGTGTGATCACTTGGCATTCTCAAACAGTGATCACTCAGCATTCTCACCCAATTTTGTTCAAGTGGAAGAAAGAAACTACAGGAAAGGCGATGAAACTAAAGATCTCCTGAGTATTGTAGAAAAAGGTTAGGCCCTTGGACAAATCATATGGAAAAAGAAAACAATACCTTATATCTTACAGCATTGCTCTTAGCATGGAGCACAATCTGTATTTTTAATGCATAAGTTTATTGCAGGCATCAAACATTCAAACCACAAGACTTCAATTAGTAAAAAGCAATGCAACGCAACCACAGTAGTGAACAAAAAAATATGTACCAATGTGAGGAAAGAGTTAAGATAAAATAGTGTTGCCTTTGGTTGCAAAAGACAGACCTGTGACAATGGCAATGTCCTGAAGGACAGCCTTCCGCCGCTCACCAAAGCTTGGGGCCTTAATTGCTGCAACGTTAAGGATTCCTCGAAGCTTGTTAACAACAAGAGTTGCCAAAGCTTCACCAGTAATGTCCTCAGCGATAATGAACAGTGGGGCTCTCAGCTGTGTGGTCTTCTCCAAAATTGGAAGGATTTCCTTTATGCTTGTGATCTTCTGATCAGTAATAAGAACCTTAGCATTCTCAAACTCCACAATAGATTTCTCGAGGTTGGTAACAAATTGTGGGGAAATATATCCTCGATCAATCTGCAGTATTAAAAAATCTTAAGAACCTGTGATATTATATATGCATGGTAGCATTTTAACGTTATGTCAAACATGGAAAGGCGGAAACTGTACAAGCTGAGTTTTAACGAACCTCCATTCCTTCTTCAACATCAACAGTAGTCTCAAAAGATGATGAAGACTCAATTGAAAGAACGCCATCAGGGCCCACTTTGTCAATTGCTTCGGCAATCATGGATCCGATGAATTCATCATTGCCAGCAGAGATAGATGCAACAGCTGTAAATCCGAAAAGCTCCAAATGAGGCATGAACTATGTTTCACATACACATTTTGTTATTTATTGGCGCTAAGAAGTAAAAGTAAATAAATGATACACATTCTAACATTAAAATACAATAATCACCTTTGATATCACCACCACCCTTGACTGGTCTAGCCCTATTCTCAAGCTCCTGAATTAGACCCTGCACAGTTTTGTCAATTCCCTTCTTAAGTGACACAGGGTTTGCACCAGATGTTACACTAAGAAGGCCTAGCTTGATGATTTCACGAGCAAGGACAGAAGCAGTTGTAGTTCCATCACCAGCAGAATCATTGGTCTTGCTAGCAACCTTTCATGACAAGGAATTGGAGACCATGGGATTTCAGAATTCTCAAATAACACAATGATACCACGTGTTAAGTATAAGAAATAAAGAAAAAATGAAATCACCTCACGAATTAGTGCTGCACCAGCATTTTCCATTGGATCATACAGCTCAATAGCCCGGGCAATAGTTACTCCATCATTTACAACTTTGGGGTTGCCATACTCATCCAGCACTACATTCCTTCCTGTGAAAACATTCCAGAGGTTGCAGATTGCATCAGCTAAGCAATACTGTATATTTTCTTTTTAACACTGGATTACACAAGAACGTGTTATGATTACAGAAGGATATGCTCGTTATCAGAAACAACAAACAGAAAGACACTAAACAGGGCATTGAGGACCATAATTAGCTTTTCAGGATTAGAATTGGCAATTAACTAACATTCTTTCAGCGTTCACTAAAGATACTGAACATATGGAGCATCCTGATAACGTTACAGAACTAGGGGCACCAACATTATACAGAAAAGTTAGTGTTGCATCATTCGAGAATGAAGTAGTTAATGAAAGTTGTAATTCTAGAAATGAACTACAATTGAGCCTCTAACAGCAAGCGTAACTGTGAACATGAAGCACATGATACAACATGAAAAATGCAGGTCTTAATTCTGGAGATGAAACGCAGTTGGGAATTTAACGAAAGGCACGTGCTGTAGCAGCGGGCGTTCGCTACCTCGGGGACCGAGGGTGACACCGACGGCGTTGGCGAGCTTCTCGACGCCGGCCTGGAGCGCCGCTCTGGACTTCTGGTCGAAGGCGATGTCCTTGGCGTCGGCACGGACCACGAACCGCTGCAACCGGCCGTTCCTGGCCCTCCTCGCCCTGCCCTGCTTGCAGCCAAGAAGAAATGTTACATTACATAATTGGAGAAATTTGAGAGCACATAATTCCACAGTTTAACGCACACGGAAGGCCCCCAAATTGGGCGAGGAACCACAACCCAGATGGCCTTACTGCCCAAGAAACCGCAATTGAGGAACCAAGAAACAATTGACCACCACGCCGGGAAAGCAAGAAAGCTGCGCGCGAGGGAGGAAAGGAGAAGCTGACCTGAGAGAGGGGCCGGAGGAGGGAGGCGGTGGAGATGGCGTTGGCGGAGGCCATTGGGAGACGGAGGAGCTGGGCTGGGGGCGAGCCAAGAGGATAAGGTGGAGGGGACGAGGCGGAGGATTTGGAGGCAGAGTGGAGAGGCGAAGCGGGGTTTAGAGATGAGGTTGCGCGGTTTTATACTCCGGAGAGTGGGTGCGAGTCTGAGGGAGGGAGATGGGTTTCGGAGGCAGATGGGTTGAGGGGCTTCTAGAACATTCAACCTATTTTGTTCGTGTTCTGCATATCAGATGGTTTCATTTGTGCATGTAGAAATGTGACAAAACATTCTTTTTTTTGTCTTAGAAAAATCGGTCATCTTAATAACTGAAAGCAAAATGAGGTGATAGCCACAACAAACAACCATAATATTTTTGACAAACCAATCCGTATGAGTGTAATCCACATGAGATAGTTTATAAATAGGACCACAATGTTAAAAAAAATATGAAGGGTTCCACAAGAGTAGAAGATACCATCTACCCTCATTTTCTGGTTAGTTGATTTTATTTTGTTACTCGGTGGTACTATATAAGCATATTTTTAAATATCTTATCGGCTGGCTGCAATGCTATGAGTGATTTTTGTTATTTCTTTCGCGTGGACTGCTTGTACAAGGTATCATGTGGTTGAATAAAATATTATATTGCCTATGGACTATCTTTTTACACTATATTATGTTTCCTCTAACTAAAGAGGTGTTTGGATCAATTAGGAATTATGAAAACTAGATAAAAAATATGAATAATATTCTTATAATCCCACTTTCTCCATATGTACCCAGCTATTTTGAGATTGTAGACATAACTAACCCTCCAACCACCTTATAAGTTAGGGATCCAAAGAACAGAACCATTAATATTTATAATCTATAAATATTATTCATATTCTAATAATCTGTCCCCCAATTGTCTAAAATGATTAGACCCTATTGCCATCTGACAACAAATTCAGAGAAAAAAACAGAAAACTCAGATCCACCATTTGAGCTCACTGCTTCGTTTCTGAAAGACTGCTGCCACACCACCACGCTTCCGCCTACGCCTGGTGCATCTTCGGTAAAAAAAGCATAAATTTACATCAAATTTGATCATAGCATCTGAATTTTGCATTTCTATCCTTTCTAGTACCGATAATTTGGACTTTAAAATTTAGGTTTACATACAATACAAGAATGCAGATACTTCGCCTTCTTCCTCTCTTTAGAGACGTTTTGCTAGTGCACGGTGAGCTGAAGGAAATAGAAATTAGGAAAGCCTCCTCCCATAGGGTGAGCCCGCAAAAGAGGAGCACTAGATTGCTATGTGGGTTCACAAGGAAGTTTGAGCAACAATATTTTACCTACTCAATTAGTATTAGTTAGTAAAGTAAAATAAGTATCACTAGATCTATCATCAGATGGACTTTAGATTTAACTTGTAGATTATCTATTTCTATTAATATTTGTAGAAAATAAGAAAAGTCAAACAAACAAAAAATTATTAGTGTCATATACCAACGGTGGTAGTAATATACCAACGGTGATACCGAGTAGTGTGGCTCTTTGTACATTATGCTTGGTCCACTGAAGTATAAAGTATTGCAATTTTGATGGCTGTGATTATATCATTCAATTTTACTATGATTAGTGGAGTGCACGGTGGCACACATGTATTTTAAAAAAATATTAAATAAGAATTTTATATCGTTAAAAATCTAGTGAACTATAATTTTACATTTACAGTAAATACATATAAGATTTTTACAATTCAAGACTTCAAGCTAGCAAAGTGTTTCCAGAAAAAATATAGTAAATAATCACCCACAACTAATGTAGTATGTCTGGGTTTAGGAGCTCTGATGGGTACGCGAGGAGCTCTGATGGGTACGCGAGGGTGCCCGATCTTCTATCAGAAGGATAACTATCGATTTGTCGACAACATGACATAAGCGATCCGACTTCCGATCAACAAGACCTGAGCCGCAATCGAAGCACCACATCATCTCTTGGTTATCAACCGTGCGCTGCCCGATGGACCTCGCCACGAAGGCTAATCCTTGCTGGCGAATCGAAGAACACAAGAAAAAATGAGAGATAACACAATAAAAGATTGCAGATGAATGCTTAAGCTCACAAAGTTTGGGGTCTCACAAACTGATGACGATGAACTGTTCAAGATAGAATTAATCTAAGCAAAACCTAAATCCTAATGTGGATGAATACTAGAGTCTATAAAGACCTTGGACTGGCCAAGGACCCCTAGACACGTCCCTAATGGACTCCAATAAGATATACGGGCCAACGGCTCAAAAGACGGCGACGCAACAATAGATTCTAGATATCCACTTGTTTTGACGATTCCTGTTGTCTTGGACCTGATAATAACGTGGAACTAGTGGCATTGAAAGGATTATCTCCTTAGCTTTCCGTACATATGAAGAGCGTCGAATTTGGATTCCGTATGCGATCTGGGCTTCGATTTTAGTGCGCCCTACTCCTAGACTCCGAGGTGGACTCGAACTCGGGATGTTGTGGGCCTCCACCTTGACTTGGACACCCCATGCGATCTTTTCCTCCTCCAAGGCTTCCTCCAAATACTTTTTGGTCCTCTCCATTATTACTATGTACAATAACATTATTAGGTAGCATACCATTTTTATAATTACTAAATATACAAAGAAATACGCTCACCTATTGATTTAAGCGACGTGCACGAGCTCTAGTGTTTGGTTCCTGCATATCCATACGGGGAGTGTTGTTTGTATGCAGAAGTGTGATATCCTCATGAAGCTCAGCCGACAACGAGGGTTTGATCGGTGCAGCAAGCAGAGGAGGGTCTTGCTGCGACATGGTCGAAACCAGGATGCTCACAAGGCGCAAAATCAAATCGAAAGCTACAAAATTAAATGGAAAGTTGTGGTCCTAGTCTTTCAATTTTGGCAGTGTGGATCGTTGGCTGATTAATGATTGGTGGCTGTATTTACAGCGGAAACATCAGGGAGGAGAGGAATTTTAGGTGGGTATGTCAGGGTGGGTAAGGTGAACATTGAGATAAAAAAATAATTAGTATCTAGTGGAAACCATTTCCTTCATACATCTTTTTGCCATCTCATCCTACTGTTGTACACCTCTTATGATTGTCTGGTGGGCCAACGTGAGGAATATATCTAGGTGAGAAGTGCTTTCAATTATTTTCATTCTTTATATTATATATTGTGGATTTGGAGCCAATTATGGATGGCCTCCTCGACCATCTAGGCGTGTAGTCAAGGACTGGGGGCTAATATTGGAGATGCTAGTCTGCCTCCATGGACTAAGGCTCGACCATATTATAGATTTTTTCACCCCCTGACGCATATGGAATTACTCTAGGCTGGGGTGTTGTAACGTTGCAAAAATTCAAATTCAAATTCAAAATCAACTCCAATTCAAAACTATTTTCATACCTAATAACGAGAAGTTCCAATTGAGGTTAAAACTTTATCTGTACCCAAAGCCCAAATTCTCCCTTACTCTGCCCTCTCTAGCAGCCTGGCCCAATCCACTTCCCTTTCCCTTCTCATTTGTGCTCAACAGAAACTAGCCTCGTCCCCTGTCTGACTGACTGCCTCCTTTCCTCTAGCCCAGCCCAACAGCCACTTTCTCATCTCTCCATCTATCTCGTGCGCCACTGGCCACTGCTGCTTGCGCCATGCCACCACCGTAGGCATGCACGATGCCCAGGTCCTCTCCACGTCATTCACTGGCACGTTGCCAGCACCGTCGCCTTCACCACCGCAGACTAGGTGTAAGTTTTATCCACCAATACCACGTGAACGTGAAAAATTCTTATATTGAGTTTGCATTATTCTCTTATTTATCTCTTTTTCTTATTGCGTTTTCCGTATCTACATCGTTGTATATCTGTGCTACCACACGGTAGTAGAAAAGTTCATTAGCTTATTACACTACTAAAGAAACATACATCCATCCTTCGCATTTGTCTCGGTAGAGTTTAGACCTAGGAGTAATGCTCCTGTTAGTCCCCGATGTAAATTTTTGGATGCCAGAACCCGTTTAGTCCCAATCATTAACACCAACTAGGACAAAAATGATAAACTAGGACATCCTCCTCGAAGAGATGAACTCTATATCTAAACACATTCACAAAAGAATGGAGTTCCATCAAGGCATGCAGAACCAATTATTGGAAGTCTTTCTATGAAAAAAGATTGCATATGGTAATATTCTTTTTGTGTGTAAACATTCATATTCCATTTGTGCAGAAAAAACTTAAGGCAATTATTGGAGAACATCCAGAGTTGAAGGAAAAAACAATTCAAGAAGGTGATGTATTTGTTGCTGCTTGTGGAGAAAAGGAGCCGAGAGGATGTGTTCGTTTTTTGGGTCTGGGACCAACTCCTCAAGATGTTGCTACCTCTGGGTTGAAGTGTTACACACCCACCAGGCTTCGAATGGAAATTATGGCCCGTAAAAAGGCTGAACGTGAGGTACCAGCTCTACAACAACGCATAGCAGAAATTGAGGAAATATTGGGGCAAAACGTGGAGATCAACTCACAGAATGGTTCGAATTCATGTCACCAAGCGGTAATGTACTTGAACAACTTTTGAGTTATTTAATCCAGTGGAAGTTGGCTATGCAGTTCCATTGTGTCTCTCATTCCATTTATCTAATTTTTGTAGGGCCCAAGGTCTGAAGAACATGTTGATGAGGCCTATCATGATGCTCAAATTGAAGAAGATGAAGCTTCTAATCACTCTGATGAGGATGAGTGCTGCCAAGTCAATAGGCAAGTTGTAGCCATGGCAGCAGTGGAACACAATCACAAAAACTCCGGGAGTGCAGCCCCAGCAGTGCAGTCTCGTCAGTGCAGACCCATCAATACAACCCCAAGGAATGATGCCCCTTGCAATTCACATGACGAACTTGTAATTGTCCCATCCCTCGTACAAAAATTTTAATTAAATCTATAATATTAGTGGTTCTATACATCAATTCAATTCTTATAAATACATCATTTGCTTCAGGTTGGACAGGAGGTGATACTATATGTCATCTTGGGATCTAATCTGCGTGTGGCTATGGGAACAATTGTTTCTACTAATCCTAATAGCATTCTTGGAGGTGAGGCTCTTGGAAAGAAGTACTATGAAGTTGTTGTGAATGTTGTGCTGAAAAGGGATACAATTCTACCTTTGCCTTATGGTGATGTGGAGATGATGGCTAATGCTCATAAGATGCCGCTTGCATGGCCATACAAGAGAGTAATACACTTGCCTTTGTTACCTTTTTTTTCATGTGTGATGAGAGTGACCACATGCACTAATTATTTGTATTTACGACAGCTAAAGGTTACCAAGGGATCACAATTGTGACAACCCGGATTTTCGGAAAGAGAACCTGAATCTCTGTATCATCGTGATAGTCCCGCATCAGTAGCTATCACATACATTACTCATCTCAGTCGAATATCATAGTCATACATTGCATAAGTTCATATATGGAATTATTTATTACATAATCCAAAGGATTGTATTACGAGATTTATAGTACAAGCCCCTTGGGCAAACGAGAAAACAAATAGAAATCGAAAGCGGTAGCTAATCTTCTGGGCCAATCTTCATCTTGGGGAACTCTCCTCCACAGGCAACTTGAGCGATGCACGAGCCATCCATGATTCATCCGTCGATGTCGGGATCGCGAATCGGGTCAACCCTGCATCTACCAACTATCCCCAAGGAGTGGGATAGGTTCTCGTCACCATATGTATGCAAGCTTTAAGTGGATGCAAAAAGGTATATAAGATAGCCAACGGATAAGGCTGGGGTTTTCCTATGCAAGCATCATAAGTAATATCACCAACATCTAACACCGAACACGGGCCATTCCGGCATCCCGGACTCCAGGTTCAACACACACCTTCCAAAACCCACCAAGTCGATGCGGGGACACCCTCTCCTCGCACCTCAACCGCCCACCAGGGCAGGGAAAAATCAACACTAGAGGGAGGTAGAGATATGAGTAACACTACTCTATGAATGTGAAGCCGGATCCAGAGATGTCCATGACCAAGGACGCGGCTATACGTATAGTTTTAACTCTGCAGAGCTTGTACACCTGCACCGACTCGAGATGCAAATCGGTTGCAAGCCGATTGAGACACATCTCACAACCATGACTCCCTAGCTAGTACGGTACCATCCTGCTTTCCCGGGTTTGGTTGCTCCCTCCCGCAAGAGGTTGCCCCGGGACCATGAATCTTTAACCTGGCCAACTGGTCTCGAAAGTCTCAAAGGCTTGGATCGGAAACCCCAATCGGGCCCGGTGCACCCCGAATTCCCATGAGCGTGCCCGGCTTGCCCCCTTCTGACACACTACTCCTACATTCCTAGTACCGCACTACTAGAGATGGCTGGAACCCCTCCCTATTCAGGGGTGAGTGGCGTGCATGTTTAACATAGTTTCTTCTCCAGGTCCACTAACTTAGGCCTTAAGCGCCGAGGCGAGCATCTTCGTCACAAGGCGTATCCGACGCAACGGTCTGCTGATGGCACCCATCACAGGTATAGCCCTCTACTCCTCCTTCAACGTCCACAAAGGACCAATTGTCCACAAAGGACATGTGCCCGCAACAGGCACTCCGTAGGATGTGCCCAACACACACCCCATGCCTTTGATCCGAAGATCAAGTTAATTCGCTCGCCCCCGCTAAAGTCCTAATCACCAACTCCTCATAAGTGTATCTCTACTCACGCCAAGACTATATCACCATATCCCACACATACACATGCAAGCATAGCAAGGCATCTCAAATATATAATAGTGTGTAGGATAACAAGGAGTTCAGGTAAGAAAAGGGGCCCTGTAGGTTTATCTCATCATAGCAAAAGTAAAGCATAGCATAACTAGCAAGCAATGCCTAATGGGTATTCAAATCGTAGATGGGCGTGAACCTGATGGTTCTTCATAGTTCTTCCGGGGTCTTTTGGCTGTCTGAGTCGTCCTCCGAGGTCTTCTGGTCGTCCGGGAAGTCCTCCGGGGTTTTTGGGTCATCCGGGAAGTCCTCCGGGGTCTTCGGGTCATCCAGGAAGTCGCTCACTTCTTGCTCGCGAGGACCTAACCGTAATTACGTATAAATACAGGGGGCAAATTGCAAAAATGCACAAAGCTGCTCAATTAAGATCCAAATCACAACAAAACCTATTCTAATGGGTAGATCATGATTTTAGAAGAATTATGAAACTGGTTTCATAATTTTCGAAGGTCCGATTAATTAGTTATGAATTTTCTAAGTTTAAATCATTTTTTGAAAATAATAAATGATTTTTGTAAAAGGAAAAGCACACAGTCAGCCATGTGGCAGCACCAGGGGGCGCCATGTGTCATCCTGACATTAGCAGGGGGTCCGGGTAGGCTGACGTCAACATGGCCCATGCTGACGTCAGCGTTGACTCGGTCAATGTTGACCGGGTCAATGGCCAGGTCAGTGGGGTCAAGCGGGTCCCACTGGTCAGCCTAACACTGAGGCTGGTAGGTGGGGTCCGCTGGTCAGTCGGGCTAAACAGAAAAAGAAAAGAAAAGGGCCGCGGCTCAGGTTGGTGGGCCGAATTATGGGTCGGCTTAGCCGGCCCAAAACATCAGCCCGGCTTGGGACGGAGCACGCTAGCTCAGTGGTTGGCTTGGCTCATGGAGGCTAAATTGGCTCAGCTCGGCCTAATGGCTACCAGCCCGGCTCGCGGGGCGTCTCGGCTAGGAAGGCGGGTTGGCCTGCTGTGGGCTAACTCGTCAACTTGGGCTAGCTGGGGAGGTCAGCTTGGCTGTTCCAGCCCATTAGGCCCGCTCGGTCCCTCTTACTCTCTCTCCTCTCTGGCTCATCGGGCCCTCAGGTCAGCGTCAATGGACCCCACTGCAGGCGGGACTCGCCTGTCAGTGGCTGCGGGATCCGCTGCGGCGGTACAGATCCCGTGCGGATCTCCACCGTGTCTGCGAGTGTGTGTGCCGGATGGTGTGTGCGCTCCTATGCGCGCTAGCGGTGGGTAGAGCGGGCCAATGACGAGGTCGGGCGGCGGAGCGGTCCACCGGAGGTGAGGCTAGACCTCGGCGTGGCTCAGGACCCACAACGGCGGTTCGGCGACGCGAGCAGCGCACGATGTAGGCTGCGCGACATGGTTGGCGCGGCGGGCTCGGCCAAACGGCGGCACGCGCGTGCACAGGCACGGCAGCGGGCTGGCCAAGGCTAGGGTCCAGGCACGGGCACGACTGGGCGTGGGACAGATATACGTTCGCGCGCAGAGTACGGGCATCCCCAGCCCATGGCGGTGCGTCGAGTGACGTGATCAGTGGCGAGGCAAGTCTGGACGCGCGAGGTTGTGTAACGCAGCGTGCCTTCGAGTCGCGACAAGGCCATGGCGAGGTCGTGGCAGAACAGCAAGATGGCGGCGAGGGTCCAGGCTCCAGGTGCAGCCTTTTGGCCAGCGCGTGCGCATGAACGCGTTTGCAAGGCCCGGCGTCCTAGGGTCACGGCATGACGCCGGCGCGACAGGACGGCTCGGCGAGTGGGGCCCAGGATAGGGTGGTCCTAAGGCTAGCTAAAGAGGCTCATCGGCGCAATGGTTGGCAGCACGGTGAAGGCGGGGAGTGGCGGCGACGCCAAGCTGGCGGCTCGAGGAAGAAGGAGGTGGTGCAGCCGGGTGTCGATGTCGTGGCGAGGTGGGGCTGTGTGTCAGAAATATGCCCTAGAGGTAATCATAGAGATGATCATATTTCGTTGTATCCATGATCTATTATATATGTGTTCATTGAATATCCATGAGAAAGGCAACTTGTATTGATTGGCAGATATGTGAAGTGTTTGTAAGACTCTTTACTTGTATGGTTATTCTAAAGTTGTTCCTAGTCGGGTTTCATGTATGGGCACACATCAATATTAGACTAGCACATGTATTAGTTGATGACTATGTTTCACAAGTCATAGACATGGAGATGTCAAACTAATAATGTGGGTGCATGTATGACATGTGGCTGGACAAATCCAACTCGAGAGATAGTGATTTCTCATTACACAATGTGTACGCTATATCCTTAGACCTGAGATTGTCGCATGCGCTCAAGATGTGAATCGACCTACTTAGGAGCTATCAAACGCTACTCTGTAACTGGGTAGTAATAAAGATGGTTCTCGGGTTTGTCAAGAAGCATGCTGTGATACATGGTCAGTCAAGATGGAATTTGCCCCTCTCTACTTGAGAGAGATATCTCTGCGCCCCTCGAGTGATCGGATCAAGAAATGCATGGCCGTGCTAGGGTAAAGTGTTAACTAAGGATTCTGGATCAGGACATCGAGCAAGAAAGGTCAGCTTGGAGCTGGACCCAATATCATGAGGCAAAGGGAATAGCATGTATATGAGATTGTGATGGTTCGTCTGATTTGATCTTTGCGCACGCATAGGAGTTGACACATCTTGCTAGAGGCCGCTGTCAATTATTGGTCGAGTAGGAGTACTCGGGCCATGTCTATTCGCGCGTGAGCCCATAGGTCACACACTTAAGGGGCTGGAAGCCTAATGCGGATTTGATCCAAATTAGTCTGAGCTTAGGTGCACTAATGGGCCTCGATTGAGCCCATTAGTGGGCGTCTAAAGGGGGTCTATATAAAGGGAGCCCATTATATGGAAACCCAAACTTTCCACGCCTGCTGCTGCCGCCTGTTTCCCATGCCCGCGCCTTCGTCGCTCTCGCGGACCTAGCAGTCTGGATCGTGACGCTTCCGCTACCGTACGTGTGGATACCTTGGAGGTGCTGCATCTGCTGCATGAGGACGAGCTGCACATGAGAAGGTCTCGCAACTGCACTGCTGGCTACCGTACAAACTACACCTACGCGCTACAGAAGTTCCGCACCTGCGCGTCTAGTGGTAATTTTGTGATCTATAACAGCAATAGTTCCTGGTTCATGGGGAAGAAAAATTTTGTTTTGCGCTAGCGTTGCCTCCGCGTAACCCTACAGTGGTATCAGAGTTGTAGCTGCTTCGTTATAGGTTCGGATGTGTGCATATGGAGATATGCGAGGTGTAGATGAAACCCTAATCCTATTTTCGTGTCCTCGCTGCGATGGTCGTGTAACACCGGTCGGGTATCCGCCATCGGAGTTAAGTGATACACATAAACCTTGTTACAGCAGGAGGAGATCAATGAGATTGGTCGAATCGAAACATAGGATGGGTCGCCAAATGCATATGATGCGTGGTAGCAGATTGGATCTGCTACCGGGTTGAGAAAGTTGCAGAAAACAGGGTGTTCGGTAAAACAACCATAACTTTTGCATACGAACTCGGATTGAGGCGATTTTTATACGAAAATTTATCTACAGAAAATTTTACACATAAAATCAACCCGCTTTGCCGATTTTGCTAAATTTATATTTTCCAAATTCGGCCTGGAAGATGGAGATATCGACAGTTTAAATTTGGACGACGGTAGTGCGCCTAACTCTGTGTTGCAGGATCTTGTGATCGGTATGGCCTATATGTGTATGTGAGGCATGTGTGTATCTGATCCAGGATCTGCGTGTCATGTGTAAGGCAATACGACAGGAGCCATATGTATTTGCCACATTTGATGTAAAGGCCTGCGTGCCAACATGTGATAATGATTCAAATCTGACTATGTAACTAGATTACGGTAGTTATAGTTCTTGGAGGAATTCATCATTTGGAGCAAGACCAGCATGGTATATGGAGCATGGAACAAGGAGATGGAGATCATCTTGATGGACAGAAGCATGGTGATGGAGATCAACATGTGATAATGGGCCATACCGTGTCTCTATGTGAATGTTTATCCTCATTATTTTACTTCTACATGCGATATAGGGTTTTTGCATTCGGTAGAAGTAATTCGATTGATCCCTTGCAATATTTTAGTTTATGTGCCCTCCCATCTAAACCTTGCTTCATCATGGGTCTTGTACAACTGGTAGTGGGTCTATGAAATTAGGGTGCCACTAGTTTTCCTTGACTAGATGAGTTCGCATCGGATACTTACACGCATAAAGAGTTGGTTATTTTGAACAAAGTCATCTTAACGGTTAAGGACTTTGGGCATAAGGGTTGGGAGCCGAGACATAGAGATGTCATCCAACAACAAGAGTCATATGTGATATGATTAGCAAAGAGTTGCTTACCGATCTACCTGTCTTCTAGCGGTGATGCAAAAGCTCACTAGTCGACTTGATAGTTGTGGGTCTTGAATCACTAAGTATCAATTGAGGGATATTGATTTTTGTGGGAGTACATTTTGTTAAAACATTTAATGTAATTTACTCTATCTTGGATACGTTTGTCTTAGTATTTTGCATTATTATTTTGTTGTAGATCAATGGCACCCAGCACCACCGCATCTTTTACTTTGCGTTCGATCCTTGAGAAGGACATGTTGAATGGGACTAACTATGGCAGAACCACCTGAATTAATCCGGCTCAAGTGTATTAACCATCACCATTAGGGCAATCTCGGTTAACCTTACACTTCAAACGGAGTAATCCACTGGTCTGTCGGGTAACCTCCCGATACAACCACGGTAAAGCGGATCGAAGCCATACATACAAACGCTCATGCGAAGATGAGCCCCGAGAATACCACATTCCAGCAAATATTACAAAATTCTCATAGGTGAATATTACAAACCAAGTTTGAGTTTAGTAACCAAGTTCTTCAATGATCATAATCAATAAGTTCTTCAGAGTTTAAGTTGCAGCGGAAATAAAATTAACGAAAGCTACTCGACGATAAGGATGTCTCGATGAAGCCCGTACGAGACATCACTCGGCATTATCTCCATTGGCCGGGGGCGTACCCCATTCCACCGATCAACCAGGAGGGAGGGTACAAGGCCAAGTCAAACTAGCAATCATGTCTTCGAAGGTCTCACCTGAAAACAAGCCACAAGCAAGGCTGAGTATACTAATACTCAACAAGGCTTACCCGACTAATGGGGTATACTTAGCCGACTCCTAGACATGCGAGGCTTTTGGCTTGAGGGGTTTGTTTTGCCGAAAAGCATATATAGTAGGTCCTAACTTTCAGATTTTAGCTCCAGATTCTAGCTTTCTTTAACCATTCTAGGTAAGTAACTATCCAATATCATTCATGGTGAAGCATTAAATTTCATCCAACAAGTTTATTCATCATCATTGTTCCTCTTCTTACTCTGTGTGGTAAAAGGGTCAAGCAGTCTCAATAGCCGCGAGAAACGGACGATTCGAATCGAATTTCTTAACCTTGCAAGGGAAACCTAAACACATGTCACGTGGTTACTCACAGAGTCACACGTGCAACTTTTCCCTTCAATTCCCGCTTCACGGAACAGGCCCACCGCCCTCGACTACACGTCCCCACAGACCACGGTACGTCGGGCTGTGGCGGCCGATGTACCCGCCATTAGCTAGATGTGAACGAATTCAAGACAGTGGGGAGTATATTCCGGCCTCGGTTCAATCCAGTACTTAAGCTTACCGATTACCATATTCTCGGCATGTGGTTGGTACGTTCAAAGACTTAACCACCACTACCACACACTGCGGCCTTAGCATTTTTCACTAAACAGATGGGGCCTCAATCATCAGCATAACATCGTACCATAGCCCCGTCCGTCGACCTTATGATTGCAGCATGTAGTAAACAATCGACTCCTAATTTCTCGCGAGTGACAGGAAATCACTCGACTTTTACCGAGTCCTATTAGCATAGCATTCTATCGGACCTTGCATCTAGTGTTCAGAGCATGGGTACCTAGGATCATGCAACTAAGTTTTCAATCAACTCCTATAAACTTAATGCACAAGTAAAGTAGAGTAATAAGTTGCATAAGTTTAGAAAATAAGGTTCATGCTCCAGGGCTTGCCTTCTTGTGAAAAGTTAGCTTGGGGCTCGTCCGAGCTTGGGCTCGGGTCTTCGAGAGCTTCAGTTAGATTTACTTGAGCTTCACGTGGCTCACTCTCGGACGCGGGTACCAGCTCGTAAGTTCCGTCGGCGAGAGTAGTCGTTTCTATATGAATGCACAAGTGTAAGTAGTGGTGATGGTAAACGACAAGATTTCCTTCACGATAAAGTTGCAGTCTGTAAGACATGAGTTTGTTGTGAAGTGAGTTACTTTATCATTCGTGGGCAATCGTTAATAGAGTAGAATAGTACAATAAGTAACTTTGTTAAGCAAGGTGGGGTGGGTGTTCATGGGAACTTATGTTCCTCATGGAAACAAGATTTAAGTGTAACTACTACAGCGAGTAGTTTCTGGTCATGAAATCTTGGATCTTGGCACATCAGGGGAAGATAAGCTTACTGTAAAATCTTCAGATATTTTCATGCAGCAGATTAATTATGATAATTATAATACACAGTTGCTGCTAGATTATTGTTCTTTTTGTACAGAACAAATGGTGTAAAAACTGAGACTAAGATTTTTACAGGGCTTTCATTTAATCATGCAGGAGCTACTGTAATTTTTATAGGATTTATTATGCAGTTTTCAGGGTATAGTAAATATGACATTACACACCTAGGTTATTTAAGGATTCATTTTTACAGGATCCTACACAGGGTTTTTGTCCATGAAACTTTTTACACGGCAACCACTACTACTGGGTATCTTCTAGTAAATATTTGAGAAGTTTCCAAGCTAAGATACTATTTTGTTGATTTAATGTATGTTATTAGCACATAAATCAAATAAATAGGTTCCTGTGAGATAAAAAGTCTCTAACTTTTTCTATGGCATTTAGGTACCATTACACCAGTATAGAAAACGTTTCATTAGGTGAATCACAACCTAACTGCAGGGACAATTAATTCTACCTAAACATGGTATGAAACTAAGTTTAATAAACAGTGTAGATAGAGATGGAATTTGGGCCTGATCTTTTTACAATGGCTTATATAACAAGTAAATCTCCTACTGTAAAATTTTCAGGACCAGTACTTGTCTACAACAGTGGTTGTGAATAAAGGTCATTAAACAGTCTATTTAATTTAGAGCATAAATTTGCTAGAATCTGAGGAGATGCATGTAACAAAAGTTGTGGAGTTTATCCTAAAGGTTCCAGAACATTTGAGATTGCATTTTTCTGAATTTTCTACGATTTTATACGAATTTTACAAGTTCACTGATTTTGAATCTAGGTTTGAATCTTTCTTTTACAACTGAGTCCTTGGAATCTTACGTGCAGACCCTTCTAAAGATTTCAATTACTGCAATTGGGTCCTTGGGTGGCTCGGGTGCGGTGGCCGGCCAAAATTCCGGCGAGGGGCTCGCCGGCGGCGAGGGGTGAGGGCCGGGGAAGGATCAGGGGTGCGAGGGCTACCTCGTGGGGGGTCTTGTTCGGGTGGGGGACGGCCGGGAGTAGCTCGCCGTCGTTGGAGCAGGGGCGGCGGCGGCGGCGGTACGCGTCGACGGCGGTGCTCCGGCGGGTTTGGGGCGGTCTGGTCTGGACGGGAAGCTTCAGTGGCGCGTGGGGAAGCTGCTCCGGTGCTGGGCTTGGGCGGAGGGGGTCGGGGTCGAGCTGTCCACGGTGACCAGAGGCGGCGGCGGCGGCGAGCAGCGCGGGCGGCGGTGCTCTGGCGGTCCTGGGCGGCGTTGAGCGGGTCGGTGAGCTCCGGTGGGATGATGTAGTGGTGGCTGGCACTTCAATTTGGGCAGGAGGCGGCTGTGGAAGGTTGTCCACGAGCGGGTGGAGCTCGGCGGCGACAATGGCGGCGGCGGGTGCTGTCTGGTGGCTGGGAGCTCGCGCGGGCGGCCTGGGGCGGCTTTTATAGGGGCAGGAGGGAGGGAGGGGCGCCGGGCGACGCGTGGGGGTGGAGGCACGGCAATGGCGCGGGGTTGGCCGCGGTGGTCGGCTCGGTTCACCGGCGCGGCGTGCGGAGGGCGGAGGCACGTGACTGGCGGCTGGAAATCTTGCGTGGGGAGCGAGAGATAGCGCGGCACGGGGATTGGAGGGCAGCTGCAGCAGCGGCTCGGGCGGGCGGCAAGCTCAGCGACGGGCGGGTCGCGGCGAGCGGTGCGGCACGGCGCGGCGCGGCCGTTGGGCGTGGCGGGCGGCGAGCAGGGGCTGGGCTAACGTGGCGCGCGCGGCGAGCGCGGACTAGGCAGCGCGGCGGTGGGGAGGGGGGGGGGGGCAAAGCCGGGCTTGGGGGCGAGGGACGGAGGCGACTGGCCTGGCGGCTCGCGCCGGTCAGGCATCGCCGGCCACCTGGCCGTGCTGTCGGGCGGGGAGGGGAGAGAGAGAAGGGACGAAGGACCTCTTTGCGAGAATTTGAAAAGTTCCAGGGGGCTGGTTGCAAACAGGATATTTTCTCCACTTTCTAATTTGAATTTCAAAAACTTTTGAACATGAAAGTTGTTCAGAATAAAAAGTTCTACAAGTTTGGTTTCAGGCAACACCTCATTTGGCTTGTGGTTTGAAAGTTAATTTAAAAATTCAAAGGTATTCATATGTGCCCAGTTTTCAATTTAAATTTCAACTTAACTTGTTCTAATTCTTTTCACCCTTTTATTGGTTGGTTAAGCATAGGGTTGGGCTAATGACATTGCTTTAGAATTATAATTTATCAGGGTTGTTACACTAACTATACGGATTGGATCCGTAACCTGAGAATTATTCTCAGGGCTGAGAAAAAAGAAGATGTTCTGGATACCCCATTACCAGAAGAACTTGCTGATGATGCAACTGCTGTTGTCAAGAATGCTTACAAGAAAGCATGCGATAACAACCTTGAAGTGAGTTGCCTTATGCTTGCTTGCATGGAACCTAAGCTGCAGATGCATTTGGAGACTAACCATGAGGCGCACGATATGATCGTGGCGCTTCAGGACATGTTTCAAACACAGGCCAAGACTGAAATGTTCAATGTCGCCAAGGCCTTCCATGAGACTAAGCTAGCAGAGGGCGCAACAGTAGGGCCACATGTGATCAAGATGGTTGGTTACACGCAGAGGTTGGAGAAGCTAGGCTTCCCACTCGGCCAAGAGTTGGCCACTGATTTCATTCTTGCATCTTTAGCGCCGAGCTATGGGAACTTCATCTCAAACTACCACAAGCACAGGGCTGAAAAGGGCTTGAATGAGCTGTGCGGCATGCTCAAGACAACAGAGAGTGATATAAAGAAGAGCACGGGCGGCGGCCATGTGATGGCGGTCCAGAATAAGCCTAACTTCAAGAAGAAAGGTTCTTCTTAGAAGAAGAAGGGCAAGGCTAAGGTTGAGAACCCCAAGTCGAACCCAGCACCCAAGGCTAAACCTAGACCAGCTGCAGACAATGAGTGCTATCATTATGGTGAGAAAGGTCACTGGAAGAGAAACTGCAAGGAGTACTTTGCTTCTTTGAAGAACCGTGGAAGTAAGAGTACTTCCAACTCATGTACGCTTGTTGTTTATATTACAGAAATATTTCTTGCTGATTCTTATGTCAATTCTTGGGTATTTGATACCGGATCAGTTGCTCACATTTGCAATTCGATGTAGGGAATGACAAGAACTAGAAGCGTGGAAAGAGGAGAAGTTGATTTCCGCGTGGGCAATAATGCAAGGGTTGCCGCTTTGACCGTCGGGACAATGCAACTTCAGCTCCCATCAGGATTTATTATGGAGTTAAATAATTGTTATTTTGTTCCAAGTATGAGTCAAAACATTATGTCTCCTTCATGTTTGATGGAGGATGGTTATACATTTGCGAGTGAAAACAATGGTTGTGTGATCTCTAAGAATGGCATGTTTGTGGCTTGTGCGACCATTGTGAATGGCTTGTTTATTTTAAATCTTGATGAATCACCTATCTGTAATGTAAGTTCTAAAAAGCCTCAGCCTAATCATTTGAGTCCTACCTACATGTGGCATTGTCATCTCGGTCATATAAGCGAGAAGCGCATGAAGAAGCTCCATAGGGATGGACTTCTAATTTCATTTGATTTTGAATCATACGAGACATGCGAGGCTTGTTTGCTAGGCAAGATGACCAAGACGCCATTCACAGGTTTTCTAGAAAGAGCATCGGACTTGCTGGAACTCATACATACTGATGTGTGCGGTTCAATGAGCACGACTGCTAGAGGAGGATTCCAATACTTCATAACTTTCACTGATGATTTGAGTAGATATGGCTATGTCTATTTGATGAAGCATAAGTCTGAAACCTTCGAAAAGTTCAAGGAATTTTAGAATGAGGTTGAAAATCAACATGGCAAGAAAATTAAGGCCTTGCGATCTGATCGAGGAGGCGAGTATTTGAGCCACCATTTTAGCAATCATATGAAGAGTTGCAGAATTGTTCCACAGCTTATGCCGCCTGGAACGCCTTAGAGAAACGGTGTGTCCGAGCGATGTAATCGGACTTTGTTGGACATGGTTCGGTCAATGTTGAGCCAGTTGGACCTACCGATATCGTTTTGGGGTTACGCTCTAGAAACAACAGCTTTCACACTAAATAGGGTACCGTCTAAATCCGTAGTTAAGACACCATATGAGATGTGGACTAGAAAGAGTCCCAGCTTGTCTTTTATAAAAATTTGGGGATGTGAAGTTTTTGTCAAGCGACTTCAGTCAGACAAGTTAACTCCCAAATTGGATAAGTGCATATTCGTGGAATATTCAAAAAGGAAACTTTAGGGTATTATTTCTACAACCGATCAGAGGGCAAAGTGTTTGTCGCTCAGAACGGTGTTTTCTTAGAGAAAGAGTTTCTCAGGAAGGAGAAAAGTGGACAGAAGGTGTATCTTGAAGAAGTTCAAGAGGAGCCAATCGGGCAAGATTCAACAAGTGATGCTAATGTAGCAGAACAAGTTGAAGAACGCATAGCAAGAGAAGAACCACCACAGCCACGAAGATCGGCAAGGCTCCATGCAGCGCGCAAGATATTATTGTTGGACAATGATGAGCCTGCGACATATGCAGAAGCGACGATGGACCCAGATTCCAAGAAATGGCAGAGTGCCATGAGATCCGAGATAGACTCGATGGGAGACAATCAAGTTTGGAACTTGGTTGACCTACAGGATGGTGTTAAAGCCATAGTGTGCAAATGGATCTATAAGAAGAAGAAAGACATGGATGGAAATGTTCACATCTATAAAGATCGACTTGTCACAAAGGGTTTTAGACAAGTTCAAGGAGTTGACTATGACAAGACATTCTCTCCCGTAGTGATGCTTAAATCTATTCGGATCATTCTAGCAATGGCTGCATATTTCGATTACGAGATATGGCAGATGGATGTCAAAACAACTTTCCTGAATGGAAACCTGGATGAGGACGTGTATATGATACAACCCGAAGGTTTTGTCGATCCGACCAATGCTGGAAAGGTGTGCAAACTTTAGAAATCCATTTATGGGTTGAAGCAAGCATCTCGGTGTTGGAATATTCATTTTGATGAAGTAGTCAAAGAGATTGGTTTTCTTCAGAACGAAGAAGAAGCTTGTGTTGATAAGAAGGAAAGTGGGAGCTCTGTCGCATTTCTAATCCTGTATGTGGATGACATACTGCTGATTGGGAATGATATTCCTATGCTGGAATCCATAAAGACTTCACTAAAAAATAGTTTCTCTATGAAGGACTTAGGGGAAGCCGCATATGTTCTCGGCATAAAGATATATAGAGATAGATCAAGGAGGCTAATAGGATTAAGCCAAGATACTTACATTGACAAGGTATTAAAATGTTTCAGTATGGAACATTCAAAGAAAGGGTTCTTGCCTATGTCACATGGTATGCATCTCAGCAAGACTTAGTGTCCCTCGACGACTGATGAGCGGGATCGCATGAGCAAGGGTCCATACGCTTCGGCAATTGGTTCAATCATGTACGCAATGATAAGTACACGCCCAGATGTCTCATATGCTCTAAGTGCTACGAGCAGGTACTAGTCTGATCCAGGTGAGAGTCACTGGACAGCTGTGAAAAACATCCTTAAGTACTTCAGAAGGACTAAAGATGTGTTCCTAGTCTATGGAGGTGAGGAGGAGCTCACCGTAACGGGTTACACTGATGCTAGCTTCCAAACCGACAAAAATGATTCAAAGTTCCTCATTGAGCTTGGTGTATTTCCAAATGCGACTAGCCCATTGAACCTCTACTGTGACAACAATGGGGTGATAGTGCAAGATAAGGAGCCAAGGAATCACTAGAAGAACAAACATGTACTGCGGAAATTTCATCTTATACGAGAGTTCGTGAGACGGGGTGAGATCAAGATATGCAAGATACGCACAGATTTGAATGTTGCTGATCTGTTGACAAAGCCTCTTCCACAGCTTAAGCATGAGGCGCACACAAGATACCTTATGGATTAGACTCTAGTGCAAGCGGGAGATTGTTAGAAATATGCCCTAGAGGTAATCATAGAGATGATCATATTTCGTTGTATCCATGATGTATTGTATATGTGTTCATTGAATATCCATGAGACAGGCAACTTGTATTGATTGGCAGTTATGTGAATTGTTTGTGAGACTCTTTACTTGTATGGTTATTCTAATGTTGTTCCTAGTCGGGTTTCATGTATCGACACACATGAATATTAGACTAGCACATGTATTAGTTGATGACTATGTTTCACAAGTCATAGACATGGAGATGTCAAACTTATAATGTGGGCGCATGTATGACATGTCGCTGGACAGACCCAACTCGAGAGATAATGATTTCTCATTACACAATGTGTACGCTATGTCCTTAGACCTGAGATTGTCGCATGTGCTCAAGATGTGAACCGACCTACTTAGGATCTATCAAACGCTACTCCATAACTGGGTAGTAATAAAGATGGTCCTCGGGTTTGTCAAGAAGCATGCTGTGATACATGCTCAGTCAAGATGGAATTTGCCCCTCTCTACTTGAGGGAGATATCTCTGCGCCCCTCGAGTGATCGGATCAAGAAATGCATGGCCGTGCTAGGGTTAAGTGTTAACCAAGGATTCCAGATCACGACATCGAGCAAGAAAGGTCAGCTTGGAGCTGGACCAAATATCATGAGGCAAAGGGAATTGCATGTATATGAGATTGTGATGGCTTGTCTGATTTGATCTTTGTGCACGCATAGGAGTTGACACATCTTGCTAGAGGCCGCTATCAATTATTGGTCGAGTAGGAATACTCGGGCCATGTCTATGCGCGCGTGAGCCCATAGGGTCACACACGTAAGGGGCTGGAAGCCTAATGCGGATTTCATCCAAATTAGTCTGGGCTTAGGTGCACTAATGGGACTCGGTTGAGCCCATTAGTGGGCGCCTAAAGGGGGTCTATATAAACAGAGGTGGGGCACATGGAAACCCGAACTTTCCACGCCTACTGCTGCCGCCTGTTTCCCATGCCCGCGCCTTCATCGCTCTCGCGGACCTAGCAGTCCGGATCGTGACGCTTCCACCGCCGTACGTGTGGATACCTTGAAGGTGCTACATCTGCTGCACGAGGACGAGCTGCACGTTAGAAGGTCTCACAACTACACTGCCGGCTACCATACAAACTACACCGATGGGCTACAGAAGTTTCGCACCTGCGCGTCTAGTGGTAATTTTGTGATCTATAACAGCAGTAGTTCCTAGTTTATGGGGAAGAAAAATTTTGTTTTGCACTAGCGTAGCTTTCCTATAACCCTACACTGTGCAGTGCTGATGATTGGCCGGCGTCCGGTCCGGGACACGCGGCGAGCATCCGGATGCGCGGTGCTAGGGTTCACGGCGGGCCCGGACGCTGAGGGTAGAGTTGGGCATGGAAAAGGGAGAAAGGGCACCGCGTTTCGTGGCGGGCTGCTCAGCGCGGCGGTTTTGCTACGTTGTCACTGAGCGCTGGCGTGGGAGCAGAGCTGAGAAGCGGGCGACGTGAAATGGGAGGTACGGGAAAGCTGACGCCTGGGCCCCGCGGGTCAGCGACTGGGTGAGGGGTAAGGTGGAGGTGGTGCTGGGCTGGTTGGGTCGGTGCTAGCCCGGCCGGCGGGATGCATGCCGCGGGAGCGGGCCGCTAGCAGGCCTGCAGTTTTGGGCTGGTGGCACACCCAGTGCAACAGCGGCCGGCGGGGTGTGCTAGCTAGCTGTGTTGGGCTGTGTTCTGGCTAGCTGGCTAGCTGGCCGAGGTGTGGGTGTGGTGGTGTGGCCCTTGGGCCGGTGCTGGGCTGAGCAGGGCTAGGGTTAGAGCTAGGTTAAAGGTTAGGTTAGGGTTCAAGGTGGCTAGCGGGTTTAGTTAGGATTTGAATTCAAACTCGAAGGCCCCACTTTGAGGTTGAATTCCACACAATTTAATCAACCAAAATAAATCCAAAAAAAAATTTAATTAAACAGGGCAGAGCAACAAATCCAATTTAGAACCAAATACTTCACTCTAACAATAATCTAGTCCTTCATTAAATCTAGATTTTATTTTCTAGGAATTTTGAGGTAGAAGGAAGATATCCTTACATTAGATTCTAACTAAATCACTTGCACCAAAAAGATTTTGAAATTCACGATTTTTGCGTCTTATAACATTTTGGAAAAATCCGGGATGTTACAGACTCCCCCGGTCACAGGAATCTCGTCCCCGTGATTAAAGGCTCCCTAGGGTTTCGAAAGGTGAGGGTTATACGCCTTCGATGGTTACCGCATTCCAAGGGCAGTACCTTTTGATCCGTCTTTAGATTGGTCATATTTTCCAGGGTATATTCCTAGCATTCTCTGCCAAGTCTCTCCAAGACATACCAAATATCGCGATCGTGTAGGAGTCCATCTTACGACATCTCCTGCTTAGTCATGTTCCAAGGTCCACATTGGCATTGCAACTTGGTATTCCCTCGGCTCCTTCCAATTTGACTCTCTGTCTGAATAGTAGCCCTGAGCAAAAGCCAAATTCTGGTTCCGGAGGCGATGCAGGTAATTACAACTTATTCTATAGCTTTCAGCACGTAGCTTTCGGCACATGGCTCTTGTCCCTTTGACCTCTTCCAAAACAAGATAGAGGAAACCTTGTGTTCCCGTCCCAGTTTACACAAATCATATTCCTATTTTCTTAATTCTGTCAAGGCAACAGGGTTGCTAGTATGCTCTGTTTCCGGTCATTTGTCCATTCCAATTTAACTAGCTTGTCAACACGTCACTCATTTCGTGGATACTTCACTTCTTGATTCCGGGATTCCAGGGTTGTCCTCGAGTAAAGATTATATCCATTCTTCCTTGCATTAGCTTGGTTTTCATCCTAGTTACGTCAAACACTGTGTGTATCAAGTATGGTCTCTTGGACATGAGCGCGGTGTCACACCCGGTTTAAGGACAAAACCAAATACATAACTATATGTATGCCAGGATCAAGTTCCATACATATAGTGACATCATCAGTGAATAACAACAACAGTATCACGTAAAGAGACATAAATAAGGACTTACAAGACTATCAGAGATATGCGCTTAACATGGAAACGAAGGCTCCAAACTTCACAGGCAAATGACTGGGGGTTGCGTACGCCTAGAACTCTTCATCATCTTCAGTAGACTTCACACCTTTTTCTTCTGAGCAGCAGTTAGCAAGGGTGAGTACACTTATGGTTGGTACTCAGCAAGGCCAGAAGATATAACTAGAGTAACGATTTAAATCCATCTTTAAGTTTATTAATCATGTGAGGGTACATACCGCTCTTGACCGTGAGCATGGCTGATATATCAGTTTTAGACACTCTGCAGAGGTTGTACACTTTCACCACAAGTCACGTAAAAGTTCAAAAGAACTTTGGACCCAACCATGTTGTGCTAGCTAGGCACAATACCACACTTCCGAGGTGTGATTGCATAGGGACGCTACGAGGCCTTTACAAAGATTCCCTAATAAGAAGTAGTCCGCAAGAGTTTCGGTAGCGGCGTGAACCATAACCCTCCCTAATGGTCAGCACCTTAGCGAAGGTTGCTACCCCAAGAGGACCGGGCTATACCCCAATCACCGACCCCCTCCTTGCCCTTTCGGTAAGACTTCTTCAATCTAGAGTCTCTAATTATTTAGCCAAGACCAGAGTCATATGGTCCTCGTGGTTGTACTGTTTTCCTGGGTGGTTCTCCATGTTCCAATTAATACATGGTATTCTTGTAAATAAGCATAGATAGAAGGATGGTTAGGGTCACTTGCCTTTTTCCAACGAAAAGCTACTCTTACTGCTCTTCAGCTCTTGCTTACTTGGAAACCTTGGTCTTCAAGCTTCAACAGCGATCCTTCTACTCGAAGCAAACATCGAGCACAAACATACAAAATAGCAAATAAGTACAGCTAAGAACAATACACCAATCATAAAACAAAAGCTTTTAAAAGAGCGTGCTAAAGGATAAGGCTCGCTGCTACGGTTACAAGAGCACAAGAAACACGGAAAACGGAGCTAGGGTTGAAAAGACACAGCTATCGGAAGATTGGTATTATAAAAGAAACAAAAGAACTATGATTTTTATTTATTTTAATTGGAAAACAAATGTAAAAGATATTCAAGACAAAATATCCTTGATTACAATTAACTTATATTATATTTTTATTTATAAAAGCTGAGTAGAACTTAGTCATATTTTATTTATGATTGTCTATGTATAAATTACACTAATTAACAATTAATTAGAAAGAAACTTTTGAGAGCATCTAAACACATAACTTTATATTTGGTGTGCAACTAAACAAATTATATTTAGAACACATTTGAGTTGGTATTAATTGAATTGACTTCAGTTATGAAAACCGGAGGTAAAGACCTAGGTAGATTTTAATTAGAAAAACTAGGTGAGAGAACTTTAATCACATTAAATCTATTATTAATTAAAAGACAAGAATTAAGGCACAACGACATGACTAAATGGTAGATTAGGGTTTTATAAGACTTAACGCAACAAGAACGAGTCGAAACGGAGCTAAAACGACGAAGGTAGGGCTAAAACAAGGCTCTAGGGACTTATCTGCGAAGAAACTGAACTTCCAGGGGCTAAATTGAAGAAATCAGGGGCTAAACATAATCAAACCTTAAACAAAGGGTCGGGGTGCAAAACTGGAGGTTCTGGATGGTGGGTATTAATTCTAGAAAGGTCAGGGGTCGGGAAAGAAAAGAAAGGGCTCAACTCTAATTACTTTTCTACTAATCTAGACTGCGGGTTGATTTCTGGAAAACCTAGGGGCTTTTCTGCAAATGTTCCGGGGACGGCTAGGGTCGGACGAATCTGGTCCATTGGATCAGAATTGGGCGGCGGGGTTGTAACACCTTAGGTGTTTAAATTACGGAATAAGACTCTTTAGCTTAACACGATGCATAAATAATTAAGAGAAGTTTAACAAAATGAGTTTCTAAAAATAATTTCAAAACTAGAACTCAAATGTAGTTTGGCCTGAAACAAAACTTGTGTAACTTTTCATTTTGAACAACTTTCGTGTTGAAGGATTTTTGAGTTGCAACACAAAAATATGAGAAACACTTGGATTTGCAAACCAGTCCCTGCCTTTTCTTCTATTTCGCTGCAGACCCTTCTTCTCCGCCTCGCCCGACCCTCCGACCCTCGCGTCGCCCGACCCTTCCATGTTGCCCGACCCTTTCGTTTCGCCCGACCCTTTCACTCGCCCGACCCTCGGTTTCGCTGCGGTCCTTGCTTCGCCCGACCCTCGCCCGCCGGGCAGTCGCCGTAGGCCACTTGGCCGGCGATGCCTGACAGCGCTAGGCGCCAAGCCAATGCCTGGCCGCGCCCGCACGCGCGCCCGCACGCCACGTTCCTCCCCAGTCCGCGCACGCCACACGCGCCGGCACCGCGCGCCTCTGCTCGCCGCTCGCCGTGCCCAATGGACGAGCCGCGCCGTGCCCGTGTCTCCGCCGCGTCCCGCCAGTCGCCGCGCTCACCGCCCGGCAAGACAGCTGCTGCAGCTCATCGCCCAACCCGCGCGTCGCGTGATCTCCAGCTCCGCATGCCAAATCCTCAGCGCCCAATCCCCTGCCCGCGCCCGCCGCACGCCGCGCCGGCTCTGTTCGCCGCCCGCCTCGACCAGTAACGCGCCCCCGTCGTGTCGCCGGCACCCGTGTCTCACAGTCATGTCCCGCCCCTCCTCCCGCCTCTTTGCTGCCTACAAAAGGCCGCACTGAGTCCCCCTCGCACGCCCAGACACCAGTACGCCGCCGCCGCCACCATTACCGACGTCGTGCCCAGCTCACCGTGGAGCTCACCTCTCCGGCCACCCCTTGCCAGAGCTGAGTCTTCCACCACCACCACAGCACCACACCGCAGCTCACTGCCCCACCCATCATCGCCCAGAACCGCCGGAGCACCGCCAGTGCCGCCCGCGCTGCCGCCGCTCCTTGCTGCTCCGTGGACCGCCCACGCCGAAGCTCCTCCGTCCCAGACAAGCCTCGAAACGGGTTCCTCTCGATGCCGCGAAGCTCATCGACCAGCCCACGCCCTCCCCTCCTCGCCGGAGCACCGTCGCCGACGCTCCGCCCCGCCGCCGCCCCTCTGCTCCGCGCCGACGAGCCCCCTCCGGCCACCCCAAACCCCAACCAAGGCCATCCCAAGGTAGCTCTCACCTCCCTAGATTTCCCCGACCCTTTTCCCCTTGCCGCTGACGAGCCCCCTCGCCGGAATCTGTCTGGCCGCCATGCCAGCGCCGCCAGGGACCCAATTGCATCGATTGAAATCTTTTAACAATTGCCCAAAGAAATCTTAAATAAGTAACTTCCCAACAAAATCGATGTTTTATGGACTGCACTTTATTGTGAAGGAAAATAATCGTCTTATATCATCGCTATAACTTACACTTGTGTATTCATATAGAATCGACTACTCTCGCCGACGGAACGTACGAGCTGGTGCCCGCGTCCGAGAGAGAGCAGCGTGAAGCTCAAATAAATCTAACTGAAGCTCTCGAAGACCCGAGCCCAAGTTCGGACGAGCCCCAAGCTAGCTGTTGGCGCTAAAATCGGCCGGATAGGAATCGGCCGACGGTCTTCAGCGTCGGACACACGACCCGGGAGAATCTGCTTAGCTCCTGTTCGGGTTATCACCCTGGTGCGGTTCGCGCGGCGTGCCAGTCAATCTGACCTGTTGATTGACAAGGAAACAGAGTATTAAATTCCAGGCACGTCGATCGGCTGGAGTTCTGATCTGTCCTGAGGAGCGCGTCGGCGGCGAATCGGCCGATTTGCTGTAGAGACGATCGGCTATGGATCAGCCGATAATCGTGTAGTAATTGTAAAGAAAACTGCTGGAGCGATCTAAACAATTACTACAGAAGCAACACTTGAAATAGATCTACTCGGCTGTGTGATGATAAGTTGAAGAAGAACAATGACGAAGCCGATTACTCTGATCTCAAGCTGGATAACTGGTGATAAAACTAGAATAACAGGTAAAACTTGCAATTCTAGTAAATATCGATAACTGGTGAATAAATCCAAACGAAACCACAGCGATGCGCCCGTAGTTAAAGCTCGGATATTACTCGATAAGCGGAACCTACCAATTGGCCGGAGATCAAGTTGATGCAGCCCTGCCAATCCGTACGAACTCTTGAAAGAAGAAAATATTGGCGAAGTCGCCGACTTGAAAGTAAATTGCTAGAAAAGTAGAAGTATTGTTGTTGATTGATGTGTTTTTTTTTCAAGACCCTGACGACTCCTATTTATACCCTAAAGCTAGGACTCCTGGTCGATCACGACTTGTTACAACCTTATTTAAACTACTATTTCTATAAGAACTTTAAAAGGAAACGGACTCCCGCAGAATCTTTCGCCGCCGTTCCCTAATCCAATCAGGATTTCCTTCAATTGCTCCCCGACCGACTTAGCATGCCCCCTTTGACCAACTTTTGACCAGGACCCTCTGAAATAGTCCCATCCTGTTGGCGTAGGCTATATCACCAATCGGCCGATTTCCAACTGTTACCTCAATCGGCCGACTCCTTTCTGTAGCCTTCAGATCTGCCGCATCGGCCAATCTTCTCCTCTTGACGCCGATTCAACACGTGTCAAAATCTGGCGTCAACACATGCCCCCCAGTTTCGGAGTAAAATATAACTTTTTCTTCGAAACTCTTTCTTTAATCCTTTCCTCCAAAACGGGCGCAGTAAAATCTCCTTCCGTTCCGCGGCACAATGATTGCAATTTCCTCGAACCGAGCGCGCGAAACGACCGCTCCTTTGGAACTCGTGTAGACGGCGCGGTAAAAATACCATCTTTGCCCTCGCTTCCCTGATTTCTCTTAAGTACTGGCTTTCTCCGCCTATCCTTCCCCACGAATCTAGCATTCTTTTCCATCGCACCACTGTTCGTCTTCCTCCAAGCTCTCTCGATCTCCAAGCGCTTCCCCCTTTCCGGCGATTTCATCCGCGGCCTGCTCCAACCCCCAATGGTGTCTCCATCGGCGACCACTCCATCTACAGAGGCTCCATCGGCTACTCCTTCGGCGGCGGCGGCCCAATCGGCGGCTTCCCCAGCGGTGTCATCGGCGACGATGGCCTCCATCCCAGAGGTAAATGCTCGAAATTTTTTCCTTTTCACCTTTTTACTGCTTCAGTATTTTTCGGACCCTCTCTCAGTTTCTTTCCTTTTCCCCTTTTTTAGGCACTTAGGCACCGAATCACTATTCCTCTCTCAGAATCCCCTGACCTCATCTGTTTGGGCCCTATGGGGAACCCCGATCCAACGGACCTGATCAGTTTAGAAACCCATAGGATCCCTTTTAAGCAATCATCTATGGATTTAGATCACTGGGTAGGCACTTTCAGATCCTGGCCAAATGAAACACCCGGGTGGAGAGAATGGTACCAGAGGGTAGCCGGATCTTGGAAGGTTCAGTGGGAAGAACTGAAAATCGGCTAGTGCATAGACTTATCCTTGTCTCAGATGGAAAGGAACGAACCTCTGGTCATGGCAGCCTCTTATTTTTGGTCCGATGCACTTAACGCGTTCCTTTTCGGACACGGACCCATGACTCCGACCTTGGCCGATGTTCTGCTGCTGACCGGCCTCGATGTTTCCTCCGCCGATACCCCTTTCAATTATCTGTTCAAGCCATCTCATCGGCTGGAGACCAAAGGAATCGGCGGGTGGAAAGGATACATTAGTAAAAACATGAAGACCGGGACAGTCTCGCAGAGGGAGCATACTGCCTTCTTGATGATGTGGCTGGAGAAGCATTTCTTCTGTGGCAGAGCAGTCGGCCCCTCTTCAAACACTCAAGCTTTGGCAGAGGCTCTTTCACAAAGATCGGCCATCCCCCTTGGAAAACATTTGCTGGGATCGGCGTACCATCTGATGCACCAAATCGGCATCAAACTGTCGAAGGGGGAGCCGATAGGGAACCCAGGTGGTCCTTGGTGGTTCATCACCCTCTGGCTCAATTTACACAAGAGCAAGGTCTCTCAGCAGCGGATAGAGACAAAGACCTTTCCCAATATCGAGTCAGAGGAGAATCCATCGTTCCGTCGCCGCTGCAGATCTTTTGGAGAAGCGGTATCGGCCTTTCCCGGCTGCCAATTCACTACCACCCGTACAGCTGAATACTTCAGATGCTTTTACAATGGCCTTAGTGAAGAGATGATTAGCTGGCACCCATATCAGGCAGTAGAGCCGATTTTAGAATTGCCCGTATGCTAGGATTTCTCCACTCATACCTTTGACAGAGAGTTAATGGACGTCTTGATCAAGCCGGGGATTCTGCCGGCCAATTTCTTCTCAGGAAAGGATTCACCCACCTACGAGTTCTACAATCCATCGGCTGCGGCAAGGCAACTGGGTTTTGGCCAACTGCCGATTCGGGTCTACTTCGCCGGTCAGGCAAAATTCAGAGATGGACTGACCTCAAGTCTTGATTACAGCCGGCTGTGCGATCTAGTACCCGATTCCAGTACCATTGACTTGAATAGTTGGTCAGTTGCATCTTTCGCCACCCAGCAGTTTAAATTATGGTGGGCAGAATGGAAGCAGCACCTTTTCTGTAAATCTCCATCGTCTTACTGCAACATTCTGGACCCAGAGAACATTGATCCAAATGCAGCGGTATGTCCTTTTTCCTCAGCCGATTCCAATGTTACATTATCATCTTGTTGTTAACTCATGTTCATCTCTTCAGTCTGAAAGCCATGTTCCTCCAATACGGAGCCGAAGCGGCCGGCCGATTGATAGTCATCACCAATACACGCCGTATCCACTTATCGGCTTCCATGCTCCAACTGTCAGAGATATCTCCACTGGCCGATCAAGGCGAGCACCAAAAAGGTCAACATCAAAGATAACCAGCCGTCGGGTGCGAGCTCGCATTGGATCGGCCGATCAGACGGCAATAGCATCGGCTGAAGTCCCCCGCATCGGATTGGCCAGCCAGATGGCAGTGGTATCGGCCGAGACTTCCCGCATCGGATCGGCCGACCATGTAGTCGTGACACCAGCCGAGACTCCAGGTCCTTTACCTTTGCCGGTCGTCGAGATGGCCGATCCCCAAGTTACTGCTGAAGTCGGGGCTGCTGCAGCATCACTATTAGTAGAAGCTGTTCAGGTAATCTTATTTATCTCACATATTCTCCAAAGCTTCTATTGACATCAATTCTATTCCTCTGCCAGGCTGCACAAGTTATCTTACCGCTGTCTCCGCAACAATCGGCCACGTCTCTAGTGGGAACCGAGACTCCAGCAGCTCCTGCCGCCGAGGTAAACGATCTCTTACCTTGAATTCTTAATACTCAGAAAACTTAACCAATTTTGATGCAGGCCGATTTGGGTATGCCGATTACAACTCCACAACAGGCATCGGCCGTGAGACCCACAGAGGTATGGCAAATTTCTGTTACCATCTTATTTCAATTTCCCATAGCATTTTCACGGGAATCTTCCTTTATGTCTTTTTCAGGAAGCTGCTCCAAGCGGAGTGCTAATAACCATCGAATCTTCTTCTTCCGACTAACCAAATGCACCAGTCCCTGAGACAAGGGAAACACTTCCACCGGCGCAGACAAGAGAAATTTGCTTCAAAGAGGTAACAGTCTTACCATTAGAATCGGCCGATTTCCTTTCACCGCTTGCTTACCCTTTACTTTATTTCCTTACAGGAGATACCCCCAACAACAGCATCTTCTCTTTTGCTGTCTCCTTGGCTGATGACGAAGAAATCACTTCACACCCAATTCCATCGAGCTCCACCTCTGACGATGTCCGCTCCAAGCTCGAAAGCATTCGTACTCTCCTTCAAGATGACATCGGCCGATTGGTGGAAGATGCATCGCCGATTCGACGACTTTTCAACGAGATCAAAGGTCGAATCCCGGATGAAGTATCAGAAAATTTAGGGTATGCTGCCTATATAGGGGGCATGCAGATTCCGGTTTCCAGGGCGCTACGTCGTATGGCCGATCGTGCTCAGATGGCAAAAACTCAGGAGGAGGTTGATTCATACAAGCACCGGACTCAGGAAGTACACCACAGGATCAACTTCCTTGAAAATTGCCGCCCGGACATCGTCGGCGCAATAGATCGGCTGAAACGGAGGAGGGCAGAACTGGCCAAGGAGATGGAACAGATAACCCAAGAGATAGCCGCTGAAGAGAAGAAGCTCCAAGAACTCCCATCCATCATCAGCGAGCTGAAGCAAGAAAGGCAGCATCTGGCCCGTGAAACAATAAGGCTCCGTCGCCGTGTGTCAGAAGTACCAGGATCGGCCGATGATGATCAGAGAGTACTAGATTTGGCCGATCAAATTAGACGACGAGCTATTGTGGCCATAGATACTTTCCTTGGGTTGTAAAGAATATGTTAAACATTATTGCTCCTTCAATGTCACTGCGCCGATTTGGTTCCGAACTGCTCCTTCTGTCTGCTTTGCATTTATGTATGTATTTACTCCGGTCTAGAACGAGTGATAGAAATCATGCATTCAGAAGAGCCACTATCATAGGCAGACAGAAATATAATAAGAGCTCATGCTGAGGAACTCAGAGATCATGTCCCTGCCGCTGTCTAGGAATACTCGAACCTCATAGATGCTCATTTTTTGGTCCGCAAGCGACCATCTTCCGAAAAAAGTTCTTCACTTCCTTGTAAAGCCAAAACTGAAGTCGCCATGGAAGATCTGGAAGAGGAGAAGACCCGCCTGCTGAAAGAACTCTGCAACCAAGCTGAAACTGGAGCCACTGCAGAGGACCCGAAAGAGAAAAGGCTCACCCTTATGATAAAACTGGGTCGCATCGAGAGAGAAATCCTGCGTAGGCGTAATCAGTAGACACACCAGTATTTTTATTCTAAGGGCGACTTGTACCACGTCGGCCATGTAATCTGTAATTTCCATTCAATAATGAATCCCAATGTTTCCTTCACCAGATGTGTAGACAAAAACCGATGAGAAATCGGCCATGTTATCTTGATATATTTTGTTGCGAGCTATGCATCTACCCAAATGCTCGGATAGTACCTCTTCAGATATCGCCCGTTTAAAGCTCTTGGGAATTCCTCCCCTTCGACTGTCTCCAGAATATATGCATTCCCAGGGGCACATCGGCCGATTCTATACGGCCCTTCCCAAGTGGGTGACCATTTACCGAATTTGGGATCTTTAGATCCTATCGGCAGCACCAACTTCCATACCAAATCTCCTTGAGAGAACTGTTTAACTTGACTTTTTTGTCATACCATCTGGCCACCCTTTTCTTGTTTTCTTCTATACTAATCAGGGCTCTCAACCGTAAACCCGCCGAATTGTCAAGTTCATCTTTCATGAGAAAGGAATAGTCATCGGCCGTTAACTGATCTTGTAACGATATACGTCTTGACCCTGTCCTTATATCCCATGGCAAGACCGCCTCATGACCATAAACCAACTGATAAGGGGATATTTTAGTGGCTCCATGACAAGCCATCCTGTATGCCCATAAAGATTCAGCCAAAGACATATGCCACTTCTTGGGTTGCTCTTCTATCTTTCTCTTGATTAGCTTGATTATCCCTTTGTTAGACGACTCTGCTTGGCCATTGGCTTGAGCATAGTATGGAGAAGAGTTCAATAATTTAATCCCCATATCGGCGGCGAACTCTCCGAATTCTCCAGAAGTGAACATTGTCCCTTGATCAGTTGTGATGGTTTGAGGAATACCAAATCGATATATAATATGGCTTTTAACAAATTCAATCATATCGGCCGATGTCACGTTCCTCAAAGGAACTGCCTCCACCCACTTAGTAAAATAATCTGTAGCCACCAATATGAACTTATGCCCTTTGCTTGATGGAGGATGAATCTGTCCGATGAGATCTATTCCCCAACCTCTGAACGGCCACGGCTTAATTATTGGATTCATAGCCGATGCTGGCGCGCGCTCCACATTGCCAAACCTCTGACAGTCTTGGCATCCTTTGTAGTACTTGAAACAATCCTCAAGGATGGTCGGCCAGTAATATCCATTGTTCCGGATCATCCATTTCATTTTGTGAGCCGATTGATGAGCTCCACACACGCCTTCATGGATTTCTCCCATCTGAACCTTTGCCTCTTCTGTTCCCAGGCATCTGAGAAGAACTCCATCAATCGTCCGATAAAATAAATCATCCTCAAGCAGCACATATTTTGTAGCCTGAAAACGTGTTCGTCGATCCATCTTTTGGGATGGATTTCTCAAGTAATCGGCGATCTCCTTTCGCCAGTCATCGGCCGCGAGCTCTAGCGTCATCGCTCCCTGAATCGGCCAATACCCAGAAGCATGTTGGGCCAGTCTGTTGGCTTCTTCATTATAATTCCTGGGGATATGCTCAATTATTGCAGACTTGAACTCTTTTAAAAGTTGAAGACAATCCTCATAATAAATCCTCAAGATATCATCCTTGCACTCAGATCGCCCCGTCAACTGATCCACAATGAGCATGGAATCCCCAAAAATTTCGACTGCATCAGCTCTGACTTCCCTTAATAATTGGATGCCTTTCAGAACAGCTCGATATTCCGCCTGGTTATTAGTTGCAGAGGCTTCTATCGGCAGAGAGAAATCATAACTTGCCCCCCGAGGCGACACAAGAACAATGCCGATTCCTGATCCGACCCCACACGAAGAACCATCAAAATATAGAGTCCATGGAACTGGTTCAACGGTGGCGATTTCTGGTCCACAATGCTGAACTACAAAATCGGCCATCACTTGACCTTTGACGGCTTTGGCCGATTCGTACCTTAAATCGAATTCTGACAAAGCCAGGATCCATTTTCCAATCCACCCTTTCAAAATCGGCAATGATAGCATTTACTTCACCACATCATCCTTGCACACGACTATGCATTCTGCCGATAGCAAATAGTGCCTGAGCTTGGTACATGAAAAGTACAAGCACAAGCATAGTCGCTCCACCGACGAATATCTTTTTTCGGCGTCTAAAAGTCTTCTGCTGACGTAGTATACCACTCGTTCTTTCCCCTCAAACTCCTGTACCAACGCCGATCCAATAGCCTGTTCATCAGCCGATAAATATAACTTGAACGGCTTACCAAGCTGTGGTGGAACTAATACCGGAGGTGAAACCAGATACTGCTTGATATTCTCCAGTGCCTTGCGCTGTCCTTCTCCCCATATGAATTCCTGGTCGGGCTTTAATTTCAACAGAGGGGTAAAAGCCTGAATACGTCCTGACAGGTTGGATATGAATCTTCTGATGAAATTGACCTTGCCGATGAGGGACTGTAGTTCAGTTTTATTTTGTGGGGCCACCACTTTGTTGATGGCGTCTATGGTCTTGCGGTTGACTTCTATCCCGCGCTCATGGACCATAAATCCTAAGAATTGCCCGGCCGATACACCAAATGCACACTTGTTTGGGTTCATCTTCAACCCATGTTTCCTTGTGCACTCCAGTACTTCTTGTAAATCGGCCAGATGATCTTGGTGACCTTTTGACTTGACCACGACGTCATCTATATAAATTTCCACCGATGAACCAATGAGCTTGTGGAAGACGTAGTTCATGGCCCGTTGATATGTAGCCCCATCGTATGTCATCGCTGGCGCCGTGCCTCTGAATGCTTCTATAGTGCTTGCCCCCCTGCCGATTTCTGATGAGATCGGCTGATACTGGGGAACCGTCGGCCGTGCGGCCAATTGGTGCGGCACCTAGATTGAATAACTCCCGTATCCGTTCGTTGGCTCGGGAAAATACATCGGCGCCGATGTTCCCCAAGGTACCTAGCTTGTGGGCAGCGATTGCACAGAAGCAATCTGGATGGGTTGAAGCGGTGTCTGTGATGGGAGACATGGTGCACCGCTGTATCTTGGAGATGCTGGGGGCAATGGAGAGTTGTACCCCTCGCGTTGCGTCAATATCGGCTGAGGAGCCGATTGGGACGTGTATGGTAAGCTTCTGGCTGGCAGCGTGGTTGGCGGGGCATATGCTGGTCCCTGATAGCCTTGGACTGCTCCGCTGGCCAGAGAGCTGATGATGGCATTATACACCTTGTTGGTCATCACTGAAGATTGGTCAATGAATGCCTGATAAACGGACTGTTGGATCATCTCTGACATCTTGCCCGAGTCCTCAGCAATGGTGATGTGGCGGGGAGCTAGAATAGGAGTCTTCTTGACGGCCTCCCCGCTTCTGGTACGACTAAACGACTGGAGGTACATCTTCTTGTAATCTTCTAGATGTTTGGCCAATTCTTCCCTCTGGTCGTCCTTGAGATCCGCTTCTGTGACCTCAATGATGTTGCTGTCAGAGATTTCTACGTTCTTCGACATATCAGATCTTGGATTGGTCCCACCAGGCGTGCCAAAAGTGTGTTGGCGCTAAAATCGGCCGGATAGGAATCGGCCGACGGTCTTCAGCGTCGGACACACGACCCGGGAGAATCTGCTTAGCTCCTGTTCGGGTTATCGCCCTGGTGCGGTTCGCGCGGTGTGCCAATCAATCTGACCTGTTGATTGACAAGGAAACAGAGTATTAAATTCCAGGCGCGTCGATCGGCTGGAGTTCCGATCTGTCCTGAGGAGCGCGTCGGCGGCGAATCGGCCGATTTGCTGTAGAGACGATCGGCTATGGATCAGCCAATAATCGTGTAGTAATTGTAAAGAAAACTGCTGGAGCGATCTAAACAATTACTACAGGAGCAACACTTGAAATAGATCTAATCGGCTGTGTGATGATAAGTTGAAGAAGAACAATGACGAAGCCGATTACTCTGATCTCAAGCTGGATAACTGGTGATAAAACTAGAATAACATGTAAAACTTGCAATTCTAGTAAATATCGATAACTGGTGAATAAATCCAAACGAAACCACAGCGATGCGCCCGTAGTTAAAGCTCGGATATTACTCGATAAGCGGAACCTACCAATTAGCCAGAGATCAAGTTGATGTAGCCCTGCCAATCCGTACGAACTCGTGAAAGAAGAAAATTTTGGCGAAGTCGCCGACTTGAAAGTAAATTGCTAGAAAAGTAGAAGTATTGTTGTTGATTGATGTGTTTTTTTTCAAGACCCTGACGACTCCTATTTATACCCTAAAGCTAGGACTCCTGGTCGATCACGACTTGTTACAACCTTATTTAAACTACTATATCTATAAGAACTTTAAAAGGAAACGGACTCCCGTAGAATCTTCCGCCGCCGTTCCCTAATCCAATGAGGATTTCCTTCAATTGCTCCCCGACCGACTTAGCGTGCCCCCTTTGACCAACTTTTGACCAGGACCCTCTGAAATAGTCCCATCCTGTTGGCGTAGGCTGTATCACCAATCGGCCGATTTTCAACTGTTACCTCAATCGGCCGAATCCTTTCTGTAGCCTTCAGATCTGCCGCATCGGCCAATCTTCTCCTCCTGACGCCGATTCAACACGTGTCAAAATCTGGCGTCAACACTAGCTTTACCCAAGAAGGCAAGCCCCGGAGCATGAACCCTATTTTTCTAAACTTATGCAACTTATTACTCTACTTTACTTGTGCATTAAGTTTGTAGGAGTTGAATGGAAACTTAGTCGCATGATCCTAGGTACCCATGTTCTGAACACTAGATGTAAGGTTCGATAGAATGCTATGCTAATAGGAATCGGTAAAAGTCGAGTGATTTCCTGTCACTCGCGAGAATATAGGAGTTGAATGTTTACTACATGCTGCAATCATAAGGTCGACGGACGGGGCTATGGTACGATGTTTATGTTGATGATTGAGGCCCCGTCTGTTTAGTGAAAAATACTAAGGCCGCAGTGTGTGGTAGTGGTGGTTAAGTCTTTGAATGTACTAACCACATGCCGAGAATATGGTAATCGGAAAGCTTAAGTACCGGATTGAACCAAGGCCGGAATATACTCCCCACCGTCTTGAAATCGTTCACATCTAGCTAATGGTGGGTGCATTTGCCGCCACGGCCCGACGTACCGTGGTCTGTGGGGAGGTGTAGTCGAGGGCGGTGGGCCTGTTCCGTGAAGCGGGAATTGAAGGGAAAAGTTGCACGTGTGACTCTTGGAGTAACCACGTGACGTGTGTTTAGGTTTCCCTTGCAAGGTTAAGAAATTCGATTCGAATCGTCCGTTTCTCGCGGTTATTGAGACTGCTTGACCCTTTTACCACATAGAGTAAGAAGAGGAACAATGATGATGATTAAACTTGTTGGATGAAAAATAAATTCTTCCACCATGTATGATATTGGATAGTTGCTTACCTAGAATGGTTAAAGGAAGGTAGAACTTGGAGCTAAAATCTGAAAGTAAGGACCTACTTATATATGCTTTTCGGCAAAACAAACCACTCAAGTCAAAATCCTTGCATGTCTAGGAGTCGGCTAAGTATATACCAATAGTCGGGTAAGCCTTGCCGAGTATTAGTATACTCAGCCTTGCTTGTGGCTTGTTTTCAGGTGAAACTTTCGAGGATATGATCGCTAGTTTGGTTTGGCCTTGTACCCTTCCTCCTGGTTGGTCGGTGGAATGGGATACGCCCTCGGCCAACGGTGATAATGCCGAGTGATGTATCGTGCGGGCTTCATCGAGACATCCTGTATCGTCGAGTAGTTGTCGTTATTATTTTTTTCGCTGCTTTGAACTCTGAAGAACTCATTTATTTTGAACTCTGACGTACCTTGTTTTATGAATTTGAACTCCATTGTAATATTAATTTATGATGAACCCTGTGGTGTAAAATTGTGGAATGTTGTATACTCTGGGCTCACCTTCGTGTGAGTACATGTATGTGTGGTTTCGATCGGCAAAAACCGTGGTTGTATCGGGAGGTTACCCGACAGACCGGTGGATTATTCCGTTTGAAGTGCGAGTTAGCCCTGATTGCCTTCGTGGTGATGGTTAGCGCGCTTGAGCCGGATTAATTCAGGTGGTTCAACCACAGGGGTAAGGGTAGGGAGAGGGCGGCGGCTCGTGCGCGGCTCAGATTTGTTCTGATCGTGAGATCTAGATCGGGTAGCAGGACGCGGCTCGGGCGAATCAGACGCGGCTCGGGTCAACTCGCAGAGTTAGGGTCGGGCGAATCGGTAAGCGGCGCTGGGCGGCGGCGAGCAGGCGCAGCGGCGCCTCGGTCGGAGCTCACCGAATTCGGTGTTCCGGGGCTCGATTCAGGCTGGGGTTAGGACGGGGAGATAGAGGGCGGCACGGTGAAAGTGGTAGGGGTCACGAGACGGCTGTGCGGCGACCGTAGACCGGCGGACCACGGTGGCGGGCGGAGCCAGAGCTCCGGCGAGAAATTGCCGGGGCAAGAGAGCGAGAGGGAGGGGGAAAACGGGAGCGGCGTGGTGCTTACTTCCTCACGAGAGTCTTGCGGGGGTTAAAGACGGCGGAGAAGCAGCGGGACGGTGGGTCATCGGCGAAGGGCGGTTCGGGGCGGCGGCGTTCACACCGGCGAGGGATTGCAGGCGTGGTGTGTTGGCGCGGAGGGGAAGACGAGGCCGGTGATGGTGCGGAGTCCCAGGCGGAGCTCCGCGAAGGTCAGCGTTGACGAAGAGGCGGCGTGAAGGCGGGTAGTCAGGCGTGGCAGCGTCAGCGACAGGAATGGTCAAGGAGCGAGAATAGTTATCAAGACAGGAATAAGTTGTATAATAAAATAGACCTTAAGGAGCGACCATTGCTATCTAGGTTTACGTCCTACAGTCGATACAGCTCTGATACTACTTCTGTCACACCCGGTTTAAGGACAAAACCGAATGCATAACTATATGTATGACAGGATCAAGTTCCATACATATAGTGACATCATCAGTGAATAACAGCAACAGTATCACTCAAAGAGACATAAATAAGGACTTACAAGACTATCAGAGATATGCGCTTAACATGGAAACGAAGGCTCCAAACTTTACAGGCAAACGACTCGGGGTTGCGTACACCTAGAACTCTTCATCATCTTTAGTAGACTTCACACCTTTTTCTTCTGAGCAGCAGTTAGCAAGGGTGAGTACACTTATGGTTGGTACTCAGCAAGGCCAGAAGATATAACTAGAGTAACGATTTAAATCCATCTTTAAGTTTATTAATCATGTGAGGGTACAGGCCGCTCTTGACCGTGAGCACGGCTGATATATCAGTTTTAGACACTCTGCAGAGGTTGTACACTTTCACCACAAGTCGCGTAAAAGTTCAAAAGAACTTTGGAGCCAACCATGCTATGCTAGCTAGGCACAATACCACACTTCCGAGGTGTGATTGCATAGGGATGCTACGAGGCCTTTACAAAGATTCCCTAATAAGAAGTAGTCCGCAAGAGTTTCGGTAGCGGCGTGAACCATAACCCTCCCTAATGGTCAACACCTTAGCGAAGGTTGCTACCCCAAGAGGACCGGGCTATACCCCAATCACCGACCCCCTCCTTGCCCTTTCGGTAAGACTTCTTCAATCTAGAGTCTCTAATTATTTAGCCAAGACCAGAGCCATATGGTCCTCGTGGTTGTACTGTTTTCCTGGGTGGTTCTCCATGTTCCAATTAATACATGGTATTCTTGTAAATAAGCATAGATAGAAGGATGGTTAGTGTGGCAGAACCACCTGAATTAATCCGGCTCAAGTGTATTAACCATCACCATTAAGGCATCCTCGGTTAACCTTACACTTCAAACGGAGTAATCCACTGGTCTGTCGGGTATAACCTCCCGATACAACCACGGTGAATGGATCGAGCGCCGTACATACAAATGCTCATGCGACGATGAGCCCAGAGAATACCACATTCCAGCAAATATTACATCATTAGCATAAGTAAATATTACAGACCTAGTTCTGAGTTTTAGAAAACAAGTACTTCAATTAACATAAATAAGTTCTTCAGAGTTAAATTGCAGCGGAAATAAACAACGGAAACTACTCGACGATACAGGATGTCTCGATGAAGCCCGTACGAGACATCACTCGGCCTTATCTCCGTTGGACGGGGGCGCATCCCATTCCACCGACCAACCAGGGGGAAGAGTGCAGGGCCAAGTCAAGCTAGCAATCATGTCTTCAAAGGGCTCACCTGAAAACGAGTCACAAGCAAGACTGAGTATACTAATACTCAGCAAGACTTACCCGTGTAGTGGAAACTACTCCACCGACTCTAGACATGCAAGGCTTTTTGGTTCAGGGGTTTGTTTTGCCGAAAAAGCATCTACAAGTGGGTCCTTACTTTCAACTTTTAGCTCAAGATTCTAGTTTCGTTAGCCAGTCTAGGTAAGCAGCTATCTAATGCATACATGGTGAAGCATTAAGTTTTCCATCCAACCAGTTCATTCATCATCATTGTTCCTCTTCTTACTCTGTGGGTAAAAATGGTTAAGCAGTCTCAATAGCCGTGAGAAACGGACGATTCGAATCGAATTTCTTAACCTTGCAAGGGAAACCCAAACACACGTCACGTGGTTACTCCCTAGAGTCACACGTGCAACTTTTCCCCTTTCTTTCCGGGTCGTGGATCGGGGCTACCCTCCGAGAGTACAAGAGCTCCACGCCACGGTTCGGCGCCGGGTCGTGACCACTCTCTGCACTCGCCATATGCACATGGGACCGAAGTTCAAAGGGTAGGATGCCGTCCCCTTGCCGGGCCAATCAGGTACTTAAGCTTACCGATTCCCATAATCTCGGCATGTGTTTAGTACGTTCAAAGACTTAACCATCACTACCACACCCTGCGGCCTTAGCATTTTTCACTAGACAGACGGGCCTCAATCGTAACCATCGTTACATAACCCGTCCGTGTCCTTATGATTGCAGCGTGTAGTAGCCATTCAACTCCTATTTTCTCGCGAGTGACAGGAAATCACTCGACTTTTACCGGAGTCCTATTAGCACAGCAGTCTATCGAACCTTACGTCTAGTTTTCACGCAAGGGTTCCTGACATCATGCAACTAAGTTTTCATCCAACTCCTATAAACTTAATGCACAAGCAACGAGTAATGAGTTGCATAATTTCGGAAAGAATGGGTTATGCTCCGGGGCTTGCCTTCGCAGTTCGCTTGGGGATCTTCCGAACTTGGGCTCGGGTCTTCAAAAGCTTCAGATAGATTTGCTTGAGCTTCACGCTGCTCACTCTCGGACGCGGGCACCAGCTCGTAGGTTCCGTCGGCGAGAGTCGTCGATTCTACATGAGTGCACAAGTTTAAGTCGTGGAAATAGCACTTGATTACGATTTGAGAGTAATTACTACAAGGGATAGTTTCTGGCCATAAACTTTTGGATTTAGGCACATCAAGGAAAGATGTGCTTACTGTAAAATTTTCAGCCAATTTTATGTAACAGATTAATTCTGAAAAATATATTTCATTGTTGCTGTTAGATACTTGTTCTTTTTGTACAGAACAATTGGTGCAACAAAAGAGTCTAAGATTTTTACAGAGCTCTCACTTAAGCATGCAGAAGCTACTGTAATTTTTGTAGGATTTATTATGCAGTATCCAGAGCATAGAAAATATGACATTCTACACCTAGGCTATTCAAAGATTCATTTTTATAGGACCCTACACAGGGTTTTTGTCCATGGAACTTTTTACACAGCAACCTCTACCATAGTTTATCTCCCAGTAAAAATGTGGGAATTTTCCAAGCTAAAATACTATTTTCTTGATTTAATGTATGTTATTAGCACATAAATCAAATAAATAGGTTACTGTGAGATAAAAAGTCTCCTAATTTTTCTCTGGCTTCTAGGTACCAATACTTTAGCATAGGAAAAAATTTCAATGGGTGACTCACCACCTAACTGCAGGGATAAAACATTCTTCTTACACATGATATAAAACTAAGTTTAACAAACAGTAAATCTAGAGATGGAATTTGGGCCTGATCTTTTTACACAGTCCTAATCATCCAGCATCTAATTCACTGCCCAAAATTCAGGGTCAGCATTGTTCTAGAACAGTGGGTATAAAATATGTCCATTAAAGCTTCTATTTAATGTAGAGCAAAATATTTTGAGATTCTGAGAAAATTTTTGTAACAAAAGTGGTAGAGTTTGTTCTGAGGATTCCATAACAGTTGAGTTTGCATTTTTCTGAATTTTCTACGATTTTATACGAATTTTACAAGTTCACTGAATTTGAATCTAGGTTTGAAACTTTCTTTTACAACTAGGTAATTGAATCTTACGCTCAGACCCTTCTAAAGATTTAAATCCTTGCAATTGGATCCTCGGCGGCTCGGGTACGGCGGCCGGCCGAAATTCCGGCGAGGGGGCTCGCCGGCGGCGAGGGGCGGGGGTCGGGGAAGGTTCAGGGGTGCGAGGGCTACCTTGTGGGGGTGTTGTTCAGGTGGGGGACGGCCGGGAAGGGCTCGCCGGCGTTGGAGCAGAGGCGGCGGCGGCGCGGCTCGCGTCGACGGCGGTGCTCCGGCGGCCTGGGGCTCGCGCGCGTGGCCGGGCGGGGCTTTTATAGGGACAGGAGGGGGTGTGGAGGTGCCTGGGCGACGCGCGGGGCGGGGCACGGCAGCGGCGTGCACTGGCTGCGGCGGGCGGCGGCAGAACGCCGGCGCGGCGTGCGGCGAGCGGGCGCGGGCGACTGGGCGGCCGCGATTTTGGCGTGGGCGCGAGGAGATAGCGCGGCGTGCGGATTGGGGAGCAGCTGCTGCAGCGGCTCGGGCGGAGGGCAGGCGCGGCAGCTGGCGGGGCGCGGGGGCCGGGGCGGCACGGCGGAGTGCGGCCACTGGGCGGGCGGGCGGCGGTCTGGGCGCGGCAGCACGCGCGGGCGGGGACTGGCCGCGCGGCGTCGGGGCGGGGCAAAGCCGGCCGTGGCGGGGTGGTGCGGCGGCCACTGGCCTGGCGCTTCGCGCCGGTCAGGCGACGCCGGCCACCTGGCGCGCGGCGGGCGGGCGAGCGCGCGCGGCGCGGCAGAGGAGGGGGAGAAACGAGGGACCGAAGTGCAAAAATTCGAAAAAGTTCAGGGGGCTGGGTGCAAACAGGGCGTTTTCTCCTCTTTCTGATTTGAATTTCAAAAACTTTTGAACACGAAAGTTGCTCAAAATAAAAAGTTCTACAACTTTGGTTTCAGGCAAAATCTCATTTGGCTTATGGTTTTAAAGTTATTTTAAAAGTTTCAAATGTGTCCCAATGTGCCCAAATTAAATTTGAATTCCAACTGAACCCTTTTTAAAATTCTTTCCACCCTCTCATTAGTTGGTTTAAAACATAGAGTTAGGCTAATGTTATTGATTTTGGAATTGTAATTACCAAGGTTGTCACAGCCTTCCCCCCTTAACAAGAATCTCGCCCCGAGATTCGGTAATTCTTTGTGTGGGCGTGGGTGCACATACCAGTCGTTGAGACAAGAAACCCAGGGAAATGTTGGTTCAGGTAGCTCTCCGTTTCCCAGGTGGCTTCTTCTTCCGTGTGGTGATTCCATTGTATTTTATACATTCTAATCACTTTCCTCCTGGTCTCTCTTTATTTTTGATCCAAAATCTTAACTGGGTATTCGACATACGAGAGGTCGGGTTCCAACGATATTTCTTGTTGTTCCACAATCTCGGTAGGGACTCGAATACACTTCTTGAGTTGAGATACGTGGAAGACATCATGGGTGGCCGTGAGCTGAGGGGGCAGTCGTAATTTGTAGGCTACGGGTCCGCGGCTCTCCATGATTTCGTAAGGACCAATATAACGGGGAGCTAGTTTGCCTTTGATTCCAAATCTTCGCACTCCCTTGGTCGGGGAAACTCGAAGATAGACATGATCGCCAACTTCGAACTTTAGGGGCTTTCTCCTTTTGTCAGAATAGCTCTTTTGTCGGGCTTGTGCGGCTTTAAGATTTGCTTGTATTACTTTTACTTTCTCTTCTGCCTCGATCACCAGGTCGGGTCCAATTATTTTACGTTCTCCGGTTTGTGACCAGCTCAAAGGAGTTCGACACCTTCGTCCGTACAGGGCCTCAAATGGTGCCATTTTCAAACTCGTTTGGTAGCTGTTGTTGTACGAGAACTCTGCCAGGGGTAGGCATTTGTCCCAATTCTTGTCATAATGAATGACGCAAGCTCTCAGCATGTCTTCAAGAATTTGGTTTACTCTTTCCGTTTGTCCATCGGTCTGAGGATGGTATGCTGAGCTGCGAATCAGCTTAGTGCCAAGAGACGTTTGCAGTTGTTCCCAAAAGCGTGCTACAAACTGGGGACCACGATCGGAAATGATTGTCTTAGGTATTCCATGCAGGCAAACAATACGATCGAGGTAAATATCGGCATATTTCTTGGTAGAATAGGTGGTGTGCACCGGAAGAAAATGTGCCGTCTTCGTGAGTCTATCAACGATAACCCATATGGAATCATGTTTCTGGGAAGTGTTTGGTAGTCCCACGATGAAGTCCATACTTATGTCTTCCCATTTCCATGATGGTATAGGTAACGGTTGAAGTGTACCGGCTACCTTTAAGTGGCTAGCTTTTAATCTCTGGCACGTGTCACATTCCGAGACATACGTAGCAATTTCCCTTTTCATTCTAGTCCACCAGAAGTTCTGCCTTAGGTCCTGATACATTTTGCTACTGCCGGGGTGGATAGAGAATTTGGAGAGGTGTGCCTCATCAAGAATTTGCTTGCGGAGTTCACGATTCTTCGGAACGACTATACGACTTTTGAACCATAGAACTCCCTTATGGTCCTGGCGGAAACGCTTATACTTCTCCTCACCTAGAGAGAGTTTTTGTTTGATGATCTTGATTCCTTCATCATGTAGTTGTGCCATGACGATTTGGTCGTGAAGAGTGGGCTCAACTGAGATGTGATTTAGAGTGCCTTGGGAAACCATTTCCAAGTCAAGCTTCCTCATGTCTGCACATAATGTCTCATGGTAGAACTCCATGGATAAGCAATGGCAATGGGACTTGCGGCTTAGTGCATCCGCGACTACATTAGCCTTACCGGGGTGATAGTGCACTTCAAGGTCATAATCTTTGATTAATTCTAGCCATCTTCGTTGCCTCATATTCAGATCGGCTTGTGTGAAGATGTACTTGAGACTCTTATGATCCGTGTAGATATTGCACTGTGTACCCATGAGATAGTGCCTCCATATCTTCAGAGCGTGAATGACGGCTGCGAGCTCAAGGTCATGCGTGGGATAATTCTGTTCGTGGGGCCGAAGGGCTCGTGAGGCATATGCAATCACTCGATTCTCTTGCATAAGCACACATCCTAGACCAGTACCTGATGCGTCACAATACACATCGAATGACTTGGTATTATCGGGTTGAGCTAACACAGGTGCAGTAGTCAGATGCTCTCTGAGAGTGTGGAAGGCTTCCTCACACTTCTCGTCCCATACAAACTTTACTTCCTTCTTTAACAGTTCAGTCATGGGCTTAGCAATTCGAGAGAAATCCGGGATGAAGCGGCGGTAGTAACCGGCTAAGCCGAGAAAACTGCGAATCTGATGAACAGAGGTAGGGGGTTTCCAATCCATCACCTCTTGTACCTTGCTGGGGTCAACAGCTATGCCTTCGCTGGAGATCGTGTGACCTAAGAACTTTACAGTATCCAACCAGAATTCACACTTAGAAAACTTAGCATAGAGCTGATGGTCTCTGAGCCGCTGAAGAACAATGCGAAGGTGCTTGGCATGCTCTTCCTCATCCTTGGAATAGATAAGAATGTCGTCGATGAACACTACGACGAATTTGTCAAGTTCGGGCATGAATACCGAATTCATGAGATACATGAAGTAGGCAGGGGCATTGGTGAGTCCAAAGGACATGACCAAAAACTCATATAGTCCATATCGTGTGGAGAAGGCAGTCTTAGGAATATCGCACGGGCGAATCTTGATCTGATGATATCCCGAACGAAGATCAATCTTTGAGAAGACTCTGGCTCCAGCTAATTGATCGAAGAGTACATCGATGCGAGGAAGTGGGTATTTATTTTTAACTGTTACCGCATTGAGAGGTCGGTAGTCCACACATAATCTCAAACTGTCATCCTTCTTCTTTACGAATAGGGCTGGACATCCCCAAGGTGACGCGCTAGGGCGAATGAAACCTTTGTCCAGTAGTTCTTGGAGTTGAATTTTTAGCTCTGCCAATTCTTTAGGGGGCATCCTATATGGTCTTTTGGATATAGGTGCAGTGCCTGGTTGTAGTTCAATAAGGAACTCAATATCCCTATCCGGTGGCATTCCTGGTAAGTCATCCGGGAAAACATCGGCATACTCGTTCACCACAAGAATATCATCTAGCTTAAGTCCTTCCATCTTATAAGCACAGGAATTCGTGCAATCTATGAATGGTAGGTAAAGGGTAGTGGCTCCGTGACTAGGTGAATTTATCTCAACAGCTCGGGAAGAAAGGTCCAGTGTGACTCCATGCATAGCCATCCAGTTCATTCCCAAAATAACATCCGTGCCGTCAAGGGGTAAAAGGACAAGGTCCGTGTCGATGGTTTTACTACCCAATTTGACTGGTACTTGTCTGATCATTTGGTTTGAAGCAATTTTACCACCCGGTGTTGATATCATATACGACCCTTTTGTGTGACAAACATCCAAGCCTACTTTTGCACCGAATTTTGCACTTATGAAACTATGCGATGCACCAGAATCAAATAATATAACTGCAGGCTTGTTATGGATAGAGAATGTACCCGACATCACTGGGGCTCCTTCTGGAAGCTCTGCAAGCGTGGTGAAGTTAATCCGTCCTTGCTTGACTTGTAGGGTCTGTCTCTTGCCCCTGTTCTTGGCGTTCGGGTTGGATCCTTGACCTTGGTTGGGCTGTCCAGGCTGAGGGCATTCGCGTGCGAAGTGGCTGGAACTCCCGCATTTGAAACAGCGGTTTGCGGGGCTAGGTCGAAGAGACTGCTGAAGAATGGGCCTCGGACCATTCTGTGGAGGCATCGGGGGTCGTACCATGCCTGGCTGCTGTGGGGGTCTGGCAATCCATCTTCCTGGCTGCGGGGCCTTTGGTGGAGCTGTAGGTGCGGTATTTTGCACGATGCGATACCTTGGTGGTTGGGCACTTGATGGTCCTGCGGGTGCCTTTCTCTTCTTCTCTGCCCGGTGTGCCATGATACAGTCTTCCTGGGTAATGGCCATATTGACCAACTCGTTGTAGGTGTCAGCCCTGGCTAGGTTCAGACGTTCCTTGAGCTTGGTATTCAGACCTCGGTGGAAACGATCATGCTTCTTGGCATCCGTATCAGCGTGATAGCCCGCATACTGACATAAGTTGTTGAACGCTTGGGCGTACTGCAGCACGGTGCGGGTGCCCTGGGTGAGTGCCAGGAACTCATTCAACTTCCTCTCCATGAGACCCTCGGGAATATGATGTGCCCGGAACGCGGTCTTGAACTCATCCCAGTCGACCACATGATCAGCCGGGAGCATCGCAAAATAGTGGTCCCACCACAGACGAGCGGTACCGCGAAGCTGTTGCGCGGCAAAACGAGCTTTGTTGGCTTCTGAGCATGGGGCCACAAGTAGTGTGAACTTGGATTCTATGGTGCGAATCCATGCATCTGCGTCCAGGGGTTCCTCGGTCTTATGGAACAAGGGAGGCTGGGTCCCCAGGAAATCCGTGTATCCTGCAGCTTGTGGTTGGTGAGCATTGTGCCCACCCCTCTGCTGGTGTTGCCCTTGCACAATCTGACGTAGCAGCTCGGTTTGAGCGGCCATCACTTCCACCAAACTGGGCGGGGGTGGTGGCGATTGTCGCGAGCGGCTGCCACCGGCACCAAAACCCTCGGGGTTTCCACGTGTTGATCCAACCATCTGAAACGTGAAAGGTTACCATTAGCAACGCGATCCATATTACTTCCTTGATTCATAAATAATTGGTGTAGTCATAGACTTCCGAAGTCACAGCTAGACGTATGGACAGAATCTCTGTTTGCTACGAGAAAAATCATAGCCTGCTGTGGGTCCATCCAAAACATTTCAGACTTTTGCAGCAGTCAGAGAATTTAGGAATGCACCACTTTGGTATTTAACTTCGGTGCTAGAACTATGGCTAAGGTGGTCGAAAAGCTTGTCCTTTGCCTTACTGTCTTGGCTGTTTTTCAGCAGATTGATCGGTACGGTTTCGCCTATATCTCAAACTAGCGAGGTCCAATGATGCTGAATTTTTGTGAGAACCTAGATCACAAAATTTAGCACAAGTTTGGTGTTCAACACTCCGCCAAGAAATGTAAGGAGACATGGGTAAAAATTCCGACAACTCTCAGCGATTGTGGATTTCATCGTTTACCAAATTACAACGAAATCACCCAAGTTTATCGCCGTTCCTTACATGTTGTGGGTATCCACATGGTTCAGGTGTACCCAACACAAAAGAGTTACTCAACTCCTAGTTAGCCCATTACAACACTTGCCAAAAGTTAGGCTACCCTATCGAGGAGTATGTGCAAAAGTCCTCCTAGGTCGTCCTCTAGAAATCATCCAAGTCGTTGACGGACGACTCGCTGTGAGCAGGAGAGTGAGCTCCCATCCGAGGTGCCTGTGGTACCTCACCCTCGAAATCCATACCTGAGATACCATCAACCTCCTGTGGCTCCTCCTCATCCTCCTCCATGTCGTCCTCATGGGGATGGTCATTCTGATCATGATGCCACTGAATGTGCTCATTAGCATCCTCCAACTCAAGGCTCAGATCATGGAGCTGCTCCTCCAACTGTGCTATCGTGGTATCTCTCTCACCCATGAGAGTGTCCTGCTCCTGGATTTGGCCCTCAAGTTGGCCAATCTGAGCATCTCTGTCCTCAAGATCCTGACTGAGTTCCTTTATCTGCTCATCCCTGGTATCTGCCATCATATGGTAGGCCTGAGCAAGATCAGTGAGCTGCTCGAGTGCCTGACTCTGGAGAGTCTGAAGCCGGTAGAGTGCACTCATGCACCGCACGGAGGTATGGATAGTCTCCTGGGCATGGAAGTCTACCAAATACCGTGCGTGCTGCACCCTGTTGAGCCAAAAGGGGTCGTTGTCCTGGGCAGCAGGAAACAATCCAATGGGAGTGAGTGTGACAACCTCGGGACGCTGCGCACAAAACGTGGTGAGCGCCCTCATGGCTGCAAGCTCCCAAGTATCGGCCAAACGGCGACCAACAGCCTCAAGCTCCAAGGCGGGCCACTCCGGGTGTAGCGGGTGCGGAAAGATAGTCACGTTGACACGGCACTGGGTAACTCCATTTCCTGCAAACTCCAGTCCGGCGTAACGTGGGGGAATTAGATAGCCCGCGGTACGCAGAACATCCCACAAAATAGAGGGAAAGCCCTCCCAGTGGAGACACTGCGAGTGTACGCGCCCATCCTCATCCACCATCATATCAACAGGCTCGGCCATCTGAACAAAAGATCAAATGGAGTGAGATAGCGAAAAACTGTGAGCAGCACAAGGACAGATTCTGTATAGTGTGCAAAAATAATCATAACTCCCACAGTTCTCATCCAAAAATTCTCAAATTTCACCAGATCACTCCTACGGTATTTGTGAACAACTTTTCTAGTCAACTCCAGAGCTAATTGGGTCTCTAAGATGGTCTTTCTTTTCAGGTTTTACCTTACTGTCTACCCAGAATTTTCAGTGAACAGAGGGCTAGAGTTTCGTACACCAGGGAAAATCTACCCAGCCAAAATTTACCAAATTTTAACAGCAGCTTCCTGGGTAAATTTGGAACAAGTTTCGTGTTGTGCTCTTTTGCAGAAAACCGCAGGAAGGGGGCCTAAAAATTTAAGGGGCAGAAGTGCTTATTCTGGACAGAAATCTGACGCTCCAAGGTTTCTGTTATTTCTTATTATCCATAAGTTCAGAATTTTTCATTTTTGAACAGGAGATAGAACACAAAATTTGGAACAATTCTTTCAACATTAACTTCTCCAGAAAAGGTCATTTTCTTTGGCCAATAAATCGCTCTTTTTGGTGACGGCAGATTTCGGACAGTTTCGCTAGATAGTCCTTATGCAAACCATGGTTTAGATACGCAAGAACCTTACCACTCTCATACATCGCATTTTTGATTTCAGATACATATGTTCATGATGTATGCACGTCCTATTCATCCTCACAAAATAAAACAATTGCCAAATAGCTTTGGTCTTACGAAGATAGTTTCGGTGGCTTACACAATACGGCTCTCGCTATAATAGCTAGTCGAGTCTTTCTAATCGTTCCTTAACTTATCGAAATCGCGGTTAGTGTACCTGCAGAAGACTGACAAAGCATATATATTTCATGAACCTTTCATGCCAGCACTCATGAAAGCGTCCGTAATCATTACCGTTTACTTATAGAAACGATATCTGTACAATTCCCGCCGTACAGACGACGTTAACATACGCTATCGAGATAGCGTATTCACGGGGGTACCGTCATGAGACGGGGGTATGAACAGCGATCGCCATACCCTGCGCCGAACCTTCTACTCCCAATATGTTCAACTAACAGTTGGCATATTGGCAGCACCTCAAGTAAGCCACTGCTTGAGGGCAGCGTTCGGTTCGCATCACCGACAGGAAGGCCAAGCTCTCTCAGTTGGCTGAGGATCCTTACCTTCTTACCTTAGCGACAAGTGCGTCGTTACAGAATTTAGGGTCGGCTGTGCATGAAAGTAAGTTTCGACAGAAAGTAATGTGCTGGAAGTCAGTTGATACTATATATAGAAGTTAGATAGCCACCTAGTAACTTTCCCATAATCCCTTAGGGCTTTACGAACTAGGCACCATCCTTAACGTACCAACGCATTTCGCAACACATCCTTCTAGTCAAGTTTTATGAAAACAAGTTTTTAAGGCTTGTCGCATTCTCTGGCGTATGTATTTCGGCTCTGGTGTCCGCTGTTGCCAGCTGTGGCACCAGCTACGGCTCTGATACCAGCTGTGGCAGAACCACCTGAATTAATCCGGCTCAAGTGTATTAACCATCACCATTAAGGCATCCTCGGTTAACCTTACACTTCAAACGGAGTAATCCACTGGTCTGTCGGGTATAACCTCCCGATACAACCACGGTGAATGGATCGAGCGCCGTACATACAAATGCTCATGCGACGATGAGCCAAGAGAATACCACATTCCAGCAAATATTACATCATTAGCATAAGTAAATATTACATACCTAGTTCTGAGTTTTAGAAAACAAGTACTTCAATTAACATAAATAAGTTCTTCAGAGTTAAATTGCAGCGGAAATAAACAACGGAAACTACTCGACGATACAGGATGTCTCGATGAAGCCCGTACGAGACATCACTCGGCCTTATCTCCGTTGGACGGGGGCGCATCCCATTCCACCGACCAACCAAGGGGAAGAGTGCAGGGCCAAGTCAAGCTAGCAATCATGTCTTTAAAGGGCTCACCTGAAAACGAGTCACAAGCAAGACTGAGTATACTAATACTCAGCAAGACTTACCCGTGTAGTGGAAACTACTCCACCGACTCTAGACATGCAAGGCTTTTTGGCTCAGGGGTTTGTTTTGCCGAAAAAGCATCTACAAGTGGGTCCTTACTTTCAACTTTTAGCTCAAGATTCTAGTTTCGTTAGCCAGTCTAGGTAAGCAGCTATCTAATGCATACATGGTGAAGCATTAAGTTTTCCATCCAACCAGTTCATTCATCATCATTGTTCCTCTTCTTACTCTGTGGGTAAAAATGGTTAAGCAGTCTCAATAGCCGTGAGAAACGGACGATTCGAATTGAATTTCTTAACCTTGCAAGGGAAACCCAAACACACGTCACGTGGTTACTCCCTAGAGTCACACGTGCAACTTTTCCCCTTTCTTTCCGGGTCGTGGATCGGGGCTACCCTCCGAGAGTACAAGAGCTCCACGCCACGGTTCGGCGTCGGGTCGTGACCACTCTCTGCACTCGCCATATGCACATGGGACCGAAGTTCAAAGGGTAGGATGCCGTCCCCTTGCCGGGCCAATCAGGTACTTAAGCTTACCGATTCCCATAATCTCGGCATGTGTTTAGTACGTTCAAAGACTTAACCATCACTACCACACCCTGCGGCCTTAGTATTTTTCACTAGACAGACGGGCCTCAATCGTAACCATCGTTACATAACCCGTCCGTGTCCTTATGATTGCAGCGTGTAGTAGCCATTCAACTCCTATTTTCTCGCGAGTGACAGGAAATCACTCGACTTTTACCGGAGTCCTATTAGCACAGCAGTCTATCGAACCTTACGTCTAGTTTTCACGCAAGGGTTCCTGACATCACGCAACTAAGTTTTCATCCAACTCCTATAAACTTAATGCACAAGCAACGAGTAATGAGTTGCATAATTTCGGAAAGAATGGGTTATGCTCCGGGGCTTGCCTTCGCAGTTCGCTTGGGGATATTCCGAACTTGGGCTCGGGTCTTCAAAAGCTTCAGTTAGATTTGCTTGAGCTTCACGCTGCTCACTCTCGGACGCGGGCACCAGCTCGTAGGTTCCGTCGGCGAGAGTCGTCGATTCTACATGAGTGCACAAGTTTAAGTCGTGGAAATAGCACTTGATTACGATTTGAGAGTAATTACTACAAGGGATAGTTTCTGGCCATAAACTTTTGGATTTAGGCACATCAAGGAAAGATGTGCTTACTGTAAAATTTTCAGCCAATTTTATGTAACAGATTAATTCTGAAAAATATATTTCATTGTTGCTGTTAGATACTTGTTCTTTTTGTACAGAACAATTGGTGCAACAAAAGAGTCTAAGATTTTTACAGAGATCTCACTTAAGCATGCAGAAGCTACTGTAATTTTTGTAGGATTTATTATGCAGTATCCAGAGCATAGAAAATATGACATTCTACACCTAGGCTATTCAAAGATTCATTTTTACAGGACCCTACACAGGGTTTTTGTCCATGGAACTTTTTACACAGCAACCTCTACCATAGTTTATCTCCCAGTAAAAATGTGGGAATTTTCCAAGCTAAAATACTATTTTCTTGATTTAATGTATGTTATTAGCACATAAATCAAATAAATAGGTTACTGTGAGATAAAAAGTCTCCTAATTTTTCTCTGGCTTCTAGGTACCAATACTTTAGCATAGGAAAAAATTTCAATGGGTGACTCACCACCTAACTGCAGGGATAAAACATTCTTCTTACACATGATATAAAACTATGTTTAACAAACAGTAAATCTAGAGATGGAATTTGGGCTTGATCTTTTTACACAGTCCTAATCATCCAGCAACTAATTCACTGCCCCAAATTCAGGGTCAGCATTGTTCTAGAACAGTGGGTATAAAATATGTCCATTAAAGCTTCTATTTAATGTAGAGCAAAATATTTTGAGATTCTGAGAAAACTTTTGTAACAAAAGTGGTAGAGTTTGTTCTGAGGATTCCATAACAGTTGAGTTTGCATTTTTCTGAATTTTCTACGATTTTATACGAATTTTACAAGTTCACTGAATTTGAATCTAGGTTTGAAACTTTCTTTTACAACTAGGTAATTGAATCTTACGCTCAGACCCTTCTAAAGATTTAAATCCTTGCAATTGGATCCTCGGCGGCTCGGGTACGGCGGCCGGCCGAAATTCCGGCGAGGGGGCTCGCCGGCGGCGAGGGGCGGGGGTCGGGGAAGGTTCAGGGGTGCGAGGGCTACCTTGTGGGGGTGTTGTTCAGGTGGGGGACGGCCGGGAAGGGCTCGCCGGCGTTGGAGCAGAGGCGGCGGCGGCGCGGCTCGCGTCGACGGCGGTGCTCCGGCGGCCTGGGGCGGCGTGGTCCGGTCGGTGAGCTTCAGTGGCGCGTGGGGAAGCTACTCAGGGGCTCGGCTTGGACGGAGGGGGTCGGAGTCGTGCTGTCCACGGCGAGCAGGGGCGGCGGCGGCGACGGCAGCGCGGGCGGCGGCGCTCCGGTGGCTCTGGGTGGCGTTGGGTGGGTCGGCGAGCTGCGGTGAGGTGATGTAGTGGTGGCTGGGGGCTCAGTTTAGGCAGTGGGCGGCTGTGGAGAGCTGTCCACGGGCGGGTGGTGCTCGGCGGCGGCGATGGCGACGGCGAGGCGTTCTGGTGGCCGGGGGCTCGCGCGCGTGGCCGGGCGGGGCTTTTATAGGGACAGGAGGGGGTGTGGAGGTGCCTGGGCGACGCGCGGGGCGGGGCACGGCAGCGGCGTGCACTGGCTGCGGCGGGCGGCGGCAGAACGCCGGCGCGGCGTGCGGCGAGCGGGCGCGGGCGACTGGGCGGCCGCGATTTTGGCGTGGGCGCGAGGAGATAGCGCGGCGTGCGGATTGGGGAGCAGCTGCTGCAGCAGCTCGGGCGGAGGGCAGGCGCGGCAGCTGGCGGGGCGCGGGGGCCGGGGCGGCACGGCGGAGTGCGGCCACTGGGCGGGCGGGCGGCGGTCTGGGCGCGGCAGCACGCGCGGGCGGGGACTGGCCGCGCGGCGTCGGGGCGGGGCAAAGCCGGCCGTGGCGGGGTGGTGCGGCGGCCACTGGCCTGGCGCTTCGCGCCGGTCAGGCGACGTCGGCCACCTGGCGCGCGGCGGGCGGGCGAGCGCGCGCGGCGCGGCAGAGGAGGGGGAGAAACGAGGGACCGAAGTGCAAAAATTCGAAAAAGATCAGGGGGCTGGGTGCAAACAGGGCGTTTTCTCCTCTTTCTGATTTGAATTTCAAAAACTTTTGAACACGAAAGTTGCTCAAAATAAAAAGTTCTACAACTTTGGTTTCAGGCAAAATCTCATTTGGCTTATGGTTTTAGAGTTATTTTAAAAGTTTCAAATGTGTCCCAATGTGCCCAAATTAAATTTGAATTCCAACTGAACCCTTTTTAAAATTCTTTCCACCCTCTCATTAGTTGGTTTAAAACATAGAGTTAGGCTAATGTTATTGATTTTGGAATTGTAATTACCAGGGTTGTCACAGCCTTCCCCCCTTAACAAGAATCTCGCCCCGAGATTCGGTAATTCTTAGTGTGGGCGTGGGTGCACATACCAGTCGTTGAGACAAGAAACCCAGGGAAATGTTGGTTCAGGTAGCTCTCCGTTTCCCAGGTGGCTTCTTCTTCCGTGTGGTGATTCCATTGTATTTTATACATTCTAATCACTTTCCTCCTGGTCTCTCTTTATTTTTGATCCAAAATCTTAACTGGGTATTCGACATACGAGAGGTCGGGTTCCAACGATATTTCTTGTTGTTCCACAATCTCGGTAGGGACTCGAATACACTTCTTGAGTTGAGATACGTGGAAGACATCATGGGTGGCCGTGAGCTGAGGGGGCAGTCGTAATTTGTAGGCTACGGGTCCGCGGCTCTCCATGATTTCGTAAGGACCAATATAACGGGGAGCTAGTTTGCCTTTGATTCCAAATCTTCGCACTCCCTTGGTCGGGGAAACTCGAAGATAGACATGATCGCCAACTTCGAACTTTAGGGGCTTTCTCCTTTTGTCAGAATAGCTCTTTTGTCAGGCTTGTGCGGCTTTAAGATTTGCTTGTATTACTTTTACTTTCTCTTCTGCCTCGATCACCAGGTCGGGTCCAATTATTTTACGTTCTCCGGTTTGTGACCAGCTCAAAGGAGTTCGACACCTTCGTCCGTACAGGGCCTCAAATGGTGCCATTTTCAAACTCGTTTGGTAGCTGTTGTTGTACGAGAACTCTGCCAGGGGTAGGCATTTGTCCCAATTCTTGTCATAATGAATGACGCAAGCTCTCAGCATGTCTTCAAGAATTTGGTTTACTCTTTCCGTTTGTCCATCGGTCTGAGGATGGTATGCTGAGCTGCGAATCAGCTTAGTGCCAAGAGACGTTTGCAGTTGTTCCCAAAAGCGTGCTACAAACTGGGGACCACGATCGGAAATGATTGTCTTAGGTATTCCATGCAGGCAAACAATACGATCGAGGTAAATATCGGCATATTTCTTGGTAGAATAGGTGGTGTGCACCGGAAGAAAATGTGCCGTCTTCGTGAGTCTATCAACGATAACCCATATGGAATCATGTTTCTGGGAAGTGTTTGGTAGTCCCACGATGAAGTCCATACTTATGTCTTCCCATTTCCATGATGGTATAGGTAACGGTTGAAGTGTACCGGCTACCTTTAAGTGGCTAGCTTTTAATCTCTGGCACGTGTCACATTCCGAGACATACGTAGCAATTTCCCTTTTCATTCTAGTCCACCAGAAGTTCTGCCTTAGGTCCTGATACATTTTGCTACTGCCGGGGTGGATAGAGAATTTGGAGAGGTGTGCCTCATCAAGAATTTGCTTGCGGAGTTCACGATTCTTCGGAACGACTATACGACTTTCGAACCATAGAACTCCCTTATGGTCCTGGCGGAAACGCTTATACTTCTCCTCACCTAGAGAGAGTTTTTGTTTGATGATCTTGATTCCTTCATCATGTAGTTGTGCCATGACGATTTGGTCGTGAAGAGTGGGCTCAACTGAGATGTGATTTAGAGTGCCTTGGGAAACCATTTCCAAGTCAAGCTTCCTCATGTCTGCACATAATGTCTCATGGTAGAACTCCATGGATAAGCAATGGCAATGGGACTTGCGGCTTAGTGCATCCGCGACTACATTAGCCTTACCGGGGTGATAGTGCACTTCAAGGTCATAATCTTTGATTAATTCTAGCCATCTTCGTTGCCTCATATTCAGATCGGCTTGTGTGAAGATGTACTTGAGACTCTTATGATCCGTGTAGATATTGCACTGTGTACCCATGAGATAGTGCCTCCATATCTTCAGAGCGTGAATGACGGCTGCGAGCTCAAGGTCATGCGTGGGATAATTCTGTTCGTGGGGCCGAAGGGCTCGTGAGGCATATGCAATCACTCGATTCTCTTGCATAAGCACACATCCTAGACCAGTACCTGATGCGTCACAATACACATCGAATGACTTGGTATTATCGGGTTGAGCTAACACAGGTGCAGTAGTCAGATGCTCTCTGAGAGTGTGGAAGGCTTCCTCACACTTCTCGTCCCATACAAACTTTACTTCCTTCTTTAACAGTTCAGTCATGGGCTTAGCAATTCGAGAGAAATCCGGGATGAAGCGGCGGTAGTAACCGGCTAAGCCGAGAAAACTGCGAATCTGATGAACAGAGGTAGGGGGTTTCCAATCCATCACCTCTTGTACCTTGCTGGGGTCAACAGCTATGCCTTCGCTGGAGATCGTGTGACCTAAGAACTTTACAGTATCCAACCAGAATTCACACTTAGAAAACTTAGCATAGAGCTGATGGTCTCTGAGCCGCTGAAGAACAATGCGAAGGTGCTTGGCATGCTCTTCCTCATCCTTGGAATAGATAAGAATGTCGTCGATGAACACTACGACGAATTTGTCAAGTTCGGGCATGAATACCGAATTCATGAGATACATGAAGTAGGCAGGGGCATTGGTGAGTCCAAAGGACATGACCAAAAACTCATATAGTCCATATCGTGTGGAGAAGGCAGTCTTAGGAATATCGCACGGGCGAATCTTGATCTGATGATATCCCGAACGAAGATCAATCTTTGAGAAGACTCTGGCTCCAGCTAATTGATCGAAGAGTACATCGATGCGAGGAAGTGGGTATTTATTTTTAACTGTTACCGCATTGAGAGGTCGGTAGTCCACACATAATCTCAAACTGTCATCCTTCTTCTTTACGAATAGGGCTGGACATCCCCAAGGTGACGCGCTAGGGCGAATGAAACCTTTGTCCAGTAGTTCTTGGAGTTGAATTTTTAGCTCTGCCAATTCTTTAGGGGGCATCCTATATGGTCTTTTGGATATAGGTGCAGTGCCTGGTTGTAGTTCAATAAGGAACTCAATATCCCTATCCGGTGGCATTCCTGGTAAGTCATCCGGGAAAACATCGGCATACTCGTTCACCACAAGAATATCATCTAGCTTAAGTCCTTCCATCTTATAAGCACAGGAATTCGTGCAATCTATGAATGGTAGGTAAAGGGTAGTGGCTCCGTGACTAGGTGAATTTATCTCAACAGCTCGGGAAGAAAGGTCCAGTGTGACTCCATGCATAGCCATCCAGTTCATTCCCAAAATAACATCCGTGCCGTCAAGGGGTAAAAGGACAAGGTCCGTGTCGATGGTTTTACTACCCAATTTGACTGGTACTTGTCTGATCATTTGGTTTGAAGCAATTTTACCACCCGGTGTTGATATCATATACGACCCTTTTGTGTGACAAACATCCAAGCCTACTTTTGCACCGAATTTTGCACTTATGAAACTATGCGATGCACCAGAATCAAATAATATAACTGCAGGCTTGTTATGGATAGAGAATGTACCCGACATCACTGGGGCTCCTTCTGGAAGCTCTGCAAGCGTGGTGAAGTTAATCCGTCCTTGCTTGACTTGTAGGGTCTGTCTCTTGCCCCTGTTCTTGGCGTTCGGGTTGGATCCTTGACCTTGGTTGGGCTGTCCAGGCTGAGGGCATTCGCGTGCGAAGTGGCTGGAACTCCCGCATTTGAAACAGCGGTTTGCGGGGCTAGGTCGAAGAGACTGCTGAAGAATGGGCCTCGGACCATTCTGTGGAGGCATCGGGGGTCGTACCATGCCTGGCTGCTGTGGGGGTCTGGCAATCCATCTTCCTGGCTGCGGGGCCTTTGGTGGAGCTGTAGGTGCGGTATTTTGCACGATGCGATACCTTGGTGGTTGGGCACTTGATGGTCCTGCGGGTGCCTTTCTCTTCTTCTCTGCCCGGTGTGCCATGATACAGTCTTCCTGGGTAATGGCCATATTGACCAACTCGTTGTAGGTGTCAGCCCTGGCTAGGTTCAGACGTTCCTTGAGCTTGGTATTCAGACCTCGGTGGAAACGATCATGCTTCTTGGCATCCGTATCAGCGTGATAGCCCGCATACTGACATAAGTTGTTGAACGCTTGGGCGTACTGCAGCACGGTGCGGGTGCCCTGGGTGAGTGCCAGGAACTCATTCAACTTCCTCTCCATGAGACCCTCGGGAATATGATGTGCCCGGAACGCGGTCTTGAACTCATCCCAGTCGACCACATGATCAGCCGGGAGCATCGCAAAATAGTGGTCCCACCACAGACGAGCGGTACCGCGAAGCTGTTGCGCGGCAAAACGAGCTTTGTTGGCTTCTGAGCATGGGGCCACAAGTAGTGTGAACTTGGATTCTATGGTGCGAATCCATGCATCTGCGTCCAGGGGTTCCTCGGTCTTATGGAACAAGGGAGGCTGGGTCCCCAGGAAATCCGTGTATCCTGCAGCTTGTGGTTGGTGAGCATTGTGCCCACCCCTCTGCTGGTGTTGCCCTTGCACAATCTGACGTAGCAGCTCGGTTTGAGCGGCCATCACTTCCACCAAACTGGGCGGGGGTGGTGGCGATTGTCGCGAGCGGCTGCCACCGGCACCAAAACCCTCGGGGTTTCCACGTGTTGATCCAACCATCTGAAACGTGAAAGGTTACCATTAGCAACGCGATCCATATTACTTCCTTGATTCATAAATAATTGGTGTAGTCATAGACTTCCGAAGTCACAGCTAGACGTATGGACAGAATCTCTGTTTGCTACGAGAAAAATCATAGCCTGCTGTGGGTCCATCCAAAACATTTCAGACTTTTGCAGCAGTCAGAGAATTTAGGAATGCACCACTTTGGTATTTAACTTCGGTGCTAGAACTATGGCTAAGGTGGTCGAAAAGCTTGTCCTTTGCCTTACTGTCTTGGCTGTTTTTCAGCAGATTGATCGGTACGGTTTCGCCTATATCTCAAACTAGCGAGGTCCAATGATGCTGAATTTTTGTGAGAACCTAGATCACAAAATTTAGCACAAGTTTGGTGTTCAACACTCCGCCAAGAAATGTAAGGAGACATGGGTAAAAATTCCGACAACTCTCAGCGATTGTGGATTTCATCGTTTACCAAATTACAACGAAATCACCCAAGTTTATCGCCGTTCCTTACATGTTGTGGGTATCCACATGGTTCAGGTGTACCCAACATAAAAGAGTTACTCAACTCCTAGTTAGCCCATTACAACACTTGCCAAAAGTTAGGCTACCCTATCGAGGAGTATGTGCAAAAGTCCTCCTAGGTCGTCCTCTAGAAATCATCCAAGTCGTTGACGGACGACTCGCTGTGAGCAGGAGAGTGAGCTCCCATCCGAGGTGCCTGTGGTACCTCACCCTCGAAATCCATACCTGAGATACCATCAACCTCCTGTGGCTCCTCCTCATCCTCCTCCATGTCGTCCTCATGGGGATGGTCATTCTGATCATGATGCCACTGAATGTGCTCATTAGCATCCTCCAACTCAAGGCTCAGATCATGGAGCTGCTCCTCCAACTGTGCTATCGTGGTATCTCTCTCACCCATGAGAGTGTCCTGCTCCTGGATTTGGCCCTCAAGTTGGCCAATCTGAGCATCTCTGTCCTCAAGATCCTGACTGAGTTCCTTTATCTGCTCATCCCTGGTATCTGCCATCATATGGTAGGCCTGAGCAAGATCAGTGAGCTGCTCGAGTGCCTGACTCTAGAGAGTCTGAAGCCGGTAGAGTGCACTCATGCACCGCACGGAGGTATGGATAGTCTCCTGGGCATGGAAGTCTACCAAATACTGTGCGTGCTGCACCCTGTTGAGCCAAAAGGGGTCGTTGTCCTGGGCAGCAGGAAACAATCCAATGGGAGTGAGTGTGACAACCTCGGGACGCTGCGCACAAAACGTGGTGAGCGCCCTCATGGCTGCAAGCTCCCAAGTATCGGCCAAACGGCGACCAACAGCCTCAAGCTCCAAGGCGGGCCACTCCGGGTGTAGCGGGTGCGGAAAGATAGTCACGTTGACACGGCACTGGGTAACTCCATTTCCTGCAAACTCCAGTCCGGCGTAACGTGGGGGAATTAGATAGCCCGGGGTACGCAGAACATCCCACAAAATAGAGGGAAAGCCCTCCCAGTGGAGACACTGCGAGTGTACGCGCCCATCCTCATCCACCATCATATCAACAGGCTCGGCCATCTGAACAAAAGATCAAATGGAGTGAGATAGCGAAAAACTGTGAGCAGCACAAGGACAGATTCTGTATAGTGTGCAAAAATAATCATAACTCCCACAGTTCTCATCCAAAAATTCTCAAATTTCACCAGATCACTCCTACGGTATTTGTGAACAACTTTTCTAGTCAACTCCAGAGCTAATTGGGTCTCTAAGATGGTCTTTCTTTTCAGGTTTTACCTTACTGTCAACCCAGAATTTTCAGTGAACAGAGGGCTAGAGTTTCGTACACCAGGGAAAATCTACCCAGCCAAAATTTACCAAATTTTAACAGCAGCTTCCTGGGTAAATTTGGAACAAGTTTCGTGATGTGCTCTTTTGCAGAAAACCGCAGGAAGGGGGCCTAAAAATTTAAGGGGCAGAAGTGCTTATTCTGGACAGAAATCTGACGCTCCAAGGTTTCTGTTATTTCTTATTATCCATAAGTTCAGAATTTTTCATTTTTGAACAGGAGATAGAACACAAAATTTGGAACAATTCTTTCAACATGAACTTCTCCAGAAAAGGTTATTTTCTTTGGCCAATAAATCGCTCTTTTTGGTGACGGCAGATTTCGGACAGTTTCGCTAGATAGTCCTTATGCAAACCATGGTTTAGATACGCAAGAACCTTACCACTCTCATACATCGCATTTTTGATTTCAGATACATATGTTCATGATGTATGCACGTCCTATTCATCCTCACAAAATAAAACAATTGCCAAATAGCTTTGGTCTTACGAAGATAGTTTCGGTGGCTTACACAATACGGCTCTCGCTATAATAGCTAGTCGAGTCTTTCTAATCGTTCCTTAACTTATCGAAATCGCGGTTAGTGTACCTGCAGAAGACTGACAAAGCATATATATTTCATGAACCTTTCATGCCAGCACTCATGAAAGCGTCCGTAATCATTACCGTTTACTTATAGAAACGATATCTGTACAATTCCCGCCGTACAGACGACGTTAACATACGCTATCGAGATAGCGTATTCACGGGGGTACCGTCATGAGACGGGGGTATGAACAGCGATCGCCATACCCTGCGCCGAACCTTCTACTCCCAATATGTTCAACTAACAGTTGGCATATTGGCAGCACCTCAAGTAAGCCACTGCTTGAGGGCAGCGTTCGGTTCGCATCACCGACAGGAAGGCCAAGCTCTCTCAGTTGGCTGAGGATCCTTACCTTCTTACCTTAGCGACAAGTGCGTCGTTACAGAATTTAGGGTCGGCTGTGCATGAAAGTAAGTTTCGACAGAAAGTAATGTGCTGGAAGTCAGTTGATACTATATATAGAAGTTAGATAGCCACCTAGTAACTTTCCCATAATCCCTTAGGGCTTTACGAACTAGGCACCATCCTTAACGTACCAACGCATTTCGCAACACATCCTTCTAGTCAAGTTTTATGAAAACAAGTTTTTAAGGCTTGTCGCATTCTCTGGCGTATGTATTTCGGCTCTGGTGTCCGCTGTTGCCAGCTGTGGCACCAGCTACGGCTCTGATACCAGCTGTGGCAGAACCACCTGAATTAATCCGGCTCAAGTGTATTAACCATCACCATTAAGGCATCCTCGGTTAACCTTACACTTCAAACGGAGTAATCCACTGGTCTGTCGGGTATAACCTCCCGATACAACCACGGTGAATGGATCGAGCGCCGTACATACAAATGCTCATGCGACGATGAGCCAAGAGAATACCACATTCCAGCAAATATTACATCATTAGCATAAGTAAATATTACATACCTAGTTCTGAGTTTTAGAAAACAAGTACTTCAATTAACATAAATAAGTTCTTCAGAGTTAAATTGCAGCGGAAATAAACAACGGAAACTACTCGACGATACAGGATGTCTCGATGAAGCCCGTACGAGACATCACTCGGCCTTATCTCCGTTGGACGGGGGCGCATCCCATTCCACCGACCAACCAAGGGGAAGAGTGCAGGGCCAAGTCAAGCTAGCAATCATGTCTTTAAAGGGCTCACCTGAAAACGAGTCACAAGCAAGACTGAGTATACTAATACTCAGCAAGACTTACCCGTGTAGTGGAAACTACTCCACCGACTCTAGACATGCAAGGCTTTTTGGCTCAGGGGTTTGTTTTGCCGAAAAAGCATCTACAAGTGGGTCCTTACTTTCAACTTTTAGCTCAAGATTCTAGTTTCGTTAGCCAGTCTAGGTAAGCAGCTATCTAATGCATACATGGTGAAGCATTAAGTTTTCCATCCAACCAGTTCATTCATCATCATTGTTCCTCTTCTTACTCTGTGGGTAAAAATGGTTAAGCAGTCTCAATAGCCGTGAGAAACGGACGATTCGAATTGAATTTCTTAACCTTGCAAGGGAAACCCAAACACACGTCACGTGGTTACTCCCTAGAGTCACACGTGCAACTTTTCCCCTTTCTTTCCGGGTCGTGGATCGGGGCTACCCTCCGAGAGTACAAGAGCTCCACGCCACGGTTCGGCGTCGGGTCGTGACCACTCTCTGCACTCACCATATGCACATGGGACCGAAGTTCAAAGGGTAGGATGCCGTCCCCTTGCCGGGCCAATCAGGTACTTAAGCTTACCGATTCCCATAATCTCGGCATGTGTTTAGTACGTTCAAAGACTTAACCATCACTACCACACCCTGCGGCCTTAGCATTTTTCACTAGACAGACGGGCCTCAATCGTAACCATCGTTACATAACCCGTCCGTGTCCTTATGATTGCAGCGTGTAGTAGCCATTCAACTCCTATTTTCTCGCGAGTGACAGGAAATCACTCGACTTTTACCGGAGTCCTATTAGCACAGCAGTCTATCGAACCTTACGTCTAGTTTTCACGCAAGGGTTCCTGACATCACGCAACTAAGTTTTCATCCAACTCCTATAAACTTAATGCACAAGCAACGAGTAATGAGTTGCATAATTTCGGAAAGAATGGGTTATGCTCCGGGGCTTGCCTTCGCAGTTCGCTTGGGGATATTCCGAACTTGGGCTCGGGTCTTCAAAAGCTTCAGTTAGATTTGCTTGAGCTTCACGCTGCTCACTCTCGGACGCGGGCACCAGCTCGTAGGTTCCGTCGGCGAGAGTCGTCGATTCTACATGAGTGCACAAGTTTAAGTCGTGGAAATAGCACTTGATTACGATTTGAGAGTAATTACTACAAGGGATAGTTTCTGGCCATAAACTTTAGGATTTAGGCACATCAAGGAAAGATGTGCTTACTGTAAAATTTTCAGCCAATTTTATGTAACAGATTAATTCTGAAAAATATATTTCATTGTTGCTGTTAGATAATTGTTCTTTTTGTACAGAACAATTGGTGCAACAAAAGAGTCTAAGATTTTTACAGAGCTCTCACTTAAGCATGCAGAAGCTACTGTAAGTTTTGTAGGATTTATTATGCAGTATCCAGAGCATAGAAAATATGACATTCTACACCTAGGCTATTCAAAGATTCATTTTTACAGGACCCTACAAAGGGTTTTTGACCATGGAACTTTTTGCACAGCAACCACTACCACAGTTTATCTCCCAGTAAAAATTTGGGAATTTTCCAAGCTAAAATACTATTTTCTTGATTTAATGTATGTTATTAGCACATAAATCAAATAAATAGGTTACTGTGAGATAAAAAGTCTCCTAATTTTTCTCTGGCTTCTAGGTACCAATACTTTAGCATAGGAAAAAATTTCAATGGCTGACTCACCACCTAACTGCAGGGATAAAACATTCTTCTTACACATGATATAAAACTAAGTTTAACAAACAGTAAATCTAGAGATGGAATTTGGGCCTGATCTTTTTACACAGTCCTAATCATCCAGCAACTAATTCACTGCCCAAAATTCAGGGTCAGCATTGTTCTAGAACAGTGGGTATAAAATATGTCCATTAAAGCTTCTATTTAATGTAGAGCAAAATATTTTGAGATTCTGAGAAAATTTTTGTAACAAAAGTGGTAGAGTTTGTTCTGAGGATTCCAGAACAGTTGAGTTTGCAGTTTTCCGAATTTTCTACGATTTTATACGAATTTTACAAGTTCACTGAATTTGAATCTAGGTTTGAAACTTTCTTTTACAACTAGGTCCTTGAATCTTACGCTCAGACCCTTCTAAAGATTTAAATCCTTGCAATTGGGTCCTCGGCGGCTCGGGTACGGCGGCCGGCCGAAATTCCGACGAGGGGGCTCGCCGGCGGCGAGGGGCGGGGGTCGGGGAAGGTTCAGGGGTGCGAGGGCTACCTTGTGGGGGTGTTGTTCAGGTGGGGGACGGCCGGGAAGGGCTCGCCGGCGTTGGAGCAGAGGCGGCGGCGGCGCGGCTCGCGTCGACGGCGGTGCTCCGGCGGCCTGGGGCGGCGTGGTCCGGTCGGTGAGCTTCAGTGGCGCGTGGGGAAGCTACTCAGGGGCTCGGCTTGGACGGAAGGGGTCGGAGTCGTGCTGTCCACGGCGAGCAGGGGCGGCGGCGGCGACGGCAGCGCGGGCGGCGGCGCTCCGGTGGCTCTGGGTGGCGTTGGGTGGGTCGGCGAGCTGCGGTGAGGTGATGTAGTGGTGGCTGGGGGCTCAGTTTGGGCAGTGGGCGGCTGTGGAGAGCTGTCCACGGGCGGGTGGTGCTCGGCGGCGGCGATGGCGATGGCGAGGCGTTCTGGTGGCCGGGGGCTCACGCGCGTGGCCGGGCGGGGCTTTTATAGGGACAGGAGGGGGTGTGGAGGTGCCCGGGCGACGCGCGGGGCGGGGCACGGCAGCGGCGTGCACTGGCTGCGGCGGGCGGCGGCAGAACGCCGGCGCGGCGTGCGGCGAGCGGGCGCGGGCGACTGGGCGGCCGCGATTTTGGCGTGGGCGCGAGGAGATAGCGCGGCGTGCGGATTGGGGAGCAGCTGCTGCAGCGGCTCGGGCGGAGGGCAGGCGCGGCAGCTGGCGGGGCGCGGGGGCCGGGGCAGCACGGCGGAGTGCGGCCACTGGGCGGGCGGGCGGCGGCCTGGGCGCGGCAGCACGCGCGGGCGGGGACTGGCCGCGCGGCGTCGGGGCGGGGCAAAGCCGGCCGTGGTGGGGTGGTGCGGCGGCCACTGGCCTGGCGCTCCGCGCCGGTCAGGCGACGCCGGCCACCTGGCGCGCGGCGGGCGGGCGAGCGCGCGCGGCGCGGCAGAGGAGGGGGAGAAACGAGGGACCGAAGTGCAAAAATTCGAAAAAGTTCAGGGGGCTGGGTGCAAACAGGGCGTTTTCTCCTCTTTCTGATTTGAATTTCAAAAACTTTTGAACACGAAAGTTGCTCAAAATAAAAAGTTCTACAACTTTGGTTTCAGGCAAAATCTCATTTGGCTTATGGTTTTAAAGTTATTTTAAAAGTTTCAAATGTGTCCCAATGTGCCCAAATTAAATTTGAATTCCAACTGAACCCTTTTTAAAATTCTTTCCACCCTCTCATTAGTTGGTTTAAAACATAGAGTTAGGCTAATGTTATTGATTTTGGAATTGTAATTACCAGGGTTGTCACAGTTAGGGTCACTTGCCTTTTTCCAACGAAAAGCTACTCTTATTGCTCTTCAGCTCTTGCTTACTTGGAAACCTTGGTCTTCAAGCTTCAACAGCGATCCTTCTACTCGAAGCAAACATCGAGCACAAACATACAAAACAGCAAATAAGTACAGCTAAGAACAATACGCCAATCACAAAACAAAAGCTTTTAAAAGAGCGTGCTAAAGGATAAGGCTCGCTGCTACGGTTACAAGAGCACAAGAAACACGGAAAACGGAGCTAGGGTTGAAAAGACACAGCTATCGGAAGATTGGTATTATAAAAGAAACAAAAGAACTATGATTTTTATTTATTTTAATTGGAAAACAAATGTAAAAGATATTCAAGACAAAATATCCTTGATTACAATTAACTTATATTATATTTTTATTTATAAAAGCTGAGTAGAACTTAGTCATATTTTATTTATGATTGTCTATGTATAAATTACACTAATTAACAATTAATTAGAAAGAAACTTTTGAGAGCATCTAAACACATAACTTTATATTTGGTGTGCAACTAAACAAATTATATTTAGAACACATTTGAGTTGGTATTAATTGAATTGACTTCAGTTATGAAAACCGGAGGTAAAGACCTAGGTAGATTTTAATTAGAAAAACTAGGTGAGAGAACTTTAATCACATTAAATCTATTATTAATTAAAAGGCAGGAACTAAGGCACAACGACACTACTAAACGGTAGCTTAGGGTTTTATAAGACTTAACACAACAAGAACGAGTCGAAACGGAGCTAAAATGACGAAGTAGGGCTAAAACAAGGCTCTAGGGACTTATCTGCGAAGAAACTGAACTTCCAGGGGCTAAATTGAAGAAATCAGGGGCTAAAACATAATTAAACCTTAAACAAAGGGTCAGGGTGCAAAACTGGAGGTCCTGGACGGCGTGTATTAATTCTAGAAAAGTCAGGGGTCAGGACAGAAAAGAAAGGGCTCAAGTCTAGTTATTTTTCTACTGATCTAGACTGCGGGTTGATTTCTTGAAAACCTAGGGTCGTTTCTGCAAAAGTTCCTGGGACGGCTAGGGTCGGACGAATCTGGTCCGTTGGATCAGAATCGGGCGGGGGGGTAAGGGTAGGGAGAGGGCGGCGGCTCGTGCGCGGCTCAGATTTGTTCTGGCCGTGAGATCTAGATCGGGTGGCAGGACGAGGGTCGGGCGAATCGGACGCGGCTTGGGTCGACTCGCAGAGTTAGGCTCGGGCGAATCGGTAAGCGGCGCTGGACGGCGGCAGACCGGCGGACCACGGTGGCGGGCGGAGCCAGAGCTCCGGCGAGAAATTGATGGGGCAAGAGAGCGAGAGGGAGGGGGAAAACGGGAGCGGCGTGGTGCTTACTTCCTCGCGAGAGTCTTGCGAGGGTTGAAGACGGCGGTGAAGCAGCGGGACGGCGGGTCATCGGCGAAGGGTGGTTCGGGGCGGCAGCGTTCACACCGGTGAGGGATTGCAGGCGTGGTGCATTGGCGCGGAGGGGAAGACGAGGCCGGCGACGGTGCGAGGTCCCAAGCGGAGCTCCGGCGAAGGTCAGCGTTGACGAAGAGGCGGCGTGAAGGCGGGTCGATGGCGTGGCGTTGTCGGCGAGCTTGAGCTCGGGAAAAATAGCGGCGCAGAGCGGCGGGGTAGTCGGGCGTGCGGTAAAATCGGAGTGGAAGGGGAGCGCTGGCGCTCGGGCTCGGGTTTTATAGGGCGAGGGAAGGAGGCGAAGCGGCCGGGGAAAGGAAGGCGGCAGCTCACGCGGCGGCCGGAGATGGCGGCCGTGATTGCCGCAGGCGTAATGGGGCTGGTCATCCGAGGGGCGCGTGCTGCGGCCATTAAAGCAGGCAAGCGTCGCAGGAAAGGAAGAAGAGGCACGGGCGACGGGCGCGGGGGCGAACTGGATTCGGGATGAGGAAGAAAAAAGGAAAGGGGAGGGAGGCGCGGACGACGGGCGACGGCGCGGCGTGTCTGGTGTCGCGGTGGAAAGGAAAGAGAGAGGAGCGGGAGGAAGAAGACAGGAATGTGGGGCGGGCGCGGGCGGCGAGATTCGCGGCGAGGTCTGGGGGGGAGAAAGGAAGGCGCCGGCAACGCAAGAAGGAAGGTGGGAGCGGGAGGTAGCGGATGGCGCCAACAGGTGGGCCCGGCGTGTCGGTGAGAGAGAAGGGTGAGCAGTGGTGAGAGGGGAGGCAGCGGGTTGGGCCGGCTGGGCTTTTTGGGCCGCGGGGATAGAAAAGAAAGAGAGGGGAGGGACAGGTTTTGGGCTGGGCTGGGAAGAAAAAGAGGAGGGGATTCTGGGCTGGGCTAAAAGAGGGGAATGAGAGAGAGAAAGATGGGATGAGCTAAAAGAGATAGGGAAGAGAGAAAAAAGATTTTAGGGTAGTTTTTGGGTATTTTTATTTTGCAAACTCAAACACGCAAACAAATAAAAACCAATGCAACGACATGAATGCAACATACATAAAACCATTTTATTTAATTCTGAAAGATAATTATTTAGTTTTCCTATACCAAATTCTCTGTAAGGAAAATAAATGTTGAAATTTTTATATAATTATGAGAAAATCATTGCTTTATTATTATTATATATATATTTTTTCTAATCACATCCTGAAATCCAATAATTTTAGAGCGTGACACGCGGCTGTTGCGCGAGTTGTTCGAGCTCCTCATCTTGTCGTGTAATCTTGCTCGGTCATAACTCCACAAAGTGCTCGTTGCATAGTTAAATCCTTATTCCAAGGTTTAGGTAGTCCCCTTCGGGCACTCCGAGCTACTCCATTGTTTCTAGCACGTCTTCGCTTTTCTGTGCATGCACTTGTATCTGCTCTCAACTTCACCCTCTAACACGAGGTCTTGTTGGGGTGGCTTGATTCCAGGTTGAGTGTTCTCGCCTGGAGTTCGTTCTTGCGTCATATCTTCATGGCTATGCCCACTGTGATACTAATTGTTCCGTCCATAACTTGACGTGGCTATGAACTTCGGTTCTTCGTTCTTGGTTCTCCACAACTTGCTCACTCATTTCTTCAATCCTTCTAGGCAGCAATGCTACAAGTACGATCCTCTCTCCCATTCGCTTGTCGATTCCAATTGTTGATGGCTCATGGTAGTATCCATTGTCCTTCAGCTTGCTTACTTCTTGACTTCTGGCTTTGGGCTGGTTCTGAAGTACGAATTTCTTCTTTTTACTTCACCTTTCTCCGAGTTGGTCCGGTCTCTTTCTTATGCTAGCTCCCAGTTTGGCGCTCATCCATATTGCCATACTTCCGTGTGTCTATATATATCCATTTGGGTTTAAGGATGAGTGTGTTCCCTTCATGAGCCATTCAGGCTCCTCATGTTCTTCTGGCAGTTACGCCTCGTTACATCTCCATGGTAGGTTTAGTGAGCTGGGTTAGCTCCATTCTAAGGGTGCATGGTTCACTTCGTGCTCCTTAAGTGATGGCCAACGCACCTACGGAGTCTTCTTCATCCGGGGCATACATCTTGTCTCTGTCTCTAACTGCGATTCTTAAGATCTTGTATAAGGGCTGGAATTGTCCATGTTTAGGCCGGGTACATTTTGCGCAGGAAAGTCTTAGCATCTGTAACTCCTTACCAGCTTGTTATGTTAACTTGGCTTAGTCGATTCGCCAGTTTAGCACATCTTGAGAGATTCTTACTCGGTGTTAGCATCATTCCGCAAAATCATCCTTCAATTCCACTTGTAATTCAAAGGGGTCTTTCCTCAGTGTTCTTGGTAGCGTACTATGGAGGAAATTAAGTCCTTCAGCTCTATCTCTTGTACATGCGGATTTAACTTCTCCGCTTTGCGTCCTAGAACGGACGAGGTTGCTTTCAGCGATCGCTAAAGTTCCTGATTCAAGGTATCAATGGCATCTATATTCTCCAAATCTGGGACAAAACTAGGGGTCAGCTGATCCTTGTTGATCATGGTGGTCCTTGGCATAACTCACTATCTCATCTTAGCCTACTCAGTGCCTAACCGGGCAGGCGGTTTGACTACCCGAGTCTTGTTGTCCTTGAGGGTATACTCGCGCACTTTCATGGTTCCCTGAGTCATATGGCGGAATTCTTGTGCTTTGTTGATTATCAGCTGTCGGGGAATTTGAAACTCACGAAAGGCTTCAGTGAACTCCTTCCAGAAGATAAGAGCAGGATTCTCGTGGGTTTGACAGTAGTCATCCCACCAAGCTCTAGCTGTGCCCTCCAACTGGTGTGCAGCTAAGGCAACGCACTCTTCATCGGTGCAAGCAGTCAGGTCCAGCTTCTTCTCTATTGCTCTCAACCAATCCTCAGCTTCAAGTGGGTCATCTGAGTGGTCAAAGGTGGGTGCTTTCAGCTTGATGAAGCTCTCGATCCTCTTTCGCCAGCCTTCCTTGGGTGTTTCCTGGTTTCTGACAATGGTCTCCACCAATTGCTGAAGTAGCTGACTCTGAGTCGTCATTACTGCTCTTAAGGTTGGCTCTTGAGGTAGTGGTGCCTCTTGTTGGGAATGGTCTAATCCATTCTCCTGGTCTTCTTGATTCTGACCATGGCTATAACCCAGTTCTTGTCCCTCCATGTTCTGCACGATATTGTGGTGGCCAACTAAGCTAGTAACATCACTCACCAAAAGGGGCGCACAACCTATCAAAGCTACACTCATTATAAAGAATCATGGAAAGCAAGCAAGATCCAATCAAGAATCAGGAACTCAAGCATTGCAAAACATTCTAGATGGGCTACCTTACACACTAAACCATGTTACTACTTCGTGGCATCATGTAAAGGGGTAGTTCCACTCTCAAGGGTTTAGGATCTTGTTTTTGCTAGCTAGGACAACTTCTTTCTAATCCTATAAGTCCACGTGAGAAATTCATCAATGTAGGTAAGAGGATGAGTCAAGGTAGGGGAAAGTGAGTCAAGGCAAACGGGGAATGTAGCACAAGGTAGTATATTAAATGGATAGAATCGTTTAGATAGCCCTATGTCTATCGACTGGTTCTATGGCTCGTGCTACGGTCAAGTACGGCTCTGATACCAACTGTGACAACTCGGGTTTTCAGAAAGAGAACCCGAATCTCTGTATCATCGTGATAGTCCCGGGATCAATAGCTATCACATACAGAACTCATCTCAATCGAATATCATAGTCATACATTGCATAAGTTCATACATGGAATTATTTATTACATAATCCGAAGGATTGTATTACGAGATTTACAGTACAAGCCCCTTGGGCTCACGAGAAAACAAACAGAAATCAAAAGCGGTAGCTAATCTTCTGGGCCAATCTTCATCTTGGGGAACTCTCCTCCACAGGCAACTTGAGCGAAGCACGAGCCATCCATGATTCATCCGCCGATGTCAGGATCGCGAATCGGGTCAACCCTGCATCTACCAACTATCCCCAAGGAGTGGGATAGGTTCACGTCACCATCCGTATGCAAGCTTTAAGTGGATGCAAAAAGGTATATCAGATAGCCAACGAATAAGGCTGGGGTTTTCCAATGCAAGCATCATAAGTAATATCACCAACATCCAACACCGAACACAGGCCATTCTGGCATCCAGGACTCCCGGTTTAACACACACCTTCCAAAACCCACCAAGTCGATGCGAGGACTCCCTCTCCTCGCACCTCAACCGCCACAGGGCAAGGAAAAATCAACACTAGAGGGAGGTAGATGTGGCAGAACCACCTGAATTAATCCGGCTCAAGTGTATTAACTATCACCATTAAGGCATCCTCGGTTAACCTTACACTTCAAACGGAGTAATCCACTGGTCTGTCGGGTATAACCTCTCGATACAACCACGGTGAACGGATCGAGCGCCGTACATACAAATGCTCATGCGACGATGAGCCTAGAGAATACCACATTCCAGCAAATATTACATCATTAGCATAAGTAAATATTACAGGCCAAGCTTTTGAGTTTAGAAAACAGGTACTTCAATTAACATAAATAAGTTCTTCAGAGTTAAGTTGCAGCGGAAATAAACAACGGGAACTACTCGACGATACAGGATGTCTCGATGAAGCCCGTACGAGACATCACTCGGCCTTATCTCCGTTGGACGGGGGCGCATCCCATTCCACCGACCAACCAGGGGGAAGAGTGCAGGGCCAAGTCAAGCTAGCAATCATGTCTTCGAAGGGCTCACCTGAAAACGAGTCACAAGCAAGACTGAGTATACTAATACTCAGCAAGACTTACCCGTGTAGTGGGGACTACTCCACCGACTCTAGACATGCAAGGCTTTTTGGCTTAGGGTTTTGTTTTGCCGAAAAGCATCTACAAGTGGGTCCTTACTTTCAACTTTTAGCTCAAGATTCTAGTTTCGTTAGCCAGTCTAGGTAAGCAGCTATCTAATGCATACATGGTGAAGCATTACGTTTTCCATCCAACCAGTTCATTCATCATCATTGTTCCTCTTCTTACTCTGTGGGTAAAAATGGTTAAGCAGTCTCAATAGCCGTGAGAAACGGACGATTCGAATCGAATTTGTTAACCTTGCAAGGGAAACCCAAACACACGTCACGTGGTTACTCCCTAGAGTCACACGTGCAACTTTTCCCCTTTCTTTCCGGGTCGTGGATCGGGGCTACCCTCCGAGAGTACAAGAGCTCCACGCCACGGTTCGGCGCCGGGTCGTGACCACTCTCTGCACTCGCCATATGCACATGGGACCGAAGTTCAAAGGGTAGGATGCCGTCCCCTTGCCGGGCCAATCAGGTACTTAAGCTTACCGATTCCCATAATCTCGGCATGTGTTTAGTACGTTCAAAGACTTAACCATCACTACCACACCCTGCGGCCTTAGCATTTTTCACTAGACAGACGGGCCTCAATCGTAACCATCGTTACATAACCCGTCCGTGTCCTTATGATTGCAGCGTGTAGTAGCCATTCAACTCCTAGTTTCCCATCCGAGGTGCCTGTGGTACCTCACCCTCGAAATCCATACCTGAGATACCATCAACCTCCTGTGGCTCCTCCTCATCCTCCTCCATGTCGTCCTCATGGGGATGGTCATTCTGATCATGATGCCACTGAATGTGCTCATTAGCATCCTCCAACTCAAGGCTCAGATCATGGAGCTGCTCCTCCAACTGTGCTATCGTGGTATCTCTCTCACCCATGAGAGTGTCCTGCTCCTGGATTTGGCCCTCAAGTTGGCCAATCTGAGCATCTCTGTCCTCAAGATCCTGACTGAGTTCCTTTATCTGCTCATCCCTGGTATCTGCCATCATATGGTAGGCCTGAGCAAGATCAGTGAGCTGCTCGAGTGCCTGACTCTAGAGAGTCTGAAGCCGGTAGAGTGCACTCATGCACCGCACGGAGGTATGGATAGTCTCCTGGGCATGGAAGTCTACCAAATACTGTGCGTGCTGCACCCTGTTGAGCCAAAAGGGGTCGTTGTCCTGGGCAGCAGGAAACAATCCAATGGGAGTGAGTGTGACAACCTCGGGACGCTGCGCACAAAACGTGGTGAGCGCCCTCATGGCTGCAAGCTCCCAAGTATCGGCCAAACGGCGACCAACAGCCTCAAACTCCAAGGCGGGCCACTCCGGGTGTAGCGGGTGCGGAAAGATAGTCACGTTGACACGGCACTGGGTAACTCCATTTCCTGCAAACTCCAGTCCGGCGTAACGTGGGGGAATTAGATAGCCCGCGGTACGCAGAACATCCCACTAAATAGAGGGAAAGCCCTCCCAGTGGAGACACTGCGAGTGTACGCGCCCATCCTCATCCACCATCATATCAACAGGCTCGGCCATCTGAACAAAAGATCAAATGGAGTGAGATAGCGAAAAACTGTGAGCAGCACAAGGACAGATTCTGTATAGTGTGCAAAAATAATCATAACTCCCACAGTTCTCATCCAAAAATTCTCAAATTTCACCAGATCACTCCTACGGTATTTGTGAACAACTTTTCTAGTCAACTCCAGAGCTAATTGGGTCTCTAAGATGGTCTTTCTTTTCAGGTTTTACCTTACTGTCTACCCAGAATTTTCAGTGAACAGAGGGCTAGAGTTTCGTACACCAGGGAAAATCTACCCAGCCAAAATTTACCAAATTTTAACAGCAGCTTCCTGGGTAAATTTGGAACAAGTTTCGTGTTGTGCTCTTTTGCAGAAAACCGCAGGAAGGGGGCCTAAAAATTTAAGGGGCAGAAGTGCTTATTCTGGACAGAAATCTGACGCTCCAAGGTTTCTGTTATTTCTTATTATCCATAAGTTCAGAATTTTTCATTTTTGAACAGGAGATAGAACACAAAATTTGGAACAATTCTTTCAACATGAACTTCTCCAGAAAAGGTCATTTTCTTTGGCCAATAAATCGCTCTTTTTGGTGACGGCAGATTTCGGACAGTTTCGCTAGATAGTCCTTATGCAAACCATGGTTTAGATACGCAAGAACCTTACCACTCTCATACATCGCATTTTTGATTTCAGATACATATGTTCATGATGTATGCACGTCCTATTCATCCTCACAAAATAAAACAATTGCCAAATAGCTTTGGTCTTACGAAGATAGTTTCGGTGGCTTACACAATACGGCTCTCGCTATAATAGCTAGTCGAGTCTTTCTAATCGTTCCTTAACTTATCGAAATCGCGGTTAGTGTACCTGCAGAAGACTGACAAAGCATATATATTTCATGAACCTTTCATGCCAGCACTCATGAAAGCGTCCGTAATCATTACCGTTTACTTATAGAAACGATATCTGTACAATTCCCGCCGTACAGACGACGTTAACATACGCTATCGAGATAGCGTATTCACGGGGGTACCGTCATGAGACGGGGGTATGAACAGCGATCGCCATACCCTGCGCCGAACCTTCTACTCCCAATATGTTCAACTAACAGTTGGCATATTGGCAGCACCTCAAGTAAGCCACTGCTTGAGGGCAGCGTTCGGTTCGCATCACCGACAGGAAGGCCAAGCTCTCTCAGTTGGCTGAGGATCCTTACCTTCTTACCTTAGCGACAAGTGCGTCGTTACAGAATTTAGGGTCGGTTGTGCATGAAAGTAAGTTTCGACAGAAAGTAATGTGCTGGAAGTCAGTTGATACTATATATAGAAGTTAGATAGCCACCTAGTAACTTTCCCATAATCCCTTAGGGCTTTACGAACTAGGCACCATCCTTAACGTACCAACGCATTTCGCAACACATCCTTCTAGTCAAGTTTTATGAAAACAAGTTTTTAAGGCTTGTCGCATTCTCTGGCGTATGTATTTCGGCTCTGGTGTCCGCTGTTGCCAGCTGTGGCACCAGCTACGGCTCTGATACCAGCTGTGGTAGAACCACCTGAATTAATCCGGCTCAAGTGTATTAACCATCACCATTAAGGCATCCTCGGTTAAACTTACACTTCAAACGGAGTAATCCACTGGTCTGTCGGGTATAACCTCCCGATACAACCACGGTGAATGGATCGAGCGCCGTACATACAAATGCTCATGCGACGATGAGCCAAGAGAATACCACATTCCAGCAAATATTACATCATTAGCATAAGTAAATATTACATACCTAGTTCTGAGTTTTAGAAAACAAGTACTTCAATTAACATAAATAAGTTCTTCAGAGTTAAATTGCAGCGGAAATAAACAACGGAAACTACTCGACGATACAGGATGTCTCGATGAAGCCCGTACGAGACATCACTCGGCCTTATCTCCGTTGGACGGGGGCGCATCCCATTCCACCGACCAACCAAGGGGAAGAGTGCAGGGCCAAGTCAAGCTAGCAATCATGTCTTTAAAGGGCTCACCTGAAAACGAGTCACAAGCAAGACTGAGTATACTAATACTCAGCAAGACTTACCCGTGTAGTGGAAACTACTCCACCGACTCTAGACATGCAAGGCTTTTTGGCTCAGGGGTTTGTTTTGCCGAAAAAGCATCTACAAGTGGGTCCTTACTTTCAACTTTTAGCTCAAGATTCTAGTTTCGTTAGCCAGTCTAGGTAAGCAGCTATCTAATGCATACATGGTGAAGCATTAAGTTTTCCATCCAACCAGTTCATTCATCATCATTGTTCCTCTTCTTACTCTGTGGGTAAAAATGGTTAAGCAGTCTCAATAGCCGTGAGAAACGGACGATTCGAATTGAATTTCTTAACCTTGCAAGGGAAACCCAAACACACGTCACGTGGTTACTCCCTAGAGTCACACGTGCAACTTTTCCCCTTTCTTTCCGGGTCGTGGATCGGGGCTACCCTCCGAGAGTACAAGAGCTCCACGCCACGGTTCGGCGTCGGGTCGTGACCACTCTCTGCACTCGCCATATGCACATGGGACCGAAGTTCAAAGGGTAGGATGCCGTCCCCTTGCCGGGCCAATCAGGTACTTAAGCTTACCGATTCCCATAATCTCGGCATGTGTTTAGTACGTTCAAAGACTTAACCATCACTACCACACCCTGCGGCCTTAGCATTTTTCACTAGACAGACGGGCCTCAATCGTAACCATCGTTACATAACCCGTCCGTGTCCTTATGATTGCAGCGTGTAGTAGCCATTCAACTCCTAGTTTCTCGCGAGTGACAGGAAATCACTCGACTTTTACCGGAGTCCTATTAGCACAGCATTCTATCGAACCTTACATCTAGTTTTCAAGCAAGGGTTCCTGACATCATGCAACTAAGTTTTCATCCAACTCCTATAAACTTAATGCACAAGCAAAGAGTAATGAGTTGCATAATTTCGGAAAGAATGGGTTATGCTCCGGGGCTTGCCTTCGCAGTTCGCTTGGGGATCTTCCGAACTTGGGCTCGGGTCTTCAAAAACTTCAGTTAGATTTGCTTGAGCTTCACGCTGCTCACTCTCGGACGCGGGCACCAGCTCGTAAGTTCCGTCGGCGAGAGTCGTCGATTCTACATGAGTGCACAAGTTTAAGTCGTGGAAATGGCACTTGATTACGATTTGAGAGTAATTACTACAAGGGATAGTCTCTGGTCATGAAATTTTGGATTTAGGCACATCAAGGAAAGATGTGCTTACTGTAAAATTTTCAGCCAATTTTATGTAACAGGTTAATTCTGAAAAATATATTTCATTGTTGCTGTTAGATACTTGTTCTTTTTGTACAGAACAATTGGTGCAACAATTGTGTCTAAGATTTTTACAGAGCTCTCACTTGAGCATGCAGAAGCTACTGTAATTTTTGTAGGATTTATCATGCAGTATCCAGAGCATAGAAAATATGACATTCTACACCTAGGCTATTCAAAGATTCATTTTTACAGGACCCTACACAGGGTTTTTGTCCATGGAACTTTTTACACAGCAACCACTACCATAGTTTATTTCCCAGTAAAAATTTGAGAATTTTCCAAGCTAAGATACTATTTTCTTGATTTAATGTATGTTATTAGCACATAAATCAAATAAGTGGGTTACTTTGAGATAAAAATTCTCCTAATTTTTCTCTGGCTTCTAGGTACCAATACATTAGCATAGTAAAAGTTTCAATGGGTGACTCACCACCTATCTGCAGGGATAAAACATTCTACTTACACATGAATTAAAACTAAGTTTAACAAACAGTAGAGCTAGAGATGGAATTTGGGCCTGATCTTTTTATACAGTCCTAAACATCAAGCAACTAATTCACTGCCCAAAATCTAGGGTCAGCATTGTTCTAGAACAGTGGGTACAAAATAAGTCCATTAAAGCTTCTATTTAATGTAGAGCAAAATATTTTGAGATACTGAGAAAACTTTTGTAACAAAAGTGGTAGAGTTTGTTCTGAGGATTCCAGAACAGTTGAGTTTGCATTTTTCTGAATTTTCTACGATTTTATACGAATTTTACAAGTTCACTGAATTTGAATCTAGGTTTGAAACTTTCTTTTACAACTAGGTCCTTGAATCTTACGCTCAGACCCTTCTAAAGATTTAAATCCTTGCAATTGGGTCCTCGGCGGCTCGGGTACGGCGGCCGGCCGAAATTCCGGCGAGGGGGCTCGCCGGCGGCGAGGGGCGGGGGTCGGGGAAGGTTCAGGGGTGCGAGGGCTACCTTGTGGGGGTGTTGTTCAAGTGGGGGACGGCCGGGAAGGGCTCGCCGGCGTTGGAGCAGAGGCGGCGGCGGCGCGGCTCGCGTCGACGGCGGTGCTCCGGCGGGCTTGGGGCGGCGTGGTCCGGTCGGTGAGCTTCAGTGGCGCGTGGGGAAGCTACTCAGGGGCTCGGCTTGGACGGAGGGGGTCGGAGTCGTGCTGTCCACGGCGAGCAGGGGCGGCGGCGGCGACGGCAGCGCGGGCGGCGGCGCTCCGGTGGCTCTGGGTGGCGTTGGGTGGGTCGGCGAGCTGCGGTGGGGTGATGTAGTGGTGGCTGGGGGCTCAGTTTGGGCAGTGGGCGGCTGTGGAGAGCTGTCCACGGGCGGGCGGTGCTCGGCGGCGGCGATGGCGACGGCGAGGCGTTCTGGTGGCCGGGGGCTCGCGCGCGTGGCCGGGGTGGCGCTTTTATAGGGACAGGAGCGGGTGTGGAGGTGCCTGGGCGACGCGCGGGGCGGGGCACGGCAGCGGCGTGCACTGGCTGCGGCGGGCGGCGGCAGAACGCCGGCGCGGCGTGCGGCGAGCGGGCGCGGGCGACTGGGCGGCCGCGATTTTGGCGTGGGCGCGAGGAGACAGCGCGGCGTGCGGATTGGGGAGCAGCTGCTGCAGCGGCTCGGGCGGAGGGCAGGCGCGGCAGCTGGAGGGGCGCGGGGGCCGGGGCGGCACGGTGGAGCGCGGCCACTGGGCGGGCGGGCGGCGGCCTAGGCGCGGCAGCACGCGCGGGCGGGGACTGGCCGCGCGGCGTCGGGGCGGGGCAAAGCCGGCCGTGGCGGGGTGGTGCGGCGGCCACTGGCCTGGCGCTTCGCGCCGGTCAGGCGACGCCGGCCACCTGGCGCGCGGCGGGCGGGCGAGCGCGCGCGGCGCGGCAGAGGAGGGGGAGAAACGAGGGACCGAAGTGCAAAAATTCGAAAAAGATCAGGGGGCTGGGTGCAAACAGGGCGTTTTCTCCTCTTTCTGATTTGAATTTCAAAAACTTTTGAACACGAAAGTTGCTCAAAATAAAAAGTTCTACAACTTTGGTTTCAGGCAAAATCTCATTTGGCTTATGGTTTTAAAGTTAATTTAAAAGTTTCAAATGTGTCCAAATGTGCCCAAATTAAATTTGAATTCCAACTGAACCCGGTTTAATTCTTTGCCCCCTCTCATTAGTTGGTTTAAAACATAGAGTTAGGCTAATGTCATTGATTTTTGGAATGTCAATTACCAGGGTTGTCACAGTAGAGATATGAGTAACACCACTCTATGAACGTGAAGCCGTATCCAGAGATGTCCATGATCGAGGACACGGTTATACGTATAGTTTTAACTCTGCAGAGCTTGTAAACCTTTACCAACATGAGATGCAAATCGATAGCAAGCTGATTGAGACACATCTCACAACCATGACTCCCTTGGTACCATCCTGCTTTCCCGGATTTGGGTGCTGCCTCCCGCAAGAGGTTGCCCCAGGACTGTGAATCTCTAACCTGGCCAACTGGTCTCGAAAGTCTCGACGGCTTGGATCGGAAACCCCGATCGGGCCCGGTGCACCCCAAATTCCCAGATGGTTGGAACCCCTCCCCATTTAGGGGTGAGTGGCGTGCACATTTAACATAGTTCCTTCTCTAGGTCCACTAACTCAGGCCTTAATCGCCGAGGCGAGCATCTTCGTCACAAAGGCGTATCCAATGCAACGGTCCGACGATGGCACCCATCACATGTATAGCCCTCTACTCCTCCAACGTCCACAAAGGACCAACTGTCCACAAAGGACATGTGCCCGCAACAGGCACTCCAGAGGATGTTCCCAACACACACCCCAAGCCATTGATCCGAAGATCAAGTTAATTCGCTTGCCCCCGCTAAAGTCCTAATCACCAACTCCTCAGAAGTGTATCTCTACTCATGCCAAAACTATATCACCATATCCCACACATACACCTGCAAGCATAGCAAGGCATCTCAAATATATAATAGTGTGTAGGATAACAAGGAGTTCAGGTAATAAAAGGGGCCATGCAGGTTTATCTCATCATAGCAAAGGTAAAGCATAGCATAACTAGCAAGCAATGCCTAATGGGTGTTCAAATCGTAGATGGGCGTGAACCTGATGGTTCTTCGTAGTTCTTCCGGGGTCTTCTGGCTGTCTGAGTCGTCCTCCAAGGTCTTCTGGTCGTCTGGGAAGTCCTCTGGGGTCTTCGGGTCGTCCGGAAAGTCCTCCTGGGTCTTCGGGTCGTCCGGGAACTCGCTCACTTCCTTCTCACGAGGACCTAACCGTAATTACGTATAAATATAGGGGGAAAAGTGAAAAATGCACAAGGCTGCTCAATTAAGATCCAAATCACAACAAAACCTATTCTAACGGGTAGATCATGATTTTAGAAGCACAAGGCTGCTTAATTAGTTATGAATTTTCTAAGTTTAAATCATTTTCTAAAAATAGTAAATGATTTTCATAAAAGGAAAAGCACACAGTCAGCCACGTGGCAGCACCAGGGGGTGCCATGTGTCACGTTCATGTTAGTATGACGTCAGCGTCACGTCAGCAGGGGGTCCGGGTACGCTGACATGAGCATGGCCCTTGCTAACGTCAGCGTTGACTCAGTCAACATTGACCGGGTCAACGGCCAGGTCAGTGAGGTCAATCAGGTCCCACTGGTCAGCCTAACACTGAGGCTGGCAGGTGGGGTCCGCTGGTCAGTCGGGCTAAAAAGAAAAAGAAAAGAAAAAGGGCTGCAGCTCAGGTTGGTGGGCTGAATTATGGGTCGGCTTAGCCGGCCCAAAACTTCAGCTCGACTTGGGACGGAGCAGGCCGGCTCAGCGGTTGGCTTGGGTCATGGAGGCTAAACAGGCTCGGCTCGGCCCGATAGCTACCAGGCCGGCTCGCGGGGCATCACGGCAAGGAAGGCGGGTTGGCCTGCAGCTTGTGGGATGACTCGATGACTTACGCTAGCTAGGGAGGTCGTCTCGGCTGTCCAGCCCGTTAGGCCCGCTCGGTCCCTCTTACTCTCTCTCCTCTCTGGCTCATCGGGCCCTCGGGTCAGTGTCAACGAACCCCACTGGCAGGCGGGACCTGCCTGTCAGCGGCTGCAGGATCCGCTGCGGTGGTCCAGATCCTGTGCGGATCTGCATCGTGTCTGCGAGTGTGTGTGGACTACAACATTTTGTCACTAGAGCCACAACACAAAATCGTTGCAATAGGGGTCGTTTCGTTGCAATACCCATCTAGTGTGACGATTGTGTGTTGTTGTATTAGCAATTGTGTCATTGCTTAAACTCGAGTTGCAATAGGTAATACAACCACCCAGGAAGTCGTTGGCATAAGGGTGCGTTGTTGCAACAGCGTATGTCGTAGCAATCAGTGGATATTGCAATGGCCATTGTCGTTGCAAGATTAGTAATTGCAATGCTAGCTATCGTTGCTATAGTGGCTATTGCAACGACATTACGCTGTTGCAAACAAGGGTTAATACAACGTAAGAATGTTGTTGCAATATGAGACTCATGCCGTTGCAATACGCTAGCAGAATATCACAACAAAGTACTAGTCGTTGCTATATGCGTCAACCATATCCCAACCTAATATGGCGTCGCGACATGCTTAAAGGGTATCACAACAAAATATGGGTCCTCGCTACATGCGTAGAGTGTATCACAACGACGTACGAGGCGTGGCTATATGCTTCAGTCATGTCGCAAAAAAATATGTCGTGGCTATATGCTTACAAGGTAGCGCAACACAATATGGCTTGTGGCTATACGTTCAACGGATATCGCAACAGAAAAATATTTTGTCGCCATCGCTTATGCAGTAGCGCAATGAAAATTTGGCTTGTCGCCATAAGCACATTATTTAATGCAACGGAAGATCCAAAACAAACTGATGCCACATATATATCATTAATTAAATAAATCCATCATTCACGCACACAATTAATGACAGAATATTCGACATATGAAACTAACTCTTATCCATTCATCCACATGACTCCCAATAATGAAATATCTAGATCAACACCTATATTATTCGCACGCATCTATAATCTGGATCACTCCCAGCATTCATGATGATCAACTTTGCTTCTTGAATGCTTGCTTGTAACCTATAGGCAAAACCTTGAGTCTTATCGCATGCCCCTACGTAGCTTGACTGGCATGCTGAAGCAAAGAGAAACAAAGTGAATTAAAATCTGTGAAGCTACTTTGTCTTGGAATCAATATGCAGCAACATTAGAAAATAGTAATAGCATATTGAAAGCACAATTCCAGCTCATACCTGTTGTGCTTTCTTTTTGCTTGCTCGTGTATTAGCACCAGATACAAGTTGTTGTGAACTAATGTATTTGGATCCTGCAGCAGCTCCTGCACCTCTACCATGATTCTCATTGAACAAACTCTTTGCAACATTGGCAGTGCTAGCATTTTTGCTGCTAGGTGCCAAATTGCTTCTATCGATTGTGAGGATGCTTCTTGGAGCAATCTGGATCATAATAAAATTCTTGGAACAATGTTAGCTCCAAATGCACAAAACTATCATGATTGGAATGATTGTTTGATGTTGTTACCTGTTTCGCTAGTTGTTGACTATGCACAACTTGTGTTGCAGCAATGCTATCCTCAGTGCTCCCAGCTTCATCTATATCTGTATTATTGTTGGTTTGGGGGGTATGCTGCACAATTTAAAAGCAGGCAGGCAAGAGATTAGCGACATATATATATTTTCAATCGCGACCAATTATTGTCGATATAGCTAGTTCCTTGTTTCTTGGTTGTGCAGTACTAGCATTGCATCAGGGGTATCACTAGTGCTCCTAGCATCAACTTCAGTTGTATTATTGCTAGTTGCCTGGATAGGCTGCGCATTCTAAAAGAGGGGATGCTAGATGTTAGCGACATTGTGCAAGTTAAGAGAAAAAGAGAAATAAATATGCATAAATTATATTATATTATAGTTACCTTTGGCAGTAATGCCTGACGATAAGGTGCCATCACCGTTTCAAAATCCCCCATCAATTTTTGTCTAAGTGCGGCTTTAAGTTGTTCTAGCTCTACTGCCTTATCAGCTTCACGCTTTTCAACTTTTTCTTGGAACCGATGTTCTTGTTCTTCAAGCCTCTCTAGTCGCTCCTGAATCATCCTCTCCTGAAGGATTTGCTGCTTTCCTTTTGGATTCGACAAGTAGCCATGGCCACGTGACCTGGTGTATTTGGCTCCTGTTGTTTCTTGTACATTTGCTGGAAAACTTGGTCTTCCTTGGCAGGTCCACAACTGTCACTTGTTGGGTCTTCTTCATCTAATTGTGATGCTACAGATAGCATCCTGGCTGTACTAGTCTGATGGCAAGAAACAATTAATTGTATTACTTGAATTTTGGTCATTGTTTTATACAAAAAATAGCTTCTAAGGCTCAAGCAAGGTTATGATCAAATTAGTACTCAATACTCACAAAAATACTCTCAACCACCTCATCTGTCCATTCTCCTTCTCTAGTAGTGTGAGTGGTCTTCCAAATTTCCAAAAGGCGTGGCTCAGCACCAGTTACTGGATCTCTCTATGATTGGAACATGAAACTCCATTAATATATCATTGTGTAATGTACTGAAATTTGATAATAATGAAACATAACTTTACCTTTTCCCAACTCCAATGAGAGAAAGGTTTGGAACCCCCCGAGTGACTGGTTTTCAATTGTTTGCGATTCTTAGAGTTGTTGCTGCTCTTACTCTGCACATAGTCATCCCGTAAAGTAAAGATTAGCGATGAAAAGTTGAACTCATGATTGTGTTCCTATACGTACAAAAGAGGTCGTACCTTTTTCCTAGTTGCAAAGTACTTGTTCAAATAGGGCCACTCTCTGCGTCTTCAGGCTTATTTTTCATTCTCTTATCATAACTGTTGTATGCCTTGTACGTAGCATGCAAACCGGATCGCCAACCTTTGTAGCGTTGCATGGCAACCTTCCATATCGTTTTCTTCGGATCCTCATTGGTCTCAAGGTCCCAATGATCCTAGTGGGAAATAAAACTCGTTATGTATGCTACATTCATAATATTTGTTTCCAAAAAAATAGAAGGAACAAGACTAATATATAACATTAGAATGCAGCATAAGGTGGCCATTGACATACCATTATACATTCTGCTATATCCTCCTTGACATGTCGAGACACATCTCTCCAATATCTAACTCCAATTAATGGAGCCTTCTGCTTTGTAAGCAGCACAACCTCATCCACAAAGGTACATCTATTATCTCCACAGGGACCACCCATATTTTCAGAAAATTGGATTTTCATTTTCTGTGACTGAGACTTCGATCTCTTGGCCACTGTAGCTAGCCCTTTCAAGCATCCACGGCCCATTTTCTTGCCACCTATTTACAATAAAAAAATAGAAGCTTACATTAACTCATGCACAATAACAGCATCAAAAACTGCAGAAGGTTGTTTAGCTTTTAGAACCTTTTGTCTGCTTCGGTTACCTTGCATGAGCTGGCCATTGTGACAGCGGCGTGGTGCTACTACCATTGCTCTCATCACGTACTTCTGTAGGCTGGGCTTGACCTCTGTTATAAGCCACTGAAAAAATGAAAAAACAAGTGCACCTAGTGGATTCCCAATTTTCATCACAAACAAGTAGTTCAGAGGGAAAAGGATTTACAAATTTCTCTAAGAAGGCCTCGGTGCCTTAAGCATTTAGAGTATGTTTTTACTGTTGATTCCCTGTAGTCATCGTATAGCTCTGCAGGTTAACAAAATAATTCTGTGAGTACATTGTACAGTTATAGATACATGTGGATAGTGTAGTACAAACATCATACATACCAGAATCTGGGTCTTGGTCTTCAACCCAATTTTTGTATTGGTTAATTGTTTCATTATTACTACTATCATGATCATCATCTGTACTATAATTATCCAAATTAGCCCTTGGTCATTTCAGGGGTGTGATGTTGATAGGTCCAACTACTTCTCATTTTGATAGTATCAACCTTAGTTTCCTTTCTTCAGATTCAACCATGCACTCAAGCATGTACTCTACATTTTTACTGTAATCAATTGCTTGAACAGATGCATCAGCATCTCCTATTCTCTTCTTGTAGTAGTAGTAGTCCCGCAATCCATATCCAAGCTGATCTTTGAAAGTGCACAAGTTGTTAAAGTCTATTTGTCTCCTATCAAGAGTAGCATGGACCAGGCGCACAACATCTTGTCCTTCCATGCACTGTACCATTATGTTCCACATGTCACCTGTCAACTGGCCTGCAGATCTGTATGTGCACATAGATATCAAAACGCCAGCATCAATTAATGAAGATGCAGTACTACTAGTGCAATGCGAAAAACTAATCAGTACTAAACAGCTCTGTGATTTATAAAAGCATGCACCAATGAGACAAGTGCTCCCAGGAAAAACATGAAAATAGGGGTCTGCCCCTTTGTCTCCTCGAGAAAAAACTCTGAACTAAACTCTAATGGATTGGTCTGTTGGGGGATAGACAAGTTCTCCCAGGATAGGACCTGGTTCTAAAACCCTAGATGGCAATAGAGGTAACATCAACTCTATTGACTGTGAGGCAAAAAGTAATAGATTGAATAAGGCAAGAACAAATCGATTGCATGCATTTTTTCTGCCAAAACCCTAGATGGCCTTAGAGGTAACATCAACTCGATTGAATGGACGCAAGAAGAAATCAATTGCACACAAATCTTCTGCCCTAACCCTGGAAGGCGTTACATGTGGATGCGAACCTGAATCCAGCGTCTTCAATCTCGGCTTCGTCGACAGGGACCCTCCTTGGTCGTGTGCTGGGTTCTCCATCGCCGGCCATGGAAGGAGTCACCATGGAAAGAGAAGTCGTCGCCGTGGATGGAGTCGCCATGCTGGAAGAAGTCGCGCATCGCTGTCGATGGAGTCGCTTGGGCAGATTGGATCCGCCTCAGTTTTGGGTGAAGTGGGGAGGAGGTTGAGATATTTATCTGAGGGTTTTGGAAAAACTAATGGAGGGAACATTGCACTTGATCTAAAAATTTGAGGTACAACCTGGCAGGATGTAGTGGGTCCCACCTGTTGCAGGCACGCGGGAACGTGCAGCATCTAAAACTTTTCTGGTGGTGAATACGTTTTCATCTTGCCGAATGCAGTGGGTCCCACCAGTAGGTGACACATAGGATTGCACTTTCATAAAGAGAAGACGCAATTTGTAATTGTTTTAAATTTAAAAGAGAAGTGTCCTTTTGATTTCACTATTTTTTTGAACTCTTGTTTGGTTTGCACTATTTTGTTTCTAAAAACCAACATATCGACAACTTCATCTACATTTGTGTTCTGATTATTCATGAATGTAGGTGGGAGGATGCATGACTAACGCACCATGTACATATGATCCCTCAAGTGAAATCCAATGAGAAATGAACATTCCCAAAGTGAAATCCAATGAGAAATGAACATTCACAAAAGCACATTGTGAACATACAGCCGGGAAAATACACAAAAGAGAGAAGACGTAAATACAGCTGGGAAAATACACAAAAGTGAAATCTCCACTGTAATTCACTGTGTTGTTGGCAAATATTTGGAGTTTTGAGCCTCATGGTTTGTCATGAAATTGGTCTTTTCAAAATTGAACCTACATACGACACATTTAAATTTATGGACTGAATTTGTTCGTGTATGATGACTACGTGACCTATGCCATATGGTCCTTATATTCCATATCCAATGAGAGTGGAACATGTGGTTTATATGGTGCATTTAAACATTCCATCATATAATTCTAAATGTACATGTGTCATAGAATGGCATATACACCAAATTTTATTGGCAAATACACCTACATATTAGAGTTTTTAGGACTTAGTGTTTGCAATGCTAGTAAGGTACAACATGAAACTGGAGTCACTATGCGCAGTGGAGTCCATGAGATAGATAATGATTTTATACGAAGTCAGCAAAAAGACTGAACTGAATCGGACAAGGAATGAGAAATCTAACCACGTTTAAAGTTTTTATTATGAATCAAATCACAAAATACATAGATCCATGAAGAACTGATGAAGACTTGGCCAAGAACTCGCCGCCGACAGGTGGGCCCCGTGTGACAGTCGCACATATTAAAGCGCACGCGAGGATTACACTACTCGTCCGCGCCTCCCGGCGCGTGCGGCCTCGATCGGTGGGTCCCACATGTCAGGGACAAAAGGTGTTCCTCTTTCGGATGGAAACTGCCGGTACCCGCAATCTTCTCCCCAAAACATCCTCTCTCCCCCCACCCCTTGTCCCCCAAAACATCCCATCACACCTGGGGTTTTCTTCCTCACTCTCCATTCCCGGCTGCCGCTTTGCCTTCGACCCCTACAATCGCCCTTCCATCGCCTTCATCCCCTCCAGTAGCCCTCCAATCGTTGGGCGACGATGTCCAAGCAGCACATCTCCCGGAGGCAGCCGCGCGACAAAGATGGTTGCTTCACGCGTACCCCTGGTTCCTCGAGGCCCTCATCGTCGCGGCGTGTATTTTCCTTTATCGTCGACAAAGCATCGGATATCTGTAACACCCGAAAATATAGGAGTTAAAACTTTTAAAAGTATTTTCATAAAAATCATAAAATCAAATTGTGCATGCATCTTTATTTCTTTTCTTCTCCTATTCCTTCTTCCAGCCCAGCCCAATTCTTTTCCTCTACTTCTTTTCTTTTCCCACGGGCCACTGAGTGACCGATTTCCTCAGCCGACCCTTGCTTTCACTGACAACTAGGACCCACCTGTCGGCGCCTTCTTCTTCTTTCTTGTTTCCTTACCCAGAGTCCGGAACGACTCCGTGCTGTCGTTCGTGTCCCGTTCTCTTTCTTTCTTCTTACCCCGAGTCTTGATCGATTCCGCAGCACCGCCTTCCTAATCTCGGCCGATCTGCCCCTATAAAATCCCGCCAAAGCCCCGCTTTGCAACCCAAGCCAAACTCAAATCTTTTCCTCTACACAACATTGTCGCACGCCGCTGGAAGTTGCACCTCGGAGGAAGGCCGCCGTCCCGTGTCGCCGATTTTTCGTCGATTCGCCGTTCCGCAGCTTCCCCGCCATCATCAACTCTCGCCAGAGCTCCACGAGTTGGTGAGTATCAAGCTGCACCAGAATCCCCTCTCTCTTTTGCTCCGCCACAAACCAGATTTCTCGCCGGACCCCTGTTTCTGTGGCAGAACCACCTGAATTAATCCGGCTCAAGTGTATTAACCATCACCATTAAGGCATCCTCGGTTAACCTTACACTTCAAACGGAGTAATCCACTGGTCTGTCGGGTATAACCTCCCGATACAACCACGGTGAACGGATCGAGCGCCGTACATACAAATGCTCATGCGACGATGAGCCCAGAGAATACCACATTCCAGCAATATTACGATATTAACATAAGTAAATATTACAGGCCAAGTTCTGAGCTTAGAAACCAAATACTCCAATTAACATAAATAAGTTCTTCAGAGTTAAGTTGCAGCGGAAATAAACAACGGAAACTACTCGACGATACAGGATGTCTCGATGAAGCCCGTACGAGACATCACTCGGCCTTATCTCCGTTGGACGGGGGCGCATCCCATTCCACCGACCAACCAGGGGGAAGAGTGCAGGGCCAAGTCGAGCTAGCAATCATGCCTTCAAAGGGCTCACCTGAAAACGAGTCACAAGCAAGACTGAGTATACTAATACTCAGCAAGACTTACCCGTGTAGTGGGAACTACTCCACCGACTCTAGACATGCAAGGCTTTTTGGCTCAGGGGTTTGTTTTGCCGAAAAGCATCTACAAGTGGGTCCTTACTTTCAACTTTTAGCTCAAGATTCTAGTTTGGTTAGCCAGTCTAGGTAAGCAGCTATCTAATGCATACATGGTGAAGCATTAAATTTTCCATCCAACCAGTTCATTCATCATCATTGTTCCTCTTCTTACTCTGTGGGTAAAAATGGTTAAGCAGTCTCAATAGCCGTGAGAAACGGACGATTCGAATCGAATTTCTTAACCTTGCAAGGGAAACCCAAACACACGTCACGTGGTTACTCCCTAGAGTCACACGTGCAACTTTTCCCCTTTCTTTCCGGGTCGTGGATCGGGGCTACCCTCCGAGAGTACAAGAGCTCCACGCCACGGTTCGGCGCCGGGTCGTGACCACTCTCTGCACTCGCCATATGCACATGGGACCGAAGTTCAAAGGGTAGGATGCCGTCCCCTTGCCGGGCCAATCAGGTACTTAAGCTTACCGATTCCCATAATCTCGACATGTGTTTAGTACGTTCAAAGACTTAACCATCACTACCACACCCTGCGGCCTTAGCATTTTTCACTAGACAGACGGGCCTCAATCGTAACCATCGTTACATAACCCGTCCGTGTCCTTATGATTGCAGCGTGTAGTAGTCATTCAACTCCTATTTTCTCGCGAGTGACAGGAAATCACTCGACTTTTACCGGAGTCCTATTAGCACAGCAGTCTATCGAACCTTACATCTAGTTTTCACGCAAGGGTTCCTGACATCATGCAACTAAGTTTTCATCCAACTCCTATAAACTTAATGCACAAGCAAAGAGTAATGAGTTGCATAATTTCGGAAAGAATGGGTTATGCTCCGGGGCTTGCCTTCGCAGTTCGCTTGGGGATCTTTCGAACTTGGGCTCGGTTCTTCAAAAGCTTCAGTTAGATTTGCTTGAGCTTCACGCTGCTCACTCTCGGACGCGGGCACCAGCTCGTAAGTTCCGTCGGCGAGAGTCGTCGATTCTACATGAGTGCACAAGTTTAAGTCGTGGAAATGGCACTTGATTACGATTTGAGAGTAATTACTACAAGGGATAGTCTCTGGTCATGAAATTTTGGATTTAGGCACATCAAGGAAAGATGTGCATACTGTAAAATTTTCAGCCAATTTTATGTAACCGATTAATTCTGAAAAATATATTACATAGTTGCTGTTAGATCCTTGTTCTTTTTATACAGAACAATTGGTGCAACAAACGAGTCTAAGATTTTTACAGAGCTTTCACTCAAGCATGCAGAAGCTACTGTAATTTTTGTAGGATTTATTATGCAGTATTTAGAGCATAGAAAATATGATATTCTACACCTAGGCTATTCAAAGATTCATTTTTACAGGACCCTACACAGGGTTTTTGTCCATGAAACTTTTTAAACAGCAACCTCTACCACAGCGTAACTCCCAGTAATAATTTGGGAATTTTCCAAGCTAAAATACTATTTTCTTGATTTAATGTATGTTATTAGCACATAAATCAAATAAATAGGTTACTGTGAGATAAAAAGTCTCCTAATTTTTCTCTGGCTTCTAGGTACCAATACTTTAGCATAGGAAAAATTTCAATGGGTGACTCACCACCTACCTGCAGGGATAAAACATTCTTCTTACACATGATATAAAACTAAGTTTAACAAACAGTAAATCTAGAGATGGAATTTGGGCCTGATCTTTTTACACAGTCCTAATCATCGAGCAACTACTTCACTGCCCAAAATTCAGGGTCAGCATTGTTCTAGAACAGTGGGTATAAAATATGTCCATTAAAGCTTCTATTTAAGGTAGAGCAAAATATTTTGAGATTCTGAGAAATTTTTTGTAACAAAAGTGGTAGAGTTTGTTCTGAGGATTCCAGAACAGTTAAGTTTGCATTTTTCTGAATTTTCTATGATTTTATACGAATTTTACAAGTTCACTGAATTTGAATCTAGGTTTGAAACTTTCTTTTACAACTAGGTCCTTGAATCTTACGCTCAGACCCTTCTAAAGATTTAAATCCTTGCAATTGGGTCCTCGGCGGCTCGGGTACGGCGGCCGGCCGAAATTCCGGCGAGGGGGCTCGCCGGCGGCGAGGGGCGGGGGTCGGGGAAGGTTCAGGGGTGCGAGGGCTACCTTGTGGGAGTGTTGTTCAGGTGGGGGACGGCCGGGAAGGGCTCGCCGGCGTTGGAGCAGAGGCGGCGGCGGCGCGGCTCGCGTCGACGGCGGTGCTCCGGCGGGCTTGGGGCGGCGTGGTCCGATCGGTGAGCTTCAGTGGCGCGTGGGGAAGCTACTCAGGGGCTCGGCTTGGACGGAGGGGGTCGGAGTCGTGCTGTCCACGGCGAGCAGGGGCGGCGGCGGCGACGGCAGCGCGGGCGGCGGCGCTCCGGTGGCTCTGGGTGGCGTTGGGTGGGTCGGCGAGCTGCGGTGGGGTGATGTAGTGGTGGCTGGGGGCTCAGTTTGGGCAGTGGGCGGCTGTGGAGAGCTGTCCACGGGCGGGCGGTGCTCGGCGGCGGCGATGGCGACGGCGAGGCGTTCTGGTGGTCGGGGGCTCGCGCGCGTGGCCGGGGTGGTGCTTTTATAGGGACAGGAGGGGGTGTGGAGGTGCCTGGGCGACGCGCGGGGCGGGGCACGGCAGCGGCGTGCACTGGCTGCGGCGGGCGGCGGCAGAACACCGGCGCGGCGTGCGGCGAGCGGGCGCGGGCGACTGGGCGGCCGCGATTTTGGCGTGGGCGCGAGGAGATAGCGCGGCGTGCGGATTGGGGAGCAGCTGCTGCAGCGGCTCGGGCGGAGGGCAGGTGCGGCAGCTGGCGGGGTGCGGGGGCCGGGGCGGCACGGCGGAGCGCGGCCACTGGGCGGGCGGGCGGCAGCACGCGCGGGCGGGGACTGGCCGCGCGGCGTCGGGGCGGGGCAAAGCCAGCCGTGGCGGGGTGGTGCGGCGGCCACTGGCCTGGCGCTTCGCGCCGGTCAGGCGACGCCGGCCACCTGGCGCGCGGCGGGCGGGCGAGCGCGCGCGGCGCGGCAAAGGAGGGAGGGAGAAACGAGGGACCGAAATGCAAAAATTCGAAAAACTTCAGGGGGCTGGGTGCAAACAGGGCGTTTTCTCCTCTTTCTGATTTTAATTTCAAAAACTTTTGAACACGAAAGTTGTTCAAAATAAAAAGTTCTACAACTTTGGTTTCAGGCAAAATCTCATTTGGCTTATGGTTTTAAAGTTAATTTAAAAGTTTCAAATGTGTCCAAATGTGCCCAAATTAAATTTGAATTCCAACTGAACCCGTTTTAATTCTTTCCACCCTCTCATTAGTTGGTTTAAAACATAGAGTTAGGCTAATGTCATTGATTTTTGGAATGGCAATTACCAGGGTTGTCACAGTTTCCACCCGCCGCCGTGGCCGCCAGATTACAGCCGCCGCACAGCCAACCCGTACCCACCCTCACCTCCACCGTACCGCCCACTCACTCCCCGGCATAAACCCCGCTAGATTTTAGCCCCGAAACACCGGATTTGGTGAAGCTCCGGCCGTCAGCCGCCGCAATCGCTCGCCGCCGATGCCCAGTTAAAACTCCGCTTCGCCCGACCCCTTTTTGTTCCATCGAGCCGACCCTTCCTCTGTCGTTCGATTTAGATCTAACGGCCAGAATAAATCTTCACTTTACCTGGCCAATTTACCCGACCTTTTCCTTACTCAGCCGATTTATCCGACCCACTGTTCATACCGCCGATTCGCCTGACCCTTACTCCGCCGATTCATCTGATCCGCCGCCGATTCTGATCCAACGGATTAGATTCACCCGACCCTAGCCGTTCCCGAAACTTTTGCAGAAAGATCCCTAAGTTTTCCAGGAATCAACCCGCAGTCCAGATCAGTAGAGAATAATTAGACTTGAGCCCTTTCTTTTTCTGTTCCGACCCCTGACTTTTCCAGAATTAGAACCCGCCGTCCAGAACCTATAGTTTTGCACCCCGACCCTCTGTTTAAGGTCTAATTATGCTTTAGTCCCTTAATCCTTCAGATCTAGCCTCAGGAGACTCAAAACTATAGCAGTTAGGTCCCCAGATCACTGTTTTAGCCATAACATCATCGTTTCAATTCCGATTTCAGCTATTCTTGAGCCCACACGATCTTTGCATCATGAACTACAACTCTAGTATCTTTTCACCTTCTGTTGGTACTGTTTGTTGTGTTGTTTCTTATTTGTTTGTGTATGCTTGTTTGCGTGATCGCGTAGACAACGTGACGTTCGAGCCAAATCAAGAGCAAGCTTACGAGGAAGAGAATCAGCAGTTGCTTGAAGAAGGCAAGTGGATTTCCTCCTCTGCATATTCTATTTGATCCCAACAACTGCATGAAAATACACTTTACTTTACTGTTGCTTGCATGAACTTGATGGGTTACCTATGCTAAGGACGTACCTAGTCTTTTACCCCAAACCTTGAAACACCTGGGTTTACTATTTATGTTGGGTAGTCAAGCTTAGTTGCAAACTTTGGGATTGGTATTGGTTTACTCTTTTGGCAACGTTGATCACATTTCATATTGTGGTTTTATCGCGTAATTTCAAGATCAACTTTGTTTAATGGGAACATGGAGAACCACCCAAGTGAACAGTGCAACCACAAAGTCATATGGCTCTGACCTTAGCCAATTAATTAGGTGTGTAGTTTGCTGGTGGCCTTACCGAAAGGGCAAGGAGGGGGTCGGTGATAGGGGTCATAGCCCGGTCCTCTTGGGGTAGCTGCCTTTGCTAAGGAGCTGACCATTAGGGAGGTTTATGGACCACACCGCTACTGAAACTCTAGCGGGCTGCCTAGCTCTCGACATGTCTTTGTAAAGGCTTCGTAGTGTACCCTCGCCACTCACCTCGGAAGTGTTTAAGGGCCTTGCAAACCCGGGCGATTCAGGGAAACACGATTTGTGGGTAAAGTGTACAACCTCTGCAGAGTGTAAAACTGTTATAACAGCCGTACTCACGGTTAAGAGTGGCTTGGACCCTCACATGATAATGAAACTTGAAGATTAATTAATTTGTGGTTCGTGGATTTATGTTATTGTTGATGGTACCGTTATGATTCTACTAAAATGGGTTGGTATAAACTTAAACCTAGTTAATAGATGCTTGTTAATAAATATTTGACCAACTAAAAGCAACCGCTGCTGCAAACCTCAGCCTATCCTTGATGGCCTTGCATTTTCACCCCACTTGCTGAGTACCAACCATAAGAGTACTCACCCTTGCCCCCTGCTGATCAGAAGAGAACTTTGAAGAGGAGATCTTCGACGACTCCGAGGAGTTCTAGGTCCTGCGTTCACCAGTCATCGCCTGTGGAAGACGGAGTTGTTGAAGACTTCGTATAGGGTATAACGGTTTATCGTTTAAAGACATAAGTGTCTCTTTTATACGGAGTGTAATATTGTTAAATACTTTATTTAGTTACTTTTGAGCATTGTCTTTGATATATTACACTTTCCGTCTACTATATGTGTGTGAACGAGATCCTGGCGCACATATGAGATGCATCTGGTTCTTTCTAGAATCGGGTGTGACAACATCTTAACACCTTGAAGAAAATTGCATAGAATTTCCTTCTGATCATCACCTAACTTGTAGAACGCTGATGGCAAAGTGTATTTTCCTTTATCGTCGAACACTAGATGTTGATCCTTCCTTATACCCAATTCTTGCATATCGAGTCTAACTTTCTCACCATCCTTACTTTTACCAGCCAATTCAAGCAAAGTCCCTAGCAAACTCTCACATATATTCTTCTCAATATGATCACATCGAGATTATGGCGTATAAGCAGGTAATCCTAGTAAGGAAAGTCAAAGAAAATACTCTTCTTCCTCCAGTTGTGCCATCTATTATCTTCATCGCGCTGCTTCCTCTTCCTCGAAGTAGTCGCTCCAAATTTGACTTGCTCGAAACTCTTGTACTGCTCCACTACTTGTGCACCACTAAGGGGCACTGGAGTCTCCCTAAATTCAACCTTGTTATTGAAGCTGACCTTGTTCCTCCGCCACCTATGGTCCACAGGCAAGAAACGACGATGGCCCATGTAGCAATGCTTTGAACCATATTTTAACCACAAGTAATCAGTATCCCTGTGACAATAAGGACAAACAAACTGGCCTTTTGTGCTCCAACCAGAAAACATCGCATATGCGGGAAAATCATTAATTGTCCAAAGTAGCATTGCACGCAGAGTAAAATTTTCCTTTTTTTCTCATCCCAAGTATCAACTCCATTGTCCCATAGCTCGTTAAGCTCATCGATTAGAGGCTGCAAATATACATCAATGTTAATTCCTGGTGATTTAGGCCCAGGAATTAGCATCAACATCCAATAGGATTGTTTGAAGCACAACTAAGGAGGCAGGTTATAAGGAATTGGGATCACTGGCCATGTAGTGTAAGTCACATTCAACATCCCAAATAGATTGAAGCCATCCCATGCAAGTCCCAGCCTGACACTACGTGGATCACTTGCAAATGACTCGTACTTGGCATCTACGTGCTTCCATGCCTTTGAGTTAGCTGGGTGCCGCACTTTCCCATCCTCAACCAATTCTTCCTTGTGCCAACGCATATTCGCCGATGTGGTCTCGTTCATATATAATCTTTGTAGTCGAGGAATAAGTGGAAAATACCTCAGTATTTTACAAGGTAAGAGCTTCTTCTTTACTCCATCAGTGCCATCACCACCACACTCTGAATCTGTATTCTTCCACCTACTCTCCCCACATTTTGGACATGCGTTCAACTTCTCATACTCTTCACCACGTAATAACACACAACCATTAACACACGCATGAATCTTTTGGTAGTCCAAGCCAAGGTCTCGAACTACCTTTCAAACTTTGTCTAGGGTATCTGGAACGCAATGGTCCTTGGGGAGCACATGGCAGAATAATAACAATAGTTGCTCTAGAGCATTGTTGCTAATACCAAACATGCACTTAATCTGATATAGCCTCACAATAAAAGATATCTGGGTAGCCTCCTTGCAACCTGGGTATAGTTCTTTCCTGTCCTCTTCCATTAATTTGAAAAATTGTCTTGCTGACTCATTTGGCTCAGTATCTTTAATTTCACCATGTATGACACCACTAATTAGGGATGAAAGCAGTCTAGTGGATGAGACGCCATCATCATGATCACCTTCTACACCTTCACAAACGTCCCAATCATCATCGTCCACATCAATACATCTGGCAGAAAATTCAACAATGTCTTTGTTTTGATATGCCATGCGATGACATCCTCTACATGGACAGGGCGCAGTCTCTCATGGAAACGTGCCATCAAAGGTATCTTCAATGAATTTAGCTTCTCCGATTAGCCACGCAGGATCTGAATGTGACAATTCCATCCAACTAGATCCTCATGATCATGTGCCATGTTGCAAAAAACACAACTAATAATTTAATCACAGGTTTATACTACTATACAACTCCTGAATAACCTGCATATACATAAAATATAGATTCCTCCATCGGTTAGTATTAAAAACTGAATGAATCTATATACTAATTGAAGAACTCAAGTTTGTATTTTAATGCATATTAATTTTTGTGATCAATCAGATCGATTTTATACCTTGATTGTGGAATAACAACGGGGTGACTCTTCATTGGCTAGCTACCTCCTCACTCGGCAACTCGCGGGCTAGGGAAGATGACGGCAGGCGATCGCGCGATGAAGGCAGCGTCACACGAAGAAGGGATGATGTGCGTAGAAGAAGGGATCGGATGGCGTGCGAGGAAGAAGGGGGAGGCGACGCAAGGATAGATCCGGATTAGGACTCTCACCTCATGAAAGAAAGGCATGCCATATGTGTGGGTCAAAGTAAAGGCCCACTAACATAATCAAGCTGCTGGCACTTCTTGATGGGCCAAGCTGGTGGCACCCACAAAATCACCTATTGGAACCATTCGTTCCACTATATTGCAACAACTAAATATTGTTGCCATATCACCTTCTGTCTAGCAACGATTTGAGTGTTCGTTGCTATATGTACGACTAGTTGCAACGATTCATATTAGCGTTGGACTATCTAAGACTCATTTGCCACATTGTCGATTTTCGTTGCTATAACCAATATATCTTTTGCAACAATACTATTTTCGTTGCCATATCTAAATCTCTTTTGCAACGCACGATTTTAATTATCACAACGTATTATAATCGTTGCAATATTGACACCTAATGCAACCATTACCAAATAGCGTGGCAATAACGTTGCTGCAATTACAACCAACATATATTCGTTGCGATATAGCCTACCTATTGCAACAACTAAAATTGTAATCGCAACACTACAAAAGTGGTGGCAATATGCCACCCTATTGCAACCAACAACGACTATTGTCGCAATAACCCCTATATATTGCAACGAAAATCGGTTGTTGTAAAAAAAAATTGTGGCATTAGTGACAAAACCTTGTATCGGTGCCGGACGGTGTGTGTGCTCCTATGCGCGCTAGCGATGGGTAGAGCGGGCCAACGACGAGGTCGGGCGGCGGAGCGGCCCACCGGCCCACCGGCGGCGAGGCTAGACCTCAGCACGGGTCAGGACCCACGGCAGTGGTCCAGCGACGCGAGCAGCGCGGCGTAGGCGGCGCGATGAGGTTGGCCTAGCGGGCTCGGCCAAACGGCGGCACGCGCGTGCACAGGCACGGCGGCAGGATGGCCAAGGCTAGGGTCCATGCACGGGCGCGACTGGGCGTGGGTCAGATATGCCTTCGCGCGTAGAGTACGGGCATCCCCGGCTCGCGGCGGTGCGTCGAGCGACATGGTCGGCGGCGAGGCAAGTCGGGACGCGCGATGCTGTGTAACGCGGCGTGCCTTCAAGTCGGGACAAGGCCATGGCGAGACCGTGGCACAGCGGCAAGATGGAGGTGAGGGTGCAGGCTCCAGGTGCGGCCTCTTGGCCAGCGCGTGCGAATGAACGCGCTTGCAACGCCCCGGCGTCCTAGGGTCACGGCACGACGCTGGCGCGACAGGACGGCTCGGCGAGCGGGGCCAAGGATAGGGTGGTGCTAAGGCTAGCTAAAGAGTCTCATCGGCGCAACGGCCGGCAGCACGGTGAAGGCGGGGAGCGGCGGCGATGCCTACCTGGAGGCACGAGGAAGAAGGAGGTGGTGCAGCGGGGTGTCGATGCTGTGGCGAGGCAGGGCTGTGCAGTGCCGAGCCGCTGCGTCGGTGTCGTCGATCGGGCGCACGCGCGGTGGCGGTGGCATCCTCCGGCGGCGGCTCCTCCTCTTCTTTCCCCCCTTCTCTGCTCCTCCCTCTTCTCCCTTCACTGGTAGTGGCAGCTGAGAGGGGGAAACCCTAATTGGCCCTAGGGTTTGCGGCGGCGGCTGGTTGGGAGCACTTATAGGGCACTCCAGGGTTCGATTCGGCGCGGACGCCGAAGATTGGCCGGCGTCCGGTTCGGGACACGTGGCGAGCATCTGGACGCGCGGTGCTAGGGTTAGCGGCGGGCCCGGACGCCGAGGGTAGCGTTGGGCGCGGGCGCGGGAGACAGGGCACTGCGCTTCGTGACGGGCTGTGTGGCGCGGCGGTTTTGCTACGTTGTCGCAGAGCACTGGCGTGGGAGCAGAGCTGAGAAGCGGGCGGCGTGAGGTGGGAGGTAGGGGAAAGCTGACGCCTGGGCCCTGCGGGACAGCGACTGGGTGACGGGTAAGGTGGAGGTGGCGCTGGGCTGGTTGCGGGATGCGGGACGCGGGAGCTGGCTGCTAGCGGGCCTGCGGTTTTAGGCTGGTGGCGCATGCAGTGCAACGGTGGCCGGCGGGGTGTGCTGGCTAGCTGGGTCGTTCTGCGTTCAGGCCAGCTGGCTAGCAGGCCGAGGTGTGGGTGTGGTGGTGTGGCCCTTGGGCCGGTGCTGGGCTGAGCAGAGCTAGGGTTAGAGCTAGCTTAAAGGTTAGGTTAGTATTCAAGGTGGTTAGCGGGTTTAGTTAGGATTTGAATTCAAACTCGAAGGGCCCACTTTGAGTTTGAATTCCACACAATTTAATCGACCAAATCCAAAAATAAAATTTAATTAAACAGGGCAGAGCAATAAATCCGATTAAGAACCAAATACTTCACACTAACAATAATCTAGTCCTTAATTAAATCTAGATTTTATTTTCTAGGAATTTTGAGGTAGAAGGAAGATATCCTTACGTTAGATCCTAACTAAAGCACTTGAACGAAAAAGTTTTTGAAATTCACGATCTTTGCGTCTTGTAACATTTCGAAAAAATTCGGGATGTTACAACAATCATATAAGGTATTGTGGGTATTTTCTGAATTTTACTTTCAGCAAATAACCCACTCTTCTAATGGTACTATTTAATCTCCAAATTTGGTTATTACACGTGTTGAAGTGAAATCATTGGGCTGGCATTAGTGAAGTCCTTGGGCTGGTGAAACTGATTTTAGTTCCAGCTTTGGACATGTTACGATTTGTAGCAGTCCATGCAGAAATACAGTTAGTTGTATGGATTCCACACTTACTAGCCAATTTTCTGAACCTTATGATTCCTCTAAAGAGTAGGCAACATCCAACAGTTTTTTAGGTTATTTTTTAGTCTTCCTTTTGCTCCTTTCTGCATGGACTGCTTCCTGCAGTTGTTCTTTAATGATGCTTTCCAGTTTCTACAGTTAAGTTTGAGCCAACGCATTTTTTAACAATTTATAGTTTCCACTTTTTTCATGTGGGAGGTCTTCGAGGCGGCATGTTGGTCAACCATGTAAGCAACAAGCGGATCAGTGTTCTTTTATACTATTTTATTTTTGGCAGACATGGGTCATTTTGTAAGTGAGCTCTGAGTTGTTTAGCCAAAATGACATGTGCTATATGAGAAGCCAAAGTTATGGCTGTGTAGCAGCTTATTTGGAATATCTAGACTGCCTGCCTTTATTTTGTAAATGTGGCTTTGTCTGCTTGTATTGTGGTCTATGAAGCCAAACATATGATCTAGCTAGCTTGTCCTGAGCTTTGTGACAACACAAATGATGTTGTCTACAATGAAACTGTTGTTCAGCCAATTATGTGTTCTGTTGGATCCATATGAACTATATTTTAGCCAATTATGTGTTTTATATCTGTTGGCTTAAATGAAATTATGAGCTATATGTGTTCAACCAATTGTGTTTGATATGTAATGTTTCAAAAGAATGGTGTTGTATGGCCAGTGAGAGAATAATTAAATTATTTTCTATGGATGGATAGCGTTCGATTGTTGGTTGGTAACACTACCAGAGAAGTGGGCATTCGTCCCAGCCATTAGTATTGGCTGAAAATTGAGCCGGTACTAACGCATGCATTTAGTACCAGGCTGAAAAAACAGTGCCCCGGGGAGCCCTTTAGTACTGGTCGTAGCCACCAGCCGGCACTAAAGTGCGCCACCGATGCCGGGGGCAATCGCTAGCGACACTTTAGCACCGGCTGGAGCTACCAGCCGTTAGTAAATGGAGCCCATTACACTTGTACCGGTTAGTGGCTCCGGCCGGTACTAAGTGGAGATATCTAGTACCGGCTGGAGCCACCGACCGGTACTAACGTGTCTCCTTCTATATATCACCTTTCTTCCTTCCCGAGCCCGAGCCATTCATTTGACCGAGCTCGGGCTTCTTCCCCATGGCTTTTTACAGAGTAGGTGCTGCCCATTTTTCTTAAGATTGATGGAGATTTCACCCATCCAAGTGCTCAAAAGGTTAGCAACTTCATCCTCTCTTCTTTGATAGTCTTTATTCTTCGTTTCATGCTTTATGCTTAGAGAAATTTGTGATTATTATAAAGAGTGAGAATGAGCATGGTTTTTTGATATTTACACAATAATTTGAGATATATAGCTAGAGGCGATGACTAGAATTTGAATGTGGTTAGTTTGCATTTGGAAATGTGGAGTGATTTTTTCAATTAATTTCCAGTGACATGTGTGTATATATCTCATTATGGTAATAATTTTTTCAATTAATTTCAAGTGACACGTTTATAGCCATTATTGTCATGCTTCGAAGCTAGTGAAATGTATAATTAGTAAATTGGAAATAGCTTTCAAACTGAAAAAATGTATACACTTGGTATTTATTTTGTATTGTGAAGGAATTATTTTGACACACTAATAACGTATTTATTCAGGCTCCCATTGAAACCATCGAGAAGTTTGAAAAAAAATCTTTATTTCGGATATGTATCTGTCGTTAAACCTTGACCATGCGGTGTTGGTACTGCCATTTAGAGCCAACATTGATGTCCATAATACGATGCGGTATAGAAACGTGATGAAGGAGTATGGTCTTAGTCTCAATGAAGAAATCCTCACCTTTGAGCAAGGCGAGGATGCCACCATTAGGACCAAGGCCGTACTCCTTCACCACGTCAATGTTGGCTCCGAATGGTAGTGTTATCACCGCAGGATCAAGGTTAACAACATATACATATCCTAAATAAAGTTTTTTTTTCTTTTCGATGATTTTTGCATATAGAGCCTGAATAAATGTTCTGAACCATGATTGCCTCCCATATGGGACGACGAGTGTTCACCTCAAACTGAATAGTATCAAAATAATTAAGGTTTAGAAATAGTGAATGTAAAATGTGAAGTTGAATGTAAATGCAAAGATATAATTAAATATAGCCAGTGAGCATGAGTATATTTTTATTGTAATTGTAAGAATTTATTCTGTTATTTACATTTATTTGATAATGTAGACCTTTTAATTATTCATGTTGTGTGATGGAGATTTCATATATTTTAATAATTCATGTTATTTTAAGTATTCAAGTTGGATAATAAGATTGCAGATCGACCAATAATGGATGTACGGCGACCAGCGCACCATGGCATGGATTAAAGGCCTAACAACTTTTCTCGATGCGGCTGAGACCCACAGGTCATCGGAAGGTTTTATATGCTGTTGTTGATGCAAAAAGCCATCCGTCGGCCTTCCTGCGTAGCCCCACATGAGGATCTGGGAAATCGGCTTAACTCCAGTGTAGAATCCAAATCGGCGCATGTTGTGTGCGCGAGCGTGCCATTTAATTTGACCAGCAACTGAGAAGGGATATAACAACATCGCATTGGCTATTTAATAAAAACATAAGCTGAGCTGATACAATTCCTGGACAAATAATATATGATTTTTCATCGGCCAGATGACAGAATTGCAATATCTAGAGCCTAATGGCCAATAGCCGATACTAGAAATAATTACTCAAAACATATAAATCAATAGACTGAGCAATCGCTGAACAAATAAATCATCATAAACAGGATCAGCCAGCTAATGACAATTAATGTAGCATCACCACAAGTCAGATCAGACCTAACCGAGATAACACTTGCAGTAGGGCGATAGACTTAAAAGCCACTAGCCGATGAATCTAAATGCGATAAGATTATAGTTCGGTAAAGGCTCAGTAAAGGCTAAGAATAAGAAACTATCGGCTAATAAAGCACACTCTGTTGAACTCTTTGTAATATGGAAATTGAAGCAATATAGTAGATATATGAGATAAGCTAGCCGATAGATCTTATTCAAAGCAAGAAACTTGATTCCAACACATCTAGCAAGAGATCAAGATGATACAGTCTTACAAGATATGACGAGAATTCATAACTATTGAATATTGTAGATCGAGACAGAAGCTATGCGCCGTTGGTCGAAGATCCAAGATACTCGATAACTGGTGGATAAGAACCAGACCTAACGACAGCGATGCGCCCGGAAGTTGGAATCTGGTATTCCCGGTGACGGGAACTTGCAGCTTGCTAGATGTCAATATCGATGCAGCCCAGCTTACTAGAAGAAAACTTATCCAGAAGCTACGTCACTCCTACTACTAGGGTAAAAAGGTAGAGGTACTTGATAAAGTAAATTGTTTTATAATATTGAGGGATAATGATTATAATGACTATGTCCCTTTATTTATAGTGGCGGCTCTGGGCCTCACATGGACTCAAACTTGGCTAAAGCAACTATGACTCGACTACCTCAGTTAATGTCTAAAAGGAAATATTAAGAAACATGGACTCTAAATTTCCTTATATAGAGTTCTTGCTAACGAAGGTTCCTGTCCGCCCCGCCGACAAACAGAGTGATCTGCATACGGATTAACTTAGCCTTCTCCCAATGCGGCAACCTACTTTTATTTTATTCTTAATCACCTCAGGCATGCATGTGCTATCTTTCCATGCAATTTCTTTATTCTACGGATCCATGGGCTTCCATGTCTTCTACCATTAATAATAAAATAATCCGGCCACAATGCTAATCGTATTGGATAATGAAGATCATGTTGTTTCCTTCACACGTGTAACATCCATGATTTTTTCCGGAATGTTACAAATGCAAAAATCATGAAATTCAAAAACTTTTTGTGTGAATATGATTTATAAAAATGTAAGGTTAATCTCCATTTCTCTCTAAAATTCCTAGTAATTAAAATTATGAATTGAATTAACGATATAATGCTAGTGTGGAATATTTGGGTTTTAATTGGATTTATTGCTCTACCTTGTTTAAATTTGTTCCAATAATTTTTGTTTGAGTTGTGTGGAATTTAGTTTGAATTTAGCCATTCAAGCTAAATTTGGAAACTAGCTAAACCCCTAGCTTAGAATCTAAGCTTAACCCAGCTTGCTAACTTTGCCCGAGCCTCAGCCCGATGACATGCTAACACAACCGCCTCGCTAACTGCACCAACCTCGTCAATCTCGATCGATATCTGAATTCCATAGTTGAATTATGACTTATTTCTCCGGCTCTTTGAATTGAATTAGTTTTATTTGATTCGATTCCGAGAAGTAGTCTAGTTCATTCGCAATGAGTTTCAACGAAATAAATTCCTATCAATTTATTTCGTGGGCTGCAATTATTTTAGCCCAAACCTAGCCCACTTGAGTCCATCTATCTAACCTAACCCTAACCCAAACTACTTCCTATAAATACCCTCACTCCTCTCTCCTCTCCATTTATTTCCTTGCAAGCGGCCGCCGCCGCCAGCCTCTCCATTTTGTTGCTTCTCCACCGAGCAAGCACCAGCCTTCCTCTTCTCCCTATGTTCTTCTACTCCCAATGCAAGCCAGCAAGCCCACTTCCCCTCGTTGATTTCAGCCACGAGCAAGCACTAGAAAGCAGTCATCTTCTTCCTCTCTCTTCCTTCTTTTCGTCCACCCCAAGAACCAATCCACAATCAGCTGCTTTTCTCTCTCTCTCTCCCTCGATCTCCTATTTCTTTTTCTTCTTCCACTGAAGCAACACGGCAGCAGCACTCAGCTCTCCTCTCTCCACTCGATCTCCCTTCTGCTCTCTTTCTTCTTCACCGAGCAAGCAGCAGCTCTAGCCTCTACCTTTCTTATTTGCTCTTCTCTCCACCGAACAAGCAAATCGGCAGCAGCTCCCTCTCCTCTGCTCTCCTATCCAATCGACAACCACCACCAGTTTTCCCTTCCTTGCCGAGCAAACCTAATGGCAACCCGTTAGGGTTTGATTCCCGATCTTTCGATGGAGAGAAGAATAAAACAGCGAAGAATTAGAAGTCTACTATTTTTTTGGCTTCATTGAAGGTAAACTAATCTACTATTTTTTTTGGCTTTTCTGGACTATAGGAAAAATAAAACAGCGAAGAATTAGAAGTCTCTCACCGATAAACCTTGCTCTGATTACCAACTAATGGCGACCCGCTAGGAATTGATTCCCGATTTTTCGATGAGAGGCGTGGATAACTCGATTGGTCGATGGAGGTGACGTTCACAGCCCGATTACAGCCTTCCAAGCTGCGCCTTAGCAACCGATACACCCCCTCCAATGGCTGTCGCGATCTTGTGGAGCGCGGCACCCGGCCACTAGGGCACTCGTCCTGCAAGCAATCGAAGAACTAGCAAGAACAAGTATGACAAGTACTGAATTTACTAGATGTAAATGAAGGTTTCACACGCAATCTCAATAATGGTGGGGTTCCGAAGACAAGAAGACGGGCGGCTGATCCAGCACGCGCGCTTGCAAGCAAGTAGCGAAGGCTAAACTTGATCTAAACAAAACCCAAGCATCCTTGGTGGTGGCTAAGGGGTATAAGTACGTGGGAGGACGACCACAGGGGTGCTGGGGTCGTACTCCAACCCTAGGACGCGTCCGTAATGGACTCAACTTGATACACGGCCCATTGGACCAAAACAGGGTGACGCAGCACCATGTACAGAAAAGGACTCTGTATTAGTTTTACGATTGCGGCCGACTCGTAACAGATATGGATATAAGGCTGGATCCGTTCGAAAGAAGACTTCATAAGCTTTCCATGAAGTACTTGAACGCCCCAATCCGAGTTCATATGCGACCGTGGTGTCCGTCACAAGTTGGTACTGTTCTGCAGTCCGAATCCAGCCTGCGCGAATCCGTTTCCCTTTCGGTCGCCTCCTTGGTTCCTAAGCAAAACAAGAGTACACGGGTCTCCATGGTCTTAACATGATGTACATGAGCTTAGCTTTGAACTCACCTGATGATTAAGTTGATGCGCACGAGTACGAGTAATAGGACCAGCAATAGGTACTTGTGTCGGAGTGGATGTATTGTTGGTGTTGATGTCCTCATCATCCTCCCCTTCTTGCATTGTAGTCGTCCTCGACTCAAGCTCATCTTCCTCTCCCAAATATGGCTTCAAATCTGCAATGTTAAATGTGGGACTAACCCCAAAATCCGCAGGCAGATCGAGCTTATATGCATTATCATTGACTTTCTCTAACACTTTAAATGGTCCATCAGCCCGAGGTAGCAATTTAGATTTTCTCAATTCAGGAAACCTTTCCTTTCTCAAATGCAGCCAAACTAAATCTCCAGGTTCAAACTTTAGTTCCTTCCTACCTTTATCACCAGCAATCTTGTATTTAGCATTCATGCGCTCTATGTTTTCTTTAGTTGTTTCATGCAGTTTTAACATCAATTTGGCACGCTTAGTAGCATCAAAATTCGGTTTTTCAGAAAATGGCAAAGGCATTAAATCAATAGGAGCACGAGGCAAGAAACCATATACAATCTGAAATGGGCACATCTTTTTAGTAGAATGCAGCGATCGATTATAAGCGAATTCAATATGAGGTAAACAATCTTCCCATATCTTAATATTCTTCTTTAAAACAGCCCTTAACATAGTAGACAAAGTCCTATTAACCACTTCAGTTTGACCATCAGTTTGCGGATGACATGTAGTAGAAAACAACAATTTAGTTCCCAATTTAGCCCATAAAGTCTTCCAAAAATAACTAAGAAATTTAGCATCACGATCAGAAACAATTGTGTTGGGCACACCATGCAAACGAACAATTTCCCGAAAGAACAAATCAGCAATGTGAGAAGCATCATCAGTTTTATGACATGGTATGAAATGGGCCATCTTAGAAAATCTATCAACAACCACAAACACACAATCACGTCCCTTCCTAGTCCTAGGCAATCCTAACACAAAATCCATAGAAATATCTTCCCAAGGAGCACTAGGAACAGGTAGAGGCAAATACAAACCGTGTGAATTCAATCGTGATTTAGCCTTTTGACATGTCGTGCAGCGAGCAACAAATCTCTCCACATCTCTTCTCATCTTTGGCCAAAAGAAATGGCCAGCAAGTATATCTTCCGTTTTCTTTGCTCCAAAATGCCCCATTAAGCCACCTCGATGCGCTTCCTGCAACAATAACAAGCGAACGGAGCTAGCTGGAATGCATAGCTTGTTAGCTCTAAAGACAAACTCATCACTAACGATGAATTTGTTCCATCCCTTCCCCTCTTTACAATGCAGCAACACATCTTTAAAATCAGCATCATTAACATATTGATCTTTAATCGTTTCCAATCCAAATATTTTGTAATCAAGTTGGTTCAGCAAGGTGTATCTCCTAGACAATGTATCAGCAATTATATTCTCTTTCCCTTTCTTGTGCTTAATAATATAAGGAAAAGATTCAATAAATTCAACCCACTTAGCATGTCTACAGTTCAATTTTCCTGGACTACGAATATGTTTTAAAGATTCATGATCTGAATGAATAACAAACTCTTTGGGCCATAGATAATGCTGCCATGTTTCTAATGTGCGAACAAGAGCATACAATTCCTTATCATAAGTAGAATAATTCAGAACAGGCCCGCTCAATTTTTCACTGAAATAAGCAACAGGTTTGCCTTCTTGTAACAAAACACCACCCAAACCAATGCCACTAGCATCACATTCAAGCTCAAAGGTTTTATTAAAATCAGGGAGTTGGAGGAGAGGTGCATGTGTCAACTTATCTTTCAGCGTGTTGAAGGAGTTCTCTTGTGTTTTACCCCAACTAAAAGGCACTCCCTTCTTTGTAAGCTCATTCAAAGGCGTGGCAATAGTGCTGAAGTCCTTCACAAAACGACGATAGAAACCAGCAAGTCCTAGGAAACACCGCACTTGCGTGATAGTCTTCGGTATAGGCCATCCATGTATAGCTTCCACCTTGGCTTGATCAACCTCGATTCCCTGTGGAGTCACGACATAGCCAAGAAAAGACACTCGATCGGTGCAAAAGGTGCACTTCTCAAGGTTACCAAATAAACGTGCATCTCGTAAAGCATTAAAAACAGCACGTAAGTGATCAAGATGTTCATCGAAAGATTTGCTGTAAATCAATATATCATCAAAGTAGACAGCAACAAATTTCCCAATGAAAGCACGCAGAACCTCGTTCATTAATCTCATGAAAGTACTCGGTGCATTAGTTAACCCAAAAGGCATGACTAACCACTCATATAACCCGAACTTAGTTTTGAAAGCAGTTTTCCATTCATCTCCCAATTTCATACGAATCTGGTGGTACCCACTACGCAAATCAACTTTGGAAAATACAATAGCACCACTCAATTCATCAAGCATATCATCCAAACGAGGGATAGGGTGTCGATATCGAATTGTGATATTATTAATAGCCCTACAATCAACACACATACACCATGTTCCATCCTTTTTAGGCACTAAAATAACCGGAACAGCACAAGGACTAAGAGACTCACGCATGTAACCTTTGTCGAGTAGTTCGTGCACTTGTCGCTGAATTTCCTTAGTTTCTTCCGGATTTGTCCTGTATGGCGCACGGTTTGGCAACGATGCACCAGGAATAAGGTCAATTTGGTGCTCAATCCCTCGTATTGGTGGCAGCCCCGCTGGTATCTCACTTGGGAACACATCAGAATACTCCTGCAAAAGGTTAGCAACAGCCGGGGGCAAAGAATGCTGCATATCATGAACTGAAATCAAAGCATTCCTGCACACCAAAGCATAGGCAACAGAAGTGGAAGCAATCAATTCATTAATATCAGACTTAGTAGCAAGCAAGCAATGTCCTTTCAATCTTATCTCATCTTCCCTGCTACTAACAGATTTGGCATTCTTATCGATCTCAGCTTTAGTTCTCTTAGCTTTAGCAACATCATCACGCACAATAGATTCAGGTGACATAGGAAGCAAAACGACTTTCTTATCATGATGTATAAGAGAATATTGATTTGATCTACCATGATGCATGCTATCGGTATCAAATTGCCATGGTCTACCTAGCAGAATATGACAAGCTTCCATAGGCACAACATCGCATTCAACAACATCATGATATGAACCAATAGCGAAATTAATTCGTACCAATCTCGTTACCTTGACCTTACCACTATTGTTGAGCCACCGAATGTGATATGGATGTGGGTGCGATTTTGTTGTAAGTGCAAGCTTCTCGACCATATCGCTGCTAGCCAAGTTGTTGCAGCTACCTCCATCAATTATCAAACGGCATGAACGCTCTTTAATAACACACTTTGTTTGGAACAGTGTATGCCGTTGATTTTGCTCCTCCTTTTCCATTTGTGCACTAAGTACATGCTGCACAATGAGGCTCTCATAATGATCTGCATCCTCTGCACCAATCTGCTCTTCTGGTTGTTCCTTAGTATCTGCATGGTCAGCAGCAAGCAAAGCAAGTGTATCTTCATCAAAATCACTAGCAGAGGAATACCCACCATCTACTTTGACCACCAAAACGCGCTTGTTAGGGCAGTCACGTTGCACGTGGCCAAAGCCCTTGCATTGATGGCACTGAATATCTCTTGTCCTTCCCATGGAGGCAACCGAAGATGCACTCGTGGCTGGTTTCTGGACAGTCGTGGTTGCTGAATTTGTCGGGGGAGCACGTGTCTTATCGTTGGATGGAGCGGGTATTGTCGACCGACTCCGAAATGTAGAAGGTGCAGGAGCTCGTCCGGTCAATGAGGTAGATGTGCGCGGCTGCCATGATGAAGGTTTTCCTGCAGAAATATTAGTTCTTGTACTAGCACGTCGTCCCAGCACTTCCCTTTCAGCTTTACAAGCAAGATGGAACAAACGGGTTACGTTAGTATAATCTTTATAAGTAAGAATGTCCTGAATTTCTCGATTCAAATCTCCTAAAAATCTAGCCATAGCAGGTTCCTCATCCTCCACTAAATTACAACGCAACACACCCATTTGTAATTCCTGATAGTATTCTTCTACACTTTTATTACCCTATCTCAATTGTTGCAATCTATGTAACAGATCACGCGCATAGTAAGAAGGAACAAATCTAGCCCGCATGACCCGTTTCAAGGCATCCCAGGTTTGTGGAATATTATTAGGATTTTTCTTAGCATGTTCTATCCACCAAACAGAGGCAAAATCAGTAAATTCACTAGTAGCAGCCCTAACACGTATATTCTCAGGAAATTCATGACATGCAAACTTTTGATCAACAGCAATTTCCCAAGTAATGTATGCATCAGGATCGTATTTTCCATCGAAAGAAGGTATTTTAAATTTTATTTTACTGAAAGCATCATCATTATTATGTACCTCACGTCGTCGATGTCCACCCATACCTCTCCGATTAGTTCGCAGTCGTCGGCGACTAGGAGCATCTTGGTCATCTAGTTCAGTATCAGCGACATAATCATCCCAATTATCCTCGACACGCTCATCCTTCTTGTTTTCTCCCTCATGCCCATTTGCAGTTCTGGCATGCATCTCATCAAAACGCCTCAAAAGAGCAGCAAGGCTTTGGTCAATATGAGCGACCGACGTCTCCAGCCTTGTAAGCTTGGTGTTGGTGGCAAGCTGCGTGGCCTCCAACTGTCCAATCTTATCATTTGACACCAGCATATCTTCAGCAAGCCCATCTACATGCCTCCTCATCTTATTTTCAAAATGTTGTATGATTCCCTTTGTACGAGGAGAGTGACCTAAACTCCCATCACCCTCTGATCCTGTCATGGTTAGATGAACAAAGGAAACACGAAAATAGGTGAAGAAATAAGATCCTACAACTAATGAGATGTAGCTACTGCAAGGCGCTCACACTCAACCTGTTACACAAGCTCTTACCAATTCTTACCTTGCTCAACAGGAGGGGACGGCAACCAACAAGTCTGCAACCGTGGGATGAAGTGTATCGGTGCCGCAACAACAGGATCTGTCAAGCTGTAGTCGAATATGTGGAGCTATAGGTGGGCTGAAGCAAGGATGAACTAGCACCACATTAGTAACAAAAGCAAGCTGAAAAATCGTTCAACGGCGGTACTATGTTGGTCCTAGCCTAGACCGTGCTAGAGACGCGAGCCTGGACACAAATGAAGTCACGAGACAGCACCGAAGAACAAAAAAAGATGCACAAAGAACAACCCCTTTTTCTTCCCTTCTTTTTCTTCTTCTTCTTCTTTTTTTTTCTTTTCTTTTTCTTTTTTTTCCTTCTTTTTTTTTTCTTTTTTTTAGGGGATCCTCAAAACTGATTATATAACCTAAAAGACTTCAAAAGAGCCACACAGCACACAAACTTTTCCCAAAAGCGTAGGGGTATTCCGGTAAAAAAAAAGATTCTCTCTCTCTCTCTCTCTGGAGTAAGCCGAGACTATATGTATTCGTGCAAAGTTGTGGTTTGAGTAAGCCGAGACTACTTCTGCCTTTCTGGAGCGCTACAAAATATGCAGTACAAGTGCGAATAGCAATGGAATTTTATAACACGGCGCAATAACCAATTCGAACTAGGAAACCGATCCCTACTCGAATCACAGCACTGCGTGCGATTCGGTCACAAACCAACACAGAATCTAACTCAGACTTGAACACGAATATGGACTCGGATTCCGCCAACACGGAGTATGTATGGTAGCGCACGGTTGTGACTAGAACGTGACAAGAACTCAAAACTCTAAAGGACTAAAACTAAGACCAGCAACTCGACGCAACCGATGCAACCGAAAATTCAACAAGCCCTAACTAAGCAGTGCTAGCAAAGGCTCAAACGAGTTTATAGGATTAAAGGTAAACTAATCTACTATTTTTTTTGGCTTTTCTGGACTATAGGAAAAATAAAACAGCGAAGGATTAGAAGTCTCTCACCGATAAACCTTGCTCTGATTACCAACTAATGGCGACCCGCTAGGGTTTGATTCCCGATCTTTCGATGAGAGGCGTGGATAACTCGATTGGTCGATGGAGGCGATGTTCACAGCCCGACTACAGCCTTCCAAGCTGCGCCTTAGCAACCGATACACCCCCTCCAATGGCTGTCGCGATCTTGTGGAGCGCGGCACCCGGCCACTAGGGCACTCGTCCTGCAAGCAATCGAAGAACTAGCAAGAACAAGTATGACAAGTACTGAATTTACTAGATGTAAATGAAGGTTTCACATGCAATCTCAATAATGGTGGGGTTCCGAAGACAAGAAGACGGGCGGCTGATCCAGCATGCGCGCTTGCAAGCAAGTAGCGAAGGCTAAACTTGATCTAAACAAAAACCAAGCATCCTTGGTGGTGGCTAAGGGGTATAAGTACATGGGAGGACGACCACAGGGGTGCTGGGGTCGTACTCCAACCCTAGGACGCGTCCGTAATGGACTCAACTTGATACACGGCCCATTGCACCAAAACAGGGTGACGCAGCACCATGTACAGAAAAGGACTCTGTATTAATTTTACGATTGCGGCCGACTCGTAACAGATATGGATATGAGGCTGGATCCGTTCGAAAGAAGACTTCATAAGCTTTCCACGAAGTACTTGAATGCCCCAATCCGAGTCCATATGCGACCGTGGTGTCCGTCACAAGTTGGTACTGTTCTGCAGTCCGAATCCAGCCTGCGCGAATCCGTTTCCCTTTCGGTCGCCTCCTTGGTTCCTAAGCAAAACAAGAGTACACGGGTCTCCATGGTCTAAACATGATGTACATGAGCTTAGATTTGAACTCACCTGATGATTAAGTTGATGCGCACGAGTACGAGTAATAGGACCAGCAATAGGTACTTGTGTCGGAGTGGATGTATCGTTGGTGTTGATGTCCTCATCAAAACCAGCAGGCCACTCGAGTCCTCCCTCTCTGCCCACACCCAACCTGCAACGCATGGAGGCAGCGGCTCCATTCCCATATCAGCAGCTACCAGCCGACGGAGAGAAACGAGGAGAGGGAAGGACACGAGGAGGGGGATCAGAGCAAGAAGGACGCAAGCCCTGCTGGACCAGATCCACACCATGCCGATGGGAACCGCAAGCCTCAACAGCACGCGACATCGTCAACCTTGTTGGGGTTTCATCACTAGGATAAGTGTTTCCCAGCAACGATGCTAGAAATACCGTGGGGTATTTCTTACAGTACATAAGGATCCGCAAGCACACGGAATACCGTTGTAGCATTTTACCCGTGAGTATGGGGTCGTATTTATATTTCCGCAGGGAAGGCTGCGGTTATTGGAATAGAATAGTATGTTGATTAGTTCTAGTATGGATATTTTATTGAATAAACAGGGGTAAGATAATATATGGTAGAGAGGTAGTGTGACACACGAGTTACTCAAATTCTATGTCTATGCAAATCTTACAAGAAGGGAGAAAAGAAGAAGAAAACTAATCTAAGAACTTATATACTCCTAACTAAGCATACAGCCTAAACTAAGCACTCATACACATACACATGATTAGGAACAGGCTCTGGACTCCCAGGCATCACCGGGAGACCGCATAGGATATGGCTAGGTGGCCACTAGATCCTCACGGCTATTTTATGCACCTCCTACAACTACTATACAAACGGGGAGGGTTACGCTGGAAGGACAAGGCTGTCACCACATGTCGCCTACCTCATCTAACCATGGTATAGAGCCGCATCCAGCAACACGATTAGCCCAGACACCATGTCTACGCTAATAAGCGGTACTCTAATGCCCCGCGTGGAGCCCCCACCCTTCGGATGGACAGACCATCACACTAGAGCAAACATACGAATACTGGAACCAACGTCGTAGCCTAGATGTCTTACCACGTTTAATCATTCAAGATATAAGACCTAGATATAAACTAAGCATAACATACACATCTGAATACACAGAACATATACTATACGAGTACACTAAACTAGAAGATAACTCTATTAAGGAATTTCGAATATTACAAAGGAGAGTAAGAGTAAAACCCATACCGAACACTCCTAGGAAAGACTCGGGAACCGAAGAAGAACTACTTCACCTAAACTCCACTATCCTAAAGACAAAGCAAGAGAGGAACTTGAGAGAGGCTTCAACTTGTGGTGTCTTCTATTGTAGCACCTCCCTCATATTTATAGAGGTGAGTGAGGCGGGTGTGCAGCTGCTCCTTGGCGCCCAATTGCCCCAAGCCTTGCCAAACCGACCTAAAGGACGAATGGGGAGCTGCCACGTCGAAGGAGGTAAGGCGGTTCGCCCTGGTTGGGTCGACGACATAGGTGGGTTGGCCGACCTGGGTCTGGCTCGGCCCAGGTCCAGCTTCCTCTGGGTGGCTGCTATGTGGGCCCTGGTCACTCCTGTGTGTGAGTGGGCACTGTTCAAGGTCGCTTGCACGCTTTGGTTGGGTCTTCAATCCATGGGAGTCCAAATGACGCGCTCTGACGGGTCGACGTCACTTGCCTTGGATTGAGGTGCTTGTTTAACACTTGAATTCTGCTCAATTTCCCTACATTGAAAATTCTCCAAGGTAAATGTGGAAACGATATTATTCTAGATAAATATGCAAGTTAAGTATGCTAGTCATCCCAATTTTCTGATCAAATTGACGCTCGAAATTGGTCCGTAGCGAGCGTCAACAAAGCTGCACAAGGACTTCACCACCAACGTCGACCGAACCAGCTACCTTGGACGCCTGCGACATGTTCGAGGAAATGCCCCGGCGATGTCGCTGTCCGTCGCTGCCGTTCCTGAGGAGCAGAACCGCGATCCGTCGTCACGCCGGCCACGTTCTACTCCTTCGCCCCTAGGTGTTCTTGTGCCGACCCGCTCTTCCAACCCTTCTTGCTGCCGGCCTTGCCGATGAGCCCTCCAGTAGCAGCCCTAGGACCACCCTACCTTGTTTGTGCAGGAGCCCGTCGCCGCCATTGCATTGTCGCCTTGCTGCAGCCCGACGCCACCGCGGCCCGGTTCGCCGGCAAACTGCGAGCGTGGTGGCTGTGTCGCGACCTGGACTACTAGGACCCGCGCACATGCGTTTTCCCCTTCCTGAGCCCAAGCCAAACCCGAGCTTCGCTGCACGCACCTCGCCGCGGCCTTGGCTTACCAGATGCCTGCGTGCCTAACCTCTACCTGTGCTGCCTTGACACCGCCAGCGTCGCGCCGCTACCTTGGAACGGTAGCTCGCCGTGAGCGCGCGCATGCACACCAAAACCCGGCCGAAGGGCCCTTGCCTTGCAACGCTTGCCCAGCCTCATCGCGGTGCGAATGCCCTGCGCCCAAGCCACCGAGCTCAGCCCGAGCCGAGCTCTGCCTTGCCCTTGCCATGCAGCGTCTCGCCACCTCTTTGTTGTGCCCACGCTGTGCGCGGCGGGCATGAACGCTGCCATGACATCGCGGAGTGGCGCCCACGGGTGTCTCTATGGCATTTCACCGAGCACCTCACGTGCAGCCACCACACGCACCCACACTCCGGCCAGCACACACATGCACACACACGTTGCCGCCGTACCGGATCCGGTTGAAGCCACACCGGATCCAGCCAAGACTGCCACGCGGACAACAGCTGCTAGGGAAGGAGGAAGACCGCCGACACGTGGGTCAGCCTTGTCAGCAGCAGCAGGAGAGAAGAAGAGAGAGATGAAGCCACATGGGCCGCTAAGCCAGCCCACCAAGACGAGGACCCAGGACGACTCACGCCGCCGCAGGCAGAGTCGACATCGAAACCAGCCCACGGAGCCAAGCCGACCCGCTAGCCGCGTGAACCTGCAAAGCTGAGCCGTTGGCCTGTTATCTTGGGCCGAACCAGCCTCCTGATCGACCCGCAGACCAAATCGGCTTGCCTAGACATGCCCTGCCCGAGCTGGCCTGCGTAGCCGTGGGCCGAGCCGAGACCAAGCTGAGATTGAGCCGAACCCGTAGCCAGCCTACCAAGCCGAGCTGTGCCTTTTAGGCCGGATCGAGCCGTCCGTGCCCATTCGGCCCAACACCCCGTGACCGCTTTTCCTTTTTCTTTTTCTTTTAACCTAAGCTGACACATGGGTCCCACCTGTTGGTGAGATCCAGTGCCTGACCTGTGGGCCCTCTGACCTTTGACCCTGTTGTCCGTTGACTCATCAATGTTGACCAAGTCAACGCTGACATCAGCAACAGCCATGCTGATGTCAGCGAGACCAAGCCCCTGCTGTTGTCACGCATGACATGTGGCATGCCCAGGAGCTGCCACGTGGCTGGCTGCGTGATTTTATTTTTCTATAATCATTTATTAATTTTAGAAAATGATTTAAACTTAGAAAATTCATAATTAAATAATCAAACCTCAAAAAATTATGAAACCAGTTTCATAATTATTCTAAAATCATGATTTAGCCGCTAGAGTAGGTTTTGTTGTGATTTGGACCTTATTTGAGTAGCTTTGTGCATCTTTGCACTTTGGTCCCTATGCTTATATGTAATTACGATTAGGTTCCTACGAGGAGGACCTGATCGACGTTCCAGACGACCAGAAGACCTAGGAGGACTTCCCGGACGGCTAGAAGATCCAGAGGACTTATCGGATGCCCAGAAGACCTAGAAAGACTACGAAGAACCACCAGGTTCACGCCCATCTACAGTTTGAATACCTATTAGGCATTGCTTGCTAGATATGCTATTGCTCCATGATATGCAACAACGAGATGAACTTGCATAGCCTATCTTTATGCCTAGATTCCTTGAATTCCTATGTTTACCTTGAATGAATGTATGAGATGCTTTGACTACTGTTGCATGTGTATGTGTGGGATATGGTGATATAGTCTTGGCGTGAGTGGAGATACTCTTTTGAGGAGCTGGTGAATATGATTCTAGCAGGGGCGAGTGAACATAACATAATCCTTGGATCAAGGGCTTGGGATGTGCATTGGGCTCATCCTACGGAGTGCCTGTGGCGAGCACATGTCCTTTGGGACATTTTATCCTTTGGGACGTTGTGAGAGGAGTTGGTGGGCCATACATGTAATGGGTGTTGTCGATGGACCGTTGCGGTGGATACATCTTTGTGGAAGATACTCACCTCGGCTCGTAAGGCCGAGTTAGTGGACCTGGAATAGGAACTATGTTGAACATGCACGCCACTTACCCCTGTATGGGTGGGGGTTCCAACCATTCCTAGCTGTGTGGTACCAGGACTGTAGGAGTAGCGTGTGTTAGGAGAGGGTAGGACTGGGCATGCCCATGGAGGATTCAGGGTTCGCCGAGTTCGATCATTTATCGACCCTAGTCTTCGAGACTTTTGAAACCTATTGGCCAGGTTATAAATTCACAGTCCCGGGTGATCTGTTGCGCAAAATGAACGCAACCCCGAGAAAGCAGGATGGTACCACATTAACTAGAGAGTCTTGGTTGTGGGTTGTATCTCAGTCAGATAGCTCCCGGCTTACAGCCAAAGTGGGTACAGGTGTACAACCCCTGCAGAGTGAAATCTATACATGTAGCCGCGTACTCGGTCATGTGCAACTCTTGATCCGGCTTCACTTTCATAGATTAGTGTTACTTGATTTCTACCTCCCTCTAGTCATGATTTTCCTGCCTGGGGTGTGAGGAGAGGGAGTTCTCACATCGACTTGGTGGGTATGGAAGGTGTCAGATTTGCACTCCGACAAGTCTGCCTAGGGTAGCCCCAAGCGGTAGATTTGTAGGCAGGGTGGATCGGAGAGAGCCCGTGCACTTGATGGTAACACGAAGACGTAGGGACTTAGACAGGTTCAGGCCGCACGGAGCGTAACACCCTACATCCTGTGTCCGGGGGTTTGTATTAGTATTTTTGGGGATTGCATGAGCTGAATGAATTGCCTATGGGTACCCCCACGGCCCCCTTATATATCCAAGCAGCCGTGGGTTACAAGTTAGGGTAAATCTACTCGGTTTGTTACAAGGAATCCGATCAGTTGAGATACACAAGATCGTGCCTATCCAGCTCGACCTAGATCCTGATCCCAGGGGCTTCCACCCACCGTCCAGCCGAGTGCCTATACGCCGGGTCGTTTATGCTGAGTCGTTTAGCCTGGTAGCCATCTCCACTCGGTAGGGAGGTACCTGGGCCTACCTCCGTCAGGCCCCCGAGCGCCGAGTCGCCGAATCGAGCCTTTGCCGAGCAATGAGGCCGGTCGGTGATCATATAATAATCCTTACATCCTCAGACTCTTGCTGCAACTTGACTTCAGTAAACTCCTGCCTTCATGTTTCTTCCTTCAACGGGATGCGGCTCTAGGCGCACCCATGGGGTGTAGCCCCTGAGCCTCGGAAGGTTTCGCAGAAGCGTTTCGAGGGTCAAAAAAGGAAACAACCTCTTAAGCCCTACACTCTGAATTTTCTTCCGACGCCCAGCCCTCAGTTAGAGTAGCCAGCAAAGTCACCACGACACGCCGAGTAAAATAGCAGCTCCCAGCCCCCTGAAGCAGGGTCGCTGGTAGAGTCAAGGAGACACGCCGAGTCAAATAGCGGCACCCAGCCCCCGAGCAGGGTCGCTGGAGGAGTCACGAAAACACGCCGAGTCAAGTAGCGGCGCCCAGCCCCGAGCAGGGTCGCTGGCAGAGTCATGGAGACACGCCGAGTCAAATAGCGGCGCCCAGCCCCCGAGCAGGGTTGCTGGCGGAGTCACGGAGACACGCCAAGTCAAGTAGCCGCGCCCGGTATGGAAAGGAATATTCCAATCCAACGGTCAGATCGAATCCAATCCGAAAATCCTGGGATCTGCTCTGATCTTTAATCAACTGTACAACCTATCCCCCGGGACCGTTTTTCCTTTACTGCCACTATCAAATCCTTTGTTACTGTTCCCCCTCTGCCTCGGGGAAAGGAAAGGACGCTCCTGATGCCTATTCAAAATTCGAAAGAGGGGAAGAGCTGAACGACCCGTTAGGGTTTCAACTGATATAAAAACGATTGGCTCGGCGTAGCCTTATCCATTTGCGCCCTTTTGTCTCTACTGCCATCGAGCCTTCCAGATCTCACCAGCCCCCTCCTGAGCACTCGCCTCCCAAGCGACTCGCCACCCCCTTCACCCGCCGCCACTCGCATCGAGCAGAAATGGCCGGCGAGGTCCCTGCCACAACTGCTGCCGCCGCCGGCGCGCCGCCAGCACCGGAGCTGGTCTGGTCCCCGAGCACCATTATGGACGCCAACATAGAGGCACTCGTGGCGCAGGGCCTGCTAACAGAGGAAGAGATTTTCGGGTGGCAAAGCTGCACCGGGGAGGCGTTCCCTTCGGAGGACAGGACGAAGACGTCTTCTGGTCCTTATACGAGAAGGGGTTCGGTCTGCCGTCGAGGGCATTTTTTCGGGGGCTGCTTCACTACTACAGGCTGGAGGCGATGCACCTCGAGCCCAACTCCATCGTGCCGATTGCGACCTTCATCCATCTGGGCGAGGGTTTCCTGGGGATCGCACCCCACTTCAACCTGTGGAGGGCCCTCTATCATCTGCGGGCATATCCGAACCAGGATACGCCGGATGTAGTTGGCGGCGCCACCTTCTCGCTCCTCCAGGGCGGGAAATACCCGGAGGCCTCCTTCCAGGACAACAACAAGAGGTGGGCTGAGGAGTGGTTTGTGGTCGCGAACCCTGCTCCCGGCCGTCCACTCCACACTGGCCTCCCGCCGGTCCTGAACACGAGGTGGGAGGAGAAGCCCAACGAGGAGGAGATGGTGGAGGTGGAGGTGCTGCTGGCTGAGCTACAAAAGCTCAAGGCCGAGAAGCTGACCGGCGCCACGGTGGCGCTGTCGTTCCTGAAGCGGCTGACCCAGCCGATCCAGGAGCGGGTCCACCCTGGGTACGAGTACTCAGGTCATGAGGACCCGACTCGCAGGTAGAACCGCAAGGTCTCGCACGGCGAGGCTCACCGGCGGGTCACGCTCATCGTGAGTGGGGAGGTCCGCGACAAGGGCTGCTCAAAGGCATATTGCCTGAAGCGGCCCACCATAGAGGTACACATTCTCCTTGTAGAGTTGTTTTGTTTTTTGACGAGTGGTTTTGATCTGAGTAGTTTTTCACCGAGTCGCTTTACCATCGATGTCTTCCGTTGGGTTTTAACACCACTTGGCTTCTTGCGGGAGAAAATTGTGTTGTTCTAGTGCCCTGCGCCTCTTCCGGAGGGGCAGCAGGGCAAGGCTGTTGATCCGCCCATCAGGCTCCTCCATTGGGAGTTTCTCGTCCGACTCCTCCATTGAGAGTGAGTCGGACATCTTTGTCGAACTATCAGGACCTGCGACTGGTGTCGGCTCCACCATGAAGAAGCAGCGCGCCACCCGCAAGATGGCCACGTCGAAGGCCCGGCGGGGCAGAGTGGCGCCGCAGGGTCGGAGCTTGACCCCTCCAGGCACGAGCAGCGGGGAGGGTGAGGCCGCGACAGAGAAGACCAGCCTCACCACCCCCAAGCCGGAGGAGGAGGACCAGGAGGAGGAGCGGGGATGTCCAGCAAGGTCGCCCTCCTGGGTGGCGCAGTCGCTGTCCTTCGCCGTGCCGCTGAAGCCGAGTGTCTTGCAGCTCTTGATTTGGCTCCTTTTCGTGTTTGATTCCGATTCTGAGTCGATGAGTCGGCTTGTAGGAGGGCGTCGCTTAGCGGCGCCAAGCGCAAGATGGAGGAGTCCACCCATGAGGCCAGTTCGGCTGAGGTGGCCAAGGGGGAGATGTCCTCAGCGGAGCGGCCGCTGGCTCGCCCTTGACCGATCGAGGGGGCGGCTTCCAAGGCCAACGAGGAGGCGATGGTGGCGGAACCGCAGCAGGGGGTCAACATCGTGCCGCTGGAGGTCACGCCGGGGGATGGGGACACGACAGGGGACGTTGAGGACCCTGTTGACCCGAACGCAGTGCCCAAGATCATCACCCCACCCTCCCTACTATCCAGGAGCCGCTTGTTGGTATTTCTTAACGTTCACAAAATAATCCGCAAGCGCACGGAGATACTGCTGTAGCACTTCACCAGTGAGTATTCAAGGGTATCGTATTTCCACGAGGAACGGAGGTACTAGCCTTCTAACTGGTTCATCCAAGGACAAACAAGAGGTAAGTTGGCGAGCATAGAGAGGATTCCTATGGCTTCAGAGATCTTGTAAAGAAAGGTTCAACCTCTACTAGCTTACTTCGGGCACCGCCTTACTCCTGGTCTTTAAAGAGTATCCGGCTATTAGCTCTACGTCCAACCCGAACGTGGGGGACTACAAAGGGACGGACAGGGCTGTCACCACCTACCTCCTACCCCAACAGACCGTAGGGAAGGGTAGCAAAAAAAGGCGACTTCAAGCCTAGACACCACGTCTAAACTATCAATGGCTACTTCTAACCCCGGCCAGACTCCGTCTAAAGACTCAAGTCCATAGGCTAGAAGCAAACATCTGAGGATGAATGATGAATCCGCAAGGAAGTAAAGAATAAAACTTACTTAACCAAGAAACTCACCACCATAAGAAATCACGAACACTTACTTAAGAAAGAAGCATCCGTCGAGGTACAAGTTGGAGAAGAGCGCCGACAGGCCGGCGCCCCTGCGAACGACCCCTCACTCTCTCTCCATTTCTAAGCACTACGGAGGTAGGGCTTCGCCTTGGAGTGGAGCTCTTCTCTTCTCTTGTGGTGTGTTGAATGGCGGGTTCTCCTCCTCCTTAAATATCCCTCCAAGGGTGCATCCTTGAGTGAACTTCCAAGGTGGAACCATCCGGGGCTGGGGTAGGCAGTGCGGTGGGAGTCTTCAAGCGAAAGATGGGCCTGTTTGGGCCCAGTAGGTGGTCGGGCGACCCAGGGGGTCGGGCGACCCAGGGGGTCGGGCGACCCCAAATAGGGTCCCCTCGGGTCCTCCTTCCTCTGGACAACTGATAGGTGGGCCCTGATGTTGCTCCTTTGTGTTTCCCTAAAGTTTTGTTGGTTTGGTATGTTATTTGGCCCTTGGATCCTTGTATCTGCCTCTGATTTGTCACATGTGTCTTTTCTCTTGTACTTGGGGGTTGAATTGATTTGGGGTGTGGCCCTCCAATTCTCATGCTCTCATACAATGCTTTGAAGTGTACTTTTATCTTTGCTTGAGCACGGTTTTCCTCCGTATGCAGACATGGTCTCCTGAAAACAGTGATTCACCAAAACTTGTGGAAATGATTAGTATTAAACTCCTATCTCTAGTTTGGTGTTTGTTTTGTCACTGTTCTTTGCAAGAGTTGACGGTAAGATATGGCACTTAAGGACCGTCAACAACACCCCCACACTTAGTCCTTTGCTCGTCCTCGAGTAAAGGGTTGCGAACTAAGGTGGTTCATCTCCTCAGTTGGTGTGATGCCTACATATAAATTATTCCAAGCCTCACCTTTACTTATGAACTTTGAAGTATGTACCACGTCATCTTTGGTAGTTGAGGAATGGAAAGGATTAGAATGAAGTCATCCTTACTTCACCTGCTCAGATATCTTGGGGTTTTTATTGAAAGATTTTCAAAACAAATATGGACTTGCTCCTCGAATGATTCTCTCGAATCGCTCAATGTGTTTGGTTCCTCACCAAGGCATTGAATTGCCTCTTTTCATCCTACTTCTAGTAATTCTTTTGTGGGGCTCAGGGTAGGTAATGAAAAGGAGGCATACTTGAATTGCATATGTTGCGAAGTCAAAAACCGGATCCCAGGAGAAACAAATCATACACTTTGATCAAGATGTGCATGTGTGTGGATATCTTTTGTGTAGATGGTGTATGAACTCCTTTTTTCATGAACCAATTCTCTCCTTTCCCCTTTTTTGGGATATGGGCTTATCTTTTTTTTGACATGCCTTGTGAGCATGTGGAATACCTTCTTTGGGTATGCATCTTTTTCTTCTTTTTTTCTTTTTTTTCTTTTTTTCTTCATGTTTTCTTGAGCATGTACCTTACTCCTTTTTGCATAGCCCCTATCCTTTTTCTCATGATGGGGACTTTAGAGAGAATGGTCATGGCCTAATATGGAGTTTTTATTTCATGGAATGAAATGGATGGATGGGTGGAGTATTTTGGCGCAACTTCCAGTGTAGAAGTCAGCATGTATGAGTGGAGTGTACGTGATCTTGATCATGAGAGTATGAAAAGACGTTGAGTCAGCATGTAGAAGGTCTGTTGAGTTTAATTTTTAGTGATCAAAATGAAATTTGTATAAACTCAAGTATCAGGGAGTTTGAGGGTAGTGTTGCACAAACCATCGTTGAAGACGAAGAAGAGGAAACTAAGGGGAGTCAGAGGCGGTTTGGTCAAACCAAAGGTTCGGCCATTCCTCTCTAGATCCCCTCTGTCCTATTCTTCAGTATGTTGGACCATCTGATGTTGCGCAACATGTTGGGGGAGATCCCTAATGAGTGGTCATTGAGTTTGAGAGCTCTACCCCACACTTATTCTTGTACCTATTTTTATTTTGAAGAAACAAACGGTGGAAACAAAAACTCTACCGATTTGAATACCAGGGAGTTCAAAACTTTATTGGCTCAATTTTTTTGGGTGTATGAAATGCTAAAGCGCCTAGCTTTATTTTTATTATTATTATTTATTTATTTCTATATTTATATTTTTTTTATTTTATTACAGCAAGATGGCATGATGGGTAACTTAGCAGGGTAGAAACGAGGATGCACGAAGACTTTGGGATACTTACCTGACGGATCTTTCCGAGCATAGAACAAAATGCAAAGTTAAGATGAATGAAACAAAGCCTTGCATTTGCTCTTCTTGGTTCCTCGGGCATCTTTCTTTTTGTTGAACCAAGGAGTGTTTGTAGTGGTGTTGGAGTTATTGTACACCGCTCCTTGGTTGCCATTTTATTCCCTACAAGAAGTTAGTGGACAACAAATACTCGAGAGATTTTTGAAAAGATTTTTCTTTTGCCTCGAGATTGTTGCTCAGGTCCATGTTTAAGGAAGATCACACTCAAAGATTCAACTAGCATGGATCCCAAAATGCTTGCCAATATTTTATTTCATTTGTTTATTTATATTTTTTTCCCGAGAGAGACTCTTTTTATTTGAGAAAGATTTTTTTTATTGTTCACCAAAGTTTTATCTTTTTAGCATAACTCAAACAAGATCGTGATAGAAACTGTATGAACATAACAAAGGGGCATTTCGCAATGTAGTCATGGTAAACCTTGATAGGTGATCTGTGCCTCCCTTGAATGTCATGCAATCTTTGTTGAAGTGTGTCCCGGGTCCTGGTTTATCTCCCATATGACATGAACTTGAGGACTTACCCAACAATTTTCAAAGTTTTCCTGCAGGGGTTAGTCCACGAAAGATATGCATCCAATGTCTATGATAGTATTAACTCATCGGGTCATCAACAAAAATTCGACACCATGTCAAATTTGATTAAAGAAGGCTATTTTAACCTAAGCACCATGCTTAATTTATAAAGCCTATGGATGTATCTAGCTAAGAGACATCCAAACCAGAGCATACGAATGTAAACAAAGGAAACACAAATATGCATGATCAAGCTCAGTTCAAATGGAGATAAAAGTGAGCAAGGGATTGGTGAATGTTACCTTCGTACACCTGAGCATTCTTACCAGCAGCACATGAGAATGGATTGTCTGAAATTGCTGCAGCGGTGACATGGTCACATATGGTGGTCGATTGCTCCTCCATTTTGATTTGTTCTGTAGCGGAGGAGGGCTTCTTGACCATGCCAGCTCAGGTGAGTGTTACTCATGCCTCGTGTGTGGGAACCATGTCCCTTTGGAGGCATGATCCGTTGGCACAATGTTGTAAGATTGAAGACGTAGAGTACGTCTCCTTTTTGTGCATCCAAGCAAGTACCAATAGGAGTGAAGCATCAAAGGCCTAGAAAGGAAGGGGAGCGTTCCTTTTTGCTTGCATGCGCAGGAGCTGCTAGAGCGAAACTATGCAAAAGCCAGGAGCGGATGAGGTATATGCCAAAGCCTTGCAAGCATAGCGAGAGCAAGGCTGGGTGGAGCCGGGCAGCAGAATGATATCTATCAGGGTGGAATGCCATGGCTTGGAGGAATGCGTAATGCGGCTTTTTCATCCATGTGGAGCATGCTGGCTCACTCCTACTCTCATCTCGTTCTTCTCCCTTATTTTTCAAGATTGTTTCTCTCTCTTTTTTTCTTTTCCCCTCTCCCTTTTTTTTATCTTCCCTCTTCTTCTTTTTTTTCATAAGCAAGGCAGTAGCTGACATCTTCTTTAAACTAGGATTCTTCTTGGTACAACTGGAACTTTCAGCAAGATGCTCACCAAATTCCCCCACACTTGGACTTTTGTGTCTCGGAACACCAAGAGTCAAGTGTGTGGTTTCGGTGTTTCCTCCAGAGTGTGTTCCATGACCAAAGAGGACCATGTGTACAGTTGAAGCAGCTCCCATGTTCTTGGGCATCGTATGGACCTCGTTCTTTTTAATCTCCACCTGAAATGGTTAGCGACCAAAAATACCCGATGGTGCATACTATCCTAAGAACATGTTCTTGCTTTTATTGAAAGAGAGGAAGCTTTATTGGAAAGGGAAATGAATGTCTGGACTATCTCCCGGCAGTGCTTTGTTTATGGTCACAAGCTTGATCGTGGGGGAATTCGTCTTGCAGCCATCAATGGTGATGTAGTTCCCTGCTGCACCACCATTTGTTGATTCATCATGATTCCAAGGTGCAAGGTTAGTGCCACAATGTGCCCACAAAATCTGCAATTCGTATGATAAACATATGCGTCCACAACCATCCTTCGAAACATGTTGCTAGGGAGGACTTTAGGATGGTTGTAGACCTCGTGTAAGCTTAGGACACAAAGCATGGGTGACTCTAGAAAGGTATTGTGCGAGCATGGTTCTTGAGGAGTTTCAAGAGTGAGGTTCTCATGCTCGTCTAGGGAATCCTTTTCTTCAGAACCTAGAGTCAGTTCCTCACGAAGCTTCATGGCCCATGAGTTCTCCATCTCAAGGGAATCATCATGAAAGACTAATGCTGGGCCAGCAGAAAGAGGCTCAGACCCGATCGAGGGTGATGATGGTCGTTCATCTTCGTGAAGGTCTTCCAAGTCATCTTCTTTGAGGGCATAAAGTTCCACATCCTCAAATGAAGCTAGCTCGGATGATGTGAACGGAGATACACGCATCATCATCTCGAGAGGATTTTCCTTAGGATGAGGCTTTGCCATGGGATTTTTAAAGAACAGGTGGCGGAAGCAGTTTTCATAAGCTTTTCATCTAGGATTCCTTGGAATGTACCATGAAGTTCTTCTAACGGGTAGCCTAGTAGAAGATTGAAGTCGATGATGGCATAGATGTGGATATCTAGGCGCACCTCGGTTCTGTCAATGATGATTGGCATGGTTGTTGCGATCCCACAACATTCAAAGATAAGTCCCGAAGGACTTGTGAAGAGTCTATCAGTCGGGGCTAGAGGCATGTCACCCAAAAGAGCTTCTGCTAGAAATTGGAACATGGTACTAGCCTTGACGGTGGGGTCATGAAAGGCTTCTACAACAGATCCCTTTATAGAACAGGGTATCATTTTGGAAGGAGAACGAATCCGAATTGCTTCTGAAGAGCGTTTTACTTCCATTAACCATTCTCTTGGTGGTTCCTTTCTAGGGAGAACCTCCTCAGGAAGATTGGAAGGATGATAAAGAGGCGGTGTTGTAGGCTTCTTGTTCCAAAAATGGTTTGAGGTATTCCCAAAATCATCAAATTCGATGGGGAAATCCGAAGGGTAGAGTAGTACTCCTTCCTTTGGTGCTCGTGGTTCGGGTGAGGGCCTAACAAACGAATCTATGGATGGAGAAGGTATGGGGTTGGATTCAGCTAATGAGGGCTCCTCAAAGCATGACACGAATTTTTCGTGGAGAGGTTTGGGAACCTACGATGGAGGAAGTGTGTTTTTCTAGGATACAATCAAGGATTTTCTTTCCCTCCATCGGAGTTTTATATGTGAACGAACCTCCAGCAGCTATGTCAAGATGTAGAGTAGAGGTCATGTCTAAACCCGCACAAAAGAGATGCAATGACACATCATCGGGTAGAGGCATGCCTGGGCTAATCGCTAAAAGGCGGGAAAATCTAGCCCATGCTGCTCCGAGGGATTCCTTCTCGAATTGCTCAAATGCGAGAATGTCACTCCGTGGAAAAGGTGTGGGGGATAAAGGAGAGAACGAGTGACGAAAGTCATCTCAGAGCTTTCCCCAATTACCTTTCACTCTTCCCATGTTGTGGGTGTACCATTGCTCCGCCCTCTCTGTGAGAGAGAAAGGAAACAACATTCACCTCAAGGTTTCCTGTGTTATGCCTAGGATTACCAAGCACGAACACAGTTCCCCGAACACTTGCAAATGACTGTCAGGGTCTTCATCTTCGGCTCCAGAGAAGGGTTGTTCCCGAACCAAGGCAATATGATAAGGACGGAGTTCGAAGCCAGAAGTTGTGGTGGGCTTAAAAGAGGTTTGTGGCTGTAAGAACTCGTCCTGAGTGGTTGAAAGGTATGGACAAGGATAACCTTTCATCAATAGCGGGGGTGAAAGTAGAGGTAAAGAAAAGCAAAAGATATATTTCTTTGAAGTGTAGATAGATGATAAACTGGGTAGGGGGTGAAGCTAGAGGTAAAAAAACAAAGAATATGATTTTTTTTATAAGGATACCAGGACGAACTAGGTTCGAAGGCAATACAACAACCAATCCCTGCTTGTTGGTATTTCTTAACATTCACAGAATAATCCGCAAGCGCACGGAGATACCGCTGTAGCACTTCACCCGTGAGTATTCAAGGGTATTGTAATTCCACGAGGAACGGAGGTACTAGCCTTCTAACTGGTTCATCCAAGGACAAACAAGAGGTAAGTTGGCTAGGATAGAGAGGATTCCTATGGCTTTAGAGTTTTGGTAAAGAAAGGTTCAACCTCTACTAGCTCACTTCGGGCACCGACTTACTCCTGGTCTACCAAGAGTATCCGGCTATTAGCTCTACGCCCAACCCGAACGTGCGGGACTACAAAGGGATGGACAGGGCTGTCACCACCTGCCGCCTACCCTGATAGATCGTAGGGAAGGGTAGCAAACAAAGGCGACTTCAAGCCTAGACACTACGTCTACGCTATCAATCGCAACTTCTAACCCCAGCCAGACTCCGTCTAAAGACTCAAGACAATAGGCTAGAAGCAAACGTCCGAGGACGAACGATGAACCCGCAAGCAAGTAAAGAATAAAACTTACTTAACCAAGAAACTCACCAACATAGGAAATCACGAACACTTACTTAAGAAAGAAGCATCCGTCGAGGTACAAGTTGGAGAAGAGCGCCGATAGGCCGGCGCCCCTCCGAACTACCCCTCACTCTCTCTCCATTTCTATGCACTACGGAGGTAGGGCTTCGCCTTGGAGTGGAGCTCTTCTCTTCTCTTGTGGTGTGTTGAATGGGGGGCTCTCCTCCTTAAATAGCCCTCCAAGGGTGGATCGTTTGTGAACTTCCGAGGTGGAACCATCCGGGGCTGGCGTAGGCAGTGCGGTGGGAGTCTGCAGGCCAAAGATGGGCCTGTTTGGGCCTAGTAGGGGGTCGGGCGACCCAGGGGGTCGGCCGACCCCAAATGGCGCACCCTCGAGCCCTCCTTCCTCTGGACAACTGAAAGGTGGGCCCTGGTGTTGCTCCTTTGTGTTCCCCTAAAGTTTTGTTGGTTTGGTATGTCATTTGGCCTTTGGATCCTTGTATCTACCTCTGATTTGTCAGATGTGTCTTTTCTATTAGCCTTGGGGGTTGAATTGATTTGGGGTGTGGCCCTCCAATTCTTGTGCTCTCATACAATGCTTTGAAGTGTACTTTTATCTTTTCTGGAGCACGGTTTTCCTCCGTATGGAGACATGGTCTCCTGAAAATAGTGATTCACCAAAACTTGTGGAAATGATTAGTATTAAACTCCTATCTCTAGTTTGGTGTTTGTTTTGTCACTGTTCTTTGCAAGAGTTGACGGTAAGATATGGCATTTAACGATCGTCAACACCGCCTAAGGGGAAAGTACCTGGAGAGGAGGCAGTGGTGACCATGGAGGCGCTCCTCGAGGCCACCTAGCGCGCAACCGAGGCGACCCAGGTGAGTCTTTTGAGTTCTTGCATAGATGTCGGGGCATGTGGCTTGATACGCTTTGTTTGTGCAGGCTTTGGCCGACCTGAGTTGGCGGGCTGCCAGCCAGCTCGAGGTGGGAGACGGGTCGGCGAGCTGAGTTCTTCAACTGGAGGAGGAGCTGCGAGTGCTCAAGCAGCACCACTCCGAGGCCTCGAAGAAGCAGTCGGTGAAGCTGAAATGTTAGATTTTCTATTTGTCTTTGCTTTTGGGTGCCCGACTCGCCACGGGGGGCTGACGCCTGGGGCTTTGTAGAGTGAAGGAGGCCAACGAGACCATGGCCCGGGAGCTCAAGGTCGTCGTCGCGGCGAACGAGGGGCTGCACCGGCTGAGCGAGGGTGCTAAAGGCCGGGAATCTCTCACGGAGCATGTTGGCGTTTCTTATGCCCAATAGAATAGAGATTCCGCAAGCGCACAGAATACACCGTTGTAGCACTTCACCTTGGAGTATTCCAGGGTATCGAATTTCCACAGGGAAGCCTTATGGTCAAAAAGTATCAATTGAATGGATGGTAAACTTGACCGAGGATAAATCACCAGCTAGCTAGCAGGGGTAAGCCAGATAAATAGATAGGATAAATGCCCAGACAATGACCGAGTGACACACACGAGACTCTACCTTAGAGCGGTAAGTAGCTAGGAGGACAACGAGCAAGAAAGACTCCTAATACACTTCTAAACTAACGAGCTAGCCTCTCTAACCTAAACTTGAACTAACCTAGTTGTCAGGAGAACAGAGCTTACTTCGGTGGCTGGGGCGGAGGACCACAGACTGAGGGAGAAATAGAAGGTCCAACTCAGCCAACGATCTACTTCTATGAAAACACCCGAACATGGTGGACTACAAGGAATGGACAGGGCTGTCACCACCTGCCGCCTATCACATCAGTTTCGTGGGGTGGAACACACTATCTAGCTAACACTAAGCCAGACACCACGTCTGCACTCGGTGTTAGGATTTCCCCTGAGGCCTTCAAGAGAAATCCCCCTCAACCTAGGGAACTAACTTGAGCCCCCTAGTCCAGGCAAGAAAACTCGCAAGATAAGGTCCCGACAAACTAAGTCTAGAACAAAGTCTAAGCTAAAGGATAGAACTTTCACACACAAGCAAGAGCTTGGAAATAAATAAATAAAAGCGGAAGGTAAATCTGACTTATATTGATAATGTCAAAGGAAGGATACAAGAGCTTATACCAGACTTTCGAGGATGACTCCGGAATCCCAAGACAAGCTCAACTCGACTCTAACTCCCAGACTACTAAACTTAACTCTAGAACTGAAGTGAAGAGAGAACTCGTTCTGAGTGTGTGTCCTACAAGTGAGGGTGAGGGGCCTATTTATAGCTACTGAAGGTCGGTAACCGGTGAAAAGCGTCGAGATTACATAGCCTTGACAGTTGCTTAACTTCTACGCGAAGACTGGGCATCAGTGGCCGCCAGGTGGTTAAGCAACCATTTGAGACATTCAGGTGGGCCCTTGAATCCATGTGGGAAGCCTTTCAGGTCCTCAGATCAAACTGACTTCACGTGCACGATGCATGATCCTCCTAGGTGTGTTTTTGTTGACTCCACGATCGATGACGTGGCCAGAAGAGGGGGAACCAGGCGGGCCGGCCTAGGGGTGGCCAGCCGGCCTAGGATTTCTCCCAACTTGGCTCATTTTTGGTACACTTGCTCCTGCATAGACAACTCATCCAAAACTTGTGGACTTTTATTAGTTTAATTAAATATGCATGGAACATAATGCAAAACTCTTAATTATTCTTGAGATGTTGATGGACGATGGTCGAATAACGGCCGTCAACACGCCCCCAAGCTTAAACTCTTGCTCGTCCTCAAGGAAGGCTTAATACTTAGGCTCGGCGGATCAGGAGTTGCATCAATGTCCACCCCCTACAGGTACCCTGTGCATAGCAAATTACTCATACTCGTATGTACCTGAGGATGCTGATCGTACCTTGGTTTGGAGTGTGGGGCTTAGTCACAATTCTTCCCTTGCTTTGAGCGGTTGAGAAACTGAACAGTTCCACCAGAGTTTCTCTGCTACCTATTCAGGTTCCTTCTCGGAATTTAGATAGTTTTTCAAAAGAATGGTTTTGAGGTTCCCCAATGGCACTCTCAAGATCACTCAAGGTTTATAATCCTCACCATGGTCGCAACTTGACCATTTTCTTCCTATTTCTAAGGCTGATATGTGAAGCTTAAGGGTAGGAGATGTGTCGCATACCTTGGTTACCTTTGTTGCCGAGCTGAAGAGTGGTTGGAAGGAGGTAGGTACCCAATCGACTTCCGATTTTGTGGAATATGTAATTTCCAGGGGGGAGAGAGAGAATGGACTCACACTTGGAATAATTTTGGTCTTTTATTTGCACTCATGAGCTCTTTTGATTTTTGGAGAGTATGGGTTCTATCTCTTCTTCTTTTCTTTCCTTACTCATACATATATATATGAGCTCTTTCGCATAGACCTTTTATGGATGGGTTCACAATGGAAATTTTGGGCTGAGGTATGGATGTGATATCTGGCGATAGTGGATGTCAATACCTGGAGTAGGTGATCAACATGCCAGATGACTTGTGAGGCTAGCAAAACAATGGGTACACAAAGGAGAATGATCGGTAGATGACAGGTACCTTTCCTCGGATGGACTCACTGTTCGACAAGGCTCAAAGCAACTCAAGATAGCATATATGGCTTATAATGGCAGTAAACATTTTATGGCTCTGGATAGGACATTTAAACCAAAGGGGAACTCTTTACCATGTTTTCATTTTCAAAGAAATTCCGAGAGGTTCCCTACTAGAGCATGCAGTTTTATTCCAGTTTCACTATCTCAAATTTTCTCAATAACTTAGGCATGGAAATCATGTTCATGCTCCCACAAATTCAAACAGGGTTTACCAGCAAGATCAAGTACTAAGCGAGTAACAAGCTATAAACGAGGCACTTGCAGAACATGAACAAAACAACTATTCATCATTTCCGAAGGTAAAGTTTGCACAGATTTCCACACATATAAGTTGGGAGTTCATTTTATTTTTCATTTTTTTAGCATGGCGACTCGGAACGAAAAGGATGGGTTGGATGACTTACCTGGGTACTCCCCCAAGCTTTGATGAAGCACAATCCTGGGTGCTCCCGCAAGCTTCAATGAAGCTCAGTTCTGCTGGCTTGGGTCCTGTGGTGGTTGCTGGTATGGGTATGGCGGATATGGATAGTATTGCGGCGGGTACGGATAGTACTGCTGTGGATGTGGCTGCTGCTGAGGGTCATGCCGCTGCTGCGGTGGATATGCATAAGGAGGATATGGGTAGTGCTGCTGTGGTGGACGCTGAGGCTGCTGTGGTGGATGCAGATGCTGGTGGTGTCATGGAGTAGAGAGGTGTTCATACTCCAGTTTTGCTAGGTGAGCTCGGTGTTGTGTGCGAGGTCGATGCTGAGCTTGTCCCGCTGCTGCCCCATGTTGTTGACCCGAGTCGTGAGATCAGTGATCCCACGCATGACTGGGTTCTCGTACCCGTAGCGTGCTGAGCTCGACGGACCAACCTGCGGACCATAAGAATCCTGCATACCTGGGGGTAGTAGGGTTCTTGGGCTACACCTTGTTCGGACGTTCCTCAAGCAGTGCTCGTACTTCCCTGAGTAAAATACTCATATGTTTCTTCGAACCTCATGTGGGAGGTTCTAGCATGGTGAGAGGCCCTGCTTGTTCTTGCTGCTGAGTGCTCGATCGTGTCTGCCGCCGAGTTGTTGTGCCGGCGATGATGTGACGAGCTGTTTCCTTTTTCTGCATTTGCAAGAGATAACTCTTCACCGAGTAGAGAGAGAGAGTCTCGGGCATGGCAGCTCGACCTCTCTATCGTACCTGGCCCCTCGCGCATCATGTATCCCTGCACAAAATGTTCTATACCAACCCGAAGCTGGTACTCTTCCCCCCATGGCAAGTAAGTGACCTGGCATTGTCCAGCGCCTTGACATGCGTAGCAATACGCGTGACCAAGGTGGTGATATCAATGGTGCTCCTGCCGGCGATCATAGCGCGGGTGCACCACCATACCAATCCACTTTGCTAACATCATGAGAGTAGGGTGATGGATAGAAACTATGCTATTCTTGCTACTCACAGGTTCCTCAGAAATTTCGTTCCACCAAGTGGTCTAATCATATTTATATGTTTTAGCCAAAATACTTGGAACTATCAAGCACTTTTTATCAAAGCCTAGAGCAACACTAAGTTCTTTCGCTGTTAATTTGAATTGCTCATCGAAGAATCAGAAGTAAATATGTGGCAGAACCACCTGAATTAATCCGGCTCAAGCGCACTAACCATCACCATAAGGGCAATCAGGGCTAACTCGCACTTCAAACGGAGTAATCCACTGGTCTGTCGGGTAACCTCCCGATACAACCACGGTTTTTGCCGATCGAAACCACACATACATGTACTCACACGAAGGTGAGCCCAGAGGATACAACATTCCACAAATTTTACACCACAGGGTTCATCATAAATTATTATTACAACTGAGTTCGGATTCGCAAAACAAGGTACTTCAGAGTTCAAAATAATTGAGTTCTTCAGAGTTCAATGCAGCGGAAAAATAACGATAACTACTCGATGACACACGATGTCTCGATGAAGCCCGTACGAGACATCACTCGGCATTATCACTGTTGGCCGGGGGCGTATCCCATTCCACCGACCAACCAGGAGGAAGGGTACAAGGCCAAGTCAAACTAGCGATCATATCCTCGAAAATTTCACCTGAAAACAAGCCACAAGCAAGGCTGAGTATACTAATACTCAGCAAGGCTTACCCGACTAGTGGAATATACTTAGCCGACTCCTAGACATGCAAGGCTTTTGGCTTGAAGGGTTTGTTTTGCCAAAAAGCATATACGAGTAGGTCCTTACTTTAAAGTTTTAGCTCCAAGTTCTAGTTTTCTTTAGCCATTCTAGGTAAGCACTATCCAATATCATACATGGTGGAAGAATTATTTTGCATCCAACAAGATTAATCATCATCATTGTTCCTCTTCTTACTCTATGTGGTAAAAGGGTCAAGCAGTCTCAATAACTGCGAGAAACGGACGATTCGAATCGAATTTCTTAACCTTGCAAGGGAAACCTAAACACATGTCACGTGGTTACTCCCAGAGTCACACGTGCAACTTTTCCCCTTTCTTCCTAGGTTGTGGATCATGCCCACCATCCGAGACTACAGAGCCCGGCTCTGTACCCACCATGTGCGCGCATGGAACCGAAGTTGAGATGGTGGGATGCTTTCCACTTGCCGGTCCGATTAGGTACTTAAGCTTACCGATTACCATATTCTCGGCATGTGGTTAGTACGTTCAAACGCTTAACACAGTGCGGCCTTAGCATTTTTCACTAAACAGACGGGGCCTCAATCATCAACATAAACATCGTACCATAGCCCTGTCCGTCGACCTTATGATTGAGCATGTAGTAAAAATTCAACTCCTATATTCTCGCGAGTGACAGGAAATCACTCGACTTTTACCGGAGTCCTATTAGCATAGCATTCTATCGATCCTTTCCCCTAGGGTTCAGAGCATGGGTACCTAGGATCATGCAACTAAGTTTCCATTCAACTCCTACAAACTTAATGCACAAGTAAAGTAGAGTAATAAATTGCATAAGGTTAGAAAAATAGGGTTCATGCTCAGGGGCTTGCGTTCATGGGTAAAGCTAGCTTGGGGCTCGTCCAAACATGGGCTTGGGTCTTCGAGAGCCTCAGTTAGATTTACTTGAGCTTCACGCTGCTCACTCTTGGACGCGGGTACCAGCTCGTACGTTCCGTCGGCGAGAGTAGTCGATTCTATATGAATGCACAAGTGTAAGTTATAGTGATGGTAATGACGATTATTTTCCTTCACGATAAAGTTGCAGTTCACAAAACATTGATTTGGTTGTGAAGTTACTTAGTTGAGATTTCTTTGGGAAATTGTTAAAAGAGTATAACTTAAACTATGAACTTCATTAAACAAGAAGGGATTGTGTTATATTGGAAACTTAATTTTCTAAGCACAACATGGATTAAACACAACTTCTGGACTAGGTAACTTCTGGTAATGAAATTTTTATTTAGAGCACATTATGCAGAGATGAAAGCACTGTAAAGATTTCAGACATTTTCACGCAACAGAATAATTATGAAAAATGTAAAACACAACCACTGCTAGAACCTAGTTATTTTTATACAGAACAAACCATTCAAGTATTGACACCAAAAATTTTACAAAGAAATAATCTATCCACATGTGTGTTACTGTAAATTGTTCGGATTTTACTGAGCAAGATACAAAGCATAATAAATAGGACAAGATTTACCTAGTTTAATAAAGATTAATTTCTACAGGATGTTTTACAGGATTTCTGTGTATGAAACATTTTATACAGTAAGAAATAGTCTAAAATGTCCTTCAGTAAAAAGTTGAACATTTTCCAAGCACAAAAACTAATAATTTGAATTAGTGCAATGTTGCCTACCACAAAATTATATAAATAGGTTACATAAAGGAAAAAGGTTCTAAACTTTTTCTGTGGTATTTAGGCCTTAATACAACAGTTCTGAAAAAGTTTCACCACATGAATCACAACATAATAGTAGTTACAAATTATTTTTATTACTTCATGCCATAAACAAGTTTTATTAAGAAGTTTAGCTAGAGATGAGGTCTGGCCCTAATATTTTTACACTGGCCTACAAATCAAGCAACTAATCTATTGACAAGTTTTCAGGTTTAGACTTTTTCTACAACAGTGGGTACAATTAAAGTCTATTAAACCTTCCATTTAATTTATAGTAAGATTTAGCAAGAAATTGAAGAAAAGCATGCAGAAAAAGTTGTAGATTTTCATCTAAAGATTTCAAAACAGTTGAGTTTGTATTTTTCTGATTTTTCTACAATTTTACATGAATTTTAGAAATTCGTTGTTTTTGAATTCAAAGTTTAAACACAGGTTTACAGATATGCCCCTAGAAACTTGCATGCAGACTCTTTTAAAGATTTCAATCGATGCAATTGGGTCCCTGGGCGGCGCTGGCACGACGGCCGGCCAGATTCCGGCGAGGGGGCTTGTCGGCGGCGAGGGAAAAAGGGTCAGGGAGATCCAGGGAGGTGAGAGCTACCTCGGGATGGCCTTGGTCGGGGTTGGGGGTGGCCGGAGGTGGCTCAACGGCGCAGAGCAGAGGTGCGGTGGCGGGGCGGAGCGTCAACGACGATGCTCCAGCGAGGAGGGGAGAGCGTGGGCTGGTCGATGAGCTTCGCGGAGTCGAGGGGAACCTGTTTTGAAGCTTGTCTTGGATGGAGGAGCTTCGGCGTGGGTTGTCCACGGAGCAGCAAGGAGCGGCAGCGGCGCGAGCGACGCTGGCGGTGCTCTGCCGGTTCTGGCCGACGATGGGTGGGGCAGTGAGCTACGGTGGGGTGCTGTGGTGGTGGTGGGAGACTCAGCTCTGGCAAGGGGTGGCCGGAGAGGTGAGCTCCACGGGGAGCTGGGCACGACAGCGGTAATGGTGGCGGCGGCGGCGTTCTGGTGTCTGGGCGCGCGAGGGGGACTTAGTGCGACCTTTTGTAGGCAGCAGAGAGGCGGGAGGAGGGGCAGGACTTGGACTGCGAGGCGCGGGCGCGGGCGGCACGACGGAAGCGCGTGACTGGCCGCGGTGGGCGGCGAGCAGAGCCGGCGCGGCATGCGTGGGCAACGGATTGGGTGCTGAAGATTTGGCGTGTGGAGCTGGAGATCACGCGGCGCGCGGGTTGGGTGACGAGCTGCAGTAGCTGTCTTGCCAGGCGGCGAGCGCGGCGACTGGCGGGACGCGGTGGAGACACGGGCACGGCGCGACTTGCCCATTGGGCGCGGCGGGCGGCGAGCAGAGGCGCGTGTCGCCAGCGCGCGCGTGGCGTGCGCGGACTAGGGAGGAGCGCGCCGTGCGGGCACGGCCAGGCATTGGCTTGGCGCCTAGCACCGTCAGGCATCGCCGGCCAAGTGGCCTGCGGCAACGGCGCAGCGGTAGAGGGTCGGGCGGAGCCGAGGGTCGGGCGAAACGGAAGGGTCGGGCGAAGCCGAGGGTTGGGCGAGTGAAAGGGTCAGGCGAAACGGAATGGTCGGGCGAAGCCGAGGGTCGGGCGAGTGAAAGGGTCAGGCGACGCGAGGGTCGGGCGAGCGGCTGCGCGTCGGAGTGTCGGGCCGCAGTGGAAATAGAAGAAAAGGCAGGGACTAGTTTGCAAATCCAAGTGTTTCTCAAATTTTCGTGTTGCAACTCAAAAATCTCTGAACATGAAAGTTGTTCAAAATGAAAAGTTACACAAGTTTTGTTTCAGGCCAAAGTTCATTTGAGTTCTAGTTTAGAAGTTATTTTAAAAACTCAAAAAGTATAAATCGGAGGGCACATCATTTCCTAGGCAAAACTTTGCATTCACACCTAGGCTTCAACTAGACTTTTGTTTAACATGTCAATAACGACGTGTCGATTCAATTTTGTAGCCACGGTAGCATCGATGTGAAAGTTATTAAGTCTTGTTTGATTAAAGTACATGTACTTATGCACATATACACAACTAATTTCAATTTAAGGAAAAACCAATTTATAACTCATCTCATTGAAACTTCTATTGATTATTTATGCATTGTGTTAAGCTAAAGAGGCTTATTTCATAATTTAAACACCTGAGGTGTTATAGCCTTCCCCCTTTAAAAAGAATCTCGCCCCGAGATTCAGACAATAAGCTTAGTGTGGACAGTGTGTGTACCTTCGGTAGAGTTGGGGAAACCCGGGAAATTTTGGTTTAGATAGTTTTCAGTTTCCCATGTGGCTTCTTCCTCAATGTGATGATTCCATTGAATTTTGTACATTTTAATCACTTTCCTCCTAGTGCTTCTTTCTTTTTGATCCATAATTTTGATAGGATACTCAACATATGAGAGGTCGGGCTCTACCACTACTTCTTGTTGTTTAATAACCTCGGTAGGAACTCGAACACACTGCTTGAGCTGAGATACGTGAAAGATGTCATGGATGGCTGCAAGCTGAGGGGGCAGTCGAATTCTATAGGCTACGGGTCCACAGCTCTCGATGATTTCGTAGGGACCAACATAACGGGGAGATAGTTTTCCTTTGACTCCGAATCGTTGTATGCCCTTGGTTGGTGAAACTCGAAGGTAGACGTGGTCACCAACTTAAAATTTTAGTGGTTTTCTCCTTCTGTCGAAATAGCTTTTTCTTGTCTCGATTGTGCGGCTCTAAGGTTTTCTCGTATTACTTTCACTTTTTCTTCTGCCTCGATTACCAAGTCTGGTCCAAATATTTTGCGTTCAACGGTCTGTGACCAACTCAAAGGGGTTCGACACCTTCGTCCGTACAAGGCCTCAAATGCTACCATTTTCAAACACGCTTGATAGCTATTGTTATATGAGAACTCTGCTAGGGATAGGCATTTGGCCCAACTCTTGTCATAGTGAATGACGCAAGCTCTAAGCATGTCTTCGAGAATTTGGTTCACTCTTTCAGTTTGTCCGTCAATTTGAGGATGATAGGCTGAGCTTCGAATCAATTTAGTACAAGAGAAGCTTGCAATTGTTCCCAAAATCGTGCTACAAACTGAGTACCACGATCGGAAATAATAGACTTCGGTACTCCATGTAGGCAAACAATGCGATCGAGATAAATCTCAGCATATTTCTTGGCGGTATAGGTGGTGTGTACCGGAAGAAAATGTGCCGTCTTTGTGAGCCAATCAACGATAACCCATATGGAATCATGTTTCTGTGTGGTACTAGGCAATCCAACAATGAAATCCATACTTATGTCCTCCCATTTCCATGAGGGTATAGGCAAAGTTTGAAGTGTACCGGCTACTTTCAAGTGGCTGGCTTTTACTCTCTGGCAGGTGTCGCATTCTGAGACATACTTAGTGATTTCTCTTTTTATTCTAGTCCACCAGAAATTTTTCCTAAGGTCTTGATACATTTTGTTACTGCCGGGGTGAATAGAAAATTTGGAAAGGTGTGCCTCATCCAAAATTTGCTTACGGAGCTCATGATTCTTTGGAACGACGATGCGACTTTCGAACCATAGAACTTCCTTATGGTCCTAGAGGAAACATTTGTATTTCTCTTCTCCTAGAGAGAGTTTTTGTTTGATGATCTTAACTCCTTCATCGTGTAGTTGTGCCATGATGATCTGGTCGTGAAGAGTGGGCTCGACTGAGATGTGATTCAGAGTGCCTTGGGAAATCATTTCCAAATTAAGCTTTCTCATTTCCGAACAAAATGTCTCATTATAGATTTCCACTGATAGGCAATGGCAATGGGCCTTACGGCTGAGTGCATCCGCGACTACATTGGCCTTGCCGGGGTGATAGTGCACCTCGAGATCATAATCCTTGATTAATTCTAGCCATCTTCTTTGTCTCATATTCAGATCGGCTTGGGTGAAGATATATTTGAGACTCTTGTGATTGGTGTAGATGTTACAATGAGTGCCCATGAGATAATATCTCCATATTTTTAGAGCATGAATGACTGCTGCTAACTCGAGATCATGGGTCGGATAATTCTGCTCATGGGGCCGAAGGGCTCGTGAAGCATAGGCGATAACTCAATTTTCTTGCATAAGCACACAACCAAAACTTTGCATAAGCACACAACCAAAACTAGTGCTAGATGCGTCACAGTAAACATCGAACGGCTTGGTGTTGTCGGGTTGAGCTAACACAGGGGCTGTAGTTAAACGTTCTCTGAGAGAGTGGAAAGCTTCTTCGCATTTCTCATCCAATACAAACTTTACTCCCTTTTTCAATAGTTCGGTCATAGGCTTAGCAATCCTGGAGAAATCCGGAATGAAACGGCGATAGTAACCGGCTAAGCCAAGAAAACTACGAATCTGATGAAAAGAGGTAGGAGGTTTCCAATCCATCACTTCCTGTACCTTGCTGGCGTCAACGGCTATGCCTTCGCTGGAAATAGTGTGACCCAAGAATTTCACACTATCCAACCAGAATTCGCACCTAGAAAATTTAGCATAGAGCTGATGGTCTCTGAGATGCTGAAGAACAATGTGCAGGTGCTTAGCGTGCTCTTCCTCATTCTTGGAATAGATAAGGATGTCATCAATGAAAACTACGACAAATTTGTCGAGCTCGGGCATGAATACTAAATTCAAGAGATACATGAAGTAGGCAGGGGCATTGGTCAGACCAAAGGACATGACCAAGAATTCATATAGTCCATATCATGTGGAAAAGGCGGTCTTAGGAGTATCGCATGGACGAATCTTGATCTGATGATATCCAGATCGAAGATCAATCTTTGAGAAAACTCTACCTCCAGATAATTGATCAAAGAGAACGTCGATGCAGGGAAGTGGGTATTTATTCTTAACGGTTACCGCATTGAGAGGTCGGTAGTCCACACATAATCTTAAACTGTCATCCTTTTTCTTTACAAATAGGGCTGGACATCCCCAAGGTGATGCGCTAGGACGAATGAAGCCTTTGTCCAGTAGTTCTTGGAGTTGTGTTTTCAGTTCGGCCAATTCCTTAGGTGGCATCCTATAGGGGCTTTTGGAGATAGGTGCAGTGCCTGGTTGCAGTTCAATAACGAACTCAATGTCCCTATCTGGTGGCATTCTTGGTAAGTCATCCGGAAAGACATCGGCATACTCGCGTACTGCTGGAATATCTTCTAGCTTGATTCCTTCCATCACGAAAGCACAAGAATTCGTGCACTCCCGGAACGGTAGGTATAGGGTAGTGGCTCTGTGACTATTTCAACAGCATGGGAAGAAAGGTCCAGCGTGACTCCGTGTAGAGCCATCCAATTCATACCCAAAATAATGTCCATGTCGTCAAGGGGTAAAAGAACAAGGTCCGTGTTGATGATTTTACTACCCAACTTGATTGGTACTTGCCTTATCATTTGATTTGAAGCAATTTTACCACCCGGTGTTGATATCATATACGACCCTTTTGTGTGACAAACATTCAAGCCTACTTTTGCACCAAACTTTGCACTAACGAAACTATGTGACGCACCAGAATCAAACAATATAACTGCAGGCTTGTTATGGATAGAGAATGTACCCGTCATCACTGGTGCTCCTTCAGGAAGTTCCGCAAGGGTGGTGAAATTGATCCGTCCTTGTTTGACCTGAAGGGTCTGCCTCTTGCCTTTGTTCTTATTGTTCTGGTTGGAGTCCTGGCCCTGATTTGGCTGCCCAGGCCGAGGGCATTCGCGAGCAAAATGACTGGAACTCCCGCACTTGAAACAACGATTGGTGATGCTCGGTCGAAGAAACTGCTGAGTAGCAGGCCTTGGTCCAGTTTGCTGAGGCACAAGGGGTCGTACAACACCTTGCTGCTGTGGGGGCCTGATAATCCATCGCCCTGGCTGAGGGGCCTTCTGTGGAGCTGTAGGCGCAGCATTTTGCACTAATTGATACCTCGGTGGCTGAGTACCGAGGGTCCAGCTGGTGCCTTTCTCTTCTTCTCGGCACGGTGAGCCATAATACAATCCTCTTGGGTAATGGCCATGTTGACTAGCTCATTATATGTATCGGCCTTGACAAGATTCAGTCGTTCCTAGAGTTTGGTATTCAGACCTTTGCAGAAATGATCACGCTTCTTAGCATCCGTGTCTGCGTGATAGCCCGCGTACTGGCATAGATTGTTGAAGGCCTGAGCATAATGAAGTACAGTGTGGGTACCCTGAGTGAGTGCCAGAAACTCATTTAGCTTTCTTTCTATAAGACCTTCTGGGATATGGTGTGTCCGGAACGCAGTTTTGAATTCGTCCCAGGTGACAACGTGATCAGCAGGGAGCATAGCAAAGTAGTGGTCCCACCAAAGACGAGCTGTACCGCGAAGCTGCTGCACGGCAAAGCGAGCCTTGTTTGCATCCGAACATGGGGCCACGAGTAGAGAAAACTTGGACTCGATTGTGCGAATCCAAGTGTCCACATCCAAGGGTTCCTCCATTTTGTGAAACAAGGGAGGCTGGGTCCCAAGGAAATCCATGTAACCGGCAACTTGAGGTTGGTGAACATTGTGCCCACCCCGCTGTTGGTGCTGTCCTTGCACGAGCTGACGAAGCAACTCGGTTTGAGCGGCCATTACTTCCACCAAGCTGGGTGGTGGTGGTGGCTGTGGTTGTGATCCACTTGTGCTAGCACCAAAACCATCCGGGTTACCACAGGTTGCTCCAACCATCTGAAAAGGTGAATGTTTATCATTAGCAACGTGATCCATATTGCTTCCATGATTCAAAAGGATTAACACGGAAAAGTAGACTTCCGCAAGATCATGGATAGAATCGTGGGCATAAAACTGTCTGCCATAAGAAATTTATAACTCCTGGTAGGTTCATCCAAAATTTCTCATATTTTGGAAGTGGGTAGGGAATTTAGAGATGTACAACTTTGGTATTCAGCCAAGATGCTAAATCGAAGGCTAAGATGGTCAAACGATTCACTCTTTGCTTCGCTGGTTTGGCTGTTTTTCAGCAGAATGAGTTATAGTATCTTGCCTATAACTCAAACTAGCAAGATCCAATAGTATTGAAATTTTGTGAGAACCTAGATCACAAAATTTAGGACAAGTTTGGTATTCAACACTCAGCCCAGAAATGTAAAGAGACATGGGTAAAAATTCCGACAATTTTCTGCAATCGCAGATTCAACTGCTTTCCAATATCACAATCAAACCACCAAGTTTATATAGCCATGGCCTACGTGATTAGAGTATCCAATGGTCAAGTTGTACTCATCACAAAAGAGGTACTCAAATCTTAGTTATCCTATTAAAACACTTGCCAAAAGTTAGGCTACACTATCGAGGAGTATATGCAAAAGTCCTCCTAGGTCATCGGCTAGAAGTCGTCGAGGTTGTTGACGGACGACTCGCTGTGAGTAGGAAAGTGAGCTCCCATCGGAGGTGGCTGCAGTGCCTCACCCTCAAAGTCCATCCCTGAAACTCCATCAATCTCCTGTGGCTCCTCCTCATCTTCCTCCATAGCCACCATGTCGGGAGGGGCATTCTGGTCATGGTGCCATTGAATGTGCTCATGAGCATCCTCCAACTCAAGGTTCAGATCATGGAGCTGCTCCTCCAAGTGTGCTATCATGTCATCTCTCTCACCCATTAGAGTGTCGTGCTCCTGAACTTGGCCCTCAAGTTGGCCAATCCGGGTGTCTCTGTCCTCGAGTTCCTCACTGAGTTCCTTAATCTGCTCATCCCTGGTATCTGCCATCATGTGGTAGGCCTGTGCAAGATCAGTGAGCTGCACAAGCGCCTGACTCTGGAGAGTCTGAAGTCGGTAGAGTGCATTCATGCACCGCACGGAGGTCTCGATGGTCTCCTGGGCATGAAAGTCCACCAAGTACTATGAGTGCTGCACCCTGTTGAGCCAAAAAGGGTCGTTGTCCTGGGCAACAGGAAACAAACCAATAGGAGTGAGCGTGACTGCCTCGGGGCACTGCGCACATAAAGTGGTGAGCGCCCTCATGGCAGCAAGCTCCCAAGTATTGGCCAAACGGCGACCAACAGCCTCAATCTCCAAGGTGGGCCACTCCGGGTGTAGCGGGTACGGAAAGATGGTCACGTTGACACGGCACTAGGTAACTCCATTCTCTGCAAACTCCAGCCCGGTGTAACGTGGGGGAATTGGATAGCCCGCGGTGCGCAGAACATCACACAAGATAGAGGGAAAGCCCTCCCAGTGGAGACACTGCGAGTGAACGCGTCCATCCTCATCCACCATCATGGCAACAGGCTCGGCCATCGGAACAAAAGATCAAAGGGGTGAGATAGCGAAAAACCGTTAACAACACAGTGACAGGTTCTGGACAGTGCACTAAAATAGCCATAACTTAAACAGTTCTTGTCCAAAAATTCTCAACTTTTACCAGAACATTCCTAAGGTATTTGTGAACAACTTTTCTAGTCAATTCCAGAGCTATATAAGGCTCTAAAATGGTCTTTTCCTTAAGGTTTTACTTTACTGTCTACCCAGAAATTTCAGTGAACAGTGGGCCAACGATTCGTGCACCAGGGAAAATCTACCCAGCCAAAAATTACCAAATTTTAAAAGTAGCTGCCTGAGTAAATTTACAACAAGTTTTGTGTTGAACACTTTTGCAGAAAACTGTAGTAAGGGGGCATAAAAATTTATGTGGCTGAACTGCTCATTTTTGACAGAAAACTGACATCTCCAAGTTTCGGGTGTTTCTCATTGTCCATATGTCCAGAATTTTTCATATTTAGACAGGTGGTAGAATACAAATTTTGGAACAAAACTTTCAACATGAACTTCTCCAGAAGGATCATTTTCTAATCTTAATAAATACATCTTTTCAGATTAAGCCGAATGTGACAGTTTTGCTAGATAATCCTTATGCAAAGACAAATGTGTGGGCGCATTAACCTTACCACTCTCAAGCATCGCATTTTCAATTTCAGGTTTATATAGTCATGATGCATGCACGTCCTATTCGTCCTCACAAAATAAAACAATTGCTAAATAGCTTTGGTCTTACGAAGTTAGTTTCGGTGGCATACACAATACGGCTCTCACTATTATAGCTAGTCGAGAAAACTCTAACCGTTCTTAAACTTATCGCAATCGCGGTTAGTGTACCTGCAGAAGATTGATAGAGCATATATATCCATTGAACCTTTCATGCCAGCACTCATGAAAGCGTCCGTATTCATTACCGTTCACTATAGAAACGGCATCCGTACAATTCCCGCCGTACAGACGATGTTAACATACGCTATCAAGATAGCGTATTCACGGGGGGTACCGTCTTGAGATGGAGGTATGAACAGCGATTGCCATATCCTGCGCCAAACCTTCTACTCCCAATATAATCAACTAATAGTTGGTATATTGGCAGCACCTCAAGTAAGCCACTGCTTGAGGGCAGCGTTCGGCTCGCATCACCAACAGGATGGCCAAGCTCTCTCAGTTGGCTGAGGATTCTTACCTTCTTACCTTAGCGATGAGTGCGTCGTTACAAAATTTAAGGGTCGATTGTGCATGAAAGAAAGTTTTGACAGAAAGTATGTCCTGGAAGTCAGTTGATAAAATTCATAAGTTAGATAGCCACCTAGTAACTTTCCCATAATTCTTACGGATTTACGAACTAGGCACCATGCTTAACGAACCAACGCATTTTCCAAACACAACTTTTGTGGTCAAGTTTTAGGAAAACATGTTTTTAAGGCTTGTTGCATTCTCTGGCGTATGCATTTCAGCTCTGATACCAGCTATGGCAGAACCACCTGAATTAATCCGGCTCAAACGCGCTAACCATCACCACAAGGGCAATCAGGGGTAACTCGCACTTCAAACGGAATAATCCACTGGTCTGTCGGGTAACCTCCCGATACAACCACGATTTTTTTCCGATCGAAACCACACACACATGTACTCACACGAAGGTGAGCCCAGAGGATACAACATTCCACAAATTTTACAACACAGGTTCACCACAAATTATTATTACAACGGAGTTCAACTTCTTAAAACAAGGTACTTCAGAGTTCAAAATAAATGTGTTCTTCAGAGTTCAAAGGAGCGGAAAAGATAACGACAACTACTCGACGATACAGGATATCTCAATGAAGCCCGTACGAGACATCACTCGGCATTATCACCGTTGGCCGGGGGTGTATCCCATTCCACCAACCAACCAGGAGGAAGGGTACAAGGCCAAGTCAAACTAGCAATCATATCCTCAAAAATTTCACCTGAAAACAAGCCACAAGCAAGGCTGAGTATACTAATACTCAGCAAGGCTTACCCGACTAGTGGAATATACTTAGCCGACTTCTATAAATGCATGGCTTTCGGCTTGAGGGGTTTGTTTTGCCGAAAAGCATATATAAGTAGGTCCTTACTTTTAGATTTTAGCGCCAAGTTCTAGCTTTCTTTAACAATTCTAGGTAAGCAACTATCCAATATCATACATGGTGGAAGAATTATTTTGCATCCAACAAGATTAATCATCATCATTGTTCCTCTTCTTACTCTATGTGGTAAAAGGGTCAAGCAGTCTCAATAACCGCGAGAAACGGACGATTCGAATTGAATTTCTTAACCTTGCAAGGGAAACCTAAACACACGTCACGTGGTTACTCCCAGAGTCACACGTGCAACTTTTCCCCTTTCTTCCTAGGTTGTGGATCAGGGCCACCATCCGAGACTACAGAGCCCGGCTCTGTACCCACCATGTGCGCGCATGGAACCAAAGTTGAGATGGTGGGATGTTGTCCACTTGCCGGTCCGATTAGGTACTTAAGCTTACCGATTGCCATATTCTCGACATGTGGTTAGTACGTTCAAACGCTTAACCACCACTACCACACACTGCGGCCTTAGCATTTTTCACTAAACAGACGAAGCCTCAATCATCAACATAAACATCGTACCATAGCCCCATCCGTCGACCTTATGATTGCAGTATGTAGTAAACATTCAACTCATATATTCTCGCGAGTGACAGGAAATCACTCGACTTTTACCGGAGTCCTATTAGCATAGCATTCTATCGATCCTTACCCCTAGGGTTCAAAGCATGGGTACCTAGGATCATGCAACTAAGTTTTTATTCAACTCCTACAAACTTAATGCACAAGTAAAGCAGAGTAATAAATTGCATAAGTTTAGAAAAATAGGGTTCATGCTCTGGGCTTGCCTTCTTGGGTAAAGCTAGCTTGGGGCTCATCCGAACTTGGGGTCAGGTCTTCGAAAGCCTTAGTTAGATTTACTTGAGCTTCACGCTGCTCACTCTCGGACGCGGGTACCAGCTCGTACGTTCCGTCGGCGAGAGTAGTCGATTCTATATGAATGCACAAGTGTAAGTTATAGTGATGGTAATGACGATTATTTTCCTTCACAGATGGTGGCCTTGATCCACAACCCAGGAAGAAAGGGAAAAAGGTTCACGTGTGACTCTGGGAGTAACCACATGATGTGTGTTTAGGTTTCCCTTGCAAGGTTAAGAAATTCGATTCGAATCGTCCGTTTCTCGCGGTTGTTGAGACTGCTTGACCCTTTTACCACATAGAGTAAGAAGAGGAACAATGATGATGATTAATCTTGTTGGATGCAAATTAATTCTTCCACCATGTATGATATTGGATAGTTGCTTACCTAGAATGGTTAAAGAAAGCTAGAACTTGGAGCTGAAATTTGAAAGTAAGGACCTACTTATATATGCTTTTCGGCAAAACAAACCCCTCAAGCCAAAAGCATTGCATGTCTAGGAGTCGGCTAAGTATATTCCACTAGTCGGGTAAGCCTTGCTGAGTATTAGTATACTCAGCCTTGTTTGTGGCTTGTTTTCTGGTGAAATTTTCGAGGATATGATCGCTAGTTTGGCTTGGCCTTGTACCCTTCCTCCTAGTTGGTCGGTGGAATGGGATACGCCCCCGGCCAACGGTGATAATGCCGAGTGATGTCTCGTCCGGGCTTCATCGAGACATCGTGTGTCGTCGAGTAGTTATCGTTATTTCTCCACTACATTGAACTCTGAAGAACTCAATTATTTTGAACTCTGAAGTACCTTGTTTTGCGAATCCGAACTCAGTTGTAATAATAATTTATGATGAACCCTGTGGTGTAAAATTTGTGGAATGTTATATCCTCTGGGCTCACCTTCGTGTGAGTACATGTATGTGTGGTTTCGATCGGCAAAAACCGTGGTTGTATCGGGAGGTTACCCGACAGACCAGTGGATTACTCCGTTTGAAGTGCGAGTTAGCCCTGATTGCCCTTATGGTGATGGTTAGCGCGCTTGAGCTGGATTAATTCTGGTGGTTCTGCCACAGGTATGTCTGATTCTTCAGCAGGTCCAGTGCCTCCCATTCATAGTCGTTCCGCGGCACGAGGTGTTCAACAGAGGTGAGCACAAGGATACGACCCTGAACGCGGCTCCTCGGCACTGCAGAGGATGCGTCCTCTTGGGAGTCAGTATCCCGGTGACTTGAGTCAACCGACATATTATCCCTGGAGGATGCGGACCTGCGCGAGCGCCGAGAGCTGGAAGGGATGAGCTTCTTGAGCTTGTTCTTCATGGCCGTCCACATATTGCCTGCAAAAGGTTAGCGCACACAAAGAAAATACCCAAAGGACTAAACAAAAGGGTTAGTCGTTAGTCATCCTTGTGGGGGATTATCCTCCACAAATGTTCTCGTTCAAGCGCCAAGAGATCTATTCAAACGAAAAGGGAAATATTTTTTTGGTATTTTTCTGTGGCTAAAGCAAAGGTTTAGCACTAATTTTATTTTGTTTTTGGTGGGTGCAGCACTTAAGCTCCCTACTTAATTAGCCCAAGGGCTAAACTAACTAAAGATGCTTAGAGAGGGAGAAGGAATTTCGAGCTCGGGAAAGGGCAGAAGGACCTAAGCTTCTGGTGCACCGAGGAACGTCGGGGTGCTTGGCTTTTATAGCCACGTGGCAGAGACAGGCCGGCCGGCCTGGGCCATGCCGGCCGGCTCCATGAGTGGCGCTGCGAGCTCAAATTTACCAGCCTATGCGTAGATTGTAAGGTGGTGGTGGCCTCCGACCATGCTGATGGGACTGCAACGGTAAAAGAGACGCCGGCCAGCCTGGATGAGGCCAAACGGCCTAGCACTGTGCTCCCTCGTGCTCGTCCTTCATGTGCACGCTGCCCTCTGACCATGCTCCACTAATGCTGCTACATTTCATCGAGTTTCTGCACGATGGGACGTGATCGGTGCAAGGAGGAGCCAACCATCCACCTTGGGCATAATTGGCCCTCCACATGCACGATGATGGCTGCAAAGCACCATCATCCCTGCCCCTACATGTTAGTAGAGTGGCCACGAGCTGCACCTTGACTAGGGGGTGACATGTGGGGTCGGCCGGCCTAGGTGGGGCCGGCCAGCCTGCACTCTGGCCGGAGTTTTCTGAATATTTTTATGCGGTGCAAAATAAAACTACAGTTCAAAAAATAATGTTGCACTTTGCGAAAATTTTAACATGCCATGATTGAAATGAAAATTGGATGAATTAAACTATCTGTTGACATCAGATTTTGACACGTGTTGAATCAGCGTCAGGAAAGGAAGAGATTGGCTGATGCGGCAGATTTAAAGGCTACAGTTGGGAATCGGCCGATTGACGCTACAGTTAGGAATCGGCCCATTGGCGCCGCAGTGTTTCGTGCGATTGGCGAATGGAGTTGGTAGGGGTCGGCCGACTAAAAGACTAGGGCGTTTTGGCCAATGTGGGCTTGCGCCAGCAGATTAGGGATGAAGCCAATGGAATCCCAATAGAGGATTCCAGTCAAAGATGACTTGACGTTGGTCAAAGAATGACGCTGACTCGATCGAAGAGCAGTGGAAGGAGTCCGGATTGGACTAGGAGATGGCGGCAGAAGATTCTGCGGGAGCCCGTTTCCTTTAGGAAAGTCCTATAGATATAGTAGTTATTTTATTTATTTAAATCAAGTTTGTAACGGATCGTAATAGATCAGGAGTCTTAGTCCTAGGGTATAAATAGGAGCAGTCAGGGTTTTGTAACATATACACATCAATCAATACAAACAATCTACTTTTTTCATCGTACTTTCAAGTCGGCGACTTCGCCAATACTTCTTTTTTCTTTCACGAGTTCGTACGGATCGACAAGATCTCCGGCCAATTGGTAGGATCCGTTTATCGAATAACATCTAAGCTTTAACTTCGGGCGCATCGCTGTTGTTTCGTTTAGATTTATTCACCAGTTATCGATATTTACTAGAATTATAGGTTTTACCTATTGTTCTAGTTTTATCACCAGTTATCCAGTTTGAGATCGAACTGTCGGCTTTATCATTTTTTTTCCTTGTTTATCATCATATAGCCGATTAGATCTATTTCAAGTGTTGCATCGGTGGCGGTTGTTTAAGTTACTCTAGTAGTTTCTCTGCAATCGCTACGTGATTATCGGCTGATCCATAGCCGGCCATCTTCATAGCAAATCGGCCGATTCGCCGATACGCTTTTCGGGATAGATCGGAACTTTAGCCGAACAACACCCCGGAATTTAATACGTTTCTTTACTTGTCAATCAACAGGTCAGATTGACTGGCACACTGCGTGAATCGCACCAGGGCGATCACACGAACAGGAGTTAAGCAGATTCTCCCGGGTCGTGTGTCTGACGCTGAAGGTCATCGGCCGATTCCCGGCCGATTTTTAGTGCCAACACACTTTTGGCACGCCCGGTGGGACCACCTTAATATCCAACATGTCAAAGACCACCAAAATCTCTGAAAACAACATCATTGAGGTTACGGAGGAAGATCTCAAGGATGACTAGAAAGAAGAACTGGCAAGACACCTAGAAGACTACAAGAAGGTATATCTGCAATCTTTCAGTCGTACCAGAAGTGGGGAGACCATCAAGAAAGCTCCTCTTCCAATTCCCTGCCAGATTACCATCGCTGAGGACTCAGGCAAGATGTCCGACATGATTCAACAATCCGTTTATCAGGCTTTTATTGACCAATCCTTAGTAATGACCAACACGGTGTACAATGTCGTCATCAGTTCTCTGGTCAGCGGAGTAGCTCAGGGATATCAGGGGCCAGCATACGCCCCACCTATTGTAGCTCCAGTCAGAAGCTTACCAGGCACGTCTCACTCGGCTCCTCAGCCGATATCGACACAACACGGGGGATACAACACTTCATTGCCTTCAATGCCTCCAGAATATAATGGTGCGCCATGCTTTCGGTCACAAGCGCCGCCTCAGCCTGCCTAGATTTCTTCCGTGCAATCACTGCCCTCAAACTCAGTACTTTGGAGGGCACCAACAACGGCGACTGTTCCGGACCAATCAACCGGTCATGGGAGCTCTCCGATCCAGGCACCGTTCCATTTGGCTATCCGGCCGACGCCCCCCAGTTTCAACCTGCCACATCAGAAATTGGCAGGGGGGCAGATGCTGCGGAAACACTCAGAAGCGCGGCGCCGATGATGCTGTACGATGGGACGGCAGATTCGTTACGCCACTAGCTGTCAACCGCCCAACCAGCCACGCTCCAGCAAAATCCGCCACACGCTTCGATCCATCACCCGGCCATCCCAACGCTGATCCATCAACATGTGCTGATCCCCCAACCAGTTGTTCCTCAGTAGCAAGTGGATTGGACAACAAGGATAGCGGAGGTGATTCAGGACCAATTCGGGTTAAAACCGAAGGTACAAACCTATACGTACAAAACGCCATACCCACCTGCCTACGATCTACTGCCGTTTCCCCATCGGTACAAAGTTCCTGACTTCACCAAGTTTTCGGGGCTGGATGATACCTCAAATGTGGAGCACGTAAATAGATTCATCATCCAGTGCGGGGAGGTCGCCACACAAGATGCTCTGCGGGTGCGTCTGTTCTCGTCGTCTCTATCTGGGTCGGCCTTCCAGTGGTTCACTACCCTACCACCCAACTCCATCGTTACTTGGGCCGATCTGGAAAAGCAATTCCATAAGTACTTCTACGCGAGAGTCCACGAGATGAAGCTTTCAGATCTGACCAGCCTTAGGCAGAGGAGCGACAAACCAGTAACCAATTACGTACAGAGGTTCAGAGAGGTCAGAAACAAATGCTATACCCTATCCCTGACCGACGCTCAGCTGGTCGATATCACCTTCCAAGGTCTCCTGCCACACATCAAGGAGAGGTACGCCTCAAAAGAGTTTGAAAGTTTAAGTCAGATCGTTCACCGATTGGCCGGACAAGAAGTACGTCCGTTTGATCAGCGGAGGAATTTCCAGAAAAAGGTGGCATATTTAGAAGGATCTGAATCTGAAGAGGAAGAGGAAATCAGCGTAGCAGAATGGGTCAAAGGGAAGAAGCCGATATCGTGTCCTTTCGAGAAGAAAGAACCAGAGGCGTTCGGCTTTGACACGTCAAAGGCCAATAAAATCTTCGACTTACTTCTCTAAGAGGGGCAGATCAAGCTCTCACCATACCACACAATTCCGTCGGCCGACCAGCTCAAGAAGATGAAATATTGCAAGTGGCACAATGCCACGTCTCACGACACAAATGAGTGCAAAATCTTCCGTCAGCAGATACAGTCGGCCATTGAGCAAGGCAGACTCAAATTCGAAGTCCTGGCGAAGCCAGCAAAGCCGATGAAAATTGATCAGCATCCTTTCCCTGCTAACATGGTTGATATGGGAAAAAACTCGCTTCAAACCAAGGTGCTGACGTCGGAATCGGCTAAAAGAAGCGGCACCATGGACCCCGGAAAGCAGGTTACGATGGACGATGTCAAAGGGAAAAGATGGGTTGAAGATGAGGGCGAAGGATCAGAACGATCGCGTAGACCCGTCACCTCCCAATTCTTACTCAACAAATATCAGCGGCAGCAGGAAAGATCGAGACACCACGAAGAGATGATACGCCGACACGAAGATCATTGGCGATGCCCGTTCTTCATCCATTGCTGGGAAAATGACCTCAGATTACCATCAGCTGATAATTGCCCTGAGTGCAGCGGACCAAATTGCAACAATCACCCACTCAAAAGATCGCACTCCAGAGACAGAGGATCAGAGCCGATCAGCAGAAACTGGCGCGAACAAGAGGGTCGGCGCCTTTCAGTGCATAATCGGCTGGGGGGCAGAGCTAACCGGTATGACCGGCCAAGGGGCAGGATCAACCAGTAGAAGCGACTGGAGGGCAGAACCAGCGTACACGATCGGCTAGAAGAAATGGCCGACACTAGGGTGTCAAATGAGAACCCTCTAGGAAGGGAACCAGACTGGGAGCACGCCAAACCACCAGCCAAACCAGTGAACCCCAGGTGATGCCGTGATGGACTGTCCAAATCTCAAAAATGAAGGATCCAACGTTTGCGCCAATGGGAACAACAAGAGGAAGAGCAGAGGCAGGTGGTGGATAAGAAAAATGACAGGTCTCGAGTCTGGCGCCCCAAAAGAAACAACAACGAGGAGGGCGATAATCAAGAATCGGCAGCTGACGTCAACATGGTGTTCATCTTGCTGATGGAATTCATAGCGCCTGCTGATCAAGACAATGTAACAAGGATGGAGGAGCAGACGGCGCAATTGGTTCTGGAGCCAATGACAGCCACTTTTGAGAAACTGGAAGACGAAAAACGACAACATCTCAAGGCTCTATTCCTCAAAGGACACGTTAACGGATGACCTGTTACCAGGCTACTAGTGGACGGGGGCGCTGCAGTCGATATCATGCCATATGCCATGTTCCAGAAATTGGGCAAAAGCGACGAAGACCTGACCAAGACGGACACGATGCTCAAAGACTTCGAAGGCAACGTGTCTCCTGCCCGCGGAGCGCTCTGCGTCGACCTCACCATCGGCAGTAAGACCCTTCCCACTACCTTCTTTATTATTAATGGTAAGGGGTCCTACAACATGTTGCTCAGTCGTGATTGGATACACGCGAATTGCTGCGTCCCGTCTACAATGCACCAATGCCTCGTACAGTGGGTCGGCGACAGTACAGAGATAGTCACCGCCGATTCCACCTATAGTGTCGCGGCGGCCGATACACAGCAGTGGAGCTGTGAACATGTCAAGTGTATATCTGGAAGAACTTGGGACACTGATTTCCTGAAAGTGTCCGATTTCGACCTACAGCCGATCCAAGCAGTCGGCTCTGAAGATTCAGACTAGATGGATCAGTTCGTCCGAGAAGACGGGAAGCTTGGACACGGATTTACGTCGGCCGATTCGTTGGAGATGATGGATTTAGGAGATGGTAGCAGGCCAAGGCCGACGTATATTAGTGCAAGCTTGGATCCCGACTACAAATGTAGATTGATAAGTTTATTAAAAGAATTCAAAGATTGCTTTGCTTGGGAATACCATGAGATGCCTGGTCTAGACCGTTCCATTGTCGAACACCGGTTGCCTATAAAACCAGGTTATCGGCCATATCAGCAGCCTGCACAATGATGCAACCCTAAAATTCTACCTGATATAAAGGCCGAGATTACAAGATTGATTGAAGCAAGACTTATTCGGCAGTGCCATTACACCGAATGGATTTCTAATATTGTACCCATATACAAGAAAAACGGAAAGTTGCGCGTATGCATCGACTTCAGGAACCTAAATCAGGCTACACCGATTGACGGGTATCCAATGCCGACAGCCGACTTTTTGATAGATGCTACCGCAGGACATAAAGTCATCAGTTTCATGGACGGTAATGATGGGTACAATCAAATATTAATGGCCGAAGAAGATATTTCAAAAATAGCTTTCAGGTGTCTGGGTCACCTCGGTTTATTCGAGTGGGTGGTAATGACCTTTGGATTAAAGAACGCCGGCGCTACATACCAACGGGCTATGAATTATATCTTTCACAAGCTTATTGGTGTATTGGTGGAAATCTACATCGACGATGTTGTGGTCAAGTCAAAGGTCATCAGGAACATCTGGCCGATTTGCAAGAGGTGTTGGAGTGCACAAGGAAGCATGAGTTGAAAATGAACCCGAACAAGTGTGCATTCGGTGTGTCGGCCGGGCAATTCTTAGGGTTCATGGTCCATGAGCACGGAATAGAAGTCAACAGGAAGACCATAGCTGCCATCAATAAGGTTGTAGCCCCGCAGAATAAAACTGAACTGCAGTCCCTAATCGGCAAGGTCAACTTTATAAGAAGATTCATATCCAACTTGTCCGGGCGTATTCAAGCTTTCACTCGTTTGTTGAAATTGAAGCTCGATCAGGAATTCGTGTGGGGAGAAGAACAACGCAAAGCGTTAGAAGACATCAAGCAATATCTAATTTCACCATCTGTATTAGTCCCGCCACAGGCTGACAAGCCGTTCAAGCTATACTTACCGGCCGACGAGCGGGTTATCGGATCGACGCTGGCGCAGGAGTTCGAAGGAAAAGAACGGGTGGTATATTATGTCAGTAGAAGACTCCTGGACGCCGAAACGAGATATTCCCCGGTGGAACGGCTGTGCCTGTGTTTATATTTCTCGTGTACCAAGCTCAGGCACTATTTGTTATCGGCAGAGTGCATAATCGTATGCAAGGATGACGTGGTGAAATACATGCTATCACTGCCAATTTTGAAAGGACGGATTGGAAAGTGGATCCTGGCTCTGTCAGAGTTCGACCTAAGGTACGAATCGGCCAAAGCTGTCAAGGGTCAAGTTATGGCCGATTTCGTGGCTCAGCATTGTGGACCGGAAATCAATGTCGTTGAACCAGTTCCATGGACTCTGTACTTCGATGGTTCCTCGTGTGGAGCCGGATCGGGAATCGGCATCGTTCTCATATCGCCTCGGGGGGCAAGCTATGATTTCCGCGACCAACAACCAGGCGGAATACCGAGCCGTCCTAAAAGGTATCCAATTGTTAAGAGAAATCAAAGCCGATGCGGTGGAAATTTTTGGAGATTCCATGCTCATTGTGGATCAATTGACGGGGATATCTGAGTGCAAATATGATATCTTAAGGATTTACTATGAAGATTGCCTCCAACTGTTAAAGGAATTCAAGTCTGCGGTTATTGAGCACATTCCCAGAAATTACAATGAAGAGGCCAATAGACCTGCCCAACACGCATCCGGGTATCGGCCGATTCAAGGGGCCATGATTCTGGAACTTGCGGCCGACGATTGGCGAAAGGAGATTGCCGATTACTTGAAAGATCCATCAAAGAAAGTGGATCGGCGAGTGCATTTTTAGGCCACGAAATATGTGCTTCTCGAAGATGATTTGTTTCACCGGACGATTGATGGGGTTCTTCTCAAATGCTTGGGAACGGAAGAGGCAAAGGTCCTGATGGGAGAAATCCACGAGGGCGTATGCGGAGCTCATCAATCGGCTCACAAGATGAAGTGGATGATCAGAAACAACAAGTATTATTGGCCGATGATTCTTGAAGATTGTTTTAAATATTATAAAGGTTGTCAAGACTGTCAGAAGTTTGGCAATATGCAGCGCGCACCAGCCTCGGCTATGAATCCGATAATCAAACCATGGCCGTTTAGAGGTTGGGGGATAGACCTCATCGGACAGATTTACCCTCCATCAAGCAAAGGGCACAAGTTTATATTAGTAGCCACTGATTATTTTACCAAATGGGTGGAGGTAGTTCCGTTAAAGACCGTGACATCAGCCTCTATGATCGATTTCGTGAAGAACCACATTGTTTATCGGTTCGGCATCTCTCAAACCATCACAACTGATCAAGGAACGATGTTCACCTCAGGGGAGTTCGAAGAATTCGCCACCGATATGGGGATTAAATTGTTGAATTCTTCTCCGTATTATGCTCAAGCCAACGGCCAGGCCGAATCATCCAATAAGGGGATAATCAAGTTGATCAAGAGGAAGATAGAGGAACGACCCAAGAAGTGGCACATGTCTTTAACCGAATCTCTATGGGCTTACAGGATGGCTTGCCACGGGGCCACTAAGATATCTCCTTATCATTTGGTATATGGTCACGAGGCAGTATTGCATTGGGAATTAAGGACGGGGTCAAGGCGCACATCGCTTCAAGATCAGTTGACGGCCGATGACTATTCCCTCCTCATGAAGGGAGAGCTCGACGATTTGGCGGGTCAGCGGTTAAGGGCCCTGATTAGTATCGAAGAAAACAAGAAAAGAGTGGCCAGGTGGTATGACAAGAGGGTCAAAGTTAAACAATTCTCCCAGGGAGATTTGGTATGGAAGTTGGTGCTGCCAATAGGGTCTAAGGATCCCAAATTTGGTAAATGGTCGCCCACTTGGGGAGGGCCGTATAAAATTGGCCGATGTGCTCCGGGAAATGCATATATACTAGAAACTATCGAAGGGGAAGAATTCACAAGAGCCTTAAACGGGAGATATCTGAAGAGGTACTATCCAAGTATATGGGTAGGTGCATAACTTACGATAGGATACATCAAGACAACGTGGCCAACTCCTATTGGCTCCTGTCTATATAGCCGATGCAAAGCTGACATCGCCTTAAGGATGAAGCATTCGATTTAGTCTGACCGATTCATTATTCGGTAAGAACATCAGGGTACATGGCCGACACGGTACAAGTCGCCCTTAGAACAAAAGTATCAACATATTTATTGACCATGCTTTTTCTTAATCTCCCTCTTGATCCAGCCTAATTCTATCAAGAAGCAGATGCTCTTTTCCTCCAGATCCTCCATGGCGACTTCAACCTCGACTTGACGAGGGAGTGGGTGGCTCCTGTCGAGAGGTGGTTGGGATGTCCCCGCCGCAGCATCTTCAAGGGCAACTGAGCGAGGGAGTGGATGACTCCTTTCAGGTGGCGGCCGCTTGGAGCAGTTAGCGTTTACATGGTCCCAGACCCTCTAGACGTCAGCAGGGACATGACTTTTGAGTTCTTTGAAATGAGCTTTGATCAGATCTATGTCCGTCTGCGACAATGGTTCGTTTGAATGCATGACTTCAATCGCTCGTTCCAGACTGGGACTAAGGCGTTTCAGCTAAAAGGAGAGCAGACAACCGCTCATTATTTTTCCTTGTTTATCATCATATAGACAATTAGATCTATTTCGAGTGTTGCATCTGTGGCCCTTGTTTAAGTTACTCTAGTAGTTTCTCTGCAATCGCTACGTGATTATCGGCTGATCCATAGCTGACCATCTTCATAGCAAATCGGCCGATTCGTCGATACGGTTTTCGGGACAGATCGGAACTTTAGCCGATCAACACCCCAGAATTTAATACGTTTCTTTCCTTGTCAATCAACAGGTCAGATTGACTGGCACGCCGCACGAATTGCACCAGGACGATCACCCGAACAGGAGTTAAGCAGATTCTCCCAGCTCTGATTCCCGGCCGATTTTTAGCGCCAACACTATCCTATATGCAAATGCTAGAATGGATAACTACCATGTACCTCATGGCGAGAGCTCGGGTTTTGAGTCCGGAGCGGGACTCTCCGTTCCTTGAGTATGGTTGTCATCACCTACTCGAGTTGCTGTCGGTGGCGACACTTTCTCACGCCACACTTTCTTCATGGGCGTGGCTGATTCGACCTCTTTCATCTCTGAATCTTGAAATTTCTTAGGTTGGATTCATCACTTCGCATTTCTTTGGTTGTGCACCTTGATTTCCTTCTCTTGAATTCGTATGTTTTCTACGAGTTCGATGAGGCTTTCAATGGCAGGAATAGCTAGATCCTCCGGTTTCTTCTTGGATCTTTTCTTGGGCTCTTTTATCAAGCTTTTTCTTGGATTGTTGTTTCCGGTTGACTGTCTTGACTTGGGAACATTGTTATACCTTCGGCCTGATGGAGAACTTCTCTTTCTGCCCATTGATGTTGAGCTGGATTTCTCCGGCTCCCACATCGATATGTGCATTTGTTGTGCTCAAGAACGGCCTCCCTCGGATGAGAGGGGTCTTGGTGTCAACTTCCATGTCTCGGACAACGAAGTCTACGGGGATGAAAAAGTTCCGTATTTTCACCGGAATATTTTCGGCCATCCCCGCGGGGTAGCGAACTGATTGGTGCGCTAGCTGCAAACACTTGGCAGTAGGAGCAAGCGCATGATGATTAAGTTTGTCATAGACTACCTTAGGCATGACGCTGATACTTTCCCCCAAGTCGCAGAGTGCGTGCTTGAAGTATTGAGTCCCGATTGAGCATGTGATAGTGGGACATCCTGGGTCTTTCTTTTTCTCCGGGAGAGGATCGAGTATAGCTGTGCTACACTCTTCTGTGAGCTGTACTACCTCGGTGGTCAGCAGGTTCTTCTTGTTTCCAAGAATATCCTTGATATATTTGGCATACGTAGGTACCTGCATTGCATCAAGCAGTGGTATATTGACATACAACTTCTTGATTACCTCAACGAACTTGCCGAATTGTTCGTCGGCCACCGGCCTCCTTCTCTGTTCCGAAAACGGTAAGACGGTTGTGTCGCAGTATTCTCGAGGAGCCCTTGGGGCTTCCTCAGCTTCTCCGTGGGTAGCAGAGGTGTTTCCGTGAGCCTCCTCCTGCACCTTGTCTTCAGCAATGGTATCCCTAGCGGTTAGTATCCTGTTGTCTTCAGCAATGAGTTTCTATCATTTTGTTAAAGCTCAACTGGTTTTTAATAACAGAGTTGAAAACCTCTAGTTGTGCGGCTAGAGTCTCAAAAATTTTATCACTAGTTTGAAATTTCTTGCTAATGTTATCATTAATTTGTTTCTGGCCATAAACTAGTCTTTTAAAGAAGGCTGAAAATTGTTATTAAAATTGTTACCTTGTTGTTGACCGAAGGGGAGGTTGGGCTTGGAGTTCCACCCTTGCTGTTGAGGATGATATCCCAAATTGTTGGAAAAGTTGTTCCCAATGAAATTCGCATCCTCCTTTGTTAGTGGACAGTTGTTGCCCGAATGCCCAGTGTTGCCACATGTTTCACATGTGATCCTCGAGTCCATGATCTGATTGACCTCTTGGTTTGGAGATTCTAGCTTCTTCATGAGGAGATCCATCTTGGCCGCCAGCATATCTACACCGTCAATCTGGTGTACTCCTTTCGGGCGAGCTGGTTGCCTATCTCCCTTCCAACTTTTGTTGGAGGCGATCTTGTCTATGAGCGTCTTGGCCCATGCCACATCCAGAGAGAGGAATGCTTCTTCTGCTACTGCATCCATGTGGTTTTGCACTCTCTGACCCAAGCCATGGAAGAAGTTCTGAATAATCAGCCACTCTTCCATGCCATGGTGTGGACATGCTGCTATGTAATCCTGGAGTCTTTCCCAAGCTTCCGGGATGGTTTGGAGCAAGTAGTGAAGTCTGCCTTGTTGGTGTAGAACCACGTCTTTGCTTTGCCCAGCAAAGAGAAAGGGAACGGATGAAGGCGAACGTTATCCAATGTAGTGCCTTTGGGGTTGATTGTGCTACTCACTTCCATGAAGTTCTAGAGGTGAGTGTTGGCATCTTTGGTTGCCTTTCCACAGAAAGGGCTAGCTTGGACCATGTTCACAAGTCCAGTTTTCAGCTTGAAGCCATCAGTGCCTTGGGTACTGTCCAAACCAGTAGGGATGTGACTGCTGGATGGGGCCGAGTATTGATGGAGTGTCTTCTAAGCCATGGTGAAGACAGACGTTGACGAACTCCCTCCTAAGGTTAGCCTTTTCTGAGGTGGTACAATTCTCTGCCAAACAACACGCCCAATTCTTTCTGGACTCGGATTGAGGTTGCTTGGTAATTTGAAACCGGTCATGCACTGCTCTGCATATATCAAAAGGACAAAGAGAGCAATGGTAAGCCCGCTCAAGCTAGCGGTGAATTAAAACAGCAAAATTTACCAAATGATTCAATTATATCTATAGCACCAAATTGCTTCCCCGGCAATGGCACCAGAAATGCTTGTTCGTGTTTCTTATGCCCAATAGAATAGAGATTCCACAAGCACACATAATACACCACTATAGCACTTCTCCTTGGAGTATTCCAGAGTATCGAATTTCCACGGGGAAGCGTTATAATCTAAAGAGTATCAATTGAATGGACGGTAAACTTTACTGAGGATAAATCACCAGCTAGCTAGCAGGGGTAAGCCAGATAAATAGATAGGATAAATGGCTAGGCAATGACCGAGTGACACATAGGAGACTCTACCTTAGAGCGATAAGTAGCTGGGAGGACAACGAGCAAGAAAGACTCCTAACACACTTCTAAACTAACAAGCTAGCCCCTCAAACCTAAACTTGAACTAACCTAGTTGTCAGGAGAACATAGCTTACTTCGGCTGCTGGGGCGGAAGGACCACAAACAGAGGGTGAAATGGGGGGGGGGGTCCAACTCGGCCAACGATCTACTGCTATGAAAACACCCGAACGTGGTGGACTACAAGGGACGGACAGGTATGTCACCACCTGCCGCCTACCACATCAGTTCCGTGGGGTGGAACACACTTTCTTGCTAACACTAAGCTAGACACCATGTCTGCACTCGGTGTTAGGATTTCCCCTGAGACCTTCAAGAGAAATCCCCCTCAACCTAGGGAACTAACTTGAGCCCCCTAGTCCAGGCAAGAAAACCCACAAGATAAAGTCCTGACAAACTAAGACTAGAACAAAGTCTAAGCTGCAACTTGACTTCAGTAAACTCCTGCTTTCATGTTTCTTCCTTCAACAGGATGCGCCTCTAGGCGCACCCATTGGGTGTAGCCTCCGAGCCTCGGAAGGTTTCGCAGAACCGTTTTGAGGGTCAAAAAAGGAAACAACCTCTTAAGCCCTACACTTTGAAATTTCTTCCGACGCCCAGCCCTCAGTCAAAGTAGCCAACAAAGTCACCACGACATGCCGAGTAAAATAGCGGCGCCCAGCCCCCTGAGCAGGGTCGTTGGCAGAGTCACGGAGACACGCCGAGTCAAATAGCGGCGCCTAGCCCCCGAGCAGGGTCGCTGGCGGAGTCACGGAGACACGCCAAGTCAAGTAGCGGCGCCCGGTATGGAAAGGAATATTCCAATCCAATGGTCAGATCGAATCCGATTTGAAAATCCTGGGATCTGCTCCGATCTTTAATCAACTGTACAGCCTATCCCCGGGGGCCGTTTTTCCTTTACTGCCACTATCAAATCCTTTGGTACTGTTCCCCCCTCTGCCTCGGGGAAAGGAAAGGACGCTCCTGATGCCTATTCAAAATTTGAAAGAGGGGAAGAGCTGAACGGCCCGTTAGGGTTTCAACTGATATAAAAATGATTGGCTCGGCGTAGCCTTATCCGTTTGCGCCCTTTCATCTCTACTACCACCGAGCCTTCTAGATCTCTCCAGCCCCCTCCCGAGCACTCGCCTCCCAAGTGACTCGCCACCCCCTTCTCCCGCCGCCACTCGCATCGAGCAGAAATGGCCGGCGAGGTCCCTGCCGCAACTGCTGCCACTGCCGGCGCGTCGCCAGCATCGGAGCTGGTCTGGTCCCCGAGCACCATGATGGATGCCAACATAGAGGCACTCGTGGCGCAGAGCTTGCTGCTGGAGGAAGAGATTTTCGGGTGGCAAAGCTGCACCGGGGAGGCGCTCCCTTCGGAGGACCGGACGAAGATGGTCGTCTTCCAGTCCTTATACGAGAAGGGGTTCGGTCTGCCGTCGAGGGCATTTTTCCGGGGACTGCTTCACTACTACGGGGTTGAGGCGATGCACTTCAAGCCCAACTCCATTGCGCCGATTGCGACCTTCATCCATCTGGGCGAGGGGTTCCTGGGGATTGCACCACTTATACCTGTGGAGGGCCCTGTATCATCTGCGGGCATATCCGAACCAGGATACGCAGGATGTAGTTGGCGGCGCCACCTTCTCGCTCCTCCAGGGCAGGAAATACCCGGAGGCCACCTTCCAGGACAGCAACAAGAGGTGGGCCGAGGAGTGGTTTGTGGTCGCGAACCCTGCTCCCGGCTGTCCACTCCACACTGGCTTCCCGCCGGTCCTGAACACAAGGTGGGAGGAGAAGCCCACCGAGGAGGAGATGGTGGAGGTGGAGGTGTTGCTGGCTGAGCTACAAAAGCTCAAGGCCGAGAAGCTGACCGGCGCCACAATGGCGCTGTCGTTCCTGAAGCGGCTGACCCAGCCGATCCAGGAGCGGGTCCACCCTGGGTACGAGTACTCAGGTCGTGAGGACCCAACTCGCATGTAGAACCACAAGGTCTCGCGTGGCGAGGCTCACCGGCGGGTCACGCTCATCGTGAGTGGGGAGGTCCGCGACAAGGGCTGCCCAAAGGCATATTGCCTAAAGCGGCCCACCACAGAGGTACGCATTCTCCTTGTAGAGTTGTTTTGTTTTTTGATGAGTGGTTTTGATCTGAGTAGTTTTTCACCGAGTCGCTTTGCCATCGATGTCACCCGTTGGGTTGTAACACCACTTGGCTTCTTGCAGGAGAAAATTGTGTTGTTCTAGTGCCCTGCGCCTCTGCCGGAGGGGCAGCAGGGCAAGGCTGTTGATCCGCCCATCAGGTTCCTCCATTGGGAGTTTCTCGTTTGACTCCTCCATTGGGAGTGAGTCGGACATCTTTGTCGAACTATCAGGACCTGCGACTGGTGCCGGCTCCACCATGAAAAAGCAGCGTGCCACCCGCAAGGTGGCCACGTCGAAGGCCCGGCGGGGCAGAGTGGCGCCGCGGGGTTGGAGCTTGACCCCTCCGGGTGCGAGCAGGGGGGAGGCGGAGGCCGCAGCAGAGAAGACCGGCCTCACCACCCCCAAGCCGGAGGAGGAGGAGCAGGGGGGGGCAGCAAGGTCGCCCACCTGGGTGGCGCAGTCGCTGTCCTTCGCCGTGCCGCTGAAGCCGAGCGTCAGCGTGCGATGTACTAATAGGTAAGTTTCCAGCATCTTGCACCTCTTGATTTGGCTCCTTTTCGTGTTTGATTCTGATTCTGAGTCAATGAGTGGGCTTGTAGGAGGGTGTCGCTTAGCGGCGCTAAGCGCAAGGCAGAGGAGTCCACCCATGAGGCCAGTTCGGCTGAGGTGGCCAAGGGGAAGGTGTCCCCAGTGGAGCGGCCGCTGGCTCGCCCTCGACCGATCGAGGTAGTGGCTACCAAGGCCAAGGAGGAGGTGATGATGGCGGAACCGCTGCAGGGGGTCAACATCGTGCCGCTGGAGGTCACGCCGGGGGACGGGGACACGGCAAGGGACGTTGAGGACCCTGCTGACCCGAACGTAGCGCCCAAGATCATCACCCCCACCCTCCCTACTATCCAGGAGCCGCTTGTTGGTATTTCTTAACATTCACAAAATAATCCGCAAGTGCACGGAGATACTGCGGTAGCACTTCACCAGTGAGTATTCAAGGGTATCGTATTTCCATGAGGAACGGAGGTACTAGCCTTCTAACTGGTTCATCCAAGGACAAACAAGAGGTAAGTTGGCAAGCATAGAGAGGATTCCTATGGCTTCAGAGTTCTGGTAAAGAGGTTCAACCTCTACTAGCTTACTTCGGGCACCGGCTTACTCCTGGTCTGCCAAGAGTATCCGGCTATTAGCTCTACGTCCAACCCCAACGTGGGGGACTACAAAGGGACGGACAGGGCTATCACCACCTGCCGCCTACCCCGACAGACCGTAGGGAAGGGTAGCAAACAAAGGCGACTTCAAGCCTAGACACCACGTCTACACTATCAATGGCTACTTCTAAGCCCAGCCAGACTCCGTCTAAAGACTCAAGTCCATAGGCTAGAAGCAAACGTCCGAGGACGAACGATGAATCTGCAAGGAAGTAAAGAATAAAACTTACTTAACCAAGAAACTCACCACCATAAGAAATCACGAACACTTACTTAAGAGGTACAAGTTGGACAACAGCGCCGACAGGCCGGCGCCCCTCCGAACTACCCCTCACTCTCTCCTCCTTAAATATCCCTCCAAGGGTGCATCCTTGATTGAACTTTCAAGGTGGAACCATCCGGGGCTGGGGTAGGCAGTTTGGTGGGAGTTTGCAGGCGAAAGATGGGCCTGTTTGGGCCCAGTATGTGGCAGAACCACCTGAATTAATCCGGCTCAAGTGTATTAACCATCACCATTAAGGCAATCTCGGTTAACCCTACACTTCAAACGAAGTAATCCACTGGTCTGTCGGGTATAACCTCCCGATACAACCACAGTAGAGCGGATCGAATGCCATACATACAAACGCTCATGCGATGATGAGCCCCGAGAATACCACATTCCAGCAAATATTACAACATTATCATAAGTAAAAAAAATTACAGACCAAGTTTTGAGTTTAGAAACCAAGTACTTCAATGATCATACTAAGAAGTTCTTCAGAGTTTAAGTTGCAGCGGAAAATAAAACAGCGAAAGCTACTTCGATGATAAGGATGTCTCGGTGAAGCCTGTACGAGAAATCACTCGGCATTATCTCCGTTGGACGGGGGCGTATCCCATTCCACCGACCAACCAGGGGGAAGAGTGCAGGGCCAAGTCAAGCTAGCAATTATATCTTCGAAAGTCTCACCTGAAAACGAGCCACAAGCAAGGCTGAGTATACTAATACTCAGCAAGACTTACCCGAGTAGTGGAATCTACTCCACCGACTCTAGATATGCAAGGCTTTTTGGCTCAGGGGTTTGTTTTGCCGAAAAGCATCTACAAGTGGGTCCTTACTTTCAACTTTTAGCTCAAGATTCTAGTTTCATTAACCATTCTAGATAAGCAGCTATCCAATAGCATACATGGTGAAGCATTAAATTTTCATCTAACCAGTTCATTCATCCTCATTGTTCCTCTTCTTACTCTGTGGGTAAAAATGGTTAAGCAGTCTCAATAGCCGTGAGAAACGGACGATTCGAATCGAATTTCTTAACCTTGCAAGGGAACCTAAACACACGTCACGTGGTTACTCCCTAGAGTCACACGTGCAACTTTTCCCCTTTCTTTCCGGGTCGTGGATCGGGGCTACCCTCCGAGAGTACAAGAGTCCCACGCCACGGTTCGCCACCGGGTCATGACCACTCTCTGCACTCGCCATATGCACATGGGACCGAAGTTCAAAGGGTAGGATGTCGTCCCCTTGCCGGGCCAATCAGGTACTTAAGCATACCGATTCCCATAATCTCGGCATGTGTTTAGTACGTTCAAAGACTTAACCATCACTACCACACACTGCGGCCTTAGCATTTTTCACTAGACAGACGGGCCTCAATTGTAAACATCGTACCATAGCCCGTCCGTTGTCCTTATGATTGCAGCGTGTAGTAAACATTCAACTCCTATTTTCTCGCGAGTGACAGGAAATCACTCGGCTTTTACCGGAGTCCTATTAGCACAGCATTCTATCGAACCTTACGTCTAGTTTTCAAGCATGGGTTCCTAACATCATGCAACTAAGTTTTCATCCGAGAGTAGTAAGTTGCATAATTTAGGAAAGGAAATGGGTTATGCTCCGGGGCTTGCCTTCGCAGTTAGCTTGGGGCTCTTCCGAACTAGGGCTCGGGCCTTCAAGAGCTTCAGTTAGATTTACTTGAGCTTCACGCTGCTCACTCTCGGACGCGGGCACCAGCTCGGAAGTTCCGTCGGCGAGAGTCGTCGATTCTACATGAATGCACAAGTTTAAGTAGTGGTGATGGTAAACGACACGATTTAAGTGTAATTACTACAGTGGATAGTTTCTGGTCATGAAATTTTGGATTTAGACACATAAGGGAAAGATGTGCTTACTGTAAAATTTTTAGACAATTTTATGTAACAGATTAATTATGAAAAATATATTACATAGTTGCTGTTAGATCCTTGTTCTTTTTGTACAGAACAAATGGTGCAAAAACTGAGTCTAAGATTTTTACAGGGCTTTCATTTATTCATGCAGGAGCTACCGTAATTTTTATAGGATTTATTATGCAGTTTTCAGAGCATAGAAAATAGGACATTACTTTCCTAGTTTTCACAGGACCCTACACAGAGTTTTTGTCCATCAAACGTTTTACACAGCAACCTCTACCACTGAGTATCTCCTAGTAAACATTTGAGAATTTTCCAAGCTAAGATACTATTTTCTTGATTTAATGTATGTTATTAGCACATAAATCAAATAATTAGGTTCCTGTGAGATATAAAGTCTCCCAATTTTTCTCTGGCATCTAGGTACCATAACACCAGTACAGAAAAAGTTTCATTAGGTGATTCATAACCTAACTGCAGGGATAAAAATATTTAGCCACTTATGGTATGAAACTAAGTTTAATAAACAGTGTAGCTAGAGATGGAATTTGGGCCTAATCATTTTACGCAGCCCCAATCATCAAGCAACTAACTCACTGTCCAAATTTTAGGGTAAGTACGGATTTACAACAGTGGGTACAAAATAAGTCCATTAAAGCTTTCATTTAATGTAGAGAAAAATATGTTGAGAATCTGAGAAACGTTTTGTAACAAAAGTTGTAGAGTTTATTCTAAGGATTCCAGAACAGTTGAGTTTGCATTTTTCTGAATTTTCTACGATTTTATATGAATTTTACAAGTTCACTGAATTTGAATCTAGATTTGAAACTTTCTTTTACAACTGGTTCCTTGAATCTTACGCACAGACCCTTATAAAGATTTAAATTCTTGCAATTGGGTCCTCGGGCGGCTCGGGTACGGGGGCCGGCCGAAATTCCGGCGAGGGGCTCGCCGGCGGCGAGGGGTGAGGGTCGGGGAAGGTTCAGGGGTGCGAGGGCTACCTCGTGGGGGTCTTTTTCGGGTGGGGGACGGCCGGGAATAGCTCGCCGGCGTTGTAGCAGAGGCGGCGGCGGCGCGGCACGCGTCGACGGCGGTGCTCCGGCGGGCTTGGGGCGGCCTGGCTGGTCAGCGAGCTTCAATGGCGCGTGGGGAAGCTGCTCAGGGGCTTGGCTTGGGCGGAGGAGGTCGGAGTCGAGCTGTCCACGGCGAGCAGGGGCGGCGGCGGTGGTGACAGCGCGGGCGGCGGCGCTCCGGTGGTCTTGGGCGGTGTTGGGCGGGTCGGCGAGCTTCAGGGGGATGATGTAGTGGTGGCTGACGCTTTAATTTGGGCAGGGGGCGGCTGTGGAGGGCTGTCCACGAGCGGGCGGCGCTCGGCGGCGGCAATGGCGGCGGCGAGGTACTCGGGCTGCGGTGGCTCGCGCGGGCGGCCGGGGCGTGGCTTTTATAGGGGCAGGAGGGGGTGTGGAGGTGCCTGGGCGACGCGCGGGGCGGAGGCACGGCACGGCGTGGCACTGGCCACGGCGGGCGGCAGCAGGGCGCCGGCGCGGCGGGCGACAGCAGGGTGCCGGCGCGGCGTGCGGCGGGCGGGCGCGGACGACTGGCGGCCGGAGATTTGGCGTGGGCGCGAGGAGATAGCGCGGCGCGTGGATTGGAGAAGGAGCTGCTGCAGCGGCTCGGGCGGAGGGCAGGCGCAGCGACGGGCGGGGCGCGGGAGTCGGGGCGGCACGGCGCGTCGCGGTGGTTGGGCGCGGCGGGCGGCGAGGCGGGGCGCGGCACGGCGTGCGCACGCGCGGACGCGCACTGGGCAGCGCGGCGGTGGGGAGGGGGCAAAGCCGTGCGTGGGGGAGAGGCGCAGCGGCCACTGGCCCGGCGCCTCGCGCCGGTCAGGCGTCGCCGGCCACCTGGCGGGCGGCTGGCGGCGGGGGGGGGGGGGGGGGGGGGGGGGAGACAGGGAGGTGCGAGGGCCTGAATGCAAGAATTTGAAAAGTTTTAGGGGGCTGGGTGCAAACAGGGCGTTTTCTCCTCTTTCTAATTTGAATTTCAAAAACTTTTGAACATGAAAGTTGTTCAGAATAAAAAGTTCTACAAGTTTGGTTTCAGGCAACATCTCATTTGGATTATGGTTTGAAAGTTAAATTTAAAAGTTCAAAAGTATCCAAATGTGCCCAAATTCAATTTGAATTTCAACTCAACTTGTTCTAATTCTTTTCACCCTTTTATTAGTTGGTTAAGCATAGGGTTAGGCCAATGACATTGATTTAGAAATATAAATTATTAGGGTTGCCACAGCCTTCCCCCCTTAACAAGAATCTCGCCCCGAGATTCGGTAAATCTTAGTGTGGACAGGGGTGCACATACCAGTGGTTGAGATAAGAAACCCAGGGAAATTTTGGTTCAGGTAGCTCTCGGTTTCCTAGGTGGCTTCTTCTTCCGTGCGATGATTCCATTGAACTATATACATTCTAATCACTTTCCTCCTGGTCTCTCTTTCTTTTTGATCCAAAATTTTAACTGGGTGTTCGACATACGAGAGGTCGGGTTCTAACGATATTTCTTGTTGTTCCACAATCTCGGTAGGGACTCGAATACACTTCTTGAGTTGAGATACGTGGAAGACATCATGGGTGGCCGCGAGCTGAGGGGGAAGTCATAATTTGTAGGCTACGGGTCCGCACCTCTCAATGATTTCGTAAGGACCAACATAACGGGGAGCTAGTTTGCCTTTGATTCCAAATCTTTGCACTCCCTTGGTTGGCGAAACTCAAAGATAGACATGATCGCCAACTTCGAACTTTAGGGGCTTTCTCCTTTTGTCAGAATAGCTCTTTTGTCGGGCTTGTGCGGCTTTAAGATTTGCTTGTATTACTTTTACTTTCTCCTCTTACTCGATTACCAGGTCGGGTCCAATTATTTTACGTTCTCCGGTTTGTGACCAGCTCAAAGGAGTTCGACACCTTCGTCCGTACAGGGCCTCAAACGGTGCCATTTTCAAACTCGTTTGATAGCTGTTGTTGTACGAGAACTCTGCTAGGGGTAGGCATTTGTCCCAATTCTTGTCATAGTGAATGACGCAAGCTCTCAGCATGTCTTCAAGAATTTGGTTTACTCTTTCCGTTTGTCCGTCAGTCTGAGGATGGTATGCTGAGCTGCGAATCAGTTTGGTACCAAGAGACGTTTGCAGTTGTTCCCAAAAGCGTGCTACAAACTGAGGACCACGATCGGAAATAATTGTCTTAGGTATTCCATGTAGGCAAACAATACGATCGAGGTAAATCTCGGCATATTTCTTGGTAGAATAGGTGGTGTGTACCGGAAGAAAATGTGCCGTCTTTGTGAGTCTATCCACGATAACCCATATGGAATCATGTTTCTGGGAAGTGTTTGGTAGTCCAACGATGAAGTCCATACTTATGTCTTCCCATTTCCAGGATGGTATAGGTAACGGCTGAAGTGTACCGGCTACTTTCAAGTGTCTAGCCTTTACTCTCTGGCACGTGTCGCATTCTGAGACATACGTAGCAATTTCTCTTTTCATTCTAGTCCACCAGAAGTTTTGCCTTAGGTCTTGAGACATTTTGCTACTGCCGGTGTGGATAGAGAATTTGGAAAGGTGTGCCTCATCGAGAATTTGCTTGAGGAGTTCACGATTCTTCGGAACGACTATACGACTTTCGAACCATAGGACTCCCTTATGGTCCTGGCGGAAACATTTATACTTCTCCTCACCTAGGGAGAGTTTTTGTTTGATGATCTTAATTCCTTCATCATGTAGTTGTGCCATGACGATTTGGTCGTGAAGAGTGGGCTCAACTGAGATGTGATCTAGGGTGCCTTGGGAAACCATTTCCATGTTAAGCTTCCTCATTTCGGCACACAATGTCTCATGGTAGGACTCCATGGTTAAGCAATGGCAATGGGACTTGCGGCTTAGTGCATCCGCGACTACATTAGCCTTGCCGGGGTGATAGTGCACTTCAAGGTCATAATCCTTGATTAATTCTAGCCATCTCCGTTGTGTCATATTCAGATCGGCTTGTGTGAAGATATACTTGAGACTCTTATGATCCGTGTAGATATTGCACTGTGTACCCATGAGATAGTGCCTCCATATTTTCAGAGCGTGAATGACAGCTGCAAGCTCAAGATCATGAGTGGGATAATTCTGCTCGTGGGGCTGAAGGGCTCGTGAGGCATATGCAATCGCTCGATTCTCTTGCATAAGCACACATCCTAGACCAGTACCCGATGCGTCACAATACACATCAAACGACTTGGTATTATCGGGTTGAGCTAACACAGGTGCAGTAGTCAGATGCTCTCTGAGAGTGTGGAAAGCTTCTTCACATTTCTCATTCCATACAAACTTTACTTCCTCCTTTAACAGTTCAGTCATGGGCTTAGCAATTCGAGAGAAATCCGGGATGAAGCGACGGTAGTAACCGGCTAAGCCGAGAAAACTGCGAATCTGATGAATAGAGGTAGGGGGTCTCCAATCCATCACCTCTTGTACCTTGCTGGGGTCAACAGCTATGCCTTCGCTGGAGATCATGTGACCTAAGAACTTTACAGTATCCAACCAGAATTCACACTTAGAAAACTTAGCATAGAGCTGATGGTCTCTGAGTCGCTGAAGAACAATCTGAAGGTGCTTGGCATGCTCTTCCTCGTCCTTGGAATAGATAAGGATGTCGTCGATGAACACCACGACGAATTTGTCAAGTTCGGGCATGAATACCGAATTCATGAGATACATGAAGTAGGCAGGGGCATTTGTGAGTCCAAAGGACATGACCAAGAATTCATATAGTCCATATCGTGTGGAGAAGGCAGTCTTAGGAATATCGCACGGGCGAATCTTGATTTGATGATATCCCGAACGAAGATCAATCTTTGAGAATACTCTGGCTCCAGCTAATTGATCGAAGAGTACATCGATACGGTTAAGTGGGTATTTATTTTTAACAGTTACCGCATTGAGAGGTCGGTTGTCAACGCATAACCTCAAACTGTCATCCTTCTTCTTTACGAATAGGGCTGGACATCCCCAAGGTGACGCGCTAGGGCGAATGAAACCTTTGTCCAGTAGTTCTTGGAGTTGAATTTTCAGCTCTGCCAACTCTTTAGGGGGCATCCTATATGGCCTTTAAGATATAGGTGCAGTGCCTGGTTGTAGTTCAATGATGAACTCAATATCCCTATCCGGTGGCATTCCTGGTAAGTCATCCGGGAAAACGTCGGCATACTCGTTGACCACAGGAATATCTTCTAGCTTAAGTCCTTCCATCTTTTAAGCACAGGAATTCGTGCAATCTAGGAATGGTAGGTAAAGGGTGGTGGCTCCGTGACTAGGTGAATTTATTTTCACAACTCGGGACGAGGGGTCTAGTGTGACTTTGTGCAAAACCATCCAATTCATGCCCAAAATAAGATCCATGCCGTCAAGGGGTAAAAGAATCAAGTTCGTGTTGATGGTTTTACTACCCAACTTGACTGGTACTTGTCTGATCATTTGATTCGAAGCAATTTTACCACCCGGTGTGGATATCATATATGACCCTTTTGTGTGACAAACATCCAAGCCTACTTTTTCACCGAATTTTTCACTTACGAAACTATGCGATGCACCAGAATCAAACAATATAACTGCAGGCTTGTTATGGATAGAGAATGTACCCGACATCACTGGGGCTCCTTCAGGAAGCTCTACAAGCGTGGTGAAGTTAATCCGTCCTTGCTTGACTTGCAGGGTCTGTCTCTTGCCCCTGTTCTTGTTGTTCGGGTTGGATCCCTGACCTTGGTTGGGCGGCCCAGACTGAGGGCATTCTCGTTCGAAGTGGTTAGAACTCCCGCATTTGAAACATCGGTTCGCGGGGCTGGGTCGAAGAGATTGTTGCAGAGTGGGCCTCGGACCATTCTGTGGAGGCAACGAGGGTCGTACCATGCCTGGCTGCTGTGGGGGCCTGATAATCCAACGCCCTGGCTGAGGGACCTTCGGTGGAGCTGTAGGCGCAGCATTTCTGTGACAACCCTGGTAAAAATTTCATTTCTAAAATCAGTATCATTAGCCTAACCCTATGCTTAAACCAACTAATAAAAGGGTGGAAAGAATTAGAACGAGTTCAGTTGGAATTCAAAGTTAATTTGAGCACATTTGGTCACTTTTGAACTTTTAAATTTAACTTTCAAACCATAAGCCAAATGAGATTTTGCCTGAAACCAAAGTTGTAGAACTTTTTATTTTGAACAACTTTCGTGTTCAAAAGGTTTTGAAATTCAAATCAGAAAGAGGAGAAAACGCCCTGTTTGCACCCAGCCCCCTGAAGTTTTTCAAATTTTTGCACTTAGGTCCCTCCCTCACCCCTCCCTCCTCTGCTGCACCGCACGCTCGCCCGACCGCCGCCGGCCACCTGGCCCTCGACGCCTGCGCGGCCCCAGGCGCCGAGCCAACCCCGGCGCCCTGCCTGCTGCCCGCCCCCGCTCGGCCAACCGCGGCCGCGCTTTCTTCTCCCTCCCGCACGGCATGCCCCTGCCCAACCCGTGGCCGTGCCCTCCTTCTTCCTCACGCGGCAGCCCGCACAGCCAGTACAACGCCACCGCCCCGACGCCCAATGGCGTGCCGCACGCCGCACGCCTCTGGCCGCCGCCCCCTCCACCCTGTGCCCCCGTCGTGCCGCCCGAGCTCCCCAACCGCCCGCCCGCGTCGCCTACATGCGACGTCGCGCCCCAGGCGCGCCCAGCGCACGCACGCCACGCGCACGACGCGCCTCTGGCCGCTGGTCACCGCCGGCCGCACCAATGGCGCCCAGCCTCGCCGCCCCCTCCACCCCACGCCCCGGCCGTGCCGAGCCCGCCCCCACGAGCTCCACCAGCTATAAAGCCGGCACAGCGCCCCTCCCTCCCCTCCTTTCTTCTTCCCCGCAGAACAGAGCACAGCAGAGCCGAGCGCCGCCCCCACCTCGCCGTGGAACCCCTTGCTCCGGCCCACCTCCACCCGAGACAAGCACTGAAACGGATTCCCCTCAGTGCGCTGAAGCTCCCCAGCCCGAGCCCCGCCGCCCAGCTCGCCGGAGTTCGTCGGAATTCCGGCCGCACCTCGACGGAGCCGCTGCTCCACGTCGCGGCACCCCTTCCCGGCCGCCCCAACTCGCACAAAACCCACCCAAAGGTAGCCCCCAACCTCCTCTTGCTCCTCCCCCACCTTGCCCTCGCCGCCGGCGACCGAGCTCGCCGGAATTTGGCCGGACAGGATGACCCCGCCGTGAAATTGCGACCAGGGACCACATTGCAAACGCCCAAATCTTTCTAGGGGGTTTTCTGCTAGTTTTCAGGGACCCCTCTGTAAAGAAAGTTTTAACCAAATCAGTGAACTTGTAAAATTCGTATAAAATCGTAGAAACTTCAGAAAAATGCAAACTCAACTGTTCTGGAATCCTTAGAAGAAACTCTACAACTTTTGTTACATAAAGTTTCTCAGATTCTTAATATATTTTGCTCTAGATTAAATGGAAGGTTTAATGGACTTCTTTTGTACCCACTGTTGTAGATCATTGCTGACCCTAATTTTTGGGCAGTGAGTTACTTGCTTAATGTTTAGGGCTGTGTAAAACGATCAGGACCAAAAGCCATCTCTAGATACACTTTTTGTCCAACCTTGTTTTATGCCATAAAGTGATAGAACTAATTTTTCCTACTGTTCTGTGATGTTTAATGTCATGAAACTTTTTCTGTGTTGTTGTAGTGATACCTAGAGGCCATAGAAAAATTTAGAAACATTTTTACTATATGTAACCTGTTCATATGAATTTGTGGTAGGAAAACTTCACTAATTCAAAATAATTAGTAAAGCACTTAGAAAATGTTCATCTTTTTACTATGAAACCCTGTATAACATCCTGTAGAAAATAATCATTAATAACATGAGTGTAGCTTGTCCCATTTATTATGCTCTAAATCATGTACAATAAAATCTGAAAAATTTACAGTAGCACAAATATGGTTATAGCAACACCCTGTAAAATTTTTAGCATCAATACTTGCATGGTTTGTTCTGTATAAAAATAACTAGATTCTAGCAGTGGCTGTGTATTACATTTTTCATATTTAACATGCTACACAAATATGTCTGAAATTTTTACAGTGATCTTATCTCTGCATAATGTACCTTGAATAAAAGTTTTATTGCCAGAAGCTAACTAGATTAGTATTTGTGTTCAACTCATGTTGGTGTTTAAATATAACACAACCCCTTCTTCTTTAATAAAGTTAAATAGATTAAGATAAACTCTATTAACGATTACCCACGATTGATGAAGTAACTCACTCCACAACAAACTCATGTTTTACAAACTGCAACTTTATCGTGAAGGAAATCATGTCATTTAACATCACCACTACTTAAACTTGTGCATTCATGTAGAAACGACGACTCTCGCCGACGGAACGTACAAGTTGGTGCCCGCGTCCGAGAGTGAGCAGCGTGAAGCTCAAGTGAATCTAACTGAAGTTGCCGAAGACCCGAGCCCAAGTTCGGAAGAGCCCCGGACTAACTTTTCGCAAGAAGGCAAGCCCCGGAGCATGAACCCTATTTTCTCAACTTATGCAACTTATTACTCTACTTTACCTGTGCATTAAGTTTATAGGAGTTGGATGAAAACTTAGTTGCATGATCCTAGGTACCCATGCTCTGAACACTAGATGCAAGGTTCGATAGAATGCTATGCTAATAGGACTCGGTAAAAGTCGAGTGATTTCCTGTCACTCGCGAGAAATTAGGAGTTGATTGTTTACTACACGCTGCAATCATAAGGACGACGGACGGGCTGTGGTACGATGTTTATGTTGATGATTGAGGCCCGTCTGTCTAGTGAAAAATGCTAAGGCCGCAGTGTGTGGTAAGTGATGGTTAAGTCTTTGAACGTACTAACCACATGCCGAGAATATGGTAATCGGTAAGCTTAGTACTGGATTGAACCGAGGCCGGAATATACTCCCCACTGTCTTGAATTCGTTCACATCTAGCTAATGGCGGGTGCATCGGCCGCCATGGCCCGGCTGCGTCCGTGGTCCATGGGGAGGTGTAGTCGAGGGCGGTGGGCCTGTTCCGTGAAGCGGGAATTGAAGGGAAAAGTTGCACGTGTGACTCTAGGGAGTAACCACGTGACGTGTGTTAGGTTTCCCTTGCAAGGTTAAGAAATTCGATTCGAATCGTCCGTTTCTCGCGGCTATTGAGACTGCTTAACCACTTTTACCCACAGAGTAAGAAGAGGAACAATGATGATGAATAAACTTGTTGGATGAAAATTTAATGCTTCACCATGTATGATATTGGATAGTTGCTTACCTAGAATGGTTAAAGAAAGCTAGAACTTGGAGCTAAAATCTGAAAGTAAGGACCTACTATATATGCTTTTTGGCAAAACAAACCCCTCAAGCCAAAAGCCTCGCATGTCTAGGAGTCGGCTAAGTATACCCCATTAGTCGGGTAAGCCTTGCTGAGTATTAGTATACTCAGCCTTGCTTGTGGCTTGTTTTCAGGTGAGTCCTTCGAAGATATGATTGCTAGCTTGACTTGGCCCTGCATTCTTCCCCCTGGTTGGTCGGTGGAATGGGATACGCCCCCGTCCAACGGTGATGATGCCGAGTGATGTCTCGTATGGGCTTCACCGAGACATCCTGTATCGTCGAGTAGCCTTCGTTGTTTTATTTTCTGCTGCAACTTAAACTCTGAAGAACTTATTAGTTATGATCACTAAAGTATTTGGTTTCTAAACTCAAACTTGGTCTGTATTATTCACCTATGATAATTTTGTAATATTTGCTGGAATGTGGTATTCTCTGGGCTCATCATCGCGTGAGCATTTGTATGTACGGCGCTCGATCCGATTACCGTGGTTGTATCGGGAGGTTATACCCGACAGACCAGTGGATTATTCCGTTTGAAGTGTAAGGTTAACCGAGATTGCCTTAATGGTGATGGTTAATACACTTGAGCCAGATTAATTCAGGTGGTTCTGCCACAATTTCGCACCAAGCGATACCTCGGTGGCTGAGCACCCGAGGGTCCAGCTAGCGCCTTTCTCTTCTTTTCAGCACGATGAGCCTCAATACAGTCCTCTTGAGTGATGGCCATGTTGACTAGCTCATTATATGTATCGGCTTTGACAAGATTCAGTCGTTCCTTGAGTTTAGTACTCAGACCTCTACGGAAACGATCACGCTTCTTGGCATCTGTGTCTGCGTGATAGCCCGCGTATTGGAAAAGGTTGTTGAAGGCCTGAGCATACTGAAGTACAGTGCGGTTATCCTGAGTGAGAGCTAAAAACTCATTTAGCTTTCTTTCTATGAGACCTTCGGGAATATGGTGTGCCCGGAACGCAGTCTTGAATTCATCCCAGGTGACAATGTGATCAGCGGGGAGCATAGCAAAATAGTGGTCCCACCATAGGCGAGCCGTACCACGAAGCTGCTGCGCGGCAAACCGGGCCTTGTTGGCCTCTGAGCATGGGGCCACAAGTAGTGTGAACTTGCATTCGATGGTGCGAATCCATGCATCTGCGTCCAAGGGTTCCTCTGTCTTATGGAACAAGGGAGGCTGGGTCCCCAGAAAATCCGTATATCCTGCAGCTTGAGGGTGGTGGACATTTTGCCCACCCCGCTGGTGGTGTTGCTGTCCTTGCACCAGCTGACGCAGCAGCTCGGTTTGAGCGGCCATCACTTCATCCAAGCTGGGCGGTGGCGGCGGCTGTGGTTGTGATCCACTTGCGCTAGCACCAAAACCATCCGGGTTACCATGGGTTGCTCCAACCATCTGAAAAGGCGAATGTTCTTCATTAGCAATGTGATCCATGTTGCTTCCATGACTCAAAAAAAAGATCTAACGCTGAATAGTAGACTTCCAAAAGGTCCTGGATGGAATCACTGGCATAAAAACTGTCTGCCATAAGAATCTTATAACTCCTGGTAGGTTCATCCAAATTTCCTCATATTTTGGCAGTGGATAGGGAATTTAGGGATGTACAACTTTGATATTCAGTCAAGATGCTAAATCGATGGCTAAGATGGTCAAACGATTCACTCTTTGCTTCGCTGGTTGGCTGTTTTTCAGCAGAACGAGTTATAGTATCTGGCCTATAACTCAAACTAGCAAGATCCAATAGGGCTGAAATTTTGTGAGAACCTAGATCACAGAATTTAGGACAAGTTTGGTATTCAACACTTTGGCTGGATTAGGCTCTAAGATGGCTGTTTCCTTAAGGTCTCACTTCTCTGTCTACCCAGAATTTTCAGTGAACAGTGGGCCAATGTTTCGTGCATCTGGGAAAATCTACCCAGCCAAAATTTACCAAATTTTAACAGCAGCTACCTGGGTAAATTTGGAACAAGTTTTGTGTTGTACTCTTTTGCAGAAAACTGTAGGAAGGGGGCCTAAAAATTAAAGGGGCAGAAGTGCTTATTCTGGACAGAAATCTGACATTCCAAGGTTTTTGTTGTTTCCCATTACCCATATGTCAAAAAATTTTCATATTTAGACAGGAGGTAGAACACAAAATTTGGAACAATTCCTTCAACATGAACTTTACCAGAAAAGGTCATTTTTTCTGATCAATAAATCTTTCTTTTCGGTCATGGCAGATTTGGGACAGATTCTCTAGATAATCCTTATGCAAAATCACGCTTAGATACGCAAGAACCTTACCACTCTCATACATCGTATTTTCCATTTCAGATATATATGGTCATGATGCATGCACATCCTATTCGTCCTCACAAAATAAAATAATTGCCAAATAACTTTGGTCTTACGAGGTTAGTTTCGGTGGCATACATGATACGCCTCTCACTATAATAGCTAGTCGAGATTTTCTAACCGTTCTTTTAACTTATCGTAATCGCGGTTAGTGTACCTGCAGAAGATTGATATAGCATATATATTTCATGAACCTTTCATGTCAGCACTCATGAAAGCGTCCGTATTCATTACCGTTTACTTATAGAAACGATATCTGTACAATTTCCGCCGTACAGACGACGTTAACATACGCTATCGAGATAGCGTATTCACGGGGGTACCGTCATGAGACGGGGGTATGAACAGCAATCGCCATACCCTGCGCCAAACCTTCTACTCCCAATATGTTCAACTAACAGTTGGCATATTGGCAGCACCTCAAGTAAGCCACTGCTTGAGGGCAGCGTTCGGTACGCATCACCGACAGGAAGGCCAAGCTCTCTCAGTTGGCTGAGGATCCTTACCTTCTTAACTTAGCGATGAGTGCGTCGTTACAGAATTTAAGGTCGGTTGTGCATGAAAGTAAGTTTTGACAGAAAGTAATGTGCTGGAAGTCAGTTGATAATATTTCATAAGTTAGATAGCCACCTAGTAACTTTCCCATAATCCCTTAGGGCTTTACGAACTAGGCACCATCCTTAACGAACCAACGTATTTCGCAACACATCCTTCTAGTCAAGTTTTACGAAAATAAGTTTTTAAGGCTTGTCGCATTCTCTGGCGTATGCATTTCGGCTCTGGTGCCAGCTGTTACCAGCTGTGGCACCAGCTACGGTTCTGATACCAGCTGTGGCAGAACCACCTGAATTAATCCGGCTCAAGTGTATTAACCATCACCATTAAGGCAATCTCGGTTAACCCTACACTTCAAACGGAATAATCCACTGGTCTGTCGGGTATAACCTCCCGATACAACCACGGTAGAGCGGATCGAATGCCATACATACAAACGCTCATGCGACGAAGAGCCCAGAGAATACCACATTCCAGCAAATATTACAACATTATCATAAGTAAAAAAAATTACAGACCAAGTTTTGAGTTTAGAAACCAAGTACTTCAATGATCATACTAAGAAGTTCTTCAGAGTTTAAGTTGCAGCGGAAAATAAAACAGCGAAAGCTACTTCGATGATAAGGATGTCTCGGTGAAGTCCATACGAGACATCACTCGGCATTATCTCCGTTGGACGGGGGTGTATCCCATTCCACCGACCAACCAGGGGGAAGAGTGCAGGGCCAAGTCAAGCTAGCAATTATATCTTCGGAAGTCTCACCTGAAAACGAGACACAAGCAAGGCTGAGTATACTAATACTCAGCAAGACTTACCCGAGTAGTGGAATCTACTCCACCGACTCTAGATATGCAAGGCTTTTTGGCTCAGGGGTTTGTTTTGCCGAAAAGCATCTACAAGTGGGTCCTTACTTTCAACTTTTAGCTCAAGATTCTAGTTTCATTAACCATTCTAGATAAGCAACTATCCAATAGCATAGATGGTGAAGCATTAAATTTTCATCCAACCAGTTCATTCATCCTCATTGTTCCTCTTCTTACTCTGTGGGTAAAAATGGTTAAGCAGTCTCAATAGCCGTGAGAAACGGAGGATTCAAATCGAATTTCTTAACCTTGCAAGGGAAACCTAAACACACGTCACGTGGTTACTCCCTAGAGTCACACGTGCAACTTTTCCCCTTTCTTTCCGGGTCGTGGATCGGGGCTACCCTCCGAGAGTACAAGAGTCCCACGCCACGGTTCGCCGCCGGGTCATGACCACTCTCTGCACTCGCCATATGCACATGGGACCGAAGTTCAATGGGTAGGATGCCGTCCCCTTGCCGGGCCAATCAGGTACTTAAGCTTACCGATTCCCATAATCTCGGCATGTGTTTAGTACGTTCAAAGACTTAACCATCACTACCACACACTGCGGCCTTAGCATTTTTCACTAGACAGACGGGCCTCAATTGTAAACATCGTACCATAGCCCGTCCGTTGTCCTTATGATTGCAGCGTGTAGTAAACATTCAACTCCTATTTTCTCGCGAGTGACAGGAAATCACTCGGCTTTTACCGGAGTCCTATTAGCACAGCATTCTATCGAACCTTACGTCTAGTTTTCAAGCATGGGTTCCTAACATCATGCAACTAAGTTTTCATCCAACTCCTATCAACTTAATGCACAAGCAAGAGAGTAGTAAGTTGCATAATTTAGGAAAGGAAATGGGTTATGCTCCGGGGCTTGCCTTCGCAGTTAGCTTGGGGCTCTTCCGAACTTGGGCTCGGGTCTTCAAGAGCTTCAGTTAGATTTACTTGAGCTTCACGCTGCTCACTCTCGGACGCGGGCACCAGCTCGGAAGTTCCGTCGGCGAGAGTCGTCGATTCTACATGAATGCACAAGTTTAAGTAGTGGTGATGGTAAACGACACGATTTAAGTGTAATTACTACAGTGGATAGTTTCTGGTCATGAAATTTTGGATTTAGACACATCAGGGAAAGATGTGCTTACTGTAAAATTTTCAGACAATTTTATGCAACAGATTAATTATGAAAAATATATTACATAGTTGTTGTTAGATCCTTGTTCTTTTTGTACAGAACAAATGGTGCAAAAACTGAGTCTAAGATTTTTACAGGGCTTTCACTTCATCATGCAGGAGCTACTGTAATGTTTATAGGATTTATTATGCAGTTTTCAGAGCATAGAAAATAGGACATTACTTTCCTAGGTTATTCAAGGATTTATTTTTACAGGACCCTACACAGAGTTTTTGTCCATGAAAATTTTTACATAGCAACCTCTACCACTGTGTATCTCCTAGGAAAAATTTAATGTATGTTATTAGCACATAAATCAAATAATTTGGTTCCTTTGAGATATAAAGTCTCCCAATTTTTCTCTAGCATCTAGGTACCATAACACCAGTACCGAAAAAGTTTCATTAGGTGATTCATAACCTAACTGCAGGGATAAAAATATTTAGCCACTTATGGTATGAAACTAAGTTTAATAAACAGTGTAGCTAGAGATGGAATTTGGGCCTGATCGTTTTACACAGCCCCAATCATCAAGCAACTAACTCACTGTCCAAATTTTATGGTCAGTACTGATTTACAACAGTGGGTACAAAATAAGTCCATTAAAGCTTCCATTTAATGTAGAGACAAATATGTTGAGAATCCGAGAAACTTTTTGTAACAAAAGTTGTAGAGTTTATTCTAAGGATTCCAGAACAGTTCAGTTTGCGTTTTTCTGAATTTTCTACGATTTTATATGAATTTTACAAGTTCACTGAATTTGAATCTAGATTTGAAACTTTCTTTTACAACTGGGTCCTTGAATCTTACGCGCAGACCCTTATAAAGATTTAAATTCTTGCAATTGGGTCCTCGGGCGGCTCGGGTACGGTGGCCGGCCGAAATTCCGGCGAGGGGTGAGAGTCGGGGAAGGTTCAGGGGTGCGAGGGCTACCTCGTGGGGGTCTTGTTCGGGTGGGGGACGGCCGGGAATAGCTCGCCGGCGTTGGAGCAGAGGCGGCGGCGGCGCGGCACGCGTCGACGGCGGTGCTCCAGCGGGCTTGGGGCGGCCTGGCCGGTCAGCGAGCTTCAGTGGCGCGTGGGGAAGCTGCTCAGGGGCTTGGCTTGGGCGGAGGAGGTTGGAGTCGAGCGGTCCACGGGGAGCAGGGGCGGCGGCGGCGGTGACAGCGCGGGGTGGCGGCGCTCCGGTGGTCCTGGGCGGCGTTGGGCGGGTCGGCGAGCTTCAGGGGGATGATGTAGTGGTGGCTGACGCTTTAATTTGGGCAGGGGGCGGCTGTGGACGGCTGTCCACGAGCGGGCGGCGCTCGGTGGCGGCAATGGCGTCGGCGAGGTGCTCGGGCTGCGGTGGCTCGCGCGGGCGACCGGGGCGTGGCTTTTATAGGGGCAGGAGGGGGTGTGGAGGTGCCTGGGCGACGCGCGGGGCGGAGGCACGGCACAGCGTGGCACTGGCCACGGCGGGCGACAGCAGGGCGCCGGCGCGGCGTGCGGCGGGCGGGCGCGGACGACTGGCGGCCGGAGATTTGGCGTGGGCGCGAGGAGATAGCGCGGTGCGTGGATTGGTGAAGGAGCTGCTGCAGCGGCTCGGGCGGAGGGCAGGCACAGCGACGGGCGGGGCGCGGGAGTCGGGGCGGCACGGCGCGTCGCGGTGGTTGGGCGCGGCGGGCGGCGAGGCGGGGCGCGGCACAGCGTGCGCACGCGCGGACGCGCACTGGGCAGCGCGGCGGTGGGGAGGGGGCAAAGCCGTGCGTGGGGGAGAGGCGCGGCGGCCACTGGCCTGGCGCCTCGCGCCGGTCAGGCGTCGCCGGCCACCTGGCGGGCGGCTGTCGGCGGGGGGGAGAGGGAGGAGCGAGGGCCTGAATGCAAGAATTTGAAAAGTTTCAGGGGGCTGGGTGCAAATAGGGCATTTTCTCCTCTTTCTAATTTGAATTTCAAAAACTTTTGAACATGAAAGTTGTTCAGAATAAAAAGTTCTACAAGTTTGGTTTCAGGCAACATCTCATTTGGATTATGGTTTGAAAGTTAAATTTAAAAGTTCAAAAGTATCCAAATGTGCCCAAATTCAATTTGAATTTCAACTCAACTTGTTCTAATTCTTTTCACCCTTTTATTAGTTGGTTAAGCATAGGGTTAGGCCAATGACATTGATTTAGAAATGTAAATTATTAGGGTTGTCACAGAGTAGGTGGTCGAGCGACCCAGGGGGTCGGCCGACCCCAAATAGGGTCCCCTCGGGTCGTCCTTCCTCTGGACAACTGATAGGTGGGCCCTGGTGTTGCTCCTTTGTGTTTCCCTAAAGTTTTGTTGGTTTGGTATGTTATTTGGCCCTTGGATCCTTGTATCTGCCTCTGATTTGTCAGATGTGTCTTTTCTCTTGTACTTGGGGGTTGAATTGATTTGGGGTGTGGCCCACCAATTCTCGTGCTCTCATACAATGGTTTGAAGTGTACTTTTATCTTTGATTGAGCACGGTTTTCCTCCGTATGCAGACATGGTCTCCTGAAAACAGTGATTCACCAAAACTTGTGGAAATGATTAGTATTAAACTCCTATCTCTAGTTTGGTGTTTGTTTTGTCACTGTTCTTTGCAAGAGTTGACGGTAAGATATGGCACTTAAGGACCGTAAACAACACCCCCACACTTAGTCCTTTACTCGTCCTCGAGTAAAGGGTTGCGAACTGAGGTGGTTCATCTCCTCAGTTGGTGTGATGCCTACATATAAATTATTCCAAGCCTCACCTTTACTTATGAACTTTGAAGTGTCTACCACGTCATCTTTGGTAGTTGAGGAATGGAAAGGATTAGAATGAACTCATCCTTACTTCACCTGCTCAAATATCTTGGTGTTTTGTTTTGAAAGATTTTCAAAACAAACATGGACTTGCTCCTTGAATGATTCTCTCGAATCGCTCAAGGTGTTTGGTTCCTCATGAAGGCATTGAATTGCCTCTTTTCATCCTACTTCTAATAATTCTTTTGTGGGGCTCAGGGTAGGTAATGAAAAGGAGGCATACTTGAATTGCATATGTTGCGAAGTCAAAAACTGGATCCCAAGAGAAACAAATCATACACTTTGATCAAGATATGCATGTGTGTGGATATTTTTTGGGTAGATGGTGTATGAACTCCTTTTTTCATGAACCAATTCTCTCCTTTCCCCTTTTTTTGGGATATGGGCTTATCTTTTTTTTGACATGCCTTGTGAGCATGTGGCATACCTTCTTTGGGTATGCATCTTTTTCTTATTTTTTTCTTTTTTTTCATTTTTTCTTCATGTTTTCTTGAGCATGTACCTTACTCCTTTTTGCATAGCGCCTATCCTTTTTCTCATGATGGGGACTTTAGAGAGAATGGTCATGTCCTGATATGGAGTTTTTATTTCATGGAATGAAATGGATGGATGGGTGGAGTATTTTGGCGCAACTTCCAGTGTAGAAGTCAGCATGTATGAGTGGAGTGTACGTGATCTTGATCATGAGAGTATGAAAAGATTCTCACAAGGGTCACAAACAATTTGACAAAGCTCAATGCAAAAATCAAGTAGCATATGTGTAAGGTTTACAAGAAGATCAATGTATGGCTTTGGTAGGAATTTAGCATCATCGAGGAGTCAAGTTATTGATTTTGAGTTTTTGAAAGATAAAGTCCCAAGTTCTTTGCAAAGAGGAGCAAGGTTTCTTTCATCATACCATATCACATTCGTTAACTACTTAGATGATATGCTTTCCCTATGATAGATTGTTCATAAGTAACAAGAATATGAGCTAGGAATAAAACATATGCAAGCCAACCATGGGAAAGGTATGTTCAACCCGAGGAGATTGGCAAGGTCCGTTGAGTTTAATTTTTAGTGATCAAAATGAAATTTGTTTAAACTCAAGCATCAGGGAGTTTGAGGGTAGTGTTGCGCAAACCATCGTTGAAGACGAAGAAGAGAAAACTAAGGGGAGTCAGAGGAGGTTAGGTCAAAACAAAGGTTCGGCCATTCCTCTCTAGATCCCCTCTGTCCTATTCTTCAGTATGTTGGACCATCTGATGTTGCGCAACATGTTGGGGGAGATCCCTAATGAGTGGTCGTTGAGTTTGAGAGCTCTACCCCACACTTATTCTTGTACCTATTTTTATTTTGAAGAAACAAATGGTGGAAACAAAAACTCTACCGATTTGAATATCTGGGAGTTCAAAACTTTATTGGCTCAATTTTTTTGGGTGTATGAAATGCTAAAGCGCCTAGCTTTATTTTTTTTTATTATTTATTTATTTCTATATTTATATTTTTTTATTTTATTACAGCAAGATGGCATGATGGGTAACTTAGCAGGGTAGAAACGAGGATGCACGAGGACTTTGGGATACTTACCTGACGGATCTTTCCGAGCATAGAACAAAATGCATAGTTAAGATGAATGAAACAAAGTCTTGCATTTGCTCTTCTTGGTTCCTCGGGCATCTTTCTTTTTGTTGAACTAAGGAGTGTTTGTAGTGGTGTTGGAGTTATTGTACACCGCTCCTTGGTTGCCATTTTATTCCCTACAAGAAGTTAGTGGACAACAAATACTCAAGAGATTTTTGAAAAGATTTTTCTTTTGCCTCGAGATTGTTGCTCACATCCATGTTTAAGGAAGATCACACTCAAAGATTCAACTAGCATGGATCCCAAAATGCTTGCCAATATTTTATTTCATTTGTTTATTTATATTTTTTTTTGAGAGAGACTCTTTTTATTTGAGAAAGTTTTTTTTTATTGTTCACCAAAGTTTTATCTTTTTAGCATAACTCAAACAAGATCGTGATAGAAACTGTATGAACATAACAAAGGGGCATTTCGCAATGTAGTCATGGTAAACCTTGGTAGGTGATCTGTGCCTCCCTTGAATGTCATGCAATCTTTGTTGAAGTGTGTCCCGGGTCCTGGTTTATCTCCCATATGACATGAACTTGAGGACTTACCCAACAATTTTCAAAGGTTTCCTGCAGGGGTTAGTCCGCGAAAGATATGCATCCAATGTCTATGATAGTATTAACTCATCGAGTCATCAACAAAAATTCGACACCATGTAAAATTTGATTAAAGAAGGCTATTTTAACCTAAGCACCATGCTTAATTTAAAAAGCCTATGGATGTATCTAGCTAAGAGACATCCAAACCAGAGCATACGAATGTAAACAAAGGAAACACAAATATGCATGATCAAGCTCAGTTCAAATGGAGATAAAAGTGAGAAAGGGATTGGTGAATGTTACCTTCGTACACCTGAGCATTCTTACCAGCAACATATGAGAATGGATTGTCTGAAATTGCTGCAGCGGCGACGTGGTCACATATGGTGGTCGATTGCTCCTCCATTTTGATTTGTTTTGTAGTGGAGGAGGGCTCCTTGACCATGCCAACTCAGGTGAGTGTTACTCATGCCTCGTGTGTGGGAACCATGTCCCTTTGGAGGCATGATCCGTTGGCACAATGTTGTAAGATCGGAGACGTAGAGTACGCCTCCTTTTTGTGCATCCAAGCAAGTACCAATAGGAGTGAAGCATCAAAGGCCTAGAAAGGAAGGGGAGCGTTGCTTTTTGCTTGCATGCGCAGGAGATGCTAGAGCGAAGCTATGCAAAAGCCAGGAGCGGATGAGGTATATGCCAAAGCCTTGCAAGCGTAGCGAGAGCAAGGCTGGGTGGAGCCGGGCAGGAGAATGATATCTATCAGTGTGGAATGCCATGGCTTGGAGGAATGCGTAATGCGGCTTTTTCATCCATGTGGAGCATGCTGGCTCACTCCTACTCTCATCTCGTTCTTCTCCCTTATTTTTCAAGATTGTTTCTCTCTCTTTTTTTTCTTTTCCCCTCTCCCTTTTTTTATCTTCCCTCTTCTTCTTTTTTTTTCATAAGCAAGGCAGTAGCTGACATCTTCTTTAAACTAGGATTGTACTTGGTACTGCTGGAACTTTCAGCAAGATCCTCACCAAATTCCCCCACACTAGGACTTTTGTGTCTTGGAACACCAAGAGTCAAGTGTGTGGTTTCGGTGTTTCCTTCAGAGTGTGTTCCATTACCAAAGAGGACCATGTGTACAGTTGAAGCAACTCCCATGTTCTTGGGCATCGTATGGACCAAAAATACCCGAAGGTGCATACTATCCTAAGAACATGTTCTTGCTTTTATTGAAAGAGAGGAAGCTTTATTAGAAAGGGAAATGAATGTCTGGACTATCTCCCGGCAGTGCTTTGTTTATGGTCACAAGCTTGACCGTGGGGGAATTCATCTTGCAGCCATCAATGGTGATGTAGTTCCCTGCTGCACCACCATTTGTTGATTCATCGTGATTGCAAGGTGCAAGGTTAGTGCCACAATGTGCCCACGAAATCTGCAATGCTTGTGATAAACATATGCGTCCACAACCATCCTTCAAAACATGTCGCTAGGGAGGACTTTAGGATGGTTGTAGACCTCGTGTAAGCTTAGGACACAAAGCGTGGGTGACTCTAGAAAGGTATTGTGCGAGCATGGTTCTTGAGGAGTTTCAAGAGTGAGGTTCTAATGCTCGTCTAGGGAATCCTTTTCTTCAAAACCTAGAGTCAGTTCCTCACAAAGCTTCGTGGCCCATGATTTCTCCATCTCAAGGGAATCATCATGAAAGACTAATGCTGGGCCAGCAGAAAGAGGCTCAGACTCGATCGAGGGTGATGATGGTCGTTCATCTTCGTGAAGGTCTTCTAAGTCATCTTCGTGAAGGTCTTCTAAGTCATCTTCTTTGGGGTCATAAAGTTCCACATCCTCCAATGAAGCTAGCTCGAATGATGTGAACGGAGATACACACATCATCGTCTCGAGAGGATTTTCCTTAGGATGAGGCTTTGCCATGGGATTTTTAAAGAATAGGTGGCGGAATCAGTTTTCATAAGCTTTTCATCTAGGCTTCCTTGGAATGTACCATGGAGTTCTTCTAACGGGTAGCCTAGTAGAAGATTGAAGTCGATGATGGGATAGATGTGGATATCTAGGTGCACCTCGGTTCTGTCTATGATGATTGGCATGGCTGTTGCGATCCCACAACATTCAAAGATAAGTCCCGAAGGACTTGTGAAGAGTCTATCAGTCGGGGCTAGAGGCATGTCACCCAAAAGAGCTTCTGCTAGAAATTGGAACATGGTACTAGCCTTGACGGTAGGCTCATGAAGGGCTTCTACAACAGATCCCTTTATAGAACAGGGTATCATTTTGGAAGGAGAACGAATCCGAATTGCTTCAGAAGAGTGATTTACTTCCATTAACCATTCTCTTGGTGGTTCCTTTCTAGGGAGAACCTCATCAGGAAGATTGGAAGGATGATAAAGAGGAGGTGTTGTAGGCTTCTTGTTCCAAAAATGGTTTGAGGTATTCCCAAAATCATCAAATTCGATGGGGAAATCTGAAGGGTAGAGTACTACTCCTTCCTTTGGTGCTCGTGGTTCGGGTGAGGGCCTAACAGACGAATCTATGGATGGAGAAGGTATGGGGTTGGATTCAGCTGATGAGGGCTCCTCAAAGCATGACACAAATTTTTCGTGGAGGGGTTTGGGAACCTACGATGGAGGAAGTGAGTTTTTCTAGGATACGATCAAGGATTTTCTTTCCCTCCATCGGAGTTTTATATGCGAACGAACCTCCAGCAGCTATGTCAAGATGTAGAGCAGAGGTCATGTCTAAACCCGCACAAAAGAGATGCAATGACACATCATCGGGTAGAGGCATGCCTGGGCTAATCGCTAAAAGGCGGGAAAATCTAGCCCATGCTGCTCCGAGGGATTCCTTCTCGAATTGCTCAAATGCGAGAATGCCACTCCGTGGAAAAGGTGTGGGGGATAAAGGAGAGAACGAGTGATGAAAGTCATCTTGGAGCTTTCCCCAATTACCTTTCACTCTTCCCACGTTGTGGGTGTACCATTGCTCCGCCCTCTCTGTGAGAGAGAAAGGAAACAACATTCACCTCAAGGTTTCCTGTGTTATGCCTGGGATTACCAAGCACGAACACAGTTCCCCGAACACTTGCAAATGACTATCGGGGTCTTCATCTTTGGCTCCAAAGAAGGGTTGTTCCCGAACCAAGGCAATATGATAAGGACGGAGTTCAAAGCCAGAAGTTGTGGTGGGCTTAAAAGAGGTTTGTGGCTGTAAAAACAAAGAATATGATTTTTTTATAAGGATACCAGGACGAACTAGGTTCGAAGGCAATACAACAACCGATCCCTGCTTGTTGGTAATTCTTAACGTTCATAGAATAATCCGCAAGCGCACGGAGATACCGCTGTAGCACTTCACTCGTGAGTATTCAAGGGTATCGTAATTCCACGAGGAACGGAGGTACTAGCCTTCTAACTGGTTCATCCAAGGACAAACAAGAGGTAAGTTGGCTAGGATAGAGAGGATTCCTATGGCTTGAGAGTTCTGGTAAAGAAAGGTTCAACCTCTACTAGCTTACTTCGGGCACCGACTTACTCCTGGTCTACCAAGAGTATCCGGCTATTAGCTCTACGCCCAACCCGAACGTGCAGGACTACAAAGGGACGGACAGGGTTGTCACCACCTGCCGCCTACCCTGATAGATCGTAGGGAAGGGTAGCAAACAAAGACGACTTCAAGCCTAGACACTATGTCTACGCTATTGATCGCTACTTCTAACACCGGCCAGACTCTGTCTAAAGACTCAAGACAATAGGCTAGAAGCAAACGTCCGAGGACGAACGATGAACCCGCAAGAAAGTAAAGAATAAAACTTACTTAACCAAGAAAGTCACCACCATAAGAAATCAGGAACACTTACATAAGAAAGAAGCATCCGTCGAGGTACAAGTTGGAGAAGAGTGCCGATAGGTCGGCGCCCCTCCGAACTACCCCTCACTCTCTCTCCATTTCTATGCACTACGGAGGTAGGGCTTCGCCTTGGAGTGGAGCTCTTCTCTTCTCTTGTGGTGTGTTGAATGGGGGGCTCTCCTCCTCTTTAAAAAGCCCTCCAAGGGTGGATCCGTTGTGAACTTCCGAGGTGGAACCATCCGGGGCTGGCGTAGGCAGTGCGGTGGGAGTCTGTAGGCCAAAGATGGGCCTGTTTGGGCCTAGTAGCGGGTCGGGCGACCCAGGGGGTCGGCCGACCCCAAATGGCGCACCCTCGAGCCCTCCTTCCTCTGGACAACTGAAAGGTGGGCCCTGGTGTTGCTCCTTTGTGTTCCCCTGAAGTTTTGTTGGTTCGGTATGTCATTTGGCCCTTGGATCCTTGTATCTGCCTCTGATTTTTTAGATGTGTCTTTTCTCTTGGTCTTGGGGGTTGAATTGATTTGGGGTGTGGCCCTCCAATTCTTGTGCTCTCATACAATGCTTTGAAGTGTACTTTTATCTTTTCTTGACCACGGTTTTCCTCCGTATGGAGACATGGTCTCCTAAAAATAGTGATTCACCAAAACTTGTGGAAATGATTAGTATTAAACTCCTATCTCTAGTTTGGTGTTTGTTTTGTCACTGTTCTTTGCAAGACTTGACGGTAAGATATGGCATTTAACGATCGTCAACACCGCCTAAGGGGAAAGCACCTGGAGAGGAGGCGGTGGTGACCATGGAGGCGCTCCTTGAGGCCACCCAGCGCGCAACCGAGGTGACCCAGGTGAGTCTTTGGAGTTCTTGCACAGATGTCGGGGCATGTGGCTTGATACACTTTGTTTGTGCAGGCTTTGGCTGACCTGAGTTGGCGGGCTGCCAGCCAGCTCGAGGTGGGAGATGGGTCGGCCAGCCGAGTTCTTCAACTGGAGGAGGAGCTGCGAGTGCTAAAGCAGCACCACTCCAAGGCCTCGAAGAAGCAGTCGGTGAAGCTGAAATGTTAGATTTTCTATTTGTCTTTGCTTTTGGGTGCCTGACGTGCTTTTGGGTGCCCGACTCGCCACGGGGGGCTGACGCATGGGGCTTTGTAGAGTGAAGGAGGCCAACGAGACGATGGCCCGGGAGCTCAAGGTCGTCGTCGCGACGAACGAGGGGCTGCACCGGCTGAGGGAGGGTGCTGAAGGCCGGGAATCTCTCACGGAGCATGTTGGCATTTCTAATGCCCAATAGAATAGAGATTCCGCAAGCACACAGAATACACCGTTGTAGCACTTCACCTTGGAGTATTCCAGGGTATCGAATTTCCACGGGGAAGCCTTATGGTCTAAAAAGTATCAATTGAATGAATAGTAAACTTTACCGAGGATAAATCACCAGCTAGCTAGTAGGGGTAAGCCAGATAAATAGATAGGATAAATGCCCAGACAATGACCGAGTCACACACATGAGACTCTACCTTAAAGCGGTAAGTAGCTAGGAGGACAACGAGCAAGAAAGACTCCTAATACACTTCTAAACTAACGAGCTAGCCTCTCTAACCTAAACCTGAACTAACCTAGTTATCGGGAGAACAGAGCTTACTTCGGCGGCTCGGGCGGAGGACCACAGACTGAGGGAGAAATAGGGGGTCCAACTCGGCCAACGATCTACTGCTATGAAAACACCAGAACGTGGTGGATTACAAGGGACGGACAGGGCTGTCACCATCTGCCGCCTACCACATCAGTTTCGTGGGGTGGAACACACTTTCTAGCTAACACTAAGCCAGACACCACGTCTGCACTCGGTGTTAGGATTTCCCCTGAGGCCTTCAAGAGAAATCCCCCTCAACCTAGGGAACTAACTTGAGCCCCCTAGTCCAGGCAAGAAAACTCGCAAGATAAGGTCCCGACAAACTAAGTCTAGAACAAAGTCTAAGCTAAAGGATAGAACTTTCACACACAAGCAAGAGCTTGGAAATAAATAAATAAAAGCGGAAGGTAAAGCTGACTTGATAAGATAAAGAAGATAACTTATATTGATAATGTCAAAGGAAGGATACAAGAGCTTATACCAGACTTTCGAGGATGACTCCGCAATTGCAAGACAAGCTCGACTCGACTCTAACTCCCAGACTACTAAACTTAACTCTAGAACTGAAGTGAAGAGAGAACTCCTTCTGAGTGTGTGTCCTACAAGTGAGGGTGAGGGGCCTATTTATAGCTAGTGAAGGTCGGTAACCGGTGAAAAGTGTCAAGATTACATAGCCTTGAAAGTTGCTTAACTTCTACGCGAAGACTGGGCATCAGTGGCCGCCAGGTGGTTAAGCAACCATTTCAGACATTCAGGTGGGCCCTTGAATCCGTGTGGGAAGCCTTTCAGGTCCTCAGATCAAACTGACTTCAAGTGCACGATGCATGATCCTCCTAGGTGTGTTTTTGTTGACTCCAGGATCGATGACGTGGCCAGAAGAGGGGGAACCAGGTGGGCCGGCCTAGGGGTGGCCAGCCGGCCTAGAATTTCTCCCAACTTGGCTCATTTTTGGTACACTTGCTCCTGCATAGACAACTCATCCAAAACTTGTGGAATTTTATTAGTTTAATTAAATATGCATGGAACATAATGCAAAACTCTTAATTATTCTTGAGATGTTGACAGACGATGGTCGAATAACGGCCGTCAACACGCCCCCAAGCTTAAACTCTTGCTCGTCATCGAGGAAGGCTTAATACTTAGGCTCGGCGGATTAGGAGTTGCATCAATGTCCACCCCCTACAGGTACCCTGTGCATAGCAAATTACTCATACTCGTATGTACCTGAGGATGCTGATCGTACCTTGGTTTGTAGTGTGGGGCTTAGTCACAATTCTTCCCTTGCCTTGAGTGGTTGAGAAACTGAATAGTTCCACCAGAGTTTCTCTGCTACCAGTTCAAGTTCCTTCTTAGAATTTAGATAGTTTTTCAAAAGAATGGTTTTGAGGTTCCTCGGTGGCACTCTCAAGATCGCTCAAGGTTTATAATCCTCACCATGGTCGGAACTTGACCATTTTCTTCCTACTTCTAAGGCTGATATGTGGAGCTTAAGGGTAGGAGATGTGTCACATACCTTGGTTACCTTTGTTGCCGAGCCGAAGAGTGGTTGGAAGGAGGTAGGTACCCGATCAAATTCCGATCTTGTGGAATATGTAATTTCCAGGGGAGAGAGATAATGGACTCACACTTGGAATAATTTTGGTCTTTTATTTGCACTTGTGAGCTCTTTTGATTTTTGGAGAGTATGGGTTCTATCTCTTCTTCTTTTCTTTCCTTTCTCATACATATATATATATATATGAGCTCTTTCGCATAGACCTTTTATGGATGGGATCACAATGGAAATTTTGGGCTGAGGTATGGATGTGATATCTGGCGATAGTGGATGTCAATACCTGGAGTAGGTGATCGACATGCCAGATGACTTGTGAGGCTAGCAAAACAATGGGTACACAAAGGAGAAACATTGGTAGATGACAGGTACCTTTCCTCGGACGGACTCACTGTTCGACAAGGCTCAAAGCAACTCAAGATAGCATATATGGCTTATAATGGCAGTAAACATTTTATGGCTCTGGATAGGACATTTAAACCAAAGGGGAACTCTTTACCATGTTTTCATTTTCAAAGAAATTCCGAAAGGTTCCCTACTAGAGCATGCAGTTTTATTCCAGTTTCACTATCTCAAATTTTCTCAACAACTTAGGCATGGAAATCATGTTCATGCTCCCACAAATTCAAACAGGGTTTACCAGCAAGATCAAGTACTAAGCGAATAACAAGCTATAAATGAGGCACTTGCAGAACATGAACAAAACAAGTATTCAGCATTTCCGAAGGTAAAGTTTGCACAGATTTCCACACATATAAGTTGGGAGTTCATTTTATTTATCATTTTTTTTAGCATGTCGACTCGGAACGAAAAGGATGGGTTTGATGACTTACCTCGGTACTCCCCCAAGCTTCGATGAAGCACAATCCTGGGTGCTCCCCCAAGCTTCAATGAAGCTCAGTTCTGCTGGCTTGGGTCCTATGGTGGCTGCTGGTATGGGTATAGCGGATATGGATAGTATTGCTGCGGGTACGGATAGTACTTGTGTGGATGGGCTCCTGCTGAGGGTCGTGCTGCTGTTGCGGTGGATATGGGTAAGGAGGATATGGGTAGTGCTGCTATGGTGGACGCTGAGGCTGCTGTGGTGGATGCAGATGTTGGTCGAGGCCTAAGTGGGCAAAGATGCTAGTGGTGTCATGGAGTAGAGAGGTGTTCATACTCCAGTTTTGCTAGGTGAGCTCGGTGTTGTGTGCGAGGTTGATGCTGAGCTGGTCCTGTTGCTGCCCCATGGTGTTGACCCGAGGCGTGAGATCAGTGATCCCACGCATGACTGGGTTCTCGTACCCGTAGCGTGCTGAGCTCGACGGACCAACCTGCGGACGATAAGAATCCTGCATACCTAGGGGGTAGTAGGGTTCTTGGGCTACACCTTGTTCGGACGTTCCTCAAGCAGTGCTCGTACTTCCCTGAGTAAAATACTCATATGTTTCTTCGAAGCTGGCTCCTTTTTCTGCATTTGTAAGAGATAACTCTTCACCGAGTAGAGAGAGAGTCTCGGGCATGGCAGCTCAACCTCTCTATCGTACCTGGCCCCTCGCGCATCATGTATCCCTGCACAAAATGTTCTATACCAACCCGAAGCTGGTACTCTTCCCCCCATGGCAAGTAAGTGACCTGGGCATTGTCCAGCTCCTTGACATGCGTAGCAATACGCGTGACCAAGGTGGTTATATCAATGGGGCTCCTGCCGGCGATCATCTTCTGCCAGTGAGCAAGCATGCTCATGACTGGGGAGAGCTTTATCTTCTTTGCCATCGCAAAGAGATACTGCAGCTCGGGGAGACTGCAAAGGCGCAGATCGGAGCGCGGGTGCACCACCATACCAATCCACTTTGCTAACATCATGAGAGTAGGGTGATGGATAGAAACTATGCTATTCTTGCTACTCATGGGTTCCTCAAAAATTTTGTTCCACCAAGTGGTCTAATCATATTTATATGTTTTAGCCAAAATACTCGGAACTATCAAGCATTTGTATCAAAGCCTAGAGCAACACTAAGTTCTTTCGCTGTTAATTTGAATTGCTCATCGAAGAAACGGAAGTAAATATAAGTGGTATTACCTTCTTCTTCCAAACTGAGAGTCATGAGGAATTCTATAGTGAGAAATTTCAAACCTGGTTTTGTCATGTTGGCGAAGTTGTACCACCCCACGTGGCTGAATGCTCGGGTCATGTCTGCCTTAAAATCCATCTTTATGAAAAAGAGGGGTTCGAAGATCCTGACGTGGTGGCATGTCTGATTCTTCAGCAGGTCGAGTGCCTCCCATTCGTAGTTGTTACGCGGCACGAGGTGTTCAACAGAAGTGAGCACAAGGATACAACCCTGAACGCGGCTCCTCGGCACTGCAGGGGATGCGTCCTCCTGGGAGTCAGTATCCCGGTTGAGTCAACCGACATATTATCCCTGGAGGATGCGGACCCGCGCGAGCGCCGAGAGCTGGAAGGGATGAGCTTCTTGAGCTTGTTCTTCGTGGCCGTCCACATATTGCCTGCTAAAGGTTAGAGCACACAAAGAAGATACCCAAAGGACTAAACAAAAGTGTTAGTCGTTATTCGTCCTTGTGGGGGATTATCCTCCACAAATGTTCTCATTCAAGCGCCAAGAGATTTATTCAAACGGAAAGGAAAATATTTTTTTTGGTATTTTTCTGTGGCTAAAGCAAAGGCTTAGCACTAATTTTATTTTGTTTTTGGTGGGTGCAGCACTTAAGCTCCCTACTTAATTAGCCCAAGGGCTAAACTAACTAAAGATGCTTAGAGAGGGAGAAGGAATTTCGAGCTCGGGAAAGGGAAGAAGGACCTAAGCTTCTGGTGCACCGAGGAATGTCGGGGTGCTTGGCTTTTATAGCCACGTGGCAGGGACAGGCCGGCCGGCTCCATGAGTGGCGCTGCGAGCTCCAATTCACCAGCATATGCGTAGATTGTTAGGTGGTGGTGGCCTCCGACCATGCTGATGGGACTGCAACGGTAAAAGAGAGGCCGGCCGGCCTGGATGGGGCCGAACGGCCTAGCACTGTGCTCCCTCGTGCTCGTCCTTCATGTGCACGCTGCCCTCTGACCATGCTCCATTAATGCTGCTGCATTTCGCCGAGTTTCTGCACGATGGGACGTGAACGGTGCAAGGAGGAGCCAACCATCCACCATGGGCATAATTGGCCCTCCACATGCACGATGATGGGTGCAATCATCCCTGCCCCTACATGTTAGTAGAGTGGCCACGAGCTGCACTTTGACTAGGGGGTGACATGTGGGGCCGGCCAGCCTGCACTCTGGCCGGAGTTTTCTGAATTTTTTTATGCGGTGCAAAATAAAACTACAGTTCAAAAAATAATGTTGCACTTTGCAAAAATTTAAACATGCCATGATTGAAATGAAAATTGGATGAATTAAACTATCCTATATGCAAATGCAAGAATGGATAACTACCATGTACCTCATGGCGAGAGCTCGGATTTTGAGTCCGGAGCGGGACTCTCCGTTCCTTGAGTATGGTTGTCATCACCTGCTGGAGTTGCTGTCGGTGGCGACACTTTCTCACGCCACACTTTCTTCATGGGTGTGGCTGATTCGACCTCTTTCATCTCTGAATCTAGAAATTTCTTAGGTTGGATTCGTCACTTCGCATTTCTTTGGTTGTGCACCTTGATTTCCTTCTCTTGAATTCGTATGTTTTCTACGAGTTCGATGAGGCTTTCAATGGCAGGAATAGCTAGATCCTCCGGTTTCTTCTTGGATCTTTTCTCAGGCTCTTTATCACGCTTTTTCTCGGATTGTTGTTTTCGGTTGACTGTCTTGACTTGGGAACACTGTTCCACCTTCGGCCTGAAGGAGAACTTCTCTTTCTGCCCATTGATGTTGAGCTGGATTTCTCCGGCTCCCACATCAATATGTGCATTTGTTGTGCTCAAGAACGGCCTCCCTCGGATGAGAGGGGTCTTGGTGTCGACTTCCATGTCTGGGACAACGAAGTCTACGGGGACGAAAAAGTTCCGTATTTTCACCGGAATATTTTCGGCGATCCCCGCGGGGTACCGAACTGATTGGTCCGCTAGCTGCAAACACTTGGCAGTAGGAGCAAGCGCATGATGATTAAGTTTGTCATAGACTACCTTAGGCATGACGGTGACACTTGCCCCCAAGTCGCAGAGTGCGTGCTTGAAGTATTGAGTTCCGATTGAGCATGTGATAGTGGGACATCCTGGGTCTTTCTTTTTCTCCGGGAGAGGATCAAGTATAGCTGTGCTCCACTCTTCTATGAGTTGTACTACCTCGGTGGTCAGCAGGTTCTTCTTGTTTCCAAGAATATCCTTGATATATTTGGCATACGTATGTACCTGCATTGCATCAAGCAGTGGTATATTGACATACAACTTCTTGATTACCTCGACGAACTTGCCGAATTGTTTGTCAGCCTCCGGCCTCCTTCTCCGTTCCGAAAACGGTAAGGCGGTTGTGTCGTAGTATTCTCGAGGACCCCTTGGGGCTTCCTCAGCTTCTCCGTGGGTAGCAGAGGTGTTTCCGTGAGCCTCCTCCTGCACCTCGTCTTCAGCAATGGTATCCCTGGTGGTTAGTATCCTGTGGTGGGGGTGGATCCTGCATGCACTTTCCAGCCAGCGTAGTCACCGCATTCACTTTTTCCTTTGGGTTAACTTCCGGATGCCCGAGCAGTTTCCCCGTGTTAGGGTTAGGACAGGATGAGTCCAGTTGAGCTACTTGAGTTTCTATCATTTTGTTAAAGCTCAACTGGTTTTTAATAACAGAGTTGAAAACCTCTAGTTGTGCGGCCAGAGTCTCAATAATTTTATCATTAGTTTGAAATTTTTTGCTAATGTTATCATTAATTTGTTTCTATCCATAAACTAGTCTTTTAAAGAAGGCTGAAAATTGTTATTAAAATTGTTACCTTGCTGTTGACCGAAGGGGAGGTTGGGCTTGGAGTTCCACCCTTGTTGTTGAGGATGATATCCCAAATTGTTAGAAAAGTTGTTCCCAACAAAATTCACATCCTCCTTTGTTAGTGGGCAGCTGTTGCCCGAATGCCCAGTGTTGCCACATGTTTCACATGTGATCCTCGAGTCCATGATCTGATTGACCTCTTGGTTTGGAGATTCTAGCTTCTTCATGAGGAGATCCATCTTGGCCACCAGCATATCTACACCGTCAATCTGGTGTACTCCTTTCGGGAGAGCTGGTTGCCTATCTCCCTTCCATCTTTGGTTGGAGGCGAACTTGTCTATGAGTGTCTTGGCCCGTGCCACATCCAGAGAGAGGAATGCTTCTTCTGCTGCTGCATCCATGTGGTCTTGCACTCTCTGACCCAAGCCATGGAAGAAGTTCTCAATAATCAGCCACTCTTCCATGCCATGGTGTGGACATGCTGCTATATAATCCTGGAGTCTTTCCCAGGCTTTCGGGATGGTTTCTGTAACACCTCAGGTGTTTGAGTTACGAAATAAGCCTCTTTAGCTTAACACGGTGCATAAATAATTAAGAGAAGTTTCAACGAAATGAGTTTTTAAAATAACTTCTAAACTAGAACCCAAATGAACTTTGGCTTGAAACAAAACTTGTGTAACTTTTCATTTTGAACAACTTTCGTGTTCAGAGATTTTCGAGTTGCAACACAAAAATTTGAGAACCACTTAGATTTGCAAACCAGTCCCTGCCTTTTCTTCTATTTCGCTGCAGACCCTTCCGTGTCGCCCGACCCTTTCGTTTCGCCCGACCCTTTCACTCGCCCAACCCTACGTTCGCCTGACCCTTGGCTTCGCTGCGGTCCTCGCTTCGTCCGACCCTCGCCCGCCGCGCAGTCGCCGCAGGCCACTTGGCCGGCGATGCCTGACAGCGCTAGGCGCCAAGCCAATGCCTGGCTGCGCCCGCACGCGTGCCCGCATGCCGCGTTCCTCCCCAGTCCGGGCATGCCACGCGCACGCCGGCAACGCGCACCTCTGCTCGCCGCCCGCCGCGCCCAATGGGCAAGTTGCGCCGTGCCCGTGTCTCCGCCGCGTCCCGCCAGTCGCTGCGCTTGCAGCCCGGCAAGACAGCTGCTGCAGCTCGTCACCCAACCCGCGCGCCGCGTGATCTCCAGCCCCACACGCCAAATCCTCAGCACCCAATCCCCTGTCCGCGCCCGCCGCACGCCGTGCCGGCTCTGTTCGCCGCCCGCCGAGACCAGTAACGCGCCCCCATCATGCCGCCCGCGCCCGCGTCTCACAGTCCAAGTTCCGCCTCTCCTTCCGCCTCTCTGCTGCCTACAAAAGGCCGCACTGAGTCCCCCTCGCGCGCCCAGACACCAGAATGCCACCGCCGCCACCATTACCACCGTCGTGCCCAGCTCACCGTGGAGCTCACCTCACCGGCCATCCCTTGCCAGAGCTGAGTGTTCCACCACCCCCACAGCACCCCATCGCAGCTCACTGCCCCACCCATCTTCGGCCAGAACCGCCGGAGCACCGCCAGCGCCATCCGCGCCGCCGCCGCTCCTTGCTGCTCCGTGGGCAGCCCACGCCGAAGCTCCTCCATCCAAGCCAAGCTTTGAAACGGGTTCCCCTTGACGCCGCGAAGCTCCTCGACCAGCCACGCTCTCCCCTCCTCGCCGGAGCACCGTCGCCGACGTTCCGCCCCGCCGCCGCCCCTCTGCTCCGCGCCGACGAGCCACCTCCGGCCACCCCCAACCCCGACCAAGGCCATGCCTGTAACAACCCTGATAAATTACATTTCTAAAGCAATGTCATTAGCCCAACTCTATGCTTAACCAACTAATAAAAGGGTGAAAAGAATTAGAACAAGTTAAGTTGAAATTCAAATTGAAATTGGGCACATATGAATACTTTTGAATTTTTAAATTAACTTTCAAACCATAAGCCAAATGAGATGTTGACTGAAACCAAACTTGTAGAACTTTATATTCTGAACAACTTTCATGTTCAAAAGTTTTTGAAATTCAAATTAGAAAGTGGAGAAAATGTCCTGTTTGCAACCAGCCCCCTGGAAGTTTTCAAATTCTCGCACGTAGGTCCCTCTCTCCCTCTCTCCCCTCCTCTGCTGCACCGCTCCCTCGCCCGACAGCCGCCGGCCACCTGGCCATTGATGCCTGCGCGGCACTAGGCGCCAAGCCAACCCCCGGCGCCCTGCTGCACCGCCCCCGCTCGCCCAACCGCGGCCGCGTCTTCTTCTCCCTCCCGCACGCCATGCCTCTGCCCAATCCGAGCGCCCCGGCCGCTACAGCCGCCCAGTCGCTGGCCGCCGCCCAGGCACCCAACGGCGTGCCCCCGTCGTGCCGCCCGCCCCAGCCCTGCCGGCACCCCTGGACCCTCCTCCTCCTCCCTCCCTTGCACCTATAAAGGTCGAACAGAGCCCCTCGCGCGCCTGGAAAGCCACCGCGCCTCCATTGCCGCCGGCGCCCCCACCTCGCCGCGGGGCCCCTTGCTCCGGCCCACCTCCGCCCGAGACAAGCGCTGAAACGGATTCCCCTCGACGCACTGAAGCCTCCCAGCCCAGCTCACCGTGGAGCTCACCTCTCCGGCCATCCCTTGCCAGAGCTGAGTGTTCCACCACCCCCACAGCACCCCATCGCAGCTCACTGCCCCACCCATCTTCGGCCAGAACCGCCGGAGCACCGCCAGCGCCATCCGCGCCGCCGCCGCTCCTTGCTGCTCCGTGGGCAGCCCACGCCGAAGCTCCTCCATCCAAGCCAAGCTTCGAAATGGGTTCCCCTTGACGCCGCGAAGCTCCTCGACCAGCCACGCTCTCCCCTCCTCGCCGGAGCACCGTCGCCGACGTTCCGCCCCACCGCCGCCCCTCTGCTCCGCGCCGACGAGCCACCTCCGGCCACCCCCAACCCCGACCAAGGCCATGCCTGTAACAACCCTGATAAATTACATTTCTAAAGCAATGTCATTAGCCCAACCCTATGCTTAACCAACTAATAAAAGGGTGAAAAGAATTAGAACAAGTTAAGTTGAAATTCAAATTGAAATTGGGCACATATGAATACTTTTGAATTTTTAAATTAACTTTCAAACCATAAGCCAAATGAGATGTTGACTGAAACCAAACTTGTAGAACTTTTTATTCTGAACAACTTTCATGTTCAAAAGTTTTTGAAATTCAAATTAGAAAGTGGAGAAAACGTCCTGTTTGCAACCAGCCCCCTGGAAGTTTTCAAATTCTCGCACGTAGGTCCCTCTCTCCCTCTCTCCCCTCCTCTGCTGCACCGCTCCCTCGCCCGACAGCCGCCGGCCACCTGGCCATTGATGCCTGCGCGGCACTAGGCGCCAAGCCAACCCCCGGCGCCCTGCTGCACCGCCCCCGCTCGCCCAACCGCGGCCGCATCTTCTTCTCCCTCCCGCACGCCATGCCTCTGCCCAATCCGAGCGCCCCGGCCGCTACAGCCGCCCAGTCGCTGGCCGCCGCCCAGGCACCCAACGGCGTGCCCACGTCGTGCCGCCCGCCCCAGCCCTGCCGGCACCCCTGGACCTTCCCCCTCCTCCCTCCCTTGCACCTATAAAGGTCGAACAGAGCCCCTCGCGTGCATGGAAAGCCACCGCGCCTCCATTGCCGCCGGCGCCCCCACCTTGCCGCGGGGCCCCTTGCTCCGGCCCACCTCCGCCCGAGACAAGCGCTGAAACGGATTCCCCTCGACGCACTGAAGCCTCCCAGCCCGAGCCCCGCCGCCCAGCTCGCCGGAGTTCGCCGGAATTCCGGCCGCACCTCGACGGAGCCGCTGCTCCACGCCGCGGCACCCCTTCCCGGCCGCCCCAACTCGCACAAAACCCACCCAAAGGTAGCCCCGAACCTCCTCTTGCTCCTCCCCCACCTTGCCCTCGCCGCCGGCGACCAAGCCCGCCGGATTTCGGCCGGAATTGATGTTCCCCGCCGTGAATCGCGACCAGGGACCACATTGCAATCGCCCAAATCTTCCTAGGGGGTTTTCTGCTAGTTTTCAGGGACCCCTCTGTAAAGAAAGTTTTAACCAAATCAGTGAGCTTGTAAAATTCGTATAAAATCGTAGAAAATTCAGAAAAATGCAAACTCAACTGTTCTGGGATCCTTAGAAGACACTCTACAACTTTTGTTACATAAAGTTTCTTAGATTATCAATATATTTTTCTCTACATTAAATGGAAGTTTTAATGGACTTCTTTTGTACCCACTGTTATAGATCAATGCTGACCCTAAATTTTGGGCAGTGAGTTAGTTGCTTGATGTTTAGGACTGTGTAAAAAGATCAGGCCCAAATTCCGTTTCTATCTACACTGTTTATTAAACTTAGTTTCATACCACAAGTGGCTAAATATTTTTATCCCTGCAGTTAGGTTAGGAATCACCTAATGAAACATTTTCTATACTGGTGTAATGGTGTAATGGAACAATTAGGATGAATAAACTGGTTGGATGAAATTTAATGCTTCACCATGTATGATATTGGATAGTTGCTTACCTAGAATGGTTAAAGAAAGCTAGAACTTGGAGCTAAAATCTGAAAGTAAGGACCTACTATATATGCTTTTTGGCAAAACTAACCCCTTAAGCCAAAAGCCTCGCATGTCTAGGAGTCGGCTAAGTATACCCCACTAGTCGGGTAAGCCTTGCTGAGTATTAGTATACTCAGCCTTGCTTGTGGCTTGTTTTCAGGTGAGACCTTCGAAGACATGATTGCTAGTTTGACTTGGCCTTGTACCTCCCTCCTGGTTGGTCGGTGGAATGGGATACGCCCCCGGCCAATGGAGATAATGCCGAGTGATGTCTCGTACGGGCTCCACCGAGACATCCTGTATCGTCGAGTAGCTTTCATTATTTTATTTCCGCTGCAACTTAAACTCTGAAGAACTTCTTGGTTATGATCACTGAAGTACTTGGTTACTAAACTCAAACTTGGTTTGTAATATTCACTTATGATAATTTTGTAATATCTGTGGAATGTGGTATTCTCTGGGCTCATCTTCGCATGAGCATTTGTATGTATGGCTTCGATCCGCTCTACCGTGGTTGTATCGGGAGGTTACCCGACAGACCAGTGGATTACTCCATTTGAAGTGTAAGGTTAACCGAGATTGCCCTAATGGTGATGGTTAATACACTTGAGCTGGATTAATTCAGGTGGTTCTGCCACAATGCCGAGGTAGCTCTCACCTCCCTGGATCTCCCCGACCCTTTTTCCCTCGCCGCCGACGAGCCCCCTCGCCGGAATCTGGCCGGCTGCCAAGCCAGCGCCGCCTAAGGACCCAATTGCATCGATTGCAATCTTCCAAGGACCTATATGTAAACCTATGTTTAAACTTTGATTTCAAAAATAGCGAACTTGTAAAATTCGTATAAAAGCAAAGGAAAATCAGAAAAATACAAACTCAACTGTTCTGGAATCTTTAGATGAAAAGCTACAACTTTTGTTACATGCCTTTCTTCAGTTGCTTGCTAAATCCTTATATAAATTAAATGGAAGGTTTAATAGACTTTAAATGTACCCCCTGTTGTAGACAAAGTCTAAACCTGAAAATTTAACAGTAGATTGGTTGCTTGATTTGTAGGCCAGTGTAAAAATATTAGGGCTAGAACACATCTCTAACTAAACTTCTTAATAAAAATTTTTTATGGCATGAAGTAAAGAAACTAATTTGTAACTGCTATTATGTTATGATTCATGTGGTGAAAATTTTTCAAAACTGTTGTATTAAGGCCTAAATACCATAGGAAAAGTTTAGAACCTTTTTCCTTTCTGTAACCTATCTATATAATTTTGTGGTAGGAAAAATTGCACTAATTCAAGTAATTAGTTTATGTGCTTCGAAAATGTTCAACGTTTTTCTGTAGTGCACTTTAGAGTAGGTCTTGCTGTACAAAAAGTTTCATATACAGAAACCCTGTGAAACATCCTGTAAAAATTAATCTTTATTAAAGTGGGTGTATGTTGTCTTATTTATTACGCTTTGTAGCTTGCTCAGTAAAATCTGAAAAATTTACAGTAACACACATATGGATATATTATTTCCCTGTAAAATATTTGGTGTCAATACTTGAATGGTTTGTTCTGTATAAAAATAACTAAGTTCTAGCGGTGGTTGTGTTTTATATTTTTCATAATTATTCTGCTGCGTGAAAATGTCTGAAATCTTTACAGTGCTTTTGTCTCTGCATAATGTGCTCTAAATAAAAATTTCATCACCAAAAGTTACCTAGTCCAGAAGTTGTGTTTAATCCATGTTGTGCTTAGAAAATTAAGTTTCCAATATAAGACAAACCCTTCTTGTTTAATGAAGTTCATAGTTTAAGTTATACTCTTTTAACAATTGCCCAAAAAATCTCAAATAAGTAACTTCACAACCAAATCAATGTTTTGTGAACTACAACTTTATCGTGAAGGAAAATAATCGTCATTACCATGACTATAACTTACACTTGTGCATTCATATAGAATCGACTACTCTCGCCGACGGAACGTACGAGCTAGTACCCGTGTCCGAGAGTGAGCAGCGTGAAGCTCAAGTAAATCTAACTGAGGCTCTCGAAGACCCAAGCCCAAGTTCGGATGAGCCCCAAGCTAGCTTTACCCAAGAAGGCAAGCCCCAGAGCATGAACCCTATTTTTCTAAACTTATGCAATTTATTACTCTACTTTGCTTGTGCATTCAGTTTGTAGGAGTTGAATGGAAACTTAGTTGCATGATCCTAGGTACCCATGCTCTGAACCCTAGGGGTAAGGATCCATAAAATGCTATGCTAATAGGACTCCGATAAAAGTTGAGTGATTTCCTGTCACTCGCGAGAATATATGAGTTGAATGTTTACTACATGCTGCAATCATAAGGTCGACGGACGGGGCTATGGTACGATGTTTATGTTGATGATTGAGGCCCCGTCTGTTTAGTGAAAAATGCTAAGGCCGCAGTGTGTGGTAGTGGTGGTTAAGCGTTTGAACGTACTAACCACATGCCGAGAATATGGCCATCGGTAAGCTTAAGTACCTAATTGGACCGGCAAGTGGACAGCATCCCACCATATTGTCAGACCTGATTCTAGAAAGAACCAGATGCATCTCATATGTGTGCCAGGATCTCGTTCACACACATATGGTAGACGGAAAGTGTAATATATCAAAGACAATGCTCAAAGTAACTAAATAAAGTATTACACTCCGTATAAAAGAGACACAGATGTCTTTAAACGATAAACCGTTATACCCTATACGAAGTCTTCAAAACTCCGTCTTCCACAGGCGATGACTGGTGAACGCAGGACCTAGAACTCCTCGAAGTCGTCGAAGATCTGCTCTTCAATGTTCTCTTCTGAACAGCAGGGGGCAAGGGTGAGTACTCTTATGGTTGGTACTCAGCAAGTGGGGTGAAAATGCAAGGCCATCAAGGATAGGCTAGGGTTTGCAGCAGCGGTTGCTTTTAGTTGGTCAGATATTTATTAACAAGCATCTATTAACTAGGTTTAAGTTTATACCAACCCACTTTAGTAAAACATAAAGATACCATCAACATAACATAAACCACGAACCACAATTTATTTAATCTTCAAGTTTCATTATCATGTGAGGGTCCAAGCCACTCTTAACCGTGAGTACGGCTGTTATAACAGTTTTACACTCTGCAGAGGTTGTACACTTTACCCACAAATCGTGTTTCCCTGAATCGCCCGGGTTTGCAAGGCCCTTAAACACTTCCGAGGTGAGTGGCGAGGGTACACTACGAAGCCTTTACAAAGACATGTCGAGAGCTAAGCAGCCCGCTAGAGTTTTAGTAGCGGCGTGGTCCATAAACCTCCCTAATGGTCAGCTCCTTAGCAAAGGCAGCTACCCCAAGAGGACCGGGCTATGACCCCTATCACCGACCCCCTCCTTGCCCTTTCGGTAAGGCCACCAGCAAACTACACATCTAATTAATTGGCTAAGGTCAGAGCCATATAACTTTGTGGTTGCACTGTTCACTTGGGTGGTTCTCCATGTTCCCATTAAACAAAGTTGATCTTACGTGATAAAACCACAATATGAAACGTGATCAATGTTGCCAAAAGAGTAAACCAATACCAATCCCAAAGTTTGCAACTAAGCGTAACTACCCTACAAAGTAGTAAACCCAGGTGTTTCAAGGTTTGGGGTAAAAGACTAGGTATGTCCTTAGCATAGATAACCCATCAAGTTCATGCAAGCAACAGTAAGGTAAAGTGAATTTTCATGCTGTTGTTGGGTTCAAATAGAATATGCAGAGGGAGAAATCCACTTGCCTTCTTCAAGCAACTGCTGATTCTCTTCCTCGTAAGCTTGCTCTTGATTTGGCTCGAACGTCACGTTGTCTACGCGATCACACAAACAAGCATACACAAACGAATAAAAAACAATACATCAAACAATACAAACAGAAAGTGAAAAGATGCTAAAGTTGTAGTTCATGATGCCAAGATCGTGTGGGCTCAAGAATCGCTGAAATTGGAGTTGAAACGATGATGATATGGCTAAAACAGTGATTTGGGGACCTAACTGCTAGAGTTTTGAGTCTCCCGAGGCTAGATTTGAAGGATTCAGGGGCCAAAACATAATTAGACCTTAAACAGAGGGTCGGGGTACAAAACTTTAGATTTGGTCGGCGGGTACTAAATCTAGAAAAATCAGGGGTCGGAACAGAAAAAGAAAGGGCTCAACACTAATTATTTTCTACTGATCTGGACTGCGGGTTGATTCCTGGAAAACTTAGGGATCTTCCTGCAAAAGTTTCAGGAACGGCTAGGGTCGGGTGAATCTAATCCGTTGGATCAGAATCGGCGGCGGATCAGACGAATCGGCGGAGTAAGGGTCGGGCGAATCGGCGCTATGAGGAATGGGTCAGGTGAATCGGCTGAGTAAGGAAAAGGTTGGGTAAATCGGCCGTGTAAAGTGAAGATCGATCGTTAGATCTAGATCGAACGGCAAAGGAAGGGTCGGCTTGATGGAACGAAAAGGGGTCGGGCGAAGCGGAGTTTTAACTGGGCATCGGCTGCGAGCGAGTGCGGCGGCGGACGGCCGGAGCTTCACCGATTCCGGTGTTCCGGGCTCAATTCAAGCTGGGTTTATGCCGGGGAGCGAGTGGGCAGTACGGTGAAGATAAGGGTGGTCACGGGATGGCTGTGCGGCGGCTGCAAACTGGCGGCCACGGCGGCGGGCGGAAACAGGGGTCCGGCAAGGATTCTGATTTGCGGCGGAGCAAAAGAGAGAGGGGAATCTGGTGCAGCTTGATACTCACCAACTCGTGAAGCTCTGGCGGGAGTTGATGATGGCGGGGATGCTGCGGAACGGCGAATCGACGAAAAATCGGCGACTCAGGACGACAGCGTTCCTCTGATGTGCAACTTCCAGCGGCGTGCGACAATGTTGTGTAGAGGAAAAGATTTGAGTTTGGCTTGGGTTGCAAAGCGGGGCTTTGGCGGGATTTTATAGGGGCAGATCGGCCGAGATTAGGAAGGCGGTGCTGCGGAATCGATCAGGACTCGGGGTAAGAAGAAAGAAAGAGAACAGGACACGAAGGACAGCACAGAGTCGTTCCGGACTCTGGGTAAGGAAACAAGAAAGAAGAAGAAGGCGCCAACAGGTGGGTCCTAGCTGTCGGTGAAAGAAAGAGTCGGTTGAGCGAATCGGCCGCTGGGTTGGCCGCGGGAAAAGAAAAGAAGGAGAAGAGAAGAATTGGGCTGGGCTGAAAGAAAAAATAGGAGAAGAAAAGAAATAAAGATGCATGCACAATTTTAATTTATGATTTTTATAAAAATACTTTTAGAAATTTTAGCTCCTATATTTTGGGTGTTACAAAACCTACCCCCCTTAAAGAGAATCTTGTCCTCGAGATTAGGAAGGACTAGGGAACAGCTAAGGAAATTCTGCAATCAGTTCATCTTCTCTTTCCCAAGTAGCCTCATCCTCTGAGTGGTGACTCTACTGTACTCTGCACATTTTGATCACCTTGTTCCGAGTAACCCTCTGAGATGTTTCCAAAATTCTTATCGGCTGCTCTGTATAAGTTAAATCTTCTTGCACATCAAGTTCCTCCAACGGTAATTGCTCCTCTGGCACTCTCAAACATTTCTTTAACTGTGATACGTGAAACACATCATGGACATCTGACAATCGCGCCGGTAACTCCAATTGATATGCCACTTCACCTTTCCTTTCCAGAATCTGAAAAGGACCAATGTAACGTGGTGACAACTTTCCTTTTACTTTGAATCTATGTAAACCTCTGATGGGTGATACCTTCAAATACACAAAATCTCCAACTTCAAATGTCAATTCCCTTCTTCGTGTATCAGCATAACTTTTCTGTCGTGACTGGGCAGTCTTGAGATTATCCCGGATTATCTGGACTTGTCTATCCGCTTCTTGAAGAATCTCTGGTCCAAAAACTTGACTTTCTCCTGTCTGATTCCAATACAATGGTGTCCTGCATTTTCTTCCATATAGTGCTTCAAATGGGGCCATCTTGAGACTTGCCTGATAACTGTTGTTGTAGGAGAATTCTGCATATGGCAAACTTTTATCCCAACTGCCTCCATGTTTGAGGGCACATGCTCTCATCATATCCTCTAATACTTGATTTGTTCGCTCAGTCTGACCGTCTGTTTGTGGATGATATGCAGAGCAAAAATTGAGCTTTGTATCCATGGATTCATGTAATTTCTGCCAGAAACGCAACGTGAACTGAGTACCTCGATCAGACACTATCTTCTTTGGAACACCGTGCAAACACACAATTCGTGACATGTATAGTTTTGCTAACTTAGCTCCAGTGTATGTGGTTTTGACTGGGATGAAATGTGCGACTTTTGTCAATCTGTCCACAATAACCCATATTGAGTCGTAACCATCACGAGTACGAGGTAACCCTACAATGAAATCCATACCAATCTCTTCCCATTTCCATTCAGGTATTTTCAAAGGCTGGAGTAAATCTGCTGGTCTCTGGTGTTCAGCTTTCACTCTCTGACATACATCACACAAAGCTACGTGAGTTGCTACGTCTCTTTTCAAACCATACCACCAGTACCTTTCTTTCAAGTCTTGATACATTTTGGTACTTCCAGGATGAATGGAATAAGCGGAATCATGTGCTTCCTTCAAAATAAGTTCACGAAGGTGATCAATTTCAGGTACACAGATCCTTTTTCTGAACCAAACAGTCCCTTGTTCATCTTCGGTGAAATCCTTAGTCTTGCCTAAACCAATTTGAATCTTGATCTCTTTGATCTTAGCATCTGTCAACTATCCTTTTCTGATCTCCTGTTCTAGTGTCGGTTCTATCTCCACAATCATGGCTTCCGCTTGTGTGACAATTCCCAAGTTCAAACGTGCCATCTCCCAACATAGTTCCTGAGGCATCAATCGAGCAATCATCATATTAGCTTGTCCTTTCCGGCTTAGGGCGTCTGCCACAACATTAGCCTTGCCCGGATGATACTGAATATCCAAATCATAGTCCTTGATTAATTCTAGCCATCTGCGCTGTCTTAGGTTAAGATCCTGTTGCGTGAAGATATACTTCAGACTCTTATGGTCCGTGAAGATCTGACACTTGTTTCCGATCATGTAGTGCCTCCAAATCTTTAATGCGTGCACGACGGCAGCCAATTCCAAGTCATGGGTAGGATAGTTCTGCTCATGCTTTCTCAGCTGTCTTGAAGCATAGGCCACAACTTTGCCTTCTTGCATTAACACACATCCAAGACCCATCCGTGAAGCGTCGCAATACACATCAAACCCTTTGTGGATATCTGGCATTATCAACACAGGGGCAGTGGTCAATCTTGTCTTCAGCTCTTCAAAACACTTCTGGCACGTAGCATCCCACTTAAATTCTTTCCCTTTTTTCAACAGAGAAGTCATAGGTTTCACGATCTTTGAGAAGCCCTTAATAAATCTGTGGTAGTAGCCTGCAAGTCCGAGAAAACTTCTGATTTCAGGCACAGTATTCGGTGGATTCCAATTCAGAACATCTTGAACTTTACTTGGGTCTACTGCAATTCCTCCATCTGTGATAACATGTCCAAGGAAAGAAACTTCTCTCAACCAGAAATCAGATTTGCTCAGCTTAGCGTATAACTGATTCTCTCGGAGTTTCTGTAACACTATCCTCAAGTGCTCTTCATGTTCTTCCTTGTTCTGCGAATACACCAAGATGTCATCAATGAACACAACCACAAACTTGTCAAGGTATTCCATGAAAACCTTGTTCATCAAGTACATGAAGTATGCTGGTGCGTTGGTCAATCCAAACGACATCACAGTAAACTCGTACAGACCATATCTGGTAGTGAAGGCTGTCTTGGGTATATCCTCCGGTCGGATCCTTAGCTGATGATATCCTGATCTCAGATCAATCTTGGAGAAAACCTTGGCACCTCTCATCTGATCAAACAAATCTTCAATCCTGGGCCGTGGATACTTATTCTTGATCGTCACGTCATTCAGCGACCTGTAATCTACACACATCCTTCTACTGCCATCTTTCTTATCGACAAAGATCATGGGTGCTCCCCACGGGGATGAGCTAGGACGGATAAATCCCTTAGCTGACATTTCTTCTATTTGTTTCTTTAGTTCACTTAGATCCTTAACATCCATTCTATAGGGTCTTTTAGAGATAGGTGCAGTACCAGGTAAAAGATCAATACTGAACTCAATGTCACGAACAGGTGGCATACCTGGTAAATCTTCCGGAAAAATGTCGGGGTACTCACTGATAACTCTGATATCTTCCAGAGGCATTCCCTTCATTTGGTTCACTATCCCAACTGCACTGGGCAAAGCTGATGCCACAAACTCTATTTTATCTCCTTGAGGACTTGTTGGCGCTAAAATCGGCCGGGTAGGAATCGGCCGATGGTCGTCAGCGTCAGACACACGACCCAGGAGAATCTGCTTAGCTCCTGTTCGGGTTATCGCCCTGGTGCGGTTCGCACGGCGTGCCAGTCAATCTGACCTGTTGATTGACAAGGAAATAGAGTATTAAATTCCAAGCGCGTCAATCGGCTGGGATTCTGATCTGTCCTGAGGAGCGCGTCGGCAGCGAATCGGCTGATTTGCTGTAGAGATGATCGGCTATGGATCAGCCGATAATCGTGTAGTAATTGTAAAGAAAACCACCGGAGCGATCTAAACAATTACTACAGAAGCAACACTTGAAATAGATCTAATCGGCTGTGAGGTGATAAATCGAAGAAAAACAATGACGAAGCCGATTACTCTGATCTCAAGCTGGATAACTGATGATAATACTAGAATAACAAATAAAACTTGCAATTCTAGTAAATATCGATAACTGGTGAATAAATCTAAACGAAACCACAGCGATGCGCCCGTAGTTAAAGCTCGGATATTACTCGGTAAGCGGAACCTACCAATTGGCCGGAGATCAAGTTGATGCAGCCCTGCCAATCCGTACGAACTCGTGGAAGAAGAAAATATTGGCGAAGTCGCCGACTTAAAAGTAAATTACTGGAAAAGTAGAAATATTGTTGTTGATTGATGTGTTGATGTCTTTTCAAGACCCTGACGACTCCTATTTATACCCTAAAGCTAGGACTCCTGGTCGATCATGACTTGTTACAACCTTATTTAAATTACTATATCTATACGGACTTTAAAAAGGAAACGGACTCCCGCAGAATCTTCCGCCGCCGCTCCCTAATCCAATCAGGATTTCCTTCAATTGTTCCCCGACCGACTTAGCGTGCCCCCTTTGACCAACTTTTGACCAGGATCCTCTGAAATAATCCCATCCTGTTGGCGTAGGCTGTGCCACCAATCGGCCGATTTCCAACTGTTACCTCAATCGTCCGATTCCTTTCTGTAGCCTTCAGATCCGCCGCATCGGCCAATCTTCTCCTTCTGACGCCGATTCAACACGTGTCAAAATCTGGCGTCAACAGGACTGGTCAAGAGCACTGATCTCTTGCGACACTGAATAACACCATCACATCCTGATAACCAATCCATTCCGAGGATCACATCGATGCCATTAGTCTTTAGGACTATTAGATTGGCTTGGAATTCTATCCCCATAATATTCATGCTGACCCTTGGGCATAAGTGGCTGGCCTTCAATTCCTTGCCCGGGGAGCTTACTAGTAATATTTGTTTCATAGGGCTCATTGGTAAATTATGTTTTGCAGCAAATTGCTCAGTAATGAATGAATGTGATGCTCCAGAATCAAATAAAACTGATGCAGGTTCAGAATTGACAAGGAACGTACCGAGCACAATGTCGGGAGCCTCTTCAGCTGTTTCTGCAGCCACATGATTCACCTTTCCGCGCACGCAGTTCTGTTGTCCTTTGTTGCTCAGTGGTGTCTGGTTGCTGTTGCGCGGCTGCTGCTGCTGAGGAGTCTGCCTTTGTCCACTTTTCCTCTGATTCTGAGGAGTTTGCGCATTACGCTTCGGGCAGTTGTTAGCGTAATGACCCAGTTCTCCACATTTGAATCATCCTTTAGGTTGGACCCGAGTGACTGGATTGTTGGACCGCACTGGTGCACCTGTGGCGTAGCCTGGATGGTACGGTTGCGGGTTGGAGTGGCGTTGAGTCTGCTTGTTGTAACGTTGAGGCTGCTGTGGAGTTCGTTGATTCTGCTGGCTTTGCTGATATCCTCCACCTTGTCCTCCAAAGCGCGACTGAAATCCCTGGGGTGTGTTGTAGCGGGGTCGGGTGTTGCTGCTGGATTGTCCCTGGGACTGAAGTTTTCGCTTGTGTTCTCCAAGCTCCTTGCGCTTGCTCTCCAGACCAATGGCCTTGTCTAATAGAGTCTGGAAGTTTGGGAAAGTGTGACTGTGCAGCTGATAGTTGAGCGGCCCTATCAGACCTTCCAAGAAGCGCTCCTGCCTCTTTGCGTCACTATCCACTTCATGGGGCGCGTAACGAGACAACTGAGTGAATTTGTCCCGGTACTCACTGACAGTCATGCTGCCTTGCTTCAGGTTCAGGAACTCCTTCTGCTTGAGCTTCATTAGTCCTGCTGGGATATGGTGGCTGCGGAAGTTGGTTCTAAACTCCTCCCAGGTGATAGTGTTGGCGTTGGCGTGGGCAGCAGTGAAAGCATCCCACCAATCAGCGGCTGCACCTTCCAGACGTCCTGCAGCATACAGGACCCTTTCGCGGTCACTGCATTGTGTGATATCCAGCTTCTTAGTGATGACCTTCAACCAATCATCAGCGTCCAAGGGGTCCATAGAGTGAGAAAAGGTAGGAGGGTGGTGGCTCATGAATTCTCTGTGTTTGTCTCTTGGTGGCGGGTTTTGCTGTTGTGCTTGCTGATTCTGCTGAGCTTGTATGTTCTGGATGGTGGCAGTGAGGTTCTGCAACACCTGCATTTGTGCTGCCAGGAATTGCTCCATTGTTGGATTGAGCGGTGGTGGCAACTGACTCTGTCGATTGACTACGCGAGCACGCCTAGAGCTAGGGTTATTCTGTCCTCCACCTGTCCTGGTGTTCACCATCTGACCGTTAGGGAATAAACCTAGGATAAGACAGGTGTACTAGATATAGGTTGACAGAAAATAATATCTTAACAAAATATGGATTTATAAGACTCCAACTGTTATTAATGTATATATTATATTAAGCAATTCTTATAGCACTCAAAGCAAACATTTGTTCTCAAGCAATCATCATTACATCGTCGTCCTCTCAAGTGAGAATGATCCTAACGAGAACTTTAAGAGATACTAGCCTAAGAGCCTAAGTGCCTATTCCTCGGGGCGAGTTATGGAGCCTGGTTCGCCGCGACGAAGCTTCTTGCGGGGTGGTGACAATGCGGGGTAGCGGGGTTCATCTATCTGTGGGGATGGCGGCGCTCTTCCCTCCAGTCGAGCTTTCATTATGCGGATCTTTTCATGGGCCTCCAGTAGCTTGTCCTGAGTATCATCCAGCTCAGTGATGACGCTTTCCAGCTTAGTGTTGAGAGCGGCGGTGACTCAAGCAAGAGTGTTGAGGCGGTCTTCATCATCTTCACCCAGAGTAATCATAGTCTCTTCAGTTCCACTGAGGCGGCGAGGAAGGTGGCAATACTCCATGTTCTGAAGCTCCAGACGGTAGGTATGGCAGATGGACCATAGAGCTCTCCGGGCGGCACTGCTGACGGCTGCGTCGTAAGTAGCGTGGGGTGTGGTGGAGTCGTGTGCAGTAAGAGTCCTCAGGCCTCTGGCACTTTCCATCCTGATGTGGACGCGAGAGAGGTAATAGTCGGTGAGCGCGGGGTCGGTGTAGTGATGCGTGTGGTAGTGAGGTCTCACGCGGTTGCCCAACTCTTGAAGAACACCTTGTAGCACTAGAGACAAGTGGCCGGGTTCTCTGTCTGAAGTGCGAACACAGCAGAGTTGCCTCATCCCTGGAGTTTCATCACTCTGATCGTCGTTGTCTTCATCGTCGTTGTTGTCCTCGTCATCGTCTCTTCTAATATCTTCGAAGTTACTCGGGCTTCCTTCAGCGACGTCCATTGCTGGGGAGGGGGCTGGAGCAGGGACAACTGGGGGTGGTGGCGATCTCTCAATGACTGGTGATTCCGGTGGTGTGAACTGGTTTCCTTCTTCATCAATTGCCATGATGCGACCATCTTCACCATCCACGAAATAATAGACTTCCTCGGGTTCTTCTTCCGTAGCTTCCTCCTCTTCAACAGGGGCTGGGACTGGGGTAGGAGAAGTTGGCTCAGCTGGGGCAATGTGAACTTGGCGACCTCCGGTGCGCTTGCGAGCAGTTTGGTAAATTCTGACCATCTGGCAGAGTGGGGGTAAAATTCAGGATATTTTTTCTTTTAAGAAGGTAAATGATAGAAGGTTTTATGTAAACATAGGTTTTTACGTGGAAATATAACAGGAATTTTTTTTTGATGCTGATATGGCCTTCTAGAAGATAGTTCCTTAATTTTGACCATTTCTATCTAGGCTAGCGTCCTACAGTCAACATAGCTCTGATACCACTCCTGTCACACCCGATTCTAGAAAGAACCAGATGCATCTCATATGTGCGCCAGGATCTCGTTCACACACATATGGTAGATGGAAAGTGTAATATATCAAAGACAATGCTCAAAGTAACTAAATAAAGTATTACACTCCGTATAAAAGAGACACAGATGTCTTTAAACGATAAATCGTTATACCCTATACGAAGTCTTCAAAACTCCGTCTTCCACAGGCGATGACTGGTGAACGCAGGACCTAGAACTCCTCGAAGTCGTCGAAGATCTCCTCTTCAAAGTTCTCTTCTGAACAGCAGGGGACAAGGGTGAGTACTCTTATAGTTGGTACTCAGCAAGTGGGGTAAAAATGCAAGGCCATCAAGGATAGGCTAGGGTTTGCAGCAGCGGTTGCTTTTAGTTGGTCAGATATTTATTAACAAGCATCTATTAACTAGGTTTAAGTTTATACCAACCCACTTTAGTAAAACATAAAGATACCATCAACATAACATAAACCATGAACCACAATTTATTTAATCTTCAAGTTTCATTATCATGTGAGGGTCCAAGCCACTCTTAACCGTGAGTACGGCTGTTATAACAGTTTTACACTCTGCAGAGGTTGTACACTTTACCCACAAATCGTGTTTCCCTGAATCGCCCGAGTTTGCAAGGCCCTTAAACACTTCCGAGGTGAGTGGCGACGGTACACTACGAAGCCTTTACAAAGACATGTCCAGAGCTAAGTAGCCCGCTAGAGTTTCAGTAGCGGCGTGGTCCATAAACCTCCCTAATGGTCAGCTCCTTAGCAAAGGCAGCTACCCCAAGAGGACCGGGCTATGACCCCTATCACCGACCCCCTCCTTGCCCTTTTGGTAAGGCCACCAGCAAACTACACATCTAATTAATTGGCTAAGGTCAGAGCCATATGACTTTGTGGTTGCACTGTTCACTTGGGTGGTTCTCCATGTTCCCATTAAACAAAGTTGATCTTACGCGATAAAACCACAATATGAAACGTGATCAATGTTGCCAAAAGAGTAAACCAATACCAATCCCAAAGTTTGCAACTAAGCGTAACTACCCTACAAAGTAGTAAACCCAGGTGTTTCAAGGTTTGGGGTAAAAGACTAGGTATGTCCTTAGCATAGGTAACCCATCAAGTTCGTGCAAGCAACAGTAAGGTAAAGTGAATTTTCATGCTGTTGTTGGGTTCAAATAGAATATGCAGAGGGGGAAATCCACTTGCCTTCTTCAAGCAACTGCTGATTCTCTTCCTCGTAAGCTTGCTCTTGATTTGGCTCGAACGTCACGTTGTCTACCGATCACACAAACAAGCATACACAAACGAATAAGAAACAATACATCAAACAATACAAACAGAAAGTGAAAAGATGCTAAAGTTGTAGTTCATGATGCCAAGATCGCGTGGGCTCAAGAATCGCTGAAATTGGAGTTGAAACGATGATGATATGGCTAAAACAGTGATTTGGGGACCTAACTGCTAGAGTTTTGAGTCTCCCGAGGCTAGATCTGAAGGATTCAGGGGCCAAAACATAATTAGACCTTAAACAGAGGGTCGGGGTACAAAACTTTAGGTCTTGGTCGGCGGGTACTAAATCTAGAAAAATCAGGGGTCGGAACAGAAAAAGAAAGGGCTCAACTCTAATTATTTTCTACTGATCTGGACTGCGGGTTGATTCCTGAAAAACTTAGGGATATTCCTGCAGAAGTTTCGGGAACGGCTAGGGTCGGGTGAATCTAATCCGTTGGATCAGAATCGGCGGCGGATTAGACGAATCGGCGGAGTAAGGGTCGGGCGAATCGGGTAAATCGGCCGTGTAAAGTGAAGATCGATTCTAGCCGTTAGATCTAGATCGAACGGCAAAGGAAGGGTCGGCTCGATGGAACGAAAAGGGGTCAGGCGAAGCGGAGTTTTAACTGGGCATCGGCGGCGAGCGAGTGCGGCGGCGGACGGCCGGAGCTTCACCGATTCCAATGTTCCGGGCTCAATTCAAGCTGGGTTTATGCCGGGGAGCGAGTGGGCGGTACGGTGAAGATAAGGGTGGTCACGGGATGGCTGTGCGGCGGCTGCAAACTGGCGGCCACGGCGGCGGGCGGAAACAGGGGTCCGGCGAGGATTCTGATTTGCGACGGAGCAAAAGAGAGAGGGGAATCTGGTGCAGCTTGATACTCACCAACTCGTGAAGCTCTGGCAGGAGTTGATGATGGCGGGGATGCTGCGGAACGGCGAATCGACGAAAAATCGGCGACTCAGGATGGCGGCGTTCCTCTGATGTGCAACTTCCAGTGGCGTGCGACAATGTTGTGTAGAGGAAAAGATTTGAGTTTTGCTTGGGTTGCAAAGCGGGGCTTTGGCGGGATTTTATAGGGGCAGATCGGCCGAGATTAGGAAGGCGGTGCTGCGGAATCGATCAGGACTCGGGGTAAGAGGAAAGAAAGAGAACGGGACATGAACGACAGCACGGAGTCGTTCCGGACTCTGGGTAAGGAAACAAGAAAGAAGAAGAAGGCGCCGACAGGTGGGTCCTAGCTGTGGGTGAAAGAAAGAGTCGGTTGAGCGAATCGGCCGCTGGGTTGGCCGCGGGAAAAGAAAAGAAGGAGAAGAGAAGAATTGGGCTGGGCTGAAAGAAAGAATAGGAGAAGAAAAGAAATAAAGATGCATGCACAATTTTAATTTATGATTTTTATAAAAATACTTTTAGAAATTTTAGCTCCTATATTTTGGGTGTTACACATATCAACTTCGGTTCCATGCGCGCACATGGTGGGTACAGAGCCGGGCTCTATAGTCTCGGATGGTGACCTTGATCCACAACCCAGGAAGAAAGGGGAAAAGTTGCACGTGTAACTCTGGGAGTAACCACGTGACGTGTGTTTAGGTTTCCCTTGCAAGGTTAAAAAATTCGATTCGAATCGTCCGTTTCTCGCGGTTATTGAGACTGCTTGACCCTTTTACCACATAGAGTAAGAAGAGGAACAATGATGATGATTAATCTTGTTGGATGCAAAATAATTCTTCCACCATGTATGATATTGGATAGTTGCTTACCTAGAATGGTTAAAGAAAGCTAGAACTTGGAGCTAAAATCTGAAAGTAAGGACCTACTTATATATGCTTTTCGGCAAAACAAACCCCTCAAGCCCAAAGCCTTGCATGTCTAGGAGTCGGCTAAGTATATTCCACTAGTCGGGTAAGCCTTGCTGAGTATTAGTATACTCAGCCTTGCTTGTGGCTTGTTTTCAGGTGAAATTTTCGAGGATATGATCGCTAGTTTGACTTGGCCTTGTACCCTTCCTCCTGGTTGGTCGATGGAATGGGATTCGCCCCTGGCCGACGGTGATAATGCTGAGTGATGTCTTGTACGGGCTTCATCGAGACATCGTGTGTCATCGAGTAGTTATCGTTATTTTTCGGCTGCATTGAACTCTGAAGAACCCAACTATTTTGAACTCTGAAGTACCTTGTTTTGCGAATCCGAACTCAGTTGTAATAATAATTTATGATGAACCCTGTGGTGTAAAATTTGTGGAATGTTGTATCCTCTGGGCTCACCTTCGTGTTAGTACATGTATGTGTGGTTTCGATCGGCAAAAACCGTGGTTGTATCAGGAGGTTACCCGACAGACCAGTGGATTATTCCGTTTGAAGTGCGAGTTAGCCCTGATTGCCCTTGTGGTGATGGTTAGCGCGCTTGAGCCAGATTAATTCAGGTGGTTCTGCCACAGTTTCATCCTGGAGTTGTTGGAAACTTGAGATTCTGTTCCTGAGGGCATTGGTTTTGCCCACTGGGAAATACTTGGCAAGGAATGCATTGGAGTAGTCATTCCAAGTAGTGAAGTCTGCCTTGTTGGTGTAGAACCACGTCTTTGCTTTCCCCAGCAAAGAGAAAGGGAACGGATGAAGGCAAACGTTATCAAATGTAGTGCCTTTGGGGTTGATTGTGCTACTCACTTCCATGAAGTTCTAGAGGTGAGCGTTGGCATCTTTGGTTGCCTTTCCACAGAAAGGGCTAGCTTGGACCATGTTCACAAGTCCAGTTTTTAGCTTGAAGCCATCAGTGCCTTGGATACTGTCCAAACCAGTAGGGATGTGACTGCTGGATGGGGCCGAGTACTGATGGATTGTCTTCTAAGCCATGATGAAGACAGACGTTGATGAACTCCCTCCTAAGGTAAGCCTTTTCTGAGGTGGTACAATTCTCTGCCAAACAACACGCCCAATTCTTTCTGGACTCGGATTGAAGTTGCTTGGTAATTTGAAACTGGTCATGCACTGCTCTGCATATATCAAAAAGACAAAGAGAGCAATGGTAAGCCCGCTCAAGCTAGCGGTGAATTAAAACAGCAAAATTTACCAAATGATTCAATGATATCTATAGCACCAAATTGCTTCCCCGGCAACAGAACCAGAAATGCTTGTTCATGTTTCTTATGCCCAATAGAATAGAGATTCCACAAGCGTTATAATCTAAAGAGTATCAATTGAATGGACAACAAACTTTACTGAGGATAAATCACAAGCTAGCTAGCAGGGGTAAGCCAGATAAATAGATAGGATAAATGGCTAGGCAATGACCGAGTGACACATAGGAGACTCTACCTTAGAGCGGTAAGTAGCTGGGAGGACAACGAGCAAGAAAGATTCCTAACACACTTCTAGACTAACGAGCTAGCCTCTCAAACCTAAACCTGAACTAACCTAGTTGTCGGGAGAACATAGCTTACTTCGGCTACTGGGGTGGAAGGACCACAAACAGAGGGAGAAATTGGGGGGGGGGGGGGGGTCCAACTCAGCCAACGATCTACTGCTATGGAAACACCTGAACGTGGTGGACTACAAGGAACGGACAGGTCTGTCACCACGTGCCGCCTACCACATCAGTTCTGTGGGGTGGAACACACTTTCTAGCTAACACTAAGCTAGACACCATGTCTGCACTCGGTGTTAGGATTTCCCCTTAGAGCTTCAAGAGAAATCCCCCTCAACCTAGGGAACTAACTTGAGCCCCCTAGTCCAGGCAAGAAAACCCGCAAGATAAGGTCCCGACAAACTAAGACTAGAACAAAGTCCGAGCTAAAGGATAGAACTTTCACACACAAGCAAGAGCTTGGAAATAAATAAATAAAAGCGGAAGGTAAAGCTCACTTGATAAGATAAAGAGGATAACTTATATTGATAATGTCAAAGGAAGCATACAAGAGCTTATACCAGACTTCCGAGGACGACTCCGGAATCCCGAGACAAGCTGGACTCGACTCTAACTCCCAGACTACTAAACTTAACTCTAGAACTGAAGTGAAGAGAGAACTCCTTCTGAGTGTGTGTCTTACAAGTGAGGGTGAGTGGCCTATTTATAGCTAGTGAAGGTCGGTAACCGGTGTAAAGCGTCAAGATTATGTAGCCTTGATAGTTGCTTAACTTCCATGCGAAGACTGGGCATTAGTGGCCACTAGCTGGGGCCGGCCGGCCTCCACCAGGCCGGCCGGCATGGGGTTGGTGCCAAGTGGCACCGACCTTCTCGTGGACGCTCCTGATTGCCTCCTGAGGTCGGTAACAATTGCTTTTTAGTTAAGCAACTGTTTCAGACATGCAGGTTGGCCCTTGAATCCGTGTGTGAAGCCTTTCGGGTCCTCAGATCAAACCGACTTCAAGTGCACGATGTATGATCCTCCTGGGTGTGTTTGTTTACTCTTGGATCGACGACGTGGCTAGAAGAGGGGTGACCAGTCCAGCCGGCCTAGGGGAGGCCGGCAGGCCTGGGATTTCTCCCAAACTGGCTCATTTTTGGTACACTTGCTCCTACATAGACAAAACTCTGAATTATTCTCGAGATGTTGACAGACAAAGGTCGAATAACGGCCGTCAACAGAGCAGAAGCTCCGGCTTGAGAAACAGCGATGCCATGGTTGCCTTTGTTACTGAAAGATTACGTGATCCGTCGACTCGCTTGTACTGATATGGGTATCTTTTGCAGAGACAATGTCCCGTTTGGCCAACACCCGGGCAGAGTTCGACCAGCTGATGGCCAAGATCGATGTCATGCTAGTCGCGTTTGGGCCGGAGGGGGTCACCCTGGCGGAGGAAGCGGCGCAGCGCCTGGTCAGTGCGCGGGAGCGCCTCAAGGCCTTCATCAGGAAGACAGCCAAGGACTCAGTGCAGTTTGCGATGGTCCTCATGAAGTCCCACAACCCTGAGGCAGACCTGGATCCCGTGGGTGAGGGCATCGCGGAGGACTACGCCGACGCCAAGTGGTACTCGCACTTTGCCACCGTTGGACCCCTCGCTGAGCACATCATGGACCAAGTGAACATGTAGGGAGTTGTTAGTAGGGCAGAAACATTATGGGGCCAAGTATTGGCCAAAAATAATGCTTATTTTGTGTGTAATTAAGTTTTATTTTCGTTATATTCCGTAGCCGGGTGGTTTTCTGATTTGGCCGATTGGTTAGGATGCTGACTCTGTGATGTGCCATTGCCTATTGTGTAGAGAACTGGTCATCAGACATGTGATAGGCGTAGGTGACGCAGAGTGGTTCCAAGACGCACCGGGTTGTGATCAGTTAGCCAACCATCTAGGTTGGTTGTTTGGCGTGAACGATACTGGTGCGAGATGGCATGGCCGAGTCGCAGCCCCCGAGCGTGCTGGACGAGTCAGAAGGGGCTATACCAGGTCATTTTTCAAGCGCGAAAGAGAAATAGAGCATAGAAAGATAGAAGTGATAAAATGCTCTTATTATTATTTGGAAGGGTTGGGGTACATAGCTACGAGCTCTTCTCATGGGTAGAAGCGCCGAAGGTGCTCGATGTTCCATGGATTGCCTACATTCGTGCCATCTTCCCTCTTCAGACGATAGGTGCCAGGGGCAACGACTGCGCTGACAAGGAAGGGACCTTCCCATGGGGAAGACAATTTGTGTGCGCCGGTAGTAGACTGGATGCGATGTAGGACCATGTCGCCTATGTTGAAGTCTCACTCCTATATGTTCCGGTCGTGGTAGCGCCTGAGCAGTTGTTCGTCATGTGCGTGCTGCAAGGCAGTTGTGACACGATGTTTGTTCAACAAGGTCGATGTCATGGCGTCGAGTCGTTTCTGCCTCACCTTCCTCGTAGTTTTGGATGCGCGGGGCACCAAAAATTATGTCGCTCGGGAGGACAGCCTCCGAGCCATATACTAAGAAGAAGGGAGAGTAGCTGGTGGCCCGGCTCTTTTGAATACATAGGCCCCAAACGACTTGTGGCAGTTCAAGGATCCACTTGGAACCAAACTTCTCGAGTGGGTCAAAGATACGCACTTGAGCTCCTGGAGGATCATGCCATTGGCGCGTTCCACCTGGTTGTTACACCTTGGGTGAGTCATGGAGGCGTAGTAAACATCGATGCAATTATCCAGGCAGTGGTCCCAGAACGCCCTCCAGTGAACGACGTGCCCATGCCAGTGATGATCCTGTTAGGCACGCCAAACTTGTGGGTGATTTCCTGAATGAACTCATCCGCCTTGAGTGTTGTGGTCGCCACAACTGGTTTAACTTCAATCCACTTGGTGAACTTGTCGATGGCCACAAATATGTGGTCGTAGCCACCTACAGTTGTCTTCAGTGGTCCAACCGAGTCGAGCCCCAAGCAGGCGAAGGCCCAAGAAGGAGGAATCGTTCGTAGGGCCTGAGCCAGAGCGCGTTGTTGTTTGGCAAAAAATTGGCACCCTGGGCACCTTTTGACGATGTCGTGGGCATTGGCAAGTGCTGTGGGCTAGTAAAAATTGGACCTGAATGCTTTGCCCACCATGGTGGAGGCTCCTGCGTGGTTGCCACGGATGCCCAAGTGGATGTCATGGAGCAACGCGACTCCTTCGCTCTTGGCAATGCACTTGGACAGCATCCCTGAGGAGGCCGAGTGCTTAAACAAGTCAGTGCCAATGACGACGTAGCTGGCGGCTCGTCGCGAGAGCTTCTCATGCTCTTTTTTTGTCGGGGGAGGACTTGTTGTTGACGAAGAAGTCGATGATTGGGGAGCGCCAGTCGAAGTTATTCACCAGCACCTCCTGACCCTGTGCTGGCACCAAGTTTGGCTTGGTGGGTGGGGGTTCCTCGATTTCGACCGTGGGTCATCTCAAGGCTTGGACAAAGACTCCGGTCGGGATGAGGGCGCGACTTGAGCTGAGCTTGGAGAGGACGTCGGCCCCGACGTTGTAGTCTCTGATGACATGATGGAACTCCAACCCGTAGAAGCTGGGTTCCAACTTTCGTATCTCCTTGCAGTAGGCGTCCATCTTCTCCTTTGTGCAGTCCCAGTCTTTGTTGACTTGTTGGATAAAAACTTTGGAGTCTCCGTAGGCGAGGAGTCGCTTGATGCCGAGTGAAGCGATGATCCGGAGACCGTGGATGAGGGCTTCATACTCAGCCGCGTTGTTAGTTGCCTTAAAATGTAACTGGAGGACATACTTTAGTTGTTCGCCTTTTGGGGAGATGAGTAGGACTCCAGTGCCGGCTCCATCGAGGTTGATGGTGCCGTCGAAGTACATCTTCCAGCGTTCAGGTCGTTCCTTTGGTGGTGGGTCTGGTATGTCTGTCCACTCGGCCACGAAGTCAGCCATAGCCTGAGACTTGATCGTGGACCAGGGGGAGAACTACAGGTTGAGCGTGCCCAGCTCGACGGATCACTTGATGACTCGGTCGCTAGCATCGCAGTTGTGGAGGATGTCACCGAGTGGAAAGAAGGAAATGACTCTAACGCTGTGTGCTTGGAAATAATGCCGCAGCTTCTTGGATGTGATGACGATTGCGTACAAGAGCTTCTGGACTTGACGGTAGCGCACTTTGGACTCGCCGAATACTTCACTGATGAAATAAACGGGTCGCTGCACTTTGTAAACATGACCTGGCTCATCTCGCTCAACAACCAGGACGGTGCTGACCACATGGGTGGTTGCCGCTATGTAGAGGAGGAGTTCCTCATCGGGCTCTGGAGCCGTAAGGACTGGTGGGTTGGTAAGGAATTCTTTGAGCTCTTGGAAGGCTATAGAAGCATCATCATTCCACACGAACTTGTCTGCTTTGCGAAGCAGCTTGAAGAAGGAGAGTCCCTTATCGCCGAGTCAACTGATGAATCGACTCAGGGCGGCCATGCACCCGGTCAACTTCATTATGTCCTTCTTTCACCAAGGGGGCTTCATTCTCCTGATGGCATTGACCTTGGTGGGGTTGGCCTCGATGCCTCGGTTACTGACTATGAAGTTGAGTAACTTTCCCGAGGGGACACCGAAAACACAGTTGCGTGGGTTCAGCTTCCATTTGAATTTCCTGAGATTTTCAAATGTTTCAACTAGGTTGGCTATGAATTGATCATAGGACCTGGTTTTGATTACTACATCATCAACGTAGGCCTCAACATTGCGGCCGATCTGTGACAACCCTGGTAATTACAATTCCAAAATCAATGTCATTAGCCTAACTCTATGTTTTAAACCAACTAATGAGAGGGTGGAAAGAATTAAAACGAGTTCAGTTGGAATTCAAAATTAATTTGAGCACATTGGTTACTTTTGAACTTTTAAATTTAACTTTCAAACCATAAGCCAAATGGGTTTTTGCCTGAAACCAAAGTTGTAGAACTTTTTATTTTGAACAACTTTCGCGTTCAAAAGTTTTTGAAATTCCAATCAGAAAGAGGAGAAAACGCCCTGTTTGCACGCAGCCCCCTGAAGTTTTTCGAATTTTTGCACTTCGGTCCCTCCCTCCTCTGCCGCACCGCGCGCGCTCGCCCGCCCGCCGCGCGCCAGGTGGCCGGCGTCGCCTGACCGGCGCGAGGCGCCAGGCCAGTGGCCGCCGCACCACCCCGCCACGGCCGGCTTTGCCCCGCCCCGACGCCGCGCGGCCAGTCAGAGCCCGCGTGTGCTGCCGCGCCCAGCCCGCCGCCCGGCCGCCCAGTCTCCGCGCTCCGCCGTGCCGCCCCGGCCCCCGCGCCCCACCAGTCGCCGCGCCCGCCCTCCGCCCGAGCCGCTGCCGCTGCTGCTTCCCCACTCCGCGCCCGGCACTATCTCACCGCGCTCACGCCATATCGCGGCCGCCCAGTCGCCGCGCCCGCGTGCCGCACGACGCGCCGGCGTTCTGCCGCCGCCCGCCGCGGCCAGTGCACGCCGTGCCGTGCCTCCGCCCCGCACGCTAACCAGGCCCCTCCACACCCGCTCCTGCCCCTATAAAAGCCCCGCCCGGCCACGCGCGCGAGCCACCGCAGCCCAGAACGCCTCGCCGTCGCCATCGCCGCCGCCGAGCACCGCCCGCCCGTGGACAGCCCTCCACAGCCGCCCACTGCCCAAACTGAGCCCCCAGCCACCACTACATCACCTCACCGCAGCTCGCCGACCCACCCAACGCCACCCAGAGCCACCGGAGCGCCGCCGCCCGCACTGCCGCCGCCGCCTCCACCCCTGCTCGCCGTGGACAGCACGACCCCGACCCCCTCCGTCCAAGCCGAGCCCCTGAGTAGCTTCCCCACGCGCCACTGAAGCTCACCGACCGGACCACGCCGCCCCAAGCCCGCTGGAGCACCGCCGTCGACGCGAGCCGCGCCGCCGCCGCCTCTGCTCCAACGCCGGCGAGCCCTTCCCGGCCGCCCCCCCACCTGAACAACACCCCCACAAGGTAGCCCTCGCACCCCTGAACCTTCCCCGACCCTCGCCCCTCGCCGCCGGCGAGCCCCCTCGCCGGAATTTCGGCCGGCCGCCGTACCCGAGCCGCCGAGGACCCAATTGCAAGGATTTAAATCTTTAGAAGGGTCTGAGCGTAAGATTCAAGGACCTGGTTGTAAAAGAAAGTTTCAAACCTAGATTCAAAATCAGTGCATTTGTAAAATTCGTATAAAATCGTAGAAAATTCAGAAAAATGCAAACTCAACTGTTCTGGAATCCTCAGAACAAACTCTACCCCTTTTGTTACAAAAGTTTTCTCAGAATCTCAAAATATTTTGCTCTACTTTAAATAGAAGCTTTAATGGACTTATTTTGTACCCACTGTTCTAGAACAATGCTGACCCTGAATTTTGGGCAGTGAATTAGTTGCTTGATGATTAGGACTGTGTAAAAAGATCAGGCCCAAATTCCATCTCTAGATTTACTGTTTGTTAAACTTAGTTTTATATCATGTGTAAGAAGAATGTTTTATCCCTGCAGTTAGGTGGTGAGTCACCCATTGAAAGTTTTCCTATGCTAATGTATTGGTACCTAGAAGCCAGAGAAAAATTAGGAGACTTTTTATCTCAAAGTAACCTATTTATTTGATTTATGTGCTAATAACATGCATTAAATCAAGAAAATAGTATATTAGCTTGGAAAATTCCCAAATTATTACTGGGAGTTACACTGTGGTAGAGGTTGCTGTGTAAAACGTTTCATGGACAAAAACCCTGTGTAGGGTCCTGTAAAAATTAATCTTTGAAAATCCTAGGTGTAGAATGTCATATTTTCTATGCTCTGGATACTGCACGATAAATCCTACAAAAATTACAGTAGCTTCTGCATGCTTAAGTGAGAGCTCTGTAAAAATCTTAGACTCATTTGTTGCACCAATTGTTCTGTACAAAAAGAACAAGTATCTAACAGCAACAATGAAATATATTTTTCAGAATTAATCTGTTACATGAAATTGGCTGAAAATTTTACAGTAAGCACATCTTTCCTTGATGTGCCTAAATCCAAAATTTCATGACCAGAAACTATCCCTTGTAGTAATTACTCTCAAATCGTAATCAAGTGCTATTTCCACGACTTAAACTTGTGCACTCATGTAGAATCGACGACTCTCGCCGACGGAACTTACGAGCTGGTGCCCGCGTCCGAGAGTGAGCAGCGTGAAGCTCAAGCGAATCTAACTGAAGCTCTTGAAGACCCGAGCCCAAGTTCGGAAGATCCCCAAGCGAACTGCGAAGGCAAGCCCCGGAGCATAACCCCTTCTTTCCGAAATTATGCAACTCATTACTCCTTGCTTGTGCATTAAGTTTATAGGAGTTTGATGAAAACTTAGTTGCATGATGTCAGGAACCCTTGCTTGAAAACTAGATGTAAGGTTCGATAGAATGCTGTGCTAATAGGACTCCGGTAAAAGTCGAGTGATTTCCTGTCACTCGCGAGAAAATAGGAGTTGAATGGCTACTACACGCTGCAATCATAAGGACACGGACGGGCTATGGAACGATGGTTACGATTGAGGCCCGTCTGTCTAGTGAAAAATGCTAAGGCCGCAGGGTGTGGTAGTGATGGTTAAGTCTTTGAACGTACTAAACACATGCCGAGATTATGGGAATCGGTAAGCTTAAGTACCTGATTGGCCCGGCAAGGGGACGGCATCCTACCCTTTGAACTTCGGTCCCATGTGCATATGGCGAGTGCAGAGAGTGGTCACGACCCGGCGCCGAACCGTGGCGTGGAGCTCTTGTACTCTCGGAGGGTAGCCCCGATCCACGACCCGGAAAGAAACGGGAAAAGTTGCACGTGTGACTCTAGGGAGTAACCACGTGACGTGTGTTTGGGTTTCCCTTGCAAGGTTAAGAAATTCGATTCGAATCGTCCGTTTCTCACGGCTATTGAGACTGCTTAACCATTTTTACCCACAGAGTAAGAAGAGGAACAATGATGATGAATGAACTGGTTGGATGAAAAATTTAATGCTTCACCATGTATGGTTTTAGATAGCTGCTTATCTAGACTGGCTAACGAAACTAGAATCTTGAGCTAAAAGTTGAAAGTAAGGACCCACTTGTAGATGCTTTTCGGCAAAACAAACCCCTGAGCCAAAAAGCCTGGCATGTCTAGAGTCGGTGGAGTAGTTTCCACTACACGGGTAAGCCTTGCTGAGTATTAGTATACTCAGTCTTGCTTGTGACTCGTTTTCAGGTGAGCCCTTCGAAGATATGATTGCTGGCTTGACTTGGCCCTGCACTCTTCCCCTGGTTGGTCGGTGGAATGGGATGCGCCCCCGTCCAACGGAGATAAGGCCGAGTGATGTCTCGTACGGGCTTCATCGACACATCCTGTATCGTCGAGTAGTTTCCGTTGTTTATTTTTCCGCTGCAACTTAACTCTGAAGAACTTATTTATGTTAATTGGAGTATTTAGTTTCTAAGCTCAGAACTTGGCCTGTAATATTTACTTATGTTAATGTCGTAATATTTGCTGGAATGTGGTATTCTCTGGGCTCATCGTCGCGTGAGCATTTGTATGTATGGCGCTCGATCCGATTACCGTGGTTGTATCGGGAGGTTATACCCGACAGACCAGTGAATTACTCCGTCTGAAGTGTAAGGTTAACCGGGAGTGCCTTAATGGTGATGGTTAATACACTTGAGCCGGATTAATTCAGGTGGTTCTGCCACAGCTGGTATCAGAGCCGTAGCTGGTGCCACAGCTGGCAACAGCGGAAGCCAGAGCCGAAATACATACGCCAGAGAATGCGACAAGCCTTAAAAACTTGTTTTCATAAAACTTGACTAGAAGGTTGTGTTGCGAAATGCGTTGGTACGTTAAGGATGGTGCCTAGTTCGTAAAGCCCTAAGGGATTATGGGAAAGTTACTAGGTGGCTATCTAACTTCTATAAATATTATCAACTGACTTCCAGCACATTACTTTCTGTAAAAAACTTACTTTCACGCACAACCGACCTTAAATTCTGTAACGACGCACTCGTCGCTAAGGTAAGAAGGTAAGGATCCTCAGCCAACTGAGGGAGCTTGGCGTTCCTGTCGGTGATGCGAACCGAACGCTGCCCTCAAGCAGTGGCTTACTTGAGGTGCTGCCAATATGCCAACTGTTAGTTGAACATATTGGGAGTAGAAGGTTCGGCGCAGGGTATGGCGATCGCTGTTCATACCCCCGTCTCATGACGGTACCCCCGTGAATACGCTATCTCGATAGCGTATGTTAACGTCGTCTGTACGGCGGAAATTGTACAGATATCGTTTCTATAAGTAAACGGTAATGAATACGGACGCTTTCATGAGTGCTGGCATGAAAGGTTCATGAAATATATATATGCTTTGTCAATCTTCTGCAGGTACACTAACCGCGATTACGATAAGTTAAGGAACGATTAGAAAGACTCAACTAGCTATTATAGTGAGAGCCGTATTGTGTATGCCACCGAAACTACCTTCGTAAGACCAAAAGTATTTGGCGATTATTTTATTTTGTGAGGACGAATAGGACGTGCATGCATCATGAATATATATATCGGAAATTGAAAATGCGTTGTATAAGAGTGGTAAGGTTCTTGCGTATCTAAGCGAGGTTTGCATAAGGACTATCTAGCGAATCTGTCACAAATCTGCCATGACCAAAAAGAGCGATTTATTGACCCGAGAAAATGACCTTTTCTGGAGAAGTTCATGTTGAAAGAATTGTTCCAAATTTCGTGTTCTATCTTCTGTTCAAAAATGAAAAATTCTGAACTTATGGATAGTGAGAAATAACAGAAACATTGGAATGTCAGAATTCTGTCCAGAATAAGCCCTTCTGCCTCTTAAATTTTTAGGCCCCCTTCCCGCCGTTTTCTGCAAAAGAGCACAACACAAAACTTGTTCCAAATTTACCCAGGTAGCTTCTGTTAAAATTTGGTAAATTTTGGCTGGGTAGATTTTCCCTGGTGCACGAAACTCTAGCCCTCTGTTCACTGAAAATTCTGGATAGACAGTAAGGTAAAACCTGAAAAGAAAGACCATCTTAGAGACCTAATTAGCTCTGGAGTTGACTAGCAAAGTTGTTCACAAATATCTTAGGAGTGATCTGGTGAAATTTGAGAATTTTTGGATGAGAACTGTGGGAGTTATGGTTATTTTTGCACACTATACAGAATCTGTCCTTGTGCTGTTCACAGTTTTTCGCTACCTCACTCCATTTGATCTTTTGTTCAGATGGCCGAGCCTGTTGATATGATGGTGGATGAGGGTTTTTCGCTACCTCACTCCATTTGATCTTTTGTTCAGATGGCCGAGCCTGTTGATATGATGGTGGATGAGGATGGACGCGTACACTCGCAGTGTCTCCACTGGGAGGGCTTTCCCTCTATTTTGTGGGATGTTCTGCGTACCGCGGGCTATCAAATTCCCCCACGTTACGCCGGACTGGAGTTTGCGGAAAATGGAGTTACCCAGTGTCGTGTCAACGTGACTATCTTTCCGCACCCGCTACACCCGGAGTGGCCCGCCTTGGAGCTTGAGGCTGTTGGTCGCCGTTTGGCTGATACTTGGGAGCTTGCAGCCATGAGGGCGCTCACCACGTTTTGTGCGCAGCGTCCCGAGGTTGTCACACTCACTCCCATTGGATTGTTTCCTGCTGCCCATTACAACGACCCCTTTTGGCTCAACAGGGTGCAGCACGCACAGTATTTGGTAGACTTTCATGCCCAGGAAACTATTCATACCTCCGTGCGGTGCATGAGTGCACTCTACCGGCTTCAGACTCTCCAGAGTCAGGCCCTTGAGCAGCTCACTGATCTTGCTCAGGCCTACCACATGATGGCAGATACCAGGGATGAGCAGATAAAGGAGCTCAGTCAGGATCTTGAGGACAGAGATGCTCAGATTGGCCAACTTGAGGGCCACATCCAGGAGCAGGAGACTCTCATGGGTGAGAGAGATGCCACGATAGCACAGTTGGAGGAGCAGCTCCATGATCTGAGCCTGGAGTTGGAGGACGCGAATGAGCACATTCAGTGGCACCATGACCAGAATGACCATCCCCATGAGGAGGACATGGAGGAGGACGAGGAGGAGCCACAGGAGATTGATGGTATCTCAGGTATGGATTTCGAGGGTGAGGTACCACAGGCACCTCAGATGGGAGCTCACTCTCCTGCTCACAGCGAGTCGTCCGTCAACGACTTGGATGATTTCTAGAGGACGACCTAGGAGGACTTTTACACATACTCCTCGATAGGGTAGCCTAACTTTTGGCAAGTGTTGTAATAGGCTAACTAGGAGTTGAGTAACTCTTTTGTGTTGGGTACACCTGAACCATGTGGATACCCTCAGCATGTAAGGAACGGCGATAAACTTGGGTGATTTCGTTGTAATTTGGTAAACGATGAAATCCACAATCGCTGAGACTTGTCGGAATTTTTACCCATGTCTCCTTGCATTTCTTGGCTGAGTGTTGAATACCAGACTTGTGCTAAATTTTGTGATCTGGGGTCTCACAAAAATTCAGCATCATTGGACCTCGCTAGTTTGAGATATAGGCGAAACCGTACCGATCAATCTGCTGAAAAACAGCCAAGACAGTAAGGCAAAGGACGAGCTTTTTGACCACCTTAGCTATAGTTCTAGCACCGAAGTTAAATACCAAAGTGGTGCATTCCTAAAATCCTCTGACTACTGCGAAAGTTTGAGATGTTTTGGATGGACCCACAGCAGGCTATGATTTTTCTCGTAGCAAACAGAGATTCTGTCCATACTTCTAGCTATGACTTCGGAAGCCTCCGACTACCCAATTATTTATGAGTCAAGGAAGTAATATGGATCGCGTTGCTAATGGTAACCTTTCACGTTTCAGATGGTTGGATCAACACGTGGCAACCCCGAGGGTTTTGGTGCCGGTGGCAGCCGCTCGCGACAATCGCCACCACCCCCGCCTAGTTTGGTGGAAGTGATGGCCGCTCAAACCGAGCTGCTGCGTCAGATTGTGCAAGGACAACACCAGTAGAGGGGTGGGCACAATGCTCACCAACCACAAGCCGCAGGATACACGGATTTCCTAGGGACCCAGCCGCCCTTGTTCCATAAGACCGAGGAACCCCTGGACGCAGATGCATGGATTCGCACCATAGAATCCAAGTTCACACTACTTGTGGCCCCATGCTCAGAAGCCAACAAAGCTCGTTTTGCCGCGCAACAGCTTCGTGGTACCGCTCGTCTGTGGTGGGACCACTATTTTGCGATGCTCCCGGCTGATCATGTGGTCGACTGGGATGAGTTCAAGACCGCGTTCCGGGCACATCATATCCCCGAGGGTCTCATGGAGAGGAAGTTGAACGAGTTCCTGGCACTCACCCAGGGCACCCGCACCGTGCTGCAGTACGCCCAAGCGTTCAACAACCTATGTCAGTATGCGGGCTATCACGCTGATACGGATGCCAAGAAGCGTGATCGTTTCCGCCGAGGTCTGAGTACCAAGCTCAAGGAACGTCTGAACCTAGCCAGGGCTGACACCTACAACGAGTTGGTCAATATGGCCATTACCCAGGAAGACTGTATCATGGCACACCGGGCAGAGAAGAAGAGAAAGGCACCCGCAGGACCATCAAGTGCCCAACCACCAAGGTATCGCATCGTGCAAAATGCCGCACCCACAGCTCCACCAAGGGCCCCGCAGCCAGGAAGATGGATTGCCAGACCCCCACAGCAGCCAGGCATGGCACGACCCCCGATGCCTTCACCGAATGGTCCGAGGCCCATTCTTCAACAGTCTCTTCGACCTAGCCCCGCGAATCGCTGTTTCAAATGCGGGAGTTCCAGCCACTTCGCACGAGAATGCCCTCAGCCTGGACAGCCCAACCAAGGTCAAGGATCCAACCCGAACACCAAGAACAGGGGCAAGAGACAGACCCTGCAAGTCAAGCAAGGACGGATTAACTTCACCACGCTTGCAGAGCTTCCTGAAGGAGCCCCAGTGATGTCGGGTACATTCTCTATCCATAACAAGCCTGCAGTTATATTATTTGATTCTGGTGCATCGCATATTTTCATAAGTGCAAAATTCGGTGCAAAAGTAGGCTTGGATGTTTGTCACACCAAAGGGTCATATATGATATCAACACCGGGTGGTAAAATTGCTTCAAACCAAATGATCAGACAAGTACCAGTCAAATTGGGTAGTAAAACCATCGACACGGACCTTGTCCTTTTACCCCTTGACGGCATGGACATTATTTTGGGAATGAACTGGATGGCTATGCATGGAGTCACACTGGACCTTTCTTCCCGAGCCGTTGAGATAAATTCACCTAGTCACGGAGCCACTACCCTTTACCTACCATTCATAGATTGCACGAATTCCTGTGCTTATAAGATGGAAGGACTTAAGCTAGATGATATTCTTGTGGTGAACGAGTATGCCGATGTTTTCCCGGATGACTTACCCGGAATGCCACCGGATAGGGACATTGAGTTCGTTATTGAACTACAGCCAGGCACTGCACCTATATCCAAGAGACCATATAGGATGCCCCCTAAAGAATTGGCAGAGCTAAAAATTCAACTCCAGGAACTACTGGACAAAGGGTTCATTCGCCCTAGCGCGTCACCTTGGGGATGTCCAGCCCCATTCGTAAAGAAGAAGGATGACAGTTTGAGATTATGTGTGGACTACCGACCTCTCAATGCGGTAACTGTTAAAAATAAATACCCCCTTCCTCGCATCGATGTACTCTTCGATCAATTAGCTGGAGCCAGAGTCTTCTCAAAGATTGATCTTCGTTCGGGATATCATCAAATCAAGATTCGCCCGTGCGATATTCCTAAGACTGCCTTCTCCACACGATATGGACTATATGAATTTTTGGTCATGTCCTTTGGACTCACCAATGCCCCTGCCTAGTTCATGTATCTCATGAATTCGGTATTCATGCCCGAACTTGACAAATTCGTCGTAGTGTTCATCGACGACATTCTTATCTATTCCAAGGATGAGGAAGAGCATGCCAAGCACCTTCGCATTGTTCTTCAGCGACTCAGAGACCATCAGCTCTATGCTAAGTTTTCTAAGTGTGAATTCTGGTTGGATACTGTAAAGTTCTTAGGTCACACGATCTCCAGCGAAGGCATAGCGGTTGACCCCATCAAGGTACAAGAGGTGATGGATTGGAAACCCCCTACCTCTGTTCATCAGATTCGCAGTTTTCTCGGCTTAGCCGGTTACTATCGTCGCTTCATCCCGGATTTCTCTCGAATTGCTAAGCCCATGACGGAACTATTGAAGAAGGAAGTAAAGTTTGTATGGAATGAGGAGTGTGAAGAAGCCTTCCACACTCTCAGAGAGCATCTGACTACTGCACCTGTGTTAGCTCAACCCGATAATACCAAGCCATTCGATGTGTATTGTGACGCATCAGGTACTGGTCTAGGATGTGTGCTTATGCAAGAGAATCGAGTGATTGCATATGCCTCACGAGCCCTTCGGCCCCACGAACAGAATTATCCCACGCATGACCTTGAGCTCGCAGCCGTCATTCACGCTTTGAAGATATGGAGGCACTATCTCATGGGTACACAGTGCAATATCTACACGGATCATAAGAGTCTCAAGTACATCTTCACACAAGCCGATCTGAATATGAGGCAACGAAGATGGCTAGAATTAATCAAAGATTATGACCTTGAAGTGCACTATCACCCCGGTAAGGCTAATGTAGTCGCGGATGCACTAAGCCGCAAGTCCCATTGCCATTGCTTATCCATGGAGTCCTACCATGAGACATTATGTGCAGACGTGAGGAAGCTTAACTTGGAAATGGTTTCCCAAGGCACTCTAAATCACATCTCAGTTGAGCCCACTCTTCACGACCAAATCGTCATGGCACAACTACATGATGAAGGAATCAAGATCATCAAACAAAAACTCTCTCTAGGTGAGGAGAAGTATAAGTGTTTCCGCCAGGACCATAAGGGAGTTCTATGGTTCGAAAGTCGTATAGTCGTTCCGAAGAATCGTGAACTCCGCAAGCAAATTCTTGATGAGGCACACCTCTCCAAATTCTCTATCCACCCCGGCAGTAGCAAAATGTATCAGGACCTAAGGCAAAACTTCTGGTGGACTAGAATGAAAAGGGAAATTGCTACGTATGTCTCGGAATGTGACACGTGCCAGAGAGTAAAAGCTAGCCACTTAAAGGTAGCCGGTACACTTCAACCGTTACCTATACCATCATGGAAATGGGAAGACATAAGTATGGACTTCATCGTTGGACTACCAAACACGTCCCAGAGACATGATTCCATATGGGTTATCGTTGATAGACTCACGAAGACGGCACATTTTCTTCCGGTACACACCACCTATTCTACCAAGAAATATGCCGAGATTTACCTCGAAATCATTGAGAGCTGCGGACCCGTAGCCTACAGATTGCGACTGCCCCCTCAGCTCACGGCCACCCACGATATCTTCCACGTATCTCAACTCAAGAAGTGTATTCGAGTCCCTACCGAGATTGTGGAACAACAAGAAATATCGTTGGAACCCGACCTCTCGTATGTCGAACACCCAGTTAAGATTCTGGATCAAAAAGAAAGAGAGACCAGGAGGAAAGTAATTAGAATGTATAAAATACAATGGAATCACCACACGGAAGAAGAAGCCACCTGGGAAACGGAGAGCTACCTGAACCAACATTTCCCTGGGTTTCTTGTCTCAACCACTGGTATGTGCACCCACGCCCACACTAAGAATTACCGAATCTCGGGGCGAGATTCTTGTTAAGGGGGGAAGGCTGTGACAACCCTGGTAATTACAATTCCAAAATCAATGTCATTAGCCTAACTCTATGTTTTAAACCAACTAATGAGAGGGTGGAAAGAATTAAAACGAGTTCAGTTGGAATTCAAAATTAATTTGAGCACATTGGTTACTTTTGAACTTTTAAATTTAACTTTCAAACCATAAGCCAAATGGGTTTTTGCCTGAAACCAAAGTTGTAGAACTTTTTATTTTGAACAACTTTCGCGTTCAAAAGTTTTTGAAATTCCAATCAGAAAGAGGAGAAAACGCCCTGTTTGCACGCAGCCCCCTGAAGTTTTTCGAATTTTTGCACTTCGGTCCCTCCCTCCTCTGCCGCACCGCGCGCGCTCGCCCGCCCGCCGCGCGCCAGGTGGCCGGCGTCGCCTGACCGGCGCGAGGCGCCAGGCCAGTGGCCGCCGCACCACCCCGCCACGGCCGGCTTTGCCCCGCCCCGACGCCGCGCGGCCAGTCAGAGCCCGCGCGTGCTGCCGCGCCCAGCCCGCCGCCCGGCCGCCCAGTCTCCGCGCTCCGCCGTGCCGCCCCGGCCCCCGCGCCCCACCAGTCGCCGCGCCCGCCCTCTGCCCGAGCCGCTGCCGCTGCTGCTTCCCCACTCCGCGCCCGGCACTATCTCACCGCGCTCACGCCATATCGCGGCCGCCCAGTCGCCGCGCCCGCGTGCCGCACGACGCGCCGGCGTTCTGCCGCCGCCCGCCGCGGCCAGTGCACGCCGTGCCGTGCCTCCGCCCCGCACGCTAACCAGGCCCCTCCACACCCGCTCCTGCCCCTATAAAAGCCCCGCCCGGCCACGCGCGCGAGCCACCGCAGCCCAGAACGCCTCGCCGTCGCCATCGCCGCCGCCGAGCACCGCCCGCCCGTGGACAGCCCTCCACAGCCGCCCACTGCCCAAACTGAGCCCCCAGCCACCACTACATCACCTCACCGCAGCTCGCCGACCCACCCAACGCCACCCAGAGCCACCGGAGCGCCGCCGCCCGCACTGCCGCCGCCGCCGCCGCCCCTGCTCGCCGTGGACAGCACGACCCCGACCCCCTCCGTCCAAGCCGAGCCCCTGAGTAGCTTCCCCACGCGCCACTGAAGCTCACCGACCGGACCACGCCGCCCCAAGCCCGCCGGAGCACCGCCGTCGACGCGAGCCGCGCCGCCGCCGCCTCTGCTCCAACGCCGGCGAGCCCTTCCCGGCCGCCCCCCCACCTGAACAACACCCCCACAAGGTAGCCCTCGCACCCCTGAACCTTCCCCGACCCTCGCCCCTCGCCGCCGGCGAGCCCCCTCGCCGGAATTTCGGCCGGCCGCCGTACCCGAGCCGCCGAGGACCCAATTGCAAGGATTTAAATCTTTAGAAGGGTCTGAGCGTAAGATTCAAGGACCTGGTTGTAAAAGAAAGTTTCAAACCTAGATTCAAAATTAGTGAATTTGTAAAATTCGTATAAAATCGTAGAAAATTCAGAAAAATGCAAACTCAACTGTTCTGGAATCCTCAGAACAAACTCTACCCCTTTTGTTACAAAAGTTTTCTCAGAATCTCAAAATATTTTGCTCTACTTTAAATAGAAGCTTTAATGGACTTATTTTGTACCCACTGTTCTAGAACAATGCTGACCCTGAATTTTGGGCAGTGAATTAGTTGCTTGATGATTAGGACTGTGTAAAAAGATCAGGCCCAAATTCCATCTCTAGATTTACTGTTTGTTAAACTTAGTTTTATATCATGTGTAAGAAGAATGTTTTATCCCTGCAGTTAGGTGGTGAGTCACCCATTGAAAGTTTTCCTATGCTAATGTATTGGTACCTAGAAGCCAGAGAAAAATTAGGAGACTTTTTATCTCACAGTAACCTATTTATTTGATTTATGTGCTAATAACATGCATTAAATCAAGAAAATAGTATCTTAGCTTGGAAAATTCCCAAATTATTACTGGGAGTTACACTGTGGTAGAGGTTGCTGTGTAAAACGTTTCATGGACAAAAACCCTGTGTAGGGTCCTGTAAAAATTAATCTTTGAAAATCCTAGGTGTAGAATGTCATATTTTCTATGCTCTGGATACAGCACGATAAATCCTACAAAAATTACAGTAGCTTCTGCATGCTTAAGTGAGAGCTCTGTAAAAATCTTAGACTCATTTGTTGCACCAATTGTTCTGTACAAAAAGAACAAGTATCTAACAGCAACAAAGAAATATATTTTTCAGAATTAATCTGTTACATGAAATTGGCTGAAAATTTTACAGTAAGCACATCTTTCCTTGATGTGCCTAAATCCAAAATTTCATGACCAGAAACTATCCCTTGTAGTAATTACTCTCAAATCGTAATCAAGTGCTATTTCCACGACTTAAACTTGTGCACTCATGTAGAATCGACGACTCTCGCCGACGGAACTTACGAGCTGGTGCCCGCGTCCGAGAGTGAGCAGCGTGAAGCTCAAGCGAATCTAACTGAAGCTCTTGAAGACCCGAGCCCAAGTTCGGAAGATCCCCAAGCGAACTGCGAAGGCAAGCCCCGGAGCATAACCCCTTCTTTCCGAAATTATGCAACTCATTACTCCTTGCTTGTGCATTAAGTTTATAGGAGTTTGATGAAAACTTAGTTGCATGATGTCAGGAACCCTTGCTTGAAAACTAGATGTAAGGTTCGATAGAATGCTGTGCTAATAGGACTCCGGTAAAAGTCGAGTGATTTCCTGTCACTCGCGAGAAAATAGGAGTTGAATGGCTACTACACGCTGCAATCATAAGGACACGGACGGGCTATGGAACGATGGTTACGATTGAGGCCCGTCTGTCTAGTGAAAAATGCTAAGGCCGCAGGGTGTGGTAGTGATGGTTAAGTCTTTGAACGTACTAAACACATGCCGAGATTATGGGAATCGGTAAGCTTAAGTACCTGATTGGCCCGGCAAAGGGACGGCATCCTACCCTTTGAACTTCGGTCCCATGTGCATATGGCGAGTGCAGAGAGTGGTCACGACCCGGCGCCGAACCGTGGCGTGGAGCTCTTGTACTCTCGGAGGGTAGCCCCGATCCACGACCCGGAAAGAAAGGGGAAAAGTTGCACGTGTGACTCTAGGGAGTAACCACGTGACGTGTGTTTGGGTTTCCCTTGCAAGGTTAAGAAATTCGATTCGAATCGTCCGTTTCTCACGGCTATTGAGACTGCTTAACCATTTTTACCCACAGAGTAAGAAGAGGAACAATGATGATGAATGAACTGGTTGGATGAAAAATTTAATGCTTCACCATGTATGGTTTTAGATAGCTGCTTATCTAGACTGGCTAACGAAACTAGAATCTTGAGCTAAAAGTTGAAAGTAAGGACCCACTTGTAGATGCTTTTCGGCAAAACAAACCCCTGAGCCAAAAAGCCTGGCATGTCTAGAGTCGGTGGAGTAGTTTCCACTACACGGGTAAGCCTTGCTGAGTATTAGTATACTCAGTCTTGCTTGTGACTCGTTTTCAGGTGAGCCCTTCGAAGATATGATTGCTGGCTTGACTTGGCCCTGCACTCTTCCCCTGGTTGGTCGGTGGAATGGGATGCGCCCCCGTCCAACGGAGATAAGGCCGAGTGATGTCTCGTACGGGCTTCATCGACACATCCTGTATCGTCGAGTAGTTTCCGTTGTTTATTTTTCCGCTGCAACTTAACTCTGAAGAACTTATTTATGTTAATTGGAGTATTTAGTTTCTAAGCTCAGAACTTGGCCTGTAATATTTACTTATGTTAATGTCGTAATATTTGCTGGAATGTGGTATTCTCTGGGCTCATCGTCGCGTGAGCATTTGTATGTATGGCGCTCGATCCGATTACCGTGGTTGTATCGGGAGGTTATACCCGACAGACCAGTGAATTACTCCGTCTGAAGTGTAAGGTTAACCGGGAGTGCCTTAATGGTGATGGTTAATACACTTGAGCCGGATTAATTCAGGTGGTTCTGCCACACGATCTGCCCCTGGAGGTACCTCTGGATGGCCTTCTGGTATGTAGCACCCACGTTTTTAAGGCCAAACGTCATGGTGTTGTAGCAGTACGCCCCAAAGGGTGTGATGAACGAAGTCTTCTCTTGATCCGACTCCTTTAGGGCGATCTGATGATACCCGGAGTAGCAATCAAGGAACGAGAGGAGGACGCACCCGGTCGTAGAGTCAACGACCTGGTCAATGCGAGGAAAAGGGAAGGGGTCTTTAGGGCAATGCTTGTTGAGATCCGTATAGTCAACACACATTCTTCATTCACCATTTTACTATTTTACAAGGACTGGGTTTCCCAGCCATTCGGGATGTGTGACTTCATAGATAAATCCTATGGCTAGGAGCCGAGTAACTTCTACCCTAATAGCCTCCTTCCGATTTTGAGCGAAGCGCCGGAGTCGCTGCCTGACGGGTCGCGCCTTTTTGTCGAGATCCAAGGAGTGCTCAGCCTCCTCCCTCAGAATGCCTGGCATGTCGGAGGGCTTCCATGAGAAGATGTCCCAATTGGCGCGGAGGAAGGAGGTGAGCGCATCTTCCTATGCTTTGTCGAGGTCCGCGCCGATGAGGGCGGTCTTGTCTGGGTCGTTCTCCCTGAGGAGGATGGTCTTCGTCGCACAGCCGGGCTGCAGCTATGACTCGGTGGCTGAGTCATTTGCCGGGATGGGCGTCGCCTTTGCCAACTCGGCAATCATGATGGCGTTCTTGGTCCTCTCCATTGCCTCCAAGATGTTTATGTTCTCGGTCTCACAGGAGTGGGAAGTCTACAGGTCATCGTAGATGGAGAGCACACCATTATGAGCATGCATCTTGAGGACAAGATACGTGTGGTGTGGTACGGCCATGAACCTAGCGAGGGCGGGCCTCCCAGGATGGCATGGTACGACGTCTCGAAGGAGGCCACCTCGAAGTGGATGTGCTCCGTTCTGTAGTTCACCTAGGTGCCGAAAGTGACTAGGAGAGTAACTTGGCCAACCGGAGTCGAGCCTGAGCCGGGGATGATGCCGTAGAAGGCCTCCTGGGTCAGAACCAAAGAGGTCATGTCGTGCCCCATGCTCTCCAGCATCTTGGAGAAGATGATATTGAGGACACTGCCTCCGTCAATGAGCACCTTGGAGAGGCGCACCTGGCTGACCACCGGGCTGACCACGAGTGGGTAGGAGCCAGGGCTGGGTAGATGGATCCAATGGTCACGTTGATCGAAAGTGATAGCGACCAAGGACCAGCACAAGGGTTTGACCGGGTGTTGGAACACCGAATTGACCTCACGCTGATCAAGCTTGAGGTGACGTCGGCACCTTGGGGCCCTGGAGCCGCCATAGATGAAGTTAACCGCCCGGTCTGCCTCCTGGAAGTCCATTGGGGACTTGTCGCCTTGGTTGTCCCGGTCTCGCCTTGGCGAGTCGTTCTGGCGTTCGCGACCACTGGAGGTTTTGGAACTACCGGGCTTGTCACGTTCGTTGTAGCGAGGGCACTTGGGGTCGTCCTGAGCCACATTCCCGCGCTGTGTGGTTGGAGTCCTTGTACGAGGGGCGCTTGGGGTTGCTGGGTGACACTGCCCAAATCCCATCTGGTTTTGGGATCCGGGCACAAAGCCTGCAAGTGGTTGACGAAGGTGGTACAGAGGTCCTACCAGCTGTTGATGGAGCCGGGGCGGAGTCCCTCGAGCTAGTTGAGAGCCTGGCGACTCATCATGACCGGGAAGTAGGCCGCCATGATGTTGTTGTTGCCGCTTGCTGCCCGGACGACGATGGAGTAGGTGCGCAGCCACGTCTTAGGGTCGGAGTCGCCGTCGAACTTATTGATGCCTACTGGCTTGAACGTAGATGGCCACGTGACCCCGCAGAGTCTGTTGGAGAAGGCGGAGAAGCCGTCCAGATCCCACGTGATGTCATTGTCGAGGTTGATTGGGGCCTTCGGGGGTCAATGTGGATGCTGATTGGCGTTGTCGTGGTGAGCCCAGCCTCCCCGGTTGGCGCTAGGTGGGCCGTACTCCTCATCGTACATTCGGCGGCGCTCACGCTCGGCCTCGTCGCGCTCGCGGTGTCGATCGTTGATGACGGGACGGATGTCATAGTTGCGGAGGTGGGAGCGCAGATCCAGCTGGTTGACCTCGTTGTTGTCATGGTGACGGGCTGTGGAGTGACATGAGCTGCTTGATTGGGTAGCAGAGCCGAATAATCCTTCCTCAAGCGCTGGTCCTGTGCAGCGGCAACATGCAAACGAGTCCGGGCTCGTTCGAGCTCGGGTGAGTGGGGTAGAGTCTCTAGTACCTCGAATGCGGTGGCCTGGTTGGCGGATGGGGTGGCGAAGACGTTCTGGCCGCCACACTCGAGGACAAAGTCAGCATCGAATTTCCACGGGGTCACCGGCGTGCAACGTGGTGCGACCCGCGGGTTGCGACCGTCGGCATTGTGGAGATCTTCTTCAGCTTGGTTGATGGTGGTCTCGTTGTTGCGTCATTCTTTTCGGTTCTTGTTGCGTTGGAGTCATTGGCGCTTGGCTTCCTCGTCTTCTCCTTTGACAGATGCCATGTTAGAGGAAACGACAGAGATTTCCCGCCGATCCGGAGAGCTCACTAGGTTGGGTGGGAGGGTTAAGAGAACCTCCTGGTAGCCAGGTTGTGGTCCTGAGACCGTGTCAGATCCGATCTGGTCAATGCTGGGTTGACTTAGGTTGGACAGGCACAGCTTCTCCATCGAAGATCGGATATGGTCCGAGTAGACAGAGGAGCTGGAGCGGAGCCCAAACGGGATCTGAAGGGCTGAGTTGCGAGGACGGCGGAGTGCCGACTCTGCGAGCCCGATGCACTCCGCCAGGGAGGCATCGACTCGGTCTAGGCCCGCAAGGATATCATCGATGTTGATGCGCGGGTGACGGGTCATCCGCGAGGGGTTTTGGGCCTCATCCTTGATGGACAGGTCCTGCACCTGGTGTAGCACCGAGCTAGAAAGAGTCAAGTCAGATCTGGAACCTTGGAGGCTTTCTATCTCGGAGACAAACAAGCTTGGCGATGAGCTCCTAGGAGCAGACTTCTCGGGAAAGCTCCCAAAGATGATGGAGTGGCCGGCAGTGGCCTGGATCTAGAGCGTCACTTCCACGGAGAAGAAGATGCTAGAATTGGATGCCATCAAGTTCGCCAAGAGGACCCTGGAGATCCCCCTACCTGGCGCGCCAACTGTCGGATTTGCACTCCGAAAAGTCTACCTAGGGTAGCCCCAAGCAGTAGATTTGTAGGCAGGGTGGATCGGAGAGAGCCCGTGAACATGAAGACGCAGGGACGTAGACAGGTTCGGGCCGCATAGAGCGTAACACCCTACGTCCTGTGTTCGGGGGTTTGTATTAGGGGTTTTGGGGATTGCATGAGCTGAATGAATTGCCTATGGGTACCCCCACGGCCCCCTTATATATCCGAGCAGCCGTGGGTTACAAGTTATTGTAAATCTACTCGGGTTTTTGACAAGGAATCCGATCGGTTGAGATACACAAGATCGTGCCTATCCAGCTTGACCTAGATCCTGATTCTGGGGGATCCCACTGATGAGGACATCACTCCTACGGATATACATGAGGCTTCTTCGCTGGACATCCAAACCATTCAAGGTCCAATCACAAGAGCTCGCGCGCGACAATTAAATTTAGAGGTGAGCTCGCTCCTAAGTGTTTCTCTTAATAGTTTCGAGAATAGTTTGCTACCTAATGTTTATATTGTGATTAGAAACCAAGGAGAAGATAAGATGACACATGGAGAGGAGCATGGAGTCGTGGAGGGACAGCAAGGGACGTCCAAGCTACGTGGAGGCCCAATACAACTCAACATCGAATCCACCTCGGAGTCCAGGAGCAGTTTGACTTGAATTGGACGCCCAGGCCGCATCCGAAGTCTGATTTCGACAATCTACATATGGGTGGAAAGACAATTTGATAGAGCTTCCAATGGCGTTGGCTCGAGGCCCAAATTCATTATGAGTCGTCGGGAATCGTCCGAGGAAGTTGGCGTCCAGAATCTGTCCCGCTGCTGCGTCACCGTATTTTGACCAGCACCTAAGGACAAGTACCTTTGGATATTTATTCAGCATTGCTATCTGCTAGTGAATTGTGTTCCACTTACATATTTTTGGCCTTCCTAGAACTCCACATACTACTTCTGTGCAGCACCGGTTCTTAACCCTTGCAATCGTGGCCTACGCCTTCCAGGTATCCTTTGCCTTGTTGGTAAGAACTTTGTAAGAGCTTGGTAAGGTGTTTCCTTTGCTGTGTAGATTGAATTGAGAGGCACCACCACACCTGCGTAGGAGATTTTTAGGGATAACCTTCACTGTTTGTTTGTTCCTGTGTCTACAATGGCAGGCAACGATGGAGGCACTCCCAAGGACTTAAACGAGTGTGTTAGCCAAGCTCAGCTGCATGCTTTCATGGAGGACACACGAAACGAGATACGCGAGGCAGTTACCAGGGCCGTCACCGAGAACATCAACGAACTCCGACTTGCTGACCTCGTTGGGGAGTTGAACGGACGGATAGCCACGCTAACTAACAGAGTTGCTGCGTTGGAAAACCGTCCACCACCTCAGCCAGCCGATCCTCAAGACGTGGTGTATGACGTCCATGGCAACATTGACGAGGCAGCTACACGAGAGGCCCGCATACGAGCGCGTGTTCGCGTGAACAACGCAGGAGGTAACCGTGCCCCCGCTGATCCTTATGCTAAGGTTAAATTTACTATACCGTCTTTTCCTGGACATTATGATGCTGAGGGATATCTTGATTGGGAGATGATGGTTGGCCAAAAATTTAGTGCCCACCTAGTACCTGAGCAACATAGAGTTCGACAAGCCACTAGTGAATTTAAAGATTTTGCTATCATTTGGTGGACTGGTTTAGTTGCTTCAGGTCTTGCACCTACTACTTGGGAACACCTCAAGGTTGCTATGAGTGATAGGTTTGTTCCTCCTTCTTATCATAGAGACCTGCGTGCCAGTTTGATGCGTTTAGATCAGGGTACTAAATCTGTGCATGACTACTATGGTGAGCTTCAGAAGGGTTTGATGCGTTGCGGGATAGTTGAGGGACCCGAGGATGCTCTCGTTCATTTTTATTCGGGTCTGAGATGCGAGATTCAGGACATAGTTGATTATAAGGATTTCACTACTATCAACCAGTTGTTCCAGTTTGCTATGCTTGCAGAGAAGGAATTGCAGGGTCGTCAGCTACAGGACAGGACCAGCGCCCGGACGTCCTTTGCCTCACGCACACCGGCGCTTTCAGGGGTGCCCAAGCCTTCGAGTTTTCGAGCACCTCCTCCAACGGGCAAGAAAACAATGACGAGTGGTGTTTCGACTACTCCAAACAAATCTTCTTCACGTGCTGCAGATTCAGGTAACAATGTTGTGCAGGCCCCGGCTCAGAGTTCTTCATCCGCTGCACCGACGGGACGCACCTCCGGCATTCAATGCTATCGCTGCCATGGGATTGGACACGTGAAGAAGGATTGCCCATGTCAGCGGGCATATTTGGCGATAGAAGATGGAGGTTACATCAGCACCTGGTCATTCATGGTGGACAGACTGCGGGCTTCTTGAACATTATTGTTCAGCGTGTACTCAGCACCCAAATACAGCAGCCTGAGAGGTTGCAGCGACACAATTTGTTCCAGACCTTTTTCGTCATCAAGCAGCGACGTGCTCGTGTGATTATTGATGGAGGAAGCTGCAACAACTTGGTGAGTTCAGATCTGGTCAAGAAGCTTGGCTTGACCACACGACCACATCCACATCCATACTATGTTCAGTGGTTAAATGACTCCGGTAAAACTAAGGTAACACAAACTTGCAGAGTTTCTTTTTCCATTGGTGCATATGCTGATTTTGCTGATTGCGATGTGGTACCTATGCAAGCTTGTTCACTTTTGTTGGGTCGTCCATGGGAACATGATAATGATGCTACACACCATGGTAGAAGTAATAATTATACCTTCATGCACAAAGGGAAGAAAATTACTTTGGTTCCTTTGACACCTGCTGAAATTGCACAAGCCGATCAAGAAAGAGCTGCTAGTTTGAGTAATGATAAATCTGAAAATCAGCAAGTTGCTAATTCTTTGTTCCCACCTAAAAAGGAGAAACACACTCATAAATCTGAGGCCGAGGGAATTAAATTAGGGGGTCCAGTTATGCTCGCAACAAAATGTGACCTTGCTGAAATTTCTGATGATGATATTTGCTATGCCTTGTTTTGCAAACGAACCTTATTTTCACTTCATGATATTGCTAGCTCTTTGCCTCCTGTGGTTACTAACATTTTGCAGGAGTACGCGGACGTTTTTCCAGCTGAGAAACCTCCGGGGCTGCCACCTTTGAGAGGAATAGAACATCAAATTGATTTGATCCCCGGCGCCGCTCTGCCAAACCGTGCTGCCTATAGAACCAACCCCGAGGAGACTAAAGAAATTCAGCGACAAGTCCAAGACCTTGTGGACCGTGGGTATGTACGTGAGAGCCTTAGTCCTTGTGCTGTTCCTATGCTTTTGGTTCCTAAGAAAGATGGTTCGTGGCGTATGTGTGTTGATTGTAGAGCCATTAATAATATTACTATTCGATATCGTCATCCTATTCCTAGGTTGGATGACATGCTTGATGAGTTGTGTGGTTCTATAATTTTCACAAAGATTGATTTGCGTAGTGGTTACCACCAAATAAGAATGAAGCTTGGAGATGAATGGAAAACTGCTTTTAAAACTAAATTTGGGTTGTATGAGTGGTTAGTGATGCCTTTTGTTTTAACCAATGAACCTAGTACCTTCATGCGCTTGATGAATGAGGTTTTGAGGGCTTTTATTGGTCGATTTGTGGTGGTTTACTTTGATGACATATTGATTTACAGCAAGTCTTTGGATGAACATATGGATCACTTACATGCTGTTTTTGATGCGTTGAGAGTAGCGCAATTGTTTGCTAACCTTGAGAAGTGCACCTTTTGCACCGATCGAGTTTCTTTCCTTGGCTATGTTGTTACTCCACAGGGCATTGAGGTGGATGAGACGAAAATTGAAGCCATTGAGAGTTGGCCGTTGCCCCAAAACATCACACAGGTGAGGAGTTTTCTTGGTCTTGCAGGTTTCTACCGCCGCTTCGTCAAAGATTTCAGCACCATTGCTGCACCGCTGCATGAGTTGACGAGGAAGGGTGTGGTGTTTCGTTGGGGAAAAGCACAAGAGGAGTCATTTGTCACTTTGAAGGACAAGCTTACGCATGCGCCGTTGCTGCAACTTCCGCATTTTGGTAAGACTTTCGAACTCGCTTGTGATGCTAGTGGAGTTGGTATTGGTGGTGTTTTGATGCAGGATGGTAAACTCGTTGCATACTTTAGCGAAAAAATAAATGGCCCTGTTCTGAATTATTCTACGTATGATAAAGAATTGTATGCTCTTGTACGTTCTTTAGAGACGTGGCGTCATTATTTGTGGCCTAAAGAATTTGTTATACACTCTGATCATGAAGCGCTTAAGTATCTTCGTTCTCAAAATAATCTGAACCGTAGACATGCTAAATGGGTTGAGTTCATTGAATCTTTTCCTTACATTATTAAGCATAAGAAAGGGAAGGATAATGTGATTGCTGATGCTTTGTCTAGACGATATACCTTACTGTCCCAACTTGATTGTCGGATTTTTGGGCTTGAATCAATTAAAGAACAATATGCGCTTGATCCTTATTTTACAGAAGTGTTGCTTAATTGTAAAGAGGGACGTACATGGAACAAGTTTGTGGTCAATGATGGATTTGTGTTTAGAGCTAACCGCCTGTGCATTCCAGTGGGTTCCGTTCGTCTTTTGTTGATACAGGAAGCACATGGAGGAGGTTTGATGGGACATTTTGGTGCAAAGAAGACGGAGGATGTTTTGACCACACATTTCTTTTGGCCAAAGATGAGGACCGACGTTGAGAGGTTTGTTGCTCGCTGCACTACATGTCAGAAAGCTAAGTCTCGTTTGAATCCACATGGTTTGTACATGCCTCTTCCTGTTCCTTCTATTCCTTGGGCCGATATTTCTATGGACTTTGTTTTGGGATTGCCTAGGACTAAGAGGGGGATGGATAGCATTTTTGTTGTGGTGGATCGATTTTCTAAGATGGCTCATTTTATACCATGTCATAAAAGTGATGATGCTGTTCATATTGCTAACCTTTTTTTTCCACGAGATTGTACGCTTGCATGGTATGCCTTCTACAAGTTGGGGACAAAATTATTATTTTCTACCACTTGTCATCCACAAACTGATGGACAAACAGAGGTGGTGAACCGTACCTTGGGCACCATGTTGAGGACTGTTTTGAAGAAGAATTTGAAGATGTGGGAAGAATGCTTGCCTCACGTGGAGTTTGCATACAATCGGGCAACACATTCTACCACAAAGGTAAGTCCTTTTCAGGTAGTGTATGGTTTCAACCCCCGTGCTCCTATTGATATCTTACCTTTACCTACTACTGAGAGAATTCATAGTGATGCTAAGAAACGTGCTGAATTTATATTGAAAATGCATGAAACAACTAAGCACAACATTGAAAAGATGACTCAAAAATATAGAGTTGCTGGTAGCAAAGGTAAAAGAGAGTTAAAACTTGAACAAGGTGATCTAGTGTGGTTACATTTGAGAAAAGAACGTTTTTCAGAATTGAGGAAGTCCAAGTTAATGCCTAGAGCTGATGGTCCTTTCAAAATAATTAAGAAAATTAATGATAATGCATACAAACTTGAGTTGCCTCCCGAGTTCGGGGTTAGTCCCACCTTTAACATTTCAGATTTTAAGCCTTACTTAGGAGAAGATGATGCGCTTGAGTCGAGGACGACTCAGATTCAAGAGGGGGAGGATGATGAGGACATCACTCCTACGGATATACACGAGGCTTCTTCGCTGGACATCCAAACCATTCAAGGTCCAATCACAAGAGCTCGCGCGCGACAATTAAATTTAGAGGTGAGCTCGCTCCTAAGTGTTTCTCTTAATAGTTTCGAGAATAGTTTGCTACCTAATGTTTATATTGTGATTAGAAACCAAGGAGAAGATAAGATGACACATGGAGAGGAGCATGGAGTCGTGGAGGGACAGCAAGGGACGTCCAAGCTACGTGGAGGCCCAATACAACTCAACTTCGAGTCCACCTCGGAGTCCAGGAGCAGTTTGATTTGAATTGGACGCCCAGGCCGCATCCGAAGTCCGATTTCGACAATCTACATATGGGTGAAAAGACAATTTGATAGAGCTTCCAATGGCGTTGGCTTGAGGCCCAAATTCATTATGAGTCGTCGGGAATCGTCCGAGGAAGTTGGCGTCCAGAATCTATCCCGGTGCTGCGTCCGTGTATCGTCGTCGAGTCCTTTAGGGTTGCGTCCAGGTACTTGGACACGACCCTAAACCCTATATATCAGTAGCCGCCGCCCTCGTTAGGATTCGGGCTTTACTTAGATTATTCTGTCAAGAACAGTTGCGCCGTACTCGGCTTGTGAGACCCCAACTCGTGAGCTAATCATCCATCTGCAATTGGTTTGCAATCTTCCTTGTTCTTGCTTGTGTTCTTCGATTCGCAGGCAGGGATTAGCCTTCTTGGCGAGGTCGACCGTGTATTCGCCGGTCGATAACCTGAGGAGACGTGGTGCTACGATTGCGGGGTTTCGGGACGTGTTGCCGGAAGCCGGATCGATTCGTGTCGCGACTCCACCAAATCGAGAGTTGCTTCAATGTTGCATTTCCAACCTATACCTTAGGCACAACAAAGTGTTCTTACCATGATTTTGAATAAGTTGGCCTTGTTCTTACCTCTTACCTTATCACTTTGGGGCTTGTAGCTTCTCCTCACCTTTGGCGGTTGAGAGTCAGAACGGTTTTGTAGAGTGTTAATATATCTTACTACATTGTTCAACCATCAATTCGGAGGGTTTTTGTAAAGTTTTTCAAAAGAAATTTCAAATCTCAAATGATCTCTCGGATCACTCTTTTGTGTATGATTCCTCACCAAGGCTTTTTATTTTTCCTTTCTTCCTCACCCTATCTCTAAAGGTCAAAATTTATGGAGCTGTACGTATGGAGGATATAAAGGCACACTTGTTTCTCATGAATTGCAAAGTCAAAAATTAGATCCAAAGGAGAGACAAGTCATAATCCTTGATCAAGATGTGCAAGTGTGTGGATATGTTTTTGGTGGATGGTGGATGAACTCCTTTGTATGAACCATCTCTCCATTTACTTTCTTCTTTTGAGCATGGGCTATGTCTTTTCTTCTTTCTTTTTTTTAACATGCCTTGTGAGCATGTGGCATACCTTCTTTGGGCATGCATTTTTTTTCCTTCTCTTTTTTTGAAATGCCTTGTGAGCATGTGGCATACCTTCTTTGGGTATACATCTTTTTTTTCTCTTCTCTCCCCCCCCCCCTCTGTGACACCTCAGCTGTTTAAATTACGAAATAAGCATCATTAGCTTAACACGATGCATAAATGACTAAGAAAAGTTTAAAAGAAGTAAATGATAATTGGGTTTTGCTTTGAGTTGAAAATAGATGTGTATATGTGCATAAGTACATGTACTTTAATCAAACAAATTAAAAAACTTTCACATCGATGCAAACATGGCTACAAAATTTAATAGGCACATCGTTATTGACATGATAAACAAAAGTCTAGTTGAAGCCTAGGAGAGAATGCAATTTCTTTTGCCCAGGAAATGACGTGCCCTACGAAGCATACATTTTGAGTTTTTAAAATAACTTCTAAAATAGGACTCAAATGAACTTGGGCCTAAAATAAAACTTGTGTAACTTTTTATTTTGAATAACTTTCATGTTCAGAGATTTTTGAGTTACAACATGAAAATTTGAGAAACACTTGAATTTGCAAACCAGCCCCTGCCTTTTCTTCTATTTTTTACTGCAGACCCTTCCTTCTACGTTCGCCTGACCCTACGCTCGCCCGACCCTCGCTTCGCCCGTCCCTTCACTTCGCCCGACCCTACGCTCGCCCGACCCTGGCTTCGCCCGACCCTCGGCTTCGCCCGACCCTCGGTTCGCCCGACCCTCCGCCCGCCGCGCCGTCGCCGCAGGCCACTTGGCCAGCGATGCCTGACCGGTGCTAGACGCCACGCCAATGCCTGGCCGCGCCCGAACGCCGCACTCCTCCCCACGCCGCGCTCCTCCCCAGTCCGTGCACACCACACGCACGCCGGCAATGCGCGCCTCTGCTCGCCGCCCGCTGCGCCCAATGGACAAGCCGCGCCGTGCCCGTGTCCCCGCCGCGTCTCGCCAGTCGCCGCGCTCGCCGCCCGGCAAGCCAGCTGCTGCCGCTCCTCACCCAACCCGCGCGCCGCGTGATCTCCCGCTCCCCACGCCAAATCCTCAGCGCCCAATCCCCTGCCCGCGCCCGCCGCACGCCGCGCCGGCTCTACTCGCCGCCCACCGCAACCAGTGACGCGCCCCCGTCGTGCCGCCCGCGCCCGCACCTCGCTGTACAGTCCCGCCCTTCCTCCTGACTCTCTGCCTTCTACATAAGACTGCATTGAGCCCCCCGTCGCGCGCCCAGACACCAGAACGCCACTGCCACCACCATTACCGCCGCCGTGCACCACCCGCCCGTGGAGCCCCACTCCCCAGCCTCCCACTGCCCAAACCCATCGCCCAGCGAGATTGCCCTCCCTCCACTGAAGCTCACCGGCCTCTTCCCTGGCCATCTCGACCGCCGGAGCACCGCCAGCGCCACCCGCGCCGCCGCCGCTCCCGTACTGCTCCGCGGACAGCCCACTCCAAAGCTCCTCCGTCCAAGCCAAGCCTCAAAACGGGTTTCCCTCGGTGCCGCGAAGCTCATCGACCAGCCCACACCCTCCCCTCCTCGCCGGAGCACCGTCGCCGACACTCTGCCCCGCTGCCGCCCCTCTGCTCTGCGTCGACGAGCCAGCTCCGGCCACCCCCAACCCTGATCAAGGCCATCCCAAGGTAGCCCATGCCTTCCCCGTGCTCCTCCCCCACCTTGCCCTCACCGCCGGCCCCTCCCCAAGCCGGAATCGAGCTCGAGCTCGCCGGCCGACTGCCAGGGACCACATTGCTTTGATTGCAATCTTCCCAGGGGCCTGCACGCAAGTTTCCAGGGACCCCTCTGTTAAAGAAAGTTTTAAACCTAGTTTCAAAACTAGTGAACTTGTAAAATTCATATAAAATCGTAGAAAAATCGTAAAAATACAAACTTAACTATTCTGTAATCGTTAGGAGAGGATCTACAACTTTTGTTACATGCATTTCTTCAGTTGCTTGCTAAATCTTGCTATAAATTAAATGCAAGGTTTAATAGACTTTAATTGTACCCACTGTTGTCGACAAAGGCTAAACCTGAAAATTTAACAGTAGATTAGTTGCTTGATGTATAGGCCAGTGAAAAAATATTAGGACCAAAACCCATCTCTAGCTAAACTTTTTGTTAAACCTTGTTTATAACATGAAATAATAAAACTAATTTGTAATTGCTGTTATATTGTGATTCATGTTGTGAAACTTTTCCAGAGCTGTTATATTGATGCCTGAATACCACAGAAAATGTTTAGAACCCTTTTCCTACCTATAACTTATTTATAAAATTTTGTGGTGGGAAAAATGCACTAAATAAAGATAATTAGTTTTTGTGCTTGGAAAATATTCAACTTTTTGCTGTAGGACACTTTATAGTATCTCTTGCTGTATGAAAAGTTTCATATAGAGAAACCATGTAAAACATCCTGTAGAAATTAATATTTATTAATATAAGTGTATCTTGTCCTATTTATTATGCCTTGTATCTTGCACAATAAAATCAGAAAAATTTACAGTAACACATATATGGATAGTTTAACAATCTGTAAAAGTTTTAGCATCAATACATGAATGGTATGTTCTGTATAAAAATAACTAGGTTCTAGTAGTGCCTGTGTATTTCATTTTTCATAATCATTCTACTGCGTGAAAATGTCTGAAATTTTTACAGTGCTTTTGTCTCTGCATAATGTGCTCTAAAAAAAAGTTCATCACCAGAAATTACCTAGTCCAGAAGTTGTGTTTAATCCATGTTGTGCTTAGAAAATTAAGTTTCCAATATAACACAACCCCTTCTTGTTTAATGAAGTTAATAGTTTAAATTATACTCTATTAACAATTGCCCAAAGAAATCTTAACTAAGTAACTTCACAACCAAATCAATGTTTTGTGGACTGCAACTTTATCGTGAAGGAAAGTAATCGTTATATACCATCACTATAACTTACACTTGTGCATTCATATAGAATCAACTACTCTAACTAACGGAATGTACAAGGTGGTGCCTGTGTCCGAGAGTGAGCAGCATGAAGCCCAAGCGAATCTAACTGAAGCTTTAGAAGACCCGAACCCGAGTTCGGACGAGCCCCAAACTAACTTTAGCAAAGAAGGCAAGCCCCGGAGGATGAACCCTGTTTTTCTAAATTATGCAACTTAATACTCTATTCTACTTGTGCATTAAGTTATAGGAGTTGAATGAAAACTTAGTTGCATGATCCTAGGTACCCATGCTCTAAACATTAGATATAAGGTTCGATAGAATGCTATGCTAATAGGACTCCGATAAAAGTCGAGTGATTTCCTGTCACTCGCGAGAATATAGGAGTTGAATGTTTACTACATGCTGCAATCATAAGGTCGACGGACGGGGCTATGGTACGATGTTTATGTTGATGATTGAGGCCCCGTCTGTTTAGTGAAAAATGCTAAGGCCGCAGTGTGTGGTAGTGGTGGTTAAGTCTTTGAACGTACTAACCAGATGCTGAGAATATGGTAATCGGTAAGCTTAAGTACCTAATTGGACTGGCAAGTGGACAGCATCCCACCCTCTCAACTTCGGTTCCATGCACGCACATGGTGGGTACAGAGCTAGGCTCTATAGTCTCGGATGGTGGCCCTGATCCACAACCCAGGAGGAAAGGGGAAAAGTTGCACGTGTGACTCTTGGAGTAACCACGTGACGTGTGTTTAGGTAACCCTTGCAAGGTTAAGAAATTCGATTCGAATCATCCGTTTCTTGCGGTTATTGAGACTGCTTGACCCTTTTACCACATAGAGTAAGAAGAGGAACAATGATGAATATTAATCTTGTTGGATGAAAAAAAAATAATTCCTTCACCATGTATGATATTGGATAGTTGCTTACCTAGAATAGTTAAAGAAAACTAGAACTTGGAGCTAAAATTTGAAAGTAAGGACCTACTGGTACATGCTTTTCGGCAAAACAAACCCCTCAAGCCAAAGGCCTTGCATGTCTAGGAGTTGGCTAAGTATATTCCACTAGTCGGGTAAGCCTTGTGAGTATTAGTATACTCAGCCTTGCTTGTGGCTTATTTTCAGGTGAGACTTTCATGGATATGATTGCTAGTTTGACTTGGCCGTGTACCCTTCCTCCTGGTTGGTCGGTGGAATGGGATACGCCCCCGGCCAACGGTGATAATGCCGAGTGATTCTCGTACGGGCTTCATCGAGACATCCTGTATCGTCGAGTAGTTATCGTTATTTTTTTTCCGCTGCATTGAACTCTGAAGAACTCAATTATTTTGAACTATGAATTACCTTGTTTTTACAAATTTGAACTCTGTTGTAATAATAGTTTATGATTAACCCTGTGGTGTAAAATTTGTGGAATGTTGTATCCTCTGGGCTCACCTTCGTGTGAGTACAAAAACCGTGGTTGTATCAGGAGGTTACCCGACAGACCAGTGGATTATTCCATTTGAAGTGCGAGTTAGCCCTGATTGCCCTTGTGGTGATGGTTAGCGCGCTTGAGCCGGATTAATTCAGGTGGTTCTGCCAACCCCCCCCCCCCCCCCCCCCCCCATTTTTCTCGATAGCCCATACTCCTTTTTCCTATGATACTTGGGAGAGAGTGGTCATGAGGCAAGATGGAGTTTTTATTTGTGGATGAGAGAGTGGAATATTTGCTCACTTCTTGTGTAGAAGCATAGCATATGGTGGAGTATGTACGTGATCTTGATCATGGGAGTATGAAATGAATCTCACTAAGGGTCACAACAATTTGACAACGCTCAATGAGATAACAAGTTGCATATGTGGAAGGTTTTCAATAGGAACAACATATGGCTTTGGATAGGAATTTCAAATCATTAAGGAACTTTGTTTGTTTTTGTATTTTTGAAAAGATAAATACTCCAAAAATCAAGTGTCACTTGGGAGAAGATCATAGCAGCTCTATTCAAACATATCATAACTCACAACAACCTAGATTTGGATCATGCTTTTTGCTACCCACCAGTTTCAAGCTTAAGGTTTGAACATTTAGCCAACAAACTCAAAACTTAGGAAGAGCACTAAATGGTAACTAGGCATGTGAGGGAAATTAATAGAGCAACTATTCATCATCTCAACAAGGAAAACTACACCATGCTTACTTCACATACAAAAGCAAGTAAATATTTTTGGTCTTTTTGGTTTTGCAAAAAAAATTATTTGTTTTTAGTTTTGCAGATTTTTGTTTTGTTTCATGCATAAGGTTTTGAAAGCGAAAAAGGAGTTAAGATACAAGATACCTCTCTGTGGGGGTCCTCCCCCAAGCTAGCTTCAGGCTCACTGCTGTTGGTCGGGGTTAAACCCTCTCCAACGGTAGTAAGCCCTCCACTCCTCCTGCTGCTGCAGCTGCCTCTGCTCCATGGCGTGGATCCTATCGCCAGTGTACTGCTGCCATGCTTAGTTGCTTTCGATGTGCTGGTGCAGCGTATTTTAATTGTTGTCGGCCTAGACCCGCAGCTCTCCTAGCTGCTGGGTGACGGAGCCGAAGTCACGGCTTGAGGCCGTGCGTCATGCGAGGCTCGGGATTCCGCCGGAATCGGTGCTGGTGGACCGGCGGCTTGGAGCCTGCTGTGCCCACTCCTCGGTGCTTGCATTGTGCCAGGACGAACCAGCCGCCTCATGATGATATGAAGTCTGGTGTTGTGGCGGTGGTGGTGCTGGCTCGGTTTCTCTTCTGGCCCTACTTCTTGTGGTCCTGCGAGGTAAACCAGAAACACTATGCCTTCTTGCCGCCTCTTCCGGAATGAGAGGGGCAGTAAGCAACTGGCAATTATACAAATAATACCCCGCGTTTGGTAACAGGATCTCATTTGCATAACCCAGAGAGAAGAAAATCAAGGAGTCTTTTGGGCCCTTCTTGAGAATGTGGCCTTGAACCAAATAGGCCTAGTCGATAAAAACACGGTCACCCTCAATGAAAGAAACATTGTTTCTTCCTAAGGCGCCAATGCTTGAATCGATGCGGGTTATCAAAGAAGTGCACTCAATAGGACCCGTCATCTTGAAATTCTGAAGCCAGTGGTTAACTATTTCTTTTACAAGGGAGACTCAAATTTTATTGACCATGGCATAAAGGATCATCAACTCATCGTTGCGCACGACTCAAAAATCACCTCTTGGAAAGAGAGTGATAGCAAGCCACTTGTGCATCAAACGAAGAGTCGGATTTTGAATGTCATTGCACAGAGGTGCAAACTTGCCATGAACAACTTGACCCGAAATCAAACCCCAAAAATCATTATGATTAAAACCACGGCAAGCGAGTTCAAGAGAAACCGGCAAGCGTTTGTTAAAACCAAGGTGGTGACTCAACATTTTCCAAGTAAGATAATACTCTGTTTCGAAAAGCCGAAAGCAAACACCATCATCCACCTCTTGAAGAGTGTAAAGAAACTGAATGGTGAGGAGTCGGGAACCATACTCCTCAACGGGCACGAACTCTTCCCAACCGACCGCACGCCAAACATTAGCAAAGTCAAGATCCATACCTATTTTTGCGAGGAGTTCCGGGTCGAAGGCTTTGGTGTGACCAAAGTTTCGGCGCTTGAGGATGGCGTAGGCTTGGCGCTCGCGGTCGCTGCGCAAGTCGAGGTACGGGGCATCATCTTCGTCTATCTCTATGTCCTCAGCTTGCACTTCTTCTTGTTCTCCTTGTTCTTCGTAGTCCATCATGCTCGGGGTCGGAGTTGCCTCTGAAGAGTGATTGGAGCTTGAGCCACCTCGGGAACGAGATGAGCTTGCTCCCATCATTTTCTTGAGTGCACCGGAGAGCTTCCGTCTCACACCCTTAATGCTTGAACACGAGAACAAATAAGAACAACTCGATTCGGGTTATGTTAGTGAAATTGCAATGGAGACTCTTACCGAACGTTGTTTCTTTGAATGAGGGTTCTTTCTTGCGGCAATGAAATGAGAGAGAGAGATTTTTTGAATCCAAGCTTAAGCAAAATTCCAATGAAAACCCGAGAGCAAAGAGTGTGAGAGGGAGTGAGTGAAAGAAATGAAGTGTGAGTGCTTCACCCCTCTCTCTCGACCTCTATTTAAACAGCAATGGCCGGCAACACTTGAGCAGAAGCCGGGCATAACGGCTAGGAGCCGTTCGAGGAAGTGGGGCCCAGGAGCCGTTGTGGTGGGGTCGGCCGACCCAGGGGTGTAGCCGCACCTTGGGTGGCACCCCAGGCTGACAGCCTGGGCCCACTGCTCCTCAACGGTCACTTGCTTTCGAATATTTGGTGCTTGGCCCAGTTTTGCTCTAAGAAGATGTTCAAATAAATTTTTCAAAGGATTTTTATGCTTAGAAATATTTTTTTAGGATTTTTGTGAAAGGAGAAAATGGCTAGAAAAATTCCAGCATGCAAGAGAATTTTGGAAAATTAAACATGCAGTGGGAAAACTCAAATTGTGGGAAAAATCAAATATGGGATAAATACCAATTTACCTTTGGCAAGGGCTTGTCGTTTAAAGTCCGACCTGCAAGACCTTTCTCCTTCGTTACTTACCATTTGTTGCCACATCCGTCCTGGGAGAGGCAAAGCCGGATGTCGAGACTTCTTTTACTTTCCACACCTTCTTGATTTTCTGAGTTCTTGATGGTGTGGTGTGTGTTTCTCGGATGCCTTGTGCTTTTGGTCCATTCTTGATTCTGACCATGGAGCATTGTTCTCTTTCGGGCTAAAACGGGAACGTTTCTTCCTTGCCGTTGATGTTGAAGCGGATTTCTCCAGCTTCCACATCGATCTGTGCCCTGGCAGTGCTCAGGAATGGCCGCCCAAGAATGAGTGGTGTTTCTTTGGATGTTTCCATGTTGAGCACCACAAAGTCGACTGGGATGAAGTAGTTTCTGACTCTCACCGGAATGTCTTCTGCAATTCCTTCTGGATAGCGGACTGAGGAGTCAGCTAGCTGAAGGTGCATCGGTGTCGGTGTGAGGTGCGTGAAGTTCAGCTTGTCAAAGATGATCTTGGGCATTACGCTCACGCTGGCCCCATGGTCGCACAAGGCATGGTTGAAGTGGTGTGCCCTAATTGAGCAGGTTATTGTTGGGCACCCTGGGTCTGTTTTCTTCTCAGGAGGTTGATTGAGTATGGCTGCGCTACACTCTTCTGTGAGCTTGACAACTTCTGTGGTGGGGAGCGGTCGCTTGTTGTTGATGATGTCCTTGATGTAGCGAGCGTATGTTGGTACATGCATTACGTCCAACAAGGGGACGTTAACATGTATCTTTTGGATCATCTGAATGAAACGAGCGATTTTCTCGTCAACCGCCGTTTTTCGGTTATGAGTAGAAAACGGCAAGAAGCATGTATCAACGAATTCTTATGGGGTCGTTTCTTTCTCGGGCCCCTTGTCTTCCTTCTGACCTGAGGGTCCTTCTTCTTCTTGCAATCCTGCTGTCTTCCCTGCATGGTTAGGGTGTGGTGGATCACGAGCGGACTTACCACCCCTCGCGGTCACCGCATTTACCTTTTAGGAAGTAGGAGCAGCAACAACGATTTGCACAAATTGAGTTTCGATCATTTTATTAAAAGTTAATTGGTTCTTGAGAGCAGAAGAAAGAGTTTCAACTTTTATATTTAAACTCTCAAGAGTTTTATCATTGGTAGCAAGCTTTTTGTTTATAGATTCGTTAATTTTAACTTGGCCAAGAACAAGATCTTTTATGGAGGGTTGGTTCGAATTGAAATTTGAGTTATAGTTGTTACCTCCTCCTTGGTAGGGTGGCCTTGATTGGTTCTACCCTTGTCCTCCTTGTGGACGGTAGCCATTGTTGTTGTAGGCTACGTCTTCGCGAGTCTCGGGGTAGTCATTTCCCGAGTGTCCACCACTGCCACAGACTTCGCACGCGGAGTGCGAGTCTATGGCTTGAGCGTAGTTGTTCATACGCTCCTTGAATTGCGCCATTTCGTCGAGGCGCTTCAGTAGGAGGTCCATTTTGTCAGAGAGCATGTCGACTTCTTTTACCGTGTGCATTCCGCCTTTATTCTTGGGTTGGGAACGCTCCTCGTTCCAACCTTGATTGGAGACCATCTTCTCGACCAGCGCATTTGCTTTGGAGATCGTGAGGTCGAGGAAGGCTCCTCCAGCGACAGCATCTATGTGGGCTCTTGAAGTTGGAGTTAGCCCGTTGTAGAAGCTTTGGAGCATGAGCCACTCGTCCATCCCATGATGAGGATAGGCGAGTATGTATTCTTGTAGTCTGTCCCAACCTTTGGGGATTGACTCCATCCCCGTCTGCTGGAAACTAGATATCTTTCCGCGTAAGGCATTGGTCTTGCCCAGCGGAAAGAACTTGGCGAGGAGTGCCGTGAACACTTGTCCCACATACTGACGACTTCTTTGTTCTTGTAGAACCATTGTTTCGCCTTCCCCGGCAAGGAGAAGGGAAACAAACGAAGTCTGATGGCGTCAGTCTCAACGCCCCGTATGGTGACGGTAACTCCAGGAAGTTCTGGAGGTGGGCATTGGCATCCTCATTCGGCTTGCCACAAAATGGGCTAGCCTGCACCATATTTATGAGGCTGGACTTGAGCTCGAAGTTCACATCCCCAACATTGACGTTGGGTCCAGTCGCCACATTGGCAGCGGAGGGGACGGGGAAATCCAGAAGTGTCTTCTGAGCCATGGGTTCGATTGAGGTTGTTGGTGCTGGAAGGACTGGTTCGCTTGCTGAAAGAATGACTTGTGGAGGGACGACGCGAGGAGTGCCTTCGGGCTTGCCTTAGTGTTTTATTTGTCCATCTGAGGGGAATGTGGAAACGACATTATTCTAGATAAATATGCAAGTTAAGTATGCTAGTCATCCCATTTTTCTGGTCAAATTGACGCTCGAAATTGGTCCGTATCGAGTGGCAATAGCGCTCAGAAGCTGTTTTGGCGTGAGATCATGTCAGTCGAGCCAGCCGTGGCATGTCCTTTGAGACATAGCGAGGTCCCGATCTCTTTCTTCAGAGAGGATCAATGGACCAGCTTTTCCGAGCCGGGAAAACTTCTGCTCGTATTGGACCCGGTAGTCGTGGGCTCTACACTGACCCGAGTACTCATCAATGGAGGAAGCGGGCTAAACATGCTCTTCCCGAGTATTTTAAAGAAGATGAGGCTGGACATCAGCAAAATGCTCACTTCCAGCAAGGTTCCGTTCTTTGAAATTGTTCCGGGTAACGCGGCTACACCGATCGGCTCGGTTACTCTGCCAGTAACTTTCGGGTTAGCTGAAAACTTCCGTACAGAGTACATAAAGTTTGATGTCGCCAACTTCCAATCCTCATACCACACTATCCTTGGCAGGCCTGCCCTAGCAAAGTTCATGGTGGTATTGCACTACATTTACCTGGTTCTCAAGATGCCAGGTAGCTCTGGTGTACTCTCCCTTCGAGATGACGTCGAGAAGTCCTATGACTGCGACCAGGAGGTGATCGAGTACAGCACTTCTGCATGTGTGCCAGAGCCTTCATCAGAAGTACTCGCGGCCGTGCAACAACTCTCCGAAACGGGGTTAGAGGTGGCGTCCAAGAGACCAAGCCAGTCAAGGGTAAAGCCAAACTCGAACATCAGCATCAAGACCATCCAATTCCAGGAGGGTGACCCGTCCAAGACCGCCTTGATCGGGGGACACCTGGACAACAAATAGGAACTCGCGCTTGTCAACTTTTTTAGGGCGAACCGAGACATTTTTGCTTGAAAACCAGCGGATATGCCAGGTGTTCCCAAGGAGTTGATTGAGCATGCACTAAAAGTTGATCCCAAAGCCACTCCGAGGAAGCAACGACTACATCGTTTCTCTCCAGAAAAGAGGCAGGCCATCAAAAAAGAGCTAGCTAAACTACTCATGGCTGGTTTCATCAAAGAGGTGTACCACCCAGAGTGGCTAGCCAACCCTGTACATGTTCTTAAAAAGAATAACAATGAATGGAGGATTTGTGTTGATTATACTGATCTCAATAGGCACTGCACGAAAGATCCTTTCGCGCTCCCCCGCATTGATCAGGTTATCGACTCCACCGCTGGTTGTGTTCTGCTCTCCTTCCTTTATTGCTACTCGGGTTATCACGAAATATCCCTCAAGGAGGAGGACCAAATCAAGACAGCGTTTATTACCCCGTTCGGTGCCTACGCATACACGACTATGTCATTTGGGCTAAAGAACGTGAGTGCCACATACCAGCGAGCCATACAGCTATGCCTCGCTGATCAGTTACATCACAACATTGAGGCTTATGTGGATTATGTGGTCATTAAGACCTGAAATCCTGATGAGTTCATCACTGATCTCGAAGAAACCTTCAACAGTGTGCGAAAATTTCAGTGGAAGCTCAACCCGACTAAGTGCGTCTTCGGCGTGCCTTAGGGAAAACTACTTGGTTTCATCGTCAGCCATTGAGGAATTGAAGCTAACCCTGAAAAGATCACCGCCATAACAAGCATGGGAGCTCCATAGAAGATCAAAGATGTGCAGAAGCTCACCGGCTGCATGGCGGCATTAAACAGATTCATCTCCCGACTTGCAGAATGGGGCCTACCCTTCTTCAAGCTCCTCAAACGGTAGGACAACTTCATTTGGACCGAGGAAGTGGTGCAGGCATTGGAGGATCTCAAGCATCACCTCCAATCGCCCCCCATCCTCGCTACTCTAAACCCAGGAGAAAACCTGTTACTCTACATAGCTTCAACTACGCACGTAGTCAGCACTGCTATAGTAGTCGAGCGCAACGAGGAAGGCCACGCATTTGGCGTGCAGAGGCTAGTGTATTTTGTTAGCGAAGTCCTTTCTGAATCAAAGGTTCATTACCCTTCAACTCAGAAACTTCTCTACGTTATATTCATCACCTCCAGAAAGCTCCATCACTACATCGATGAATACAAGATCTCAGTTGTCACTGACTTCCCATTGGCGGATATACTGCACAATTGGGATGCCACTGGACACATATCTATGTGGGAAGTGGAACTGGGGGCTCTCAGCATTGATTTCAAGCCACGCACCGCCATCAAGTCACAAGCTCTAGTCGATTTCTTGGCAAAGTGGCAAGAAAACCAAGTACCAACTCCAGCTAACCAGCCAGAGCATTGGGTCATGTACTTTGATGGATCCCTCAAGCTCGAAGGCGGTGGTGCAGGAGTACTCTTCATCAGTCCAACTGGCGAACAACTTAAATACGTATTCCAGATACTATTTAAGGTCTCCAACAACAAGGCTGAGTACGAGGCACTACTGCACGGGGCTCACAAAACTGGGCTCCGAGCGAGCCAAAGTTCCGGCCGGAGTTTTCGTTCACGAGCTCCACCATCCCTCTATTCCTAGAATAGAGCCAGGTACCATCGAGCAGGGCCCCGTGAAGCCTAGTCGAGAGGTCCTGATGAATGATGTGGACTGGCGTCCCCAGTCCATCGACTTGATCAAAGACAAGAAGCTACCCCCCAATGTTGACCCTAAGAGCGCTGAGGCCATTCGACTAGTCAGGAGAAGGAAGGGCTATGTTCTGGTGGTCAACAAGCTCTACAAGAGCGGATCAGAAACAGGAATACTCATGAAGTGCGTGACTACCGTAGAAGGGTGGGAAATCCTGGAGGAGATTCATGAGGGCGCGTGTGGCAATCATGCAGCCTCCCGAACACTAGTCGGGAAGGCCTTCAGGTCCGGGTTCTATTGGCCTACGGCTTTGGCAGACGCCGAAGACCTCGTTCGCCGATGCACCAACTGCCAATTCTTCAGGAAACAAGCTCATGTACCTGCCCACAAGCTGATCGCCATACCACCTTCTTGGTCGTTTGCCTGTTGGGGCCTCGACATGATTGGCCCACTGACAACAGCGCCATGAAGCTTTACTCACGTATTGGTGGCTATCGACAAGTTCACTAAGTGGATCGAGTACAAGACAATTACAACACTGACGGCGGACAGAGTAGTCACTTTCATCGATGACATACTCCACCATTTTGGTTTCCCTCATACAATCATCACCGATCTGGGATCCAACTTCACATCACACGAGTTCTAGGAGTTCTGCGAACCAAGCGGCATCGAGGTCAAGTACGTTTCGGTGGCTCACCCGAGGGCCAATGGTCAGGTGGAGCGCGCTAACGGCTTGATCCTTGATGGACTCAAGAAAAGACTCTATGATGAGAACAGCAAAAAGGGAGGCAAGTGGATTCACGAGTTACCCATGGTCGTCTGGGGGCTTCGTACTCAACCGAGTAAAGCCACAAGATAGTCACCTTTATTTCTTGTCTACGGGTCAGAAGCAATTCTTCCAGCTGATATAATGTGGGAATCACCCAGACTAGAGATGTATGAGGAAGGAGAGGCTGACAAAGCAAGACACATGGAACTTGACTGCGCCAAAGAAATCAGATGTAATGCCTTACTTCGCTCAGCAAGATATCTACAAGGCGTTCGACGGTACCATGACCGCAACGTCCAAGAAAGATCCATCAACGTTGGGGACCTGGTCCTATGCCGCATCCAAGACAAGACTGGGCTTCACAAGCTCAACTCCAGATGGGAAGGACCCCTCATTGTCATGAAGGTTACAAGGCTAGGGTCGTATCGACTACAGTACTCTGACGGCCTAGAAGTTCCAAAATCTTGGAACATTGAGCACCTACACCATTTCTATGCCTAAAGAAACTTGTACAAAACCTATCAGCTGCAGCGCAACACAGTATAATAATACATGGTTGTTTTTGTTCACCAAACGACTACTGTGTCATTATTTTTTCTCAAGCAACAATGAGCAAACTCGGGGGTTGTCGCCACAAGTTATGTCAATACGCTAACTTATTCTAATCTTCAGAAAACACTTGGGGGCTGCGCCACGAGTACGTTCCATCACGATTAACCAACCAACAGCCTCTCAGGCTACCCCTTTGATCGCATTAAAACGTTCCTTCCGACTACCTCCCTATACAGCTTAGTCAAGCTACAGGGGAAGGTCTTTCAGGTAAAGTCGAAGAGGTTCTCAGACCTATAAACAGAGGTTCCATGAACACAACTCTGTATAGTAGTCCCATCTAGTACACAGATTACCAACTGAAACGCTACTTTCAGGGTAACTCTACACTAGAATTAACGTACTAAACACCTCCACTGATTACATTTCAACATGCTACTCTATGAGTTGGCATAGAAAACAAACAATCAAGCGAGCACCAATATATTACATAAATAACTGTTGTTTTCTTACAAAACATACACAGTTCAGAATAGCGAAAGGTCATCAACTATCTGATGAGCAACATCTTGCACCTCACTACGGTACTCGTTGAACTGCTTCTGTACAGTCATCTGTGATGCCTTCCACAAACGGGTGCTCGTCCATGCCGGGGAAGTACGACTTCACCACAGCCAGCGCATGAGTAAGGACGACCTTGGTGGTCCCGGATGCGTACCTTGCGATGCTCGTTGGGAGCATCAACTAGGCATTGCACCAGTGAGCGGCCATCCGGCGTCGGGTCAATAAACTCACATAGCTGGTGAGCGGCCGTCCCAAGTTGGTTCAAATCCTTCTCTTGGCGCTCCTTGTCCTGGGCCATGGACTGGATCCGCTGCATGTCCGTCTTGAGTTGCTTGTCAGCATCCTTCAGTTGGTGGACTACAGTCTTGTACTACTCGTCCAGGTCTGAGTACTTGAGATGGAGTTCTTCCAGCGCCTTCTTCAGTTGTTCCTTCTCTTATGTAAGTTCATATATGTCACACTTCCTGTTAGCTAAAGCTCTTCAAATGCCAGCATACTCTGGGCAAAAGTACACATATGGAACTCAGCAGAAAGGCAACCAGACAACATTACTCGAGCATAAGGAGCAGACTACTTACTTTTCTTATGGGCGGTCAAACCCTTGACCTTCCAGACAGCCAGATCATGCTTACGCTGCTCATCGATCATCACGTCCCGATGAGCAACCCTCAAAGCTGTGAGTTCTTCCTGGAGCTTGGTGTTCTTAGCCTTCTCGGCCTCCAGGTCATCCTCCACCTTGTGGGTTCGCGGCAGCACATCACCGATCTGGCCCAGTAGCGCTGACTTCTCTCAGGAACGAGTGATGAGGCTCTACATAAAGGCATTCCACAAGTCAATATCCCATTACAACTGGATATCAAGCCTAGAGGAGTAATCAACTACATACCTTGGTGTACTCTATGAAGCGGCAGCTCAGCTCGAGCATGAGTGAAACCCTCTCTGGCTCCAGTAGCGGGTCCTCGAAGAGCTCGGCGTTCGGACGGGGGATTTCTCCTCCCTCGACCTCTTGCTGTTCCGGTACCCGGGAGTCCTCCAGGACCTCCTGCTGCTGTTGCTCCTGAGAACTCTCCGGGGCTTCCTGCTGGCCCAGGGCACTCATGACCGCCTGCTGAACGGCCTGAGTATCCTGCTCTGTGATCGGACCGGGAGTAATCCGGGGGCTTGGGTACCCGGCTCTACCTCCGGGTTTGCTGGGGACTCGAGATCTTTTTCTCCGTCAGTTGCCACCGCATCCTCGACGATCAAATGTGTGGCGGTGCTCGCGGCCACAGGCTCCTTTGGCAACAAGTCCTCACCCGTGCCAGTCTGGGCGGTGCTGGATGTCGCCGGCTTTGGAGTCTCTGACATCCTGCACAACTATGTTAGTACTCAACACTAACACAATATTTACAGACGATATCTCTGGTCACCAACCTTGCAGGCTTCCTGAGGGGGAGTACCTGGGGTACTACCAGCCTTCGAGGCGCGGTCTTATTCCCAGAACGGGGGGAGGCCGGCTAGATAGTCGCGGGTGGTGATGGCCCCAACACCGGACTCCTCTCTCCAGTCTCTCCGACTACCCCTTGCCTCGGGGGCTCGGGGTTCTCCTCAGTCCCACTATGGGATTAAAGTAACTAGGTACTCGTGGATATACGGCAAGATCATGCAGCTAAGGAGTCAAGATCCACTTGCGCGTCGCCACTCATTGTGGGTGTGGTGGGTCCGCTGCAGCGTCTTCTGCGGCCCTCTCGGCAGGCGGATTGTTGGTATTTCTTAATGTTCACATATAAGATCTGCAAGCGCACGGAGATACCATTGTAGCACTTCACCCAGAGAGTATTTAGGGTATCGTATATTTCTTAGGGAACGGAGGTGTAACGGTCTTCTAGCTAGTTTACCCAAGGGAAGGAAGAAGATAGGATGGCCCTGGGTAGTGTGGTTGACTAAGCATAGAGATACTTAAGAAAGATAATCCTAGCTCTCACTCGCTTGCTCCGAGCACCGGCTTACACCTGGTCTGCCAAGTGTATCCAGCTATTAGCTCTACGCCCAACCCGAACGTGGAGGACTACGAAGGACGGACAGGGCTATCACCACCTGCTGCCTACCTCTCAGACCATAGGAAAGGGTAGCAAACAATGATGACTTCAAGCCTAGACACCACGTCTACGCTATCGATAGCTACTTCTAACCCCGGTCAGACTCCGTCTTAAGACTCAAGTCTTTAGGCTAGAAGCAAATGTCCGAGGACGAACGACGAACCCACAAGAGAATGATAACGAAAGCTTAACCTTGATAAGTACTTACCACCGTAGACGAACCCGAATACTTACTCCAAAGAGGCTCATATCCATTGAGGTACAAGCAGAGGGAGGCCGACAACTCCGGCTCTCCTCCTGAGCTTCTCCTCACACACTCCCTATCCTACTCTACAAAGTAGATCTGAAGGTGGAGTCCTCCCTTCTCTTCTTCTTCTCCTCAAAATGGTGTGTGTTGTGGGGGCTCTCCTCTCCTCATTTTAAAGCTTGGATAGGTCGGTTCCCGCCATTCTCAAGTATGGAAACCTTAGCCCTCGCGATCAAGAAGATAAGGACGAATCTCCCGCCAAAGGGCACCTGGACGGGAGCCCGTCAGGGGTCGGACGACCCCAGGAGTCGGCCGACCCTAGATGGCACCCCCGAGGCCCTCCTTCCTCTGGGAGACTGTTAGGTGGACCACTTGCTTGGTTCTCAAGGTTTCCCATAGAGTTACGTCGGTTTGCTCTGCCAAGTGGGCCTTTTTTGTAAGCGAGATGCGGGACGGGATCTTCTATGTGTTTCTTCAGCGTTCACTTGTGTTTTCCTTTGTGTTTTTCTTGTGGGTGCCTGCAAATCATAACTCACCAAATCTTGTGAAAATGTTTAGAGTTAAACTCCTATCTTTAGTTTGATGATTATTTATATTTGAAAATAGCAAGAGTTGACGGTTGGATTTGTAACTTAAGGACCGTCAACAACACCCCCACACTTAGCCCTTTGCTTGTCTTCAAGTAAAGGTTGAAGGAGTAAGGTGTATGCAACTTCCTCGAAAGTTACCTGCATACAAGTTATTCCAACCTTCTCCTGAACTTGTGAACCGTTGAAGTGTCTACCAAACTTATCTTGATAATTGAGGTTTGGAACGGTTTAAACTTCGGGTCCCTTAGCCTTCCTTGCTTAGAAACATGGTTTTTGTTTATTTTCTAAATCAAGTATAGCCTAGCTCCTCAAATTGTTCCCTCAGATCTCTCTTGATGTTTGCATTCCTCTCCAAGGCAATGCGATGCCTTCTTTTTCAGGCTTATGTGGAGCTTAGGGTAGGAAAAGTTGAAGGCATATTTGTTTCTCATATTTTGCTAAGTCAAAGATTGGATCCAAAGGAGAAACAAGTCATAAACCTTGATCAAGATGTGCATGTGTGTGGATATTTTTGGTGTATGGTGTATGAACTCCTTTTTCATGAACCAATTTTGTCCTTTTCTTGTCTTTTTTGAGGATATGGGCTATCTCTTCTTTTTTTTTTGTCATGCCTTGTGGGCATGTGGCTCTTTGGGTATGCATCTTCTCTTTTTTTCCTTCTTTCATGCTTTCTTGAGCATGTTTATTTTATATTATTTTTTTTGCATAGCCCATATCCTTTTTCTTCTGGAGGCAACTTTGGAGAGAAAGGCCATGGCAAGACATGGAGTTTTATTTTGTGGATGGACTGATGAGGTGTGTGCTTACCTCTAGTGTAGAAGCATAGCGTATGGTGGAAACGTGTACGTGATCTTGATCATGGGAGTATGAAATGCATCTCATAAAGGGTCGCAACATTTTGACAAAGCTCAATGAGAAAACAAGTTGCATATGTGGAAGGTTTGCAATAAGATCATCATATGGCTTTGGATAGGAATTTCTTAAACAATTGAGGAGCCATGCTATTGAATTTCTTTTGATAAAAGAAATCCCAAGTACTTTGCAAGGAAGAAATAGGTTCCATTCATCAAACCATATCACAAAAGTCAATCATTAGATAGCATGGGTTCCCTATAAAATTTTTGTTCACAAGCACATGGTGAAAGACAAGGAATAAAGTGTATGCATGGTTATCATGAAGTGCATGGAGTGATCAAGCCTTTTTTTATTTTAAAATTGAATTTGTTTTAGAACTTGAAATTAGTTTGAGGAGGGAGGTGTGCGAGTTTGAAGTGCAAACTAGTGTGTTGAAGGAAGCTTGGGGTTCTGTGGGCCTTGCCTTGGTTCAACAGAACCATGGGTTCGGTCAACCCATAGGTGGGCATTCAGACCCTGGGCTTCAGCGTGTATGCATGGTTATCATGAAGTGCATGGAGTGATCAAGCCTTTTTTTATTTTAAAATTGAATTTGTTTTAGAACTTGAAATTAGTTTGAGGAGGGAGGTGTGCGAGTTTGAAGTGCAAACTAGTGTGTTGAAGGAAGCTTGGGGTTCTGTGGGCCTTGCCTTGGTTCAACAGAACCATGGGTTCGGTCAACCCATAGGTGGGCATTCAGACCCTGGGCTTCAGCGTGTTGGTTTCCACTGATCTGTGCATCATGATTGTGGGGGATCTTGAATATGTGTGCACTTGGTAAGCTCCAGAGATCTCCCCCACACTTATTTTTGTACCTATTTTTATTCAACAAAACAAAAGACACAAGTGGAGACAAAACTCTTTCGGTTTGAATCCTGAAGAGTTCAAATTTTTTATTGATTTATTATTATTTTTATTTTTTTAATGAGGGTAAATTATAATTAAGGGAAGATGGAATTTCGGTCTAGAAGATGAAGATTTTCAAAATCGACCAATTGTATGATATCTACTAATTCATTTAGATCAAAAGGCGTAAGGAAAACTTTTAAACGATGACCATTTACCTTGGATATCTTACCCTCATTGTCCTGGATCGTGATTGCCCCATGTGGAGATGTGTGGATGACGGTTTATGGTCCTATCCATTTGCTGTGTAGTTTTCCGTGCCCAAAGAGCTTCACCCTGGAATTAAACAGTAGTACCTTGTCCCCAGTTTTGAATTCCTTGGGTCTGATCCTCTTGTCGTGCCATCTCTTTGTTCTGTCTTTGTATATTTTGGCACTATGGTAAGCTTTTTCTCTCCACTCTTCCACCTGGGATAATTGGATCTTTCTGTTTCTCCCTGCCATCTTACTATCCATGTTCCATGTTCGAATAGCTCAGTGAGCCTTGTGTTCTAGCTCAACTAGTAGATGACAGGTTTTTCCGTAAACCAGGTGGTACGGTGACATGCATATGGGGGTTTTGTAAGCTGTTCTGTATGCCCAGAGTGCATCAGGTAGCTTATTTTTCCATCCGTTCCCCATTTCATTCACCGTCTTCTGCAGAATGTCCTTGATTTGCTTATTGGATGTTTCTACTTGGCCACTAGTCTGTGGATGGTATTGAGTTGCGATGTTATGCTTTGCCCCAAGCTCTCTCAAAAAGCTCCGGGAGGTCTTGTAGTGAAATGTGACCCTCCGTCACTTATGACCATCCTGGGAGTTCCAAAGCTAGGGAAGATGACTTCATGGAACATCTTGTGGGCATGCTTGGCATCCGCTGCTCTGCATGGTAGTGCTTCCACCCACTTGGACACATAGTCGACGGCGACCAGGATGTACTCGCAGTCTTTAGACTTTGGGAGTGGTCCCATGAAATCGATGCCCCACACATCAAATATTTCGACTTGAAGGTTGTAGTTGAGGGGCATTTCATCACCAGTGGTGATGTCGCCATGCATCTGGCACTTGCGGCGTCGTTGGATGAACTGTCGGGTATCCTCATACATCGGCGGCCAATGGAATCCACTTTTCCATATTTTTGCCTGAGTGCAAAATACGCCAAAGTGGCCTCCATAGGGTGCGGTGTGGCATTTTTCAATGAATTGGTACCCTTCAGCCATCGGAACACATCTTCGGAGCAGACCATCGGAGCATACCCTATAGAGGTATGGTTCATCCCACAGGTGGCGTCTGCTCTCGTACAACAACTTTTTCTTGTTTTCCCCCGGTGGTACGTATCCTGAAACCATAACATTCACGATGTTTGCATACCATGGGTTTGAGTCTGTTACCTTTAGCAGCATGTCGTCATGTAGGAAGTCATTGATGGGCAGTTCCTGCGTGTTAGTGACAGGCATACACGACAAATGTTCGGCAACGGTATTTTCTACTCCTTTCTTATCTTTAATTTCTAGATCAAACTCTTGGAGTAGCAAGATCCATCTTAGCAAGCGAGGCTTAGCATCTTTCTTGGTGAGCAAGTATTTCAAAGCAGCATGATCGGTAAAAAACAATTACTTTTGCTGCAACCAAGTAAGATCTAAACTTATCAAATGCAAAGACAATAGCAAGGAGCTCTTTTTAAGTGGTTGCATAGTTTAATTGATCCCCAGACAAAGTTTTATTTGCATAGGCGATTGCATGATTCTTTTTATCTTTAGTTTGGCCAAGGACGGCGCCAACAGCATAGTCACTTGCATCACACATTATTTCGAAAGGGAGCGTCCAATCAGGGGGTTGAATGATTGGAGCTGAAATGAGTGCTTCTTTTAAGATATGAAAAGATTTTAAACACTCATCGGTAAACTGAAAAGGTGCATCCTTAGCTTGAAGGTTCATGAGAGGTCTAGCGATCTACGAAAAGTCCTTAATGAACCATCGGTAGAACCCTGCGTGACCTAGGAAGCTACGGATCCCTTTTACGTGTACCAGAGGTGGAAGGTTTTCTATGACTTCAATCTTAGCTTTGTCCACCTCAATCCCTCTCTCGAACACAAGGTGCCCGTGCACAATGCCTTCCCAACCCATGAAATGGCACTTTTCCCAATTTAGCACTAGGTCCTTCTCTTGGCGTCGCTGTAAAACCCTGTCCAAATTCTCAAGACAATGATCGAAGGTTTTCTCGTAAATGGAGAAATCATCCATGAAGACCTCCATAATCTCTTCGATCATGTTAGAGAAAATTGACATCATGCACCTTTGGAACAATGCGGGTGCATTGCAACGGCCGAACAACATCCTTCGGTAAGCATATGTTCCATAAGGGCAAGTAAAAGTGGTTTTGCTTTGACCGTCAGGGTGGATGGGAATTTGGTGATAACCCGAATACTCGTCAAGGAAACAGAAGAAAGAGAGCTTCGCTAGCTGCTCTAACATTTCATCAGTGAAGGGCAGCTGGACGTGATCTTTCTTTGTTGCCAAGTTTAGCTTACAGTAATCTATGCACATCCTCCACCCCGTGACAGTTCATTGTGGGATCAACTCATTTTTACTATTCTCAACGAATGTCATTCCTCCCTTTTTTGGCACTACCTGAACGGGGCTTACCCACTCGCTATGAGGCACGGGATAGATTATCCCGGTGTGCAAAAGCTTGAGAACCTCCTTCTTGACAACTTCTCTCATCGCATTATTAAGCCTACGTTGTGGCTCCCTAGAAGGTGTGCTAGACGGGTCTGTAGGGATGCGATGAGTGCAGAGGGTAGGGCTGATTCCCTTAAGGTCCTGGAGTGAGTAACCGAAAATAGGCTTATGCTTTTCTGGAACGGCTAACAACTTGGTCGTCTCATTACCAGAAAGTCTGTCGCTAATGATGACGGGAGACTCCGTGTCACCATTCAAGAAAGCATAGCGAAGGCTAGAAGGAAGGGGTTTTAACTCGATTGGTGGTTGTGTTGGCCGTTCGTCAGTTGGAAGATCAAGAGTTTCTCCTAAAACATCCTCTTCTTGGATGAAGGGTTCAGCGTCGTTTTCAAGGGATGCCTCAGAAGGTTCTGTCACACCCGATTCTTGAAAGAACTAGATGCATCTCATATGTGCGCCAGGATCTCGTTCACACACATATGGTAGACGGAAAGTGTAATATATATCAAAGACAATGCTCAAAAGTAACTAAATAAAGTATTTAACAATATTACACTTCGTATAAAAGAGACACAACTGTCTTTAACGATAAAACGTTATACCCTATACGAAGTCTCCAACAACTCCGTCTTCCACAGGCGATGACTGGTGAACGCAGGACCTAGAACTCCTCGAAGTCGTCGAAGATCTCCTCTTCAAAGTTAACTTCTGAACAGCAGGGGCAAGGGTGAGTACTCTTATGGTTGGTACTCAGCAAGTGGGGTGAAAATGCAAGGCTATCAAGGATAGGCTAGGGTTTGCAGCAGCGGTTGCTTTTAGTTGGTCAAATATTTATTAACGAGCATCTATTAACTAGGTTTAAGTTTATACCAACCCACTTTAGCAAAACATAAAGATACCATCAGCTCAAGTATTAACCACGAACCACAATTTAATTAATCTTCAAGTTTCATTATCATGTGAGGGTCCAAGCCACTCTTAACCGTGAGTACGGCTGTTATAACAGTTTTACACTCTGCAGAGGTTGTACACTTTACCCACAAATCGTGTTTTCCCTGAGTCGCCCGGGTTTGCAAGGCCCTTAAACACTTCCGAGGTGAGTGGCGAGGGTACACTACGAAGCCTTTACAAAGACATGTCGAGAGCTAGGCAGCCCGGTAGAGTTTCAGTAGCGGCGTGGTCCATAAACCTCCCTAATGGTCAGCTCCTTAGCAAAGGCAGCTACCCCAAGAGGACCGGGCTATGACCCCTATCACCGACCCCCTCCTTGCCCTTTCGGTAAGGCCACCAGCAAACTACACATCTAATTAATTGGCTAAGGTCAGAGCCATGTGACTTTGTGGTTGCACTGTTTACTTGGGTGGTTCTCCATGTTCCCATAAAACAAAGTCGATCTTGAACTTATGCGATAATACCACAATACGAAACGTGATCCACTTTAACAAAAGAGTAAACCAATACCAATCCCAAAGTTGGCAACTAAGCGTAACTACCCATCAAAAATAGTAAACCCAGGTGTTTCAAGGTTTGGGGTAAAAGACTAGGTATGTCCTTAGCATAGGTAACCCATCAAGTTTATGCAAGCAACAATAAAGTAAAGTGTATTTTCATGCAGTTGTTGGGATCAAATAGAATATGCAGGGGGGGAAATCCACTTGCCTTCGTCAAGCAACTGCCGATTCTCTTCCTCGTAAGCTTGCTCTTGATTTGGCTCGAACGTCACGTTGTCTACGCGATCACACAAACAAGCATACACAAACAAATAAGAAACAATACAACAAACAATACAAACAGAACGTGAAAAGATGCTAAAGTTGTAGTTCATGGTGCAAAGATCGTGTGGGCTCAAGAATCGCTGAAATCGGAGTTGGAACGATGAAGATATGGTTTAAACAGTGATCTGAGGACCTAACTGCTAGAGTTTTAAGTCTCCCGAGGCTAGATCTGAAGATTTCAGGGGCCAAAACATAATTAAACCTTAAACAGAGGGTCGGGGTGCAAAACTATAAATTCTGGACGGCGGGTTCTAATTCTAGAAAAGTCAGGGGTCGGAATAGAAAAAGAAAGGGCTCAGCTCAAATTATTTTCTACTGATCTGGACTGCGGTTTGATTCCTGGAAAACCGAGGGGTCTTGCTGCTAAAGTTCTGGGAATGGCTAGGGTCGGGTGAATCTAATCCGTTGGATCAGAATCGGCGGCGGATCAGACGAATCGGCGGAGTAAGGGTCGGGCGAATCGGAGGTATGAAGAGTGGGTCGGGTAAATCGGCCGGGTAAAGTGAAGATCACTTCTGGCCGTTAGATCTGGATCGAGCGGCAAAGGAAGGGTCGGCTTGACAGAACAAAAGGGGTCGGGCGAGGCGGAGTTTTAGCTGGGCATCGGCGGCGATCGAGTGCGGCGGCGGACGGCCGGAGCTTCACCAAATCTGGTGTTCCGGGGCTCAATTCAAGCTGGATTCACGACAGGAAGTGAGTGGGCGGTACGGTGAAGGTGTGGGTGGGTACAGGTTGGCTGTGCGGCGGCTGTAAACTGGTGGCCATGGCGGCGGGCGGAAACAGGGGTCCGGCGAGAAATCTGGTGGGCGGCGGAGCAAGAGAGAGAGAGGGGAATCTGGTTGGCTTGATACTCACCAACTTGCGGAGCTCTGGCGAGAGTTGAAGACGGCGGAGCAACTGCAGGTCGGTGAGTCGACGGAGAATCTGCGACACGGGTCGGCGGCGTTCCTCCGAGGCGCAACTTCCAGCGGCGCGCGACAATGTTGTGTAGAGGAAAAGATTTGAGTTTGGCGTGGGTTGCAAAGCGGGGCTTTGGGAGGATTTTATAGGGGCAGATCGGCCGAGATTAGGAAGGCGGTGCTGCGGAAATCGATCAGGACTCGGGATAAGAAGAAAGAAAGAGAACAGGGTACGAACAGCAGCTTGGAGTCGTTCTGGACTCTGGGTAAGTAAAGAAGAGAGAAGAAGAAGAAAGCGCCGACAGGTGGGTCCCAGCTGTCGGTGAAAGCAAGGGTCGGGTGAGGAAATCGGCCACTGGGTCGGCCGCGGGAAAAAAGAAGAAGAAGAGGAAAAGGGGTCGGGCTGGCTGAAAGAAAGAATAGGAGAAGGAAGAAATAAAGAGGCATGCACAATTTTAATTTATGATTTTTATGAAAATACTTTTTAGAAATTTTAGCTCCTATATTTTGGGTGTTACAAAACCTACCCCCCTTAAAGAGAATCTCGTCCTCGAGATTAGGAAGGACTAAGGAACAGCTGAGGGAATTCTGCCATCAGCTCATCTTCTCTTTCCCAAGTAGCTTCATTCTCTGAATGGTGACTCCACTGTACTCTGCACATTTTGATTACCTTGTTCCGTGTAACCCTCTGAGATGTTTCCAAAATTCTAATCGGATGCTCTGCATAAGTTAAATCTTCTTGCACATCAAGTTCCTCCAACGGTAATTGCTCCTCTGGCACTCTCAAACATTTCTTTAACTGTGATACATGGAACACATCATGGACATCTGACAATCTTGCTGGTAACTCCAATTGATATGCTACTTCACCTTTCCTTTCCAGGATCTGAAAAGGACCAATATAACGTGGTGACAACTTTCCTTTCACTTTGAATCTACGTAAACCTCTGATGGGTGATACCTTCAAATACACAAAGTCTCCAACTTCAAATGTCAATTCCCTTCTTCGTGTATCGGCATAACTTTTCTGTCGTGACTGGGCAGTCTTGAGATTTTCTCGGATTATCTGGACTTGTCTATCCGCTTCTTGAAGAATCTCTGGTCCAAAAACTTGACTTTCCCCTGTCTGATTCCAATACAGGGGTGTCCTGCACTTTCTTCCATATAATGCTTCAAATGGGGCCATCTTGAGACTTGCCTGATAACTGTTGTTGTAGGAGAATTCTGCATATGGCAAGCTTTTATCCCAACTACCTCCATGCTTGAGGGCGCATGCTCTCAACATATCCTCTAATACTTGATTTGTTCGCTCGATCTGACCATCTGTTTGCGGATGATATGCAGAACTGAAATTGAGCTTTGTATCCATGGACTCATGTAATTTCTGCCAGAAACGCGACGTGAACTGAGTACCTCGATCAGACACTATCTTCTTTGGAACACCGTGCAGACACACAATTCGTAACATATACAGTTCTGCTAACTTGGCTCCAGTGTAGGTTGTTTTGACCGGGATGAAATGTGCGACTTTTGTCAATCTGTCCACAATAACCCATATCGAGTCGTAACCATCACGAGTACGAGGTAACCCTACAATGAAATCCATACCAATTGTGGCAGAACCACCTGAATTAATCCGGCTCAAGTGTATTAACCATCACCATTAAGGCATTCTCGGTTAACCTTACACTTCAAACGGAGTAATCCACTGGTCTGTCGGGTATAACCTCCCGATACAACCACGGTGAGCGGATCGAGCGCCATACATACAAACGCTCATGCGACGATGAGCCCAGAGAATACCACATTCCAGCAAGTATTACAACATTAGCATAAGTGAATATTACAGACCAAGTTTTGAGTTTAGAAAGCAAATACTTCAATTATCATAAATAAGTTCTTCAGAGTTTAAGTTGCAGCGGAAAATAAAACAACGGGAGCTACTCGACGATACATGATGTCTCGATGAAGCCCGTACGAGACATCACTCGGCATTATCTCCGTTGGGTGGGGGCGTATCCCATTCCACCGACCAACCAGGGGGAAGAGTGCAGGGCCAAGTCAAGCTAGCAATCAGATCTTCGAAAGTTTCACCTGAAAACGAGCCACAAGCAAGGCTGAGTATACTAATACTCAGCAAGGCTTACCCGTCTAATGGGGTATACTTAGCCGACTCCTAGACATGCGAGGCTTTTGGCTTGAGGGGTTTGTTTTGCCAAAAAGCATCTACAAGTGGGTCCTTACTTTCAACTTTTAGCTCAAAATTCTAGTTTCATTAACCATTCTAGATAAGCAGCTATTCCATAGCATTCATGGTGAAGCATTAATTTCCATCCAACAAGTTTATTCACCATCATTGTTCCTCTTCTTACTCTGTGGGTAAAAGTGGTTAAGCAGTCTCAATAGCCGCGAGAAACGGACGATTCGAATCGAATTTCTTAGCCTTGCAAGGGAAACCTAAACACACGTCACGTGGTTACTCCCTAGAGTCACACGTGCAACTTTTCCCTTCAATTCCCGCTTCACGGAACAGGCCCACCGCCCTCGACTACACCTCCCCATGGACCACGGACGCAGCCGGGCCATGGCGGCCGATGCACCCGCCATTAGCTAGATGTGAAGGAATTCAAGACAGTGGGGAGTATATTCCGGCCTCGGTTCAATCCAGTACTAAGCTTACCGATTACCATATTCTCGGCATGTGGTTAGTACGTTCAAAGACTTAACCATCACTTACCACACACTGCGGCCTTAGCATTTTTCACTAGACAGACGGGCCTCAATCATCAACATAGACATCGTACCATAGCCCGTCCGTCGTCCTTATGATTGCAGCGTGTAGTAAACAATCAACTCCTAATTTCTCGCGAGTGACAGGAAATCACTCGACTTTTACCGAGTCCTATTAGCATAGCATTCTATCGAACCTTGCATCTAGTGTTCAGAGCATGGGTACCTAGGATCATGCAACTAAGTTTTCATCCAACTCCTATAAACTTAATGCACAAGTAAAGTAGAGTAATAAGTTGCATAAGTTTAGGAAATAGGGTTCATGCTCCGGGGCTTGCCTTCTTGCGAAAAGTTAGTCCGGGGCTCTTCCGAACTTGGGCTCGGGTCTTCGGCAACTTCAGTTAGATTCACTTGAGCTTCACGCTGCTTACTCTCGGACGCGGGCACCAACTCGTACGTTCCGTCGGCGAGAGTCGTCGTTTCTACATGAATGCACAAGTTTAAGTAGTGGTGATGTTAAACGACATGATTTCCTTCACGATAAAGTTGCAGTTTGTAAAACACGAGTTTGTTGTGGAGTGAGTTACTTCATCAATCGTGGGCAATCGTTAATATAGTTTATCTTAATCTATTTAACTTTATGAAGAATAAGGGGTTGTGTTATATTGAAAACTTAGTTTTCTTTTTAAACACAAACATGAGTTGAACACAATTACTAATCTAGTTAGCTTCTGGTAATAAAATTTTTATTCAAAGTACATTATGTAGAGATAGGATCACTGTAAAAATTTCAGACATTTTTGTGTAGCATGTTAAATATGAAAAATGTAATACACAGCCACTGCTAGAATCTAGTTATTTTTATATAGAACAACCCATGCAATTATTGATGCTGCAAATTTTATAGGGTGTTGCTATAACCATATTTGTGCTACTGTAAATTTTTCAGATTTTATTGTACATGATTTAGAGCATAATAAATGGAACAAGCTACGCTCATGTTATTAAAGATTATTTTCTACAGGATGTTACACAGGGTTTCTATGTTTGAAACTTTTTGTACATGTTGAGCTACTCTATTGTGTTTCATAGTAAAAAGATGAACATTTTATAAGGGCTTTACTAATTATTTTGGATTAGTGAAGTTTTCCTACCACAAATTCATATGAACAGGTTACATATAGTAAAAATGTTTCTAAATTTTTCTATGGCCTCTAGGTATCACTACAACAACACAGAAAAAGTTTCATGACATTAAACATCAGAGAACAGCAGGAAAAATTAGTTCTATCACTTTATGGCATAAAACAATGTTGGACAAAAAGTGTATCTACAGATGGCTTTTGGTCCTGATCTTTTTACACAGTCCTAAACATCAAGCAAGTAACTCACTGCCCAAAATTTAGGGTCAGCAATGATCTACAACAGTGGGTTCAAAAGAAGTCCATTAAACCTTCCATTTAATCTAGAGCAAAATATATTGAGAATCTGAGAAACTTTATGTAACAAAAGTTGTAGAGTTTTTTCTAAGGATTCCAGAACAGTTGAGTTTTCATTTTTCTGAATTTTCTACGATTTTATACGAATTTTACAATTTCACTGATTTGGTTAAAACTTTCTTTACAGAGGGGTCCCTGAAAATTAGCAGAAAACCCCCTAGAAAGATTTGGGCGTTTGCAATGTGGTCCCTGGTCGCAAATCACGGCAGGGAGCATCCTGTCCGGCCGAATTCCGGCGAGCTGGGTCGCCGGCGGCGAGGGCAAGGTGGGGGAGGAGCAAGAGGAGGTTGGGGGCTACCTTTGGGTGGTCACGGTTGGGGCGGAGGCGGCCTGAGCAGGGCTGCCCACGGCTACCGGGGGGCGGCGGCGGGTGGAGCTCGGCTCCGGCGAGCTCCGGCGAGCTGGGCGGCGGGGCTTGGGCTGGGAAGCTTCGCGCGGAGGTAGGAGAGCGATTTTGGGGCCTAGCTCGGGTCGAGGAGGGGCGGAGGAGGGAGTTCCACGGCGGCGGCGTGGGGCGGAGCTCGGCTCTGCTCTGCGGGGAAGAAAGAGGAACAGGGAGAGGAGGGAGGGGCGCTGCGCCGGGCTTTATAGCCGGTGGAGCTCGTGGGGGTGGGCGTGGCACGGCCGGGGCGTGGGGTGGAGGGACCGGCGAGGCTGGGCGCCATTGGGGGCGGCCGGCGGTGACCAGTGGCGCTATTGGGCAGGCGGCGGTGCACGGGGTGCTGTGTCGCGTGCGACTACGCGGGCAGGCGACTGGGCGAGCGAGATAGCGGCTTGGGCGTGCTACTGGCGAGCTGGGGCGCCACGACAGGCACTGGTGGAGGGGGCGGCGGCCAGCGACTGGGCAGCACGGTGGCGCACCGGGGATTGGGCAGAGACACGGCGTGGGGGGGAGGAGAAGAAGACGCGGCCGCGGTTGGGCGAGCGGGGGCGGTGCAGCAGGACGCCGTGGGTTGGCTCGGCGCCTGGTGCCGCGCAGGCGTCGAGGGCCAGGTGGCCGGCGGCGGTCGGGCGAGCGTGCGGTGCAGCAGAGGAGGGAGGGGTGAGGGAGGGACCTAAGTGCAAGAATTTGAAAAACTTCAGGGGGCTGGGTGCAAACAGGGCGTTTTCTCCTCTTTCTGATTTGAATTTCAAAAACTTTTGAACATGAAAGTTGCTCAAAATAAAAAGTTCTACAACTTTGGTTTCAGGCAAAATCTCATTTGGCTTATGGTTTGAAAGATAAAATTAAATGTTCAAAAGTAACCAATGTGCTCAAATTAAATTTGAATTCCAACTGAACTCGTTTTAATCCTTTCCACCCTTTCATTAGTTGGTTTAATCATGGAGTTAGGCTAATGACATTGATTTTGGAAGAGTAATTACCAGGGTTGTCACAGCCTTCCCCCCTTAACAAGAATCTCGCCCCGAGATTCGGTAATTCTTAGTGTGGGCGTGGGTGCACATACGAGTGGTTGAAGCAAGAAACCCAGGGAAATGTTGGTTTAGGTAGCTCTCGGTTTCCCAGGTGGCTTCTTCTTCCTTGTGGTGATTCCATTGTACTTTATACATTCTAATCACTCTCCTCCTGGTCTCTCTATCTTTTTGATCCAAAATCTTAACTGGGTGTTCGACATACGAGAGGTCGGGCTCTAACGATATTTCTTGTTGTTCCACAATCTCAGTAGGGACTCGAATACACTTCTTGAGTTGAGATACGTGGAAGACATCATGGGTAGCCGTGAGCTGAGGGGGCAGTCGTAATTTGTAGGCTACGGGTCCGCAGCTCTCAACGATTTCGTAAGGACCAACATAACGGGGAGCTAGTTTGCCTTTGATTCCGAATCTTTGCACTCCCTTGGTGGGTGAAACTCGAAGATAGACATGATCGCCAACTTCGAATTTTAGGGGCTTTCTCCTTTTGTCAGAATAGCTCTTTTGTCGGGCTTGTGCGGCTTTAAGGTTTGCTTGTATTACCTTTACTTTCTCCTCTGCCTCGATTACCAGGTCGGGTCCAATTATCTTACGTTCTCCGGTTTGTGACCAGCTCAAAGGAGTTCGACACCTTCGTCCGTACAGGGCCTCAAATGGTGCCATTTTCAAACTCGTTTGATAGCTGTTGTTGTACGAGAACTCTGCTAGGGGTAGACATTTGTCCCAATTCTTGTCATAGTGAATGACGCAAGCTCTCAGCATGTCTTCAAGAATTTGGTTTACCCTTTCCGTTTGTCCGTCAGTCTGAGGATGGTATGCTGAGCTGCGAATTAGTTTGGTACCAAGAGATGTTTGCAGTTGTTCCCAAAAGCGTGCTACAAACTGAGGACCACGATCGGAGATAATTGTCTTAGGTATTCCATGCAGGCAAACAATACGATCGAGGTAAATCTCGGCATATTTCTTGGTAGAATAGGTGGTGTGTACCGGAAGAAAATGTGCCGTCTTTGTGAGTCTATCAATGATAACCCATATGGAATCATGCTTCTGGGAAGTGTTTGGTAGTCCAACGATGAAGTCCATACTTATGTCTTCCCATTTCCATGATGGTATAGGTAACGGTTGTAGTGTACCGGCTACCTTCAAGTGGCTAGCTTTAACTCTCTGGCACGTGTCACATTCCGAGACATACGTAGCAATTTCTCTTTTCATTCTAGTCCACCAGAAGTTTTGCCTTAGGTCCTGATACATTTTGCTACTGCCGGGGTGGATAGAGAATTTGGAGAGGTGTGCCTCATCAAGAATTTGCTTGCGGAGTTCACGATTCTTCGGAACGACTATACGACTTTCGAACCATAGAACTCCCTTATGGTCCTGGCGGAAACACTTATACTTCTCCTCACCTAGAGAGAGTTTTTGTTTGATGATCTTGATTCCTTCATCATGTAGTTGTGCCATGACGATTTGGTCGTGAAGAGTGGGCTCAACTGAGATGTGATTTAGAGTGCCTTGGGAAACCATTTCCAAGTTAAGCTTCCTCATGTCTGCACATAATGTCTCATGGTAGGACTCCATGGATAAGCAATGGCAATGGGACTTGCGGCTTAGTGCATCCGCGACTACATTAGCCTTACCGGGGTGATAGTGCACTTCAAGGTCATAATCTTTGATTAATTCTAGCCATCTTCGTTGTCTCATATTCAGATCGGCTTGTGTGAAGATGTACTTGAGACTCTTATGATCCGTGTAGATATTGCACTGTGTACCCATGAGATAGTGCCTCCATATCTTCAGAGCGTGAATGACGGCTGCAAGCTCAAGGTCATGCGTGGGGTAATTCTGTTCGTGGGGCCGAAGGGCTCGTGAGGCATATGCAATCACTCGATTCTCTTGCATAAGCACACATCCTAGACCAGTACCTGATGCGTCACAATACACATCGAATGGCTTGGTATTATCGGGTTGAGCTAACACAGGTGCAGTAGTCAGATGCTCTCTGAGAGTGTGGAAAGCTTCTTCACATTTCTCATCCCATACAAACTTTACTTCCTTCTTTAACAGTTCAGTCATGGGCTTAGCAATTCGAGAGAAATCCGGGATGAAGCGGCGATAGTAACCGGCTAAGCCGAGAAAACTGCGAATCTGATGAACAGAGGTAGGGGGTTTCCAATCCATCACCTCTTGTACCTTGCTGGGGTCAACAGCTATGCCTTCGCTGGAGATCGTGTGACCTAAGAACTTTACAGTATCCAACCAGAATTCACACTTAGAAAACTTAGCATAAAGCTGATGGTCCCTGAGTCGCTGAAGAACAACGCGAAGGTGCTTGGCATGCTCTTCCTCATCCTTGGAATAGATAAGAATTTGTCCAGTTCGGGCATGAATACCGAATTCATGAGATACATGAAGTAGGCAGGGGCATTTGTGAGTCCAAAGGACATGACCAAGAATTCATATAGTCCATAGCGTGTGGAGAAGGCAGTCTTGGGAATATCGCAGGGGCGAATCTTGATTTGATGATATCCTGAACGAAGATCAATCTTGGAGAAGACTCTGGCTCCAGACATCGATACGAGGAAGTGGGTATTTATTTTTAACAGTTACCGCATTGAGAGGTCGGTAGTCAACACATAACCTCAAACTGTCATCCTTCTTCTTTACGAATAGGGCTGGACATCCCCAAGGTGACGCGCTAGGGAGAATGAAACCTTTGTCCAGTAGTTCTTGGAGTTGAATTTTTAGCTCAGCCAATTCTTTAGGGGGCATCCTATACGGTCTTTTGGATATAGGTGCAGTGCCTGGTTGTAGTTCAATAACGAACTCAATATCCCTATCTGGTGGCATTCCGGGTAAGTCATCCGGAAAGACATCGGCATACTCGCATACCACTGGAATATTCTCTAGGTTGGTCCCTTCCATCACGAAAGCGCAAGAATTTGTGCACTCCCGTAACGGTAGGTAAAGTGTAGTGGCTCCGTGACCAGGTGAATTTATCTCAACGGCTCGGGAAGAAAGGTCCAGTGTGACTCCATGCCTAGTCATCCAGTTCATTCCCAAAATAATATCTATGCCGTCAAGGGGTAAAAGAACAAGGTCTGTGTTGATGACTTTACTTCCCAATTTTATCGGTACCAGCCTTATGATTTGGTTGGAAGCAATTTTTCCACCCGGTGTTGATATCATATACGACCCTTTGGTGTGCCAAACATTCAAGCCTACTTTTGCACCAAACTTTGCACTAATGAAACTATGTGATGCACCAGAATCAAACAATATGACTGCAGGCTTGTTATGGATGGAGAATGTACCCGTCATTACAGGTGCTCCTTCAGGAAGTTCTGCAAGGGTGGTGAAGTTGATCTGTCCTTGTTGGGCCTGGAGGGTCTGCTTCTTGCCTTTGTTCTTATTGTTCTGGTTAGAGTCCTGGCCCTGATTTGGCAGCCTGGGTTGAGGGCATTCGCGAGCGAAATGACCGGAACTCCCACATTTGAAACAACGATCTGCGGGGCTGGGTCGAAGAGGCTGTTGCAGTGTGGGCCTCGGACCATTCGGTGGAGGCATCGGGGGTCGTACCATGCCTGGCTGCTGCGGGGGCCTGATAATCCAACGCCCTGGCTGAGGGGCCTTCGATGGAGCTGTAGGCGCAGCATTTCGCACCAAGCGATACCTCAGTGGCTGAGCGCCCGAGGGTCCAGCGAGCGCCTTTCTCTTCTTTTCAGCACGATGAGCCTCAATACAGTCCTCTTGAGTGATGGCCATGTTGACTAGCTCGTTATATGTATCGGCTTTGACAAGATTCAATCGTTCCTTGAGTTTAGTATTCAGACCTCTACGGAAACGATCACGCTTCTTGGCATCTGTGTCTGCGTGATAGCCCGCGTATTGGCCCAGGTTGTTGAAGGCTTGAGCATACTGAAGTACAGTGCGGTTACCCTGAGTGAGAGCTAAAAACTCATTTAGCTTTCTTTCTATGAGACCTTCGGGAATATGGTGTGCCCGGAACGCAGTCTTGAATTCATCCCAGGTGACAATGTGATCAGCGGGGAGCATAGCAAAATAGTGGTCCCACCATAGACGAGCCGTACCGCGAAGCTGCTGCGCGGCAAAGCGGGCCTTGTTTTCATCCGAACATGGGGCCACAAGTAGAGAAAACTTGGACTCGATTGTGCGAATCCAAGCGTCCGCATCCAAGGGTTCCTCCGTCTCGTGAAATAAGGGAGGCTGGGTCCCTAGGAAATCCGTGTATCCTGCAGCTTGGGGGTGGGGGACATTTTGCCCACCCCGCTGGTGGTGTTGCTGTCCTTGCACGAGCTGGCGAAGCAACTCGGTTTGAGCGGCTATTACTTCCACTAAACCAGGTGGTGGCTGTGGCTGTGGTTGTGATCCACTTGAGCTAGCACCAAAACCATCCGGGTTACCACGGGTTGCTCCAACCATCTGAAAAGGCGAAGGTTCTTCATTAGCAACGTGATCCATATTGCTTCCATGACTCAAAAAAGATCTAACGCGGAATAGTAGACTTCCAAAAGGTCCTCGATGGAATCGCGGGCATAAAAACTGTCTGCCATAAGAATCTTATAACTCCTAGTATGTTCATCCAAAGTTCCTCATATTTTGGCAGTGGATAGGGAATTTAGGGATGTACAACTTTGATATTCAGCCAAGATGCTAAATCGACGGATAAGATGGTCAAACGATTCACTCTTTGCTTCGCTGGTTGGCTGTTTTTCAGCAGAACGAGTTATAGTATCTGGCCTATAACTCAAACTAGCAAGATCCAATAGGGCTGAAATTTGGTGAGAACCTAGATCACATAATTTAGGACAAGTTTGGTATTCAACACTGTGGCTGGATTAGGCTCTAACATGGCTGTTCCCTTAAGGTATCACTTCTTTGTCTACCCAGAATTTTCAGTGAACAGGGGGCCAATATTTCGTGCACCAGGGAAAATCTACCCAGCCAAAATTTACCAAATTTTAACAGCAGCTACTGGGATAAATTTGGAACAAGTTTTGTGTTGTACTCTTTTGCAGAAAACTGTAGGAAGGGGGCCTAAAAATTTAAGAGGCAGAAGTGCTTATTCTGGACAGAAATCTGACATTCCGTGGTTTCTGTTATTTCTTACTATCCATGAGTTCAGAAATTTTGATTTTTGAACAGGGGATAGAACACGAAATTTTGAACAATTCTTTCAACATGAACTTTACCAGAAAAGGTCATTTTCTTGGGTCAATAAATCTTTCTTTTCGGTCATGGCAGATTTGTGACAGATTCGCTAGATAGTCCTTATGCAAACCACGCTTAGATACGCAAGAACCTTACCACTCTCATACAAGGCATTTTCAATTTCAGATATATATGGTTATGATGCATGCACGTCCTATTCGTCCTCACAAAGAAAAATAATTGCCAAATACTTTTGGTCTTTACGAAGATAGTTTCGGTGGCATACACAATACGACTCTCACTATAATAGCTAGTCGAGTCTTTCTAATCGTTCCTTAACTTATCGTAATCGCGGTTAGTGTACCTGCAGAAGATTGACAAGCATATATATTTCATGAACCTTTCATGCCAGCACTCATGAAAGCGTCCGTATTCATTACCGTTTACTTATAGAAACGATATCTGTACAATTTCCGCCGTACAGACGACGTTAACATACGCTATCGAGATAGCGTATTCACGGGGGTACCGTCATGAGACGGGGGTATGAACAGCGATCGCCATACCCTGCGCCAAACCTTCTACTCCCAATATGTTCAACTAACAGTTGGCATATTGGCAGCACCTCAAGTAAGCCACTGCTTGAGGGCAGCGTTCGGTTCGCATCACCGACAGGAAGGCCAAGCTCCCTCAGTTGGCTGAGGATCCTTACCTTCTTACCTTAGCGACGAGTGCGTCGTTACAGAATTTAAGGTTGGTTGTGCATGAAAGTAAGTTTTGACAGAAGGTAATGTGCTGGAAGTCAGTTGATAATATATATAGAAGTTAGATAGCCACCTAGTAACTTTCCCATAATCCCTTAGGGCTTTACGAACTAGGCACCATCCTTAACGTACCAACGCATTTCGCAACACAACCTTCTAGTCAAGTTTTAGTAAAATGAGTTTTTAAGGCTTGTAGCATTCTCTGGCGTATGTATTTCGGCTCTGGTGTCCGCTGTTGCCAGCTGTGGCACCAGCTACGGCTCTGATACCAGCTGTGGCAGAACCACCTGAATTAATCCGGCTCAAGTGTATTAACCATCACCATTAAGGCATTCTCGGTTAACCTTACACTTCAAACGGAGTAATCCACTGGTCTGTCGGGTATAACCTCCCGATACAACCACGGTGAGCGGATCGAGCGCCATACATACAAACGCTCATGCGACGATGAGCCCAGAGAATACCACATTCCAGCAAGTATTACAACATTAGCATAAGTGAATATTACAGACCAAGTTTTGAGTTTAGAAAGCAAATACTTCAATTATCATAAATAAGTTCTTCAGAGTTTAAGTTGCAGCGGAAAATAAAACAACGGGAGCTACTCGACGATACATGATGTCTCGATGAAGCCCGTACGAGACATCACTCGGCATTATCTCCGTTGGGCGGGGGCGTATCCCATTCCACCGACCAACCAGGGGGAAAAGTGCAGGGCCAAGTCAAGCTAGCAATCAGATCTTCGAAAGTTTCACCTGAAAACGAGCCACAAGCAAGGCTGAGTATACTAATACTCAGCAAGGCTTACCCGTCTAATGGGGTATACTTAGCCGACTCCTAGACATGCGAGGCTTTTGGCTTGAGGGGTTTCTTTTGCCAAAAAGCATCTACAAGTGGGTCCTTACTTTCAACTTTTAGCTCAAAATTCTAGTTTCATTAACCATTCTAGATAAGCAGCTATTCCATAGCATTCATGGTGAAGCATTAATTTCCATCCAACAAGTTTATTCACCATCATTGTTCCTCTTCTTACTCTGTGGGTAAAAGTGGTTAAGCAGTCTCAATAGCCGCGAGAAACGGACGATTCGAATCGAATTTCTTAGCCTTGCAAGGGAAACCTAAACACACGTCACGTGGTTACTCCCTAGAGTCACACGTGCAACTTTTCCCTTCAATTCCCGCTTCACGGAACAGGCCCACCGCCCTCGACTACACCTCCCCATAGACCACGGACGCAGCCGGGCCATGGCGGCCGATGCACCCGCCATTAGCTAGATGTGAACGAATTCAAGACAGTGGGGAGTATATTCCGGCCTCGGTTCAATCCAGTACTAAGCTTACCGATTACCATATTCTCGGCATGTGGTTAGTACGTTCAAAGACTTAACCATCACTTACCACACACTGCGGCCTTAGCATTTTTCACTAGACAGACGGGCCTCAATCATCAACATAGACATCGTACCATAGCCCGTCCGTCGTCCTTATGATTGCAGCGTGTAGTAAACAATCAACTCCTAATTTCTCGCGAGTGACAGGAAATCACTCGACTTTTACCGAGTCCTATTAGCATAGCATTCTATCGAACCTTGCATCTAGTGTTCAGAGCATGGGTACCTAGGATCATGCAACTAAGTTTTCATCCAACTCCTATAAACTTAATGCACAAGTAAAGTAGAGTAATAAGTTGCATAAGTTTAGGAAATAGGGTTCATGCTCCGGGGCTTGCCTTCTTGCGAAAAGTTAGTCCGGGGCTCTTCCGAACTTGGGCTCGGGTCTTCGGCAACTTCAGTTAGATTCACTTGAGCTTCACGCTGCTTACTCTCGGACGCGGGCACCAACTCGTACGTTCCGTCGGCGAGAGTCGTCGTTTCTACATGAATGCACAAGTTTAAGTAGTGGTGATGTTAAACGACATGATTTCCTTCACGATAAAGTTGCAGTTTGTAAAACACGAGTTTGTTGTGGAGTGAGTTACTTCATCAATCGTGGGCAATCGTTAATATAGTTTATCTTAATCTATTTAACTTTATGAAGAAGAAGGGGTTGTGTTATATTGAAAACTTAGTTTTCTTTTTAAACACAAACATGAGTTGAACACAATTACTAATCTAGTTAGCTTCTGGTAATAAAATTTTTATTCAAAGTACATTATGTAGAGATAGGATCACTGTAAAAATTTCAGACATTTTTGTGTAGCATGTTAAATATGAAAAATGTAATACACAGCCACTGCTAGAATCTAGTTATTTTTATACAGAACAACCCATGCAATTATTGATGCTGCAAATTTTACAGGGTGTTGCTATAACCATATTTGTGCTACTGTAAATTTTTCAGATTTTATTGTACATGATTTAGAGCATAATAAATGGAACAAGCTACGCTCATGTTATTAAAGATTATTTTCTACAGGATGTTACACAGGGTTTCTATGTTTGAAACTTTTTGTACATGTTGAGCTACTCTATTGTGTTTCATAGTAAAAAGATGAACATTTTATAAGGGCTTTACTAATTATTTTGGATTAGTGAAGTTTTCTTACCACAAATTCATATGAACAGGTTACATATAGTAAAAATGTTTCTAAATTTTTCTATGGCCTCTAGGTATCACTACAACAACACAGAAAAAGTTTCATGACATTAAACATCACAGAACAGCAGGAAAAATTAGTTCTATCACTTTATGGCATAAAACAATGTTGGACAAAAAGTGTATCTAGAGATGGCTTTTGGTCCTGATCTTTTTACACAGTCCTAAACATCAAGCAAGTAACTCACTGTCCGAAATTTAGGGTCAGCAATGATCTACAACAGTGGGTTCAAAAGAAGTCCATTAAACCTTCCATTTAATCTAGAGCAAAATATATTGAGAATCTGAGAAACTTTATGTAACAAAAGTTGTAGAGTTTCTTCTAAGGATTCCAGAACAGTTTATTTTGCATTTTCTGAATTTTCTACGATTTTATACGAATTTTACAATTTCACTGATTTGGTTAAAACTTTCTTTACAGAGGGGTCCCTGAAAATTAGCAGAAAACCCCCTAGAAAGATTTGGGCGTTTGCAATGTGGTCCCTGGTCGCAAATCACGGCGGGGAGCATCCTGTCCGGCCGAATTCCGGCGAGCTGGGTCGCCGGCGGCGAGGGCAAGGTGGGGGAGGAGCAAGAGGAGGTTGGGGGCTACCTTTGGGTGGTCACGGTTGGGGCGGAGGCGGCCTGAGCAGGGCTGCCCACGGCTACCGGGGGGCGGCGGCGGGTGGAGCTCGGCTCCGGCGAGCTCCGGCGAGCTGGGCGGCGGGGCTTGGGCTGGGAAGCTTCGCGCGGAGGTAGGAGAGCGATTTTGGGGCCTAGCTCGGGTCGAGGAGGGGCGGAGGAGGGAGTTCCACGGCGGCGGCGTGGGGCGGAGCTCGGCTCTGCTCTGCGGGGAAGAAAGAGGAACAGGGAGAGGAGGGAGGGGCGCTGCGCCGGGCTTTATAGCCGGTGGAGCTCGTGGGGGTGGGCGTGGCACGGCCGGGGCGTGGGGTGGAGGGACCGGCGAGGCTGGGCGCCATTGGGGGCGGCCGGCGGTGACCAGTGGCGCTATTGGGCAGGCGGCGGTGCACGGGGTGCTGTGTCGCGTGCGACTACGCGGGCAGGCGACTGGGCGAGCGAGATAGCGGCGTGGGCGTGCTACTGGCGAGCTGGGGCGGCACGACGGGCACTGGTGGAGGGGGCGGCGGCCAGCGACTGGGCAGCACGGTGGCGCACCGGGGATTGGGCAGAGACACGGCGTGGGAGGGAGGAGAAGAAGACGCGGCCGCGGTTGGGCGAGCGGGGGCGGTGCAGCAGGACGCCGTGGGTTGGCTCGGCGCCTGGTGCCGCGCAGGCGTCGAGGGCCAGGTGGCCGGCGACGGTCGGGCGAGCGTGCGGTGCAGCAGAGGAGGGAGGGGTGAGGGAGGGACCTAAGTGCAAGAATTTGAAAAACTTCAGGGGGCTGGGTGCAAACAGGGCGTTTTCTCCTCTTTCTGATTTGAATTTCAAAAACTTTTGAACACGAAAGTTGCTCAAAATAAAAAGTTCTACAACTTTGGTTTTCAGGCAAAATCTCATTTGGCTTATGGTTTGAAAGTTAAAATTAAATGTTCAAAAGTAACCAATGTGCTCAAATTAAATTTGAATTCCAACTGAACTCGTTTTAATCCTTTCCACCCTTTCATTAGTTGGTTTAATCATGGAGTTAGGCTAATGACATTGATTTTGGAAGAGTAATTACTAGGGTTGTCACACCAATCTCTTCCCATTTCCATTCAGGTACTTTCAAAGGTTGGAGTAAACCTGCTGGTCTCTGGTGTTCTGCTTTTACTCTCTGGCACACATCACACAAAGCTACGTGAGTTGCTACGTCTCTTTTCAAACCATACCACCAGTACCTTTCTTTCAAGTCTTGATACATTTTGGTACTTCCAGGATGAATGGAATAAGCGGAATCATGTGCTTCCTTCAAAATAAGTTCGCGAAGGTGATCAATTTCAGGCACACAGATCCTTTTTCTGAACCAAACAGTTCCTTGTCCATCTTCGGTGAAATCCTTAGTTTTGCCTAAACCAATTTGAATCTTGATCTCTTTGATCTTAGCATCTGTCAACTGTCCTTTTCTGATCTCCTGTTCTAGTGTCGGTTCCATCTCCATAGTCATGGTTTTCGCATGAGTGACAATTCCCAGATTCAAACGTGCCATCTCCCAACATAATTCTTGAGGCATCAATCGAGCAATCATCGTATTGGCTTGTCCTTTCCGGCTTAGGGCGTCTGCCACAACATTAGCCTTGCCAGGATGATACTGGATATCCAAATCGTAGTCCTTGATTAATTCTAGCCATCTTCGTTGTCTTAAGTTAAGATCCTGTTGCGTGAAGATGTACTTCAGACTCTTACGGTCCGTGAAGATCTGACACTTGTTTCCGATCATGTAGTGCCTCCAAATCTTCAATGCGTGCACGACGGCAGCCAATTCCAAGTTATGGGTAGGATAGTTCTGCTCATGCTTTCTCAACTGTCTTGAAGCATAGGCCACAACTTTGCCTTCTTGCATTAACACACATCCAAGACCCATCCGTGAAGCATCGCAATACACGTCTAACCCTTTGTGGATATCTGGCATTATCAACACAGGGGCAGTGGTCAATCTTGTCTTCAGTTCCTCAAAATGCTTCTGGCATGTATCATCCCACTTAAATTCTTTCCCTTTTTCCAACAGAGAAGTCATAGGTTTCACGATCTTTGAGAAGCCTTTAATAAATCTGCGGTAGTAGCCTGCAAGTCCGAGAAAACTTCTGATTTCAGGCACAGTCTTTGGTGGATTCCAATTCAGAACATCTTGAACTTTACTTGGGTCTACTGCAATTCCTCCATCTGTGATAACATGTCCAAGGAAGGAAACTTTTCTCAACCAAAAATCACATTTACTCAGCTTGGCATATAACTGATTCTCTCGGAGTTTCTGTAACACTATCCTCAAGTGCTCTTCATGTTCTTCATCGTTCTGCGAATACACCAAGATGTCATCAATGAACACAACCACAAACTTGTCAAGGTATTCCATGAAAACCTTGTTCATCAGGTACATGAAATATGCTGGAGCGTTGGTCAATCCAAATGACATCACAGTAAACTCGTACAGACCATATCTGGTTGTGAAGGCTGTCTTGGGTATATCCTCTGGTCGGATCCTTAGCTGATGATATCCTGATCTCAGATCAATCTTGGAGAAAACCTTGGCACCTCTCATCTGATCAAACAAATCTTCAATCCGGGGCAGTGGATACTTATTCTTGATTGTCACATCGTTCAGCGACCTGTAGTCTACGCACATCCTTCTGCTGCCATCCTTTTCATCGACAAAGATCACGGGTGCTCCCCACGGGGATGAGCTGGGGCGGATAAATCCCGTAGCTAACATCTCTTCTATTTGTTTCTTTAGTTCACTTAGATCCTTAACATCCATTCTATAGGGTCTTATAGAGATAGGTGCTGTACCAGATAAAAGATCAATACTGAACTCAATGTCACGAACAGGTGGCATACCTGGTAAATCTTCCGGGAAAACGTCGGGGTACTCACTGATAACTCTGATATCTTCCAGAGGCATTCCCTTCATTTGGTTCACTATCCCAACTGCACTGGGCAGAGCTGATGCCACAAACTCTATTTTATCTCCTTGAGGACTGGTCAAGAGCACTGATCTCTTGCGACACTGAATAACACCATCACATCTTGATAACCAATCCATTCCGAGGATCACGTCGATGCCGTTAGTCTTTAGGACTATTAGATTGGCTAGGAATTCTATCCCCATAATATTCATGCTGACCCTTGGGCATAAGTGGCTGGCTTTCAATTCCTTGCCCGGGGAGCTTACTAGTAATATTTGCTTCATAGGGCTCATTGGTAAATTATGTTTTGCAGCAAATTGCTCAGTACTGAATGAATGTGATGCTCCAGAATCAAATAAAACTGATGCAGGTTCAGAATTGACAAGGAACGTACCGAGCACAACGTCAGGAGCCTCTTCAGCTGTTTCTGCAACCACATGATTCACCTTTCCACGCACGCAGTTCTGTTGTCCCTTGTTGCTCAGTGGTGTCTGGTTGCTGTTGCGCGGCTGCTGCTGCTGAGGAGTCTGCCTTTGTCCACTATTCCTCTGATTCTGAGGAGTTTGCGCATTACGCTTCGGGCAGTTGTTAGCGTAATGACCCAGTTCTCCACATTTGAAACATCCGTTAGGTTGGACTGGAGTGACTGGATTGTTGGACCGCACTGGTACACCTGTGGCGTAGCCTGGATGGTACGGTTGCGGGTTGGAGTTGCGCTGAGTCTGCTGGTTGTAGCGTTGAGGCTGCTGTGGAGTTCTTTGATTCTGTTGACTCTGCTGATATCCTCCACCTTGTCCTCCAAAGCGCGGCTGATATACTTGGGGTGTGTTGTAGCGGGGTCGGGTGTTGCTGCTGGATTGTCCTTGGGACTGAAGTTTTCGCTTGTGTTCTCCAAGCTCCTTGCGCTTGCTCTCCAGACCAATGGCTTTGTCTAGCAGAGTTTGGAAGTTTGGGAAAGTGTGACTATGCAGCTGATAGTTGAGCGGCCCTATCAGACCTTCCAAGAAGCGCTCCTGTCTCTTTGCGTCACTATCCACCTCATGGGGCGCGTAACGAGACAACTGAGTGAATTTGTCCCGGTACTCACTAACAGTCATGCTACCTTGCTTCAGGTTCAGGAACTCCTTCTGTTTGAGCTTCATTAGTGCTGCTAGGATATGGTGGCTGCGGAAGTTGGTTCTAAACTCCTCCCAGGTGATAGTGTTGGCGTTGGCGTGGGCAGTAGTGAAAGCATCCCACCAATCAGTGGCTGCACCTTCTAGACGTCCTGTAGCATACAGGACCCTTTCACGGTTACTGCATTGTGTGATGTCCAGCTTCTTGGTGATGACCTTCAACCAATCATCAGCGTCCAAGGGGTCCACAGAGTGAGAAAAGGTAGGAGGGTGGTGGCTCATGAATTCTCTGTGTTTGTCTCTAGGTGGCGGGTTTTGCTGTGGTGCTTGCTGATTCTGCTGAGCTTGTATGTTCTGGATGGTGGCAGTGAGGTTCTGCAACACTTGCATCTGTGCTGCCAAGAATTGCTCCATTGTTGGATTGGGCTGTGTTGGCAACTGACTTTGTCGGTTGACTATGCTAGCACGCCTAGAGCTAGGGATATTCTGTCCTCCACCTGTCCTGGTGTTCACCATCTGACCGTTAGGGAATAAACCCAGGATAAGACAGGTATACTAGATATAGGTAGATAGAAAATAATATCTTAACAAAATATGGATGTATAAGATTCCAACTGTTATGTATATATCATATCAAGCAATTCTTATAGCACTCAAAGCAAACATTTGTTCTCAAACAATCATTATTACATCGTCGTCCTCTCAAGCCAAAAATCTAACGAGAACTTAAAGAGATACTAGCCTAAGAGCCTAAGTGCCTATTCCTCGGGGCGAGTTATGGAGCCGGGTTCGCCACGACAAAGCTTCTTGCGGGGTGGTGACAACGCGGGGAAGCGGGGTTCATCCATCTATGGGGGTGGCGGCGCTCTTCCCTCTAGTCGAGCTTCCAGCGTGCGGATCTTTTCATGGGCCTCCAGTAGCTTGTCCTGAGTATCGTCCAGCTCAGTGATGACGCTTTCCAGCTCAGTGTTGAGAGCGGCGGTGACTCGAGCAAGAGTGTTGAGGCGGTCTTCGTTATCTTCTCCCAGAGTAATCATGGTCTCTTCAGTTCCGCTGAGGCGGCGAGGAAGGTGGCGATACTCCGTGTTCTGAAGCTCCTGACGGTAGGTGTGGCAGATGGACCATAGAGCTCTCCTGGCGGCACTGCTGACGGCGGCGTCATATGTAGCGTGGGGTGTGGTGGAGTCGTGTGCAGTGAGAGTCCTCAGGCCTCTGGCACTTTCCATTCTGATGTGGATGCGAGAGAGGCAGGTAATCGCCGAGCGCAGGGTCAATGTAGTGGTGCGTGTGGTAGTGAGGTCTCACGCGGTTGCCCAACTCTTGAAGAACACCTTGTAGCACCAAAGACAGGTGGCCGTGTTCTCTGTCCGAAGTGCGAACACAGCAAAGCTGCCTCATCCCTGGAGTTTCATCACTCTGATCGTCATTGTTTTCATCATTGTTGTTGTCCTCGTCATCGTCCCTTCTAATATCTTCGAAGTTACTCGGGCTTCCTTCAGCGTCAACCGGTGTTGGGGAGGGGGCTGGAGCAGGGACAACTAAGGGTGGTGGCGATCTCTCAATGACTGGTGATGCTGGCGGGGTGAACTGATTTCCTTCTTCATCAACTGCCATGATGCGGCCATCTTCACCATTCACGAAGTAATAGACTTCCTCGGGTTCTTCCTCCGTAGCTTCCTCCTCTTCAACAGGGGCTGGGACTGGGGTAGGAGAAGTTGGTTCAACTGGGGCAATGCGAACTTGGCGACCTCCGGTGCGCTTGCGACCAGTTTGGTAAATTCTGACCATCTGGTAAGGGCGGGAGTAAAATTCAGGATATTTTTCTTTGAAAAGGAAAATGGTAGAAGGTTTATGTAAAACATAGGTTTTTATGTGGAAATATAACAGGAATTTTTTTTTGATGCTGATATGGCTTTCTAGAAGATAAATCCTTAATTTCGACCATTTCTAACTAGGCTAGCGTCATACAGTCAACATGGCTCTGATACCACTTCTGTCACACCCGATTCTTGAAAGAACCAGATGCATCTCATATGTGCGCCAGGATCTCGTTCACACACATATGGTAGATGGAAAGTGTAATATATATCAAAGACAATGCTCAAAAGTAACTAAATAAAGTATTTAACAATATTACACTCCGTATAAAAGAGACGCAACTGTCTTTAACGATAAACCGTTATACCCTATACGAAGTCTCCAACAACTCCGTCTTCCACAGGCGATGACTGGTGAACGCAGGACCTAGAACTCCTCGAAGTCGTCGAAGATCTCCTCTTCAAAGTTAACTTCTGAACAGCAGGGGCAAGGGTGAGTACTCTTATGGTTGGTACTCAGTAAGTGGGGTGAAAATGCAAGGCTATCAAGGATAGGCTAGGGTTTGCAGCAGCGGTAGCTTTTAGTTGGTCAAATATTTATTAACGAGTATCTATTAACTAGGTTTAAGTTTATACCAACCCACTTTAGCAAAACATAAAGATACCATCAGCTCAAGTATTAACCACGAACCACAATTTAATTAATCTTCAAGTTTCATTATCATGTGAGGGTCCAAGCCACTCTTAACCGTGAGTACGGCTGTTATAACAGTTTTACACTCTGCAGAGGTTGTACACTTTACCCACAAATCGTGTTTTCCCTGAGTCGCCCGGGTTTGCAAGGCCCTTAAAAACTTCCGAGGTGAGTGGCGAGGGTACACTACGAAGCCTTTACAAAGACATGTCGAGAGCTAGGCAGCCCGCTAGAGTTTCAGTAGCGGCGTGGTCCATAAACCTCCCTAATGGTCAGCTCCTTAGCAAAGGCAGCTACCCCAAGAGGACCGGGCTATGACCCCTATCACCGACCCCCTCCTTGCCCTTTCGGTAAGGCCACCAACAAACTACACATCTAATTAATTGGCTAAGGTCAGAGCCATGTGACTTTGTGGTTGCACTGTTTACTTGGGTGGTTCTCCATGTTCCCATTAAACAAAGTCGATCTTGAACTTATGCGATAATACCACAATACGAAACGTGATCCACATTAACAAAAGAGTAAACCAATACCAATCCCAAAGTTGGCAACTAAGCGTAACTACCCATCAAAAATAGTAAACCCAGGTGTTTCAAGGTTTGGGGTAAAAGACTAGGTATGTCCTTAGTATAGGTAACCCATCAAGTTTATGCAAGCAACAATAAAGTAAAGTGTATTTTTATGCAGTTGTTGGGATCAAATAGAATATGCAGGGGTGGAAATCCACTTGCCTTCGTCAAGCAACTGCTGATTCTCTTCCTCGTAAGCTTGCTCTTGATTTGGCTCGAACGTCACGTTGTCTATGCGATCACACAAACAAGCATACACAAACAAATAAGAAACAATACAACAAACAATACAAACAGAACGCGAAAAGATGCTAAAGTTGTAGTTCACGGTGCAAAGATCGTGTGGGCTCAAGAATCGCTGAAATCGGAGTTGGAACGATGAAGATATGGTTTAAATAGTGATCTGAGGACCTAACTGCTAGAGTTTTAAGTCTCCCGAGGCTAGATCTGAAGATTTCAGGGGACAAAACATAATTAAACCTTAAACAGAGGGTCGGGGTGCAAAACTATAAATTCTGGACGGCGGGTTCTAATTCTAGAAAAGTCAGGGGTCGGAATAGAAAAAGAAAGGGCTCAGCTCAAATTATTTTCTACTGATCTGGACTGCGGTTTGATTCCTGGAAAACCGAGGGGTCTTGCTGCTAAAGTTCTGGGAATGGCTACGGTCGGGTGAATCTAATCCGTTGGATCAGAATCGGGGGCGGATCAGACGAATCGGCGGAGTAAGGGTCGCGCGAATCGGAGGTATGAAGAGTGGGTCGGGTAAATCGGCCGGGTAAAGTGAAGATCACTTCTGGCCGTTAGATCTGGATCGAGCGGCAAAGGAAGGGTCGGCTTGACAGAACGAAAGGGGTCGGGCGAGGCGGAGTTTTAGCTGGGTATCGGCGGCGATCGAGTGCGGCGGCGGACGGCCGGAGCTTCACCAAATCTGGTGTTCCGGGGCTCAATTCAAGCTGGATTCACGACGGGAAGTGAGTGGGCGGTACGGTGAAGGTGTGGGTGGGTACAGGTTGGCTGTGCGGCGGCTGTAAACTGGCGGCCATGGCGGCGGGCGGAAACAGGGGTCCGGCGAGAAATGTGGTGGGCGGCGGAGCAAGAGAGAGAGAGGGGAATCTGGTTGGCTTGATACTCACCAACTTGCGGAGCTCTGGCGAGAGTTGAAGACGGCGGAGCAACTGTAGGTCGGCGAGTCGACGGAGAATCGGCGACACGGGTCGGCGGCGTTCCTCCGAGGCGCAACTTCCAGCGGCGCGCGACAATGTTGTGTAGAGGAAAAGATTTGAGTTTGGCGTGGGTTGCAAAGCGGGGCTTTGGCAGGATTTTATAGGGGCAGATCGGCCGAGATTAGGAAGGCGGTGCTGCGGAAATCGATCAGGACTCGGGATAAGAAGAAAGAAAGAGAACGGGGTACGAACAGCAGCTCGGAGTCGTTCTGGACTCTGGGTAAGGAAAGAAGAGAGAAGAAGAAGAAAGCGCCGACAGGTGGGTCCCAGCTGTCGGTGAAAGCAAGGGTCGGGTGAGGAAATCGGCCACTGGGTCGGCCGCGGGAAAAAAAGAAGAAGAAGAGGAAAAGGGGTCGGGCTGGCTGAAAGAAAGAATAGGAGAAGGAAGAAATAAAGAGGCATGCACAATTTTAATTTATTATTTTTATGAAAATACTTTTTAGAAATTTTAGCTCCTATATTTTGGGTGTTACAGGTTCAAAGGGTGAAACGGCCATTACTTCCTCAATCGGTTCTAACTGGGGAGAGGTTCTGCTAAAGAGTTCTGGTCTAAGAAATCGGAATCGAAAAGGTGTCTCTCCCCAGTTTTACATCGAGGGTTCCTAGTATGGGAGCTTCTAGGAATAGTTTCTCAAAGGGGTGCCCAATTAAAACGTCGAAGTCATAGAAATCGAAGACATGAAAATCAAGGGCAACCTCCAAATCATCATGACGCAAAAGTACGTCATGGATTATCCCAATTCCCTCTAGGATGGATCCTGGCTTGTTCCTAAGGATTTCCATGGTTGCGACAAGAGGGTGTTCTCCCAAATGCGTAAACGCATAGGAAGAAAACATGATATTTGCCCCAATCGTGGATTATAAAAGGCTTTCCCCAAAGTTCCTTTGATAAAACATTGAATGGTTAAAGAGGGGGTGATGATCTGAAGTGGTTCAGAGGATAATTCTCCCTATTGTACCCATTCGTTGCTCATAACAGCAGTAAGGTTCCTGACCGTCTCTTTAAGGAAAGCCTTATCGGGAGGTTTGGTTGGACCAACTGGAACTGGGGGTCTTTTCTGGTAGAAGTAATTCGAGGTATTTCTGAAATCATCGAATAAATCATCCCTGAATTCAAAAGGGAATTTCGGAGGTTGAATTTCTTCTTCCTCCGTGGTTCCTGGTTCGGGGGAAGGTTCCGTGGGTGAGTCTAGGTTGGTAAGAAGTAAGGATGTAGACTCAACCAGTAGGATTTCCTCGTGGCTTGAGGGTTGTACTACCAGGAGGGACTCGGTGAAGGAGGTGTTTTCTAGGATGCGTTCTAGAAGGGCTTCTCCTTCGGCTATGGTTTTGTGCATGAAGGATCGTCTGGCGGCAGTGTCAAGCTGTAGGGCAGATTCCTTGCTAAGCCCTAACCAAAAGTGTTGAAGCAACACGTGGTTGGGAATTAACAAGCCTAAGCCAGCATGGGTTAGCTGGGAAAACCCAGCCCAGGCTGCACCTACGGATTCCTTCTCGTCCTGACGAAAGTGGAGGATCTCTTTTCGTAGGGAAGCAATACGAGAGATAGGGAAGAACGCAAGACAGAATCTGTCCCTTAGTTCTTCCCACTCTCCATTTACCTTTCCTACGTTATGGGCGTATCATTGCTTCGCTCTCTCAGCAAGGGTGAAAGGAAACAACTTCCACCGAAGTATTTCTTGTGCCATTCCTGCAATAGTTAGGCACGAGCACAATTGCTCGAACTCTCATAGGTGGTGGTAGGGATTTTCATCATCAAAACCAGAGAAGAGATGTTCCCGAACCATGGCTATGAAGCCAGGGCGGAGCTCAAAGCCTGAAGCTGTTGTTGACGCCAGATTTTGACACGTATTGAATCGGCGTCAGGAGGAGAAGGTTGGCCGATGAAGCGGACCTGAAAGCTACAGTAAGGAATCGGCTGATCGGGGTAACAGTTGAAAATCGGCCGATTGGTGGCGCAGCCTATGCCAACAGGATAGGATTATTCCAGAAGATCCTAGTCAAAAGCTGGTCAACACGGCATGCCAAGTCGGCCGGAAAGCAATTGAAGAGGTCCTGATTGGATTAGGAAACGGCGGCGGAAGATTCTGCGGGAGTCCGTTTCCTTTTTAAAGTTATTATAGATATAGTAGTTTTCCTGTTTTAAATAAGGTTGTAACAAGTCGTAATCGACCAGGAGTCCTAGTTTCAGGGTATAAATAGGAGTCGCTAGGGCTTTGCAAAAAAACAAGCAAATCAATCAACAAAACACTTCTACCTTTTACCAGTACTTTACTTTTCAAGTCGGCGACTTCGCCAATATTTTCTTCTTCCACGAGTTCGTACGGATTGGCAGGGCTGCATCAACCTGATCTCCGGCCAATTGGTAGGTTCCGTTTATCGAGTAATATCCGAGCTTTAACTACGGGCGCATCGCTGTGGTTTCGTTTGGATTTATTCACAAGTTATCGATATTTACTAGAATTGCAAGTTTTACCTGTTATTCTAGTATTATCACCAGTTATCCAGCTTGAGATCAGGGTAATCGGCTTCGTCATTGTTCTCCTTCAACCCATCGCCATACAGCCGATTAGATCTGTTTCAAGTGTTGTTTCTATAGTAATTGTTTAGATTGCTCTAGCAGTTCTCTTTACAATTACTATACGATCATCGGCTGACCCATAGCCGATCATCTCTACAGCAAATCGGCCGATTTGCCGCCGACGCGCTCCTCAGGACAGATCGGAAATCCAGCCGATCGACGCGCCTGGAATTTAATACTCTATTTCCTTGTCAATCAACAGGTCAGATTCACTGGCACGCCGCGCGAACCGCACCAGGGCGATAACCCGAACAGGAGCTAAGTAGATTCTCCCGGGTCGTGTGTCCGACGCTGAAGACCCATCGGCCGATTCCTATCTGGCTGATTTTAGCGCCAACACACTTTTGGCACGCCCGGTGGGACCATCCAAGACCTGATATGTCGAACAACGCAGAAATCTCTGACAGCAACATCATTGGGGTCACAGAAGCTGATCTCAAGGACGACCAGAGGGAGGAATTGGCCAAACATCTAGAAGATTACAAGAAGATATACCTCCAATCGTTCAGTCGTACTAGAAGCGGGGAAGCGGTTAGGAAGGCTCCTATTCCAGCACCTCGCCACATCACCATTGCTGAAGACTCGGGCAAGATGTCAGAGATGATTCAACAGTCCGTGTATCAAGCATTCATTGACCAATCCTCGGTGATGAGCAACACGGTGTACAACGCCGTCATCAACTCTCTGGCCAGCGGAGCCGTTCAAGGTTATCAGGGACCGGCATATGCCCCTCCAACCACCCTGCCGGCTAGAAGCTTACCGTACACATCCCAATCGGCTTCTCAGCCGATATTGACGCAGCGCGAGGGATACAGCTCTCCACCACTTCCGGCGTCTCCAAGATACAGCGGTGCACCATGTCTCCCATCGCGAGCGCCGCTTCAACCCGTTCAAATGGCTTCTGTGCAGACACTGCCCACGAGCTCAGTGCCTTGGGGGGCATCAGCCACGGCGTATTTCCCCAAGCCAGTGAACGGGCATGGCACTTATCCGTTTCAGGTGCCGTACCAATCGGCCGCCCGGCCGACGGTCTCCCAGTACCAGCCGATTTTACCCGAAATCGGCAGGGGGGCAAGCATTGTGGAAGCATTCAGAGGCACGGTGCCAGCAACAACGTACGAAGAGGGTGCAAACGCGTTTCGCCAGCAGTCATCGGCCGCTCAGCAAACTTCGCCGATTCATCACCTGGCCGAACCAGCCCTTCAGCATATGCCCGCGCCTCGAACAACCGTTCATCAGCAGCAGGTGGACTGGACAGCAAAGATAGCAGAAGTAATCCAAGATCAGTTTGGGCTGAAGCCGAAAGTTCAAACTTATACTTACAAGACGCCGTATCCACCGGCCTATGACTCTTTGCCGTTCCCGCACCGCTACAAGGTTCCTGATTTCACCAAGTTCTCAGGGACGGATGACACATCCACTGTGGAGCACATTAACAGATTCATCATCCAGTGCGGAGAAGCTGCCACGCAAGACGCTCTGAGGGTACAGTTATTTTCTTCATCTCTATCCGGATCGGCCTTCCAGTGGTTCACCACTTTACCGCCAAATTCTATCGTCACGTGGGCCGATCTGGAGAAACAATTCCACAAGTACTTCTATGCAGGGGTACACGAGATGAAGATTTCGGACTTAACCAGCCTCAGGCAGAGGAGCGATGAACCAGTGACAGGGTACATACAGAGGTTCAGGGAAATCAAGAACAAGTGCTACAGTCTGGCCCTGACCGATGCACAGTTGGCCGATATTGCTTTCCAAGGCCTCTTACCGCAAATCAGAGAGAGATATGCCGCCCAAGAGTTTGAGAGCCTGAGTCAAATCGTCCACCGGTTGTCAGGGCAGGAGATCCGACCGCTTGAACAGCGGAGGAGCTTCCAGAAGAAGGTGGCGTACTTGGAGGGATCTGAATCTGACGCAGAGGAAGAAATCGGCCTGGCGGAATGGGTAAAAGGGAAAAAATCGATATCCTGCCCCTTTGGCAAGAAGGAGCCAGAGACATTCGGCTTTGACACGTCAAAGGCCGATAAAATTTTTGATCTGCTGCTTCAGGAGGGGCAAATCAAGCTGTCGCAGCATCACACCATCACTACGGCCGATCAACTTAAGAAGATGAAATACTGCAAGTGGCACAACGCTACTTCTCATGACACCAATGAATGTAAAGTCTTCCGCCAGCAGATACAATCGGCCATTGAACAGGGGCGGCTCAGATTTGAAACTCCAACCAAATCGGCAATGCCGATGAAGATAGACCAGCATCCCTTCCCGGCCAACACGGTCAACGCTGGAGAAGAAACAGGTCAAACCAAGGTGCTGACGTCAGAATCGGCGAGAAGAGGCGGCGTTGTCGATCCTAGGAGGCAGATCACGACGAAAGAAATCAGAAGGAACAGGCGAGGACCAGAACGACCACACAGGCCTGTCACCTCCCGATTTCTACTCAGTAAATATCGGCGGCAGCAAGAACAAGCACAACACCAGGAAGAGACGATACGCCGGCGTGAAGATCACTGGCAGTGTCCCTTCTTCATCCACTGCTGGGAGAACAATATCAGATTGCCATCTGCCGATAACTGTCCGGAGTGCAACGGATCAAACCGCAACGATCGACCGAAGCCGCACTCCAGGGACAGAGGATTAGAGCCGATCAACAGAAATCGGCGCGAAGAACGGCGCGTTTCGGTGCATGATCGGCTGGGGGGGGCAGAGTTGACCAGTACGGCAGGTCAAAAAGCAAGATCGGCCAGCAAGATGGACTGGGGGGCAGGATCAGCGCGCACGATCGGCTGGAAGAGATGGCCGATGATAGGGTGTCAGACGAAGATCCCCTAGGAAGGGAACCAGATTGGGAACACGCTAAACCATCGGCCAAACCAGTGAATCCCAGGTGGTGTCCTGATGGCCTATCCAGATCCTAGAAGCGAAGGATCCAACGCCTACGCCAGTGGGAACATCAAGAAGAAGAACGGGGACAGGCGCCAAGGAAAAGGAACGTGAAATCTCGAATTTGGCGCCCAAAGAAAAGCGATCAAGAAACGGATACCCAAGAATCGGCAGCCGAGATTGATATGGTTTTCATACTGCCGATGGAGTTCATGGCGCCAAGCGATCGGGACAAAATGACAAATACAGAGGAAGAGCAAATGGCACAACTGGTATTAGAGCCGATGACGGCTACATTTGAGAAACCAGAAGAAGAAAAACGACAGCATCTTAAGGCGCTGTTTCTCAAAGGGTATGTCAACGGAAGACCCGTCACCAAATTACTGGTAGATGGAGGTGCGGCAGTAAACATCATGCCGTATGCCATGTTCCGCAAGCTGGGCAAGGGCGACGACGACCTCACCAAGACGGACATGATGCTGAAAGATTTTGAAGGCAACGTGTCGCCCGCCCGCGGGGCATACTGCGTCGACCTCACCATCGGCAGTAAGACCCTCCCCACTACTTTCTTCGACATTAATGGCAAAGGGTCCTATAATATGCTGCTTGGTCGCAACTGGATACATGCAAACTGTTGTGTCCCATCTACTATGCATCAATGCCTTGTGCAATGGGTCGGCGACAGTACAGAGATAGTCGCTGCCGATTCCGTCGACAGCGTTGCGGCGGCCGACACACAGCAGTGGAGCTGCGAACACGTCAGGTGTATATCTGGCAGGACTTGGGACACGGACTTCCTGAAAGTGTCCGATTTCGGTCTACAACCGATCCAAGCAGTCGGCTCTGAAGATTCAGCTCGTTCGAAAGGATCAGAAGCTGGGGCACGGGTTCACATCGGCCGATTCACTAGAGATGGGAGATTTGAGAGATAGCAGTGAATCAAGGCCGACGTACGTTGGTGCCGATTCTAATTCTGAGTACAAAAAGAAAATATGCCAAGTTAACATGACCGATTCCTCATCGGTCTTCTGGCTATAAGTCTGGCGAAAGAAATATTGGGATTCATGATTAAGTGGAAATTACGGATCACATGAAACAGTTCAAAACCAGATCGGCGCGATGGCATTAAGGAACAATAATGTTTAACATATTGTTTACAGCCCAAGGAAAGTATCTATGGCTACAATCGCTCGTCGTCTAATTTGATCGGCCGATTCTACTATCCTTTGATCACTTTCGGCCAATCCTGACACTTCTGACACGCGGCGGCGGAGTCTTATTGCTTCACGGGCCAGATGTTGTCTTTTTTGCTTCAGCTCGCTGATCATGGTTGGGAGTTCTTGGAGCTTTTTCTCTTCAGCGGCTATCTCTTTGGTTATCTGTTCCATCTCCTTGGCTAGTTCTGCTCTCCTCCGTTTCAGCCGATCTATTGTGCCAACGATGTCCGGACGGCAGTTCTCGAGGAAGTTGATTTTGTGATGTACTTCCTGGGCCTGATGCTTGTACGAGTCAACCTCCTCCTGAGTTTTGGCCATCTGAGCGTGATCGGCCATACGTTGCAGCGCCCGCGAGACCGGAATCCGCATGCCCTCTATATAGGCAGCATACCCCAAGTCTTCCGACACTTCTTCTAGGATGTGATCTACGACCTCATTGAAAAGTTGTCGGATCGGCGATGCATCTTTCACCAGTCGGCCGATGTCACCTTGGAGGAGAGTACGGATGCTCTCGAGCTTAGAGCGGACATCGTCGGAAGCAGAACTCGGCGGAACCGCGTGTGAGGTGATTTCTTCTTCATCGGCCAAGGAGACAGCGAAAGAGAAGATACTATTGTTGGGAGAATCTTGCTCCTGTAAGGGAACGAAGCAAAGGGTAAGCAAGTAGTGAAAGGAAATCGGCCGATTCTGATGGTAAGATTGTTACCTCTTTGAAACGAATCTCTCTTGCCTGCGCCGGTGGAAGTATTTCCCTTGTTTCAGGGATTGGTGCACTGGGTTCACCAGAAGGAGAGGATTCGATCATTATTGGTGCTCCGCTTGGGCCAGCTTCCTGAGAAAGATATAAACGCTCGTGAGAATACTATGGGAAAATGGGATAAGACGGTAATGAGAATTTACCATGCCTCTGCGGGTTCTCCGGCCGATTCCTGCTGTGGAGTTACAATCGGCATACCCAAGTCGGCCTGCATCAAAATTGGTTAAGTTTCCTGAATATTAAGGATGCAGGGTAAGAGATCATATACCTCGGCAACAGGAGCTGCTGTAGTCTCAATCCCTACTTGAGACGTGGCCGACAGTCATGGAGATTGTGGTGGGACAACCTGTGCAGCCTGGCAAAGGGATGAAATTGATGTCAGCAGAAGATTTGGGGAATACATGAGATAAATAAAGTTACCTGGACAGCTTCTACTAAGAGCGATGCTGCAGCAGCCCCGGCTTCGGCGGTGGCTTGGGGATCGACCGTCTCGACCACTGGTGGAGGTGAAAGATCTGGGGTCTCGGCGCGTATCACTCCTATCTGATCGGCCGATCCAACACGGGGAGTCTCGGCCGTTATTGCTGCCATCTGGCCAGCCGATCCGATACGGGAGACTTCAGCCGATGCTATTGTTGTCTGACCGGCCGATTCAATGCGAGCCCGCATCCGACGGCTGGATATCTTCGGTGTTGGTCTTTTGGGCGCTCGTCTTGATCGACCGGTGGAAATATCTCAGATAGAAGGAGCATGGAAGCCGATGAGTGGGTACACTGTGTATTGATGATGGCTATCGATCGGCAGGCCGCTTCGGCTCCGTGTTGGGGGAGCATGGCTTTCAGACTGAAGAGGTAAACACAAGTTAACAGCGAGATGATAATGCAACATTGAAATCGGCTGAGAAGAAAAGGACATACCGCAACATTTGGGTCGATGTTCTCTGGGTCCAGAAGATTACAGTAAATTGATGGGGATTTACAGAAAAGATGCTGCTTCCATTCTGCCCACCATAATTTATACTGTTGGGTGGCAAAAGAGGCGACTGACCAGCCATTCAAGTCAATAGTGCTGGAGTCGGGTACTAAATCGCATAATCGGCTGTAGTCAAGACTTGAAGTTAATCCATCTCTGAATTTTGCTTGGCCGGCAAAATAGACTCGAATCGGCAATTGGCCAAAACCTAGTTGCCTTGCTGCAGCTGACGGGCAGTAGAACTCATAAGTGGGTGAGTCCTTTCCCGAGAAGAAGTTAGCCGGCAGAATTCCCGGCTTAATCAAGACATCCATCAACTCTCTGTCAAATGTGTGGGTGGAGAAGTCAAAGCATACAGGCAACTCAAAAATCGGCTCCGCGGTTTGATATGGGTACCAGGTGATCATCTCCTCGCTAAGTCCATTATAGAAGCATCTGAAATATTCAGCTACGCGGGTAGCGGTGAATTGGCAGCCAGGAAAGGCCGACGCCGCCTCTCCAACAGATCTGCAGCGGCGACGGACCGATGGATTCTCCTCTGACTCAATGTTGGGAAAAGTCTTTGTCTCTATCCTCTGCTGAGAGACCTTGCTCATGTGTAGATTGAGCCAGAGGGTGATGAACCACCAAGGACCGCCTGGATTCCCTATCGGCTCTCCTTTCGACAGCTTGGCGCCGATTTGATGCATCATATGGTATGCCGATCCCAGCAAATGTTTGCCGAGGGGAACGGCCGATCCTTGTGCGAGAGACTCTGCTAAAGCTTGGGTGTTGGAAGAGGGGCCGACCGCTCTGCCACAGAAGAAGTGCTTCTCCAGCCACATCATCAAGAAGGCGGTGTGCTCCCTCTGTGAGACTGTTCCTGTCTTCATGTTTTTGCTGATGTATCCTTTCCACCCGCCGATTCCTTTGGTGTCTAGCCGATGAGATGGCTTGAAAAGATAATTGAAGGGGGTATCGGCGGAGGAAACATCTAGGCCGGTCAGCAGCAGGACATCGGCCAAGGTCGGGGTCATGGGTCCGTGTCCAAAAAGGAATGCGTTAAGTGCATCGGACCAGAAGTAAGAGGCTGCCATAACCAAAGGTTCGTTCTTTTCCATCTGAGATAGGGACAAATCTATGCACTGGCCGATTTTAAGTTCTTCCCACTGGACTTTCGAAGACCCGGCTACCCTCTGGTACCATTCTCTCCACCCGGGTGTTTCGTTCGGCCAGGATCTGAATGCGCCTACCCAGTGATCTAAATCCATGGGGGACTGCTTAAAGGGGATTCTGTGAGTTTCTAAACTGATTAGATCCGTTGGATCAGAATTCCCCATAGGGCCCAAACAGATGAGGTCAGGAGATTCTGAGAGAGGAATGGTGATCCTGTGTCTAAGGGCCTAAAAGGAAAGGGAGAAAAGGGAAGAAATTAAGAAAGGGACCGGAAAATACTGAAGCAACAAGGCAAAAAGAAAAAAAATTTCGGGCATTTACATCTGGAATGGAAGCCATCGTCGCCGATGACGCTGCTGGAGAAGCCGCCGATTGGGCCGCCGCCGCCAAAGGAGCAGCCGATGGAGCCTCTGTAGAAGGGGTGGTCGCCGACGGAGACGCCATTGGGGGTCGGAGCAGGCTACGGATGAGGTCACCGGAGAGGGGGGAACGCTTGGAGATCGAAAGGACTTGGAGGAAGATGAACAGTAGTGCGGCAGGAAGGATGCTGGATTCGTGGAGGAGGAGAGGCGGAGAAAACCAGTACTTAAGAAAGATAAAGGGGGCAAGGGCAAAGATGGTATTTTTACCGCACCGTCTACACGAGTTCCAGGGGAGCGGTCGTTTCGCGCGCTCGGTTGGAGGAAATTGCAATCATTGTGCCGCGGAACGGAAGGAGATTTTTACTGCGCCCGTTTCGGAGAAGAGGGTTAAAGAAAAGAGTTTTGAAGGAAAAGTTATATTTTACTCCGAAATTGGGGGGCATGTGTTGACGCCAGATTTTGACACGTATTGAATCGGCGTCAGGAGGAGAAGGTTGGCCGATGAAGCGGACCTGAAAGCTACCGTAAGGAATCGGCCGATCGGGGTAACAGTTGAAAATCGGCCGATTGGTGGCGCAGCCTATGCCAACAGGATAGGATTATTCCAGAAGATCCTAGTCAAAAGCTGGTCAACACGGCATGCCAAGTCGGCCGGAAAGCAATTGAAGAGGTCCTGATTGGATTAGGAAACGGCGGCGGAAGATTCTGCGGGAGTCCGTTTCCTTATTAAAGTTATTATAGATATAGTAGTTTTCCTGTTTTAAATAAGGTTGTAACAAGTCGTAATCGACCAGGAGTCCTAGTTTCAGGGTATAAATAGGAGTCGCTAGGGCTTTGCAAAAAAACAAGCAAATCAATCAACAAAACACTTCTACTTTTTACCAGTACTTTACTTTTCAAGTCGGCGACTTCGCCAATATTTTCTTCTTCCACGAGTTCGTACGGATTGGCAGGGCTGCATCAACCTGATCTCCGGCCAATTGGTAGGTTCCGTTTATCGAGTAATATCCGAGCTTTAACTACGGGCGCATCGCTGTGGTTTCGTTTGGATTTATTCACAAGTTATCGATATTTACTAGAATTGCAAGTTTTACCTGTTATTCTAGTATTATCACCAGTTATCCAGCTTGAGATCAGGGTAATCGGCTTCGTCATTGTTCTCCTTCAACCCATCGCCATACAGCCGATTAGATCTTTTTCAAGTGTTGTTTCTATAGTAATTGTTTAGATTGCTCCAGCAGTTCTCTTTACAATTACTATACGATCATCGGCTGACCCATAGCCGATCATCTCTACAGCAAATCGGCCGATTTGCCGCCGACGCGCTCCTCAGGACAGATCGGAAATCCAGCCGATCGACGCGCCTGGAATTTAATACTCTATTTCCTTGTCAATCAATAGGTCAGATTGACTGGAACGCCGCGCGAACCGCACCAGGGCGATAACCCGAGCAGGAGCTAAGTAGATTCTCCCGGGTCGTGTGTCCGACGCTGAAGACCCATCGGCCGATTCCTATCCGGCCGATTTTAGCGCCAACAGCTGTGATGGTCTTGGATGATTTGGGTGGCTCTAAGAACTCGCCCTTGGGAGCAGAAAGTTGGTGGATAGAAAGTGATTCCATGGTATAAGGATAAAAGGAAAAAGAAAGGTAAAAGAAAGTGTACACGGGCAACTAGGTTCGAAGACAACTACAACAACCATTCCCTGGCAACGGCGCTAGAAATGCTTGTTGGTATTTCTTAACATTCGTAGATAAGATCTGCAAGCGCAAAGAGATACTGTTGTAGCACTTCACCCGGAGAGTATTCAGGGTATCATATATTTCTCAGGGAACGGAGGTGTAACGGTCTTCTAGCTAGTACCCAAGGGAAGGAAGAAGATAGGATGGCCCTGGGTAGTGTGGTTGACTAAGCATAGAGATACTTAAGAAAGATAAACCTGGCTCTCACTCGCTTGCTTCGTGCACCGGCTTACACCTGGTCTGCCAAGTGTATCCAGCTATTAGCTCTACGCCCAACCTGAACGTGGAGGACTACGAAGGACGGACAGGGCTGTCACCACCTGCTGCCTACCACTCAGACTGTAGGGAAGGGTAGCAAACAAAGGCGACTTCAAGCCTAGACACCATATCTACACTATCGATCACTACTTCTAACCCCGGCCAGACTTCGTCTTAAGACTCAAGTCTTTAGGCTAGAAGCAAACGTCCGAGGACGAACGATGAACCCGAAAGAGAATGATAACGAAAGCTTAACCTTGATAAGTACTCACCACCATAGACGAACCCGAATACTTACTCCAAAGAGGCTCGTATCCATTGAGGTACAAGCAGAGGGAGGCCAACAACTCTGGCTCTCCTCCTAAGCTTCTCCTCACACACTCCCTATCCTACTCTACAAAGTAGCTCCAAAGGTGGAGTCCTCCCTTCTCTTCTTCTTCTCCTCAAAATGGTGTGTGTTGTGGGGGGTCTCCTCTCCTCCTTTTATAGCTTGGATAGGTCGGTTCCCGCCATTCTCAAGTATAGAAACCTTAGCCCCACGATCAAGAAGATAAGGACGAATCTCCCGCCAAAGGGCACCTAGACGGGAGCCCGTCCGGGGTTGGGCGACCCCTGGGGTCGGGCGACCCCAGATGGCACCCTCCCAGGCTCTCCTTCCTCTGGGAGACTATTAGGTGGACCCCTTGCTTGGTTCTCAAGGTTTCCCATAGAGTTACGTTGGTTTGCTCAACCAAGTGGGCCCTTTTTTAAGCGAGATGCATGACGTGATCTTCTGTGTGTTTCTTCCGCATTCACTTGTGTTTTCCTTTATGTTTTTCTTGTGGATGCCTGCAAGTCATAACTCACCAAAGCTTGTGGAAATGGTTATATTTAAACTCCTACCTTTAGTTTGATGATTATTGATCTTTGAAAACAGCAAGAGTTGACTGTTGGATTTGTAACTTAAGGACTGCCAACACGGATCTTGAGCTGGCTCCTCGAAGATTGGCTCAGGTGGGTTAGACCTGAACCTCTCCAAGTCGGCCTACATTCAAGCAAAAGCTATCAACAACTAGGAAATCAAGACGACTACACCAAGAAAATACTCGAGTAACTACTTACCGGGTCTGGTGAGTTGCCCGCACCGTAAAGCGTTGGGATGTAGGGCTCCGAGTTTACCCCCGTGAACAGGCGGGTAACCCGACGCATAATCTCCTCAACGGATGGCACATCCCTGGCCATCCTTGAGGGGTCGTGGATCCCCTGGTACTCGAAACCAAGGTGGACACATTGCTAGAGGGGCTGGATGCGCCGCTCGATGAACGAGTATGCTATAGACTCCCCAGTCACGCCCTTGTCCTTCAGGGCCTTGATATGCTTCATCAACTTGAGGATGTCGCGGCGTTCTTCATCCGATAGCTTCTCCAACCAGCATTCCTGGCGCCGGGGCGGGGAGTTGTCCCGTCCAGGCAGGCTGGGCTGGTGGTTCCCGATGTAGAACCATTGCGCGTGCCACCAGGACAGGCTAGTCGGGGTTGTGTACTCGAGGTACAGCGCCTTGTCGCACAGTTGCACCCTGGTACCCCCGACTAGCACCGGATTGCGCTCATCCAGTTGGGGTTTCAGGTGGAAGAGATGGCGAAACAAATTAAAATGCGGGCGGATTCCTATGAATGCCTCGCAAAGATGCACAAATAGAGAAATGTGCAAAACAGAGTTGGGGGGAGGTGATAATGCTTGATTTTATAAAAACCAAGCTGACCACGGAAGAAATCTGAAGAAGGCAGAGCAAGGCCGCGGTCGGCAAAACGGGCGAACATCATGGTCCCACCCATCATCTCCCATGGTGATGAGTTGGATCCCGCGGTTCGCTACTACACGACTCCTTCCTCCTGTTGTACCCGCTCGGCGACGAGCCGGAGGAGATCTTTCTCCTTCGTGCTGGAGGAACCTCCACTCGCCTTCCGCCACCATCTTGGCGACCTGGGCCGGTGGCGGCGACTCCTCCCCGCCCTCGCTCCCCCTCTTCCTCTGACGACCGGCGGCGGACTTCTTTGGAATCTTAGGGCGAAATGTGACGCAAATCTTTGTGCGCATGCCCCTGGGAGCTCGCGCGGGTGTGGATGAGGATAAGAAGTGAAGATTTTCGGCTACTCCTAGCTTGGGATTTGAGCGGTGGAGTGGTTGATTTGGGCACTGTGGCGGTGGCTAGGGTTGCTGGATGCAAATATATTTTTACTTCGGTGAAAATGGATGCGGGTGAAAACCCTAAGGGGTACCGTGGGGTTATTTATAACCAGCGGCTTCCCATTTTTTCCGCTGTAAGTCGAAGAGACTTTCTCGGGATAATGATTTAATTTTGAGTGGTTTTTACGGGTTCTGTGTAACGGATTTTGGAACCTAGCCATTTTCTCAGGGATAGGCTGTAGAGAATTTGGTCCTTTCAACTTCCAAAGCAAATTAACCCTAAAAAATCATCAATTTGAGTTTAAAAAACACACATTCCATGCCACGACTCATTAGATCCTTGTTTCCAAACCATGGAATTTGGATTAAAGGCTCTGGGTCTGCGGGATACGTGTCATCAACGACTTATTTTTCAAAAATTCTTGGAAGATACGGACGGAAGATTCAAGACTAATTTGACCGTAAGCCTGATTCTTCGATTGAACCTAAGGCTCGGGGGCTACTCCATATGGAGTGCGAGTTCATCACACCCCATATAGAAGAAGACTTGAAAACTACTCGGGGATGGAGCACCTCACAACCTTGATGTAGTCAAGGGAGTACTTGGAAGGTACCTTCTTAAGGGAACTCAGCAGGGACCTGAAGACACCTTTCAGAAGTACTCGGGAGCCTGCAGTACTCGGCTATGAAGAGCTCGGGGGCTTGTCAGACCCGGGGCAGCAGGACTGCACACTTGGCGTACATATTCTTGTAGTAGGGAATGGCGCATGGGCCATACCTTATCCTCATTGTAACTAGTCGTATAGAGCTAGAACTAGTCGGACGTAAGGAAACTACCCGACAACGTACTCGAGTAGGGCTCCTCAGACCGTGCCCGACTAGGACTTTCATGTAACCCTGTCCCCCCAAACTATATAAGGGCGGGCAGGGACCCCTCCAAAACATCTCATAACCTTCAAGGCAATACAAACCACACAGGACATAGGATATTACGCTCTCGGTACCTGAACCTGTCTGAACTTTGTGTTCCTTGCACCTTCAAGTTCCTGATCTCGGCGACACCCTATCTACAACCTACCATCTCATGGGTATCCTTCGGTGGGCTTGGCGGTAAAACACCGACACTCTTATGTGGATGTTGGCACTTCTTATGCCCAATAGAATAGAGATTCCGCAAGCGCAAAGAATACACCGTTGTAGCACTTCACCTTGCAGTATTCCAGGGTATCGAATTTCCACAGGAAAGCACTATGGTCTAGGAGTATCGAATGAATGAATGGTGAACTTTACCAAAGATAATCACAAGCTAGATGTTGGCATTTCGTAGCGTCATCACTAGGATGGGTGTTTCCTAGCAACGGCGCCAGAAATAATGTGGGGGTATTTCTTACGTTACAGAAGGATCCGCAAGCGCATGGAATACCGTTGTAGCATTTTACCCATGAGTACGGGGTCGTATTTATATTTCCGCAGGGAAGGCGGCGGTTATTGGAATAGATTAGTTGGTTGATTAGTTCTAGCATGGATATTCACTTGAATAAATAGGGGTAAGATAATATATGGTAGAGAGGTAGTGTGACACACAGGTTACTCAAGCTCTATCTCCATGCAAAGCTTACAGGAAGGGAGGAAGGAAAAAGAAAGCTAATCTAAGGACTTATGTACTCCTAACTAAGCATATAGTCTATACTAAGAACTCATACACATACACATGATTAGGATCGGGCTATAAGCCCCCAGGCATCACTGGGCGTCAGATTTGCACTCTGGCAAGTTTGCCTACGGTAGCCCCAAGCAGTAGATTTGTAGGCAGGGTGGATCGGAGAGAGCCCGTGAACTTGAAGGTAACACGAAGATGTAGGAAGTTAGAAAGGTTCAGGCCGCACGGAGCGTAACACCCTACGTCTTGTGTTCGGGGGTTTGTATTAGGGTTTTTGGGGATTGCATGAGCTGAATGAATTGACTATAGCTACCCCCACGACCTCGTTATATATCCGAGCTGCCGTGGGTTACAAGTTAGGGTAAATCTACTCGGGTTTGTTACAAGAAATCTGATCAGTTAAGATACACAAGATCGTGCCTATCCAGCTCGACCTAGATCCTAATCCCGTGAGATCCCACCCACCGTCCAGCTGAGTGCCTGTACGCCGGGTCATTTATGCGGAGCCATTTAGCCGGGTAGCCATCTCCACTCGGCAGGGAGGTACCTGGGTCTACCTCCGTCAAGCCCCCGAGCGCCAAGTCGCCGAATTGAGCCTTCACCGAGCAATGAGGCCAGTCGGCGATCATATAATAATCCTTACATGCTTGGACTCTTGCTGCAACTTGACTTTGGTAGACTCCTGCCTTCATGTTTCTTTCTTCAACGGGATGCGCCCCTGAGCGCACCCATTTGGTGTAGCCCCCGAGCCTTGGAAGGTTTCATAGAAGCGTTTCGAGGGTCAAAAAAGGAAACAACCTCTTAAGCCCTACACTCTGAATTTTCTTCCGATGCCCAACCGTCAGTCAGAGTAGCCAGCAAAGTCACCACGACACGCCGAGTAAAATAGCGGCGCCCAGCCCCCTGAGCAGGGTCGCTGGCGGAGTCACAGAGACACGCCAGTCAAATAGCGGCGCCCAGCCCCCGAGCAGGGTCGCTGGCGGAGCCACGAAGACACGCGGAGTCAAGTAGCGGCGCCCAGCTCTTGAGCAGGGTCGCTGGTGGAGTCACGGAGACACGCCGAGTCAAATAGCAACGCCTAGCCCCTGAGCAGGGCCACCGACGGAGTCACATATACACGCCGAGTGAAATAGCGGCGCCCAGCCCCGGAGCAGGGTCGGTGGCAGAGTCACGGAGACACGCCGAGTCAAATAGTGGCGCCTAGCCCCCAAGCACGGTCACTAGCGGAGACACGGAGACACGCCAAATCAAATTGTGGTGCCCAGCCCCCGAGCAGGGTCGTTGGCAAAGTCACGGGGACACGCTGAGTCAAGTAGCGGCGCCCAGCCCCCGAGCAGGGTTGCGGGCGGAGTCACGGAGACACGCCGAGTTAAATAGCGGTGCCCAGCCCCCGAGCAGGGTCGCTGGCGGAGTCATGGAGACACGACGAGTGAAATAGCCTCACCCAGCCCCTGAGCAGGGTCACTAGCAGAGTGACGGAGACACGCCGAGTCAAATAGCGGCGCCCAGCCCCTGAGCAGGGTCGCGGGCGGAGTCATGGAGACACGCCGAATAAAATAGCGGTGCCCAGCCCCCGAGCAGGGTCGCGGGGGGAGTCACGGGGACACGCCGAGTCAAGTAGCGGTGCCAGCCCCCGAGCAGGGTCGCCGACGGAGTCACGGAGACACGCGAGTCAAATAGCGGCGACCAGCCCCCGAGAAGGGTCGCTGGCGGAGTCATGGGGACACGCCGAGTCAAGTAGCGGTGCCCAGTGTGGCAACCCTGGTAAAAATTTCATTTCTAAAATCAGTATCATTAGCCTAACCCTATGCTTAAACCAACTAATAAAAGGGTGGAAAGAATTAGAACGAGTTCAGTTGGAATTCAAATTTAATTTGAGCACATTTGGTTACTTTTGAACTTTTAAACTTAACTTTCAAACCATAAGCCAAATGAGATTTTGCTTGAAACCAAACTTGTAGAACTTTTTATTCTAAACAACTTTCATGTTCAAAGGTTTTTGAAATTCAAATTAGAAAGAGGAGAAAACGCCCGGTTTTCACCCAGCCCCCTGAAGTTTTTCAAATTCTCGCAATCAGGCCCCTCGCGCCCCCCCCCCCTCTCTCTCCTCCCCGCCCGACCGCTGCGCGCCAGGTGGCCGGCGACGCCTGACCGGTGCGAGGCGCCAGGCCAGTGGCCGCCGCGCCACTCCGCCACGGCCGGCTTTGCCCCCTCCCCACGCCGCGCTGCCCAGTAGCCGCCAGCGCGTGCGCAAGCCGCTGCCGCGTTCCGCCTCGCCGCCCGCCGCGCCCAACCACCGCACCCCGCCATGCCGCCCCGGCGCCCGCGCCCCGCCCGTCGCTGCGCCTGCCCTCCGCCCGAGCCGCTGCAGCTGCTGCTCCACCACTCCACGCCCCACGCTATCCCCTCGCGCCCACGCCAAATCCCGGCCACCCAGTCGCCCGCGTCCGCCCGCCGCACGCCACGCCGGCGTTCTGCTGCCGCCCGCCGTGCCCAGTGCCGCGCCGTGCCGTGCCTCCGCCCCGTGCATCGTCCAGGCCCTCCACACCCCCTCCTGCCCCTATAAAAGCCCCGCCCGGCCGCCCGCGCGCGAGCCACCGCAAACAGAACGCCCCGCCGTCGCCATTGCCGCCGCCGAGCGCCGCCCGCCCGTGGACAGCCCTCCACCGCCGCCCACCGCCCAAATCGAGCCTCCAGCCTCCACTACATCTTCCCCCTGAAGCTCACCGACCCGCCCAACGCCGCCCAGAACCACCGGAGCGCCGCCGCCCCTGCTCGCCGTGGACAGCTCGACCCCGACCTCCTCCGTCCAAGCCAAGCCCCTGAGCAGCTTCCCCACGCGCCACCGAAGCTCGCTGACCGGACCAGGCCGCCCCAAGCCCGCCGGAGCACCGCCGTCGACGCGCGCCACCACCACCGCCGCCTCTGCTCCAACGCCGGCGAGCCCTTCCCGGCCATCCCCTACCTGAACAACACCCCCACGAGGTAGCCCTCGCACCCCTGAACCTTCCCCGACCCTCACCCCTCGCCGCCGGCGAGCCCCTCGCCGGAATTTCGGCCGGCCGCCGTACCCGAGTCGCCCGAGGACCCAATTGCAAGAATTTAAATCTTTAGAAGGGTCTGCGCGTAAGATTCAAGGACCTAGTTGTAAAAGAAAGTTTCAAATCTAGATTCAAATTCAGTGAAATTGTAAAATTCGTATAAAATCGTAGAAAATTCAGAAAAATGCAAACTCAACTGTTATGGAATCCTTAGAACAAACTCTACCCCTTTTGTTACAAAAGGTTTCTCAGAATCTCAACATATTTTGCTCTACATTAAATGAAAGCTTTAATGGACTTATTTTTTACCCACTGTTGTAGAACAATGCTGACCCTAAATTTTGGGCAGTAAGTTAGTTGCTTGATGTTTAGGACTGTGTAAAAAGATCAGGCCCAAATTCCACCTCTAACTACACTGTTTGTTAAACTTAGTTTCATACCTTGAGTGGCTAGATATATTTTATCCCTGTAGTTACGTGATGAATCACCCAATGAAACTTTTTCTATGCTAGTGTATTGGTATCTAAAAGCCAGAGAAAAATTGGGAGACTTTTTATCTCACAGTAACCTACTTATTTGATTTATGTGCTAATAACATACATTAAATCAAGAAAATAGTATCTTAGCTTGGAAAATTCTCAAATATTTACTAGGAGATACACTGTGTTAAAGGTTGCTGTGTAAAAAGTTCCATGGACAAAAACCCTGTGTAGGGTCCTGTAAAAATGAATCCTTGAATAACCTAGGTGTGTAATGTCATATTTTCTATGCTCTGGATACTGCATAATAAATCCTACAACAATTACAGTAGCTTCTGCATGCTTAAGTGAAAGCTCTGTAAAAATCTTAGACTCATTTGTTGCACCAATTGTTCTGTACAAAAGGAACAAGGATCTAACATCAACTATGTAATATATTTTTCATAATTAATCTGTTACATAAAATTGGCTGAAAATTTTACAGTAAGCACATCTTTCCCTGATGTGCCTAAATCCAAAATTTCATGACTAGAAACCATCCATTGTAGTAATTACTCTAACTGAAGCATTCATGTAGAATCGACGACTCTCGCCGATGGAACTTACGAGCTGGTGCCCGCGTCCGAGAGTGAGCAGCGTGAAGCTCAAGTGAATCTAACTGAAGCTCTCGAAGACCCGAGCCCAAATTCAGAAGAGCCCCAAGCTAACTGTGAAGGCAAGCCCCGGAGCATAACCCATCTCTTTCCTAAATTGTGCAACTCACTACTCTTTGCTTCTGCATTAAGTTTATAGGAGTTGAATGAAAACTTAGTTGCATGATGTTAGGAACCCTTGCTTGAAAACTAGAAGTAAGGTTCGATAGAATGCTGTGCTAATAGGACTCCGGTAAAAGTCGAGTGATTTCCTGTCACTCGCGAGAAAATAGGAGTTGAATGTCTACTACACGCTGCAATCATAAGGACACGGACGGGCTATGGAACGATGGTTACGATTGAGGCCCGTCTGTCTAGTGAAAAATGCTAAGGCCGCAGGGTGTGGTAGTGATGGTTAAGTCTTTGAACGTACTAAACACATGCCGAGATTATGGGAATCGGTAAGCTTAAGTACCTGATTGGCCCGGCAAGGGGACGTCATCCTACCCTTTGAACTTCGGTCCCATGTGCATATGGCGAGTGCAGAGAGTGGTCACGACCCGGCGCCGAACCGTGGCATGGGGCTCTTGTACTCTCGGAGGGTAGCCCCGATCCACGACCCGGAAAGAAAGGGGAAAAGTTGCACGTGTGACTCTAGGGAGTAACCATGTGACGTGTGTTTAGGTTTCCCTTGCAAGGTTAAGAAATTTGATTCGAATCGTCCGTTTCTCACGGCTATTGAGACTGCTTAACCATTTTTACCCACAGAGTAAGAAGAGTAACAATGATGATGAATGAACTGGTTGGATGAAAATTTAATGCTTCACCATGTATGCTTTTGGATAGCTGCTTATCTAGAATGGTTAACGAAACTAGAATCTTGAGCTAAAAGTTGAAAGTAAGGACCCACTTGTAGATGCTTTTCGGCAAAACAAACCCCTGAGCCAAAAAGCCTTGCATGTCTAGAGTCGGTGGAGTAGATTCCACTACTCGGGTAAGTCTTGCTGAGTATTAGTATACTCAGTCTTGCTTGTGGCTCGTTTTCAGGTGAGACCTTCGAAGATTTGTTTGCCAGCTTGACTTGGCCCTGCACTCTTCCCCCTGGTTGGTCGGTGGAATGGGATACGCCCCCGCCCAACGGAGATAACGCCGAGTGATGTCTCGTACGGGCTTCATCGAGACATCCTTATCGTCGAGTAGCTTTCGTTGTTTTATTTTCCGCTGCAACTTAAACTCTGAAGAAACTATTTAGTGATGATCATTGAAGTACTTGGTTTCTAAACTCAAAACTTGGTCTGTAATATTTACTTATGCTAATGTTGTAATATTTGCTGGAATGTGGTATTCTCTGGGCTCATCGTCGCATGAGCGTTTGTATGTATGGCGCTCGATCCGCTCACCGTGGTTGTATCGGGAGGTTATACCCGACAGACCAGTGGATTACTCCGTTTGAAGTGTAAGGTTAACCGAGAATGCCTTAATGGTGATGGTTAATACACTTGAGCCAGATTAGTTCAGGTGGTTCTGCCACACCCAGCCCCCGAGCAGGGTCGCTGGCGGAGTCACGGAGACACACCGAGTCAAATATCGGCGCCCAGCCCCCGAGTAGGGTCGCTGGCGGAGTCACGGAGACACGCGGAGTTGAATAGCGGCGCCAAGTATGGAAAGGAATATTCCAATGCAACGGTTAGATCCAACCCGATCCGTAAATCCTGGGATCTGCTCCTATATTTAATCAACTGTACAGCCTATCCTCCGGGGCCATTTTTCCTTTACTGCCACCATCAAATCCTTTGTTACTATTCCCTCCTCTACCTCGAGGAAAGGGACGGATGCTCCTGGAGCCTATTCAAAATTCGAAAGAGGGGAAGAGCCGAATGCCCCGTTAGGGTTTTAGCTGATTTAAAAATGATTGTCTCGGTGCAGCCTTATCCATTTGCACCCTTTTGTCTCTGCTGCCACCGAGACTTCCAGATCTCTCCAGCCCCCTCCCGAGCACTCGCCTCCCAAGAGACTCGCCACCCCCTTCTCCCGCCGCCACTCGTAGCGAGCAGAAATAACCGGCGAAGTACCTTCTGCAGCTATTGCCGTCGCCGCCGCACCGCCAGCATCAGAGCTGGTCTAGTCCCCGAGCACCATGATGGACGCCGACATAGAGGCGCTCGTGGCGCAGGGCCTAATGCTTGACAAGGCGATTACTTGTAGAACTTGTGAAGTATCACTGAGTATTGACTCTTTGTTGTTATTTTCTGCAGGGGCACACTGAACTGTACCATTGTCCTGCTCCCAATCCTGACTTGCCTCGGGCGGATCACCTCAAGCCAAGTGCGTTCCAGATGCTCAAGACCAGTTGTTTAGATCGTGATCCCTTAACTGATGAAGAAATGATGGATTCTGACGATGATCTTCCTCTGGCAGCATACTTGGAGAAGTCTGACAAGGAATTGAGTAGCAGCATGGAGCTCCCGAGCCACCCGACCAAGCCGCGGGTGGGTGTGAGGAAACGAAAACTCACCCTTGCGGATCAGTCAGACGACAACCCGAGGTAAGCAATTTCCTCGAGTACCTTCCTTGTTGTAGTTTTGATGTTCTTTGCTGAGTTTTTCTCTGTTCTTTTTGCAGTCCGCCTGCCTCCCCCCTGTCCAAACATCGTAAGGACGGGGGAAAGTCAGGCCCTTCTAGGGATGATGCTGCACCAGTGGTCGATGTCCAGCCTAGTGCAGCGGAACCTTCTGCTGTTGACACTGCGCCGAGCCCCAGCAACCCAATTCCGGAGGCTCAATCAAACGAGCCTGCTGGCAGCTCGGGGAAGTCGGGTACTCGGGGGCCTCGGCTTCTAAAACTGAGGAAAGTGGTGACCAAGAGATCCTCCACATAAGTCTCGAATACTTGGACTTGTACCATTTTCTAATTTATCTCATCGAGTAGTTGTTATGACTGTCCTTTATCCAGCCCTTCCTCTTCTCTGGGCTTGGGGGAACCTGACGATGCTCCGGCTGCCCAAGTCCCCGAGTCTGCAAAGGACACGGATGCCGCAGCGTTGGAGACCGGCGCTGCTCCTCCTCCTCCTCCCCCTCCTCCGGCCACCAATGTCGAGGCGGAGAAAGAAGTCGAGCCGGAGCGAGTAGAGGTGGAGACCACTGCGCCGGAACTACTCGAAGGTGAGCCCATCCTACCTCCTCCTTCTCCCAGCAGCAATCTGCCCGAGGCTAGATTAGTGACTGCAAGTGGAGTGGCAGGCGAGCTGCCCAGGGAATCCGGCGCAAATGACGCCCAAGCCGCGGGTGCTTCGGGCCCTGGCACTAGCACCGTCGAGGCCACGGGGACAGAAGGCCCGACAGAAGGAACCTAGCACCGCTGGCGCCTCAGGAACTAGTGCGGATGCGGTGGAGAAAGATGATCTACTGGTGACGCCATACGGCTGGCAACACACCATCACGACAGACTTAATTGATGACCCTTATCTGACCACTGAGAAGAGAAAACAAATCAAAGGGGTCTTCAAGGACTTGTACGAGTTCACCACCGTAAGTTTTCGTCTTCCTCGAGTAGTTTTCTTCATCCCCTGTTTGTCATTGAGTGGTGATAATTGATATACTCTGCTTTGTAGAACCTGATGGACCGATCCCAGGAGAAGTCCCAGAAACTTAAATTCATTGAGGATGGCCATCGTAAGTTGGCGGAGAAGGATGAGTGCATTCGCGAAGAAATCCGGAAGAGGGTCGACCTTTGCAATGAGCTCGACCAGTTGAAGAAAGAGCGCACTTAAGAAACTTGGCTCCATAAGAATGAAATCCAGAATCTTGAGAAAGAAAAAACCGAGCTTGTTGAGAAGAACAAGAAGATCTCCAAAGCGCACAAAGGTAACTTGTTGCCTTGTCTTGTTGTCTTTGATACGTTGTTTGTTCGAGTAGTTTCTGAAACTTCTCGAATACTGCGTCTTTTCTCTTGCACGCAGAACTGAAATCCACTTTGCAAAAGAAAAAAATATGATTATAGATCTGAAGAACCTTGTTTACCGTGGCTAAGATGACGTCGAGCGTCTTGAGAAGGTCCTTGAAGATACAAGCGTCCAATTCGGCAATGCCATGTAGCAGATCAAGATTATGCTTGAGGAAAAGGATGTCATCCAGAAAGAACTCGAAGAATTCAAGACTGCTGCACAGGCGATCGTGGAGATGGTGGAGTTTCCAGCTGAAGGTGACGCTGGCGAGCTGTCTTTGTTAGAGCAGCTTTGTGCGACTCCTCAAAAGGTTGCCAGCTATGTGGCAGAACCACCTGAATTAATCCGGCTCAAGTGTATTAACCATCACCATCAAGGCAATCTCGGTTAACCTTACACTTCAAACGGAGTAATCCACTGGTCTGTCGGGTAAAACCTCCCGATACAACCACGGTAGAGCGGATCGAATGCCATACATACAAACGCTCATGCGACGATGAGCCCAGAGAATACAACATTCCAGCAAATATTACATCATTAGCATAAGTAAATATTACAGACCAAGTTTTGAGTTTAGAAACCAAGTACTTCAGAGATCATAACTAATAAGTTCTTTTGAGTTGCAGCGGAAAATAAAACAGCGAAAGCTACTTTGACGATAAGGATGTCTCGATGAAGCCCGTACGAGACATCACTCGGCGTTATCTCCGTTGGACGGGGGCGTGTCCCATCCCACCGACCAACCAGGGGGAAGAGTGCAGGGCCAAGTCAAGCTAGCAATCATATCTTCGAAGGTCTCACCTGAAAACGAGCCACAAGCAAGGCTGAGTATACTAATACTCAGCAAGACTTACCCGAGTAGTGGAATCTACTCCACCGACTCTAGATATGCAAGGCGTTTGGCTCAGGGGTTTGTTTTGCCGAAAGCTTCTACAAGTGGGTCCTTACTTTCAACTTTTAGCTCAAAATTCAAGTTCCGTTAACCATTCTAGATAAGCAGCTATCCAAAAGCATACATGGTGAAGCATTAAATTTTCATCCAACCAGTTCATTCATCCTCATTGTTCCTCTTCTTACTCTGTGGGTAAAAATGGTTAAGCAGTCTCAATAGCCGTGAGAAACGGACGATTCGAATCGAATTTCTTAACCTTGCAAGGGAAACCCAAACACACGTCACGTGGTTACTCCCTAGAGACACACGTGCAACTTTTCCCCTTTCTTTCCGGGTCGTGGATCGGGGCTACCCTCCGAGAGTACAAGAGCCCCACGCCACGGTTCGACGCCGGGTCGTGACCACTCTCTGCACTCGCCATATGCACATGGGACCGAAGTTCAAAGGGTAGGATGCCGTCCCCTTGCCGGGCCAATCAGGTACTTAAGCTTACCGATTCCCATAATCTCGGCATGTGTTTAGTACGTTCAAAGACTTAACCATCACTACCACACCCTGCGGCCTTAGCATTTTTCACTAGACAGACGGGCCTCAATCGTAACCATCGTTCCATAGCCCGTCCGTGTCCTTATGATTGCAGCGTGTAGTAAACATTCAACTCCTATTTTCTCGCGAGTGACAGGAAATCACTCGACTTTTACCGGAGTCCTATTAGCACAGCATTCTATCGATCCTTACGTCTAGTTTTCAAGCATGGGTTCCTAACATCATGCAACTAAGTTTTCATTCAAATCCTACCAACTTAATGCACAAGCAGAGGGTAATGAGTTGCATAATTTAGGAAGGAAACGGGTTATGCTCCGGGGCTTGCCTTCGTAGTTAGCTTGGGGCTCTTCCGAACTTGGGCTCGGGTCTTCAAGAGCTTCAGTTAGATTCACTTGAGCTTCACGCTGCTCACTCTCGGACGCGGGCACCAGCTCGTAAGTTCCGTCGGCGAGAGTCGTCGATTCTACATGAATGCACAAGTTTAAGTCGTGGTAATGGTAATCGACATGATTTAATTATAATTACTACAGTGGATAGTTTCTGGTCATGAAACTTTGGATTTAGGCACATCATGGAAAGATGTGCTTACAGTAAAATTTTTAGACAATTTCATGTAACAGATTAATTATGAAAAATATATTACATAGTTGCTGTTAGACTTTTGTTCTTTTTGTACAGGATAAATGGTGCAACAAATGAGTCTAAGATTTTTACAGAGCTTTCTTTTAAGCATGCAGGAGCTACTGTAATTTTTGTAGGATTTATTATGCAGTATTCAGAGCATAGAAAATATGACATTACACACCTAGGTTATTCAAGGATTTATTTTTACAGGACACTACAGAGGGTTTTTGTCCATGCAACTTTTTACACAGAAACCCCTACCACAGTGTATCTCTTAGTAAAAATTTGAGGATTTTCCAAGCTAAGATACTATTTCCTTGATTTAATGTATGTTATTAGCATATAATTCAAATAATTAGGTTCCTTTGAGATATAAATTCTCCCAATTTTTCTCTGGCATCTATGTACCATTACACCAGTACAGAAAAAGTTTCATTAGGTGATTCATAACCTAACTGTAGGGATAAAAATATGTAGCCACTTAAGGTATGAAGATAAGTTTAACAAACAGTGCAGCTAGAGATGGAACTTGGGCCTGGTCTTTTTACACAGCCCTAAACATTAAGCAACTAACTCACTGTCCAATTTTTAGCGTCAGCATTGATACACAACAGTGGGTACAAAATAAGTCCATTAAAGCTTCCATTTAATGTAGAGCAAAATATGTTGAGATTCTGAGAAACTTTTTGTAACAAAAGTGGTAAAGTTTGTTCTATGGATTCCAGAACAGTTAAGTTTGCATTTTTCTGAATTTTCTACGAATTTATACAGATTTTACAAGTTAACTGAATTTGAATCTAGATTTGAAACTATCTTTCACAACTAGGTCCTTGTATCTTACGCGCAGACCCTTCTAAAGATTTAAATTCTTGCAATTGGGTCCTCGGGCGGCTCGGGTACGGCGGCTGGCCGAAATTTCGGCGAGGGGCTCGCCGGCGGCGAGGGGTGAGGGTCAGGGAAGGTTCAGGGGTGCGAGGTCTACCTCGTGGGGTTGTTGTTCAGGTGGGGGGCGGCCGGGAATGGCTCGCCGGCGTTGGAGCAGAGGCGGCGGCGGCGCGGCACGCGTCGACGGCGGTGCTCCGGCAGGCTTGGGGCGGCCTGGTCCGGTCAGCGAGCTTCAGTGGCGCGTGGGGAAGCTGCTCAGGGGCTTGGCTTGGACGGAGGAGGTCGGGGTCGAGCTGCCCACGGCGAGCAGGGGCGGCGGCGGCGGGTGGCGGCGCGGGCGGCGGCGCTCCGGTCATCCTAGGCGGCGTTGGGTGGGTCGGCGAGCTTCAGTGGGGTGATGTAGTGGTGGCTGGAGGCTCAATTTGGGCAGGGGGCGGCGGTGGAGGGTTGTCCACGAGCAGGCGGCGCTCGGCGGCGGCAATGGCGACGGCGAGGCGTTCTGGGTGCGTGGCTCGCGCGGGCGGCCGGGGCGCGGCTTTTATAGGGGCAGGAGGGGGTGTGGAGGGCCTGGGCGATGCGCGGGGCGGAGGCACGGCACGGCGCGGCACTGGCCACGGCGGGCGGCAGCAGAACGCCGGCGCGGCGTGCGGCGAGCGGGCGCGGGCGACTGGGCGGCCGGGATTTGGCGTGGTAGAGAGGAGATAGTGTGGCGCGCGGAGTGGGGAGCAGCTGCTGCAGCGGCTCGAGCGGAGGGCAGACGAAGCAACGGGCGGGGCGCGGGAGCCGGGGCGGCACGGCGCGGTGCGGCGGTTGGGCGCGACGGGCGGCGGGGCAGGACGCGGCAGCAGCGTGCGCACGCGCGGGCGGGTACTGGGCAGCGCGGCGCGGGGAGGGGGCAAAGCCGCGCGTGGGGGAGAGGCAAGGCGGCCACTGGCCTGGCGCCTCGCGCCGGTCAGGCGTCGCCGGCCACCTGGCGTGCGGCGGTCGGGCGGGGAGGGGAGAGAAAGGGAGGGCGAGGGCCTGAATGCGAGAATTTGAAAAATTTCAGGGCGTTTTCTCCTCTTTCTAATTTGAATTCAAAAACTTTTGAACATGAAAGTTGTTCAGAATAAAAAGTTCTACAACTTTGGTTTCAGGCAACATCTCATTTGGCTTATGGTTTGAAAGTTAATTTAAAAATTTCAAATGTGTCCAAAAGTGCCCAAATTCGATTTGAATTTCAACTTAACTCGTTCTAATTCTTTTCACCCTTTTATTAGTTGGTTAAGCATAGGGTTAGGCTAATGATACTGATTTTAGAAATGAAATTTTACCAGGGTTGTCACAGCCTTCCGCCCTTAACAAGAATTTCGCCCCGAGATTCGGTAATCTTAGTGTGGGCGTGGGTGCACATACCAGTGGTTGAGATAAGAAACCCAGGGAAATTTTGGTTTAGGTAGCTCTCGGTTTCCCAGGTGGCTTCTTCTTCCGTGTGGTGATTCCATTGTACTTTATACATTCTAATCACTTTCCTCCTGGTCTCTCTTTCTTTTTGATCCAGAATTTTAACTGGGTGTTCGACATACGAGAGGTCGGGTTCCAACGATATTTCCTGTTGTTCCACAATCTCGGTAGGGACTCGAATACACTTCTTGAGTTGAGATACGTGGAAGACATCATGGGTGGCCATGAGCTGAGGGGGCAGTCGTAATTTGTAGGCTACGGGTCCGCAACTCTCAATGATTTCGTAAGGACCAATGTAACGGGGAGCTAGTTTGCCTTTGATTCCGAATCTTTGCACTCCCTTGGTTGGCGAAACTCGAAGATAGACATGATCGCCAACATCGAACTTTAGGGGCTTTCTCCTTTTGTCAGAATAGCTCTTTTGTCGGGCTTGTGCGGCTTTAAGATTTGCTTGTATTACTTTTACTTTCTCCTCTGCCTCGATTACCAGGTCGGGTCCAATTATTTTACGTTCTCCTGGTTGTGACCAGCTCAAAGGAGTTCGACACCTTCGTCCGTACAGGGCCTCAAATGGTGCCATTTTCAAACTCGTTTGATAGCTGTTGTTGTATGAGAATTCTTCTAGGGGTAGGCATTTGTCCCAATTCTTGTCATAGTGAATGACGCAAGCTCTCAGCATGTCTTCAAGAATTTGGTTCACTCTTTCTGTTTGTCCATCAGTCTGAGGATGGTATGCTGAGCTGCGAATCAGTCTGGTACCAAGAGACGTTTGCAGTTGTTCCCAAAAGCGTGCTACAAACTGAGGACCACGATCAGAAATAATTGTCTTAGGTATTCCATGTAGGCAAACAATACGATCGAGGTAAATCTCGGCATATTTCTTGGTAGAATAGGTGGTGTGTACCGGAAGAAAATGTGCCGTCTTTGTGAGTCTATCAACGATAACCCATATGGAATCATGTTTCTGGGAAGTGTTTGGTAGTCCAACGATGAAGTCCATACTTATGTCTTCCCATTTCCAGGATGGTATAGGTAACGGTTGAAGTGTACCGGCTACCTTCAAGTGGCTAGCTTTTACTCTCTGGCACGTGTCACATTCCGAGACATACGTAGCGATTTCTCTTTTCATTCTAGTCCACCAGAAGTTTTGCCTTAGGTCTTGATACATTTTGCTACTGCCGGGGTGGATAGAGAATTTGGAAAGGTGCGCCTCATCAAGAATTTGCTTGCGGAGCTCATGATTCTTCGGAACGACTATACGACTTTCGAACCATAGAACTCCCTTATGGTCCTGGCGGAAACATTTGTACTTCTCCTCACCTAGAGAGAGTTTTTGTTTGATGATCTTAATTCCTTCATCATGTAGTTGTGCCATGACGATTTGGTCGTGAAGAGTGGGCTCAACTGAGATGTGATTTAGAGTGCCTTGGGAAACCATTTCCATGTTAAGTTTCCTCATTTCTGCACACAAGGTCTCGTTGTAGGACTCCATGGATAAGCAATGGCAATGGGACTTGCGGCTTAGTGCATCCGCGACTACATTAGCCTTGCCGGGGTGATAGTGCACTTCAAGGTCATAATCCTTGATTAATTCTAGCCATCTTCGTTGTCTCATATTCAGATCAGCTTGTGTGAAGATATACTTGAGACTCTTATGATCCGTGTAGATATTGCACTGTGTACCCATGAGATAGTGCCTCCATATTTTCAGAGCGTGAATGACAGCTGCAAGCTCAACATCATGAGTGGGATAATTTTGCTCATGAGGTCGAAGGGCTCGTGAGGCATATGCAATCACTCGATTCTCTTGCATAAGCACACATCTTAGACCAGTACCTGATGCGTCACAATACACATCAAACGACTTGGTATTATCGGGTTGAGCTAACACAGGTACAGTAGTCAGATGCTCTCTGAGAGTGTGGAAAGCTTCTTCACATTCTTCATTCCATATAAACTTTACTTCCTTCTTTAACAGTTCAGTCATGGGCTTAGCAATTCGAGAGAAATCCGGGATGAAGCGACGGTAGTAACCGGCTAAGCCGAGAAAACTACGAATCTGATGAACGGAGGTAGGGGGTTTCCAATCCATCACCTCTTGTACCTTGCTGGGGTCAACAGCTATGCCTTCGCTGGAGATCGTGTGACCTAAGAATTTTACAGTATCCAACCAGAATTCACACTTCGAAAACTTAGCATAGAGCTGATGGTCTCTTAGACGCTGAAGAACAATGCGCAGGTGCTTAGCATGCTCTTCCTCATCCTTGGAATAGATAAGGATGTCGTCGATGAACACTACGACGAATTTGTCCAGTTCGGGCATGAATACCGAATTCATGAGATACATGAAATAGGCAGGGGCGTTGGTGAGTCCAAAGGACATGACCAAAAACTCATATAGTCCATATCGTGTGGAGAAGGCAGTCTTAGGAATATCGCACGGGCGAATCTTGATTTGATGATATCCCGAACGAAGATCAATCTTTGAGAAGACTCTGGCTCCAGCTAATTGATCGAAGAGTACATCGATACGGGGAAGTGGGTATTTATTTTTAACAGTTACCGCATTGAGAGGTCGGTAGTCAACACATAACCTCAAACTGTCATCCTTCTTCTTTACGAATAGGGCTGGACATCCCCAAGGTGACGCGCTAGGGCGAATGAAACCTTTGTCCAGTAGTTCTTGGAGTTGAATTTTTAGCTCTGCCAACTCTTTAGGGGGCATCCTATATGGTCTTTTGGATATAGGTGCAGTGCCTGGTTGTAGTTCAATGATGAACTCAATATCCCTATCCGGTGGCATTCCCGGTAAGTCATCCGGAAAAACATCGGCATACTCGTTGACCACAGGAATATCCTCTAGCTTAAGTCCTTCCATCTTGTAAGCACAGGAATTCGTACAATCTAGGAATGGTAGGTAAAGGGTAGTGGCCCCGTGACTAGGTGAATTTATCTCAACGGCTCGGGAAGAAAGGTCCAGTGTGACTCCATGCATAGTCATCCAGTTCATTCCCAAAATAATGTCCATGCCGTCAAGAGGTAAAAGGACAAGGTCTGTGTCGATGGTTTTACTACCCAATTTGACTGGTACTTGTCTGACCATTTGGTTTGAAGCAATTTTACCACCCGGTGTTGATATCATATATGACCCTTTGGTGTGACAAACATCCACGCCTACTTTTCCACCGAATTTTGCACTTATGAAACTATGCGATGCACCTGAATCAAATAATATAACTGCAGGCTTGTTATGGATAGAGAATGTACCCGACATCACTGGGGCTCCTTCTGGAAGCTCTGCAAGCGTGGTGAAGTTAATCCGTCCTTGCTTGACTTGCAGGGTTTGTCTCTTGCCCCTGTTCTTGGTGTTCAGGTTGGATCCCTGACCTTGGTTGGGCTGCCCAGGCTGAGGGCATTCTCGTGCAAAGTGGTTAGAACTCCCGCATTTGAAGCAACGATTCGCGGGGCTGGGTCGAAGAGACTGTTCAAGAATGGGCCTCGGACCGTTCTTTGGAGGCATCGGGGGTCGTACCATGCCTGGCGGCTGTGGGGGTCTGGCAATCCATCTCCCTGGCTGAGGGGCCCTTGGTGGAGCTGTGGGTGCGGCATTTTGCACGATGCGGTACCTTGGTGGTTGAGCACTTGATGGTCCAGCGGGTGCCTTTCTCTTCTTCTCTGCCCGATGTGCCATGATACAGTCTTCTTGGGTAATGGCCATATTGACCAATTCGTTATAGGTGTCAGCCCTGGCTAGGTTCAGACGTTCCTTAAGCTTGGTGTTCAGACCTCAGCGGAAACGATCACGCTTCTTGGCATCCGTATCAGCGTGATAGCCCGCATACTAGCATAGGGTGTTGAACGCCTGGGCGTACTGCAGCACGGTGCGGGTGCCCTGGGTAAGCGCCAGGAACTCGTTCAGCTTCCTCTCCATGAGACCCTCGGGGATATGATGTGCCCGGAATGCGGTCTTGAATTCATCCCAGATGACAATGTGATCAGCGGGGAGCATAGCAAAATAGTGGTCCCACCACAGACGAGCGGTACCGCGAAGCTGTTGCGCGGCAAAACGAGCTTTGTTGGCTTCTGAGCATGGGGCCAGTGAACTTGGATTCGATGGTGCGAATCCATGCATCTGCGTCCAGGGGTTCCTCGGTCTTATGGAACAAGGGAGGCTGGGTCCCTAGGAAATCCGTGTATTCTGCAGCTTGGGGTTGGTGAGCATTGTGCCCACCCCTCTGCTGGTGCTGTCCTTGCACGATCTGACGCAGCAGCTCGGTTTGAGCGGCCATCACTTCCACCAAATTGGGCGGGGGTGGTGGCGATTGTCGCGAGCGGCTGCCACCGGCACCAAAACCATCAGGGTTGCCACGTGTTGATCCAACCATCTGAAATGTGAAAGGTTACCATTAGTAACGCGATCCATATTACTTCCTTGATTCATAAATGATTGGTGTAGTCATAGACTTCCGAAATCACAGCTAGAAGTATGGACAGAATCTCTGTTTGCTACGAGAAAAATCATAGCTTGCTGTGGGTCCATCCAAAACATCTCAAACTTTGGCAGTAGTCAGAGAATTTAGGAATGCACCACTTTGGTATTTAACTTCGGCGCTAGAACTATAGCTAAGGTGGTCGAAAGGCTCGTCCTTTGCCTTACTATCTTAGCTGTTTTTCAGCAGATTGATCGGTACTGTTTCGCCTATAACTTAAACTAGCGAGGTCCAATGATGCTGAATTTTTGTGAGAACCTAGATCACGGAATTTAACACAAGTTTGGTATTCAACACTCAGCCAAGAAATGTAAGGAGACATGGATAAAAATTCCGACAAGTCTCAGCGATTATGGATGTCATTGTTTACCAACTTTCAACGAATCACCCAAGTTTATCGCCGTTCCTTACATACTGAGGGTATCCACATGGTTCAGGTGTACCCATTACAAAAGAGTTACTCAACTCTTAGTTAGCCTATTACAACACTTGCCAAAAGTTAGGCTACCCTATCGAGGAGTATGTGCAAAAGTCCTCCTAGGTCGTCATCTAGAAGTCATCCAAGTCGTTGACGGACGACTCGCTGTGAGCAGGAGAGTGAGCTCCCATCTGAGGTGCCTGTGGTACCTCACCCTCGAAATCCATACCGGAGATACCATCAATCTCCTGTGGCTCCTCCTCATCTTCCTCCATGTCCTCCTCATGGGGATGGTCATTCTGATCATGGTGCCACTGAATGTGCTCATTAGCATCCTCCAACTCAAGGCTCAGATCATGGAGCTGCTCCTCCAACTGTGCTATCGTGGCATCTCTCTCACCCATGAGAGTGTCCTGCTCCTGAATTTGGCCTTCAAGTTGGCCAATCTGAGCATCTCTGTCCTCAAGATCCTGACTGAGCTCCTTAATCTGCTCATCCCTGGTATCTGCCATCATGTGGTAGGCCTGAGCAAGATCAGTGAGCTGCTCAAGCGCCTGACTCTGGAGAGTCTGAAGTCGGTAGAGTGCACTCATGCACCGCACGGAGGTATGAATAGTTTCTTGGGCGTGAAAGTCTACCAAGTACTGTGCGTGCTGCACCCTGTTGAGCCAAAAGGGGTCGTTGTCCTGGGCAGCAGGAAACAAACCAATGGGAGTGAGTGTGAAAACCTCGGGACGCTGCGCACAAAAAGTGGTGAGCGCCCTCATGGCTGCAAGCTCCCAAGTATCGGCCAAACGGCGACCAACAGCCTCAAGCTCCAAGGCGGGCCACTCCGGGTGTAGCGGGTGTGGAGAGACAGTTACGTTGACACGGCACTGGGTAACTCCATTCTCTGCAAACTCCAGTCCGGCGTAACGTGGGGGAATTAGATAGCCCGCGGTATGCAGAACATCCCACAAAATAGAGGGGAAGCCCTCCCAGTGGAGACACTGCGAGTGTACGCGTCCATCCTCATCCACCATCATAGCAACAGGCTCGGCCATCTGAACAAAAGATCAAATGGAGTGAGATAGCGAAGAACTGTGAACAGCACAAGGACAGATTCTGTATAGTGTGCAAAAATAACCATAACTTCCACAGTTCTAATCCAAAAATTCTCAAATTTCACCAGTTCACTCCTAAGGTATTTGTGAACAACTTTGCTAGTCAACTCCAGAACTAGATAGGTCTCTAAGATGGTCTTTCTTTTCAGGTTTTACCTCTCTGTCTACCCAGAATTTTCAGTGAACAGAGGGCTAGAGTTTCGTGCACCAGGGAAAATCTACCCAGCCAAAATTTACCAGATTTTAACAGAAGCTTCCTGGGTAAATTTGGAACAGGTTTTGTGTTGTGCTCTTTTGCAGAAAACCGCAGGAAGGGGGCCTAAAATTTTAAGAGGCAGAAGTGCTTATTCTGGACAGAATTCTGACGTTCCAAGATTTCTGTTATTTCTTATTATCCAGAAGTTCAGAATTTTTGATTTTTGAACAGAAGATAGAACACAAAATTTGGAACAATTCTTTCAACATGAACTTTACCAGAACAGGTCATTTTCTTTGGTCAATAAATCGCTCTTTTCGGCCATGGCAGATTTCTGACAGATTCGCTAGATAGTCCTTATGCAAACCACGCTTAGATACGCAAGAACCTTACCACTCTCATACAACGTATTTTCACTTTCCGATATATATGGTTATAATGCATGCACGTCCTATTCGTCTTCACAAAATAAAATAACTGCCAAATACTTTTGGTCTTACGAAGATAGTCTCGGTGGCATACACAATACGGCTCTCGCTATAATAGCTAGTCGAGTTTTTCTAATCGTTCCTTAACTTATCGTAATCGCGGTTAGTGTACCTGCAGAAGATTGACAAAGCATATATATTTCATGAACCTTTCATGCCAGCACTCATGAAAGCGTCCGTATTCATTACCGTTTACTTATAGAAACGATATCTGTACAATTTCCGCCGTACAGACGACGTTAACATACGCTATCGAGATAGCGTATTCACGGGGGTACCGTCATGAGACGGGGGTATGAACAGCGATCGCCATACCCTGCGCCAAACCTTCTACTCCCAATATGTTCAACTAACAGTTGGCATATTGGCAGCACCTCAAGTAAGCCACTGCTTGAGGGCAGCGTTCGGTTCGCATCACCGACAGGAAGGCCAAGCTCTCTCAGTTGGCTGAGGATCCTTACCTTCTTACCTTAGCGATGAGTGCGTCGTTACAGAAATTAAGGTCGGTTGTGCATGAAAGTAAGTTTTGACAGAAAGTAATGTGCTGGAAGTCAGTTGATAATATATATAGAAGTTAGATAGCCACCTAGTAAACTTTCCCATAATCCCTTAGGGCTTTACGAACTAGGCACCATCCTTAACGTACCAACGTATTTCGCAACACATCCTTCTAGTCAAGTTTTAGTAAATCGAGTTTTTAAGGCTTGTCGCATTCTCTGGTGTATGTATTTTGGCTCTGGCGCCAGCTGTTGCCAGCTGTGGCACCAGCTACGGCTCTGATACCAGCTGTGGCAGAACCACCTGAATTAATCCGGCTCAAGTGTATTAACCATCACCATCAAGGCAATCTCGGTTAACCTTACACTTCAAATGGAGTAATCCACTGGTCTGTCGGGTAAAACCTCCCGATACAACCACGGTAGAGCGGATCGAATGCCATACATACAAACGCTCATGCGACGATGAGCCCAGAGAATACAACATTCCAGCAAATATTACATCATTAGCATAAGTAAATATTACAGACCAAGTTTTGAGTTTAGAAACCAAGTACTTCAGAGATCATAACTAATAAGTTCTTTTGAGTTGCAGCGGAAAATAAAACAGCGAAAGCTACTTCGACGATAAGGATGTCTCGATGAAGCCCGTACGAGACATCACTCGGTGTTATCTCTGTTGGACGGGGGCGTGTCCCATCCCACCGACCAACTAGGGGGAAGAGTGCAGGGCCAAGTCAAGCTAGCAATCATATCTTCGAAGGTCTCACCTGAAAACGAGCCACAAGCAAGGCTGAGTATACTAATACTCAGCAAGACTTACCCGAGTAGTGGAATCTACTCCACCGACTCTAGATATGCAAGGCGTTTGGCTCAGGGGTTTGTTTTGCCGAAAGCTTCTACAAGTGGGTCCTTACTTTCAACTTTTAGCTCAAAATTCAAGTTCCGTTAACCATTCTAGATAAGCAGCTATCCAAAAGCATACATGGTGAAGCATTAAATTTTCATCCAACCAGTTCATTCATCCTCATTGTTCCTCTTCTTACTCTGTGGGTAAAAATGGTTAAGCAGTCTCAATAGCCGTGAGAAACGGACGATTCGAATCGAATTTCTTAACCTTGCAAGGGAAACCCAAACATACGTCACGTGGTTACTCCCTAGAGTCACACGTGCAACTTTTCCCCTTTCTTTCCGGGTCGTGGATCGGGGCTACCCTCCGAGAGTACAAGAGCCCCACGCCACGGTTTGGCGCCGGGTCGTGACCACTCTCTGCACTCGCCATATGCACATGGGACCGAAGTTCAAAGGGTAGGATGTTGTCCCCTTGGCGGGCCAATCAGGTACTTAAGCTTACCGATTCCCATAATCTCGGCATGTGTTTAGTACGTTCAAAGACTTAACCATCACTACCACACTCTGCGGCCTTAGCATTTTTCACTAGACAGACGGGCCTCAATCGTAACCATCGTTCCATAGCCCGTCCGTGTCCTTATGATTGCAGCGTGTAGTAAACATTCAACTCCTATTTTCTCGCGAGTGACAGGAAATCACTCGACTTTTACCGGAGTCCTATTAGCACAGCATTCTATCGATCCTTACATCTAGTTTTCAAGCATGGGTTCCTAACATCATGCAACTAAGTTTTCATTCAACTCCTACCAACTTAATGCACAAGCAGAGGGTAATAAGTTGCATAATTTAGGAAGGAAACGGGTTATGCTCCGGGGCTTGCCTTCGCAGTTAGCTTGGGGCTCTTCCGAACTTGGGCTCGGGTCTTCAAGAGCTTCAGTTAGATTCACTTAAGCTTCACGCTGCTCACTCTCGGACGCGGGCACCAGCTCGTAAGTTCCGTCGGCGAGAGTCGTCGATTCTACATGAATGCACAAGTTTAAGTCGTGGTAATGGTAATCGACATGATTTAATTGTAATTACTACAGTGGATAGTTTCTGGTCATGAAACTTTGGATTTAGGCACATCATGGAAAGATGTGCTTACAGTAAAACTTTTAGACAATTTCATGTAACAGATTAATTATGAAAAATATATTACATAGTTGCTGTTAGGCTTTTGTTCTTTTTGTACAGGAGAAATGGTGCAACAACTGAGTCTAAGAATTTTACAGAGCTTTCCTTTAAGCGTGCAGGAGCTACTGTAATTTTTGTAGGATTTATTATGCAGTATTCAGAGCATAGAAAATATGACATTACACACCTAGGTTATTCAAGTATTTATTTTTACAGGACACTACATAGGGTTTTTGTCCATGCAACTTTTTACACAGCAACCCCTACCACAGTGTACCTCTTAGTAAAAATGTGAGGATTTTCCAAGCTAAGATACTATTTCCTTGATTTAATGTATGTTATTAGCACATAATTCAAATAATTAGGTTCCTGTGAGATATAAATTCTCCCAATTTTTCTCTGGCATCTATGTACCATTACATCAGTACAGAAAACGTTTCATTAGGTGATTCATAACCTAACTGTAGGGATAAAAATATGTACCCACTTAAGGTATGAAGCTAAGTTTAACAAACAGTGCAGCTAGAAATGGAATTTGGGCCTGGCCTTTTTACACAGCCCTAAACATTAAGCAACTAACTCACTGTCCAATTTTTATGGTCAGCATTGATCTACAACAGTGGGTACAAAATAAGTCCATTAAAGCTTCCATTTAATGTAGAGCAAAATATGTTGAGATTCTGAGAAACTTTTTGTAACAAAAGTGGTAAAGTTTGTTCTATGGATTCCAGAACAGTTAAGTTTGCATTTTTCGGAATTTTCTACGAATTTATACGGATTTTACAATTTAACTGAATTTGAATCTAGATTTGAAACTATCTTTCACAACTAGGTCATTGAATCTTACGCGCAGACCCTTCTAAAGATTTAAATTCTTGCAATTGGGTCCTCGGGCGGCTCGGGTACGGCGGCTGGCCGAAATTCCGGCGAGGTGCTCGCCGGCGGCGAGGGGTGAGGGTCGGGGAAGGTTCAGGGGTGCGAGGTCTACCTCGTGGGGGTGTTGTTCAGGTGGGGGGCGGCCGGGAATGGCTCGCCGGCGTTGGAGCAGAGGCGGCGGCGGCGCGGCACGCGTCGACGGCGGTGCTCCGGCGGGCTTGGGGCGGCCTGGTCCGGTCAGCGAGCTTCAGTGGCGCGTGGGGAAGCTGCTCAGGGGCTTGGCTTGGACGGAGGAGGTCGGGGTCGAGCTGCCCACGGCGAGCAGGGGCGGCGGCGGCGGCGGCAGCGTGGGCGGCGGCGCTCCGGTGGTCCTGGGCGGCGTTGGGTGGGTCGGCGAGCTTCAGTGGGGTGATGTAGTGGTGGCTGGAGGCTCAATTTGGGCAGGGGGCGGCGGTGGAGGGTTGTCCACGAGCGGGCGGCGCTCGGCGGCGGCAATGGCGACGGCGAGGCGTTCTGGGTGCGTGGCTCGCGCGGGCGGCCGGGGCGCGGCTTTATAGGGGCAGGAGGGGGTGTGGAGGGCCTGGGCGATGCGCGGGGCGGAGGCACGGCACGGCGCGGCACTGGCCACGGCGGGCGGCAGAAGAACGCCGGCGCGGCGTGCGGCGAGCGGGCGCGGGCGACTGGGCGGCCGGGATTTGGCGTGGCAGAGAGGAGATAGTGTGGCGCGCGGAGTGGGGAGCAGCTGCTGCAGCGGCTCGGGCGGAGGGCAGACGCAGCAACGGGCGGGGCGCGGGAGCCGGGGTGGCACGGCGCGGTGCGGCGGTTGGGCGCGACGGGCGGCGGGGCGGGACGTGGCAGCGGCGTGTGCACGCGCGGGCGGGTAGTGGGTAGCGCGGCGCGGGGAGGGGGCAAAGCCGCGTGTGGGGGAGAGGCAAGGCGGCCACTGGCCTGGTGCCTCGCGCCGGTCAGGCGTCGCCGGCCACCTGGCGTGCGGCGGTCGGGCGGGGAGGGGAGAGAAAGGGAGGGCGAGGGCCTGAATGCGAGAATTTGAAAAATTTCAGGGGGCTGGGTGCAAATAGGGCGTTTTCTCCTCTTTCTAATTTGAATTTCAAAAACTTTTGAACATGAAAGTTGTTCAGAATAAAAAGTTCTACAAGTTTGGTTTGATGCAACATCTCATTTGGCTTATGGTTTGAAAGTTAATTTAAAAATTTCAAATGTGTCCAAAAGTGCCCAAATTCGATTTGAATTTCAACTTAACTCGTTCTAATTCTTTTCACCCTTTTATTAGTTGGTTAAGCATTGGGTTAGGCTAATGATACTGATTTTAGAAATGAAATTTTACCAGGGTTGTCACAAGCTACATCTCAGAGGCCACCAGAACCTACATAACTCATGCGCTCGCTTTGGTGAAGTCATACTGGCCCAAAGCGAAGCTGGAACCACTCGCTGAAGGCATGGCGGACAACTGCTCTATTGAGAAATTCATGAAGTTCCGTGAAGGAGTTGAGCCCCTTGCTGACAAGATAGTTGAGAGCCTGGAGCAAGATGGTTAGTAGCAAAAACAATGTGTACTTATGCCACTTGTTGATATGTATACAAATTTGCCTAATTGATCTTTCTTCAGCATATATCTTTTTGTGATGTTTGTTGGTACGATCGTAGGACATAGAGTAGTTGGAGACGTTTGGGTTAAGCTACTCCAAGAGCATCGGTTTGGATGTACTCAGTAACTTGACATTCCGTAAAAGTGCTCGTAGTGCCAAAGGACTTAACCTGGATTTACCCGATCGTGCGGTACGCTAGGTTAGCCTGTCAGTTTGAAAACCTGAACGGTTAAGTTGTTAACTTCCTGCTTGAAGTAGGGAAATAACATGGCCGTGTGATGGGCTTGGTGACCCCTTCGGCGGGTGCCTTAACGCTCTCTTTCGAGTAGTCATAGCAGCAGCTGAAATTGTGAGAGTACGTCGAGTGCTCTGCCTTATAGGTTGTACTAGACGTAAGTACTCGTGGCGGAGCCCCCGAGCATAAACGAGCTAAGTACAAGTACTCGTGGCGGAGCTCCCGAGTATAAGTAGTCGAGAAAGCATATAAACTCGTGGTGAAGCCCCCGAGTTTAATGTAGGCGAAAAAATGTAAGAACTCGTGGCGAAGCCTCTAAGTTAAACATGCATAAAGTAGTCGAATTATGGCCAAATCAACTCCTTATTTATAAAGGATGCTGACATGCAACTAGCGAATTGCTATTACAGCTTCTACTAGGCGTAGAATTTCCGGAGATTCTCTATGTTCAAGGAGTTGTCAACTTCCTGGCCATCAGGGTGTAACACCTCGGGTGTTTAAATTACGAAATAAGCCTCATTAGTGTAACAATATGCTTAACTAACTAAGAAAAATTTAAAGAAAATAAATTATGAGTTGGTTTTGCTTTGAATTGAAAATAGATGTGTATATGTGCATAAATACATGTACTTTAATCAAACAAATTAAATAAATCTCACTTCAACGCACTTGGCGGTGAAAATTTAATGGACACACCATCGATGACAGGATAAACAAAAGTCTAGTTGAAGCCTAGGAGAGAATACAAATTTTTGCCCAGGAAATGGTGTGCCCTCCGAAAATTGCTTTTTGAGTTTTTCAAATAACTTCAGAACTATAACTCAAATGAACTTTGGCCTGAAATGAAACTTGTAGAACTTTTCATTTTGAATCATGAGCTCCGTCAGCAAATTTATTTCAATATAGAATCGACTACTCTCGCCGACGGAACGTACGAGCTAGTGCCCGCGTCCGAGAGTGAGCAGCGTGAAGCTCAAGTGAATCTAACTGAAGCTTTCGAAGACCCGAACCCAAGTTCGGACCAGCCCCAAGCTAACTTTACCCAAGAAGGCAAGCCTCGGAGCATGAACCCTGTTTTTCTAAATTATGCAACATAATACTCTATTTTTACTTGTGCATTAAGTTTATAGGAGTTGAATGAAAACTTAGTTGCATGATCCTAGGTACCCATGCTCTGAACACTAGATATAAGGTTCGATAGAATGCTATGCTAATAGGACTCCGGTAAAAGTCGAGTGATTTCCGGTCACTCGCGAGAATATAGGAGTTGAATGTTTACTACATGCTGCAATCATAAGGTCGACGGACGGGGCTATGGTACGATGTATATGTTGATGATTGAGGCCCCGTCTGTTTAGTGAAAAATGCTAAGGCCGCAGTGTGTGGTAGTTGTGGTTAAGTCTTTGAACGTACTAACCACATGCCGAGAATATGGTAATCGGTAAGCTTAAGTACCTAATCGGACCGGCAAGTGAACAGCATCCCACCCTCTCAACTTCGGTTCCATGCGCGCACATGGTGGGTACAGAGCCGGGCTCTGTAGTCTCGGATGGTGGCCCTGATCCACAACCCGGGAAGAAAGGGGAAAAGTTGCACGTGTGACTCTAAGAGTAACCACGTGATGTGTGTTTAGGTTTCCCTTGCAAGGTTAAAAAATTCGATTCGAAACGTCCGTTTCTCGCGGTTATTGAGACTGCTTGGCCCTTTTACCAACAAGAGTAAGAAGAGAAACAATGATGATGATTAATCTTGTTGGATGCAAATTAATTGTTCCACCATGTATGATATTGGATAGTTGCTTACCTAGAATGGTTAAAGAAAACTAGAACTTGGAGCTAAAATTTGAAAGTAAGGACCTACTTATATATATGCTTTTCGGCAAAACAAACCCCTCAAGCCAAAAGCCTTGCATGTCTAGGAGTCGGCTAAGTATATTCCACTAGTCGGGTAAGCCTTGCTGAGTATTAGTATACTCAGCCTTGCTTGTGGCTTGTTTTCAGGTGATACTTTTGAGGACATGATCGCTAGTTTGACTTGGCCGTGTACCCTTCCTCCTGGTTGGTCGGTGGAATGGGATGCGCCCCCGGCCAACGATGATAATGCCGAGTGATGTCTCGTACGGGCTTCATCGCGACATCATGTTTTGTCGAGTAGTTTATCATTATTTTTCCGCTTCATTGAACTCTGAAGAGCTCAATTATTTTGAACTCTGAATTACCTTGTTTTACGAATTTGAACTCAGTTGTAATAATAATTTATGATGAACCCTATGGTGTAAAATTTGTGGAATGTTGTATCCTCTGGGCTCACCATCGTGTGAGTACATGTATGTGTGGTTTCGATCCGCAAAAACCGTGGTTGTATCGGGAGGTTACCCGACAGACCAATGGATTATTCCGTTCGAAGTGCGAGTTAGCCCTGATTGCCCTCGTGGTGATGGTTAACGCGCTTGAACCGGATTAATTCAGGTGGTTCTTTTACAGCTGGTATCAGAGCCGAAATACATACGCCAGAGAATGCAACAAGCCTTAAAAACTTGTTTTCATAAAAATTGACCACAAAAATTGTGTTTGCAAAATGCGTTGGTTCGTTAAGGATGGTACCTAGTTCGTAAAGCCCTAAGGGATTATGGGAAAGTTACTAGGTGGCTATCTAACTTATGAATATTATCAACTAACTTCCAGCATATTACTTTCTGTCAAAACTTACTTTGATGCACAACCGACCCTTAAATTTTGTAACGACGCACTCATCGCTAAGGTAAGAGGTAAGAATCCTCAGCCAACTGAGAGAGCTTGGCCTTCCTGTCGGTGATGCGAGCCGAACGCTGCCCTCAAGCAGTGGCTTACTTGAGGTGCTGCCAATATACCAACTATTAGTTGATTATATTGGGAGTAGAAGGCTTGGCGCAGGGTATGATGATCGTTGTTCATGCCCCCGTGTCAAGACGGTACCCCCCGTGAATACGCTATCTTGATAGCGTATGTTAACGTCGTCTGTATGACAGAAATTGTACGGATGTCGTTTCTATAGTGAACGGTAATGAATATGGATGCTTTCATGAGTGCTGGCATGAAAGGTTCAATGGATATATATGTGCTATATCAATTTTCTGCAGGTACACTAACCGCGATTACGATAAGTTAAAGAACGATTAGAGATTTTTCGACTAGCTATTATAGTGAGAGACGTATTGTGTATGCCACCGAAACTAACTTCGTAAGACCAAAGCTATTTGGCAATTATTTTATTTTGTGAGGACGAATAGGACGTGCATGCATCATGACTATATAAATCTGAAATTGAAAATGCGATGCGTGAGAGTGGTAAGGTTCATGCGCCCACACAATTGTCTTTGCATAAGGATTATCTAGCAAATCTGTTACATTTCTGTCATATCTGAAAAGATGGATTTATTGAGCTTAGAAAATGATCCTTTGTGGAGAAACTCATGTTGAACGTTTTGTTCCAAAATTTTTATTCTACCTCCTGTCCAAATGTGAAAAATTCTGAACCTATGGATAATGAGAAACACCCGAAACTTGGAGATATCAGTTTTCTGCCCAAAATGAGCGCTCCTACCACATAAATTTTGATGCCCTCTTACTACAGTTTTCTGCAGAAGTGTTCAACACAAAACTTGTTGTAAATTTACTCAGGCAGCTACTGTTAAAATTTGGTAATTTTTGGCTGGATAGATTTTCCCTGGTGCATGAAATCTTGGCCCACGGTTCACTGAAATTTCTGGGTAGACAGTAAAGTAAAACCTTATGAGAAAGACCATCTTAGACCCTAATCTTGCTCTGGAGTTTACTAGCAAAGTTGTTCACAAATACCTTAGGAATGTTGTGGTAAATGTTGAAAATTTTTGAACAAGAACTGTTGAAGTTATGGCTATTTTAGCGCACTATCCAGAACCTGTTCGCAATGCAGTTCACTATCTCACCCATTCGATTTTTTGTTCAAATGGCCGAGCCTGTTGCCATGATGGTAGATGAGGATGGACGCATTCACTCGCAGTGTCTCCACTGGGAGGGCTTTCCCTCAATCTTGTGGGATGTCCTGAGCACCGCGGGTTATCCAATTCCCCCACGTTACACCGGACTGGAGTTTGCAGAGAATGGAGTTACCCAGTGCCGTGTTAACGTGACCATCTTTCCGCACCCGCTACACCCGGAGTGGCCTGTCTTGGAGATTGAGGCTGTTGGTCACCATTTGGCAGATACTTGGGAGCTTGCTGCCATGAGGGCGCTCACAACTTTCTATGCGCAGTGTCCCGAGGCCGTCACGCTCACTCCTATTGGTTTGTTTCCTGCTGCCCAGGACAACGACCCATTTTGGCTCAACAGGGTGCAACACTCACAGTACTTGGTAGACTTTCACGCCTAGGAGACCATCAAGACCTCCGTGCGGTGCATGAATTCACTGTACTGACTTCAGGCTCTCCAGAGTCAGGCGCTTGTGCAGCTAGCTGATCTTGCACAAGCCTACCACATGATGGCAGAAACCAGAGATGAGCAGGTTCAGGAGCTCAGTGAGGAATTTCAGTACAGAGACACTCTCATGGGTGAAAGGGATGACATGATAGCGCACATGGAGGAGCAGCTCCATGATCTGAACCTTGAGTTGGAGGAAGCTAATGAGCACATTCAGTGGCACCATGATCAGAATGCCCCTCCCGACGTGGTGGCTATGGAGGAAGATGATGGGGATCCACACGAGATTGATGGTGTTTCAGGCATGATCTTTGAGGGTGAGGCACTGCAGCCACCTCCGATGGGAGCTCACTCTCCTACTCACAGCGAGTCATTCGTCAACAACCTCGACGATTTCTAGTTGATGACCTAGGAGGACTTTTGCATATACTCCTCGATAGTGTAGCCTAACTTTTGGCAAGTGTTGTAATAGGCTAACTAAGAGTTGAGTACCTCTTTTGTGATGGGTACAACTCGACCATTGGATACTCTAATCATGTAGGCCATGGCAAAAACATGGTGGTTTGATTGTGATGTTGGAAAGCAGTTGAATCTGCAATTGCAGAAACTTGTCGGAATTTTTTCCATGTCTCCTTATATTTCTGGACTGAGTGTTGAATACCAAAATTGTCACAAATTTTGTGATCTAGGTTCTCACAAAATTTCAGTACTGTTGGATCTTGCAAGTTGAGTTATAGGCAAGACACTATAACTCGTTCTGCTGAAAAATAGCCAAACCAGCGAAGCAAAGAGTGAATCTTTCGACCATCTTGGCCATCGATTTAGCGTCTAAGCTGAATACCAAAGTTCTACATCTCTAAATGCCCTACCCACTTCTAAAATATGAGCAAGTTTGGATGAACCCACCAGGAGTTATAAGTTTCATATGGCAGATAGTATTCTGTCCATGATTCTATCCATGATCTTTCGGAAGTCTACTTTTCCGCGCTAATCCTTTTGAATCATGGAAGCAATATGGATCTCGTTGCTAATGATAAACATTCACATTTCAGATGGTTAGAGCAACCCGTGGTAACCCGGAAGGTTTCGGTGCTAGTGCTAGTGAATCACAACAGCAGCCATCGCCACCACCCAGTTTGGTGGAAGTAATGGCCGCTCAAACCGAGTTGCTTCTTCAGCTCGTGCAAGGACAGCACCAACAGCGGGGTGGGCACAATGTCCACCAACCCCAAGCTGCCGGTTACACGGATTTCCTTGGGACCCAGCCTCCCTTGCTTCACAAGACGGAGGAACCCTTGGATGCGGACGCTTGGATTCGCACAATCGAGTCCAAGTTTTCTCTACTCGTGGCCCCATGTTCGGATGCAAACAAGGCTCGCTATGCCGCACAGCAGCTTCGCGGTACAACTTGTCTTTGGTGGGACCACTACTTTGCTATGCTCCCTGCTGATCACGTTGTCACCTGGGACGAATTCAAAACTGCGTTCCGGGCACACCATATCCCAGAAGGTCTTATAGAAAGAAAGCTAAATGAGTTTCTGGCACTCACTCAGGGTACCCGCACTGTACTTCAGTATGCTCAGGCCTTCAACAATCTGTGTCAGTACGCGGGCTATCACGCAGACACGGATGATAAGAAGCGTGACCGTTTCCGCAAAGGTCTGAGTACCAAACTCAAGGAACGGCTGAATCTTGTCAAGGCCGATACATATAATGAGCTGGTCAATATGGCCATCACTCAAGAGGATTGTATTTGTGACGACCCTGGTAATTGCAATTCCAAAAATCAATGACATTAGCCTAATTCTATGTTTTAAACCAACTAATGAGAGGGGGGAAAGAATTAAACCGGGTTCAGTTGGAATTCAAATTTAATTTGGGCACATTTGGACACATTTGAAACTTTTAAATTAACTTTAAAACCATAAGCCAAATGAGATTTTGCCTGAAACCAAAGTTGTAGAACTTTTTATTTTGAACAACTTTCGTGTTCAAAAGTTTTTGAAATTCAAATCAGAAAGAGGAGAAAACGCCCTGTTTGCACCCAGCCCCCTGAACTTTTTCGAATTTTTGCACTTCGGTCCCTCGTTTCTCCCCCTCCTCTGCCGCGCCGCGCGCGCTCGCCCGCCCGCCGCGCGCCAGGTGGCCGGCGTCGCCTGACCGGCTCGAAGCGCCAGGCCAGTGGCCGCCGCACCACCCCGCCACGGCCGGCTTTGCCCCGCCCCAACGCCGCGCGGCCAGTCCCTGCCCGCGCGTGCTGCCGCGCCCAGGCCGCCGCCCGCTCGCCCAGTGGCCGCGCTCCGCCGTGCCGCCCCGGCCCCCGCGCCCCGCCAGCTGCCGCGCCTGCCCTCCACCCGAGCCGCTGCAGCAGCTGCTCCCCAATCCGCACGCCGCGCTATCTCCTCGCGCCCACGCCACAATCGCGGCCGCCCAGTCGCCCGCGCCCGCTCGCCGCACGCCGCGCCGGCGTTCTGCCGCCGCCCGCCGCAGCCAGTGCACGCCGCTGCCGTGCCCCGCCCCGCGCGTCGCCCAGGCACCTCCACACCCCCTCCTTTCCCTATAAAAGCGCCACCCCGGCCACGCGCGCGAGCCCCCGGCCACCAGAACGCCTCGCCGTCGCCATCGCCGCCGCCGAGCACCACCCGCCCGTGGACAGCTCTCCACAGCCGCCCACTGCCCAAACTGAGCCCCCAGCCACCACTACATCACCTCACCGCAGCTCGCCAACCCACCCAACGCCACCCAGAGCCACCGGAGCGCCGCCGCCCGCGCTGCCGTCGCCGCCGCCGCCCCTGCTCGCCGTGGACAGCACGACCCCGACCCCCTCCGTCCAAGCCGAGCCCCTGAGTAGCTTCCCCACGCGCCACTGAAGCTCACCGACCGGACCACGCCGCCCCAAGCCCGCCGGAGCACCGCCGTCGACGCGAGCCGCGCCGCCGCCGCCTCTGCCCCAACGCCGGCGAGCCCTTCCCGGCCGTCCCCCACCTGAACAACACCCCCACAAGGTAGCCCTCGCACCCCTGAACCTTCCCCGACCCCCGCCCCTCGCCGCCGGCGAGCCCCCTCGCCGGAATTTCGGCCGGCCGCCGTACCCGAGCCGCCGAGGACCCAATTGCAAGGATTTAAATCTTTAGAAGGGTCTGAGCGTAAGATTCAAGGACCTAGTTGTAAAAGAAAGTTTCAAACCTAGATTCAAATTCAGTGAACTTGTAAAATTCGTATAAAATCGTAGAAAATTCAGAAAAATGCAAACTCAACTGTTCTGGAATCCTCAGAACAAACTCTACCACTTTTGTTACAAAAGTTTTCTCAGTATCTCAAAACATTTTGCTCTACATTAAATAGAAGCTTTAATGGACTTATTTTGTACCCACTGTTCTAGAACAATGCTGACCCTAGATTTTGGGCAGTGAATTAGTTGCTTGATGTTTAGGACTGTATAAAAAGATCAGGCCCAAATTCCATCTCTAGCTCTACTGTTTGTTAAACTTAGTTTTAATTCATGTGTAAGTAGAATGTTTTATCCCTGCAGATAGGTGGTGAGTCACCCATTGAAACTTTTACTATGCTAATGTATTGGTACCTAGAAGCCAGAGAAAAATTAGGAGAATTTTTATCTCACAGTAACCCACTTATTTGATTTATGTGCTAATAACATACATTAAATCAAGAAAATAGTATCTTAGCTTGGAAAATTCTCAAATTTTTACTGGGAGATAAACTATGGTAGAGGTTGCTGTGTAAAAAGTTCCATGGACAAAAACCCTGTGTAGGGTCCTGTAAAAATGAATCTTTGAATAGCCTAGGTGTAGAATGTCATATTTTCTATGCTCTGGATACTGCATGATAAATCCTACAAAAATTACAGTAGCTTCTGCATGCTCAATTGAGAGCTCTGTAAAAATCTTAGACACAATTGTTGCACCAATTGTTCTGTACAAAAAGAACAATTATCTAACAGCAACAATGAAATATATTTTTCAGAATTAACCTGTTACATAAAATTGGCTGAAAATTTTACAGTAAGCACATCTTTCCTTGATGTGCCTAAATCCAAAATTTCATGACCAGAGACTATCCCTTGTAATTACTCTCAAATCGTAATCAAGTGCCATTTCCACGACTTAAACTTGTGCACTCATGTAGAATCGACGACTCTCGCCGACGGAACTTACGAGCTGGTGCCCGCGTCCGAGAGTGAGCAGCGTGAAGCTCAAGCAAATCTAACTGAAGTTTTTGAAGACCCGAGCCCAAGTTCGGAAGATCCCCAAGCGAACTGCGAAGGCAAGCCCCGGAGCATAACCCATTCTTTCCGAAATTATGCAACTCATTACTCTTTGCTTGTGCATTAAGTTTATAGGAGTTGGATGAAAACTTAGTTGCATGATGTCAGGAACCCTTGCTTGAAAACTAGATGTAAGGTTCGATAGAATGCTGTGCTAATAGGACTCCGGTAAAAGTCGAGTGATTTCCTGTCACTCGCGAGAAACTAGGAGTTGAATGGCTACTACACGCTGCAATCATAAGGACACGGACGGGTTATGTAACGATGGTTACGATTGAGGCCCGTCTGTCTAGTGAAAAATGCTAAGGCCGCAGGGTGTGGTAGTGATGGTTAAGTCTTTGAACGTACTAAACACATGCCGAGATTATGGGAATCGGTAAGCTTAAGTACCTGATTGGCCCGGCAAGGGGACGGCATCCTACCCTTTGAACTTCGGTCCCATGTGCATATGGCGAGTGCAGAGAGTGGTCACGACCCGGCGCCGAACCGTGGCGTGGAGCTCTTGTACTCTCGGAGGGTAGCCCCGATCCACGACCCGGAAAGAAAGGGGAAAAGTTGCACGTGTGACTCTAGGGAGTAACCACGTGACGTGTGTTTGGGTTTCCCTTGCAAGGTTAAGAAATTCGATTCGAATCGTCCGTTTCTCACGGCTATTGAGACTGCTTAACCATTTTTACCCACAGAGTAAGAAGAGGAACAATGATGATGAATGAACTGGTTGGATGGAAAACGTAATGCTTCACCATGTATGCATTAGATAGCTGCTTACCTAGACTGGCTAACGAAACTAGAATCTTGAGCTAAAAGTTTAAAGTAAGGACCCACTTGTAGATGCTTTTCGGCAAAACAAAACCCTGAGCGAAAAAGCCTTGCATGTCTAGAGTCGGTGGAGTAGTCCCCACTACACGGGTAAGTCTTGCTGAGTATTAGTATACTCAGTCTTGCTTGTGACTCGTTTTCAGGTGAGCCCTTCGAAGACATGATTGCTAGCTTGACTTGGCCCTGCACTCTTCCCCCTGGTTGGTCGGTGGAATGGGATGCGCCCCCGTCCAACGGAGATAAGGCCGAGTGATGTCTCGTACGGGCTTCATCGAGACATCCTGTATCGTCGAGTAGTTCCCGTTGTTTATTTCCGCTGCAACTTAACTCTGAAGAACTTATTTATGTTAATTGAAGTACCTGTTTTCTAAACTCAAAAGCTTGGCCTGTAATATTTACTTATGCTAATGATGTAATATTTGCTGGAATGTGGTATTCTCTGGGCTCATCGTCGCATGAGCATTTGTATGTACGGCGCTCGATCCGTTCACCGTGGTTGTATCGGGAGGTTATACCCGACAGACCAGTGGATTACTCCGTTTGAAGTGTAAGGTTAACCGAGGATGCCTTAATGGTGATGGTTAATACACTTGAGCCGGATTAATTCAGGTGGTTCTGCCACAGCTGGTATCAGAGCCGTAGCTGGTGCCACAGCTGGCAACAGCGGACACCAGAGCCGAAATACATACGCCAGAGAATGCGACAAGCCTTAAAAACTTGTTTTCATAAAACTTGACTAGAAGGATGTGTTGCGAAATGCGTTGAGGATGGTGCCTAGTTCGTAAAGCCCTAAGGGATTATGGGAAAAGTTTACTAGGTGGCTGTCTGACTTCTATATGTATTATCAACTGACTTCCAGCACATTACCTTCTGTCAAAACTTACTTTCGTGCACAACCAACCTTAAATTCTGTAACGACGCACTCGTCGCTAAGGTAAGAAGGTAAGGATCCTCAGCCAACTGAGGGAGCTTGGCCTTCCTGTCGGTGATGCGAACCGAACGCTGCCCTCAAGCAGTGGCTTACTTGAGGTGCTGCCAATATGCCAACTGTTAGTTGAACATATTGGGAGAGCCGTATTGTGTAAGCCACCGAAACTATCTTCGTAAGACCAAAGCTATTTGGCGATTATTTTATTTTGTGAGGACGAATAGGACGTGCATACATCATGAACATATGTATCTGAAATCAAAAATGCGATGTATGAGAGTGGTAAGGTTCTTGCGTATCTAAACCATGGTTTGCATAAGGACTATCTAGCGAAACTGTCCGAAATCTGCCGTCACCAAAAAGAGCGATTTATTGGCCAAAGAAAATGACCATTTCTGATAAAGTTCATGTTGAAGAAATTGTTCCAAATTTTGTGTTCTATCTTCTGTTCAAAAACGAAAAATTCTGAACGTATGGAGAGTGAGAAATAACAGAAACCTTGAAATGTCAGAATTCTGTCCGGAATAAGTACTTCTGCCCCTTAAATTATTAGGCCCCCTTCCTGCGGTTTTCTGCAAAAGAGCACAACACGAAACTTGTTCCAAATTTACCCAGGAAGCTGCTGTTAAAATTTGGTAAATTTTGGCTGGGTAGATTTTCCCTGGTGTACGAAACTCTAGCCCTCTGTTCACTGAAAATTCTGGGTAGACAGTAAGGTAAAACCTGAAACGAAAGACCATCTTAGAGACCCAATTAGCTCTGGAGTTGACTAGAAAAGTTGTTCACAAATACCTTAGGAGTGATCTGGTGAAATTTGAGAATTTTTGGATGAGAACTGTGGGAGTTATGATTATTTTTGCATACTATACAGAATCTGTCCTTGTGCTGCTCACAGTTTTTCGCTATCTCACTCCATTTGATCCTTTGTTCAGATGGCCGAGCCTGTTGATATGATGGTGGATGAGGATGGGCGCGTACACTCGCAGTGTCTCCACTGGGAGGGCTTTCCCTCTATTTTGTGGGATGTTCTGCGTACCGCGGGCTATCTAATTCCCCCACGTTACGCCGGACTGGAGTTTGCAGAAAATGGAGTTACCCAGTGCCGTGTCAACGTGACTATCTTTCCGCACCCGCTACACCAGGAGTGGCCCGCCTTGGAGCTTGAGGCTGTTGGTCGCCGTTTGGCCGATACTTGGGAGCTTGCAGCCATGAGGGCGCTCACCACATTTTGTGCGCAGCGTCCCGAGGTTGTGACACTCACTCCCATTGGATTGTTTCCTGCTGCCCAGGACAACGACCCCTTTTGGCTCAACAGGGTGCAGCACGCACAGTATTTGGTAGACTTCCATGCCCAGGAGACTATCCATACCTCCGTGCGGTGCATGAGTGCACTCTACCGGCTTCAGACTCTCCAGAGTCAGGCACTCGAGCAGCTCACTGATCTTGCTCAGGCCTACCATATGATGGCAGATACCAGGGATGAGCAGATAAAGGAGCTCAGTCAGGATCTTGAGGACAGAGATGCTCAGATTGGCCAACTTGAGGGCCAAATCCAGGAGCAGGACACTCTCATGGGTGAGAGGGATACCACGATAGCACAGTTGGAGGAGCAGCTCCATGATCTGAACCTTGAGTTGGAGGATGCTAATCAGCACATTCAGTGGCACCATGATCAGAATGACCATCCCCATGAGGAAGACATGGAGGAGGATGAGGAGGAGCCACAGGAGATTGATGGTATCTCAGGCATGGATTTCGAGGGTGAGGTACCACAGGCACCTCGGATGGGAGCTCACTCTCCTGCTCATAGCGAGTCGTCCGTCAACGACTTGGATGATTTCTAGAGGACGACCTAGGAGGACTTTTGCACATACTCCTCGATAGGGTAGCCTAACTTTTGGCAAGTGTTGTAATAGGCTAACTAGGAGTTGAGTAACTCTTTTGTGTTGGGTACACCTGAACCATGTGGATACCCACAACATGTAAGGAACGGCGATAAACTTGGGTGATTTCGTTGTAATTTGGTAAACGATGAAATCCACAATCGCTGAGACTTGTCGGAATTTTTACCCATGTCTCCTTACATTTCAGGGTGGAGTGTTGAACACCAAACTTGTGCTAAATTTTGTGATCTAGGTTCTCACAAAAATTCAGCATCATTGGACCTCGCTAGTTTAAGATATAGGTGAAACAGTACCGAGCAATCTGCTGAAAAACAGCTAAGACAGCAAGGCAAAGGACGAGCTTTTCGACCACCTTAGCCATAGTTCTAGCACCGAAGTTAAATACCAAAGTGGTGCAGTCCTAAATTCTCTGACTACTGCAAATGTTTGAGATGTTTTGGATGGACCCACAGCAGGCTATGATTTTTCTCGTAGCAAACAGAGATTCTGTCCATACTTCTAGCTCAGACTTCGGAAGTCTCTGACTACCCAACTGTTTATGAGTCAAGAAAGTAATATGGATCGCGTTGCTAATGGTAACCTTTCACGTTTCAGATGGTTGGATCAACACGTGGCAACCCCGAGGGTTTTGGTGCCGGTGGCAGCCGCTCGCGACAATCGCCACCACCCCCGCCCAGTTTGGTGGAAGTGATGGCCGCTCAAACCGAGCTGCTGCGTCAGATTGTGCAAGGGCAACACCAGCAGAGGGGTGGGCACAATGCTCACCAACCACAAGCTGCAGGATACACGGATTTCCTAGGGACCCAGCCTCCATTGTTCCATAAGACAGAGGAACCCCTGGACGCAGATGCATGGATTCGCACCATAGAATCCAAGTTCACACTACTTGTGGCCCCATGCTCAGAGGCCAACAAGGCTCGTTTTGCCGCGCAACAGCTTCGCGGTACCGCTCGCCTGTGGTGGGACCACTATTTTGCGATGCTCCCGGCTGATCATGTGGTCGACTGGGATGAGTTCAAGACCGCGTTCCGGGCACATCATATCCCCGAGGGTCTCATGGAGAGGAAGTTGAACGAGTTCCTGGCACTTACCCAGGGCACCCGCACCGTGCTGCAGTACGCCCAAGCGTTCAACAACTTATGTCAGTATGCGGGCTATCACGCTGATACGGATGCCAAGAAGCGTGATCGTTTCCGCCGAGGTCTGAGTACCAAGCTCAAGGAACGTCTGAACCTAGCCAGGGCTGACACCTACAACGAGTTGGTCAATATGGCCATTACCCAGGAAGACTGTATCATGGCGCACCGGGCAGAGAAGAAGAGAAAGGCACCTGCAGGACCATCAAGTGCCCAACCACCAAGGTATCGCATCGTGCAAAATACCGCACCTACAGCTCCACCAAGGGCCCCGCAGCCAGGAAGATGGATTGCCAGACCCCCACAGCAGCCAGGCATGGTACGACCCCCGATGCCTCCACAGAATGGTCCGAGGCCCATTCCTCAGCAGTCTCTTCGACCTAGCCCCGCGAATCGCTGTTTCAAATGCGGGAGTTCCAGCCATTTCGCACGAGAATGCCCTCAGCCTGGACAACCCAACCAAGGTCAAGGATCCAACCCGAACGCCAAGAACAGGGGCAAGAGACAGACCCTGCAAGTCAAGCAAGGATGGATTAACTTCACCACGCTTGCAGAGCTTCCTGAAGGAGCCCCAGTGATGTCGGGTACATTCTCTATCCATAACAAGCCTGCAGTTATATTATTTGATTCTGGTGCATCGCATAGTTTCATAAGTGCAAAATTCGGTGCAAAAGTAGGCTTGGATGTTTGTCACACAAAAGGGTCATATATGATATCAACACCGGGTGGTAAAATTGCTTCAAACCAAATGGTCAGACAAGTACCAGTCAAATTGGGTAGTAAAACCATTGACACGGACCTTGTCCTTTTACCCCTTGACGGCATGGACATTATTTTGGGAATGAACTGGATGGCTATGCATGGAGTCACACTGGACCTTTCTTCCCGAGCCGTTGAGATAAATTCACCTAGTCACGGAGCCACTACCCTTTACCTACCCTTCATAGATTGCACGAATTCCTGTGCTTACAAGATGGAAGGACTTAAGTTAGATGATATTCTTGTGGTAAACGAGTATGCCGATGTTTTCCCGGATGACTTACCCGGAATGCCACCGGATAGGGACATTGAGTTCGTTATTGAACTACAACCAGGCACTGCACCTATATCCAAAAGACCATATAGGATGCCCCCTAAAGAATTGGCCGAGCTGAAACTTCAACTCCAAGAACTATTGGACAAAGGTTTCATTCGCCCTAGCGCGTCACCTTGGGGATGTCCAGCCCTATTCGTAAAGAAGAAGGATGACAGTTTGAGATTATGTGTGGACTACCGACCTCTCAATGCGGTAACAGTTAAAAATAAATACCCACTTCCTCGCATCGATGTACTCTTCGATCAATTAGCTGGAGCCAGAGTCTTCTCAAAGATTGATCTTCGTTCGGGATATCATCAGATCAAGATTCGCCCGTGCGATATTCCTAAGACTGCCTTCTCCACACGATATGGACTATATGAATTCTTGGTCATGTCCTTTGGACTCACCAATGCCCCTGCCTACTTCATGTATCTCATGAATTCGGTATTCATGCCCGAACTTGACAAATTCGTCGTAGTGTTCATCGACGACATTCTTATCTATTCCAAGGATGAGGAAGAGCATGCCAAGCACCTTCGCATTGTTCTTCAGCGACTCAGAGACCATCAGCTCTATGCTAAGTTTTCTAAGTGTGAATTCTGGTTGGATACTGTAAAGTTCTTAGGTCACACGATCTCCAACGAAGGCATAGCTGTTGACCCCAGCAAGGTACAAGAGGTGATGGATTGGAAACCCCCTACCTCTGTTCATCAGATTCGCAGTTTTCTCGGCTTAGCCGGTTACTACCGTCGCTTCATCCCGGATTTCTCTCGAATTGCTAAGCCCATGACGGAACTATTGAAGAAGGAAGTAAAGTTTGTATGGAATGAGAAGTGTGAGGAAGCCTTCCACACTCTCAGAGAGCATCTGACTACTGCACCTGTGTTAGCTCAACCCGATAATACCAAGTCATTCGATGTGTATTATGATGCATCAGGTACTGGTCTAGGATGTGTGCTTATGCAAGAGAATCGAGTGATTGCATATGCCTCACGAGCCCTTCGGCCCCACGAACAGAATTATCCCACGCATGACCTTGAGCTCGCAGCCGTCATTCACGCTCTGAAGATATGGAGGCACTATCTCATGGGTACACAGTGCAATATCTACACGTATCATAAGAGTCTCAAGTACATCTTCACACAAGCCGATCTGAATATGAGACAACGAAGATGGCTAGAATTAATCAAAGATTATGACCTTGAAGTGCACTATCACCCCGGTAAGGCTAATGTAGTCGCGGATGCACTAAGCCGCAAGTCCCATTGCCATTGTTTATCCATGGAGTCCTACCATGAGACATTATGTGCAGACATGAGGAAGCTTAACTTGGAAATGGTTTCCCAAGGCACTCTAAATCACAACTCAGTTGAGCCCACTCTTCACGACCAAATCGTCATGGCACAACTACAGGATGAAGGAATTAAGATCATCAAACAGAAACTCTCTCTAGGTGAGGAGAAGTATAAGTGTTTCCGCCAGGACCATAAGGGAGTTCTATGGTTCGAAAGTCGTATAGTCGTTCCGAAGAATCGTGAACTCCGCAAGCAAATTCTTAATGAGGCACACCTCTCCAAATTCTCTATCCACCCCGGCAGTAGCAAAATGTATCAGGACCTAAGGCAAAACTTCTGGTGGACTAGAATGAAAAGGGAAATTGCTACGTATGTCTCGGAATGTGACACGTGCCAGAGAGTAAAAGCTAGCCACTTAAAGGTAGCCAGTACACTTCAACCGTTACCTATACCATCATGGAAATGGGAAGACATAAGTATGGACTTCATCGTTGGACTACCAAACACGTCCCAGAGACATGATTCCATATGGGTTATCGTTGATAGACTCACGAAGACGGCACATTTTCTTCCGGTGCACACCACCTATTCTACCAAGAAATATGCCGAGATTTACCTCGATCGTATTGTTTGCCTGCATGGAATACCTAAGACAATTATTTCCGATCGTGGTCCCCAGTTTGTAGCACGCTTTTGGGAACAACTGCAAACGTCTCTTGGCACTAAGCTGATTCGCAGCTCAGCATACCATCCTCAGACCGATGGACAAACGGAAAGAGTAAACCAAATTCTTGAAGACATGCTGAGAGCTTGTGTCATTCATTATGACAAGAATTGGGACAAATGCCTACCCCTGGCAGAGTTCTCGTACAACAACAGCTACCAAACGAGTTTGAAAATGGCACCATTTGAGGCCCTGTACGGACGAAGGTGTCGAACCCCTTTGAGCTGGTCGCAAACCGGAGAACGTAACATAATTGGACCCGACCTGGTAATCGAGGCAGAGGAGAAAGTAAAAGTAATACAAGCAAATCTTAAAGCCGCACAAGCCCGACAAAAGAGCTATTCTGACAAAAGGAGAAAGCCCCTAAAGTTCGAAGTTGGCGATCATGTCTATCTTCGAGTTTCACCAACCAAGGGAGTGCGAAGATTTGGAATCAAAGGCAAACTAGCTCCCCGTTATATTGGTCCCTACGAAATCATTGAGAGCTGCGGACCCGTAGCCTACAAATTACGACTGCCCCCTCAACTCACGGCCACCCATGATGTCTTCCACGTATCTCAACTCAAGAAGTGTATTCGAGTCCCTACCGAGATTGTGGAACAACAAGAAATATCGTTGGAACCCGACCTCTCGTATGTCGAACACCCAGTTAAGATTCTGGATCAAAAAGAAAGAGAGACCAGGAGGGAAGTGATTAGAATGTATAAAATACAATGGAATCGCCACACGGAAGAAGAAGCCACCTGGGAAACGGAAAGCTACCTGAACCAACATTTCCCTGGGTTTCTTGTCTCAACCACTGGTATGCGCACCCACGCCCACACTAAGAATTACCGAATCTCGGGGCGAAATTCTTGTTAAGGGGGGAAGGCTGTGACGACCCTGGTAATTGCAATTCCAAAAATCAATGACATTAGCCTAATTCTATGTTTTAAACCAACTAATGAGAGGGGGGAAAGAATTAAACCGGGTTCAGTTGGAATTCAAATTTAATTTGGGCACATTTGGACACATTTGAAACTTTTAAATTAACTTTAAAACCATAAGCCAAATGAGATTTTGCCTGAAACCAAAGTTGTAGAACTTTTTATTTTGAACAACTTTCGTGTTCAAAAGTTTTTGAAATTCAAATCAGAAAGAGGAGAAAACGCCCTGTTTGCACCCAGCCCCCTGAACTTTTTCGAATTTTTGCACTTCGGTCCCTCGTTTCTCCCCCTCCTCTGCCGCGCCGCGCGCGCTCGCCCGCCCGCCGCGCGCCAGGTGGCCGGCGTCGCCTGACCGGCGCGAAGCGCCAGGCCAGTGGCCGCCGCACCACCCCGCCACGGCCGGCTTTGCCCCGCCCCGACGCCGCGCGGCCAGTCCCTGCCCGCGCGTGCTGCCGCGCCCAGGCCGCCGCCCGCTCGCCCAGTGGCCACGCTCCGCCGTGCCGCCCCGGCCCCCGCGCCCCGCCAGCTGCCGCGCCTGCCCTCCGCCCGAGCCGCTGCAGCAGCTGCTCCCCAATCCGCACGCCGCGCTATCTCCTCGCGCCCACGCCACAATCGCGGCCGCCCAGTCGCCCGCGCCCGCTCGCCGCACGCCGCGCCGGCGTTCTGCCGCCGCCCGCCGCAGCCAGTGCACGCCGCTGCCGTGCCCCGCCCCGCGCGTCGCCCAGGCACCTCCACACCCCCTCCTGTCCCTATAAAAGCGCCACCCCGGCCACGCGCGCGAGCCCCTGGCCACCAGAACGCCTCGCCGTCGCCATCGCCGCCGCCGAGCACCACCCGCCCGTGGACAGCTCTCCACAGCCGCCCACTGCCCAAACTGAGCCCCCAGCCACCACTACATCACCTCACCGCAGCTCGCCGACCCACCCAACGCCACCCAGAGCCACCGGAGCACCGCCGCCCGCGCTGCCGTCGCCGCCGCCGCCCCTGCTCGCCGTGGACAGCACGACCCCGACCCCCTCCGTCCAAGCCGAGCCCCTGAGTAGCTTCCCCACGCGCCACTGAAGCTCACCGACCGGACCACGCCGCCCCAAGCCTGCCGGAGCACCGCCGTCGACGCGAGCCGCGCCGCCGCCGCCTCTGCCCCAACGCCGGCGAGCCCTTCCCGGCCGTCCCCCACCTGAACAACACCCCCACAAGGTAGCCCTCGCACCCCTGAACCTTCCCCGACCCCCGCCCCTCGCCGCCGGCGAGCCCCCTCGCCGGAATTTCGGCCGGCCGCCGTACCCGAGCCGCCGAGGACCCAATTGCAAGGATTTAAATCTTTAGAAGGGTCTGAGCGTAAGATTCAAGGACCTAGTTGTAAAAGAAAGTTTCAAACCTAGATTCAAATTCAGTGAACTTGTAAAATTCGTATAAAATCGTAGAAAATTCAGAAAAATTCAAACTCAACTGTTCTGGAATCCTCAGAACAAACTCTACAACTTTTGTTACAAAGGTTTTCTCAGTATCTCAAAATATTTTGCTCTACATTAAATAGAAGCTTTAATGGACTTATTTTGTACCCACTGTTCTAGAACAATGCTGACCCTAGATTTTGGGCAGTGAATTAGTTGCTTGATGTTTAGGACTGTATAAAAAGATCAGGCCCAAATTCCATCTCTAGCTCTACTGTTTGTTAAACTTAGTTTTAATTCATGTGTAAGTAGAATGTTTTATCCCTGCAGATAGGTGGTGAGTCACCCATTGAAACTTTTACTATGCTAATGTATTGGTACCTAGAAGCCAGAGAAAAATTAGGAGAATTTTTATCTCATAGTAACCCACTTATTTGATTTATGTGATAATAACATACATTAAATCAAGAAAATAGTATCTTAGCTTGGAAAATTCTCAAATTTTTACTGGGAGATAAACTATGGTAGAGGTTGCTGTGTAAAAAGTTGCATGGACAAAAACCCTGTGTAGAGTCCTTTAAAAATGAATCTTTGAATAGCCTAGGTGTAGAATGTCATATTTTCTATGCTTTGGATACTGCATGATAAATCCTACAAAAATTACAGTAGCTTCTGCATGCTCATGTGAGAGCTCTGTAAAAATCTTAGACACAATTGTTGCACCAATTGTTCTGTAAAAAAAGAACAAGTATCTAACAGCAACAATGAAATATATTTTTCAGAATTAACCTGTTACATAAAATTGGCTGAAAATTTTACAGTAAGCACATCTTTCCTTGATGTGCCTAAATCCAAAATTTCATGACCAGAGACTATCCCTTGTAGTAATTACTCTCAAATCGTAATCAAGTGCCATTTCCACGACTTAAACTTGTGCACTCATGTAGAATCGACGACTCTCGCCGACGGAACTTACGAGCTGGTGCCCGCGTCCGAGAGTGAGCAGCGTGAAGCTCAAGCAAATCTAACTGAAGTTTTTGAAGACCCGAGCCCAAGTTCGGAAGATCCCCAAGCGAACTGCAAAGGCAAGCCCCGGAGCATAACCCATTCTTTCCGAAATTATGCAACTCATTACTCTTTGCTTGTGCATTAAGTTTATAGGAGTTGGATGAAAACTTAGTTGCATGATGTCAGGAACCCTTGCTTGAAAACTAGATGTAAGGTTCGATAGAATGCTGTGCTAATAGGACTCCGGTAAAAGTCGAGTGATTTCCTGTCACTCGCGAGAAACTAGGAGTTGAATGGCTACTACACGCTGCAATCATAAGGACACGGACGGGTTATGTAACGATGGTTACAATTGAGGCCCGTCTGTCTAGTGAAAAATGCTAAGGCCGCAGGGTGTGGTAGTGATGGTTAAGTCTTTGAACGTACTAAACACATGCCGAGATTATGGGAATCGGTAAGCTTAAGTACCTGATTGGCCCGGCAAGGGGACGGCATCCTACCCTTTGAACTTCGGTCCCATGTGCATATGGCGAGTGCAGAGAGTGGTCACGACCCGGCGCCGAACCGTGGCGTGGAGCTCTTGTACTCTCGGAGGGTAGCCCCGATCCACGACCCGGAAAGAAAGGGGAAAAGTTGCACGTGTGACTCTAGGGAGTAACCACGTGACGTGTGTTTAGGTTTCCCTTGCAAGGTTAAGAAATTCGATTCGAATCGTCCGTTTCTCACGGCTATTGAGACTGCTTAACCATTTTTACCCACAGAGTAAGAAGAGGAACAATGATGATGAATGAACTGGTTGGATGGAAAACGTAATGCTTCACCATGTATGCATTAGATAGCTGCTTACCTAGACTGGCTAACGAAACTAGAATCTTGAGCTAAAAGTTGAAAGTAAGGACCCACTTGTAGATGCTTTTCGGCAAAACAAAACCCTGAGCCAAAAAGCCTTGCATGTCTAGAGTCGGTGGAGTAGTCCCCACTACACGGGTAAGTCTTGCTGAGTATTAGTATACTCAGTCTTGCTTGTGACTCGTTTTCAGGTGAGCCCTTCGAAGACATGATTGCTAGCTTGACTTGGCCCTGCACTCTTCCCCCTGGTTGGTCGGTGGAATGGGATGCGCCCCCGTCCAACGGAGATAAGGCCGAGTGATGTCTCGTACGGGCTTCATCGAGACATCCTGTATCGTCGAGTAGTTCCCGTTGTTTATTTCCGCTGCAACTTAACTCTGAAGAACTTATTTATGTTAATTGAAGTACCTGTTTTCTAAACTCAAAAGCTTGGCCTGTAATATTTACTTATGCTAATGATGTAATATTTGCTGGAATGTGGTATTCTCTGGGCTCATCGTCGCATGAGCATTTGTATGTACGGCGCTCGATCCGTTCACCGTGGTTGTATCGGGAGGTTATACCCGACAGACCAGTGGATTACTCCGTTTGAAGTGTAAGGTTAACCGAGGATGCCTTAATGGTGATGGTTAATACACTTGAGCCGGATTACTTCAGGTGGTTCTGCCACAGTATTGAGGCTCATCGTGCTGAAAAGAAGAGGAAGGCGCCAGCTGGACCCTCCGGTGCTCAGCCGCCGAGGTATCGCTTAGTGCAAATTGTTGCGCCTATAGCTCCATAGAAGGCCCCTCAGCCAGGACGTTGGATTGTCAGGCCCCCGCAGCAACAAGGTGTGGTACGACCCCTTGTGCCTCATCAAACTGGCCCAAGGCCCGCTACTCAGCAGTTTCTTAGACCGAGCATCACCAATCGTTGTTTCAAGTGCGGGAGTTCCAGTCATTTTGCTGGAGAATGCCCTCAGCCTAGGCAGCCAAATCAGAGCCAAGACTCTAACCAGAAAAATAAGAACAAAGACAAGAGGCAGACCATTCAGGTCAAACAAGGACAAATCAATTTCACCACTCTTGCAGAACTTCCTGAAGGAGCACCAGTGATGACGGGTACATTCTCTATCCATAACAAGCTCGCAGTTATATTGTTTGATTTTGGTGCATCACATAGTTTCATTAGTGCAAAGTTTGGTGCAAAAGTAGGCTTGGATGTTTGTCACACAAAAGGGTCGTATATGATATCAACACCGGGTGGTAAAATTGCTTCAAATCAAATGATAAGGCAAGTACCAATCAAATTGGGTAGCAAAACCATCAACATGGACCTTGTTCTTTTACCCCTTGATGGCATGGACGTTATTTTGGGTATGGATTGGATGGCTCTACACGGAGTCACACTTGACCTTTCTTCCTGAGCTGTTGAAATAAATTCACCTAGTCATGGAGCCACTACCCTTTACCTACCGTTCCGGGAGTGCACGAATTCTTGTGCTTTCATAATGGAAGGAATCAAGCTAGAAGATATTCCAGTGGTATGCGAGTATGCCGATGTTTTTTCGGATGACTTACCAGGAATGCCACCGGATAGGGATATTGAGTTCGTTATTGAACTGCAACCAGGCACTGCACCTATCTCCAAAAGACCCTATAGGATGCCACCTAAGGAATTGGCCGAACTGAAAACACAACTCCATGAACTACTGGACAAAGGCTTCATTCGTCCTAGCGCATCACCTTGGGGATGCCCAGCCCTATTTGTAAAGAAAAAGGATGACAGTTTAAGATTATGTGTGGACTACCGACCTCTCAATGCGGTAACCGTTAAGAATAAATACCCACTTCCCCGCATCGATGTTCTCTTTGATCAATTATCTGGAGCTAGAGTTTTCTCAAAGATTGATCTTCGATCTGGGTATCTTCAGATAAAGATTCGTCCATGCGATATTGTGGCAGAACCACCTGAATTAATCCGGCTCAAGTGTATTAACCATCACCATTAGGGCAATCTCGGCTAACCTTACACTTCAAACGGAGTAATCCATTGGTCTGTCGGGTAACCTCCCGATACAACCACGGTAAAGCGGATCGAATGCCATACATACAAATGCTCATGCGATGATGAGCCCAGAGAATACCACATTCCAGAAAATATTACAAAATTATCATAAGTGAATATTACAGACCAAGTTTGAGTTTAGAAACTAAGTACTTCAGTGATCATAACTAATAAGTTCTTCAGAGTTTAAGTTGCAGCGGAAATAAAATTAACGAAAGCTACTCGACGATAAGGATGTCTCGATGAAGCCCGTACGAGACATCACTCGGCATTATCTCCATTGGCCGGGGGCGTATCCCATTCCACCGACCAACCAGGGGGAAGAGTGCAGGGCCAAGTCAAGCTAACAATCATATCTTCGAAAGTCTCACCTGAAAACGAGCCACAAGCAAGGCTGAGTATACTAATACTCAGCAAGGCTTACCCGACTAATGGGGTATACTTAGCCGACTCCTAGACATGCGAGGCTTTTGGCTTGAGGGGTTTGTTTTGCCAAAAAGCATATATAGTAGGTCCTTACTTTCAACTTTTAGCTCAAGATTCTAGTTTTCTTTAACCATTCTAGGTAAGCAACTATCCAATATCATTCATGGTGAAGCATTAAATTTCATCCAACAAGTTTATTCATCATCATTGTTCCTCTTCTTACTCTGTGGGTAAAAGTGGTTAAGCAGTCTCAATAGCCGTGAGAAACGGACGATTCGAATCGAATTTCTTAACCTTGCAAGGGAAACCTAAACACACGTCACGTGGTTACTTCAAGAGTCACACGTGCAACTTTTCTCTTCAATTCCCGCTTCACGGAACAGGCCCACCGCCCTCGACTACACCTCCCCACAGACCACGGTACGTCGGGTTGTGGCGGCCGATGCACCCGCCATTAGCTAGATGTGAACGAATTCAAGACGGTGGGGAGTATATTCCGGCCTCGGTTCAATCCAGTACTTAAGCTTACCGATTACCATATTCTCGGCATGTGGTTAGTACGTTCAAAGACTTAACCACCACTACCACACACTGCGGCCTTAGCATTTTTCACTAAACAGACGGGCCTCAATCGTAAACATCGTACCATAGCCTGTCCGTCGTCCTTATGATTGCAGTGTGTAGTAAACAATCAACTCCTAATTTCTCGCGAGTGACAGGAAATCACTCGACTTTTACCGAGTCCTATTAGCATAGCATTCTATCGAACCTTGCATCTAGTGTTCAGAGCATGGGTACCTAGGATCATGCAACTAAGTTTTCATCCAACTCCTATAAACTTAATGCACAAGTAAAGTAGAGTAATAAGTTGCATAAGTTCAGAAAATAGGGTTCATGCTCCGGGGCTTGCCTTCTTGCGAAAAGTTAGCTTGGGGCTCTTCCAAACTTGGGTTCGGGTCTTCGAGAGCTTCAGTTAGATTTGCCTGGGCTTCTCGCTGCTCACTCTCGGACTCGGGCACCAGCTCGTAAGTCCCGTCGGCGAGAGTAGTCGTTTCTACATGAATGCACAAGTTTAAGTAGTGGTGATAGTAAAGGGCATGATTTCCTTCACGATAAAGTTGCAGTCCATAAAACATGAGTTTTGTTGTGAAGTGAGTTACTTTATTATTCGTGGGCAATCGTTAATAGAGTAGAATAGTACAATAAGTCACTTCGTTAAGCAAGGTGGGGTGTGTCTTCACGGGAACTTATGTTCCTCATGGAAACATGATTTAAGTGTAACTACTACAGCGAGTAGTTTCTGGTCATGAAACCTTGGATCTAGGCACATCAGGGAAAGATAAGCTTACTGTAAAATTTTCAGATATTTTCATGCAGCAGATTAATTATGAAAAATATAATACATGGTTGCTGCTAGATTCTTGTTCTTTTTGTAAAGAACAAATGGGGCAACAACTGAGACTAAGATTCTTACAGGGCCTTCATTTAATCATGCAGGAGCTACTATAATTTTATAGGATTTATTATGCAGTTTTCAGAGCATAGTAAATATGACATTACACACTTAGGTTATTTAAGAATTTATTTTTACAGGATCCTACACAGGGTTTTTGTCCATGAAACTTTTTATATAGTATCCTCTACCACTGAGTATCTTCTAGTAAAAGATATGAGAATTTTCTAAGCTAAGATACTATTTTCTTGATTTAATGCATGTTATTAGCACATAAATCAAATAAATAGGTTCCTGTGAGGTAAAAAGTCTCTAAATTTTTCTCTGGCATCCAGGTACCGTTACACCAGTATAGAAAAAGTTTCATTAGGTGATTCATAACCCAACTGCAGGGATAAAAATATTTAGCCACTTATGGTATGGAACTAAGTTTAATAAACAGTGTAGATAGAGATGGAATTTGGGCCTGGTCTTTTTACACAGTCCTAAACATCAAGGAACTAACTCACTGCCAAAAATTTAGGGTCAGCATTGATCTTCAACAGTGGGTACAAAAGAAGTCCATTAAAGCTTCCATTTAATGTAGAGCAAAATATATTGAGAATCTGAGAAACTTTAAGTAACAAAAGTTGTAGAGTTTCTTCTAGGGATTCCAGAACAGTTGAGTTTGCATTTTTCTGAATTTTCTACGATTTTATAAGAATTTTACAACTTCACGGAATTTGAATCTAGATTTGAAACTTTCTTTTACAACTGGGTCCTTGAATCTTACGTTCAGACCATTCTAAAGATTTCAATTATCGCAATTGGGTCCTCGGGCGGCTCGGGTACGGTGGCCGGCCAAAATTCCGGCGAGGAGATCGCCGGCGGCGAGGGCTGAGGGTCGGGGAAGGATCAGGGGTGCGAGGGCTACCTCGTGGGGGTCTTGTTCGAGTGGGGGATGGCCGAGAATAGCTCGCCGGCGTTGGAGCAGAGGCGGCGGCGGTGGCGGCACGCGTCGACGGCGGTGCTCCGGCGGGCTTGGGGCGGCCTGGTCTGGACGGGAAGCTTCAGTGGCGCGTGGGGAAGCTGCTCGAGTGCTTGGCTTGGGCGGAGGAGGTCGGAGTCGAGCTGTCCGCGGTGAGCAGGGGCGGCGGCGGCGGTGACAGCGCGGGCGGCGGCGCTCCGGTGGTCCTGGGCGGTGTTGGGCGGGTCGGCGAGCTTCGGTGGGGTGGTGTAGTGGTGGCTGACACTTCAATTTGGGCAGGGGGCGGCTGTGGAGGGCTGTCCACGAGCGGGTGGAGCTCGGCGGCAGCAATGGCGGCGGCGAGCGTGCTCTGGCTGCTGGTGGCTCGCGCGGGCGGCCGGGGCGCGGCTTCTATAGGGGCAGGAGGGGGTGGGGGTGCCTGGGCGACGCGCGGGGGCGGAGACACGGCGAGGGCGTGCCACTGGCTACGGTGGGCGGCGGCAGGACGCCGGCGCGGCGTGCGGCAGGGGGAGGCGAGCGACTGGCGGCCGGGCATTTTGCGTGGCAGCGAGGAGATAGCGCGGCGGTTGGATTGGGGAAACAGCTGCAGCAGCGGCTCAGGCGGGAGGCAGGCGCAGCGACGGGCGGGGCGCGGGGGTCGGGACGGCACGGCACGACGCGGCGGTTGGGCGCGGCGGGCGGCGAGCCGGGGCACGGCACGGCGTGCGCACGCGCGGGCGCGGACTGGGCAGCGCGGCGGTGGGGGGGGGGGGGCAAAGCCGTGCTTGGGGGCGAGGCGCGGCGGCCACTGGCCTGGCGGCTCACGCCGGTCAGGCGTCGCCGGCCACCTAGCGGCGGTGTCGGGCGGGGAGGGGAGAGAGAGAGAGAAGCGAGGGGCCTAAACGCGAAAATTTGAAAAGTTTCAGGGGGCTGGGTGCAAACAGGGTGTTTTCTCCTCTTTCTAATTTGAATTTCAACTTAACTTGTTCTAATTCTTTTCACCCTTTTATTAGTTGGTTAAGCATAGGGTTAGGCTAATGACATTGCTTTAGAAATGTAATTTATCAGGGTTGTTACAGCCTTCCCCACTTAACAAGAATCTCGCCCCGAGATTCGGTAAATCTTATTGTGGACAGGGTGCACATACCAGTGGTTGAGATAAGAAAACCAGGGAAATTTTGGTTTAGGTAGCTCTCGGTTTCCCAGGTGGCTTCTTCTTCAGTGTGATGATTCCATTGAACTTTATACATTTTAATCACTTTCCTCCTGGTCCCTCTTTCTTTTCGATCAAAAATTCTAACCGGGTGTTCGACATACGAGAGGTCGGGTTCTAACAATATTTCTTGTTGTTCCACAATCTCGGTAGGGACTCGAATGCACTTCTTGAGTTGAGATACGTGGAAGACATCATGGGTGGCCGTGAGCTGAGGAGGCAGTCGTAATTTGTAGGCTACGGGTCCGCAGCTCTCAAGGATTTCGTAAGGACCAACATAACGGGGAGCTAGTTTGCCTTTGATTCCGAATCTTTGCACTCCCTTGCTAGCTATTGTTGTACGAGAACTCTGCCAGGGGTAGGCATTTGTCCCAATTCTTGTCATACTGAATGACACAAGCTCTCAGCATGTCTTCAAGAATTTGGTTTACTCTTTCCGTTTGTCCATCGGTCTGAGGGTGGTATGCTGAGCTGCGAATCAGCTTAGTGCCAAGAGACGTTTGCAGTTGTTCCCAAAAGCGTGCTACAAACTGGGGACCACGATCGGAAATGATTGTCTTAGGTATTCCATGCAGGCAAACAATACGATCGAGGTAAATCTCGGCATATTTCTTGGTAGAATAGGTGGTGTGTACCGGAAGAAAATGTGCCGTCTTTGTGAGTCTATCAACGATAACCCATATGGAATCATGTTTCTGGGAAGTGTTTGGTAGTCCAACGATGAAGTCCATACTTATGTCTTCCCATTTCCAAGATGGTATAGGTAACGGTTGTAGTGTACCGGCTACCTTCAAGTGGCTAGCTTTTACTCTCTGGCACGTGTCACATTCTGAGACATACGTAGCAATTTCTCTTTTCATTCTAGTCCACCAGAAGTTTTGCCTTAGGTCTTGATACATTTTGCTACTGCCGGGGTGGATAGAGAATTTGGAAAGATGTGCCTCATCGAGAATTTGCTTGCGGAGTTCATGATTCTTCGGAACGACTATACGACTTTCGAACCATAGAACTCCCTTATGGTCCTGGCGGAAACATTTATACTTCTCCTCACCTAGAGAGAGTTTTTGTTTGATGATCTTAATTCCTTCATCATGTAGTTGTGCCATGACGATTTGGTCGTGAAGAGTGGGCTCAATTGAGATGTGATTTAGAGTGACTTGGGAAACCATTTCCATGTTAAGCTTCCTCATTTCTGCACACAATGTCTCATGGTAGGACTCCATGGATAAGCAATGGCAATGGGACTTGCGGCTTCGTGCATCCGCGACTACATTAGCCTTGCCGGGGTGATAGTGCACTTCAAGGTCATAATCCTTGATTAATTCTAGCCATCTTCGTTGTCTCATATTCAGATCTGCTTGTGTGAAGATATACTTGAGACTCTTATGATCCGTGTAGATATTGCACTGTGTACCCATGAGATAGTGCCTCCATATTTTCAGAGCGTGAATGACAGCTGCAAGCTCGAGATCATGAGTGGGATAATTCTGCTCGTGGGACCGAAGGGCTCGTGAGGCATATGCAATCACTCGATTCTCTTGCATAAGCACACATCCTAGACCAGTACCCGATGCGTCACAATACACATCGAACGACTTGGTATTATCGGGTTGAGCTAACACAGGTGCAGTAGTCAGATGCTCTCTGAGAGTGTGGAAAGCTTCTTCACATTTCTCATTCCATACAAACTTTACTTCCCTCTTTAACAGTTTAGTCATGGGCTTAGCAATTCGAGAGAAATCCGGGATGAAGCGACGGTAGTAACCGGCTAAGCCGAGAAAACTGCGAATCTGATGAACAGAGGTAGGGGGTTTCCAATCCACCACCTCTTGTACCTTGCTGGGGTCAACAGCTATGCCTTCGCTGGAGATCGTGTGACCCAAGAACTTTACAGTATCCAACCAGAATTCACACTTAGAAAACTTAGCATAGAGCTGATGGTCTCTGAGTCGCTGAAGAACAATGCGAAGGTGCTTGGCATGCTCTTCCTCATCCTTGGAATAGATAAGGATGTCGTCGATGAACACTACGACGAATTTGTCAAGCTCGGGCATGAATACCGAATTCATGAGATACATGAAGTAGGCAGGGGCATTGGTGAGTCCAAAGGACATGACCAAGAATTCATATAGTCCATATCGTGTGGAGATGGAAGTCTTAGGAATATCGCACGGGCGAATCTTGATTTGATGATATCCCGAACGAAGATCAATCTTGGAGAAGACTCTGGCTCCAGCTAATTGATCGAAGAGTACATCAATACGAGGAAGTGGGTATTTATTTTTAATAGTTACCGCATTGAGAGGTCGGTAGTCAACGCATAACCTCAAACTGTCATCCTTCTTCTTTACGAATAGGGCTGGACATCCCCAAGGTGATGCGCTAGGGCGAATGAAACCTTTGTCCAGCAGTTCTTGGAGTTGAATTTTCAGCTCTGCCAATTCTTTAGGGGGCATCCTATATGGTCTTTTGGATATAGGTGCAGTGCCTGGCTGTAGTTCAATAACGAACTCAATGTCCCTATCTGGTGGCATTCCGGGTAAGTCGTCTGGAAAGACATCAGCATACTCGCATACCACTGTAATATTGTCTAGGTTGATCCCTTCCATTCCGAAAGCACAAGAATTCGTGCACTCCCGTAACGGTAGGTAAAGGGTAGTGGCTCCGTGACTAGGTGAATTTATCTCAACGGCTCGGGAAGAAAGGTCCAGTGTGACTTCATGCATAGTCATCCAGTTCATTCCCAAAATAATATCCATGTCGTCAAAGGGTAAAAGTACGAGATCTGTTTTGATGACTTTACTTCCCAATTTTATCGGTACCAGCCTTATGATTTGGTTGGAAGCAATTTTTCCACCCGGTGTTGATATCTTATACGACCCTTTGGTGTGACAAACATTCAAGCCTACTTTTGCACCAAACCTTGCACTGATGAAACTATGTGATGCACCAGAATCAAACAATACGACTGCAGGCTTGTTATGGATAGAGAATGTACCCGTCATCACTGGCGCTCCTTCAGGGAGTTCTGCAAGGGTGGTGAAGTTGATCCGTCCTTGTTTGACCTGGAGGGTCTGCTTCTTGCCTTTGTTCTTATTGTTCTGGTTAGAGTCCTGGCCCTGATTGGGCAGCCTGGGTTGAGGGCATTCGCGAGCGAAATGACCGGAACTCCCGCATTTGAAACAACGATTGGTGCTGCTCGGTCGAATAAACTGCTGAGTAGCGGGCCGGGGTCCAGTTTGTTGAGGCATAGGGGGTCGTACAACACCTTGTTGCGGGGTCCTAATAATCCAACGTCCTGGCTGAGGGGCCTTCGGTGGAGCTGTAGGCGCAGCATCTCGCACCAAGCGATACCTCGGTGGCTGAGCACCCGAGGGTCCAGCTGGCGCCTTTCTCTTCTTTTCAGCACGATGAGCCTCAATACAGTCCTCTTGAGTGATGGCCATGTTGACTAGCTCATTATATGTATCGGCTTTGACAAGATTCAATCGTTCCTTGAGTTTAGTATTCAGACCTCTACGGAAACGATCACGCTTCTTGGCATCTGTGTCTGCGTGATAGCCCGCGTATTGGCACAGGTTGTTGAAGGCCTAAGCATACTGAAGTACAGTGCGGTCACCCTGAGTGAGAGCTAAAAACTCATTTAGCTTTCTTTCTATGAGACCTTCGGGAATATGGTGTGCCCGGAACGCAGTCTTGAATTCATCCCAGGTGACAATGTGATCAGCGGGGAGCATAGCAAAATAGTTGTCCCACCATAGACGAGCTGTACCGCGAAGCTGCTGCGCGGCAAAGCGGGCCTTGTTGGCCTCTGAGCATGGGGCCACAAGTAGTGTGAACTTGGATTCGATGGTGCGAATCCATGCGTCTGCGTCCAAGGGTTCCTCTGTCTTATGGAACAAGGGAGGCTGGGTCCCCAGAAAATCCGTATATCCTGCAGCTTGGGGGTGGGGGACATTTTGCCCACCCTGCTGGTTGTGTTGCTGTCCTTGCACCAGCTGACGCAGCAGCTCGGTTTGAGCGGCCATTACTTCAACCAAGCTGGGTGGTGGCGGCGGCTGTGGTTGTGATCCACTTGCGCTAGCACCAAAACCATCCGGGTTACCACGGGTTGCTCCAACCATCTGAAAAGGCGAAGGTTCTTCATTAGCAACGTGATCCATGTTGCTTCCATGACTCAAAAAGATCTAACGCAGAATAGTAGACTTCCAAAAGGTCCTGGATGGAATCGCGGGCATAAAAACTGTCTGCCATAAGAATCTTATAACTCCTGGTAGGTTCATCCAAAGTTCCTCATATTTTGGCAGTGGATAGGGAATTTAGGGATGTACAACTTTGATATTCAGCCAAGATGCTAAATCGATGGCCAGGATGGTCAACGATTCACTCTTTGCTTCGCTGGTTGGCTGTTTTTCAGCAGAACGAGTTATAGTATCTGGCCTATAACTCAAACTAGCAAGATCCAATAGGGCTGAAATTTTGTGAGAACCTAGATCACAGAATTTAGGACAAGTTTGGTATTCAACACTTTGGCTGGATTAGGCTCTAAGATGGCTGTTTCCTTAAGGTCTCACTTCTCTGTCTACCCAGAAATTTTCAGTGAATAGGGGGCCAATATTTCGTGCACCAGGGAAAATCTACCCAGCCAAAATTTACCAAATTTTAACAGCAGCTACCTGGGTAAATTTGGAACAAGTTTTGTGTTGTACTCTTTTGCAGAAAACCGTAGGAAGGGGGCCTAAAAATTTAAGGGGCAAAAGTGCTTATTCTGGACAGAATGCTGACATTCCATGGTTTCTGTTATTTCTTAGTATCCATAAGTTCAGAATTTTTCATTTTTGAACAGAAGATAGAACACAAAATTTGGAACAATTATTTCAACATGAACTTTACCAGAAAAGGTAATTTTCTTTGATCAATAAATCTCTCTTTTCGGTCATGGCAGATTTATGACAGATTCGCTAGATAGTCCTTATGCAAAATCACGCTTAGATACGCAAGAACCTTACCACTCTCATACAACGCATTTTCAATTTCAGATATATATGGTCATGATGCATGCACGTCCTATTCGTCCTCACAAAATAAAATAATTGTCAAATACTTTTGGTCTTACGAAGATAGTTTCGGTGGCATACACAATACGGCTCTCACTATAATAGCTAGTCGAGATTAACTTATCATAATCGCGGTTAGTGTACCTGCAGAAGATTGATAGAGCACATATATCTCATGAACCTTTCATGCCAGCACTCATGAAAGCGTCCGTATTCATTACCGTTTACTTATAGAAACGATATCTGTACAATTTCCGCCGTACAGACGACGTTAACATACGCTATCGAGATAGCGTATTCACGGGGGTACCGTCATGAGACGGGGGTATGAACAGCGATCGCCATACCCTGCGCCAAACCTTCTACTCCCAATATATTCAACTAACAGTTGGCATATTGGCAGCACCTCAAGTAAGCCACTGCTTGAGGGCAGCGTTCGGTTCGCATCACCGACAGGAAGGCCAAGCTCTCTCAGTTGGCTGAGGATTCTTACCTTCTTACCTTAGCGATGAGTGCGTCGTTACAGAATTTAAGGTCGGTTGTGCATAAAAGTAACTTTTGACAGAAAGTAATGTGCTGGAAGTCAGTTGATAATATACAGAAGTTTGATAGCCACCTAGTAACTTTCCCATAATCCTTAGGGCTTTATGAACTAGGCACCATCCTTAACGCACCAACGTATTTCGCAACACATCCTTCTAGTCAAGTTTTATGAAAATGAGTTTTTAAGGCTTGTCGCATTCTTTGGCGTATGCATTTCGGCTCTGGTGCCAGCTGTTACCAGCGGTGGCACCAGCTACGGCTCTGATACCAGCTGTGGCAGAACCACCTGAATTAATCCGGCTCAAGTGTATTAACCATCACCATTAGGGCAATCTCGGCTAACCTTACACTTCAAACGGAGTAATCCATTGGTCTGTCGGGTAACCTCCCGATACAACCACGGTAAAGCGGATCGAATGCCATACATACAAATGCTCACGCGACGATGAGCCCAGAGAATACCACATTCCAGCAAATATTACAAAATTATCATAAGTGAATATTACAGACCAAGTTTGAGTTTAGAAACCAAGTACTTCAGTGATCATAACTAATAAGTTCTTCAGAGTTTAAGTTGCAGCGGAAATAAAATTAATGAAAGCTACTCGACGATAAGGATGTCTCGATGAAGCCCGTACGAGACATCACTCGGCATTATCTCCATTGGCCGGGGGCGTATCCCATTCCACCGACCAACCAGGGGGATGAGTGCAGGGCCAAGTCAAGCTAACAATCATATCTTCGAAAGTCTCACCTGAAAACGAGCCACAAGCAAGGCTGAGTATACTAATACTCAGAAGGGCTTACCCGACTAATGGGGTATACTTAGCCGACTCCTAGACATGCGAGGCTTTTGGCTTGAGGGGTTTGTTTTGCCAAAAAGCATATATAGTAGGTCCTTACTTTCAACTTTTAGCTCAAGATTCTAGTTTTCTTTAACCATTCTAGGTAAGCAACTATCCAATATCATTCATGGTGAAGCATTAAATTTCATCCAACAAGTTTATTCATCATCATTGTTCCTCTTCTTACTCTGTGGGTAAAAGTGGTTAAGCAGTCTCAATAGCCGTGAGAAACGGACGATTGGAATCGAATTTCTTAACCTTGCAAGGAAAACCTAAACACACGTCACGTGGTTACTCCAAGAGTCACACGTGCAACTTTTCTCTTCAATTCCCGCTTCACGGAACAGGCCCACCGCCCTCGACTACACCTCCCCACAGACCACGGTACGTCGGGTTGTGGCGGCCGATGCACCCGCCATTAGCTAGATGTGAACGAATTCAAGACGGTGGGGAGTATATTCCGGCCTCGGTTCAATCCAGTACTTAAGCTTACCGATTACCATATTCTCGGCATGTGGTTAGTACGTTCAAAGACTTAACCACCACTACCACACACTGCGGCCTTAGCATTTTTCACTAAACAGACGGGCCTCAATCGTAAACATCGTACCATAGCCCGTCCGTCGTCCTTATGATTGCAGCGTGTAGTAAACAATCAACTCCTAATTTCTCGCGAGTGACAGGAAATCACTCGACTTTTACCGAGTCGTATTAGCATAGCATTCTATCGAACCTTGCATCTAGTGTTCAGAGCATGGGTACCTAGGATCATGCAACTAAGTTTTCATCCAACTCCTATAAACTTAATGCACAAGTAAAGTAGAGTAATAAGTTGCATAAGTTCAGAAAATAGGGTTCATGCTCCGGGGCTTGCCTTCTTGCGAAAAGTTAGCTTGGGGCTCTTCCGAACTTGGGTTCGGGTCTTCGAGAGCTTCAGTTAGATTTGCCTGGGCTTCTCGCTGCTCACTCTCGGACTCGGGCACCAGCTCGTAAGTCCCGTCGGTGAGAGTAGTCGTTTCTACATGAATGCACAAGTTTAAGTAGTGGTGATAGTAAAGGGCATGATTTCCTTCACGATAAAGTTGCAGTCCGTAAAACATGAGTTTTGTTGTGAAGTGAGTTACTTTATTATTCGTGGGCAATCGTTAATAGAGTAGAATAGTACAATAAGTCACTTCGTTAAGCAAGGTGGGGTGTGTGTTCACGGGAACTTATGTTCCTCATGGAAACATGATTTAAGTGTAACTACTACAGGGAGTAGTTTCTGGTCATGAAACCTTGGATCTAGGCACATCAGGGAAAGATAAGCTTACTGTAAAATTTTCAGATATTTTCATGCAGCAGATTAATTATGAAAAATATAATACATGGTTGCTGCTAGATTCTTGTTCTTTTTGTATAGAACAAATGGGGCAACAACTGAGCCTAAGATTCTTACAGGGCCTTCATTTAATCATGCAGGAGCTACTGTAATTTTTATAGGATTTATTATGCAGTTTTCAGAGCATAGTAAATATGACATTACACACCTAGGTTATTTAAGAATTTATTTTTACAGGATCCTACACAGGGTTTTTGTCCATGAAACTTTTTACACAGCATCCTCTACCACTGAGTATCTTCTAGTAAAAAATATGAGAATTTTCCAAGCTAAGATACTATTTTCTTGATTTAATGCATGTTATTAGCACATAAATCAAATAAATAGGTTCCTTTGAGGTAAAAAGTCTCTAAAGTTTTCTCTGGCATCCAGGTACCGTTACACCAGTATAGAAAAAGTTTCATTAGGTGATTCATAACCCAACTGCAGGGATAAAAATATTTAGCCACTTATGGTATGGAACTAAGTTTAATAAACAGTGTAGCTAGAGATGGAATTTGGGCTTGGTCTTTTTACACAGTCCTAAACATCAAGGAACTAACTCACTGCCAAAAATTTAGGGTCAGCATTGATCTTCAACAGTGGGTACAAAAGAAGTCCATTAAAGCTTCCATTTAATGTAGAGCAAAATATATTGCGAATCTGAGAAACTTTAAGTAACAAAAGTTGTAGAGTTTCTTCTAGGGATTCCAGAACAGTTGAGTTTGCATTTTTCTGAATTTTCTACGATTTTATAAGAATTTTACAACTTCACGGAATTTGAATCTAGATTTGAAACTTTCTTTTACAACTGGGTCCTTGAATCTTACGTTCAGACCCTTCTAAAGATTTCAATTATCGCAATTGGGTCCTCGGGCGGCTCGGGTACGGTGGCCGGCCAAATTTCCGGCGAGGAGCTCGCCGGCGGCGAGGGGTGAGGGTCGGGGAAGGATCAGGGGTGCAAGGGCTACCTCGTGGGGGTCTTGTTCGGGTGGGGGACGGCCGGGAATAGCTCGCCAGCGTTGGAGCAAAGGCGGCGGCGGCGGCACGCGTCGACGGCGGTGCTCCGGCGGGCTTGGGGCGGCCTGGTCTGGACGGGAAGCTTCAGTGGCGCGTGGGGAAGCTGCTCGAGTGCTTGGCTTGGGCGGAGGAGGTCGGAGTCGAGCTGTCCGCGGTGAGCAGGGGCGGCGGCGGCGGTGACAGCGCGGGCGGCGGCGCTCCGGTGGTCCTGGGCGGTGTTGGGCAAGTCGGTGAGCTTCGGTGGGGTGGTGTAGTGGTGGTTGACACTTCAATTTGGGCAGGGGCAGCTGTGGAGGGCTGTCCACGAGCGGGCGGAGCTCGGCGGCGGCAATGGCGGTGGCGAGCGTGCTCTGGCTGCTGGTGGCTCGCGCGGGCGGCCGGGGCGCGGCTTCTATAGGGGCAGGAGGGGGTGGGGGTGCCTGGGCGACGCGCGGGGGCGGAGACACGGCGAGGGCGTGCCACTGGCTACGGTGGGCGGCAGCAGGACGCCGGCGCGGCGTGCGGCGGGCGGAGGCGAGCGACTGGCGGCCGGGGATTTTGCGTGGCAGCGAGGAGATAGCGCGGCGGTTGGATTGGGGAAACAGCTGCAGCAGCGGCTCAGGCGGGAGGCAGGCGCAGCGATGGGCGGGGCGCGGGGGTCGGGACGGCACGGCACGACGCGGCGGTTGGGCGCGGCGGGCGGCGAGCCGGGGCACGGCACGGCGTGCGCACGCGCGGGCGCGGACTGGGCAGCGCGGCGGTGGGGGGGGGGGGGGGGCAAAGCCGTGCTTGGGGGCGAGGCGCGGCGGCCACTGGCCTGGCGGCTCACGCCGGTCAGGCGTCGCCGGCCACCTAGCGGCGCTGTCGGGCGGGGAGGGGAGACAGAGAGAGAAGCGAGGGGCCTAAACGCGAAAATTTGAAAAGTTTCAGGGGGCTGGGTGCAAACAGGGTGTTTTCTCCTCTTTCTAATTTGAATTTCAACTTAACTTGTTCTAATTCTTTTCACCCTTTTATTAGTTGGTTAAGCATAGGGTTAGGCTAATGACATTGCTTTAGAAATGTAATTTATCAGGGTTGTTACAGATATTCCTAAGACCGCCTTTTCCACACGATATGGATTATATGAATTCTTGGTCATTTCCTTTGGTCTCACCAATGCCCCTGCCTACTTCATGTATCTCATGAATTCGGTATTCATACCCGAGCTCGACAAGTTTGTCGTAGTTTTCATTGACGACATCCTTATCTATTCCAAGAATGAGGAAGAGCACGCTAAGCACCTGCACATTGTTCTTCAGCGTCTCAGAGACCATCAGCTATGTCCTAAATTTTCTATGTGCGAATTCTGGTTGGATAGTGTGAAGTTCTTGGGTCACACTATTTCCAGCGAAGGCATAGCCGTTGACCCCAGCAAGGTACAAGAAGTGATGGATTGGAAACCTCCTACCTCTTTTCATCAGATTCGCAGTTTTCTTGGCTTAGCCGGTTACTATCGCCGTTTCATTCCGGATTTCTCCAGGATTGCTAAGCCTATGACTGAACTATTGAAAAAGGGAGTGAAGTTTGTGTGGGATAAGAAATGTGAAGAAGCTTTCCACACTCTCAGAGAACGTTTGACTACAGCCCCTGTGTTAGCTCAACCCGATAACACCAAGGCGTTCGATGTTTACTGTGACGCATCTGACACCGGTCTTGGTTGTGTGCTTATGCAAGAAAATCGATTTATCGCCTATGCTTCACGAGCCCTTCGGCCCCATGAGCAGAATTATCCGACCCATGATCTCGAGTTAGCAGCAGTCATTCATGCTCTAAAAATATGGAGACATTATCTCATGGGCACTCATTGTAATATCTACACCGATCACAAGAGTCTCAAATATATCTTCACCTAAGCCGATCTGAATATGAGACAGAGAAGATGGCTAGAATTAATCAAGGATTATGACCTTGAGGTGCACTATCACCCCGCCAAGGCTAATGTAGTCGCGGATGCACTAAGCCGCAAGGCTCATTGCCATTGCCTATCAGTGGAAGTCTATAATGAGACATTATGTTCAGAAATGAGGAAGCTTAGTTTGGAAATGATTTCCCAAGGCACTCTGAATCACATCTCAGTTGAGCCCACTCTTCACGACCAGATCATCATGGCACAACTACATGATGAAGGAGTTAAGATCATCAAACAAAAACTCTCTCTAGGAGAAGAGAAATACAAATCTTTCCGCCAGGACCATAAGGGAGTTCTATGGTTCGAAAGTCGCATAGTCGTTCCGAAGAATCATGAGCTCCGTAAGAAAATTCTTGATGAAGCACATCTTTCAAAATTTTCTATTCACCCCGGCAGCAGCAAAATGTATCAAGATCTTAGGCAAAACTTCTGGTGGACTAGAATGAAAAGGGAAATTGCTAAATATGTCTCAGAATGTGACACATGTCAGAGAGTAAAAGCCAGCCACTTGAAAGTAGCCGGTACACTTCAACCTTTGCCTATACCCTCATGGAAATGGGAAGACATAAGTATAGATTTCATTGTTGGATTGCCAAGTACCGCACAGAAACATGATTCCATATGGGTTATCGTTGATAGACTCACAAAGACGACACATTTTCTTCCAGTGCACACCACCTATACTGCCAAAAAATATGCCGAGATTTATCTTGACCGCATTGTTTGCCTACATGGAGTACCAAAGACTATTATTTCCGATCGTGGTACTCAGTTTGTAGCGTGCTTTTGGGAACAATTGCAAGCTTCTCTTGGTACTAAATTGATTCGAAGCTCAGCCTATCATCCTCAAACTGACGGACAAAATGAAAGAGTAAACCAAATTCTTGAAGACATGCTTAGAGCTTGCATCATTCACTATGGTAAGAATTGGGACAAATGCCTATCCCTAGCAGAGTTCTCATATAACAATAGCTACCAAGCGAGTTTGAAAATGGCACCATTTGATTACTTATACGGACGAAGGTGTCGTCCTGGGGAGTGTCAGCGGTGTCTTGGTTGGTGGACATTTCGTCCTCGAGATCATTGTCGAACTCGATGCCCGGCTCGTCGTCTCTGAGGTCATGGACTGAATCTGCCCTACGTGGTAGTGCTCAAACCCAGATGACTGACCATAGAGGAATCGGGCTCGTCATCTGAATCCGAGTAGGCGTCAAAAATGGGAGCCTCCCGGCTAGCGGTGGCATCCTCATCTCCGAGCTTAAGCAGGAGATCTAAATCCGCTTCCAAGTCGGAGAGGGATTTAGATCGTAGGGCCTCCGGTATGTGGAAGCCGTGTTGCGTAGTCCGAAGTAGAATAGGGTACACCCTTCCACAGATCGGATCGGATCCGAATCAGGGAGTCGTGTCGGGACACGAGTCAAAAATGGTTAAGGACGGAATTCTCCTCGATCTCCGAAGTGAGATATGGCTGCATCTCGTCGAGGCTGTCAATGAACTCATCGAGTCCGCTTGAACAACTCGACGCTTCAGGCTCCATGGTGCTGGCTAGGTGGTTGTCAAAGCCGCCCGAGCCGTTGGCGATGCAGATCCAGGAGCCGAAAATAAAAGTTGTGCCCTTGTCGAGGACGGTGCTGGTAAAGTTGAATGATGCCATCAAGTTCTCCGGTGGATGCTCGATGAACACCCCTACCTGGAGCGCCAGCTGTGGGTGTTTTACCGCCAAGCCCACTAAGGGATACCCCCGAGGTGGTAGGTTGTAGGTAGGGTGTCGCCGAGATCAGGAACTCGAAGGTGCAAGGAACACAAAGTTTAGACAGGTTCAAGCCACCAAGAGCGTAATACCCTACGTCCTGTGTGGTTTGTATTGCCTTGGAGGTTATGCGTATGCACGTTGTGCTTTGGAGGTGTCCCTGCCCGCCCTTATATAGTCTGGGGGGACTGGGTTACATGGAAGTCCTAGTCGGGAATGGTGTGAGGAGTCCTGCCCGAGTACGTTGTCGGGTAGTTATCTTACGTCCACCTAGTCCTAGCTCTATACAACTAGTTACAATGAGGATAAGGTATGGCCCATGCGTCATCGCCTACTACAAGAATATGCCCCGGGTTTGACAACATCGACGTCGCGACACAAATGATTTCTAGTGCTTGTAATCGTGACATTTGTATATTTGTAGATATTATTATGTCAAAATAACTTAATTACATAATTTGTAGTGACACTTAGTAATTTTTGTACATTATTTTAACTAGAACACGATCATTACGTATAGTAGTGTATAGCTTGGGTATGCGTACCAATTCTGCATGCATAAACAATAATAAACAATAAAAATAAATAGGAATTGAAAAAAGGGGGAAAACCCTTTGGTACCGGTTGGTCCCAGGGGCCGCCACGGCACCGGTTGAAATACCCGGTGTAGAAAGCCGAGACACTCAGTTTTCTAGTACTGGTTGAAGAACCGAGACCTATGCCAGTTATCAACTGGTACTATAAGCCTGTTTTCCAGTAGTGAGGAATTCTTCACGAATAAACCTCAATAAATAAATAAAACAGGAAAAAAATATTAGTACCGGTTGGAAATACCAATCAGTGCTAAAGGGTACTTTTAATATCAGGTCATGCAACTGGCAACGATGCTGAGACTTTTAGTCTCAGTTGCTCATTACCGGTTGCATAATCGGTACTGAAGGGCCATATCTTTCCTTGTTGAGTGGCCTTTTTCCAATAATGAACTCTTCAATCTTAAGACTCAATAAATTGTAAAATAAAAAACTTTTTATAAGTTTCAAAGAAATCCATAAGAAAGCTCTTTATCTTCAGCGCAAGTACCTATATGGACGCAAATATTTGTGCTAAAGATTATACTCAAAAGTCAAAAGTTATAGAGCCTTTTTGAATTTTTCATTTGAAGCATGCAGAAATTATCAAAAGTACCTATATGTTCCCTTTATCTTCAGCTCTATCTAATTTTGTGGGACTACTCCTTGCATCCGAAATTTGTCCAGGGTGTTTTCTTAAATTTTATGAGGTTTTGAGCATTTTTTCTGACATGCAAATTTATTTTTCGTTTAAATTGAAAAACTGTGATTAATCAGCCCCAAACTGCTTTGGCTGTGTTCAGAGGCCAAAACTAGACCGAATTAAAATTTAAGAGTACCCAAACTAAAAGTATTAGTGTTTAGGATCAAAATTAGAAAAACTGAAGACTTGATATTCCTCTTGTTTTTTGTAGCTACTTCAGGTGTTGAAAAGTCTTCAATAATTTTATCGTGTAACAAGCGTGCATTTTTGCAGCAGGGATCGGGAAGAGTAGTGCATGTAGATTGGAAGGCGTATCCACAACATTGTTATGTGCAGAGCCTGTTCAAGATCGAAAGGCGTATCCACATGTAGGTACAAGGAGATGTTAGACTTTCATCCTTTAAAAAATTAATTGCAAACTCATGTAGATAAAAAAAATTAAAAATTACCCTCCTCTCCCCTCACTCAGTTGCCATGAACAGTGGCTGCATTCATGGCAGCTCAGAGAGGGGAAGTCTAGTATTTATAGGCAATGCGATAGTGTACCAATGCTCACTCTTTAGTACTGGGTCGTGCTACGACCTAACACTAATACCCGTCGTGGTATTAGTACCAGATCGTGGCACGACCCGGTGCTAAAGTGTAACACCTTAGGTGTCTAAATTGCTAAACAAATCTTATTAGCATAACAATATGTATAAATAACTAAGAAAAGTTTAAAAGAAATATATTATAATTTGGTTTTGTATTTATATTGAAAGTATGTATATATGTGCATAAGTATAAGTACCTTAATCAAATAAATTAAATAACTTTCACATTGATGCAAATATAACTACGAAATTGAATAGGCACATCATGAAAGACATGATAAATAAAAGTCTAGTTGAAGCCTATGGGAGAATATGAAGTTTTGCCCATGAAATAACGTGCCATCCGAATCCAGCTTTCTGAGTTTTTAAAATAACTTTTGAACTATAACTCAAATGAACTTTGGCCTGAAACAAAACTAGTGTAACTTTTCATTTTAAACAACTTTTGTGTTCATAGAATTTTGAGTTGCAACACAGAAACTTGAGAAAATATCATTTTTATGACCAGACCCCTAATTTTATTCAAATTCTCGCAATTCAGTCCCTCCCTCACTTCCCTCCCCTGCTATGCCTCGACCGCCGCGCAGAGGCCGCCGGCCACCTAGCATGGCATCCCTGCCGCCCGCACCGCGCCAAGCCGACCAGCGTGCGTCTCTGCTGCCCCCCAGCTCGCCCAATCGCGCCGCGCACGATCTCCCTCGCCCATGCCACTATCTTGCTCGCCCACTCGCCTGCCCGCATCGTTCGCACGCGACGCAGCGCCCCTGTGCACCGCCCTGCTTGCCCAATGGCGCGCCCCAGCCCTGCCGGCACCCCTAGCCCCTCCCCAGCCTCGCAGTCCAGCCCCACCCCTCCTCCCTCCTCCCAGCTGCCTACAAAAGGCCGCAATGAGCCCTCTCGCGCGCCAGAACCCCTCCACCCACTGCCATTGCCGCCGCCATGAGGAGCTCGCCGTGGACCTCATCTCTCCGGCCACCCATTGCAAGAGCTGAGCCTCCAAACACCACCGCACCTCCACATCGAAGCTCACTGCCCCTCCCATCGCCGCCCAGCCCCGCCGGAGCAAGGCCGCCGCTAGCAACCACCGCTGCCGCCCCTGTCCGCCGTGGGCACGCCACCTCCGGTCTCCTTTCCCTGGAGCCAACCCTCGGCATCGGTCCTCCACCGTCCACCGCAGCTCCCCGACCCAACCACGCCATCCCAGCCTCGCCGGAGCACCGTCGCCGCCGCACAGCACCGCCACCGCCTCCTGTCCGCCGTGGGAGACCCACCTCCGGCCGTCCCCAACCCCGACAAAAGCCACCACGAGGTAGCTCTCACCTCCCTGGTACTCCCCAGACCCTTTCCCCTCGCCGCCGGCGAGCCTCCTGGCCAAAATTTGGCCGGCCGCCATGCCAGCCCCGCCAGGGACCCAATTGCTTTGTTTTCAATCTGTCTAAGGGTTTGCATGCAACTTTGAAAATGCTTTAAATATCGTAGAACAATTAGAAAAATACAAACTCAACTATTATGCAATCCTTAGAAGATCTACAACTTTTGTTACATGCACTTCTTCATTTGCTTGCTATATTTTGCCCTAGATTAAATGGAAGGTTTAATAGCCTTTATTTGTACCCACTGTTGTAGACAAAGGCTGAACCTAATTTTTGGAGAGTGGATACGTTTCTTGTTGTGTAGGCCATTGTAAAAAGTTCAAGACCAGAAACCATCTCTAGCTAAACTTTTTGTTAGAATTTGTTTATGCCATGAAGGGATAGAACTAATTTCTCCTGCTGTTCTATAGAGATTCATGTTATGAAACTTTTTATGTGCTGTTATATTGATACCTAAATGTCACAAAAAAATTTAGGGACTTTTTACCTTTCTGTAACCTACTTATATAATTTTTGTGGTGGAGAAATGCATTAAATCAAAATAATTAGTTTTTGTGCTTGAAAAATGTTCGTCGTTTTTACTATGGGACACCTTAGAGTAGCTCATGGTGTATAAAAAGTTTGATGCACAGAAACCCTGTAGAGCCTCCTATAGAAATAGATCTTTATTATAGTAGGTGTATATTGTCTTATTTCTTATGCTCTGTATCATGCACAACAAAATCTGAAAAATTTACAGTAACGCGTATATGGATACATTAGAACCCTGTAAAATTTTTATCATCAATACTTGCATGGTTTGTTCTGTATAAAAATAACTAGGTTCTAGCGGTAGCTGTTTATTTTATTTTTCATACTTAATCTACTTCATATAAAGAGCTGAAATTTATACAGTAGTCTAGTTGCTCAGAGAGGAATCTGTATAAAAATGTCAACACCAGAAAATGTTTCTAGCTATAGCTATGAATATTTCATACTTGGTTTTGAAAGATAACAATTAAAAATGACAAAACACACATCTATTTAGTGAGGTTAATTGATCTAAGTTATATTCAGTAAATAACTACCTAAGAAATAGTAAAGAACAATGATTTAAGATAAATGTGAATTTTTGTTGGATTACAAGTTTATCGTGAAATAAGCTACAAATCTCTACATCACTACAACTCATACTTGTGCATTCATATAGAATCGACTACTCTCACTAACAGAACGTACAAGCTGGTGCTCGAGTCTGAGAGTGAGCAGCGTGAAGCTCAAGTGAATCTAACTGGAGTTTTCGAAGACCCGAACTAGAGTTCGGAAGAGCCCAAGGCTAGCTTTGCTCAAGAAGGCAAGCCCTGGAGCATGAACCCTATTTTTCAAATTATGCAACTTATTACTCTATATTACTTGTGCATTAAGTTTATAGGAGTTGAATGAAAACTTAGTTGCATGATCTTAGGTTCCTATGATCTGAACACTAGATATAAGGTTCGATAGAATGCTATGCTAATAGGACTCCGGTAAAAGTCGAGTGATTTCCTGTCACTCGCGAGAATATAGGAGTTGAATGTTTACTACATGCTGCAATCATAAGGTCGACGGACGGGGCTATGGTGCGATGTTCATGTTGATGATTGAGGCCCCGTCTGTTTAGTGAAAAATGCTAAGGCCGCAGAGTGTGGTAGTGGTGGTTAAGTCTTTGAACGTACTAACCACATGCCGAGAATATGGTAATCGGTAAGCTTACGTACTGGATTGAACCGAGGCCGAAATATACTCCCCACCATCTTGAATTTGTTCACATCTAGCTAATGGCGGGTGCATGTGCTGCCATGGCCCGGCGTCGTTCCGAGGTTCATGGGGACGTTAGTCGAGGGCGGTGGGCCTGTTCCGTGAAACGGGAATTGAAGGGAAAAGTTGCACGTGTGACTCTGGTAGTAACCACGTGACGTGTGTTTAGGTCTGCCTTGCAAGGTTAAGAAATTCGATTCGAATCGTCCGTTTCTTGCGGTATTGAGACTGCTTGACCCTTTTACCACATAGAGTAAGAAATGGAACAATGATGATGATTAAACTTGTTGGATGCAAATTAATTCTTTCACCATGTATGATATTGGATAGTTGCTTACATAGAATGGTTAAAGAAAACTAGAATATGCTTTTCGGCAAAACAAACCCCTCAAGCCAAAAGCCTTGCATGTCTAGGAGTCGGCTAAGTATATTCCACTAGTCGGGTAAGCCTGCCTCTGAGTATTAGTATACTCAGCCTTGCTTGTGGCTTTATTTTCAGGTGATACTTTTGAGGACATGATTGCTAGTTTGACTTGGTTGGTCGGTCGGTGGAATGGGATGCGTCCCCGACCAATGGTGACAATGCCGAGTGATGTCTCATACGGGCTTCATCGAGACATCATGTATCGTCGAGTAGTTTATCGTTATTTTTCCGCTGCGTTGAACTCTAAAGAACTCGTTTACTTTTAAACTTGGAAGTACTCTGTTTTACGAATTCGAACTTGGTCTGTAATAATAAATTTATGTTGAACCCTGTGATGTAAAATTCGTGGAATGTTCTATTCTTTGGGCTCGCCTTCGTGTGAGTACTTTGTATGTGTTGTTTCAATCGGCAAACCCGTGGTTGTATCGGGAGGTTACCCGACAGACCTATGGATTACTCCGTTTGAAATGCGAGTTAGCCCTGATTGCCCTCGTGGTGATGGTTAGTGCACTTGAGCTGGATTAATTTAGGTGGTTCTGCCACAGCTGGCATCAGAGCCGAAATGCATACACCAGAGAATGCGGCAAGCCTTAAAAATTTGTTTCATAAAACGTGGCCACAAAAATCTTGTTTGCAAAATGCGTTGGTTCGTTAAGGATGGTACCTAGTTCGTAAATCCCTAGGGGATTACGGTAAAGTTACTAGGTGGCTATCTAACTTATGTATATTATCAACTGACTTCCAGCACATTACTTTCTGTCAAAACTTACTTTTATGCACAACCGACCTTTAATTTCTGCAATGACGCACTCATCGCTAAGGTAAGAAGGTAACAATCCTCAGCCAACTGAGAGAGCTTGGCCTTCCTGTCGGTGATGCGAGCCGAACGCTGCCCTCAAGCAGTGACCTACTTGAGGTGCTGCCAATATACCAACTATTAGTTGATTATATTGGGAGTAGAAGGTTTGGCGAAAAGTATGGCAATCGCTGTTCATGCCCCCGTCTCAAGACGGTACCCCCGTGAATACGCTATCTCGATAGCGTATGTTAACGTCGTCTATACGGCGGGAATTGTATGGATGCCGTTTCTATAATGAACGGTAATAAATGAGGATGCTTTCATGAGTGCTGGCATGAAATGTTCAATAGATATATATACTCTGTGAATTTTCTGCAGGTACACTAACCACAATTACGATAGGTTAAGATCAGTTAGGAATATTCGACTAGATATTATAGTGAGAGACGCATTATATGTGCCACCGAAACTAACCACGTAAGTCCAAAGTTATTTGGCAATTGTTTCAGTTTGTGAGGACGATAGGTGGTGCATGCAGCATGTTAAATAGAAAATAAATAAAAAGAAGCATGAATAAGGTTTGTGAATTGGATACATAAGCCAAGTCTCTTAAGGATTATCTAAATATCTACTGTTTTGTGCCAGAAACTTAGGAAAGGAAGTGAATACACCTAGCAAATAACTTTAATTTTATGGGAGCTTGTTGAGAGTTTTGTTTCAAAACTTGTCTACTTTCTGCTGTTAAAACTTCAAAAATTTTGGACCAATATACAGTAAATAATCGTGTAAAGAACTACCTTAAGTTTTATGTCTAGTTAATACAGTTTTGGGTAGTTAAATATTTCGAACCATTTAGATACAGCTTCTGCAGAAAAGTTGAATACAAAACTTGTTCCACATTAGATAAGGACGTCACTGTTAAAATTTGGTAATTTTTGGCTGGGTAGATTTTCCTTGGTGCACAAAACTTTATCTCTCTGTTCACTGAAATTTCTGGGTAGACACTAAAGTAAAACCTTAAGAGAAAAACCATCTTAGAGCCTGATCTAGCTCTGGAGTTGACTAGAAAAGTTGTGCACAATTACCCTAGGAACACTTTAGTGAAGATTGAGAATTTATGGATTAATCAAATTGGAGTTATGGAGTTTTGAAGTTGCTTCCAGAAATATTGAACTTTCATCCTCCAGTTCATATCCTATGGCATGATCCTGTCGAAACTTTTACCCTTTGAAGATGATACTTCTGGGCAGCAAGTTAAATACCAAAGTTGACAATAATTTCATGTCCTGAAAGCTCAAAAAATTTCAGCACTATTGGACTTTACTAGTTTGAGTTATAGGCAAACTACTATAACTCGTTCTGCTGAAAAACAGCAAAAACAGAGAAAAACAAAGAATGAATTCTTCGACCAACTTGGCCATCGACTTTGTGGCAGAACCACCTGAATTAATCCGGCTCAAGCACGCTAACTACCACCACGCGGGCAATCAAGGCTAACTCGCACTTCAAACGGAATAATCCATTGGTCTGTCAGGTAACCTCCCGATACAACAACGGTTTTTGCCGATCGAAACCACACATACATGTAGTCACACGAAGGTGAGCCCAGAGGATACAACATTCCACAAATTTTACATCACTGGTTCATCATAAATTATTATTACAACTGAGTTTGAATTCGTAAAACAAGGTACTTCATAGTTCAATGCAGTGGAAAAATAACGATAAACTACTCGACGATACATGAGGTCTCGATGAAGCCCGTACGAGACATCACTCGGCATTATCATCGTTGGCCGGGGCGTATCCCATTCCACTGACCAACCAGGAGGAAGGGTACACGGCCAAGTCAAACTAGCGATCATATCCTCGAAAGTCTCACCTGAAAATAAGCCACAAGCAAGGCTGAGTATACTAATACTCAGCAAGGCTTACCCGACTAGTGGAATATACTTAGCCGACTCCTAGACATGCCATGCTTTTGGCGAGGGGAAAAGGGTCAGGGAGAACCAGGGAGATGAGAGCTACCTTGGTGTGGCCTTGGTCGGGGTTGGGGGTGGCTGGAAAGGGCTCGTCAGCATGGAACAGGGGGCGGTGGTGGTGCGGAGCGTCGGCGACGGTGCTCCGGCGGGGTTGGGGCAGCGCTGGCGTGTCGGGAAGCTCCGGTGGGGTGATGTAGTCCCGTTCCGAGCCTTGGTTCGGGCGGAGGAGGGCCGGGGGTGGGGTGTCCACGGCGGTCAGGGGCGGCGACGGTGGAGGCAGCGCTGGCAACGAGCGCCGACGGTTCTGGGCGACGATGGGTGGGGCAGTGAGCGTCAGTGGGATGCTGTGGTGGTGGTTGGGGGCTCAGCTTGGGCGGTGGATGACCGGAGGGGTGAGCTCCACAGTGAGCTGGGGACGACGGCGGTAATGGTCGCGGCGGCGGCGTTCTGGTGTCTGGGCGCGCGAGGAGGCTCAGTGCGGCCTTTTGTAGGTAGCAGAGAGGCGGGAGGAGGGGCGGGGCTGGACTGTGAGGATCGGGCGCGGGCAGCACGACGGGGGCGTGCCATTGGGCGTCGGAGCGGCGGCCAGAGGCTCGGCGAGGCGAGTGGCTGGCAGGAGCAGGGGATTGGGCGTGCTGCAGCACCGCGGCTTGTCGGGCGGCGAGCGCGGGGAGTGGCAGGACAGAGCGGAGGCTCGGGCATGGCGCGGCTTGTCCATTGGGTGCGGCATGCGGTGGCCGGGTGGCAGCGTCACGTGCGGCCAGCAGCGCGTCGCGGTTGGCGGCCGGAGATCCTGGCGTGGGGAGGGAGGGATTGCGCGGCACGTGATTGGGCGCGGCAGGGCTTGGTCGGGGGAGTGGGGAGGACGGCCGGCGACTGGCTTGTCACGGCGTGGGCGGCAGGCATCACCGACAAGGTGGCCAGCGGCGGGCGGCGGGCGAAGCAGAGGAGAGGGGAGGGACTGAAAGTGGAAATAGAAGAAAAGGCAGAGGCTGGTTTGCAAATTTAAGTGTTTCTCAAATTTTTGTGTTGCAACTCAAAAATCTCAGAACATGAAAGTTGTTCAAAATGAAAAGTTACACAAGTTTTGTTTCATGCCAAAGCTCATTTGAGTTCTAGTTTAGAAAGTAGTTATTTTAAAAATTCAAAAAGTATGATTCGGAGGGCACGTCATTTCCTGGGCAAAAATTTGCATTCTCTCCTAGGCTTCAACTAGACTTTTGTTTATCATGTCAATAACGATGTGCCTATTCAATTTCGTAGCCATGTTGTCATCGATGTGAAAGTTATTTAATTTGTTTCATTAACGTACATGTACTTATGCATATATACACATCTATTTTCAATTCAAAGCAAAACAAATTTATAATTCATTTCTTTTAAACTTTTCTTAGTTATTTAAGCATCGTGTTAAGCTAATGAGGCTTGTTTAGCAATTTAAAACACCTAAGGTGTTACAGCCTTCCCCCCTTAAAAAGAATCTCGCCCCGAGATTCGGACAATAAGCTTAGTGTGGACAGTGCGTGTACCTTCGGTAGAGTTGAGAAAACTCGGGAAATTTTGGTTTAGATAGCTTTCAGTTTCCCACGTGGCTTCTTCCTCAGTGTGATGATTCCATTGAATTTTATACATTTTAATCACTTTCCTCCTAGTGCTTCTTTCTTTTTGATCCATGATTTTGATAGGGTACTCAACATATGAGAGGTCGGGCTCTACCACTACTTCTTGTTGTTTAATAACCTCAGTAGGAACTCGAACACACTTCTTGAGTTGAGACATGTGAAAGAATCATGGATGGCTGCAAGCTGAGGGGGCACTCGAATTCTATAGGCTACGGATCCACAGCTCTCGATGATTTCGTAGGGACCAACATAATGGGGAGCTAATTATCATTTGACTCTGAAACGTTGTACACCCTTAGTTGGTGAAACTCGAAGGTAGACGTGGTCACCAACTTCAAATTTTAGTGGCTTTCTCCTTCTGTCGAAATAGCTCTTTTGCCTAGATTGTGCGGCTCTAAGGTTCTCTTGTATTACTCTCACTTTTTCTTCTGCCTCGATTACCAAGTCTGGTCCAAATATTTTGCGTTCTCTGGTCTATGACCAAGTAAAAGGGGTTCGACACCTTCGTCCGTATAGGGCCTCAAATGGTGCCATTTTCAAACTCGCTTGATAGCTATTGTTATATGAGAACTCTGCTAGGGATAGGCATTTTTCCCAACTCTTGTCATAGTGAATGACGCAAGCTCTAAGCATGTCTTCAAGAATTTGGTTCACTCTTTCAGTTTGTCCATCAGTCTGAGGATGATAGGCTGAGCTTCGAATCAATGTAGTACCAAGAGAAGCTTGCAATTGTTCCCAAAAGCGCGCTACAAACAGAGTACCATGATCGGAAATAATAGTCTTTGGTACTCCATGTAGGCAAACGATATAATCGAGATAAATCTCAGCATATTTCTTGGCGGTATAGGTGGTGTGTACCGGAAGAAAATGTGCTGTCTTTGTGAGCCTATCAACGATAACCCATATGGAATCGTGTTTCTGCGTGGTACTTGGCAATCCAACAATGAAATCCATACTTATGTCCTCCCATTTCCATGAGGGTATAGGCAACGGTTGAAGTGTACCGGCTACTTTCAAGTGGCTGGCTTTTACTCTCTAACATGTGTCGCATTCTGAGACATATTTAGCGATTTCTCTTTTCATCCTAGTCCACCAGAAATTTTGCCTAAGATATTGATACATTTTGCTACTACCGGGGTGAATAGAAAACTTTGAAAGAGGTGCCTCATCGAAAATTTTCTTACGGAGCTCATGATTCTTCGGAATGACTATGCGACTTTCGACCATAGAACTCCTTTATGGTCCTGGCGGAAATATTTGTATTTCTCTTCTCCTAGAGAGAGTTTTTTTGATGATCTTAACTCCTTCATCATGTAGTTGTGCCATGATAATTTGGTCGTGAAGAGTGGGCTCAATTGAGATGTGATTCAGAGTGCCTTGAGGAATCACTTCCAAACTAAGCTTTCTCATTTCCGAACATAACGTCTCATTATGGAACTCCACTGATAGGCAATGGCAATTGGCCTTACGGCTTAGTGCATCCGCGACTATATTAGCCTTGCCGGGGTGATAGTGCACCTCTAGGTCATAATCCTTGATTAATTCTAGCTATCTTCTTTGTCTCATATTCAGATTGGCTTGGGTGAAGATATATTTGAGACTCTTGTGATCGGTGTAGACACTACAATGAGTACCCATGAGATAATGTCTCCATATTTTTAGAGCATGAATGACTGCTGCTAATTCGAGATCATGGGTTGGATAATTCTGCTCGTGGGGCCGAAGGGCTCGTGAAGCATAGGCGATAACTCGATTTTCTTGCATAAGCACACAACCAAGACTAGTGCCAGATGCGTCACAGGAAATATCGAACGGCTTGGTGTTATCGGGTTGAGCTAACACAGGGGTGGTAGTCAAATGTTCTCTGAGAGTGTGGAAAGCTTTTTCACATTTCTCATCCCACACAAACTTTACTCCCTTTTTCAATAGTTCAGTCATAGGCTTAGCAATCCTGGAGAAATCTGGAATGAAACGGCGATAGTAACCGGCTAAGCCAAGAAAACTGCGAATCTGATGAACAGAGGTAGGAGGTTTCCAATCCATCACTTCTTGTACCATGCTGGGGTCAACTGCTATGCCTTCGCTGGAAATAGTGTGACCCAAGAATTTCACACTATCCAACCAAAATTCGCACTTAGAAAATTTAGCATAGAGCTGATGGTCTCTGAGACGCTGAAGAACAATGTGCATGTGCTTAGCGTGCTCTTCCTCATTCTTGGAATAGATAAGGATGTCGTCAATGAAAACTACGATGAATTTGTCGAGCTCGGACATGAATACCGAATTCATGAGATACATGAAGTAGGCAGGGGCCTTTGTGAGACCAAAGGACATGACCAAGAATTCATATAGTCCATATCGTGTGGAAAAGGTGGTCTTAGGAATATCGCGTGGACGAATATTTATCTGATGATATCCAGATCGAAGATCAATCTTTGAGAAAACTCTAGCTCTAGATAATTGGTCAAAGAGAACATCAATGCGGGGAAGTGGGTATTTATTCTTAATGGTTACCGCATTGAGAGGTCGGTAGTCCACACATAATCTTAAACTGTCATCCTTTTTCTTTACAAAAAGGGCTGGACATCCCCAAGGTGATGCGCTAGGACGAATAAAGCCTTTGTCCAGTAGTTCTTGGAGTTGTGTTTTCAGTTCGGCCAATTCCTTAGGTGGCATCCTATAGGGTCTTTTGGAGATGGGTGCAGTGCCTGGTTGCAGTTCAATAACGAACTCAATATCCCTATCTGGTGGCATTCCTGGCAAATCGTCTGGAAAAACATCGGCATATTCGCATACCACTGGAATATCTTCTAGTTCGATTCCTTCCATCACGAAAGCACAAGAATTCGTGCACTCCTGGAACGGTAGGTAAAAGGTAGTGGCTCCGTGACTAGGTGAATTTATTTCAACAGCTCGGGAAGAAAGGTCCAGTATGACTCCATGCCTAGTCATCCAATCCATGCCTTCAAGGGGTAAGAGAATGTTGGCGCTAAGAATCGGCCGGATAGGAATCGGCCGATGGTCTTCAGCGTCGGACACACGACCCGGGAGAATCTGCTTAGCTCCTGTTCGGGTTATTGCCCTGGTGCGGTTCGCGCGGCGTGCCAGTCAATCTGACCTGTTGATTGACAAGGAAATAGAGTATTAAATTCCAGGCGCGTCGATCGGCTGGAGTTCCGATCTGTCCTGAGGAGCGCGTCGGCGGCGAATCGGCCGATTTGCTGTAGAGATGATCGGCTGTGGATCAGCCGATAATCGTGTAGTAATTGTAAAGAAAACTGCTGGAGCGATCTAAACGATTACTACAGAGGCAACACTTGAAATAGATCTAATCAGCTGTAAGATGATGAATCGAAGAAGAATAATGACGAAGCCGATTACTCTGATCTCAAGCTGGATAACTGGTGATAATACTAGAACAACAGGTAAAACTTGCAATTCTAGTAAATATCGATAACTAGTGAATAAATCCAAATGAAACCACAGCGATGCGCCCGTAGTTAAAGCTCGGATATTACTCGGTAAGCGGAACCTACCAATTGGCCGGAGATCAGGTTGATGCAGCCCTGCCAATCCGTACGAACTCGTGAAAGAAGAAAAATATTGGCGAAGTCGCCGGCTTGAAAATAAATTGCTGGAAAAGTAGAAGTATTGTTGTTGATTGATGTGTTGATGTTTTTTGCAAGACCCTGACGACTCCTATTTATACCCTAAAACTAGGACTTCTGGTCGATCACGACTTGTTACAACCTTATTTAAACAACAGGAAAACTACTATACCTATAAGAACTTTAAAAGGAAACGGACTCCCGCAGAATCTTCCGCCGCCGTTCCCTAATCCAATCAGGATTCCCTTCAATTGCTCCTTGACCGACTTAGCGTGCTCTGTTGACCAACTTTTGACCAGGACCCTCCGAAATAGTCCCATCCTGTTGGCGCAGGCTGTATCACCAATCGGCCGATTCCTTACTGTAGCCTTCAGATCTGCCGCATCAGCCAATCTTCTCCTCCTGACGCCGATTCAACACGTGTCAAAATCTGGCGTCAACGCATGTCCCCCAGTTTCGGAGTAAAATATAACTTTTTCTTCGAAACTCTTTCTTTAATCCTTTCCTCCGAAACGGGCGCAGTAAAATCTCCTTCCGCTCCGCGGCACAATGATTGCAATTTCCTCGAACCGAGCGCGCGAAACGACCGCTCCTCTAGAACTCGTGTAGACGGCGCGGTAAAAATACATCTTTGCCCTCGCTTCCCTTATTTTTCTTAAGTACTGGCTTTCTCCGCCTATCCTTCCCCACGAATCTAGCATTCTCTTCCATCGAACCACTGTTCGTCTTCCTCCAAGCTCTCTCGATCTCCAAGCGCTTCCCCCTTTCCGGCGATCTCATCCGCGGCCTGCTCCCACACCCCAATGGCGTCACCATCGGCGACCGCTCCATCTACAGAGGCTCCATCGGCAACTCCTTCGGCGGCGGCAGCCCAATCGGCGGCTTCCCCAGCGGTCTCATCGACGACGATGACCTCCATCCCAGAGGTAAATGCTCGAAATTTTTTCCTTTTCGCCTTTTTACTGCTTCAGTATTTTTCGGACCCTCTCTCAGTTTCTTTCCTTTTCCCCTTTTTTAGGCACTTAGGCACCGAATCACTATTCCTCTCTCAGAATCCCCTGACCTCATCTGTTTGGGCCCTATGGGGAACCCCGATCCAACGGACCTGATCAGCTTAGAAACCCATAGGATCCCTTTTAAGCAATCATCTATGGATTTAGATCACTGGGTAGGCACTTTCAGATCCTGGCCAAATGAAACACCCGGGTGGAGAGAATGGTACTAGAGGGTAGCCGGATCTTGGAAGGTTCAGTGAGAAGAACTAAAAATCGGCCAGTGCATAGACTTATCTTTGTCTCAGATGGAAAGAAACGAACCTCTGGTCATGGCAGCCTCTTATTTTTGGTCTGATGCACTTAATGCGTTCCTTTTCGGACACGGACCTATGACCCCGACCTTGGCCGATATTCTGCTGTTGACCGGTCTCGATGTCTCCTCCGCCGATACCCCTTTCAATTATCTGTTCAAGCCATCACATCGGCTGGAGACCAAAGGAATCGGCGGGTGGAAAGGATATATTAGCAAAAACATGAAGATCGGGACAGTTTCACAGAGGGAGCATACTGCCTTTTTGATGATGTGGCTGGAAAAGCATTTCTTCTGTGGCAGAGCAGTTGGCCCCTCTTCAAATACTCAAGCTTTGGTAGAGGCTTTATCACAAGGATCGGCCATCCCCCTTGGAAAACATTTGCTGGGATCGGCGTATTACCTGATGCACCAAATCGGCACCAAGCCGTCAAAGGGAGAGCTGATCGGGAACCCTGGTGGTCCTTGGTGGTTCATCACCCTCTGGCTCAATTTACACATGAGCAAGGTTTCTCAGCAACGGATAGAGACAAAAACCTTCCCCAATATCGAGTCAGAGGAGAATCCATCAGTCCGTCGCCGCTGCAGATCTTTTGGAGAAGCGGTATCGGCGTTCCCCGGCTGCCAATTTACTGCTACCCGCACAGCTGAGTACTTCAGATGTTTTTACAATGGCCTTAGTGAAGAAACGATCAGCTTGTACCCATATCAGGCAGTAGAGCCGATTTTCGAATTACCCATATGCTACGACTTTTCCACTCATACTTTTGACAGAGAGCTTATGGATGTCTTGATCAAACCGGGGATTCTGCCAGCCAACTTCTTCTCAGGAAAGGACTCTCCCACCTACGAATTCTACAATCAATCGGCTGCGGCAAGGCAACTGGGTTTCAGCCAACTGCCGATTCGGGTCTACTTCGCCGGTCAGGCGAAATTCAGAGATGGTCTGACCTCAAGTCTTGATTACAGTCGGCTGTGCGATCTAGTACCCGATTCCAGTACTATTGACCTGAATAATTGGTCAGTTGCCTCTTTTGCCACCCAACAATTCAAATTATGGTGGGCAGAATGGAAGCAACACCTTTTCTGTAAATCTCCATCGTCTTACTGCAAAATTCTAGACCCAGAGAATATTGACCCAAATGCAGCGGTATGTCCTTTTTCTCAGCCGATTCCAATGCTATTTCCTTCTACATTGTCATCTTGTTATTAACTCATGTTCATCTCTTCAGTCTGAAAGCCATATCCCTCCGATGCGTAGCTGAAGCGGCCGGCCGATTGATAGTCATCACCAATACACGCCGTATCCACTTATCGGCTTCCATGCTCCAACTGTCAAAGATATCTCCACTGGACGATCGAAGCGAGCACCGAAAAGGCCAACATCAAAGATAACCAGCCGTCGGGTGCGAGTTCGCATTGGATCGGCCGATCAAACGGCAATGGCATCGGCTGAAATTCCCCGTATTGGATCGGCCAGCCAGATGGCAGTGGTATCGGCCGAGACTTCCCGCATCGGATCGGCCGACCAAGTAGCCGAGACTCCAATTCCTTTATCTTTGCCGGTTGTCGACATGGCCGATCCCCAAGTCACTGCTGAAGTCGGGGCAGCTGCAGCATCACTATTAGTAGAAGCTGTTCAGGTAATCTTATTTATCTCATATATTTCTCCAAATCTTCCACTGACATCAATTCTATTCTTCTGCCAGGCTGCACAAGTTATCCCACCGCAGTCTCCGCAACAATCGGCCACGTCCCAAGTGGGAACCGAGACTCCAACAGCTCCTATCATCGAGGTAAACGATCTCTTACCTTAAATTCTTAGTTCTCAGAAAACTTAACCGATCTTGATGCAGGCCGATTTGGGTATGCCAACTACAACCCCACAACAGGCATCAGCCGGGAGATCCACAGAGGCATGGCAAATTTCTGTCACCATCTTACTTCAATTTCCCATAGCATATTCACAGGATCTTCTTTTATGTCCTTTTCAGGAAGCTGTTCCAAGTGTAGCGCCAATAATCGTTGAATCTTCCTCTTCCGACGAGCCAAATGTGCCAGTCCCTGAGATAAGGGAGACACTTCCAACGGCGCAGGCAAGAGAAATTCGCTTTAAGGAGGTAACAAACTTACCATCAGAATCGGCCGATTTCCTTTCACTGCTTGCCTACCCTTTACTTTATTTCCTCACAGGAGCAAGACACCCCCAACAACAGCATCTTCTCTTTTGCCGTCTCCTTGGCCGATGACGAAGAAATTGCTTCACACCCAATTCCATCGAGCTCCACCTCCGACGATGTCCGCGCCAAGCTCGAAAGCATGCGCACTTTCCTTCAAGACGACATCGGCCGATTGGTAGAAGATGCATCGCCGATTCGACGACTTTTCAACGAGATCAAAGGTCGAATCCTGGAAGAAGTATCAGAAAATTTAGCGTATGCTGCCTATATAGAGGGCATGCAGATTCTGGTTTCCAGGGCGCTGCGCCATATGGCCGATCGTGCTCAGATGGCAAAAACTCAGGAGGAGGTCGATTCGTACAAGCACCGGACTCAGGAAGTACACCACAGGATCAACTTCCTTGAAAACTACCGTCCGGACATCGTCGGCGCAATAGATCGGCTGAAACGGAGGAAAGCAGAACTGGCCAAGGAGATGGAACAGATAACCAAAGAGATAGCTGCCGAAGAAAAGAAGCTCCAAGAACTCCCATCCATCATCAGCGAATTGAAGCAAGAAAGGCAGCATCTGGCCCGCGAAACGATAAAGCTTCGTCGCCGTATATCAGAAGTACCAGGATCGGCCGACGATGATCATAGAGTACTAGACTCGGCCGATCGGATTAGACGACAAGCTATTGTAGCCATAGACGCTTTCCTTGGGCTGTACAGAATATGTTAAACATTTATTGCTCCTTCAATGTCACTGCGCCGATTTGGTTCCGAACTGCTCCTTCAGTCTGCTTTGCATTTATGTATGTATTTACTCCGATAGGACGTGTCTCACCATCCATCTATCTCCCCTTCATTTATAAGTAAACCATTCACCGTCTCCAGAGTCATACACATCACTTATCTTCTCTCCCTCTTTTACTGTCCCAAACTGAACGGCAAGATGTCTTCTTCGTCCTCTTCATCTTCTTCCTCTGTCAACCAGGTATGAACTTCTCTTCTACCTTTCTCTCAAGCATCTCAATCGCTCTAACGCCAGGTAACCCCTTTTATTTCTGTTTAGCCGAAACGTCTCAGCCCCGGTCTAGAACGAGAGATAGAAATCATGCATTCAGAAGAGCCACTATCACAGGCAGACAAAAATCTGATAAGAGCTCATGCTGAGGAACTCAGAGATCATGTCCCCGTCGCTGTCCACGAATACTCGGACCTTATAGATGCTCACTTTTTTGTCCGCAAGCGACCATCTTCCGAAAAAAGTTCTCCACTTCCTTGTAAAGCTAAAACTGAAGTCGCCATGGAAGATCTGGAGGAGGAGAAGACCCGCCTGCTGAAAGAACTTTGCAACCAAGCGGAAACTGGAGCCACTGCAGAGGACCCGAAAGAGAAATGACTCACCCTTATGATAAAACTGGGTCGCATCGAGAGAGAAATCCAGCGTAGGCGTAATTAGTAGACACATCGGTATTTTTATTCTAAGGGCGACTTGTACCATGTCGGCCATGTAATCTGTCATTCCATCCAATAATGAATCCCAATGTGTTCTTCACCAGATGTGTAGACAAAAACCGATGAGAAATCGGCCGTGTTATCTTGATATATTTTGTTGCAAGTTATGCATCTACCCAAATGCTTGGATAGTATCTCTTCAGATATCGCCCGTTTAAAGCTCTTGGGAATTCCTCCCCTTCAACTGTCTCCAGAACATATGCATTCCCAGGGGCACATCGGCCGATTCTGTACGGCCCTTCCCAAGTAGGTGACCATTTACCAAATTTGGGATTTTTGGATCCTATCGGCAGCACCAACTTCCATACCAAATCTCCCTGAGAGAACTGTTTAACTTTGACCTTTTTGTCATACCATCTGGCCACCCTTTTCTTGTTTTCTTCTATACTAATCAGGGCTCTCAACCGTAAACCTGCCGAATCGTCAAGTTCATCTTTCATGAGAAAGGAATAGTCATCGGTCGTTAACTGATCTTGCAACGATATACGTCTTGACCCTGTCCTTATCTCCCATGGCAAGACCGCCTCATGACCATAAACCAACTGATAAGGGGATATTTTAGTGGCTCCATGACAAGCCATCCTGTATGCCCATAAAGATTCAGCCAAAGACATATGCCACTTCTTGGGTTGCTCTTCTATCTTTCTCTTGATTAATTTGATTATCCCTTTATTAGACGATTCTGCTTGGCCATTGGCTTGAGCATAGTATGGAGAAGAGTTTAATAATTTAATCCCCATATCGGCGGCGAACTCTCCGAATTCTCCAGAAGTAAACATTGTCCCTTGATCAGTTGTGTGGTTTGAGGAATACCAAATCGATAAATAATATGGCTTTTAACAAATTCAATCATATCGGCCGATGTCACGTTCCTTAAAGGAACTGCCTCCACCCATTTAGTAAAATAATCTGTGGCCACCAATATGAACTTATGCCCTTAACCCCTGAACAGCCACGGCTTAATTATTGGATTCATAGCCGATGCTGGCGCGTGCTGTATATTGCCAAACTTCTGACAGTCTTGGCATCCTTTGTAGTACTAGAAACAATCCTCAAGGATGGTCGGCCAATAATATCCATTGTTCCGGATCATCCATTTCATTTTGTGAGCCGATTGATGGGCTCCGCACACGCCCTCATGGATTTCTGCCATCAGAACCTTTGCCTCTTCTGTTCCCAAGCACTTGAGAAGAACTCCATCAATCGTCCGATAAAACAAATCATCCTCAAGCAACACATATTTTGTAGCCTGAAAACGTGTTCGCCGATCCACCTTTTGGGATGGATTTCTCAAGTAATCGGCGATTTCCTTTCGCCAGTCATCGGCTGCGAGCTCTAGCGTCATCGCTCCCTGAATTGGCCGATACCCGGAAGCATGGTGGGCCAGTCTATTGGCCTCTTCATTATAATTTCTGGGGATATGCTCAATTATTGCAGACTTGAACTCTTTTAAAAGTTGAAGGCAATCCTCATAATAGATCCTCAAGATATCATCCTTGCACTCAGATCGCCCCGTCAACTGATCCACAATGAGCATGGAATCTCCAAAAATTTCAACTGCATCAGCTCTGACTTCCCTTAATAATTGGATGCCTTTCAGAACAGCTCGATATTCCGCCTGATTATTAGTTGCGGAGGCTTCTATCGGAAGAGAGAAATTATAACTTGCCCCCCGAGGCGAAACAAGAACAATACCGATTCCTGATCCGACCCCACATGAAGAACCATCAAAATATAGAGTCCATGAAACTGGTTCAACAGTGGTGATTTCTGGTCCACAATGCTGAACTACGAAATCGGCCATCACTTGACCTTTAACAGCTTTGGCCGATTCGTACCTTAAGTCGAATTCTGACAAAGCCAGGATCCATTTTCCAATCCGTCCTTTCAAAATCGGCAACGATAGCATATACTTCACCACATCATCCTGAGCTTGGTACATGAGAAGTATAAACACAAGCATAGCCGCTCCACCGAGGAATATCTTGTTTCGGCGTCTAAGAGTCTTCTGCTGACGTAGTATACCACTCGTTCTTTCCCCTCAAACTCCTGTACCAACGCCGATCCAATAGCTTGTTCATCAGCCGATAAATATAACTTGAACGGCTTACCAGGCTGTGGTGGAACCAATACCGGAGGTGAAACCAGATACTGCTTGATATTCTCCAGTGCCTTGCACTGTCCTTCTCCCCATATGAATTCCTGGTCGGGCTTTAATTTCAACAAAGGGGTAAAAGCCTGAATACGTCCTGACAGGTTGGATATGAATCTTCTGATAAAATTGACCTTGCCGATGAGGGACTGTAGCTCAGTTTTATTTTGTGGGCCACCACTTTGTTGATGGCATCTATGGTCTTGCGGTTGACTTCTATCCCGCGCTCATGGACCATGAATCCTAAGAATTGCCCAGCCGATACACCAAATGCACACTTGTTTGGGTTCATCTTCAACCCATGTTTCCTTGTGCATTCCAGTACTTCTTGTAAAACGGCCAGATGGTCTTGGTGACCTTTTGACTTGACCACGACGTCATCTATATAAATTTCCACCGATGAACCAATGAGCTTGTGGAAGATGTAATTCATGGCTCGTTGATACGTAGCGCCGGTGTTTCTCAACCCGAAAGTCATAACAACCCATTCAAATAAACCAAGATGACCTGGGCACCTAAAAGCCATTTTCGAAATATCTTCTTCGGCCATTAATATCTGATTATACCCTGCATTCCCATCCATGAAACTTATGACTTTGTGTCATGCGGCAGCATCCACCAAGATATCGGCCGTTGGCATCGGATATCCATCCATTGGTGTAGCCTGATTTAAGTTCCTGAAATCGATGCACACACGTAACTTTCCATTCTTTTTGTATACGGGCACAATATTAGAAATCCATTCGGCGTAGCGGCACTGCCGAATAAATCCTGCTTCAATCAACTTTGTAATTTCGGCCTTTATATCAGGTAGAATCTTGGGGTTACACCGTTGTGCAGGTTGCTGATATGGCCGATATCCTGATTTTATAGGTAACCGGTGTTCAACAATAGACCGGTCTAGTCCTGGCATCTCATGATACTCCCAAGCAAAGCAATCCTTGAACTCTTTTAATAAACTTATCAATTTACATTTGTACTCAGGATCCAAATTAGCACTAATGTACGTCGGCCTTGACTTGCTGCTATCTCCCAAATCTACCATCTCCAATAAATCGGCCGACATAAACCCATGCCCAAGCTTCCCATCTTCTCGGACGAGCTGATCCATTTATTCTGAATCTTCAGAGCCGACTGCTTGGATCGGCTGTAGACCGAAATCGGACACTCTCAGGAAGTCAGTGTCCCAAGTCCTGCCAGATATACACTTGACGTGCTCGCAGCTCCACTGTTGCGTGTCGGCCGCTGCAACGCTGTAGACGGAATCGGCAGCGACTATCTCTGTGCTGTCGCCGACCCATTGCACAAGGCATTGATGCATTGTAGATGGGACACAGCAGTTTGTGTGTATCCAGTCGCGACCAAGCAGCATATTGTAGGACCCCTTGCCATTAATAACGAAAAAAGTGGTAGGGAGGGTCTTACTGCCGATGGTGAGGTCGACGCAGAGCGCTCCACGGGCGGGTGACACGTTGCCTTCGAAATCCTTCAGCATCATGTCCGTCTTGGTGAGATCTTCATCGCCCTTGCCTAGCTTGCGGAACATAGCATACGGCATGATGTTAACTGCAGCACCTCCATCTACTAGTAATCTGGTGACGGGTCTTCCGTTGACATAGCCTTTAAGAAACAGCGCTTTAAGATGCTGTCGTTTTTCCTCTTCTGGTTTCTCAAACGTAGCCGTCATTGGCTCTAACACTAGTTGTGCCATTTGTTCCTACTCCGTTCATGTCGCTTTATCTCGATCGTTGGGCGCCATGAACTCCATCGGCAGTATGAACACCATATCGATTTCGGCTGCCGATTCTTGATTACTTGTTTCTTGATCATTTTTCTTTGGGCGCCACACTCGAGACCTAACATTTCTTTTCTCTAGCACCTGCCTCTGTTCTTCTTCTTGATGCTCCCACTGGCGTAGGCGTTGGATCCTTCGCTTTTGGGATCTGGATAGGCCATCGGGACACCACCTGGGATTTGCTGGTTTGACCGATGATCTAGCGTGTTCCCAATCTGGTTCCCTTCCTAGGGGATCGTCGTCTGATACCCTGTCATCGGCCATCTCTTCCAGCCAATCGTGCGCGTTGATCCTGCCCCCTAGTCCATTCCGCTGGCCAATCTTGCCTTTTGACCGGTGGTACTGGTCAACTCTGCCCCCCAACCAATCATGCACCGAAATGCGCTGTTCCTCTTGTCCCCGCCGATTTCTGCTGATTGGCTCTGATCTTCTGTCCCTAGAGTGTGGCTTCGGGCGATCATTGCAGCTCAATCCGTTACACTCCGGACAGTTATCGGCAGACGGCAATCTGATGTCGTTCTCCCAGCAGTGAATGAAGAACGGACATTGCCAGTGATCTTCATGCCGGCGTATCATCTCTTCCTGGTATCTTGCTTGATCTTGCTGCTGCCGATACTTACTGAGTAAGAATTGGGAGGTGACGGGCTTGCATGGTCGTTCTGGCCCCCGCCTGTTCCTTTTGATTTCTTCCGTTGTGATCTGCCTCCTGGGATCGACGGCGCCGCCTCTTCTCGCCGATTCTGACGTCAGCACCTTGGTTTGACTTGAATTTCCTTCAGCATTAACCATGTTGGCTGGGAAGGGATGCTGATCTATCTTCATCGGTTTTGCCGATTTAGCTAGAGTCTCAAATTTGAGCCGCCCCTGCTCGATGGCCAATTGTATCTGCTGACGGAAGACTTTGCATTCATTTGTGTCATGAGAAGTGGCGTTGTGCCACTTGCAGTATTTCATCTTCTTAAGTTGATCGGCCGAAGGGATGGTGTGATGCTGAGATAGCTTAATCTGTCCTTCCTGAAGCAATAAATCAAAAATTTTATCGGCCTTTGACGTGTCAAAGCCGAATGTCTCTGGCTCCTTCTTCCCAAAAGGGCATGATATCGGTTTTTTCCCTTTGACCCATTCTGCCAGGCCGATTTCCTCTTCCCCATCGGATTCAGATCCTTCCAAGTATGCCACCTTCTTTTGGAAAGTCCTCCGCTGTTCAAACGGTCGGACCTCTTGTCCTGGCAATCGATGGATGATTTGGCTCAGGCTTTCAAACTCTTGGGCAGCATATCTTTCTTTGATTTGTGGCAAGAGGCCTTGAAAAGCGATATCGGCCAACTGTGCGTCGGTCAGAGCCAGACTGTAGCATTTGTTCCTGATTTCTCTGAACCTCTGTATATATCCCATCACTGGTTCATCGCTCCTCTGCCTGAGGCTGGTCAAATCTGAGAGCTTCATCTCGTGTACTCCTGCGTAGAAGTACTTGTGGAACTGTTTCTCCAGATCGGCCCATGTAACAATAGAATTTGGCGGCAAGGTGGTGAACCACTGGAAGGCCGATCCGGACAGAGACGATGAAAACAAACGCACCCTCAGAGCATCTTGCGTGGTAGCCTCCCCGCACTGGATGATGAATCGGTTGATATGCTCCACAGTGGATGTATCGTCCGTCCCTGAGAACTTGGTGAAATCAGGAACTTTGTAGCGGTGTGGGAACGACAGCAAGTCATAGGCCGATGGATATGACGTCTTGTAGGTGTAAGTTTGAACTTTTGGCGTCAATCCAAACTGATCCTGGATTACTTCTGCTATTCTTGCTGTCCAGTCCACCTGCTGCTGATGAACAGCTGTTCGCGGTGCAGACATGTGCTCAAGAGCTGGCACGGCTGGGTGATGAATCGGCGAACTTTGCTGAGCGGCCGATAGTTGATGGCGAAGTGAGTCCGCCCCCCCCCCCATCGTATGTCATCATTAACGCCGTGCCTCTGAATGCTTCTACAGTGCTTGCCCCCCTGCCGATTTCTGATGAGATTGGCTGATACTTGGGGACCGTCGGCCGGGCGGCCGATTGGTGCGGCACCTGGATTGAATAACTCCCGTATCCGTTCGTTGGCTCGGGAGAATACATCGGCGCCGATGTTCCCCAAGGTACCGAGCTTGTGGGCAGCGATTGCACAGAAGCAATCTGGACGGGTTGAAGCGGTGTCTGTGATGGGAGACATGGTGCACCGCTGTATCTTGGAGACGCTGGGGGCAATGGAGAGTTGTACCCCTTGCGTTGCGTCAATATCGGCTGAGGAGCCGATTGGGATGTGTATGGTAAGCTTATGGCTGGCAGAGTGGTTGGCGGGGCATATGCTGGTCCCTGATAGCCTTGGACTGCTCCGCTGGCCAGAGAGCTAACGACGGCGTTATACACCGTGTTGGTCATCACTGAGGATTGGTCGATGAATACCTGATAAACGGACTGTTGGATCATCTCTGACATCTTGCCCGAGTCCTCAGCAATAGTGATGTGGCGGGGAGCTAGAATAGGAGCCTTCTTGACCGCCTCCCCGCTTCTGGTACGACTGAACGACTGGAGGTACATCTTCTTGTAATCTTCTAGATGTTTGGCTAATTCTTCCCTCTGGTCGTCCTTGAGATCTGCTTCTGTGACCTCAATGATGTTGCTGTCGGAGATTTCTGCGTTCTTCGACATATCAGATCTTGGATGGTCCCACTGGGCGTGCCAAAAGTGTGTTGGCGCTAAAAATCGGCCGGATAGGAATCGGCCGATGGTCTTCAGCGTCGGACACACGACCCGGGAGAATCTGCTTAGCTCCTGTTCGGGTTATTGCCCTGGTGCGGTTCGTGCGGCGTGCCAGTCAATCTGACCTGTTGATTGACAAGGAAATAGAGTATTAAATTCCAGGCGCGTCGATCGGCTGGAGTTCCGATCTGTCCTGAGGAGCGCGTCGGCGGCGAATCGGCCGATTTGCTGTAGAGATGATCGGCTATGGATCAGCCGATAATCGTGTAGTAATTGTAAAGAAAACTGCTGGAGCGATCTAAACGATTACTACAGAGGAAACACTTGAAATAGATCTAATCAGCTGTAAGATGATGAATCGAAGAAGAATAATGACGAAGCCGATTACTCTGATCTCAAGTTGGATAACTGGTGATAATACTAGAACAACAGGTAAAACTTGCAATTCTAGTAAATATCGATAACTAGTGAATAAATCTAAATGAAACCACAGCGATGCGCCCGTAGTTAAAGCTCGGATATTACTCAGTAAGCGGAACCTACCAATTGGCCGGAGATCAGGTTGATGCAGCCCTGCCAATCCGTACGAACTCGTGAAAGAAGAAAAATATTGGCGAAGTCGCCGGCTTGAAAATAAATTGCTGGAAAAGTAGAAGTATTGTTGTTGATTGATGTGTTGATGTTTTTTGCAAGACCCGGACGACTCCTATTTATACCCTAAAACTAGGACTTCTGGTCGATCACGACTTGTTACAACCTTATTTAAACAACAGGAAAACTACTATACCTATAAGAACTTTAAAAGGAAACGGACTCCCGCAGAATCTTCCGCCGCCGTTCCCTAATCCAATCAGGATTCCCTTCAATTGCTCCTTGATCGACTTAGCGTGCTCTGTTGACCAACTTTTGACCAGGACCCTCCGAAATAGTCCCATCCTGTTGGCGCAGGCTGTATCACCAATCGGCCGATTTCCACCTGTTACCTCAATCGGCCGATTCCTTACTATAGCCTTCGGATCTGCCGCATCGGCCAATCTTCTCCTCCTGACGCCGATTCAACACGTGTCAAAATCTGGCGTCAACAGAGAACAAGGTCCGTGTTGATGATTTTACTACCCAATTTTATCGGTACCAATCTTATTATTTGGTTGGAAGCAATTTTTCCACCCGGTGTTGATATCATGTATGACCCTTTTATGTGACAACAATCCAAGCCTACTTTCGCACCGAACTTTGCACTAATGAAACTATGTGATGCACCAGAATCAAACAATATAACTGCAGGCTTGTTATGGATAGAGAATGTACCCGTCATTACTGGTGCTCCTTCAGGAAGTTCTGCAAGAGTGGTGAAATTGATCCGTCCATGTTTGACCTGAATGGTCTGCCTCTTGCCTTTGTTCTTATTGTTCTGGTTAGAGCCTTGGCCCTGAATTGGCTGCCTAGGTCGAGGGCATTATCGAGAAAAATGACTGGAACTTCCACAATTGAAACAATGATTGGTGATGTTTGGACGAAGGAATTGCTAAGTAGCGGGCCTTGGTCCAGTTTGCTGAGGCACAGGGGTCGTACAACACCTTGTTGCTGCGGGGGTCTGACAATCCAACGTCCTGTCTGAGGGGCCTTTTGTGGAGCTGTAGGCGCAGCATTTTGCACTAATCGATACCTCGGTGGCTGAGCTCCCGAGAGTCCAGTTGGCGCCTTTCTCTTCTTCTCGGCACGTTGAGCCACAATACAATCCTCTTGGGTAATTGCCATGTTTACCAGCTCATTATATGTATCGGCCTTGACAAGGTTCAGTCGCTCCTTGAGTTTGGTACTCAATCCTCTGTGGAAACGATCCCGCTTCTTAGCATCCGTGTCTGCGTGATAGCCCACGTACTGGCACAGATTGTTGAAGGCCTGAGCATACTAAAGTACAGTGCGGGTACCCTGAGTGAGAGCAAAAAACTCATTTAGCTTTCTTTCCATAAGACCTTCTAGGATATGGTGTGCTCGGAACGCATTTTTGAATTCGTCCCAGGTGACGACGTGATCAGCCGGGAGCATAGCAAAGTAATTGTCCCACCAAAGACGAGCTGTACGGCAAAGTTGTTGAGCGGCATAGCGAGCCTTGTTTTCATCCGAGCATGGGACCACGAGTAGAGAAAACTTGGACTCGATTGTGCGAATCCAAGCGTCCGCATCCAAGGGTTCCTCCATTTTGTGGAACAAGGAAGGCTGGGTCCCAAGGAAATCCGCATTACCGGCAGCTTGAGGTTGGTGAACATTGTGCCCACCCCGCTGTTGGTGTTGTCCTTGCACGAGCTGACGAAGCAACTCGGTTTGAGCGGCCATTACTTCCACCAAGCTGGGTGGTGGCGGTGGCTATTGTTGTGATTCACTAACGCTAGCACCGAAACCTTCGAGGTTACCACGGGTCACTCCAACCATCTGAAATGTGAATGTTTATCATTTGCAACATGATCCATATTGATTCCACGATTCAAAAGGATTAGCGCGGAAAAGTAGACTCCCGAAAGATCATGGATAGAATCATGGACAGAATACTGTCTGCCATAAGAAACTTATAACTCCTGGTAGGTTCATCCAAAATTGCTCATATTTTGGCAGTGGGTAGGGAATTTAGAGATGTACAACTTTGGTATTCATCTTAGACGCTAAATCGATGGCCAAGATGGTCGAAAGATTCACTCTTTGCTTCGCTGGTTTGGCTGTTTTTCAGCAGGACGAGTTATAGTATCTTTCCTATAACTCAAAATAGCAAGATCCAATAGTGCTGAAATTTTGTGAGAACCCAGATCACAAAATTTGTGACAATTTTGGTATTCAACACTCATTCCAGAAATTTAAGGAGACATGGGTAAAAATTCCGACAAGTTTCTGCAATCGCAGATTCAACTGCTTTCCAATATCACAATCAAACCACCAAGTTTTTAGCCATGGCCTACATGATTAGAGTATCCAATGGTCAAGTTGTACCCATCACAAAAGAGATACTCAACTCTTAGTTAGCCTATTACAGCACTTGCCAAAAGTTAGGCTACACTATCGAGGAGTATAAGCAAAAGTCCTCCTAGGTCATCAACTAGAAATCGTCGAGGTTGTTGACGGACGACTCGCTGCGAGTAGGAGAGTGAGCTCCCATCGGAGGTGGCTGCGGTGCCTCACCCTCAAAGTCCATACCTGAAACACCGTCAATCTCCTGTGGCTCCTCATCATCTTCCTCCATAGCCACCACGTCGGGAGGGGCATTCTGATCATTGTGCCACTGAATGTGCTCATTAGCATCCTCCAACTCAAGGTTCAGATCATGGAGCTGCTCCTCCAAGTGCGCTATCATATCATCTCTCTCACCCATGAGAGTGTTGTGCTCTTGAACTTGGCCCTCAAGTTGGCCAATCCGGGTGTCTCTGCCCTCAAGTTCCTCACTGAGCTCCTTGATCTGCTCATCTCTGGTATCTGCCATTATGTGGTAGGCTTGTGCAAGATCAGCGAGCTGCACAAGTGCCTCACTCTAGAGGGTCTGAAGTCGGTACAGTGCATTCTTTCACCGCACAGAGGTCTCGATGGTCTCCTGGGCATGAAAGTCTACCATGTACTGTGAGTGTTGTATCCTGTTGAGCCAAAAGGGGTCGTTGTCCTGGGCAGTAGGAAACAAACCAATAGGAGTGAGCGTGACGGCCTCGGCGCACTGCAAACAGAAAGTGGTGAGCGCCCTCATGGCAGCAAGCTCCCAAGTATCAGCCAAACGGTGACCAACAGTCTCAATCACCAAGGCGGGCCACTCCGGGTGTAGTGGGTGCGGAAAGATGGTCATGTTAACACGGCACTGGGTAACTCCATTCTCTGCAAACTCTAGACCCGCGTAACGTGGGGGAATTGGATAGCCCGCGGTGCTCAGAACATCCCACAAGATAGAGGAAAAGCCCTCCCAGTGGAGACACTGCGAGTGAATGCGTCCATCCTCATCCACCATCATGGCAACAGGCTCGGCCATCTGAACAAAAGATCAAATGGGTGAGATAGTGAAAAACTGTTAACAACATAGTGAACAGGTTCTGGACAGTGCACTAAAATAGCCATAACTTCAACAGTTCTTATCCAAAAATTCTCAACTTTTACCAGACTATTCCTAAGGTATTTGTGAACAACTTTGCTAGTCACCTCCAGAGCTAGATCAGGCTCTAAGATGGTCTTTCTCTTAAGGTTTTACTTTACTATCTACCCAGAAATTTCAGCGAACAGTGAGCCAATATTTCGTGCACCAAGGAAAATATACCCATCCAAAAATTACCAAATTTTAACAGTAACTGCCTGAGCAAATATACAACAAGTTTGGTATTGGACACTTTGGCAGAAAACTGTAGTAAGAGGGCATAAACATTTATGTGGCAGAAGTGCTTATTTTGGATACAAAACTGACATCTCAAGGTCTTTGTTGTTTCTCATTATCCATATGTCCAGAATTTTTCAAATTTAGACAGGAGGTAGAATACAATTTTTGGAACAAAACTTTCAATGTGAGTTTCTCCAAAAAGGATCTTTTTCTAAGCTTAATAAATCCATCTTTTCAGATATGGCAGAAATGTGACAGATTTGCTAGATAATCCTTATGCAAAGACAATCTTGTGCACGCATGAACCTTACCACTCTCAAGCATTGCATTTTCAATTTCAGATTTATATGGTCATGATGCATGCACGTCCTATTCGTCCTCACAAAATAAAATAATTGCCAAATAGCTTTGGTCTTACGAAGTTAGTTTCGGTGGCATACACAATACGTCTCTCACTATAATAGCTAGTCGAAAATTCTCTAACCATTCTTTAACTTATCATAATCGCGGTTAGTGTACCTGCAGAAGATTGATATAGCACATATATATCCATTGAACCTTTCATGCCAGCACTCATGAAAGCGTCCGTATTCATTACCGTTAACTATAGAAACGGCATCCGTACAATTCCCGCCGTACAGACGACGTTAACATACGCTATCTCGATAGCGTATTCACGGGGGGTACCGTCTTGAGACGGGGGTATGAACAGCGATTGCCATACCCTGCGCCAAACCTTCTACTCCCAATATAATCAACTAATAGTTGGTATATTGGCAGCACCTCAAGTAAGCCACTACTTGAGGGCAGCGTTCGGCTCGCATCACCGACAGGAAGGCCAAGCTCTCTCAGTTGGGTGAGGATTCTTACCTTCTTACCTTAGCGATGAGTGCGTCGTTACAGAAATTAAGGGTCGGTTGTGCATAAAAGTCAGTTTTGACAGAAAGTAATGTGCTGGAAGTCAGTTGATAATATATATAAGTTAGATAGCCACCTAGTAACTTTCCCATAATCCCTTAAGGCTTTTACGAACTAGGTACCATCCTTAACGAGCCAACGCATTTTGCAAACACAATTTTTATGGTCAAGTTTTATGAAAATAAGTTTTTAAGGCTTGTTGCATTCTCTGGCATATGCATTTCGGCTCTGGTACCAGCTGTGGCAGAACCACCTGAATTAATCCGGCTCAAGCGCACTAACCATCACCACGCGGGCAATCAGGGCTAACTCGCACTTCAAACGGAATAATCCATTGGTCTGTGGGGTAACCTCCCGATACAACCACGGTTTTTGCCGATCGAAACAACACATACATGTGCTCACACGAAGGTGAGCCCAGAGGATACAACATTCCACAAATTTTACATCATAGGTTCATCATAAATTATTATTACAACTGAGTTCGAATTCGTAAAACAAGGTACTTCAGAGTTCAAAATAATTGAGTTCTTCAGAGTTCAATGCAGTAGAAAAATAATGATAAACTACTCGACGATACATGATGTCTCGATGAAGCCCGTATGAGACATCACTCGGCATTATCATCGTTGGCCGGGGGCGTATCCCATTCCACCGACCAACCAGGAGGAAGGGTACACGGCCAAGTCAAACTAGCGATCATATCCTCGAAAGTCTCACCTGAAAACAAGCCACAAGTAAGGCTGAGTATACTAATACTCAGCAAGGCTTACCCGACTAGTGGAATATACTTAGCTGACTCCTAGACATGCAAGGCTTTTGGCTTGAGGGTTTATTTTGCCAAAAAACATATACGAGTAGGTCCTTACTTTCAAGTTTGAGCTCCAAGTTCTAGTTTTCTTTAACCATTCTAGATAAGCAACTATCCAATATCATACATGGTGGAAGAATTAATTTGCATCCAACAAGATTAATCATCATCATTGTTCCTCTTCTTACTCTATGTGGTAAAAGGGTCAGCAGTCTCAATAACCACGAGAAACGAACGATTCGAATCAAATTTCTTAACCTTGCAAGGGAAACCTAAACACACGTCACGTGGTTACTCCCAGAGTCACACGTGCAACTTTTCCCTTCAATTCCCGCTTCACGGAACAGGCCCACCGCCCTCGACTACACGTCCCCATGGACCACGGACCCAACCGGGCCATGGCGGTACATGCACCCGCCATTAGCTAGATGTGAACGAATTCAAGATGGTGGTGAGTATATTCCGGCCTCGGTTCAATCCGGTACTTAAGCTTACGGATTACCATATTCTCAGCATGTGGTTAGTACGTTCAAAAACTTAACCACCACTACCACACACTACGGCCTTAGCATTTTTACTAAACAGACGGGGCCTCAATCATCAACATAAACATCGTACCATAGCCCCATCCGTCGACCTTATGATTGCAGCATGTAGTAAACATTCAACTCCTATATTCTCGCGAGTGACAGGAAATCACTCGACTTTTACCGGAGTCCTATTAGCATGGCATTCTATCGAACCTTACATCTAGTGTTCAGAGCATGGGTACCTAGGATCATGCCACTAAGTTTTCATTCAACTCCTATAAAATTAATGCACAAGTAAAATAGAGTAATAAGTTGCATAAGATTGGAAAAATAGGGTTCATGCTCCGGGGCTTGCCTTTCTGAGCAAAGCTAGCCTTGCGCTCTTCCGAACTCGGGTTCGGGTCTTCGAAAGCTTCAGTTAGATTCACTTGAGCTTCACGCTGCTCACTCTCAGACTCGGGCACCAGCTCGTACGTTCCATCGGTGAGAGTAGTCGATTCTATATGAATGCACAAGTGTAAGTTGTAGTGATGATACATGGTATTTATTTTCTTCACGATAAAGTTGCAGTCCACAAAACATAGATTTGGTTGTGAAGTTACTTAGTTAAGATTTCTTTGGGCAATTGTTAATAGAGTATAACTTAAACTAATTAACTCAATGAAAAAAGAGGGGTTGGAGGGTTGTGTTCTTTTGGAAACTAATTAATTTTTTTTTCTAAGCACAACATGGATTAAACACAACTTCCGGACTAGGTAACTTCTGGTGATGAAATTTTTATTTAGAGTACATTATACAGAGACAACAGCACTATAAACATTTCAGAAATTTTTGTGCAGCAGACTAATTTTGAAAAATATAATACACAGCCACTACTAGAACCTAGTTATTTTTATACAGGACAAACCATGCATGTTTTGATGCTAAAACCTTTACAAGGTATTAATCTATCCATATATGTGTTACTGTAAATGTTTCAGATTTTATTGTGCATGATACAAAGCATAATAAATAGGACAAGATACACCTATTTCCTTAAGGATTAATTTCTGCAGGATGTTTTACAGGGTTTCTAAGTATGAAACTTTTTATACAGCAAGAGCTACTCTAAAGTGTCCCACAGTAAAAGGTTGAACATTTTCGAAGCAAAGAAACTAATTATTTGAATTAGTGCATTTTTCCAACCACAAAATTATATAAATAGGTTACAGAAAGGAAAAAGGTTCTAAACTTTTTCTATGGTATTTAGGCAGCACTATAATAGCTCTGGAAAAGTTTTACAGCATAAAACACAATATATAAGCAGGTACAAATTAGTTCTCTTATTTCATGGCATGAACAAAGTTTAACAAAAAGTTTAGCTAGAGATGGTTTCTGGTCCTAATATTTTTACACTGGCCTATACATCAAGCAATTAATCTACTGTCCAAAAATCAAATTCAGAACTGGTCGGCAATAGTGGATACAATTAAAGTCTATTAAACCTTTCATTTAATTTAGAGCAAGATTTAGCAGGCAACTGAAGAAAAGCATGTAACAAAAGTTGTAGATTTTCTTCTAACGATTCCAGAACAGTTGAGTTTATATTTTTTCGATTTTTCTATGATTCTATATGAATTTTACAAGTTCACTATTTTTAATTCAAGGTTTAAACACAGGTTTACAGATATGCCCCTGGAAACTTGCGTGCAGACCCTTCTAAAGATTTCAATCGTTGCAATTGGGTCCCTAGGCGGCGCTGGCACGGCGGCCGGCCAAATTCCGGTGAGGGGGCTCGTCAGCGGCGAGGAAAAAAGGGTCGGGGAGAACCAGGGAGATGAGAGCTACCTTGGTGTGGCCTTGGTCGGGGTTGGGGGTGGCCGGAAAGGGCTCGTCGGCGTGGAACAGGGGGCGGCGGCGGTGCGGAGCGTCGGAGACGGTGCTCCGGCGGGGTTGGGGCAGCGCTGGCGTGTCTGGAAGCTCCGGCGGGGTCATGTAGTCCCGTTCTGAGCCTTGGTTCGGGCGGAGGAGGGCCGGGGGTGGGGTGTCCACGGCGGTCAGGGGCGGTGGCGGTGGAGGCAGCGCTAAACGAGCGCCGGCAGTTCCGGGCGATGATGTGCGGGGCAGTGAGCGTCAGTGGGATGTTGTGGTGGTGGTTGGGGGCTCAGCTTGGGCGATGGATGACCGGAGGGGTGAGCTCCACGGTGAGCTGGGCACGATGGCGGTAATGGGGGCGCGCTTCTCTAGCTAAACTTTTGGTTAAACTTGTTTTATGCCATAGAGTAATAAATCAAATTATTCCTGCTGTTATAGTGTGATTTATGTGGTGAAATTTTTTATGTTGTGTTGTATGGATGTCCAGATCCCACAAAAATAATTAGAGACTTTTCACTTGTCTGTAGCCACTTCTATGATTTTGTGGCGGAAAAATGCATTAAATCAAAAGTAATTAGTTTTTGTGCTTGAAAAATGTTCATCTTTTTAATATAGGATACTTTGGGTTAGAATATGTTGTATAAAAAGTTTCATACTCAGAAACCCTGTATAACATCCTGAACAAATTAATCTTTATTAAAATAGGTGTATCTTGTCCTATTTGTTATGCTCTGTATCCTGCACAATAAAATCTGAAAAATTTACAGTAACACACATATAGTTAGATTGACACCCTGTAAACTTTTTGGCATCAACACTTGCATGTTTATTTTGTATAAAAATAACTAGCTTCTAGCAGTAGCTGTGTATTATATTTTTCATAATTATTCTGCTACATGAAAATATCTGAAATTTTTACAGTAGTCTTATCTCTGCATAATGTACTCTGAATAAACATTTCATCACTAGAAGTTACCTAGATCAGTGTTTGTGCTTAATCCATGCTTATACTGCGAAAATTAAAATTTCAATACAACACAACCCCTTCTGTTAAAGATTGCCCAAGAAATCGTAACTAAGTAACCTTACAACAAAACCTATATTTTGTGGACTGCAACTTTATCGTGAAGAAAATAAATATCATGTATCATCACTACAACTTACACTTGTGCATTCATATAGAATCGACTACTCTCGCCGACGGAACGTATGAGCTGGTGCCCGCATCCGAGAGTGAGCAGCGTGAAGCTCAAGTGAATCTAACTGAGGTTTTCGAAGACCCAAACCAAAGTTCGGACGAGCCCCAAGCTAACTTTACCCAAGAAGGCAAGCTCCGGAGCATGAACCCTGTTTTTCTAAATTATGCAACTTAAAACTCTATTCTACTTGTGCATTAAGTTTATAGGAGTTGGATGAAAACTTAGTTGCATGATCCTAGGTACCCATGCTCTGAACACTAGATGTAAGGTTCGATAGAATGCTATGCTAATAGGACTCGGTAAAAGTCGAGTGATTTCCTGTCACTCGCGAGAATATAGGAGTTGAATGTTTACTATATGCTGCAATCATAAGGTCGACGGACGGGGCTATGGTGCGATGTTCAAGTTGACGATTGATGTCCCGTCTGTTTAGTGAAAAATGCTAAGGCCGCAGTGTGTTGTAGTGGTGGTTAAGTCTTTGAACGTACTAACCACATGCCGACAATATGGTAATCGGTAAGCTTACGTACTGGATTGAACCGAGCCGGAATATAGTCCCCACCGTCTTGAATTTGTTCACATCTAGCTAATGGCGGGTGCATGTGCCACCATGGCCCGGCGTCGTTCCGTGGTTCATGGGGACGTGTAGTCAAGGGCGGTGGACCTGTTCCTTGAAGCGGGAATTGAAGAGAAAAGTTGCACGTGTGACTCTGCGAGTAACCACGTGACGTGTGTTTAGGTTTCCCTTGCAAGGTTAAGAAATTCGATTCGAATCGTCCGTTTCTCACGGCTATTGAGACTGCTTAAACTTGTTGGATGCAAATTAATTCTTTCACCATGTATGATATTGGATAGTTGCTTACCTAGAATGGTTAAAGAAAACTAGAATTTGGAGCTAAAATTTGAAAGTAAGGACCTACTTGTATATGCTTTTCAGCAAAATAAACCCCTCAAGCCAAAAGCCTTGCATGTCTAGGAGTCGGCTAAGCATATTCCACTAGTCGGGTAAGCCTTGCTGAGTATTAGTATACTCAGCCTTGCTTGTGGCTTTGTTTTCAGGTGATACTTTTGAGGACATAATTGCTAGTTTGACTTAGCCGTGTACTCTTCCTCCTGGTTAGTCGGTGGAATGGGATGCGTCCCCGACCAATGGTGATAATGCCAAGTGATGTCTCGTACAGGCTTCATCGAGACATCATGTATCGTCGAGTAGTTTATCGTTATTTTTCCGCTGCGTTGAACTCTGAAGAACTCGTTTACTTTTAGACCTTGAAGTACTCTGTATTACGAATTCGAACTTGGTCTATAACAATAAATTTATGTTGAACCCTGTGATGTAAAATTCGTGGAATGTTGTATTCTCTGGGCTCGCCTTCGTGTGAGTACTTTGTATGTGTTGTTTCGATCGGCAAACCCGTGGTTGTATCGGGAGGTTATCCGACAGACCTATGGATTACTCCGTTTGAAGTGCGAGTTAGCCCTAATTGCCCTCGTGGTGATGGTTAGCGCACTTGAGCCGGATTAATTCAAGTGGTTCTGCCACAGCAAGGCTCCGAGAACTATTGGTACCGGGTCATGCCACAACCTCGTATTAGTGATGGAGCATTGGTACGTAGGACCGTGCCATGATCCGGTACCAATAGCCGTCTCTAGGCGCCCGACCGTTGCAGCGGATATTGTTGGCCTAGACCTATAGACCGTTTTCTTGTATAGTGTTTTCCCGGCAAAGTCCCGTAGGTAATACACAAATAATCATCCAACAAGTTAGACCTGTGCGTAGCATAATAACATCCCAACACATTAGCATGTTTTCTGATGTGCAGGTACTACACTCTTCCCTACTAATCTTATTGTTCATTCGTTTTGTATTAGATTTTTTATAGTCAGAATACAAAACAAGGTATAGGTATATTGGTTTACTCATGCATAAGCATCTTATCACCTGCATTTCTTTATTACTCGTGTTCGCCGGTCATGGGACTGTGACATGCATGTTTGGATCAGTATGGTAAGTCAGACATTGATAATTTTCACCATTTTTCTTGCTTTTTCCATTGAAATCTTGATTGGCTGATACGCAAATCGTCTCTTTATGTGCAGATTGCTTTCAGGTGTTGTCTCTTTATTTCTCAGGTGGGGCTCCTTTTTGTTTCCTTTTTATTTGGCATATTATGGCCTATATATTATTTAAACGGTTTGGATAGCCACCAGAACAGATTACACCCTATGTATTGCACAACCGATAGTGACGGTTTCCATTGTGGTTCCGTATTAGGAACGAGCAATGTCTCTGAAATTTGTCTCATCAGCAAAACACACGATGTGGAGGTGAGAGAACTAGAAGAAAGAAAAAAGTGTCATCTCTTACCAAAGCAAACATATGGGTGGAGAACATAAAAATCTTAGGCCCAGTTTGGCATATATAGCGAATGCCAAAACGGCTTCACCAGTGAAGGCAAAGCCGGTAAAGTCAAAAAAACACCGGCTTCGCCTGGCTTCTAGTTCATTTTAGCATGGGCTTATAAAATGGTGAACTTCACGCCACAGTATCTCGATTTACGTGAAATGGGTGAAGCTGAAGCCAAAATAAGCTATGCCAAATGGGGCCTTAGTCACACAAAGTTAACTAATTCTTTTCAATAGAAGAAAGATACTGTGCTTTACTTGTCTATAAGCTGACAACGCCACATTATTTTTGTGCCTTAACAATGTGTTAGCCGGTTACACTTCTTGCTAGTATAGAAGTACACCGATTGTACGTGTATATATATACTTTCTTTTCTTTTTTGAAAGGAACGTGTATATATACGTTCAGTTCAGTAGTACGTGCAACTGGTTGGGTGACCCAGTGGCGTTGCGTGTGCACATGAGGGAATTTTGGAAGGTGACCTCGTATTCGCTCGGTATGTTCTCCTCGTGAGTTACCTTTTGGCCTATCCTTGTTTCTTTTCCCCGTTTCTGCACCCCTTCCGTTTCGGCTTTTAGGGGCTTGGATGCACCTGAAAGAATCCCGTCGAGTGGAGGGAGATATCTCCTATTTAATTGGAGCAACAGTAAACTCATTCCATGCCCACGACGTGCTCCAAACTATACACGACAACTGATCACTTATCAATCAATCGTACAATTCCTGGATGATGACCTCTTGGACATGAATTTATGGTTTGCATTATAACCTTGCTGTCTGGATGTCTATTACATTTTCTAATTTCTAATATGATAGTGTAGTTATCTTAAGTATATGCACTTACCTGTATTAGACTAGTGGAATAAGTGGCAATATGCATGGTGAACTTTCATAGATGAAATTAACTAACATCACTAGCTAAGCTTTATTGATGTACCTAGATAAAAAAAGAGATACATTTAACAAATATTTTCCTATTTTTTACAAGGCATGCATCCATAAATGTCAAATTCAAACTTCATTGTTTTGGCCAACAATTAGTTTATTTAATGGTTTAGAAATGTTTTGGTATAAAAATATACCAATTGGTAAATATTTATGAGTATTTTTTCTATATGATACTTTATTGTTATTGTCATCATAAGAAACATAACAAAATAAATGCCAAATTTTGTCGTTTTCTCAAGCCACGTCTTATATTTTGAAGTGGAGGTGAGGATGTACATATGTTTTCATAGTACATGACAAAGAATTCTTCATCTACAAACATACACATATATGACACAAAGCAAAGTTACTTTTTGTTGTGTAAAAAAAGATCAGTAAGAAAAACTATAAATTTGGAAATACCTCGTGGTAGTAGATAGTAAGGTGAGTTCAAGTCCTAGTGCTCACCTCATGTTACATGTGAATACTTTTCAAAACTAAAATGAAAATTTCACATCATCTTATTGTTAATACCAAATTGTAAACATCAAGTGCATGGATTAGTTGTAACTTTACCCAAAGAGTATTCATCCAAGGTTTCATCAATACGTTGATTAGCAACGAGTTGGCTAAGGTTTTCTATCTATTCTAACATATTAATCCGAACATGAAGTGATGATTGCATATAAGAGGATTCGAACACAGGTTGATCACATCCACAAATACAAATGAGATAACATAACAAAGGGAACAACAACATATCACCTTCTAGTTGAAGTTCCAGCCACTTGTCCGAGTATTGACTGTCCTACTAGACACCGGAATCCTATAATGATACCGTTCTGTGCGAGAGGTTCAAAAGGCACAACCATAAAAGGAGGTATCAAGTCGCTAACAGATCAGATGACATGAAGAAAATTATTAGATCATCACCTTCAAGTACATAGCATCGATGATCTGCTACTGTCTCCTGAACTCCACCATAGCATAACCAAGCAAGGAGGCCATGGCAGCTAGGGTCAAGCCTAAGCCATCTCTAAGATAACTTTGAAGACTTGTTGCAGTGGCCCTTATCTACCTTTGTTGTTTGTTCCTCTATTTCGTGGATACCGATGTCTGGTAGAGAAAGGGGGTATTTATAGCCTAAGGGTATTCTGAGATGAAAGGCACATCAATTGGAGCAGGAAAGGGCTCGGCCGATCAGATTATAGGTGGTCCAGGCCGATCGGCCTGGCGGATCCTGACCTCAAATGCCAGAAGCTTCCATAGGAAAGTTGTAGATCTTTTCCAGTTGATCTGTTTAGACATCAATTTACCCCGACCGGAGTTCAAACATGGGATATATAACATGTGCAATATCTTCTGCTCTTGTGGGAATTCAACCTTCCAATCTTGAGTTTCATTTGGCTTGATCATGAGATTAACTTGTCATGTTATCAAATGCTTCATCCCTAAGTCTTTTGGAATGAAGGTTCACTGAATATGAACATGTTTGGATGCTGAATTGAGCTAGGTACATCGGCTTGTAGGCTATATGCCAATCGACACAACATTTTTTTTCAAGACCTTCTGGTGCTCGTGTTTCTCATGTGGATCCGTGAATCATCCAAACTTCAGGCCCAAATCATGCTTATACAAAAAACCACCTATATATGTTGCATTTCCTACCTTTTTGCAATGTGGGGTTATTTCTTATGCAAGTGGCGAGTTAACATAAGAATTAGTCCAATAATACCATAAAATAATACCAAAAAGATGTCTTTAACGAGCGTCAATATTTACCTCTTTGTGTAGTAGTTCAAGTTCATGGCACATCTTATAGCTTCTAACTCTCACATGTGGAGGTTTTTGCTCATATCCCCATACCATTCACGATAGTCAAACACACAGTCCATGCCTCCCATATAGTCCCCTTGCCATCCCATCAAATACGAATTGCTGGTTGCAAAAATTATTTTTCTAACACTTGTTGTCTAAAATTATGGTCAAATAATTGGGCATTTAAATGACTTTTTATAGATAATCAGCTCTAAAGTTGTAGATCTCATAAAACCTACAATATTTATATCAGATTTTTCTCCAATCGAGTCTACATGAATAAGTTATACGAATGTTCAAAAAACCGAAATTCAAACTAAGAATATAGAAAACTATCCATGTCATCTTGAAATAACCATTTGCATAGATAGTATCACAATAAGTATCAATTCCTGTGAGTCAGAAGAGACAGCAACACAGGTAGTCATGGAGGTATCCACGTCCGCTAGTAGTAACACTTTTGGCCCTTATTGATGTCGACTGGTTTGTGATCTTGCAATGATGCGTTGTGACAGTTTTAGTAGTATTTGGTAGAAAAATAGGAGTTGGCACTATGCGCAGCAGTGATGCGTTATCTGTAATGTATCGGTTCTAACACGGACTAGTCAGCATAGACAAATGTTTTAGTAGTATTTATCTAGTAAAGTATGTGCTAGCACTATGTAATAATGTCACAACTATGCAAAAGGATCATCTTGCATGGTTTGTAAAGTTGTTATCTTCAGTTGGTTTTTATTTTACACCATACACAAAAAACCATCAGAGGTAGATACAGAATCTTAGGGAATGACCTCGAAGATACCCACGTGGTCATAAGGGTGGTAAAGGATCTTAAATTTAGCCTAGATAATCTAAGGGCGGATCTAAAAGGGTCACACTCTTATCTTATATAATTCTGAGCTAAAATATATAAGGACTAAGTTGGAGTATAAAGAAAAGCACTAGGGCCATGATCCGTTACCACCCCATAACACACGAGCCATACAATTTTTTTAAGCAAATTATGCCTTTCGGGATTTGTACCTGCATCTTTTGCGCTCATACAAATCTTCCTTTCCATCCCTCACCAATCACTACTTGTTGATTACTCTATAATATATTTACATTTTACCGTTGCTATCCAAAATTTTGATGATTATATGGACCTGTAGTGAACTTGTAAGAAAACAATGGTCATTTTCAAATAAAGTTGTAGATATCTTCAAGAGCCAGAATTTTGTATAATTTGTCTCCTCATCAAACTTTGAATGAATATTATGAATTTTTCTAACATCTCACAACAAACTTTGGAAACAAACACTTGCACACTTACATTTTTGGCTTCAACGTACCGCCGACTTATTAATTATTGCGTGCATTCATCATTTCACCATGTAATTACTATATGGTCATCTGGCTATATATATTAGCACTACAATTAGACTCTGGGAAAAGAAAAACTATTATATTAGAATGGACAATTACTAGTACTTCCGATCCTAACCACGTCATGTAGTGCCATTAGTATCTCGCTGTGCAATCAATATACCATGTTCCTGATCACTATGTTCTTGTTACATGGATACTGCAGTTGGCAAATCCATAAGTACTCTAGAGACTATGCCCAGCATGGCATGCACCATATGCAGCAGCAGCAGCTATCAATCTAATGGAAAAGACAACGACCAACACGCAGGGGTATACCCACGCTACTCGTGACAAAGCCTGCAGTTGTACCCTAGCTAGCTAGCGTGTGGTGGTGTGGCTGTTGCATGCCTAAGCCGACGAGAGCACCGATCGATGCTGCTGCCGCCAGGATCACGCGCGACGGATGGATGACGAAGAAGCGTCACGCGCGGCGCGCGAGCCAGCCGAGCCAGGCCATATGCATACACGCATGTGAACACAGGTCGTTCGGTGCACACACAGCAGCATCTAGCAGAGCTTCCGGGCATGGCACCGGCCGCGGCACTGGGCGCAGACCGTGACCGAGGCGGCCGGCGAGCTCGAGAGAGCAGACGCGCGCGAGCGAGCGCGTGCTCGTCCGCATGCAGATGCGAGCCGAGGCAGCCACCTAGCAGCAGCAGGTAGCAACGGCGGTAGCGAGCGAGCCGAGGTGGCCATGGGCGAGATCACGAGAGCCGTGTAGTATGCGAGCGGGCATGGGAGCAGGGGGAAGGCGCCAAAGCCCCGCGCTCACGAGACGCGTTACCGTCTCCGCGAGCCTTATTCCCGGCGCGCGTACGTAGGCTTGTGAGCCCCCTCGCTTGTATACCTGTGCATGCTGTGCTCTCCGATCCTCGCTCCCCCGTGTGCGTGCGTGTGTGGCCGCCCAGCTGGAAGTAAAACGTATGTATGTGGAGTTTTTTTTTTCCCTGCTCCTGGCAGAGCTAGCTAGCAGGATAGATGCTGCAACCTTTGTTTTCTTCTCGTATTTCTTTCATTAAGAGTTTGTGTACCTACATCAGATGACAACATATACTGATTAGAGAATGAGCTACCTACGGAGATACAATTAAAATTTTGATTCTTCTGATGTAATCGATCACCATGTTTAAGCTTCCTCATCGAATTTATTAGTAGCTCTTGAAATGTACGTGTTCGGTGTTCCCCCACTCAAGATTTGCCTTGAGGCCCGTGATGTTTAATCAATAGATGTTTGTTGATATGCAAGGATAGAGGTAGCATAGGAGAGATAAGTCTCTCAGGACAGGAGCTGGAAAGTTGGAGAGCTGTGTGCAGCGATCAATGCAGGTGATGTGGTGGCTCCCAACCCCTCTTGTCACATGCGTTGGCCACGGCATGGATACACTGACGCGCCAAGTGTTGCCATTACAGTAATGGGGAGAGAATGTAGGAGCCATTTGATTAGGGGGAAAGAATGAGGCGAGGAATTTGATGTTTTGTAACCACCCCGAATCGGTCGGGTGTCATGTGATGAAAAAGTACATTCCTTTGTACTTTTGCTAGCGTGCGTGTACGCGCGTGTGAACCCCATTTGGTTTGCATAACTACAACACCGCGCTAGCTGCAGGCTGAGAGTTGGCCTGATGTGGATGTACACCAATGACTCTTTGCTCCTTGCAATCAAACTAGCTAGCTTAATTAGCTCCCCCATTCTCACATCTACTGAATATCGCGCGCGCGGTTTCGATCTATATATATGTGCTGATAACCTAGTTTCGGAAATACTGTATGATGCAAACTAGCACAAAATAACACGGATGAGTTGTACACGCGCTACTAACCGTATGGAATGGAATTATTAGTAGCTAATAATTAATTAAACCGCGTCAGGAATTCGTATTTACAGCCAGCCTGAAGATTTTAACGTCTACAGATCTTTTTTATTATCTGTATATATATTAGTAATTTAATTCAATGATTGTGCATATCAGCTGGTTGCGTACTAACGGTAACAAACATTTATTGTGTGGCTGTATTTAGCCTAGTACTAGCTGTATCCCAACACGATTTAATTTTACTTTGAGTGCAGTCGACCATTTTTTTCCAAATAGAAAAAAATGCAATCATCCATCATTTAGCCTTAGCAGATTGTAAAAGACTTCCATGTATAACCGTCATCCGACTCATCTCACGCCAGGGGGTCATGTGTGGAGCAACGCTTTTAAATAGCCCCCTCGCCATAGCAGACTCGTTCAACCCACAAACAAAGCAAGGACAGACCGAGCGAGATAGGGAGGGGAAGAGGGAGTCTTCCGGGAGAGGGAGATGGTGTCCAGGGAGCAGAAGGGAGCAGTTTTGCATGAGAAGCTGCAGATTCTCCGAAGCGTTACTCATTCTCATGCGGTAATTTTCATCTTCGTTCTCACCTATTTGTGAAGATTATTGTTTTGTGCTCTATTTCACATATTCTTCGTTCTTCTGGATGAATGAAACAATCGAGCTCCTAGCTGCGTGTACTGTTAGGGGTTTGCGCCTCATCAGAATGAGGGGATGATGATCTAGTTTATTATACTTGAATAGTTTATCTTCCGGTTGTTGATTTCTTGCATATGTATGCGATAGATACATATCGATTAATGGGTTGTTGATTTCTGCAAAGTAATAAAGCTAACTTCGTCTTGAGAATCAACATAAACCTTCGTAAATCAGGCCCAAAATTCCATTATATCTGAACCAATAAACAGCATAAAAAATTTGCTAGCCAATGAAATATGTCAAAACAACAAAGTTGTTTGTACAGTAGCTAATGGATTCTGACTTATGTGCTGAAGTTAATAGAAAGGGGTACTTTTGCAGTCATGCCATATATTTTCTATTAACCATGCATTATTCTTCTTTCACATCATTTCAACTTTGACCTGGAAACTGAAGTTGTGTAAGACATGTGGCATGCAGGGAGATAACATGTCTATAATCGCTGACGCATCATCATACATCAAAGATCTGAAGCAGAAAATCGCAAAGCTGAACCAAGAGATCGCATCCGCACAACACGCCAATGTTTGCCAACCATTGGTGAGCGTTGAGGTCCTAGAGAACGGTTTCCTGATCAATGTGTTGATGGACAAGTGTAGCCCAGGACTGCTTGGTTCCATTCTTGAGGCATTTGATGAGATTGGGCTAAGCGTGCTTGAGGCCAGGGCTACCTGCGCTGGATCATTTCGTCTTCAAGCTGTGGGAGAGGTGGGAATTCTCAAACACCACATACACACGCACTACGGTCTACTATACCTTATATATGTCTCCCTCATCCATTGTTGATAATCATGACAGGAATTAAAGAGCATATATGCATCAGCCTGTTTTTCTGTTGAAAACACTCATTTCGATTTGTATGCTCATTATTGAAATTGCTGCAGGAAGAAGCTGGGGATCTAATCGATGCACATGCAGTGGAGCAAGCCGTGATTCAAGCAATCAAGAACTGTGCTTCAAAGTAATCAACCTAGAGCTATTTGATATATCGAGTTTAATTTGTTGCTGTTGGAATTAGTGCTAGCAGCACAAGATTTTCGGTCTGAACTCCAAGTTATAACTATTTGTTATCAACCTTTTGAAGAGAGCAAAGTATAGTCTCTTCGTGCAAATGTCCATCTTGCATGTTAGGGGCATCTTATGGTAATGTCAATATATATTGTCGCTACATCAGTTCAGCTTGCGTATCTGAGTTTTGTAGTCTAACTAAAAGAATTGATCACTCGCATAGCTTGATGGACATGGCATGGCCCCCATCATCCTTCTCGCCCAAATTTTTTCATGTATGCAGGTAGAAAGATGTACAGGTGGTAGCTAACATATATAGGGATAAGTCAGGTTTACTTGATCAAGTCTCTTGGCTAAATAGGGATAAGTCAAGGAGAACATTACTACATGGGAGCTAGTACGAATGTAGTTAGTTTAGCATATACATAATAGAGGCTCCTAGAATATAATGATACTACTTATTGTCGGTGTTTTACCACCAAGCCCACCGAGGGATACCTCCGAGGTGGTAGGTTGTAGGTAGGGTGTCGCCGAGATCAGGAACTCGAAGGTGCAAGGAATACAAAATTTAGACAGGTTCGGGCCACCAAGAGCGTAATACTCTACATCCTGTGGTTTGTATTGCCTTAGAGGTTATGCGTATGCAGGTTATGTTTTGGAGGGATTCCTACCTGCCCTTATATAGTCTGGGGGGACAGAGTTACATGGAAGTCCTAGTCAGGAACGATATGAGGAGTCCTACCCGAGTACGTTGTTGGGTAGTTTCCTTACGTCCGACTAGTCCTAGCCTTATACGACTAGTTACAATGAGGATAAGGTATGGCCCATGCGCCATCCCCTACTACAAGAATATGTATGCCAAGTGTGCAGTCCCGCTGCTCCGGGTCTGACAAGGCCCCGAGCTCTTCATAGCCGAGTACTGCAGGCTTCCGAGTACTTTTGGAAGGTGTCTTTCAGGTCCCCGCTAAGTTCCCTTGAGACGGTGTCTTCCGAGTACTTCCATGGCTGCATCGAGGCTGTGAGGTGCTCAAGCCCCGAGTAGTTTTCAAGTCTTCTTTTATATAGGGTGCGATGAACTCGCAGTCCATATGGAATAGTCCCCGAGCCTTAGGTTGAATCGAAGAATCAGGCTGAGGGTCAAATTAGTCTTGAATCTTCCGTCTGTATCTTCCAAGCATTTTTGAAAAATAAGCTGTTGATGACACGTATCCTGCAGCCCCCGAGCCTCTAATCCAAATTCCATGGTTTGGAAAAAAGGATCTAAACAGTCATGGCACAGAATGTGTGCTTTTCGAATTCAAATTGATGATTTTTAGGGTTAATTTTCTTTGGAAGTTGAAAGGTCCGAATTCTCAGGAGCCTATCCTTAAGAAAACGGCTAGTTTCCAAAATTCGTTACACAGAACCCATAAAAACCGCTCAAAATCGAATCGTTATCCCCAGAAAGTCTCTTTGACTTCTAACGGACAAATGGGGAGCTGCTGGTTATAAATAACCCAACATTACCCCTTAGGGTTTTCACCCGCATCCATTCTCACCGCAGTGAAAACAAATCTTCAACTAAGAACCCTAGCCGCTGCCGCCGCGCCGAAATTGACCTCCCCGCCACCCAAATCCCGAGACAAGAGTAGCCGCCATCTTCACTTCCCGTTTCCATCCACACCCCCGTGATTTACCCTGGGCATGCGCACAAAGCTCTGTATGACATTTCATCCCACAATGCTGAGGAGGGGAAGAAGAGGGGGAATGAGGGAGGAGATGAGTCGTCGCCACCGGCAAAGGTCGCCAAGATGGTGGCGGAAGGCGAGTGGAGGTCCTCCACCATCCGGGAGGGGGATTTGGTCCGGCTCCTCACCGAGTGGGTGCTCCCGGAGGAGGGAGTCATGTAGTGGCAGACCGCGGGATCCGACTCATCGCCATGGGAGAACACGGGTGAGACCGAGATGTTTGCCCCTTTTGCCGATCGCGGTCTCGCTCTGCCTTCTTCCGATTTCTTTCGTGGTCTGCTTGGTTTTTACAAAATCAAGCATTACCACCTTCCCCCAAACTCTGTTTTGCACATTTCTCTTTTTGTGCATCTTTGCGAGGAATTCCTAGGAACTCGCCCGCATTTTAATTTGTTTTGCCTTCTCTTTTGCCTAAAACCCTAACCGGGCGAGGACAACCTCGCGCTAGTCGGGGTTGCCGGGTACAGTTGCGCGACAAGGCGCTGTACCTTGAGTACACTACCCCGAGTAGCCTGTCCGGGTGGCACGCACAATGGTTCTACATCGGGAACCACCAGCCCACCTCCTCGGACGGGACAACTCCCCGCCTTAGCGTCAGGAGTGCTGGCTGAAGAAGCTGACGGAGGAGGAATGCCGCGACATCCCCAAGTTGATGAAGCGGATCAAAGCCCAGAAGGACAAGGGTGTTACTGGGGAGTCTGTGGCATATTGTTTATCGAGCGGCGCATCCAGCCCCTCCAGCAATGCATACACCTTGGTTTCGAGTATCAAGGGCTTCGGGATCCGTCACGGATGGCCAGGGATGTGCCATCCGTTGACGAGATCATGCGCCGGGTTACCCGCCTGTTTACGGGGGTATACTCGGAGCCTTACATCCCGTGACTTTTCAGCGCGGGCAACCCACCAGACCCGGTAAGTGGTTACTCGAGTACCTTCTTGGTATAGTTGTCTTGTTTTGCTTGTTACTGATAGCTTCTGCTTGAATGTAGGCCAACTTGGAGCGGTTCTAGTCTGACCAGCCTGAGCCAACCTTTGAAGAGCCAACCCAAGACCCGCCTGCCGGGAAGGCCGTGGGAGATGCTGCAGCTCACCCGCCACGCCCGCAACGAGTGGGGATACAGAAATGGAGGGCTGCTACGGTTGTAGACACAGCAACCAGTCACCAGACTACGTGAGTAGCTTTAACTCCTTAACTGCTTGATCTTGTCTTATATCCATGAGTACTTAGTTGCTTTGATCCTATAGTGGGACTGAGGAAAACCCCGAGCCCTCGAGGGAAGGGGTGGTCGGAGAGACTGGGGAGAGGAGTCCTGCATCAGGGCAATCGCCGCCCGTGACTATCAAGACGACCTCCCCCCGTTCTGGGGATAAGACAGCGCCATGAGGGCTGGTAGTACCCCAGGTACTCCCCCTCAGGAAGTCCGCCAGGTTGGTAACAAGAGTTGGTTTCTTGTCAAATTTTGTGTTAGCTTTGAGTACTAACATAGTTTTGCAGCAAGTCGGAGACTCCCAGGCCAGCAACCTCCAGCACCGCCCAGGCTAGCACAGGTGAAGACTCATTTCCCATGGAGCCTGCGGCCGCGAGTACTGTCGTGCCTCCAATCATCGAGGATGTGCCAGCAGCAAACGAAGGAAGAGATCTCGAGCCGCCGGCAAATCTCGAGGTGGAGCCAGAGACCGAAGCCCCCGGGACTACTCCCGGGCCAACCATTGAGGAAGGTACTTGGACCGACCAGCAGGCAGTTGCGAGTACCCGGGGCCAGCAGGAGGCCCCGGGGAGTTCTCAGGCACAACAGCAACAAGATGTCCCGCAGGACTCCCGGGTACCAAAGCATCATGAGGGAGAAGTCCCCCATCCGAACAGTGAGCTCTTCGAGGTCCCATTGCTGGAGCTGGAGAGGGTATCACTCATGCTCGAGCTAAGCCACCGGTTCACAGATGACACAAGGTATGTGGTCGAGTACTCCTCTAGCCTTGATATCCAGTTGTAGAAGGATGCTGACTTGTGGAATGTCTTTATATAGAGCCTCATTGAGCAATCAAAGGAGAAGTCTGCCCTATTGGGCCAGATCGGTGACGTGCTGCCACGTACCCATAAGGCGGAGGATGACCTAGAGGCGGAGAAGGCCAAGAACGCCAAGCTCCAGGAAGAACTCGCGATCCTGAAGATCTCATATCGTGACGCGATGATTGATCAGCAACACAAGCACGATCTGGTGATCAGGAAGGTCAAGGACTTGACCACCCAGAAAGAGAGTAAGTAGTCTGCTCCTCATGCCCGAGTAGTGTTGTCTGTCTGCTTTTCTTTTGAGTTGCGTACGTGTACCTTTTCCCAGAGTACGCTCGAATTGAAAGAGCTTTAACTGACTGGAAGTGTGACATATACGAGCTTATAAAGGAGAAGGAGCAGCTGAAGAAGGCGCTGGAAGAGCTCCAGCTCAGGTACTCAGACCTGGACGAAGACCTCAAGGTTGTGACCCGCCAGCTGCAGGATGCTGACAAGCAACTCGCGGCGAATATGCAACGGATCCAGACCATGGCCCGAGACAAGGAACGCCAAAAGAAGGAGCTCAACCTACTCGGAATGGCAGCTCACCAGTTGTGTGAGTTTGTCGATCCGACGACGGATGGCCGCTCGCTGGTGCAACGCCTGGTTGATGCTCCCACAAGCATCGCAGGGTACGCATCTAGCACAGCTAAGGTTGTTCTCACACATGCACTTATTGTGGTGAAGTCGTACTTCCCGGGCATGGATGTTCGCCCATTTGCGGAAGGCATCTCCGGAGAATGCACCGAGAAGCAATTCGCCGAGTACTGCAACGAGGTACAAGACGGTTCTCACCAGATTGTTGATGACCTTCCGCTCTTCTGAGCTTAAAAGCTGTGTCTGTTTTGTAAGAAAATAACAATTGCCCTTGTAATATATTAATGCTTGTTTGATTGTTGTTTGCTACGCTCGACTCGTGGAGTGGCGTGTTGAAACATAATTGTGTAAGCTTTTGAGTACGTTAGTTCTAGTGTAGAGTTACCCTGAAAGCAACGCTTTAGTTGGTGAACTGTATACTAGATTGTACGTTTATACAGAGTTGTGTTCGTAGAACCTCTATTGGTAGTTGTAAGAACCTCTTCGACTTTACCCTAAAAGACCTTGCTCCGCAGCTTGACTAAGCTATATGAGGAGGTAGTCGGAAGGAACGCTTAATACGTTCAAGGGGGTAGCTTGAGAGGTTGTTGATTGGTTAATCGTGACGAAAATTACTCGTGGCGCAGCCCCCGAGTATTTTTCGAAGATTAGAGTGAGGTAGCGTATTGAGATAACTCGTGGCGATAGCCCCAGGGTTTGCTCAATGTTGCTAAGGGAAAATAATGACACAATAGTTGTTTTGGGATCCGAAACAACCATGTATTATTATACTGTGCTGCACTGCAGCTGATAGGTTTTGTACAAGTTTCTTACGCATAGAAACGGCGTAGGTGCTCGATGTTCCATGAATTTGGAACTTCCTGGCCTTCAGGGTACCGTAGTCGATACGGCCCTGGCCTTGTGACCATCATGACGATGAAGGGTCCTTCCCATCTAGAGTTGAGCTTATGGAGCCTAGTCTCATCTTAGATGTGGTGGAGGACCAAGTCTCCAACGTTGAAAGACCTTTCTTGTATGTTGTGGTCATGGTACCGTCGAAGGCCTTGTAGATATCGAGCTGATCGAAGCAAAACGTTGCATCTGATTTCTTCAGCACAGTCGAGTTCCAGATGTCTTGCCTCGTCAGCTTCTCCTTCTTCATACATCTCCAATCTAGGTGACTCCCACATGATATCGGCTGGAAGAATTGCTTCTGACCCATAGACGAGAAAGAAAGGTGACTGTCCTGTGGCTTTACTCGGTTGAGTACGAAGCCCCAGACGACCGTGGGTAACTCATGAATACACTTGCCTCCCTTTTTGCTATTCTCATCGTAGAGTCTTATCTTGAGTCCATCGAGTATCAAGCCGTTGGCGCGCTCGACCTGGCCATTGGCCCTCGGGTGAGCGACCGACACGTACTTGACCTCAATGCCACTTCATTCGCAGAACTCCCAGAACTCGTGTGATGTAAAGTTGGATCCCAGATCAGTGATGATTGTATGAGGGAATCCAAAGCGGTGGAGTATGTCATAGATGAAGGTGACTACTCTGTCCGCCGTCATTGTTGTAATTGGCTTGTACTCGATCCACTTTGTGAACTTGTCAATTGCCACCAATACGTGAGTGAAACTTTCTAGCGCTGTTGTCACTGGACCAATCATGTCGAGGCCCCAAAAGGCGAACGACCAAGAAGGTGGTATGGTGATCAGCTTGTGGGCAGGGACATGAGCTTGTTTACCGAAGAAGTGGCAGTTGGTACATCGACGAACGATATCTTTAGCGTCTGCCAAAGCCGTAGGCCAATAGAACCCAGACCTGAAAGCTTTCCTGACTAGTGTGCGGGAAGCTGCATGATTGCCGCACGCGTCCTCATGAATTTCTTCCAGGATTTCTCGCCCTTCTGCAGTAGTCACGCACTTCATGAGTACCGCTGATGCCGATCCGCGCTTGTAGAGCTTATCCCCCAGCAGAACTTAACCCTTGTGTTGGCGCTAAAAATCGGCCAGGAATCGGCCGATGACCTTCAGCGTCGGACACACGACCCGGGAGAATCTGCTTAGCTCCTGTTCGGGTTATTGCCCTAGTGCGGTTCGCGCGGCGTGCCAGTCAATCTGACCTGTTGATTGACAAGGAAATAAAAGTATTAAATTCCGGGCGTTCCGATCGGCTGGCGTTCCGATCTGTCCCAAAGAGCATATCGGCGAATCGGCCGATTTGCTATGAAGATGACCGGCTATGGATCAGCCGATAATCACGTAATAATTGCAAAGAAAACTGCTGGAGCAACTTAAACAATTATTAAAGATGCAACACTTCAAATAGATCTAATCGGCTATATGACGATGAACGAGGAAGAGCGATGATAAAAGCCGATAGTTCCAATCTCAAGCTGCATAACTGGTGACAATACTAGAACAACAGGCAAAACCTGTGATTCTAGTAAATATCAATAACTGGTGAATAAATCCAAATGAAACCACAGTGATGCGCCCGAGGTTAAAGCTCAGATGTTATTCGATAAGCGGAACCTACCAATTGGCCGGAGATCGAGTCGATGCAGCCCTGCCAATCAGTACGAACTCATGAAAGAAGAAAAAGTATTGGCGAAGTCGCCGACTTGAAAGTAAAGTGCTATGAAAAAGTAGATGTGTTTTCTTGATTGATTGTTTGTTTTCCTACAAAGCCCTGACGACTCCTATTTATACCCTAGAACTAGGACTCCTGATCGATTACAACTTGTTACAATCTTATTTTAAACAGAAAAACTACTATATCTATAATATCTTTATAAAGGAAACGGACTCCCGCAGAATCTTCCGCTGCCATCTCCTAATCCAATTAGGACTCTTTCCATTGCTTCTCGACCGAATCAGCATCATTCCGTTGACCAATATTAGGCCACTTTTGATCGGGATCCTCTGTTGTGGTTCCAATAGTTTCACCCTCCCTATCTGTTGGCGCAAGATGCATCGCCAATCGGCCGATTCCCAACTGTAGCCTCAATCGGCCGATTCTTCACTGTAGCCTTTAGATCTGCCGCATCGGCCAATCTCTCCTCCTGACGCATGCCCCCAGTTTCGGAGTAAAACATAATCTTTACTTTGAAACTCTTTTCTTTAATCTTTCTTCCGAAAGGAGCGCAGTAAAAATCTCCTTCCGTTTCGCGGTCTTCTACGTGATGATTGCAATCTTCTCGAACCGGTCGCTCGAGACAACTGTTCTCCTGGAATTCATGTAGTACCGACACTCTCCGCCTTCCTTTCTCCACGAGCCTAGTAATCTCCTCTAGCGAACCACTGTTCATCTTCTTCTTGCACCCTCTCGATCTCCAACCGCTCCCTCCAGCGATCTCGCCTGGGACCTGCTCCACCCTTCCAATGGCGGCGCCATCGGCAACTTCTTCGACTACGGAGGTTCCGCCGGCAACCCCCTTAGCAACGGCAGCTCCATTGGCGGCTCCACTGGCGGCTCCATCGGCGACGATGAGCTTCATCCCGGAGGTAATCATCCGAATCTTTCCTCTTTTATTCTTTTACTGCTCAAGTATTTTCTAGACTCATTCTCAGTTTTTCCCCTTTTTCCTTCTTTTTAGGCATTTAGGCACTAGATTACTATTCCCCTTTCCAAATCCTCCGGTCTCATCTGATTAGGTCCTATGGGGAATCCAGATCCAACCGATTTGATTAACCTAGAAACCCACAGAATTCAGTTCAAGCAATCGCCCATGGATTTAGGTCAGTGGGCAGGTGCCTTTAGATCTTGGCCGAATGAGACCCCTGGCTCGAAAGAATGGTACCTTAGAGTAGCCAAGTCTAAGAGAGTTCAGTGGGATGAACTGAAAATCGGCCAGTGCATCGATCTCTCTCTATCCCAAATGGAGAAAAATGAGCCCTTAGTAATAGCGGCCTCTTACTTCTGGTCCGACGTGCTCAACGCGTTCCTCTTTGGGCACGGACCTATGACTCCAACCTTGGCCGATGTTCTGATGTTGACCGGCCTTGATATATGAGCAAGGTCTCCCAGCAGCAAATAGAGACCAAGACTTTTCCCAATATTGAGTTAGAGGAAAACCCCACCATTCGACGACGCTGTACATCTTTTGGAGAAGCGGCATCGGCCTTCCCTGGCTGTCAATTCACTGCCACCCGAACGGCCGAATACTTCAGATGTTTCTATAACGGCTTCAGTGAAAAGACTATCAGTTGGTATCCATATTAGACAGTAGGGCCGATTTTCGAGCTTCCCGTTTGCTATGATTCATCATCCCATACTTTTGACAGTGCTCTTATGGATATCCTGATCAAGCCAGGGATTTTACCGGCCAATTTCTTTTCTGGAAAGGATTCCCCCACCTATGAATTTTATAATCCATCGGCCGCAGCAAGGCAACTGGGCTTTGGTCAACTGCCGATTCAGGTCTACTTTGTCGGCCAAGCAAAATTTCGAGATGAACTGACCAAGAGTCTTGACTACAATCGGCTGTGCAACTTAGTGCCAGACTCCAGTACCATCGACCTGAACAACTGGATGGTGGCCCCTTTTGCCATCCAACAATTCAAACTGTGGTGGGCAGAATGGAAGCAATATCTCTTCTGCCTATCTCCATCAACATATTGCAATAGTTTGGACCCAGAAAACATCGATTCAAGTGCAGCAGTATGACTTTCTCCCAGCCGATTTCAATATTGTCTCTTTCCATGCTACAATCTTACCGTTAACTTGTGTTTATCTTTTCAGTCTGAAAGCCAAGTTCCTCCGATGCGGAGCCGAAGTGGTAGGCCGATAGAGAGCGATCGTCCATATACATCATTTCCACTTATCGGCTATCACGCTCCGACCATCAAGGACATCACTAGCGGCCGATGGAAACAAATGCCGAAAAGGCCAACCTTGAAGAAGACAAGCCGCCGAGTGCGTGCCCGCATAGGACCGACTGACCAATCGGCGGTAGTATCGGCTGAAACCCCAACTCCTCTAGCCTTGCCGACTACCGAGATGGTCGATCCCCAAACTGCTGCAGAAGTCAGAGCGGCCGCTGCATCACTGCTGGTGGAAGCTGTTCAGGTAACCTCGCATACTTCACATATCTTTAAGTACTCTTATCAATATTAACTTCTCCCTTCTGCCACGCTGCACGGACCGCTCCAGCGCAATCCCCACAGCAATCGGCCACATCCCGAGCGGAAGCCGAAACACCAGCGACCCTCCTCATCGAGGTAGATAATCTCTTAACTCAATTTCTCGATATTCAGAAAACTAACCGATTCTGATGCAGACCGATCTGGGTGCGTCGACTATACCCCCTCAACAAACATCGGCCGGAAGACTCACAGAGGTATGGCAAGTATCTCATATCATCCTATTCAATTATCCGCAGTATACTCATAGAATCTATTTTCCATACCTTTTCAGGAAGCTGGCCCAAGCAGAGCATTGATAGTTGTTGAGTCCTCTTCTTCTGATGAGCCGATTGCACCAGTTCCTGAGACGAGGGTGGCACTCCCATCGGCGCAAGCAAGAGAGATCCGCTTCAAGGAGGTAATAAACTTATCACCGGAATCGGCCGATTCCCCTTTACTGCTTGCTAATCCTTGTCTTTATTCTTTCGCAGGAACAAGACACTCCCAATAACAGCCTTTTCTCCATCGCGGTTTCCTTGCCTGACGATGAAGAAGTCGCTTCACGCCAAGTTCCGTCGAGCTCAATTCCTGATGATGTCCGTGCCAAGCTCGAGAGTATGCGGATCCTCCTCCAAGATGATATTGGCCGATTAGTGGGAGATGCCTCACCAATTCGGCGGCTTCTCAATGACATCAGAGGCCGAATTCCGGAGGAAGCGACAGACACTCTACAACCTGCTGCATTCATAGAGTGGATGCAGATTCCGGTGTTCAGGGCCCTGCGTCATGTGGCCGATCGTGCCCAGCTAGCAAAGACCCGGGAGGAAGCCGATTCCTACAAACACCGAGCCCAAGAAGTACACCAACGGATGAACTTCCTCGAGAGCTCCCGCCCGGATATCGTTGGCACAATAGATCGCCTCAAATAGAGGAGAGCAGAGCTAGCCAAAGAGATGGAGCAGGTAACCAAAGACATAGCTGCTGAAGAAAAGAAACTTCAAGAGCTTCCAACCGTCATCGCCGGGCTGAAACAAGAAAGACAGAACCTGGCTTATGAAGCGATAAGACTTCATCGCCATATGCTAGAAATTCCCGGATCGGCCGACGACGACCAAAGAGTATTAGACTCGGCCGATCAGATTAGGCAACGAGCTATCGCGACCATAGATGCCCTCCTTGGGTTGTAAAGAATCTCGTAAACATTTAATGCTCTCTTAATGTTGATGCGCCGATTCGAACTTGGACCGCTCCCTTTGGCAGCTTTGCATTTATGAACGCTTTTACTCTGATGGGACGCATCCTACTATCTCCTTACCTCTTTCCTTCTACAAGTACGAGATCCCACACCGTTTCCAGAGGCATCTACATTACCCATCTTCTCCCCCTCCAACAACTCGATCTCTATCCTCCCAAGCTGGACATCAATCTTCCTCCTCCTCTGTCAACCAGGTACGAACCCTCCTCTATTTCTCCCCTTGACATCTCAATCGCTCTGATACTGGGTAGTTTCTTACCTCTCTTTAGCCAAAACGCCTCAGTCCCAATCTGGAACGAGCGATTGAAGTTATGCATTCGGACGAACCACTGTCGTAGGTAGACATAGATCTGATAAGAGCCCACTCTGAAGAACTTCAAGGTCATGTTCCTGCTGATGTCCAGAAGTACTGGGACCGTATAAACGCTCACTGCCCCAAGCGACTGCCAACTGAAAAGAGTCCTCCACTCCCTCGCTCAGTTGCCCTTGAAGATGACGCGGCAGGAACACCTCAACCACCTCTCGACAGGAGCCATCCACTCCCTTATCAAGTCAAGACTGAAGCCACCATGGAGAATCTGAAAGAGAAGATCACCCGCCTTCTGATAAAACTGGGCCGGATCGAGAGAGAAATCAAGAGAAAGCGTAATCAATAGATATATTGGTACTTTTTATTCTAAGGTCGACTTGTACCATGTCAGCCATGTACTCTGTTGTTTTCATCGAATAATGAATTGGTCAGACCAAACCAAAATGTTTCCTCCTTAAGGCGATGTCATTTTTACATCGGCTATGTAGACAAAAGCCGATAGGAGTCAGCCATGTTATCTTGATGTATCTTACTGCAAGTTATGCATCTACCCAAATGCTTGGATAGTACCTCTTCAGATATCTTCCATTTAAAGCTCTTGGTAATTTTTCCCCTTCAATAGTTTCTAGAATATATGGATTTCCCGGAGCACATCGGCCGATTCTATACGGCCCTTCCCAAGTGGGCGACTATTTACCGAACTTGGGATCTTTAGACCCTATCGGCAGCACCAACTTCCATACCAGATCTCCTCGAGAGAATTGCTTAACTTTGACCTTTTTGTCATACCACCTGGCCACCCTTTTCTTTTTTTCTTCGATGCTAATCAGGGCCCTCAACCGCTGACCCGCCGAGTCCTCGAGCTCATCCTTCATGAGGAAGGAATATTCATTGGCCGTCAACTGATCTTGAAGCGATATACGTCTTGACCCCGTCCTTAACTCCCAAGGCAGAACTGCCTCGTGACCATATACCAACTGATAAGAAGATATCTTAGTGGCTCCGTGGCAAGCCATCCTATAAGCCCATAGAGATTCAGCCAAAGACATGTGCCACTTTTTGGGTTATTCCTCTATCTTCCTCTTGATCAACTTGATTATCCCCTTATTGGACGATTCGGCCTAGCCATTCGCTTGAGCATAGTACGGAGAAGAATTTAATAATTTAATCTCCATATCGGCAGTGAATTCTCCAAATTCTCCAGAGGTGAACATCGTTCCTTGATCAGTTGTGATAGTCTGAGGAATACCGAATTGATAAACAATATGGTTCTTAACGAACTCGATCATATCGGCCGATGTCACGGTCCTTAACGGAACTGCCTCCACCCACCTAGTAAAATAATCGGTGGCTACCAATATAAACTTATGCCCTTTGCTCGATGGAGGGTGAATCTGTCCGATGAGATCTATTCCCCAACCTCTGAACAGCCACGACTTGATTACTGGATTCATAGCCAAAGCTGGCGCGCGCTGCACATTGCCAAACTTCTGACAGTCTTGGCAACCTTTATAATATTTGAAACAATCCTCAAGAATCGTTGGCCAGTAATACCCATTGTTTCTGATCATCCATTTCATCTTGTGAGCCGATTGATGGGCTCCACATACGCCTTCATGGATTTCCCCCATCAGGACCTTTGCTTCTTCTGTTCCCAGGCATTTGAGAAGAACCCCATCAATCGTCCGGTAAAATAAATCATCTTCAAGTAACACATATTTTGTGGCCTGGAAACGCACTCGCCAATCCACCTTCTAGGACGGATCCTTCAAGTAATCGGCAATCTCCTTTCGCCAATCATCGGCCGCGAGCTCCAAAACCATAGCTCCTTGAATCGGCCAATATCCGGACGCGTGTTGGGCCAGCCTGTTGGCCTCCTCATTGTAATTTCTGGGGATGTGCTCAATTATTGCAGACTTGAATTCCTTTAACAGCTGGAGGCAATCTTCATAATAAATCCTCAAGATATCATCTTTGCATTCAGATTTCCCCGTTAACTGATCTACGATGAGCATGGAATCCCCAAAAATTTCGACTGCATCAGCCTTGACTTCCCTTAATAATTGGATACCCTTTAGGACGGCTCGGTATTCTGCCTGGTTAATGGTTGCGGATGCTTCTATCGGCAGAGAGAAATCATAACTTGCCCCCCGAGGCGATACAAGAATGATGCCGATTCTCGATCCGGTCCCACACGAAGAACCATCGAAATACATAGTCCATGGAACCGGTTCAACGATAGCAATTTCCGGTCCACAATGCTGAGCTACGAAATCAGCCATGACTTGACCTTTGACAGCTTTGGCCGATTCGTACCTTAAGTCAAACTCTGACAGAGCCAGGATCCATTTTCCAATCCATCCTTTCAAAATCGGCAGTGATAGCATACACTTCACCACATCATCTTTGCATACAACTGTGCACTCTGCCGATAACAAATAGTGCGTGAGCTTGGTACACGAGAAGCATAAACACAAGCACAGCCGCTCCACCGGGGAATATCTTGTTTCGGCGTCCAGGAGTCTTCTGCTGACATAATATACCACTCGTTCTTTCCCTTCGAACTCTTGTACCAACGCCGATCCAATAGCCTGTTCATCAGCCGATAAGTATAATTTGAACGGCTTACCAGGCTGTGGCGGGACTAACACCGGAGGTGAAATCAGATATTGCTTGATATCTTCTAACGCTCTGCGTTGTTCTTCTCCCCACATGAATTCCTGGTCGGGCTTCAATTTCAACAAAGGAGTGAAAGCTCGAATACGCCCGGACAGGTTGGATATGAATCTTCTGATAAAATTGACCTTGCCGATGAGGGATTGCAGCTCAGTTTTATTCTGTGGGGCTACAACTTTGTTGATGGCGTCTATGGCCTTCCGGTTAACCTCTATCCCGCACTCATGGACCATGAATCCTAAGAATTGCCCGGCCGATACACCGAATGCGCACTTGTTCGGGTTCATTTTCAACCCATGCTTCCTTGTGCACTCCAGTACTTCTTGTAAATCGGCCAGATGTTCCTGATGACCTTTTGACTTGACCACAACATCGTCGATGTAAATTTCCACCGATGCACCAATGAGCTTGTGAAAGATATAGTTCATGGCCCGTTGATATGTAGCACCGGCATTGTTTAACCCAAAGGTCATTACAACCCACTCGAATAGACCAAGGTGACCCGGACACCTGAAAGCCATTTTTGAGATATCTTCTTCGGCCATATTTGATTGTACCCAGCATTACCATCCATGAAACTGATGACTTTGTGTCCTATGGCAGCATCTATCAAGACATCGGCCGTCGGCATTGGATATCCGTCCATTGGTGTAGCCTGATTTAGGTTCCTGAAGTCGATGCATACGCGCAATTTTCCGTTCTTCTTATATACGGGCAAAATATTAGAAATCCATTCGGCGTAACAGCACTGCCGAATAAATCCTGCTTCAATCAACCTTGTGATCTCGGCCTTTATATCAGGTAGAATTTTTGGGTTGCACCATCGTGCAGGCTGCTGATATGGCCGCTATCCTGATTTTATAGGTAACCGGTGTTCAACAATGGACCGGTCTAGACCTGGCATCTCATGGTATTCCCAAGCAAAGCAATCCTTGAATTCTTTTAATAAACTTATCAATTTACACTTATATCCAGGATCCAAGCTAGCACTAATATACGTCGGCCTTGGTTTGCTACCATCTCCCAAATCCACCATCTCTAATGAATCAGCCGACGTAAACCCATGCCCAAGCTTTCTGTCTTCTCGGACGAACTGATCCAACTATTCTGAATCTTTAGAGCCGACTGCTTGGATCGGATGTAGACCAAAATCGGACACTTTCCAGAAATCAGTGTCGCAAGTCCTGCCGGATATACACCTGACGTGTTCACAACTCCATTGTTGCGTGTCGGCCGCTGCGACGCTGTAGGTGGAATCGGCGGTGACTATCTCTGTACTGTCGCCGACACATTGCACGAGGCATTGATGCATTGTAGATGGGACACAACAATTCGCATGTATCCAGTCGCGACCGAGCAACATGTTGTAGGACCCCTTACCATTAATAATAAAAAAGGTAGTACGAAGGGTCTTACTGCCGATGGTGAGGTCGACGCAGAGCGCTCCACGGGCGGGAGATACGTTGCCTTCAAAGTCCTTGAGCATCATGTCCATCTTGGTCAGGTCTTCATCACTTTTTCTTAACTTTCGGAACATGGCATATGGCATGATGTTGACTGCGGCGCCTCCATCCACTAGTAGCCTGGTAACGGGTCATCCGTTAACATGCCCTTTGAGAAATAATGTCTTGAGATGTTGTCATTTTTCGTCTTCTAGTTTCTCAAAGGTGGCTGTCATCGGTTCTAATACCAACTGCGCCATCTGCTCTTCCATCCTTGTTGCCTTGTCTTGATCCGCAGGCGCCATGAACTCCATCGGCAATATGAACACCATATTGACATCAGCTGCCGATTCTTGATTCTCAACCTCTTTGCTGTTGTTTTTCTTGCAGCGCCAGATCCAAGACTTGACGTTTGTCTTGTCAAGCACTTGCCTCTGCTCTTCTTCTTGTTGCTCCCATTGGCGCAGGCGTTGGATCCTCCGTTTCTGGGATTTGGATAGTCCATCAGGGCACCACCTGGGGTTTACTGAGTTGGCCGACGATTTGGCGTGTTCCCAATCTGGTTCCCTTCCTAGGGGGTTTTCGTACGACACCCTGTCATCAGCCATCTCTTCCAGCCGATCGTGTACGCTGGTTCTGCCCCCCAGTCGCTCCTGCTGGTTGATCCTGCCTTTCGACCGGTGATACCGGTCAATTCGTACCTTAGCCGATTATGCACTGAAAGGCGCCGTCCTTCTTGTTCGCGCCAATTTCTGCTGATCGGCTCTGATTCTCTGTCTCTGGAGCGTGATCTTTTGAACGGGCGATTGTTGCGGCTTGACCCGTTGCACTCAGGACAGTTATCGGCTGATGGCAATCGGAGGTCGTTTTCCCAGCAATGGATGAAGAACGGACATTGCCAGTGATCCTCGTGTCGGCGTATCATCTCATTGTGGTATCTTGACCGTTCCTGCTACCGCCGATATTTGCTGAGCAAGAATTTGGAAGTGACGGGTCTGCGTGATCGTTCTGACCCTTCGTCCTTGTCTTCAGCCCGCCTTTTCCCTTTGACCTCATCCGCCGTGACTTGCTTCCTGGGATCTACGGCGCCGCTTCTTCTTGCCGATTCTGACGTCAGCACCTTGGTTTGAAGTGAGTTTCTTCCCGTGTCAACCATGTTGGCCGGGAAAGGATGCTGGTCTATCTTCATCGGCTTTGCTGGTTTGGCCGGGGTTTCAAACTTGAGCCTTCCCTGCTCGATGGCCGACTGTATCTGCTGACCGAAGATCTTACATTCATTTGTATCATGAGATGTAGCGTTGTGCCATTTGCAGTACTTCATATTTTTGAGCTGATCGGCCGAAGGAATGGTATGGTATGGTGATAACTTGATTTGCCCTTCCTGGAGTAGTAAGTCGAAAATCTTATCGGCCTTTGATGTGTCAAAGCCGAATGCCTCTGGTTCTTTCTTTCCGAAAGGGCACGATATTGGCTTCTTGCCTTTCACCCACTCTGCTAGGCCGATTTCTTCCTCTCCCTCAGATTCAAATCCTTCCAGATATGCTACCGTTTTCTGAAAATTCCTCCGCTGCTCAAACGGACGGACTTCCTGACCTGCCAATCGGTGAACGATCTGGCTTAAGCTTTCGAATTCTTGTGAGGCATACCTTTCCTTGATATGTGGTAAGAGGCCTTGGAAAGTGATATCGGCCAACTGGGCATCGGTCAGAGCCAGACTATAGCATTTGTTCCTGATTTCTCTGAACCTTTGTATGTATCCAGTTACTGGTTCGTCGCTTCTCTGCCTGAGGCTGGTTAAATCTAAGAGCTTCATATCATGTACTCCTACGTAGAAGTACTTATGGAATTGCTTTTCTAGATCGGCCCAAGTAACAATGGAATTGGGTGGTAAAGTGGTGAACCACTGGAAGGTCGATCCAGACAGAGACGATGAAAATAGGCGCAGCCTCAGAGCATCTTGCGTAACGGCTTCCCCACACTGGATGATGAATCTGTTAATGTGCTCCACGGTAGAGGTATTGTCCAGCCTAGAAAACTTGGTAAAGTCAGGAACCTTGTACCGGTGGGGTAACGGCAGCAGGTCGTAGGCCGATGGGTATGGAGTCTTGTATGTATAAGTCTGCGCTTTCGGCTTCAACCTGAATTGGTCCTGAATTACTTCCGCTATTCTTGCCGTCCAATCCACTTGCTGCTGATGAACAGCTATTCGGGGTGCGGGCATGTGTTGGTGGATTGGCGGTGGTACGGCCGGGTGATGGATCAAAGCATGCGGCGAATTCTGTTGCGTCATGGCCGTCTGAGCAGTTGACAGTTGATGGCGAAGCGAATCCGCCGCCCCGTCGTACATCGTCATCGGCGCCGTGCTTCTGAGTGCTTCTACGGCGCCTGCCCCCCTGCCGATTTCTGACGGGACTGGTTGATACTGGGGGACCGTCGGCCGGGCGGCCGAATGGAACGACGCCTGGATCGGATAGTTCCCTTGTCCGGTTGATTGATCGGGAAAAGCCGTCGTTGCTGATACCCCCCAAGGCACTGAGTTTGTGGGCAGCGATTGCACAGATGCAATCTTGACAGGTTGAAGCGGTGCTTGCGATGGGAAACATGGTGCACCGTTGTACCTTGGAGACACTGGAGGCAATGAAGTATTGTATCCTTCGTGTTGCGTTGATATCGGCTGAGGAGCCGAGTGGGACGTGCCTGGTGAGCTTCTGGCTGGAGGTGCAATAGGTGGGGCGTATGCTGGCCCCTGATATCCTTGAGCTGCTCCGTTGACTAGAGAACTAATGACGGTGTTATACACCCTATTGGTCATCACCGAGGATTGGTCGATGAAAGCTTGGTAGACGGACTGTTGGATCATATCAGACATCTTGCCCGAATCCTCAGCAATGGTGATGTGGCAGGGAACTGGAAGAGGAGCTTTCTTGACTGCCTCCCCGCTTCTGGTACGACTGAAAGACTGTAGATACATCCTTTTGTAATCCTCCAGATGTTTTGCAAGTTCTTCTTTCTGGTCGTCCTTGAGATCTGCTTCTGTGACCTCAATGATGCTGTTTTCAGAGACTTCTTCATTCTTTGACATATTGGATCTTGAGGTTGGTCCCACCGGGCGTGCAAAAAGTGTGTTGGCGCTAAAAATCGGCCAGGAATCGGCCGATGACCTTCAGTGTCGGGCACACGACCCGGGAGAATCTGTTTAGCTCCTGTTCGGGTTATTGCCCTGGTGCGGTTCGCGCGGCGTGCCAGTCAATCTGACCTGTTGATTGACAAGGAAATAAAAGTATTAAATTCCGGGCGTTCCGATCGGCTGGGGTTCCGATCTATCCAGAAGAGCGTATCGGTGAATCGGCCGATTTGCTATGAAGATGACTAGCTATGGATCAGCCGATGATCACGTAATAATTGCAAAGAAAACTACTGGAGCAACTTAAACAATTATTACAGATGCAACACTTGAAATAGATCTAATCGGCTATATGACGATGAACGAGAAAGAGCGATGATAAAGCCGATAGTTCCAATCTCAAGCTGGATAACTTGTGACAATACTAGAACAACAGGCAAAACCTGTGATTCTAGTAAATATCGATAACTGGTGAATAAATCCAAATGAAACCACAGCGATGCGCCTGAGGTTAAAGCTCAGATGTTATTCGATAAGCGGAACCTACCAATTGGCCGGAGATCGAGTCGATGCAGCCCTGCCAATCCGTACGAACACGTGAAAGAAGAAAAAGTATTGGCGAAGTCGCCGACTTGAAAGTAAAGTGCTATGAAAAAGTAGATGTGTTTTGTTGATTGATTGTTTGTTTTTCTACAAAGCCCTGACGACTCCTATTTATACCCTAGAACCAGGACTCCTGATCGATTACAACTTGTTACAATCTTATTTTAAACAGAAAAACTACTATATCTATAATATCTTTATAAAGGAAACGGACTCCAGCAGAATCTTCCGTCGCCATCTCCTAATCCAATCAGGACTCTTTCCATTGCCTCTCGACCGAATCAGCATCGTTCCGTTGACCAATATTAGGCCACATTTGACCGGGATCCTCTGTTGTGGTTCGAATAGTTTCACCCTCCCTATCTGTTGGCGCAAGTTGCATCGCCAATCGGCCGATTCCCAATTGTAGCCTCAATCGGCCGATTGTTCACTGTAGCCTTTAGATCTGCCGCATCGGCCAATCTCTTCTCCTGACGCCGATTCAACACGTGCCAAAATCTGGCGTCAACACCTTGTTTCTTGACTAGTCCAATAGCCTCGGCACTCTTAGGGTCGATTTTGGGAGGTAGCTTCTTTTCATTGATCAAGTCGATGAACTGGGAATGCCAGTCCACATCAATCATTAGGACTTCTCGACTAGGCTCCACGAGACCCTGGTCGATGCTGCCTGGCTCTATTCTGGGAATAGATGGATTTTGGGGTTCTTGAACTAAGACTCCAGCAGGAACTTTGGCTCGTTCAAAGCCTAGCTTCGAGAGTACATTAGCCCCAACATTGTTGTCGCGGAGCACATGATGAATCTCTAGGCCTGAGACCTTAAATAGTATCTGGAATACATATTTAAGTGGCCCTCCAGTTGGACTGATGAATAGTACTCCTGCACCACCACCTTGGAGCTTGAGGGATCCGTCAAAGTACATGACCCAATGCTCTGGCTGGTTACCTGGAGTTGGTACTTGGTTTTCTTGCCACTCTGCCAAAAAATCGACTAGATCTTGCGACTTGATGGCAGTGCGTGGCTTGAAGTCGATGTTAAGAGCCCCCAGTTCCACTGCCCACTTGGAGATACGTCTAGTGGCGTCCCGATTGTAGAGTATATCCGCCAATGGGAAGTCAATGACAACTGAGATCTTGTACTCGTTGAAGTAGTGGCAAAGCTTTCTGGAGGTGATGAGTATAGCGTAGAGAAGTTTCTGAATCGAAGGGTAACAAACCTTTGGGTCAGAAAGAACTTCGCTGATGAAATACACTGGCCGCTGCACGCCAAATGCAATGCCCTCCTCATTTCGCTCTACCACGATGGTCGTGCTGACTACGTGAGTAGTCGCAGCGATGTAAAGTAGCAGGTTCTCGCCTAGGATCGGAGCCATGAGGATGGGGGGCGTTTGGAGGTGAGCCCTGAGGTCCTCCAATGCCTGTGTCACTTCCTCAATCCAAACAAAGTTATCTTGCTGCTTGAGAAGCTTGAAGAAGGGTAGACCCAGCTCCCCAAGGTGTGAGATGAATCTGTTTAATGCCGCCATGCAACCGGTGAGCTTCTGCATGTCTTTGATTTTCTGTGAAGCCCCCATGCTTGTGATGGCGGTGATCTTTTCAAGGTTAGCTTCAATTCCTCGGTGACTGACGATGAAACCTAGGAGTTTCCCTTGAGGTACGCCAAGGATGCACTTAGTCGGGTTGAGCTTCCACTGAAATTTGCGCAGACTGTTGAAAGTTTCCTCGAGATCAGGGATGAACTCGTCAGGATTTCGGGTCTTAACGACCACGTCATCCACGTTGGTCTCAACATAGCGATGTAGCTGATCAGCAAGGCAAAACTGTATAGCCCGCTAGTAAGTTGCACCCGTGTTTTTTAGCCCGAACGACATAGTCGTGTATGCGTAGGCACCAAACAGGGTGATGAACGCAGTTTTGACCTGGTCTTCTTCCTTGAGGGAAATCTGGTGATAACCCAAGTAGCAATCAATGAAGGAGAGCGGGACGCAGCCGATGCTGGATTCGATAACCTGATCGATACGGGGGAGGGCGAAAGGGTCTTCCGGGCAGTGCTTATTTAGATCAGTATAATCGACACACATCCTCCATTCATTATTATTATTTTTAAGAACAAGTACAGGGTTGGCTAGCCACTCTGTGTGGTACACCTCTTTGATAAAACCAGCCGTGAGTAGTTTAGCTAGCTCTTTTTTGATGGCCTGCCTCTTTTCTGGAGAGAAACGACGTAGTCGTTGCTTCCTCGGAGTGGCCTTAGTATCGACTTTCAGAGCATGCTCGATCCGCTGGTTTCCAGGTGAAAATGTCTCGGTTAGCCCTAAGGATGTTGACGAGCGTGAGTTCCTATTTATTGTCCAGGTGCCCGCCGATCAGGGCTGTCTTGGATGAGTCACCCTCCTGGAGCTGGATGGTCTTGATGCCGACGTCAGATTTGGCTTCACCCTCGACTGGTTTGACTTCTTTTTTGCCACCTCAAGCTCTGTCTTGGAGAGTTGTTGAGCGGCCACGAGTACTTCGAATGAAGGCTCTGGTACACGTGCGGAAGTAGCGTACTCGATCGCCTCCTGGTCGTAGTTGTAGCACTTATCAACATCGCCGCGGAGGGAGAGTACGCCGTTGTTACCTGGCATTTTAAGAACCAAGTAGATGTAGTGGGGTACCACCATGAATTTGGCTAGGGCTGGCCTGGCAAGGATGGCGTGGTACGAGGATTCGAGGTTCGCAACTTTGAATTTTATGTACTCCGTACAGAAGTTGTCAGCCGTCCTAAAGGTAACTGGTAGTGTATCAGAGCCGATCGGTATAGCAGCATTACCCAGGATGATCCTGAAGAACAAAGCTTTGCTGGGTGTTAGCATCTTGCCGATGTCCAGTTTCATTTTCTTTAGAGTACTCGGAAAGAGCCAGTTTAAGCCGCTCCCCCCTTCGATGAGTACTCGGGTCAGCGTAGAGCTCGCGACTACCCGGTCCAGCACTAGCGGAAGCTTTCCCGGCTCGGAGAAGCTGGTCCACTGATCCTCGCTGGAGAAGGAGATTGGGACCTCGCTGTATCTCAAGGGACGCGGCACGGCTGGCTCAATTGACAGGATCTCGCGCTGAAATAACTTCTATGCGCGTTTGGTGAGGATATCATCGTCACCTCCGAAGATGACGTTGACAGCGTTAGTCGGGTGTTGGAACCCCGGAGGCCCAGTATCGTCGTTGCCTTCGTCCCCTTTTTCCTTATATTTCTCCTCGTCGTCAGGAGGAGGTGATGCGTTGAGACTTTTGCGGAGGACGGTGCACTGGAACATTGTGCGCTTGGCCTTCGGGTGCATCGGGCATTGCTGTGTAAGATCTTCTCGTACTGGTCCTGAAGCTTGCCCGACTCCTTGTTGCAAGGATTGCGCTCGACGTGGGCCACATGGTCTTCGGGTTATCGCTTACGAGCGGCACCCGAGTTGTTGTACTGGCCCTTGTTGGAGCGGTTATTGTTATTGCCCTTGTCAATCTTGCGCTTTGGAAAATGCTCGTTCTCCTGATCTTCTTGATCCTCCTATCGATGCATCATGTCACGGAGCTCGAGTATGGTAGTCCGGAGGTTTCTCCCGAACTCACGGTACGTTTGCTTCATGGCCAGGCCGTTGGGAAGCAGCGGATGACCTCCTCATCGGCAATGTTGGCGATGGTTGCGCGGGTGTCGAAGAAGCGGCGCGTATACGACCTCAGGGTCTCGTTCTCCTCCTGCTTGACCTGCGACAAGTAATGGCGAGTACCTGTCGGGATCATGGAGCCCTGCAAGTTGTCGACGAAGACCTACTTCAGGGCTTCCCAGGAGTTGATGGAGTTTGGCCGGAGAGTTTCCAGCCATGTAAGTGGTGCGGTTTCCAAGGCCATCGGAAAGTACAGGCTTTAGTCGAGTTAGAGCCCCCACTCACTTCAATGGCCACGGAGTTGCATCGCAGCCACTGCCAATGATCCTGTTTCCCATCGTACTTTGGGATGTTTGTGGGCTTGAAGTCCTTCGTGATCTCGCGACTGATGATGTTTTCAGCGAAAGCTGGAAAGCGATCACTGTCATCGCGAGCAACATTCTCAAACTGCTCACATTTTTGATTGGTGATGACGGTGCGCGCATCCCGGTTGCTGTGGATATGCTGCCTTAAGTCACCGGGAGGTTGGGGTGGCTGGTTACCCTGGTGGCCTTGGCCTCCCGCAGGTTGTCCTCCTCCTCTGGGCCTCAGGCCTTGCTGTTGTACCTCCTACTCGACTTATCGATTGTTGCGGGGGTTGGGGTGACCTCGAGCGGTACGACTAGCCTGGGGTACGGAGCTGCCATGATGTTCTGACCTGGAACGTGTGTGCTGGACATATTTTAGCGAGTCCAACTTGTCCAGTTGGACTGCGGCTTGTTTGACAAGTCACATGATCTGCTAGGTTGCGTCCGTTTGTGGGATTTGCTGCAGGAGTAGAGACGCTTCATAGATGTTACCATGGGGGTGACAAATTCTTTGTCAGCCGTTGCCTCAAAATCCTCTCGTAGGTTTCTTCGCCAGTGCGGGTTGCGGGCGCGCTCCTGAGTGTTGCGCCTACACTTGTTCCGCTTGGAGTTTCTCAGGCGACGACGTCGCTTCTGCTCTTCAACTTCATCTTGAGGAGCGTCGGAAGTGTTCTCATCGCCTGAGACGTCGTTCTTGAGTTCATTGTCGAACTCGATCCCTGGATCACCGTCATCGATGTCGCGTATTGAAGCCATGTAGACCTCGCGTTCTGGCGAGTAGTCGCCTGAGTAGTCGGTAGTGACGAGTACGGTTGAAGCCGTGGAGCTGGATCCTTCCTCCTGGATGGTGGAAAGTGGTGTGCCTTGTTGAAAGGGCAGTTCCTGGATGGTGGCTACCAAGCGGGCGTCATCATCGAGTAGTTTGGAGGGCTCAAAGCCCTTCCAGTACACGAATCTGCCCAGCGCAGTAGTCGTAATGCTCAAACCCAGATGACTGATCACAGAGGAGTCGGGCTCGTCATCTGAATTGAGTAGGCGTTGAAAACGGGAGCCTCCTGGCTAGCGGTGGCATCCTCGTCTCCAAGCTTCAGTAGGAGATCTAAATCCGCTTCCAAGTCGGAGAGGGACTTAGATCGTAGGGCATCCCCATATGTGGAAGCCGTGTTGCATAGTCCAAAGGTGAATCGGATATGCGCTTCCTCAAATCGGGTCGAACCTGAGCTGGGAAATTGAGTCGGAGTATGGGTCGGAAACACGTTGGGGACGGAGTTCTCCTCGGTCTCCGTGATGAGATACGACTGCATCTCGTCTAGACTGTCGATGAACTCGTCGAGTCCGCTCGAACAGCTCGATGCTTCGGGCCCCGCGGTGTTGGCTAGGTGGCTGTCGAAACCACCTGAGCAATTTGCGATGCAGATGCAGGAGCCGAAGATGAAAGTTGTGCCCTTGTCGAGCATGGCGCTGGTGAACTTGAACGATGCCATCAAGTTCTCCGGTGGCTACTCGATGAGCACCCCTACCTGGCGCGCCAGTTGTTGGTGTTTTACCGCCAAACCCACCGAGGGATATCCCCGAGGTGGTAGGTTGTAGGTAGGGTGTCGCCGAGATCAGGAACTCGAAGGTGCAAGGAACGTAAAGTTTAGACAGGTTCAGGCCACCAAGAGCGTAATACCCTACGTCCTGTGTGGTTTGTATTTCCTTAGAGGTTATGCGTATACAGGTTATGTTTTGGAGGGGTCCCTGCCCGCCCTTATATAGTTTGGGGGGACAGAGTTACATGGAAGTCCTAGTCGGGGACGGTCTGAGGAGTCCTACCCGAGTACGTTGTCGGGTAGTTTGCTTACGTCCGACTAGTTCTAGCCTTAAACGACTAGTTACAATGAGGATAAGGTATGACCTATACGCCATTCCCTACTACAAGAATACGTGTGCCTGTATGCTAAGTGTGCAGTCCTGCCCCGGTTCTGACATTTACATCTTTAATTTCTTATGTCTTTTGTATGTGTGGTAGCATTTCTGATTGTATGTTGCGCTTTTGCCTTTCCTCGAACAATCCAGATTCTATGATTTATTGAGGTTTTTCCTTTTGAAACTTATATATCTCCGCCTATTCCGTCTTCAGGGAAAAAATTCGGAATGTGATGCCTGATATTGTTTGAAGCCTTGTAGGTTATTTAATTACCTTCAATGCGTAATTAAACCTAAAAAGACGTATATAGATCTAAAAAGAATTAGAAAATTCCCTAATATGATTTGAAACACGATGACTACTGGCAGTTGGTTTGGCTGGTACCTCAGTCCTCACGGGTAAGACCAGTAAAGAGGAAACAAAAACCAGCCAGTCCTTCTTGGCTGCCATTTCAGTCCGTGTCTGCCCCTGCACCCCTGCTGTCTGCATTTGCCTTGTGGCAGCCCAAGCTGCCTGCATTTCCCTGCTGCAGATAGACTCCTCGCTTCAGCAAGAGCTATCTTGCTGCCTGAACCTGAAAGCTACACTGACAGGACCTCGGCAGCGGCTACAACTACTCTCTGTATCTCCGTTGTTCTACAATCTCGTCATCAACTGTTTGCTGCTTGCTTCGGATCAACGGCGACATAGTAAGTGGCGTCGTACCCGTAAATAATAGGAGGCGACTAGCGGAAGGAAGGTGGGCAGCGGGACCTGCTGGGGGATCCTAGCCCACGAAGCACCAACAACCAGCCCAGCCCAGCCCATTACTACAATCCATTGGCCATACCCATGAAAAAGACTATCAGCCCGACCATCTTCATCTGGAAAAGTTACAGATACGGTCGGTTCCTTCCCCATCACTCCATACATAGGCAGCCAGGAACATGAACAGATTGGCTTATCTTGTTGGCGCTCCCTGGACCTACCAGCAAGTCCGGCCAACGAGAGATGGGAGAGAGTAATGTGTGCTTTGAAGCAATGCTGCAAGTATTTTTAGCAAGTGCATTTCTAGCCTAGGACTAGTATTTCCTACCCTGGGCGACATGTCATTTCGGCAAAGTTTTGCAGCCCTCTCGGAAGGACATGGGTAGCTGCCAGCTGTGCCCACTTTATTAGGGTTGAACCGGATAGAAGAAAATCCAATTTATCTGCTTTTGGATCCAGTAAAACATGAATATGGATATTCGCATCCACATCGGTTTTTAATATGGTCACTAAATTGGATGTATCTGAATTCAATTTTTTTCATCAGTTTTCTCTATACGGATTCTTATCTGCAATAAATCTGACTAACACTTATTATCTGTATTCATATAAAATAAAGCACATCTCGAGAACACGCTATAAATATATTATTTTAATTTTAAATGAAACTACTGTATTTATTGAGTAAATTAGTTTTCAATACTAAAATTTATTTATTCAGTTTTTAATACCATATTTTATTTCCTTATTGATGTAAACTATTTTTATATACATTTATATTTTGTTTATTGAAACATTTAATTATTTTATATATTTATCTATTGTTGATATATTTAATTATTGAATTATTTATTGGAAAAAATTATTTTCAATGATGTATCTTTGTTTACATGTCATGTAGTTATACTTTAATCTCTACTTGCATAATAGTTTTGTTGTTCAAAAAACCATCGTTTAAGTAAATAGATACTTACTACAAACTAAAATTAGATATCTGAATTCAAATTCGTATTTGTTGTATTAATATCAAAGAATATTCAATCCATATTTGTATCTTACAAAAAATATGGTGGATATCCGATATAAAATATCCGAACTTTCCATCCCTGTATTTTACTAAGCTGGAACACCATACTAGTAGCAACAAGCAAGTGAGCTCATCGATCCGGTTCAGTAAAGACTTGCTGCTTAGCTCCTTAAAAAGGCTAGAGCTTGAATAGATGAGCTAATGCACTTATAATTTGCTGAGGACGAGTGATGCTACACTATACCATAGCCCCACTACAGCGACTACATTATAGTCGGTAAAAGCCGTTGTACCGACCCACCATTATGTCGGTATAGAGTATGCCGCCTCCACTCATCAGTCGTTGTAAGTTGTGTCTGTATAATCTTATACTGACTGACATCGATATACCGACCAACTGTCGGATGCTCGGCAAAGATATACCGACTGACACATATATCCCGACCGACAATTTCTTACAATTTTATACCGACTGACAGTGTGCAGCTAAATATCTTTACACTGCTAAAGAATAGAGCTCTTTAGTACCAGGTGGGAAACCCCGGTTTGTACCGGTTCCACGCCCGGTACAGCCTGGCCGGTACTAAAAATGGCGTATTTAGTGCTTGCCACGCTAGGCACCTGGATGGGCTTTTTAGTACCGGCTGGTAGTTCCAGCCGGTACTAAATTCCTTGTTTTTTGTTTGTTTATTTGTTTATTCATGTTTCTTTCTTTTTTTCTTTTTTCTATCCGTATCCATATTGGTATTCGTATTAATATCCGTATCCGTTTGTGTATAGCTAGCATTCATACTTATATTTAATTTATATTCATATGTAGCATAGCAGACACGACTACATATATATTAATTATATATATAAACATTTTACTAATACAAGGCACACAAGTTGTTTTCGTACAGGTACTTCAAATATTACTAGTGGTCATCCTCACCGTCGGCCCTGTTTGGATCAAGTTGACCCACGCTTACCCTATGATCTGCATAAAATTCTCCAATTGGATTTATGATCTTATCCATAAGGAATCTACGGATTGCTTCTTGAATTGCCCTGTCTCTTTCCAGTTTGATGAGGTCTTCTTTCATTCAATAGATCTGTCACGTGCAAACATCACTTTTTTTTAAAATCAATACATGTATGATATTACAACAACAACAACAACATAGTCTTTTGTCCCAAGAAGGTTGGGGTAGTGTAGAGATAAAACCCATAAAAAAAACAAAGATCACGGATCTTCAGGTACGTGGTTGGCGAGTCTCCAAGCGCTCCTATCCAAAGCTACCTTTTTGGAGATATTCCACTCATTAAGGTCTCTCTTCACCGACTCGTCCCAAGTCAGTTTAGGTCTACCTCTACCTCTCTTTACATTTTTGTCCTGCTTTAGAACCCCACTACGCACCGGCACCTCAGGGGATCTCCGTTGGACATGTCCAAACTGTAACACCTCAGGGGTTTAAATTATGAAATAAGCCTCATTAGCGTAACAATATTCTTAACTAACTAAGAAAAGTTTAAAAGAAACGAATTATACTTGGTTTTGCATGTGATTTTGAATTTCTATGTATATGTGCATAAGTACATGTACGTTAATCAAACAAATTAAATAACTTTCACATCGATGCTAACATGGCTACGAAATTTAATAGGCACATCATCGATGACAGGATAAACAAAAGTCTAGTTGAAACCTAGGACAGAATACAAATTTTTGCCAAGGAAATGACGTGCCCTCCGAATCATACCTTTGAGTTTTTAAAATAACTTCTAAACTAGAACTCAAATGAACCTTGGCCTGAAACAAAACTTGTGTAACTTTTCATTTTGAACAACTTTCATGTTCATAGATTTTTGAGTTGCAACACAAAAATTTGAGAAACACTTGAATTTGCAAACCAGCCCCTGCCTTTTCTTCTATTTACACTTTCAGTCCCTCCCTTCTCCTCTGCTTCGCCCGACGCCCGCCGCGACAGTCGCCGCTGGCCACCTAGCCGGCGATGCCTGCCGCCCATGCCGCCACAAGCCAATGGCCGGCTAGCCCCGCCCGACCAGCTGCACTGCACCCCCCACGTCGCGTCCCTGCCCAGCCCGTGTGCGCCACGCGTGCCAGTCACAGCACTCGCCACCCGGCAAGCCAGCTGCTGCAGCTGTTCGCCCAACCGCGCGCCGCGTGATCTCCCCTCCCCCACGCCAAATCCCTGGTGCTCAATCCTCTGGCCGCGCCCAATGGCACACCTCCACCATGCCATCCCGGCCCCAGCGTCGCCCGGCTCTCGCCCTCCCTCCTGCAGCCTATAAAAGGCGGCACAAGCCGCTCGCGCGCGCCCAGCCACCAGAACGCTGCCACCGTCGCCATTACCGCCGTCGTGCCTAGCTCACCGTGGAACTCACCTCTCCGGCAACCCATTGCCAGAGCTGAGTCTCCAACCACCACCACACCGCCCCACCGCAGCTCACTGCCCCGCCCATCACCGCCCAGACCCACCGGAGCGCTGCCAACGTTGCCTCCACCGCCTCCGCCCCAGACCGTCGTGGACATCCCGCCCCCGGCCCTTCTCCGCCCGAACCAAGGCTCGGAACGGGACTACATCACCACACTGGAGCTTCCCGACCCGCCAGCGCTGCTCCAACCTCGCCGGAGCACCGTCGCCGACGCTCCGCACTGCCGCCGCCCCCTGTTCCACTCCGACAAGCCCTTTCCAGCCACCCCAACCCCGACCAAGGCCACCCCAAGGTAGCTCTCACCTACCTAGATCTCCCCGACCCTTTTCCCCTCGCCGCCGACGAGCCCCCTCGTCGGAATTTGGCCGGCCGCCGTGCCAGCGCCGCCCAGAGACCCAATTGCAAAGATTGAAATCTTTAAAAGGGTCTGCACACAAGTTTCTAGGGGCATAACTGTGAACCTGTGTTTAAACTTTGAATTCAAAAACAGCAAACTTGTAAAATTCATATAAAATCATAGAAAAATTAGAAAAATACAAACTCAACTGTTCTGGAATAGTTAGAAGAAAATCTACAACTTGTTTATGCCATGAAATAATAAAACTAATTTATAACTGCTGTTATATTGTGATTCATGTTGTGAAACTTTTCCAAAGCTGTTATAGTGATGCCTAAATACCACAGAAAAGGTTTAGAACCTTTTTCCTTTCTGTAACCTATTTATATAATTTTGTGTTAGGAAAAATGCACTAATAAAAATAATTAGTTTCCATGCTTGGAAAATGTTCAAATTTTTACTGTGGGACACTGTAGAGTAGCTCTTGCTGTATAAAAAATTTCATACTCGGAAACCCTGTAAAACATTCTGTAGAAATTAATCCTTAAAGAAATAGGTGTATCTTGTCCTATTTATTATGCTCTGTATCATGCACTATAAAATCTAACAAAATTTACAGTAACACATATATGGATAGATTAACACCCTGTAAAAGTTTTAGCATCAAAGCATAAATGGTTTGTCCTATATAAAAATAACTAGGTTCTAGTAGTGGCTGTGTATTACATTTTTCAAAATTAATCTACTGCACAGAAATTTCTGAAATTTTTACAGTGCTGTTGTCTCTGCATAATGTACTCTAAATAAAAATTTTATCACCAGAAGTTACCTAGTCCAGAAGTTGTGTTTAATCCATGTTGTGCTTAGAAAAAAAATTAATTAGTTTCCAAAAGAACACAAGGGGCAGCATGTATGATATTAGATAGTTGCTTATCTAGAATACCAAAATATGAGCTTGTCAAGGGGCATCAAGTGATTTTTCAAGACCTGCAGCAACAACACCATCAAGGGGGTGGGTGTAATGTCCACCATCCTCAGGTTGCAGGCTATCCAGAGCTCAATAACAAGATGATGGACACAAGAGACATTTACTTAGACTCCTTATTGCCCCCATCACAACTTCCGATGAAACTTAAGGATCACCAAGTAAAGTGTCGGACTCTCAAGCATGACCCATGCGGCATAGACTTGACTGGATGGGAAACTACCTGCACAGAATTCATCCCACGAGGTCGACGTCAAGTTAGCAGAACTACTAACGCCGGCACAGTCCTACGAACACGAACTCGCTCGCCTGTTCAGGAAAAGATAGACCATGCCAAATGCACCACACCCAAGAAAGGTTCAGTAGGTATGCCAGTAGTGACATCTTTAGATAACAAACAGCCCCGTCGTCCAAATGACACAAACTGTTGCTTCATTTGTAGAAGTGCTAACCACTTTGCTCGAGAATGCCCCCAGGCCATACGGCGAAATCAGGGCCAAGGTTCTAGCCAAACCCATCAAAACAATCGTAAAAGATAGAGGAACAAGCGCAAAAGACAGATTGATCAGCTTGAAGCGCTCCCTGAAGGTGCAGCAATAATGACACGTACATTCTCTATTTAACAACAAGCCTATAGTTATCTTGTTTGATTCTGGTGCATCACATAGTTTCATTAGTGCAAAGTTTGGTGCAAAAGTAGGCTTGGATGTTTGTCACACAAAAGGGTCGTATATGATGTCAACACCGGGTGGTAAAATTGCTTCCAACCAAATAATAAGACTGGTACCGATAAAATTGGGTAGTAAAATCATCAACACGGACCTTATTCTCTTACCCCTTGAAGGCATGGATATTATTTTGGGTATGAATTGGATGACAGCTTAAGATTATGTATAGACTACCGACCTCTCAATGCGGTAACCGTTAAGAATAAATACCCACTTCCCCGCATCGATGTACCCTTTGATCAATTATCTGGAGCTAGAGTTTTCTCAAAAATTGATCTCCGTTCGGGATATCATCAGATAAAGATTCGCCCGTGCGATATTCCTTAGACTGCCTTTTCCACACGATATGGACTATAAGAATTTTTGGTCATGTCTTTCGGTCTCACAAATGCTCCCGCCTACTTCATGTATTTCATGATGTCGGTATTCATGCCCGAGATTGACAAATTCGTTGTAGTTTTCATTGATGACTGTGGTAGAACCACCTGAATTAATCCGGCTCAAGTGTATTAACCATCACCATTAGGGCAATCTCGGTTAACCTTACACTTCAAACGGAGTAATCCACTGGTCTGTCGGGTATAACCTCCTGATACAACCACGGTAGAGCGGATCGAATGCCATACATACAAATGCTCATGCGACGATGAGCCCAGAGAATACCACATTCCAGCAAATATTACAAAATTAACATAAGTGAATAATACATTTTTCATAATTATTCTGCTGCAGAGAAATTTCTAAAATTTTTGCAGTGTTGTTGTCTCTGCATATTGTACTCTAAATAAAAATTTCATCACTAGAAGTTACCTAGATCAGTGTTTGTGCTTAATCCATGCTTATACTGCGAAAATTAAATTTCTAATACAACACCACCCTTTCTATTAACGATTGCCCAAAGAAATCTTAACTAAGTAACTTCACAACCAAATCTATGTTTTGTGGACTGTAAATTTATCGTGAAGGAAAATAATCGTCATATACCATCACTACAACTTACTCTTGTGCATTCATATAGAGTCGACTACTCTCGCCGACGGAACGTACGAGCTGGTGCCCGCGTCCGAGATTGAGTAGCGTGAAGCTCAAGTGAATCTAACTGAAGCTTTCGAAGACCCGAACTCGAGTTCGGACGAGCCCCAAACTAACTTTACCCATGAAGGCAAGCCCCGGAGCATGAACCCTATTTTTCTAAACTTATGCAACTTATTACTCTATTTTACTTGTGCATTAAGTTTATAGGAGTTGAATGAAAACTTAGTTGCATGATCCTAGGTACCCATGCTCTAAACACTAGATGTAAGGTTCGATAGAATGCTATGCTAATAGGACTCCAGTAAAAGTCGGGTGATTTTATGTCACTCGCGAGAATTTAGGAGTTGAATGTTTACTACATGCTGCAATCATAAGGTCAACGGACGGGGCTATGGTACGATGTTTATGTAGATGATTGAGGCCCCGTCTGTTTAGTGAAAAATGCTAAGGCCATAGTGTGTGGTAGTGGTGGTTAAGTCTTTGAACGTACTAATCACATGCCGAGAATATGGTAATCGGTAAGCTTAAGTACCGGATTGAATCGAGGCCGGAATATACTCCCCACCGTCCTTAAATTCGTTCACATCTAGCTAATGGCGGGTGCATGTGATGCCATGGCCGGGTCCATGGGGACGTGTAGTTGAGGGCCGTGGGCCTGTTCCGTGAAGCGGGAATTGAATGAAAAAGTTGCACGTTTGACTCTAGGAAAAACCACGTGATGTGTGTTTAGATTTCCCTTGCAAGGTTAAGAAATTCGATTCGAACCGTCCGTTTCTCGCGATTATTGAGACTGCTTGACCCTTTTACCACATAGAGTAAGAAGAGGAACAATGATGATGATTAATCTTGTTGGATGAAAAATTAATTCTTTCACCATGTATTATATTAAATAGTTGCTTATCTAGAATAGTTAAAGAAAACTAGAATCTGGAGCTAAAATTTTAAAGGACCTACTTGTATATGCTTTTCGGCAAAACAAACCCCTCAAGCCAAAAAACCTTGCATGTCTAGGAGTCAGCTAAGTATATTCCACTAGTCGGGTAAGCCTTGCTGAGTATTAGTATACTCAGCCTTGCTTGTGGCTCGTTTTCACGTGATACTTTCGAGGATATGATCGCTAGTTTGACTTGGCCGTGTACCATTCCTCCTGGTTGGTCGGTGGAATGGGATTCGCCCCCGACCAACGATGATAATGCCGAGTGATGTCTCGTACGGGCTTCATCGAGACATCGTGTATCGTCGAGTAGTTTATCCTTATTTTTCCGCTGCATTGAACTCTGAAGAACTCAATTACTTTGAACTCTGAAGTACCTTGTTTTACAAATTTTGAACTCAATTGTAATAATAATTTATGATGAACTTTGTGGTGTAAAATTTGTGGAAAGTTGTATCCTCTGGCTCACCTTCGTGTGAGTACTTGTATGTGTGGTTTCGATCGGCAAAAACCGTGGTTGTATCAGGAGGTTACCCGACAGACCAATGGATTATTCCGTTTGAAGTGCGAGTTAGCCCTGATTGCCCTCGTGGTGATGGTTAGCGCGCTTGAGCCGGATTAATTCAGGTGGTTCTACCACAGTACTTCATTTTCTTGAATCAGATCGTTATTGCAATCCTCTACAGTCACTTGCTCAAACCAAGATTTTCTCTCTTTCTTGTCATTGTGTGAGCAAGAGTTGTCAATTGGTTGGCATGATTTCATTATTGTGATCATAACTTCATGAGCTACCTCTCGCATGGCATATGATTCCACAAGCCTTTCATTACTGCACTCGAGTTCCATGTGAAGAGCTTCGAATTCATATGCTTGCTAGTGAAATCATCCATTTGAGCCCTGAGGTCTTGATTCTTCTTTTCGGCTAGAGCAAGACATTTGATTTCTTCATCTTTGTCATTGAGAAGCATATTTTGTCTTTCAATCTCTTGATCTTGCTTTATTACCTTTTTCATCATTTCAATGATAGTTTCTCTGCCCTTCTTGTTCATCTTTCAAGGCTCATGCATGAATTCCTCATCATCATCGTCACTATCACTATCTGAGTCTGATTCATCTTCTGATATGGCCATAAAGGACTCTTGATGATCATGAGGTGAATGAACACGACTAGCTGAGGTTGACTCATGATTTGGTCGGTACCTTTCAACTTCTCTGTCAAATCCAGAACTTCCGGGTTCCAGATCCAGAACTTTCGAATACACAGCATCGGCAAAGGTGAAACCACTGACTGTCGAATCTTTGCCTTCTTGAATCTTACTTTGTTCCTTCTTCTTGATATTAGCCACAAAACATGAGGAATTGTTAGTGTTTAAGAAATAATGACTAGGAGCAGTAGATACTTCATTGTGTTGATGAGGTGTTGTTCTTTCGATAGAAGAGTATTCGTCAGCATCCCCTTTGACAAAATCGGTACCACTAGTTTCAGAAACTGGTATCACCGAGTTTTCCTGGGCAGAGTCAGTGAGTGTGATCTTGCTGTTCGGTGGCTTCTTGGATGAAGTCCTTGGCGGAAGTATGCAAGTTTCTGATATAGAGCATTCCTCCACTCACTCATCCTCTTCTTCTTCTCCATTATCATCAATTTGGTTTGTAAATATCTCAAAGAGAAGCGCCCAAATGAGATGTGCGTCTTTGCAAATGGATTTTTTCTTGAATATGACATCCTGAAGATCTTTACAAAGAGTGCTACGTAGAAGGTTAATAATACAAGCATTGAGTTGCGTGCGATCGAACTCCTCTAGAGAGATATAAGACCAATCTTTAGAGAGGATGCTCGCAACTACAATGCGCTCAGCAGTAGGACCCATAGCCTTAAGTGTGTTAAGTACATCAATGGACCAAGAAGTGTAATTTGAGCCATCAAGAGAGAGTGGGTCAAATGGCACCTCGCATGTAGTCGACATCTTTTTCTCACGGCGGTTAAGCTTTATTGCGAGTCCTTGCTGTGATACCAATTGAAAGTACCTTGAAGTTGCTTAGAGGGGGTGAATAGGCATAACTTGAAACTTAAAACCCTTTTCAAACTATTAGTAATACAAATGTCCGGATATTCTAGAAATATGTCCGGAGACTCTGGACTTTTGTGTCCGGAGTATCCAAAGATCTTGTCCAGAGTCTCCAAGTATGAACTTACGAAAGCACTGCCACCAAAATCGGTGCCACTGGTTTTGCAAATTTGGCAGAGCAGTGACCCCTGAAAAGGATGTGAGGCTAGAGTGCTAGGAAACAAACCAAACTTGGATATGATGATTGAATTTACTTCCTCAGATATATCTCCAAGTTCCTGTACCCAAAAACACAAGCAACACAATATTGAGCAACTTCACCTCAAATGTAAATTATGCACAAAGAGAGTCAAACCAGCGAGGAGACACAAGATTTGTTTCACCGAAGTTTGGATTTACTGCTTGCTACCAAAGTTGCCACCAAGGCACAGTGAATCCTACTCTCTGTTGAGGAAGTCTTTAGGATACGAGTCTTTTCCAACTCCTTTCCAATGAGCCGGGTCACACCGGACCACTTCCCCACTTCACTAGTTTACTTCTTCCCTTCCGGAGGCGAAGCAAGACCTTCACAAACTGTCCCTCAGCTCACCACACATTGGTAGCTCATGGGAGACACCTAGCCGTCTAGGAGGCACACCTCCAAGAGTAACAAATGCTTCACTCAGGCTTGATGACGTACAACAGTGCTCAAGGATTTTAGTGCTCTCAAACTGCTCACTATAGCTTCTCTCTCTACTACTCAACACAAAGATCTCACAAGATCAAGCAACCTCACAAAAGAGGGGTTGGGGAGAGCAAGAATGGCTTTGGCTTAGCAATGAATAGCAAGGAAGCACACCAACAACCTCAGGAATAGCAGATTGCCACTGAGGGGTCGAGGGGTATAAATACCCGACTCCCTAAAAACTAGCCGTTACAGATCCAGTACAAACCGGTGCCACCTGTTTCCCAAACCGGAGCCACTGAGATTCAAACCAACTAGTCGTTGAGACGGCTGACACAAAACGGGTGCCACCGGGTTTGCTCTGGCAAAATCAAGAAATGTGTACATGTGACTTTTGTGTCTCTCAACATCTCACATGGGTTACTTGAGCACTGAGACATAGTCAAGACACCTTGCGATGCATCCCTCTTGATAGTACGGCATTCCTATGCTCAAGATCAAATATAAAAACAATGTCATACACTTGAGCTTCATCAACATGAACCATGCCATACTTTTTCAATATTTCCATCTGAGAGTTGCATCCATCTTTGTGTCTTTAAAGTGAGCACTTCAACCTTAAGCTAGTGACTTGAACCTTGTCATTTGAATGATATCCACTTCTAGTTCAACTCACTATGTAATTCTTTGAATGATTGACACTTGCCCTTATGAACACCATACATGACCAAGATTCATCAAGTTGAATCCAAAGAAAGTTTCTTCACCCTAGCGTTGGTTCCTCGACACAAAACCAATTGCCCTTCTCCAAGCTTAGTTCCACGAAACACTATCCCGAATTCCAACTCTTCATACTTGCGTCACATAGAGCTCCATAAAGGCTTGTATCACATTTAGATCAATTGTAAAAACCTTCTTCATAATTCTTTTGCAACTTATGTCTTCTCTTTATAGAAAGTCCATTTCTTCACAAGAGATTCTTTCCTAGATCTATGACCTTATTAACAAGCTTCATTTGGATATAAGAACAAGTAGTTGTCACCAAACGCATGACTCAAACCATATAGTATTCATTGCTTGTCAATATCATCTCTTTAACAGTAGCCTAGTCACAAGTCTTGTCATATGAGCTTTTTATCTTTTGCGTTCAATATTTTTTATCACATGCAATCCATTGATATGATAATCAATTCCTGCTCACATACTCAACAAGATCATTAGTTCTTTAATTGTGATGTCATTCAATTCTCCAAAACCCACTAAGGCCCTAGATGCACTTTCACTCCAGCAGGTGACGACAAACAAACTCAAGGTATGGAGAGTCCTGCTCCGGACTCAAAACCCGAGCTCTCGCCATGAGGTAACATGGTAGTTTTCCATCTCTTGCATTTGCATATAGGATAGTTTATTTTCCTTGTATTTTCAATTTCAAGCATGACATGTTTAAATTTCTGCAAAAAGAATCTTTATTTTTTGATCTTTAGTTTCAATTTTCATTTAATTAAAAAAAATAATAAAATTTCGACCGAGGAGCAGGCCGGCCGGCCCCACATGTCATCCCCTAGCCAGGTTGCAGCTCGTGGCCATCCCACTAACGTGTAGTGGCATGAATCATGGTGCACTGCACCCATCATCGTGCATGTGGAGGGCCATTTAACCCCATCATGGACGATTGGCCTCCTTTCCACCGAAAACGTCCCATTGTGCAGGAATTGTGCTCAAGGGCACATGCAGGGGACACGAGTGATCAGCAAGAAATAATCAAGAAGAAGGAAGAGCGCGAGGGAGTGCAGCACCAGGCCGTCCGGCCCCATGCAAGTCGGCCGACTTCTCCATCACCGCTGCTATCTCATCGGCACCGACGGGAGCCACTTCCACCGAACACTCTACACGTAGGATGATGCGCTGGAGCACCCGACGTTGCTCAGGAGCTGACCCGCCTAGCCCAGGCCGGCCGGCCCGCCCTTGCCGCGCGCCTATAAAATCCAGAACTCCCGGCGTTCGTCATTGCAACAGAAGCTCAGGTATTCCTGCCCTTTCCTGAACTCGAGCTTCATCTTCCCTCTCCTAAGCTTCCTAGCTTAATTAAGCTCTTTGAGTTAATTAAGTGAAAGACTTAGTGCTTGTGCCCACCAAAAATATAATAAAAAAAGTGCTAAACCTTCGCTTTAGCCACAGAAAAATATCAAAAATATTTCCCTTTCCATTTGAATAAAAACTCTTGGTGCTTCGAATGAGAATGTTTGTGGTGGTTAATCCCCCACAAGGACGACTAACGACTAACCTTTTTGTTTAGTCCTTCGGGTATTTTTGTGTGTACGATAGCCTTTTGCAGGCAGCATGTGGATGGCAACGAAGAACATGCTCAAAAAGCTCTCGGCGCTCGCGCGGGATGGCATCCTCCAGGGATAATATGTTGATTGACTCAAGTCACCGAGATACTGATTCCCAGGAGGACACAACTCCCGCAGTGCCAAGAAGCCGTGTTCAGACACGTATCCACGTTCTCACTTCTGTTGATCCGCTCGTGCCGCAGAACGACTACGAAACGGGAGGCATTGGACCTACTAAAGAACCAGACGTACTACCCTTGACCAGGCCGGCCGGCCTCTAACTATCGCGCCTTGGTCAAATGCAACTACCGCCAACCTCCAAAGATGATCAAGACCACACAGAAGAAGGGCCACGCCATTTGGCGCCATCCCTAGGCTGGCCGGCCTAGAGGAGGCCGGCCGGCCCCACTCTGCAGCCTCTCAAGACCAATCTTTGCATGGAAGTTATGCACCTACCAAGGTTGCGTGCAGTCGAGGCTCTTGTCCAAGTACTAACCTTCTACCTATATAAATAGGCCCTTCATCCTCACTCGTAAACACACACATTTAAGGAGTTCTCTCTTCACTTCAGTTCTAGAGTTAGGTTTAGTAGTCTGGGAGTTAGAGTCGAGTCGAGCTTGTCTCAGGATTCCAGAGTCGTCCTCGGAAGTCTGGTATAAGCTCTTGTGTCCTTTCTTTGACTTTATCAATATAAGTTACCTTTTTTATCTTTTTGAGTCAGCTTCACTTTCCGTATTTATTCACCTCTTTCCAAGTGTTAAGCTTGTGTGCGGAAGTTCTGTCCTTTAGCTTAAACTTTGTTCTAGTCTTAGTTTGTTTTGACCTTAGCTTACGGGTTTTCTCGCCCGGACTTGGGGGCTCAAGTTAGTTCCCTAGGTTGAGGGGGATTTCTCTTGAAGGCCTGAGGAGAAATCCTAACACCGAGTGCAGACATGGTGTCTGGCTTAGTGTTACCTAGGAAGTGTGTTCCACCCCATGGAACTGATGTGGTAGGCGGCAGGTGGTGACATCCCTGTCCGTTCGTTGTAGTCCACCACGTTCGTGTGTTTTCATAGCAGTTGATCGTTGGCCGAGTTGGACCCCCCTCTTATCTCTTGCCGAGGTCCTTCCGCCCCAGCCGTCGAAGTTAGCTCTATTCTCCCGATAGCTAGATTAGTCAAGGTTTAGTCTAGAGAGGCTAGCTCGTTAGTCTAGGATTGTTTTAGGAGTCTTTCTCACTCGTTGTCCTCCCACCTGCTTACCGCTCTAAGGTAGAGTCTCCTGTGTGTCACCCGGTCATTGCCTGGCCACTAATCTTATTATCTATCTGGCTTACCCCTGCTATCTAGTGTTAACGCTCGCAACGGACTAATTTCGAGCGCCAATTTGATCAGAAAATGAGGATGACTAGCATCTTAACTTGCATATTTATCTAGAATAATGTTGTTTCCACATTTCCCTCCGAGATTTTGCAAAGCAGGAAATTGAGAAGAAAATGGAGGGAAAACATACCCTTGAATCTGAGGCAAATTCTACTGACGAATCAGAACGCTCCATTCAGCCTCACATAGATCAATGGGCCCACCAAAGCATGCAACCGGCTCAAGACAAACCCAACTCATGCACAGGAGTGGTCAGGGCCCACTTGGCAGCCCCTCAGCCGAAGCCGAGGTCGGTTGGAGCCCAACCTTGTTCGGCCGAACCAGGTGGGTCGGTCGAACCATGCCGAGCACCACCGCCTAACCTCTGCCATGTGTAGCTCCCTCATTGGTCCTCGATGCCGGTTCCAAGTGCTTGGGGGTGAAGGGGCGCCGAGAAGCTGCTGCACACCCCTCTCACTCACCTCTATAAATATGAGGGGGGTGCTACAATAGAAGACACACCTCAAGTTGCTCTCTCTAAAAGTTCCTCTCTTGCTTAGTCTTTAGGATAGTGGAGTTTTGGTGAAGTAGCTCTTCTTCGGTTCCCGAGTCTTGCCTAGGAGTGTTCGTTATGGGTTTTACTCTTCCTCTCCTTTGTAATATTCGGAATTCCATAATAGAGTTATCTTCTAGTTTAGTGTATTCGTATATTATATGTTATGTGTATTCAGATGTGTGTGCTATGCTTAGTTTATATCTAGGTCTTATATTTTGCATGATTAGATGTCGTATGTTTGCTCTAGTGTGATGTCTGTCCATCCAAAGGGTGGGGGCTCCGCGTGGGGCATTAGAGTATCGCTTATTAGCGTAGACGTGGTGTGTGGGCTAATCAGTGTTGCTGGATGCGGCTCTATACCATGGTTAGATGAGGTAGGCCGCAAGTGGTGACAGCCCTGTCCGTCCAGCGTAACCCTCCCTATTCGTGTAGTAGCTGTAGGAGGTGCATAAAATAGCCGTGATGAACTAGTGGCCACCTAGCCATTTCTTGTGCGGTCTCCTGGTGATGCCTGGGGGCCTAGAGCCCGATCCTAATCATGTGTATGTGTATGAGTGCCTAGTATAGACTGTATGCTTAGTTAGGAGTACATAAGTCCTTAGATTAGCTTTCTTCCTCCTTCCTCCCTTCCTGTAAGTTTTGCATAGAGACAGAGCTTGAGTAACTTTTGTGTCACACTACCTCTCTACCATATGTTATCTTACCCTTGTTTCTTCAAGTGAATATCCATGCTAGAACTAATCAACCTACTAATCTATTCCAATAACCGCCGCCTTCCCTGCAGAAATATAAATACGACCCTGTACTCACGGGTAAAATGCTACAATGATATTCCGTGCGCTTGCGGATCCTTCTGTAACATAAGAAATACCCCACAACATTTATAGCGCCGTTCCTGGGAAACACCCATCCTAGTGATGACGCTATGAAATGCCAACAAGCATTTTTTGCGCCATTGCCGGGGAAGGCACTGGTTAAAAGAATAGATCAAGTAGTTGATGAAATTCTAAAATGGTGTTCAATTGTCTAGACAGTCTAACTTGGCTTTGTTTTCACCTTTGTGTGAAGACAGGGTAGTGTATGACTGGTTTCGATCTGGCGCAAAATTTCACTGAGAATCCATAGTCACTTTTGAGAAGAGTTCGACCTCGTGTCTTTCCTCCTCTGATTTCACTCTCGACAGGAGAAATCATCAATATCGCACCATCAACTTTCAAGGCTATGGCTCAGAAGACTGTCCGCGACTTCTCAGCTCCTTCGGCCGATAATGTCCCAATCGGGCCAAATGTTAATGCTGAAGCTGAGAATTTCGAGATCAAGATAGGTCTCATTACGATGGTGCAGGTCAGCCCATTCTGTGGCAAGGCCAATGAGGATGCCAATGCATATCTCCAACAGTTCCTCGAACTATGCAGCACTTTTGTCATCAAGATTGTCGCTAATGATGCAATCTGACTCCATCTGTTTTCATTTTCTCTTCTGGGGAAGGCAAAACAGTGGTTCCACACCAACAGAAGTGCAGTGACTACATGGGATTAGTGTGCCAAGGCATTTCTCGCGAAGTTCTTCCCTTGGGTAAAACCAACGCTCTTCGGGGAAGGATTTCCAGTTTCCAGTAGGCGTCCAATGAGTCGATAATTGAACCTTGGGAACGGCTTCAGGAGTACATCCTAGCGTGTCCTCACCATGGGATGGACGCTTGGCTCATTTTGCAGAACTTTTACAACGGGCTGACTCCAACAGCTCGTGATCATATTGACGCTGCTGCAGGTGGTGCTTTCTTCTCGCAAACCGTTGACAGGGCCAAAACATTGATCGAGAACATGGTGTCCAACCAAGGTTGGAACGATGAACGTCTCCAACCTCACCAACGGGGCATGCCCTGCGTCAAGGAGGCGGACATGATCGCTGCTAAGCTCGACCTCCTCATCAAGAAGATTGATGAACTTGTAACACCTCAGGTGTTGAAATTATGAAATAAGCCTCCTTAGCTTAACACGATGCATAAATAATTGAGAAAAGTTTAAAAGAAACAAATTATAAACTGGTTTTGCTTGGAATTGAAAATAGTTGGGTATATGTGCATAAGTACATGTACATTAATCAAACAAATTAAAGAACTTTCACATTGATGCTAACATGGCTACGAAACCGAATAGGCATATCGTTATTGACTTGATAATCAAAAGTCTAGTTGAAGCCTAGGAGAGAATACAAATTTTTGCCCAGGAAATGACGTGCCCTCTGAATCATACCTTTTGAGTTTTTAATAATAACTTCTAAACTAGAACTCAAATGAACTTTGGCCTGAAACAAAACTTGTGTAACTTTTCATTTTGAACAACTCTCATGTTCAGAGATTTTTGAGTTGCAACACGAAAATTTGAGAAACACTTGAATTTGTAAACCAGCCCCTGCCTTTTCTTCTATTTTCACTGCAGACCCTTCTTTCTTCGCTCGCCCGACCCCTCCCTTCGCCCGACCCTCGGCTTCCCCCGACCTTGCGCTTCGCCCGACCCTCGCTTCGCCTGACCCTCGCTTCGCCCGACCCTCGCTTCGCCCGACCCTACGCTCGCCCGACCCTCGCTTCGCCCAACCCTACGCCCGTCGCGCAGTCGCCGCAGGCCACTCGGCCGGCGATGCCTGACGGCGCTAGGCACCAAGGCAATGCCTGGCCGCGCCCGCACGCCGCGCTCCTCCCCACGCCGCGCTCCTCCCCAGTTCGCGCACGCCACACGCACGCCGGCTGTGTCCCCACGCCACACCCAATGGACAAGCCGCGCCGTGCTGTGTCCCCGCCGCGTCCCGCCAGTCGCCGCGCTCGCCGCCCGGCAAGCCAGCTATGCAGCTCCTCGCCCAACCCGCGCGCCGCGTTATCTCCCGCTCCCCACGCCAAATCCTCAGCGCCCAATCCCCTGCCCGTGCCCGCCGCATGCCGCGCCGGCTCTGCTCGCCGCCCACCGCGACAAGTCACGCGCCCCCGTCGTGCCGCCCGTGCCCGCGCCTCGCAGTCCAGTCCCGCCCCCTCCTCCCACCTCTCTGCTGCCTACATAAGACCGCATTGAGCCCCCCTCGCGCGCCCAGACGCCCGAACGCCGCCGCCGCCACCATTACCGCCGCCGTGCACCACCCGCCCGTAGAGCCCCACTCCCCAGCCTCCCACTGCCCAAACCCATCGCCCAGCGAGCTTGCACTCCCTCCACTGAAGCTCACCGGCCTCTTCCCCGGCTAGCTCGACCGCCGGAGCACCGCCAGTGCCGCCCGGACCGCCGCTGCTCCAGTGCTGCTCCACGGACCGCCCACTCCGAAGCTCCTCCGTCCAAGCCAAGCCTCGAAACGGGTTTCCCTCGATGCCGCGAAGCTTATCGACCAGCCCACACCCTCCCCTCCTCGCCGGAGCACCGTCGCCGACGCTCCGCCCCGCCGCCACCCCTCTGCTCCGCGCTGACGAGCCACCTCCGGCCACCCCCAACCCCGACCAAGGCCATCCCAAGGTAGCTCTCACGTCCCTGGATCTCCATGACCTTTTTCCCCTTGCTGCCGACGAGCCCCCTCGCCGGAATCTGGCCGGCCGCCATGCCAGCGTCGCCAGGGACCACATTGCTTTGATTGCAATCTTCCTAGGGGCCTGCACGCAAGTTTTCAGGGACCCCTCTGTAAAAGAAAGTTTTAAACCTAGTTTCAAAAATAGTGAACTTGTAAAATTCATATAAAATCGTAGAAAAATCGTAAAAATACAAACTCAACTGTTTTGTAATCTTTAGAAGAAGATCTACAACTTTTGCTACATGCATTTCTTCAGTTGCTTGCTAAATCTTGCTACAAATGAGATGGAAGGTTTAATAGTCTTTAATTGTACCCACTGTTGTAGACAAAGGCTAAACCTGAAATTTTAACAGTAGATTGGTCGCTTGATTTGTAGGCTAGTGTAAAAAAATTAGGACCAGAACCCATCTCTAGCTAAACTTTTTGTTAAACCTTGTTTATGCCATGAAATAATAAAACTAAATTGTAACTGCTGTTATATTATGATTCATGTGGTCAAACTTTTCTAGAGCTGTAAATTGATGCCTAAATACCACAGAAAAAATTTAGAACCTTTTTCCTTTCTGTAACCTTTTTATATAATTTTGTGGTAGGAAAAATGCACTAATTCAAATAATTAGTTTCTATGCTTGAAAATGCTCAACTTTTTACTGTGCGACACTTTAGAGTAGCTCTTGCTGTATAAAACGTTTCATACTCAGAAACCCTGTAAAACATCCATGTTGCATTTTTTCATAATTATTCTGCTGCGTGAAAATGTCTGAAATTTTACAGTGCTTTTGTCTCTGCATAATGTGCTCTAAAAAAAATTTTATCACCAGAAGTTACCTAGTTCAGAAGTTGTGTTTAATCCATGTTGTGCTTAGAAAATTAAGTTTCCAATATAACACAACCCCTTCTTGTTTAATAAAGTTAATAGTTTAAGTTATGCTCTATTAAAAATTGCCCAAAGAAATCTTAACTAAGTAACTTCACAATCAAATCGATGTTTTGTGGACTGCAACATTATCGTGAAGGAAAATGATCGTCATATACCATCACTATAACTTACACTTGTGCATTCATATAGAATCGAGTACTCTCGCCGACGGAACGTACGAGCTGGAGCCCGCGTCCAAGAGTGAGCAGCGTGAAGCTCAAGAGAATCTAACTGAAGTTTTCGAAGACCCGAACCCGAGTTCGGACGAGCCCTAGACTAACTTTACCCAAGAAGGCAAGCCCCGGAGCATGAACCCTATTTTTCTAAACTTATGCAACTTATTACTCTACTTTACTTGTGCATTAAGTTTGTAGGAGTTGAATGGAAACTTAGTTGCATGATCCTAGGTACCCATGCTCTGAACACTAGATGTAAGGTTCGATAGAATGCTATACTAATAGGACTCCGGTAAAAGTCGAGTGATTTCCTGTCACTTGCGAGAATTTAGGAGTTGAATGTTTACTACATGCTGCAATCATAAGGTCAACGGACAGGGCTATGGTACGATGTTTATGTTGATGATTGAGGCCCCGTCTGTTTAGTGAAAAATGCTAAGGCCGAAGTGTGTGGTAGTGGTGGTTAAGTCTTTGAATGTACTAACCACATGCCGAGAATATGGTAATCGGTAAGCTTAAGTACTGGATTGAATCGAGGCCGAAATATACTCCGCACCGTCTTGAATTCGTTCACATCTAGCTAATGGCGGGTGCATGTGCCGCCATGGCTAGGCCATGGGGACGTTTAGTCGAGGGCGGTGAGCCTGTTCCATGAAGCAGGAATTGAAGGGAAAAGTTGCAAGTGTGACTCTATGAGTAACCACGTGACGTGTTTTTAGGTTTCCCTTGCAAGGTTAAGAAATTCGATTCGAATCGTCTGTTTCTCGTGGTTATTGAGACTGCTTGACCGTTTTACCACATAGAGTAAGAAGAGGAACAATGATGGTGATTAATCTAGTTGGATGAAAAATTAATTCTTTCACCATGTATGATATTGGATAGTTGCTTACCTAGAATGGTTAATGGAAACTACAAACTTGGAGCTAAAATTGAAAGTAAGCACCTACGTGTATATACTTTTCGGCAAAACAAACCCTCAAGCCAAAAGCCTTGCATGTCTAGGAGTCGGTTAAGTATATTCCACTAGTCGGGTAAGCCTTGCTGAATATTAGTATACTCAGCCTTGCTTGTGGCTTGTTTTCAGGTGAGACTTTCGAGGATATGATTGCTAGTTTGACTTGGCCGTGTACCCTTCCTCCTGGTTGGTCGGTGGAATGGGATACGCCCCCGGCCAACGATGATGATGCCGAGTCATGCCTCGTACGGGCTTCATCGAGACATCCTGTATCGTCGAGTAGTTTATCGTTATTTCTCCGCTGCATTGAACTCTGAAGAACTCAATTATTCTGAACTCTTAAGTACCTTGTTTTACGAATTTGAACTCCGTTGTAACAATAATTTATGATGAACCCTGTGGTGTAAAATTTGTGGAATGTTGGATATGGGCTCACCTTCGTGTGAGTACATGTATATGTGGTTTCGATCGGCAAAAACCGTGGTTGTATCGGGAGGTTACCCTACAGACCAATGGATTATTCCGTTTGAAGTGCGAGTTAGACCTGATTACCCTTGTGGTGCTGGTTAGCGCGCTTGAGCCGGATTAATTCAGGTGGTTTTGCCACAGCTGGCATCAGAGCCGAAATGCATACGCTAGAGAATGCAACAAGCCTTAAAAACTTGTTTTAATAAAACTTGACCACAAAATTATGTTTAGAAAATGCGTTGGTTCGTTAAGGATGGTACCTAGTTCGTGAAGCCCTAAGGGATTATGGGAAAGTTACTAGGTGGCTATCTAACTTGTGAATATTATCAACTGACTTCCAGCACATTACTTTCTGTCAAAACTTACTTTTATGCACAACTGACCCTTAATTTCTGTAACGACGCATTCATCGCTAAGGTAAGAAGGTAAGAATCCTCAGCCAACTGAGAGAGCTTGGCCTTCCTGTCGGTGATGCGAGCCGAACGCTGCCCTCAAGCAGTGGCTTACTTGAGGTGGTGCCAATATACCAACTATTAGTTGATTATATTGGGAGTAGAAGGTTTGGCGCAGGGTATGGCGATCGCTGTTCATACCCCGGTCTCAAGACGGTAACCCCGTGAATACGCTATCTCGATAGCGTATGTTAACGTCGTCTGTACGGTGGGAATTATACGGATGCCGTTTCTATAGTGAACGGTTATGAATATGGACACTTTCATGAGTGCTGGCATGAAAGGTTCAATGGATATATATATGCTATATCAATCTTCTGCAGGTACACTAACCGCGATTACGATAAGTCTAAGAACGGTTAGAGATTTCTCGACTAGCTATTATAGTGAGAGACGTATTGTGTATGCCACCGAAACTAACTTCGTAAGACCAAAGCTATTTGACAATTATTTTATTTTGTGAGGATGAATAGGACGTGCATGCATCATGACTATATAAATCTGAAATTGAAAATGCGATGCGTGAGAGTGGTAAGGTTCATGAGCCAACACAATTGTCCTTGCATAAGAATTATCTAGCAAATCTGTCACATTTCTACCTTATCTGAAAAGATAAATTTATTAAGCTTAGAAAATGATCTTTTCTGAAGAAACTCATGTTTAAAGTTTTGTTCCAAAATTTGTATTCTACCTGCTGTCTAAATGTGAAAAATTCTGAACATATGGATAATGAGAAACAACAAAGACCTTGAGATGTCAGTTTTCTGTCCAAAATGAGCAGTTCTGCCACATAAATTTTTATGCCCCCTTACTACAGTTTTCTGAAAATGTGTTCAACACAAAACTTGTTGTAAATTTACTCAGGCAGCTACTGTTAAAAGTTGGTAATTTTTGGCTGGGTAGATTTTCCCTGGTGCACAAAACATTGGCTCACTGTTCGCTGAAATTTCTGGGTAGACAGGAAAGTAAAACCTTAACAGAAAGACCCTCTTAGATCCTGATCTAGCTCTGGAGTTGACTAGCAAAGTTGTTCATAAATACCTTAGGAATGTTCTGGTAAAAATTGGGAATGTTTGGACAAGAACTGTTAAAGATATGGCTATTTTAGTGCACTGTCCAGAACCTGTTCACTGTGTTGTTAACGGTTTTTCGCTATCTCACCCATTTGATCTTTTGTTCAGATGGCCGAGGCTGTTGCCTTGATGGTGGATGAGGATGGATGCGTTCACTCGTAGTGTCTCCACTGGGAGGGTTTTCCCTCTATCTTGTGGGATGTTCTGCGCACCGCGGGCTATCCAATTCCCCCATGTTACACCGGACTGGAGTTTGCAGAGAATGGAGTTACCCAGTGCCGTGTTAACGTGGCCATCTTTCCGCACCCGCTACACCTGGAGTGGCCCGCCTTGGAGATTGAGGCGGTTGGTCGCCGTTTGGCCAAAACTTGGGACCTTGCTGCCGTGAGGGCGCTCACCACTTTCTGTGCGCAGTGCCCCGAGGCCGTCACGCTCACTCCTATTGGTTTGTTTCCTGCTGCCCAGGACAACGACCTCTTTTGGCTCAACAGGATACAACACTCACAGTACTTTGTAGACTTTCACGCCCAGGAGACCATCGAGACCTCCGTGCAGTGCATGAATGCACTGTACTGACTTCAGACTCTCCAGAGTCAGGCGCTTGTGCAGCTCACTGATCTTGCACAAGCCTACCACATGATGGCAGATACAAGAGATGAGCAGATTAAGGAGCTTAGTGAGGAACTTGAGGACAGAGACACCCGGATTGGCCAACTTGAGGGCCAAGTTCAGGAGCACAACACTCTTATGGGTGAGAGAGATGACATGATAGCGCACTTGGAGGAGCAGCTCCATGATCTGAACCTTGAGTTGGAGGATGCTAATGAGCACCTTCAGTGGCACCATGATCAGAATGCCCCTCCCGACGTGGTGGCTATGGAGGAAGATGAGGAGGAGCCACAGGAGATTGATGGTGTTTCAGGTATGGACTTTGAGGGTGAGGCACCGCAGCCACCTCCGATGGGAGCTCACTCTCCTACTCACAGCGAGTCATCCATCAACAACCTCGACGACTTCTAGACGATGACCTAGGAGGACTTTTGCATATACTCCTCGATAGTGAAGCCTAACTTTTGGAAAGTGTTGTAATAGGCTAACTAAGAGTTGAGTACCTCTTTTGTGATGGGTACAACTTGACCATTGGATACTCTTATCATGTAGGCCATGGCTAAAAACTTGGTGGGTTGATTGTGATATTGGAAAGCAGTTGAATCTGCGATTGCAGAAACTTGTCGGAATTTTTACCCATGTCTTCTTACATTTATGGACTGAGTGTTGAATACCAAACTTATCCTAAATTTTGTGATCTAGGTTCTCACAAAATTTCAGCACTATTGGATCTTGCTAATTTGAGTTATTGGCAAGATACTATAACTCATCCCGCTGAAAAACAGCCAAACCAGCGATGCAAACAGTGAATCTTTCGACCATCTTGGCCGTCAATTTAGCATCTAAGCTGAATACCAAAGTTGTAAGTCTCTAAATTCCCTACCCACTACCAAAATATGAGCAATTTTGGATGAACCTACCAGGAGTTATAAGTTTCTTATGGCAGACAGTATTATGTCCACGATTCTATCCATGATCTTTCGGAAGTCTACTTTTCCGCGCTAATCCTTTTGAATCATGGAAGCAATATGTATCACGTTGCTAATGATAAACATTCACCTTTCAGATGGTTGGAGCAACCCGTGGTAACCCGGATGGTTTCAGTGCTAGTGCTAGTGGATCCCAACCACAGCCACCACCACCGCCCAGTTTGGTGGAAGTAATGGCCGCTCAAACCGAGTTGCTTCGCCAGCTCGTGCAAGGACAACACCAACAGCGGGGTGGACACAATGTTCACCAACCTCAAGCTGCCGGTTACATGAATTTCCTTGGGACCCAGCCTCCCTTGTTTCACAAAACGGAGGAACCTTTGGATGCGGACGCTTGGATTCGCACAATTGAGTCCAAGTTTTCTCTACTCGTGGCCCCATGCTCGGATGCAAACAAGGCTCGCTATGCTGCTCAGCAACTTCGCAGTACAGCTCGTCTTTGGTGGGACAATTACTTTGCTATGCTCCCGGCTGATCACCTCGTCACCTGGGACGAATTCAAAATTGCGTTCCGAGCACACCATATCCCATATGGAAAGAAAGGTAAATGAGTTTCTGGCTCTCACTCAGGGTACCCGCACTGTACTTCAGTATGCTCAGGCCTTCAATAACCTGTGCCAGTACGCGGGCTATCACGCAGACACGGACGCTAAGAAGCAGGATCATTTCCGCAGAGTATTGAGTACCAAACTCAAGGAGCGACTGAACCTTGTCAAGGCCGATACATATAATGAGCTGGTAAACATGGCAATTACCCAAGAGGATTGTATTATGGCTCACTGTGCCGAGAAGAAGAGAAAGGCGCCAACTGGACCCCCAGAAACTCAGCCACCGAGGTATCGCTTAGTGCAAAATGCTGCGCCTACAGCTCCACCGAAGGCCCCTCAGCCAGGACGTTGGATTGTCAGGCCCCCGCAGCAACAAGGTGTTGTACGACCCCCTGTGCCTCAGCAAACTGGACCAAGGCCCGCTACTCAGCAATTCCTTCGTCCAAACATAGCCAATCGTTGTTTCAATTCCAGTCATTTTGCCCGAGAATGCCCTCAGCCTAGGCAGCCAAATCAGGGCCAAGGTTTTAGCCAAACCCATCAAAACAAGCGTAAAAGATAGAGGAACAAGAGCAAAAGACAGATTGATCAGCTTGAAGCGCTCCCTAAAGGTGCACCATTAATGACATGTACATTCTCTATTTAACAACAAGCCTGCAGTTATATTGTTTGATTCTGGTGCATCACATAGTTTCATTAGTGCAAAGTTTGGTGCAAAAGTAGGCTTGGACGTTTGTCACACAAAAGGGTCATATATGATATCAACATCAGGTGGAAAAATTGCTTCCAACAAAAGGCTGGTACCGATAAAATTGGGTAGTAAAAATCATCAACACGGACCTTGTTCTCTTACCCCTTGAAGGCATGGATATTATTTTGGGAATGAATTGGATGACTATGCATGGAGTCATACTGGACCTTTCCTCCTGAGCTGTTGAAATAAATTCACCTAGTCACGGAGCCACTACCCTTTACCTACCGTTCCGAGAGTGCACGAATTCTTGTGCTTTCGTGATGGAAGGGATCAACCTAGAGGATATTCCAGTGGTATGCGAGTATGCCGATGTTTTTCCGGATGATTTGCCAGGAATGCCACCAGATAGGGACATTGAGTTCGTTATTGAACTGCAACCAGGCACTGCACCTATCTCCAAAAGACCCTATAGGATGCCACCTAAGGAATTGGCCGAACTGAAAACACAACTCCAAGAACTACTGGACAAAGGTTTCATTCGTCCTAGCGCATCACCTTGGGGATGTCCAGCCCTTTTTGTAAAGAAAAAGGATGACAGTTTAAGGTTATGTGTGGACTACCGACCTCTCAATGCGGTAACCGTTAAGAATAAATACCCACTTTCCCGCATCGAAACGCTCATGCGACGATGAGCCCAGAGAATACCACATTCCAGCAAATATTACATCATTAGCATAAGTAAATACTACAGACCAAGTTTTGAGTTTAGAAACCAAGTACTTCAGAGATCATAACTAATAAGTTCTTTTGAGTTGCAGCGGAAAATAAAACAGCGAAAGCTACTTCGACGATAAGGATGTCTCGATGAAGCCCGTACGAGACATCACTCGGCGTTATCTCCGTTGGACGGGGGCGTGTCCCATTCCACCGACCAACCAGGGGGAAGAGTGCAGGGCCAAGTCAAGCTAGCATTCATATCTTCGAAAGTCTCACCTGAAAACGAGCCACAAGCAAGGCTGAGTATACTAATACTCAGCAAGACTTACCCGAGTAGTGGAATCTACCCCACCGACTCTAGATATGAAAGGCTTTTGGCTCAGGGGTTTGTTTTGCCGAAAAGCTTCTACAAGTGGGTCCTTACTTTCAATTTTTAGCTCAAGATTCTAGTTTTCGTTAGCCATTCTAGATAAGCAGCTATCCAAAAGCATACATGGTGAAGCATTAAATTTTCATCCAACCAGTTCATTCATCCTCATTGTTCCTCTTCTTACTCTGTGGGTAAAAATGGTTAAGCAGTCTCAATAGCCGTGAGAAACGGACGATTCGAATCGAATTTCTTAACCTCGCAAGGGAAACCCAAACACACGTCACGTGGTTACTCCCTAGAGTCACACGTGCAACTTTTCCCCTTTCTTTCCGGGTTGTGGATCGGGGCTACCCTCCGAGAGTACAAGAGCCCCACGCCACGGTTCGGCGCCGGGTCGTGACCACTCTCTGCACTCGCCATATGCACATGGGACCGAAGTTCAAAGGGTAGGATGCCGTCCCCTTGCCGGGCCAATCAGGTACTTAAGCTTACCGATTCCCATAATCTCGGCATGTGTTTAGTACGTTCAAAGACTTAACCATCACTACCACACCCTGTGGCCTTAGCATTTTTCACTAGACAGACGGGCCTCAATCGTAACCATCGTTCCATAGCCCGTCCGTGTCCTTATGATTGCAGCGTGTAGTAGACATTCAACTCCTATTTTCTCGCGAGTGACAAGAAATCACTCGGCTTTTACCGGAGTCCTATTAGCACAGCATTATATCGAACCTTACATCTAGTTTTCAAGCATGGGTTCCTAACATCATGCAACTAAGTTTTCATTCAACTCCTATAAACTTAATGCACAAGCAAAGAGTAGTGAGTTGCATAATTTAGGAAAAGAAATGGGTCATGCTCCGGCGCTTGCCTTCGCAGTTAGCTTGGGGCTCTTCCGAACTTGGGCTCGGGTCTTCAAGTGCTTCAGTTAAATTCACTTGAGCTTCACGCTGCTCACTCTCGGACGCGGGCACCAGCTCGTAAGTTCCGTCGGCGAGAGTCGTCGATTCTACATGAATGCACAAGTTTAAGTCGTGGTAATGGTAATCGACATGATTTAAGTGTAATTACTATAGTGGGTAGTTTCTGGTCATGAAACTTTGGATTTAGGCACATCAGGGAAATATGTGCTTACTGTAAAATTTTCAGTCAATTTCATGTAGCAGATTAATTATGAAAAATATATTACATAGTTGCTGTTAGACTTTTGTTCTTTCTGTACAGGACAAATAGTGCAACAACTGAGTCTAAGATTTTTACAGAGCTTTCATTTAAACGTCCAGGAGCTACTGTAATTTTTGTAGGATTTATTATGCAGTATTCAGAGCATAGAAAATATGACATTATACACCTAGGTTATTCAAAGATTCATTTTTACAGGACACTACAGAGGGTTTTTGTGCATGCAACCTTTTACACAGCAACCACTGCCACAGTGAATGTCTCAGTAAAACTTTGAGAATTTTCCAAGCTAAGATACTATTTCCTTGATTTAATGTAGTTTATTAGCACATAAATCAAATAATTAGTTTCCTGTGGCATCTAGGTACCATTACACCAGCATAGAAAAAGTTTCATTAGGTGATTCATAACCTAACAGCAGGGATAAAAATATTCTACCTAATCATGGTATGAAACTAAGTTTAATAAAAAGTAAAGCTAGAGATGGAATTTGGGCCTGGTCTTTTTACACAGCCCTAAACATTAAGCAAATAACTCACTGTCCAAATTTTAGGGTCAGCGTTGATCTACAACCATGGGTACAAAATAAGTTCATTAAAGCTTCCATTTAAGGTAGAGCAAAATATGTGGAGAATCTGAGAAACTTTTTGTAACAAAAGTTGTAGAGTTTATTCTAAGGATTCCAGAACAGTTGATTTTGCATTTTTCTGAATTTTCTACGATTTTATACGAATTTGACAAGTTCACTGAATTTGAATCTAGATTTGAAACTTTCTTTTACAACTGGGTCCTTGAATCTTACGTGCAGACCCTTCTAAAGATTTAAATTCTTGCAATTGGGTCCTCGGGCGGCTCGAGTACGGCGGCCGGCCGAAATTCCGGCGAGGGGCTCGCTGGCGGCGAGGGGTGAGGGTCGGGGAAGGTTCAGGGGTGCGAGGGCTACCTCGTTGGGGTGTTGTTCAGGTGGGAGACGGCCGGGAATGGCTCGCCGGCGTTGGAGCAGAGGCGGCGGCGGCGCGGCACGTGTCGACGGCGGTGCTTCGGCGGGCTTGGGGCGGCCTGGTCCGCTCAGCGAGCTTCAGTGGCGCGTGGGGAAGCTGCTCAGGGGCTTGGCTTGGACGGAGGAGGTCGGGGTCGAGCTGCCCACGGCGAGTAGGGGCGGCGGCGGCAGCGGCAGCGCGGGCGGCAGCGCTCCGGTGGTTCTGGGCGGCGTTGGGCGGGTCGGCGAGCTTCAGGGGGATGATGTAGTGGTGGCTGGAGGCTCAATTTGGGCAGTGGGCGGCGGTGGAGGGCTGTCCACGGGCGGGCGGCGCTCGGCGGCGGTAATGGCGGCGGCGAGGCGTTCTGGGTGCGTGGCTCGCGCGGGCGGCCGGGGCGCGACTTTTATAGGGGCAGGAGGGGGTGTGGAGGGGCCTGGGCAACGCGCGGGGCGGAGGCACGGCACGGCGCGCACTGGCCACGGCGGGCGGCAGCAGAACGCCGGCGCGGCGTGCGGCGAGCGGGCGCGGGTGACTGGCGGCCGGAGATTTGGCGTGGGCGCGAGGGGATAGCGCGGGGCGTGGATTGGAGAAGGGGCTGCTGCAGCGGCTCGGGCGGAGGGCAGGCGCAGCGACGGGCGGGGCGCGGGAGCCGGGGCGGCACGGCGCGTCGCGGCGGTAGGGCGCGACGGGCGGCGGGGCGGGGCGCGGCAGCGGCGTGCGCACGCGCGGGCGGGTACTGGGCAGCGCGGCGCGGGGAGGGGGGCAAAGCCGCGCGTGGGGGAGAGAGAGGGAGGGAGCGAGGGGCCTGAATGCAAAAATTTGAAAAGTTTCAGGGGGCTGGGTGCAAACAGGGCGTTTTCTCCTCTTTCTAATTTGAATTTCAAAAACTTTTGAACATGAAAGTTGTTCAGAATAAAAAGTTCTACAAGTTTGGTTTCAGGCAACATCTCATTTGGCTTATGGTTTGAAAGTTAATTTAAAAATTTCAAATGTGTCCAAAAGTGCCCAAATTCGATTTGAATTTCAACTTAACTCGTTCTAATTCTTTTCACCCTTTTATTAGTTGGTTAAGCATAGGGTTAGGCTAATGATACTGATTTTAGAAATGAAATTTTACCAGGGTTGTCACAGCCTTCCCCCCTTAACAAGAATCTCGCCCCGAGATTCGGTAATTCTTAGTGTGGGCGTGGGTGCACATACCAGTGGTTGAGATAAGAAACCCAGGGAAATTTTGGTTTAGGTAGCTGTCGGTTTCCCAGGTGGCTTCTTCTTCCGTGTGGTGATTCCATTGTACTTTATACATTCTAATCACTTTCCTCCTGGTCTCTCTTTCTTTTTGATCCAGAATTTTAACTGGGTGTTCGACATACGAGAGGTCGGGTTCTAACGATATTTCTTGTTGTTCCACAATCTCGGTAGGGACTCGAATACACTTCTTGAGTTGAGATACGTGGAAGACATCATGGGTGGCCGTGAGCTGAGGGGGCAGTCGTAATTTGTGGGCTACGGGTCCGCAACTCTCAATGATTTCGTAGGGACCAACATAACGGGGAGCTAGTTTGCCTTTGATTCCGAATCTTTGCACTCCCTTGGTTGGTGAAACTCGAAGATAGACATGATCGCCAACTTCGAACTTTAGGGGCTTTCTCCTTTTATCAGAATAGCTCTTTTGTCGGGCTTGTGCGGCTTTAAGATTTGCTTGTATTACTTTTACTTTCTCCTCTGCCTCGATTACCAGGTCGGGTCCAATTATTTTACGTTCTCCGGTTTGTGACCAGCTCAGAGGAGTTCGACACCTTTGTCCGTACAGAGCCTCGAATGGTGCCATCTTCAAACTCGTTTGATAGCTGTTGTTGTACGAGAACTCTGCTAGGGGTAGGCATTTGTCCCAATTCTTGTCATAGTGAATGACGCAAGCTCTCAGCATGTCTTCAAGAATTTGGTTTACTCTTTCCGTTTGTCCGTCAGTCTGAGGATGGTATGCTGAGCTGCGAATCAGTTTAGTGCCAAGAGACGTTTGCAGTTGTTCCCAAAAGCGTGCTACAAACTGAGGACCACGATCGGAAATAATTGTCTTAGGTATTCCATGTAGGCAAACAATACGATCGAGGTAAATCTCGGCATATTTCTTGGTAGAGTAGGTGGTGTGTACCGGAAGAAAATGTGCCATCTTTGTGAGTCTATCCACGATAACCCATATGGAATCATATTTCTGGGAAGTGTTTGGTAGTCCAACGATGAAGTCCATACTTATGTCTTCCCATTTCCATGATGGTATAGGTAACGGTTGAAGTGTACCGACTATCTTCAAGTGGCTAGCTTTTACTCTCTGGCACGTGTCACATTCCGAGACATACGCAGCAATTTCTCTTTTCATTCTGGTCCACCAGAAGTTTTGCCTTAGGTCTTGATACATTTTGCTACTGCCGGGGTGGATAGAGAATTTGGAAAGGTGTGCCTCATCGAGAATTTGTTTGCGGAGTTCATGATTCTTCGGAACGACTATATGACTTTCGAACCATAGAACTCCCTTATGGTCCTGGCGGAAACATTTATACTTCTCCTCACCTAGAGAGAGTTTTTGTTTGATGATCTTAATTCCTTCATCATGTAGTTGGGCCATGACGATTTGGTCGTGAAGAGTGGGCTCAGCTGAGATGTGATCTAGAGTGCCTTGGGAAACCATTTCCATGTTAAGCTTCCTCATTTCTGCACACAATGTCTCATGGTAGGACTCCATGAATAAGCAATGGCAATGGGACTTGCGGCTTAGTGCATCCGCGACTACATTAGCCTTGCCGGGGTGATAGTGCACTTCAAGGTCATAATCCTTGATTAATTCTAGCCATCTTCGTTGTCTCATATTCAGATCGGCTTGTGTGAAGATATACTTGAGACTCTTATGATCCGTGTAGATATTGCACTGTGTACCCATGAGATAGTGCCTCCATATCTTCAGAGCGTGAATGACGGCTACAAGCTCAAGATCATGAGTGGGATAATTCTGTTCGTGGGGCCGAAGGGCTCGTGAGGCATATGCAATCACTCGATTCTCTTGCATAAGCACACATCCTAGACCAGTACCCGATGCGTCACAATACACATCAAACGACTTGGTATTATCGGGTTGAGCTAACACAGGTGCAGTAGTCAGATGCTCTCTGAGAGTGTGGAAAGCTTCTTCAGATTTCTCATTCCATACAAACTTTACTTCCTTCTTTAACAGTTCAGTCATGGGCTTAGCAATTTGAGAGAAATCCGGGATGAAGCGGCGGTAGTAACCGGCTAAGCCGAGAAAACTGCGAATCTGATGAACGGAGGTAGGGGGTTTCCAATCCATCACCTCTTGTACCTTGCTGGGGTCAGCAGCTATGCCTTCGCTGGAGATTGTGTGACCTAAGAACTTTACAGTATCCAACCAGAATTCACACTTCGAAAACTTAGCATAGAGCTGATGGTCTCTTAGACGCTGAAGAACAATGCGCAGGTGCTTAGCATGCTCTTCCTCATCCTTGGAATAGATAAGGATGTCGTCGATGAACACTACGACGAATTTGTCAAGTTCGGGCATGAATACCGAATTCATGAGATACATGAAGTAGGCAGGGGCATTGGTGAGTCCAAAGGACATGACCAAGAATTCATATAATCCATATCGTGTGGAGAAGGCGGTCTTAGGAATATCGCACGGGCGAATCTTGATTTGATGATATCCCGAACGAAGATCAATCTTTGAGAAGACTCTGGCCCCAGCTAATTGATCGAAGAGTACATCGATACGGGGAAGTGGGTATTTGTTTTTAACAGTTACCGCATTGAGAGGTCGGTAGTCCACACATAATCTTAAACTGTCATCCTTCTTCTTTACGAATAGGGCTGGACATCCCCAAGGTGACGCGCTAGGGCGAATGAAACCTTTGTCCAGCAGTTCTTGGAGTTGAATTTTCAGCTCTGCCAACTCTTTAGGGGGCATCCTATATGGTCTTTTGGATATAGGTGCAGTGCCTGGTTGTAGTTCAATGATAAACTCAATATCCCTATCTGGTGGCATTCCTGGTAAGTCATCCGGAAAAACGTCGGCATACTTGTATACTACAGGAATATCCTCTAGCTTAAGTCCTTCCATTTTGTAAGCACAGGAATTCGTGCAATCTAGGAATGGTAGGTAAAGGGTAGTGGCTCCGTGACTAGGTGAATTTATCTCAACGGCTCGGGAAGAAAGGTCCAGCGTGACTCCATGCATAGTCATCCAGTTCATTCCCAAAATAATATCCATGCCGTCAAGAGGTAAAAGGACAAGGTCTGTGTCGATGGTTTTACTACCCAACTTGACTGGTACTTGTCTGACCATTTGGTTTGAAGCAATTTTACCACCCGGTGTTGATATCATATATGACCCTTTGGTGTGACAAACATCCAAGCCTACTTTTGCACCGAATTTTGCACTTATGAAACTATGCGATGCACCAGAATCAAATAATATAACTGCAGGCTTGTTATGGATAGAGAATGTACCCGACATCACTAGGGCTCCTTCTGGAAGCTCTGCAAGCATGGTGAAGTTAATCCGTCCTTGCTTGACTTGCAGGGTTTGTCTCTTGCCCCTGTTCTTGGTGTTCGGGTTGGATCCCTGACCTTGGTTGGGCTGCCCAGGCTGAGGGCATTCTCGTGCGAAGTGGTTAGAACTCCCGCATTTGAAGCAACGATTCGCGGGGCTGGGTCGAAGAGATTGTTGAAGAATGGGCCTCGGACCGTTCTGTGGAGGCATCGAGGGTTGTACCATGCCTGGCGGCTGTGGGGGTCTGGCAATCCATCTCCCTGGCTGAGGGGCTCTTGGTCGAGCGGTGGGCGCGGCATTTTGCACGATGCGATACCTTGGTGGTTGAGCACTTGATGGTCCAGCGGGTGCCTTTCTCTTCTTCTCTGCCCGGTGTGCCATGATACAGTCTTCCTGGGTAATGGCCATATTGACCAATTCGTTGTAGGTGTCAGCCCTGGCTAGGTTCAGACGTTCCTTAAGCTTGGTGTTCAGACCTCGGCGGAAACGATCACGCTTCTTGGCATCCGTATCAGCGTGATAGCCCGCATACTGGCATAGGTTGTTGAACGCCTGGGCGTACTGCAGTACGGTGCGGGTGCCCTGGGCGAGTGCCAGGAACTCGTTCAACTTCCTCTCCATGAGACCCTCGGGGATATGATGTGCCCGGAACGCGGTCTTGAACTCATCCCAGGTGACAATGTGATCAGCGGGGAGCATAGCAAAGTAGTGGTCCCACCACAGACGAGCGGTACCGCGAAGCTGTTGCGCGGCAAAACGAGCTTTGTTGGCTTCTGAGCATGGGGCCACAAGTAATGTGAACTTGGATTCGATGGTGCGAATCCATGCATCTGCGTCCAGGGGTTCCTCGGTCTTATGGAACAAGGGCGGCTGGGTCCCTAGGAAATCCGTGTATCCTGCAGCTTGGGGTTGGTGAGCATTGTGCCCACCCCTCTGCTGGTGCTGTTCTTGCACGATCTGACGCAGCAGCTCGGTTTGAGCGGCCATCACTTCCACCAAACTGGGCGGGGGTGGTGGCGACTGTCGCGATCTGCTGCCACCGGCACCAAAACCCTCGGGGTTACCACGTGTTGATCCAACCATCTGAAACGTGAAAGGTTACCATTAGCAACGCGATCCATAATACTTCCGCGATTCATAAATGATTGGTGTAGTCAAAGACTTCCGAATTCACAGCTAGAAGTATGGACAGAATCTCTGTTTGCTACGAGGAAAATCATAGCTTGCTGTGGGTCCATCTAAAACATCTCATACTCTGGCAGTAGTCAGAGAATTTAGGAATGCACCACTTTGGTATTTAACTTCGACGCTAGAACTATAGCTAAGGTGGTCGAAAGGCTCGTCCTTTGCCTTACTGTCTTAGCTGTTTTTCAGCAGATTGATCGGTACTGTTTCGCCTATAACTTAAACTAGAGAGGTCCAATGATGCTGAATTTTTGTGAGAACCATGATCACAAAATTTAGCACAAGTTTGGTATTCAACACTCAGCCAAGAAATGCAAGGAGACATGGATAAAAATTCCGACAAGTCTCAGCGATTGTGGATTTCATCGTTTACCAACTTACAACGAATCACCCAAGTTTATCGCCGTTCCTTACATGCTGAGGGTATCCACATGGTTCAGGTGTATCCATTACAAAAGAGTTACTCAACTCTTAGTTAGCCTATTACAACACTTGCCAAAAGTTAGGCTACCCTATCGAGGAGTATGTGCAAAAGTCCTCCTAGGTCGTCATCTAGAAGTCATCCAAGTCGTTGACGGACGACTCGCTGTGAGCAGGAGAGTGAGCTCCCATCTGAGGTGCCTGTGGTACCTCACCCTCGAAATCCATACCGGAGATACCATCAATCTCCTGTGGCTCCTCCTCATCTTCCTCCATGTCCTCCTCATGGGGATGGTCATTCTGATCATGGTGCCACTGAATGTGCTCATTAGCATCCTCCAACTCAAGGCTCAGATCATGGAGCTGTTCCTCCAACTGTGCTATCGTGGCATCTCTCTCACCCATGAGAGTGTCCTGCTCCTGAATTTGGCCTTCAAGTTGGCCAATCTGAGCATCTCTGTCCTCAAGATCCTGACTGAGCTCCTTAATCGGCTCATCCCTGGTATCTGCCATCTTGTGGTAGGCCTGAGCAAGATCAGTGAGCTGCTCAAGCGCCTGACTCTGGAGAGTCTGAAGTCGGTAGAGTGCACTCATGCACCGCACGGAGGTATGAATAGTTTCCTGGGCGTGAAAGTCTACCAAGTACTGTGCATGTTGCACCCTGTTGAGCCAAAAGGGGTCGTTGTCCTGGGCAGCAGGAAACAATCCAATGGGAGCGAGTGTGACAACCTCGGGACGCTGCGCACAAAAAGTGGTGAGCGCCCTCATGGCTGCAAGCTCCCAAGTATCGGCCAAACGGCGAGCAACAGCCTCAAGCTCCAAGGCGGGCCACTCCGGGTGTAACAGGTGCGGAAAGATAGTCACGTTGACACGGCACTGGGTAACTCCATTCTCTGCAAACTCCAGTCCGGCGTAACGTGGGGAAATAAGATAGCCCGCGGTACGCAGAACATCCCACAAAATAGAGGGGAAGCCCTCCCAGTGGAGACACTGCGAGTGTACGCGTCCATCCTCATCCACCATAATAGCAACAGGCTCAGCCATCTGAACAAAAGATCAAATGGAGTGAGATAGTGACAAACTGTGAACAGCACAAGGACAGATTCTGTATAGTGTGCAAAAATAACCATAACTTCCACAGCTCTAATCCAAAAATTCTCAAATTTCACCAGATCACTCCTAAGGTATTTGTGAACAAGTTTGCTAGTCAACTCCAGAGCTAGATAGGTCTCTAAGATGGTCTTTCTTTTCGGGTTTTACCTCTCTGTCTACCCAGAATTTTCAGTGAACAGTGGGCCAATGTTTCGTGCACCAGGGAAAATCTACACAGCCAAAGTTTACCAAATTTTAGCAGCAGTTACCTGGGTAAATTTGGAACAAGTTTTGTGTTGTACTCTTTTGCAGAAAACCGCAGGAAGGGGGCCTAAAAATTTCAGGGGCAGAAGTGCTTATTCGGGACAGATTTCTGACATTCCAAGATTTCTGTTATTTCTTACTATCCATAAGTTCAGAATTTTTGATTTTTGAACAGGGGATACAACACGAAATTTGGAACAATTCTTTCAACATGAACTTCTTCAGAAAAGGTCATTTTCTTGGGTCAATAATTCGCTCCTTTCAGTCATGGCAGATTTGGGACAGATTCTCTAGATAATCCTTATGCAAACCATGCTTAGATACGCGAGGACCTTACCACTCTCATACAACGTATTTTCACTTTCCGATATATATGGTTATAATGCATGCACGTCCTATTCGTCCTCACAAAATAAAATAACTGCTAAATACTTTTGGTCTTACGAAGATAGTCTCGGTGGCATACACAATACGGCTCTCGCTATAATAGCTAGTCGAGTCTTTCTAATCGTTCCTTAACTTATCGTAATCGCGGTTAGTGTCCCTGCAGAAGATTGACAAAGCATATACATTTCATGAACCTTTCATGCCAGCACTCATGAAAGCGTCCGTATTCATTACCGTTTACTTATAGAAACGATATCCGTACAATTTCCGCCGTACAGACGACGTTAACATACGCTATCGAGATAGCGTATTCACGGGGGTACCGTCATGAGATGGGGGTATGAACAGCGATCGCCATACCCTGCGCCAAACCTTCTACTCCCAATATATTCAACTAACAGTTGGCATATTGGCAGCACCTCAAGTAAGCCACTGCTTGAGGGCAGCGTTCGGTTCGCATCACCGACAGGAAGGCTCTCTCAGTTGGCTGAGGATCCTTACCTTCTTACCTTAGCGATGAGTGCGTCGTTACAGAAATTAAGGTCGGTTGTGCATGAAAGTAAGTTTTGATAGAAAGTAATATGCTGGAAGTCAGTTGATAATATATATAGAAGTTAGATAGCCACCTAGTAAACTTTCCCATAATCCCTTAGGGCTTTACGAACTAGGCACCATCCTTAACGTACCAACGTATTTCGCAACACATCCTTCTAGTCAAGTTTTAGTAAATCGAGTTTTTAAGGCTTGTCGCATTCTCTGGCGTATGTATTTTGGCTCTGGCGCCAGCTGTTGCCAGCTGTGGCACCAGCTACGGCTCTGATACCAGCTGTGGCAGAACCACCTGAATTAATCCGGCTCAAGTGTATTAACCATCACCATCAAGGCAATCTCGGTTAACCTTACACTTCAAACGGAGTAATCCACTGGTATGTCGGGTAAAACCTCCCGATACAACCACGGTAGAGCGGATCGAATGCCATACATACAAACGCTCATGCGACGATGAGCCCAGAGAATACCACATTCCAGCAAATATTACATCATTAGCATAAGTAAATATTACAGACCAAGTTTTGAGTTTAGAAACCAAGTACTTCAGAGATCATAACTAATAAGTTCTTTTGAGTTGCAGCGGAAAATAAAACAGTGAAAGCTACTTCGACGATAAGGATGTCTCGATGAAGCCCGTACGAGACATCACTCAGGGGGCGTGTCCCATTCCACCGACCAACCAGGGGGAAGAGTGCAGGGCCAAGTCAAGCTAGCAATCATATCTTCGAAAGTCTCACCTGAAAACGAGCCACAAGCAAGGCTGAGTATACTAATACTCAGCAAGACTTACCCAAGTAGTGGAATCTACCCCACCGACTCTAGATATGAAAGGCTTTTGGCTCAGGGGTTTGTATTGCCGAAAAGCTTCTACAAGTGGGTCCTTACTTTCAATTTTTAGCTCAAGATTCTAGTTTTCGTTAGCCATTCTAGATAAGTAGCTATCCAAAAGCATACATGGTGAAGCATTAAATTTTCATCCAACCAGTTCATTCATCCTCATTGTTCCTCTTCTTACTCTGTGGGTAAAAATGGTTAAGCAGTCTCAATAGCCGTGAGAAACGGACGATTCGAATCGAATTTCTTAACCTTGCAAGGGAAACCCAAACACACGTCACGTGGTTACTCCCTAGAGTCACACGTGCAACTTTTCCCCTTTCTTTCCAGGTCGTGGATCGGGGCTACCCTCCGAGAGTACAAGAGCCCCACGCCACGGTTCGGCGCTGGGTCGTGACCACTCTCTGCACTCGCCATATGCACATGGGACCGAAGTTCAAAGGGTAGGATGCCGTCCCCTTGCCGGGCCAATCAGGTACTTAAGCTTACCGATTCCCATAATCTCGGCATGTGTTTAGTACGTTCAAAGACTTAACCATCACTACCACACCCTGCGGCCTTAGCATTTTTCACTAGACAGACGGGCCTCAATCGTAACCATCGTTCCATAACCCGTCCGTGTCCTTATGATTGCAGCGTGTAGTAGACATTCTATCGAACCTTACATCTAGTTTTCAAGCATGGGTTCCTAACATCATGCAACTAAGTTTTCATTCAACTCCTATAAACTTAATGCACAAGCAAAGAGTAGTGAGTTGCATAATTTAGGAAAAGAAATGGGTCATGCTCCGGGGCTTGCCTTCGCAGTTAGCTTGGGGCTCTTCCGAACTTGGGCTCGGGTCTTCAAGAGCTTCAGTTAAATTCACTTGAGCTTCACGCTGCTCACTCTCGGACGCGGGCACCAGCTCGTAAGTTCCGTCGGCGAGAGTCGTCGATTCTACATGAATGCACAAGTTTAAGTCGTGGTAATGGTAATCGACATGATTTAAGTGTAATTACTATAGTGGGTAGTTTCTGGTCATGAAACTTTGGATTTAGGCACATCAGGGAAATATGTGCTTACTGTAAAATTTTCAGTCAATTTCATGTAGCAGATTAATTATGAAAAATATATTACATAGTTGCTGTTAGACTTTTGTTCTTTTTGTACAGGACAAATGGTGCAACAACTGAGTCTAAGATTTTTACAGAGCTTTCATTTAAACATCCAGGAGCTACTGTAATTGTTTTAGGATTTATTATGCAATATTCAGAGCATAGAAAATATGACATTATACACCTAGGTTATTCAAAGATTAGTTTTTACAGGACACTACAGAGGGTTTTTGTCCATGCAACTTTTTACACAGCAATCACTGCCACAGTGTATCTCGCAGTAAAACTTTGAGAATTTTCCAAGCTAAGATACTATTTCCTTGATTTAATGTAGGTTATTAGCACATAAATCAAATAATTAGGTTCCTGCGTGATATAAAGTCTCCCAATTTTTCTCTGGCATCTAGGTACCATTACACCAGCATAGAAAAAGTTTCATTAGGTCATTCATAACCTAACAGCAGGGATAAAAATATTCTACCTAATCATAGTATGAAACTAAGTTTAATAAACAGTAAAGCTAGAGACGGAATTTGGGCCTGGTCTTTTTACACAGCCCTAAACATTAAGCAACTAACTCACTGTCCAAATTTTAGGGTCAGCGTTGATCTACAACCATGGGTACAAAATAAGTTCATTAAAGCTTCCATTTAAGGTAGAGCAAAATATGTGGAGAATCTGAGAAACTTTTTGTAACAAAAGTTGTAGAGTTTATTCTAAGGATTCCAGAACAGTTGAGTTTGCATTTTTCTGAATTTTCCACGATTTTATACGAATTTGACAAGTTCACTGAATTTGAATCTAGATTTGAAACTTTCTTTTACAACTGGGTCCTTGAATCTTACGTGCAGACCCTTCTAAAGATTTAAATTCTTGCAATTGGGTCCTCGGGCGGCTCGGGTACGGCGGCCGGCCGAAATTCCGGCGAGGGGCTCGCTGGCGGCGAGGGGTGAGGGTCGGGGAAGGTTCAGGGGTGCGAGGGCTACCTCGTGGGGGTGTTGTTCAGGTGGGAGACGGCCGGGAATGGCTCGCCGGCGTTGGAGCAGAGGCGGCGGCGGCGCGGCACGTGTCAACGGCGGTGCTTCGGCGGGCTTGGGGCGGCCTGGTCCGCTCAGCGAGCTTCAGTGGCGCGTGGGGAAGCTGCTTAGGGGCTTGGCTTGGACAGAGGAGGTCGGGGTCGAGCTGCCCACGGCGAGCAGGGGCGGCGGCGGCGGCGGCAGCGCGGGCGGCGGTGCTCCGGTGGTTCTGGGCGGCGTTGGGCGGGTCGGCGAGCTTCAGGGGGATGATGTAGTGGTGGCTGGAGGCTCAATTTGGGCAGTGGGCGGCGGTGGAGGGCTGTCCACGGGCGGGCGGCGCTCGGCGGCGGTAATGGCGGCGGCGAGGCGTTCTGGGTGCGTGGCTCGCGCGGGCGGCCGGGGGCGCGGCTTTTATAGGGGCAGGAGGGGGTGTGGAGGGGCCTGGGCAACGCGCGGGGCGGAGGCACGGCACGGCGCGCACTGGCCACGGCGGGCGGCAGCAGAACGCCGGCGCGGCGTGCGGCGAGCGGGCGCGGGTGACTGGCGGCCGGAGATTTGGCGTGGGCGCGAGGGGATAGCGCGGGGCGTGGATTGGAGAAGGGGCTGCTGCAGCGGCTCGGGCGGAGGGCAGGCGCAGCGACGGGCGGGGCGCGGGAGCCGGGGCGGCACGGCGCGTCGCGGCGGTAGGGCGCGACGGGCGGCGGGGCGGGGCGCGGCAGCGGCGTGCGCACGCGCGGGCGGGTACTGGGCAGCGCGGCGCGGGGAGGGGGGCAAAGCCGCACGTGGGGGAGAGAGAGGGAGGGAGCGAGGGGCCTGAATGCAAAAATTCGAAAAGTTTCAGGGGGCTGGGTGCAAACAGGGCGTTTTCTCCTCTTTCTAATTTGAATTTCAAAAAATTTTGAACATGAAAGTTGTTCAGAATAAAAAGTTCTACATGTTTGGTTTCAGGCAACATCTCATTTGGCTTATGGTTTGAAAGTTAATTTAAAAATTTCAAATGTGTCCAAAAGTGCCCAAATTCGTTTTGAATTTCAACTTAACTCGTTCTAATTCTTTTCACCCTTTTATTAGTTGGTTAAGCATAGGGTTAGGCTAATGATACTGATTTTAGAAATGAAATTTTACCAGGGTTGTCACAACAGCCCCTGTTTTAGCTCAACCCGATAACACCAAGCCGTTCGATGTTTACTGTGACGCATCTGGCACTAGTCTTGGTTGTGTGCTTATGCAAGAAAATCGAGTTATTGCTTATGCCTCACGAGCCCTTCGGCCCCATGAGCAGAATTATCCGACCCATGATCTCGAGTTAGCATCAGTCATTCATGCTCTAAAAATATGGAGATATTATCTCATGGGCACTCATTGTAATATCTACACCGATCACAAGAGTCTCAAATATATCTTCACCCAAGCCGATCTGAATATGAGACAAAGAAGATGGCTAGAATTAATCAAGGATTATGATCTTGAGGTGCACTATCACCCCGGCAAGGCCAATGTCGTCGCGGATGCGCTCAGCCGTAAGGCCCATTGCCATTGCCTATTAGTTGAAATCTATAATGAGACATTATGTTCGGAAATGAGAAAGCTCAGTTGAGCCCGCTCTTCACGACCAGATCATCATGGCACAACTACAAGATTGTAACACCTCAAGTGTTTAAATTAAGAAATAAGCCTCTTTAGCTTAACACGGTGCATAAAAAAATAAGAAAATGTTTCAATGAAATGAATTATAAATTGGTTTTGCTTTGAATTGAAAATAGTTGTGTATATGTACATAAGTACATGTACTTTAATCAAGCCATTTAAATAACTTTTACATTGATGCAAACATGGCTACAAAATTGAATAGGCACGTAGTTATTGACATGTTAAACAAAAGCCTAGTTGAAGCCTAGGAGAGAATACAAATTTTTGCCCAGGAAATGACGTGCCCTCCGAAATATTACTTTTCGAGTTTTTAAAATAACTTCTAAACTACAAATCAAATGAACTTTGGCCTAAAACAAAACTTGTGTAACTTTTCATTTTGAACAACTTTCATGTTCAAGGATTTTTGAGTTGCAACACAAAATCTGAGAAACACTTGGATTTGCAAACCAGCCCCTGCCTTTTCTTCTATTTTCACTGTAGACCCTTCTTCTCTGCTCGCCCGACCCTACGTTCGCCCGACCCTTTCGCTTCGCCCAATCCGTCGCTCGCCTGACCCGTCGCTTCGCCCGACCCACCGCCGCGCAGTCGCCGCAGGCCACTTGGCTGGCGATGCCTGACCGGCGCTAGGCACCAAGCCAATGCCTGGCCGCGCCCGCACGCCGCGCCTGCACACCGCGCTCCTCCCCAGTCCGTGCACGCCACGCGCACGAAAGTCGCCGCCCGGCAAGCCAGCTGCCGCAGCTCCTCGCCCAACCCGCGCGCCACGTGATCTCCCGCTCCCCACGCCAAATCCTCAGCGCCCAATCCCCTGCCCACGCCAGCCGCACGCCGCCCCGGCTCTGTTCGCTGCCCGCCGCGAACAGTAACGTGCCCCCGTCGTGCCGCCCGCGCCCACTTCTCGCAGTCCAAGTCCCGCCCCTCCTCCCGCCTCTCTGCTGCCTACAAAAGGCCGCACTGAGCCCCCCCTCGCGTGCCCAGACACCAGAACGCCACCGCTGCCACCATTACTGCCGTCGTGCACCACCTGCCCGTGGAGCCCCACTCCCCAGCCTCCCACTGCCCAAACCCATCGCCCAACGAGCTTGACCTCCCTCCACTGAAGCTTACCGGCCTCTTCCCCGGCCTGCTCAACCGCCGGAGCACTGCCAGCGCCGCCCGCGCCGCTGCCGCTCCCTTGCTGCTCCATGGACAGCTCACTCCGAAGCTCCTCCGTCCAAGCCAAGCTTCGAAACGGGTTCCCCTCGATGCCGCGAAGCTCATCGACCAGCCCATACCCTCCCCTCCTCGCTGGAGCATCGTCGCTTGTAAAATCTGTGTTTAAACTTTTAATTCAAAAATACCGAACTTGTAAAATTCATATAAAATTATAGAAAAATCGAAAAAAATACATACTCAACTGTTCTGGAATATGTGGATGAGAATCAACAACTTTTGTCACATGCAATTCTTCAGTTACTTGCTAAATCTTGCTATAAATTAAATGGAAGTTTTAATAGACTTTAATTGTACCCACTGTTGTAGACAAAGGCTAAACCTGAAAATTTAACAGTGGATTAGTTCCTTGATTTATAGGCCAGCGTAAAAATATTAGGACCAGAACCCATCTCTAGCTAAACTTTTTGTTAAACCTTGTTTATGCCATGAAATAATAAAACTAATTTATAACAGCTATCATATTGTGATTCAGGTGGTGAAACTTTTACAGATCTGTTATATTGATGCCTAAATACCGCAGAAAAAGTTTAGAACCTTTTTCCTTTCTGTAACCTATTTATATAATTTTGTGGTAGGAAAAATGCACTAATTTAAATAATTAGTTTCTGTGCTTGGAAAATGGTCAACTTTTTACTGTTGGACACCTTAGAGTAGCTCTTGCTGTATAAAATGTTTCATACTCAGAAAACTTGTAAAACATCCTATAGAAAATAATCTTTATTAAAGTAGGTGTATCTTATCCTATTTATTATGCTTTAGATCTTATACAGTAAAATCTGAAAACTTTACAGTAACACATATATGAATACACTAATCACCTGTAAAATTTTTGGTATCAATACTTGCATGGTTTGCCCTGTATAAAAATAACTAGGTTCTAGCAGTGGCTGTGTATTACATTTTTCATAATTATTCTGCTGCGTGAAAATGTCTGAAATTTTTACAGTGCTTTTGCCTAAATAAAAATTTCATCACCAGAAGTTACCTAGTCCAGAAGTTGTGTTTAATCCATGTTGTGCTTAGAAAATTAAGTTTCCAATATAATACAACCCCCTTCTTCTTTAATGAAGTTAATAGTTTGAGTTATACTCTATTAACCATTGCTCAACGAAATCTTAACTAAGTAACTTCACAACCAAATCGATGTTTTGTGGACTGCAACTTTATCATGAAGGAAAATAATCGTCTTATACAATCACTATAACTTACACTTGTGCATTCATATAGAATCGACTACTCTCGCCGACGAAATGTACGAACTGGTGCCTGCGTCTGAGAGTGAGCAGCGTGAAGCACAAGCAATTAGTCTATTCATATATGTATGTGTGGTTTCGATCGGCAAAAACCGTGGTTGTATCGGGAGGTTACCCGATAGACCAGTGGATTATTCCGTTTGAAGTGAGAGTTAGACCTGATTGCCCTTGTGGTGATGGTTAGCGCGCTTGAGCCAGATTAATTCAGGTGGTTCTGCCACAGAACTTCCGCAAGAGAAGGCTCCAATGCAGGTACTTCAAGGCTTAGATTCTCGTATAACTTGCGAGGTCTGCGGGAAAGTCAAACATTCGGGGAACGATTGCCCCGAAACCCAGGAAGAAGTCATGTACATGAAGGATCTTGTCTTAAGCCAAGCAAAGACCAATGAAACAATCCAAAAGAAGCTTGCTGCTAATGACAAGACTTTGGAGACTATCCAAGCGAAGATGGATGACATCTCCTCTACACTCAAGAACCAGCTAAGCTTCAACAAGATGCTTGAAACTCAACTAGCTCAGCTAGCCGCTGTGGTTCCTTCTGCAGAAATAGGGAAGATCCCGGGACAACCCGAGGCGCCCTTGGAAAGCGTAAATGCTATCACCACATAATGGGGTAAGCCATCACATGGTAAATTCTTTACTAACTATGCAGAAAGACTTGAACGCCCCCGGAAGAGTTCATGGGGCGATCTAGCGGTAACTATAAAGGAGGATCCCGGAACCCCAATCATCAACTGCTCTAGATACGATCGTTATTATGAGCATGCCGTCTACGACCTTGGAGTAAGCGTCAACATCATGCCCAAGGTAACCTTCGAAGAACTAGCTTATCCTGCTCTTTCCCCTACTTGCATGTGTGTGCAGCTGGCCGACTCCATGATACGATATCCCGGGGGAATTGTGAAGAATCTCCTGGTGCGAGTCCAGAATTGATTTGTCCTCGCGGACTTCGTAGTATTTGGGAATATCGCTCATCCTTGGGCGACCATTCCTAAGAGATGCCAAGGCCAGGTTAGATGTGGGGACTGGAAGAATCAGTTTCCGGATTGGGAAGAAGACCATGAAGTTCAGGTTCCGCAACAGACATGAACAAGTATACCTGCTTCATGAGAATAGCAAAGAACAAAGGTTGGGGACAGAATTGGAATGGTTCGAAGACTGGGAAATACACAGTCTCACACCCGAGGATCCAACTCCCACACCACCGACAACAAAGAAGAAATCCAAGAAGGTGTGGAGAAAGAAGAAGACATCATCATTCTCGACATCCTCTCCAGGTATGGACGATTCGACCTCAATTTAAACAGGTATGGAGAGGGTTCTGCTCATCAGACCTTAAACAAAGAGTTAGCTTGGGGGAGTACCTCCACCAAGTGAACTGTATCCTTTTACTTCTTTCAATAAAGATATAAAAACTCTAAAAAAACCAAACAAATATTTCCTACTTTAATTTCCTTTTTCCATATGCATGGTAAGAATGCTCAGTCTTCCTAAAGTTGAAAAGATGAATAATTGTTATGCTCTTGCTTATCTGTCTTGCTAGTCCTTAAGCATGGTGTTTCCTAAGTTTGAGTTTGCTGGCTGTTTAAACCTTTGTGCCATGAACCCGAAGGTCTCGTGGGTTGCACATGCTTCATCAAAGTCTAAGAAGGTGGTATGGCGATCAGCTTGTGGGCAGGGACATGAGCTTGTTTACCAAAGAATTGGTAGTTTGTGCATCGGCGAACGAGGTCTTCGGCGTCTGCCAAAGCCATAGGCCAATAGAACATGGACCTGAAGGCGTTCCCGACTAGTGTTCGGGAGGCTGTATGATTGCCGCACGCGCCCTCATGAATCTCCTCCAGGATTTCGCACCCTTCTGCGGTAGTCACGCACTTCATGAGTATTCCTGTTGCTGATCCACGCTTGTAGAGCTTGTCACCCACCAGAACGTAGCCCTTGCTTCTCCTGACTAGTCGAATAGCCTCGGCGCTATTAGTGTCGACGTTGGGGGGTAGCTTCTTGCCTTTGATCAAGTCAATGAACTTTGGATGCCAGTCCACATCAATCATCAGGACCTCTCGACTAGGCTCCACGGGGCCCTAGTCGATGGTGCCTGGCTCTATTCTGGGAATAGAGGGATGGTGGAGCTCGTGAACGAAAACTCGGGCCGGAACTTTGGCTTGCTCGGAGCCCAGTATTGAGAGTACGTCTGCCCCAACATTATTGTCGCGGAGCACATTACGAATCTCGAGTCCTGAGAACTTGTTCTCGATTTTGCGAATTTCGATGACGTATGCGTCCATGGTCTTCTTGTTGGTGTCCCATTCTTTGTTGACTTGTTGAACCACTAGCAGGGAGTCGCCATAGACGAGTAGTCGCTTGATGCCAAGAGAGGCAGCCAGGCGTAGCCCGTGCAGTAGTCCCTCGTATTCAGCCTTATTGTTGGAGACCTTAAATAGTATCTGGAATACGTATTTAAGTTGTTCGCCAATTGGACTCATGAAGAGTACTCCTGCGCCACCGCCTTCGAGCTTGAGGGATCCATCGAAGTACATGACCCAATGCTCTGGCTGATTAGCTGGAGTTGGTACTTGGTTTTCTTGCCACTCTGCCAAGAAATGGATTAGAGCTTGCGACTTGATGGTGGTGCGTGGCTTGAAATCGATGATGAGAGCCTCCAGTTCCACTGCCCAAATTGATATGCGTCTAGTGGCATCCCGATTGTGTATTATCCGCCAATGGGAAGTCAGTGATGGAGCTCTCTGGAGGTGATGAGTATAGCGTAGAGAATTTTATGAATTGAAGGGTAACAAACCTTTCATTTAGAAAGGACTTCTCTAACAAAATACACTAGTCGCTGCACGCCAAATGCATGGCCTTCCTCGTTGCGCTCGACTGCTATAGCGGTGCTGACTACGTGAGTAGTCGCAGCTATGTAGAGTAGCAGGTTTTCTCCTGGGTTCGGAGCAATGAGGATGAGGGGCGATTGGAGGTGATGCTTGAGATCCTCCAATGCCTACGATGCTTTCTTGGTCCAAACGAAGTTGTCCTGCCATTTGAGGAACTTGAAGAAGGGTAGGGCCCGTTCTCCAAGTCGAGAGATGAATCTGTTTAATGCCGCTATGCAGCCGTGAGCTTCTACACATCTTTGATCTTTTGTGGAGCCCCCATGCTTGTTATTGCGGTGATCTTTTCAGGGTTAGCTTCAATTCCTCGATGGCTGATGATGAAACCAAGGAGTTTTCCCTGGGGCACGCCGAAGACGCACTTAGTCGGGTTGAGCTTCCACTTAAATTTTCGCATACTGTTGAAGGTTTCTTCGAGATCAGAGATGAACTCATCGGGATTCGGGTCTTAATGAACACGTCATCCACGTAAGCCTCAACGTTGCGATGTAGCTAATCAGTGAGGCATAGTTGTATGGCTCGCTGGTATGTGGCACCCGCATTTTTCAGCCCAAATGACATAGTCGTGTATGTGTAGGCACTGAACGGGGTAATAAACGGTGTCTTGATCTGGACCTCCTTGAGGGAGATTTGGTGATAACCCGAGTAGCAATCAAGGAAGGAGATCAGAACACAGCCAGTGGTGGAGTCGATAACTTGATCAATGTGGGGGAGCGCAAAAGGATCTTTCGGGCAGTGCCTATTGAGATCAGTATAATCAACACACATCCTCCATTCATTGTTATTCTTTTTAAGAACAAGTACAGGGTTGGCCAGCCACTCTGGGTGGTACACCTCTTCAATGAAACCAGCTGCGAGTAGTTTAGCTAGCTCTTTTTTGATGGCCTGCCTCTTTTCTGGAGAGAAATGTCGTAGTCGTTGCTTTCTCGGAGTGGCTTTGGATCGAGTTTTAGTGCATGCTCAATCAACTCCTTGGGCACACCTAGCAGATCCTCTGGTTTTTAGGTGAAAATGTCTCGATTGGCCCTAAGAAAGTTGATGAGTGCGAGTTCCTATTTGCTGTCCAGGTGTCCGCCGATCAAGGCGGTCTTGGACAGGTCACCCTCCTAGAGCTGGATGGTCTTGATGCCGACGTCGGAGTTTGGCTTTACCCTCGACTGGCTTGGTCTCTTGGAGAGTTGTTGCACGACCGCGAGTACTTCGGATGAAGGCTTTGGCACGCGTGCAGAAGTGGCATACTCGATCGCCTCCTGGTCGCAGTCTTAGGATTTCTCGATGTCACCTTGAAGGGAGAGTACACCAGAGCTACCTGGCATCTTGAGAACCAGGTAAATGTAGTGGGGTACCGCCATGAACTTGGCTAGGGCAGGCTTGACAAGGATAGCATGGTACGAGGATTCGAAGTTGGTGACTTTAAACTTTATGTACTCCGTACGGAAGTTTTGAGCTGTCCCAAAAGTAACTGGAAGAGTAACCGAGCCAATCGGTGTAGCCGCGTTACCTGGAATGATTCCGATGAACGGAGCCTTGCTGGGAGTGAGCATTTTGCCGATGTCCACCCTCATCTTCTTGAGAGTACTCGGGAAGAGCAGGTTTAGCCCGCTTCCCCAGTCGATGAGTCCTCGGGTCATTATGTGCTTGGCCTTTGGGTGCATCGGGCATTGCTTGTGGAGGATCTTCTCATCTTGATCCTAGAGTTTGCCCGACTTCTTGCTGCGAGGGTTGCACTTGACGTTGGCCACTTGATCCTTGAGCTTCCACTTGCAGGGGGCGCCTGAGTTGTTGTACTGGCTCTTGTCGGAGCGGTTGTTGTTGTTACCCTTGTCATTCTTGCGCTTGGGGAAATGTTCGTTCTCCTCATCTTCTTGATCCGCCCATCGTTGCATCATGTCGCCGAGCTCGAGTACGGTAGTCGGGAGATTTCTCTCGAACTTGTGGTACGTTTGCTTCATGGCCAAGCCGTTGCGGAAGCAGCGGATGACCTCCTCGTCGGCGATGTTGGCGATCGTGGCACGGGTGTCGAAGAGCGACGCGTGTACGACCTCAGGGTCTCGTTCTCGTCCTGTTTCACCTGCGACAAGTCATGGCGAGTACGTGCCGGAATCATGGAGCCCTGGAAGTTGTCGATGAAAACCTGCTTCAGGGCCTCCCACGAGTCGATGGAGTTTGGCTGGAGAGTCTCCAGCCATGTAAGTGGTGCGGTTTCCAGGGCCATCTGGAAGTAGAGGGCTTTAGTTGAGTTAGAGCCCCCGCACACTTCGATAGCCTATACGAATTAATCCGCAAGCGCATAGATACCGACGTAGCTTTCACCAGGGAGTTTACCTGGGATATCGAATCCAAGGAACGATAAGCGCAACCAGACCTAGAACTAATTCAATCGGATCCACAAGAGGAAGAAAGGTACGTGGGTAGAGCATCTAACGACGGTTAGCCAACTCATTACCCAGAAGACTTGCTACTAACTTGATCTGCTTCGGCGGGTGGGGCAGAAGGACTGAGGGAGAAAGGGGGGGTCCAACTCAGCCAACGATCTGCTGCTACGAAAACACCTGAACGTGGTGGACTACAAGGGATGGATAGGGCTGTCACCACCTGCCGCCTACCACATCAGTTCCGTGGGGTGCAACACAACCCAAGATAACTATCAAGCCTAAGCACCACGCTTCAACTATCAAGTTACTGACTTCCGCCTTGCGCTAAGGCAAGAAGAAACACCAAATCGCCAGGCTTGCTAGACCACGCAGACAAGGGATCCCGCAGATCAATGCAAAAAAGTAAACAAGTAACTAAAGTAAGGAGAGAGATTAGCGAGATATCGATGAGAGACGACGAACTTCACTCCAAAGATGCTTCATTCCTTTGAGGCTACAAGCTGGAGGTGAGCCGAAGAACCCGGCTCGCCTCCGGACTCTCATCTCACACTCTCCCCATTCTACTCTAAGGATAAACAACTCTTGCTTGAGACTCTTCTTCTCTCCAAATGGTGTGTGTTACAAGTGAGGAGGGTGGTCTCTATTTATAGCCCTCCAAGGTGGGTTGCTTAACTTGTAAGCAAGGCTAAGGTCGCTTAGCTTGTAAACAAAGCTGAAATTCCTCAACTTTCGGGCAAGTATGACGGTTGTGTACCTTCCACGCGAAGATGGGCCCGAGCGGCTGCAAAGTGGGGCCGGCCGGAGGAGGCCGGCCTGGGAATGTCGCCACTTGGCACCGCCTTTGGCGTGGGCGTCCCTGATGGCTTCCTTATGGTGGTTACTGCTGCCCTTCGGTTGCTTGTCTGAGTCTTGCATGCAGGTGGGACCTTGGATCCATGTGTGAGGCCTTTCGGGTCATTGGATCAAACCGACGTAAAAGGCACGATCCATGATCAAGTACTTGTGCTTCTTTGCATGCTGGCAAAAGTAGAGCCTAAAAGGCTTCAGTGCCAGGCTGGCCGACGTGGGCTAGGCCGGCCGGCCTGGGATTTCTCCCAAATCGGCCCAAACCTCTACAGTGAGTTCCTGCACTCACACATGCACCAAAACTTGTGGAATTTCATTAGTTTAATAAATTTAGCTTGGTGTAGGCCTTATAACCATGAATTCTGGAGAAATGTTGGTGGTCAAAATCATCGGAAATCGACAACCAACACCGCCCTAGCAGAGCGAGAAGGCGGCGCTGCCGACTACATCCAGCGTATCCTTGTTCGGATAGTGTCAGACCCGGGGTAGCGGGACTGCACGCTTGGCGTATATATTCTTGTAGTAAGGGATGGCGCATGGGCCATACCTTATCCTCATTGTAACTAGTCGTATAGAGCTAGCACCAGTCAGACGTAAGGAAACTACCCGACAACGTACTTGGGTAGTACTACTCAGACCGTTCCCGACTAGGACTTCCATGTAACCCTGTCCCCACAGAGTATATAAGGGCGGGCAGGGACCCCTCCAAAGCAATCTCATAACCACTAAGGTAATACAAACCAAACAGGACATAGGGTATTACACTCTCGACGGCCCGAACCTGTCTAAACTTCGTGTTCCTTGCACATTCGAGTTCCTGATCTCGGCGACACCCTACATACAATCTACCACCTTGGGGGTATCCCTCAGTGGGCTTGGCGGTAAAACACCGACAGCTGGGGCGCCACGTAGGGGTGTTCATCGAGCATCCACCAGAGAACTTGATAGCATCATTCAACTCCACAAGCGCCGTGCTCGACAAGGGCAGAACTTTCATCTTCGGCTCCTGGATCTGCGTCACCAACGGCTCGGGTGGTTTCGACAGCCACCTAGCCAGCAACATGGTGCCCAAAGCATTGAGCGGTTCGAGCGGACTCGACGAGTTCATCGACAGCCTCGATGAGATGCAGCCGTATCTCGCCTCGGAGATCGAAGAGAATTCCATCGCTGATGCATTTTCGACACGTGTTCCAACACAACTCTCCGGCTCGGATCCGGTCCGATCTGGGGCAGAGCGTACCCAATTCTGCTTCGGACTATGCAACGCGGCCTCCACATATGAGGAAGCTCTACGATCTCAGTCCCTCTACGACTTGGAAGCGGATTTGGATCTCCTACTCACGCTTGGAGACGAGGATGCCACCACCAGCCGGGAGGCTCCCATTTTCGACGCCTACTGAGATTCAGATGACAGGCCTGACTCTTATGCGGTCAGTCATCTAGGTTTGAGCGTCACGACTACTGCGTAGGGCGGATTCGTGTACTGGAAGGGCTTCGATCCCTCCGAACTACTCCATGAGGACGCTTGCCTGGTAGCCACCATCCAGCAACTACCTTTTCAACAAGGCAAACCACTTTCCACCATCCAGGAGGAAAGATCCGGCTCCACGGCTTCAACCGTACTCATCACTACTGACTATTCAGGCGACTACTGGCCTGAATGCGAGATCTACATGGCTTCAGTCCACGACCTCAGAGACGACGAGCCGGGCATCGAGTTCGACAATGAACTCGAGGACGAAATCTCCGCCAACCAAGACACCGCCGACGCTCCCCAGGATGAGACTGATGAGCAAAAGCGGACACGGAAGTGGAAGAACGCCAGAAGGGCCAAGCGTAGGCGCAACGCTCAGGAGCGCGCCCACAACCCGCATTGGCGAAGAAACCTACGTGGAGACTTTGATGCAGCGGCCGACGAAGAATTTGTCACCCCCATGGATAACATCTACGAGGCGTCTCTACGCCTGCAGCAAATCCCACAAACGGACGCAACCCAGCAGATCATGCGACTTGTCAAACAAGTTGCAGTTCAACTCGATAAGTTGGACCCGCTGAAATCCAACCAGCACACACGTTCCAGATCGGAACGCAATGGCAGCTCCGTACCCTAGGGCAGCCATACTGCCGGAGGTCATCCCAACCCCCGCAACAATCGACAAGCCGAGCAGGACGAACAGCAGCAAGGCCCTAGGCCCAGGGGAGGGGGCAACCCGCGGGAGGCCAAGGCCACTAGGGTAACTAGCCACCTCCACCTCCCGGCGACTTAAGGCAGCATATCAACAGCAACTGCGAGGCGCACACCGTCATCACTAATCGGCAACGCGAACGGTTAGAGAACGCTGCTCGTGATGACAATGATCACTTTCCAGCTTTCACTGAAAACATCACCAGCCGCGAGATCTCGAGGGATTTCAAGCCCACAAACATCCTCAAGTATGACGGAAAACAGGATCCACGGCAGTGGCTGCGATGCTACTACATGGCCATCGAGGTGTGCGGGGGCTCTAATTCGACTAAAGCCCTCTACTTCCTGATGGCCCTGGAAACTACACCACTTACATGGCTGGAAACCCTCCGTCCAAACTCCATCGACTCATGGGAGGCCCTGAAGCATGTCTTCGTCAACAAGTTCCAGGGCTCCATCTTGGCAGATACTCGTCATGACTTATTGCAGGTCAAGCAGGACGAGAACGAGACCCTGAGGCCATACACGCACAGCTTCTTCGACACCCGCGCAACCATCGTCAATATCGCCGACGAGGAGCTCATCCGCTGCTTCCGCAATGGACTGGCCATGAAGCAAATGTATAGGGAGTTTGGGAGGAACCTCTCGACTACCATACTTGAGCTCCGTGACATGATGCAGCGATGGGCGGACGAAGAAGACGAGGAGAACGAATGCTTCCCCAAGTGTAAGGGCAACAAGGGCAATAACAACAACCACTCCGACAAAGGCTAGTATAACAACTCGGGTGTCGCTCGCAAGTGGAAACCCGAAGACCAAGTGGCCAACGTCCAGTGTAACCCTCGCAGCAAGAAGTCGGGCAAGCTCCAGGATCAATATGAAAAGATCCTCCACAAGCAATGCCCAATGCACCCGAAGGCCAAGCGCACAATGTTCCAGTGCACCGTCCTCCGCAAAAGCCTCAACGCACCTCCTCCTCCTAATGACGAGGAGAAAGACAAGGACAAGGGCGACGAGGGCAACAACAATTCAGGACCTCTGGGTTTCCAACACCCGACTAATACCATCAACGTCATCTTTTGAGGCGAAGATGGTATCCTCACCAAGCGCGCAGAAGCTGTTTCGGCGCGAGATCATGTCAGTCGAGCCAGCAGTGCCACGTCCTCTGAGACACAGCGAGGTCCCAATCTCTTTGTCCAGAGAGGATCAGTGGACCAGCTTCTCCGAGCCAGGAAAACTTCCGCTGGTTCTGGACCCGATAGTGGCGGCCTCTACCTTGACCCGAGTACTTATCGATGGGGGAAGTGGGTTAAACTTTCTCTTCCTGAGTACTCTAAAGAAAATGAGGCTGGACATCGGCAAGATGCTCACTCCTAGCAAGGTTCCGTTCTACGAGATTTTTCCGGGTAACGCGGCTACACCGATCGGCTCGCTCACACTGCCAGTTACTTTTGGGACAGCTGACAACTTCCGTACGGAGTACATTAAGTTCGAAGTTGCAAACTTTGAATCTTCGTACCACGCCATCCTGGGCAGGCCCGCCTTGGCCAAATTTATGGCGGTACCCCATTACATCTAGCTGATTCTTAAAATGCCAGGTAACAACTGTGTACTCTCCCTCCACGGCGACATCAAGAAGTCCTACAATTGCGACATGGAAGCGATCAAGTACGCAGCATCAGCGTGCGTGCCAGAGCCTTCATCCAAAGTACTCGCGGCCGCACAATAACTCTCCGAGACCGAGCTAGAGGTGGTGAACATGAGGCCAAGCCAGTCAAGGGTAAAGCCAAATCCCGACATCGGCATCAAGACCATCGAGCTCCAGGAGAGTGACTCATCCAAGACCGCCCTGATCGGCGGGCACCTGGGCAGCAAATAGGAACTCGTGCTCGTCAACTTCCTTAGGGCTAACCGAGACATTTTCGCCTGCAAACAAGAGGATATGCTAGGTGTGCCCAAGTAGTTGATCAAGCATGCCCTAAAAGTCGACCCCAAGGCCAGTCTGAGGAAGCAACGACTACGTCGTTTCTCCCCAGAAAAGAGGCAGGCCATCAAAAAAGAGCTAGCTAAACTACTCGTGGCTGGTTTCGTCAAAGAGGTGTACCACCCATAGTGGCTGGCCAATCCTGTACTTGTTCTTAAAAAGAATAAAAATGAATGCAGGATGTGTGTCGATTATACTAATCTCAATAGGCACTGCCCGAAAGATCCTTTCGCGCTTCCCCGTATCGATCAGGTTATTGACTCCACCGCCGGTTGCATCCTGCTCTCCTTCCTTGATTGTTACTTGGGTTATCACCAGATTTCCTTCAAGGAAGAAGACCAGATCAAGACTGCATTCATCAACCCATTTGGTGCTTATGCATACACAACTATGTCGTTCGAGCTAAAAAATGCGGGTGCAACTTACCAGCGGGCCATCCAACTATGCCTCGCTGATCAGCTACATCGCAGCGTTGAGGCCTACGTGGATGACGTGGTCATCAAGACCCAAAATCCCAACGAGTTCATCTCTGATCTCAAGGAAACCTTCAATAGTATGCGCAAATTTTAGTGCAAGCTAAACCCGACTAAGTGCGTCTTCGGCGTACCTCAAGGGATACTCCTTGGTTTCATCGTTAGTCACCGAGGAATTGAGCCTAACCCTGAAAAGATAACCACCATCACAAGCATGGGGGCTCAATAGAAGATCAAAGATGTGTAGAAGCTCACCGGCTGCATGGCGGCATTAACCAGATTCATCTCTTGACTTGGAGAACAGGGTCTACTGTTGACGGGGCTTAAGTCTGAAATCGACCGTCAACTCCTACAAACATTCTTATCGAATTAATCACCAAACTTAGATATAGGACTTTATTCTAACATATTCCATGAGTTTAGGTGAGTTGTGATATGCAGGAACCCATGGATGAAAGCCAAGGAGAAAAATATAAAATATACACAAAGAAGCACATAAAAAGACAAACCTTCTTCATCACACTTACAAGCGAGGACCACATGACAGGCCAATCGACGTAGAAAGGCGGCAAGCACCCAAAGGATCAAGCATAGGCCCACCTACCAGTGCCCTAGCCGAAGATGGTGGCCAGACGCTGCAGGAGGGGGTCGGCCGCACCCCCCTAAAAGCAGTCCAGGTGCATTTCAGCAGGAAGATTTCTATGATCCTCCCAAGGTCGGTTGCAAGTGTTTCCATGCAAGGAGATGGCGGGAACCAACTTCAAAAGCTATTGTTGATGCCAGATTTTGACGCGTGTTGAATCGGCGTCAGGAGAAGAAGATTGGCCGATGCGGCAGATCTGAAGGCTACAGTAAGGAATCGGCCGATTGAGGTAACAGTTGGAAATCGGCCGATTGGTGATACAGCTTGCGCCAGCGGATTGGGGCCACAACAGAGGATCCCGGTCAAAAGTGGCTTGATGTTGGTCAACGGAGCGATGCTGATTCGGTCAAGAAGCAATTGGAAAAGTCCTGATTGGATTAGGAGACGGTGGCGGAAGATTCTGCGGGAGTCCGTTTCCTTTTTAAAGATATTATAGATATAGTAGTTTTCCTGTTTTAAATAAGGTTGTAACAAGTCGTAATCGACCAGGAGTCCTAGTTTTAGGGTATAAATAGGAGTCGTCAGGGCTTTGCAAAAAAAACAACACATCAATCAACAAAAATACTTCTACATTTTCCAGCAATTTACTTTCAAGTCGGCGACTTCGCCAATACTTTTTCTTCTTTCACGAGTTCGTACGGATTGGCAGGGCTGCATCAACTTGATCTCCAGCCAATTGGTAGGTTCCACTTATCGAGTAACATCCGAGCTTTAACTACGGGCGCATCGCTGTGGTTTCGTTTGGATTTATTCACCAGTTATCGATATTTACTGGAATTATAGGTTTTACCTGTTGTTCGAGTATCATCACCTGTTATCCAGCTTGAGATCAGAGTAATCGGCTTTATCATTGCTTTTCCCCGATTCTTTGTCATATAGCCGATTAGATCTATTTCAAGTGTTGCATCTGTAATAATTGTTTAGATCACTCCAACAGTTTTCTTTGCAATTATTACGCAATCATCGCCTGATCCATAGCCGATTATCTTCACAGCAAATTGGCCGATTCGCCGACGCACTCTTTGGGACAGATCGGAACTCTAGCCGATCGGGGACGCCCAGAATTTAATACTTTTATTTCCTTGTCAATCAACAGGTCAGATTGACTGCCACGCCGCGCGAACCGCACCAGGGCAAATAACCCGAACAGGAGCTAAGCAGATTCTCCCGGGTCGTGTGTCTGACGCTGAAGACCATCGGCCGATTCCTTGCCGATTTTAGCGCAGCAGGTAGACTGGACGGCAAGAATAGTAGAGGTGATTCAGGACCAGTTTGGGGTTAAGCCGAAAGTGCAGACTTACACATACAAGATGCCATACCCATCTGCCTATGACTCGCTGCCGTTTCCACACCGCTACAAGGTGCCCGATTTCACCAAGTTTTCGGGGCTGGACGACACATCCACCGTGGAGCATATTAACAGATTCATCATCCAGTGCGGGGAAGCCGCCACGCAAGATGCTCTGAGGGTGCGTCTGTTTTCATTGTTTCTGTCTGGATCGGCCTTCCAGTGGTTCACCACTTTGCCATCGAATTCTATTGTTACTTGGGCTGATGTGGAGAAGCAGTTCCATAAGTACTTCTACGTAGGAGTACATGAGATGAAGCTCTCAGATTTGACCAGCCTCAGGCAGAGGAGCAATGAACCAGTAACTGGATGTATACGGAGGTTCAGAGAAGTCAGGAACAAATGCTACAGTCTGGCTTTGACCGATGCAGAGTTGGCCGATATCGCTTTCCAAGGCCTCCTGCCACAAATCAAGGAAAGGTATGCTTCGCAAGAATTTGAAAGCCTAAGCCAGATCGTTCACCAATTGGCAGGACAAGAAGTCCGTCCGTTTGAACAGCGGAGGAATTTCCAGAAGAAGGTGGCATACCTAGAAGGGTCTGAATCCGATGGGGAGGAGGAAATCGGCCTAGCAGAGTGGGTGAAAGGCAAAAAGCCAATATCGTGCCCTTTCGGAAAGAAAGAACCGGACACGTTCGGCTTTGACACATCAAAAGCCGATAAGATTTTCAATTTATTACTCCAGGAAGGGCAGATCAAACTATCTCAATACCATACCATCCCTTCAGCCGATCAGCTCAAGAAGATGAAGTACTGCAAGTGGCAGAACGCCACGTCTCATGATACGAATGAATGCAAAATCTTTCGTCAGCAGATACAATCGGCCATCGCACAGGGAAGGCTTAAATTTGAAACCCCGGCCAAACCGGCAAAACCGATGAAGATAGACCAGCATCCTTTCCCGGCTAACATGGTGGACACAGGAAGAAATTCACTTCAAACCAAGGTGCTGACGTCAGAATCGGCAAGAAGGAGCGGCGCCGTTGATCCCAGGAGGCAGGTCACAGCGGATGAGCTCAAAGGGAAAAGGCGAGCTGAAGACAAGAGCAAGGAACCATCGGGCAGACCCGTCACATCCTGATTCTTGCTCAACAAATATCAGCGACAGCAGGAACGGTCAAGATATCACAACCAAATGATACGCCGGCACGAGGATCACTGGCAATGTCCGTTCTTCATCCATTGCTGGGAAAATGACATCCGATTGCCGTCAGCCGATAACTGTCCGGAGTGCAACGGATTAAGTTGCAACGATCGCCCATTTAAAAGATCACGCTCCAGGGACAGAGGATCAGAGCTAATCAGCAGAAATCGGCGCGAGCAAAGAGGGACGACGCCTTTCAGTGCATGATCAGCTGGGGGGCAGAGTTGACCAGTATCACTGGTCAAAAGTCAGGATCAACCAACAGGATGGACTGGGGGGCAGAATCAGCGTACACCATTGGCTGGAAGAAATGGCTGATGACAGGGTGTCAGATGAAAACCCCCTAGGAAGGGAACCAGATTGGGAACACGCCAGATCATCGGCCAAACCAGTAAACCTCAGGTGGTGTCCAGATGGCCTATCCAGATCCTAGAAACGGAGGATCTAACACCTGCACCAGTGGGAGCAACAAGAAGAAGAGCAGAGACAGGCGCTGGAAAAGAGAAACGTCAAGTCTTGGGTTTGGCGCCCCAAGAAAAACAACAGCCAGGAAGCACACAATCAAGAATCGGCAGCCGACATCAACATGGTGTTTATATTGCCGATGGAATTCATGGCGCCTGACGATCGAGACAAAGCGACAAGAGTGGAAGAGAAAATGGCGCAATTGGTATTAGAGCCGATGACGGCTACTTTTGAGAAACCAAAAGAAGAAAAACGGCAACATCTTAAGGCACTGTTTCTCAAAGGCTATGTTAACGGACGACCCGTCACCAGACTACTAGTAGATTGAGGCGCCGCAGTCAACATCATGCCGTATGCCATGTTCCGTAAGCTAGGCAAGAGCGATGAAGATCTGACCAAGATAGACATGATGCTCAAGGACTTCGAAGGCAACGTGTCTCTCGCCCGTGGAGCGCTCTGCGTCGACCTCACCATCGGCAGTAAGACCCTTCCTACTACCTTTTTTGTTATTAATGGTAAGGGGTCCTACAACATGCTGCTCGATCGCGACTGGATACATGCAAACTGCTGTGTTCCATCTACAATGCACCAATGCCTTGTGCAATGGGTCGGTGACAGCACAAAGATAGTCACCACCGATTCCGCCTACAGCGTCGCAGCGGCCGACACGCAACAATGGAGCTGTGAACACGTCAGGTGTATATCTGGCAGGACTTGGGACACTGATTTCCTGAAGGTGTCCAATTTCGGTCTACAGCTGATCCAAGCAGTCGGCTCTGAAGATTCAGAATAGATGGATCAACTCGTCTGAGAAGACGGGAAGCTTGGCCATGGGTTTACGTCGGCCGATTCATTGGAGATGGTGGATTTGGGAGATAGTGGCAAACTTGGATCCTGGGTATAAGTGTAAATTGATAAGTTTATTAAAAGAGTTCAAGGATTGCTTTGCTTGGGAATACCATGAGATGCCAGGTCTAGACCGGTCCATTGTTGAGAACCGGTTACCTATAAAATCAGGATATCGGCCATATCAGCAACCTGCACGATGGTACAACCCCAAGATTCTACCTGATATAAAGGCCGAGATCACAAAGTTAATTGAAGCAGGATTTATCCGGCAGTGCCGCTACACCGAATGGATTTCTAATATTGTGCCCGTGTATAAGAAAAATGGAAAACTGCGCGTGTGCATCGACTTCAGGAACCTAAATCAGGCCACTCTGATGGACGGATATCCAATGCCGACGGCCGATATCTTGATAGATGCCGCCGCAGGGCACAAAGTCATCAGTTTCATGGATGGTAATGCCGGGTACAATCAGATATTAATGGCTGAAGAAGATATCTCGAAAACGGCTTTCAGGTGTCCAGGACATCTTGGTTTATTCAAGTGGGTTGTAATGACCTTTGGGTTAAAGAACACCGGTGCTACATATCAGCGGGCCATGAACTATATCTTCCACAAGCTTATATAGATGATGTCGTGGTCAAGTCAAAAGGTCATCAAGAGCATCTGGCCGATTTACAAGAAGTACTGGAGTACACAAGGGAGCATGGGTTGAAAATGAACCCGAACAAGTGTGCATTTGGCGTATCGGCCGGGAAATTCTTAGGATTCATGGTCCATGAGCGCGGGATAGAAGTCAACCGGAAGACCATAGACGCCATCAACTAAGTTATGGCCCCACAGAATAAAACTGAGCTGCAGTCCCTCATCGGCAAGGTCAACTTTATCAGAAGATTCATATCCAACCTGTCAGGACGTATTCGAGCTTTTACCCCTTTGTTGAAATTTAAGCCCGATCAGGAATTTGTATGGGGAGAAGAACAACGCAGAGCATTGGAAGATATTAAGCAATATCTGATTTCACCTCCGGTGTTAGTCCCGCCACAGCCTGGTAAGCCGTTCAAATTATATTTATCGGCTGATGAACGAGCTATTGGATCGGCGTTGGTACAGGAGTTCGAAGGGAAAGAACGGGTAGTATATTATGTCAATAGAAGACTCCTGGACGCCGAAACAAGATATTCCCCGGTAGAGCGGCTGTGCTTGTGTTTATACTTCTCGTGTACCAAGCTCAGGCACTATTTGTTATCGGCAGAATGCATAGTTATATGCAAAGATGATGTGGTGAAATATATGCTATCATTGCCGATTTTGAAAGGATGGATTGGAAAATGGATCCTGACTCTATCAGAATTTGACTTAAGGTACGAATCGGCCAAAGCTGTCAAGGGTCAAGTCATGGCCGATTTCGTAGCTCAACATTGCGGACCAGAGATTGCTGTCGTTGAACCGGTTCCATGGACTCTGTATTTCGATGGTTCTTCGTGTGGGGCCGGGTCAGGAATCGGCATTGTTCTTGTATCGCCCCGGGGGGCAAGTTATGATTTCTCTCTGCCGATAGAAGCATCCGCAACCAATAATCAGGCGGAATATCGAGTCGTTCTAAAAGGTATCCAATTATTAAGGGAAGTCAAAGCTGATGCAGTCAAAATTTTTGGAGATTCCATGCTCGTCGTAGATCAGTTAACGGGGCGATCTGAGTGCAAAGATGATATCTTGAAGATTTATTATGAAGATTGCCTTTAGCTTTTAAAGGAATTCAAGTCTGCAATAATTGAGCATATCCCCAGAAATTATAATGAAGAGGCCAACAGGCTGGCCCAACATGCGTCCGGATATCGGCTGATTCAGGGAGCTATGATTTTGGAGCTCACGGCCGATGACTGGCGAAGGGAAATCGCCGATTACTTGAAGGACCCCTCCCGGAAAGTGGATCGGCGAGCACGTTTTCAAGCTACAAAATATGTGTTACTTGAAGATGATTTATTTTACCGGACGATTGATAGAGTTCTTCTCAAGTGCCTGGGAACAGAAGAAGCAAAGGTCCTGATGGGAGAAATCTATGAAGGCGTATGTGGAGCCCATCAATCGGCTCACAAAATGAAATGGATGATCAGAAACAATGGGTATTACTGGCCAACGATTCTTGAGGATTGTTTCAAATATTATAAGGGATGCCAAGACTGTTAGAAGTTTGGCAATGTACATAGCGCGCGCCAGCATCGTCTATGAATCCAGTAATCAAGCCGTGGCCATTCAGAGGCTGGGGAATAGATCTCATCGGACAGATTCACCCTGCATCGAGTAAAGGGGCATAAGTTCATATTGGTGGCCACCGATTATTTTACTAAGTTTGTGGAGGCAGTTCCTTTAAGGAATGTGACATCGGCCGATATGATTGAGTTCGTTAAGAACCATATTGTCTATCGATTCGGTATTCCTCAGATTATCACAACTGACCAAGGAACAATGTTCACCTCTGGAGAATTCGGAGAATTCGCTGCCGATATGGGAATTAAATTATTAAATTCTTCTCCATACTATGCTCAAGCCAATAGCCAAGCAGAATCGTCCAATAAGGGGATAATCAAGTTGATCAAGAGGAAGATAGAGGAACAACCCAAAAAGTGGCACACGTCTTTGGCTGAATCTCTATGGGCTTATAGGATGGCTTGTCATGGAGCCAGTAAGATATCTCCTTATCAGCTGGTTTATGGTCATGAGGCAGTCCTGCCTTGGGAATTAAGGACGGGGTCAAGGCGTATATCGCTTCAAGATCAGTTGACGGCCGATGACTATTCCTTCCTCATGAAGGACGAGCTTGATGACTCGGCAGGTCTGTGGTTGAGAGCCCTGATTAGTATAGAAGAAAACAAGAAAAGGGTGGCCAGATGGTATGACAAAAAGGTTAAAGTTAAACAATTCTCCCAGGGAGATTTGGTATGGAAGTTGGTGCTGCCGATAGGGTCTAAGGATCCCAAATTCGGTAAATGGTCACCCACTTGGGAAGGGCCATACAGAATCGGCCGATGTGCCCCTGGAAATGCATATATTCTGGAAACTATTGAAGGGGAAGAATTCCCAAGAGCTTTAAACGGACGATATCTAAAGAGGTACTATCCAAGCATTTGGGTAGATGCATAACTTGCAGTAAGATATATCAAGACAACATGGCCGACTCCTATCGGTTTTCGTCTGCATAGCCGATGCAGAAATGACATCGCCTGAAGAAAGAAACATTGTGGTTCATTTTGACCAGTTCATTATTGGATGAAAACGACAGAGTACATGGCCGACATGGTACAAGTCGCCCTTAGAATAAAAATACCGATATATCTATTGATTACACCTGCTCTGGATTTCTCTCTCGATTCGGCCCAGTTCTATCAGAAGGCGGGTCCTATTCTCCTTCGGATTCTCCACGGTGACTCCAGTCTCAGCTTGATGGCAAAGTTCTATCAGGAGGCGGGTCTTCTTCTCCTCTAGACTCTCCATGGCTGCTTCAGTCTCGACTTGGTGAGGGAGTGGAGGACTCTTTTCAGAGGGTAGTCGCTTACGGACCAAGCAGTCAGCATCTATAAGGTCCCAATACTTCTGGACAACAGCAGGAACATGATCTTTGAGTTCTTCAGAATGAGCTCTTATCAGATCTTTGTCTGCCTGCGACAGTGGTTCGTCTGGATGCATAACTTCGATCGCTCGTTCCAAACTGGGGCTGAGACGTTTTGACTAAACAGAGATGAAAAGCTACTCAGCATCAGAGCGATTGAGATGTCTAGGGGAGAGGCAGAGGAGAGTTCGTACCTGATTGACAGAGGAAGAAGACGAAGACGACGAAGAAGGCATCTTGCTGTCCGGTTTTGGGGAATAAAGACTCAGTTGTTGGAGGGAGAGAAGATGGGTAATACATATACCTCTGGAAAAGATGTGAGGTCTCATACTTATGGAGGGAAGGAGGTAGGTAGATGGTGAGACACGTCCCATCAGAGTAAAAGCATTCATAAATGCAAAGCTATCAAAAGAAGTGATCCAAGACCAAATCGGCGCATCAGCATTAAAGGAGTGTTAAATGTTTACATGATCCTTTACAACCCAAGGAGGGTATCTATAGTAGCAATAGCTCATCGCCTAATCTGATCGGCCGAGTCTACTATTCTTTGGTCGTCGTCGGCCGATCCAGGTATTTCCTGTATGCGGCGATGAAGTCTTATCGCTTCACAGGCCAAGCCCTGTCTTTCTTGTTTCAGCCCGGCGATGACGGACGGGAGCTCTTGAAGCTTCTTTTCTTCAGCGGCTATGTCCTTGGTTACTTGCTCCATCTCTTTGGCCAGCTCTGCTCTCCTCCGTTTGAGGTGATCTATTGTGCCGATGATATCCGGGCGGGCACTCTCGAGGAAGTTGTTCTGTTGGTGTACTTCTTGAGCTCGGTGCTTGTAAGAATCAGCTTCCTCCCGGGTCTTTGCTAGCTGGGCACGATCGGCCATGTGACGCAGGGCCCTGGACACCAGAATCTGCATCCACTCTATGAACGCAGCAGGGTGCAGAGTTTCTATCGCTTCTTCCGGGATTCGGCCCTTGATGTCACTGAAAAGCTGCCGAATCGGCGAGGCATCTTCTACCAATCGGCCGATGTCATCTTGGAGAAGGACCCGCATACTCTCGAGCTTGGCACGGACATCGTCAGAAATTAATCTCGACGGAACTTGGCGCGAAGTGACTTCTTCATCTTCAGGCAGAGAAACCGCGAAGGAAAAAAGGCTATTATTCGGGGTGTCTTGTTCCTGCGGGAGAATAAAGAAAAGGATTAGCCAGCAGTAAAGGGGAATCGGCCAATTCCGGTGATAAGTTTATTACCTCCTTGAAGCGGATCTCTCTTGCTTGCGCCGATGGGAGCGCCTCCCTCGTCTCAGGGACCAGTACAGTCGGCTCGTTAGAGGAAGAGGACTTGACAACTATTAATGCTCTGCTTGGGCCAGCTTCCTGAAAAGGTATGGAAAACAGATCCTATGAGTATACTATGGGTAATTGAAATAAGATGATATGAGATATTTGCCAAGCCTCTATTGGTCTTTCGGCCGATATTTGTTGTGGGGCTACAGTCGGTGCACCCAAATCGGCCTGCATCAGGATCAGTTAAGTCCTCTGGATGTCAAGAAATTGAGTTAAGAGATTGTCTACCTCGATGGGAAGAGTTGCTGGAGTTTCGGCTTCCGCTTGAGATGTGGCCGATTGCTGTGGAGACTGCACTGGAGCAGGTTGTGCAGCCTGACAAAAAGAAAAAGTTAGTGTTAGTGGAGCACTTAAAGATATACGAAATAAGCAAGATTACCTGAACAGCTTCCACTAGCAGTGATGCCGCAGCTGCACCGACTTCTTCGGTGACTTGAGGATCGGCCATCTCGGTAGTTGGCGAGGATAGAGGAATCGGAGTTTCGGCCGATACTACTGCCGATTGGTCAGTTGATCCGATGCGGGCACACACTCGACGGCTTGTTGTCTTCGACGTTGGCCTTTTCAGTGTTCGTTTCAATCGGCCAGTGGCAATGTCCTTGATGGTTGGAGCGTGAAAGCCGATGAGTGGATATGGCGTATACGGATGATTGTTCTCTATCGGCCTGCCGCTTCGGCTCCGCATCGGAGGGACTTGGCTTTCAGACTAAGAAAATAAATATAAGTTAACGGTAAGATGATAGTATGGAAAGAGACAGCATTGAAATCGGCTGGGAGAAAGGACATACCGCTGCACTTGGGTCAATGTTCTCTTGGTCCAGAATGTTGCAATATGTTGATCGGGATTTGCAGAAGAGGTGTTGCTTCCATTCTGCCCACCATAATTTAAATTGCTGAACGGCAAAAGGGGCCACTGTCCAATTGTTCAGGTCAATGGTGCTAGAATTTGGCACTAAGTTGCACAGCCGATTGTAGTCAAGACTCTTGGTCAATTCATCTCTGAATTTTGCTTGACCGGCGAAGTAAACCCGAATCGGCAGTTGACCAAAGCCTAGTTGCCTTGCTACAGCCGATGGATTATAGAACTCATATGTGGGAGAGTCCTTTCCAGAGAAGAAGTTGGCCGGCAAAATCACTGGCTTAATCAGGGTATCCATAAGTTCCCTATCAAAAGTATGAGTGGAGAAGTCGTAGCAGATGGGAAGTTCGAAAATCAGCTCTACTGCCCAATAGGGATGCCAACTGACAGTCTCTTCACTGAAGCCATTGTAGAAGCATATGAAATATTCAGCCGTGCGGGCAGCAGTGAATTGACAGCCAGGAAAGGCCGATGCCGCCTCTCCAAAAGATCTGCAGCATCGTCGGACGGTTGGGTTTTCCTCTAACTCAATATTGGGGAAAGTTTTGGTCTCTATTCGTTGATGAGAGACCTTGCTCATATATAGGTTGAGCCAGAGAGTGATGAACCGCCAGGGACCGCCAGGGTTCCCAATCGGCTCCCCTTTTGACAGCCTAGTGCCGATTTGGTGCATCATATGGTAGGCCGATCCCAACAGATGCTTTTCAAGGGGAACAGCCGATCCTAGTGACAGAGCTTCTGCCAAGGTTTGGGTGTTAGAAGAAGGGCCAACTGCTCTGCCACAGAAAAAGTGTTTCTCCAGCCACGTCATCAGGAACGCAGTATGCTCTCTTTCTGAAAGTGTCCCAGTCTTCATATTTTTGCTGATGTACCCCTTCCATCCGCCGATTCCTTTGGTTTCTAGCCGATGTGATGGCTTAATCAGATAGTTAAAGGGGATATCAAAGGAGGAGATGTCAAGGCCGGTCAACAACAGGACATCGGCCAAAGTTGGAGTCATAGGTCCATGTCCAAAAAGGAACGCATTGAGTGCGTCGGACCAAAAGTTAGAAGCTGCTATGACCAAGGGTTCATTTTTCTCCATCTGGGACAGAGAGAGGTCTATGCATTGGCCGATTTTCAGTTCATCCCACTGAACTTTCCTAGACGTGGCTACTCTGTGGTACCATTCTCTCCAGCCAGGGGTCTCATTCGGCCAGGGCCTAAAGGCACCTACCCACTGATCTAAATCCATGGGTGATTGCTTGAACGGGACTCTGTGAGTCTCTAGATTGATCAGGTCAGTTGGATCGGGATTCCCCATGGGGCCTAAGCAGATAATATCGGGGGATTTTGAAAGAGGGATGGTGATCTGGTGCCTAAATGCCTAAAAAAGGAGGAAAAGGGGGAAAAACTGAGAAGGGATCCGAAAAATACTGAAGCAGTAGAAAATCAAAAGAGGAAAATTTCGGATAATTACCTCCGGAATGATGCTCATCGTCGCCGATGGAGCCGTCAGTTGAGCTGCCGATGGGGCCACCGCTGCTGAGGGGGTTGCCGACAGAGCCTCCGTGGTTGGAGAGGTTGCTGATGGTGACGCCATTGGGAAGCTGGAGCAGGTCGCAAGCGAGATTGCCGGAGGGAGCGGTTGGAGATCGAGAGGGCTCGGAGAAAGATGAACAGTGGTTCGCTGGAGTAAAATACTAGGCTCGTGGAGAAAAGTAGGCGGAGAATACCAGTACTTAAGGATAACCCGAGAGAGAAAGGGTAAAGGCGGGATTTTTGCCGCGCCGTCTACACAAATTCCAGGGGAACAGTTGTCTCCAGCGCCCGGTCCGAGAAAATCGCAATCATTATGTAGAAGACCGCGGAATGGAAGGAGATTTTTACTGCGCCCGTTTCGGAGAAAAGGATTAAAGAAAGAGTTTCAAAGTAAAAGTTATGTTTTACTCCGAAACTGGGGGGCATGTGTTGACGCCAGATTTTGACGCGTGTTGTATCGGCGTCAGGGGAAGAAGATTGGCCGATGCGGCAGATCTGAAGGCTACATTAAGGAATCGGCCGATTGAGGTAACAGTTGGAAATCAGCCGATTGGAAATCCAGGAGGGAGAGCTTTCTTCCGAAGTCATTCAGATTCAACCTCCCTCCTCGACCATTCCCAGCTGTGTTCAGGGAACGTTGGTCTTAGCCCTCTATAACACCATGGTGGGAGCAAACATTGTTTCTGCATCTTTCGTGCTTACTCACCTAAGCGAGTATCTCTTGCTTCCTACCACTAGAACCCTCAGAACTAGATCTTGTTCCATCATAGAAGGGATCGGGGTTATCCATGACATACCGGTTTGGTACAACGATGTCGAGATCGCCCTAGACTTCCACATCTTCGAAGTGAACGACTTCGATGTGTGGATAGGGCATCCCGTAGAAAGGCTCTTCCTAAACGTTTCATCTTTGGGAACCTTAGACATAAAGCTTGGGGTAGAACCTTTTCCTTACAAATCAATCGGTCAAAGAACTCTTTAGCCGAAGCCGTCCCCCAAGAAGAGACCATAGAAGACGTGTTAGCCACCTTTCCTGAAACTTCCGAACCATCTCTAGAAAAAGTTGCTGAATCCTTTATTCATGAGGAAGATGATTCAGGAGAATCTCTTGAGCTACCCACACATGAACAGCAAACACATCCACCCATCTAGTTAAAACCCCTTCCATCTGGCCTTCATTACGTTTATTTGAACGGAGACACAAAAACTCCCATCATCGTTAGTGATAAACTTTCTGACAAGGAGACGGCCAAGCTCATAGCCGTTCTAGAAAAACATAGTCCTACCCTCTGTAACATCCCGCCTCCCCGAGGCCGGGTCCGCTTACATCTGGCCGCTTGTATGAGTATCCTATTAATCCTATTAAGTCCTGAGCCGGGGTCTCACATCCTCACCCCCTTAAGAGACCGACGTCCTCGTCGGTCAACCCCAAGCCAGGAACGTTCCCTCTTGGCCACGTCCGTACGTCCACAGTGCCAACGGCGCATCCCTGATGCCCGTGCACTGACCCGCCACGCGCCCGCCCACATGCCTGCGCACCTGACCCGCACACGCCCGTGATCATGCCCGCGCTCTATGCTCGTACGCGCCCGTGAAACCGCGAGAGTCGGCTCTGATACCATTCCGTAACGTCCCGCCTCCCCGAGGCCGGGCCCGCTTACATCTGGCCGCTTCCTAGGACATAGACTGCCCTCACAGACCAACACAAGTATTTTCTGCACACTTTGTCCTCACTCGTGCGCACCTAGGAAGAATTTTCCGGTCGGTCACCCATCCCCAAATTGCTCCAAGCCAAGCACGCTTAACTTTGAAGTTCTTTGAAATTGGGCTTCCGGAAAAGAAATTGCAACTTGTTGGTATGAGTATCCTATTAATCCTATTAAGCCCTGGGTCGGGGTGTCACATCCTCACCCCCTGAAGAGACCGACGTCCTCGTCGGTCAACCCCAAGCCAGGAACGTTCCCTCTTGGCCACGTCCGTACGTCCACAGTGCCAACGGCCCATGTGCCACGTCTGTGCGTCCAGTGCCAACAGCCCATGTGCCACGTCCGTGCGTCCAGTGCCAACGGCGCATCCCTGATGCCCGTGCACTGACCCGCCACGCGCCCGCCCACATGCCTGCGCACCTGACCCGCACGCGCCCGTGCTCGCGCTCTATGCTCGTACGCGCCCGTGAAACCGCGAGAGTCGGCTCTGATACCATTCTGTAATATCCCGCCTCCCCGAGGCCGGGTCCGCTTACATCTGGCCGCTTCCTAGGATATAGACTGCCCTCACAGACCAACACAAATTTTTTCTGCACACTTTGTCCTCACTCGTGCGCACCCAGGAAGAATTTCCTGTCCTCACTCGTGCGCACCCAGGAAGAATTTCCCGGTCGGTCACCCATCCCCAAATTGCTACAAGCCAAGCACGCTTAACTTTGAAATTCTTTGAAATTAGGCTTCCGGAAAAGAAGTTGCAACTTGTTTGTATGAGTATCCTATTAATCCTATTAAGTCCTGAGCTGGGGTGTCACATCAATAACTGTGGCTGCAATGGAAGCGTGGTGGGCCCATAACCCACAGGTCCCAGGATCGAAACCTGGCTCTGATACCAGCTGTGGCAGAACCACCTGAATTAATCCGGCTCAAGTGTATTAACCATCACCATTAGGGCAATCTCGGTTAACCTTACACTTCAAACGGAGTAATCCACTTGTGTATCGGGAGGTTATACCCGACAGGCCAGGTGAAAATTTCGGAGCGCAGTGTCCCCTCTGACGCATGGACCCCACATGTCGGTCTTCTTAGAATGTGTTATGAATGCCGCGCCCATTTCTTGTGAACCAGACTATTTCTCTTTTTAATCTCCGATTTGAAATTTGGATTTGTCTTTCTTCCTCGTACAACATCGAAATGACTTGATTCTTTTTGTAAAGTGAATCTAAAATGAAGCTCGATCCAATTGTTGCTCTGTGTCACTCTCTTTCTATGGAAATGCACTATTTTTTGAAAATGCCATGGTTCTTTTCACTCTAGCTTTTGCCATGAATGTGGAAACATACACATCAAAGGTAGTAGTGTTCATCATACACAGATGCATATGGAAGCACTTGTGCTCAACACCTAACAGAAGATTACTCACGCCTACATTCTACCTCAACGCATAACTGTGACACCCCGGCCTAGGGCTTAATAGGATTAATAGGATACTCATACAAATAAGTTGCAACTTCTTTTCCGGAAGCCCAATTTCAAAGAACTTCAAAGTTAAGCGTGCTTGGCTTGTAGCAATTTGGGGATTGGTGACCGACCGGGAAATTCTTCCTGGGTGCGCACGAGTGAGGACAAAGTGTGCAGAAAAAACTTGTGTTGGTCTGTGAGGGCAGTCTATGTCCTAGGAAGCGGCCAGATGTAAGCGGACCCGGCCTCGGGGAGGATGTAAGCGGACCCGGCCTCGGGGAGGCGGGATGTTACAGAATGGTATCAGAGCCGACTCTCGCGGTTTCACGGGCGCGTGCGGGTCAGGTGCGCAGGCATGTGGGCGGGCGCCGTTGGCACTGGACGCACGGACGTGGCACATGGGCTGTTGGCACTGGACGCACGGACGTGGCACATGGGCCGTTGGCACTGTGGACGTACGGACGTGGCCAAGAGGGAACGTTCCTGGCTTGGGGTTGACCGACGAGGACGTCGATCTCTTAAGGGGGTGAGGATGTGACACCCCGGCTCAGGACTTAATAGGATTAATAGGATACTCATACAAACAAGTTGCAACTTCTTTTCCGGAAGCCCAATTTCAAATAACTTCAAAGTTAAGCGTGCTTGGCTTGGAGCAATTTGGGGATGGGTGACCGACCGGGAAATTCTTCCTGGGTGCGCACGAGTGAGGACAAAGTGTGCAGAAAAGACTTGTGTTGGTCTGTGAGGGCAGTCTATGTCCTAGGAAGCGGCCAGATGTAAGCGGGCCCGGCCTCGGGGAGGCGAGACGTTACACCCTCTATACCCATCGCATCCCTATAGACCGAGCTAGTACACTCTAACACCCCAGGTGTTTAATTTGCGAAATAAGCCTCTTTAACTTAAAGCCGTGCATAAATAATTAAGAGAAATTTCAACTAAATAAGTTTTTAAAATAACTTCTAAAAACTAGAACTCAAACAAGCCTCGGGGAGGCGAGACGTTACACCCTCTATACCCATCGCATCCCTATAGACCGAGCTAGTACACTCTAACACCCCAGGTGTTTAATTTGCGAAATAAGCCTCTTTAACTTAAAGCGGTGCATAAATAATTAAGAGAAATTTCAACTAAATAAGTTTTTAAAATAACTTCTAAAAACTAGAACTCAAACAAGCCTTGGCCTGAAATGAAACTTGTAGAACTTTCCATTTTGAACAACTTTCGCGTTGAAGGATTTTCGAGTTGCAACACAAAAATTTGAGAAACACTTGGATTTGCGAACCAGCCCCTACCTTTTCTTCTTTTGCTGCAGACCCTTTTCGCTTCGCCCGACCCTTTTCGCTTCGCCCGACCCTCGCGTTCGCCCGACCCTTCGCTTCGCCCGACCCTCGCCGCTGCACAGTCGCTGCAGGCCACTTGGCCGGCGATGCCTGGCCGCGCCCGCACGCGCGCCCGCACGCCGCGTTACTCCCCAGTCCGCGCACGCCACGCGCGCGCCGCCGACCCGCGCCCTGCTCGCCGCCCCCTAGCCCAATGGACGAACCGCGCCGTGCCCATGTCTCCGCAGCATTCCGCAAGTCGCCGCGCTCGCCGCCCGGCAAGGCAGCTGCTGCACCTCTTCGCCCAACCCGCGCGCCGCGTGATCTCCAGCTTCACACGCCAAATCCTCAGCGCCCAGTCCCCTGCCCGCGCCTACCACACGCTGCGCTGGCTTCTGTTCACCGCCCGCGGCGGCCAGTCGCGCGCCCCCGTCGTGCCGCCCGCACCCGCATCTCAGAGTCAAGTCCAGCCCCTCCTCCCACCTCGCTGCTGCCTACATAAGGCCGCGCTGAGTTCCCCCCCCCCCCTCACGCGCCCAACCACCAGAACGCCGCCGCTGCCACCATTAATGCCGTCATGCTCAGCTCACCGTGGAGCTCACCTCTCCGGCCACCCTTTGCCAAAGCTGAGTCTTCCACCACCACCACAGCACCCCACCGCAGCTCACTACACCACCCATCGTCGCCCAGAGCCACCGGAGCACTGCCAGCGCCGCCCGCACCGCCGCCGCTCCTTGTTGCTCCGTGGACAGCCCACACCGAAGCTCCTCCGTCCTAGACAAGCTTCGAAACGGACTCCCCTCGACGCCGCGAAGCTACTTGACCGGCCCACATTGTTCCCTTCTCGCCGGAGCACCGCCGCCGACGTTCCACCCCGTCGCCGCCCCTCTGCTCCGCGCCGACGAGCCACCTCCAGCCACTCCCAACCCCGACCAAGGCCACCCAAGGTAGCTCTCACCTCCCTGGATCTCCCCGACCATTTTTCCCTCGCCGCCGACGAGCCCCCTCGCCGGAATCTGGATGGCCGCCATGCCAGCGCCGCCCAGGGACCCAATTGCTTTGGTTGAAATCTTTGAAAGAGTCTGCACACAAGTTTCCAGGGGCATATCTGTAAACCTGTGTTCAAACTTTAAAATCAAACATAGCGAACTTGTAAAATTCATTTAAAATCGTAGAAAAATCAGAAAAATACAAACTCTACTGTTATGGAATCTTTAGATGAAAATCTACAACTTCTGTTACATGCATTTATTCAGTTGCATACTAAATCTTACTATAAGTTAAATGGAAGGTTTAATAGACTTTAAATGTACCCCCTGTTGTAGGCAAAGTCTAAATCTGAAAATTTTACAGTAACACACTTATGGATAGATTAACACCCTGTAAAAGTTTTAGCTTCAATACTTGAGTGGTTTGATCTATATAAAAATATCTAGGTGCTAGCAGTGGTTGTGTTTTACATTTTTCATAATTAATCTGCTGCGTAAAAATGTCTGAAATTTTTACAGTGCTTTTGTCTCTGCTTATTGTGCTCTAAATAAAAATTTCATCACCAGAAGTTACCTAATCCAGAAGTTGTGATTAATCCATGTGTGCTTGGAAAATTCAGTTTCTATTATAACACAACCCCTTCTTGTTTAATGAAGTTAATAGTTTAAGTTATACTCTTTAATAATTGCCCACGGAAATCTCAACTAAGTAACTACACAACCAAATTGATGTTTTGTGAACTACAACTTTAACGTGAATGAAAATAATCGTCATATACCCTCACTATAACTTATATTGGTGCATTCATATAGAATCGACGACTCTCGCCGACGGAACGTATGAGCTGGTGCCCGCGTCCGAGAGTGAGCAGCGTGAAGCTCAAGTACATCTAACTGAAGCTCTTGAAGACCCGAGCCCAAGTTCCGAAGAGCCCCAAGCTAGCTTTTCCCAAGAAGGCAAGCCCCGGAGCATGAACCCTATTTTTCTAAACTTATGCAACTTATTACTCTACTTTACTTGTGCATTAAGCTTATAGGAGTTGGATGAAAACTTAGTTGCATGATCCTAGATACCCATGCTCTGAACACTAGATGTAAGATTCGATAGAATGCTATGCTAATAGGACTCGGTAAAAGTCGAGTGATTTCCTGTCACTCGCGAGAAATCAGGAGTTGATTGTTTACTACATGCTGCAATCATAAGGTCGACGGACGGGGCTATGGTATGATGTTTATGTTGATGATTGAGGCCCCGTCTGTTTAGTCAAAAATGCTAAGGCCGCAGTGTGTGGTAGTGGTGGTTAAGTCTTTGAACGTACTAACCACATGCCGAGAATATGGTAATCGGTAAGCTTAAGTACTGGATTGAACCGAGGCCGGAATATACTCCCCACTGTCTTGATTTCATTCACATCTAGCTAATGGCGGGTGCATCGGCCGCCACAGCCCGACGTACCGAAGTCTGTGGGGATGTGTAGTCGAGGGCGGTGGGCCTGTTCCGTGAAGCGGGAATTGAAGGGAAAAGTTGCACGTGTGACTCTGGAAGTAACCACGTGACGTGTGTTTAGGTTTCCCTTGCAAGGTTAAGAAATTCGATTTGAATCGTCCGTTTCTTGCGGTTATTGAGACTGCTTGACCCTTTTACCACATAGAGTAAGAAGAGGAACAATGATAATGATTAATCTTGTTGGATGCAAAAATAATTCTCCACCATGCATGATATTGGATAGTTGCTCACCTAGAATGGTTAAAGATAGCTAGAACTTGGAGCTAAAAATCTGAAAGTAAGGACCTACTATATATGCTTTTCAGCAAAACAAACCCCTCAAGCCAAAAGCCTCGCATGTCTAGGAGTCGGCTAAGTATACCCCACTAGTCGGGTAAGCCTTGCTGAGTATTAGTATACTCAGCCTTGCTTGTGGCTTGTTTCCAGGTGAAACTTTCGAGGACATGATTGCTAGTTTGACTTGGCCTTGTACCCTTCCTCCTGGTTGGTCGATGGAATGGGATACGCCCTCGGCTAACGGTGGTGATGCCGAGTGATGCCTCGTACGAGCTTCATCGAGACATCCTTTATCGTCGAGTAGTTGTCGTTATCTTTTCCGCTGCTTGAACTCTGAAGAACTCATCTATTTCGAAATCCGAAGTACCTTGTTTTACGAATTTGAACTCCATTGTAATAATAATTCATGATGAACCGTAGTCGTGAATTGTGGAATGTGGTATACTCTGGGCTCACCTTCGTGTGAGTACATGTATGTGTGGCTTCGATCCGCAAAAACCGTGGTTGTATCGGGAGGTTACCCGACAGACCAGTGGATTATTCCGTTTGAAGTGCGAGTTAGCCCTGATTGCCCTTGTGGTGATGATTAGCGCGCTTGAACCGGATTAATTCAGGTGGTTCTGCCACAACTGGTATCAGAGCCGTAGCTGGTGCCACAGCTGGCACCAGAGCCGAAATGCATACGCCAGAGAATGCAACAAGCCTTAAAAACTTGTTTTCCTAAAACTTGACCACAAAAAAAAATTGTGTTGGAAAATGCGTTGTTAAGGATGGTGCCTAGTTCGTAAAGCCCTAAGGGATTATTGGGAAAGTTACTAGGTGGCTGTCTAACTTATGAATTATATCAACTGACTTCCAGCACATTACTTTCTGTCAAAATTTACTTTTATGCACAATCAACCCTTAAATTCTGTAACGACGCACTCATCGCTAAGGTAAGAAGGTAAGAATCCTCAGCCAACTGAGAGAGCTTGGCCTTCCTGTCGGTGATGCGAGCCGAACGCTGCCCTCAAGCAGTGGCTTACTTGAGGTGCTGCCAATATACCAACGTTTAGTTGATTATATTGGGAGTAGAAGGTTTGGCACAGGGTATGGCGATCGCTGTTCATACCCCCGTCTCAAGACGGTACCCTCGTGAATACGCTATTTCGATAGCGTATGTTAACGTCGTCTGTACGGCGGGAATTGTATGGATGCCGTTTCTATAGTGAACGGTAATGAATACGGACGCTTTCATGAGTGCTGGCATGAAAGGTTCAGTGGATATATATATGCTATATCAACCTTCTGCAGGTACACTAACCGCGATTGCGATAAGTTTAAGAACGGTTAGAGTTTTCTCGGCTAGCTATTATAGCGAGAGACATATTATGTATGCCACCGAAACTAACTTCATAAGACCAAAGCTATTTGGCAATTGTTTATTTTGTGACGATGAATAGGACGTGCATGCATCATGACTATATAAATCTAAGATTGAAAATGCAATGCGTGAGAGTGGCAAGGTTCATGCGCCCACACGATTGTCATGCATAAGGATTATCTAGCAAATCTGTCACATTTCTGTCTGATTTGAAAAGATGAAATTATTAAGCAGAGAAAATGACCCTTTCTGAAGAAACTCAGGTTGAAAGCTTTGTTCCAAAATTCGTATTCTACCTCCTATCTAAATATGAAAAGGTTTGGACATATGGATAATGAAAACAACAAAGACCTTGGTGTGTCAGTTTCTGTCCAAAATGAGCAGTTCAGCCACATAAATTTTTATGCCCCCTTACTACAGTTTTCTGCCAAAGTGTTCAACACAAAACTTGTTGTGAATTTACTCAGGCAGCTACTGTTAAAATTTGGTAATTTTTGGCTGGGTAGATTTTCCCTGGTGCACGAAATGTTGGCCCACTGTTCACTGAAATTTCTGGGTAGACAGTAAGGTAAACCTAAAGAGAAAGACCATCTTAGACTTATCTAGCTCTGGAGTTGACTAGCAAAGTTGTTCACAAATACCTTAGGAATGATCTGGTAAAATTTGAAAATTTTTGGACCAGAACTATTGAAGCTATGGCCATTTTAGTGCACGGTCCGGAACCTGTTCGCTATACTATTCATAGTTTTTCGCTATCTCACTCCATTTGATCTTTTGTTCAGATGGCCGAGCCTATTGCCATGATGGTGGATAAGGATGGACGCGTTCACTCGCAGTGTCTCCACTGGGAGGGCTTTCCCCCTATTTTGTGGGATGTTCTGCGCACCGCGGGCTATCCAATTCCCCCACGTTACGCCGGACTGGAGTTTGCAGAGAATGGAGTTACCCAGTGTCGTGTCAACGTGACCATTTTTCCGCACCCACTACACCCGGAGTGGCCCGCCTTGGAGATTGAGCCTGTTGGTCACCGCTTGGCCGATACTTGGGAGCTTGCTGCCATGAGGGCGCTCACCACTTTCTGTGCGCAGTGCCCCGAGGCTGTCACGCTCACTCCTATTGGTTTGTTTCCTGCTCCCCAGGACAACGACCCCTTTTAGCTCAACAGGGTGCAGCACTCACAGTACTTGGTGGACTTTCATGCCCAGGAGACCATCGAGACCTCCGTGCGGTGCATGAATGCACTCTACCGACTTCAGACTCTCCAGAGTCAAGCGCTTGTGCAGCTTACTGATCTTGCACAGGCCTACCACATGATGGCAGATACCAGGGATGAGGAGATTAAGGAACTCAGTGAGGAACTCGAGGATAGAGACACCCGGATTGGCCAACTTGAGGGGCAAGTGCAGGAGCACGACACTCTCATGGGTGAGAGAGATGACATGATAGCACACTTGGAGGAGCAGCTCCATGATCTGAACCTTGAGTTGGAGGATGCTAATGAGCAAATTCAGTGGCACCATGATCAGAATGCCCCTCCTGACATGGTGGCTATGGAGGAAGATGAGGAGGAGCCACAGGAGATTGATAGTATTTCAGGAATGGACTTTGAGGGTGAGGCACTGCAGCCACCTCCGATGGGAGCTCACTCTCCTACTCACAGCGAGTCATCCGTCAACAACCTCGACGACTTCTAGCCGATGACCTAGGAGGACTTTTGCATATACTCCTCGATAGTGTAGCCTAACTTTTGGAAAGAGTTGTAATAGGCTAACTAAGAGTTGAGTACCTCTTTTGGGATGGGTACAACTTGACCATTGGCTACTCAAATCATGTAGGCCATGGCTAAAAACTTGGTGGTTTGATTGCTATATTGGAAAGCAGTCGAATCTGCGATTGCAGAAACTTGTCGGAATTTTTACCCATGTCTCTACATTTCTAGGCTGAGTGTTGAATACCAAACCTGTCCTAAATTTTGTGATCTAGGTTCTCAAAAAATTTCAACACTATTGGATCTTGCTAGTTTGAGTTATAGGGAAGATACTATAACTCGTTCTGCTGAAAAATAACCAAACCAGCGAAGGAAGGAGTAAATCGTTTGACCATCTTAGCCATCGATTTAGCATCTTGGCTGAATACCAAAGTTGTACATCTCTAAATTCCCTATCCACTGCCAAAATATGAGAAATTTTGGATGAACCTATCAGGAGTTATAAATTTCTTATGGCAGACAGTTTTATGCCCACGATTCTATCCATGACCTTTCGGAAGTCTACTGTTTTGCGTTAAATCTTTTGAATCATGGAAGCAATATGGATTACGTTGCTAATGAAGAACATTCTCCTTTCAAATGGTTGGAGCAACCCGTGGTAACCCGGATGGTTTTGGTGCTAGCGCAAGTGGATCACAACCACAGCCGCCATCACCACCCAGCTTGGTTGAAGTAATGGCCGCTCAAACCGAGTTGCTTCGCCAGATCGTGCAAGGACAGCACTAGCAGCGGGGTGGGCACAATGTTCACCAACCCCAAGTGGCTGGTTACACGGATTTCCTTGGGACCCAGCCTCCCTTGTTTTACAAGACGGAGGAACCCTTGGATGCGGACGCCTGGATTCGCACAATCGAGTCCAAGTTTTCTCTACTTGTGGCCCCATGTTCGGATGCAAACAAGGCCCGCTTTGCTGCGCAGCAGCTTCGCGGTACGGCTCGTCTATGGTGGGACCACTATTTTGTTATGCTCCCCGCTGATCACGTTGTCACCTGGGATGAATTCAAAACTGCGTTCCGGGCACACCATATCCCCGAAGGTCTCATGGAAAGAAAGCTAAATGAGTTTTTAGCTCTCACTCAGGGTAACCGCACTGTACTTCAGTATGCTCAGGCTTTCAACAACCTGTGCCAATACGCGGGCTATCACGCAGACACAGATGCCAAGAAGCGTGATCGTTTCCGCAGAGGTCTGAGTACTAAACTCAAGGAACAACTGAATCTTGTCAAAGCCGATACATATAATGAGCTAGTCAACATGGCCATCACTCAAGAGGACTGTATTGAGGCTCATCGGGCTGAAAAGAAGAGGAAGGCGCCAGCTGGACCCTCGGGTGCTCAGCCACCGAGGTATCGCTTGGTGCGAAATGCTGCGCCTACAGCTCCAACGAAAGCCCCTCAGCCACGGCGTTGGATTATCAGGCCCCCGCAGCAACAAGGTGTTGTACGACCCCCTATGCCTCAACAAACTGGACCCCGGCCCGCTACTCAGCAGTTTCTTCGACTGAGCATCACCAATCGTTGTTTCAAGTGTGGGAGTTCCAGTCATTTCGCTCGCGAATGCCCTCAACCCAGAAAGCCAAATCAGGGCCAGGACTCTAACCAGAACAATAAGAACAAAGGCAAGAGGCAGACCCTTCAGGTCAAACAAGGACGGATCAACTTCACCACCCTTGCAGAACTTCCTGAAGGAGCACCAGTGATGACGGGTACATTCTCTATCCATAACAAGCCTGCAGTCATATTTTTTGATTCTGGTGCATCACATAGTTTCATTAGTGCAAAGTTGGGTGCAAAAGTAGGCTTGAATGTTTGTCACACAAAAGGGTCGTATATGATATCAACACCGGGTGGAAAAATTGCTTCCAACCAAATAATAAGGCTAGTACCGATAAAATTGGGAAGTAAAATCATCAACATAGACCTTGTTCTTTTACCCCTTGACGGCATGGATATTATTTTGGGAATGAACTGGATGACTATGCATGGAGTCACACTGGACCTTTCTTCCCGAGCCGTTGAGATAAATTCACCTAGTCACGGAGCCACTACCCTTTACCTACCGTTACGGGAGTGCACAAATTCTTGTGCTTTCGTGATGGAAGGGATCAACCTAGAGAATATTCCAGTGGTATGCGAGTATGCTGATGTCTTCCCGGATGACTTACCCGGAATGCCACCAGATAGGGACATTGAGTTCGTTATTGAACTGCCGCCAGGCACTGCACCTATCTCCAAAAGACCATATAGGATGCCACCTAAGGAATTGGCCGAACTGAAAACACAACTCCAAGAACTACTGGACAAAGGCTTCATTCGTCCTAGAGCATCACCTTGGGGATGTCCGGCCCTTTTTGTGAAGAAAAAGGATGACAGTCTAAGATTATGTGTGGACTACAGACCTCTCAATTCGGTAACTGTTAAAAATAAATACCCACTTCCCCGCATCGACGTTCTCTTTGATCAATTATCTGGAGCTAGAGTTTTCTACAAGATTGACCTTCGATCGGGATATCATCTGATAAAGATTCGCCCATGCGATATTCCGAAGACTGCCTTTTCCACACGATATGGACTATATGAATTCTTGGTCATGTCCTTTGGACTCACCAATGCCCCTGCCTACTTCATGTATCTCATGAATTCGGTATTCATGCCCGAACTCGACAAATTCGTCGTAGTTTTCATTGACGACATCCTGATCTATTCCAAGAATGAGGAAGAGCATGCCAAGCACCTGCACGTTGTTCTTCAGCGTCTTAGAGACCATCAGCTCTATGCTAAATTTTCTAAGTGCGAATTCTGGTTGGATAGTGTGAAGTTCTTGGGTCACACTATTTCCAGCAATGGCATAGCCGTTGACCCCAGCAAGGTACAAGAAGTGATGGATTGGAAACCTCCCACCTCTGTTCATCAGATTCGCAATTTTCTTGGTTTAGCCGGCTACTATCTCCGTTTCATTTCGGAGTTTTCCAGGATTGCTAAGCCTATGACTGAACTATTGAAAAAGAGAGTAAAGTTTGTGTGGGATGAGAAATGTGAAGAAGCTTTCCACACTCTCAGAGAACGCTTGACTACAGCCCCTGTGTTAGCTCAACCCGATAACACCAAGCCATTCGATGTTTACTGCGACGCATCTGGCACTGGTCTTGGTTGTGTGCTTATGCAAGAGAATCAAGTTATCGCCTATGCTTCACGAGCCCTTCGGCCCCATGAGCAGAATTATCCGACCCATGATCTCGAGTTAGCAGCAGTCATTCATGCTCTAAAAATATGGAGACATTATCTCATGGGCATTCGTTGTAACATCTACACCGATCACAAGAGTCTCAAATATATCTTCACCCAAGCCGATCTGAATATGAGGCAAAGGAGATGGCTAGAATTAATCAAGGATTATCATCTCGAGGTGCACTATCACCCCGGCAAGGCTAATGTAGTCGCGGATGCGCTCAGCCGCAAGGCCCATTGCCATTGCCTATCATTGGAAAACTATAATGAGACATTATGTTCAGAAATAAGGAAGCTTAGTTTGGAAATGATTTTGCAAGGCACTCTGAATCACATCTCAGTCGAGCCCACTTTTCACGACCAGATCATCATGGCTCAACTGCACGATGCAGGAGTTAAGATCATCAAACAAAAACTCTCACTAGGAGAAGAGAAATACAAATGTTTTCGCCAGGACCATAAGGGAGTTCTATGGTTCAAAAGTCACATAGTCGTTCCGAAGAATCATGAACTCCGTAAGAAAATTCTGGATGAGGCACACCTTTCCAAATTTTCCATTCACCCCGGCAGTAACAAAATGTATCAAGACCTTAGGCAAAATTTCTGGTGGACTAGGATGAAAAGAGAAATCGCTAAATATGTCTCAGAATGCAACACATGTGAGAGAGTAAAAGCCAGCCACTTGAAAGTAGCCGGTACACTTCAACCGTTGCCTATACCCTCATGGAAATGGGAGGACATAAGTGTGGATTTCATTGTTGGATTGCCAAGTACCGCGCAGAAACACGATTCCATATGGGTTATCGTTGATAGGCTCACAAAGACGACACATTTTCTTCCGGTACACACCACCTATACCACCAAGAAATATGCTGAGATTTATCTAGATCGCATTGTTTGCCTACATGGAGTACCGAGGACTATTATTTCTGATCGTGGTTGTGGCAGAACCACCTGAATTAATCCGGCTCAAGTGTATTAACCATCACCATTAAGGAAATCTCGGTTAACCTTACACTTCAAACGGAGTAATCCACTGGTCTGTCGGGTATAACCTCCCGATACAACCACGGTAGAGCGGATCGAATGCCATACATACAAACGCTCATGCGATGATGAGCCCAGAGAATACCACATTCCAGCAAATATTACAACATTATCATAACTAAAAATTACAGACCAAGTTTTGAGTTTAGAAACCAAGTATTTCAGTGATCATAACTAATAAGTTCTTCAGAGTTTAAGTTGCAGCGGAAAATAAAACAACGAAAGCTACTTCGACGATAAGGATGTCTCGATGAAGCCCGTACGAGACATCACTCGGCATTATCTCCGTTGGACGGGGGCGTATCCCATTCCACCGACCAACCAGGGGGAAGAGTACAAGGCCAAGTCAACCTAGCAATCATGTCTTCGACAGTCTCACCTGAAAACGAGCCACAAGCAAGGCTGAGTATACTAATACTCAGCAAGGCTTACCCGACTAGTGGGGTATACTTAGCCGACTCCTAGACATGCGAGGCTTTTGGCTTGAGGGGTTTGTTTTGCCGAAAAGCATCTACGAGTGGGTCCTTACTTTCAACTTTTAGCTCAAGATTCTAGTTTCATTAACCATTCTAGATAAGCACCTATCCAATATCATTCATGGTGAAGCATTAAATTTCATCCAACAAGTTTACTCATCATCATTGTTCCTCTTCTTACTCTGTGGGTAAAAGTGGTTAAGCAGTCTCAATAGCCGTGAGAAACGGACGATTCGAATCGAATTTCTTAACCTTGCAAGGGAAACCTAAACACACGTCACGTGGTTACTCCCTAGAGTCACACGTGCAACTTTTCCCTTCAATTCCCGCTTCACGGAACAGGCCCACCGCCCTCGAGTACACCTCCCCATGGACCACGGACGCAGCCGGGCCATGGCGGCCGATGCACCCGCCATTAGCTAGATGTGAACGAATTCAAGACAGTGGGGAGTATATTCCGGCCTCGGTTCAATCCAGTACTTAAGCTTACCGATTACCATATTCTCGGCATGTGGTTAGTACGTTCAAAGACTTAACCATCACTTACCACACACTGCGGCCTTAGCATTTTTCACTAAACAGACGGGCCTCAATCATCAACATAAACATCGTACCATAGCCCGTCCGTCGTCCTTATGATTGCAGCGTGTAGTAAACAATCAACTCCTAATTTCTCGCGAGTGACAGGAAATCACTCGACTTTTACTGAGTCCTATTAGCATAGCATTCTATCGAACCTTGCATCTAGTGTTCAGAGCATGGGTACCTAGGATCATGCAACTAAGTTTTCATTCAACTCCTATAAACTTAATGCACAAGTAAAAGTAGAGTAATAAGTTGCATAAGTTTAGAAAATAGGGTTCATGCTCCGGGGCTTGCCTTGTTGCGAAAAGTTAGTCCGGGGCTCTTCCGAACTTGGGCTCGGGTCTTCGGCAACTTCAGTTAGATTCACTTGAGCTTCACGCTGCTCACTCTCGGACGCGGGCACCAGCTCGTAAGTCCCGTCGGCGAGAGTCGTCGTTTCTACATGAATGCATGAGCGTAAGTTGTGGTGATAGTTAACTGACATTATTTCCTTCACGATAAAGTTGCAGTTTGTAAAACATGAGTTTGTTGTGGAGTGAGTTACTTTATCAATCGTGGGCAATCGTTAATAGAGTTTATCTTAATCTATTTAACTTTATTAAAGAAGAAGCGGTTGTGTTATATTTAAACACCAACATGAGTTGAACACAAATACTAATCTAGTTAGCTTCTTGTAATAAAATTTTTATTCAAGGTACATTATGCAGAGATAAGGTCACTGTAAAAATTTCAGACATTTTTGTGTAGCATGTTAAATATGAAAAATGTAATACACAGCCACTGCTAGAATCTAGTTATTTTTATACAGAACAAACCATGCATGTATTGATGCTAAAAATTTTACAGGGTGTTTCTATAACCATATTTGTGCTACTGTAATTGTTTCAGATTTTATTGCATATGATATAGAGCATAATAAATGGGACAAGCTACACTCTTGTTATTAAAGATTATTTTGTACAGGATATTATACAGGGTTTCTATGTATTAAACTTTTTGTACAGCTTGAGCTACTCTAATGTGTTTCATAGTAAAAAGATGAACATTTTCTAAGCGCTTTACTAATTATTTTGAATTAGTGAAGTTTTCCTACCACAAATTCATATGAACAGGTTACATATAGTAAAAATGTTTCTAAATTTTTCTATGGCCTCTAGGTGTTACTACAACAACATAGAAAAAGTTTCATGACATTAAACATCACAGAACAGCAGGAAAAATTAGTTCTAACACTTTATGGCATAAAACAAGGCTGGACAAAAGGTGTATCTAGAGATGGCTTTTGGTCCTGATCTTTTTACACAGTCCTAAACATCAAGCAACTAACTCACTGCCCAAAAATTAGGGTCAGCAATGATCTACAACAGTGGGTACAAAAGAAGTCCATTAAACCTTCCATTTAATCTAGAGCAAAATATATTGAGCATCTGAGAAATTTATGTAACAAAAGTTGTAGAGTTTCTTCTAAGGATTCCAGAACAGTTGAGTTTGCATTTTTCTGAATTTTCTACGATGTTATACAAATTTTACAAGTTCACTGATTTGGTTAAAACTTTCTTTACAGAGGGGTCCCTGAAAACTAGCAGAAAACCCCCTGGGAAGATTTGGGCGTTTGCAATGTAGTCCCTGGTCGCAATTTCACGGCGGGGATCATTCTGTCCGGCCAAGTTCAGGCGAGCTGGGTCGCCGGCGGCGAGGGCAAGGTGGGGGAGGAGCAAGAGGAGGTTGGGGGCTACCTTTGGGTGGTCACGGTTGGCGCGGAGGCAGTCTGAGCAGGGCTGCCCACGGCTACTAGGGGTCGGCGGCGGGTGGAGCTCTGCTCCGGCGAGCTCCGGCGAGCTGGGCGGCGGGGCTTGGGCTGGGAAGCTTCGCGCGGAGGTAGGAGAGCGATTTTAGGGCCTAGCTCGGGTCGAGGAGGGGCGGAGGAGGGGGTTCCACGGCGGCGGCGTGGGGCGGAGCTCGGCTCTGCTTTGCTCTGTTCTGCGGGGAAGAAAGGGGAACAGGGAGAGGAGGGAGGGGCGCTGCGCCGGGCTTTATAGCCGGTGGAGCTCATGGGGGCGGGCTCGGCACGGCCGGGGCACGGGGTGGAGGGGGCGGCGAGGCTGGGCGCCATTGGGGGCGGCCGGCGGTGACCAGTGGCCAGAGGCGCGCCATGCGCGTGGCGTGCGTGCGCTGGGCGCGCACCGAGGCGCGACGTCGCGTGCGGGCGACGCGGGCGTGCTACTGGCGAGCTGGGGCGGCACGACGGGGCACTGGGTGGAGGCGGCGGCAGCCAGAGACTGGGAGGCAGTGCGGTGCTGCAGGGGGCAGCGTGTTGGGCAGGGGCATGCCGTGCGGGAGGGAGAAGAAAGCGCGGCCGCGGTTGGGCGAGCTGGGCGGCGAGCAGAGGCATTGGGCGCTGCCGGCGGTGGGTAGAGGTGCGCTATTGGGCAGGCGGCGGCGGCCTGCGACTGGGCAGCTGCAGCGGTGCTGCAGGGGAGGGGCAAGGACCTAAATGCGAAAATTCGAAAATTTCCAGGGGGCTGGTTGCAAACAGGACTTTTTCTCCACTTTCTTATTCGGATTTCAAAATCTTTTGAATATGAAAGTTGTTCAGAATAAAAAGTTCTACAAGTTTCGTTTCAGGCCAAAGTTCATTTGAGCTTTAGTTCCAAAGTTATTTTAAAAACTTAAAGAAAACTCTATTCGGAGTGCGCGTCATTTTATTTCAAAATTTCATTTTCTTCCCTAGGCTTCAACTAAACTTTTATTGGTCATGCTAATACTGGTGTGCTCATTTAATTTCATAGCCATATTTGCTTTGATGTGAAAGTTATCCAATTTGTTTCCTTAAAGTACATGCATTTATGCACATACAAACTTTTAAAGGTAAAAGCAAAACCAAACTTAATCCATTCCTTTTATTTTCTTAGTTAGTGATGCATTTTATTATGATAATAAGACTTGTTTAACAATTAAAACACCTGAGGTGTTACAGCCTTCCCCCCTTAAAAAGAATCTCGCCCCGAGATTCGGACAATATGCTTAGTGTGGGCAGTGTGTGTACATACCCGTGGTCGAGGTAAGAAAACCAGGGAAATTTTGGTTTAGGTAACTCTCGGTTTCCCAGGCGGCTTCTTCTTCAGTGTGATGATTCCATTGAACTTTATACATTTTAATCACTTTCCTCCTGGTCTCTCTTTCTTTTTGATCCAAAATTTTAACTGGGTGTTCGACATACGAGAGGTCGGGTTCTAACAATATTTCTTGTTGTTCCACAATCTCGGTAGGGACTCGGATACACTTCTTGAGTTGAGATACGTGGAAGACGTCATGGGTGGCCGTGAGCTGAGGGGGCAGTCGTAATTTGTAGGCTACGGGTCCGCAGCTCTCAATGATTTCGTAAGGACCAACATAACGGGGAGCTAGTTTGCCTTTGATTCCGAATCTTTGCACTCCCTTGGTTGGTGAAACTCGAAGATAGACATGATCGCCAACTTTGAATTGTAGGGGCTTTCTCCTTTTGTCAGAATAGCTCTTTTGTCGGGCTTGTGCGGCTTTAAGATTTTCTTGTATTACTTTTACGTTCTCCTCTGCCTCGATTACAAGGTCGGGTCCAATTATTTTACGTTCTCCGGTTTGTGACCAGCTCAAAGGAGTTCGACACCTTCGTCCGTACAGGGCCTCAAATGGTGCCATTTTCAAACTCGTTTGATAGCTGTTGTTGTACGAGAACTCTGCTAGGGGTAGGCATTTGTCCCAATTCTTGTCATAGTGAATGACGCAAGCTCTCAGCATGTCTTCCAGAATTTGGTTTACTCTTTCCGTTTGTCCGTCAGTCTGAGGATGGTATGCTGAGCTGCGAATCAGTTTGGTACCAAGAGATGTTTGCAGTTGTTCCCAAAAGCGTGCTACAAACTGAGGACCACGATCGGAAATAATTGTCTTAGGTATTCCATGTAGGCAAACAATACGATCGAGGTAAATCTCGGCATATTTCTTGGTAGAATAGGTGGTGTGTACCGGAAGAAAATGTGCCATCTTTGTGAGTCTATCCACGATAACCCATATGGAATCATGTTTCTGGGAAGTGTTTGGTAGCCCAACGATGAAGTCCATACTTATGTCTTCCCATTTCCATGATGGTATAGGTAACAGTTGAAGTGTACCGGCTATCTTCAAGTGGCTAGCTTTTACTCTCTGGCACGTGTCACATTCCGAGACATACGTAGCAATTTCTCTTTTCAATCTAGTCCACCAGAAGTTTTGCCTTAGGTCCTGATACATTTTGCTACTGCCGGGGTGGATAGAGAATTTGGAAAGGTGTGCCTCATCGAGAATTTGCTTGCGGAGTTCACGATCCTTCGGAACGACTATACGACTTTCGAACCATAGAACTCCCTTATGGTCCTGGCGGAAACATTTATACTTCTCCTCACCTAGAGAGAGTTTTTGTTTGATGATCTTAATTCCTTCATCATGTAGTTGTGCCATGACGATTTGGTCGTGAAGAGTGGGCTCAACTGAGATGTGATTTAGATTGCCTTGGGAAACCATTTCCATGTTAAGCTTCCTCATTTCTGCACACAATGTCTCATGGTAGGACTCCATGGATAAGCAATGGCAATGGGACTTGCGGCTTAGTGCATCCGCAACTACATTAGCCTTGCCGGGGTGATAGTGCACTTCAAGGTCATAATCCTTGATTAATTCTAGCCATCTTCGTTGTCTCATATTCAGATCGGCTTGTGTGAAGATATACTTGAGACTCTTATGATCCGTGTAGATATTGCACTGTGTACCCATGAGATAGTGCCTCCATATTTTCAGAGCGTGAATGACAGCTGCAAGCTCAAGATCATGAGTGGGATAATTCTGTTCGTGGGGCCGAAGGGCTCGTGAGGCATATGCAATCACTCGATTCTCTTGCATAAGCACACATCCTAGACCAGTACCCGATGCGTCACAATACACATCGAACGACTTGGTATTATCGGGTTGAGCTAGCACAGGTGCAGTAGTCAGATGCTCTCTGAGAGTGTGGAAAGCTTCCTCACATTTCTCATTCCATACAAACTTTACTTCCTTCTTTAACAGTTCCGTCATGCGCTTAGCAATTCGAGAGAAATCCGGAATGAAGCGACGGTAGTAACCGGCTAAGCCGAGAAAACTCCGAATCTGATGAACAGAGGTAGGGGGTTTCCAATCCATCACCTCTTGTACCTTGCTGGGGTCGACAGCTATGCCTTCGCTGGAGATCGTGTGACCCAAGAACTTTACAGTATCCAACCAGAATTCACACTTAGAAAACTTAGCATAGAGCTGATGGTCTCTTAGACGCTGAAGAACAATGTGCAGGTGCTTGGCATGCTCTTCTTCATCCTTGGAATAGATAAGGATGTCGTCGATGAACACTACGACGAATTTGTCAAGTTCGGGCATGAATACCGAATTCATGAGATACATGAAGTAGGCAGGGGCATTTGTGAGTCCAAAGGACATGACCAAAAATTCATATAGCCCATATCGTGTGGAGAAGGCAGTCTTAGGAATATCGCACGGGCGAATCTTGATCTGATGATATCCCGAACGAAGATCAATTTTTGAGAAGACTCTGGCTCCAGCTAATTGATCGAAGAGTACATTGATACGAGGGAGTGGGTATTTATTTTTAACAGTTACCGCATTGAGAGGTCGGTAGTCAACGCATAACCTCAAACTGTCATCCTTCTTCTTTACGAATAGGGCTGGACATCCCCAAGGTGACGCGCTAGGGCGAATGAAACCTTTGTCCAGTAGTTCTTGGAGTTGAACTTTCAGCTCTGCCAATTCTTTAGGGGGCATCCTATATGGTCTTTTGGATATAGGTGCAGTGCCTGGCTGTAGTTCAATAACGAACTCAATGTCTCTATCTGGCGGCATTCCGGGTAAGTCATCCGGAAAGACATCGGCATACTCGCATACCACTGGAACATTCTCTAGGTTGATCCCTTCCGTCACGAAAGCACAAGAATTCATGCACTCCCGTAATGGTAGGTAAAGGGTAGTGGCTCCGTGACTAGGTGAATTTATCTCAACGGCTCGGGAAGAAAGGTCCAGCGTGACTCCATGCCTAGTCATCCAGTTCATTCCCAAAATAATATCCATGCCGTCAAGGGGTAAAAGAACAAGGTCTGTGTTGATGACTTTACTTCCCAATTTTATCGGTACCAGCCTTATTATTTGGTTGGAAGCAATTTTTCCACCCGGTGTTGATATCATGTACGACCCTTTGGTGTGACAAACATTCAAGCCTACTTTTGCACCAAACTTTGCACTAATGAAACTATGTGATGCACCAGAATCAAACAATATGACTGCAGGCTTGTTATGGATGGAGAATGTACCCGTCATCACTGGTGCTCCCTCAGGAAGTTCTGTAAGGGTGGTGAAGTTGATCCGTCCTTGTTTGACCTGGAGGGTCTGCTTCTTGCCTTTGTTCTCATTGTTCTGGTTAGAGTCTTGGCCCTGATTTGGCAGCCTGGGTTGAGGGCATTCGCGAGCGAAATGACCGGAACTCCCGCATTTGAAACAACGATTGGTGATGCTCGGTCGAAGAAACTGCTGAGTAGCGGGCCGGGGTCCAGTTTGTTGAGGCATAGGGGGTCGTACAACACCTTGTTGCGGGAGCCTAATAATCCAACGTCCTGGCTGAGGGGCCTTCGGTGGAGCTGTAGGTGCAGCATTTCGCACCAAGCGATACCTCGGTGGCTGAGCACCCGAGGGTCCAGCTAGCGCCTTTCTCTTCTTTTCAGCACGATGAGCCTCAATACAGTCCTCTTGAGTGATGGCCATGTTGACTAGCTCATTATATGTATCGGCTTTGACAACATTCAATCGTTCCTTGAGTTTAGTACTCAGACCTCTACGGAAACGATCACGCTTCTTGGCATCTGTGTCTGCGTGATAGCCCGCGTATTGGCACAGGTTGTTGAAGACCTGAGCATACTGAAGTACAGTGCGGTCACCCTGAGTGAGAGCTAAAAACTCATTTAGCTTTCTTTCTATGAGACCTTCGGGAATATGGAGCGCCCGGAACGCAGTCTTGAATTCATCCTAGGTGACAATGTGATCAGCGGGGAGCACAGAAAAATAGTGGTCCCACCACAGACGAGCGGTACCGCGAAGCTGTTGCGCGGCAAAATGAGCTTTGTTGGCCTCTGAGCATGGGGCCACCAGTAGTGTGAACTTGGATTCGATGGTGCGAATCCATGCGTCTGCATCCAGGGGTTCCTCTGTCTTATGGAACAAGGAAGGCTGGGTCCCCAGAAAATCCGTATATCCTGCAGCTTGGGGTTGGGGAGCATTGTGCCCACCCCGCTGCTGGTGCTGTCCTTGCACGAGCTGGCGGAGCAACTCGGTTTGAGCGGCCATTACTTCAACCCAGCTGGGTGGTGGCGGCGGCTGTGGTTGTGATCCACTTGCGCTAGCGCCAAAACCATCCGGGTTACCACGGGTTGCTCCAACCATCTGAAAAGGCGAACGTTCTTCATTAGCAACGTGATCCATATTGCTTCCATGACTCAAAAAGATCTAACGCGGAATAGTAGACTTCCAAAAGGTCCTGGATGGAATTGCGGGCATAAAAACTGTCTGCCATAAGAATCTTATAACTCCTGGTAGGTTCATCCAAAGTTTTTCATCTTTTGGCAGTGGATAGGGAATTTAGGGATGTACAACTTTGATATTCAGCCAAGATGCTAAATCGACGGATACGATGGTCAAACGATTCACTCTTTGCTTCGCTGGTTGGCTGTTTTTCAGCAGACCGAGTTATAGTATCTGGCCTATAACTCAAACTAGCAAGATCCAATAGGGCTGAAATTTTGGGAGAACCTAGATCACAGAATTTAGGACAAGTTTGGTATTCAACACTTTGGCTGGATTAGGCTCTAAGATGGTTGTTTCCTTAAGGTCTCACTTCTCTGTCTACCCAGAAATTTTCAGTGAACAGTGGGCCAATATTTCGTGCACCAGGGAAAATCTACCCAGCCAAAATTTACCAAATTTTAACAGCAGCTACCTGGGTAAATTTGGAACAAGTTTTGTGTTGTACTCTTTTGCAGAAAACTGTAGGAAGGGGGCCTAAAAATTTAAGGGGCAGAGGTGCTTATTCTGGACAGAATTCTGACATTCCAAGGTTTCTGTTATTTCTTACTATCCATAGGTTCAGAATTTTTCATTTTTGAACATGAGATAGATTACAAAATTTGGAGCAATTCTTTCAACATGAACTTTACCAGAAAAGGTCATTTTCTTTGATCAATAAACCTCTCTTTATGGTCATGGCAGATTTGTGATAGATTCGCTAGATAGTCCTTATGCAAACCACGCTTAGATACGCAAGAACCTTACCATTCTCATACAACGCATTTCGATTTCAGATATATGTGGTCATAATGCATGCACGTCCTATTCGTCCTCACAAAATAAAATAATTGCCAAATAACTTTTGGTCTTACGAAGATATTTTCGGTGGCATACATGATACGCCTCTCACTATAATAGCTAGTCAAGATTTTCTAATCGTTCTTTAACTTATCGTAATCGCGGTTAGTGTACCTGCAGAAGATTGACAAAGCATATATATATTTCATGAACCTTTCATGCCAGCACTCATGAAAGCGTCCGTATTCATTATCGTTTACTTATAGAAACGATATCTGTACAATTTCCGCCGTACAGACGACGTTAACATACGCTATCGAGATAGCGTATTCACGGGGGTACCGTCATGAGACGGGGGTATGAACAGCGATCGCCATACCCTGCGCCAAACCTTCTACTCCCAATATGTTCAACTAACAGTTGGCATATTGGCAGCACCTCAAGTAAGCCACTGCTTGAGGGCAGCGTTCGGTTCGCATCACCGACAGGAAGGCCAAGCTCTCTCAGTTGGCTGAGGATCCTTACCTTCTTACCTTAGCGATGAGTGCGTCGTTACAGAATTTAAGGTCGGTTGTCCATGAAAGCAAGTTTTGACAGAAAGTAATGTGCTGGAAGTCAGTTGATAATATTTCATAAGTCAGATAGCCACCTAGTAAACTTTCCCATAATCCCTTAGGGCTTTACGAACTAGGCACCATCCTTAACGCACCAACGTATTTCGCAAGACATCCTTCTAGTCAAGTTTTATAAGTTTTTAAGGCTTGTCGCATTCTCTGGCGTATGTATTTTGGCTCTGGCGCCAGCTGTTGCCAGCTGTGGCGCCAGCTATGGCTCTGATACCAGCTGTGGCAGAACCACCTGAATTAATCCGGCTCAAGTGTATTAACCATCACCATTAAGGAAATCTCGGTTAACCTTACACTTCAAACGGAGTAATCCACTGGTCTGTCGGGTATAACCTCCCGATACAACCACGGTAGAGCGGATCGAATGCCATACATACAAACGCTCATGCGATGATGAGCCCAGAGAATACCACATTCCAGCAAATATTACAACATTATCATAAGTAAAAATTACAGACCAAGTTTTGAGTTTAGAAACCAAGTACTTCAGTGATCATAACTAATAAGTTATTCAGAGTTTAAGTTGTAGCGGAAAATAAAACAACGAAAGCTACTTCGACGATAAGGATGTCTCGATGAAGCCCGTACGAGACATCACTCGGCATTATCTCCGTTGGACGGGGGCGTATCCCATTCCACCGACCAACCAGGGGGAAGAGTACAAGGCCAAGTCAACCTAGCAATCATGTCTTCGACAGTCTCACCTGAAAACGAGCCACAAGCAAGGCTGAGTATACTAATACTCAGCAAGGCTTACCCGACTAGTGGGGTATACTTAGCCGACTCCTAGACATGCGAGGCTTTTGGCTTGAGGGGTTTGTTTTGCCGAAAAGCATCTACGAGTGGGTCCTTACTTTCAACTTTTAGCTCAAGATTCTAGTTTCATTAACCATTCTAGATAAGCAGCTATCCAATATCATTCATGGTGAAGCATTAAATTTCATCCAACAAGTTTACTCATCATCATTGTTCCTCTTCTTACTCTGTGGGTAAAAGTGGTTAAGCAGTCTCAATAGCCGTGAGAAACGGACGATTCGAATCGAATTTCTTAACCTTGCAAGGGAAACCTAAACACACGTCACGTGGTTACTCCCTAGAGTCACACGTGCAACTTTTCCCTACAATTCTCGCTTCACGGAACAGGCCCACCGCCCTCGACTACACCTCCCCATGGACCACGGACGCAGCCGGGCCATGGCGGCCGATGCACCCGCCATTAGCTAGATGTGAACGAATTCAAGACAGTGGGGAGTATATTCCGGCCTCGGTTCAATCCAGTACTTAAGCTTACCGATTACCATATTCTCGGCATGTGGTTAGTACGTTCAAAGACTTAACCATCACTTACCACACACTGCGGCCTTAGCATTTTTCACTAAACAGACGGGCCTCAATCATCAACATAAACATCGTACCATAGCCCGTCCGTCGTCCTTATGATTGCAGCGTGTAGTAAACAATCAACTCCTAATTTCTCGCGAGTGACAGGAAATCACTCGACTTTTACTGAGTCCTATTAGCATAGCATTCTATCGAACCTTGCATCTAGTGTTCAGAGCATGGGTACCTAGGATCATGCAACTAAGTTTTCATTCAACTCCTATAAACTTAATGCACAAGTAAAAGTAGAGTAATAAGTTGCATAAGTTTAGAAAATAGGGTTCATGCTCCGGGGCTTGCCTTGTTGCGAAAAGTTAGTCCGGGGCTCTTCCGAACTTGGGCTCGGGTCTTCGGCAACTTCAGTTAGATTCACTTGAGCTTCACGCTGCTCACTCTCGGACGCGGGCACCAGCTCGTAAGTCCCGTCGGCGAGAGTCGTCGTTTCTACATGAATGCATGAGCGTAAGTTGTGGTGATAGTTAACTGACATTATTTCCTTCACGATAAAGTTGCAGTTTGTAAAACATGAGTTTGTTGTGGAGTGAGTTACTTTATCAATCGTGGGCAATCGTTAATAGAGTTTATCTTAATCTATTTAACTTTATTAAAGAAGAAGGGGTTGTGTTATATTTAAACACCAACATGAGTTGAACACAAATACTAATCTAGTTAGCTTCTGGTAATAAAATTTTTATTCAAGGTACATTATGCAGAGATAAGGTCACTGTAAAAATTTCAGACATTTTTGTGTAGCATGTTAAATATGAAAAATGTAATACACAGCCACTGCTAGAATCTAGTTATTTTTATACAGAACAAACCATGCAAGTATTGATGCTAAACATTTTACAGGGTGTTTCTATAACCATATTTGTGCTACTGTAATTTTTTTTCAGATTTTATTGCACATGATATAGAGCATAATAAATGGGACAAGCCACACTCATGTTATTAAAGATTAATTTCTACAGGATATTATACAGGGTTTCTATGTATGAAACTTTTTGTACAGCTTGAGCTACTCTAATGTGTTTCATAGTAAAAAGATGAACATTTTCTAAGCGCTTTACTAATTATTTTGAATTAGTGAAGTTTTCCTACCACAAATTCATATGAACAGGTTACATATAGTAAAAATGTTTCTAAATTTTTCTATGGCCTCTAGGTGTTACTACAACAACATAGAAAAAGTTTCATGACATTAAACATCACAGAACAGCAGGAAAAATTAGTTCTAACACTTTATGGCATAAAACAAGGTTGGACAAAAGGTGTATCTAGAGATGGCTTTTGGTCCTGATCTTTTTACACAGTCCTAAACATCGAGCAACTAACTCACTGCCCAAAAATTAGGGTCAGCAATGATCTACAACAGTGGGTACAAAAGAAGTCCATTAAACCTTCCATTTAATCTAGAGCAAAATATATTGAGCATCTGAGAAATTTATGTAACAAAAGTTGTAGAGTTTCTTCTAAGGATTCCAGAACAGTTGAGTTTGCATTTTTCTGAATTTTCTACGATTTTATATAAATTTTACAAGTTCACTGATTTGGTTAAAACTTTCTTTACAGAGGGGTCCCTGAAAACTAGCAGAAAACCCCCTGGGAAGATTTGGGCGTTTGCAATATAGTCCCTGGTCGCAATTTCACGGCGGGGATCATTCTGTCCGGCCAAGTTCCGGCGAGCTGGGTCGCCGGCGGCGAGGGCAAGGTGGGGGAGGAGCAAGAGGAGGTTGGGGGCTACCTTTGGGTGGTCACGGTTGGGGCGGAGGCAGTCTGAGCAGGGCTGCCCACGGCTACCAGGGGGGGGCGGTGGGTGGAGCTCTGCTCCGGCGAGCTCCGGCGAGCTGGGCGGCGGGGCTTGGGCTAGGAAGCTTCGCGCGGAGGTAGGAGAGCGATTTTGGGGCCTAGCTCGGGTCGAGGAGGGGCGGAGGAGGGGATTCCACGGCGGCAGCGTGGGGCGGAGCTCGGCTCTGCTTTGCTCTGTTCTGCGGGGAAGAAAGGGGAATAGGGAGAGGAGGAAGGGGCGCTGCGCCGGGCTTTATAGCCGGTGGAGCTCATGGGGGCGGGCTCGTCATGGCTGGGGCGCGGGGTGGAGGGGGCGGCGAGGCTGGGCGCCATTGGGGGCGGCCGGCGGTGACCAGTGGCCAGAGGCGCGCCATGCGCGTGGCGTGCGTGCGCTGGGCGCGCACCGGGGCGCGACGTCGCGTGCGGGCGACGCGGGCGTGCTACTGGCGAGCTGGGGCGGCACGACGGGGCACTGGGTGGAGGCGGCGGCAGCCAGAGACTGGGAGGCAGTGCGGTGCTGCAGGGGGCAGCGTGTTGGGCAGGGGCATGCCGTGCGGGAGGGAGAAGAAAGCGCGGCCGCGGTTGGGCGAGCTGGGCGGCGAGCAGAGGCATTGGGCGCTGCCGGCGGTGGGTAGAGGTGCGCTATTGGGCAGGCGGCGGCGGCCTGCGACTGGGCAGCTGCAGCGGTGCTGCAGGGGAGGGGCAAGGACCTAAATGCGAAAATTCGAAAATTTCCAGGGGGCTGGTTGCAAACAGGACTTTTTCTCCACTTTCTAATTCGGATTTCAAAATCTTTTGAATATGAAAGTTGTTCAGAATAAAAAGTTCTACAAGTTTCGTTTCAGGCCAAAGTTCATTTGAGCTTTAGTTCCAAAGTTATTTTAAAAACTTAAAGAAAACTCTATTCGGAGTGCGCGTCATTTTATTTCAAAAGTTCATTTTCTTCCCTAGGCTTCAACTAAACTTTTATTGGTCATGCTAATACTGGTGTGCTCATTTAATTTCATAGCCATATTTGCTTTGATGTGAAAGTTATCCAATTTGTTTCCTTAAAGTACATGCATTTATGCACATACAAACTTTTAAAGGTAAAAGCAAAACCAAACTTAATCCATTCCTTTTATTTTCTTAGTTAGTGATGCATTTTATTATGATAATAAGACTTGTTTAACAATTAAAACACCTGAGGTGTTACAGTGGTACTCAGTTTGTAGCACGTTTTTGGGAACAATTGCAAGCTTCTCTTGGTACTAAATTGATTCGAAGCTCAGCTTATCATCCTCAAACTGACGGATAAACGGAAAGAGTAAACCAAATTCTCGAAGACATGCTTAGAGCTTGTGTCATTCACTATGACAAGAGTTGCGACAAATGCCTATCCCTAGCAGAGTTCTCATATAACAATAGCTATCAAGTGAGTGTGAAAATGGCACCATTTGAGGCCTTATACGGACGAAGGTGTCGAACCCCTTTGAGTTGGTCACAGACTGGAGAATGCAAAATATTTGGACCAGACTTGGTAATCGAGGCAGAAGAGAAAGTGAAAGTAATACAAGAACACCTTAGAGCCGCACAATCCAGACAAAAGAGCTATTTCGACAAAAGCAGAAAGCCACTGAAATTTGAAGTTGGTGACCACGTCTACCTTCGAGTTTCACCAACCAAGGGTGTCCAACGATTGGGAGTCAAAGGAAAACTATCTCCCCGTTATGTTGGTCCCTACGAAATCATCGAACGTTGTGGACTCGTAGCCTATAGAATTCGACTGCCCCCTCAGCTTGCAGCCATCCACGATGTCTTTCACGTATCTCAACTCAAGAAGTGTGTTCGAGTCCCTACCGAGGTTATTAGACAACAGGAAATCTTGGTAGAGCCCGACCTCTCATACGTTGAGTACCCTATAAAAATCATGGATCAAAAAGAAAGAAGCACTAGGAGGAAAGTGATTAAAATGTAAAAAATTCAATGGAATCATCACACTGAGGAAAAAGCCACATGGGAAACTGAAAGTTTTCTAAAACAGAACTTCCCGGGTTTTCTCAACTCCACCGAAGGTACACAACCCCTCCACCTTAAGGCTATTGTCCAAATCTCGGGGCGAGATTCTTTTTAAGGGGGAAGGCTGTAACACCCCAGGTGTTTAATTTGCAAAATGAGCCTCTTTACCTTAAAGCGGTGCATAAATAATTAAGAGAAATTTCAACTAAATAAGTTTTTAAAATAACTTCTAAAAACTAGAACTTAAACAAGCCTTGGCCTGAAACAAAACTTGTAGAACTTTCCATTTTGAACAACTTTCGCGTTGAAGGATTTTCGAGTTGCAACACAAAAATTTGAGAAACACTTGGATTTGCGAACCAGCCCCTACCTTTTCTTCTTTTGCTGCAGACCCTTTTTGCTTAGCCCGACCCTTTTCGCTTCGCCCGACCCTCGCGTTCGCCCGACCCTTCGCTTCGCCCGACCCTCGCCGCTGCGCAGTCGCCGCTGGCCACTTGGCCGGCGATGCCTGACCGCGCTAGGTGCCAAGCCAATGCCTGGCCGCGCCCGCACGCCGCGTTCCTCCCCAGTCCGTGCACGCCACGCGCGCGCCAGCGACCCGCGCCCTGCTTGCCGCCCCCGTGCCCAATGGACGAACCGCGCCGTGCCCGTGTCTCCGCAGCATTCCGCCAGTCGCCGCGCTCGCCGCCTGGCAAGGCAGCTGCTGCACCTCTTCGCCCAACCCGCGCGCCGCGTGATCTCCAGCTTCACACGCCAAATCCTTAGCGCCAAGTCCCCTGCCCGCGCCTGCCGCACGCTGCGCTGGCTTCTGTTCACCGCCCGCCGCGGCCAGTCGCGCGCCCCCCGTCGTGCCGCCCGCACCCGCGTCTCACAGTCAAGTCCCGCCCCTCCTCCCGCCTCGCTGCTGCCTACATAAGGCCGCGCTGAGTCCCCCCCCCCCCCCCCCCCCTCGCGCGCCAAACCACCAGAACGCCGCCGCCGCCACCATTAACGCCGTCGTGCTCAGCTCACCGTGGAGCTCACCTCTCCGGCCACCCTTTGCCAAAGCTGAGTCTTCCACCACCACCACAGCACCCCACCGCAGCTCACTGCACCACCCATCATCACCCAGAGCCACCGGAGCACTGCCAGCACCGCCCGCGCCGCCGCCGCTCCTTGTTGCTCCGTGGACAGCCCACACCAAAGCTCCTCCGTCCCAGACAAGCTTCAAAACGGATTCCCCTCGACGCCGCGAAGCTACTCGACCGGCCCACGTTGTTCCCTTCTCGCGGGAGCACCGCCGCCGACGTTCCGCCCCGTCGCCGCCCCTCTGCTCCGCGCCGACGAGCCACCTCCGACAACTCCCAACCCCGACCAAGGCCACCCAAGGTAGCTCTCACCTCCCTGGATCTCCCCGACCATTTTTCCTTCGCCGCCGACGAGCGCCCTCGCCCGAATCTGGACGGCCGCCATGCCAGCGCCGCCCAGGAACCCAATTGCTTTGGTTGAAATCTTTGAAAGAGTCTGCACGCAAGTTTCCAGGGGCATATCTGTAAACCTGTGTTCAAACTTTAAAATCAAACACAGCGAACTTGTAAAATTCATTTAAAATCGTAGAAAAATCAAAAAAATACAAACTCCACTGTTCTGGAATCTTTAGATGAAAATCTACATCTTCTGTTACATGCATTTATTCAGTTTCTTACTAAATCTTACTATAAGTTAAATGGAAGGTTTAATAGACTTTAAATGTACCGCCTGTTGTAGGCAAAGTCTAAATCTGAAAATTTTACAGTAACACACTTATGGATAGATTAACACCCTGTAAAAGTTTTAGCTTCAATACTTGAGTGGTTTGATCTGTATAAAAATATCTAGGTGCTAGCAGTGGTTGTGTTTTACATTTTTCATAATTAATCTGCTGTGTAAAAATGTCTGAAATTTTTACAGTGCTTGTCTCTGCTTATTGTGCTCTAAATAAAAATTTCACCACCAGAAGTTACCTAATCCAGAAGTTGTGATTAATCCATGTGTGCTTGGAAAATTCAGTTTCTATTATAACACAACCCCTTCTTGTTTAATGAAGTTAATAGTTTAAGTTATACTCTTTAATAATTTCCCATGGAAATCTCAACTAAGTAACTTCACAACCAAATCAATGTTTTGTGAACTACAACTTTAACGTGAATGAAAATAATCGTCATATACCCTCACTATAACTTATATTGGTGCATTCATATAGAATCGACGACTCTCGCCGACGGAACGTACGAGCTGGTGCCCGCGTCCGAGAGTGAGCAGCGTGAAGCTCAAGTACATCTAACTGAAGCTCTCGAAGACCCGAGCCCAAGTTCGGAAGAGCCCCAAGCTAGCTTTTCCCAAGAAGGCAAGCCCCGGAGCATGAACCCTATTTTTCTAAACTTATGTAACTTATTACTCTACTTTACTTGGGCATTAAGTTTATAGGAGTTGGATGAAAACTTAGTTGCATGATCCTAGATACCCATGCTCAATAGAATGCTATGCTAATAGGACTCGGTAAAAGTCGAGTGATTTCCTGTCACTCGCGAGAAATCAGGAGTTGATTGTTTACTACATGCTGCAATCATAAGGTCGACGGATGGGGCTATGGTACGATGTTTATGTTGATGATTGAGGCCCCGTCTGTTTAGTGAAAAATGCTAAGGCCGCAGTGTGTGGTAGTGGTGGTTAAGTCTTTGAACGTACTAACCACATGCCGAGAATATGGTAATCGGTAAGCTTAAGTACTGTATTGAACCGAGGCCGGAATATACTCCCCACTGTCTTGAATTCGTTCACATCTAGCTAATGGCGGGTGCATCGGCCGCCACAGCCCGACGTACCAAGGTCTGTGGGGAGGTGTAGTCGAGGGCGGTGGGCCTGTTCCGTGAAGCGGGAATTGAAGGGAAAAGTTGCACGTGTGACTCTGGGAGTAACCACGTGACGTGTGTTTAGGTTTCCCTTGCAAGGTTAAGAAATTCGATTCGAATCGTCCGTTTCTCGCGGTTATTGAGACTGCTTGACCCTTTTACCACATAGAGTAAGAAGAGGAACAATGATAATGATTAATCTTGTTGGATGCAAAAATAATTCTCCACCATGCATGATATTGGATAGTTGCTCACCTAGAATGGTTAAAGAAAGCAAGAACTTGGAGCTAAAAATCTAAAAGTAAGGACCTACTATATATGCTTTTCGGCAAAACAAACCCTCAAGCCAAAAGCCTCGCATGTCTAGGAGTCGGCTAAGTATACCCCACTAGTCGGGTAAGCCTTGCTGAGTATTAGTATACTCAGCCTTGCTTCTGGCTTGTTTCCAGGTGAAACTTTCGAGGACATGATTGCTAGTTTGACTTGGCCTTGTACCCTTCCTCCTGGTTGGTCGGTGGAATGGGATACGCCCCCGGCTAACAGTGGTGATGCCGAGTGATGCCTCGTACGGGCTTCATCGAGACATCCTTTATCGTCGAGTAGTTGTTGTTATCTTTTCCGCTGCTTGAACTCTGAAGAACTCATCTATTTCGAAATCCGAAGTACCTTGTTTTACGAATTTGATCTCCATTGTAATAATAATTCGTGATGAACCGGAGTCGTGAATTGTGGAATGTGGTATACTCTGGGCTCACCTTCGTGTGAGTACATGTATGTGTGGCTTCGATCCGCAAAAACCGTTGTTGTATCGGGAGGTTACCCGACAGACCAGTGGATTATTCCGTTTGAAGTGCGAGTTAGCCCTGATTGCCCTTGTGGTGATGATTAGCGCGCTTGAATCGGATTAATTCAGGTGGTTCTGCCACATACACCTTATAGGGAGCCTCAATGTAGGTTAAACAACACGATGAGAGAGGTTGTTAAGAAAGAGGTCCTCAAGCTCTTACATGCCGGGATCATCTATCCCGTTCCCCATAGCGAGTGGGTAAGTCCCGTTCAGGATGTGCCGAAGAAGGAGGCATGACGGTCGTTGAGAATAATAAAAATGAGCTTATACCACAACGAACCCTTACGGGGTGGAGAATGTGCATTGATTACCAAAAACTCAACTCGGCAACAAAGAAAGATCACTTCCCGCTACCCTTCATTGATGAAATGTTAGAGCGGTTAGCGAAGCACTCTTTCTTCTATTTCCTTAAGGGGTATTCAAGTTATCATCAAATTCCTATCCACCCCGATGATCAGAGCAAAACCACGTTTACATGCCCGTACGGAACTTATGCATATCATAGAATGTCGTTTAGGCTGTGTAATGCTCCTGCATTTTTTCAACGATGCATGATGTCTATTTTCTCTGACATGATTGAGGAAATCATGGAAGTTTTCATGGACGACTTCTTCGTCTGTGGGAAAACCTTTGATCATTTTCTAGAGAATTTAGACGAGGTTTTGCAGAGATGCCAGGAGAAGGAACTAGTTTTAAACTGGAAAAATGCCACTTCATGGTCCGCGAAGGCATCATCCTTGGGCACTTGGTGTCTGAAAGATGTATTGAGGTGGACAAAGCTAAGATTGAAGTCATAGAGCAGCTTCCACCTCCCGTCAACATCAAGGGCATCCGTAGCTTTCTAGGTCATGCGGGGTTCTATCGTCAATTCATTAAGGACTTTTCGCAGATCGCTAGACCACTTACAAACCTTTTGGCTAAAGATGAGCCTTTTGAATTCACCGATGAGTGTTTAAAATCATTTCATATTCTGAAAAATGCACTCATCTCAGCTCCAGTTATTCAACCGCCCGATTGGAGTCTGCCTTTTGAAATAATGTGTGATGCTAGTGATTTCGCTGTTGGGGCGGTCCTCGGCCAATCCAAAGAGAAAAAGCATCATGCAATTGCATATGCTATCAAAACTTTGACTGGAGCTCAATTAAATTATGCAACCACTGAAAAAGAGCTTCTAGCTGTTGTTTTTGCTATCGATAAATTTAGATCCTACTTGGTTGGAGCAAAAGTTGTTGTGTGTACTGACCATGCAGCTTTGAAATATTTGCTCACCAAAAAGAATGTTAAACCACGACTGATCAGATGGATCCTCCTACTCCAAGAATTTGATCTTGAAATAAAGTATAAAAAGGGAGTAGAAAATACTGTTGCACACCATCTATCTCGTATGCAGGTCACTAACATGCAGGATCCACCTGTCAACGACTTCTTGCGCGATGACATGCTTCTCAAGGTGACAGACTCAAACCCATGGTATGCAAATATTGTTAACTTTATGGTTTCAGGTTACGTACCACCTGGGGAGAACAAAAAGAAGCTGATCTTCGAGAGCAGACGTCATCTCTGGGATGAACCATATCTGTACAGAGTATGTACAGATGGTTTGCTGAGAAGATGCGTACCAGCGGCAAAAGGGCTACAAATTATAGAGAAATGCCATACCTCAACATATGGAGGCCACTTTAGAGCATTCCGGACTCAAGAAAAGGTCTGGCAAAGTGGTTTCTTTTGGATTAAGCAGCGGTCAAGCAGGAACATTGCTACACCCTACCATCCTCAAACCAGCGGTCAAGCAGGAACATTGAACAAACAAATCAAAAGCATTATGCAGAAGACCGTCAATGAGATGGGAAAAGGCTGGAAAAACAAGTTGCCTGACGCACTCTGGGCGTACAGAAAGCTTACAAAACCCCAATTGGCATGTCACCATATCAGCATGTTTACGGAAAAACATGCCACTTGCCGGTAGAGCTGGAGCACAGCGCCCACTAGGCCATCCGGCAATGGAACATGGACGACAAGATGGCCGGGAGAAATAGAAAACTTTAGATCACTGAGCTCGAAGAATGGAGAGAAAAGGCATATCACAGTTCCAAGATTTACAAAGACAGAACAAAAAGATGGCACGACAAGAGGATCAAGCCGAAAAGCTTTTTGGACAAGGGAAACTACGAAGCAAGTGGAAGAGGCCGTACACCATCATCAACACGTCGCCTCACGGAGCCATCACACTTCAAGATAACGATGGAAACATCTTCAAGGTAAACGGCCATCGTTTAAAAATTTTTCATGAACCTGATATTTCAAATGAAGGTTTTGATGTTATAAACTTAGTAGATTTCAACACTTATCACCACTTGCACAAGCAAATAGAGCCTAAGCACCAAACCTCCCAGGACAACACCTCTACTTGGACCCACAGGAAAAGGGTTGGGCCCAGTTGAGCCAGGAGGGGTGCGGCCGCACCCTAGGGGTCGGCCGACCCCACCTTGGAGCCAACGACCGTGAAATTTTGCGTAGACACTCACCCAACAACCACTTTTGGTTTCCTTACGTGCTTCACCGAGAAATGGAAGGTTTTGCTCGGATTTGAGGCTTTTTTCTGTTTAAAAAGGTTCCCTCTTGCTCTCTCTTGTTCCTCACCTCCAACCTTGATCCCACACTTCTCCTTTCTCTCTGAAAATTTCTATCATCCACCATGGCAACAACTCCGTTATCCCTTTCGTTGGTTCCACCTCCACCTTTGCACTTGAGGGAGAGCCAACACTGGCACATCAAGTTGTGGTGGCCGACGACATCGCATAGGAGGCCAAGCACGTCGCCACCACGCCCTTGGCCGTGCTACCCGCACCCCCAAAGAAGCCCCTCGCGTCCCTGTTCTGCGCAGTGCTTCGTCAAGACATCTAGAGCCAAGGTAGGCAGGGGCTGTCGCAGCAACAACACGCAGAGGCCAACTACGGGAGCACTTCTTCCTAAAGGAGTCGGCAAGAAACTCTTCGCCGATCCGCTATTGCCACTCCCTTTAGAAAAAGGACAGCAATATGTTTATTCTGTAACGACAAAAAGCGGCAACGTAGCTAGCCACAACTACACTGCTATGGGCACATACACGCCCGATAGTCCCCCAGCACACGAACATTTTGATGTTGTAGGAATCCGTACCCCAGGTGGTGGGTATGGCAAGCGGATCATGGCTGGCCCGTCTCCCAAGAGAAAGAGGGATGAGTCTGTCGACTCCTCTCCCCGAGCTAGCAAAGTGAGGAGGTACATCTCGCCACCTCCGTTCACTCGCGCAGGCGGGCACTACGAGAGTTAGGAGGACAAGGTCCTCAAGGGACATACGGTCGCTCAGCTCTTGCACAACATCATAGAAATGCGCAAGGATCACAAGAAACTGAGCGATCAGGTGGCGGAGCTCACTTTGGAGCTCAAGTCCGCTAGGGACGATTACGAAACGCTCCGCCATGGTCTTTGCTCCAAGGTAAACACCTTGGCGAAGACCGTAGGGAAGAACGGCGCTTAGAGGTATACCTTTCGCCTTCCGGACATTTCTTAGGGCACTTTTCCCTTCATGATTTTCATTTCCAATATTTCCCTTCATTGTAATGTGCCCTTTATATGAATTGAAATAAAAATCCAACTCTCTGGTTTTCAAAACTGGCAGAGTTTCGGTTCGTTCCCTTGTGTTTTGTGAATGAGATCATAGGTACAGAGACAAGTGTGGTGGAAGCACGCCCCAAAAACGCAACACAGACCCGAGACACGCTGCACGCCGAAGGGTGGGACCAGAGGATCCAAAGGGGGGTCGGCCGAACCCCTGGTGAGGCCGCACCCAAGTTAAGTCCATCTGGCCCCAACTCTTTTCCTTGGACTGGTTTGCATCTCAATCTCGCACTTATCTCTATTTTAAATAATTTTGCATCCCTATCTAGGCAAAATAAAAATAAAATGAATCTTAAATTCCTTGTGCTCTCATGAATAAAATTTGCATACCCTTTATTCCTTACCCATCTTTTGGTTCATGTGACATAATTCTTCTATAGGGACTCCATGCTTATGAGATATAGTGAGATAGATGGGACTATGCTCTTCTTGTAAAGCACTTGGAATTTCTTTCAAAAAAATAAAAATACAATTGCTTGCCTCCTCAAATTTAACATTCCCACAAGAGCCAAAGTTCAAAAGTTTCTTATTTATATAACATTTACATCTTGCTGTTTGCCTTTACTTTGAGCTTTGTCAAACTCTTTGACCCTTGTTTAGAAACTTTTCATTCTCACTTGATCAAAATTCACGTACACCCCACTCCTTTTTGCCAACTTCTACACTTGAAGTTGCACTAAATGTAACACCTCAGGTGTTTAAATTTCGAAACAAGCCTCATTAGCATAACAAAATGTATAAATAACTAAGAAAAGTTTAAAAGAAATGAATTATAAATTGGTTTTGCTTTGAATTGAAAATAGAGGTGTATATGTGCATAAGTACATGTACTTTAATCAAACAAATTAAATAACTCTCACCTCAAAGCACTTATGGCTGTGAAATTTAATAGGCACACCATTGATGACAGGATAAACAAAAGTCTAGTTGAAGCCTAGGAGAGAATACAAATTTTTGCCCAGGAAATGACGTGCCCTCCGAATCATACTTTTTGAGTATTTAAAATAATTTCTAAACTAAAACTCAAATGAACTTTGGCTTGAAACAAAACTTGTGTAACTTTTCATTTTGAACAACTTTCATGTTCAGAGATTTTTGAGTTGCAACACAAAAATTTGAGTAACACTTGACTTTGCAAACCAGCCCCTGCCTTTTTTTCTATTTTCACTTCAGACCCTTCCTCCTCCACTTCGCCCGACCCTCCGCCTTCCACTGCAAACCCTCCGCTCCGCCCGACCCTCTGCCGCGCAGTCGCTGCTGACCCTCCCTTCTCCGCTCCGCCCGACCCTCCGCCGCGCAGTCGCTGCTGACCCTCCCTTCTCCGCTCCGCCCGACCCTCCGCCCGTCGCGCAGTCGCCGCTGGCCACTTAGCCGACGATGCCTGACCGGTGCTAGGCGCGAAGCCAATGCCTGGCCGCGCCCCGCTCGCACGCGCTCCTCCCTAGTCCGCACGCGCCACGTGCACGCTGGCGACGCGCGCCTCTACTCACCGCCCGCCGCACCCAATGGCCAGTCTGCGCCGTGCCTGAGTCCCCGCCGCGCCCACCAGTCGCAGCACTCGCCGCCCGGCAAGCTAGCTGTTGCAGCTGCTCGCCCAACCGCGCGCCGCGTGATCTTCCCTTCCCCCACGCCAAATCCCCGGCGCCCAATCCCCTACCCGCACCCGCCGCACGCAGCGCCGGCTCTGCTCGTCGCCCACCGCGACCAGTAACGCGCCCCCGTTGTGCCACCCCTCCCCAGCATCGCCCGGCCCTCTCCCTCCCTCCTGTAGCCTATAAAAGGCGACACACGGCCACTCACGCACGCCTGAACCCACCAGAACGCCGCCGCCGCTGCCAATGCCGCTGTCGTGCACCACCCGTCCGTGGAGCCCAATCCTCCAGGCTCCCACTGCCCAAACCCATCACCCAGCGAGCTTGCCCTCCCTCCACTGAAGCTCACCGGCCTCTTCCCCAACCATCTCGACCGCCGGAGGACCGCCAGCACCGCCCGCAACGCCGCCGCTCCCCTGCTGCTCCGTGGACAGCCCACTCCGAAGCTCCTCCGTCCGAGACCAGTTCTGAATCATATTTTCGGACAGAAGATTGGTTGCTTGATGTGTAGGCCAGTGTAAAAATATTAGGACCAGAACCCATATCTAGCTAAACTTTTTGTTAAACATTGTTTATGCCATGAAATAATAGGACTAATTTGTACCAGCTGGTATATTGTGTTTCATGTTGTGAAACTTTTCCAGAGCTATTATAGTGACACCTAAATACCACAAAAAAAGTTTAGAACCTTTTTCCTCTCTGTACCTATTTATATAATTTTGTGGTTGGAAAAATGCACTAATTCAAATAATTAGTTTCTCTGCTTGGGAAATGTTCAACTTTTTACTGTGGGACACTTAAGAGCAGCTCTTGCTGTATAAAACGTTTCATGCTCAGAAACCTTGTAAAACATCCTGTACAAATTAATCCTTAAAGAAATAGGTGTATCTTGTCCTATTTATTATGCTCTCTATCATGCACCATAAAATCTGAAAACTTTACAGTAACACATATACGGATAGGGTAACACCCTGTAAACGTTGTAGCAACAAAACAAGAAGGTTTGTCCTATATAAAAATAACTGGGTTCTAGCAGTGGCTGTGTATTATATTTTTCAAAATTAATCTGCTGCACAGAAATTTATGGAATTTTTAGAGTGTTTTTGTCTCTGCATAATGTGCTCTAAATAAAAATTTCATCCACAGAAGTTACCTAGATCAGTATTTGTTCTTAATCCATGCTTATACTGCGAAAATTAAATTTCTAATACAACACCACCCCCTTCTGTTAATGATTACCCAAGAAATCGTAACTAAGTAACCTTACAACCAAATCTATATTTTTGTGGACTGCAACTTTATCGTGAAGAAAATAAATATCACGTGCCATCACTACAACTTACACTTGTGCATTCATATAGAATCGACTACTCTCGCCGACGGGACGTACGAGCTGGTGCCCGAGTCCGAGAGTGAGCAGCGTGAAGCTCAAGTGAATCTAACATAAGCTTTCGAAGACCCGAACCCGAATTCGGACGAGCCCCAAACAAACTTTACCCAAGAAGGCAAGCCCCGGAGCATGAACCCTATTTTTCTAAATTATGCAACTTAATACTCTATTCTACTTGTGCATTAAGTTTATACGAGTTGGATGAAGACGTAGTTGCATGATCCTAGTTACCCATGCTCTGAACACTAGATGTAAGGTTCGATAGAATGCTATGCTAATAGGACTCTGGTAAAAGTCGATTGATTTCATGTCACTCACGAGAATTTAGGAGTTGAATGTTTACTACATGCTGCAATCATAAGGTCGACGGACGGGGCTATGGTACGATGTTTATATTGATGATTGAGGCCCCGTCTGTTTAGTGAAAAATAATAAGGCCCCGTCTGAAGTACCTTGTTTTACAAATTTTGAAATCAGTTGTAATAATAATTTTATGTTGAACCTGTGATGTAAAATTTGTGGAATGTTGTATCCTCTGGGCTCACCTTCGTGTGAGTACATGTATGTGTGGTTTCGATTAGCAAAAACCGTGGTTGTATCAGGAGGTTACCCGACAGACCAATGGATTATTCCGTTTGAAGTGCAAGTTAGCCCTGATTGCCCTCGTGGTGATCGTTAGCGCGCTTGAGCCAGATTAATTCAGGTGGTTCTGCCATAGCTGGTACCAGAGCCGAAATGCATACGCCAGAGAACGCAACAAGCCTTAAAAACTAGTTTTCCTAAAACTTGACCAGAAAAATGCGTTTGCGAAATGTGTTGCTTCGTTAAGGATGGTACCTAGTTCGTAAAGCGCTAAGGGATTATGGGAAAATTACTAGGTGGATATCTAACTTATGAATATTATCAACTGACTTCCAGCATATTACTTTCTGTCAAAACTTACTTTTATGGACAACCGACCCTTAAATTCTGTAATGACACACTCATCGCTAAGGTAAGAAGGTAAGAATCCTCAGCCAACTGAGAGAGCTTGGCCTTCCTGTCGGTGATGCGAGCCGAACGCTACCCTCAAGCAGTGGCTTACTTGAGGTGCTGCCAATATACCAACTATTAGTTGATTATATTGGGAGTAGAAGGTTTGGCGCAGGGTATGGTGATCGCTGTTCATACCCCCGTCTCAAAACGGTACCCCCGTGAATACGCTATCTCGATAGCGTATGTTAACGTCGTCTGTACGGCGGGAATTGTACGGATGCCGTTTCTATAGCGAACGGTAGTGAATACGGACGCTTTCATGAGTGCTGGCATGAAAGGTTCAATGGATATATATATATGCTATATCAATCTTCTGTAGGTACACTAACCGCGATTACGATAAGTTAAAGAACGGTTAGAGAATTTTCGACTAGCTATTATAGTGAGAGACGTATTGTGTATGCCACCGAAACTAACTTCGTAAGACCAAAGCTATTTGGCAATTATTTTATTTTGTGAGGACGAATAGGACGTGCATGCATCATGACTATACAAATCTGAGATTGAAAATGCGATGCGTGAGAGTGGTAAGGTTCATGCGCCCACACAATTGTCTTAGCATAAGGATTATCTAGCAAATCTGTCACATTTCTGCCATATCTGAAAAGATGAATTTATTGAGCTTAGAAAATTATCCTTTCTGAAGAAACTCATGTTGAAATTTTTGTTCCAAAAATTGTATTCTACCACCTTTCTAAATTTGAAAAATTATGGACATATGGATAATGAGAAAAAACAAAGACCTTGAGATGTCAGTTTTCTGTCCAAAATAAGCACTTCTGCCATATAAATTTTTATGCCCTCTTACTACAGTTAAAATTTGTTGTAAAATAACTTCTACACAAAACTTGTTGTAAATTTGCTCAGGCAGCTACTGTTAAAATTTGGTAATTTTTGGTTGGGTAGATTTTCCCTGGTGCACAAAACATTGGCTCACTATCCACTGAAATTTCTGGGTAGATAGTAAAGTAAAACCTTAAGAGAAAGACCATCTTAGAGCCTGATCTAGATCTGGAGTTGACTAGCAAAGTTGTTCACAAATACCTTAGGAATGTTCTGCTAAAAGTTGAGAATTTTTGAACAAGAACTGTTGAAGTTATGGCTATTTTAGTTCACTGTCCAGAACCTGTTCACTATGTTGTTAACAGTTTTTCACTATCTCACCCATTTGATCTTTTGTTCAGATGGTCGAGCCTGTTGCCATGATGGTGGATGAGGATGGACGCGTTCACTCGCAGTGTCTCCACTAGGAGGGCTTTCCCTCTATCTTGTGGGATGTTCTGAGCACCGCGGGCTATCCAATTCCCCCACGTTACGCAGGACTGGAGTTTGCAGAGAATGGAGTTACCCAGTGCCGTGTTAATGTGACCACCTTTCCGCACCCACTACACTCAGGGTGGCCCGCCTTGGTGATTGAAGCTGTTGGTCACCGTTTAGCCGATACTTGGGAGCTTGCTGCCATGAGGGCGCTCACCACTTTCTGTGCGCAGTGCCCCGAGGCCGTCACGCTCACTCCTATTGGTTTGTTTCCTGCTACCCAGGACAATGACCCCTTTTAGCTCAACAGGATTCAGCACTCACAGTATTTAGTGGACTTTCACGCCCATTAGACCATCGAGACCTCCGTACGGTGCATGAATGTACTGTACCGACTTCAGACCCTCCAGAGTAAGGCGCTTGTGCAGCTCGCTGATCTTGCACAGGCCTACCACATGGTGGCAGATACCAGAGATGAGCAGATTAAGGAGCTCAGTGAGGAACTTGAGGACAGAGACACCCGGATTGGCCAACTTGAGGGCCAAGTTCAGGAGCACAACACTCTCATGGGTGAGAGAGATGACATGATAGCACACTTGGAGGAGCAGCTCCATGATCTGAACTTTGAGTTGGAGTATGCTAATGAGCACAATCAGTGGCACCATAATCAGAATGCCCCTCCCGATGTGGTGGCTATGGAGGAAGATGATGAGGAACCACAGGATATTGATGGTGTTTCAGGTATGGACTTTGAGGGTGAGGCACCACAGCCACCTCCGATGGGAGCTCACTCTCCTACTTACATCGAGTCGTCCGTCAATAACCTCGACGACTTCTAGACGATGACCTAGGAGGACTTTTGCATATACTCCTCGATAGTGTAGCCTAACTTTTGGCAAGTGTTGTAATAGGCTAACTAAGAGTTGAATACCTCTTTTGTGATGGGTACAACTTGACCATTGGATACTCTAATCATGTAGGCCATGGCTAAAAACTTGGTGGTTTGATTGTGATGTTGGAAAGCAGTTGAATCTGCGATTGCAGAAACTTGTTGGAATTTTTACCCATGTCTCCTTACATTTCTGGACTGAGTGTTGAATACCAAAATTGTCACAAATTTTGTGATCCAGGTCCCCACAAAATTTCAGCACTATTGGATCTCTCTAGTTTGAGTTATAGGAAAGATACTATAACTCATTCTGCTGAAAAACAGCCAAACCAGCGAAGCAAAGAGTGAATCTTTCGACCATCTTGGCCATCGATTTAGCGTCTAAGCTGAATACCAAAGTTTTACATCTCTAAATTCCCTACCCACTGCCAAAATATGAGCAATTTTGGATGAACCTACCAGGAGTTATAAGTTTCTTATGGCAGACAGTATTCTGTCCACGATTCTGTCCATGATCTTTCGGAAGTCTACGTTTCCGCGCTAATCCTTTTGAATTATGGAAGCAATATGGATCACGTTGCTAATGATAAATATTCACATTTTAGATGGTTAGAGCAACCCGTGGTAACCCGGTACGTTTCGGTGCTAGTGCTATTGAATCACAATAGCAGCCACCGCCACCACCCAGTTTGGTGGAAGTAATGGCCGCTCAAACCGAGTTGCTTCGTCAGCTCGTGCAAGGACAACACCAACAACGTGGTGGGCACAATGTTCACCAAGCTCAAGTTGCCGGTTACACGGATTTCCTTGGGACCCAGCCTCCCTTGTTTCACAAAATGGAGGAACCCTTGGATGCGGACGCTTGGATTCGCACAATCGAGTCCAAGTTTTCTCTACTCGTGGCCCCATGCTCGGATGAAAATAAGGCTCGCTATGCGGCTCAGCAGCTTTGCGGTACAACTCGTCTTTGGTGTGAAAATTACTTTGCTATGCTCCCGGCTGATCACGTCGTCACCTGGGATGAATTCAAAACTGCGTTCCGAGCACACCATATCCCAGAAGGTCTTATGGAAAGAAAGCTAAATGAGTTTTTGGCTCTCACTCAGGGTACTTGCACTGTACTTCAGTATACTCAGGCCTTCAACAATCTGTGCTAGTACACGGGCTATCATGCAGACACGGATGCTAAGAAGCGGGATCATTTTCGCCGAGGATTGAGTACCAAACTCAAGAAGCGACTAAACCTTGTCAAGGCCGATACATATAATGAGCTGGTAAACATGGCAATTACCCAAGAGGATTGTATTGTGGCTCACCGTGCCGAGAAGAAGAGAAAGGCGCCAACTGGACCCTCGGGAGCTCAGCCACCGAGGTATCGATTAGTGCAAAATGCTGCACCTACAGCTCCACAGAAGGCCCCTCAGCCAGGACGTTGGATTGTCAGGCCCCCGCAGCAACAAGGTGTTGTACGACCCCCTGTGCCCTAGCAAACTGGACCAAGGCCCGCTACTCAGCAATTCCTTCGTCCAAACATCGCCAATCGTTGTTTCAATTGTGGAAGTTCCAGTCATCTTGCTCGAGAATGCCCTCAGCCTAGGCAGCCAATTCAGGGCCAAGGCTCTAACCAGAACAATAAGAACAAAGGCAAGAGGCAGACCATTCAGGTCAAACAAGGATGAATCAATTTCACCACTCTTGCAGAACTTCCTGAAGGAGCACCAGTAATGACGGGTACATTCTCTATCCATAACAAGCGTGCAGTTATATTGTTTGATTCTGGTGCATCACATAGTTTCATTAGTGCAAAGTTTGGTGCAAAAGTAGGCTTGGATGTTTGTCACACAACAGGGTCGTATATGATATCAACACCGGGTGGTAAAATTGCTTCCAACCAAATAATAAGATTGGTACCTATAAAATTGGGTAGTAAAATCATCAACACGGACCTTGTTCTCTTACCCCTTGAAGGCTTGGATATTATTTTGGGTATGAAAAAGGATGACAGTTTAAGATTATGTGTGGACTACCGACCTCTCAATGCGGTGACCGTTAAGAATAAATACCCACTTCCCCGCATTGACGTTCTCTTTGATCAATTAACTGGAGCTAGAGTTTTCTCAAAGATTGATCTTCGATCTGGATATCATCAGATAAAGATTCGTCCATGCGATATTCCTAAGACCGCCTTTTCCACACGATATGGACTATATGAATTTTTGGTCATGTCTTTTGGTCTCACAAATGCTCCTGCCTAGTTCATGTATCTGATGAATTTAGTATCCATGCCCGAGCTCGACAAATTCGTCATAGTTTTCATTGACGACATCCTTATCTATTCCAAGAATGAGGAAGAGCATGCTAAGCACCTGCACATTGTTCTTCAGCGTCTCAGAGACCATCAGCTCTATGCTAAATTTTCTATGTGCGAATTCTGGTTGGATAGTGTGAAGTTCTTAGGTCACACTATTTCCAGCGAAGGTATAGCCGTTGACCCCAGCAAGGTACAAGAAGTGATGGATTGGAAACCTCCTACCTCTATTCATCAGATTCGCAGTTTTCTTGGTTTAGCCGGTTACTATCACCGTTTCATTCCGGATTTCTCCAGAATTGCTAAGCCTATGACTGAACTATTGAAAAAGGGAGTAAATTTTGTGTGGGATGAGAAATGCGAAGAAGCTTTCCACACTCTTAGAGAACGTTTAACTACAGCCCCTGTGTTAGCTCAACCCGATAACACCAAGCCGTTCGATGTTTACTATGACGCATCTGGCACTTGTCTTGGTTGTGTGCTTATGCAAGAAAATCAAGTTATCGCCTATGCTTCACGAGCCTTTCGGCCCCATGAGCAGAATTATCCGACCCATGATCTCGAGTTAGCAGCAGTCATTCATGCTCTAAAAATATGGAGACATTATCTCATGGGCACTCATTGTAATATCTACACCGATCACAAGAGTCTCAAATATATCTTCACCCAAGCCGATCTGAATATGAGATAAAGAAGATGGCTAGAATTAATCAAGGATTATGATCTCGAGGTGTACTGTCACCCCGGCAAGGCCAATGTAGTCGCGGATGCACTCAGCCGTAAGGCCCATTGCCATTGCCTATCTATAATGAGACATTATGTTCGGAAATGAGGAAGCTTAGTTTGGAAATGATTTCCCAAGGCACTCTGAATCACATCTCAGTCGAGCCCACTCTTCACGACCAAATCATCATGGCACAACTGCATGATGAAGGAGTTAAGATCATCAAACAAAAACTCTCTCTAGGGGAAGAGAAATACAAATGTTTCCGCCAGGACCATAAGGGAGTTCTATGGTTCGAAAGTCGCATAGTCGTTCCGAAGAATCATGAGCTCCGTAAGCAAATTCTGGATGAGGCACACCTTTCCAAATTTTCTATTCACCCCGAAAGTAGCAAAATTTATCAAGATCTTAGGCAAAATTTCTGGTGGACTAGAATGAAAAGAGAAATCGCTAAATATGTCTCAGAATGCGACACATGTCAGAGAGTAAAAGCCAGCCACTTGAAAGTAGCCAGTACACTTCAACCTTTGCCTATACCCTCATGGAAATGGGAAGACATAAGTATGGATTTCATTGTTCGATTGCCGAGTACCGCATAGAAACATGATTCCATATGGGTTATCGTTGATAGGCTCATAAAGATGGCACATTTTCTTCCGGTACACACCACCTATACTGCCAAGAAATATGCCAAGATTTATCTTGATCGCATCGTTTGCCTACATGGAGTACCAAAGACTGTTATTTCCGATCGTGGTACTTAGTTGGTAGCGCGCTTTTGGGAACAATTGCAAGCTTCTCTTGGTACTACATTGATTCGAAGCTCAGCCTATCATCCTCAGATTGACGGACAAACTGAAAGAGTGAACCAAATTCTTGAAGACATGCTCAGAGCTTGCGTCATTCACTATGACAAGAATTGGGACAAATGCCTATCCCTAGCAGAGTTCTCATACAACAATAACTACCAAGCGAGTTTGAAAATGGCACCATTTGAGGCCTTATACGGACGAAGGTGTCGAACTCCTTTAAGTTGGTCACAGACCAGAGAACGCAAAATATTTGGACCAGACTTGGTAATCAAGGCAGAAGAAAAAGTGAGAGTAATACAAGAAAACCTTAGAGCCGCACAATCCAGGCAAAAGATCTATTTCGACAGAAGGAGAAAGCCACTAAAATTTGAAGTTGGTGACCACATCTACCTTCGAGTTTCACCAACCAAGGGTGTACAACATTTCGGAGTCAAAGGAAAATTAGCTCCCCGTTATGTTGGTCCCTACGAAATCATCGAGAGCTGTGGACCCGTAGCCTATAGAATACGACTGCCCCCTCAGCTTGCAGCCATCCATGATGTCTTTCACGTGTCTCAGCTCAAGAAGTGTGTTCGAGTTCCTACCGAGGTTATTAAACAACAAGAAGTAGTGGTAGACCCGGACCTCTCATATGTTGAGTACCCTATCAAAATCATGGATCAAAAAGAAAGAAGCACTAGGAGGAAAGTGATTAAAATGTACAAAATTCAATGGAATCATCACACTGAGTAAGAAGCCACATAGGGAAACTGAAAGCTATCTAAACCAAAATTTCCCCGGTTTTCTCAACTCTACTGAAGGTACACACACTATCCACACTAAGCCTATTGTCCGAATCTCGGGGCGAGATTCTTTTTAAGGGGGGAAGGCTGCAACACCTCAGGTGTTTAAATTTCGAAACAAGCCTCATTAGCTTAACAAGATACATAAATAACTAAGAAAAATTTAAAAGAAATGAATTATAAATTGGTTTTGCTTTGATTTAAAAATAGAGGTGTTTATGTGCATAAGTACATGTACTTTAATCAAACAAATTAAATAACTCTCACCTCCAAGCACTTATGGCTGCGAAATTTAATAGGCACACCATTGATGACAGGATAAACAAAAGTCTAGTTGAAGCCTAGGAGAGAATACAAATTTTTGCCCAGGAAATGACGTGCCCTCCGAATCATACTTTTTGCGTTTTGAAAATAACTTCTAAACTAGAACTCAAATGAACTTTGGCCTGAAACAAAACTTGTGTAACTTTTCATTTTGCAACACAAAAATTTGAGTAACACTTGACATTGCAAACCAGCCCCTGCCTTTTCTTCTATTTTCACTTCAGACCCTTCCTCCTCCACTTCGCCCAACCCTCCGCCTTCCACTACAGACCCTCCGCTCCGCCCGACCCTCCGCCGCGCAGTCGCCACTAACCCTCCCTTCTCCGCTCCGCCTGACCCTCCGCCTGCCGCGCAGTCGCCGCTGGCCACTTGGCCGACGATGCCTAACCGGCGCTAGGCGCCAAGCCAATGCCTAATCGCGCCCTGCTCGCACGCACTCCTCCCCAGTCTGCGCGCGCCACGCACACGCCAGCGACGCGCGCCTCTGCTCGCTGCTCGCTGCGCCCAATGGCCAGTCCACGCCGTGCCCGAGTCCTCGCCGCGCCCACCAGTTGCAGCACTCGCCGCCCGGCAAGCCAGCTGCTGCAGCTGCTCGCCCAACCGCACGCCGCGTGATCTTCCCTTCCCCCACGCCAAATCCCCGGCGCCCAATCCCCTGCTCGCGCCGGCTCTGCTCGCCGCCCACCGTGACCAGTAACGCGCCCCCGTCGTGCCGCCCCTCCCCAGCGTCACCCGGCCCTCTCCCTCCCTCCTCCAGCCTATAGAAGGCGACACAAGGCCACTCGCGCGCGCCTCAACCCACCAGAACGCCGCCGCCGCTGCCGTGCACCACCTACCCGTGGAGCCCCATCCTCCAGCCTCCCATTGCCCAAACCCATCACCCAGCGAGCTTGCCCTCCCTCCACTGAAGCTCACCGGCCTCTTCCCCGACCATCTCAACCGACGGAGCACCGCCAGCGCCGCCCGCACCGCCGCCGCTCCCCTTCTGCTCCGTGGACAGCCCACTCCGAAGCTCCTCCGTCCGAGCCAAACCTCGGAACGGGTTCCCCTCGACGCCGCGAAGCTCATCGACCAGCCCACGCCCTCCCCTCCTTGCCAGAACACCATCGCCGACGCTCCGCACCGCCGCCGCCCCTCTGCTCCGCGCTGACGAGCCACCTCCGGCCACCCCCAACCCCGACCAAGGCCACCCCAAGGTAGCTCTCACGTCCGTGGATCTCCCCGACCCTTTTTCCCCTCGCCGCCGACGAGCCCCCTCGCCAGAATTTGGCCGGCCGCTGTGCCAGCGCTGCCTAGGGACCCAATTGCAACGATTGAAATCTTTAAAAGAGTCTGAACGCAAGTTTTCAGGGGCATAACTGTAAACCTGTCCTTAAACTTTGAATTCAAAAATAGTGAACTTGTAAAATTTATATAAAATCACAAAAAAATCGGAAAAATACAAACTCAACTGTTCTATAATCGTTAGAAGAAAATCTACAACTTTTGTGACATGCTTTTCTTCAGTTGCTTGCTAAATCTTTCTCTACATTAAATTCAAGGTTTAATACACTTTAATTGTACCCACTGTTGTAGACAAGTTCTGAATCTGATTTTTGGACAGAAGATTGGTTGCTTGATGTGTAGGCCAGTGTAAAAATATTAGGACCAGAACCCATATCTAGCTAGACTTTTTGTTAAACTTTGTTTATGCCATGAAATAATAGGACTAATTTGTATCAGCTGGTATATTGTGTTTCATGTTGTGAAACTTTTCCAGAGCTATTATAGTGACACCTAAATACCACAAAAAAAGTTTAGAACCTTTTTCCTCTCTGTACCTATTTATATAATTTTGTGGTAGGAAAAATGCACTAATTCAAATAATTAGTTTCTCTGCTTGGGAAATGTTCAACTTTTTACTGTGGGACACTTAAGAGCAGCTCTTGCTGTATAAAACGTTTCATGCTCAGAAACCTTGTAAAACATCCTGTAGAAATTAATCCTTAAAAAATAGGTGTATCTTGTCCTATTTATTATGCTCTCTATCATGCACCATAAAATGTGAAAACTTTACAGTAACACATATACGGATAGGGTAACACCCTGTAAACGTTGTAGCAACAAAACAAGCATGGTTTGTCCTATATAAAAATAACTAGGTTCTAGTAGTGGCTGTGTATTATATTTTTCAAAATTAATCTGCTGCACAGAAATTTATGAAATTTTTAGAGTGCTTTTGTCTCTGCATAATGTGCTCTAAATAAAAATTTCATCCACAGAAGTTACCTAGATCAGTATTTGTGCTTAATCCATGCTTATACTGTGAAAATTAAATTTCCAATACAACACCACCCCCTTCTATTAATGATTACCCAAGAAATCGTAACTAAGTAACCTTACAACCAAATCTATATTTTTGTGGACTGCAACTTTATCGTGAAGAAAATAAATATCACGTGCCATCACTACAACTTACACTTGTGCATTCATATAGAATCGACTACTTTCGCCGACGGGACGTACGAGCTGGTGCCCGAGTCCGAGAGTGAGCAGCGTGAAGCTCAAGTGAATCTAACAGAAGCTTTCGAAGACCCGAACCCGAGTTCGGACGAGCCCCAAACTAACTTTACCCAAGAAGGCAAGCCTCGGAGCATGAACCCTATTTTTCTAAATTATGCAACTTAATACTCTATTCTACTTGTGCATTAAGTTTATACGAGTTGGATGAAAACGTAGTTGCATGATCCTAGTTACCCATGCTCTGAACACTAGATGTAAGGTTAGATAGAATGCTATGCTAATAGGACTCTGGTAAAAGTCGATTGATTTCCTGTCACTCGCGAGAATTTAGGAGTTGAATGTTTACTACATGCTGCAATCATAAGGTCGACGGACAGGGCTATGGTACGATGTTTATGTTGATGATTGAGGCCCCGTCTGTTTAGTGAAAAATGCTAAGGCCGCAGTGTGTGGTAATGGTGGTTAAGTCTTTGAACGTACTAACCACATGCCAAGAATATGGTAATCGGTAAGCTTAAGTACCGGATTGAACCGAGGCCGGAATATACTCCCCACCGTCTTGAATTCCTTCACATCTAGCTAATGGCAGGTGCATGTGCCGCCGTGGCCTGGTCCATGGGGATGTGTAGTCGAGGGCGGTGGGCCTGTTCCGTGAAGCCGGAATTGAAGGGAAAAGTTGCACGTGTGACTCTAGGAGTAACCACGTGACGTGTGTTTAGGTTTCCCTTGCAAGGTTAAGAAATTCGATTCGAATCGTCCGTTTCTCGCGGTTATTGAGACTGCTTGATCCTTTTACCACAAAGAGTAAGAAGAGGAACAATGATGATGATTAATCTTGTTGGATGCAAATTAATTCTTCCACCATGTATGATATTGGATAGTTGCTTACCTAGAATGGTTAAAGAAAACTAGAATTTGGAGCTAAAATTTGAAAGTAATGACCTACTTGTATATGCTTTTCGGCAAAACAAACCCTCAAGTATATTCCACTAGTCGTGTAAGGCTTGCTGGGTATTAGTATACTCAGCCTTGCTTGTGGCTTGTTTTCAAGTGAGACTTTCGAGGATATGATCGCTAGTTTGACTTGGCCGTGTACCCTTCCTCCTAGTTGGTCGGTGGAATGGGATACGCCCCCGGCCAACAATGATAATGACGAGTGATGTCTCGTACGGGCTTCATCGAGGCATCATGTATCGTCGAGTAGTTTATCGTTATTTTCCGCTGCATCGAACTCTGAAGAACTCAATTACTTTGAACTCTGAAGTACCTTGTTTTACAAATTTTGAAATCAGTTGTAATAATAATTTTATGTTGAACCTGTGATGTAAAATTTGTGGAATGTTGTATCCTCTGGGCTCACCTTCGTGTGAGTACATGTATGTGTGGTTTCGATCGGCAAAAACCGTGGTTGTATCGGGAGGTTACCCGACAGACCAATGGATTATTCCGTTTGAAGTGCAAGTTAGCCCTGATTGCCCTTGTGGTGATGGTTAGCGCGCTTGAGCCGGATTAATTCAGGTGGTTCTGCCACACTAAACATGCCATCCAACCACAAAATAAAATAAATCACTTTATCCTATGGCCACTCTCTCCAAAGTTATCACTATGAAATAGACATGGGCTTTAAAAAAAAAGATGCATACCCAAAGAAGGTATGCAACATGCTCACAAGGCATGTTTAAATAGAGAGAGAGAGAGAGAGAGAGAGAATGAAAAGATGCATAACCCAAAGAAGGTATGCCTCATGCACACAAGGGCATGACAAAAAAAAGAGCAATGATAGCCCATGCCTTGCAAAAAGAGGAGAAAGAGTTGGTTCATACAAAAGTCCATACATTATCCACAAAAATACCACACACTAGCACTTTTTGATCATGTTTGCATGACCTGTTTCTTCTTGGATCTTGATCTTGACTTAGCAAAATAAACAAAGCAAGCATGCCTCCCTTTTCCTACCCAGAGCTCCACATAAGCCTGAGTAGATCATAGGAGCAGGGCAGGTAATTTGCCTTGGTAAGGTTGCAAAATCAAAAAGGAGTGACTTGAGAGAAAATTTGAGGAGAAAGGCTATTTATTTCTAAAAACAACAAAAACTCGAGTTACCAAGCATGAAGAGCTAGAACCTGAAGTCTTCATTGTTCCATTCTTCAATTATCCAAGAAACACATGGTAGCCACTTTCATAAAGTTCACAAGGACTGGAAGAGGTATGGAATAACTTGTATGCAGGTTTTTTTCAAGGAGATGCGACCACCTTAGTCCTTAACCTTCACTCGAGGACGAGCAAAGGGCTAAGTGTGGGGGTGTTGTTGACGGTGCTTAAGTCCGGAATCGACTGTCAACTCCTGCAAACATTCTTATCGAATTAATCACCAAACTTAGATATAGGACTTTATTCTAACATATTCCATGAGTTTTTGTGAGTTGTGATATGCAGGAACCCATGGATGAAAGACAAGGAGACAAATATAAAATATACACAAAGAAGCACATAAAAAGACAAACCTTCTTCATCACACTTACAAGGGAGGCCCACATGACAGGCCAACCGACGTAGAAAGGCAGCAAGCACCCAAAGGATCAAGCATAGGCCCACCAACCAGTGCCCCAGCCGAAGGCGGTGGCCAGAGGCGGCAGGAGGGGGTCGGCAGCACCCCCCCTGAAAGCAGTGCAGGTGCATTTCGGCATGAAGATTCCTCTGATCCTCCCAAGGTCGGTTGCATGTGTTTCCATACAAGGAGATGGCGGGAACCGACTTCAAAACCTATATAAAGAGCCTCCCTCACCCTCTCTACAACACACATCTTTGTAGAAGAAGTTGTAAAAGGAGCCATTCCACTTGAATCTTTAGAGTAGGGAGTGTATGAGGAAGAAGTGAGAAGAAGAGCCGGGCTTGTCGGCTACTCTTCATCCTCGTACCTCTACGAATACGATTCAGTTGAGTAAGTATCTGAGTTCATCTTCTAGTAAGATCTTGGTTAAGTTATCATTTCATTATTGTTCGTTTGCGGGTTCATCGTCCGTTCTAGTACCAGTTGCTCTAGTGAGGGTCCCTGTTAAAAATAGGTAAACCCTGCGCTTCGCTAGAGTAGTAGTCAAAGGCATAAACATGGTGTTTAGTCTCTAGATTACCTTTGTTTGCTGCGAGTCCCACGGTAACAGCCCTGTTGGTCCCCTACGAAGCTGCTTCGTGGTTAGTGAAGTCCCTCACGTCTGGACTCGGAGTAGAGCTAATAGCCGGAGGGTCCTGGCAGACTAGGGTGTCACACCCTGAAATTGTTGAATTCCAGGAGGTGATTAGAAAAAAAATAATAATAATAAAGCAATGATTTTCTCATAATTATATAAAAATTTCAACATTTATTTTCTTTACAGAGAATTTAGTATAGGAAAAATAAATAATTGTCTTTAAGAATTAAATAAAATGGTTTTATGTATGTTGCATTCATGTCGTTGCATTGGTTTTTTTTGTTTGTTTGCGTGTTTGAGTTTGAAAAATTAAAATACCAAAAAACCACCCTAAAATCTCTTTTTTTTTCTCTTCCCTATCTCTTTTGGCCAACCCCATCTTTCTCTCTTTGCTTCCCTTGTTCCAGCCCGGCCCAAAACCTCTCCCTCCCCTCTCTTTCTTTTCTCTCCCCGCGGCCCAAAACCCAGCCGGCCCAACCCGCTCCCTCCCCTCTCACCACTACTCACCCTTCTCTCTCACCGACACGCCGGGCCCACTTGTCGGCGCCATCCCCAACCTCCCGCTCCCACCTTCCTTCTTGCATCGCCGGCGCCTTCCTTTCTCCCCCCCAGACCTCGCCGTGAATCTCGCCGCCCGCGCCCGCCCCACCCTCCTTTCTTCTTCCTTCCGCTTCTCTCTCTCTTTCCTTTCTGCCGCAACACCAGACGCGCCCGCGCCCGTCGCCGTCGCCTGTCGTCCGCGCCTCCCTCCCCTTTCCTTTTTCTTCCTCACCCTAAATCCATTTCGTCCCCGCGCCGTCGCCCGTGTATCCTCCTTCCTTCCCCGCGACGCTGGCCTTGCATACTGGCCGCGGTACCGCCCGTTTCTTTTACAGGCCGCCGCTTGAGCCGCCGCCTTCCTTTCCCCGGCCGCTCCGCCTCCTTCCCTCGCCCTATAAAACCCGAGCTCGAGCGCCAGCGCTCCCCTTCCACTCCGATTTCACCGCACGCCCGACTACCCCGCCGCTCTGTGCCTCTATTTTTCCTGAGCTCGAGCTCGCCGACGCCGCCACACCATCGACCCACCTTCACGTCGCCTCTTCGTCAACGCTGACCTTCGCCGGAGCTCCGCCTAGGACCCCGCACCATCACCGGCCTCGTCTTCCCCTCCGCGCCAACGCATCACGCCTGCAATCCCTCGCCGGTGTGAACGCCGCCGCCCCGAACCGCCCTTCGCCGATGACCCACCGTCCCACTGCTTCTCCGCCGCCTTCAACCCTCGTAAACGCTCCACGAGGTGGTGAGTACCACGCCGCTGCCGTTTTCCCCCTCCGTCTCGCTCTCTTGCCCCGGCAATTTCTCGCCGGAGCTCTGGCTCCGCCCGCCACCATGGTGAGCATGCTTCTGGCCGCCACACAGCCGTCCCGAGCCCCTAGGAGAGTTCCCCGTCACCCACTCTCGCTCCTCAGCTCTTTCTCGTGCCAATCCGTGCCCCGGAGCACTGATTCCGGTGTACACTGGCGAGGCGCCGCCGCGCCTGCTCGCCGCAGGCGTCTGCTTCCGCCCAGCGCCGCTTACCGATTCGCCCGACCCTAACTCTGCGATTCGACCCGAGCCGCGTCCAATTCGCCCGACCCTCGCCCTGCCACCCGATCGAGATCTAACAGCCAGAACAGATCTGAGCCACGCACGAGCCGCCAAGTCACGCCCGACCCTTACTCCGCTGAGCCGCGTAATCACCCGACCCTTACCCTGCCGTCGGATCGTGATCCAACGGATCAGATCCACCCGACTGAGCCAAACCCTAGCCGTCCCCGGAACCTTTGCAGAAAAGCCCCTAGACTTTCTAGAAATCAAACCGCAGTCACGATCAGTAGAAAAATAATTAGAGTTGAGCCCTTTCTTTTTCTGTCCCGACCCCTGACCTTTCTAGAATTAGTACCCGCCGTCCAGGACCTATAGTTTTGCACCCAGACCCTCTGTTTAAGGTTTAATTAGGTTCTAGCCCTTGGTTTCCTTTAATTTATCCCCTGGAAGTTCAGTTTCTTCGTAGATAAGTCCCTGAAGCCTTGTTTTAGCCCTACCTTCGTCGTTTTAGCTCTGTTTCGACTCGTTCTTGTTGCGTTAAGTCGTATAAAACCCTAAGCTACCGTTTAGTCATGTCGTTGTGCCTTAGTTCCTATCTTTTAATTAAAAATAGATTTAATTTGATTAAATTTCTCTCACCTAGTTTTTCTAATTAAAATCTACCTAGGTCTTTACCTCTGGTTTTCATAACTAATGTCAATTCAATTAATACCAACTCAAATGTGTTCTAAATATAATTTGTTTAGTTGAACACCAAATATAAAGTTATGCGTTTAGATGCTCTCACAAGTTTTATTTCTAATTAATTGTTAATTAGTCTAATTTGTACATAGACAATCATAAATAAAATATGACTAAGTTCTACTCCGCTTTTATAAATAAAAATATAATATAAGTTAATTATAATCAGGGATATTTTGTCTTGAATATATTTTACATTTGTTTTCCAAATAAAATAAATAAAACTCATAGTTCTTTTGTTTCTTTTATAATACTAATTTTTCCGATAGTTGTGTCTTTTCAACCCTAGCTCCGTTTTCCGTGTTTCTTGTGCTCTTGTAACCGTAGCAGCGAGCCTTATCCTTTAGCACGCTCTTTTAAAAGCTTTTGTTTTGTCATTGGTGTATTGTTCTTAGCTGTACTTGTTTGTTGTTTTGTATGTTTGTGCTCGATGTTTGCTTCGAGTAGAATGATCGCTGTTGAAGCTTGAAGATCAGGTTTTCCAAGTAAGCAAGAGCTGAAGACCAGTAATAGTAGCTATTCGATGGAAAAAGGCAAGTGACCCTAACCATCCTTCTATCTATGCTTATTTACAAGAATACCATGTATTAATTGGAACGTGGAGAACCACCCAGGAAAACAGTACAACCACGAGGACTATATGGCTCTGGTCTTGGCTAAATAATTAGAGACTCTAGTTTGAAGCAGTCTTACCGAAAGGGCAAGGAGGGGGTCGGTGATTGGGGTATAGCCTGGTCCTCTTGGGGTAGCAGCCTTCGCTAAGGTGCTGACCATTAGGGAGGGTTATGGTTCACACCGCTACCGAAACTCTAGCGGACTACTTCTTATTAAGGAATCTTTGTAAAGGCCTCGTAGCGTCCCTATGCAATCACACCTCGGAAGTGTGGTATTGTGCCTAGCTAGCACATCATGGTTGGGTCCAAAGTTTTTTTGAACTTTTACGCGACTTGTGGTGAAAGTGTACAGCCTCTGCAGAGTGTCTAAAACTAATATATCAGCCGTGCTCACGGTCAAGAGCGGCCTGGACCCTCACATGATTAAAAAACTTAAAGATGGATTTAAATCGTTACTCTGGTTATTTCTTGTGGACTTGCTGAGTACCAACCATAAGTGTACTCACCCTTGCTAACTGCTGCTCAGAAGAAAGAGGTGTGAAGTCTACTGAAGATGATGAAGAGTTCTAGGCGTACGCAACCCCCAGTCGTTTGCCTGTGAAGTTTGGAGCCTTCGTTTCCATGATAAGCGCATATATCTAATAGTCTTGTAAGTCCTTATTTATGTTTCTTTACGTGATACTGTTGCTATTATTCACTAATGATGTCACTATATGTATGGAACTTGATCCTAGTATACATATAGTTATGAATTCGGTCTTGTCCTTAAACCGGGTGTGACACAGGGTCAGACCGGTGCCTGAAGTGAACGACCAATATCGTAAGTATACCTTCTCTTGACTCCTTACCTTTGGATAACCACACTACCCATAAGCCATTCTACCACATCCTTTCCCTTGGGTAAACTAGCTAGCAGACCTTTACACATCTGTTCCCTGAGAAATTACGATACCCAGAATACTCTCCGGGTGAAGTGCACCAATGGTATCTTCCGTGCGCTTGCGGATTTATCTGTGATCGTTAAGAAATACCAACATCTACCCTTCTTCAAGCTCCTCAAGCGGCAGGATAACTTTATTTGGACCGAGGAAGTGGCACAGGCATTGGAGGATCTCAAGGATCACCTGCAATCGCCCCCCATCCTCACAGCTCTGAACCTAGGTGAGAACCTGCTACTTTACATCGCTGCGACTACTCACGTAGTCAGCACGGCTATTGTGGTGGAGTGGAACAAGGAGGGCCATGCATTCGGCATGCAGTGGCCAGTGTATTTCGTCAGCGATGTCCTTTCTAAGTCAAAGGTTCGTTATCCTTCGATTCAGAAAGTTCTCTACGCTATACTTATCACCTCCAGAAAGCTTCATCACTACTTCAACAAGTACAAGATCTCAGTTGTCACTAACTTCCCATTGGCAGATATACTTCACAATCGGGATGCCACTGGACGTATCTCTAAGTGGGCAGTGGAACTGGGTGCTCTCAACATCGACTTCAAGCCACGCACCGCCATCAAATCGCAAGCACTAGTCGATTTTTTAGCAGAGTGGCAAGAAAACCAAATACCAACTCCAGCTAACCATCTAGAGCATTAGGTTGTGTACTTTAATGGATCCCTGAAGCTCGAAGGTGGTGGCGAAGGAGTTCTATTCAGCAGTCCAACTGGCGAGCAACTTAAATACGTATTTTAGATACTATTTAAGGTCTCTAACAATGAAGCCGAATATGAGGCACTACTGCATGGGCTACACCTGGCTGTCTCCCTTGGCATCAAGCAGCTACTCATTTTTTCCGACTCCTTACTGGTGGTCCAACATTGCAACAAAGGGTGGGATACCAACAAGGAGACCATGGACGCCTATGTGGCACTAATTCGCACACTAAAGGAACAAGTTCTCGGGGCTCAAGATTCGTCATGTGCTTCGTGGCAACAATGTTGGGGCAGACGTACTCTCAAAGCTAGGCTCTAAACGAGCTAAAGTTTCAGCTGGAGTTTTCATCCACGAACTCCATAATCCGTCTATTCCAAGAATAGAGCCAGGCACCATCGACCAAGGCCCCACCGAGCCTAGTCGAGAGGTCCTGATGATCGACATGGACTAGCGTTCCCAGTTCATCGACTTGATCAAGGAAAAAAAGCTACCTCCCAACTTCGACCCTAGGAGCGCCGAGGCTATCCGACTAGTCAGGCGAAGCAAGGGTTATATTCTGGTGGGGGATAAGCTCTACAAGCGTGGATTAGCGTCAGGGATTCTCATGAAGTGTGTGACTACCGCAGAAGGGCGAGAAATCCTGGAAGAAATTCGTGAGGTCGCGTGTGGCAATCATGCAGCCTGCCTACACTAGTCGGGAAAGCTTTCAGGTCCTGGTTCTATTGGCCTACGACTTTGGCCGACGCCGAAGACATCATTCACCGATGCACGAACTGCAAAGTCTTTGGCAAATAGGCTCATATTTCTGCCCACAAACTGATCACTATACCACCTTCTTGGTCGTTCGCTTGCTGGGGCCTCGACATGATCGGCCCACTGACAACAGCGCCAGGAAGTTTCACTCATCTGTTGGTGGCAATTGATAAGTTCACAAAGTGGATCGAGTACAAGCCAATCACAACTCTCACGGCGGATAGAATTGTCACATTCATTTGTGACATCCTCCACCGTTTTGGTTTTCCTCATACAATCATCACTGATCTGGGCTCCAATTTCACATCACATGAGTTCTAAGAGTTCTGCGAACGAAGTGGCATTGAGGTCAAGTATGTGTCAGTCGCTCACCCGAGGGCCAATGGCCAGGTGGAGCGCGCCAACGACTTGATACTCGATGGACTCAAGAAAAGACTCTACGATGAGAATAGCAAAAAGGGAGGCAAGTGGATTCACGAGTTACCCACAGTCATCTGGGGGCTTCGTACTCAACCGAGTAAAGCCATAGGACAATCTCCTTTCTTTCTCGTCTACGGGTCAGAAGCAATCCTTCCAGCCGATATTATGTGGGAATCGCCCAGATTGGAGATGTATGAGGAAGGAGAAGCTGACGAGGCAAGGCATCTGGAACTCGATTGTGCTGAAGAAGTAAGATGCAATGCTTTGCTTTGATCAGCTCGGTATCTACAAGGCGTTCGCTGGTACCATGACCGCAACGTCCAGGCCGCATCCAAGACGAGACTGGGATCCATAAGCTCAACTATAGATGGGAAGGACCCTTCATCGTCATGAAGGTCACAAGGCCAGGGTCGTATTGACTACAGTACTCTGATGGCCAGGAACTTCCAAATTCATGGAACATCGAACACCTACACCGTTTCTATGCATAAGAAACTTGTACAAAACCTGTCAGCTGCAGTGCAGCACAGTATAATAATACATGGTTGTTTCGGTTCCCCAAACGACTACTGCGTCATTATTTTTCCCTTAGCAACATTGAGTAAATCCGGGGGCTGTCGCCACGAGTTATGTCCATACGCTACCTTACTCTAACCTTCGGAAAACACTCAGGGGCTGCGCCATGAGTACTTTACCGTCACGATTAAGCAACAGCCTCTCAGGCTACCCCTTTGAGCATATTAAGCGTTCTTTCCGACTACCTCCCTTCACAGCTTAGTAAAGGTATGGGGCAAGGTCTTACAAGGTAAAGTTGAAGAGGTTCTCACGCCTACTAACAGAAGTTCTACGAACATAACTCTGTATAAAAGTACAATCTATTATACGGTTTACCAATTGAAGCGTTGCTTTCAGGGTAACTCCACACTAGAACTAACGTACTCAAAAGCTTACACGATTACGTTTCAATGCGCCACTCCACGAGTCGAGCGTAGCAAACAACAATCAAACAAGCATTAATATATTACAAAAGAAATTGTTGTTTTCTTACAAAACAAACACAATTCTAAAGGTCAGAAAAGTGGAAGGTCATCGACTATCTGATGAGCAACATCTTGCTCCTCACTACGGTACTCGTTGAATTGCTCTTCTGTATAGTCATCCGCAATGCCTTCCGCAAACGAGCGCACATCCATGCCCAGGAAGTATGACTTCACCACTGCCAAGGCATGCGTAAGCACGACTTTGGTAGTGTCAGACGCATAACCTGCGATACTTTTCGGAGCATCAACCAGCCGCTGCAACAAGGAACGCCAGTCTGAAGAAGGGTGCATGAACTCGCACAGCTGGTACGCTCCGGTCCCGACTTGCTCCAGCTCCTACTGCAGACGCTCCTTATCACGGTTCAACGACTGCATCATGAGCATGTTCTCCACAAGCTGCTTGTCAACATCCTTCAGCTGGCGAGTCACAGTCTTATGTTCATCGTCCAGATCTGAGTACTTGAGTTGAAGCTCTTGTACAGCCTTCTTCAGCTGCTCCTTCACCTTTGTAAGTTCATATATGTCACATTTCCAGTCACTTAAAGCTCTTTCAAAACGAGCATACTCTGGGAAAAAATACACATATGCAACTCAGAAGAAATGAGGATGCACAACCACTATTCGGACATGAGGACCAGACTACTTACTCTCTTTTTGGGCAGCCAAGTCCTTGACTTTCCTGATCGCCAGATCGTGCTTCCGTTGCTGGTCGATCATCGCCTCCCGATGAGAGGGTTTCAAAGCCGCGAGTTCTTCCTGGAGCCTGGTATTGTTTGCTTTCTCAACCTCCAGGTCATGCTCCGCTTTGTGGGTCCGCGGCAGCACATCACCGATTTGGGTCAGCAGAGCTGACTTCTCACGGGAGCGATTGATGAGGCTCTACATAAAGGCATTCAGCAAGTCAGTATTCCTCTACAACAGGATATCAAGCCTTTAGGAGTACTCAACTAGATACCTTGGTATACTCGGTGAAGCGGCGGCTCAGCTCGAGCATGAGCGAGACCCTCTCCGGCTCCAGCAGTGGGTCCTTGAGCAGCTCGGCATTTGGCCGGAGGACTTCTCCTCCCTCGACCTCTTGACGCTCTAGTACCTAGGAGTCCTCCGGGATCTCCTGTTCTTGCTATGCTCGGGAAGTCTCTGGGGCCTCCTGCTGGTCCGGAGTACCTTCCTCTATGGTTGGCCCGGGAATAGTCCCGGGGGCTTCTGTCTCTGACACCACCTCCCGGTTTGCCGGTGGCTCGAGATCTTTTCCTTCGGTCGCTATCGGCACATCCTCATCGATTGGAGGCTCGGCGGTAGTCGCGGCCGCAGGCTCTTTCGGCAACGAGTCTGTAGTCGCGCCGGCCTGGGCGGTGCTAGAGGTTGCCGGTTTGGGAGTCTCCGACTTCATGCACAAGTATGTTAGTACTCAACACTAACACAAAATCTACAACAACATACTTCTGGTTACCAACCTTGCGGGCTTCCTAAGGGGGAGTGCTGTGACAACCCTGGTAATTACAATTTCAAAATCAATGTCATTAGCCTAACTCTATGTTTTAAACCAACTAATGAGAGGGTGGAAAGAATTAAAACGAGTTCAGTTGGAATTCAAATTAATTTGAGCACATTGGTTACTTTTGAACTTTTAAATTTAACTTTCAAACCAGAAGCCAAATGAGATTTTGCCTGAAACCAAAGTTGTAGAACTTTTTATTTTGAACAACTTTCGTGTTCAAAAGTTTTTGAAATTCAAATCAGAAAGAGGAGAAAACGCCCTGTTTGCACCCAGCCCCTTGAGGTTTTTCAAATTTTTGCACTTAGGTCCCTCCCTCACCTCCCCCTCCTCTGCTGCACCGCGCGCTCGCCCGACAGCCGCACGCCACGTCGCCGGCGATTCCTGCCCCCACGCCGCGCCAAGCCAATGGCCGTCGCTCCCTGCCGCAGCGGCTTTGCCTCCCCCACGCCCACGCCTCTGCCCAACCCGAGTGCACCCAGCTGCGCGCGCCAGAACTCCGGCGCTCTGCTGCACCGCCGCGCCGCCCAGCCACTGGCCGCCGCCCAGGCGCCCAACGGCGTGCCCCTGTCGTGCCGCCCGGCCCAGCCCTGCCTGGACCCCTCCTCCCTCCCTTGCGCCTATAAAAAGCCGAACAGAGCCCCCCCTCGCGCGCCTGGAAAGCCACCGCGCCTCCATTGCCGCCGGCGCCCCCACCTCGCCGCGGTTCCCTTTGCTCCGGCCCACCTCCGCCCGAGGCAAGCACTGAAACGGATTCCCCTCGACGCACCGAAGCTCCCCAGCCCGAGCCCCGCCGCCCTCCTCGCCGGAGCGCCGCCGTCCGCGCCGCCCCTCCGCCGCCGCCCCTGCTCGCCGTGGACAGCACGACCCCGACCCCCTCCGTCCAAGCCGAGCCCCTGAGTAGCTTCCCCACGCGCCACTGAAGCTCACCGACCGGACCACGCCGCCCCAAGCCCGCCGGAGCACCGCCGTCGATGCGAGCCGCGCCGCCGCCGCCTCAGCTGCAACGCCGGCGAGCCCTTCCCGGCCGTCCCCCACCTGAACAACACCCCCACAAGGTAGCCCTCGCACCCCCGAACCTTCCCCGACCCTCGCCCCTCGCCGCCGGCGAGCCCCCTCGCCGGAATTTCGGCCGGCCGCCGTACCCGAGCCGCCCGAGGACCCAATTGCAAGAATTTAAATCTTTAGAAGGGTCTGAGCGTAAGATTCAAGGACCTAGTTGTAAAAGAAAGTTTCAAACCTAGATTCAAATTCAGTGAACTTGTAAAATTCGTATAAAATCGTAGAAAATTCAGAAAAATGCAAACTCAACTGTTCTGGAATCCACAGAATAAACTCTACCACTTTTGTTACAAAAGTTTTCTCAGTATCTCAAAATATTTTGCTCTACATTAAATAGAAGCTCTAATGGACTTATTTTGTACCCACTATTCTAGAACAATGCTGACCCTAGATTGTGGGCAGTGAATTAGTTGCTTGATGTTTAGGACTGTGTAAAAAGATCAGTCCCAAATTCCATCTCTAGCTCTACTGTTTGTTAAACTTAGTTTTAATTCATGTGTAAGTAGAATGTTTTATCCCTGCAGTTAGGTGGTGAGTCACCCATAGAAACTTTTCCTATGCTAATGTATTGGTACCTAGAAGCCAGAGAAAAATTAGGAGACTTTTTATCTCACAGTAACCTACTTATTTGATTTATGTGCTAATAACATACATTAAATCAAGAAAATAGTATCTTAGCTTGGCAAATTCTCAAATTTTTACTGGGAGATAAACTATGGTAGAGGTTGCTGTGTAAAAAGTTCCATGGACAAAAACCCTGTGTAGGGTCCTGTAAAAATGAATCTTTGAATGGCCTAGGTGTAGAATGTCATATTTTCTATGCTCTGAATACTGCATGATAAATCCAACAAAAATTACAGTAGCTTCTGCATGCTTAAGTGAGAGCTCTGTAAAAATCTTAGACTCATTTGTTGCACCAATTGTTCTGTACAAAAAGAACAACTATCTAACAACAACTATGAAATATATTTTTCATAATTAATCTGTTACATAAAATTGGCTGAAAATTTTACAGTAAGCACATCTTTCCTTGATGTGCCTAAATCCAAAATTTCATGACCAGAAACTATCCATTGTAGTAATTACTCTCAAATCGTAATCAAGCACCATTACCACGACTTAAACTTGTGCATTCATGTAGAATCGACGACTCTCGCCGACGGAACTTACGAGCTGGTGCCCGCGTCCGAGAGTGAGCAGCGTGAAGCTCAAGCAAATCTAACTGAAGCTTTTGAAGACCCAAGCCCAAGTTTGAAAGATCCCCAAGCGAACTGCGAAGGCAAGCCCCGGAGCATAACCCATTCTTTCCGAAATTATGCAACTCATTACTCTTTGCTTGTGCATTAAGTTTATAGGAGTTGGATGAAAACTTAGTTGCATGATGTCAGGAACCCTTGCTTGAAAACTAGATGTAAGGTCCGATAGAATGCTGTGCTAATAGGACTCCGGTAAAAGTCGAGTGATTTCCTGTCACTCGCGAGAAAATAGGAGTTGAATGGCTACTACACGCTGCAATCATAAGGACACGGACGGGTTATGTAACGATGGTTACGATTGAGGCCCGTCTGTCTAGTGAAAAATGCTAAGGCCGCAGGGTGTGGTAGTGATGGTTAAGTCTTTGAACGTACTAAACACATGCCGAGATTATGGGAATCGGTAAGCTTAAGTACCTGATTGGCCCGGCAAGGGGACGGCATCCTACCCTTTGAACTTCGGTCCCATGTGCATATGGCGAGTGCAGAGAGTGGTCACGACCCGGCGCCGAACCGTGGCGTGGGGCTCTTGTACTCTCGGAGGGTAGCCCCGATCCACGACCCGGAAAGAAAGGGGAAAAGTTGCACGTGTGACTCTAGGGAGTAACCACGTGACGTGTGTTTGGGTTTCCCTTGCAAGGTTAAGAAATTCGATTCGAATCGTCCGTTTCTCACGGCTATTGAGACTGCTTAACCATTTTTACCCACAGAGTAAGAAGAGGAACAATGATGATGAATGAACTTCTAGCTAGCTGCTTATCTAGAATGGTTAATGCAACTAGAATCTTGAGCTAAAAAGTTGAAAGTAAGGACCCACTTGTAGACGCTTTTCGGCAAAACAAACCCCTGAGCCAAAAAGCCTTGCATGTCTAGAGTCGGTGGAGTAGTTTCCACTACACGGGTAAGTCTTGCTGAGTATTAGTATACTCAGTCTTGCTTGTGACTCGTTTTCAAGTGAGACCTTCGAAGACATGATTGCTAGCTTGACTTGGCCCTGCACTCTTCCCCCTGGTTGGTCGGTGGAATGGGATGCGCCCCCGTCCAACGGAGATAAGGCCGAGTGATGTCTCGTACAGGCTTCATCGAGACATCCTGTATCGTCGAGTAGTTTCCGTTGTTTATTTCCGCTGCAACTTAACTCTGAAGAACTTATTTATGTTAATTGAAGTACTTGTTTTCTAAACTCAAAACTTGGCCTGTAATATTCACTTATGCTAATGATGTAATATTTGCTGGAATGTGGTATTCTCTGGGCTCATCGTCGCATATGCATTTGTATGTATGGCGCTCGATCCGTTCACCGTGGTTGTATCGGGAGGTTATACCCAACAGACCAGTGGATTACTCCGTTTGAAGTGTAAGGATAACCAAGAATGCCTTAATGGTGATGGTTAACACACTTGAGCCGGATTAATTCAGGTGGTTCTGCCACAAGTACCGTAGGTACCACTAGCCCTCACGGCGCGGTCTTAATCCCGAAATGGGGGGAGGCCAGCTTGATAGTCGCGGGTGTTGATTGCCCCGACGCCGGACTCCTCTCCCCGATCTCTCTGACTACCCCTTGCCTCGGGGGCTCGGGGTTCTCCTCAGTCCCACTATAAGATTGGAGCGACTAAGAACTCGTGGATATACGAGAAGTTAAAGAAGCTAAGGAGTACAAACTACTTACGTGGCCTGGCGACTGGTTGCTGTGTTCACAATTGCGGCGGACCTCCGCTTGCGTGTCGCCACTCGTTGTGGGCGTCGCAGGTCCGCTGTAGCATCTTCCACTGCCTTCTCGGCGGGCAGATCCTGGGCTGGCTCCTCGAAGATTGGCTCAGGCGGATCAGACCTGAACCGCTCCAAGTCAACCTACATTCATCAAAAGACTATCAGCACATTGCAAGACAAATTGACTACATCACGAAGGTACTCGAGAAAGTACTTACCGAGTCCGGTAGGTTGCTCGCGCAGAAGAGCCTCGGGTTGTATGGCCCTGAGTTTACCCTTGTGAACACGCGGGTAACCCGACGCATAATCTCCTCAACGGATGGCACATCCCTGGCCATCCGTGCTGGGTCGCGGATCCCTTAGTACTCGAAACCAAGTTGGCAGCATTGATGGAGGGGCTGGATGCGCCGCTCAATAAATGAGTACGCCATAGACTTCCAGTAACGCCCTTGTCCTTTAGGGCCTTGATACGCTTCATCAACTTGGGGATGTCATGGTGTTCCTCTTGTGTCAGCTTCATCAGCCAACATTCTTGGCGTCGGGGCGGGGAGTTGTCCCATCCGGGGAGGCTAGGCTAATGGTTCCCGATGTAGAACCACTGAGCGTGCCACCCGGACACGCTACTTGGGTTTGTGTACTCGAGGTACAGTGCCTTGTCGCGCAGCTGTACCCCGTACAGTGCCTTGTCGCGCAGCTGTACCCCGGCACCTCCGACTAGCGCGGGATTGTCCTAGTCCGGTTGGGGTTTTACGTGGAAGAGATGACGGAACAAATTAAAATGCGGGCGAATTCCTAAGAAAGCCTCGCAAAGATGCATAAAGAGAGAAATTTGCAAAATAGAGTTCGGGGGAAGGTGGTAATGCATGATTCTATAAAAACCAAGCAGACCACGAAAGAAATCGGAAGTAGGCAAGGCAAGGGCGCGGTCGGCAGAAGGGGCGAACATTAGAGTCTCACTCGTGTTCTCCCATGGTGACGAGTCGGAGCCCACTGTCCGCCATTGCACAACACTCTCCTCCTAGAGCTGGAGCAGATCCCTCTCTTGGATGGTCTTGGTGACCTTGGCCGGCGGCGATGACTCATCTCCGCCTTCACCTCCCCTCTTCTTTCCCCAAACAGCGGCGGATTTCTTCGGCATGGTGGTAAGAAATGTCACACGGAGCTTCGTGCACATGCCCTGGGAATCCATGCGGGGTGGATAAGGGTGGGGAACAAGGATTCCGGCTATTCTTAGATTGGGAGTTTGGGCGAAGCGGTGGTCGATTTGGGCGCGGCGGTGGCGGCTAGGGTTCTTGATTTCAGATCTGTTTTTACTGCAGTGAAACAGAGGTGGGTGAAAACCATAAGGGGTAACACGGGGTTATTTATAACACACGGCTTCCCATTTTCCCTTTGGAAGATGAAGAGACATTCTCTGGATAACGATTTGATTTTGAGCGGTTTTTACGGGTTCTGTGCAATGGATAATGGAAACTAGCCGTTTTCTCAGGGATAGGCTCCCGAGAATTTTGACCTTTCAATTTCCAGAGCAAATTAACCCTAAAAATCATCAAATTGAATTCAAAAACACACATTCCATGCCACGACTCTTTAGATCCTTTTTTCCAAACCATGGAATTTGGATTAAAGGCTCAGAGGCTGCGGGATACATGTCATCAATGGCTTATTTTTCAAAAAATTCTTGGAAGATACCGACTAAAGATTCAAAACTAATTTGACCCTCAGCCTGATTCTTCAATTCAATCTAAGGCTCGGGGGCTACTCCATATGGAGTGCGAGTTCATCGCACTCCATATAAAAGAAGACTTGAAATCTACTCGGGGCTTGAGCACCTCACAGCCTCGATGCCGCCAAGGAAGTACTCGGAAGACATCTTCTCAAGGGGACTGAGCAGGGACCTGAAGGCACCTTCCTGAAGTACTCGGAAGCCTGCAGTACTTGGCTATGAAGAGCTCAGGGGTTTGTCAGACCCGAGGCAGCGAGACTGCACACTTGGCGTACATATTTTTGTAGTAGGGGATGGAGCATGGGCCATACCTTATCCTTATTATAACTAGTCGTATAGAGCTAGGACTAGTCGGACTTAAGGAAAGGACCCGACAACTTACTCGAGTAGGACTCCTTAGACCGTTCCTGACTAGGACTTCCATGTAACCCTGTCCCCCCAGACTATATAAGGGCGGGCAGGGACTCCTCCAAAGCACAATGTGCATACGGATAACCTCTAAGGCAATACAAACCACACAGGATGTAGGATATTATGCTCTCGGTGGCCCGAACCTGTCTAAACTTTGTGTTTCTTGCACCTTCGAGTTCCTGATCTCGGCGACACCCTACCTACAACCTACCACCTCGGGGGTATCCCTCGGTGGGCTTGGCGGTAAAACACCGACAAATATGGATTCTCTGCGGATCGGATGGCCATCGTGGTAGAACTCGCCTTTAGGATCCATGATTTCCTTCAAAATGAATCCTATGAGCTGTTCCGACACGGCCATGATCTTATCCACTTGGAGAACTTCATTTTTGATTCGCATCATCTATCATTTATAAAAATAAAGCTTGATATATCAATTATTTGCGTCAGCATAATTGGAAACATATTTATGAGTGCTTTGTGCACGTACTCTTATGTCCTCCGTTGTAGCTTCCCCAAAATAGGTTAGAGTCTGCATGTAATCACATACTTAGTACACACACCAATTATTTCTTGTTTTTTGTCTCGAACACTAAAAAAGAAACAAATAAGTTATAATTGTATGCATATACAGAATAGTAAATGAGATATGCAAAGAGTAGCAGACCCACATACCGGGAAGTCCATTCTAACATCCAATTCATTCTTAAAGTCACCAGGTTGGTTTTTCACAAAAGCTCTCCACACCTTGCGCATAAGAATGAAAGGTAAATGTTCGAAGCATAATCGGTTCCAAAATAGTTGTCTTTTGTGCAAAATAAACTTACTTGTTCAATGGCTGTAAGAAGTGTTCAATTTTGTCCTATTTGTATTTCTTGGAGTCGAACACTATAACTCTACTAGTCTCCAAGCAGAGTAGAAGCAAAATCCAATGGTAGCTGCACATATAGATATACAAGCATATATAAATATATACATCATTAAAGTTAATATTTATTTAGGAATAGAAAAGAGTTACTAGTCGATCAGAACTTACCCATAGTTATGGGTATGAATATATAGGATTTGTAATGTTATTCCATTAGGGCATTGTACATGTGTCCTTATAATTGTCCCGTAAATTCTTCAGATTGATAAGCATGGGATTCATGAAATCCACCTGATTATCCCATCCTACATTATACAATATAATTGAATTAGAGAGATGTCACAAAGAATAGAGTGTTGATTAATATCGACATATGAATGTAGAGATTGGTGGACACTTACAGAATCCAGCAAGTCACGAGAGAGATGTCGAGGGCGTCTCGACGGTATATTCCATTCACATCTTCAAAATTGATCCAGAAGTCACCGGCCCCATGGTAGAAATCATGATTACGATACTTAATTCCAAACATGTGTTGGCCGGCATTCGAACGTTACATGTAAAATTTATGGAATGCGCACATCTACATGGGTAAGTTGAGGAACTCCTCATCGGTGACAAAGGGTTTTCGATGCTCGTATGGATGTGTTGTAATGTTGGCGATTGGGAGATTCTCATCTTGCCTGGTTGCCTACTCAATGGTAAAACCCGTTTCTTCCAAAAAATCTATGACATGTTGCTCTTTCAGCGTCGTCACCCGTAAGGGCTCAATTTCTTCTTATTGTGTTCCTAGCTGAGGAACGCCCTTGCCATTTTGTCTCATTCTCTGGTGGGCCTTTATCAGCGTGCAGTCGTAGTCTGAGGGTAGTTTTACTAGTCTCTCGGCGATGTCGCTCAAACAGTTGTAGACCTTTTCTGCCGTGGCAGGATCAACTGGCACCCTCTTCTCTGGCGATCGATGTTTGAAATGATCTTGCACCCTTTTGCGCATTCCTCATCGGTCAAATCGTAAGCTAATTTCTTCTTAGGCCCTATTTTCTTTACAATAATGTTTCACTTCTTGGGACCAGGGGTTCCAACCGGAGGGAGGGACGAGTTCTGTTTTTTTTCCTTTAGCCGGTGCTGGAGGAGTCAGAGTACTCCTAGCCCTTGGCGGAGATGGTGGTGAGGGCGTCCATGGTGGCATAGACGAAGGACCACCAAAGTCGCTGTCATCATCATTTTCCGGGCCTGGCGGAGAAGGACGATCCACGGGAGCTGCTGTACATGTATTCCAAATAAGGTTGATGTCAGCCTTGCACCATAGAATGCAACCGTCGAGTGCCTCTCCCAACGTCTGTTCTCCATCCCCTCCAACAAAGTCGATTTCAAGATTTTCATTTTGTTCGTCAGCATCGATGATCTTTTCCACAGTGACAACAGGAGTAGCCTGGGGGTACTGGTATACCATGAATCGTTCCACTAGGAATCACTGGTAAGGCCGGCTCGTAGGCTACCAGAGTGGTGATATTTTTAACTCTCACATGTAGCTCACATGTTGTTTGCATTATGATATCATCCACTCGGTATCTTTGTGCGTCGACCACTGGCACGTTATCTGTGGCTTCCTCACCAAGGGCCGCCGTGGATGCGCAGCTGCTACGTCGCTGAGAGGCCGGGCTAATCACAACATTCGGGTGCGCCCCTATGCCCTGCTGCTGGCTGAGAGCTTGTGCCACTGCCTGTTTGACCCTTTGAAAGGACCTATGATGTCGCCTAGAGGTGGGGTGAATAGGCGGTACTGAAATTTTACACAAAAACTTGCAGTGGAATTAGTAACTTTCGGACCCTCTGGAGATTTCTTTGGAATCTTTGAAACTTCCGGAGTTTCCGCAGAAATCTTCGGAGTCTCCGGAAATAACACAAACTACAAAACACACCTATGGAAGCCACAACCAAAAGTAGATCGACGAATTACCATACAAGGGTGAGTTGTTTCCAAGCTATTTCACTAGATACTTGTAGCTCAAACCTTCTCAAATGATAGATCAAGGTAAACCTAGAAAGGAGGTAGTACAAGCAACAAGTAGTGAAATCAACAAATCAAGAACAAGTGACACAAGGATTTGTTTACCGATGTTCGGAGCCCTTCACGGGTTCCTACTTCTCCGTTGGGTGCTTCCAAAGAAGCCGGGTCGCCCTCAATCCTTTCCCCACTTCACTTCTTGATTTCTTCCCTTGCGGAGGCAAAATCACACCTTCACAAACTTCCCGCGGCACATCACAATCCTTGGGTGCTCACCGGGCAACTCCTTACCGTCAAGGGGATTCAATCCCCAAGAGTAACAAATGCCACGAAGATTTCTCTCTATGAACTCGGGTGCTCAAGAATGGATTTGCTCACTTTCACTCAATCTTGCTTCCCAATCTCTCTCTCAACCCCAACTCACATCTCTTCTCAAAACTCTTGCAAATCTATAGTGGGGAGAGCTTCTTAGGGCTGTGTATAAGTGTATTTCGTGTGGGGAACCAGCAGCAACAGAAGGGAGGGGGTAAGGGGTATAAATACCCATCCCCAAAAACTAGCCATTGGGCTGTTAAGTTCCGGAATCTCCGGAGACTCCGGACCCAAAAACTAGTCGTTATGTTCAAAACATGTCCGGAATCTCCATACAAAGTTAGCATTTTTCCTTTTCTCAGAAATCTTCGTAATCTCCGAAGATAATTCCGGAGGTTTCATAATTCCCGGAATTATCTTTGGAGTTTCTGCAAGTCCACCAGACTGCTCAGGTAACCTTAGGGAAAATGCCATAACTTTTTACTCCGGACTCCGAATTTGATGATCTTGGACTCTATGGAAATCTTATTCAGAAGACTACCCATTCCAACTGAAATCAATGTCCAAGACCATCAGGTGCATGTGCTGTGACAAGTGTTTCTCTCATATTAGCACTTGAAAGGTTAGATTTGAGCACCGAGTCATACGCAGAGCTATCAACGTCGCATCCGTCTTGATAGTACGGTATTACCTATATTCAAGATCAAATAATAAACACAATATCATCCTCTTGAGCTTGAATACCTTCATCATGCCACTTTTCTTCAGTATCACACTTTGAGGTTTTGCAAATATTTCCTTTGCCTCTTTCTTGAGCATTATCCTTCTTAAGCTAGTGCCTTGAGGTTTTTCATCATATATAATAAATAATCAACATGACATCCTCAAGACACCTAAATCCATATGATTCAAACATAATTGATGCTTAGCAACTTGTGACTATCCATGGCCTTTCTTTTTTGGGCAGTGACTATCCATGGCCTTGACTGGTCCATAAATGCTAGCACTAACTTGCTTCTTCACCCTAGCATGGGTTCTTCGGTGCCAAGCCCTTTGCTTGCCCTTCTCCCTCGCTTAGTACCTCGTAGCCAAGTTCTTACTAACCTATAACCATCTTGCCATCTTCAATCACATGTAGCTTTGCCCCACAATATGTACTAATTGAATTGTATTTCTTCAACAAATTAATCCATATACCAACTTTATGATCAAGTAACCAAGAATCTTCACTACTATTGAAATATTAAGTTGTTGATCACATTTCTCCTTTCTTTATCAAACTATCAATGCATTATCAATCTTTACTCATTCATGCAAGCAAGCCATCATTAAGACCAAACACTAGCCCTTGCAACTATGTCTCTTTTGCTTTTTCGGTTTCCTTGCCCTTTCTTCAATTTGAGATATTATAATGTTGGCACACTTATTTGCATTGAAGCCTATCCAAAGCTCATCAAACTCATTAGTTCTTTAATTGTATTGTCATTCAACCACCAAAACCCACAAGGGGTCCTAGATGTACTTTCAATCTCCCCCTTTTTGGTGATTGATGACAACACAATTAAAGCTTACATAGGAGTGATAAAAAATATGACTTACCCCCTCTTCTTCCCCATGACTCAACACGGTAAAGAGAGAGATGAGAGCAGCGATTCCATGGAGATTTGAGGATTCCACCACGAGATTCAAGGGTTGAGGAGAGATACAGATTCTCCAATCCGGTGGTACCCTGTCGAGAGGTACCCAAATCGATGTTCTTCCCCGATCTATCTTGCTAGGGCTTGTTTCTCAAATTCCTTTGGTTGAACATCATGTTTCAACACCTAGAAGCCTCCCTTAGCACTAGATTGAAGTTTTCATGGTCACATTGTTGGGGCGCCCGACCTAGGGTTTCTGTGCAGAAACCGGTGGCACCGATTTTCCCAACCCGGTGGCTCCGAATTTTGCACAGGCACCCTGGTTCTTGGCACAATCTTGGTTCCAGAAATTCAAATCATTTTCTCAATCATGGAATATAGTGGCTAAGGTCATATCACAATGTTTGTCTCCCAGATTCGAGGGATTACAAGGTTTATGGAAGAAGACCATCACGTTCAAAGAATGCAGAATTTGAGTTTAGAAGAAGGGATGCAACTAGCAGTGCACAAGAAATTGAATCAGTTCAGCCAGGGGAATGGAGAAGGTCGAAAAGGGCAGCAGGGAGAATAGGTCTCCCAAGAGGTAATATGCGCATTGATGACTTCGAGTCTGAGCCAACCTCTAGTGATGATGAGGAGGAGAGTCCATATGAGAGGGATCCCACTCCTCCAGACTCTCCAGCTGCAGCTCAACGAAATAGAAAAGGCATGTCCATTTGCACAGAAAGTCATGAGAATAGTCAAGGCGCAGGTCAGAGTGATAGAGGAGATAGTGAGGATGATGATGAGGAGGAGGAAATCATTTCAGCTCTTGGAACACAGCTAGCTGACAGTGGTCCTCCTACTCACTACAGAGATGTCAGATTCAGGCCTCCTAGGGCTCCAGAACATCGAGCCAGGATCAATTACAAAGCCAAGGGCATGACAGAGCAAGCAAGAATTGAAACAACAAAGAATCCAAAGGAGATTGGTGGTTCTCGGTTGGAATACAGGTTTAGCATTGCATTCCATCAAGATTATTATTAGAGTGCCATTCTCAAGAAGGATATCATTGTTGCTCGCTCATAGTTTATTGATTAGAAATTCATGAAAGCATACAAAGACCCCAGGATTGATGAAATAATCCGAGAATGCAAAAGAAAGAATATCTATAAAATCATGGGCTTTGCCAAGTCTTGGAACAGTGAGGTGATAGCACAGTTTTATGCCACATGTTACTTCACCTCTAGGAATGATGAGAAGGTGGTGCATTGTATGACAGAGGGAAATTGGTATGGTATATCATATAGACAGTTTGCCTAAATTCTCGAGTTTGATCATGAAGATGCAAATAGATCAAAATACATATTAGTCCATACATGGAGAAGGAGGACATGAAATTCATGTACATACTGGGGCAACAGCATCACTATGGGAGTGTTCATGGCATGCTACCCTTCTATGTTTACTTAAACCGCATGTTTAGGAATATGATCATAAGCATGAGCCCTTCCACATAAAAAATGATGTAACCGGTCCAACTTTAGCCCAAGCGACAAGCATGGGAACTAATGTAGAGGAAGAAAATGCTCCCGTAGAGCCCACTGCAGCTGTTGCACCACCTATGGCAGCTGTGACAGCGTCGGGTAGAGGCTGTGGATGTGGGCTACATGATCCGCACAAGCCCCTTTCTCTACTCAGACAATTGTTCAAGTTTTGGTGTGGGTCTTGTATGAATCCTAATGATGTAGCTCACAAGGAAAGGCAAAGGAGGAAGTGGGATTCGAGGATGCTTAGACAAATGTATGAAAGTCCCACTAATAGACCTCCTATTCCCCGTGCGGGGTCTGATGAAGAAGATAGTGAACCGGAGAGCTTTGCTCATATGTGGAATAGAACCCAAGCTGTGGATCCGGTCACTCAAAAGGACTATTGGGACCAAGCTATTGGAAGCTGATATTATAACCCAGTGTATGGTGGAATGCAAAGTGGTGGTGCTTCATTTTTCGAAACACCATTTATGGGCACACAAGGGCAAAGCACTTCTTCTGGTATGCCACATGGAGATTCTTATGCACCTAGAGGTTCAGGTACTATCGGTAGTGATCCTTTTGGTGGATTCTTTGGCACAGTAAATCCTTATGTTGGGATGTTTCCTCTTCCACCTCCGTATGTTCCTCCACCGCATTTTGATGCTCCAAGTCAATCACAAGGCCTTGATGATGAAGATGATGAGTAGAAGTAGTGGAAGGCCTCCCCGGGACCTTTTATGGTGATAGATGACAAAGGGGGAAAAGATTGGCTGATTGAAGCACAACTTTGTCTTCTGTCCAGACTGTCTGGCAATTCCGGTGGCACCGGAATTCTAGAACTGGTGGCACTGGTTCTGGCTATTGGATGCAACAGGCCCGTGTAATAAAATTCTCTTTAGCTTCCTTTGGACTTGGGACCAATTGTAATGTGTGCTACCATGTGTGTTGAACCTATTTAAGCTTATTAAGATTCATATGTTTGTTAGTGTGATTTTTATGGATGATGTATGCCTTTTTGACAGTGTTGCCTGCAAATTCCGGTGGCACCAAATTCTTCAATTCAGTGGCACCGATTTTGGTCAACAGCACTGGTTTCTCTGACTTTTTTGTTGAAGTGATTTATTTAGTGCATGCATCACGTAATATTTGTTCACACACACTTGTTTTGCACCCCACGATGCTTTGATTTAGGGGGAGCTCCACGTCTTCTTGAAAATGTGCATCTTTGCATTTGAGGCCAAAACTTGTTGAAATAAATTCAATTCAAATACTTAGGGGGAGCCCCTTCTAAATCTGAGAATTCAAAAGCTTCATTGATACATCTTTTGTGAGCTTTAATCGTTGTTTTCATCAATCACCAAAAAAGGGGAGATTGAAAGTGCATCTAAGCCCCTAGTGGGTTTTGGTAAATTGAATGACATCATGATTAAAGAACTAATGATTTTAGTGAGCAAATAAGTAGGAATTGATTATCATATCAAGAGAGCATGTGATGAAAGATATTGAAAGCAAAAGATAAAAGGCTCATATCACAAGACCTATGACTAGGGTACGGCTAAAGAGATTTTATTGACAAGCAATGAATACTATAAGGATTGAGTCACGTGTTTGGTGACAACTACTTGTTCTTATATCTAAATGAAGCTTGTTAATAAGGTCATAGCACTAGAAAGGAATCTCTTGTGAAGAAAGGGATTTTTTTATCAAGAGAAGACATAAGTTGTGAAAGAATTATGAAGAAGGTTTTCACAATTGATTTAAATGTGATACAAGCTTTTATGGAGCTCTATGTGATGCAAGTATGAAGAGTTGGAATTCGGAACATTGTTTCAAGGAAATAAGCTTGGAGAAGGGCAATTGGTTTTGTGTCGAGGAACCAACGCTAGGGTGAAGAAAATTTCCTTGATTTCAACCTGACGAATCTTGGTCATGTATGGTGTTCATATGGGCAATGTCAATCATTCAAAAAATTACATAGTGGATTTCATTCATATGACAAAGGTTCAAGTCACTAGCTCAAGGTTGAAGTGCTCACTTCAAAGAGACAAAGATGGATGCAACTCTTAGATGGACATATTGACAAAGTATGGCATGGTTCATGTTGATGAAGCTCAAGTGGATGACATTGCGTTTATATTTGATCTTGAGTATAGGAATGACGTACTATCAGAAGGGATGCATCACAAGGTGTCTTGATTATGTCTCAGTGCTCAAGTAACCTATGTGAGTTGTTGAGAGACACAAAAGTCACACGTACACATTTCTTGGGTTTGCCAGAGCAAACCTAGTGGCATCGGTTTTGGGAAATCGGTGACACCGGTTTTGTGTCATTTGTCTCAACGGCTAGTTGGGTTTGAATCTTGGTGGCACTGGTTTGTTAAACTGGTGGCACCAGTTTCTACTGGATTTGTAACGGCTAGTTTTTGGGGAGTCGGATATTTATACCACACAACCCCATCAGTGGCATACTGCTATTTCTGAGGTTGCTGGTGTGCTTCCTTGTTATTCCTTGCTAAGCCAAAGCCATTCTTGCTCTCCCCAAACCCTCTTTGTGAGGTTGCTTGATCTTGTGAGATCTTTGAGTTGGGTAGTAGAGAGAAGCCATAGTGAGCAGTTTGAGAGCACTCAAAGCCTTGAGCACTGTTGTACGTCATCAAGCTCATGTGAAGCGTTTGTTACTCTTGGAGGTGTGCCTCCTGGACGGCTAGGTGTCGCCCGTGAGCTACCAAGGTGTGGTGAGCTGCGGGACAGTTTGTGAAGGTCATGCTTCGCCTCCGAAAGGGAAGAAGGAAACTAGTGGAAGTGGGGAAGTGGTCCGGTGTGACCCGACTCGGTGGAACGGAGTTGGAATAGACTCGTATCCTAAAGAGTTCCTCAACAGAGAGTAGGATTCAATGTGCCTTGGTGGCAGCTTTGGTAGCGAGCAGTGAATCCGAACTTCGGTGAAACAAATCTCGTGTCTCCCGCTGGTTGTAACAACCCTGATAAATTACACTCCTAAAGCAATGTCATTAGCCCAACCCAATGCTTAACCAACTAATAAAAGGGTGAAAAGAATTAGAACAAGTTAAGTTGAAATTCAAATTTAAAGTGGGCGCATATGAATACCTTTGAATTTTTAAATTAACTTTCAAACCACAAGCCAAATGAAGTGTTGCCTGAAACCAAACTTGTAGAACTTTTTATTCTGAACAACTTTCATGTTCAAAAGTTTTTGAAATTCAAATTAGAAAGTGGAGAAAACATCATGTTTGCAACCAGCCCCTTGGAACTTTTCAAATTCTCGCAAATAGGCCCTTACTCCTCTCTCTCTCCCCTCCCCGCCCGACAGCCCGGCCAGGTGGCCGGCGATGCCTGACCGGCGCAAGTCGCCAGGCCAGTGGCCGCCGGCCCTCGCCCCAAAGCCCGGCTTTGCCCCCCCCCCCCCCCCCACCCCCACCGCCGCGCTGCCCAGTCCGCGCTCGCCGCGCGCGCCACGCCAGCCCCGCCTCAGCTCGCCGCTCGCCGCGCCCAACGGCCGCGCCGCGCCGTGCCGCACCGCCCGCCGCGACCCGCCTGTCGCTGAGCTTGCCGCCCGCCCGAGCCGCTGCTGCAGCTGTCCCCCAATCCCGTGCCGCGCTATCTCCTCGCTCCCCACGCAAGATTTTGGCCGCCCAGTCGCGCGCTCCGCCCTCCGCACGCCGCGCCGGCGAACCGAGCCGCCCACCGCGGCCAACCCCACGCCATTACCGTGCCTCCACCCCCGCGCGTCGCCTGGCACCCCTACCTCCCTCCTGCCCCTATAAAAACCGCCCGCTCGTGGACAGCCTTCCACAGCCGCCTCCTGCCCAAATTGAAGTGCCAGCCACCACTACATCATCCCACCGGAGCTCACCGACCCGCTCAACGCCGCCCAGGACCGCCAGAGCACCGCCGCCCGCGCTGCTCGCCGCCGCCGCCGCCCCTGGTCACCGCGGACAGCTCAACCCCGACCCCCTCCGCCCAAGCCAAGTACCGGAGCAGCTTCCCCACGCGCCACTGAAGCTTCCCGTCCAGACCAGACCGCCCCAAGCCCGCCGGAGCACCGCCGTCGACGCGTACCGCCACCGCGTACCGCCGCCGCCGCTGCCCCTGCTCCAACGCCGGCGAGCTACTCCCGGCCGTCCCTGCTCCAACGCCGGCGAGCTGCTCAAACCTAGATTCAAAATCAGTGAACTTGTAAAATTCGTATAAAATCGTAAAAAATTCAGAAAAATGCAAACTCAACTGTTCTGGAACCTTTAGGATAAACTCCACAACTTTTGTTACATGCATCTCCTCAGACTCTAGCTAATTTATGCTCTGATTTAAATAGGCTGTTTAATGACCTTTATTCACAACCATTGCTGTAGACAAGTGTTGGTCCTGAAACTTTTACAGTAGGAGATTTACTTGTTATATAAGCCAATTTAAAAAGATCAGGCCCAAATTCCATCTCTATCTACACTGTTTATTAAACTTAGTTTCATACCATGTTTGGATAGAATTAATTGTCCCTGCAGTTAGGTTATGAATCACCTAATGAAACTTTTTCTATACTGGTGTAATGGTACCTAGATGCCACAGAAAAAATTAGAGACTTTTATCTCACAGGAACCTATTTATTTGATTTATGTGCTAATAACATACATTAAATCAAGAAAATAGTATCTTAGCTTGGAAAATTCTCATATTTTTACTAAAAGATACTCAGTGGCAGAGGATGCTGTGTAAAACGTTTCTTGGACAAAAACTCTGTGTAGGATCCTGTAAAAATAAATCCTTGAATAACCTAGGTGTGTAATGTCATATTTACTATGCTTTGAAAACTGCATAATAAATCCTATAAAAATTACAGTAGCTCCTATATGATTAAATGAAAGCCCTGTAAAAATCTTAGTCTCAGTTTGTTCTGTACAAAAAGAACAAGAATCTAGCAGCAACCATGTATTATATTTTTCATAATTAATCTGCTGCATGAAATTATCTAAACTTTTACAGTAAGCTTATCTTTCCCTGATGTGCCTAGATCCAAGGCTTCATGACCAGAAACTACTCGCTGTAGTAGTTACACTTAAACAATGTTTCCATGAGGAACATAAGTTCCCATAAACACCCACCCCACCTTGCTTAACGAAGTTACTTATTGTACTATTCTACTCTATTAACGATTGCCCACGAATGATAAAGTAACTCACTTCACAACAAAACTCATGTCTTACAGACTGCAACTTTATCGTGAAGGAAATCTTGTCGTTTACCATCACCACTACTTACACTTGTGCATTCATGTAGAAACGACTACTCTCGCCGACGGGACTTACGAGCTGGTGCCCGAGTCCGAGAGTGAGCAGCGAGAAGCCCAGGCAAATTTAACTGAAGCAGTTGAAGACCCGGGTCAACGTTCGGACGATCCCCGGACTAACTTTGCACAAGAAGGCAAGCCTCGGAGCATAACCCTATTCCTTTCCTAAAATATGCAACTCATTACTCTTTTGCTTGTGCATTAAGTTTATAGGAGTTGAATGAAAACTTAGTTGCATGATGTTAGGAACCCATGCTTGAAAACTAGATGTAAGGTTCGATAGAATGCTGTGCTAATAGGACTCCGGTAAAAGCCGAGTGATTTCCTGTCACTCGCGAGAAAATAGGAGTTGAATGTTTACTACACGCTGCAATCATAAGGACAACGGACGGGCTATGGTACGATGTTTACGATTGAGGCCCGTCTGTTTAGTAAAAAAAATGCTAAGGCCGCAGTGTGTGGTAGTTGTGGTTAAGTCTTTGAACGTACTAACCACATGCCGAGAATATGGTAATCGGTAAGCTTAAGTACCTGATTGGCCCGGCAAGTGGACGACAACCTACCCTTTGAACTTCGGTCCCACTATATGGCGAGTGCACGAGTGGTCACGACCCGGCGTCGAACCGTGGCGTGGGGCTCGTGTACTCTCGGAGGGTAGCTCCGATCCACGACCCGGAAAGAAAGGGGAAAAGTTGCACGTGTGACTCTAGGAGTAACCACGTGTCGTGTGTTTAGGTTTCCCTTGCAAGCTTAAGAAATTCGATTCGAATCGTCCGTTTCTCACGGCTATTGAGACTGCTTAACCCCTTTTACCCACACAGTAAGAAGAGGAACAATGATGATGAATAAACTTGTTGGATGAAATTTAATGCTTCACCATGAATGATATTGGATAGCTGCTTATCTAGAATGGTTAATGAAACTAGAATCTTGAGCTAAAAGTTGAAAGTAAGGACCCACTCGTAGATGCTTTTCGGCAAAACAAACCCCTGAGCCAAAAAGCCGTGCATGTCTAGAGTCGGTGGAGTAGATTCCACTACACGGGTAAGTCTTGCTGAGTATTAGTATACTCAGCCTTGCTTGTGGCTCGTTTTCAGGTGAGACCTTCGAAGATATGATTGCTAGTTTGACCTGGCCGTGTACTCTTCCCCCTGGTTGGTCGGTGGAATGGGATACGCCCCCGGCCAATGGAGATAATGCAGAGTGATGTCTCGTACGGGCTTCATCGAGACATCCTTTATCGTCGAGTAGTTGTCGTTATCTTTTTTCCGCTGCAACTTAAACTCTGAAGAACTTATTAGTTATGATCACTAAAGTACTTGGTTACTAAACTCAAACTTGGTTTGTAATATTCACTCATGATAATTTTGTAATACCTGCTGGAATGTGGTATTCTCTGGGCTCATCTTCGCATGAGCATTTGTATGTATGGCTTCGATCCGCTTTACCGTGGTTGTATCGGGAGGTTACCCGACAGACCAGTGGATTACTCCGTTTGAAGTGTAAGGTTAACCGAGATTGCCCTAATGGTGATGGTTAATACACTTGAGCCGGATTAATTCAGGTGGTTCTGCCACAGCTGGTATCAGAGCCGTAGCTGGTACCACAGCTGGTAACAGGTGGCACCAGAGCCGAAATGCATACGCCAAAGAATGCGACAAGCCTTAAAAACTCATTTTCATAAAACTTGACTAGAAGGATGTGTTGCGAAATACGTTGGTGCGTTAAGGATGGTACCTAGTTCGTAAAGCCCTAAGGGATTATGGGAAAGTTACTAGGTGGCTATCTAACTTCTATATATTATCAACTGACTTCCAACACATTACTTTCTGCCAAAACTTACTTTTATGCACAACCGACCTTAAATTCTGTAACGACACACTCATTGCTAAGGTAAGAAGGTAAGAATCCTCAGCCAACTGAGAGAGTTTGGCCTTCCTGTCGGTGATGCGAACCGAACGCTGCCCTCAAGCAGTGGCTTACTTGAGGTGCTGCCAATATGCCAACTGATTAGTTGAATATATTGGGAGTAGAAGGTTTGGCGCAGGGTATGGCGATCGCTGTTCATACCCCCGTCTCATGACGGTAACCCCGTGAATACGCTATCTCGATAGCGTATGTTAACGTCGTCTGTACGGCGGGAATTGTACAGATATCGTTTCTATAAGTAAACGGTAATGAATACGGATGCTTCCATGAGTGCTGGCATGAAAGGTTCATGAAATATATGTGCTCTATCAATCTTCTGCAGGTACACTAACCGCGATTGCGATAAGTTAAGAACGGTTAGAGTTATCTCGACTAGCTATTATAGGGAGAGCCGTATTGTGTATGCCACCGAAACTAACTTCGTAAGACAAAAGTTATTTGGCAATTATTTTATTTTGTGAGGACGAATAGGACGTGCATGCATCATAGCTATATAAATCTGAAATTGAAAATATGATGTGTGAGAGTGGCAAGGTTCATGCGCCCACACGACTGTCTTGCATAAGGATTATCTAGCAAACCGGTCACTTTCCGCCTTATCCGAAAGGATGAAATTATTAAGCTGAGAAAATGACCTTTTCTGGCAAAGTTCATGTTGAAAGAATTGTTCCAAATTTTGTGTTCTATCTCCTGTTCAAAAATGAAAAATTCTGAACTTATGGATAGTAAGAAATAACAGAAACTATGGAATGTCATAATTCTGTCCAGAATAAGCACTTCTGCCCCTTAAATTTTTAGGCCCCCTTCCTACAGTTTTCTGCAAAAGAGTACAACACAAAACTTGTTCCAAATTTACCCAGGTAGCTGCTGTTAAAATTTGGTAAATTTTGGCTGGGTAGATTTTCCCTGGTGCACGAAATATTGGCCCACTGTTCACTGAAATTTCTGGGTAGATAGAGAAGTAAGACCTTAAGGGAACAGCCATCTTAGAGCCTAATCCAGCCAAAGTGTTGAATAGAAAAGTGGTGCATCCCTAAGTTCTCTAACTACTGCCAAAGTATGGGATGTTTTGGATGGACCCACAGCAAGCTATGATTTTTCTCGTAGCAAACAGAAATTCTGTCCATACTTCTATCTGTGATTTCGGAAGTCTATGACTACACAAATCCTTTATGAATCAAGGAAGTAATATGGATCGCGTTGCCAATGGTAACCTTTCACGTTTCAGATGGTTGGAGCAACCCGTGGAAACCCGGATGGTTTCGATGCTAGTGCTGGTGGAACCCAACCACAGCCACCACCTAGTTTAGTGGAAGTAATGGCCGCTCAAACCGAGTTGCTTCATCAGCTTGTCAAGGGGCAGGAAGCGATTTTTCAATGCCTGCAGCAACAACACCATCAAGGGGATGGATGCAATGTCCACCATCCTCAGGTTGCTGGCTATCTAGAGCTCAATAACAAGATGATGGACACAAGAGACGTTTACTCAGACTCCTTATTGCCCCCATCACAACTTCCGATGAAACTTAAGGATCACCAAGTAAAGTGTCGGACTCTCAAGCATGACCCATGCGGCATAGACTTGACTGGATGGGAAATTACCTGCACAGAATTCATCCAACGAGGCCGACGTCAAGTTAGCAAAACTACTGACGCCGGCACAGTCCTTCGAACACAAACTCGCTCACCTGTTCCGGAAAAGATAGACCATGCCAAATGCACCACACCCAAGGGAGGTTCATTAGGTATGCCAGTAGCGATATCTTCAGATAACAAACAACCCGGTCGTCCAAGTGACAAAAACCGTTGCTTCATTTGTAGCAGTGCTAACCATTTTGCTCGAGAATGCCCTCAGCCTAGGCAGCCAAATCAGGGCCAAGGTTCTAGCCAAACCCATCAGAACAAGCGTAAAAGACAGAGGAACAAGAGCAAAGGACAGATTGATCAGCTTGAAGCGCTCCCTAAAGGTGCACCCTTAATGACACGCACATCCTCTATTTAACAACAAGCCTGCAGATATATTGTTTGATTCTGGTGCATCACATAGTTTCATTAGTGCAAGGTTTGGTGCAAAAGTAGGCTTGAATGTTTGTCACACAAAAGGGTCGTATATGATCTCAACACCGGGTGGAAAAATTGCTTCCAACCAAATAATAAGGCTGGTACCGATAAAATTGGGAAGTAAAGTCATCAACACAGACCTTGTTCTTTTACCCCTTGACGACATGGATATTATTTTGAGAATGAACTGGATGACTATGCATGAAGTCACACTGGACCATTCTTCCCGAGCCGTTGAGATAAATTCACCTAGTCACGGAGCCACCACCCTTTACCTACCATTCCTAGATTGCACGAATTCCTGTGCTTACATGATGGAAGGACTTAAGCTAGAGAATATTCCTGTGGTAAACGGGTATGCCGACGTTTTTCCGGATGACTTACCAGGAATGCCACCGGATAGGGATATTGAGTTCATCATCGAACTGCAACCGGGCACTGCACCTATATCCAAAGGACCATATAGGATGCCCCTAAAGAATTGGCAGAGCTGAAAATTCAACTCCAAGAACTACTGGACAAAGGTTTCATTCGCCCTAGCGCGTCACCTTGGGGATGTCCAGCCCTATTCGTAAAGAAGAAGGATGACAGTTTGAGGTTATGTGTGGACTACCGACCTCTCAATGCGGTAACTGTTAAAAATAAATACCCACTTCCTCGTATCGATGTACTCTTCGATCAATTAGCTGGAGCCAGAGTCTTCTCAAAAATTGATCTTCGTTCGGGATATCATCAGATCAAGATTCGCCCGTGCGATATTCCTAAGACTGCCTTCTCCACACGATATGGACTATATGAATTCTTGGTCATGTCCTTTGGACTCACAAATGCCCCTGCCTACTTCATGTATCTCTTGAATTCGGTATTCATGCCCGAACTTGACAAATTCGTCGTAGTGTTCATCGACGACATCCTTATCTATTCCAAGGATGAGGAAGAGCATGCCAAGCACCTTCGCATTGTTCTTCAGCGACTCAGAGACCATCAGCTCTATGCTAAGTTTTCTAAGTGTGAATTCTGGTTGGATACTGTAAAGTTCTTGGGTCACACGATCTCCAGCGAAGGCATAGCTGTTGACCCCAGCAAGGTACAAGAGGTGATGGATTGGAAACCCCCTACCTCTGTTCATCAGATTCGTAGTTTTCTCGGCTTAGCCGGTTACTACCGTCGCTTCATCCCGGATTTCTCTCGAATTGCTAAGCCCATGACTGAACTGTTAAAAAAAGGAAGTAAAGTTTATATGGAATGAGAAATGTGAAGAAGCTTTCCACACTCTCAGAGAGCATCTGACTACTGCACCTGTGTTAGCTCAACCCGATAATACCAAGTCGTTTGATGTGTATTGTGACGCCTCGGGTACTGGTCTAGGATCTGTGCTTATGCAAGAGAATCTAGTGATTGCATATGCCTCACGAGCCCTTCGGCCCCACGAGCAGAATTATCCCACTCATGATCTTGAGCTTGCAGCTGTCATTCACGCCCTGAAAATATGGAGGCACTATCTCATGGGTACACAGTGCAATATCTACACTGATCATAAGAGTCTCAAGTATATCTTCACACAAGCCGATCTGAATATGAGACAACGAAGATGGCTAGAATTAATCAAGGATTATGACCTTGAAGTGCACTATCACCCCGGCAAGGCTAATGTAGTCGCGGATGCACTAAGCCGCAAGCCCCATTGCCATTGCTTATCCATGGAATCCTACAATGAGACATTGTGTGCAGAAATGAGGAAGCTTAACATGGAAATGGTTTCCCAAGGCACTCTAAATCACATCTCAGTTGAGCCCACTCTTCACGACCAAATCGTCATGGCACAACTACGTGATGAAGGAATTAAGATCATCAAACAAAAACTCTCTCTAGGTGAGGAGAAGTATAAATGTTTCCGCTAGGACAATAAGGGAGTTCTATGTTCGAAAGTCGCATAGTCGTTCCGAAGAATCATGAACTCCGCAAGCAAATTCTCGATGAGGCACATCTTTCCAAGTTCTCTATCCACCCCGGCAGTAGCAAAATGTATCAAGACCTAAGGCAAAACTTCTGGTGGACTAGAATGAAAAGAGAAATTGCTACGTATGTCTCAGAATGTGACACATGCCAGAGAGTAAAAGCTAGCCACTTGAAGGTAGCCGGTACACTTCAACCGTTACCTATACCATCCTGGAAATGGGAAGACATAAGTATGGACTTCATCGTTGGACTACCAAACACTTCCCAGAAACATGATTCCATATGGGTTATCATTGATAGACTCACAAAGACGGCACATTTCCTTCCGGTACACACCACCTATTCTGCCAAGAAATATGCCGAGATTTACCTCGATCGTATTGTTTGCCTACATGGAATACCTAAGACAATTATTTCTGATCGTGGTACTCAGTTTGTAGCACGCTTTTGGGAACAACTGCAAACGTCTCTTGGTACTAAACTGATTCGCAGCTCAGCATACCATCCTCAGACTGATGGACAAACGGAAAGAGTAAACCAAATTCTTGAAGACATGCTGAGAGCTTGCGTCATTCACTATGACAAGAATTGGGACAAATGCCTACGCCTAGCAGAGTTCTCGTACAACAATAGCTATCAAACGAGTTTGAAAATGGCACCATTTGAGGCCCTGTACGGAAGAAGGTGTCGAACTTTTTTGAGCTGGTCACAAACCGGAGAACGTAAAATAATAGGACCCGACCTGGTAATCGAGGCAGAGGAGAAAGTAAAAGTAATACAAGCAAATCTTAAAGCCGCACAAGCCCGGCAAAAGAGCTATTCCGACAAAAGGAGAAAGCCCCTAAAATTTGAAGTTGGCGATCATGTCTATCTTCGAGTTTCACCAACCAAGGGAGTGCAAAGATTCGGAATCAGAGGCAAACTAGCTCCCCGTTATGTTGGTCCTTACGAAATCATTGAGAGCTACGGACCCGTAGGCTACAAATTACGACTACCCCCTCAGCTCACGGCCACCCATGATGTCTTCCACGTATCTCAACTCAAGAAGTGTATTCGAGTCCCTACCGAGATTGTGGAACAACAAGAAATATTGATAGAACCCGACCTCTCGTATGTCGAACACCCGGTTAAAATTTTGGATCGAAAAGAAAGAGGGACCGGTTAAAATGTCGAACACCAAGTTCAATGGAATCATCACACTGAAGAAGAAGCCACCTGGGAAACCGAGAGCTACCTAAACCAAAATTTCCCTGGTTTTCTTATCTCAACCACTGGTATGTGCACCCCTGTCCACACTAAGATTTACCGAATCTCGGGGCGAGATTCTTGTTAAGGGGGGACGGCTGTAACAACCCTGATAAATTACACTCCTAAAGCAATGTCATTAGCCCAACCCAATGCTTAACCAACTAATAAAAGGGTGAAAAGAATTAGAACAAGTTAAGTTGAAATTCAAATTTAAAGTGGGCACATATGAATACCTTTGAATTTTTAAATTAACTTTCAAACCACAAGCCAAATGAAGTGTTGCCTGAAACCAAACTTGTAGAACTTTTTATTCTGAACAACTTTCATGTTCAAAAGTTTTTGAAATTCAAATTAGAAAGTGGAGAAAACATCATATTTGCAACCAGCCTCTTGGAACTTTTCAAATTCTCGCAAATAGGCCCTTACTCCTCTCTCTCTCCCCTCCCCGACCGACAGCCCGGCCAGGTGGCCGGCGATGCCTGACCGGCGCAAGCCGCCAGGCCAGTGGCCGCCGGCCCTTGCCCCCAAGCCCGGCTTTGCCCCCCCCCCCCCACCGCCGCGCTGCCCAGTCCGCGCTCGCCGTGCGCGCCACGCCAGCCCCGCCTCTACTCGCCGCCCGCCGCCCAACGGCCGCGCCGCGCCGTGCCGCACCGCCCGCCGCGACCCGCCTGTCGCTGAGCTTGCCGCCCGCCCGAGCCGCTGCTGCAGCTGTCCCCCAATCCCGTGCCACGCTATCTCCTCGCTCCCCACGCAAGATTTTGGCTGCCCAGTCGCGCGCTCCGCCCTTCGCACGCCGCGCCGGTGAACCGAGCCGCCCACCGCGGCCAACCCCGCGCCATTGCCGTGCCTCCACCCCCGCGCATCGCCTGGCACCCCTACCTCCCTCCTGCCCCTATAAAAACCGCCCCAGGCCGCCCGCGCGAGCTGCCAGCCACCAGAGAACGCCCGCCGCCGCCATTGTCGCCGCCGAGCTCCACCCGCTCGTGGACAGCCTTCCACAGCCGCCTCCTGCCCAAATTGAAGTGCCAGCCACCACTACATCATCCCACCGGAGCTCACCGGCCCGCTCAACGCCGCCTAGGACCGCCGGAGCACCGCCGCCCGCGCTGCTCCCCGCCGCCGCCGCCCCTGGTCACCGCGGACAGCTCGACCCCGACCCCCTCCGCCCAAGCAAAGTACCGGAGCAGCTTCCCCACGCGCCACTGAAGCTTCCCGTCCAGACCAGACCGCCCAAAGCCCGCCGGAGCACCGCCGTCGACGCATACCGCCACCGCCGCCACCCCTGCTCCAACGCCGGCGAGCTACTCCCGGCCGTCCCCCACCCGAACAAGACCCCCACGAGGTAGCCCTCGCACCCCTGATCCTTCCCCGGCCCTCACCCCTCGCCGCCGGCGAGCCCCTCGCCGGAATTTTGGCCGGCCACCATATCCAAGCCGCCCGAGGACCCAATTCCAGTAATTGAAATCTTTAGAAGGGTCTGCACGTAGGATTTCAAGGACCCGGTTGTAAAAGAAAGATTCAAACCTAGATTCAAAATCAGTGAACTTGAAAAATTCGTATAAAATCGTAGAAAATTCAGAAAAATGCAAACTCAACTGTTCTGGAACCTTTAGGATAAACTCCACAACTTTTGTTACATGCATCTCCTCAGATTCTAGCTAATTTATGCTCTGATTTAAATAGGCTATTTAATGACCTTTATTCACAACCATTGCTGTAGACAAGTGCTGGTCCTGAAACTTTTACAGTAGGAGATTTACTTGTTATATAAGCCAATGTAAAATGATCAGGCCCAAATTCCATCTCTATCTACACTGTTTATTAAACTTAGTTTCATACCATGTTTGGATAGAATTAATTGTCCCTGCAGTTAGGTTATGAATCACCTAATGAAACTTTTTCTATACTGGTGTAATGGTACCTAGATGCCACAGAAAAAATTAGAGACTTTTATCTCACAGGAACCTATTTATTTGATTTATGTGCTAATAACATACATTAAATCAAGAAAATAGTATCTTAGCTTGGAAAATTCTCATATTTTTACTAAAAGATACTCAGTGGCAGGGGATGCTGTGTAAAACGTTTCTTGGACAAAAACTCTGTGTAGGATCCTGTAAAAATAAATCCTTGAATAACCTAGGTGTGTAATGTCATATTTACTATGCTCTGAAAACTGCATAATAAATCCTATAAAAATTACAGTAGCTCCTACATGATCAAATGAAAGCCCTGTAAAAATCTTAGTCTCAGTTTTTGCACCATTTGTTCTATACAAAAAGAACAAGAATCTAGCAGCAACCATGTATTATATTTTTCATAATTAATCTGCTGCATGAAATTATCTGAAAATTTTACAGTAAGCTTATCTTTCCCTGATGTGCCTAGATCCAAGGCTTCATGACCAGAAACTACTCGCTGTAGTAGTTACACTTAAACAATGTTTCCATGAGGAACATAAGTTCCCATGAACACCCACCCCACCTTGCTTAACGAAGTTACTTATTGTACTATTCTACTCTATTAACGATTGCCCACGAATGATAAAGTAACTCACTTCAGAACAAAACTCATATCTTACAGACTGCAACTTTATCGTGAAGGAAATCTTGTCGTTTACCATCACCACTACTTACACTTGTGCATTCATGTAGAAACGACTACTCTCCCCGACGGGACTTACGAGCTGGTGCCCGAGAGCGAGAAGCCCAGGCAAATTTAACTGAAGCAGTTGAAGACCCGGGTCAACGTTCGGACGATCCCCGGACTAACTTTGCACAAGAAGGCAAGCCTCAGAGCATAACCCTATTCCTTTCCTAAAATATGCAACTCATTACTCTTTTGCTTGTGCATTAAGTTTATAGGAGTTGAATGAAAACTTAGTTGCATGATGTTAGGAACCCATGCTTGAAAACTAGATGTAAGGTTCGATAGAATGCTGTGCTAATAGGACTCCGGTAAAAGCCGAGTGATTTCCTGTCACTCGCGAGAAAATAGGAGTTGAATGTTTACTACACGCTGCAATCATAAGGACAACGGACGGGCTATGGTACGATGTTTACGATTGAGGCCCGTCTGTTTAGTAAAAAAAATGCTAAGGCCGCAGTGTGTGGTAGTTGTGGTTAAGTCTTTGAACGTACTAACCACATGCCGAGAATATGGTAATCGGTAAGCTTAAGTACCTGATTGGCCCGGCAAGTGGACGACAACCTACCCTTTGAACTTCGGTCCCACTATATGGCGAGTGCACGAGTGGTCACGACCCGGCGTCGAACCGTGGCGTGGGGCTCGTGTACTCTCGGAGGGTAGCTCCGATCCACGACCCGGAAAGAAAGGGGAAAAGTTGCACGTGTGACTCTAGGAGTAACCACGTGTCGTGTGTTTAGGTTTCCCTTGCAAGCTTAAGAAATTCGATTCGAATCGTCCGTTTCTCACGGCTATTGAGACTGCTTAACCCCTTTTACCCACAGAGTAAGAAGAGGAACAATGATGATGAATAAACTTGTTGGATGAAATTTAATGCTTCACCATGAATGATATTGGATAGCTGCTTATCTAGAATGGTTAATGAAACTAGAATCTTGAGCTAAAAGTTGAAAGTAAGGACCCACTCGTAGATGCTTTTCGGCAAAACAAACCCCTGAGCCAAAAAGCCGTGCATGTCTAGAGTCGGTGGAGTAGATTCCACTACACGGGTAAGTCTTGCTGAGTATTAGTATACTCAGCCTTGCTTGTGGCTCGTTTTCAGGTGAGACCTTCGAAGATATGATTGCTAGCTTGACCTGGCCGTGTACTCTTCCCCCTGGTTGGTCGGTGGAATGGGATACGCCCCCGGCCAATGAAGAACACGAAGATCTCCAAAGCGCACAAAGGTAATTTGTCGCCCTGTCTTGTTGTCGTTGATTCGTTGTTTGTTCAAGTAGTTTCTAAGACTTCTTGAATACTTCTTCTTTACTCTTGTGCGCAGAACTAAAATCCACTTTGCAAAAGAAAGAAAATATGATTATATATCTGAAGAACCTTGTTTACCGTGGCGCAGATGACGTCGAGCGTCTTGAGAAGGTCCTTGAAGATACAAGTGTCCAATTCTGTGATGCCATGTAGCAGATCAAGAATATGCTTGAAGAAAAGGATGTCATCCAAAAAGAACTCAAAGAATTCAATACTGTTGCCCAGGCTGTCGTGGAGATGGTGGAGTTTCCGGCTGAAGGTGATGCTGGTGAGCTGTCTTTGTTGGAGAAGCTTCATGCGACTCCTCAGAAGGTTGCTAGCTAGATCTCGGAGGCCACCAGGACATACATTTCTCAGGCGCTCACGTTGGTGAAGTCATACTGGCCCAAGGCGAAGCTGGAACCACTCGCTGAAGGCATGGCGGCCGACTGCTTTGTTGAGCAATTCATGAAATTCCGTGAAGAAGTCGAGCCCCTTGCTGACAAGATAGCTGAGAACCTGGAGCAAGATGGTTAGCAACAAAAACAATGTGTACTTATGCCACTTGTTTATATGTATATAAGTTTGCCTAATTGATCTTTCTTCAGCGTATATCTTTGTATGATGTTTGTTGGTACGATCCTAGGACTTAGAGTAGTTGGAGACGTTTGGGTTAAGCTACTACAAGAGCATCGGCTTGGATGTAGTCAGTAACTTGACGTTCAGTAAAAGTGCTCATAGAGCAAAAGGACTTAGCCATGATTTACCCGATCATGCGGTACTCTAGGCTAGCCTGTCAGTTTGGTTGTTAATATCCCGCTTGTAGCAGGAAATAACGTGGCCATGTGATGGGCTTTGTGACCCCTTCGGCGGGTACCTTAACGCTCTCTTTCGAGTAGTCGTAGCAGCGGCCGGAAGTGTGAGAGTACGTCGAGTGCTCTGCCTTATAGGCTGTACTAGACGTAAGTACTCATGGCAGAGCTGTCACACCCTATTCTAGAAAGAACTGGATGCATCTCATATGTGCGCCACGATCATGTTCACACACATATGGTAGACGGAAAGTATAATATATCAAAGACAATGCTCAAAAAGTAACTAAATAAAGTATTTGACGATATTACACTCCGTATAAAAGAGACACAAATGTCTTAAACGATAAACCGTTATACCCTATACGAAGTCTCCAACAACTCCATCTTCCACAGGCGATGATTGGTGAACGCAGGGCCTAGAACTCCTCGAAGTCGTCGAAATGCTCCTCTTCAAAGTTCTCTTCTGAACAGCAGGGGCAAGGGTGAGTACTCTTATGGTTGGTACTCAGCAAGTGGGGTGAAAATGCAAGGCCATCAAGGATAGGCTAGGGTTTCCAGCAGCGGTCACTTTTACTTGGTCAAATATTTATTAACAAGCACCTATTAACTAGGTTTAAGTTTATTCCAACCCACTTTAGCAAAAACATAACGGTACCATCAACAATAACATAGTCCACGAACCACAAATTAATTAATCTTCCAGTTTCATTATCATGTGAGGGTCCAAACCACTCTTAACCGTGAGTACGGCTGTTATAACAGTTTTACACTCTGCAGAGGTTGTACACTTTACCCACAAATCGTGTTTCCCTGAGTCGCCCGGGATTGCAAGGCCCTTAAACACTTCCGAGGTGAGTGGCGAGGGTACACTACGAAGCCTTTATAAAGACATGTCGAGAGCTAAGCAGCCCGCTAGAGTTTCAGTAGCGGTGTGGTCCATAAACCTCCCTAATGTTCAGCTCCTTAGCAAAGGCAGCTACCCCAAGAGGACCGGGCTATGACCCCTATCACCAACCCCCTCCTTGCCCTTTCGGTAAGGCCACCAGCAAACTACACATCTAATTAATTGGCTAAGGTCAGAACCATATGACTTTGTGGTTGCACTGTTTTCTTGAGTGGTTCTCCATGTTCCCATTAAACAAAGTTGATCTTGAAATTACGCGGTATAACAACAATATGAAACGTGATCAACATTGCCAAAAGAGTAAACCAATACCAATCCCACAATTTGCAACTAAGCGTTACTACCCAACATGAATGGTAAACCCAGGTGTTTCAAGGTTTGGGGTAAAAGACTAGGTATGTCCTTAGTATAGGTAACCCATTAAGTTTATGCAAGCAACATTAAAGTAAAGTGAATTATCATGCTGTTGTTGGGATCAAATAGAATATGCAGAGGGGGAAATCCACTTGCCTTCTTCAAACAGCTGCTGATTCTCTTCCTCGTAAGCTTGCTCTTGGTTTGGCTCGAACGTCACGTTGTCTACGCGATCACACAAACAAGCATACTCAAACAAATAAGAAACAATACAACAAACAATACAAACAGAAAGTAAAAAGATACTAAAGTTGTAGTTCATGATGCATGGATCGCGAGAGCGCAAGAATCGCTGAATTCGGAGTTGAAACGATGAAGATATGGCTAAAACAGTGGTCTAGGGGCTTAACTGCGAGAGTTTTGAACTTTCAGGGGCTAAATCTGAAGAAATTAGGGGCTAAAACATAATTAAGCCTTAAACAGAAGGTCGGAGTGCAAAACTGGAGGTTCTGGACAGCGGGTACTAATTCTAGAAAAGTCAGGGGTCGGAACAGAAGAAGAAAGGGCTCAACCCTAATTATTTTTCTACTGTTCTGGACTGCGGGTTGATTCCTGGAAAACCTAGGGATCTTTCTGCAGGAGTTTCAGGGACGGCTAGGGTCGGGTGAATCTGGTCCGTTGGATCAGAATCGAGCGGCGGGTCGGGCGAATCGGCGGAGTAAGGGTCGGGCGAATTAGCGGTGTGAAGAGAGGGTCGGGTAAATCGGCAGTGTAAAGTGAAGGTTGGGCAAATCGGTGGAGTAAGGAAAAGTTCGGGCGAATCGGAGCTTTGCTGGGCGTCGACGGCGAGCGAGTGCGGCGGCGGACGGCCGGAGCTTCACTGAATCCGGTGTTCCGGGGCTCGATTCAAGCTGGATTTATGCTGGGAAGTGAGTGGGCGACACAGCGAAGGTGAGGGTGGTCTCGGGATGGCTGTGCGGCGGCTGTAAACTGGCGGTCACGGCGGTGGGCGGAAGCAGGGGTCCGGCGAGAAATCGGTTTTGCGGCGGAGCAAGGGAGAGAGGGGAATCTGGTGCGGCTTGATGCTAACCAGCTCGCGGAGCTCTGGCGAGAGTTGAAGACGGCGGAAAAGCTGCAGAACGGCGAGTCGACGGAGAGGCGGTGTAATGGGGCGGCGGCGATCCTCCGGTGTGCGACTTCCAGCGGCGTGCGTCGGTGTTGAGTACAGGAAAGGGTTTGAGTATGGCTCTGGTTGCAAAGCGGGGCTCCGGCGGGATTTTATAGAGGCGGAGTGGCCGAGAATAAGGAAGGCGGCGGCTGTTGCGAAGGAAAGGACGAAACCGCGGCCGGTAAGGCATGTCTATGTCGTGGAGAAGGAAAGAGAGATGCGGGTGACGGCGCGGAGTCGATCCGGACTCGGGGTAGGGAAGGAAGAAGGAAGGAGGAGGGGCGCGAACGACGGTGCGGCGCGCTTGCTGTCGCGGCGGAGAAAGGAAATAGAGGAGCGGGAGCGATGCGGAGCAGAGGAAGAAGAAAGGAAAGAAGAAAGAAGACACCGACAGATGGGTCCCAGCTATCAGTGAAAGAAAGATGAGAGAGAGTGAACGGTCTGAGCTGGCTGGTTTGGGCCAGTTGAGTTGGGCCGCGGGAAAAGAAAAGAAGGAAAAGAGAAGAATTGAGCTGGGCTGAAAGAAAGAATAGGAGAAGAAAAGAAATAAAGATGCATGCATAATTTTATCTTGAGGCTTTTATAAAATACTTTTTAAAATTTTGATTCCTGTATTTTTGGGTGTTACAAGAGCCCCCGAGTATAAACGAGCTAAGTACAAGTACTCGTGGCGGAGCCCCCGAGCATAAGCGAGCTAAGTACAAGTACTCGTGGCGGAGCCCCCGAGTATAAGTAGTCGAAAAAACATATAAACTCGTGGTGGAGCCCCCGAGTTTAATGTAGGTGAAAAGATGTAAGAACTCGTGACGGAGCCCCCGATTTAAAACATTCAGAAAAGTAGTCCAATTACGGTCAAATCAACTCTTTATTTATAAAAGATGCTGACATGCAGCTAGCGAATTGCTTTGACAGCTTTTACTAGGCGTAGAATTTCCGTAGATGCTCTATGTTCCAGGAGTTGGGAACTTCCTGGACATCAGAGTACTGCAGGCGATATGACCCTAGTCTTGTGACTTCCAACATGATGAAAGGACCTTCCCACCCTAAATTAAGCTTGTATAGCCCAGTTTTATCCTGAATACGGCGAAGGACCAAATCACCGATATTGAACGACCGCTCCCGCACATTGCGATCGTGATAGCGCCGGATGCCTTGCAGATAACGCGCTGACTGAACGAGGGCACTGCATCTGGCTTCATCAACAGTATCCAGTTCCAGTTGTTGGGCTTCGTCTGCCTCTCCTTCATCATACATCTCGATTCTAGGAGAGAGCCACATAAGATCTGCCGGGAGTATAACTTCAGACCCGTAGACAAGGAAAAAGGGGTATGTCCTGTGGCTTTCGATGGTTGAGTTCGAAGCCCCCAGAAAACATGAGGCAACTCGTATATCCACTTGCCACCCTTTTTGTTGTTCTCATCGTAGAGTCTCTTCTTTAGGCCATCCAGAATCAAGCCGTTGGCCCGCTCGACTTGTCCATTGGCCCTTGGGTGTGCAACTAATATGTACTTCACTTCAGTTGCGTTGTTTTCGCAGAATTCCCAGAACTGGTTTGCTGTGAAGTTTGAGCCCAAATCTATGATGATGGTGTTGGGTAGCCAAAATGGTACATAATGTCCGAGATGAAGTTGACTGCCCTGTCTGGAGTGAGCTTGGTAATCGGCTTGGTAAACTTTTTGATGGCTACCAATACATGTGTAAAGCTTCCTTGAGCTGTGGTCAGAGGTCCAATCATGTCGAGGCTCCAGCATGCGAAGGGCCATGAGGGCGGTATGGTGATGAGATTGTGTGCCGGGACGTGGGACTGTTTGCCAAAAAATTATCACTTCTGGTACTTTCGTACAAGATCCTTTGTGGCAGAACCACCTGAATTAATCCGGCTCAAGTGTATTAACCATCACCATTAAGGCATTCTCGGTTAACCTTACACTTCAAACGGAGTAATCCACTGGTCTGTCGGGTATAACCTCCCGATACAACCACGGTGAACGGATCGAGCGCCATACACACAAACGCTCATGCGACGATGAGCCCAGAGAATACCACATTCCAACAAATATTACAACATTAACATAAGTAAAGATTACAGACCAAGTTTTGATTTTAGAAATCAAGTACTTCAATGATCACAAATAAGTTCTTCAGAGTTTTAAGTTGCAGCGGAAAAATAAACAGCGGAAGCTACTCGACGATACATAATGTCTCGATGAAGCCCGTACGAGACATCACTCGGCATTATCTCCGTTGGACGGGGGCGTATCCCATTCCACCGACCAACCAGGGGGAAGAGTGCAGGGCCAAGTCAAGCTAGCAATCATATCTTCGAAGGCCTCACCTGAAAACGAGTCACCAGCAAGACTGAGTATACTAATACTCAGCAAGACTTACCCGTGTAGTGGAATCTACTCCACCGACTCTAGACATGCAAGGCTTTTTGGCTCAGGGGTTTGTTTTGCCGAAAAGCATCTACAAGTGGGTCCTTACTTTCAACTTTTAGCTCAAGATTCTAGTTTCGTTAGCCAGTCTAGATAAGCAGCTATCTAAAGCATACATGGTGAAGCATTAAATTTTTCATCCAACCAGTTCATTCATCCTCATTGTTCCTCTTCTTACTCTGTGGGTAAAAATGGTTAAGCAGTCTCAATAGCCGTGAGAAACGGACGATTCGAATCGAATTTCTTAACCTTGCAAGGGAAACCCAAACACACGTCACGTGGTTACTCCCTAGAGTCACACGTGCAACTTTTCCCCTTTCTTTCCTGGTCGTGGATCGGGGCTACCCTCCGAGAGTACAAGAGCCCCACGCCACGGTTCGGCGCCGGGTCGTGACCACTCTCTGCACTCGCCATATGCACATGGGACCGAAGTTCAAAGGGTAGGATGCCGTCCCCTTGCCGGGCCAATCAGGTACTTAAGTTTACCGATTCCCATAATCTCGGCATGTGTTTAGTACGTTCAAAGACTTAACCATCACTACCACACCCTGCGGCCTTAGCAGTTTTCACTAGACAGACGGGCCTCAATCGTAACCATCGTTTCATAGCCCGTCCGTGTCCTTATGATTGCAGCGTGTAGTAGTCATTCAACTCCTATTTTCTCGCGAGTGACAGGAAATCACTCAACTTTTACCGGAGTCCTATTAGCACAGCATTCTATCGAACCTTACGTCTAGTTTTCAAGCAAGGGTTCCTGATATCATGCAACTAAGTTTTCATTCAACTCCTATAAACTTAATGCGCAAGCAAAGAGTAATGAGTTGCATAATTTCGGAAAGAATGGGTTATGCTCTGGGGCTTGCCTTCGCAGTTCGCTTGGGGATCTTCCGAACTTGGGCTCGGGTCTTCAAGAGCTTCAGTTAGATTCGCTTGAGCTTCAGTTAGATTCGTAAGTTCCGTCGGCGAGAGTCGTCGATTCTACATGAATGCACAAGTTTAAGTCGTCGTAATGGTGCTTGATTACGATTTGAGAGTAATTACTACAATGGATAGTTTCTGGTCATGAAATTTTGGATTTAGGCACATCAAGGAAAGATGTGCTTACTGTAAAATTCTCAGCCAATTTTATGTAACAGATTAATTATGAAAAATACATTACATAGTTGCTGTTAGATCCTTGTTCTTTTTGTACAGAACAATTGGTGCAACAAATGAGTCTAATATTTTTAGAGAGCTTTCACTTAAGCTTGCAGAAGCTACTGTAATTTTTGTAGGATTTATCATGCAATATTTAGAGCATAGAAAATATGACATTCTACACCTAGGCTATTCAAGGATTCATTTTTACAGGACCCTACACAGGGTTTTTGTCCTTGGAACTTTTTACACAGTAACCTCTACCATAGTGTATCTCCCAGTAAAAATTTGAGAATTTTCCAAGCTAAGATACTATTTTCTTGGTTTAATGTATGTTATTAGCACATAAATCAAATAAGTAGGTTACTGTGAGATAAAAAGTCTCCTAATTTTTCTCTGGCTTCTAGGTACCAATATATTAGCATAGAAAAAGTTTCATTGGGTGATTCACCACCTAACTGCAGGGATAAAACATTCTACTTAAACATGGTATGAAACTAAGTTTAATAAACAGTAAAGCTAGAGTTGGAATTTGGGCCTGATCTTTTTACACAGTCCTAAACATCAAGCAACTAACTTACTGCCCAAAATTTAGGGTCAGAATTGTTCTACAACAGTGGGTACAAAATAAGTCCATTAAAGCTTCCATTTAATGTAGAGCAAAATATGTTGAGATTCTGAGGAACTCTCTGTAACAAAAGTGGTAGAGTTTGTTCTAAGGATTCCAGAACAGTTGAGTTTGCGTTTTTCTGAATTTTCTACGATTTTATTCGAATTTTACAAGTTCACTGAATTTGAATCTAGGTTTGAAACTTTCTTTTACAACTAGGTCCTTGAATCTTATGCGCAGACCCTTCTAAAGATTTAAATTCTTGCAATTGGGTCCTCGGGCGGCTCGGGTACGGCGGCCGGCCGAAATTCCGGCGAGGGGGCTCGCCGGCGGCGAGGGGCGAGGGTCGGGGAAGGTTCAGGGGTGCGAGGGCTACCTTGTGGGGGTGTTGTTCAGGTGGGGGACGGCCGGGAAGGGCTCGCCGGCGTTGGAGCAGAGGCGGCGGCGGTGCAGCACGCGTCGACGGCGGTGCTCCGGCGGCTCTGGGCGGCGTTGGGCGGGTCGGCGAGCTTCAGGGGGATGATGTAGTGGTGGCTGGGGGCTTAGTTTGGGCAGTGGGCGGCGGCGGTGGGCTGTCCACGGGCGGGCGGCGCTCGGCGGCGGCAATGGCGACGGCGAGGGCGTTCTGGGCGCTGGGGCTCGCGCGCGTGGCCGGGCGGGGCTTTTATAGGGGCCGGAGGGGGTGCGGAGGGGCCTGGGCAGCGCGCGGGGCGGGGGCACGGCACAACTCGCACTGGGCGCGGCGGGCGGCGGCAGAACGCCGGCGCGACATGCGGCAGCGCGGGCGCGGTGACTGGGCGGCCGGAGATATGGCGTGGGCACGGTGGGATAGCGCCGGGCGTGGAGTGGTGAAGCGGCAGCGGCAGCGGCTCGGGCGGAGGGCGGGCGCGGCGACTGGCGGGGAGCGGGGGCCGGGGCGGCACGGCGGAGCGAGGCGACTGGGCGGCCCGGCGGCGGGGCTGGACGCGGCTGCGTCGCGTGCACGCGCAGGCGTTCACTGGCCGCGCGGCATGGGGGCGGGGCAAAGCCGGCCGTGGCGGGGTGGTGCGGCGGCCACTGGCCTGGCGCCTCGCGCCGGTCAGGCGACGCCGGCCACCTGGCGCGCGGCGGTCGGGCGTGGAGGAGAGAGAGGGGGGGGGGCGAGGGGCCTGGATGCAAGAATTCGAAAAGTTTCAGGGGGCTGGGTGCAAACAGGGCGTTTTCTCCTCTTTCTGATTTGAATTTCAAAAACTTTTGAACACGAAAGTTGTTCAAAATAAAAAGTTCTACAACTTTGGTTTCAGGCAAAATCTCATTTGGCTTATGGTTTGAAAGTTAAATTTAAAAGTTCAAAAGTAACCAATGTGCTCAATTTAAATTGAATTCCAACTGAACTCGTTTTAATTCTTTCCACCCTTTCATTAGTTGGTTTAATCATAGAGTTAGGCTAATGACATTGATTTTGGAAATGTAATTACCAGGGTTGTCACAGCCTTCCCCCCTTAACAAGAATCTCGCCCCGAGATTCGGTAATTCTTAGTGTGGGCGTGGGTGCACATACCAGTGGTTGAGATAAGAAACCCAGGGAAATGTTGGTTCAGGTAGCTCTCCGTTTCCCAGGTGGCTTCTTCTTCCGTGTGGTGATTCCATTGTATTTTATACATTCTAATCACTTTCCTCCTGGTCTCTCTTTCTTTTTGATCCAAAATCTTAACTGGGTGTTCGACATACGAGAGGTCGGGTTCCAACGATATTTCTTGTTGTTCCACAATCTCGGTAGGGACTCGAATACACTTCTTGAGTTGAGATATGTGGAAGACATCATGGGTGGCCGTGAGCTGAGGGGGTAGTCGTAATTTGTAGGCTACGGGTCCGCAGCTCTCAATGATTTCGTAAGGGCCAATATAACGGGGAGCTAGTTTGCCTTCGATTCCAAATCTTCGCACTCCCTTGGTTGGTGAAACTCGAAGATAGACATGATCGCCAACTTCGAACTTTAGGGGCTTCCTCCTTTTGTCAGAATAGCTCTTTTGTCGAGCTTGTGCGGCTCTAAGATTTGCTTGTATTACTTTTACTTTCTCCTCTGCCTCGATCACCAGGTCGGGTCCAATTATTTTACGTTCTCCGGTTTGTGACCAGCTCAAAGGAGTTCGACACCTTCGTCCATACAGGGCCTCAAAGGGTGCCATTTTCAAACTCGTTTGATAGCTGTTGTTGTACGAGAACTCTGCTAGGGGTAGGCATTTGTCCCAATTCTTGTCATAGTGAATGACACAAGCTCTCAGCATGTCTTCAAGAATTTGGTTTACTCTTTCCGTTTGTCCATCAATCTGAGGATGGTATGCGGAGCTGCGAATCAGCTTAGTGCCAAGAGACGTTTGCAGTTGTTCCCAAAAGCGTGCTACAAACTGAGGACCACGATCGGAGATAATTGTCTTAGGTATTCCATGCAGGCAAACAATACGATCGAGGTAGATCTCGGCATATTTCTTGGCGGTATAGGTGGTGTGTACCGGAAGGAAATGTGCCGTCTTTGTGAGTCTATCTACGATAACCCATATGGAATCGTGTTTCTGGGAGGTGTTTGGTAGTCCAACGATGAAGTCCATACTTATGTCTTCCCATTTCCATGATGGTATAGGTAACGGTTGAAGTGTACCGGCTACCTTTAAGTGGCTAGCTTTCACTCTCTGGCACGTGTCACATTCTGAGACATACGTAGCAATTTCTCTTTTCATTCTAGTCCACCAGAAGTTTTGCCTTAGGTCTTGATACATTTTGCTACTGCCGGGGTGGATAGAGAATTTGGAAAGGTGTGCCTCATCGAGAATTTTCTTGCGGAGTTCACGATTCTTCGGAACGACTATACGACCTTCGAACCATAGAACTCCCTTATGGTCCTGGCGGAAACACTTATACTTCTCCTCACCTAGAGAGAGTTTCTGTTTGATGATCTTAATTCCTTCATCATGTAGTTGTGCCATGACGATTTGGTCGTGAAGAGTGGGCTCAACTGAGATGTGATTTAGAGTGCCTTGGGAAACCATTTCCATGTTAAGCTTCCTCATTTCGGCACACAATGTCTCGTGGTGGGACTCCATGGATAAGCAATGGCAATGGGACTTGCGGCTCAGTGCATCCGCGACTACATTAGCCTTACCGGGGTGATAGTGCACTTCAAGGTCATAATCCTTGATTAATTCTAGCCATCTCCGTTGTCTCATATTCAGATCGGCTTGTGTGAAGATGTACTTGAGACTCTTATGATCCGTGTAGATATGGCACTGTGTACCCATGAGATAGTGCCTCCATATTTTTAGAGCGTGAATGACGGCTGCAAGCTCAAGGTCATGCGTGGGATAATTCTGTTCGTGGGGCCGAAGGGCTCGTGAGGCATATGCAATCACTCGATTCTCTTGCATAAGCACACATCCTAGACCAGTACCTGATGCGTCACAATACACATCGAATAACTTGGTATTATCGGGTTGAGCTAACACAGGTGCAGTAGTCAGATGCTCTCTGAGAGTGTGGAAAGCTTCTTCACATTTCTCATCCCATACAAACTTTACTTCCTTCTTTAACAGTTCAGTCATGGGCTTAGCAATTCGAGAGAAATCCGGGCTGAAGCGGCGGTAGTAACCGGCTAAGCCGAGAAAACTGCGAATCTGATGAACAGAGGTAGGGGGTTTCCAATCCATCACCTCTTGTACCTTGCTGGGGTCAACAGCTATGCCTTCGCTGGAGATCGTGTGACCTAAGAACTTTACAGTATCCAACCAGAATTCACACTTAGAAAACTTAGCATAGAGCTGATGGTCTCTGAGTCGCTGAAGAACAATGCGAAGGTGCTTGGCATGCTCTTCCTCATCCTTGGAATAGATAAGGATGTCGTCGATGAACACTACGACGAATTTGTCAAGTTCGGGCATGAATACTGAATTCATGAGATACATGAAGTAGGCAGGGGCATTGGTGAGTCCAAAGGACATGACCAAAAACTCATATAGTCCATATCGTGTGGAGAAGGCAGTCTTAGGGACATCACACGGGCGAATCTTGATCTGATGATATCCCGAATGAAGATCAATCTTTGAGAAGACTCTGGCTCCAGCTAATTGATCGAAGAGTACATCGATGCGAGGAAGGGGGTATTTATTTTTAACAGTTACCGCATTGAGAGGTCGGTAGTCCACACATAATCTTAAACTGTCATCCTTCTTCTTTACGAATAGGGCTGGACATCTCCAAGGTGACGCGCTAGGGCGAATAAAACCTTTGTCCAGTAGTTCTTGGAGTTGAATTTTCAGCTCTGCCAATTCTTTAGGGGGCATCCTATATGGTCTCTTGGATATAGGTGCAGTGCCTGGCTGTAGTTCAATAACGAACTCAATATCCCTATCCGGGGGCATTCCTGGTAAGTCATCCGGGAAAACATCGGCATACTCGTTTACCACAGGAATATTATCTGGCTTAAGTCCTTCCATCTTATAAGCACAGGAATTCGTACAGTCTAGGAACGGTAGGTAAAGGGTAGTGGCTCCGTGACTAGGTGAATTTATCTCAACGGCTCGGGAAGAAAGGTCCAGTGTGACTCCATGCATAGCCATCCAGTTCATTCCCAAAATAATGTCCATGCCGTCAAGGGGTAAAAGGACAAGGTCCGTGTCGATGGTTTTACTACCCAATTTGACTGGTACTTGTCTGACCATTTGGTTTGAAGCAATTTTACCACCCGGTGTTCATATCATATATGACCCTTTTGTGTGACAAACATCCAAGCCTACTTTTGCACCGAATTTGCACTAATGAAACTATGCGATGCACCAGAATCAAATAATATAACTGCAGGCTTGTTATGGATAGAGAATGTACCCGACATCACTGGGGCTCCTTCAGGAAGCTCTGCAAGCGTGGTGAAGTTAATCCGTCCTTGCTTGACTTGCAGGGTCTGTCTCTTGCCCCTGTTCTTGGTGTTCGGGTTGGATCCTTGACCTTGGTTGGGCTGTCCAGGCTGAAGGCATTCTCGTGCGAAGTGGCTGGAACTCCCGCATTTGAAACAGCGATTCGCGGGGCTAGGTCGAAGAGACTGCTGAAGAATGGGCCTCGGACCATTCTGTGGAGGCATCGGGGGTCGTACCATGCCTGGCTGCTGTGGGGGTCTGGCAATCCATCTTCCTGGCTGCGGGGCCCTTGGTGGAGCTGTGGGTGCGGCATTTTGCACGATGCGATACCTTGGTGGTTGGGCACTTGATGGTCCAGCGGGTGCCTTTCTCTTCTTCTCGGCCCGGTGTGCCATGATACAGTCTTCCTGGGTAATGGCCATATTGACCAACTCGTTGTAGGTGTCAGCCCTGGCTAGGTTCAGACGTTCCTTGAGCTTGGTATTTAGACCTCGGCGGAAACGATCACGCTTCTTGGCATCCGTATCAGCGTGATAGCCCGCATACTGGCATAAGTTGTTGAACGCCTGGGCGTACTGCAGCACGGTGCGGTTGCCCTGGGTGAGTGCCAGAAACTCGTTCAACTTCCTCTCCATGAGACCCTCGGGAATATGATGTGCCCGGAACGCGGTCTTGAACTCATCCCAGTCGACTACATGATCAGCCGGGAGCATCGCAGAATAGTGGTCCCACCACAGACGAGCGGTACCGCGAAGCTGTTGCGCGGCAAAACGAGCCTTGTTGGCCTCTGAGCATGGGGCCACAAGTAGTGTGAACTTGGATTCGATAGTGCGAATCCATGCATCTGCGTCCAGGGGTTCCTCTGTCTTATGGAACAAGGGCGGCTGGGTCCCTAGGAAATCCGTGTATCCTGCAGCTTGGGGTTGGTGAGCATTGTGCCCACCCCTCTGCTGGTGTTGTCCTTGCACAATCTGACGCAGCAGCTCGGTTTGAGCGGCCATCACTTCCACCAAACTGGGCGGGGGTGGTGGCGATTGTCGCGAGCGGCTGCCACCGGCACCAAAACCCTCGGGGTTGCCACGTGTTGATCCAACCATCTGAAACGTGAAAGGTTACCATTAGCAACGCGATCCATATTACTTCCTTGATTCATAAATAATTGGTGTAGTCATAGACTTCCGAAGTCACAGCTAGACGTATGGACAGAATCTCTGTTTGCTACGAGAAAAATCATAGCCTGCTGTGGGTCCATCCAAAACATTTCAAACTTTTGCAGTAGTCAGAGAATTTAGGAATGCACCACTTTGGTATTTAACTTTAGTGCTAGAACTATGGCTAAGGTGGTCGAAAAGCTCGTCCTTTGCCTTGCTGTCTTAGCTGTTTTTCAGCAGATTGATCGGTACTGTTTTGCCTATATCTTAAACTAGCGAGGTCCAATGATGCTGAATTTTTGTGAGAACCTAGATCACAAAATTTAGCACAAGTCTGGTATTCAAAACTCAGCCAAGAAATGCAAGGAGACATGGGTAAAAATTCCAACAAGTCTCAGCGATTGTGGATTTCATCGTTTACCAAATTACAACGAAATCACCCAAGTTTATCGCCGTTCCTTACATGCTGAGAGTATCCACATGGTTCAGGTGTACCCAACACAAAACAGTTACTCAACTCCTAGTTAGCCTATTACAACACTTGCCAAAAGTTAGGCTACCCTATCGAGGAGTATGTGCAAAAGTCCTCCTAGGTCGTCATCTAGAAATCATCCAAGTCGTTGACGGACGACTCGCTGTGAGCAGGAGAGTGAGCTCCCATCTGAGGTGCCTGTGGTACCTCACCCTCGAAATCCATACCGGAGATACCATCAACCTCCTGTGGCTCCTCCTCATCCTCCTCCATGTCCTCCTCATGGGGATGGTCATTCTGATCATGGTGCCACTGAATGTGCTCATTAGCATCCTCCAACTCAAGGCTCAGATCATGGAGCTGCTCCTCCAAGTGTGCTATCGTGGCATCTCTCTCACCCATGAGAGTGTCCTGCTCCTGAATTTGGCCCTCAAGTTGGCCAATCTGAGCATCTCTGTCCTCAAGATCCTGACTGAGCTCCTTAATCTGCTCATCCCTGGTATCTGCCATCATGTGGTAGGCCTGAGCAAGATCAGTGAGCTGCTCAAGTGCCTGACTCTGGAGAGTCTGAAGCCGGTAGAGTGCACTCATGCACCGCACGGAGGTATGAATAGTTTCCTGGGCATGAAAGTCTACCAAGTACTGTGCGTGCTGCACCCTATTGAGCCAAAAGGGGTCGTTGCCCTGGGCAGCAGGAAACAATCCAATGGGAGTGAGCGTGACAACCTCGGGACGCTGCGCACAAAAAGTGGTGAGCGCCCTCATGGCTGCAAGCTCCCAAGTATCGGCCAAACGGCGACCAACAGCCTCAAGCTCCGAGGCGGGCCACTCCGGGTGTAGCGGGTGCGCAAAGATAGTCACGTTGACACGGCACTGGGTAACTCCATTTTCTGCAAACTCCAGTCCGGCGTAACGTGGGGGAACTAGATAGCCCGCGGTACGCAGAACATCCCACAAAATAGAGGGAAAGCCCTCCTAGTGGAGACACTGCGAGTGTACGCGTCCATCCTCATCCACCATCATATCAACAGGCTCGGCCATCTGAACAAAAGATCAAATGGAGTGAGATAGTGAAAAACTGTGAACAGCACAAGGACAGATTCGGTACAGTGTGCAAAAATAACCATAACTTCCACAGTTCTCACCCAAAAATTCTCAAATTTCACCAGATCACTCCTAAGGTATTTGTGAACAACTTTGCTAGTCAACTCCAGAGCTAATTAGGTCTCTAAGATGGTCTTTCTTTTCAGGTTTTACCTTACTGTCTACCCAGAATTTTCAGTGAACAGAGGGCTAGAGTTTCGTGCACCAGGGAAAATCTACCCAGCCAAAATTTACCAAATTTTAACAGCAGCTACCTGTGTAAATTTGGGACAAGTTTTGTGTTGTACTCTTTTTCAGAAAACCGCGGGAAGGGGGCCTAAAAATTTAAGAGGAAGAAGGGCTTATTCTGGACAGAATTCTGACATTCCAAGGTTTCTGTTATTTCTCACTATCCATAAGTTCAGAATTTTTCATTTTTGAACAGAAGATAGAACACGAAATTTGGAACAATTCTTTCAACATGGACTTCTCCAGAAAAGGTCATTTTCTTGGGTCAATAAATCGCTATTTTTGGTCATGGCAGATTTGTGACAGATTCGCTAGATAGTCCTTATGCAAACCACGCTTAGATACGCAAGAACCTTACCACTCTCATACAATGCATTTTTGATTTCAGATACATATGTTCATGATGTATGCACGTCCTATTCGTCCTCACAAAATAAAATAACTGCCAAATACTTTTGGTCTTACGACGATAGTCTCGGTGGCATACACAATACGGCTCTCGCTATAATAGCTAGTCGAGTCTTTCTAATCGTTCCTTAACTTATCGTAATCGCGGTTAGTGTACCTGCAAAAGATTGACAAACCATATATATATCATGAACCTTTCATGCCAGTACTCATGAAAGCGTCCGTATTCATTACCGTTTACTTATAGAAACGATATCTGTACAATTTCCGCCGTACAGACGACGTTTACATACGCTATCGAGATAGCGTATTCACGGGGGGTACCGTCATGAGACGGGGGTATGAACAGCGATCGCCATACCCTGTGCCAAACCTTCTACTCCCAATATGTTCAACTATCAGTTGGCATATTGGCAGCACCTCAAGTAAGCCACTGCTTGAGGGCAGCGTTCGGTTCGCATCACCGACAGGAAGGCCAAGCTCTCTCAGTTGGCTGAGGATCCTTACCTTCTTACCTTAGCGACGAGTGCGTCGTTACAGAATTTAAGGTCGGTTGTGCATGAAAGTAAGTTTTGACAGAAAGTAATGTGCTGGAAGTCAGTTGATAATATTTCATAAGTCAGATAGCCACCTAGTAAACTTTCCCATAATCTCCTTAGGGCTTTACGAACTAGGCACCATCCTTAACGTACCAACGCATTTCGCAACACATCCTTCTAGTCAAGTTTTAGTAAAATGAGTTTTTAAGGCTTGTCGCATTCTCTGGCGTATGTATTTTGGCTCCGGCGCCAGCTGTTGCCAGCTATGGCACCAGCTACGGCTCTGATACCAGCTGTGGCAGAACCACCTGAATTAATCCGGCTCAAGTGTATTAACCATCACCATTAAGGCATTCTCGGTTAACCTTACACTTCAAACGGAGTAATCCACTGGTCTGTCGGGTATAACCTCCCGATACAACCACGGTGAACGGATCGAGCGCCATACACACAAACGCTCATGCGACGATGAGCCCAGAGAATACCACATTCCAGCAAATATTACAACATTAACATAAGTAAAGATTACAGTTTTGATTTTAGAAATCAAGTACTTCAATGATCACAAATAAGTTCTTCAGAGTTTTAAGTTGCAGCGGAAAAATAAACAGCGGAAGCTACTCGACGATACATAATGTCTCGATGAAGCCCGTACGAGACATCACTCGGCATTATCTCCGTTGGACGGGGGCGTATCCCATTCCACCGACCAACCAGGGGGAAGAGTGCAGGGCCAAGTCAAGCTAGCAATCATATCTTCGAAGGTCTCACCTGAAAACGAGTCACCAACAAGACTGAGTATACTAATACTCAGCAAGACTTACCCGTGTAGTGGAATCTACTCCACCGACTCTAGACATGCAAGGCTTTTTGGCTCAGGGGTTTGTTTTGCCGAAAAGCATCTACAAGTGGGTCCTTACTTTCAACTTTTAGCTCAAGATTCTAGTTTCGTTAGCCAGTCTAGATAAGCAGCTATCTAAAGCATACATGGTGAAGCATTAAATTTTTCATCCAACCAGTTCATTCATCCTCATTGTTCCTCTTCTTACTCTGTGGGTAAAAATGGTTAAGCAGTCTCAATAGCCGTGAGAAACGGACGATTCGAATCGAATTTCTTAACCTTGCAAGGGAAACCCAAACACACGTCACGTGGTTACTCCCTAGAGTCACACGTGCAACTTTTCCCCTTTCTTTCCGGGTCGTGGATCGGGGCTACCCTCCGAGAGTACAAGAGCCCCACGCCACGGTTCGGCGCCGGGTCGTGACCACTCTCTGCACTCGCCATATGCACATGGGACCGAAGTTCAAAGGGTAGGATGCCGTCCCCTTGCCCGGCCCATCAGGTACATAAGCTTACCGATTCCCATAATCTCGGCATGTGTTTAGTACGTTCAAAGACTTAACCATCACTACCACACCCTGCGGCCTTAGCAGTTTTCACTAGACAGACGGGCCTCAATCGTAACCATCGTTTCATAGCCCGTCCGTGTCCTTATGATTGCAGCGTGTAGTAGTCATTCAACTCCTATTTTCTCGCGAGTGACAGGAAATCACTCGACTTTTACCGGAGTCCTATTAGCACAGCATTCTATCGAACCTTACGTCTAGTTTTCAAGCAAGGGTTCCTGATATCATGCAACTAAGTTTTCATTCAACTCCTATAAACTTAATGCGCAAGCAAAGAGTAATGAGTTGCATAATTTCGGAAAGAATGGGTTATGCTCCGGGGCTTGCCTTCGCAGTTCGCTTGGGGATCTTCCGAACTTGGGCTCGGGTCTTCAAGAGCTTCAGTTAGATTCGCTTGAGCTTCACGCTGCTCACTCTCGGACGCGGGCACCAGTTCGTAAGTTCCGTCGGCGAGAGTCGTCGATTCTACATGAATGCACAAGTTTAAGTCGTGGTAATGGTGCTTGATTACGATTTGAGAGTAATTACTACAATGGATAGTTTCTGGTCATGAAATTTTGGATTTAGGCACATCAAGGAAAGATGTGCTTACTGTAAAATTTTCAGCCAATTTTATGTAACAGATTAATTATGAAAAATACATTACATAGTTGCTGTTAGATCATTGTTCTTTTTGTACAGAACAATTGGTGCAACAAATGAGTCTAAGATTTTTACAGAGCTTTCACTTAAGCATGCAGAAGCTACTGTAATTTTTGTAGGATTTATCATGCAGTATTTAGAGCATAGAAAATATGACATTGTACACCTAGGCTATTCAAGGATTCATTTTTACAGGACCCTACACAGGGTGTTTGTCCTTGGAACTTTCTACACAGTAACCTCTACCATAGTGTATCTCCCAGTAAAAATTTGAGAATTTTCCAAGCTAAGATACTATTTTCTTGATTTAATGTATGTTATTAGCACATAAATCAAATAAGTAGGTTACTGTGAGATAAAAAGTCTCCTAATTTTTCTCTGGCTTCTAGGTACCAATATATTAGCATACAAAAAGTTTCATTGGGTGATTCACCACCTAACTGCAGGGATAAAACATTCTACTTAAACATGGTATGAAACTAAGTTTAATAAACAGTAAAGCTAGAGTTGGAATTTGGGCCTGATCTTTTTACACAGTCCTAAACATCAAGCAACTAACTTACTGCCCAAAATTTAGGGTCAGCATTGTTCTACAACAGTGGGTACAAAATAAGTCCATTAACGCTTCCATTTAATGTAGAGCAAAATATGTTGAGATTCTGAGGAACTCTCTGTAACAAAAGTGGTAGAGTTTGTTCTAAGGATTCCAGAACAGTTGAGCTTGCATTTTTCTGAACTTTCTACGATTTTATTCGAATTTTACAAGTTCACTGAATTTGAATCTAGGTTTGAAACTTTCTTTTACAACTAGGTCCTTGAATCTTACGCGCAGACCGTTCTAAAGATTTAAATTCTTGCAATTGGGTCCTCGGGCGGCTCGGGTACGGCGGCCGGCCGAAATTCCGGCGAGGGGGCTCGCCGGCGGCGAGGGGCGAGGGTCGGGGAAGGTTTAGGGGTGCGAGGGCTACCTTGTGGGGGTGTTGTTCAGGTGGGGGACGGCCGGGAAGGGCTCGCCGGCGTTGGAGCAGAGGCGGCGGCGGTGCGGCACGCGTCGACGGCGGTGCTCCGGCGGCTCTGGGCGGCGTTGGGCGGGTCGGCGAGCTTCAGGGGGATGATGTAGTGGTGGCTGGGGGCTTAGTTTGGGCAGTGGGCGGCGGCGGTGGGCTGTCCACGGGCGGGCGGCGCTCGGCGGCGGCAATGGCGACGGCGAGGGCGTTCTGGGTGCTGGGGCTCGCGCGCGTAGCCGGGCGGTGCTTTTATAGGGGCCGGAGGGGGTGCGGAGTGGCCTGGGCAGCGTGCGGGGCGGGGGCACGGCACAACGCGCACTGGGCGCGGCGGGCGGCGGCAGAACGCCGGCGCGACGTGCGGCAGCGCGGGCGCGGTGACTGGGCGGCCGGAGATATGGCGTGGGCGCGGTGGGATAGCGCCGGGCGTGGAGTGGTGAAGCGGCAGCGGCAGCGGCTCGGGCGGAGGGCGGGCGCGGCGACTGGCGGGGCGCGGGGGCCGGGGCGGCACGGCGGAGCGAGGCGACTGGGCGGCCCGGCGGCGGGGCTAGACGCGGCTGCGTCGCGTGCACGCGCGGGCGTTCACTGGCCGCGCGGCATGGGGGCGGGGCAAAGCCGGCCGTGGCGGGGTGGTGCGGCGGCCACTGGCCTGGCGCCTCGCGCCGGTCAGGCGACGCCGGCCACCTGGCGCGCGGCGGTCGGGCGTGGAGGAGAGAGCGGGGGGGGGGGGGGGGGGGGGGGGGGGCGGGGCGAGGGGCCTGGATGCAAGAATTCGATAAGTTTCAGGGGGCTGGGTGCAAACAGGGCGTTTTCTCCTCTTTCTGATTTGAATTTCAAAAACTTTTGAACACGAAAGTTGTTCAAAATAAAAAGTTCTACAACTTTGGTTTTAGGCAAAATCTCATTTGGCTTATGGTTTGAAAGTTAAATTTAAAAGTTCAAAAGTAACCAATGTGCTCAATTTAAATTTGAATTCCAACTGAACTCGTTTTAATTCTTTCCACCCTTTCATTAGTTGGTTTAATCATAGAGTTAGGCTAATGACATTGATTTTGGAAATGTAATTACCAGGGTTGTCACATCCTTGGCGTCGAAAACCGCTGTTGGCCACCAGTATCCTGCCCTGTAGGCCTTCCCGACCAATGTCTTGGACGCTGCGTGGTTTCCGCATGTACCCTCGTGTATCTCGAGTAGTATATTGCGGCCCCATGCCCTTGGAACACACTTCATGAGTACTCCTAAGCTTGCTCCACGCTTGTAGAGCTTATCCTTGACGATGACAAGCCCCTTGTTGCGCCTCAAGATGCGTATTGCTTCTGGGATTTTCTTTGTCACCCCAGGGGGTAGCTTCTTTTCCTTGATGAATTCGATGAAAGTCCCCCGTGAATCGACCTCCGACATCATGACCTCCCGGCTAGGGTTCGGGGATCCCGAACTGGTGGTTGCTTGATTCGTGGTCTTGATCGATGGTTCTTTGAGTTCCTGGACAAACACTCCTGTTGGGACTTGTGCTCGAGTAGATCCAAGCTCGAAGAGTACATCTACTCCAACAATGTTGTCCCGGACGATGTGATGAATCTCCATGCCAGCAAATTTGTTCTCCAGCTTGTGCACTTCCATAACATATGCGTCCATCTCCTCCTTTGTGCAGTCCCACTCTTTGTTGACTTGTTGCACGACTAGCAGCGAGTCACCGTACAGGAGTAGTCATTTGATACCCAGTGAGACTACCAGGCGGAGACCGTGTAATAGCGCTTCATACTCGGCCTCGTTGTTGGACACCTTCCAAAGGATTTGTAAGACGTACTTGAGTCGTTCGCCCTTTGGAGAGATGAAAAGTACTCCTGCCCCGCCGCCCTCGAGCTTGAGCGAGCCATCGAAGTACATCGTCTAATGCTCTGGGCGGCTGACTGGGGTCGGTACTTGATTTTCCAGCCACTCAGCCATGAAATCAACCAATGCTTGGGATTTGATGGCTGTCCTTGGCTTGAAGTTGATTGAAAGGGCCCCCAGTTCTACTGCCTAGTTGGATATACGACCAGTGGCATCCTGGTTGTGGAGTATATCCGCCAACGGAAACAGTAACAACTCAGATCTTATACTCGTGGAAGTAGTGGTGAAGCTTCCTTGATGTTATGAGTATTGCGTAGAGTAGTTTCTGAATAGAATGATAGCATACCTTTGATTCATAGAGTACTTCGCTGATGAAATAGACTGGCCTCTGCACGCCAAATGCATGGTCTTCCTCATTTCGCTCCACCACAACTGTTGTGCTAATCACATGAGTAGTCGGTGCAATGTACATCAGACGGTTCTCCCCTGGACGTGGTGCTGTGAGAATAGGAGGTGACTGCAGGTGTTCCTTGAGGTTTTGCAAGGCCTGCTCAACTTCCTCCATCCAGTGGAACTTGTCTTTTTGCTTCTGTGAAATGAATCTGTTTAAGGCCGCCATGCACCCTGTTAGCTTCTGCATGTCCTTGATCATTGTTGGAGCCTTCACGTCGGTGATGGCGGCAATCTTCTCTGGGTTAGCTTCAATCCCTCTATGACTGATGATGAACCTAAGTAGTTTCCCGGATGGTACACCGAAAACACACTTGGTCGGGTTGAGTTTCGATTGGAACTTCGGGAGGCTACTGAATGTTTCCTCCAGGTCCGCAATTAGGTCCTCGGGAACTCTGGTCTTGACGACCACGTCATCCACATAGGCCTCGACATTGCAGTGTAGTTGGTCTGCAAAGCAGATTTGGATTGCCCGCTGGTACATAGCCCCCGCGTTCTTCAGCCCAAAGGAAATAGTCTTGTAGGCATAAGTCTCGAAGGGCGTGATGAAGGCGATCTTGATTTGATCTTCTTCCTTGAGGGCAATCTGATGGTAGCCCGAGTAGTAGTCAAGGAAATAGAGGAGTACGCAGCCGGCAGTGGAGTCGATTACTTGATCAATGCGCGGTAGCCCAAAGTGATCCTTCGGGCAGTGCTTGTTGAATCGGTATAATCAACACACATTCTCCATTCATTATTATTCTTCTTCTTTACAAGGACGGGGTTGGCAACCCACTCTAGGTGGTACACCTCTTTGATGCAACCAGCCGTGAGTAGTTTAGGCAACTTCTTTTTAATTGCTTCCCTCTTATCCTGAGCGAATCTACGGAGGTGCTGCTTTTTGGGGGTAGCATCAGGATCTACTTTCAAACTATGCTCGATTAGTTCCTTGGGCACCCCTAGCATATCCGCTGGTTTCCACGCGGATATGTCTCGATTGGCCCGAAGGAAACTGATGAGCGCGCTTTCCTATTTGCGGTCGAGCTGTGACCTGATCAGGGTTGTCTTGGACAAGTCTCCTTCCTGAAGCTGGATGGACTTCAAAGTGAGTTCTCTGATGGGCTGCAGCTTCAAGTGGTTTGCCTTCTTTGTGGGGATTTGTAGCCCTGTTTCGGAGAGCTGTTGCACGACTGCGAGTACTTCACCTGAAGTATCTGGTACATGCGTTGTCGAGGCGTACTCGATGGCCTTTTGGTCGCAGTCGTAGGACTTCTCCAGGTCGCCGCAGAAGGTGAGAACCCCATTCTTTCCTGGCATCTTCAGGAGTATGTAAACGTAGTGCGGTACGACCATGAATTTTGCCATTGCAGGTCTGCCTAGAATGGCGTTGTAGGATGTTTCAAAGTTGGCCACTTTGAACTTGATGTACTCATTACGGTAGTTTTCCCTTGTCCCAAAGGTGACGGGAAGCACCATTGTGCCAAGCGGTGTAGCTGTGTTTCCAGGCATGATGTCGTAGAAGGGAACCTTGCTGGGGGTGAGCATGTCGATGAAGTTTTTCCCCATCTTCCTTAGAGTACTCACATTGATGATGTTGAGGCCGCTACCTCCGTCGATGAGTACTTTTGCGAGCCTGACATCCACGACCACCGGATCTAGGATGAGCGGGAGTTTGCCCGACTCAGAAAAGCTCGTCCACTGATCAGCCCTGGAGAACGAGATGGGGACCTCCGACCACCGGAGGGGTCGTGGTACCGCCGGCTCGAAGGTCATGATCTCGCGGCAGTGCAACTTCTGAGCCCTTTTGGAGACAAATCCTGACTCGCCGCCGAAGATGACGTTGACCAACTTGGATACGTCCGGGAATTCACTGGTGTCTATCTTATTCTCTGGGTCTTTGTTGTCCTTGTCCTTCTACTTTTTCTTGTCGCCCTTCTCTAGGGGCGGGGCGTTGAGGGACTTCCATAGCTCGTAGCACTCGAAAGCAGAGTGCTTTGAGTGTGGGTGCCACGAGCATTATTTTTGCATGAGTTTGTCGAACTCCTCTTGCAGATTGGATGGCTTCTTGCCTCATGGGGCACGATTGATAGTCGTGAAAAGATCGTCTGGCTTGTGCTTTTGGGAGGATCCAAAGTAGTCCCGTTGGCTTCTGTCATTGCGGTGATTGTTTTTTGCGCTTGCTGTAGTCGTTGCCGCGTTTTGAGAACCGATCATGCTCCTGCTCCTCTTGGTCTGCCCAAGTCTGCATCATGTCGAGGAGGGCAGCAACAGTCTTGGGGCGGTTGCGGCCGAAGTCGCGGAACAGAGCCTGGTCGATGAGGCCGTTGTGGAAGCAGTCAATGACGTCGCTCTTAGAGATGTTGGCGATCGTAGCTTGGGTGTCGAAGAAGCGGCGGGTGTACGAGTGCAGGTCATGTCGAGTACCTGCTCGAGCGGTCGCCCCATGGAAGTTGTCGATGAAGACGTTCCGTAGTTGCTCCCAGGAGTAGATGGAGTTCTTGGTTAGGCTCTCCAGCCAAGTGAGTGGGGCGGTCTCCAGGGCCATCAGGAAGTAGACAACCTTGGTGGTGTTGGTGCCGCCTGCAACTTCAATGGCGGTGGAGTAGCATCATATCCACTGTTGAGGAGATTGCTTACCATCGTACTTGGTGATGCTGATGGGTTTGAATCCCTCTAGGTACTTGTAGTTGTCGAAGCGGGAGGAGAAAGCAGGGAAGCGATCGTTTTCATCCCGTGTAGTGTTTCCCTCGGCTCCGGCGCGTTCCTTCTTCCGATTGATGATGATGGAGTGAGCATCGCGCCCCATGTTGATCTTGTCATGGAGATCGCCCGTTGGAAGCTTTTCGAGCTCCGAGCAGTGGTAGTTGCTTCCGGATGTGGTGCCTGGGTCGCTGGTCGGCTTCCTTGCGGACCACGGCTTCCCTGTTGGTTGTTGGAGGGAGCAGCTTGTCGCCTAGGGTGGCCCCCTGGTGTTCTGCTAACTTGGCTTTCTCCCTCGCCCTCGCCCCTTCCACGTGAAACCGAGGGCATCGGGTTCTGCTGGTTGATCTGCAGTAGTGCCCGCTACGCCATGCGAATGGCGGTCTGGACTTCCGGGTCGGGGATGCCAGCTAACACTGTTGTTATACCGGCAATGTTGGCGGTAGGAGTGTTGAACTCGGCGTCCTGTGCTGCTGCAAACTTGGCGTCGAGGTCATGTTCAATCGGTGCGCGCCATTCGTTGGTGTCCCTTCTGCGTTTGGCTCGTTTCCTATTGCGCAACCTGCGGGCCTCACGGTCCTGAGCGGACTCGTTCGCGGCATCTGCGGTGTGCTCATCCTCAGAGATTTTCTCAGGCCTTTCGTTGCAGTTCCTGTCGCTGTACTCGTAGGATTCCGCCATGAAGACGTGGCGATGTGTGGATGGATCATCGGAGCTATAATCTACGAGTACAGTTCCACCGGGGGTGGTCTCACCGAGTGGTCTGCTCACTTGGAAAGGCAGGGAGTCAAGGTGAGCGACCAGTCTTTCGTCGTCTCCGACCCTCCGGTGTGGAGGTTATAACCAAGCCCTGGCCACCCAAGTAGGGTTCGGCCTCGGGATCGGAGTCCGAGTCGTAGTGGCATCCCTGTCCCCGAGCTCGAGTAGTTCATCCAGATCCTTCTCCAATGTGGAGTAGAATTCGGATGTCGTGGCCTCCTGGTAATCAGTGGCTGTATTGCGTAAACTGAAGGGGAATCAGTCACGCTGCTCCTCAGATGGAGTCGAGTCCGATTCGAGGAAGATTGATGCAGCATGAGTCAGAGTCGTGTGAAAAACGGACAGCTTCTCGATCTCCCTGGCGAGGTCAGGGACCAGTGTCTCATCGAGGTCAGGGACCTGCTTGGTGTTGCTGCAGATGCCTCCGGCTTGTTGTCGATGAGGTGCCGACGGAAGTCACCTGTGCCATCAGAGACACAGACCCAGGGGCCGAAGACAAAAGTTGTGCCCGAAGGGGGCATGGTGCTGGTCAAGTTGAAAGTTGCCATCGAATTCGCCGGTGGATCTTCGATGAGCACCCCTACCTGGCGCAGCAGCTGTCAGTGTTTTACCGGCAAGCCTACCTAGGGATACCCTAAGGTATTAGACTTGTGGTTAGGGTGTCGCCGAGATCAGGAACTCAATGGTGCAAGGAACACAAGGGTTTAGACAGGTTCGGGCTGCAGTATGCGTAATACTCTACGTCCTGTATGGTTTGTATTGCCTTGGACGTTATGCGTATGCACGATGTGCTTTGGAGGGGTCCCTGCCCACCCTTATATAGTCTGGGGGGACAGGGTTACATGGAAATCCTAGTCTGGTACGAGCTTAGGAGTCCTAACCGAGTACTCTCGGGTAGTTTCCTTCTGTACAGACTAGTTGTACTTACATACAAGTACTTTACAGTATGGATAAGGTATGGGACATGCCCCACCCCTTCCTCTAGAATGTTCTACGCCACGCGTGCAGACCCATCGCCCTGGGTCTGACAGCATGGCATAGCGCTCTTTGTCTGGATTTTCGTTTTCCAGAATCTTGTGGTGATCGGCACACGTGCCCGAACAACAACCCCACACTGGGTTGTAAATTTTGTAGTAGCCTCTGATCCACAGGAGCACATGGCCAGCCCTCTGCGTCCACTTGTGTGATGACCTATCTTCCCTCCATGTTCTTAGTCTGCCATTGTTTCCCTTTGTAAGTGCTCTTCTTCGATCCAGAGGAGGATTGAAAAAAAGACATATTATTAACAAAACTAATACTAATACAAAATTAGAAATCAAGATTGTGTAAGCATATATGCATAAGATACGTACCCCGATAGGATTATCGCTACGAACAGGTTGCTCATGCCTCGGTGTAAAGTCATCATCTTGTTCTTCAACAATGCCATCTCCGGACATATTTAGAAAAGAATCAGCAGTCCTAGCCTCTTCTTCACCACAATGTTCATAGACGTTCGTACTATATTCAATGATTGCATCCATAATGATCCGTTCTGCTTCTTCTCCAGCTCCGTCCATCTTAACTAAACCCTAAGACATCAAAGATAAACAAATGTGTAACTGTATGTACATGTGTGAGTGTGTGGGTGGGCGTGCGTGTGTCAGAGTGTGTGCATGTGCGTGTCTCAGAGTGTGTGTGTGTGTGTGTGTGTGTGGGCGCGCGTGTGCGTGCGTGTGTCTCAGATTGAGGTCGGCCGGCGCGCAGCAAGGAGGCGCGGCTCAGCAGAGGGGCGGAGCGCAGCGTTGAGGAGGTGCACAGCGTCGAGGAGGCATGGCTCGGTGGAGGGTTGGCGTGTGGCGTCGAGGGCCACAACGGCGTCGGTGGAGGATGAGGCCGGTTGGCTCGTGGCGAGGAGGCACGGCTCGACGGAGGGGCAGCGCGCGGCATCAAGGAGGCTCGACAAGGAGGCGCGGTGTCGAGGTGGTATGCGGTGTCGAGGAGGCGCGGCCTGGAGGCGTGGCTGGGCTGATGGGCGGAGCGTGGTGTCGGAGGAGGTCAGGGCGCGCGTGCGGCGGTGTGGTGTGGCGGCGGAGGATGAGGAGAGGCTGGGCCTCGATCGATCATGGCGAGGAGTGAAAGGAGGAAGAGGGCCGGTGATATATCCCCGCCCCTAAGGTACCGGTTGAAAAAAGAAAACCGGTACCTAAAGGGGCCTAAGGTACCAAGTTGGAATTCGACCCGGTACCTAAGGCTCCCCAACAGGCGGGAACGAAATCCCCCTCTTAGGTACCGGGTTAGTATCACCATCCGGTACCTAAGGGGGTAAAGGGAATTTGTTTCCCGCCATTTCATTTTTCTTTCTTTTTTGGTTTTGTTTAGTTTTTGCTGTTCAGAAAGTCTTTTAGTTCCCAAAAAAATCATATATGGGCACAAAAATTCACCAAAAAATTTGTAAATCTATGTGTGTGAGTGTGTGTGTGTGTGTTAGTGAGAGAGAGAGAGTGTGTGTGTGCGTGTGTTAGCGAGAGTGTGTGTTAGAGAGAGAGAGAGAGTGTGTGTGTATGTTGATGTTATTAACAACATGATATTACAAATACTTGAAATGATGAGTCCAAATATGTCAAGAGCCTATTAAACATCTAATGGAATATTAACGATAGTTTCCTTTACAATTGTCCCTTCGTTATGATCATGGCGTACATAGGGAGAATCCTCTTGTGCTAAAAGGATACTTGTGTCAACATCCACTATGACCGGGGTCATGTCTTCAGCCTTATTGTATTCTTCTTCATTAGTAACATCGTCAACTCCCACAATTTTTCTTTTACCTGCAAGAACTATGTGGCTCTTTGGCTCATCATCTTCTGACTTGTCCTTCGCTGATTTGCTAGACTTGTCCTTCTTGGGTTTGCTGGACATGTCCATCACATAGAAAACTTGAGTGGCATCTTTGGCTTGGACGAACAGTTCATCTCGATAGCCAAGCTCTTTGAGGTCTACAGTCGTCATTCCATATGCGTCAATATCGATGTCTTTTCCAGTTAGCTTCACCCATTGGCAACGAAATAGAGGAATCTTCAAAGGAGCATAGTCTAGTTCCCATATCTCCTCAATGTAACCAAAATATGAGTTGCTTTGACCATTAGTATCTATGGCATCTATATGGACACCACTATTTTGATTGGTACTCTTTTTGTCCTGGGATCTTGTGTAAAATGTGTATCCATTAATTTCATATCCTTGGTATGTCAAGATTGTATTGGAAGGACCTCTGGCCAACCAGGCAAGTTGTTCATGAATGTCCTCGTTAGCCATAAGTTTTGAGCGCAACCAGGTGGGAAAAGTTTCGATGTGATTCTTTGTAATCCATGTTTCATACTTCGAAGGGTTCTTATTTCATACGAGCTGCATGTGCTCCTCGATGTACGGAGCCACCAAGGCTAACTATTGCAGAACCGTGAAATGTGCTTTGCTCAATGAAGCGTGATCGTTGGCATTTATTGATTTCTTTCCTAGTGTACCCTTTCCAATCAGCCTCCCCTAATGCCGTGATATTGGAACTCCAATTGGGAAAAATTCATCCACATATTCTAACAGGACCTATATATTGTTCAAACATTCAAAAATACTTTCCTTCTCTCGTTTGCTTAGAGTATAGCAGACAGGACCTAAGTAATGGCATTCTTTATCCCTCTTTTCTGCATGTAGGGCGGCTCTCTGTTACTTACATTGCGGTTCTTGCCGCGCTTCCAGTGTATCTTTCGGCTTACCATACACACCAAGGAAGCCTATAAGGTTCACACAATGATTCTTGGTGAGGTGCATCTGGTCAATTGCGTTGCAGACCTCTAAGATTTCTCAATAAGGTAAATCCCAAAATATACTCTTTTTCTTCCACATAGGTGCACGTCATTCAATACTGGGCACTAATTTGCTACCAGGTCCCTTTCCGAATACTACTTTTATATCTTTGACCATTTCAAATACCATTTTACCACAAATATGCCTCGGATTCGTACGATGGTCCGCCTTTCAACCATAATGAGCATTCTTCTTTCTTAATGGATGCTTCACTGGAAGAAATTGACGATGGCCCATGTATACAATCCTCCTACAGTGCTTCAGATACATGTTGTCGGTTTCATGTAAACAATGGGTGCATGCCCTATAACCCTTATTAGAGTGTTCGGACAGGTTGCTAAGTCCAGACGAATCATTGATGGTTACGAAAAGCAATGCATGCAGGTTAAAATGCTCCTTTACGTGCGCATCCCACACACGTACCCCTCCTCTTTCCATAGCAAAAGAAGATCGTCAACCAGCGTTTTCAGGTACACATTAATATTGTTACCAGGTTGCTTTGATCCAGGTATAAGCACCGGAATTATAATGAACTTTCGCTTCATACACAACCAAGGAGGAAGATTGTATATGCAAAGTGTCACAGACCAAGTACTAGGATCCATGTCGTCCTTACTTAAGCCAAACCTCATGATCCTTGCATCATCTGCAAAAGTTGGGAATGTTCTATCCACCTTTCTCCACTAGGATCCATCAGCGGGGTATCTCAACATATTGTCTTTCTTCTTCGTTTCTTTATGTCATCACATCAACTTTGCATTGGTTTTATTCATGAACAAATATTTCAAACGTGGTATTATAGGAAAATACCACATCACCTTGGCAGGCACTCTCTTCTTAGTACGCACCCGTTGAACATTGCGTGGATCATCTTGAGGGATCTTATAGCGACATGCTTTGCATACCGGACAGGCATCCAAATTTTCATACTCCTCACCACGGTAGAGGATGCAGTCATTAGGACATGCATTAATCTTTTGTACTTCCAATCCTAGAGGACAAACAACCTTTCTTGCCTCATACGTTGTTTCGGGCAATGTCTTACCCTTAGGGAGTTGGTTTTTATAAGTTTCAGCAACTCCTCGAAACCCTTGTCAGATAAACCATTTGATGCCTTCCATTGCAACAATTCCAAGGTGGTACCCAACCTTTTGTGCTCTTGCTTGCAATCTAGTACAATAATGTTCTGTAGTCCTCAATCATACGCTGCAAATCTCTGGATTTCTTTTCAGTTTCACACACTTCCTCCTCTTTGTGCAACATCTAACCAAGATCATCTTCTAGAGCCTGTGCTCCAACATCTTTTTCACTCTCACCCATTGCAGTATCTTCAAAGATACCACCGTAATCACCCCCAAAGTTAGGAACCTCTTCTTCTCCACCCTGCAGCATAGTCCTTCTCTCTCCATTCTCGGTCCAAACAATGTAGTTGGGCATGAAACCGCTTTCGAACAAGTGACTGTGAATGGTTCTTGTTGACGAGTAATCCTTCTTGTTGTTACCGATTTTGCGTGGACAATGACAGAAACCATCATGCTTGTGGTTCTTGGCTGCATCGATAAATTCGTGCACGCCATTAATAAAGTCCATTGAATGCCGGTTGGCGTTTTACATCCATTGACGACTCATCTAGAAAAATAAAGAGTGAATATACTAATTACAATTAATATAACAATAAACTAAATCAATTGCTAACTACATATAAAAACATTATCACATGCATAACGAATAATATAACGATTACAAAGTAAATCACCTGCTAGCTATATCTAATAACTAATCATAATTATCACATTAATATAACAAATACACACTAAATCACTTGCTAACTATATCTATAAAACAATTAACACATGTATAACAATTATAAACTTAATCACTTCCTAACTACAACTATAAAAATTAATTGTCAAATTTACAACATTTATAAAATAGATTAGGTGCTAAGTAAATTAAAAAAATATTTGCTTAGTCATGAAGAAAGTTGCTAACCTTTTTGAAGAAAAAATTGCAAAAATTCCCCTCCCTTCCCCTCACTCGGCAGCCATGAACAATGCTGAGTTCATGGCAGCTGGGAGTGGGGGAGGGGGCCTCGTATTTATAGGTGTTGGCATTAGTACCGGGTCATGGAATGACCCGGTGCTAAAGGTTAATCGTTACCGCGGGTCATTCCACGACCCGGAACAAATGCCCGGTGAGGTTGTAGCACCGGGTCGTGCCACAACCCAGTGCTTTTGGAGCAGCCATGAGCACCGGTTCGTGCCATGGTCCGGTGCTTTTGGAGCTGGGGAATTAGTGGCACCGGGTGGTGCCATCACTCGGTGCCTAAGCTGCAGCATAGGTACTGGCTTGTGCCTCCACCGGTGCCTAAAGGCCTCTGTGGGAACCTCAGGGCACAACCCGGTACCTATGCTTCTCATTAGTACCGTCTACAACAGCAGCTGGTACTTTAGATCTGGATCTTTAGCCTGTTTTTTAGTAGTGGCTACGCGTACTAGAGCTATACTCCACTATATGTCCATTAGTTGTGATCGAGTTGACATAAGATATGAAATTAAATAAATATCATGACCGATCATGCGATTAAGTATATACAAATATAGTACTAGTTATTTAAACATATTAATATTACAAATATACAAGTATATTAATATTAGTGTTTTGTCCTGAATACAAGTACATAAATAAAAATATCTCAGCGTCATAATGTCTGGTTTATGGAGTGCTTTCTATGATAGAATAACTCTCCTTTACGAATCACGACCTCGTGATAAAGGAATCCTATGAGTTGCTGCAACACTGGCACGATCTACCCGCCTCGAGAACTTATTCTTCATACTCATCATCTATCATTTAAGGAAATAAAGATGAATATATTAAATCATCACATCAACATAATGAGAATAATGAGAAATGAAATTATGAATGGTTTGTACGTACTTTAGTTCCTCACTCATCACCTTGCCACCTACTAAAGTTACTAAAGTGTGCATGTACTCACATATGTAGTATCCGCATAAATTATTTTCCACTTTCCTATCTCCAAAACTAAAGACGAAACAAAGATATAAAATATGTATATATGCATATATAGAATACTAAATAAGATATGCAAACATTAGTATATATGCAAACATTAGTAAACATGTATACTGGAAAGTGCATGTTGACATTAAGTTAGAATACTAAATATAAAATATGTATATATGCAAACATTAGTAAACATGTATACTGGAAAGTGCATTTTGACATTAAGTTCTTCAGCGAAAACACTGTGGTGCTTTTTTTGAAAAGCTTTTTATACCCTGCACGTAAAAATCAAAAGTATATTTTGATGCTTAATTGATTAAAAAAATGGAACGGATTCATGTCATCCATAGTTATCCATTTGGATCCATCAGCCGAATGGCTCAACATATGGTCTCTTCCTTATGATTTTCTTTGTGCGGTCGCATTATTTTAGCGTATGTTTCTTCACGAATAAATATTTTGAATATGGTATTATAGGAAAGTACCACATCACCTTCGCAGACACTCTCTTCTTGGAAGGCACCCCATCAACATCACCTGGATCATCTTGTCGAATCTTATATTGAGATGCTTTGCATACCAGAAAAGCATCCAAACTTTTATACTCCTCACCACGATAGATGATGCAGTCACTAGGACGCATATATCTTTTGTATTTCCAACCTTAGAAGACAAATAAATTGTTCCAGGCATTGTGTTACCCTCCAAAAGTAGTTTTTTTATAAGTTCCAACAACTCCTAAATCCCTTATCAGCCAAACCAATTGATGTCTTTTGTTGCAACAATTCCAATGTGCAACCCAAATTTTTGAGTTCATGTTTGCAACCTGGGGTGCCACAATATTTTGTAGTCCTCCAACATACGCTTCCAATTTGGATTCCTTTTCACTACTGCACTCATTGTCTCCATCATGCAACATTTGACCAAGATCATCTTCTGCAAACTCTGCTTCAGCATCTTCTTCAGGCTCACCCATTGTATTATCTTCAAAAGGCATCGTATTCATCAACAAAGTTAGGAATGTTGTCGTCTTCTTCTTCAACATCTTCCAGCATAACCCCTCTTTTTCAATGCTTTGTCCCACAAATATAAATAAGCATGAAACTACTTTGAAATAAGTGACTGAGAGGTGTTCTTATTGAAGAGTAATCCTTCTCATTCTTGCAGACTCAGCATGGACAAAGAAAGGAACCCATCAGCCGCATTCATGAATTGATGCACACTATTAATAAACTTCATGGAGCGTCGGTCCGCATTGTACATCAATTGCCGACTCATCGGAAAAATAAAGAGTAAATCACATAATTGCTTGTGTCGAACAAATGGGTGATGAGAAGGTCTTATAGATATTGTTGTGAAGACTTCTAAGACATATAATGGAGATTTGTGAAAGCTATAAATGAAATCAAGGCGAAATATAATGGCACTTGTGTAAATATCGGAGGCAATTGAGACTTGTGTAATGTGTTGACAGAGATGGTTCCACGATGTATTCCTTCATCAAACACAGGAAGGCTTCTGTTGGTCCACTTTCAGTCCAGTTAAAGTGATCGAGGTTAATGGAATCAGGGTAATTGAACATCAACTCCCAAGCTACGTCGAAGGTCTTGACTTTGGTATGAAACCAGCGCATTAACCTACCTCTGCGATCAATCATACATGTATTTGCACTTGTAGAACTGTAAGTAGTAATAAAGCCATGTGTATATGACGGTGACACAGGGAGTAATCTAAAAACACCCGTGCAAAGTTATGTGAACGTGCTGGTGTCATGCTAAAGTTCCCATCAAGGACATACCTTAGGAATTGAATTTCAATTACCCCAATTCCAATAACTTCAATAGATGGTATAACACCTCCCCAAAATTGACCAATGAATGCCGGTAGCCATCTCCGTAAACATGTTACAAGTCTAATTTATTAGCTACATTACACCTATACATAAAAAATAATTAAAGCTTAATTCTCACATATATAACGAAATGCATGTTTAATAAATTATAACATTTCAAAACTAAATTAGTTGCTAGCTACTTCTATACATACAAAAAATAAAAAATTAAAGACTAATTATCACACGTATAACAAAATGCATGTTTAAAAATTATAACGTTTCAAAACTAATTTAGTTGTTAGCCACATTTATACATACAAAAAAAATAATTATAGCTTATTTAGTTATCACATGTATAACAAAATGCATGTTTAAAAAATTACAATATTACAAAACTAAATTAGTTTCTAGCTACAGCTATACATACAAAAAATTAGAGCATGTAAAATTTGCTAACCTTTTTTTCCTTTGGTTGTGTAAAAAAAATTCCCCATCCCCTCCCCTCATCGAGCTGCCATGAACAGTGGCTGAGTTATTGAAGCTCGGGGTTGGGGAAGGGGCCTGATATTTATAGGCGGCAAAATTACTACTGAATCGTGCTAGAACCCGGTACTAATGCCGACTCATTAGTACCGGGTCATGGCACGACTCGATACTAATAAGACTCCCCCAGCATTAGTACCAGGTCATGGCTTAACCTGGTACTATTTTGACGAACATTAGTACCGGGTCAAGCTACGAACCGGTACTAGTTTGGCCAAGGGACATTAGTTCCGGGTCATGCCAAGATCTAGTACTAAATGAGTGCATATTAGTACCGGGTCTTGGCACGACCGGTACTAATGAGTCCATTAGTGAGATGGTTATCGGTGTTTTAGTCGTCAACCTACAAGGGATACCCCAAGATAATAGATTTCTAAGCAGGGTGTCATCGAGATCAGTTACTCGAAAGTGCACACAACACAAGGTTTTGACAGGTTCAGACCGTTGAGTAGTAATACCCTATGTCCTGTTTGGTGGTTTGTATTGCATGAGATTGTTGATGTCTTGGAGTGGGTCACTGCGCACCCTTATATACTCAGGGCAAGGTTACAGGTCGTGCATCGATATATTCCTAACTGGTTATGACCTAAGGAGTCCTACTATGGTTATACCAAGTAGTTTTCTTCTATACCGACCATTCCTTCTCGTATCCGATTACTTTACAATAGCTTCATGAGTAAGGTACAAGAGATAACATATCCCCACTCCAAGATGATCCATGTCATGTTAGTGTGACAGCCCGGCCTAGGGCTTAATAGGATTAATAGGATACTCATACCAACAAGTTGCAACTTCTTTTCCAGAAGCCCAATTTCAAAGAACTCCAAAGTTAAGCGTGCTTGGCTTGGAGCAATTTGGGGATGGGTGACCGACCGCGAAATTCTTCCTAGGTGCGCACGAGTGAGGACAAGGTGTGCAGAAAAGACTTGTGTTGGTCTGTGAGGGCAGTCTATGTCCTAGGAAGCGGCCAGATGTAAGCGGGCCTGGCCTCGGGGAGGCAGGACGCTACAGTTAGTAGTCCCATGGATGTTGGTCTGACAATGTTAGCTGCAACTCGTACTGATGCGAGCATCAGTACCGGCTGCAACAACGGCCAATATACACTACTACAAAACGATTTGTAGGAACTTCCTGTTTTTTCTAGGGGTGGTAACCCGCTCCTACCAAAGGAGCGGGATTACTGTAGTATCTGACCCACCCCTAGAAATGGTAACCCGCTCCTACCAAAGGAGCGGGATTACTGTAGTATCTGACCCGCCCCTAGAAATGCATTTCTAGGGGTGGGTGATGCCATCACCCCCCTAGAAATGGTGGCCATTTGTGGGAACGGGTGACGGTGTGACCCGTTTCAAAAGAATCGGTACTCGTAGCCTAAGAGGGGGAGGGGGTGAATTAGGCAAATTTAAAACCTTAACCTATGGCTCAATCTAGTTTGCACAAATCATAAGGTAAAACATGTTGTCTAGATGTGCAACTAGGGTTCAACTAGGATGAAAACCTCATCCGAAAGAGATTTGCTACCTATAGCCAATTCTAGCAAGATATTACACTAAGAAAGTTAAATGCACACACGATTGCGATATGAAATGTGGAAGCTTGTAAGAAAGGGATGAGGGGAAGCAAACTCGACGCGCGGATTTATCCCGTGGTATTGGTAGGCACAAGGCCACCCCTAGTCCATGTTGTTGAAGCACTCACTAAGGAGTAAGAATATTGTTTTCCGGTCACCAAGTCTCTTCCAGGACTCGCCTTAACTTGCCACAAAGGCTCACGCCAAGTTCTCCGGTCACCTTGATGCCGCTTTCCACTAAGGATCTTCTCCATGAAGGATGGGGGTCTCCATGTCCCCTGCACAAAGCGGTCGTCGCCGCTCCACACCAAGCCGGAGGGTCGAAGACTTGCCGACGAGCCACCAAAGCTCCAAGGGGCCGCCACATCGAGATACAATGGTGGTTCACTCAAGAAACATCACACAAGGAAACTACACCTTGCTCTCTCACTCAAACTTGAGCTAGCCTAGCACTCTCACTCACAAAGCTTGTGCTAAACATAAGGATGCGATCAATGAGCTCTTGAATGGCTTGGAGAACTTCTTCAGTATGTGGGTAGCTTCTCACGAACTCCAGCAGCCTCAAATGGCCCGGGCTGAGTCCTTATATAGGCTAGAGATCCACTCCTAGCCGTTACATGCTTTTTGCCTGAAAATCTTAAAGTGTCGGATGATCCGGTCATAGGTGTCGATTCATCTGTTCACACTGACCCTGCCTCCTAGCCATTGAACTCCAACGTCTCTCTTCTGCTAACGTTATCGCACCGACGCATTACACCGACAGGTGTCGGTTTATCCTGTGCTGAGGACGTTCCTTCCAAAACCTTTTGGACCCTCTTAGATGCAATTCTTCCGACTATTCATTGGATGATACGGTGCTATAGCATATTGATAAGTCCAACTGAGAATTGCACCAACGCTTGAAACCTAGGGCGTTGGATCATCCGGTGCTGAAGACTTAGCTACAGTAGCAATTCTTCATTGCACCGATCCGTTCATTTTCAAGGGCGTCGGTTTATCGGGTCGGCTGATTGCAGCTGCACCTTGTCCAAATCATCTCATACTTGTCCAATTCATCACTGCGATCATTTGGACCCTTCAAATATATTCTATCTATGCATTTTAACTACACTTTGGATATCTTGACAGCGAACTAGACCATCTTGTATATGGATTGGACTCCATCCATGGGACCTAAAACTCCTACAAACTTGTTAGTCCCATTGACTATGTTGTCACACAATCGCCAAAATTACAATTATGGCGTAATGGGGCCATGTTCCTTACACCGTTCCTACAAATTGATTTGTAGGAATGGGGCATGGCATCACCTATACCTAGAAATCGATTTTTAGAGGCGGGTGATGGCATGTACCGCTCATACAAATGGTCCCATGCAAAAAAAATTATAACTTTTTCATATGATCTCGGATGAAGTTAAACTTTATATTAAAATTGTAGAGGTTGACAAGACCTTAAACTTTGTAGTTGATAACCTTTTTATTTAAGGTCATTTAATAGTCCAAAAAATTATTATAAGTATCTCATGGCTATGACTATATAGTATATTATACAACTCAAGTCATACTTTAAGGTTTCTATAATCCTAACCTTTATATACGCTAAATATACTTGGCAATTTTTTTCTGTATCTATAGTTCACAATAATCATAGTGTAGAAGTTTCACTTTTTTATTTGCTTTGCTATATTTAAAGATTTAAACTACTTTTCAAAATAAAATAGAAAAACATTTTCAGGGGCTTGTGGTGGCGTCACCCGCCCCTAGAAGCGGATTTCTAGGGGTGCGTGATGATATCACCTGCTCCTACAAATTGATTTCAGAGTTAATACAAAAGAATAGTGTTGGGGGAGAGTAGAACGGGTACCCTTAGATGCCAGGATAAAGAACCTACGACCATCAAAGAATATTAGAGCGGCCTGTGAATGGCCCAAGGGCGGCCGACGAACCGTCGACAAACGGCCCAGCAGCCCAAGGGTGAAGGCCGGCCTGCGAGCGCGTCACGCCAAGGAGAAACCTTGCCCGCGCTTCGCATTGCTCGTACTTCGACAAGACCGCGTACCTACCCTGAGGAAGTCGTCTCCCAGTCAAAGGGAATGGTACAAACGGTCGCATCAGGGCACAAACTGAGGCAATGTGACTGTTCGGGACATGTCCCGAACAGCGCCACTCCGACAGCCGCGGCACAAGGAGAGATCCCCCAACCACTCCTCCCGTGTGCGGCGCCGGAGAGTACAACGACCACAGCTACGCAAGGACAAAGGATGGACATGCGCTAGGATCAGCGTACGCTTCCCAAACAACGACATCACCCCCACACAGGATGGCATGGGGAGCGCTCCACGCTCTGCACAGGATGAAGATCAGGGAACGGACATCCCCCGTCGGCATCATGGGCCCCACGCCATGATGACGAGGAGTCGGGGATGTTTAGCCTCCATACTCGCCATCTTTCTCTCTCTCTCTCCCTTGTAACCAACCCCATCCTCTCCTTGAAAGATAAAAGGAGAGGAAGGGGGGCCGAGCAAGGGGACCGCTTTTGACAACCTCGCACATACACGCACACGCTCATCCACGCATGAACACAGAGACTTGGGAGCCTTTTCCCTCTCTCGCCTGTTTGTAACCCCTACTACGAACTGAGTGCAAGAACACGATCGCCATACCCTGCGTCAAACCTTCTACTCCCAATATAATCAACTAATAGTTGGTATATTGGCAGCACCTCAAGTAAGCCACTGCTTGAGGGCAGCGTTCGGCTCGCATCACCGACAGGAAGGCCAAGCTCTCTCAGTTGGCTGAGGATTCTTACCTTCTTACCTTACTGATGAGTGCGTCGTTACAGAAATTAAGGGTCGGTTGTGCATAAAAGTAAGTTTTGATTGAAAGTAATGTGCTGGAAGTCAGTTGATAATATTCACAAGTTAGATAGCCACCTAGTAACTTTCCCATAATCCCTTAGGGATTTACGAACTAGGTACCATCCTCAACGAACCAACGCATTTTGCAAACGCATTTTTCTGGTCAAGTTTTATGAAAACAAGTTTTTAAGGCTTGTTGCATTCTCTAGCGTATGCATTTCAACTCTGATACCAGCTGTGGCAGAACCACCTGAATTAATCCGGCTCAAGCGCGCTAACCATCACCACAAGGGTAATCAGGGCTAACTCGCACTTCAAACGGAATAATCCATTGGTCTGTCGGGTAACCTCCCGATACAACCACGGTTTTTGCCGATCGAAACCACACATACAAGTACTCACACAAAGGTGAGCCTAGAGGATACAACATTCCACAAATTTTACACCACAGGGTTCATCATAAATTATTATTACAACTGAGTTCGAGTTCGTAAAACAAGGTACTTCAGAGTTCAAAGTAATTGAGTTCTTCAGAGTTCGATGCAGCGGAAAAATAACGATAAACTACTCGACGATACACGATGTCTCGATGAAGCCCGTACGAGACATCACTCGACATTATCATCGTTGGCCGGGGGCGTATCCCATTCCACCGACCATCCAGGAGGAAGGGTACACGGCCAAGTCAAACTAGCGATCATGTCCTCGAAAGTATCACCTGAAAACGAGCCACAAGTAAGGCTGTGTATACTAATACACAGGAAGGCTTACCCGACTAGTGGAATATACTTAGCCGACTCCTAGACATGCAAGGCTTTTTGGCTTGAGGGGTTTGTTTTGCCGAAAAGCATATGCAAGTAGGTCCTTACTTTCAAATTTTAGCTCCAGATTCTAGTTTTCTTTAACCATTCTAGGTAAGCAACTATCCAATATCATACATGGTGAAAGAATTAATTTTTCATCCAACAAGATTAATCATCATCATTGTTCCTCTTCTTACTCTATGTGGTAAAAGGGTCAAGCATTCTCAATAACCGCGAGAAATGGACGATTCGAATCGAATTTCTTAACCTTGCAAGGGAAACCTAAACACACGTCACGTGGTTACTCCCAGAGTCACACGTGCAACTTTTCCATTCAATTCCCGCTTCACGGAACAGACCCACCGCCCTCGACTACACGTCCCCATGGACCCGACCATGGCGGCACATGCACCCGCCATTAGCTAGATGTGAACGAATTCAAGACGGTGGGGAGTATATTCCGACCTCGGTTCAATCCGGTACTTAAGCTTACCGATTACCATATTCTCAGCATGTGGTTAGTACGTTCATGTAACACCCAAAAATATAGGAATCAAAATTCTAAAAGTATTTTTATAAAAATCATAAAATAAAATTGTGCATGCATCTTTATTTCTTTTCTTCTTCTATTCTTTCTTCCAGCCCAGCCCAATTCTTCTCTTCTCCTTCTTCTCTTTTTCCCGCGGCCCAACTCAGCAGCCCAATGCGCTCACCCGACCCTTTCTTTCACTGACAGCTGGGACCCATCTGTCGGTGTCTTCTTTCTTCTTTCCTTTCTTCTTCCTCTGCTTCGTATCGCTCCCGCTCTTCTGTTACCTTTCTCCGCCGCGACAGCAGGCACGCTGCGCCATCATTCGCGCCCCTTCTTCTTCCTTTTTCCTTCCTTACCCTGAGTCCGGATCGACTCCGCGCCGTCGCCCGCGTCTCTCTTTCCTTCTCCACGATGCAGGCTTACCTTACTAGCCGCAGTTCCGCCCTTTCCTTCGCAAGAGCCGCCGCCTTCCTATTCCCGGCCAATCCGCCCCTATAAAATCCCGCCGGAGCCCCGCTTTGCACCCAGAGCCATCTTCAATCTCTTCTGCTACTCCACACCGTCGCACGCCGCTGGAAGTCGCACACCGGAGGAACGCTGCCGCCCCGTTACGCCGCCTCTCCGTCGACTCGCCGTTCCGCAGCTTCTCCGCCGTCTTCAACTCTCGCCAGAGCTCCGCGAATTGGTGAGCATCAAGTCGCACCAGATTCCCCTCTCTCCATTGCTCCGCCGCAAACCCGATTTCTCGCCGGACCCCTGTTTCCGCCCGCCGCCATGGCCGCCAGTTTACAGCCGCCGCACAGCCATCCCGTGACCACCTTCACCTTCGCCGTGCTGCCCACGCCCTTCCCGGCATAAATTCAGCCTGAACCAAGCCCCGGCACACCGGATTTGGTGAAGCTCTGGCCGTCCGCGGACCCTCTCTTCACACCGCCGATTCGTCCGACCCTCTCTTCACACCGCCGATTCGTCCGACCCTCTCTTCACATCGCCGATTCGCCCGACCCTCCCTTTACTCCGCCGATTCGCCCGACCCTTACCCCGCCGATTCGCCCGACCCGCTGCTCGATTCTGATCCAACGGACCAGATTCACCCGACCCTAGCCGTCCCCGAAACTCTTGCAGAAAGATCCCTAGGTTTTCCAGGAATCAACCCGCAGTCCAGAACAGTAGAAAAATAATTAGAGTTGAGCCCTTTCTTCTTCTGTTCCGACCCTTGACTTTTCTAGAATTAGTACCCGCTGTCCAGAACCTCTAGTTTTGTACTCCGACCTTCTATTTAAGGCTTAATTATGTTTCAGCCCCTAATTTCTTCAGATTTAGCCCCTGGAAGTTCAAAACTCTCGCAGTTAGGTCCCTAGATCACTGTTTTAGCCATATCTTCATCGTTTGAACTCCGATTTCAGCGATTCTTGCGCTCACACGATCCTTGCATCGTGAACTACAACATTATCATCTTTTTACTTTCTGTTTGTATTGTTTGTTGTATTTTTTCTTATTTGTTTGTGTGATCGCGTAGACAACGTGACGTTCGAGCAAAACCAAGAGCAAGCTTACGAGGAAGAGAACCAGCAGCTGTTTGAAGAAGGCAAGTGGATTTCCCCCTGCATATTCTATTTGATCCCAGCAATAGCATGATAATTTACTTTACTTTAATGTTGCTTGCATAAACTTGATGGGTTACCTATGCTAAGGACATACCTAGTCTTTTACCCCAAACCTTGAAACACCTGGGTTTACTATTCATGTTGGGTAGCTACGCTTAGTTGCAAACTTTGGGATTGGTATTGGTTTACTCTTTTAAAAATGTTTGTCACGTTTCATATTGTTGCTATACCGCGTTAATTTCAAGATCAACTTTGTTTAATGGGAACATGGAGAACCACCCAAGAAAACAGTGCAACCATAAAGTCATATGGCTCTGACCTTAGCCAATTAATTGGATGTGTAGTTTGCTGGTAGCCTTACCGAAAGGGCAAGGAGGGGGTCGGTGATAGGGGTCATAGCCCGGTCATCTTGGGGTAGCTGCCTTTGCTAAGGAGCTAACCATTAGGGAGGTTTATGGACCACACTGCTACTGAAACTCTAGCGGGCTGCCTAGCTCTCGACATGTCTTTGTAAAGGCTTCGTAGTGTACCCTCGCCACTCACCTCGAAAGTGTTTAAGGGCCTTGCAAACCAGGGCGACTCAGGGAAACACGATTTGTGGGTAAAGTGTACAACCTCTGCAGAGTGTAAAACTGTTATAACAGCCGTACTCACGGTTAAGAGTGGCTTGGACCCTCACATGATAATGAAACTTGAAGATTAATTAAATTGTGATTCGTGGTTTATGTTTATGTTGACGGAATCTTTATGCTTTTGCTAAAGTGGGTTGGTATAAACATAAACCTAGTTAATAGGTGCTTGTTAATAAATACTTGACCAACTAAAAGTGACCGCTGCTGCAAACCTTAGCCTATCCTTGATGGCCTTGCATTTTCACCCCACTTGCTGAGTACCAACCATAAGAGTACTCACCCTTGCCCCCCTACTATTCAGAAGAGAACTTTGAAGAGGAGCAATTCGACGACTTCGAGGAGTTCTAAGTCCTGCGTTCACCAGTCATCGCCTATGGAAGACGGAGTTGTTGCAGACTTCGTATAGGGTATAACGGTTAATCGTTTAAAGACATTTGTGTCCCTTTTACACGGAGTGTAATATTATTAAATACTTTATTTAGTTACTTTTTGAGCATTGTCTTTGATATATTACACTTTCCGTCTACCATATGTGTGTGAACATGATCCTGGCGCACATATGAGATGCATCTGGTTCTTTCTAGAATCGGGTGTGACAGTTCAAAGACTTAACCACCACTACCACACACTGCGGCCTTAGCATTTTTCACTAAACAGACGGGGCCTCAATCATCAACATAAACATCGTACCATAGCCCCGTCCGTCGACCTTATGATTGCAGCATGTAGTAAACATTCAACTACTAAATTCTCGCGAGTGACAGGAAATCACTCGACTTTTACCGGAGTCCTATTAGCATAGCATTCTATCGAACCATACATCTAGTGTTCAGAGCATGGGTACCTAGGATCATGCAACTAAGTTTTCATTCAACTCCTATAAACTTAAAGCACAAGTAAAATAGAGTAATAAGTCGCATAAGTTTAGAAAAATAGGGTTCATGCTCCGGGGCTTGCCTTCCTGGGTAAAGTTAGTTTGGGGATCGTCCGAACTCGGGTTCAGATCTTCGAAAGCTTCAGTTAGATTCACTTGAGCTTCAAGCTGCTCACTCTCGGACTCGGGCACCAGCTCGTATGTTCCGTCGGCGAGAGTAGTCGATTCTATATGAATGCACAAGTGTAAGTTGTAGTGATGGTATATGACGATTATTTTTTCTTCACGATAAAGTTGCTGTCCACAAACATAGATTTGGTTGTGAAGTTACTTAGTTAATATTTCTTTGGGAAATCATTAATAGAGTATAACTTAAACTATTTAACTTCACTAAACAAGAAGGGGTTGTGTTATATTGGAAACTTAATTTTCTAAGCACAAGCATGGATTAAGCATAAACACTGGTCTGGGTAACTTCTGGTGATGAAATTTTTATTTAGAGCACATTATGCAGAGACAAAAGCACTTTAAAAATTTCAGAAATTTCTGTGCAGCAGATTAATTTTGAAAAATGTAATACACAACCACTGCTAGAACTTAGTTATTTTTATACAGGACAAACCATGCATGTTTTGATGCTAAAACTTTGACAGGGTGTTAATCTATCTGCATATATGTTACTGTAAATTTTTCAGATTTTATTGTGCATGATACAAAGCATAATAAATAGGACAAGCTACAGTTATATTAATAAAGATTAATTTCTATAGGATGTTATACAAGGTTTCTGAGTATGAAACTTTTTATACGGCAACAGATACTCTAAGTGTCCCACAGTAAAAAGTTGAACATTTTCCAAGCATAGAAACTAATTATTTGAATTAGTGCATTTTTTCTACAACAAAATTATATAAATAGGTTACAGAAAGGAAAAAAAGGTTCTAAACTTTTTCTGTGGTATTTAGGCATCACTATAACAGCTCTGGAAATGTTTCACATCATGAAACACAATATATCAGCAGGTACAAATTAGTTCTATTATTTCATGGCATAAACAAAGTTTAACAAAAAGTTTAACAAAAATCAGATGCAGCGCTGGTCTACAACAGTGGGTTCATTTAAAAGCTATTAAACCTTCCAACTAATGTAGAACAAAATATAGCAAACATCTGAAGAAATTCATGTAACAAAAGTTGTAGATTTTCTTCCAACGATTCAAGAACAGTTGAGTTTGTATTTTTCCGATTTTTGTACGAGTTTATATGAATTTTACAAATTTGCTGTTTTGGAATTCAAAGTTTAAACATAGGTTTACAGTTATGCCCCTGGAAACTTGCGTGCAGACCTTTTTAAAGATTTCAATCGTTGCAATTGGGTCCCTGGGCGGCGCTGGCACGGCGGCTGGCCAAATTCCGGCGAGGGGGTTCGTCGGCGGCGAGGGGAAAAGGGTCGGGGAGATCCATGGAGGTGAGAGCTACCTTGTGGTGGCCTTGGTCGGGGTTGGGGGTGGCCGGAGGTGGCTCGTCGGCGCGGAGCAGAGGGGCGACGGCGGTGCAGAGCATCGGCGATGGTGCTCCGGCGAGGAGGGGAGGGCATGGGCTGGTCGATGAGCTTCGCGGCGTCGAGGGGAACCCGTTCCGAGGCTTGGCTCGGACGGAGGAGCGTCAGAGTGGGTTGTCCACGGAGCAGCAAGGGAGCGGCGGCGGCGCGGGCGGCGCTGGTGGTGCTCCGGCGGTCGTGATGGTCGGGGAAGAGGCCGGTGAGCTTCAGTGGAGGGAGGGCAAGAAGTTCGCTGGGCGATGGGTTTGGGCAGTGGGAGGCTGGAGGATGGGGCTCCACGGGCGGGTGGTGCACGGCAGCGGCGGCAGCGTTCTGGTGGGTTGAGGCGCGTGCGAGTGGCCTTGTGTCGCCTTTTATAGGCTGCAGGAGGGACGGAGAGGGCCGGGCGACGCTGGGGAGGGGCGGCATGACGGGGGCACATTACTGGTCGCGGTGGGTGGCGAGCAGTGCCGGCATGGCGTGCGGCGGGCGCGGGCAGGGGATTGGGCATCGGGGATTTGGCGTGGGGAAGGGGGAGATCACGCGGGCGTGGGTTGGGCGAGGAGCTGCAGGAGCTGGCTTGTCGGGCGACGAGCGCGGCGACTTGCGGGATGTGGCGAGGACACGGGCACGGCGCGGACTGGCCATTGGGCGCGGCGGGCGGCGAGCAAAGGCGCACGTCGCCGGCATGCGCGGACTGGGCAGTGTCGCGGCGTGGGGAGAAGCGCGTGCGAGCGGGGCGCGGCCATACATTGGCTTGGCGCCTAGCGCCGGTCAGATATCGCCGGCCAAGTGGCCAGTGGCGACTGCGCGGCAGGCGGAGGGTCGGGCGGAGCGGAGAAGGGAGGGTCAGTTGCGACTGTGCAGCGGAGGGTCGGGCGGAGCGGAGAAAGGAGGGTCTGTAGCGACTGCGCGTCGGAGGGTCGGGCGGAGTGGAGAAAGAAGGGTCTGAAATGAAAAATAGAGAAAAAGGCAGGGGCTGGTTTGCAAGGTCAAGTGTTACTCAAATTTTTGTGTTGCAACTCAAAAATCTCTGAACGTGAAAGTTTTTCAAAATGAAAAGTTACAGAAGTTTTGTTTTAGGCTAAAGTTCATTTGAGTTATAGTTCAGAAGTTATTTTAAAAACTCAAAAAGCATGATTCGGAGGGCACGTCATTTCCTGGGAAAAAATTTGTATTCTCTCCTAGGCTTCAACTAGACTTTTGTTTATCCTGCAATCAATGATGTGCCTATTAAATTTCGCAGCCATTAGTGCTTTGAGAAAACCCGGGAAATTTTGGTTTAGATAGCTTAGTGTGGAATCATGCCTCTGTGCGGTACATGGCAATCTAACAATGAAATCCATACTTATGTCTTCCCATTTCCAGGAGGGTATAGGCAAAGGTTGAAGTGTACCGGCTACTTTCAAGTGGCTGGCTTTTATTCTCTGGCATGTGTCACATTCTGAGACATATTTAGCAATTTTCCTTTTCATTCTAGTCCACCAGAAGTTTTGCCTAAGATCTTGATACATTTTGCTGCTGCCGGGGTGAATAGGAAATTTTGAAAGATGTGCCTCATCAAAAAATTCGTTTACGGAGCTCATGATTCTTCGGAACGACTATGCGAAACATTTGTATTTCTCTTCTCCTAAAGAGAGTTTTTGTTTGATGATCTTAACTCCTTCATCATGTAGTTGTGCCATGATGATCTAGTCGTGAAGACTGGGCTCACCTTCGTGTGAGTACATGTATGTGTGATTTCGATCGGCCAAAACCGTGGTTGTATTGGGAGGTTACCCGACAAACCAATGGATTATTCCATTTGAAGTGCGCGTTAGCCCTGATTGCCCTCGTGGTGATGGTTAGCGCGCTTGAGCCGGATTAATTCAGGTGGTTCTGCCACACGAATTTACTAGCCGGTGATTCGATACACCGACAGTTGGTGCGCCAGGTAGGGGCCTTGCGCATCACCAACAGGCTGCGGATGGCCAGCATGACAGGAGCATGGGCTCCCGGGACGCGCGTACATTTTGGGACCCTGGACATCATCATCACCATCGACGGGCAGTTGGAGCCAATTGACTCCCCAGTCAATCCCCAGCACGCTCGCGCCCTTGAGGAAGCCGCAGAGGCTCTCCTCAACCTACGCCCCGATCCCTCAGCAACGCGCACCGAGGCGTCCGACATCGCCGAGTTTGGCACTGCCGGGCGTAGTGTTGTCAGAGGCTCTCCACCGCCCGGTTTTGATGCCACGAAGCTGAACCACCAAATTCGCGCCTTCCTGGGTTCGCGACCGACCCAGGGGGACCTGAACGACATCATATTCTCCTGTGTCAACGTGACATCGCAGCTCCTTGGGGCCGAACCCCTCGTCCCACCGCCGACGGCGGGGGCTGCGGCTTCAGCATCAACTAACCGCTTCCCCATCGGCCTCTTGAACACGGCAGGCCACTTCGACCGGCTTCTGAAGTCGCGCCTTGCCGCTCTCTATACGAGCAACAACCTCAGCGAGATGGCCGACGGTCTCTCCGACCCGAGGGACGATCTCTACGAACGAGGGTCAACCCTCGGCTCCAGCACGGACTCCCGCGAAGGGAGACACCATCCCTCCCGGGAGTGCAACATGGCAGACACCCCGGTAGGACATGTCGAGGACGACGACGACGTCCGGCCTGCTCCCCAGTAGGACACGCCTCTGGGGGGGGGGTAGGGAGAGGTCGAGCGTCGGCAACAGCGCTTCGATCAGCTTTGCGTGTGCCAGAAGGAGGCCCAACTTCAACTCGAGCAAGAGCGCAAGGAGCTGGTGCATGAGATCACTCGCCGCGCTGACGGCGGGCCAGCACGAGCTCACGCCACCGAGGTAAACCGTAGGATAGTGCGGGACGCAGCCAGACCCGCACCGTACGCACGGGCCAGCCAGAACATGGTGGCGGTGGCAGCCCTGCTTGAGGCATTGCCCGCTCCTGCCACGCCCGAGGAACAGCACGCCTGAGAGAAGATGTGTCGGCACCTGGAGCTCGCAGCGATACAGCAAGCTGAAAGCTCCAATCTCCAATGACAAGCGCCACAGGGAGGGTGCCAGGCCCCCGCGGCACCTGGGTTACGGGAGGTTTTCGTGCAATCCGCGCCACGCCCGTACGCGCGGCGTGGTCGCTCCCCGAGCCCCGCCGCGTGCTGCTCATCCCCTCGTCACCATGACGAGGGGAGAGCGGTCACCCCCGTTCGACAGCGGGTGGGGGAGCAGTGCGACGCTCGCCACACCATCAATGCCTGGCGATCAGAACATAATGATGAAGACGCCGCTTCGACCAAACGAGCCTACCACCCGCATCGTGGCAGGTGCTACAACAGCCTCGGGTTCTCAGTGCGGCAATCCGCAACTCTCAGGTCCCCGAGCGTTTCCGCCCCCTGGCGAACATGATCAAGTATGATGGGGACATGAACGCTGGGCTCTGGCTCGACGACTATCGTTTTGCTTGCCGATCAAAGGGCGTGCGAGATGATGACTTCATCATCCACAACCTCTCGTTATACCTCACTGACTCTGCTCGAACGTGGTTCCAGAACCTTCTGCCCAACTTAATCCACGGCTGGACCGACTTGAAAGAGATCTTCGTGGGCAACTTCCAGGGCACGTACGAGCGCCCAGGGAACCCTTGCGACCTCAAGAACTGCCGGCAGAAGCCGGACGAGTTCCGCGCTTCTCCAAGGAGTGCAATGCCATTCGCAATGTCGCCGACGCCGTTATCGAAGTATTCCTGACCGGGACCACTTGCGAGTCCCTCGTCCATAAACTGGGCCGCAAGCGCTCGCGCACCACCAAGGATCTTCTCGACATCGCCACTCACCATGCCTCCGGCGAGGAGACCGTCGGGGCAATTTTTAACCACAACCAGGGCAAGGCGAAGTGGGATGAATCGACTGGCGAGGGCGCCTTGAGCCGACCCGGCAAGAAGGGCAAGAAGAACAAGAAGGGTGGCGGGGGTAATCTCGTGGCCGCTGCCGACCGCAAGGCCGGCAAGAAAGCAGCAGGCGACACTCCCGACCACTTTGACAAGATGCTCGAGAAGCCCTGCCCAAACCATGCCTACCCCGTCAAGCACCTCGACAAGGATTGCGGCTTGATGAAGAAGTGGCTGGCGAGCACTGCCCAGAAGGGGGTGCAGAAGGAGGAGGCTGAGCCAGCGGACGGTGACACTGAGGAGAAGCAAGATGGTTTCCCCGGCGAGGATGGGTGTCTTCTCCTCTTTGGGGGGCAATCTACTTGCGAATCGAAATGCAAGCAGAAGGTTGCGCGACGAGAGGTATTTGCGGCCGAACCCGCAATACCCGCCTATCTGTGGTGGTCGGAGTCCGCGATCACTTTCGACCACACCGATCATCCTAATCACATCCCGCAGCCAGGGAGATACCCGTTGGTTGTTGACCCGATCATTGGCACCAAGCAGCTTACCAAGGTGCTCATGGATGGGGGGAGCGGCCTGAACATCCTGTACGTGGATACCCTAGATGCCATGGGCATCCAACGCTCTCGCCTCCGACCCTCGGGGGCTCTTTTTTCCATGGCATCATGCCGGGAAAGCAGGCGGTCCCTCTAGAGAGCATCGATCTGGCGATCACATTTGGGGATCCGACCAACTATCATAAGGAGACCCTCACTTTCGAGGTGGTAGGATTCAAAGGAACCTACCACGCCATTTTGGGTCGGCCATGTTACACGAAGTTCATGGCCGTTCCCAACTACACCTACCTGAAGCTGAAAATGTCGGGTCCAAACGGAATCATCACCGTTGGGTCGACTTTTCAGTGCGCCTATCAGTGTGAGGTGGACAGCTGCGAGCTCGCCTCGGCCATCATCATCTCCGAGGAACTCGCCCTCATCTGAGCGGAGACCCCTAAGGGAAACATCGACTCGAAGCGCACTGCCGGATCTTTCGAGCCCACGGAAGGCATCAAGGAGGTCCTCATCGACCCCCAGGGGTCGGAGGAAAAGAAGGTGAGGGTCGGCATGATGCTGACTCCCAAATAGGAAGGCACGCTCATTGACTTCCTACGCACCAACAAGGACATCTTTGCGTGGAAGCCATCGTACATGCTGGGCATTCCGAGGGTGGTCGTCGAGCACGCCCTAAACATCAAGCCAAGGTCGCGCCCGATAAAACAACGCTTGTGCCGCTTCGACGAGGAGAAGCGTAGGGCCATAGGAGAGGAGCTCGCAAGGCTCTTGGATGCGGGCTTCATTAAGGAAGTGTTCCACCCTGAGTGGCTCGCCAACCCCGTTCTTGTACAAAAAAAGAGTGGGAAATGGAGAATGTGCATTGATTACACGAGTCTCAACAAAGCGTGCCCAAAGGATCCTTTTCCTTTTCCACGCATAGACCAAGTGGTCGACTCCACATTCGGGTGCGAAACCCTTTGCTTTCTCGATGCCTAATCCGGGTATCATCAGATCACGATGAAAGAGTCCGACTAGCTTGCAACCTCTTTCATCACTCCATTCGGATCGTACTATTACGTGACCATGCCGTGTGGCTTGAAAAATGCTGGCGTGACCTACCAGCGCTGCATGATCAAATGTTTCGGGGAGCTCATTGGGCGGACCGTCAAGGCTCATGTCAATGACATCGTAGTCAAGACTAAGCAAGCGAACCAAGTCATCGCGGACCTCAAGCAAATGTTTGCCCAACTCCGAACCAACGGCGTCAGGCTCAACCCCGAGAAGTGCGTTTTTGGGGTTCCGAGGGGTATGCTTCTGGGCTTCATTGTCTCCCAGCGAGGGATTGAAGCAAACCTCGAAAAGATCAAAGCCATCGCAAAGATGGGGCCGATCCAAAATGTCAAAGGGGTTCAGCGGGTTACGGGATGTCTCGCGGCGCTCAACCGCTTTGTCTCCCGACTCAGGGAGTGGGGCCTGCCGCTGTACAGACTCTTGCGAAAGAGCGAACGCTTCACCTGGACTCCCGAGGCTCAAGAGGCTCTCAATGGACTCAACGCGCTCCTGACCCTAGCACCAATCCTGGTCCCCCCCAACTAACGGCGAACCTCTCCTACTCTACATCATGGCGACCACCCAGGTGGTCAGCGCCGCGTTGGTCATGAAGATGAAGGAAGAGGGCCACGCCCTTAAGGTCCAGCGCCCGGTTTACTTCATCAGCGAAATTTTGGCCAACACCAAGACACGCTACCCGCAGATACAAAAGCTCTTGTATGCGGTGCTCACCACCAAGAGGAAGTTGTGTCACTACCTCGAATCTTACCCTGTGACAGTAGTCACGTCCTTCCCTCTCGGCGAGGTGGTTCAAAACCCCGACACGACAGGGAGGATAGCGAAGTGGGCCCTTGAGCTTATGGGACAGGGGATCACCTACGCGCCACGCATCACCATAAGGTCGCAAGCGTTAGCGGACTTCGTTGCCGAGTGGATGGAGACTCAGCTTCCGCCGGCTCCCGTCGATGGGGAGTACAGGACGATGTTCTTCGATGACTCATTGATGAAGGAAGGCGCCGGCCTCGGCATCATTTTTGTATCCCCCCTCGGCATGCGCATGCGGTACGTCATCCGCGTGCACTTCCCCGCATTCAACAACATGGCAGAGTACGAAGCTCTGATTAATGGGCTGCGCATCTCCATCGAGTTAGTCGTCCGTCGCCAAGAGATCAAGGGCGACTCTCGCCTCATCGTCGACCAAGTGATGAAGGAGCCGAGTTGCATCAGTCCTAAGATGTCCGCATACTGCCAAGCGGTGCGCGAGCTGGAAGACAGTTCGACGGGGCTCGAGCTCACTCACATCCCCCGGAGGCTGAACGAGGCTGCCGACATGCTGGCCAGGATGGCGTCACAGCGGCAACCTGTAACCCACGGGATCTTCGCCAGCGACCAACACGAACCATCAATCCTTGACGTCGAAATGGAACAGGCCGTGCTTGCTGTGCCGACGCCTGACGCGGGGGCTCGACCCCAAACCCCCGCAGCGGTTGACCCCGACACAACCGCGACAGGCTCGGGGGCTCAATTGCCAACCCTTCCACACTCTGACCCCGAAGTCATGGAGATCGATGAGGGGACGAGCATTGCCCCCGACCCCGCAGAGGACTAGCGAAAGCCTTTCGTCGACTAGTTAGCCAATGGGGTACTCCCGGCCGACAAGACAGAGGCCCGACGGCTCGCTCGCCGCGCCAAGTCCTTCATCCTCATCGATAGGGAACTCTACAAGTGGAGCCACACGAGGATCTTGCAGTGGTGCATTCCGATCAAGCAGAGGAGGCAGCTACTGATTGACATTCATGGTGGTGTTTGCGAACACCACGCCGCTCCTTGGACCCTGGTAGGGAATGCCTTCCGACAGGGTTTCTACTGGCCCACGACGGTAGACGACGGCGAGCAAATCGTACGAACCTGCGAAGGGTGTCAGTACTACGTTCGGCAAACACATTTGCTGGCTCAAGCGCTATAGACTATCCCCACCACATGGCCTTTCGCAGTCTGGGGATTCGACCTCGTAGGCCCTCTCAAGAAGGCACCCGAGGGCTTCACGCATCTCCTTGTCGATGTAGACAAGTTCACCAAGTGGATCGAGGCTCGGCCAATCGCTACCATCAAGTCAACCCAAGCCGTGGCGTTCTTCCAGGACATCGTCCATCGGTTCGGAGTCCCCAACTCCATCATAACAGATAATGGCACGCAGTTCACCGGGAAGGAGTTCCTGGAGTTTTGCGACGATCACCACATACGGGTGGATTGGGCTGCCATGGTGCACCCCCGCACGAACGGGCAGGTCGAGCGCACCAGCGCATGATAATCCGAGGACTAAAGCCTCGAATCTACAACCGCCTCAAGAAGTTTGCTGAGCATTGGGTCGCAGAGCTCCCAGCCACCCTGTGGAGCTTGAGGATGACTCCGAATCATGCCATAGGGTTTACCCCATTCTTCATGGTCTACGGATCGGAGGCAATCCTCCCAACTAACTTGGACTACGTCTTGCCAAGGTTCAGGGCCTACAACAAGCAAGGGGTCGAGGCCGCCCTCGAGGAAGCCATGGATCAGCTCGACGAGATGCGCGACGTCTCCCTCCTGTGGTCGGCCAAGTACCAGCAAGCTCTTCGAAGATATCATCACCGCCGAGTGAGGGGTCGTGCATTCCACGTTGGAGACTTGGTACTCCGGCGCGTACAGAGGAACATGGATCGCCACAAGCTTTCACCCCCCTGGGAAGGGCCCTACATCATCGCAGAGGTGCTCCAACCCGGAACCTACAAGCTCCAAACCAAGGACGGTGAAGTCTTCCGCAACGCATGGAACATCGAACAGCTACGTCGCTTTTACCCTTAGTTTGAGCAATTATGTAACCTGCTAGTTTCAATAAAGAGAGCCCGCTCCACTAAGAGAGTTTCTTTATCAACTATTTGTGATTCAAGAGTAAACCCTAACCCCCGCCACAGCGTGGGGCAAGGGATCACTCGGGGGCTACACAGGCCATACCATCCCTTTCTTTCCCTTTTCCTATCGTGAACGAGTCAGACGGACCAGGTCATGGGTTGGAGAATACTCGGTGTTTGCGAGTTGGACTGCGAGCCACCAAAGCTCCGGCAGCAGGGGCACTCGCTCACTCGCACACCCAAGGACTTTTTCAAAACCTACTTCTTCCGCTCGCCCTTAGCGATAGAAAAGGATGCATCAACCTGCCGGCCCAACTCACGGCGGGTTGGAATTGTTTGCAAACAAAAAGCATTTAAGTTTTTACGGTTCTCCGATAAGCTCATGTTTAACCAAAACGGAACGCTAAACGGAAGTTTATTTTTTCAGGATGACCTCGTCCTCCATCTTCTCAGCTAAGGCGCACGCAAGAGGGGCAACGTCATTTTCAATCTGCTCCAACTCTTCCTCCTCGTACCCGCTCGCGAACCCTTGACTCAGCTCGGGCTGAGGTTGCTGATCGCCTAGCGCGCATTGCCAAGGCTTTGGGTCAGGGTCGCCTCGGATTCTTCGGCCTTCTCTTTCAGGGCTTTCATCGCAGTCAGCTCCTCGCGGAGAGCAGCTGTCTCTATCCGTGAACCTACAGGAAATAAGGGGTGAGACAATCCCAACCCCTATCCCACGGATACTTGATCGCAGGCGGTCAAGGTTTCTTACCTTGAAGCTCCAGTTGCGCCGCATGCGCTCTCGACTCGGCATCCTCGGAGGACTTAATCGCGGCACCCGCTCACCGTGCAGCTCGTCACGCTCCTTCCGGAGCAGTTCGAGCTCGCGCGCTCTCAACTCGGTGTCTTCGAAGGACTTTAGCGCGGTGACCCGCTCACCACACATCTCGTCACGCTTCTTCCGAGCTATTCGAGTTTGCGGCGCGCCGCGTCAAGCTCCCCCACCAGGATCTCCCGCTCGCGGGCGTCCTCGGCATACCGAGTCCGATGCCATTGTTAAAGAGCCTACGAGTTTCAGGTCAGAAACGAAATGACCCGGCGGTCGCGTCCGACAGGCTTGGACAGAACACGGGAGGTAAGGGCGCCATACCTCGCTGAGGGGGGTGATGACGTCGCACAGGGCGGTCAGCGTGGAGGCAACGCCATTCCTAAGATCCCCCCACTCAGCAACCTACAGCACGTTGCTCACAGCAGGGAGGACGTCCGTTAAGGCGCCGCTGCCCCCCAACACGGTGAGGTCACCGCCATGTCGAGCGAGGGTGGGCGATGGCTCCCTGGCCCGGCTCGTTGACGGGAGCGTCGCCACCACTAAGGAGGAGGACACTCCCACCATCGGCGCAACCGCCCGGGGAGAAGGGATGGCCTCATCGCCAACCTCTCGCTCCTCCGTACTCTGACTCGCCGTAGCATCGATTTGGGACGAAATGTCAATCCTCACATCGGGGGTCGGCGCCGGCGAGTCCGACGCGGCAGCCCGGTCCTGTGACACCCCCTCGCCCGACTGGTCCGCCGCGGTGGTCACCACGGGTACCGAGAGCTCCGGGTTCGCGGTGCCCACCCCTTGCAGAGCGACCGCCGCCTCATGCCTCCACTCCGTCGGTGTCACCTCAACGGTCCGCGCTCCTTCCGTAACAGAGGGTGCGCGCGGGGGCAGGGCTGACTCTCCCGCCGCAGATTTCACTGGCGCGGCCCATCGCTTAGCAGCAGCCTTCACGGGGGCGAGCGACAATGAGCCCACGGCCCTACGGGGGCTGATGCGAAAAGCGGCAACACTAGCTTAGTAAGGGAAGGAGGACGGCGCCAAGGAGAGGGGAAATTAGATTACTCACCGGGCCGACATCATTCGTGAGCGCTTAAGGGCCGGACTGCCCGACCCCGGCTCTGAAGCCTCGGCGTGCCTCTTGGCGGACCCCGCCGTCGAGGAGGGTCTTGTCGTCATCGTCATCGCGCCCCCTGTCCCACTTCCCCCTACTGAAGGACGTTGCAGGGCAGGTGCGGTTGCAGATACCGACACCTCCGCGTTCCCGGATCTTCCTCCCCGCGACTCGGAGGGATGGGGGTCGGACACCTCTACGTTTCCAGCTCCTTCCCCCCGCGTGCCGGGGGGCGGGGTGTCACATGCCGCTGCCTAAGACGGGGGTGGCGGTGCTTCCTCCTCTCCCTCGTCGCCGGCCAGGAGGTTGTCCCACATTGCATCTCCCTCGCTATTCGAGCCATCGTCGTCGTCATCGTCGTCATCCTCCTCGGTGATCTCGAAATCAATGTCCCTCGACATGACCTCCCCGGCCTTGCGGCATTTCACATGATCGCGCTTCCTCTCCTCCCATTCCTGTTTCCTCCTTGCCCGCTCATCTTTCTTCTTCTTGTGCTCCTCGGCACGAAGCCGGTAGACTCTCCTCTAGTCTGCATCCTACGGTAGTGTAACACCTCGGGTATTTAAATTACGAAATAAGCCTCATTAGTGTAACAATATGCTTAGCTAACTAAGAAAAATTCAAAGGAAATAAATTATGAGTTGGTTTTGCTTTGAATTCAAAATAGATGTGTATATGTGCATAAATACATGTACTTTAATCAAACAAATTAAATAACTCTCACTTCAACGCACTTGGCGGTGAAAATTTAATGGACACACCATCGATGCCAGGATAAACAAAAGTCTAGTTGAAGCCTAGGAGAGAATACAAATTTTTGCCCAGGAAATGACGTGCCCTCCAAAAATTGCTTTTTGAGTTTTTAAAATAACTTTAGAACTATAACTCAATTGAACTTGGGCCTGACATGAAACTTGTAGAACTTTTTATTTTGAACAACTTTCGTGTTCAGAGGTTTTTGAGTTGCAGCACAGAAATATAAGAAAATATCAGTTTTACGATCAGACCCTTAAAATTTATCAAATTCTCGCATCTCGGTCCCTCCCTCACCTCTCTCCTTTGCTCTGCCCCGTCAGCCCAGCAGAACCCGCCCGCCACGTCGCCGGCGATGCCTGCCGCTGCGTCGCGCCAAGCCAACCCCCCAACGCCTCTGCTCGCCGCCCAGCTCGCCCAACCCGTGGCCGTGTCCTCCTTCCTCACGCGGCATCCCGCACAGCCAGTAGAACGCCGCCGCCCCGACGCCCAATGGCGTGCCGCACGCCGCACGGCTCTGGTCACTGTCGGCCGCGCCCAATGGCGCACCCCTGCCATGCCCGGCCCGCCCCAACCCTCTCCCCTCCCTTGGCTCACTATAAAAGGGGAAGCACGCCAGACCCGCCGACGCCCGCCATTGATGCCGCCGCTCGGAGCTCAGCGCTGAGCCCCTCCCTCCGCCCCGTCTCCACTCAATCCAACCCCCGAAATCGGTCCCCCACCATCCACCAGAGCTCCCCAACCAAACGCTGCCGCTCCACATTGCCGGAGCTCGCCGGAGCCAAGCTCCAAGCGCCTCCGCCGCTGCTCCACCGTGGCGAGCCCGCCACCGGCCACCTCGGCCCCAACTGAGACCACTCCAAGGTAGCCAATGCCTTCCCCGTGCTCCTCCCCCACCTTGCCCTCACCGCCGGCCCCTCCCCTTGCTGGAATCGAGCTCGAGCTCGCCGGCCAGCCGCCAGGGACCACATTCCTTTGATTGCAATCTTCACAGGGGCCTGCACGCAAGTTTCCAGGGACCCCTCTGTAAAAGAAAGTTTTAAACCTAGTTTCAAAAATAGTGAACTTGTAAAATTCATATAAAATTGTAGAAAAATCGTAAAAATACAAACTCAACTGTTCTGTAATCTTTAGAAGAAGATCTACAACTCTTGTTATATGAATTTCTTCAGTTGCTTGCTAAATCTTGCTATAAATTAAATGGAAGGTTTAATAGACTTTAATTGTACCCACTGTTGTAGACAAAGGCTAAACTTAAAAATTTAAACGTAGATTAGTTCCTTGAGTTTTAGGCCAGTGTAAAAATATTAGGACCAGAACCCATCTCTAGCTAAACTTTTTGTTAAACCTTATTTATGCCATGAAATAATAAAACTAAATTGTAACTGCTATTGTATTGTGATTCATGTGGTGAAACTTTTAGAGAGCTGTTATATTGATGCCTAAATACCACAGAAAAAGTTTAGAACCTTTTTCCTCTCTGTAACCTATTTATATAATTTTGTGGTGGGAAAAATGCACTGAATACAAATAATTAGTTTCTGTGCATGGAAAATATTCATATTTTTACTGTGGGATACAGAAACACTGTAGAACATCCTGTAGAAATTAATCTTTATTAAAATAGGTGTATCTTGTCCTACTTATTATGCTTTGTATGGTGCACAATAAAATCTGAAAAATTTATAGTAACACATATGTGGATATATTAACACCCTGTAAAAGTTTTAGCGTCAAAACATGCACGTTTTGTCCTGTATAAAAATAACTATGTTCTAGTAGTGGCTGTGTATTACATTTTTCAAAATTATTCTGCTGCACAGAAAGTTCTAAAATTTTTATAGTAGTCTTATCTCTGCATAATGTACTCTGAATAAAATTTCATCACCAAAAATTGTCTAGATCAGTGTTTATGCTTAATCCATGCTTATACTGCGAAAATTAAATTTCCAATACAACACAACCCCCAATATTAACGATTGCCCAAGAAAATCATAACTAAGTAACTTCACAACTATGTTTTGTGGACTGCCACTTTATACTTGTGCATTCATATACCATCACTACAACTTATACTTGTGCATTCATATAGAATCGACTACTCTCACCGACGGAACGTACGAGCTGGTGCCCGCGTCTGAGAGTGAGCAGCGTGAAGCTCAAGTGAATCTAACTGAAGCTTTCGAAGACCCGAACCCAAGTTCGGACGAGCCCCAAGCTAACTTTACCCAAGAAGGCAAGCCTCGGAGCATGAACCCTGTTTTTCTAAATTATGCAACATAATACTCTATTTTTACTTGTGCATTAAGTTTATAGGAGTTGAATGAAAACTTAGTAGCATGATCCTAGGTACCCATGCTCTGAACACTAGATATAAGGTTCGATAGAATGCTATGCTAATAGGACTCCGGTAAAAGTCGAGTGATTTCCGGTCACTCGTGAGAATTTAGGAGTTGAATGTTTACTACATGCTGCAATCATAAGGTCGACGGACGGGGCTATGGTACGATGTTTATGTTGATGATTGAGGCCCCGTCTGTGTAGTGAAAAATGCTAAGGCTGCAGTGTGTGGTAGTGGTGGTTAAGCATTTGAACGTACTAACCACATTCCGAGAATATGGTAATCGGTAAGCTTAAGTACCTAATCGGACTGGCAAGTGGACACCATCCCACCATCTCAACTTCGGTTCCATGCGCGCACATGGTGGGAACAGAGCCGGGCTCTGTAGTCTCGGATGGTGGCCCTGATCCATAACCTAGGAAGAAAGGGGAAAAGTTGCACGTGTGACTCTGGGAGTAACCACGTGACGTGTGTTTAGGTTTCCCTTGCAAGGTTAAGAAATTCGATTCGAATCGTCCGTTTCTCGCGGTTATTGAGACTGCTTGACCCTTTTACCACATAGAGTAAGAAGAGGAACAATGATGATGATTAATCTTGTTGGATGCAAATTAATTCTTCCACCATGTATGATATTGGATAGTTGCTTAACTAGAATGGTTAAAGAAAACTAGAACTTGGAGCTAAAATTTGAAAGTAAGGTCTTACTTATATATGCTTTTCGGCAAAACAAACCCCTCAAGCCAAAAGCCTTGCATGTCTAGGAGTCGGCTAAGTATATTCCACTAGTCGGGTAAGCCTTGCTGAGTATTAGTATACTCAGCCTTGCTTGTGGCTGGTTTTCAGGTGATACTTTTGAGGACATGATCGCTAGTTTGACTTGGCCGTGTACCCTTCCTTCTGGTTGGTCGGTGGAATGGGATGCGCCCCTGGCCAACGATGATAATGCCGAGTGATGTCTCGTACGGGCTTCATCGCGACATCATGTTTCGTCGAGTAGTTTATTGTTATTTTTCCGCTGCATTGAACTAAGTAACTTCACAACTTATTTTGAACTCTGAATTACCTTGTTTTACGAATTTGAACTCAGTTGTAATAATAATTTATGATGAACACTGTGGTGTAAAATTTGTGGAATGTTGTATCCTCTGGACTCACCTTCGTGTGAGTACATGTATGTGTGGTTCCGATCGGCAAAAACCGTGGTTGTATCAGGAGGTTACCCGACAGACCACTAGATTATTCTGTTTGAAGTGCGAGTTAGCCCTAATTGCCCTCGTGGTGATGGTTAGCGCGCTTGAGCCGGATTAATTCAGGTGGTTCTGCCACAGGCAGAGGCACCGGACTGGTCGTGAAGGGGCCATACCTATCCTGCAAGACGCGATTTCCAGAGGGTTGGGCGGAAGGTAGGCAAGGCGCAACCGGCAAAACCAATAAAAAAAGGAGACAGGGAGAGAGAGAGAGAGAAGGGGACGCTTACCAACTGTTCGGCCCGGGAGTCCGAAAACATCACCGGATGACCCGGGACCGGGTACTCCACCTCCTTGGCATCGATTGCCTCAAGGACGCGTTGCTTGACCTCCGAGGCATTGATCTCCCTAGCAACGAACATGATCCCCGGGTACGCCAGGAGAGGATCCATCGCGTACATCGGGAGGCTCTGCGCCATCAGCGGCACAACCCGCTTCTGGTGGTACGCGCCTATCACGCTGATCCTGGTGAGTCCGTGCTCCTTCAGGTGCACGCTCGCGTCAAGGAGCGCTGGGAGCCGCTTCTTGTTCTTCATGGGCGGCCCATACCTCAACAGCAGAGGTGCCTCCTCGATCATCTGACCCGAGAACTCCGGTAAGGGGGCGCTCCGATAGTTCTTGACGTAGAACCAGGTGGAGTGCCAGACCCGGTTGCTCCTGGTGAGCATCAGATCCATGTACTGATGGAGTCATGTTGGGTACCCTGACCATGGCAAGCTCCACCTGGAGGAAGTACCTCCAGAGGTCGAAGAGGGGAGCGATCCCCAGGTATCCCTCACAAAGGGCGATGAACGTCGCAATGTGCTGAACCGTCGCTCGTGGAAGTGGGCGAACGACACGATGTTGCCATCAGGCAGGTTCGGCACCCTCTCGCCGCGGGGGAGCAGCCACTCCTGTCCCCTCGCGGTCAAGGGGCAGAGCAGCCCCTTGGCCACGAGACCCTCCGCGCGAGCCATGGACATATCCGAGCGCTGCCACTCTCCCATCCCACATTGCGGACGGACGACGATGACGTAGGGGTACAAAGGCTTGGGGGATCGGTGGTGGCGTGGCGAACCAGGTGCGCTCTCTCTCTCTCTCTCTATCTCTCTCTCTTTCTCTACCTCTGTTTCTTTCCTCTCGCTTGCGCTAACAATGGTAGGAATAGAGAGCGGCGTTTCCCATCTGACGCCGATAAAAAGGGGGGGAAGGGGGAGGACGAACCGCCCCCTCGTTTCTCGCGCCCACCATCATCATGGCGGCTGCTCGCACCTTCTCTCGCCACGTCCCCACCGCGCTGGGCCCCAGAACCGCTACAGGCAGGACCCATCAAGAGTCGCACCCTCGACAGAAAAGACAGCAAAGCCCCAGAGGTAAGCGGGAGAATGGGCTGGTGGCACCTCTCGCAGCCCATTTCCGGCCCACGGGTTATACGGCTGGCCCAGTTAAGGGTTCGCAGCCGCCCAAAAAAGCTATGAACAAGGGATGGGGGTAGATGGGCCGCAGCGGCCAGAACCCAGGCGCGCCCACGTGCCGAAGGGCATCTCAACCCGTGTCCGAGTCCTGATTCGGGATTGATCCGTGGTTCCCCCCCCCCCCCCCCCCCCCCCCCAGGGAGGCATCGAGCCGCTGGAGTCGGTCGAACCACTCCGGTAACATGAGCGGGTCGACCATCAGGAGCTTGAGGGTGGTCACCATCTGATCCATCTCGGATCCCTAGCGAAAGGGAGCCAGACCCTCACTCGGACCAACCCGATAACAACTCACCGGGCACTAGGCTCTCGACCAGCGAGGAAGAGCCTGGCCGTGCCCAGCCCTCTCATCCCTAACGAAAGGGGTGCACGGAGGGAGACGATGCAAAAATGGGCCGACCCCTCTGCACCACCACCTCGAGGGCAGAGGGAGTCGTGGGGGTCGGAACCTGCTCGAAGGCCGACGGGGCCGCACTCGATGCCGAGCCTAGGGGGTTGGTGGTGCCCGACCTTCTGCCAGCGGCGAAAAGGAAAAAAAGGACTTGGGGGTCTCACCCCGATGTCCCCCCCGGATAGCTTCCAAAACCAAGGAAAAATGCTTTATTCCTCAAAATACAAGATACACTCGGCCAAAAGCCGTTCGTAGTACAAAAACCTTGTCACCGCCGTAGGGGCGGCAATGATGGGGTCCTTAGGGGTGGTAGTTTCAATCGCAAGAAGGAAGAGGACCACACTTGCCTCGCAAGTTTTCTTCTTGAACCTCGCAAGGATTCTTCTTGCATCACCTCCCCCGAGGACGTCATGGCAGGGGATGAGGCCGAACAACCTGCTCGACGCCACCGTCGCCTGGGCTTCTTCTCCACGGGAAGCAATGATGAGAGCTTCCCTGCGGTGACCGATGCCCTGGCTGGGAAGGTCTTCCGAGAACAGAACGTAGGTGCGGGAGGGCGCACGGGCGACCTCTCGACCAGAACGTCGAGATGTCCATGGTACACGACCATGTACAGTGGAAGCACTGACACATCCACGTCAGAGTGTGGGAGCAAGGCCCCCCGCAAGCCACGGTCCACGGAAGGCATCTCCTGCTGGTCCAACTCGGAAAGTAACCCGCAGCTTCATCCCCGAGGATGAACGGCGAGTTCACCTTTCTCCCCGGTCCATCAGCCGACTCCAGAAGGCCACCCGACACCACCAGCAAACTGTCCCCTGCCGTTCGCAAGCATCCTTCTAGCACCAGGTGTTGGGAGAATGGAAAGCGAGATTGGGGGGCGAACAAAGGCGAAGAATGGCTCAATTTTGAGAGTTGAGGGGTGGGGGGCTTGTCTAAGCAACCCCGGAGCGCTCGTCCTTTTATAGCCGCGGAGGAAGTGTACAACCACTCACGGGGCCAACAGGATGGCAGGAAGGGCAGTTGTACACGCAAAATTAAGGCCCTGGCCTACGGACGGGCGGCCAGACCCGTCGCAAACCACATTCGACAAGTCACATCGGTGAAAAAGGGGGCGCCGCAGACCAAAAAGCATAAGACAGGACCCGACCAGGCACGCTCTAAGCCAATCTCTGATTCGCCCCGAGCCTCGGGGGCGCTCGTGCACGTCCACCAAAGTCAGAACGTGTCCTATTTTTATCATCCCGACGTAACGGAAAGGCCTGACCGGACGAATTGGCCGTCCGGAACCCCGAAATGGAAAGATGGCCAGCAAGGACGGCGGGGGGAAGAGCCGACCCCAAGGGCATAGTCCCATAAGTCCAACAAGGACCCGAGGGTTAGGCCTCCCAGCGGCCTCGGGCGATGTCACAACTAAGACAAGGGTCGGCGATGCCCGGCCCTTGCCCAGCGGCGTACAGACACGAAGGGGCACGTGATCCCCTTGAAAATGACACAACAAGGTTAAAACAAAAACACTGACTCATTTATAAATGGCGAACTACAACCGGCCCGACGCCGTCGCGAGTTACAAAAACATTGTTGTCGCAAAGACGGCGAATTTTGCCCATCTTGGGGAAGGGTGATGGAGAAGAAGCAAAGCAAAGAGGGCGGCCCTCGTTGCAAGCTTTCTTCTTGCATCCTTCTCCTCGACGGAGGTGCGGCGGAAGACGACGGCGAGCGGCCTAGCTGCCGTTGCCATCGCACGAGCTTCCTCATCGCCCCAAGGGAAGGCGAGGAGCACCCCTTCAGCTTCGATCGTCGTCGGAGTCCGAGTATTCGGACGAAGACCGCTGAAGTAGAGGGATGAGGGGATACCGGGCGCCTTCACCGGCCAAGTGGTTCCAAAGAGTGACGGTTGTCGAAAGGCGGATCAGCATCTTCTCCAAGGCTGCTCCTGCTGCTCGCAAGCATTCTTCTAGCACCGGTGGTTAAGAGGATGATGCGCTCGCTCAGGAGGACGCACGCGGGGGAATGGCGCCGCCATTAACAAGAATTTAGGAATGGCGGGTGATGAAACTCAGGTAAGTCTAAACGGCTATCCCCAGGCCCTCTTTATAGCCGAGGAAAGCCGGCGGGCAGTTTCCCACAGTCAGAACAGAAGCGGGCAGAGACGATGAAACCGTACATCAACCCCAGACGAGGAAAAAGGAGGGGCCCGGTCAAGCTACCTGGCTTGTTGCAATCACCCAATGCAAGTCACGCCGAGGCAAAAGCGATACACCCGAGTGACCGACGAGCGAGGAGGGGAGCGGGTCATTCGCAGGACCCTCTGAGCGAATCTCTGATCCACCCAAAGCCTCGGGGGCTACACCCACTGGGTGCAATCGCGCGCACCCACCAGAGTGCCAAAAACGGGCTCCATGATTGTCAGGTCAAAATCAAAGGAACCGCCCGCGAGATCGAAAGCAGAACCCCTGTGCGAATCTCTGATTCACTTAGGGGCTCGGGGAGCTACACCCAGTGGGTGCGCTCGCGCGCACCCACTAGAATCGCCAAACGACTAAAACTCTGCCAGCGCTAGCTCCTGCCGACCGAAGGAAAAATGAAACCCCCTCGCAATTACCATGTAACCGAGAGAGGGTTGGGGGCTACTGTTCGGGGAGAGTAGAACGGGTACCCTTAGACTCCAGAATAAAGAACCTACGACTATCAAAGAATATTAGAGCGGCCCGTGAATGGCCCACGGGCGGCCGACGAACTGTCGACAAACGGCCCAGTAGCCCAGGGGCGAAGGCCGGCCCACGAGTGCGTCACGCCAAGGAGAAACCATCTCGCCCGGCCCTCCACAGAGGGGGTCGGGGGACTCCGCCTCGCCCGACGCTCCGCGGGGCTGGGTCGGAGGACTCCGCCTCGCCCGACCCTCCGCGGAGGGGGTCGGAGGGCTCCGACTCGCCCGACCCTCCGCCGAGGGGGTCGGGACCTCGCTCGCGCCTCGCATTGCCTGTACTTCGACAAGACCGCGGACCTACCCTGAGGAAGCCGTCTCCCAGTCAAAAGGGATGGTACAAACGGTCGCATCAGGGCACAAACTGAGACAATGCGACTGTTCGGGACGTGCCCCGAATAGCGCCACTCCGGCAGCCGCAGCACAAGGAGGGGTCCCCCAACCACTCCTCCTGTGTGCGACGCCGGAGTACAACGACCACAGCAACCCAAGGACCAAGGACGGACATGCGCCAGGATCGGCGTACGCTTCCCAAACAACGACGTCACCCCACACAGGATGGCATGGGGAGCGCTCCACGCTCCGCACACGATGAAGAACAGGGAATGGGCATCCCCCGTTGGCATCTCTCTCTCTCTCTGTCTCTCTCCCTTGTAACCAAACCCATCCTCTCCTTGAAGGATAAAAGGAGAGGAAGGGGGCCCGAGCATGGGGACCGCTTTTGACAAACTCGCACATACACGCACACGCTCATCCACACACAAACACAGAGACTTGGGAGCCCTTTCCCTCTCTCGCCTGTTTGTAACCCCTACTACGAACTGAGTGCGACAACACGAATCGCTCGAATTGGATGTAGGGACATTCAGCCCGAACCAGTATAAACCTCGTGTCTTCCCTTGCATTACCATCCGGGCCGTGACGCGCATACAAATTTACTAGCCGGTGATTCGATACAACGACAAATACCATACCCCAAAGAGTCCCATGTGATTGTGTCACTGTGTAGTGTGGTGGAGAGGAGTGTACACGTGAGGTTGGAGGTAAGCGGTTCGAACTCCGGTTAATGCAAGTGTGCATATTTCGTCAAAAAAATGTACCTCTATAGTAGAGGGGCCTGTGGTAGTGGCTGGTTAGCCGAGGTACTATTTTATTTTTGATTTTTTTATTTTCTGAAAAATGATTTGTAGGAACGGGTGTCCGATTCCTAGAAATCGATTTGCATGGGCGGGCATGTTAACCGCTCCTGCAAATAGGTATTTGTAGCTACAAGAAGCAGGAGCGGGTACCGCATGGTGTTTTACCCGCCTCAAAAATTATTTTTATAGTAGTGATATTGGGCTCGACCGATAGACCATTCATTCTTTAGTAGTGATTTGTTTCGTGAGCTCTTATTTTTCAGTATTTTTTCCAAATAACCGCTACCATTTCAGCCCTAAACCATGTGAACTTGGTTAAAGGGCCGAAAGTAGTTTGAACCGAAAGTCTGGGCACCCAAACTAAGTGATATTGGAGTTAGCGGGTCTAATTTAGACAAATTTAAGAGTTAATGACTAATGAGTTAAATGGACTTATTCCGAAAAATTAACATGGTTTTACACTACTGAAAACACACAACATCCATGCTGGCTCCAAACCCTCTCCTGTGCCTATTGTCGAACCGGTACAACAAAGACGATATTGATGTGGAGGGTGCGGGTGATTATCCATGCCTCCATCGACATCGGCACTGGTAATTGCTTGGACAGGGATAATGCAGAATACGCATTGAACAATATAAGGTGATATCCTTGCATTGGTTCATCAAAGTCTCTTCTTCTTTGATCCTGGATCTTTTTCAGCCTCTGTTCCGCTTCGAAAAAAATTGCGTATATAGCTTTCTTCCTGTTCCACTTCGCTTCTGTTTATTTCGAGCTTTCATCCACAAATTCGAACTTCTATCTAGCCATTCTTGATGGAAAGATAGGTACTACATTACAATGAAATACATATTTCAACATCAGCTGAATTTGAGCTTTCACCGGATAAGACATCGCAATTCTGCTAAACAAATCTAGCCTGGCCATCAAGGCCCTGCTACCTGCCTTCTTCACAGACGGATACAAATGGAAAATTTTCAGCATTAATTGATACATACTCCATAATTTAAACAGGCCAGGGTCCAAAATGCCAAACGTCAGGTATTCCAATTTAAGCCCACAACTCGAAAGGTTGTAAGGCTGTTTGGGCCATTCACAGACAGACACAAATGGATAACTTCAGCACTAATGGATACATACTCGGTAATTTAAAACAGGCCAAGGTCCAGTGCCAAACATAAGGTATTCTAATTTATGCCCACAACCCGAAAGGATAGGAGGCTCAGGCTGTTCGGGCCGGGCCCAAAAGCTTTAAAAGATAGGAAAGATAGAGCTTGCAAATGAATAAGATGGCTTACATTAACAAGCGGCAAAGCTAATCTAATTCGACCTAAAAGATTAACCTTCCATATATAAACTCGAACAACAGCTGTGATTCAAGATAAAACAAAAATACAGAAAAGAATCATGACTTTCTTGACAATTTGCTAGAAATTATGAGGCCATGCTCAAATATTACAAGGCAAGGGGCAGGATGGTACAGAAACTAAACAAAATCTGAAGGAAGAAACCATCAGGGATGAGAGCGAGTTATATCAATTTGGCACAACCCATGACAACACAAATTAGCTCACTCGCTGGGTTGAATACCACCTCCAACTCCTGCTTTTGCCTCATCGAAATCGTCGAAGCTGAGGCTTAGTGTTTGCAGCTTGAACCCAGCTCCCTGGATGGCTTCCACTAGGTTCGAGGCCACTCCGGTAGCTTGTACTGTTGTCTCTTTTGTTAACTGAATGAACACGAGATACTGTGATTGTACATCAAGAACAGCAGTATATAACATCATATTAAGAAAGAAACACATAAACAGAAATGTATCAGTTGAATCTGGCCATTCTATGGTCATCATCGTGACACTTAGCTTTGGAAATGTAACACAGAATTGATTGCAGAATATTACAGATGAGACCAGTATTTACTGTATTTCGAGAATATCCATTGCACTGAAACATTTGAGCAGATACTGTACATCAATTTACTTGCAGTTTTGACGTACGTGATGCTTGGTACTGTATTAGCTACAAACTGGGTCTTCGTGTCCTTTTCAGTGCAGAACTGATATATATGCTTAGCATACGAATGAAAGGCAACGAAAAGTAAAATGGCAAGGAAATCATGTCAGGTAAAAGCTTCCCCATGAAGCTTTTACTTGAAGATTAATATTTATCAATCATAAAAAGTTTTGTTGCTACAGTTTGTGTACTGGATCTCAGCGGCGGTAAAGGTTTTTTTCCTTCATTACCGTGATGGCTGTTGTACCTCAATGTGCTCCAACAATGGTCAAACCTCATTTATGGTCCATGAAATTTCTGGTCTGGTTGTGTGATTTTGTCTCCAGTCCAAAACTAATATTCTTAGTCATGTTTGTCGTACTCAAAAACGCAATACAGTTTATGGTAAGCATAACAAAAATGCAGCTTTCTAGCAACAGAACAGATGAATTCCTGAGGAAATGGAATACATAAAACTGTCCGCGTCCAGCAAAATGCCAGAGTCAAACAATCAGTAACCAGTGTGATACAATAAATTCCTATCCAGTTACTCCATTGCCAAGAAGAAAGAAGTGATTTCTATCTGTGACGAGCATCATCTGGAACCCGGATTAGAGATCCTTGCTTTGAATTTTGAGATTCTAGACTTTCAGTGAAGCAGTAGTTCTACAAATTGATTTGACTGTTCCTTTTTACTCTGAAGGCTGCAAGACAAGCATCTCCATTGCACCTATTTTCTTTCTCCTATGTAAATCCAAGTTTCCCGCAAATTATGTTCCATCTTTAAATGACGGATTAAACTATACGATTTTCAATTTCCGAAGAGAAAGATGAAACTGTTTCTGCACATGGTTGCAATAACAGTTCGAGCCGGACTGCACATAATGCGCCACAGAAACCTATGCACACAGACGAGCGCACTAACTTGTGCCTACTAGTGGCAGCAGTAATTGAACAAGCGGTGCCAAGAAAAGCTTGACGTACCACAACACTTGCAATGCCTTCTTCGATGAGCACCTCAAGGTCCTTGACCCCCTCCATACCCTACAATATGAGAGAATATTACTTCCTCCATCAATCTGACGTTATTGCATTTCTTCCTGCTAAGTAATTTGAAAAAAAAAACCCCTAAAACAGTGAGAAACAAGGGCTAATTGAAACCTCGAGTGTTTCGGTGATTTTGGGAATGGCCCTCTCTTCCATGGTCCCCTCCGCCTTGAAGTAGAGAATGAGGGAGTCAGAGGTGTAGGCGGGCGCCACCCCCTCCGCCGTGGCCGCGCGCACCATCGCCAGGCGGCGGCTTCTGCTCCTCCACCCAGTGGCGCAGGAGAGCTGAAGGGAGACGCGGTGAGGGAGAAGGGATACCGCGGCGCTGGAGGGGAGCAGGTGGGTGGCCGCCGGCGACATCATCTTGTCCAGAGCGCGCTCCTTCCGCCTCCGCCTCTTATCTCAATTTGGCTGCTTCAGTTTCAGTCCTCGCTTAGCTTCCCTCTTTGTTCGCTAGGCCGACTCGTTTGTGGGAAGATGAGGATTTCTTAGCCGTTTCCTTTTGGATAGGGTGTGTTATTTTTTCCTTAAAAAAAATCGAAAACCCTTAGACCGTCTCCAACAGCATAGCCATTACGGCGTCATTCACGTTGCTTCAAGGGAAAAAATCATGGTCCATCAGAGTAGCCAAACCAAGGACCCATTTTGCGTCGGAGGCGAGTCAGAACCCAAATTAGCGTCTCCTCTCTCCATCTCTCTCGTCCTGCCGCCGCTCGACTGCGCCTGCTTTGCCGCTGCTGCTGCCTTTTGCGTTCGTTGTTGGAGAAAGTAGCTTTTAGGTTCGTGACTTTTTTATTTTACCGCAACGCATACCATAAATAGGTCTTCTATTTTGCATCGAATTGTTGGAGACAGTCTTACAAGGAAACAAGCGAGCTAGAGTTTAATAGAAAACAGTACAGATTATATACTGTACGACACACTAGCCATCTTGTAGCTAGCTGGATATCTATATAAAAAACATCACTTATAAATGTCAAACTATATTAAAAAATCATCTTGTTGCGCATATTAGTTATATCACGTTCTCTTAAGTTAATATACGGATCAACCAGACATAGAGTCTTGTCTCTATCACATAAACAAAACGTTGAATGAGACTGTCATATAGGTAGCTAATTTGGAATTATAAAGAAAACAGTTCAAATTGTAAACCCCATTTTACTCCCTTAAACTTGTCTCGAAATTTAAAGGATAAAGACTGTACAAGTATCATATTAGCCTCTTTGCCGACCGGTTCCTACCCTATTACACAATGACAAAGCAAAAGGGAGTGGCGGCGGTCTGATGAGGGAGGTGCAAGGGCGAGGTGGATCTGTTCGGCTCAAGTAGGGCGGTCTAGGTTGGCGCGTGCGCAGCCCTCGGTATAGCCGAGGCCGCGGCACGGCCGCGATGCGCGTGCGTTGCTCCGGCGAGCCGGGCTGCAGCGGCTATGAGGGCGACAGCAGGCGGCAAGGATGCACGGCAGTGAGGCTCCTGCAACAACACGACCGGACAGGGGTTCCTAGGGCCATGACTAGAGGAGGGTTCATCGGTCGTAGCCGGCAGCAGCGAGGGGGGTGCAAGGGAGGCGACGGCGGTGGCCTATCGGTGGGCTTGGAGGCGTTAGGCTCGGCGCAGTGGCGAGGCGAGGCAGGGCGGGGTTGATGTCGTGCTGTGCCGAGGTGCTGCGTCGGGGGGGGGGGGGGGGGTCGTACAGGCGCCGATGTTGACGGTGCTTAATTCTGAAATCGCCCGTCAACTCCTGCATCAAATACTTATCAAAACATTCTTCAACTGTAGCTATAGGGATTTATTCTAACCATTTCCACAAACTTTGGTGAATTGTGCTATGCAGGAACAAATACACATAATACAAAGAAAACACACATGAAGACACACGAAGAAAGCACAAAAGATCTATCCTGTATCACACTTACAACAAGGGCCCACCTGACAGAGCAAACGGGTGCGCCAGGTCAAAAGCAACTAAGGGATTAGAATGGGTCCACATGACATATGTTCACAGGAAGGCTGACCCAGGGACTCCACCCACTTGTATCATTAGGATAGGGAGTGTGTGAGGAAGAAGAGGAGGAGAAGAGCCGGACTTGTCTGCCTCTCTCCGACTTTGTACCTCAACAGATACGATTCGTTTGAGTAAGTATCCGGGTTCGTTTATTGGTAAGCTCTTGGCAAGTTTATTCTTGTATTGTTATTCATTTACGGGATCGTCGTCCGTTCTCGTAACGGTTGCTTTTGTAGAGGGCCCCTGATAAAGATGGGTAACCCTGCATGACGCTGGAGTAGTAAACTACAGGCATAGACGTGGTGTCTAGGCTCTAGTTTACCTATATTTGCTCTAAGCTCAGCTGGTATTGTGGGGTAGACGATAGGTGGTGACACCCCTGTCCGTCCGCTACGAAGCTGCTTCGTGGTTAGTGCACTCCCCCCCCCCCCCCGGCCTGGGTTTGAGTAAGCTAATAGCCAGAGGGTCTTGGTAATCCAAGGTCATACCGGTGCCCAAAGTAAATGTTTAGCAACCCAAGTTTATCCTTCCTTGAATCCTTTCCTTTAGATAAACCACACTACCCAGGTCGTTCTATCTCTTTCTTCTCCAAGGGTAAAACTAGTTAGAAGACCGTTACACTTCCGTTTCCTGAGAAAATACGATACCATGAATACTCTCCGGGTGAAGTACTACAACGGTATCTTCCGTGCGCTCGCGGATTTATCTGTGAATATTAATAAATACCAACAAGCATTTCTGGCGCCGTTGCGAGGAGCGGTTGCTGTTTCTATCTTCGAACCTAGTTTACCCGTGTATCTTTTCTTTTACCCTTTCTTTTCTTTTATCTTTTCATTTTACCATGGAGCTTATGTCTATCCAAAACCTTTCCGCTCCCAAGGGTGAGTTCATAGAGCCACCTCAGTCATCCAAGCCCATCACAGCTCCAGGCTTTGAACTCCGCCCTGGCTTCATAGCCATGGTTCGGGAACAACCCTTCTCAGGTTATGAAAACGAAAATCCTTATCACCACCTACGAGAGTTCAAGCAGCTGTGCTCGTGCCTAACCATTGCAGGCATGGCACAAGAAACACTGCGGTGAAAATTATTTTCTTTCTCCCTTCGCGAGAGAGCGAAACAATGGTACGCCCATAACGTAGGCAAGGTAAATGGGGATTGGGACGAACTGCGAGATAGATTCTGTCTTGCGTTTTTTCCTATTTCTCGCATTGCTTCCCTACGAAAAGAAATCCTCAACTTTCGTCAGGATGAGAAGGAAACCTTAGGTGCAGCTTGGGCCAGGTTTTCACAGTTAACCCGCTCTGGCCCAGACTTGTCTATACCCAACCATATGTTGCTTCAACACTTTCGGTTAGGGCTTAGCAAGGAATCTGCCCTACAACTTGACATCTCCGCTGGGGGATCTTTTTCGCATAAAACCACGACCGAAGGAGAAGCTTTGTTAGATCGTATCCTAGAGAACACCTCCTTCACCGAGCCCTACCCAGCTGAGGAGCTGTGAGGAGAAGTTTCGTTGGTTGTTTCTACACCGTTACAGCCATCCTGTTCTAAACCAACCACCGTTCCTTCCCCCGAACCAGGAACAATAGAGGAAGAAGAAATTCAACCTCTAGAGTTCCAGTTTAACATTGAGGATGATCTTTTCCAAGAATTCAGAAATACCTCGCTATACCCACATGAAAGGAGCCCTCCAGTCCAGGTAGAACCTTCTGACTCTCTCGATAAGGCTTCCCTTAAAGAGAGTGTCAAGAGCTTAACCACTGTCATGAGTAGAGAATGGGTCCAAGAGGGAGAACTCTCTCCCGAAGCCATTCAGATTCAACCTCCCTCTTCAACCACTCCTTGCTTTGTCCAGGGAATGTCGGTCTCAGCCATATATAGCCCCACGGTAGGAGCAAACATTGTCTCTGCATCTTTTGCACTTAGCCATCTAAGCGAGTACCCCTTGCTCCCTACCACCAGAACCCTCAAAATTGGATCTCGTTCCATCATAGAAGGGATTGGGGTTATCCATGATGTACCGGTTTGGTACAACGATGTCGAGATCGCCCTAGATTTCCATATTTTTGAAGTATATGACTTCGATGTGTTGATAGGGCATCCCGTAGAAAGGTTGTGCCTAAACATTTCATCTTTAGGAACCTTAGACATAAAACTTGGGGGTAGAACCTTTTCCTTACCAATCAATCGGTCAAAGAACTCTTTAGCCAAATCTATCCCCCAATAAGAGCCGATAGAAAATGTTATGGCTATCTTCCCCGAGACTTCCGAACCATCTTTAGAAAAAATTGCTGAATCCTTCATTTGTGAGGAAGATGATTCAGGGGAAACTCTTGAGCTACCCACGCACGAACAGCCTACACGTCCACCTATTGAGCTAAAACCTCTTCCCTCTGGCCTTCGCTATGTCTTTCTAAACGGCGACACAAAAACTCCCGTCATCATTAGTGATAAGCTTTTTTAAGAGGAAACTACCAAACTCATAGCCGTTTTATAAAAGCATAGACCTATTTTTGGGTACTCGCTCCAGGATCTCAAAAGAATTAGTCCTACCATCTGCACTCATCGTATCCCTATAGACCCAGCCAGCACACCTTCTAGGGAACCTCAGTGTAGGTTAAATAATACGATGCGAGAGGTCGTTAAGAAAGAGGTCCTTAAGCTCTTGCACGCCGGGATCATCTATTCCGTGCCTCATAGCGAGTGGGTAAGTCCCGTTCAGGTTGTGCCAAAGAAGGGAGGCATGACGGTCGTTGAGAATAATAAAAATGAGCTTATACCCCAATGAACCATCACAGGGTGGAGAATGTGCATTGATTACCGGAAACTCAACTCGGCAATAAAGAAAGATCACTTCCCACTGCCCTTCATTGATGAAATGTTAGAGTGGTTGGCGAAGCACACTTTCTTCTGTTTCCTTGACAGATATTCAGGTTATCATCAGATTCCCATCCACCCCGATGATCAGAGCAAAACCACGTTTGCATGCCTCTACAGAACCTATGCCTATCGTAGAATGTCCTTTGGGCTGTGTAATGCTCCTGCATCCTTCCAACGTTGCATGATGTCTATTTTCTCTGACATGATCGAGGAAATCATGGAAGTTTTCATGGACGACTTCTCCGTCTATGGGAAAACATTTGATCATTGTCTCGAGAATTTAGACAGGGTTCTGCAGAGATGCCAAGAAAATGACCTAGTTTTAAACTGGGATTAATGCCATTTTATGGTCCGCGAAGGCATCATTCTAGGCCACCTTGTGTCCAAAAGAGGAATTGAGGTGGACAAGGCTAAGATTGAAGTAATAGAACAACTTCCACCTCCTGTTAACGTCAAGGGCATCCGTAGCTTTCTAGGTAATGCTGGGTTCTATCGTCGTTTCATTAAAGAATTTTTGCAGATCGCTAGACCCCTCACGAACCTTTTGGCTAAGGATGCGCCTTTTAAGTTCACTGATGAGTATTTGAAAGCATTTCATATTTTGAAAAATGCACTCAGCTTGGCTCTAATTATTCAACCACCCAATTGGAGCCTGCCTTTTGAAATCATGTGTGATGCTAGTGATTTTGTTGTTAGAGCGATCCTTGGCCAATCCAAAGATAAAAAGCATCATGCAATCGCTTATGCTAGCAAAACTCTGACAGGAGCTCAATTAAATTATGCAACCACTGAAAAAGAGCTCCTCCCTGTCATTTTTGCTATCAATAAATTCAGATCTTACTTGGTTGGAGCAAAGATTATTGTTTATACTGACCATGCAGCTTTAAAATATTTGCTCACCAAGAAGGACACCAAACCTCGACTAATAAGATGGATTCTTCTACTCCAAGAATTTGACCTTGAAATAAAAGATAAGCAAGGAGTAGAAAATACTGTTGCTCATCATTTATCACGTATGCAAGTCACTAACACGCAGGAACTACCGATTGACGACTTCTTACGTGACGACATGCTACTCAAGGTGACGGACTCAACCCCATAGTATGCAAATATTGTGAATTTCATGGTTTCAGGGTACATACTACCAGGGGAGAATAAGAAGAAGCTCATCTACGAGAGCAGACGTCAGCTTTGGGACAATCCATACCTGTATAGGGTACGCATAGACGGGTTGCTAAGGAGGTGCGTACCGACAACAGAAGGATTTCAGATAATAGAGAAATGCCACACCGCAGCATATGGAGGCCACTTTGGAGCATTCCACAGCCAAGCGAAGATCTGGCAAAGTGGATTCTTTTGGCCAACAATGTATGAAGACACTAGAGAGTTCATTTGAAGGTGTCGAAGATGCCAGCTGCAGGGAGGCATTACAGCTCGCAATGCAATGCCCCTCACATACAACCTGCAAGTCGAATTGTTCGACGTTTGGGGCATTGACTACATGGGACCTTTTCAGAAATCCCATGACTGCGAATACATCCTGATTGCTGTGGACTACGTATCCAAATGGGTGGAGGCACTTCCATGTAGAGCTGCAGATGCCAGGCATGCTCGCAAGATGTTCTAAGAGATCATTTTCTCTCGCTTTGGAACACCAAGGATGGTTATAAGCGACGGGGGGGGGGGGGGGGGGGGGTCTCATTTCATCGATAAGACCTTCCGAAGCTACCTCAAGGAACTTGGCACCAAGCACAACATTGCCACACCATACCACCCGCAAACCAACGGTCAAGCAGAAACCTCAAATAAACTAATCAAACACATTCTGCAGAAGGCGGTCAATGAAATGGTTAACGGATGGAAGAACAAGTTACCTGATGAACTCTGGGCATACAGGACAGCCTATAAAACCCCCATCGGCATGTCACCGTATCAACTCGTCTATGGCAAAACATGCCACTTGCCAATTGAGCTTGAACACCGGGCCCACTAGGCCATCTAGCAATAGAATATGGATATTAAGATGGCCGGAAGAAATAGAAAAATTCAACTCGCAGAGCTAGAGGAATGGAGAGAGAAGGCATACCATAGTGCCAAGATTTACAAAGATAGAACCAAAAGATGGCACGACAGAAGGATCAAACCCAAGAACTTCGCATCGGGAGATAAGTTATATTATCTAATTCTAGGGCCAAGCTCTTAGGACATGGAAAACTACGCAACAAATGGAAAGGACCGTACACCGTCATCAACACATCAACACATGGAGCAATCACACTCCAAGACAATGACGGTAACATCTTCAAGGTAAATGGTCAATGTTTGAAAGTTTTTCATGAATCATTTAATCCGAGTGAAGAGGTAGATGTTATAAACTTGGTAGATTCTAACCTTTTCCACAAGTGGCCCATCCAAAGCACATCTCCCTTGCAAGCACATGAGCCCACATGACCCACTGACCAAAGAAGGGGCCCAGAAGGGCTAGGGCTGGGTCGGCCGACCCCACCTGGTGGCCGTTGGCCCTCAGCTTTTGAATTTAAACCCCTTCAACAGCCTTCTTCACCTTCCTTTCATGTTGGATCAAAGTTTGGGAAGTTCTTGTGCGAAAATGATCCTTCTTCTCTTTAAATGGGCACCCCTATCATCTTTTCTTCCTCACCTTAACACCTTGATCCACCCTTCACCTCTGCTCCACCACATCCCTGCATTCCAATGGCTGGCAAGGCTCTTATCCCAGCTGTCACATCCACGTCGACATTCTCGCTCGATGGGGAACCCTTGCCGGCCAACCAAGCTTTGATGGCCATTGAAGTAGAAGAAGAAGCCGAGCACATCATCACAACACCTCTGGCGAAGTTGCCCACACCTACGCCAAAGGAGAAGGCAAAGGGAGCCGAGACGGGGTCGACAGTCCAAGGGAGAAGGCCGCGCGACTCCTCATTCTGCGCCGTGATCCACCAAGTCATCTGCGTCCAGGAAGGAACGGGGAGGGCGCAGTGGCACTGCACTACGATCAACGATGGGCGAGCTTCGTCTCATGGAAGTCGGAAAACGTCTCTTCGCGGATCCCTTGCCGCCTTTCCCCTTGGAGAAAGGGCAGCAATACGCTTTTTCTGTAAAAACAGCGAGCGGCAACGTAGCTAGCCATAACTACACTAGCACTCCCACATGCACAAACGCTAGCCCGCCGCCGCAACGTTTTCATGTTGTAGGGATTCGCACACCAGGGGGAAGATACGACAAGGGGCTCATGCCCGGTCCATCCCCCAAGAGAAAGGAGAGGGATGAGTTTTTTGACTCCTCTCCTCGGGTCAGCAAGATCAGGAGGCACATCTCGCCGCCTCCGATCACTCGCCCCGGCGGACAATACGAGAGTGAGAACGATAAGGTCCTCAAAAGGCCTAAGGTGTTGCAGCTGCTTTGCACTATTGTTAAGATACACGAAGAGCACAAGGCACTCAACGATAAGGTGGCGGAGCTCACTTTAAAGCTCAAGTCCACAAGGGAAAATACACCCAATTTAATAAAGATTAATTTCTACAGGATATTTTACTAGGTTTCTGTGTATGAAACTTTTTATACAGCAAGAGCTACTATAAAAAGTCCCACAGTAAAAAGTTGAACATTTTCCAAGCACAGAAACTAATCATTTGAATTAGTGCATTTTCCCACCACAAAATTATTTAAATAGGTTACAGAAAGAAAAAAGGTTCTAAACTTTTTCTGTGGTATTTAGGCATCACTATAATAGCTCTGGAAAAGTTTCATAGTATGAATCACAATATAACAGCAGTTATAAATTAGTTTTATTATTTCATGGCATAAACAAGGTTTATCAAAAAGTTTAGCTAGAGATGGGTTCTGGTCCAAATATTTTTACACTGGCCTACACATCAAGCAACCAATCTACTGTCGAAAAATCAAGTTCTGAACTGGTCTACAACAGTGGGTACAATTAAAGTCTATTAAATCTTCCATTTAATTTAGAGCAAGATATAGCAAACATCTGAAGAAAAGCATGTAACAAAAGTTGTAGATTTTCTTCTATCGATTCTAGAACAGTTGAGTTTGTATTATTCTGATTTTTCTATGATTTTATATGAATTTTACAAGTTCGCTATTTTTGAATTCAAAGTTTAAACACAGGTTTATAGTTATGCCCCTGGAAACTTGCGCAGACTCTTTTAAAGATTTCAAACGTTGCAATTGGGTCCCTAGGTGGCACTGGCATGGCGGCCGGCCAGATTCCGGCGAGGGGGCTTGTCGGCAGCGAGGAGAAAAGGGTCGGGGATATCCAGGGAGGTGAGAGCTACCTTGGGGTGGGCTTGGTCGGGGTTGGGGGTGACCGGAGGTGGCTCATCGGCGCGGAGCAGTGGGGCGACGGCGGTGCGAAGCGTCGGCGACGGTGCTCCGGTGAGGAGGGGAGAGCGTGGGCTGGTCGATGAGCTTCGCGGCGTCGAGGGAAAACCGTTTCGAGGCTTGGCTTGGACGGAGGAGCTTCGGTGTGGGCTGTCCACGGAGCAGCAAGGGAGCGGCGGCGGCGCTGGTGGTGCTCCGGCGGTCGAGCTAGGCACCATCCTTAACGTACCAACGCATTTCGTAACACAACCTTCTAGTCAAGTTTTAGTAAAATGAGTTTTTAAGGCTTGTCGCATTCTCTGGCGTATGTATTTCGGCTCTGGCGTCCGCTGTTGCCAGCTGTGGCACCAGCTACGGCTCTGATACCAGCTGTGGCAGAACCACCTGAATTAATCCGGCTCAAGTGTATTAACCATCACCATTAAAGCAATCTCGGTTAACCTTATACTTCAACCGGAGTAATCCACTGGTCTGTCGGGTATAACCTCCCGATACAACCACGGTAATCGGATCGAGCGCCATACATACAAATGCTCACGCGACGATGAGCCCAGAGAATACCACATTCGAGCAAATATTACAACATTATCATAAGTAAATATTACAGACCAAGTTTGAGTTTAGAAACCAAGTACTTCAGTGATCATAACTAAGAAGTTCTTCAGAGTTTAAGTTGCAGCGGAGAAATAAAATAACGAAAGCTACTCGACGATAAAGGATGTCTCGATGAAGCCCGTACGAGACATCACTCGACATTATCTCCATTGGTCGGGGGCGTGTCCCATTCCACCGACCAACCAGGGGGAAGAGTAAAAGGCCAAGTCAACCTAGCAATCATGTCTTCGACAGTCTCACCTGAAAACGAGCCACAAGCAAGGCTGAGTATACTAATACTCAGCAAGGCTTACCCGACTATTGGGGTATACTTAGCCGACTCCTAGACATGCGAGGCTTTTGGCTTGAGGGGTTTGTTTTGCCAAAAAGCATATATAGTAGGTCCTTACTTTCAGATTTTAGCTCCAAGTTCTAGCTTTCTTTAACCATTCTAGGTAAGCAACTATCCAATATCATACATGGTGAAGCATTAAATTTTCATCCAACAAGTTTATTCATCATCATTGTTCCTCTTCTTACTCTGTGGGTAAAAGTGGTTAAGCAGTCTCAATAGCCGTGAGAAACGGACGATTCGAATCGAATTTCTTAACCTTGCAAGGGAAACCTAAACACACGTCACGTGGTTACTCCCTAGAGTCACACGTGCAACTTTTCCCTTCAATTCCCGCTTCACGGAACAGGCCCACCGCCCTCGACTACACCTCCCCACAGACCACGGTACGTCGGGCTGTGGCGGCCGATGCACCCGCCATTAGCTAGATGTGAACGAATTCAAGACAGTGGGGAGTATATTCCGGCCTCAGTTCAATCCGGTACTTAAGCTTACCGATTACCATATTCTCGGCATGTGGTTAGTACGTTCAAAGACTTAACCATCACTTACCACACACTGCGGCCTTAGCATTTTTCACTAGACAGCCGGGCCTCAATCATCAACATGAACATCGTACCATAGCCCGTCCGTCGTCCTTATGATTGCAGCGTGTAGTAAACAATCAACTCCTAATTTCTCGCGAGTGACAGGAAATCACTCGACTTTTACCGAGTCCTATGAGCATAGCATTCTATCGAACCTTGCATCTAGTGTTCAGAGCATGGGTACCTAGGATCATGCAACTAAGTTTTCATCCAACTCCTATAAACTTAATGCACAAGTAAAGTAGAGTAATAAGTTGCATAAGTTTAGAAAATAGGGTTCATGCTCCGGGGCTTGCCTTCTTGCGAAAAGTTAGTCCGGGGCTCTTCCGAACTTGGGCTCGGGTCTTCGGCAACTTCAGTTAGATTCACTTGAGCTTCACGCTGCTCACTCTCGGACGCGGGCACCAACTCGTACGTTTCGTCGGCGAGAGTAGTCGTTTCTACATGAATGCACAAGTTTAAGTAGTGGTGATAGTAAAAGACATTATTTCCTTTACGATAAAGTTGCAGTTCATAGGGCATAAGTTTGGCTGTGAAGTTATTTACTTTAACCTTTCCTGGGCAATCGTTAATAGAGTTTATCTTAATCTATTTAACTTCGTTAAAGAAGAAGGGGTTGTGTTATATTGAGAACTTAGTTTCTTTTTAACCACAAACATGAGTTGAACACTACTAATCTAGTTAGCTTCTGGTAATAAAATTTTTATTCAAAGTACATTATGCAGAGATAAGATCACTGTAAAAATTTCAGACATTTTTGTGTAGCATGTTAAATATGAAAAATGTAATACACCGCCACTGCTAGGATCTAGTTATTTTTATACAGAACAACCCATGCAAGTATTGATGCTACAAATTTTACAGGGTGTTGCTATAACCATATTTGTGCTACTGTAAAGTTTTCAGATTTTATTGTACATGATTTAGAGCATAATAAATGGGACAAGCTACACTCATGTTATTAAAGATTATTTTCTACAGGATGTTATACAGGGCTTCTATGTATGAAACTTTTTGTACAGCTTGAGCTACTCTAATGTGTTTCGTAGTAAAAAGATGAACATTTTCTAAGCGCTTTACTAATTATTTTGAATTAGTGAAGTTTTCCTACCACAAATTCATATGAACAGGTTTCATATAGTAAAAATGTTTCTAAATTTTTCTATGGCCTCTAGGTATCACTACAACAACACAGAAAAAGGTTCATGACATTAAACATCACAGAACAGCAGGAATAATTAGTTCTATCACTTTATGGCATAAAACAATGTTGGACAAAAAGTGTATCTAGAGATGGCTTTTGGTCCTGATCTTTTTACACAGTCCTAAAAATCAAGCAAGTAACTCACTGCTCAAAAACTAGGATCAGCAATGATCTACAACAGTGGGTACAAAAGAAGTCCATTAAACCTTCCATTTAATCTAGAGCAAAATATATTGAGAATTTGAGAAACTTTATGTAACAGAAGTTGTAGAGTTTCTTCTAAGGATTCCAGAACAGTTGAGTTTGCATTTTTTTGAATTTTCTACGATTTTATACGAATTTTACAAGTTCACTGATTTGGTTAAAACTTTCTTTACAGAGGGGTCCCTGAAAACTAGCAGAAAACCCCCTAGAAAGATTTGGGCGTTTGCAATGTGGTCCCTGGTCGCAATTTCACGGCGGGGTCATCCTGTCCGGCCAAATTCCGGCGAGCTCGGTCGCCGGCGGCGAGGGCAAGGTGGGGGAGGAGCAAGAGGAGGTTGGGGGCTACCTTTGGGTGGTCACGGTTGGGGCGGAGGTGGTCTGAGCAGGGCTGCCCGCGGCGAGCAGGGGCGGCGGCGGTGGGGCGGCGCGGACGGCGGCGCTCCGGCGATGGGGGCGGCGGGGCTCGGGCTGGGGAGCTTCAGCGCACGGAGGGGGACCCGTTTCAGCGCTTGTCTCGGGCGGAGGTGGGCCGGAGCAGGGGGTTCCACGGCGAGGTGGGGGCGCCGGCGGCAATGGAGCTCTCTGTTCTGCGGGGAAGAAGAAAGGAGGGGAGGGAGGGACCTAAGTGCAAAAATTTGAAAAACTTCAGAGGGCTGGGTGCAAACAGGGCGTTTTCTCCTCTTTCTGATTTGAATTTCAAAAACTTTTGAATACGAAAGTTGTTCAAAATAAAAAGTTCTACAACTTTGGTTTCAGGCAAAATCTCATTTGGCTTATGGTTTGAAAGTTAAATTTAAATGTTCAAAAGTAACCAATGTGCTCAAATTAAATTTGAATTCCAACTGAACTCGTTTTAATCCTTTCCACCCTTTCATTAGTTGGTTTAATCATAGAGTTAGGCTAATGACATTGATTTTGGAAGAGTAATTACTAGGGTTGTCACAGCCTTCCCCCCTTAACAAGAATCTCGCCCCGAGATTCGGTAATTCTTAGTGTGGGCGTGGGTGCACATACCAGTGGTTGAGATAAGAAACCCAGGGAAATGTTGGTTCAGGTAGCTCTCCGTTTCCCAGGTGGCTTCTTCTTCCGTGTGGTGATTCCATTGTATTTTATACATTCTAATCACTTTCCTCCTGGTCTCTCTTTCTTTTTGATCCAAAATCTTAACTGGGTGTTCGACATACGAGAGGTCGGGTTCCAACGATATTTCTTGTTGTTCCACAATCTCGGTAGGGACTCGAATACACTTCTTGAGTTGAGATACGTGGAAGACATCATGGGTGGCCGTGAGCTGAGGGGGCAGTCGTAATTTGTAGGCTACGGGTCCGCAGCTCTCAATGATTTCGTAGGGACCAATATAACGGGGAGCTAGTTTGCCTTTGATTCCAAATCTTCGCACTCCCTTGGTTGGTGAAACTCGAAGATAGACATGATCGCCATCTTCGAACTTTAGGGGCTTTCTCCTTTTGTCAGAATAGCTCTTTTGTCGGGCTTGTGCGGCTTTAAGATTTGCTTGTATTACTTTTACTTTCTCCTCTGCCTCGATTACCAGGTCGGGTCCAATTATTTTACGTTCTCCGGTTTGTGACCAGCTCAAAGGAGTTCGACACCTTCGTCCGTACAGGGCCTCAAATGGTGCCATTTTCAAACTCGTTTGATAGCTGTTGTTGTACGAGAACTCTGCCAGAGGTAGGCATTTGTCCCAATTCTTGTCATAATGAATGACACAAGCTCTCCGCATGTCCTCAAGAATTTGGTTTACTCTTTCCGTTTGTCCGTCGGGCTGAGGATGGTATGCTGAGCTGCGAATCAGCTTAGTCCCAAGAGACGTTTGCAGTTGTTCCCAAAAGCGTGCTACAAACTGAGGACCACGATCGGAAATAATTGTCTTAGGTATTCCATGCAGGCAAACAATACGATCGAGGTAAATCTCGGCATATTTCTTGGTAGAATAGGTGGTGTGTACCGGAAGAAAATGTGCCGTCTTCGTGAGTCTGTCCACGATAACCCATATGGAATCATGTTTCTGGGAAGTGTTTGGTAGTCCAACGATGAAGTCCATGCTTATGTCTTCCCATTTCCAGGATGGTATAGGTAACGGTTGAAGTGTACCGGCTACCTTTAAGTGGCTAGCTTTCACTTTCTGGCACGTGTCACATTCTGAGACATACGTAGCAATTTCTCTTTTCATTCTAGTCCACCAGAAGTTTTGCCTTAGGTCTTGATACATTTTGCTACTGCCGGGGTGGATAGAGAATTTGGAGAGGTGTGCCTCATCAAGAATTTGCTTGCGGAGTTCACGATTCTTCGGAACGATTATACGACTTTCGAACCATAGAACTCCCTTATGGTCCTGGCGGAAACATTTGTACTTCTCCTCACCTAGAGAGAGTTTTTGTTTGATGATCTTAATTCCTTTATCATGTAGCTGTGCCATGACGATTTGGTCGTGAAGAGTGGGCTCAACTGAGATGTGATCTAGTGTGCCTTGGGAAACCATTTCCAAGTTAAGCTTCCTCATATCTGCGCACAATGTCTCATGGTAGGACTCCATGGATAGGCAATGGCAATGGGACTTGCGGCTTAGTGCATCCGCGACTACATTAGCCTTGCCGGGGTGATAGTGCACTTCAAGGTCATAATCCTTGATTAATTCTAGCCATCTCCGTTGTCTCATATTCAGATCGGCTTGTGTGAAGATGTACTTGAGACTCTTATGATCCGTGTAGATATTGCACTGTGTACCCATGAGATAATGCCTCCATATTTTTAGAGCGTGAATGACGGCTGCAAGCTCAAGATCATGAGTGGGATAATTCTGTTCGTGGGGCCGAAGGGCTCGTGAGGCATATGCAATCACTCGATTCTCTTGCATAAGCACACATCCTAGACCAGTACCCGATGCGTCACAATACACATCGAATGACTTGGTATTATCGGGTTGAGATAACACAGGTGCAGTGGTCAGATGCTCTCTGAGAGTGTGGAAAGCTTCTTCACATTTCTCATTCCATACAAACTTTACTCCCTTCTTTAACAGTTCAGTCATGGGCTTAGCAATTCGAGAGAAATCCGGGATGAAGCGACGGTAGTAACCGGCTAAGCCAAGAAAACTGCGAATCTAATGAACAGAGGTAGGGGGTTTCCAATCCATTACCTCTTGTACCTTGCTGGGGTCAACAGCTATGCCTTCGCTGGAGATCGTGTGACCTAAGAACTTTACAGTATCCAACCAGAATTCACACTTAGAAAATTTAGCATAGAGTTGATGGTCTCTGAGTCGCTGAAGAACAATGCGAAGGTGCTTGGCATGCTCTTCCTCATCCTTGGAATAGATAAGGATGTCGTCGATGAACACTACGACGAATTTGTCAAGTTCGGGCATGAATACCGAATTCATGAGATACATGAAGTAGGCAGGGGCATTGGTGAGTCCAAAGGACATGACTAAGAATTCATATAGTCCATATCGTGTGGAGAAGGCAGTCTTAGGAATATCGCATGGGCGAATCTTGATCTGATGATATCCCGAACGAAGATCAATCTTTGAGAAGACTCTGGCTCCAGCTAATTGATCGAAGAGTACATCGATACGAGGAAGTGGGTATTTATTTTTAACAGTTACCGCATTGAGAGGTTGGTAGTCAACACATAACCTCAAACTGTCATCCTTCTTCTTTACGAATAGGGCTGGACATCCCCAAGGTGACGCGCTAGGGCGAATGAAACCTTTGTCCAGCAGTTCTTGGAGTTGAATTTTCAGCTCTGCCAACTCTTTAGGGGGCATCCTATATGGCCTTTTGGATATAGGTGCAGTGCCTGGTTGTAGTTCAATGATGAACTCAATATCCCTATCCGGTGGCATTCCTGGTAAGTCATCTGGAAAGACATCGGCATACTCGTTGACGACAGGAATATCCTCTAGCTTAAGTCCTTCCATCTTGTAAGCACAGGAATTCGTGCAATCTAGGAATGGTAGGTAAAGGGTAGTGGCTCCGTGACTAGGTGAATTTATCTCAACGGCTCGGGAAGAAAGGTCCAGTGTGGCTCCATGCCTAGTCATCCAGTTCATTCCCAAAATAATATCCATGCCGTCAAGGGGTAAAAGAACAAGGTCCGTTTTGATGACTTTACTTCCCAATTTTATCGGTACCAGCCTTATTATTTGGTTGGAAGCAATTTTTCCACCCGGTGTTGATATCATATACGACCCTTTGGTGTGACAAACATTCAAGCCTACTTTTGCACCAAACTTTGCACTAATGAAACTATGTGATGCACCAGAATCAAACAATATGACTGCAGGCTTATTATGGATGGAGAATGTACCCGTCATCACTGGTGCTCCTTCAGGAAGTTCTGCAAGGGTGGTGAAGTTGATCCGTCCTTGTTTGACCTGGAGGGTCTGCTTCTTGCCTTTGTTCTTATTGTTCTGGTTAGAGTCCTGGCCCTGATTTGGCAGCCTGGGTTGAGGGCATTCGTGAGCGAAATGACCGGAACTCCCGCATTTGAAACAACGATTTGCGGGGCTGGGTCGAAGAGGCTGTTGCAGTGTGGGCCTCGGACCATTCTGTGGAGGCATCGGGGGTCGTACCATGCCTGGCTGCTGCGGGGGCCTGATAATCCAACGCCCTGGCTGAGGGGCCTTCGGTGGAGCTGTAGGCGCAGCATTTCGCACCAAGCGATACCTCGGTGGCTGAGCACCCGAGGGTCCAGCTAGCGCCTTTCTCTTCTTTTCGGCACGATGAGCCTCAATACAGTCCTCTTGAGTGATGGCCATGTTGACTAGCTCATTATATGTATCGGCTTTGACAAGATTCAGTCGTTCCTTGAGTTTAGTACTCAGACCTCTACGGAAACGATCACGCTTCTTGGCATCTGTGTCTGCGTGATAGCCCGCGTATTGGCACAGATTGTTGAAGGCCTGAGCATACTGAAGTACAGTGCGGTTATCCTGAGTGAGAGCTAAAAACTCATTTAGCTTTCTTTCTATGAGACCTTCGGGAATATGGTGCGCCCGGAATGCAGTCTTGAATTCATCCCAGGTGACAATGTGATCAGCGGGGAGCATAGCAAAATAGTGGTCCCACCATAGACGAGCGGTACCGCGAAGCTGTTGCGCGGCAAAACGAGCCTTGTTGGCCTCTGAGCATGGGGCCACAAGTAGTGTGAACTTGGATTCGATAGTGCGAATCCATGCATCTGCGTCCAGGGGTTCCTCTGTCTTATGGAACAAGGGAGGCTGGGTCCCCAGAAAATCCGTATATCCTGCAGCTTGGGGGTGGTGGAAATTTTGCCCACCCCGCTGGTTGTGTTGTTGTCCTTGCACCAGCTGACGAAGCAACTCGGTTTGAGCGGCCATTACTTCAACCAAGCTGGGTGGTGGCGGCGGCTGTGGTTGTGATCCACTTGCGCTAGCACCAAAACCATCCGGGTTACCACGGGTTGCTCCAACCATCTGAAAAGGCGAATGTTCTTCATTAGCAACGTGATCCATATTGCTTCCATGACTCCAAAAAGATCTAACGCGGAATAGTAGACTTCCAAAAGGTCCTGGATGGAATCGCGGGCATAAAAACTGTCTGCCATAAGAATCTTATAACTCCTGGTAGGTTCATCCAAAGTTCCTCATATATTGGGCAGTGGATAGGGAATTTAGGGATGTACAACTTTGATATTCAGTCAAGATGCTAAATCGATGGCTAAGATGGTCAAACGATTCACTCTTTGCTTCGCTGGTTGGCTGTTTTTCAGCAGAACGAGTTATAGTATCTGGCCTATAACTCAAACTAGCAAGATCCAATAGGGCTGTAATTTTGTGAGAACCTAGATCACAGAATTTAGGACAAGTTTGGTATTCAACACTTTGGCTGGATTAGGCTCTAAGATGGCTGTTTCCTTAAGGTCTCACTTCTCTGTCTACCCAGAAATTTTCAGTGAACAGGGGGCCAATATTTCATGCACCAGGGAAAATCTACCCAGCCAAAATTTACCAAATTTTAACAGAAGCTTCCTGGGTAAATTTGGAACAGGTTTTGTGTTGTGCTCTTTTGCAGAAACCGCAGGAAAGGGGGCCTAAAGATTTAAGAGGCAGAAGTGCTTATTCTGGACAGAAATCTGACATTCCGTGGTTTCTGTTATTTCTTACTATCCATGAGTTCAGAATTTTTGATTTTTGAACAGGGGATAGAACACGAAATTTTGAACAATTCTTTCCACATGAACTTTACCAGAAAAGGTCATTTTTTTGGGTCAATAAATCTTTCTTTTCGGTCATGGCAGATTTGTGATAGATTCGCTAGATAGTCCTTATGCAAACCACGCTTAGATACGCAAGAACCTTACCACTCTCATACAACGCATTTTCAATTTCAGATATATATGGTCATGATGCATGCACTTCCTATTCGTCCTCACAAAGAAAAATAATTGCCACATACTTTTGGTCTTACGAAGAGAGTTTCGGTGGCATACACAATACGGCTCTAGCTATAATAGCTAGTCGAGTCTTCCTAATCGTCCCTTAACTTATCGTAATCGCGGTTAGTGTACCTGCAGAAGATTGACAACGCATATATATTTCATGAACCTTTCATGCCAGCACTCATGAAAGCGTCCGTATTCATTACCGTTTACTTATAGAAACGATATCTGTACAATTCCCGCCGTACAGACGACGTTAACATACGCTATCGAGATAGCGTATTCACGGGGGTACCGTCATGAGACGGGGGTATGAACAGCGATCGCCATACCCTGCGCCAAACCTTCTACTCCCAATATGTTCAACTAACAGTTGGCATATTGGCAGCACCTCAAGTAAGCCACTGCTTGAGGGCAGCGTTCGGTTCGCATCACCGACAGGAAGGCCAAGCTCTCTCAGTTGGCTGAGGATCCTTACCTTCTTACCTTAGCGACGAGTGCGTCGTTACAGAATTTAGGGTCGGTTGTGCATGAAAGTAAGTTTCGACAGAAAGTAATGTGCTGGAAGTCAGTTGATACTATATATAGAAGTTAGATAGCCACCTAGTAACTTTCCCATAATCCCTTAGGGCTTTACGAACTAGGCACCATCCTTAACGTACCAACGCATTTCGTAACACAACCTTCTAGTCAAGTTTTAGTAAAATGAGTTTTTAAGGCTTGTCGCATTCTCTGGCGTATGTATTTCGGCTCTGGCGTCCGCTGTTGCCAGCTGTGGCACCAGCTACGGCTCTGATACCAGCTGTGGCAGAACCACCTGAATTAATCCGGCTCAAGTGTATTAACCATCACCATTAAAGCAATCTCGGTTAACCTTATACTTCAACCGGAGTAATCCACTGGTCTGTCGGGTATAACCTCCCGATACAACCACGGTAATCGGATCGAGCGCCATACATACAAATGCTCACGCGACGATGAGCCCAGAGAATACCACATTCCAGCAAATATTACAACATTATCATAAGTAAATATTACAGACCAAGTTTGAGTTTAGAAACCAAGTACTTCAGTGATCATAACTAAGAAGTTCTTCGGAGTTTAAGTTGCAGCGGAGAAATAAAATAACGAAAGCTACTCGACGATAAAGGATGTCTCGATGAAGCCCGTACGAGACATCACTCGACATTATCTCCATTGGTCGGGGGCGTGTCCCATTCCACCGACCAACCAGGGGGAAGAGTAAAAGGCCAAGTCAACCTAGCAATCATGTCTTCGACAGTCTCACCTGAAAACGAGCCACAAGCAAGGCTGAGTATACTAATACTCAGCAAGGCTTACCCGACTATTGGGGTATACTTAGCCGACTCCTAGACATGCGAGGCTTTTGGCTTGAGGGGTTTGTTTTGCCAAAAAGCATATATAGTAGGTCCTTACTTTCAGATTTTAGCTCCAAGTTCTAGCTTTCTTTAACCATTCTAGGTAAGCAACTATCCAATATCATACATGGTGAAGCATTAAATTTTCATCCAACAAGTTTATTCATCATCATTGTTCCTCTTCTTACTCTGTGGGTAAAAGTGGTTAAGCAGTCTCAATAGCCGTGAGAAACGGACGATTCGAATCGAATTTCTTAACCTTGCAAGGGAAACCTAAACACACGTCACGTGGTTACTCCCTAGAGTCACACGTGCAACTTTTCCCTTCAATTCCCGCTTCACGGAACAGGCCCACCGCCCTCGACTACACCTCCCCACAGACCACGGTACGTCGGGCTGTGGCGGCCGATGCACCCGCCATTAGCTAGATGTGAACGAATTCAAGACAGTGGGGAGTATATTCCGGCCTCAGTTCAATCCGGTACTTAAGCTTACCGATTACCATATTCTCGGCATGTGGTTAGTACGTTCAAAGACTTAACCATCACTTACCACACACTGCGGCCTTAGCATTTTTCACTAGACAGCCGGGCCTCAATCATCAACATGAACATCGTACCATAGCCCGTCCGTCGTCCTTATGATTGCAGCGTGTAGTAAACAATCAACTCCTAATTTCTCGCGAGTGACAGGAAATCACTCGACTTTTACCGAGTCCTATGAGCATAGCATTCTATCGAACCTTGCATCTAGTGTTCAGAGCATGGGTACCTAGGATCATGCAACTAAGTTTTCATCCAACTCCTATAAACTTAATGCACAAGTAAAGTAGAGTAATAAGTTGCATAAGTTTAGAAAATAGGGTTCATGCTCCGGGGCTTGCCTTCTTGCGAAAAGTTAGTCCGGGGCTCTTCCGAACTTGGGCTCGGGTCTTCGGCAACTTCAGTTAGATTCACTTGAGCTTCACGCTGCTCACTCTCGGACGCGGGCACCAACTCGTACGTTTCGTCGGCGAGAGTAGTCGTTTCTACATGATTGCACAAGTTTAAGTAGTGGTGATAGTAAAAGACATCATTTCCTTTACGATAAAGTTGCAGTTCATAGGGCATAAGTTTGGCTGTGAAGTTATTTACTTTAACCTTTCCTGGGCAATCGTTAATAGAGTTTATCTTAATCTATTTAACTTCGTTAAAGAAGAAGGGGTTGTGTTATATTGAGAACTTAGTTTCTTTTTAACCACAAACATGAGTTGAACACTACTAATCTAGTTAGCTTCTGGTAATAAAATTTTTATTCAAAGTACATTATGCAGAGATAAGATCACTGTAAAAATTTCAGACATTTTTGTGTAGCATGTTAAATATGAAAAATGTAATACGCCGCCACTGCTAGGATCTAGTTATTTTTATACAGAACAACCCATGCAAGTATTGATGCTACAAATTTTACAGGGTGTTGCTATAACCATATTTGTGCTACTGTAAAGTTTTCAGATTTTATTGTACATGATTTAGAGCATAATAAATGGGACAAGCTACACTCATGTTATTAAAGATTATTTTCTACAGGATGTTATACAGGGCTTCTATGTATGAAACTTTTTGTACAGCTTGAGCTACTCTAATGTGTTTCGTAGTAAAAAGATGAACATTTTCTAAGCGCTTTACTAATTATTTTGAATTAGTGAAGTTTTCCTACCACAAATTCATATGAACAGGTTTCATATAGTAAAAATGTTTCTAAATTTTTCTATGGCCTCTAGGTATCACTAAAACAACACAGAAAAAGGTTCATGACATTAAATATCACAGAACAGCAGGAATAATTAGTTCTATCACTTTATGGCATAAAACAATGTTGGACAAAAAGTGTATCTAGAGATGGCTTTTGGTCCTGATCTTTTTACACAGTCCTAAACATCAAGCAAGTAACTCACTGCTCAAAAACTAGGATCAGCAATGATCTACAACAGTGGGTACAAAAGAAGTCCATTAAACCTTCCATTTAATCTAAAGCAAAATATATTGAGAATTTGAGAAACTTTATGTAACAAAAGTTGTAGAGTTTCTTCTAAGGATTCCAGAACAGTTGAGTTTGCATTTTTTTGAATTTTCTACGATTTTATACGAATTTTACAAGTTCACTGATTTGGTTAAAACTTTCTTTACAGAGGGGTCCCTGAAAACTAGCAGAAAACCCCCTAGAAAGATTTGGGCGTTTGCAATGTGGTCCCTGGTCGCAATTTCACGGCGGGGTCATCCTGTCCGGCCAAATTCCGGCGAGCTCGGTCGCCGGCGGCGAGGGCAAGGTGGGGGAGGAGCAAGAGGAGGTTGGGGGCTACCTTTGGGTGGTCACGGTTGGGGCGGAGGTGGTCTGAGCAGGGCTGCCCGCGGCGAGCAGGGGCGGCGGCGGTGGGGCGGCGCGGACGGCGGCGCTCCGGCGATGGGGGCGGCGGGGCTCGGGCTGGGGAGCTTCAGCGCACGGAGGGGGACCCGTTTCAGCGCTTGTCTCGGGCGGAGGTGGGCCGGAGCAGGGGGCTCCACGGCGAGGTGGGGGCGCCGGCGGCAATGGAGCTCTCTGTTCTGCGGGGAAGAAGAAAGGAGGGGAGGGAGGGACCTAAGTGCAAAAATTTGAAAAACTTCAGGGGGCTGGGTGCAAATAGGGCGTTTTCTCCTCTTTCTGATTTGAATTTCAAAAACTTTTGAACACGAAAGTTGTTCAAAATAAAAAGTTCTACAACTTTGGTTTCAGGCAAAATCTCATTTGGCTTATGGTTTGAAAGTTAAATTTAAATGTTCAAAAGTAACCAATGTGCTCAAATTAAATTTGAATTCCAACTGAACTCGTTTTAATCCTTTCCACCCTTTCATTAGTTGGTTTAATCATAGAGTTAGGCTAATGATATTGATTTTTGAAGAGTAATTACCAGGGTTGTCACAAAGAGGCCGGTGAGCTTTAGTGGAGGGAGGACAAGCTCGCTGGTTGATGGGTTTGGGCAGTGGGAGGCTGGAGGATGGGACTCCACGGGCGGGTGGTGCACGGCGGCGGGAATGGCAGCGGCGGCGGCGTTCTGGGGGTTGAGGCGCGCGAGTGGCCTTGTGTCGCCTTTTATAGGCTGCAGGAGGGAGGGGGAGAACCGGGCAATGCTGGGGAGGGGCAGCATGACGGGGGCGCGTTATTGGTCGCGGTGATCGGCGAGCAGAGCCGGCACGGCGTGCGGCGGGCGCGGGCAAGGGTTTGGGCGCTGAGGATTTGGCATATGGAGCGGGAGATCACACGGCACGCGGGATGGGCGAGGAGCTGCAGCACCTGGCTTGCCAGGCGGCGAGCGCGGCGACTGGCGAGACATGGCGGGGACACGGGCATGGCACGGCTTGTCTATTGTGCGCGGTGGGCGGCGAGCAGAGGCGCGCGTCGCCGGCGTGCGCGTGGTGTGCGCAGACTGGGGAGGAGCGCGGCATGCAGGGCGCGGCCAGGCATTGGCTTGGCGCCTAGCACCGGTCAGGCATCACCAGCTAGGTGGCCTTTGGCGACTGCGCGGCGGGCGGAGGGTGGGGCGAAGCGGCTGCGCATCGGGCGAAGTGGAGGGTCGGGCGTGCGTGGGGTCGGGAGAAGCAGCTGCGCGTTGGGCGAAGCGGAGGGTCGGGCGAGCGTAGGGTCGGGCGAAGCGTAGGGTCGAGCGAAACGGCGGCGCGTCGGAGGGTCGGGCGGAACGGAGAAGGAAGGGTCTGCAGTGACGGCGCGTCGGAGGGTTGGTCGGGGCGGAGAAAGAAGGGTCTGCAGTGGAAATAGAAGAAAAGGCAAGGGTTGGTTTGCAAATTCAAGTGTTTCTCACATTTTCGTGTTGCAACCCAAAAATCCTTGAACATGAAAGTTGTTCAAAATGAAAAGTTACACAAGTTTTGTTTCAGGCCCAAGTTCATTTGAGTTTTAGTTTAGCAGTTATTTTAAAAACTCAAAAAGTATGACTCGGAGGGCACGTCATTTCCTGGGCAAAAATCTGCATTCACTCCTAGGCTTCAACTAGACTTTTGTTTATCATGTCAAAAATGATGTGCCTATTAAAATTTCGTAGCCATGTTTGCATCGATGTGAAAGTTATTTAATTTATTTGATTAACGTACATGTACTTATGCACATATACCAAACTATTTTCAATTCAAAGCAAAACCAATTTATAATTCGTTTCTTTTAAACTTTTCTCAATTATTTATGCATCGTGTTAAGCTAATGAGGCTTATTTCATAATTTATACACCCGAGGTGTTATAGCCTTCCCCCCTTAAAAAGAATCTCGCCCCGAGATTCGGACAATAAGCATAGTGTGGACACTGTGTGTACCTTCGGTAGAGTTGAGAAAACCACGGAAATTTTGGTTTAGATAGCTTTCGGTTTCCCATGTGGCTTCTTCCTCAGTGTGATGATTCCATTGAATTTTATACATTTTAATCACTTTCCTCCTAGTGCTTCTTTCTTTTTGATACATGATTTTGATAGGATACTCAACATATGAGAGGTCGGGCTCTACTAATATTTCTTGTTGTTCGACAACCTCGGTAGGGACTCGAACACACTTCTTGAGTTGAGATACGTGAAAGACGTCATGGATGGCTGCAAGCTGAGGGGGCAGTCGAATTCTATAGGCTACGGGTCCACAGCTCTCGATGATCTCGTAGGGACCAACATAACGGGGAGATAGTTTTCCTTTGACTCCGAATCATTGTACACCCTTGGTTGGTGAAACTCGAAGGTAGACGTGGTCACCAACTTCAAATTTCAGTGGCTTTCTCCTTCTGTCGAAATAGCTCTTTTGCCTAGATTGTGCAGCTCTAAGGTTTTCTTGTATTACTCTCACTTTTTCTTCTGCCTCGATTACCAAGTCTGGTCCAAATATTTTGCGTTCTCCGGTCTGTGTCTAACTCAAAGGGGTTCGACACTTTCATCCTTATAAGGTCTCAAATGGTGCCTAAGGTCTTGATACATTTTGTTACTGCCGTGGTGAATAGAAAATTTGGAAAGGTGTGCCTCATCTAGAATTTGCTTACGGAGCTCATGATTCTTTGGAACGACTATGCGACTTTCGAACCATAGAACTCCCTTATGGTCTTGGCGGAAACATTTGTATTTCACTTCTCCTAGAGAGAGAGTTTTTGTTTGATGATATTAACTCCTTCATCATGTAGTTGTGCCATGATGATTTGATCTTGGAGAGTGGGCTCAACTGAGATGTGATGCAAGGTGCCTTGAGGAATCATTTCCAAACTAAGCTTTCTCATTTCCGAACATAATATCTCATTATAGATTTCCACTGATAGGCAATGGCAATGGGCCTTACGGCTGAGTGCATCCGCGACTACATTGGCCTTGCCGGGGTGATAGTGCACCTTGAGATCATAATCCTTGATCAATTCTAGCCATCTTCTTTGTCTCATATTCAGATCGGCTTGGGTGAAGATGTATTTGTGACTCTTGTGATCGGTGTAGATATTACAATGAGTGCCCATGAGATAATGTCTCCGTATTTTTAGAGCATGAATGACTGCTGCTAATTCGAGATCATGAGTCGGATAATTCTGCTCATGGGGCCGAAGGGCTCGTGAAGCATAGGTGATAACTCGATTTTCTTGCATAAGCATACAACCAAGACCAGTGCCAGATGCGTCACAGTAAACATCGAACGGCTTGGTGTTATCGGGTTGAGCTAACACAGGGGCTGTAGTCAAATGTTCTCTAAGATTGTGGAAAGCTTTTTCACATTTCTCATCCCACACAAACTTTACTCCCTTTTTCAATAGTTCAGTCATAGGCTTAGCAATCCTGGATAAATCCGGAATGAAATGGCGATAGTAACCGGCTAAACAAAGAAAACTGCGAATCTGATGAACAGAGGTAGGAGGTTTCCAATCCATCACTTCTTGTACCTTGCTGGGGTCAACGGCTATGCCTTCGCTGGAAATAGTGTGACCCAAGAACTTCACACTATCCAACCAGAATTCGCACTTAGAAAATTTAGCATAGAGCTGATGGTCTCTGAGACACTGAAGAACAATGTGTAGGTGCTTAGCGTGCTCTTCCTCATTCTTGGAATAGATCAGGATGTCGTCAATGAAAACTACGACGAATTTGTCGAGCTCGGGCATGAATACCAAATTCATGAGATACATGAAGTAGGCAGGGGCATTGGTGAGACCAAAGGACATGACCAAGAATTCATATAGTCCATATTGTGTGGAAAAGGCGGTCATAGGAATATCGCATGGACGAATCTTTATCTGATGATATCCAGATCGAAGATCAATCTTTGAGAAGACTCTAGCTCCAGATAATTGATCAAAGAGAACGTCGATGCGGGGAAGTGGGTATTTATTCTTAACGGTTACCGCATTGAGAGGTCGGTAGTCCACACATAATCTTAAACTGTCATCCTTTTTCATACCCAAAATAATATCCAAGCCTTCAAGGGGTAAGAGAACAAGGTCCGTGTTGATGATTTTACTACCCAATTTTATCGGTACCAATCTTATTATTTGGTTGGAAGCAATTTTACCTTTTCCACCCAGTGTTGATATCATATATGACCCTTTTGTGTGACAAACATCCAAGCCTACTTTTGCACCAAACTTTGCACTAATGAAACTATGTGATGCACCAGAATCAAACAATATAACTGCAGGCTTGTTATGGATAGAGAATGTACCCGTCATTACTGGTGCTCCTTTAGGAAGTTCTGCAAGAGTGGTGAAATTGATCCGTCCTTGTTTGACCTCAATGCTCTGCCTCTTGCCTGTGTTCTTATTGTTCTGGTTAGAGCCTTGGCCCTGAATTGGTTGCTTAGGCCGAGGGCATTCTCGGGCAAAATGACTGGAACTTCCACAATTGAAGCAACGATTGGCTATGTTTGGACGAAGGAATTGCTGAGTAGCGGGCTGTTGGCGCTAAAATCGGCCGGATAGGAATCGGCCGATGGGTCTTCAGCGTCGGACACACGACCCGGGAGAATCTGCTTAGCTCCTGTTCGGGTTATCGCCCTGGTGCGGTTCGCGCGGCGTGCCAGTCAATCTGACCTGTTGATTGACAAGGAAATAGAGTATTAAATTCCAGGCGCGTCGATCGGCTGGATTTCCGATCTGTCCTGAGGAGCGCGTCGGCGGCAAATCGGCCGATTTGCTGTAGAGATGATCGGCTATGGGTCAGCCGATGATCGTATAGTAATTGTAAAGAAGACTGCTAGAGCGATCTAAACAATTACTATAGAAACAACACTTGAAACAGATCTAATCGGCTGTATGGCGATGAATCGAAGGAGAACAATGACGAAGCCGATTACCCTGGTCTCAAGCTGGATAACTGGTGATAATACTAGAATAACAGGTAAAATTTGCAATTCTAGTGAATATCGATAACTTGTGAATAAATCCAAACGAAACCACAGCGATGCGCCCGTAGTTAAAGCTCGGATATTACTCGATAAGCGGAACCTACCAATTGGCCGGAGATCAGGTTGATGCAGCCCTGCCAATCCGTACGAACTCGTGGAAGAAGAAAATATTGGCGAAGTCGCCGACTTGAAAGTAAAGTACTGGTAAAAAGTAGAAGTGTTTTGTTGATTGATGTGTTGATCTCTCGCAAAGCCCTAGCGACTCCTATTTATACCCTGAAACTAGGACTCCTGGTCGATTACGACTTGTTACAACCTTATTTAAAAAAACAGGAAAACTACTATATCTATAATAACTTTTAAAAAGGAAACGGACTCCCGCAGAATCTTCCGTCGCCGTTTCCTAATCCAATCAGGATCTCTTCAATTGCTTCCCGACTGACTTAGCATGCCTTGTTGACCAGCTTTTGACCAGGATCTTCTGGAATAATCCCATCCTGTTGGCATAGGCTGCGCCACCAATCGGCCGATTTCCAACTGTTACCTCAATCGGCCGATTCCTCACTGTAGCTTTCAGATCTGCTGCATCGGCCAATCTTCTCCTCCTGACGCCGATTCAATACGTGTCAAAATCTGGCGTCAACACATGCCCCCCAGTTTCGGAGTAAAATATAACTTTTCCTTCGAAACTCTTTTCTTTAATCCTCTTCTCCGAAACGGGCGCAGTAAAAATCTCCTTCCGTTCCGCGGCACAATGATTGCAATTTCCTCGAACCGGGTGCGCGAAACGACCGCTCCCCTGGAACTCGCGTAGACGGCGCGATAAAAATACCATCTTTGCCCTTGCCCCCTTTATCTCTCTTAAGTACTGGTTTTCTCCGCCTCTCCTCCTCCACGAATCCAGCATCCTTTCTGTCGCATTACTGTTCATCTTCCTCCAAGTTCCTTCGATTCCCAAGCGCTCCCCTTTCCTCCGGCGATCTCATCCGCAGCCTGCTCCGACCTCCAATGGCGTCTCCATCGGCGACCACCCCATCTACAGAGGCTCCAACGGCTACTCCTTTGGCGGCGGCAGCCCAATCGGCGGCTTCCCCAGCGGCGTCATCGGCGACGATGGCTTCCATCCCAGAGGTAAATGCCCAAAAATTTTCCCTTTTTGCCTTTCTACTGCTTCAGTATTTTCCGGTCCCTTTCTTAGTTTCTTCCCTTTTTTCCCTTTCTTTTTAGGCCTTTAGGCACAGGATCACCATTCCTCTCTCAGAGTCTCCTGATCTCATCTGTCTAGGCCCTATGGGGAGCCCTGATCCAACGGATCTAATCAATTTAGAAACTCATAGGATCCCCTTTAAGCAGTCACCCATGGATTTAGATCACTGGGTAGGCGCATTCATATCCTGGCTGAACGAAACACCCGGGTGGAGAGAATGGTACCAAAGGGTAGCCGGGTCTTGGAAAGTCCAATGGGAAGAACTTAAAATCGGCCAGTGTATAGACTTATCCCTGTCTCAGATTGAAAAGAACGAACCTTTGGTTATGGTAGCCTCTTACTTCTGGTCCGATGCACTTAACGCATTTCTTTTTGGACATGGACCCATGACCCCGACCTTGGCCGATGTCCTGCTGCTGACCGGCCTAGATGTTTCCTCCGCCGATACCCCCTTCAATTATCTGTTCAAGCCATCTCATCGGCTGGAGACCAAAGGAATCGGCGGGTGCAAAGGATACATCAGTAAAAACATGAAGACAGGGACAGTCTCACAGAGGGAGCACACCGCCTTCTTGATGATGTGGCTGGAGAAACACTTCTTCTGTGGCAGAGCGGTCGGGCCCACTTCCAACACTCAAGCTTTGGCAGAGTCTCTTGCACAAGGGTCGGCCATCCCCCTCGGTAAACATTTGCTGGGATCAGCATACCATCTGATGCATCAAATCGGCGTCAAGCTGTCGAAAGGAGAGCCGATAGGGAATCCAGGCGGTCCTTGGTGGTTTATCACCCTCTGGCTCAATCTACACATGAGCAAGGTCTCTCAGCAGAGGATAGAGACAAAGACCTTTCCCAACATCGAGTCAGAGGAGAATCCATCGGTCCGTCGCCGCTGCAGATCTGTTGGAGAAGCGGCATCGGCCTTTTCTGGCTGCCAGTTCACCGCTACCCGCGTAGCCGAATATTTCAGATGTTTCTACAATGGACTTAGTGAGGAGATGATCATCTGGTATCCATATCAGACCGCAGAGCCAATTTTTGAATTGCCTGTATGCTTTGACTTCTCCACCCATACATTTGACAGAGAATTGATGGACGTCTTGATTAAGCCGGGAATTCTGCCGGCTAACTTCTTCTCAGGAAAGGACTCACCCACTTATGAGTTCTACTGCCCATCGGTTGCAGCAAGGCAACTAGGTTTTGGCCAATTGCCGATTCGAGTCTATTTTGCCAGCCAAGCAAAATTCAGAGATGGATTAACTTCAAGTCTTGACTACAGCCGATTATGCGACTTAGTACCCGACTCCAGCACCATTGACTTGAACGGCTGGTCAGTTGCCTCTTTCGCCACCCAACAGTATAAATTATGGTGGGCAGAATGGAAGCAGCATCTTTTCTGTAAGTCCCCATCAACTTACTGCAACATTCTGGACCCAGAGAACATCGACCCAAATGCTGCGGTATGTCCCTTTCTCCTTAGCCGATTTCAATGTTGCATTGTCATCTCGCTGTTAACTTATGTTTACCTCTTCAGTCTGAAAGCCATGCTCCCCCAATGCGGAGCCGAAGTGGCCGGCCGATCGATAGCCATCACCAATACACAGCGTACCCACTCATCGGCTTCCATGCTCCATCTATCAGAGATATGTCCACCGGCCGATCAAGACGAGCGCCCAAAAGACCAACACCAAAGATATCCAGCCGTCGGATGCGGGCTCGCATTGGATCGGCCGATCAGGCGACAATAGCATCGGCTGAAATCTCCCGTATCGGATCGGCTAGCCAGATGGCAGCAGTATCGGCCGAGACTCCCCGTGTTGGATCGGCCGATCAGGTGGAAGTGATACTCGCCGAGACCTCAGGTCCTTCACCCCTACCAGTTGTCGAGACGGCCGATCCCCAAGTCACCGCCGAAGCCGGGGCTGCTGCAGCATCGCTCTTAGTAGAAGCTATCCAGGTAACTTTATTTATCTCATATATTCCCCAAATCTTCTATTAACATCAATTCTATCCCTTTGCCAGGCTGCACAAGTTGTCCCACCACAGTCCCCGCAACTATCGGCCACGTCTCAATTAGGGGCTGAGATTACAGCAGCTCCTGTTGCCGAGGTACATGATCTCTTACCCTGCATCCTTAATATTCAGGAAACTTAACCAATTTTGATGCAGGTCAACTTGGGTACCCCGATTGTAACTCCACAACAGGAATCGGCCGGGAGACCCACAGAGGCATGACAAATTTCCACTACCCTCTCATTTCATTTTCCCATAGTATTTTCACGGGAATTTATGCCTTTCTCAGGAAGCTGGTCCAAGCGGAGCACTGATAACGATCGAATCCTTTTCTTCTGGCGAACCAAGTGCACCAGTCCCTGAAACAAGGGAAATACTTCCACCGGCGCAGGCAAGAGAGATTCGTTTCAAAGAGGTAACAATCTTACCATCAGAATCGGCCGATTTCCTTCACCGCTTGCTTACCCTTTGCTTCGTTCCCTTACAGGAGCAAGATACTCCTAACAATAGCATCTTTTCTTTCGCTGTCTCCTTGGCCGATGAAGAAGAAATCGCCTCACACGTAGCCCCATCAAGCTCTGCCTCTGACGATGTCCGCTCTAAGCTCGAAAGCATTCGTATTCTCCTCCAAGGTGACATCGGCCGACTGGTGGAAGATGCATCGCCGATCCGACAACTTTTCAATGAGGTCGTAGATCACATCCCGGATGAAGTGTCGGAAGACTTGGGGTATGCTGCCTATATAGAGGGCATGCGGATTCCGGTCTCGCGGGCGCTGCAACGTATGGCCGATCGCGCTCAGATGGCCAAAACTCAGGAGGAGGTTGACTCGTACAAGCACCAGACCCAGGAAGTACATCACAAAATCAACTTCCTCGAGAACTGTCGTTCGGACATCGTTGGCGCAATAGATCGGCTGAAACGGAGGAGAGCAGAACTAGCCAAGGAGATGGAACAGATAACCAAAGAGATAGCCGCTGAGGAGAAAAAGCTCCAAGAACTCCCAACCATGATCAGCGAGCTGAAGCAAAAAAGACAACATCTGGCCCGTGAAACAATAAGACTCTATCGCCGCGTGTCAGAAGTGCCAGGATCGGCCGAAAATGATCAGAGGATAGTAGAATCGGCCGATCAAATTAGACGACGAGCGATTGTAGCCATAGATGCTTTCCTTGGGCTGTAAACAATATGTTAAACATTATTGCTCCTTTAATGCCACTGCGCCGATTTGGTCTTGAACTGCTTCATGTAATCCGTAATTTCCACTTAATAATGAATCCCAATATTTCTTTCACCAGATGTGTAGCCAGAAAACCGATGAGAAATCGGCCATGTTAACTTGACATGTTTTCCTTTCGTACTTCAGAATCCAAATTGGCACTAATGTACGTCGGCCTTGATTTGCTGCTATCTCCCAAATCTACCATCTCTAATGAATCGGCCGACGTGAACCTATGCCCCAGCTTCTCATCTTTTTGAACGAGCTGAATCTTCAGAGCCGACTGCTTGGATCGGCTGTAGACCAAAATCGGACACTTTCAGGAAGTCAGTGTCCCAAGTCCTGCCAGATATACACTTAACGTGCTCGCAGCTCCACTGTTGTGTGTCGGCCGCTGCAACGCTGTAGACAGAATCGGCAGCGACTATCTCTGTGCTGTCGCCGACCCATTGCACAAGGCATTGATGCATAGTAGATGGGACACAACAATTTGCGTGTATCCAGTCATGACCAAGCAGCATATTATAGGACCCTTTGCCATTAATGACGAAGAAAGTAGTAGGGAGGGTCTTACTGCCGATGGTGAGGTCGACGCAGAATGCTCCGCGGGCGGGTGGCACGTTGCCTTCGAAATCCTTCAGTGTCATGTCCGTCTTGGTGAGGTCGTCATCGCCCTTGCCCAGCTTGCGGAACATGGCATACGGCATGATGTTAACTGCCGCGCCTCCATCTACCAATAATCTGGTGACGGGTCTCCCGTTGACATAGCCCTTGAGAAACAGCGCTTTGAGATGCTGCCGTTTTTCTTCTTCTGGTTTCTCAAACGTAGCCGTCATCGGCTCTAATACCAGTTGTGCCATTTGCTCTTCCTCTGTTTTTGTCACTTTGTCCCGATCGTTGGGCGCCATGAACTCCATCGGCAGTATGAAAACCATATCAATTTCAGCTGCCGATTCTTGGTTGTTCGTTTCCTGATCGTTTTTCTTTGGGCGCCAAACTCGAGGTTTAACATTCCTTCTCTCTGGCACATGTCTTCGTTCTTCATCTTGATGCTCCAACTGGCGTAGGCGTTGGATCCTTCGCTTTTGGGATCTGGATAGGCCATCAGGACACCACCTGGGATTCACTGGTTTGGCCGATGATCTGGCGTGTTCCCAATTTGGTTCCCTTCCTAGGGGATCTTCGTCTGATACCCTATCATCGGCCATCTCTTCCAGCCGATCGTGTGCGCTGATCCTGCCCCCCAGTCCATCTCGCTGGCCGATCTTGCTTTTTGACCTGTTGCACTGGTCAACTCTGCCCCCCAGCCGATCATGCACCAAAACGCGCCGTTCTTCGCGCCGATTTCTGTTGATCAGCTCTGATCCTCTGCCCCTAGAGTGTGGCCTCGGGCGATCGTTGCGGTTTGATCCGTTGCACTCCGGACAGTTATCGGCAGATGGCAATCTGATATCGTTCTCCCAGCAGTGGATGAAGAACAGACATTGCTAGTGATCTTCATGCCGATGTATCATCCCTTCCTGGTATTGTGCTTGTTCTTGCTGCTGCCGATATTTACTTAGTAAGAATCGGGAGGTGACAGGCCTGCGTGGTCGTTCTGGCCCTCGCTTGTTCCTTCTGATTTCCTCCGTCGTGATCTGCCTTCTGGGGTCGACAGCGCCACCTCTTCTCGCCGATTCTAACGTCAGCACCTTGGTTTGACTTGAGTCTCCTTCGGCGTTAACCGTGTTGGCCGGGAAGGGATGCTGATCTATCTTCATCGGCTTTGCCGATTGGCTTGGAGTTTCAAACTTGAGCCGCCCCTGCTCAATGGCCGATTGTATCTGCTGGCGGAAGACTTTACATTCATTGGTATCATGAGATGTAGCGTTGTGCCACTTGCAGTATTTCATCTTCTTAAGTTGATCGGCTGTAGGGATGGTGTGATGTTGCGACAGCTTAATCTGTCCCTCCTGAAGCAGTAGATCAAAAATTTTATCGGCCTTCGACGTGTCAAAGCCGAATATCTCTGGCTCCTTCTTGCCAAAGGGGCAAGATATCGGTTTTTTCCCTTTCACCCATTCTGCCAGGCCGATCTCTTCCTCCGCATCGGATTCAGATCCCTCCAAGTATGCCACCTTCTTCTGGAAGCTCCTCCGCTGTTCGAACGGTCGGACCTCCTGCCCTGACAATCGGTGGACGATTTGACTCAGGCTTTCAAACTCTTGGGCGGCATATCTCTCTCTGATTTGCGGCAAGAGACCTTGGAAAGCGATATCGGCCAACTGTGCATCGGTCAGAGCCAGACTGTAGCACTTGTTCTTGATTTCTCTGAACCTCTGTATATACCCTGTCACTGGTCCATCGCTCCTCTGTCTGAGGCTGGTTAAATCTGAGATCTTCATCTCGTGTACCCCGGCGTAGAAGTACTTGTGGAATTGTTTCTCCAGATCGGCCCACGTGACGATAGAATTTGGCGGTAAAGTGGTGAACCACTGGAAGGCCGATCCGGACAGAGATGATGAAAATAATCGCACCCTTAGAGCATCTTGCGTGGCAGCTTCTCCGCACTGGATGATGAATCTGTTAATGTGCTCCGCCGTGGATGTGTCATCCGTCCCTGAGAACTTGGTGAAATCAGGAACTTTGTAGCGGTGTGGGAACGGCAACGAGTCATAGGCCGATGGATACGGCGTCTTGTAAGTATAAGTTTGAACTTTCGGCTTCAGCCCAAACTTATCTTGGATTACTTCTGCTATCTTTGCCGTCCAGTCCACCTGCTGCTGATGAACAGTTGTTCGAGGCGCGGGCATATGCTGAAGGGCTGGTATGGCCGGGTGATGAATCGGCGATCTTTGCTGAGCGGCCGATGGTTGATGGTGAAACGAGTCCGCACCCCCTTCGTACGTCACTGTTGGCGCCGTGCCACTGAGTACTTCCACAGTGCTTGCCCCCCTGCTGATTTCTGGTAAAATCGGCTGGTACTGGAAGACCGTCGGTCGGGCGGCCGATTGGTATGGCACCTGAAACGGATAAGTACCGTGCCCGTTCGCTGGCTCGGGAAAATACATCACGGCTGACGTCCCCCAAGGCACTGAACTCGTAGGTAGTGTTTGCCCAGAAGCCACCTGAACGGGTTGAAACGGCGCTCGCGATGGGAGACATGGTGCACCGCTGTATCTTGGAGACGCCGGAAGTGGTGGAGAGCTGTATCCCTCGCGCTGCGTCAATATCGGCTGAGAAGCCGATTGGGATGTGTACGGTAAGTTTCTGGCCGGCAGAGTAGTCGGAGGGGCATATGCCGGTCCCTGATAACCTTGAACGGCTCCGCTGGCCAGAGAGTTGACGACGGCGTTGTATACCGTGTTGCTCATCTTCGAGGATTGGTCAATGAATGCTTGATACACGGACTGTTGAATCATCTCTGACATCTTGCCCGAGTCTTCAGCAATGGTGATGTGGCGAGGTGCTGGAATAGGAGCCTTCTTGACCGCTTCCCCGCTTCTGGTACGACTGAACGACTGGAGGTACATCCTCTTGTAATCTTCCAGATGTTTGGCCAATTCCTCCCTCTGGTCGTCCTTGAGATCAGCTTCTGTGACCCCAATGATGTTGCTGTCAGAGATTTCTGCGTTGTTTGACATATCAGATCTTGGATGGTCCCACCGGGCGTGCCAAAAGTGTGTTGGCGCTAAAATCGGCCGGATAGGAATCGGCCGATGGGTCTTCAGCGTCGGACACACGACCAAGGGAGAATCTGCTTAGCTCCTGTTCGGGTTATCGCCCTGGTGCGGTTCGCGCGGCGTGCCAGTCAATCTGACCTGTTGATTGACAAGGAAATAGAGTATTAAATTCCAGGCGCGTCGATCGGCTGGATTTCCGATCTGTCCTGAGGAGCGCGTCGGCGGCAAATCGGCCGATTTGCTGTAGAGATGATCGGCTATGGGTCAGCCGAGGATCGTATAGTAATTGTAAAGAAGACTGCTAGAGCGATCTAAACAATTACTATAGAAACAACACTTGAAACAGATCTAATCGGCTGTATGGCGATGAATCGAAGGAGAACAATGATGAAGCCGATTACCCTGGTCTCAAGCTGGATAACTGGTGATAATACTAGAATAACAGGTAAAACTTGCAATTCTAGTGAATATCGATAACTTGTGAATAAATCCAAACGAAACCACAGCGATGCGCCCGTAGTTAAAGCTCGGATATTACTCGATAAGCGGAACCTACCAATTGGCCGGAGATCAGGTTGATGCAGCCCTGCCAATCCGTACGAACTCGTGGAAGAAGAAAATATTGGCGAAGTCGCCGACTTGAAAGTAAAGTACTGGTAAAAAGTAGAAGTGTTTTGTTGATTGATGTGTTGATCTCTCGCAAAGCCCTAGCGACTCCTATTTATACCCTGAAACTAGGACTCCTGGTCGATTACGACTTGTTACAACCTTATTTAAAAAAACAGGAAAACTACTATATCTATAATAACTTTTAAAAAGGAAACAGACTCCCGCAGAATCTTCCGCCGCCGTTTCTTAATCCAATCAGGACCTCTTCAATTGCTTCCCGACCGACTTAGCATGCCTTGTTGACCAGCTTTTGACCAGGATCTTCTGGAATCATCCCATCCTGTTGGCATAGGCTGCGCCACCAATCGGCCGATTTCCAACTGTTACCTCAATCGGCCGATTCCTCACTGTAGCTTTCAGATCTGCTGCATCGGCCAATCTTCTCCTCCTGACGCCGATTCAATACGTGTCAAAATCTGGCGTCAACACGGGCCTTGGTCCAGTTTGCTAAGGCACAGGTGGTCGTACAACACCTTGTTGCTGCGGGGGCCTGACAATCCAACGTCCTGGCTGAGGGGCCTTCTGTGGAGCTATAGGCGCAGCATTTTGCACTAAGCGATATCTCGGTGGCTGAGCTCCCGAGGGTCCAGTTGGCGCCTTTCTCTACTTGTCGGCACGGTGAGCTGCAATACAATCCTCTTGGGTAATTGCCATGTTTACCAGCTCATTATATGTATCGGCCTTGACAAGGTTCAGTCGCTCCTTGAGTTTGGTACTCAATCCTCTGCGGAAACGATCCCGCTTCTTAGCATCCGTGTCTGCGTGATAGCCTGCGTACTGGCACAGGTTGTTGAAGGCCTGAGCACACTGAAGTACAGTGCGGGTACCCTGAGTGAGAGCCAAAAACTCATTTAGCTTTCTTTCCATAAGACCTTCTGGGATATGGTGTGCTCGGAATGCAGTTTTGAATTCGTCCCATGTGATGACGTGATCAGCCGGGAGCATAGCAAAGTAATTGTCCCATCAAAGACGAGCTGTACCACGAAGTTGCTGAGCGGCATAGCAAGTCTTGTTTGCATCCGAACATGGGGCCACGAGTAGAGAAAACATGGACTCGATTGTGCGAATCCAAGTGTCCGCATCCAAGGGTTCCTCCATTTTGTGAAACAAGGGAGGCTGGGACCAAATCCAAGATCTGATATGTTGAAGAACGCAAAAATCTCCGATAGCAACATCATTGAGGTCACAGAAGCAGATCTCAAGGACAACCAGAGGGAAGAATTGGCCAAGCATCTAGAAGATTACAAGAAGATGTACCTCCAGTCGTTCAGTCGTACCAGAAGCGGGGAGGCTATCAAGAAGACTCCTATTCTAGCTCCCCACCACATCACCATTGCTGAGGACTCGGGCAAGATGTCAGAGATGATCCAACAATCCGTTTATCAGGCATTCATCGACCAATCCTCAGTGATGACCAACACGGTGTATAACGCCGTCGTCAGCTCTTTGGCCAGCAGAGCAGTCCAAGGCTATCAGGGACCAGCATATGCCCCGCCAACCACTCTACCAGCCAGAAGCTTACCATACACGTCCCAATCGGCTCCTCAGCCGATATTGACGCAACGTGAGGGGTACAACTCTCCATTGCCCCCAGCGTCTCCAAGATACAGCGGTGCACCATGTCTCCCATCACAAACACCGCTTCAACCCGTCCAGATTGCTTCTATGCAATCGCTGCCCACAAGCTCGGTACCTTGGGGAACATCGGCGATGACGTATTTTCCCGAGCCAGCGAACGGATACGGGAGTTATTCAATCCAGGTGCCACACCAATCGGCCGCCCGGCCAACGGTCCCCAGTATCAGCCGATCTCATCAGAAATCGGCAGGGGGGCAAGCGCTATAGAAGCATTCAGAGGCGCGGCACCAACAATGACATACGATGGGGGGGGGGGGGGGCGGATTCACTTCGCCATCAACTATCAGCTACTCAGCAAAATTCGCCGATTCATCACCCAGCCGTGCCAGCTCTTCAGCACATGCCCACACCGCGAACAACTGTTCATCAGCAGCAGGTGGACTGGACGGCAAGAATAGCAGAAGTAATCCATGATCAGTTTGGATTGAAGCCAAAAGTGCAAACTTACACCTACAAGACGCCATATCCATCGGCCTATGACTTGCTGCCGTTCCCACACCGCTACAAAGTTCCTGATTTCACCAAGTTTTCAGGGACGGACGATACATCCACTGTGGAGCATATCAACCGATTCATCATCCAGTGCGGGGAGGCTGCCACGCAAGATGCTCTGAGGGTGCGTTTGTTTTCATCGTCTCTGTCCGGATCGGCCTTCCAGTGGTTCACCACCTTGCCGCCAAATTCTATTGTTACACGAGATGAAGCTCTCGGATTTGACCAGCCTCAGGCAGAGGAGCGATGAACCGGTGATGGGATATATACAGAGGATCAGAGAAGTCAGGAACAAATGCTACAGTCTGGCTCTGACCGATGCACAGTTGGCCGATATCACTTTCCAAGGCCTCTTGCCACAAATCAGAGAAAGATATGCTGCCCAAGAGTTTGAAAGCCTGAGCCAAATCGTCCACCGATTGTCAGGGCAAGAGGTCCGACCGTTTGAACAGCGGAGGAATTTCCAAAAGAAGGTGGCATACTTGGAAGGACCTAAATCCGATGGGGAAGAGGAAATCGGCCTGGCAGAGTGGGTCAAAGGGAAAAAACCGATATCATGCCCTTTTGGGAAGAAGGAGCCAGAGACATTCGGCTTTGACACGTCAAAGGCCGATAAAATTTTCGATTTATTGCTTCAGGAAGGACAGATTAAGCTATCTCAGCATCACACCATCCCTTCGGCCGATCAACTTAAGAAGATGAAGTACTGCAAGTGGCACAACGCCACTTCTCATGATACAAATGAATGCAAAGTCTTCCGTCAGCAGATACAATCGGCCATCGAGCAGGGGAGGCTTAAATTTGAAACCCCAGCTAAATCGGCAAAACCGATGAAGATAGATCAGCATCCCTTCCCGGCCAACATGGTTAACGCTGGAGGAAATTCAAGTCGAACCAAGGTGCTGACGTCAGAATCGGCGAGAAGGGGTGGCACCGTCGATCCCAGGGGGCAGATCACAACGGAAGAAATCAAAAGGAACAGGTGGGTGCCAGAACATGGTTCACCACGCAGGCCCGTCACCTCCCAGTTCTTACTCAGTAAATATCGGCAACAGCAAGAACAATCAAAATACCACGAAGAGATGATACGCCGGCATGAAGATCACTGTCAATGTCCGTTCTTCATCCATTGCTGGGAGAACGACATCAAATTGCCATCTGCCGATAACTGTCCGGAGTGTAACGGATTGAGCTGCAACAATCGCCCGAAGCCACACTCTAGGGACAGAGGAGCAGAGCCGATCAGCAGAAGTCGGCGCGAACAACGCGTTTCGGTGCATGATCGGCTGGGGGGCAGAGTTGACCAGTACCACTGGTCAAAAAGCAAGATCGACCAACAGGATGGACTGGGGGGAAGGATCAGCGTGCACGATCGGCTGGAAGAGATGGCCGATGACAGGGTGTCGGATGAAAATCCCCTAGGAAGAGAACCAGATTGGGAACACGCTAGATCATCGGCCAAACCAGCAAATCCCAAGTGGTGTCCCGATGGCCTATCCAGATCCCAGAAACGGAGAATCCAACGCCTACGCCAATGGGAGCATCAAGAAGAAGAGCAGAGGCAGGTGCCAGAGAAAAGAAATGTTAAGTCTCGGATGTGGCGCCCAAAGAAAAATGATCAAGAAGCAAACAACCAAGAATCGGCAGCCGAAATCGATATGGCGTTCATACTGCCGATGGAATTCCTGGCGCCCAACAATCGAGATAAAGCAACAAGAACGGAGGAAGAACAAATGGCACAACTAGTGTTGGAGCCGATGACGGCTACGTTTGAGAAACCAGAAGAAGAAAAACGGCAACATCTTAAAGCGCTGTTTCTCAAAGGCTATGTTGACGGAAGACCCATCACCAGATTACTAGTAGATGGAAGCGCTGCAGTTAACATCATGCCGTATGCCATGTTCCGCAAGCTAGGCAAGGGCAATGAAGACCTCACCAAGACGGACATGATGCTAAAGGATTTCGAAGGCAACGTGTCTCCCGCCCGTGGAGCGCTCTGCATCGACCTCACCATCGGCAGTAAGACCCTCCCTACCACTTTTTTCGTTATTAATGGCAAGGGGTCCTACAACATGCTGCTTGGTCGCGACTGGATACACGCAAACTACTGTGTCCCATCTACAATGCATCAATGCCTTGTGCAATGGGTCGGCGACAGCACAGAGATAGTCACTGCCGATTCCGTCTACAGCGTTGCAGCGGCCGACACGCAACAGTGGAGCTGCGAGCACGTCAAATGTATATCTAGCAGGACTTGGGACACTGACTTCCTGAAAGTGTCCGATTTTGGTCTACAGCCGATCCAAGCAGTCGGCTCTGAAGATTCAGAATAAATGGATCAGCTCGTCCGAGAAGATGGGAAGCTTGGGCATGGGTTTACGTCGGCCGATTTATTGGAGATGGTAGATTTGGGAGATAGCAGCAAATCAAGGCCGACGTACATTAGTGCTAATTTGGATCCTGAGTACAAATGTAAATTGACAAGTTTATTAAAAGAGTTCAAGGATAGCTTTGCTTGGGAATATCATGAGATGCCAGGACTAGACCGGTCTATTGTTGAACACCGGTTACCTATAAAATCAGGATATCGGCCATATCAGCAACCTGCATGACGGTGTAACCCTAAGATTCTACCTGATATAAAGGCTGAAATTACAAAGTTAATCGAAGCAGGATTTATTCGGCAGTGCCGCTACGCCGAATGGATTTCTAATATTGTGCCTGTATACAAGAAGAATGGAAAGTTACGTGTGTGCATCGATTTCAGGAACTTAAATCAGGCTACGCCAATGGATGGATATCCAATGCCAACAGCCGATATCTTGGTAGATGCTGCCGCAGGACACAAAGTCATAAGTTTCATGGATGGGAATGCAGGGTACAATCAGATATTAATGGCCGAAGAAGATATCTCGAAAACGGCTTTCAGGTGCCCAGGTCATCTTGGTTTATTTGAATGGGTTGTTATGACTTTTGGGTTGAAGAACGCCGGCGCTACGTATCAATGGGCCATGAATTACATCTTCCACAAGCTCATTGGTTCATCGGTGGAAATTTATATAGATGACGTCGTGGTCAAGTCAAAAGGTCACCAAGAGCATCTGGCCGATTTACAAGAAGTACTGGAGTGCACAAGGAAACATGGGTTGAAGATGAACCCAAACAAGTGTGCATTTGGTGTATCGGCTGGGCAAATCTTAGGATTCATGGTCCATGAACGCGGGATAGAAGTCAACCGCAAGACCATAGATGCCATCAACAAAGTGGTGGCCCCACAAAATAAAACTGAGCTACAGTCCCTCATCGGCAAGGTCAATTTTATCAGAAGATTCATATCCAACCTGTCAGGACGTATTCAGGCTTTTACCCCTCTGTTGAAATTAAAGCCCGACCAGGAATTCATATGGGGAGAAGGACAGCGCAAGGCACTGGAGAATATCAAGCAGTATCTGGTTTCACCTCCGGTATTGGTTCCACCACAGCCTGGTAAGCCGTTCAAGTTATATTTATCGGCTGATGAACAAGCTATTGGATCGGTATTGGTACAGGAGTTTGAGGGGAAAGAACGAGTGGTATACTACGTCAGCAGAAGACTCTTAGACGCCGAAACAAGATATTCCTCGGTGGAGCGACTATGCTTGTGTTTATACTTCTCATGTACCAAGCTCAGGCACTATTTGTTATCAGCAGAATGCATAGTCGTGTGCAAGGATGATGTGGTGAAGTATATGCTATCGTTGCCGATTTTGAAAGGACGGATTGGAAAATGGATCCTGGCTTTGTCAGAATTCGACTTAAGGTACGAATCGGCCAAAGCCGTCAAAGGTCAAGTAATGGCCGATTTCGTAGTTCAGCATTGTGGACCAGAAATCGCCACTGTTGAACCAGTTCCATGGACTCTATATTTTGATGGTTCTTCGTGTGGGGTCGGATCAGGAATCGGCATTGTTCTTGTGTCGCCTCGAGGGGCAAGTTATGATTTCTCTCTGCCGATAGAAGCTTCCGCAACTAATAATCAGGCAGAATATCTAGCCGTTCTAAAAGGCATACAATTATTAAAGGAAGTCAAAGCTGATGCAGTTGAAATTTTTGGAGATTCCATGCTCATTGTGGATCAATTAACGGGGCGATCTGAGTGCAAGGACGATATCTTGAGGATTTATTATGAAGATTGCCTTCAGCTTTTAAAAGAATTCACGACTGCAATAATTGAGCATATCCCCAGAAATTATAATGAAGAGGCCAACAGGCTGGCCCAACATGCCTCCGGGTATCGGCCGATTCAGGGAGCCATGATGCTAGAGGTCGCCGCCGATGACTGGCGAAAGGAAATCGCCGATTACTTGAAAAATCCATCCCAAAAAGTGGATCGGCGAGTACGTTTTCAAGCTACAAAATATGTGTTGCTTGAGGATGATTTATTTTATCGGACGATTGATGGAGTTCTTCTCAAATGCCTGGGAACAGAAGAGGCAAAGGTTCTGATGGGAGAAATCCATGAGGGCGTGTGTGGAGCTCATCAATCGGCTCACAAAATGAAATGGATGATCCGGAACAATGGGTATTATTGGCCAACTATTCTTGAAGATTGTTTCAAGTATTACAAAGGATGCCAAGACTGTCAGAAGTTTGGTAATGTACAGCGTGCGCTAGTATCGGCTATGAATCCGATAATTAAGCCGTGGCCGTTCAGAGGTTGGGGAATAGATCTCATCGGACAGATTCGCCCTCCATCAAGCAAAGGGCATAAGTTCATATTGGTGGCTACAGATTATTTTACTAAGTGGGTGGAGGCAATTCCTTTAATGAATGTAACATCGGCCGATATGATTGAATTTGTTAAAAGCCATATCATCTATCGATTCGGTATTCCTCAAACCATCACAACTGACCAAGGAACAATGTTTACTTCTCGAGAATTCGGAGAGTTCGCCGCCGATATGGGGATTAAATTATTAAACTCACAAAATTTCTCTCTCGATGCGACCCAGTTCTATCATAAGGCTGAGCCTTTTCTCCTTCGGGTCCTCTGCAGTGGCTCTAGTTTCAGCTTGGTTGCAAAGTTCTATTAGTAGGCGGGTCTTCTTCTCCTCCAGATCTTCCATGGCAACTTCGGTTTTAGCTTTACAAGGAAGTGGAGGATTTTTTTTCAGAAGATGGTCGCTTGCGGACCAAAAAGTGAGCGTCTATAAGGTCCCAGTATTCCTGGACAACAGCGGGGACATGATCTCTGAGTTCCTCAGCATGAGCTCTTATCAGATCTCTGTCTGCCTGTGATAGTGGCTCTTCTGAATGCATGATTTCTATCGCTCGTTCTAGACCAGGGCTGAGACGTTTCGGCTAAACAGAGATAAAAGGGGTTACCCAACATCAGAGCGATTGAGATGCTTAGGAGAAAGGCAGAAGAGAAGTTCATACCTGGTTGACAGAGGAAGAAGATGAAGAGGACGAAGAAGACATCTTGCCGTTCACTTTGGGACAGTAAAAGAGGAAGAGAAGATAAGTGATGTGTATGCCTCTGGAGATGGTGAATGGTTTACTTATAAAGGAAGGAGAGGTAGATGGATGGTGAGACACGTCCTATCGGAGTAAATACATACATAAATGCAAAGCTGACTGAAGAAACAGTTCAAAACCAAATCGGCGCAGTAACATTGAAGGAGCAATAAATGTTTACAATGTTCTTTACAACCCAAGGAAAGCATCTATGGCTACAATAGCTTGTCGTCTAATTTGATCGGCCGAATCTAGTACTCTCTGATCATCATCGGCCGATCCTGGGACTTCTGACACACGGCGATGAAGCCTTATCATTTCGCGGGCCAGATGCTGTCTTTCTTGCTTCAGCTCGCTGATGATGGATGGGAGTTCTTGGAGTTTCTTTTGTTCAGCGGCTATCTCTTTGGTTATCTGTTCCATCTCCTTGGCCAGCTCTGCTCTTCTCCGTTTCAGCCGATCTATCGCGCCGACGATGTTCGGATGGCAGTTTTCGAGGAAGTACTTCCTGAGTCCGGTGCTTGTATGAATCGACCTCCTCCTGAGTTTTTGCCATCTGGGCACGATCGGCCATATGGCGCAGCGCCCTGGAAACCGGAATATGCATGTGCTCTATATAGGCAGCATGCGCTAAATTTTCTGATAATTATTCCGGGATTCGACCTTTGATCTCGTTGAAAAGTCGTTGAATCGGCGACGCATCTTCAACCAATCGGTCGATGTCGTCTTGAAGGAGAATGCGCATGCTTTCGAGTTTGGCGCGGACATCGTCGGAGGTGGAGCTCGATGGGATTGGGTGTGAAGCAATTTCTTCGTCATCAGAAAAAGAGACGGCAAAGGAGAAGATGCTGTTGTTGGGGGTATCTTGCTCCTGTGAGGAAATAAGGTAAAAGGTGGGCAAGCAGTAAAAGGAAATCGGCCGATTCTAATGGTAAGTTTGTTACCTCCTTAAAGCGAATTTCTCTTGCCTGCACCGGTGGAAGCGTTTCCCTTGTCTCAGGGGCTGGTGCAGTCGGCTCGTCGGAGGAGGAAGATTCAATGATTATTAGTGCTCCGCTTGGACCAGCTTCCTGAAAAGGATATAAAAGAAAATCCTGTGAGTATGCTATGGGAAATTGGGATAAGACGGTGTGAGAAATTTGCCATGCCTCTGTGGATCTCCCGGCCGATGCCTGTCGTGGGGTTGTAGTTATCATGCCCAAGTCGGCCTGCATCAAGATCGGTTAACTTTTCTGAAAGTTAAGAGATCAAGGTAAGAGATCATTTACCTCGATGATAGGAGCTGCTAGAGTTTCGGCTCCTACTTGGGATGTAGCCGATTGCTGCGGAGATTGTGGTGGAATAGCTTGTGCAGCCTGGCAGAAGAAGAGAGTTAATGTCAGTAGAAGATTTGAAGGATATATGAGATAAGTAAGATTACCTGAACAACTTCTACTAATAGCGATGCTGCAGCTGCCCCGACTTCGGCAGTGACTCGGGGATCGGTCATCTCGACAACCGGCAAGGGTAAAGGGATTGAAGTCTCGGCCGTTGTCACCGCCACTTGGTCGGCCGATCCGATACGGGGAGTCTCGGCCGATGCCATTACCGTCTGGTCGGCCGATCCGATACGAGGAACCTCAGCCGATGCTATTGCCGTCTGATCAGCCGATCCGATGCGAGCTCGCACTCGATGGCTGGTTATCTTTAATGTTAGCCTTTTCGGTGCCCGTTTCGATCGGCCAGTAGAGATATCCTTGACGGTTGGAGCATGGAAGCCGATAAGTGGATATGGTGTGTATTGGTGATGACTATCTATCGGCCGGCCGCTTTGGCTCCGCATCGGAGGGACATGGCTTTCAGACTAAGGAAATGAACATGAGTTAATAACGAGATGATAATGTGGAAAGAAATAACATTGGAATCGGCTGAGGAAAAAGGACATACCGCTGCAGTTGGATCAATATTCTCTGGGTCCAGAATGTTGCAGTAAGACGATGGAGATTTACAGAAAAGGTGTTGCTTCCATTCTGCTCACCATAATTTGAATTGCTGGGTGGTGAAAGAGGCAACTGACCAATTATTCAGGTCAATAGTATTGGAATCGGGTACTAGATTGCACAGCCGACTGTAATCGAGACTTGAGGTCAGACCATCTCTGAATTTCGCCTGACCAGCGAGGTAGACCCGAATCGGCAGTTTGCCAAAACCCAGTTGCCTTGCCGCAGCCGATGGATTGTAGAACTCATAGGTGGGGGAATCCTTTCCTGAGAAGAAATTGGCTGGCAGAATCCCCGGCTTGATCAAGACATCCATAAGCTCTCTGTCAAAAGTATGGGTGGAGAAGTCGTAGCTTATGGGTAATTCGAAAATCGGCTCTACTGCTTGATATGGGTGCCAGCTGATGGTCTCTTCACTAAGGCCATTATAAAAGCATCTGAAGTACTCAGCTGTGCGGGTAGCAGTAAACTGGCAGCCGGGGAAGGCTGATACCGCTTCTCCAAAAGATCTGTAGCGGCATCGGACTGATGGGTTCTCCTCCGACTCAATATTGGGGAAGGTTTTGGTCTCTATCCGTTGCTGAGAGACCTTGCTCATGTGTAAACTGAGCCAGAGGGTGATGAACCACCAGGGTTCCCGATCGGCTCCCCCTTCGACAGCTTGGTGCCGATTTGGTGAATCAGGTAATAGGCCGATCCCAGTAAATGTTTTCCAAGGGGGATGGCCGATCCTTGTGACAAAGCCTCTGCTAAAGCTTGGGTGTTTGAAGAGGGGCCAACTGCTCTGCCACAAAAGAAATGCTTTTCCAGCCACATCCTCAAAAAGGCAGTATGTTCCCTCTGTGAGACTGTCCCGGTCTTCATGTTTTTGCTAATATACCCTTTCCACCCGCCGATTCCTTTGGTCTCTAGCCGATGTGATGGCTTGAACAGATAATTGAAAGGGGTATCGGCGGAGGAGACATCGAGGCCGGTCAACAGCAGAACATCGGCCAAGGTCGGGGTCATTGGTCCATGTCCGAAAAGGAATGCATTAAGTGCACCAGACCAAAAATAAGAGGCTGCCATGACCTGAGGTTCGTTTCTTTCCATCTGAGACAGAGATAAGTCTATGCACTGGCCGATTTTTTGTTCCTCCCACTGAACCTTCCAGGATCTGGCCACCCTCTGGTACCATTCTCTCCACCCGGGGGTTTCGTTTGGCCAGGATCTGAAAGTGCCTACCCAGTGATCTAGATCCATGGATGATTGCTTAAAAGGGATTATATGAGTTTCTAGGCTGATCAGGTCCGTTGGATCGGGGTTCCCCATAGGGCCCAAACAGATGAGGTCAGAGGATTCTGAGAGTGGAATGGTAATTCGGTGCCTAAGTGCCTAAAAAGGGAAAAGGGGAAGAAACTAAGAAAGAATCCGGAAAGTGCTGAAACAGAAGAGAAGCGAAAAGGAAAAGATTTCGAACATTTACCTCTGGGATAGAAATCATCGTCGCCGATGGGACTGCTGGGGAAGCCGCCGATTGGGCCGCCACCGCCGAAGGAGTTGCCGATGGAGCCACCGTGGATGGAGCGGTCGCCGATGGTGACGCCATTGGGGGGTTGGAGCAGGCCGCGGATGAGATCGCCGGAGAGGGGGAAGCGCTTGGAGATCAAGAGAGCTTGGAGGAAGACGAACAGTGGTTCGTTGGAAGAGAATGCTAGATTTGTGGGGAAGAGTAGACGGAGAAGGCCAGTACTCAAGAAAAATCAGGAGAGCGAGGGCAAAGATGGTATTTTTACCACGCCGTCTACACGAATTCCAGAGGAGCAGTCGTTTCGCGCGCTCGGTCCGAGGAAATTGCAATCATTGTGCCGCGGAACGGAAGGAGATTTTACTGCGCCCGTTTCGGAGGAAAGGATTAAAGAAAGAGTTTCGAAGAAAAAGTTATGTGTTATTCCGAAACTGGGGGGCATGTGTTGATGCCAGATTTTGACATGTGTTGAATCGGCGTCAGGAGGAGAAGATTGGCCGATGCGGCAGATCTGAAGGCTACAGTAAGGAATCGGCCGATTGAGGTAACAGTTGAAAATCGGCCGATTGGTGATACAGCTTGCGCCACCAGGATGGAATTATTTCAGAGGGTCCTGGTCAAAAGTTGGTCAACAGGGCAACGCTAAGTCGGTCAAGGAGCAATTGAAAAGAATCCTGATTGGATTAGGGGACGGCGGCGGAAGATTCTGCGGGAGTCCGTTTCCTTTAAAAGTTATTATAGATATGGTAATTTTCCTTTTTTTTTTAAATAAGATTGTAACAAGTCGTGATCGACCAGGACTCCTAGTTTTAGGGTATAAATAAGAGTCGTCAGGGTCTTGCAAAGGGATCAACACATCAATCAACAACAATACTTCTACTTTTTCAGCAATTTACTTTCAAGTCGGCGACTTCGCCAATACTTTTCTTCTTTCACGAGTTCGTATGGATTGGTAGGGCTGCATCAACTTGATCTCCGGCCGATTGGTAGGTTCCGCTTATCGAGTAATATCCGAGCTTTAACTATGGGCGCATCGCTGTGGTTTCGTTTGGATTTATTCACCAGTTATCGATACTTACTAGAATTGCAAGTTTTACCTGTTGTTCTAGTATTATCACCAGTTATCCAGCTTGAGATCAGAGTAATCGGTTTCGTCATTGTTCTTCTTCGATTTATCATCTTACAGCCGATTAGATCTATTTCAAGTGTTGCCTCTGTAGTAATTGTTTAGATCGCTCCCGCAGTTTTCTTTACAATTACTACACGATTATCGGCTGATCTATAGCCGATCAGCTCTACAGCAAATCGGCCGATTCGCCGCCGACGCGCTCCTCAGGACGGATCGGAACTCCAGCCGATCGAAGCGCCTGAAATTTAATACTTTATTTCCTTATCAATCAACAGGTCAGATTGACTGGCACGCCGCGCGAACCGCACCAGGGCGATAACCCGAACAGGAGCTAAGCAGATTCTCCCGGGTCGTGTGTCCGACGCTGAAGACCATCGGCCGATTCCTGTCTGGCCGATTTTAGCGCCAACAGTTTGCATCCGAACATGGGGCCACATAGAGAAAACATGGACTCGATTGTGCGAATCCAAGTGTCCGCATCCAAGGGTTCCTCCATTTTGTGAAACAAGGGAGGCTGGGTCCCAAGGAAATTCGTGTAACCGGCAACTTGAGGTTGGTGAACATTGTGTCCACCCCGCTGTTGGTGCTATCCTTGCACGAGCTGGCGAAGCAACTCGGTTTGAGCGGCCATTACTTCCACCAAACTGGGTGGTGGTGGTGGCTGTAGTTGGGATCCAGTAGCACTAGCACCGAAACCTTCCGGGTTACCACGGGTTGCTCCAACCATCTGAAATGTGAATGTTTATCATTAGCAACGTGATCCATATTGCTTCCATGATTCAAAGGATTAGCACGGAAAATTAGACTTCCGAAAGATCATGGATAGAATCATGGACATAATACTATGTGTCTGCCATAAGAAACTTATAACTCCTGCTAGGTTCATCCAAAATTGCTCATATTTTGGCAGTGAGTAGGGAATTTAGAGATGTACAACTTTGGTATTCAGCCTAGACGCTAAATCGATGGCCAAGATAGTCGAAAGATTCACTCTTTGCTTCGCTGGTTTGGCTGTTTTTCAGCAGAACGAGGTATAGTATCTTGCCTATAACTCAAATTAGCAAGATCCAATAGTGCTGAAATTTTGTGACAACCTAGATCACAAAATTTAGGACAAGTTTGGTATTCAACACTCAGCCCAGAAATGTAAGGAGCATGGGTAAAAATTCCGACAAGTTTCTGCAATCGCGGATTCAACTGCTTTCCAATATCACAATCAAACCACCAAGTTTTTAGCCATGGCCTACATGATTAGAGTATCCAATGGTCAAGTTGTACCCATCACAAAAGAGGTACTCAACTCTTAGTTAGCCTATTACAACACTTGCCAATAGTTAGGCTACACTATCGAGGAGTATATGCAAAAGTCCTCCTAGGTCATCGTCTTTAAGTCGTCGAGGTTGTTGACGGACGACTCACTGTGAGTAGGAGAGTGAGCTCCCATCGGAGGTGGCTGCGGTGCCTGACCCTCAAAGTCCATGCCTGAAACATCGTCAATCTCCCGTGGCTCCTCATCATCTTCCTCCATAGCCACCACGTCGGGAGGGGCATTTTGATCATGGTGCCACTGAATGTGCTCTTTAGCATCCTCCAACTCAAGGTTCAGATCATGGAGCTGCTCCTCCAAGTGTGCTATCATGTCATCTCTCTCACCCATGAGAGTGTCGTGCTCCTGAACTTGGCCCTCAAGTTGGCCAATCCAGGTGTCTCTATCCTCAAGTTCCTCGCTGAGCTCCTTAATCTGCTCATCTCTGGTATCTGCCATCATGTGGTAAGCCTATGCAAGATCGGGAAGCTGCACAAGCGCCTGACTCTGGAGAGCCTGAAGTCGGTACAGTGCATTCATGCACCGCACGGAGGTCTCGATGGTCTCCTGGGCGTGAAAGTCCACTAAATACTGTGAGTGATGTATCCTCTTGAGCCAGAAGGGGTCGTTGTCCTCAGCCGGAAACAAACCAATAGGAGTGAGCGTGACGGCCTCGGGGCACTGTGCAAAGAAAGTGGTGAGCGCCCTCATGGTAGCAAGCTCCCAAGTATCGGCCAAACGGTGACCAACAGCCTCAATCACCAAGGCGGGCCACTCCGGGTGTAGTGGGTGCGGAAAGATGGTCACGTTAACACGGCACTAGGTAACTCCATTCTCTGAAAACTCCAGTCCGGTGTAACGTGGGGGAATTGGATAGCCCGTGGTGCGCAGAACATCCCACAAGATAGAGGGAAAACCCTCCCAGTGGAGACACTGCGAGTGAACGTGTCCATCCTCATCCACCATCACGGCAACAGGCTCGGCCATCTGAACAAAAGATCAAATGGATGAGATAGCGAAAAACTGTGAACAGCATAGTGAACAGGTTCTGGACAGTGCACTAAAATAGCCATAACTTCAACAGTTCTTGTCCAAAAATTCTCAACTTTTACCAGAACATTTCTAAGGTATTTGTGAACAACTTTTCTAGTCAACTCCAGAGCTAGATAGGGCTCTAAGATGGTCTTTCTCTTAAGGTTTTACTTTACTGTCTACCCAGAAATTTTAGCGAATAGTGTGCCAAGATTTCATGCACCAGGGAAAATCTACCCAACCAAAAATCACCAATTTTTAACAGTAGCTGCCTGAGCAAATTTACAACAAGTTTTGTGTTGAACACTTTTGCAGAAAACAGTAGTAAGGGGGCATAAAAATTTATGTGGCAGAAGTGCTCATTTTTGGACAGAAAACTGACATCTAAAGGTCTTTGTTGTTTCTTATTATCCATATGTCCAGAGTTTTTCAAATTTAGATAGGAGGTAGAATATAAATTTTGTAACAAAACTTTCAACATGAATTTCTTCAGAAAGGATCATTTTCTAAGCTTAATAAATTCATCTTTACCATTCTCACGCAAAGACAATTGTGTGGGCGCATGAACCTTATCACTCTCACGCATCGCATTTTCAATTTCAGATTTATATAGTCATGATGCATGCACGTCCTATTCATCCTCACAAAATAAAATAATTGAGAAATAGCTTTGGTCTTAGGAAGTTAGTTTCGGTGGCATACACAATACGTCTCTCACTATAATGGCTAGTCGAAAATTCTCTAACCGTTCTTAAATTTATCGTAATCGCGGTTAGTGTACCTGCAGAAGATTGATATAGCATATATATATATATATATATATCCATTGAACCTTTCATTCCAGCACTCATGAAAGCGTCTGTATTCATTACCGTTCACTATAGAAACGGCATCCATATAATTCCCACCGTACAGACGACGTTAACATACGCTATCGAGATAGCGTATTCACGGGGGGTACCATCTTGAGACGGGGGTATGATCAGCGATCGCCATACCCTGCGCCAAACTTTTTACTCCCAATATAACCAACTAATAGTTGGTATATTGGCAGCACCTCAAGTAAGCCACTGCTTGAGGGCAGCGTTCGGCTCGCATCACCGACAGGAAGGCCAAGCTCTCTTAGTTGGTTGAGGATTCTTACCTTCTTACCTTAGGGATGAGCGCGTCGTTACAGAATTTAAGGGTCGGTTGTGCATCAAAGTAAGTTTTGACAGAAAGTAATGTGCTGGACGTTAGTTGATAATATTCACAAGTTAGATAGCCACCTAGTAACTTCCCCATAATCCCTTAGGGCTTTACGAACTAGGTACCATCCTTAACGAACCAACGCATTTTGCAAAACGCATTTTTCTGGTCAAGTTTTATGAAAACAAGTTTTTAAGGCTTGTTGCATTCTGGGGCGTATGCATTTCGGCTCTGATACATTGCGTCGGCCGATCCCCTGGGTGGCCCGACCCCTGGTATGGCCCTCCTGGCCCCTGCCTTCTTTGCTCATACGGTTTACACTCCACACTCGCATTCATAATTGTTTTCTATGAAGATCCGATCCTAATCTTGATAAAAACAAATTAAAATTAAGCTTCACACTCCATGCGCTTCCATGAACAAAACTCGCATACTCTTTATTCCTCGCAAATTCTTCTCAATCTTGTGATCCATATCTTCATAGGAACCGCATGCTTTCTAGGTATTTGATTAATGTGATATGATCATGATGAATGGGACCTTGTGCTTTCTTGCAAAAGTACTTGGGATTTTTTTTACAAAAAAAACAAAATGGCTTGTCTCCTCAAATTAAAAATTAATTCCTACCAAGGCCAAAGTCAGGTCTTCATGAAAAACCTTATATGAAGCTTAACTTTGCTTTGAGCTTTGTCAAATTCTTTTACCCTTGTCTGAAATTCTTTATGCTTTCATGATCAAGATCACGAACACGCCACATACATACGCCAATCTCTACACTGGAGATTGCGCAAAACATGCGATGCATCAAATAAAGCTCCAGATGGAATAATTCTCTCCAAAGATAAAGGATGGCCTATAAAAAAAGAAAAAAAAACAAAATCAAAAGAGAGAGAGAGAGAGAGAGAGAGAGAGAGAGAGAGAGAAAGATGCATACCCAAAGAAGGTATGCCACATGCTCACAAGGCATGTCAAAAAAAAGGGAAGAGATAGCCCATTAATTCAAAAAGAGAGAGAGCCAAATAAAAAGGAGCATTTACAGAGAATTTCCCACACACTTGCACATTCTTGATCAGACTGCATAATTTGTTTCTTCTTGGATCTTGTATTAGCAATACAAGCAAGGTAAGCATGCCTCTTTTCCCTTACCCTAAACTCCACAAAAAGCCTAGATTTCAGAAAAAAAAGGCAACAACTTTGTCTTGGTGAGAATTCAGAAAATAACAAAGAGTGATTCGAGAGAATATTTTGAGGAGCAAAGCTATTATTTTGTTCAAAAACCAAAAACTGAAGTTTCTAAAGCAAGAAGGGCAAGGAACCTGAAGTCTACATAATTCCATTCTTCAAACAAGCAAGGAAGCATGGTAGCCACTCAAAAGAACCACAAGGTTTGGAGAAAAGCTTGGAATAACTTGTATGCAGGTTTCATTCAAGGAGTTGCAACCACCTTAGTCCTCAAACCTTTACTTGAGGACGAGCAAAAGGCTAAGTGTGGGGGTGTTGTTGATGGTGCTTAAGTCTGAAATCGCCCATCAACTCCTGCATCAAATCCTTATCAAAACATTCACCAACTATAGCTATAGGGATTTATTCTAACCATTTCCACGAGCTTTGGTGAATTGTTCTATGCAAGAACACATGCACATAATACAAAGAAAACACACATGAAGACACACGAAGAAAGCACAAAAGATCCATCCTGTGTCACACTTACAACAAGGGCCCACCTGATTCAGCAAACGGGCGCGCCAAGTCAAAAGCACCTAAGAGATTAGAATGGGTCCACATGACAGATGCTCAGGGGAAGGCTGACCCACGGAGGCGCCACCTGGGGGTCGGCCAACCCCCAGGGTCGGCCTAACCTGGACTGCAACTAGTCCAGGTGCACTTCGGGGAAACGTAGCTGCTGCTACTCCTGATATCAGATGATAAGGTTTCCATATTTAATTTGGTGGGAACCGACCTCCTCACACTATAAAAGGAGCTCCCCTCACCCCTTTGGAGAAAGAAGAAGTAGAGGGACTCCACCCAATTTGGAGAAAGAAGAAGTAGAGGGACTCCACCCACTTGTATCATTAGGATAGGGAGTGTGTGAGAAAGAAGAGGAGGAGAAGAGCCGGACTTGTCGGCCTTTCTCCGACTTTGTACCTCGACGGATACGATTCGTTTGAGTAAATATCCGGGTTCATTTATTGGTAAGCTCTTGGCAAGTTTATTCTTGTTTTGTTATTCGTTTACGAGATCATCGTCCGTTCTCGCAACGGTTACTTTGGTAGAGGGCCCCTGATAAAGAGGGGTAACCCTGCGCGACGCTGGAGTAGTAAACAACAGGCATAGACGTGGTGTCTAGGCCCTAGTTTACCTTTGTTTGCTCTAAGCTCAGCTGGTATTGTGGGGTAGACAGTAGGTGGTGACAGGCCTGTCCGTCCGCTACGAAGTTGCTTCGTGGTTAGTGCACTCCTCCCTCCCCCCCCCCCCCCCCCCCGCATGGGTTTGAGTAGAGCTAATAGCCAGAGGGTCTTGGTAATCCAAGGTCAGACCAGTTCCCAAAGTAAACATTTAGCAACTCAAGTTTATCCTTCCTTGAATCCTTTCCTTTAGATAAACCACACTACCCAGGCCGTTCTATCTCTTTCTTCTCCAAGGGTAAAACTAGTTAGAAGACCATTACATTCTATTCCCTAAGAAAATACAATACCCTGAATACTCTCCGGGTGAAGTGCTACAACTTTATCTTTCGTGCCCTTGCGGATTTATCTGTGAACGTTAAGAAATACCAACAGCCGACATGGTGAAGCCCTTCGGCAGCTGCTCCAGATCCTCCTCCTCGGCTCGATGGTGCTCATGGGCGGCTTGGCGTCGAGCTTCGGCGGCGGTGCTCCTCCTCCTCCTCCACCTCTCCTTCTTGGCCCTCACTCTCGGCTCTTGGAGGCAACAAAAAGGGGAGATTCCCCCGAGTGGCTAGGGTTTCGCGAGCTCGGCGACTAGAATCTATATAGGGTGCTAGCTAGGGTTTGGTGAGGAAGTCACAGACGTCACGGATCGGCCGGCGGAGGCTTGGGTCGAGGCGCGGGGGCACGTGGCGTGCATCCGCGGCACGCGCGCGAGGAGTTAGGGTTTGCGGGCATGCGCGGGCAGTCAAGGCGGCTGTGGGGATGTGTGGCTGACGCGAGCGGGGCAAGGTGTGGCCATTTCGCTCCACTGTCACAAAGTGGGGGCGGTGCGGCACGCGTGGGAGAGCGCGGCGCTGGGCGTGAGCCGTGGAGTAGGTGGGAGGTAGGGAAAAGCTAGTAGGTGTTCCCCACCTTTTAGTGGGTGAGGAGGTAAGGGGTGCGGCAGTGCTGGGCTGGGCCGGTGCGGGCCTTGCAGTGCGCGAGTGGGGTCGCTTATGGCCTGAGCTCGGCCTGTTGGCCGGCTGGGCTGTGAGTGGGTCAGGTAGGGGGTTAGGTGGGTTGGTGTGGTGGTTTCAGCCTGGGTAGGTCAGGGGTTTGTTAGCTTTTGTAATTAATTTGAATGATCAAATTCAAATTAATTATGGCTCAATTTCAAACAAAAATCTTTCAAATCAATTTAAACATGGCAAACCCAATAAATCTAAATAAAATCCAAATGATTCACACTAACATTATAGTCCTTAAGTTAAATTAGGTTTTTATTTTCTAGGAATTTAAGAGAGACAAAATTTATCCTTAAATTGTTCTAGCTATTTCCACTTCCACAGAAAAAGATTTTGAAAATCCACACGCCCTTCCCCCATTCCCTTCGGGCCTGGTGCCGCGACGCGACTCTCGAGGCTTTCGCCCGACTGCGGTGGGGGCCCTGGGGATGTACGTGTCGATCAGAGGCTGCCTGCTACTACTCCCACCTCTCCCCGGTATGGGCTCGAGCCAGACTTTTCAGCTACGCATGTCATGGAGGTCACGGGTCGCAGTTTCTTTGACCCAATGGTGTTTGAACTCGAGGCGGGCGCAACGGTCGCACGCTGGTCACCGTGCTACGCTTGGGAACATAGCCTAGTCTTCGCGGAGGGAACCGCTCCTTGATGGGCCCAATGGGCTGGACCCGACGCTGCATGAGGAAGCTCTTCCTCCCCCTCTGGCCCACCGCGATTGGGTTGCTATTTCTGGTCCGGCTCCTTCCGCACTGGACCGGGCCGCCCCTCCGGTCGCTCATGCCACTAGGTCGGCATCGTCTCCTCACGTGCCGCCGGACGTCGCGTTCGCTGGCTTGCCAACGGACACGGTCGCCCTGGAAATAGAAACCTAAATCGACGGATGTTAGGTTATTTTTGCCGCTTCATTAATGAGGCGAAGCTGATTGATTTGCATCTCAAAGGTGGACTCTATACTTGGTCGAGCAAAAGAGACTCGCCTATGCTTGAACGTCTCGATCGGGTTGGTGTTGCGGATGATTAGGCAGAGGTCTTTCTTGATCATGAATTATCGGCATTGGCCACAAAATGCTCGGACCATGCTACACTTCTGCTGCGCACAGACTGTTCGCTGCCACACTTCAAAAGGTTTGGCTTCGAAAACTTTTGGCCACAATGTGATGGTTACCTTGCCACGGTCGAGGAGGCATGGAATTCCATTACATCATCACTGGAGGTGGATTCCTTCCGGTTGCTTGATTGCAAGCTACGACTGACCGCCAATGCTCTTAAGAGTTGGAGTGCGAATTGTGTGGGCTCGATACGTTTACATTTGGCGATTGCAAAGGAGATTGTTTTTCGCCTTGACTCCTCCTAAGACCTGGGTCCACTTTCTGATCGTTAGGCTGCTTTGAGACGCAAGGAAAAATTATGCTCCTTTGGCCTTGCTTCCCTACAAAGAACTATTGCAAGACAACAGGCACGCATTACCTACCTGGCTAAGGGGGCCGCCAGCACCAAATTCTTTCATCTACAAGTGTGTCATAGGAGTAGAAAAACCATATCGACAAGCTTAAAGTTGACAATCCAGTTCTGGTACAAGATGATGAAATGGCTGATGCGGTTTTTCGGTATTTCAACAACATCTTGGGGGAGGGAGGTGTCGGATTTGCACTTCGGCAACTCTGCCTAGGGTAGCCCCAAGCAGTAGATTTGTAGGTAGTGTGGATTGGAGAGCCGTGAGCTTGATGGTAACACGAAGACGCAAGGACATAGAGATGTTCGGGCCGCATGGAGCGTAATACCCTACATCCTGTGTTCGAGGGTTTGTATTATGAGTAGCAATGGCTAGGGTTTCAGGAATTGTAGGAATCGTCTTCTATGGGTACTCCCACAGCCCCCTTATATATCCGAGTAGCCGTGAGTTACAAGTTAGGGTAAATCTACTCGGGTCTGTTTACAAGGAATCCAATCGGTTGAGATACACAAGATCATGCCTATCTAGTTCGAGCTAGATCGTGACCCTGGGGGATCCCACCCATCGTCTAGCCGAGTGCCTGTACGCTGGGTCGTTCATGCAGTGTCGGCTAGCCGGGTACCCATCTCCACTCGGCAGGGAGGTACCTGGGTCTACCTCTGTCAAGCCCTCGAGCACCGAGTCGCTGAATCGAGCCTTAACCAAACAATGAGGCCAATGGGTGATCATACAATAATCTTTACATCCTCAGGCTCCTGCAGCAACTTGACTTCAGCAGACTCCTACCTTTATGTCTTTCCTTCAACGGGATGCGCCCCTGGGCGCACCCGTTGGGCGTAGCCCCCGAGCCTCGGAAGGTTTCGTAGAAGCGTTTCGAGGGTAGAAAAAGGAGACAACCTCTTAAGCCCTTCATTTTCGATAATCGTTTAGCATTTAACCGTAGCCCCACCTTGGGGACCAAGGAATGCTAAGTATGATTATGACGCCCAGCCCCGAGCAGGGTCGCTGGTGGAGTCACGGAGACACGCCGAGTCAAATAGCGGTGCCCAACCCCTGAGCAGGGTCCCTGGCGGAGTCACAAAGACACGCCGAGTCAAATAGCTACGCTCAGTCCCCAAGCAAGGTCGCTGGCGGAGTCACGAAGACACGCCGATTCAAATAGCAGCACCCTGCCCCCGAGCAGGGTCGCTGGCGGAATCACGGAGACACGCCGAGTCAAATAGCGGCACCCAGCCCCCGAGCAGTGTCGGTGGCAGAGTCATAGAGACACGCCGAGTCAAATAGAGGCGCCCAGCCCCTGAGCAGGGTCGCTGGCGGAGTCACGGAGACACACCGAGTCAAATAGTGGCGCCCAACCCCCGAGTAGGGTCGCTGGTGGAGTCACCGAGACACGCCGAGTCAAATAGCAGCGCCTAGCCCCCGAGTAGGGTCGCTGGCAGAGTCACGGAGACACGCCGATTCGAATAGCATCACCAAGCCCCCGAGCAGGGTCGCTGGCAGGGTCACGGAGACACGCGGAGTCGAATAGCGGCACCCAGCTCCCGAGCAGGGTCGCTGGCAGAGTCACGGAGACACACCAAGTCAAATAGCAGCGCCTAGCCCCCGAGCAGGGTCGCTGGCGGAGTCACGGAGACACGACGGGCGCCCATTATGGAATGGAATATTGCAATCCAACGGGCAGATCCAATCCAATCCAAAAAGTCTGGGATCTGTTTCGATTTTTACTCAGATGCACGACTTATCCTTCGGAGCTGTTTTTCCTTTTACTACCGCCGTCAAATCATTTGTTACAGTTTCCCCTTCTACCTCAGGGAAAGGAAGGGACGCTCCTGAGGTTGATTCGAAATTAAAAAAGGGGAGAAGCCGAACGGCCCGTTTAGGGTTACAACCGATATAAAAATGATCGGCTCGGCGCATCCTTTTCTCTCTACCGCAGTTGAGTCTTCCAGACCTCTCCCAGCCTCCTCCTGAGCACTCTGCCGCCTCTTCACCCGCGCCACTCGCCCTAAGCAGAAATGGCCGGCGAAGTCCCAGCAGTAGCCACCGCCGCAGCCGCTGCACCCCCAGCCCTGGAGCTGGCCTAGCCCCCTAGCACCACGATTGATACTGACATTGAGGCGCTTGTGGCGCAGGGCCTGCTGCCAGAGAAGGTGCTCTCCGGGTGGTGAAGCTACACCGGGGAGGCGTTCCCCTCGGAGGACCGGACGGAGACGGTCATCTTCCGGTCCTTCTACGAAAAGGGGTTTGGCCTGGCGTTGGGAGCTTCTTCACTACTACGAGCTGGAGGCGATGCACCTCAAGCCCAACTTCATCATGCAGATCGCGACCTTCATCCATCTGTGCGAGGGGTTCTTGGGGATGGTGCCCCACTTCAACCTGTGGAGGGCCCTGTACCATTTGCGGGCATATTCGAACAAGGATACGCCAGATGTGGTTGGCAGGGCCGCCTTCTTGCTCCGCCAGGGGGGAAGGTACCCCGAGGCTGTCTTCAGGGATAGCAACAAGAGATGGGCAGAGGAGTGGTTCGTGGAGGCGAACCCGGTCCCGGCCCCCTGCCTCACACCAGCCTCCCGCCGGTCCTGAACGCTAGGTGGGAGGAGAAGCCCACCGAGGAGGAGATGGTGGAGGTGGAGGCGCTGCTAGCCGAGCTGCAGAAGCTCAAGGCCGACATGCTGACCGGCACCGTGGTGGCACTGTTGTTCGCCAAGCGGCTGACCCAAACGCGCGTCCACCCCGGCTACGAGTACTCGTGCCGCGAGGACCTGACTCGCGGGCAGAACCGCAAGGTCTCGTGCAGCGAGGCCTAGAGATGGGTTATGCTCATCGTGAGCGGGGAGGTCCGCGATAAGGGCTGCCTGAAGGTGTACTGCCTGAAGCGGCCCACCACAAAGGTAAGCCTTTTGCTCGTAGAGTCATTTTCCTTTCGCGTCGAGTGGTATTGTTCGGAGTAATTCTTCGCCGGGTCATTTTGCCATCGATGTCACCCATTGGGTTGTAATACCACTCGACTTTTTGTAGGAAAAAGTTGTGCTGGTGCCCTTCACCGCTTTAGGAGGAGCAACAGGGCAAGGCTGTAGATTCGCCCGCCGGAACGTGTTCCTATTTGGCGAAGAATTGGCACCCTGGGCACCTTTCGACGATATCGTGGGCGTCGGTAAGTGCTGTGGGCCAGTAAAAACCTGACCTGAATGCTTTGCTCACCATCGTAGAGGCGCCTGCGCGGTTGCCGAAGATGCCCGAGTGGACACTACTGGAAATCAAGGCATCCGTGACGAACGATTTTCGTCACTGTAAACGTGAAATACATCACAGAAGGTTTTCCCTGATGAATTTGTGACGAAATTGCGTTAGTCTTAGAAGCCGCATCCTGTTGGGTCTACTGTGATGAACCTCCAAAAAATGTCACATAACTGTTTTTTTCTGTGACGAAGAAACATTCATCACGAAAACATATTTTGCTTCTGTGACAAGTTGTGAAACGTCACTAAAAGCCGATTCCACATGTTCCAGCCCACGCTGGCAGCTGACATGGTGTCATCGACATTGCCGGTTGATGTGTCATCCATGCTGGTAGCTGACATGGCAATGTCCATGTTGGCTGTTGACGTGTCATCCACGCTGTCAAGTGACATGTCAGGCGTCACGTGCCGCAAAGAGGGACCGACACGTGACGACCTTGCACGACGCCACGTGTCACTATTTGGTCAGCCCACGTGTCACTATATGGTCTGCCCAGGTGTCACTATCTGGGCATCCCACGTGTCCTCGCCTCAGGTCGACAGGTGTCACTATTCGGACAGCCCACGTGTCACTATTTGGTCTGCCCACGTGTCTCTCTGTGAGCGGCCACGTGACCTCGCCTCATGTCAATACGTGTCACTATTTTGCAAGCCCACATGTCCTCACCTAAGGTGGACACGTGCCGCCTTACAACAGTGGGACGTGCCATTCCAGGACGTTGCCACGTTTCATTACTAGACGGAGCCACGTGTCCTCTTCTCTTTTGTGCACGTGTCGCCCTGTAGCTTGGCCACGTGGCCTCGACCGATTCAGCCACGTGCCTCTTTCCTATGTGTGCACGTGTTGTTGTGCTGCTCATCCACATGGCCTTCTCCTGTTCACCAACGTGTCAGTTTTAAGGATGGCCACGTGTCCTTTCCTTGTTCTGCCAAGTTTCGGCTTCCTATTTGCCCACGTGTCCTTCCGCGCTTGGCCAATTGTCCTTCCCCTATTTGTCTACGTGTCCTTTCCTGGTTGGCCCACATTTCGTTTCCAAGTTCTTCCACGTGTCGGTGCCCTAGCTGTCCACGTGGCCATTCCTAGCTGACCCACGTGCCGTTTTCCTATTCTGCCACGTGTCGGTGCCCTATTTGTCCACGTGTCATTTTCCTGTTGCGGCACGTGGCGTTCCCATATGGATCCATTTCGTCACAGCACCATTTTCGTCACAGAACTATTTCGTCATAGAACCATTTTTGTCACTGCACCATTTTTGTCACAGCACCATTTCGTCACAAAACAACATTATACATCAGAATTGTTCCACAAATGGTTTCATTACATGACCACAATTAGCGGGGCACTGTTCAGAATCACATTATGACATAAATGGGAATGTTTAGGGTCACTACAGTAACACACACATAGGATCAGTGCTGAAGAGAGGTACCAAGGATGCTTTGGGCCTAGATGAACTGTGAAAGGAGGCGATGGCTATCTTCCTGTTGCTTCTTCAGCTCCTCATACTGTGGGTTCTCTCCAGCGCTTCATGTGCTGCTTCAGTCTCCCTCTATAGTGCATCACTCTTCCTCGGTACATCATCACTGTTCCTCTAGAGTTCTTCCACTCGTTCATGCAGAACAGATGAACCCTATCTTTCAGCATCAAGTTCTTCACAAAGCAAAGCTTCAGAAGATGACCGATGCCTCAACCTCGAGGAGGGAGCGGCTATACCGGCATTCTTCAAGAAAGTGCTTTTGGAGCTGGCCTGGGAGAGGGCCTTGGAAACAACCTCAGCACTAGGCAATCTTGACTGCCCATCAACAGCAGAGTCTGCCTGTATAGTTTCCATTAACATCTACAAAAGGTAAAGATGAAATATTATCCTACTGTCAGACCCGGGACGACGGGACTAAACGCGTGGCGTAGAACATTCTAGAGTAAGGGGTGTGGCATGTCCCATACCTTATCCATACTGTAAAGTACTCGTACACGGGTTCAACTATTCATTACAGAAGGAAACTACCCGAGAGTACTTGGTTAGGACTCCTAAGCTCGTACCAAACTAGGATTTCCATGTAACCCTGTCCCTCCAGACTATATAAGGGCGGGCCGGGACTCCTCTGTGACACCTCAGGTGTTTAAATTGCTAAAAAATCTCATTAGCATAACAATATGCATAAATAACTAAGAAAAGTTTAAAATAAATGTATTATAGTTTGGTTTTGCATTTATATTGAAAGTATGTATATATGTGCATGAGTACATGTACTTTAAACAAACAAATTACATAACTTTGACCTCGATACAAATATGGCTAGGAAATTGAATAGGCACGTGATTAGTGACATGATAAACAAAAGTCTAGTTGAAACTTTGGAAAAAAAGATATGAAGTTTTGCCCATGAAATGACGTGTCATCCGAATCATGCTTTTTGTATTTTTAAAATAACTTTTGAACTAGAACTCAAATGAACTTTGGCCTGAAAGGAAACCTATGTAACTTTTCATTTTGAACAACTTTCATGTTGAGAGAATTTTGAGTTGCAACAAAAAAATGGGAGAAAAAGAGCATTTTTTAATTTAGCCCCTCGCCTTTCTTCTATTTTTCCCCTCAGCCCCCCCTTCTTCCCCTGCTCTGCCCCGACCGCCCAGCAGAGCCGGCCGCCACATCGCCGGCGATGCCTGACCGGCGCTAGGCGCCAAGCCAATGGCTCCCCACGCCCCTGCCAACGTCAAGCTCCCTCGCTGCGCCGCTAGCTCGCCCAACGCATGAACGCCACGTGCCGCGCGAATCCCTGCCAGCGCGTCCGGCCAAGCCAATGGCCGAGCTCGCCGCCCAACCACCCGGAGCTCCGCCCTGCTCGTCCAACCCGGTGCTCTCCCGCTGCAGCACGCCGCCAGTCCCTCACGCCAGCCCCTCTCCCTCTCTTGCTGCCCCAACAGCTCGCCCACCTCCTCCTGAACCTCCCTGGCCTGCCCATGCCGCCGCTCCCTTGCCGTAACAGAGTGACGCCAATGCCATTAATGCAGCTGCCCAGACCACCACGCTGCACCCCCACCTCCGACCTCCATCCCCTTGAGCCGACCCTCGGAATCGGTTCCCCTCGACGCCGCGAAGCTCACCAGCCAGCCCCCGCTGGCCCTCGCCCGCCAGTCTCGCCAGAACGCCCTCGCCGACGCCGCCGGAGCTACTGCTCCGTGGGAGACCCACCTCCGGCCGTCCCCGACCCCGACCAAGGCCACCACGAGGTAGCTCTCGCCTCCCTGGTACTCCCCTTACCCTTTCCCCTCGCCGCCGGCGAGCCTCTTTGCCGGAATTTGGCCGGCCGCCATGCCAGCCCCGCCAGGGACCCAATTGCTTTGTTTTCAATCTTTCTAAGGGTCTGCACGCAAGTTTCCAGGGGTATATCTGCGAACCAGTGTTTTGACCCTAGATTCAAAAACAACAAATTTTGAAATTTCTTTAAAAATGGTAGAAAAATCAGAAAAATACAAACTCTACTGTTCTGTAATCCTTAGAAGAAGATCTACAACTTTTGTTACATGCTTTTCTTCAGTTGCTTGATATATTTTTCTCTAGATTAAATGGAATATTTAATAACCTTTATTTGTACCCACTGTTGTAAACAAAGGCTGAACCTGAGTTTTTGATAGTAGGTTAGTTTCTTGATATTTAGACCAGTGTAAAATGTTCAGGACTAGAACCCATCACTAGCTAAACTTTTTGTTAGACTTTGTTTTATGCCATGATGGGATAGAACTAATGTTTTCTACTGTTCTATAGTGATTCATGTTATGAAACTTTTTTTGTACTGTTATAGTGATACCTAGATGCTACAGAAAAATTTGGGGACTTTTTACCTTTTGTAACCTACTTATATAATTTTTGTGGTGGAACAATGCATTAAATCAAAGTAATTAGTTTTTTCCTTGGAAAATGTTCATCTTTTCACTATGCAATACTTTGAGTTAGCAAATGTTGTATAAAATTTTTCATACTTAGAAACCCTGTATAACATCTTGTAGAAATTAATCTTTATTAAAATAGGTGTATCTTGTCCTATTTATTATACTCTGTATCATGCACAATAAAATCTGACGAATTTACAGTAACACATATATGGATTGATTAACACCCTGTAAAATTATTAGCATTAATACTTGCATGGTTCATTCTGTATAAAAATAGTTAGGTTCTAGTAGTGGCTGTGTATTACATTTTTCATATTTAATCTGCTTCACAAAAATCCCTGAAATTTTTGCAGTGGTTTTGTCTCTTCATGTGGTACTCTGAATAAAAGTTTCAGCACCAGAAGTTACCTAGTTCCCATAATTGTGTTTAATCCATGTTTGTGCTTAGAAAATTAAGTTTCCAATATAACACAACCCCTTCTTGTTTAATGAAGTTAAGTAGTTTAAGATGTAGTCTATTAACGAATGCCCAAGAAATCTTAACTAAGTAACTTTATAACCAAATATATATTTTTATGTACTACAACTTTATCGTGAAGAAAATAAATGTCATGTACCATCACTACAACTCATACTTGTGCATTCATATAGAATCGACTACTCTCGCTGACGGAACATACGAGCTGGTGCCTGAGTCCGAGAGTGAGCAGCGTGAAGCTCAAGTAAATCTAACTGAAGTTTTCGAAGACCCGAACCAAAGTTCGGAAGAGCGCAAGGCTAGGTTAGCTCAGGAAGGCAAGCCCCGGAGCATGAACCCTGGGTTTCTAAATTATGCAACTTATTACTCTATTTTACTTGCGCATTAAGTTTAAAGGAGCTGAAGAAAAACTTAGTTGCATGATCCTAGGTACCCATGCTTTGAACACTAGATGTAAGGTTCGATAGAATGCTATGCTAATAGGACTCCGGTAAAAGTCGAGTGATTTCCTGCCACTCGCGAGAATATAGGAGTTGAATGTTTACTACATGCTGCAATCATAAGGTAGACGGACGGGGCTATGGTGCGATGTTCATGTTAATGATTGAGGCCCCGTCTGTTTAGAGAAAAATGCTAAGGCCGCAGTGTGTGGTAGTGGTGGTTAAGTCTTTGAACGTACTAACCACATGCCGAGAATATGGTAATCGGTAAGCTTACGTACTGGATTGAACCGAGGCCGGAATATACTCCCCACCATCTTGAATTCGTTCACATCTAGCTAATGGCGGGTGCATGTGCCGCCATGGCCCGACTTCGTTCCGTGGTTCATGGGGACGTGTAGTCGAGGGCGGTGGGCCTGTTCCGTGAAGCGGGAATTGAAGGGAAAAGTTGCACGTGTGACTCCGGGAGTAACCACGTGACGTGTGTTTAGGTCTGCCTTGCAAGGTTAAGAAATTCAATTCAAATCGTCCGTTTCTCGCGGTATTGAGACTGCTTCACCCTTTTACCACATAGAGTAAGCAATGGAGCAATGATGATGATTAATCTTGTTGGATGCAAATTAATTCTTTCACCATGTATGATATTGGATAGTTGCTTACCTAGAATGGTTAAAGAAAACTAGAATCTGGAGCTAAAATTTGAAATTAAGGACCTACTTGTATATGCGTTTCGGCAAAACAAACCCCTCAAGCCAAAAGCCTTGCATGTCTAGGAGTCGGCTAAGTATATTCCACTAGTCGGGTAAGCCTTGCTGAGTATTAGTATACTCAGCCTTGCTTGTGGCCCAATGTTCAGGTGATACTTTCGAGGACATGGTTGCTAGTTTGACTTAGCTGTGTACTCTTCCTCCTGGTTGGTCGGTGGAATGGGATGCGTCCCCGGCCAATGATGATAATACCGAGTGATGTCTCGTACGGGCTTCATCAAGACATCATGTTTCATCGAGTAGTTTATCGTTGTTTTTCCGCTGCAATGAACTCTAAAGAACTCGTTTACTTTAAAACTCTGAAGTACTCGATTTTACGAATTCGAACTTGGTCTGTAATATTAAATTTATGCTGAACCCTGTGATGTAAAATTTGTGGAATGTTGTATTCTTTGGGCTCACCTTTGTGTGAGTACTTTGTATGTGTGGTTTCGATCGGCAAACCCGTGGTTGTATCGGGAGGTTACCCGACAGACCTATGGATTACTCCGTTTGAAGCGCGAGTTAGCCCTGATTGCCCTCGTGGTGATGGTTAGCGCACTTGAGCCGGATTAATTCAGGTGGTTCTGCCACAGCTGGCATCAGAGCCGAAATGCATACACCAGAGAATGCGGCAAGCCTTAAAAATTTGTTTCATAAAACATGGCCACAAAAATCGTGTTTGCAAAATGCGTTGGTTCGTTAAGGATGGTACCTAGTTCGTAAAGCCCTAGGAGATTATGGGAAAGTTACTAGGTGGCTATCTAACTTATGCATGTTATCAACTGACTCCCAGCACATTACTTCTGTCAAAACTTACTTTTATGCACAACCGACCTTTAATTTTTGTAACGACGCACTCATCGTTAAGGTAAGAATGTAAGAATCCTCAGCCAACTAAGAGAGCTTGGGCTTCCTGTCAGTGATGCGAGCCGAACGCTGCCCTCAAGCAGTGGCCTGCTTGAGGTTCTGCCAATATACCAACTATTAGTTGAGTATATTGGGAGTAGAAGGTTTGGCGCAGGGTATGGCGATCGCTGTTCATGCCCCCGTCTCAAGACGGTACCCCCGTGAATACGCTATCTCGATAGCGTATGTTAACGTCGTCTGTACAACAGGAATTGTACGGATGTCGTTTGTATAGTGAACGACAATGAATGCGGATGCTTTCATGAGTGCTGGCATGAAAGGTTCAATGGATATATATATATATATTCTTTATCAAACTTCTACAGGTACACTAACCGCGATTACGATAAGTTAAAGAATGGTTAGAGAATTTTCGACTAGCTATTATAGTGAGAGACGTATTGTGTATGCCACCGAAACTAACTTCGTAAGACCAAAGCTATTTGGCAATTATTTTATTTTGTGAGGATGAATAGGGTGTGCATGCATCATGACCATATATATCTGAAATCGAAAAAGCGTTGATTGAGAGTGGTAAGGTTCATGCATGCACAAGATTGTTTTACATAAGGATTATCTAGCAAATCTGTCACATTTCTGTCATATCTGGAAATATGAATTTATTGAGCATATAAAATGATCCATTCTGTAGAAGTTCATGTTGAAAGTTTTGTTCCAAAATTTATATTCCACCTCCTGTTTAAATTTGAAAAATTCTGGACGTGTAGATAGTGAGAAACAACAGAAACCTTGATGTGTCAGTTTTCTGTCTAGAATGAGCACTTCTGCCATATAAATTTTTATGACCGCTTACTACAGTTTTCTGCAAAAGTGTCCAACACAAAACTCGTGGTAAATTTACTCAGGAAGCTACTGTTAAAATTTGGTAATTTTTGGCTGGGTAGATTTTCCCTGGTGCACAAAACATTGGCTCTCTGTTCACTGAAATTTCTGGGCAGATAGTAAAGTAAAACATTAAGGGAAAAACCATCTTAGAACCTGATCTAGCTCTGAAGTTGACTAAAAGAGTTGTGCACAAATACCTTAGGAATGTTCTGGTAGAAGTTGAGAATTTTTGGGCATGAACTGGTTAAGTTATGGCTATTTTAGCACACTATCCAGAACCTGTTCACTATGTTGATCACAGTTTTTTGCTATCTCACCCACTTGATCTTTTGTTCAGATGGCCGAGCCTGTTGCCACGACGGTGGATGAGGATGGACGCGTCCACTCGCAGTGCCTCCACAGGGAGGGCTTTCCCTCTATCTTGTGGGGTGTTCTGAGCACCGCGAGCTATCCAATTCCCCCATGTTACACCGGACTGGAGTTCGAGGAGAATGGAGTGATTCAGTGCCGTGTGAACGTGACTCTCTTTCCACACCCGCTACACCCGGAGTGGCCCGTCTTGGAGATTGAGGTTGTTGGTAACCGCTTGGCTGACACTTGGGAGCTTCCTGCCATGAGGGCGCTCACCACTTTCTATGAGCAGCGCCCCGAGGTCATCACACTCACTCCTATTGGCTTGTTTCCTGCTGCCCTGTCCCCTTTTGGATCAACAGAGTGCAACACTCGCAGTACTTGGTGGACTTTCACGCTCAGGAGACCATCGAGACCTCTGTGCGGTGCAAGAATGCACTGTACCGACTTCAGACCCTCCAGAGTCAGGCGCTTGTGCAGCTCGCTGACCTTGCACAGACCTACCACATAATGGCAAACAATAGAGATGAGCAGATTTAGGAGCTCAATGAGGATCTTGAGGATAGCGATGCTCGGATTGGCCAACTTGAGGGCCAAATTCAGGAGCACTACACTCTCATGGGTGAGAGAAATGACATGATAGAGCACTTGGAGGAGCAGCTCCATGATCTGAACCTTGAGTTGGAGGATGCTATAAAGCACATTCAGTGGCACCATGATCAGAATGCCCCTCCCGATGTGGTGGATATGGAGGAAGATGGTGAGGAGCCACAGGAGGTTGACGGTGACTCGGGCATGGACCTTGAGGGTGAGGCACCGCAGCCACCTCCGATGGGGGCTCACTCTCCTGCTAGCAGCGAGTCGTCCGTCAACGACCTCGACGACTTCTAGATGATGATCTAGGAGGACTTTTGCATATACTCCTCAATAGTGTAGCCTAACTTTTGGCAAGGGTTGTAATAGGCTAACTGAGAGTTGAGTACCTCTTTTGTGAGGAGTGCAGCTCGACCATTTGGACACTCTAACCGTGTAGGCCATGACTAAAAACTTGGTGGCTTGGTTGTGATGTTGGCAAGCGGTTGAATCTGCGGTTGCAGAAAATTGTCGTAATTTTTATCCATGTCTCCTTGCATTTCTGGGCTGTGTGTTGAATACCAAAATTGTCATAAATTTTGTGACCTAGGTCCTCACGAAATTTCAGCACTATTGGACATTGCTAGTTTGAGTTATAGGCGAAATACTATAACTCATTCTGCTGAAAAAACAGCCAAAACAGAGAAACCAAGAATGAATTCTTCGACCATCTTGGCCATCGATGTAGTGGCTGAGTTGAATACCAAAGTTGTACATCTCTAAATTCCCTACCCACTGCCAAAATATGAGCTATTTTGGATAAACCTAGTGAGAGCTATGAGTTTTCTTATAGCGAACGGTATTCTGTCCATGAAAATCCATGATCTTTTGAAATTCTACATTTTCCGCGCCATCCCTTTTGAATCGTGTAAGCAATATGGATCATGTTGCTAATGATAAGGGACGTACCAATCAAGTTGGGTAGTAAAACTATCATATCCAACCTTATCCTTCTGGCACTAGAAGGCATAGACATTATTTTGGGAATGGATTGGATGGCTCAACATGGAGTGACATTGGATATTCTTTCAAGGGCCGTTGAAATCAATTCCCCAACTCATGGAGCCACTACTCTTTATTTGCCATTCCGAGAGTGCATAAAGTCTTGTGCTTTCATGATGGAAGGAATCAAACTAGAAGATATTCCAGTGGTGCGCGAGTATGGCGATGTTTTTCCGGATGACTTGCCAGGAATGCCACCAGATAGGGATATTGAGTTCGTTATTGAACTGCAACCAGGCACTGCACCTATCTCCAAAAGACCCTATAGGATGCCACATAAGGAATTGGCCGAACTGAAAACACAACTCCAAGAACTACTGGACAAAGGCTTCATTTGTCCTAGCGCATCACCTTGGGGATGTCCAGCCCTATTTGTAAAGAAAAAGGATGACAGTTTAAGAATAAATGCGGTAACCGTTAAGAATAAATACCCACTTCCCCGCATCGACGTTCTCTTTGATCAATTATCTGGAGCTAGAGTTTTCTCAAAGATTGATCTTCGATCTAGATATCATCAGATAAAGATTCGTCCATGCGATATTCCTAAGACTGCCTTTTCCACACGATATGGACTATACGAATTTTTGGTCATGTCTTTTGGTCTCACAAATGCTCCCGCCTACTTCATGTATCTCATGAATTCGGTATTCATGCCTGAGCTCGACAAGTTTGTCGTAGTTTTCATTGATGACATCCTTATCTATTCCAAGAATGAGGATGAGCACGCTAAGCACCTGCACATTGTTCTTTAGCATCTCAGGGACCATCAGCTCTATGCTAAATTTTCTAAGTGCGAATTCTGGTTGAATAGTGTGAAATTCTTGGGTCACACAATTTCCAGCAAAGGCATAGCCGTGGACCCCAGCAAGGTACAAGAGGTGACGGATTGGAAGCCTCCTACCTCTTTCATCAGATTTGCAGTTTTCTTGGTTTAGCCGGTTACTATCGCTGCTTCATTCCGGATTTCTCCAGAATTGCTAAGCCTATGACTGAACTATTGAAAAAGGGAGTAAAGTTTGTGTGGGATGAGAAATGTGAAGAAGCTTTCCACACTCTTAGAGAACATTTGACTACAGCCCTTGTGTTAGCTCAACCCGATAACACCATGCCGTTCGATGTTAACTGTGACGCATCTGGCACTGGTCTTGGATGTGTGCTTATGCAAGAAAATCGAGTTATTGCTTATGCCTCACGAGCACTTCAGCCCCATGAGCAGAATTATCCGACCCATGATCTCGAATTAGCAGCTGTCATTCATGCTCTAAAAATATGGAGGCATTATTGTGGCAGAACCACCTGAATTAATCCGGCTCAAGCGCGCTAACCATCACCACGAGGGCAATAAGGGCTAACTCGCACTTCAAACGGAATAATCCATTGGTCTGTCGGGTAACCTCCCAATACAACCACGGTTTCTTGCCAATCGAAACCACACATACAAGTTCTCACACGAAGGTGAGCCCAGAGGATACAACATTCCACAAATTTTACATCATCGAGTTCAACATAAATTTGTTATTATAGACCAAGTTCAAATTCGTAAAAAGAAACGGCGTACTTCAGAGTTCGGAAATAACGAGTTCTTCAGAGTTCATTGCAGCGGAAAAAAGAAAAACAACGATAACTACTCGATGATACATGGTGTCTCGATGAAGCCCGTACGAGACATCACTCGGCATTATCATTGTTGGCCGGGGGCGCATCCCATTCCACCGGCCAACCAGAAGGAAGGATACACGGCCAAGTCAAACTAGCGATCATATCCTCGAAAGTCTCACCTGAAAACAAGCCACAATCAAGGCTGAGTATACTAATACTCAGCAAGGCTTACCCGACTAGTGGGATATACTTAGCTGACTCCAAGACATGCAAGGCTTTTGGCTTGAAGGGTTTGTTTTGCCGAAAAGCATATACAAGTAGGTCCTTACTTTCAAATTTTAGCTCCAAGTTCTAGTTATCTTTAACAATTCTAGGTAAGACACTATCCAATATCATACATGGTGAAAGAATAATTCTAGTTATCTTTAACAATTCGGGGAGATCTAGGGAGGCGAGAGCTACCTTCGGGTGGCCATGGTCGGGGTTGGGGGTGGCCAGAAAGGGCTCGTCGGCATGGAACAGGGGGCGGGGGCGGTGCGGAGCGTCGGCGACGGTGCTCCGGCTGTGGCAGAACCACCTGAATTAATCCGGCTCAAGTGTATTAACCATCACCATTAAGGCATCCTCGGTTAACCTTACACTTCAAACGGAGTAATCCACTGGTCTGTCGGGTATAACCTCCCGATACAACCACGGTGAACGGATCGAGCGCCGTACATACAAATGCTCATGCGACGATGAGCCCAGAGAATACCACATTCCAGCAAGTATTACATCATTTGCATAAGTCAATATTACAGACCTAGTCCTGAGTTTAGAAAACAAGTACTTCAATTAACATAAATAAGTTCTTCAGAGTTAAATTGCAGCGGAAATAAACAACGGAAACTACTCGACGATACAGGATGTCTCGATGAAGCCCGTACGAGACATCACTCGACCTTATCTCCGTTGGACGGGGGCGCATCCCATTCCACCGACCAACCAGGGGGAAGAGTGCAGGGCCAAGTCAAGCTAGCAATCATGTCTTCGAAGGGCTCACCTGAAAACGAGTCACAAGCAAGACTGAGTATACTAATACTCAGCAAGGCTTACCCGAGTAGTGGAAACTACTCCACCGACTCTAGACATGCAAGGCTTTTTGGCTCAGGGGTTTGTTTTGCCGAAAAGCATCTACAAGTGGGTCCTTACTTTCAACTTTTAGCTCAAGATTCTAGTTTCGTTAGCCAGTCTAGGTAAGCAGCTATCTAAAGCATACATGGTGAAACATCAAATTTTCCATCCAACCAGTTCATTCATCATCATTGTTCCTCTTCTTACTCTGTGGGTAAAAATGGTTAAGCAGTCTCAATAGCCGTGAGAAACGGACGATTCGAATCGAATTTCTTAACCTTGCAAGGGAAACCCAAACACACGTCACGTGGTTACTCCCTAGAGTCACACGTGCAACTTTTCCCCTTTCTTTCCGGGTCGTGGATCGGGGCTACCCTCCGAGAGTACAAGAGCCCCACGCCACGGTTCGGCGCCGGGTCGTGACCACTCTCTGCACTCGCCATATGCACATGGGACCGGAGTTCAAAGGGTAGGATGCCGTCCCCTTGCCGGGCCAATCAGGTACTTAAGCTTACCGATTCCCATAATCTCGGCATGTGTTTAGTACGTTCAAGACTTAACCATCACTACCACACCCTGCGGCCTTAGCATTTTTCACTAGACAGACGGGCCTCAATCGTAACCATCGTTACATAACCCGTCCGTGTCCTTATGATTGCAGTCTGTAGTAGTCATTCAACTCCTATTTTCTCGCGAGTGACAGGAAATCACTCGACTTTTACCGGAGTCCTATTAGCACAGCATTCTATCGAACCTTACATCTAGTTTTCAAGCAAGGGTTCCTGACATCATGCAACTAAGTTTTCATCCAGCTCCTATAAACTTAATGCACAAGCAAAGAGTAATGAGTTGCATAATTTCGGAAAGAATGGGTTATGCTCCGGGGCTTGCCTTCGCAGTTCGCTTGGGGATCTTCCGAGCTTGGGCTCGGGTCTTCAAAAGCTTCAGTTAGATTTGCTTGAGCTTCACGCTGCTCACTCTCGGACGCGGGCACCAGCTCGTAAGTTCCGTCGGCGAGAGTCGTCGATTCTACATGAGTGCACAAGTTTAAGTTGTGGAAATAGCACTTGATTACGATTTGAGAGTAATTACTACAAGGGATAGTTTCTGGTCATGAAATTTTGGATTTAGACACATCAAGGAAAGATGTGCTTACTGTAAAATTTTCAGCAAATTTTATGTAACAGATTAATTCTGAAAAATAGATTTCATTGTTGCTGTTAGATACTTGTTCTTTTTGTACAGATCAATTGGTGCAACAATTGTGGCTAAGATTTTTACAGAGCTCTCACTTGAGCATGCAGAAGCTACTGTAATTTTTGTAGGATTTATCATGCAGTATTTAGAGCGTAGAAAATATGACATTCTACACCTAGGCTTTTAAAGTTTCATTTTTTTACAGGACCCTACACAGGGTTTTTGTCCATGAAACGTTTTACACAGCAACCTCCACCACAGTGTAACTCCCAGTAATAATTTGGGGATTTTCCAAACTAAGGTACTATTTTCTTGATTTAATGTATGTTATTAGCACATAAATCAAATAAATAGGTTACTTTGAGATAAAAATTCTCCTAATTTTTCTCTGGCTTCTAGTTACCAATACATCAGCATAGGAAAAATTTCAATGGGTGACTCACCACCTAACTACAGGGATAAAACATTCCTTTTACACATGATATAAAACTAAGTTTATTAAACAGTAAATCTAGAGATGGAATTTGGGCCTAATCTTTTTACACAGTCCTAATCATCCAGCAACTAGTTCACTGACCAAAATTCAGGGTCAGCATTGTTCTAGAACAGTGGGTATAAAATATGTCCATTAAAGCTTCTATTTAATGTAGAGCAAAATATTTTGAGATTCTGAGAAAATTTTTGTAACAAAAGTGGTAGAGTTTGTTCTTAGGATTCCAGAACAGTTGAGTTTGCATTTTTCTGAATTTTCTACGATTTTATACGAATTTTACAAGTTCACTGAATTTGAATCTAGGTTTGAAATTTTCTTTTACAACTAGGTCCTTGAATCTTACGCTCAGACCCTTCTAAAGATTTAAATCCTTGCAATTGGGTCCTCGGCGGCTCGGGTGCGGCGGCCGGCCGAAATTCCGGCGAGGGGGCTCGCCGGCGGCGAGGGGCGGGGGTCGGGGAAGGTTCAGGGGTGCGAGGGCTACCTTGTGGGGGTGTTGTTCAGGTGGGGGACGGCCGGGAAGGGCTCGCCGGCGTTGGAGCAGAGGCGGCGGCGGCGCGGCTCGCGTCGACGGCGGTGCTCCGGCGGGCTTGGGGCGGCGTGGTCCGGTCGGTGAGCTTCAGTGACGCGTGGGGAAGCTACTCCGGGGCTTGGCTTGGACGGAGGGGGTCGGGGTCGTGCTGTCCACGGCGAGCAGGGGCGGCGGCGGCGACGGCAGCGCGGGCGGCGGTGCTCCGGTGGCTCTGGGTGGCGTTGGGTGGGTCGGTGAGCTGCGGTGGGGTGACGTAGTGGTGGCTGGGCGCTCAGTTTGGGCAGTGGGCGGCTGTGGAGGGCTGCCCACGGGCGGGTGGTGCTCGGCGGCGGCGATGGCGCGGCGAGGCGTTCTGGTGGCGGGGCTTCGCGCGGGCGGTCGGGGTGGCGTTTTTGTAGGGACAGGAGGGGGCGTGGAGATGCCTGGGTGACGCGCGGGGCGGGGCACGGCAGCGGCGTGCACTGGGCGCGGCGGGCGGCGGCAGAACGCCGGCGCGGCGTGCGGGCGAGCGGGCGCGGTGACTGGGCGGCCGCGATTGTGGCGTGGGCGTGGCGAGATAGCGCCGGGCGCGGAGTGGGGAGCAGCTGCTGCAGCGGCTCGGGCGGAGGGCAGGCGCGGCAGCTGGCGGGGCGCGGGGGCCGGGGCGGCACGGCGGAGCGCGGCCACTGGGCGAGCGGGCGGCAGCCGGGGCGCGGCAGCACGCGCGGGCGGGGACTGGCCGCGCGGCGTCGGGGCGGGGCAAAGCCGGCCGTGGCGGGGTGGTGCGGCGGCCACTGGCCTGGCGCTTCGCGCCGGTCAGGCGACGCCGGCCACCTGGCGCGCGGCGGGTGGGCGAGCGCGCGCGGCGCGGCAGAGGAGGGGGGAGAAACGAGGGACCGAAGTGCAAAAATTCGAAGAAGTTCAGGGGGCTGGGTGCAAACAGGGCGTTTTCTCCTCTTTCCGATTTGAATTTCAAAAAATTTTGAACACGAAAGTTGTTCAAAATAAGAAGTTCTACAACTTTGGTTTCAGGCAAAACCTCATTTGGCTTATGGTTTTAAAGTTAATTTAAAAGTTTCAAATGTGTCCAAATGTGCCCAAATTAAATTTGAATTCCAACTGAACCCGTTTTAATTCTTTCCACCCTCTCATTAGTTGGTTTAAAACATAGAGTTAGGCTAATGTCATTGATTTTGGAATTGTAATTACCAGGGTTGTCACAGCCTCCCCCCCTTAACAAGAATCTCGCCCCGAGATTCGGTAATTCTTAGTGTGGGCGTGGGTGCACATACCAGTGGTTGAGACAAGAAACCCAGGGAAATGTTGGTTCAGGTAGCTCTCCGTTTCCCAGGTGGCTTCTTCTTCCGTGTGGCGATTCCATTGTATTTTATACATTCTAATCACTTTCCTCCTGGTCTCTCTTTCTTTTTGATCCAGAATCTTAACTGGGTGTTCGACATACGAGAGGTCGGGTTCCAACGATATTTCTTGTTGTTCCACAATCTCGGTAGGGACTCGAATACACTTCTTGAGTTGAGATACGTGGAAGACATCATGGGTGGCCGTGAGTTGAGGGGGCAGTCGTAATTTGTAGGCTACGGGTCCGTAGCTCTCAATGATTTCGTAGGGACCAATATAGCGGGGAGCTAGTTTGCCTTTGATTCCAAATCTTCGTACTCCCTTGGTTGGTGAAACTCGAAGATAGACATGATCGCCAACTTCGAACCTTAGGGGCTTTCTCCTTTTGTCAGAATAGCTCTTTTGTCGGGCTTGTGCGGCTTTAAGATTTGCTTGTATTACTTTTACTTTTTCCTCTACCTCGATTACTAGGCCGGGTCCAATTATTTTACGTTCTCCGGTTTGTGACCAGCTCAAAGGGGTTCGACACCTTCGTCCGTACAGGGCCTCAAATGGTGCCATTTTCAAACTCGTTTGGTAGCTGTTGTTGTATGAGAACTCTGCCAGGGGTAGGCATTTGTCCCAATTCTTGTCATAATGAATGACACAAGCTCTCAGCATGTCCTCAAGAATTTGGTTTACTCTCTCCGTTTGTCCATCGGTCTGCGGATGGTATGCTGAGCTGCGAATCAGCTTAGTACCAAGAGACGTTTGCAGTTGTTCCCAAAAGCGTGCTACAAACTGGGGACCACGATCGGAAATGATTGTCTTAGGTATTCCATGCAGGCAAACAATACGATCGAGGTAAATATCGGCATATTTCTTGGTAGAATAGGTGGTGTGCACCGGAAGAAAATGTGCCGTCTTCGTGAGTCTATCAACGATAACCCATATGGAATCATGTTTCTGGGAAGTGTTTGGTAATCCCACGATGAAGTCCATACTTATGTCCTCCCATTTCCATGATGGTATAGGTAACGGTTGAAGTGTACCGGCCACCTTTAAGTGGCTAGCTTTTACTCTCTGGCATGTGTCACATTCCGAGACATACGTAGCAATTTCCCTTCTCATTCTAGTCCACCAGAAGTTTTGCCTTAGGTCCTGATACATTTTGCTACTGCCGGGGTGGATAGAGAATTTGGAGAGGTGTGCCTCATCAAGAATTTGCTTGCGGAGTTTACGATCCTTCGGAACGACTATCCGACTTTCGAACCATAGAACTCCCTTATGGTCCTGGCGGAAACACTTATACTTCTCTTCACCTAGAGAGAGTTTTTGTTTGATGATCTTGATTCCTTCATCATGTAGTTGTGCCATGACGATTTGGTCGTGAAGAGTGGGCTCAACTGAGATGTGATTTAGAGTGCCTTGGGAAACCATTTCCAAGTTAAGCTTCCTCATGTCTGCACATAATGTCTCATGGTAGGACTCCATGGATAAGCAATGGCAATGGGACTTGCGGCTTAGTGCATCCGCGACTACATTAGCCTTACCGGGGTGATAGTGCACTTCAAGGTCATAATCTTTGATTAATTCTAGCCATCTTCGTTGTCTCATATTCAGATCGGCTTGTGTGAAGATGTACTTGAGACTCTTATGATCCGTGTAGATATTGCACTGTGTACCCATGAGATAGTGCCTCCATATCGTCAGAGCGTGAATGACGGCTGCGAGCTCAAGGTCATGCGTGGGATAATTCCGTTCGTGGGGCCGAAGGGCTCGTGAGGCATATGCAATCACTCGATTCTCTTGCATAAGCACACATCCTAGACCAGTACCTGATGCGTCACAGTACACATCGAATGACTTGGTATTATCGGGTTGAGCTAACACAGGTGCCGTAGTCAGATGTTCTCTGAGAGTGTGGAAGGCTTCCTCACACTTCTCATTCCATACAAACTTTACTTCCTTCTTCAATAGTTCCGTCATGGGCTTAGCGATTCGAGAGAAATCCGGGATGAAGCGACGGTAGTAACCGGCTAAGCCGAGAAAACTGCGAATCTGATGAACAGAGGTAGGGGGTTTCCAATCCATCACCTCTTGTACCTGGCTGGGGTCAACAGCTATGCCTTTGCTGGAGATCGTGTGACCTAAGAACTTTACAGTATCCAACCAGAATTCACACTTAGAAAACTTAGCATAGAGCTGATGGTCTCTGAGTCGCTGAAGAACAATGCGAAGGTGCTTGGCATGCTCTTCCTCATCCTTGGAATAGATAAGAGTGTCGTCGATGAACACTACGACGAATTTGTCAAGTTCGGGCATGAATACCGAATTCATGAGATACATGAAGTAGGCAGGGGCATTGGTGAGTCCAAAGGACATGACCAAAAATTCATATAGTCCATATCGTGTGGAGAAGGCAGTCTTAGGAATATCGCATGGGCGAATCTTGATCTGATGATATCCCGAGCGAAGATCAATCTTTGAGAAGACTCTGGCTCCAGCTAATTGATCGAAGAGTACATCGATACGGGGAAGGGGGTATTTATTTTTTAACTGTTACCGCATTGAGAGGTCGGTAGTCCACACATAATCTCAAACTGTCATCCTTCTTCTTTACAAATAGGGCTGGACATCCCCAAGGTGACGCGCTAGGGCGAATGAAACCTTTGTCCAGCAGTTCTTGGAGTTGAATTTTCAGCTCTGCCAACTCTTTAGGGGGCATCCTATATGGTCTTTTGGATATAGGTGCAGTGCCTGGTTGTAGTTCAATGACGAACTCAATGTCCCTATCCGGTGGCATTCCGGGTAAGTCCTCCGGGAAAACATCGGCATACTCGTTTACCATAGGAATATTATCTGGCTTAAGTCCTTCCATCTTATAAGCACAGGAATTAGTACAGTCTAGGAGCGGTAGGTAAAGGGTAGCGGCTCCGTGACTAGGTGAATTTATCTCAACGGCTCGGGAAGAAAGGTCCAGTGTGACTCCATGCATAGCCATCCAGTTCATTCCCAAAATAATGTCCATGCCGTCAAGGGGTAAAAGGACAAGGTCCGTGTCAATGGTTTTACTACCCAATTTGACTGGTACTTGTCTGATCATTTGGTTTGAAGCAATTTTACCACCCGGCGTTGATATCATATATGACCCTTTGGTGTGACAAACATCCAAGCCTACTTTTGCACCGAATTTTGCACTTATGAAACTATGCGATGCACCAGAATCAAATAATATAACTGCAGGCTTGTTATGGATAGAGAATGTACCCGACATCACTGGGGCTCCTTCAGGAAGCTCTGCAAGCGTGGTGAAGTTAATCCGTCCTTGCTTGACTTGCAGGGTCTGTCGCTTGCCCCTGTTCTTGGTGTTCGGGTTGGATCCTTGACCTTGGTTGGGCTGTCCAGGCTGAGGGCATTCTCGTGCGAAGTGGCTGGAACTTCCGCATTTGAAACAGCGATTCGCGGGGCTAGGTCGAAGAGACTGTTGAAGAATGGGCCTCGGACCATTCTGTGGAGGCATCGGGGGTCGTACCATGCCTGGCTGCTGTGGGGGTCTGGCAATCCATCTTCCTGGCTGCGGGGCCCTTGGTGGAGCTGTGGGTGCGGTATTTTGCACGATGCGATACCTTGGTGGTTGGACACTTGATGGTCCCGCGGGTGCCTTTCTCTTCTTCTCTGCCCGGTGTGCCATGATACAGTCCTCCTGGGTAATGGCCATATTGACCAACTCATTGTAGGTGTCAGCCCTGGCTAGGTTCAGACGTTCCTTGAGCTTGGTATTCAAACCTCGGCGGAAACGATCACGCTTCTTGGCATCCGTATCAGCGTGATAGCCCGCATACTGGCATAGGTTGTTGAACGCCTGGGCGTACTGCAACACGGTGCGGGTGCCTCGGGTGAGTGCCAGGAACTCATTCAACTTTCTCTCCATGAGACCCTCGGGGATATGATGTGCCCGGAACGCGGTCTTGAATTCATTCCAGTCGACCACATGGTCAGCCGGGAGCATCGCAAAATAGTGGTCCCACCACAGACGAGCGGTACCGCGAAGCTGTTGCGCGGCAAACCGGGCCTTGTTGGCCTCTGAGCATGGGGCCACAAGTAGTGTGAACTTGGATTCTATGGTGCGAATCCATGCATCTGCGTCCAGGGGTTCCTCGGCCTTATGGAACAAGGGAGGCTGGGTCCCCAGGAAATCCGTGTATCCTGCAGCCTGTGGTTGGGGAGCATTGTGCCCACCTCTCTGCTGGTGTTGCCCTTGCACAATCTGACGCAGCAGCTCGGTTTGAGCGGCCATCACTTCCACCAAACTGGGCGGGGGTGGTGGCGATTGTCGCGAGCGGCTGCCACCGGCACCAAAACCCTCGGGGTTGCCACGTGTTGATCCAACCATCTGAAACGTGAAAGGTTACCATTAGCAACGCGATCCATATTACTTCCTTGATTCATAAATAATTGGTGTAGTCATAGACTTCCGAAGTCTGAGCTAGAAGTATGGACAGAATCTCTGTTTGCTACGAGAAAAATCATAGCCTGCCGTGGGTCCATCCAAAACATCTCAAACATTTGTGGTAGTCAGAGAATTTAGGACTGCCCCACTTTGGTATTTACTTCGGTGCTAGAACTATGGCTAAGGTGGTCGAAAAGCTCTTCCTTTGCCTTGCTGTCTTAGCTGTTTTTCAGCAGATTGATCGGTACTGTTTCGCCTATATCTTAAACTAGCGAGGTCCAATGAAGCTGAATTTTTGTGAGAACCTAGATCACAAAATTTAGCACAAGTCTGGTATTCAACACTCAGCCAAGAAATGCAAGGAGACATGGGTAAAAATTCCGACAAGTCTCAGCGATTGTGGATTCCATCGTTTACCAACTTACAACGAAATCACCAAGTTTATCGCCGTTCCTTACATGTTGTGGGTATCCACATGGTTCAGATATACCCAACACAAAAGAGTTACTCAACTCCTAATTAGCCTATTACAACACTTGCCAAAAGTTAGGCTACCCTATCGAGGAGTATGTGCAAAAGCCCTCCTAGGTCGTCCTCTAGAAATCATCCAAGTCGTTGACAGACGACTCGCTGTGAGCCGGAGAGTGGGCTCCCATCTGAGGTGCCTGTGGTACCTCACCCTCGAAATCCATACCTGAGATACCATCAATCTCCTGTGGCTCCTCCTCATCCTCCTCCATGTCGTCCTCATGGGGATGGTCATTCTGATCATGATGCCACTGAATATGCTCATTAGCATCCTCCAACTCAAGGTTCAGATCATGGAGCTGCTCCTCCAACTGTGCTATCGTGGTATCTCTCTCACCCATGAGAGTGTCCTGCTCCTGGATTTGGCCCTCAAGTTGGCCAATCTGAGCATCTCTGTCCTCAAGATCCTGACTGAGCTCCTTTATCTGCTCATCCCTGGTATCTGCCATCATATGGTAGGCCTGAGCAAGATCAGTGAGCTGCTCGAGTGCCTGACTCTGGAGAGTCTGAAGCCGGTAGAGTGCACTCATGCACCGCACGGAGGTATGGATTGTCTCCTGGGCATGGAAGTCTACCAAATACTGTGCGTGCTGCACCCTGTTGAGCCAAAAGGGGTCGTTGTCCTGGGCAGCAGGAAACAATCCAATGGGAGTGAGTGTGACAACCTCGGGACGCTGCGCACAAAATGTGGTGAGCGCCCTCATGGCTGCAAGCTCCCAAGTATCGGCCAAACGGCGACCAACAGCCTCAAGCTCCAAGGCGGGCCACTCCGGGTGTAGCGGGTGCGGAAAGATAGTCACGTTGACACGGCACTGGGTAACTCCATTTTCTGCAAACTCCAGTCCGGCGTAACGTGGGGGAATTAGATAGCCCGCGGTACGCAGAACATCCCACAAAATAGAGGGAAAGCCCTCCCAGTGGAGGCACTGCGAGTGCACGCGTCCATCCTCATTCACCATCATCTCAACAGGCTCGGCCATCTGAACAAAAGATCAAATGGAGTGAGATAGCGAAAACTGTGAGCAGCACAAGGACAGATTCTGTATAGTGTGCAAAAATAATCATAACTCCCACAGTTCTCGTCCAAAAATTCTCAAATTTCACCAGGTCACTCCTAAGGTATTTGTGAACAACTTTTCTAGTCAACTCCAGAGCTAATTGGGTCTCTAAGATGGTCTTTCTTTTCAGGTTTTACCTTACTGTCTACCCAGAATTTTCAGTGAACAGAAGGCTAGAGTTTCGTGCACCAGGAAAAATCTACCCAGCCAAAATTTACCAAATTTTAACAGCAGCTTCTAGGATAAATTTGGAACAAGTTTTGTGTTGTACTCTTTTGCAGAAAACCGCAGGAAGGGGGCCTAAAAATTTAAGAGGCAGAAGTGCTTATTCCGGACAGAATTCTGACATTTCGATGTTTCTGTTATTTCTTATTATCCATACGTTCAGAATTTTTCATTTTTGAACAGAAGATAGGGCACAAGATTTGGAACAATTTCTTCAACATGAACTTTATCAGAAATGGTCGTTTTCTTTGGTCAATAATTCGCTCTTTTCGGTCGTGGCAGATTTGGGACAGTTTTCTCTAGATAATCCTTATGCAACCATGCTTAGATACGCAAGAACCTTTCCACTCTCACACAACGCATTTTTTTTTTTTTTTTTGATTTCAGATACACATGTTTATGATGTATGCACGTCCTATTCGTCCTCACAAAATAAAATAATCGCCAAATAGCTTTGGTCTTACGAAGATAGTTTCGGTGGCTTACACAATACGGCTCTCGCTATAATAGCTAGTCGAGTCTTTCTAATCGTTCCTTAACTTATCGTAATCGCGGTTAGTGTACCTGCAGAAAATCGACAAGCATTTATATCTCATGAACCTTTCATGCCAGCACTCATGAAAGCGTCCGTATTCATTACCGTTTGCTTATAGAAACGATATCTGTACAATTTCCGCCGTACAGACGACGTTAACATACGCTATCGAGATAGCGTATTCACGGGGGTACCGTCATGAGACGGGGGTATGAACAGCGATCGCCATACCCTGCGCCGAACCTTCTACTCCCAATATGTCCAACTAACAGTTGTCATATTGGCAGCACCTCAAGTAAGCCACTGCTTGAGGGCAGCGTTCGGTTCGCATCACCGACAGGAAGGCCAAGCTCCCTCAGTTGGCTGAGGATCCTTACCTTCTTACCTTAGCGACGAGTGCGTCGTTACAGAATTTAAGGTCGGTTGTGCATGAAAGTAAGTTTTGACAGAAAATAATGTGCTGGAAGTCAGTTGATACTATATATAGAAGTTAGATAGCCACCTAGTAACTTTCCCATAAACCCTTAGGGCTTTACGAACTAGGCACCATCCTTAACGTACCAACGCATTTCGCAACACAACCTTTTAGTCAATTTTTAGTAAAACGAGTTTTTAAGGCTTGTAGCATTCTCTGGCGTATGTATTTCGGCTCTGGTGTCCGCTGTCGCCAGCTGTGGCACCAGCTACGGCTCTGATACCAGCTGTGGTAGAACCACCTGAATTAATCCGGCTCAAGTGTATTAACCATCACCATTAAGGCATCCTCGGTTAACCTTACACTTCAAACGGAGTAATCCACTGGTCTGTCGGGTATAACCTCCCGATACAACCACGGTGAACGGATCGAGCGCCGTACATACAAATGCTCATGCGACGATGAGCCCAGAGAATACCACATTCCAGCAAGTATTACATCATTTGCATAAGTCAATATTACAGACCTAGTCCTGAGTTTAGAAAACAAGTACTTCAATTAACATAAATAAGTTCTTCAGAGTTAAATTGCAGCGGAAATAAACAACGGAAACTACTCGACGATACAGGATGTCTCGATGAAGCCCGTACGAGACATCACTCGACCTTATCTCCGTTGGACGGGGGCGCATCCCATTCCACCGACCAACCAGGGGGAAGAGTGCAGGGCCAAGTCAAGCTAGCAATCATGTCTTCGAAGGGCTCACCTGAAAACGAGTCACAAGCAAGACTGAGTATACTAATACTCAGCAAGGCTTACCCGAGTAGTGGAAACTACTCCACCGACTCTAGACATGCAAGGCTTTTTGGCTCAGGGGTTTGTTTTGCCGAAAAGCATCTACAAGTGGGTCCTTACTTTCAACTTTTAGCTCAAGATTCTAGTTTCGTTAGCCAGTCTAGGTAAGCAGCTATCTAAAGCATACATGGTGAAACATCAAATTTTCCATCCAACCAGTTCATTCATCATCATTGTTCCTCTTCTTACTCTGTGGGTAAAAATGGTTAAGCAGTCTCAATAGCCGTGAGAAACGGACGATTCGAATCGAATTTCTTAACCTTGCAAGGGAAACCCAAACACACGTCACGTGGTTACTCCCTAGAGTCACACGTGCAACTTTTCCCCTTTCTTTCCGGGTCGTGGATCGGGGCTACCCTCCGAGAGTACAAGAGCCCCACGCCCCGGTTCGGCGCCGGGTCGTGACCACTCTCTGCACTCGCCATATGCACATGGGACCGGAGTTCAAAGGGTAGGATGCCGTCCCCTTGCCGGGCCAATCAGGTACTTAAGCTTACCGATTCCCATAATCTCGGCATGTGTTTAGTACGTTCAAGACTTAACCATCACTACCACACCCTGCGGCCTTAGCATTTTTCACTAGACAGACGGGCCTCAATCGTAACCATCGTTACATAACCCGTCCGTGTCCTTATGATTGCAATCTGTAGTAGTCATTCAACTCCTATTTTCTCGCGAGTGACAGGAAATCACTCGACTTTTACCGGAGTCCTATTAGCACAGCATTCTATCGAACCTTACATCTAGTTTTCAAGCAAGGGTTCCTGACATCATGCAACTAAGTTTTCATCCAACTCCTATAAACTTAATGCACAAGCAAAGAGTAATGAGTTGCATAATTTCGGAAAGAATGGGTTATGCTCCGGGGCTTGCCTTCGCAGTTCGCTTGGGGATCTTCCGAGCTTGGGCTCGGGTCTTCAAAAGCTTCAGTTAGATTTGCTTGAGCTTCACGCTGCTCACTCTCGGACGCGGGCACCAGCTCGTAAGTTCCGTCGGCGAGAGTCGTCGATTCTACATGAGTGCACAAGTTTAAGTTGTGGAAATAGCACTTGATTACGATTTGAGAGTAATTACTACAAGGGATAGTTTCTGGTCATGAAATTTTGGATTTAGACACATCAAGGAAAGATGTGCTTACTGTAAAATTTTCAGCAAATTTTATGTAACAGATTAATTCTGAAAAATAGATTTCATTGTTGCTGTTAGATATTTGTTCTTTTTGTACAGATCAATTGGTGCAACAATTGTGGCTAAGATTTTTACAGAGCTCTCACTTGAGCATGCAGAAGCTACTGTAACTTTTGTAGGATTTATCATGCAGTATTTAGAGCGTAGAAAATATGACATTCTACACCTAGGCTTTTAAAGTTTCATTTTTTTACAGGACCCTACACAGGGTTTTTGTCCATGAAACTTTTTACACAGCAACCTCTACCACAGTGTAACTCCCAGTAATAATTTGGGGATTTTCCAAACTAAGGTACTATTTTCTTGATTTAATGTATGTTATTAGCACATAAATCAAATAAATAGGTTACTGTGAGATAAAAATTCTCCTAATTTTTCTCTGGCTTCTAGTTACCAATACATCAGCATAGGAAAAATTTCAATGGGTGACTCACCACCTAACTACAGGGATAAAACATTCCTTTTACACATGATATAAAACTAAGTTTATTAAACAGTAAAACTAGAGATGGAATTTGGGCCTAATCTTTTTACACAGTCCTAATCATCCAGCAACTAGTTCACTGACCAAAATTCAGGGTCAGCATTGTTCTAGAACAGTGGGTATAAAATATGTCCATTAAAGCTTCTATTTAATGTAGAGCAAAATATTTTGAGATTCTGAGAAAATTTTTGTAACAAAAGTGGTAGAGTTTATTCTTAGGATTCTAGAACAGTTGAGTTTGCATTTTTCTGAACTTTCTACGATTTTATACGAATTTTACAAGTTCACTGAATTTGAATCTAGGTTTGAAATTTTCTTTTACAACTAGGTCCTTGAATCTTACGCTCAGACCCTTCTAAAGATTTAAATCCTTGCAATTGGGTCCTCGGCGGCTCGGGTGCGGCGGCCGGCCGAAATTCCGGCGAGGGGGCTCGCCGGCGGCGAGGGGCGGGGGTCGGGGAAGGTTCAGGGGTGCGAGGGCTACCTTGTGGGGGTGTTGTTCAGGTGGGGGACGGCCGGGAAGGGCTCGCCGGCGTTGGAGCAGAGGCGGCGGCGGCGCGGCTCGCGTCGACGGCGGTGCTCCGGCGGGCTTGGGGCGGCGTGGTCCGGTCGGTGAGCTTCAGTGACGCGTGGGGAAGCTACTCCGGGGCTTGGCTTGGACGGAGGGGGTCGGGGTCGTGCTGTCCACGGCGAGCAGGGGCGGCGGCGGCGACGGCAGCGCGGGCGGCGGTGCTCCGGTGGCTCTGGGTGGCGTTGGGTGGGTCGGTGAGCTGCGGTGGGGTGACGTAGTGGTGGCTGGGCGCTCAGTTTGGGCAGTGGGCGGCTGTGGAGGGCTGCCCACGGGCGGGTGGTGCTCGGCGGCGGCGATGGCGCGGCGAGGCGTTCTGGTGGCGGGGCTTCGCGCGGGCGGTCGGGGTGGCGTTTTTGTAGGGACAGGAGGGGGCGTGGAGATGCCTGGGTGACGCGCGGGGCGGGGCACGGCAGCGGCGTGCACTGGGCGCGGCGGGCGGCAGCAGAACGCCGGCGCGGCGTGCGGGCGAGCGGGCGCGGTGACTGGGCGGCCGCGATTGTGGCGTGGGCGTGGCGAGATAGCGCCGGGCGCGGAGTGGGGAGCAGCTGCTGCAGCGGCTCGGGCGGAGGGCAGGCGCGGCAGCTGGCGGGGCGCGGGGGCCGGGGCGGCACGGCGGAGCGCGGCCACTGGGCGAGCGGGCGGCAGCCGGGGCGCGGCAGCACGCGCGGGCGGGGACTGGCCGCGCGGCGTCGGGGCGGGGCAAAGCCGGCCGTGGCGGGGTGGTGCGGCGGCCACTGGCCTGGCGCTTCGCGCCGGTCAGGTGACGCCGGCCACCTGGCGCGCGGCGGGTGGGCGAGCGCGCGCGGCGCGGCAGAGGAGGGGGGAGAAACGAGGGACCGAAGTGCAAAAATTCGAAGAAGTTCAGGGGGCTGGGTGCAAACAGGGCGTTTTCTCCTCTTTCCGATTTGAATTTCAAAAACTTTTGAACACGAAAGTTGTTCAAAATAAGAAGTTCTACAACTTTGGTTTCAGGCAAAACCTCATTTGGCTTATGGTTTTAAAGTTAATTTAAAAGTTTCAAATGTGTCCAAATGTGCCCAAATTAAATTTGAATTCCAACTGAACCCGTTTTAATTCTTTCCACCCTCTCATTAGTTGGTTTAAAACATAGAGTTAGGCTAATGTCATTGATTTTGGAATTGTAATTACCAGGGTTGTCACACCGGCGAGGAGGGGAGGGCGTGGGCTGGTCGAGGAGCTTCACGGCGTCGAGGGGAACCCGTTCCGAGGCTTGGCTCGGACGGAGGAGCGTAGGAGTGGGCTGTCCATGGAGCAGTAGGGGAGCGGCGGCGGCGCGGGCGACGCTGGTGGTGCTCCTGCGGTCGTGATGGTCGGGGAAGAGGCCGGTGAGCTTCAGTGGAGGGAGGGCAAGCTCGCTGGGTGATGGGTTTGGGCAGTGGGTGCCTGGAGGATGGGGCTCCACGGGCGGGTGGTGCACGGCAGCGGCAATGGCAGCGGCGGCGGCGGCGTTCTGGTGGGTTGAGGCACGCGCGAGTGGCCTTGTATCGCCTTTTATAGGCTTCAGGAGGGAGGGAGAGGGCCGAGTGATGGGGGCACATTACTGGTCGCAATGGGCGGCGAGTAGTGCTGGCGCGGCGTGCGGCGGGTGCGGGCAGGGGATTGGGCGCCGGGGATTTGGCGTGGGGACGGGGGAGATCACGCGGGCGCGGGTTGGGCGAGGAGCTGCAGAAGCTGGCTTGCCAGGAGGCGAGTGCGGCGACTGGCGGGACGCGGCGGGGACACGGGCACGACGCGGACTGGCCATTGGGCGCGGCGTGGGGAGGAGTGCGTGCGAGCGGGGCGCGGCCAGGCATTGGCTTGGCGGCGAGCGCCGGTCAGGCATCGCCGGCCAAGTGGCCAGCGGCGACTGCGCGGCGGGCGGCGGGTCGGGCAGGGCGGAGAAGGGAGGGTCTGCAGCGACTGCGCGTCGGAGGGTCGGGCTGAGCGGAGAAAGAAGGGTCTGAAATGAAAAATAGAGAAAAAGGCAGGGGTTGGTTTGCAAATTCACGTGTTTCTCAAATTTTTGTGTTGCAACTCAAAAATGTCTGAACATGAAAGTTGTTCAAAATGAAAAGTTACACAAGTTTTGTTTTTGGCCAAAGTTCATTTGAGTTCTAGTTTAGAAGTTATTTTAAAAACTCAAAAAGTATGATTCGGAGGGCACGTCATTTCCTGGGAAAAAATTTGTATTCTCTCCTAGGCTTCAACTAGACTTTTGTTTATCCTGTCATCGATGGTGTGTTTATTAAATTTCACCGCCAAGTGCGTTGAGGTGACAGTTATTTAATTTGTTTGATTAAACTACATGTGTTTATGCACATATACACATCTATTTTTAATTCAAAGCAAAACCAATTTATAATTCGTTTCTTTTAAACTTTTCTTAGTTATTTATGCATCGTGTTAAGCTAATGAGGCTTATTTCATAATTTAAACACCCGAGGTGTTACAATCCTTTTCTTCAAGCATATTCTTGATCTGCTGCATGGCATCGCGGAATTGGACGCTTGTATCTTCAAGGATCTTCTCAAGACGCTCGACGTCATCTGCGCCATGGTAAACAAGGTTCTTCAGATCTCTAATCATATTTTCTTTCTTTTGCAAAGTGGATTTCAGTTCCGCGTGCAAGAGAAAAGAAGCAGTAGTTGAGAAGTTTCAGAAACTACTCGAACAAACAACAAATCAAAGACAACAAGACAAGGCGACAAGTTACCTTTGTGTGCTTCGGAGATCTTCTTGTTCTAATCAGCAAACTCGGCTTTCTCCTTCTCAAGATTCTGGATTTCACTTTTAAGCCGCCATGTTTCTTCAGTGTGCTCTTTCTTTAACTACTCAAGCTCATTGCGGAGGTCGATCCTCTTCCGGATTTCTTTGCGAATGGCTTTCTCCTGGGATCAGTCCATCAGGTTCTACAAAGCAGAGTATATCAATTACCACCACTCAAATTGAAACAGGGGATGAAGACAACTACTCGAGGAAGACAAAAACTTGCGGTGGTGAACTCGTACAAGTCCTTGAAGACCCCTTTAATTTGTTTTTTCTTCTCCGCGGTCAGATAAGGGTCATCAATCAAGTCTGCCACGATTGTGTGCTGCCAACCATACGGCGTCACTAGCAGGGCTTCCTTCTCCGATGCATCAGCGCCGGGTTCAGAAGTACCCGCGGCGCCAACATTTCCTACGCCAGGGTCATTCGTGCCCGCGGCCTCAACGGTGCTGGTACCAGGGTCAACATTACCCGCGGCACTGGAATCTCCCGCACCGGACTCCTTGGGTGTTTTGCCTGCCACTTCACCCGCATTCACTAGTCGTGCTACTAGCAGTTTGGCACTGGGAGACGGAGGAGGCAGGATGGGCTCACCTTCAGGTAGTTCCGACGCAGTGGTCTCCACCTCTACTCGCTCTGGCTCGACTTCTTTCTCCGCCTCGACATTGGTGGCTGGAGGATTGGGAGGAGGCGGAGGAGCAGCGCCGGTCTCCAATGCTGCAGCATCCGTGTCCTTTCCAGACTCGGGGGCTTAGGTAGCCTGGGCATCATCAGGCTCCCTCAAGCCCAGAGCAGAGGAAGGGCTGGACAAAGGATAGTCATATCAACTACTCGACAAGATGAATTACAAAATTGTACAAGTTTAAGTATTCGAGACTTACGTGGAGGATATCTTGGTCACCATTTTCTTCAATTTTAGAAGCTGGGGTCCCTGAGCCCTCGACTTCCTCGAGCTACTAGCAGGCTCCTTTGATTGAGCCTCCGGGGCACTCGTCGGGATCGGGTTGCTGGGGCTCGGCGCAACGTCAACAATGGAAGGGTCCGCTGCACCAGGCTGGACGTCGAACACTGGTGCAGCATCATCCCCAGAAGGGCTTGACTTTGCCCCGTCCTTGGAACGCTTAGACAGGGGGGAGGCGGGCGGATTGCAAACAGAACCGAGGAAAACTCAGCAAAGAACATCAAAACTACAACAAGGAAGGTACTCAAGGACATTGCTTACTCTCGGGTTGTCATCTGACAGACCCACAAGGGTGAGTTTCTGCTTCCTCACACCCACCCGCGGCTTGGTCGGGCGGGTCAGAATCTCCATGCTGCTACTCGCTTCCTTGCTAGACTTCTTCAAGATAGCTGCCAGAGGAAGATCGTCATCAGAATCCATCATTTGTTCATTAGTTAAGGGGTCACGATCTAAACGACTGGTCTTGAGCATCTGGAACACACTTCGCTTAAGGTGATCTACCCGAGGCAAGTTAGGATTTGGAGCAAGACAATGGTACAGCTCAGTGTGCCCCTGTAGAAAATAACGACAACAAGTCAATATTCAGTGATACTTCACAAGTTCTGCAAGTAGTTGACAGAAAAATTACTCACCGGTTCCGACAGATTCACCGAATTGAACAGCTTCGGGTCGTAAGGAATCGTGTTTGCATCGAGTAGTACTCGGCAAACATAGTCCAGAGCCGTCTGTGAAGGAAGAACCTCTACAGAAAGGCGAGATGGATCATTACTCCGTAAGTACTCGAATCCAAATCTACACCTCTACAGAAAGGCGAGATGGAAGAAGTAGTAGAAGAGATCAAAATGCGGCTCGATGCCAATGAAAGGTTCGCAAAAATGAACAAAAGTGGAGAGGTGGTCGATAGAGTTAGGGTTCAAATGATGGATCTGAGTACCCCAATGATAAAGAAGGCCGCAGAACAAATCAGATGCGGGGAGGGCCAATCTCCTTTCGACAAAATGCTCGAAGATGACGATCTGATCTATATTTTCTTGCAGAACGAACTGGCCGAAGGAAGGTTTTCACTGAACCGTTTCCTCTGATTGAAGAAGACCTTGAGCAACTAAGTTAAGAAGGTGTTGGCGCTAAAATCGGCCAGACAGGAATCGGCCGATGGTCTTCAGCGTCGGACACACGACCCGGGAGAATCTGCTTAGCTCCTGTTCGAGTTATCGCTCTGGTACGGTTCGCGCGGCGTGCCAGTCAATCTGACCTGTTGATTGACAAGGAAATAAAGTATTAAATTCCAGGCGCTCCGATCGGCTGGAGTTCCGATCTGTCCTGAGGGGCGCGTTGGCGGCGAATCGGCCGATTTTCTGTAGAGATGATCGGCTATGGATCAGCCGATAATCGTGTAATAATTATAAAGAAAACTGCTGGAGCGATCTAAACAATTACTACAGAGGCAACACTTGAAATAGATCTAATCGGCTGTGAGATGATAAATCGAAGAAGAACGACGATGAAGCCGATTACTCTGATCTCAAGCTGGATAACTGGTGATAATACTAGAATAACAGGTAAAACTTGCAATTCTAGTAAATATCGATAACTGGTGAATAAATCCAAACGAAACCACAGCGATGCGCTCGTAGTTAAAGCTCGGATATTACTCATTAAGCGGAACCTACCAATTGGCCGGAGATCAAGTTGATGCAGCCCTGCCAATCCGTACGAACTCGTGAAAGAAGAAAAGTATTGGCGAAGTCGCCGACTTGAAAGTAAATTGCTGAAAAAGTAGAAGTATTGTTGTTGATTGATGTGTTGATATCCCTTTGCAAGACCCTGACGACTCCTATTTATACCCTAAAACTAGGACTCCTAGTCGATCACGACTTGTTACAACCTTATTTAAAAAAACAGGAAAACTACTATATCTATAATAACTTTTAAAGGAAACGGACTCCCGCGGAATCTTTCGCCGCCGTCCCCTAATCCAATCAGGATTCTTTTCAATTGCTCCTTGACCAACTTAGCGTTGCCCCGTTGACCAACTTTTGACCAGGACCCTCCGAAATAGTCCCATCCTGTTGGCGCAAGCTGTATCACCAATCGGCCAATTTTCAACTGTTACCTCAATCGGCCGATTCCTTACCGTAGCCTTTAGATCTGCCGCATCGGCCGACCTTCTTTTCCCGACGCCAATTCAACACGTGTCAAAATCTGGCGTCAACACATACCCCCCAATTTCGGAGTAAAACATAACTTTTTCTTCGAAACTCTTTCTTTAACCCTTTCCTCCGAAACGGGCGCAGTAAAAATCTCCTTCCGTTCCGCGGCACAATGATTGCAATTTCCTCGGACTGAGCGCGCGAAACGACTGCTCCCCTGGAATTCGTGTAGACGGCGCGGCAAGAATACCATCTTTCCCCTTGCTCTCCCGATTTTTCTTAAGTATTGGCCCTCTCCGCCTACTCTTCCCCACAAATCTAGCATTCTCTTCCAGCGAACCACTGTTCGTCTTCTTCCAAGCTCTCTTTGATCTCCAAGCGCTTCCCCCCTTCCGGCGATCTCATCCGCGACCTGCTCCAATCCTCCAATGGCATCACCATCGGCGACCGCTCCATCCACGGAGGCTCTATCGGCAACCCCTTCAGCGGTGGCGGCCCAATCGGCAGCTCCTCTGGTAGCCACATCGGCGACGATGATTTCCATCCCAGAGGTAAATGCTTGAAATTTTTCCCCTTTTGTTTTTCTACTGCTTCAGTACTTTCCGGATCTTTTCTCAGTTTCTTCCCCTTTTCTCCCTTTTTAGGCACTTAGGCACCGAATCACCATCCCCCTCTCAGAATCCCCTGACCTCATCTGCCTAGGCCCTATGGGAAACCCCGATCCAACAGACCTGATTAGTCTAGAAACTCATAGAATCCCATTCAAGCAGTCGCCCATGGACCTAGATCAGTGGGTAGGTACTTTTAGATCCTGGCCAAATGAAACCCCCGACTGGAGAGAATGGTACCAGAGAGTGGCCAGATCTAGGAAGGTTCAGTGGGAGGAACAAAAAATCGGCCAGTGCATAGACCTATCTTTGTCTCAGATGGAAAGAAATGAACCTCTGGTCATGGCAGCTTCTTATTTTTGGTCTGATGCACTCAATGCATTCCTTTTCGGACATGTACCCATGACCCTGACTCTGGCCGATGTTCTGTTGTTGACCGGCCTCGATGTCTCCTCCGCCGATACCCCTTTCAACTATCTGTTCAAGCCATCACATCGGCTAGAGACCAAAGGAATCGGCGGGTGGAAAGGGTATATTAGCAAAAATATGAAGACCGGGACAGTTTCAGAGAGGGAGCATACTGCTTTTCTGATGATGTGGCTAGAAAAGCATTTTTTCTGTGGCAGAGCAGTTGGACCCTCTTCAAACACCCAAGCTTTAGCGGAGGCTTTGTCACAAGGATCGGCCATCCCCCTTGGAAAACATCTGCTGGGATCGGCCTATTACCTGATGCACCAAATCGGCACCAAGCTGTCAAAGGGGGAGCCGATTGGGAACCCTGGCGGTCCCTGGTGGTTCATCACCCTCTGGCTCAATTTATACATGAGCAAGGTCTCTCAGCAACGGATAGAAACCAAAACATTCCCTAATATTGAGTCAGAGGAGAATCCATCCGTCCGACGACGCTGCAGATCTTTTGGAGAAGTGGCATCGGCCTTCCCCGGCTGCCAGTTTACTGCTACCCGCACAGCTGAGTACTTCAGATGCTTTTATAATGGCCTTAGTGAAGAGACCGTCAGCTGGCATCCATATCAAGCAGTGGAGCCGATTTTCGAATACTGTAAACATTTATTGCTCCTTCAATGTTACTGCGCCGATTTGGTCTTGAACTGTTTCTTTAGTCAGCTTTGCATTTATGTATGCGTTTACTCCGATAGGACGTGTCTCACCATCCATCTACCTCTCTTTCCTTCGTACATAGACCCTTTACCATCTCCAAAGGCGTACGCATTACTTATCTTCTCTTCCCCTCTTTACTGTCCCAAACCGAATGGCAAGATGTCTTCTTCGTCCTCTTCATCTTCTTCCTCTATCAACCAGGTATGAACTCTCCTCTGCCTTTCTCCTAAGCATCTCAATCACTCTGGTGTTGGGTAACCCCTTTTATCTCTGTTTAGCCAAAACGTCTCAGCCCTGGTCTAGAACGAGTGATTGAAATCATGCATTCAGACGAACCATTGTCACAGGCAGACAAAGATCTGATAAGAGCTCATGCTGAGGAACTTAGAGATCATGTCCCCGCTGCTGTCCAAGAATACTGGGACCTTATAGATGCTCACTTTTTGGTCCGTAAGCGACCATCTTCTAAAAAAAATCTTCCACTTCCTTGTAAAGTTGAGACCGAAGTTGCCATGGAGGATTTGGAGGAGAAGAAGACCCGCCTCCTGATAGAACTTTGCAACCAAGCTGAGATTGGAGCCACTACAGAGGACCCGAAGGAGAAAAGGCTAAGCCTTATGATGGAACCGGGTCGCATTGAGAGAGAAATCCAGCGTAGGCGTAATCAGTAGACGTATCGGTACTTTTATTCTAAGGGCGACTTGTACCATGTCGGCCATGTACTCTGTCATTTTCATCCAATAATGAACCAGTCAAAATGAATCCCAATGTTTTTCTTCATCGGATGTGTAGACGAAAACCGATGAAAAATCGGCTATATTGTCTGGATATATTTTACTGCAAGTTATGCATCTACCCAAATGCTTGGATAGTACCTCTTCAGATATCGTCCGTTTGAAGCTCTTGGGAATTCCTCCCCTTCAATTGTTACCAGAATATATGCATTTCTAGGGGCACATCGGCCGATTCTGTACGGCCCTTCCCAAGTGGGTGACCATTTACCGAATTTAGGATCTTTGGATCCTATCGGCAGCACCAACTTCCACACCAAATCTCCCTGAGAGAATTGTTTAAATTTGACCTTTTTGTCATACTATCTGGCCACCCTTTTCTTGTTTTCTTCTATACTAATCAGGGCTCTCAACCGTAAACCTGCCGAATCATCAAGTTCGTCCTTCATGAGGGAGGAATATTCATCGGCCGTTAACTGATCTTGAAACTATATACGTCTTGACCCCATCCTTATCTCCCAAGGCAAGACTGCCTCATGACCATAAACCAACTGATAAGGGGATATCTTAGTGGTTCCATGACAAGCCATCCTATAAGCCCATAAAGATTCATCCAAAGACATATGCCACTTTTTTGGTTGCTCTTCTATCTTCCGCTTGATTAGTTTGATTATCCCTTTATTGGACGATTCTGCTTGGCCATTGGCTTGAGCATAATATGGAGAAGAATTTAATAATTTAATCCCCATATCGATGGCAAACTCTCCGAATTCTCCAGAAGTAAACATTGTTCGTTGGTCAGTTGTGATGGTTTGAGGAATACCAAATCGATAGATAATATGGCTTTTAACAAATTCAATCATATCGGCCGATGTCACGTTCCTTAAAGGAACTGCCTCCACCCACTTAGTAAAATAATCTGTGGCTACTAATATGAACTTATGCCCTTTTCTTGATGGAGGATGAATCTGTCCGATGAGATCTATTCCCCAACCTCTGAACGGTCACGGCTTAATTATTGGATTCATAGCCGATGCTGGCGCGCGCTATACATTGCCAAACCTCTGACAGTCTTGGCATCCTCTGTAATACTTGAAACAATCCTCAAGAAGAGTTGGCCAATAATACCCATTGTTCCGGATCATCCATTTCATTTTGTGAGCCGATTGATGAGCTCCACATATGCCTTCATGGATTTCTCCCATCAGAACCTTTGCCTTTTCTGTTCCCAGGCATTTGAGAAGAACTCCATCAATTGTCCGGTAAAATAAATCATCCTCAAGCAACACATATTTTGTAGCTTGAAAACGTATTCGCCGATCCACTTTTTGGGATGGATCTTTAAGGTAATCGGCGATTTCCTTTCGCCAGTCATCGGCCGCAAGCTCTAGCATCATCGCTCCCTGAATCGGCCGATACCCGGAGGCATGTTGGGCCAGCCTGTTGGCCTCTTCATTATGATTTCTGGGGATATGCTCAATTATCGCAGACTTGAACTCTTTTAAAAGCTGAAGGCAATCTTCATAATAAATCCTCAAGATATCTTCCTTGCACTCAGATTGCCCCGTTAATTGATCCACAATGAGCATGGAATCTCCAAAAATTTCGACTGCATCAGCTTTGACTTCGTTTAATAATTGTATGCCTTTCAGAATGGCTCGATATTCCGCCTGATTATTAGTTGCGGAAGCTTCTATCGGCAGAGAGAAATTATAACTTGCCCCCCGAGGCGACACAAGAACAATGCCGATTGCTGATCCGACCCCACACGAAGAACCATCAAAATATAGAGTCCATGGAACTGGTTCAACGGCGGCAATTTCTGGTCCACAATGCTGAGCTACGAAATCGGCCATTACTTGTCCTTTGACAGCTTTGGCCGATTCGTACCTTAAGTCGAATTCTGACAGAGCCAGGATCCATTTTCCAATCCGTCCTTTCAAAATCGGCAACGATAGCATATACTTCACCACATCATCTTTGCATACGACTATGCATTCTGCCGATAACAAATAGTGCCTGAGCTTGGTACACGAGAAGTATAAACACAAGTATAGCCGCTCCACCGGGGAATATCTTGTTTCAGCGTCTAGGAGTCTTCTCCTGATGTAATATACCACTCGTTCTTTCCCCTCAAACTCCTGTACCAACGCCGATCCAATAGCCTGTTCATCAGCCGATAAATATAATTTGAACGGCTTACCAGGCTGTGGTGGGACCAACACTGGAGGTGAAACTAGATATTGCTTGATATTTTCCAATGCTTTGCGTTGTTCTTCTCCCCATATGAATTCCTGGCCGGGCTTTAATTTCAACAGAGGGGTAAAAGCCTGAATACGTCCTGACAGGTTCGATATGAATCTTCTGATAAAATTGACCTTGCCGATGAGGGACTGTAGCTCAGTTTTATTTTGTGGGGCCACAACTTTGTTGATGGCGTCTATGGTTTTGCGGTTGACTTCCATCCCGCACTCATGAACCATGAATCCTAAGAATTGCCTAGCCGATACACCAAATGCACACTTGTTTGGGTTCATCTTCAACCCATGCTTCCTTGTGCACTCCAGTACTTCTTGTAAATCCGCCAGATGTTCTTGGTGACCTTTTGACTTGACCATGACGTCATCTATATAAATTTCCACCGATGTACCAATGAGCTTGTGGAAGATGTAATTCATGGCCCGCTGATACGTAGCACCGGCGTTCTTCAACCCAAAAGTCATAACAACCCATTCGAATAAACCAAGATGACCTGGACACCTGAAAGCCGTTTTCGAGATATCTTCTTCGGCCATTAATATCTGAGTGTACTCTGCATTCCCATCCATGAAACTTATGACTTTGTGTCCTGCGGCAGCATCTATCAAGATATCGGCCGTTGGCATCGGATATCCATCCATTGGCGTAGCCTGATTTAAGTTCCTGAAATCGATGCACACGCGTAACTTTCCATTCTTCTTGTATACGGGCACAATATTAGAAATCCATTCGGCGTAGCGGCACTGCCGAATAAATCCTGCTTCAATTAACTTTGTAATTTCGGCCTTTATATCAGGTAGAATCTTGGGGTTACACCGTCGTGCAGGTTGCTGATATGGCCGATATCCTGATTTTATAGGTAACTGGTGTTCAACAATGGACCGGTCTAGACCTGGCATCTCATGATATTCCCAAGCAAAGCAATCCTTGAACTCTTTTAATAAATTTATTAGTTTACACTTATACTCAGGATCCAAATTAGCACTAATATATGTCGGCCTTGATTTGCTGCTATCTCCCAAATCTACCATCTCAAATAAATCGGCCGACGTAAACCCATGCCCAAGCTTCCCGTCTTCTCGGACGAGCTGATCCATCTATTCTGAATCTTCAGAGCCGACTGCTTGGATCGGCTGTAGACTGAAATCGGACACTTTTAGGAAGTCAGTGTCCCAAGTCGTGCCGGATATACATCTGACGTGCTCGCAGCTCCACTGTTGCGTGTCGGCTGCTGCAACGCTGTAGGCGGAATCGGCATTGACTCTCTCTGTGCTGTCGCCGACCCATTGCACGAGGCATTGATACATTGTAGATGGGACACAGTAGTTTGCATGTATCCAGTTGTGACCAAGCAGCATGTTGTAGGATCCCTTGCCATTAATAACGAAAAAAGTGGTAGGAAGGGTCTTACTACCGATGGTGAGGTCGATGCAGAGCGCTCCACGGGCGGGAGACACGTTGCCTTCGAAATCCTTTAGCATCATGTCCGTCTTGGTGAGGTCTTCATCGCCCTTGCCTAGCTTGCGGAACATGGCATACGGCATGATGTTAACTGCGGCACCTCCATCTACTAGTAATCTGGTGACGGGTCGTCCATTAACATAGCCTTTGAGAAACAATGCTTTAAGATGTTGCCGTTTTTCTTCTTCTGGTTTCTCAAAAGTAGCCGTCATCGGCTCTAACACCAGTTGTGCCATTTGTTCTTCCATACTTGTTGCTTTGTCTCGATCGTCAGGCGCCATGAATTCCATCGGCAATATGAACACCATGTTGATTTCGGCTGCCGATTCTTGATTGTTTGCTTCCTGATCGTTTTTCTTTGGACGCCACACCCGAGACTTAACATTTCTTTTCTCTGGCACCTGCCTCTGTTCTTCTTCTTGATGCTCCCACTGGCGTAGGCGTTGGATCCTCCATTTCAGGGATCTGGATAGGCCATCAGGACACCACCTGGGATTTACTGGTTTGGCCGATGATCTGGCGTGTTCCCAATTTGGTTCTCTTCCTAGGGGATTTTCATCTGACACCCTATTATGAGCCATCTCTTCTAGCCAATCGTGCACGCTGATTCTGCCCCCCAGTCCATCTTGTTGGTTGATCCTGCCGTTTGACCGGTGGTACTGGTCAACTCTGCCCCCCAGCCGATCATGCACTGAAACGCGTTGTTCCTCTCATCCGCGCCGATTTCTGCTGATCGGCTCTGATCCTCTATCCCTAGAGTGTGGCCTCGGGCGATCGTTGTAACTCGATGCATTACACTCCGGACAGTTATCGGCAGACGGCAATCTGATGTCGTTCTCCCAGCAATGGATGAAGAACGGACATTGCCAGTGATCTTCATGCCGGCGTATCATTTCTTCGTGGTATCTTGATTGTTCTTGCTGCTGCCGATATTTGCTGAGCAAGAACTGGGAGGTGACGGGTTTGCGTGATCATTCTGGCCCCCGCCTGCTCCTTTTGATTTCTTCCATCGTGATCTGCCTCCTGGGATCGACGGCGCCGCCCCTTCTTGCCGATTCTGACGTCAGCACCTTGGTTTGGCGTGAATTTCCTCCAGTGTGAACCATGTTGGCCGGGAAGGGATGTTGATCTATCTTCATCGGCTTTGCCGATTTAGCTGGGGTTTCAAATTTAAGCCTCCCCTGTTTGATGGCCGATTGTACCTGCTGACGAAAGACTTTGCATTCATTCGTATCATGAGACGTGGCGTTGTGCCACTTGCAGTATTTCATCTTCTTGAGTTGGTCGGCCGAGGGGATAGTGTGATGTTGAGATAGTTTAATCTGTCCTTCCTGGAGCAATAAATCGAATGTCAAAGCCGAATGTCTCTGGCTCTTTCTTTCTGAAAGGGCATGATATCGGTTTTTTCCCTTTCACCAATTCTGTCAGGCCGATTTCCTCCTCCCCATCGGATTCAGACCCTTCTAGATATGCCACCTTCTTTTGGAAATTCCTCCGCTGTTCAAACGGACGGACTTCCTGTCCCGACAAACGGTGGACGATCTGGCTAAGGATTTCAAACTCTTGCGCAGCATATCTTTCTTTGATTTGTGGCAGGAGGCCTTGGAAAGCGATATCGGCCAACTGTGCATCGGTCAGAGCCAGACTATAGCATTTGTTCCTGACTTCTTTGAACCTCTGTATATATCCCATTACCGGTTCATCGCTCCTCTGCCTGAGGCTGGTCAAATCCGAGAGCCTCATCTCGTGTACTCCTGCGTATAAGTACTTGTGGAACTGCTTTTCCAAATTGGCCCATGTAACAATAGAATTTGGTGGCAAGGTGGTGAACCACTGGAAGGCCGACCCGGACAGAGACGATGAAAACAAACGCATCCTCAGATCATCTTGTGTGGCAGCCTCCCCGCACTGGATGATGAATCGGTTGATGTGCTCTACAGTGGATGTATCGTCCGTCCCCGAAAACTTGGTGAAATCGGGAACTTTGTAGCGGTGTGGGAACGGCAGCAAGTCATAGGCCGATGGGTATGGCGTCTTGTAGGTGTAAGTTTGCACCTTTGGCCTCAATCCAAACTGTTCCTGGATCACTTCTGCTATTCTTGCCGTCCAGTCCACCTGCTGCTGATGAACGACTGTTCGCGGCGCGGGCATGTGCTGAAGAGCTGGCACGGCTGGGTGATGAATCGAAGCATGCGGTGAATTCTGCTGAGCAGCTGATAGTTGATGGCGAAGTGAATCCGCCGCCCCATCATATGTCATCATTGGCGCTGCACCTCTGAACGCTTCTACAGCGCTTGCTCCCATGCCGATTTCTGATGAGATCGGCTGATATTGAGGGACCGTCGGCCGGACGGCCGATTGGTGAGTCACCTGGGTTGGATAGCTTCCATGCCCGGTTGATGGATCGGGGAAAGCCATTGTCGCCGATATCCCCCAGGGTACTGAGCTTGTAGGCAGCGATTGTACAGAAATGACCTGGACAGGTTGAAACAGTGTCTTTGATGGGAAACATGGTGCACCGCTGTACCTTGGAGACGCTGGAGGCAACGGAGTGTTATATCCCTCGCGTTGCGTTAATATCGGCTGAGGAGCCGATTGGCATGTGTATGGTGAGCTTCTAGCTGGCAGCGTGACTGGCGGGGCATACGCTGGTCTCCGATAGCCTTGGATTGCTCCGCTGGCAAGAGAACTGACGACGGCATTATATACCGTGTTGGTCATCACCGAGGATTGATCAATGAATGCCTGGTAGACGGATTGTTGGATCATATCGGACATCTTGCCCGAGTCTTCAGCGATGGTGATGTGGCGGGGAACTGGAATAGGAGCCTTCTTGACAGCCTCCCCGCTTCTGGTACGACTGAATGACTGAAGGTACATCTTCTTGTAATCTTCTAGATGTTTAGCTAATTCTTTCCTCTGGTTGTCCTTGCGATCCGCTTCTATGGCCTCAATGATGTTGCTATCGGAGATTTCTACGTTCTTCGACATATCAGATCTTGGATTGGTCCCACTGGGCATGCCAAAAGTGTGTTGGCGCTAAAATTAGCCAGACAGGAATCAGCCGATGGTCTTCAGCGTCGGACACACGACCCGGGAGAATCTGCTTAGCTCCTGTTCGGGTTATCGCCCTGGTACGGTTCGCGCGGCGTGCCAGTCAATCTGACCTGTTGATTGATAAGGAAATAAAGTATTAAATTCCAAGCGCTCCGATCGGCTGGAGTTCCGATCTGTCCTGAGGGGCGCGTCAGCGGCGAATCGGCCAATTTGCTGTAGAGATGATCGGCTATGGATCAGCCGATAATCGTGTAATAATTGTAAAGAAAACTGCTGGAGCGATCTAAACAATTACTACAGAGGCAACACTTGAAATAGATCTAATCGGCTGTGAGATGATAAATCAAAGAAGAACAATGACGAAGCCGATTACTCTGATCTCAAGCTGGATAACTGGTGATAATACTAGAATAACAGGTAAAACTTGCAATTCTAGTAAATATCGATAACTGGTGAATAAATCCAAACGAAACCACAGCGATGCGCCCGTAGTTAAAGCTCGGATATTACTCGTTAAGCGGAACCTACCAATTGGGCGGAGATCAAGTTGATGCAGCCCTGCCAATCCGTACGAACTCGTGAAAGAAGAAAAGTATTGGCGAAGTCGCCGACTTGAAAGTAAATTGCTGAAAAATTAGAAGTATTGTTGTTGATTGATGTGTTGATATCCCTTTGCAAGACCCTGATGACTCCTATTTATACCCTAAAACTAGGACTCCTGGTCGATCACGACTTGTTACAACCTTATTTAAAAAAACAGGAAAACTACTATATCTATAATAACTTTTAATGGAAACGGACTCCCGCAGAATCTTCCGCCGCCGTCCCCTAATCCAATCAGGATTCTTTTCAATTGCTCCTTGACCAACTTAGCGTTGCCCCGTTGACCAACTTTTCACCAGGACCCTCCGAAATAGTCCCATCCTGTTGGCGCAAGCTGTATCACCAATCGGCCAATTTTCAACTGTTACCTCAATCGGCCGATTCCTTACCGTAGCCTTTAGATCTGCCGCATCGGCCGACCTTCTTTTCCCGACGCCGATTCAACACGTGTCAAAATCTGGCGTCAACAGAAGGTCAGCACGGGTGCACTTACTTCTCTCCCAATCGCCGGTGGTCGATTCCTCCTTCTTCCCTTTGGACTCCGATTTCTTGTTGCCCATCTTGAATGTCATGAGCTGCTTTACTCGCATACGCTCGGGGGCTTCGAGAGAGGGGCGCAAGGACTTGCTGATGGTGTGGATGGATTTTTCGGCTAGTTTGGCTGGGGAGGGAGGATGAGCTCAGCGGGGTTCTCAAACCCTAGATCTAAAGCAACTGGCGGCGCAGGAGGCTGAGAAGGCGAAATGGCTAAGGCAGAAAGTGAAAGGGTAGAAACCCTAGAGGCACTGCGTGGTTAAATAGACAGCGGGTAGGCCCGGATTTACTGTTCAGAAGCCGAAGAGTTTTCTCCCCTAAAAAAGTGTGTGATTTGTTTTGAGTGGTTATTTGGGAAGAATTTTGGGGAGTTTATTTGATTAACCATTTTTTCAGGGACCTTATCCCAAAAAAGGGGTTTTTCAAATTTTGAACCAATTGATTTCCAAAATAAACCATCAAGGTAGATTACGCATTCTCTACACACATTTTGTACATTACACTGTTCAGTATGCCATGTTGTTTTCGATCCTTTTTCCAAACCTTGGGATTTGGATTCAAGGCTCGGGGGGCTGCGGGACACGTGTCATCGGTGGCTTATTTTTCAGAAATGTTTGGAAGATAAGGAAAGAAGATTCAAGACTAGTGGGACCCTCAGCTTGATTCTTCGATTCAACTTAAGGCTCGGGGACTACTCCATAAGGAGTGTGATTTGCATCGCACCCAAAAGAAGGAAAAGACTTAAAAGTACTCGGGGCTAGAGCACCTCACAGCCTTGGGCAGCTAAGGAAAGTACTCGAAAGACATCTTCAAGATGGAGTTTCAGCAGAAACCGAAGGATGACTTCAAGAAGTACTCGAAGCCTGCAGTACTCGGCTACGAAGAGCTCAGGGGCTTGTCAGACCCGGGGCGGCAGGATTGCACGCGTGGCGTAGAACATTCTAGAGTAAGGGGTGGGGCATGTCCCATACCTTATCCATACTGTAAATTACTCGTACACGGGTACAACTAGTCGGTGCAGAAGGAAACTACCCAAGAGTACTCGGTTAGGACTCCTAAGCTCCTACCAGACTAGGATTTCCATGTAACCCTGTCCGTCCAGACTATATAAGGGCGGTCAGGGACCCCTCCAAAGCATATCGTGCATATGTATAACCTCCAAGGCAACACAAACCATACAGGATGTAGGGTATTACACATACTGCGGCCCGAACCTGTCTAAACCCTTGTGTTCCTTGCACCATCAAGTTCCTGATAATGGCGACACCCTGACCACAAGTCTACTACCTCGGGGTATCCCTAGGTAGGCTTGCCAGTAAAACACCGACACCTACTGATTATATTGGATAAACAATCAAGAAAAAGGAACATTAAACAAACTGAAAACATAGGCAGATTGGATAACTGGTACTAAAAATTGTTAACAAACCTCAGAAATACAGGCAGCCATGCACGTTAACAATATATGATGTGGCATGTATAGAGTGTTGGACAAAGAAGGACAAAACTCTTGCTGAAGAAATGTACGGGGACTTACAACTGCATCTCTAGCCGTGGCACTCAAACCGTTCTTGCTGCTAGTATGGCAGACCTTGAAGGCTATCACGACATCCACTTCAGTGGCTTTGGCATCTTCATCAACTTGGAGCTCTGCATCCTCGGTGGCTTCAGCGGGTTCGGCATTGTTGCTCTTGTTCTGGTGCTGATGAAGTACCAAATGCATGAATCAAACTTAAAGAATAATGCGACTTGCCACGAGAGACAGACGGAAGTGCAATAATAATGGGAAGCAGAAGAATGAAGAGGTTACATTAGAAGCATGTTGACACTTACATATGAATGCAACTGCGCAACGTAGCAGCGTGATCCTGTTGCTGAAGGTAACAAGACTCTGCCCCAGTTTAGCTTGTTCTTTTCAAAAACCTCCTGCATGATATATGTATTAGTCTCCATCATAAGTTTACACCGTTGTGCATCAGTCATGTTGAAGTCAGGAAAGCACACGAAGAGTAATTACCCTGTGGTGTGCACTTGACCACTTGTCAACAAGTCGGCACCGCTGTGCATCGGTCATGCATGAGATAGGAGAGGTTGTGTGGATCTCATTTGCTGCGACTCCAACAAAGTATTTCTGCTTCAACTTATACCGCGTCTGCCGTATCAATTTCTGGAACACACTGCTACAAGCATAGAATCCAAATCAGACTTACTTGTAAGAGTTGAATGTACAACAAGGACTAGTATGTAGGCACTCAAAAATAGCCTTCCCACGAAGCCAGCGAAAAGTTCAGGCTGTTCTTTGTGTTCTTTCCAATGGGTCAAGATAGGAACTTGAGACCTAACAGCAACACCAGCCTCTGATGAAAACTTGGCAGCTTCCGGCAGAACATGGGGCCTTTTGTTCCCCTCAAGAACAGAGATGCACATCCTTGTCCCCATAGCTTTGTTCATCCTGTCAAGAAAAACTCCCCGTGTTGCTTACCTCGCCTTCCTCTGGGCACCTCTTTGTGTAGGTGCTCAGAGATTTCATTCAAATTATCATCATTCATCAAATATGAAACCATGAGTGCTAAAAAGCTTTAGGGTCAATGAACCAACCTTCATCTTCAATGATGGCATTACCATCATCTTCAAATCGTGCCCAGTCTCTGAAAGGACTTGAACAACCATTAAAGTGCTCATTACAGGTACTGTTTTCTGGTACTGCTGGTGATTCTTCCTACACAACATTGTCACCACCGCAACTGTTTTCTGCAATTGGCTGCAACCTTTCATGCACAGGCCGTTGATGTGCTCCTGCAACGTCCAGCCTTTTTTGTATCCTTGATGAAGTTTCCCGTGTGACATGTGTTGGTGGGATTGACCTCACCCTCTTGGATTATCTTCCTCCAAGACCCTGGGCAACACTTGTTGTCCCCACCTTCCTGCGCCCAGGGCCCTATAGATTTCCAAAGGCATAACATGTAAGCATGACAATAAATTAGAAGCACTTGTAAGCAGTGGAAATATGTAGTCACTGCATTGGAAAAAAAATAGTGCTGCTTGTAACCATAGGAAATATCTAGTTCACGCATCCCCCGCCCCACAGCAAATTATAGAAGATGCACCTCATTTCATAGGGGTGTCCGCTCCTCGTCTAGGTCCGTATCATCATCTCCATTGTCAGGCTCTTGTTGAGGGATGTAATCTACATCACTGCCAGACCTTCTCCCCTTGCTGCCTTCACTACAACCCTTTAAAGTTGTTTTTCTTCCAGTACTAAGAGCTGCTCTTTATTCAGGAAATCCACTTGCCTTCAATACTCTGTTATTCTCCCTGATGTTGGGTGCCCGTGCTATTTCGTGAGCACGGTCAACAGGTTCATGATGTGTAGGTGTTAACATGTGTGAAACAGATTTTAAGTTTTAGGGAGCATGCTAGAACCTCCAATCCCGAACCGTGGATGAATGTGTCCTACCTAGAACTACAGACCGTTTGAAGTAGGTTTTTTCCAGGAAATGCATTAAGAGATGCTTTTATAGCAGACAATCTATTCTATGCTAATACTCTGTAATTCTCCTGATGCGGGCGTGCCGTTGCATTTCGTATTCACGGCAATCCCGTTCACTTTGTGTAGGTTCTAACATGTGTGAAATAGATTTGAAGTGTTAGGGAGCTAGGTTGGAAGTAGAATGCAGAGCCACTAGAATCTGCAATCCCGAACCGTGTACCTACCTAGAATGACACAGAAGGTAGATGGATTTTGCATACCTCTTGATGCTTGGCCTCGGGTTTTGACCATTGTGAATCGTCAGTGTAGCTGCGCGTCGAAGATGGTGCGGCTGCTACAATGCTACGGTCGTCGTCGATGTTGACGTGCATCATCAAAGGGGTAGCAGATCCGGTGCGGCGGTAGTTGCGGACGGGGAAGTAGATCCCGTGCGGCTGTTGTGACAACCCTGGTAATTACAATTCCAAAATCAAAGACATTAGCCTAACTCTATGTTTTAAACCAACTAATGAGAGGGTGGAAAGAATTAAAACGGGTTCAGTTGGAATTCAAATTTAATTCGGGCACATTTGGACACATTTGAAACTTTTAAATTAACTTTAAAACCATAAGCCAAATGGGATTTTGCCTGAAACCAAAGTTGTAGAACTTTTTATTTTGAACAACTTTCGTGTTCAAAAGTTTTTGAAATTCAAATCAGAAAGAGGAGAAAACGCCCTGTTTGCACCCAGCCCCCTGAACTTTTTCGAATTTTTGCACTTCGGTCCCTCGTTTCTCCCCCTCCTCTGCCGCGCCGCGCGCTCGCCCGCCCGCCGCGCGCCAGGTGGCCGGCGTCGCCTGACCGGCGCGAGGCGCCAGGCCAGTGGCCGCCGCACCATCCCGCCACGGCCGGCTTTGCCCCGCCCCGACGCCGCGCGGCCAGTCCCCGCCCGCGCGTGCTGCCGCGCCCAGGCCGCCGCCCGCTCGCCCAGTGGCCGCGCTCCGCCGTGCCGCCCCGGCCCCCGCGCCCCGCCAGCTGCCGCGCCTGTCCTCCGCCCGAGCCGCTGCAGCAGCTGCTCCCCAATCCGCACGCCGCGCTATCTCCTCGCGCCCACGCCAAAATCGCGGCCGCCCAGTCGCCCGCGCCCGCTCGCCGCACGCCGCGCCGGCGTTCTGTCGCCGCCCGCCGCGGCCAGTGCACGCCGCTGCCGTACCCCGCCCCGCGCGTCGCCCAGGCACCTCCACACCCCCTCCTGTCCCTATAAAAGCACCACCCCGGCCACGCGCGCGAGCCCCCGACCACCAGAACGCCTCGCCGTCGCCATCGCCGCCGCCGAGCACCGCCCGCCCGTGGACAGCTCTCCATAGCCGCCCACTGCCCAAACTGAGCCCCCAGCCACCACTACATCACCTCACCGCAGCTCGCCGACCCACCCAACGCCACCCAGAGCCACCGGAGCGCCGCCGCCCGCGCTGCCGTCGCCGCCGCCGCCCCTGCTCGCCGTGGACAGCACGACCCCGACCCCCTCCGTCCAAGCCGAGCCCCTGAGTAGCTTCCCCACGCGCCACTGAAGCTCACCGACCGGACCACGCCGCCCCAAGCCCGCCGGAGCACCTCCGTCGATGCGAGCCGCACCGCCGCCGCCTCTGCTCCAACGCCGGCGAGCCCTTCCCGGCCGTCCCCCACCTGAACAACACCCCCACAAGGTAGCCCTCGCACCCCTGAACCTTCCCCGACCCCCGCCCCTCGCCGCCGGTGAGCCCCCTCGCCGGAATTTCGGCCGGCCGCCGTACCCGAGCCGCCGAGGACCCAATTGCAAGGATTTAAATCTTTAGAAGGGTCTGAGCGTAAGATTCAAGGACCTAGTTGTAAAAGAAAGTTTCAAACCTAGATTCAAATTCAGTGAACTTGTAAAATTCGTATAAAATTGTAGAAAATTCAGAAAAATGCAAACTCAACTGTTCTGGAATCCTCAGAACAAACTCTACCACTTTTGTTAGAAAAGTTTTCTCAGTATCTCAAAATATTTTGCTCTACATTAAATAGAAGCTTTAATGGACTTATTTTGTACCCACTGTTCTAGAACAATGCTGACACTAGAATTTGGGCAGTTAATTAGTTGCTTGATGTTTAGGACTGTATAAAAAGATCAGGCCCAAATTCCATCTCTAGCTCTACTGTTTGTTAAACTTAGTTTTAATTCATGTGTAAGTAGAATGTTTTATCCCTGCAGATAGGTGGTGAGTCACCCATTGAAACTTTTACTATGCTAATGTATTGGTACCTAGAAGCCAGAGAAAAATTAGGAGAATTTTTATCTCACAGTAACCCACTTATTTGATTTATGTGCTAATAACATACATTAAATCAAGAAAATAGTATCTTAGCTTGGAAAATTCTCAAATTTTTACTGGGAGATAAACTATGGTAGAGGTTGCTGTGTAAAAAGTTCCATGGACAAAAACCCTGTGTAGGGTCCTGTAAAAATGAATCTTTGAATAGCCTAGGTGTAGAATGTCATATTTTCTATGCTCTGGATACTGCATGATAAATCCTACAACAATTACGGTAGCTTCTGCATGCTCAAGTGAGAGCTCTGTAAAAATCTTAGACACAATTGTTGCACCAATTGTTCTGTACAAAAAGAACAATTATCTAACAGCAACAATGAAATATATTTTTCAGAATTAACCTGTTACATAAAATTGGCTGAAAATTTTACAGTAAGCACATCTTTCCTTGATGTGCCTAAATCCAAAATTTCATGACCAGAGACTATCCCTTGTAGTAATTACTCTCAAATCGTAATCAAGTGCCATTTCCACGACTTAAACTTGTGCACTCATGTAGAATCGACGACTCTCGCCGACGGAACTTACGAGCTGGTGCCCGCGTCCGAGAGTGAGCAGCGTGAAGCTCAAGCAAATCTAACTGAAGTTTTTGAAGACCCGAGCCCAAGTTCGGAAGATCCCCAAGCGAACTGCGAAGGCAAGCCCCGGAGCATAACCCATTCTTTCCGAAATTATGCAACTCATTACTCTTTGCTTGTGCATTAAGTTTATAGGAGTTGGATGAAAACTTAGTTGCATGATGTCAGGAACCCTTGCTTGAAAACTAGATGTAAGGTTCGATAGAATGCTGTGCTAATAGGACTCCGGTAAAAGTCGAGTGATTTCCTGTCACTCGCGAGAAACTAGGAGTTGAATGACTACTACACGCTGCAATCATAAGGACACGGACGGGTTATGTAACGATGGTTACGATTGAGGCCCGTCTGTCTAGTGAAAAATGCTAAGGCCGCAGGGTGTGGTAGTGATGGTTAAGTCTTTGAACGTACTAAACACATGCCGAGATTATGGGAATCGGTAAGCTTAAGTACCTGATTGGCCCGGCAAGGGGACGGCATCCTACCCTTTGAACTTCGGTCCCATGTGCATATGGCGAGTGCAGAGAGTGGTCACGACCCGGCGCCGAACCGTGGCGTGGAGCTCTTGTACTCTCGGAGGGTAGCCCCGATCCACGACCCGGAAAGAAAGGGGAAAAGTTGCACGTGTGACTCTAGGGAGTAACCACGTGACGTGTGTTTGGGTTTCCCTTGCAAGGTTAAGAAATTCGATTCGAATCGTCCGTTTCTCACGGCTATTGAGACTGCTTAACCATTTTTACCCACAGAGTAAGAAGAGGAACAATGATGATGAATGAACAGGTTGGATGAAAAATTTAATGCTTCACCATGTATGCTTTAGATAGCTGCTTACCTAGACTGGCTAACGAAACTAGAATCTTGAGCTAAAAGTTGAAAGTAAGGACCCACTTGTAGATGCTTTTCGGCAAAACAAAACCCTGAGCCAAAAAGCCTTGCATGTCTAGAGTCGGTGGAGTAGTCCCCACTACACGGGTAAGTCTTGCTGAGTATTAGTATACTCAGTCTTGCTTGTGACTCGTTTTCAGGTGAGCCCTTTGAAGGCATGATTGCTAGCTCGACTTGGCCCTGCACTCTTCCCCCTGGTTGGTCGGTGGAATGGGATGCGCCCCCGTCCAACGGAGATAAGGCCGAGTGATGTCTCGTACGGGCTTCATCGAGACATCCTGTATCGTCGAGTAGTTTCCGTTGTTTATTTCCGCTGCAACTTAACTCTGAAGAACTTATTTATGTTAATTGGAGTATTTGGTTTCTAAGCTCAGAACCTTGCCTGTAATATTTACTTATGTTAATATCGTAATATTGCTGGAATGTGGTATTCTCTGGGCTCATCGTCGCATGAGCATTTGTATGTACGGCGCTCGATCCGTTCACCGTGGTTGTATCGGGAGGTTATACCCGACAGACCAGTGGATTACTCCGTTTGAAGTGTAAGGTTAACCGAGGATGCCTTAATGGTGATGGTTAATACACTTGAGCCGGATTAATTCAGGTGGTTCTGCCACAGCTGGTATCAGAGCCGTAGCTGGTGCCACAGCTGGCAACAGCGGACACCAGAGCCGAAATACATACGCCAGAGAATGCGACAAGCGTTAAAAACTTGTTTTCATAAAACTTGACTAGAAGGATGTGTTGCGAAATGCGTTGGTACGTTAAGGATGGTGCCTAGTTCGTAAAGCCCTAAGGGATTATGGGAAAAGTTTACTAGGTGGCTGTCTGACTTCTATATGTATTATCAACTGACTTCCAGCACATTACCTTCTGTCAAAACTTACTTTCATGCACAACCAACCTTAAATTCTGTAACGACGCACTCGTCGCTAAGGTAAGAAGGTAAGGATCCTCAGCCAACTGAGAGAGCTTGGCCTTCCTGTCGGTGATGCGAACCGAACGCTGCCCTCAAGCAGTGGCTTACTTGAGGTGCTGCCAATATGCCAACTGTTAGTTGAACATATTGGGAGTAGAAGGTTCGGCGCAGGGTATGGCGATCGCTGTTCATACCCCCGTCTCATGACGGTACCCCCGTGAATACGCTATCTCGATAGCGTATGTTAACGTCGTCTGTACGGCGGGAATTGTACAGATATCGTTTCTATAAGTAAACGCTAATGATTACGGACGCTTTCATGAGTGCTGGCATGAAAGGTTCATGATATATATATGCTTGTCGATTTTCTGCAGGTACACTAACCGCGATTACGATAAGTTAAGGGACGAGTAGAAAGACTCGACTAGCTATTATAGGAGAGCCGTATTGTGTAAGCCACCGAAACTATCATCGTAAGACCAAAGCTATTTGGCAATTGTTTTATTTTGTGAGGACGAATAGGACGTGCATACATCATAAACATATGTATCTGAAATCAAAAATGCGTTGTATGAGAGTGGTAAGGTTCTTGCGTATCTAAGCGTGGTTTGCATAAGGACCATCTAGCGGAACTGTCCGAATTCTGCCGTGACCAAAAAGAGCGATTTATTGACCCAAGAAAATGACCTTTTCTGGAGAAGTTCGTGTTGAAGGAATTGTTCCAAATTTTGTGTTCTATCTCCTGTTCAAAAATGAAAAATTCTGAACTTATGGATAATAAGAAATAACAGAAACCTTGGAGCGTCAGATTTCTGTCCAGAATAAGCACTTCTGCCTCTTAAATTTTTAGGCCCCCTTCCTGCGGTTTTCTGCAAAAGAGCACAACACGAAACTTGTTCCAAATTTACCCAGGAAGCTGCTGTTAAAATTTGGTAAATTTTGGCTGGGTAGATTTTCCCTGGTGTACGAAACTCTAGCCCTCTGTTCACTGAAAATTCTGGGTAGACAGTAAGGTAAAACCTGAAAAGAAAGACCATCTTAGAGACTCAATTAGCTCTGGAGTTGACTAGAAAAGTTGTTCACAAATACCTTAGGAGTGATCTGGTGAAATTTGAGAATTTTTGGATGAGAACTGTGGGAGTTATGATTATTTTTGCACACTATACAGAATCTGTCCTTGTGCTGCTCACAGTTTTTCGCTATCTCACTCCATTTGATCTTTTGTTCAGATGGCCGAGCCTGTTGATATGATGGTGGATGAGGATGGGCGCGTACACTCGCAGTGTCTCCACTGGGAGGGCTTTCCCTCTATTTTGTGGGATGTTCTGCGTACCGCGGGCTATCTAATTCCCCCACGTTACGCCGGACTGGAGTTTGCAGAAAATGGAGTTACCCAGTGCCGTGTCAACGTGACTATCTTTCCGCACCCGCTACACCCGGAGTGGCCCGCCTTGGAGCTTGAGGCTGTAGGTTGCCGTTTGGCCGATACTTGGGAGCTTGCAGCCATGAGGGCGCTCACCATGTTTTGTGCGCAGCGTCCCGAGGTTGTCACACTCACTCCCATTGGATTGTTTCCTGCTGCCCAGGGCACTCTCATGGGTGAGAGAGATACCACGATAGCACAGTTGGAGGAGCAGCTCCATGATCTGAACCTTGAGTTGGAGGATGCTAATGAGCACATTCGGTGGCACCATGATCAGAATGACCATCCCCATGAGGACGACATGGAGGAGGATGAGGAGGAGCCACAGGAGATTGATGGTATCTCAGGTATGGATTTCGAGGGTGAGGTACCCCAGGCACCTCAGATGGGAGCTCACTCTCCTCCTCACAGCGAGACGTCCGTCAACGACTTGGATGATTTCTAGAGGACGACCTAGGAGGACTTTTGCACATACTCCTCGATAGGGTAGCCTAACTTTTGGCAAGTGTTTTAATAGGCTAACTAGGAGTTGAGTAACTCTTTTGTGTTGGGTACACCTGAACCATGTGGATACCCTCAGCATGTAAGGAACGGCGATGAACTTGGGTGAATTCGTTGTAACTTGGTAAACAATGAAATCCACAATCGCTGAGTCTTGTCGGAATTTTTATCCATGTCTCCTTGCATTTATTGGCTGAGTGTTGAATACCAGACTTGTGCTAAGTTTTGTGATCTAGGTTCTCACAAAGATTCAGCATCATTGGACCTCGCTAGTTTGAGATATAGGCGAAACCGTACCGATCAATCTGCTGAAAAACAGCCAAGACAGTAAGGCAAAGGACAAGCTTTTCGACCACCTTAGCCATAGTTCTAGCACCGAAGTTAAATACCAAAGTGGTGCATTCCTAAATTCTTTGACTGCTGCAAAAGTCTGAAATGTTTTGGATGGACCCACAGCAGGCTATGATTTTTCTCGTAGCAAACAGAGATTCTGTCCATACGTCTAGCTGTGACTTCGGAAGTCTATGACTACACCAATTATTTATGAATCAAGGAAGTAATATGGATCGCGTTGCGAATGGTAACCTTTCACGTTTCAGATGGTTGGATCAACACGTGGCAACCCCGAGGGTTTTGGTGCCGGTGGCAGTCGCTCGCGACAATCGCCACCACCCCCGCCCAGTTTGGTGGAAGTGATGGCCGCTCAAACCGAGCTGCTACGTCAGATTGTGCAAGGGCAACACCAGCAGAGGGGTGGGCACAATGCTCACCAACCACAAGCTGCAGGATACACGGATTTCCTGGGGACCCAGCCTCCCTTGTTCCATAAGACCGAGGAACCCCTGGACGCAGATGCATGGATTCGCACCATAGAATCCAAGTTCACACTACTTGTGGCCCCATGCTCAGAGGCCAACAAAGCTCGTTTTGCCGCGCAACAGCTTCGCGGTACCGCTCGACTGTGGTGGGACCACTATTTTGCGATGCTCCCGGCTGATCATGTGGTCGACTGGGATGAGTTCAAGACCGCGTTCCGGGCACATCATATCCCCGAGGGTCTCATGGAGAGGAAGTTGAACGAGTTCCTGGCACTCACCCAGGGCACCCGCACCGTGTTGCAGTACGCCCAGGCGTTCAACAACCTATGCCAGTATGCGGGCTATCACGCTGATACGGATGCCAAGAAGCGTGATCGTTTCCGCCGAGGTCTGAATACCAAGCTCAAGGAACGTCTGAACCTAGCCAGGGCTGACACCTACAACGAGTTGGTCAATATGGCCATTACCCAGGAAGACTGTATCATGGCGCACCGGGCAGAGAAGAAGAGAAAGGCACCCGCGGGACCATCAAGTGTCCAACCACCAAGGTATCGCATCGTGCAAAATACCGCACCCACAGCTTCACCAAGGGCCCCGCAGCCAGGAAGATGGATTGCCAGACCCCCACAGCAGCCAGGCATGGTACGACCCCCGATGCCTCCACCGAATGGTCCGAGGCCCATTCTTCAGCAGTCTCTTCGACCTAGCCCTGCGAATCGCTGTTTCAAATGCGGGAGTTCCAGCCACTTCGCACGAGAATGCCCTCAGCCTGGACAGCCCAACCAAGGTCAAGGATCCAACCCGAACGCCAAGAACAGGGGCAAGAGACAGACCCTGCAAGTCAAGCAAGGACGGATTAACTTCACCACGCTTGCAGAGCTTCCTGAAGGAGCCCCAGTGATGTCGGGTACATTCTCTATCCATAACAAGCCTGCAGTTATATTATTTGATTCTGGTGCATCGCATAGTTTCATAAGTGCAAAATTCGGTGCAAAAGTAGGCTTGGATGTTTGTCACACAAAAGGGTCATATATGATATCAACGCCGGGTGGTAAAATTGCTTCAAACCAAATGGTCAGACAAGTACCAGTCAAATTGGGTAGTAAAACCATTGACACGGACCTTGTCCTTTTACCCCTTGACGGCATGGACATTATTTTGGGAATGAACTGGATGGCTATGCATGGAGTCACACTGGACCTTTCTTCCCGAGCCGTTGAGATAAATTCACCTAGTCACGGAGCCACTACCCTTTACCTACCATTCATAGATTGCACGAATTCCTGTGCTTACAAGATGGAAGGACTTAAGTTAGATGATATTCTTGTGGTAAACGAGTATGCCGATGTTTTCCCGGATGACTTACCCGGAATGCCACCGGATAGGGACATTGAGTTCGTTATTGAACTACAACCAGGCACTGCACCTATATCCAAAAGACCATATAGGATGCCCCCTAAAGAATTGGCCGAGCTGAAACTTCAACTCCAAGAACTATTGGACAAAGGTTTCATTCGCCCTAGCGCGTCACCTTGGGGATGTCCAGCCCTATTCGTAAAGAAGAAGGATGACAGTTTGAGATTATGTGTGGACTACCGACCTCTCAATGCGGTAACTGTTAAAAACAAATACCCCCTTCCTCGCATCGATGTACTCTTCGATCAATTAGCTGGAGCCAGAGTCTTCTCAAAAATTGACCTTCGTTCGGGATATCATCAGATCAAGATTCGCCCGTGCGATATTCCTAAGACTGCCTTCTCCACACGATATGGACTATATGAATTCTTGGTCATGTCCTTTGGACTCACCAATGCCCCTGCATACTTCATGTATCTCATGAATTCGGTATTCATGCCCGAACTTGACAAATTCGTCGTAGTGTTCATCGACGACATTCTTATCTATTCCAAGGATGAGGAAGAGCATGCCAAGCACCTTCGCATTGTTCTTCAGCGACTTAGAGACCATCAGCTCTATGCTAAGTTTTCCAAGTGTGAATTCTGGTTGGATACTGTAAAGTTCTTAGATCACACGATCTCCAGCGAAGGCATAGCTGTTGACCCCAGCAAGGTACAGGAGGTGATGGATTGGAAACCCCCTACCTCTGTTCATCAGATTCGCAGTTTTCTCGGCTTAGCCGGTTACTACCGTCGCTTCATCCCGGATTTCTCTCGAATTGCTAAGCCCATGACGGAACTATTGAAAAAGGAAGTAAAGTTTGTATGGAATGAGAAGTGTGAGGAAGCCTTCCACACTCTCAGAGAGCATCTGACTACTGCACCTGTGTTAGCTCAACCCGATAATACCAAGTCATTCGATGTGTATTGTGACGCATCGGGTACTGGTCTAGGATGTGTGCTTATGCAAGAGAATCGAGTAATTGCATATGCCTCACGAGCCCTTTGGCTCCACGAACAGAATTATCCCACTCATGATCTTGAGCTTGCAGCCGTCATTCACGCGCTGAAGATATGGAGGCACTATCTCATGGGTACACAGTGCAATATCTACGCGGATCATAAGAGTCTCAAGTATATCTTCACACAAGCCGATCTGAATATGAGACAACGGAGATGGCTAGAACTAATCAAGGATTATGACCTTGAAGTGCACTATCACCCCGGCAAGGCTAATGTAGTCGCGGATGCACTAAGCCGCAAGTCCCATTGCCATTGCCTATCCATGGAGTCCTACCATGAGACATTGTGCGCAGATATGAGGAAACTTAACTTGGAAATGGTTTCCCAAGGCACTCTAAATCACATCTCAGTTGAGCCCACTCTTCACGACCAAATCGTCATGGCACAACTACATGATGAAGGAATCAAGATCATCAAACAAAAACTCTCTCTAGGTGAGGAGAAGTATAAGTGTTTCCGCCAGGACCATAAGGGAGTTCTATGGTTCGAAAGTCGTATAGTCGTTCCGAAGGATCGTGAACTCTGCAAGCAAATTCTTAATGAGGCACACCTCTCCAAATTCTCTATCCACCCCGGCAGTAGCAAAATGTATCAGGACGTAAGGCAAAACTTCTGGTGGACTAGAATGAAAAGGGAAATTGCTACGTATGTCTCGGAATGTGACACGTGCCAGAGAGTAAAAGCTAGCCACTTAAAGGTAGCCGGTACACTTCAACCGTTACCTATACCATCATGGAAATGGGAAGACATAAGTATGGACTTCATCGTTGGACTACCAAACACGTCCCAGAGACATGATTCCATATGGGTTATCGTTGATAGACTCACGAAGACGGCACATTTTCTTCCGGTGCACACCACCTATTCTACCAAGAAATATGCCGAGATTTACCTCGATCGTATTGTTTGCCTGCATGGAATACCTAAGACAATTATTCCGATCGTGGTCCTCAGTTTGTAGCACGCTTTTGGGAACAACTGCAAACGTCTCTTGGCACAAAGCTGATTCGCAGCTCAGATACCACCCTCAGACCGATGGACAAACGGAAAGAGTAAACCAAATTCTTGAAGACATGCTGAGAGCTTGTGTCATTCATTATGACAAGAATTGGGACAAATGCCTACCCCTGGCAGAGTTCTCGTACAACAACAGCTACCAAACGAGTTTGAAAATGGCACCATTTGAGGCCCTGTACGGACGAAGGTGTCGAACCCCTTTGAGCTGGTCACAAACCGGAGAACGTAAAATAATTGGACCCGACCTGGTAATCGAGGCAGAGGAGAAAGTAAAAGTAATACAAGCAAATCTTAAAGCCGCACAAGCCCGACAAAAGAGCTATTCTGACAAAAGGAGAAAGCCCCTAAAGTTCGAAGTTGGCGATCATGTCTATCTTCGAGTTTCACCAACCAAAGGAGTGCGAAGATTTGGAATCAAAGGCAAACTAGCTCCCCGTTATATTGGTCCTTACGAAATCATGGAGAGCCGCGGACCCGTAGCCTACAAATTACGACTGCCCCCTCAACTCACGGCCACCCATGATGTCTTCCACGTATCTCAACTCAAGAAGTGTATTCGAGTCCCTACCGAGATTGTGGAACAACAAGAAATATCGTTGGAACCCGACCTCTCGTATGTCGAACACCCAGTTAAGATTCTGGATCAAAAAGAAAGAGAGACCAGGAGGAAAGTGATTAGAATGTATAAAATACAATGGAATCGCCACACGGAAGAAGAAGCCACCTGGGAAACGGAGAGCTACCTGAACCAACATTTCCCTGGGTTTCTTGTCTCAACCACGGGTATGTGCACCCACGCCCACACTAAGAATTACCGAATCTCGGGGCGAGATTCTTGTTAAGGGGGGAAGGCTGTGACAACCCTGGTAATTACAATTCCAAAATCAAAGACATTAGCCTAACTCTATGTTTTAAACCAACTAATGAGAGGGTGGAAAGAATTAAAACGGGTTCAGTTGGAATTCAAATTTAATTCGGGCACATTTGGACACATTTGAAACTTTTAAATTAACTTTAAAACCATAAGCCAAATGGGATTTCCTGAAACCAAAGTTGTAGAACTTTTTATTTTGAACAACTTTCGTGTTCAAAAGTTTTTGAAATTCAAATCAGAAAGAGGAGAAAACGCCCTGTTTGCACCCAGCCCCCTGAACTTTTTCGAATTTTTGCACTTCGGTCCCTCGTTTCTCCCCCTCCTCTGCCGCGCCGCGCGCTCGCCCGCCCGCCGCGCGCCAGGTGGCCGGCGTCGCCTGACCGGCGCGAGGCGCCAGGCCAGTGGCCGCCGCACCACCCCGCCACGGCCGGCTTTGCCCCGCCCCGACGCCGCGCGGCCAGTCCCCGCCCGCGCGTGCTGCCGCGCCCAGGCCGCCGCCCGCTCGCCCAGTGGCCGCGCTCCGCCGTGCCGCCCCGGCCCCCGCGCCCCGCCAGCTGCCGCGCCTGTCCTCCGCCTGAGCCGCTGCAGCAGCTGCTCCCCAATCCGCACGCCGCGCTATCTCCTCGCGCCCACGCCAAAATCGCGGCCGCCCAGTCGCCCGCGCCCGCTCGCCGCACGCCGCGCCGGCGTTCTGTCGCCGCCCGCCGCGGCCAGTGCACGCCGCTGCCGTACCCCGCCCCGCGCGTCGCCCAGGCACCTCCACACCCCCTCCTGTCCCTATAAAAGCACCACCCCGGCCACGCGCGCGAGCCTCCGACCACCAGAACGCCTCGCCGTCGCCATCGCCGCCGCCGAGCACCGCCCGCCCGTGGACAGCTCTCCACAGCCGCCCACTGCCCAAACTGAGCCCCCAGCCACCACTACATCACCTCACCGCAGCTCGCCGACCCACCCAACGCCACCCAGAGCCACCGGAGCGCCGCCGCCCGCGCTGCCGTCGCCGCCGCCGCCCCTGCTCGCCGTGGACAGCACGACCCCGACCCCCTCCGTCCAAGCCGAGCCCCTGAGTAGCTTCCCCACGCGCCACTGAAGCTCACCGACCGGACCACGCCGCCCCAAGCCCGCCGGAGCACCGCCGTCGACGCGAGCCGCGCCGCCGCCGCCTCTGCTCCAACGCCGGCGAGCCCTTCCCGGCCGTCCCCCACCTGAACAACACCCCCACAAGGTAGCCCTCGCACCCCTGAACCTTCCCCGACCCCCGCCCCTCGCCGCCGGCGAGCCCCCTCGCCGGAATTTCAGCCGGCCGCCGTACCCGAGCCGCCGAGGACCCAATTGCAAGGATTTAAATCTTTAGAAGGGTCTGAGCGTAAGATTCAAGGACCTAGTTGTAAAAGAAAGTTTCAAACCTAGATTCAAATTCAGTGAACTTGTAAAATTCGTATAAAATCGTAGAAAATTCAGAAAAATGCAAACTCAACTGTTCTGGAATCCTCAGAACAAACTCTACCACTTTTGTTACAAAAGTTTTCTCAGTATCTCAAAATATTTTGCTCTACATTAAATAGAAGCTTTAATGGACTTATTTTGTACCCACTGTTCTAGAACAATGCTGACCCTAGATTTTGGGCAGTGAATTAGTTGCTTGATGTTTAGGACTGTATAAAAAGATCAGGCCCAAATTCCATCTCTAGCTCTACTGTTTGTTAAACTTAGTTTTAATTCATGTGTAAGTAGAATGTTTTATCCCTGCAGATAGGTGGTGAGTCACCCATTGAAACTTTTACTATGCTAATGTATTGGTACCTAGAAGCCAGAGAAAAATTAGGAGAATTTTTATCTCACAGTAACCCACTTATTTGATTTATGTGCTAATAACATACATTAAATCAAGAAAATAGTATCTTAGCTTGGAAAATTCTCAAATTTTTACTGGGAGATAAACTATGGTAGAGGTTGCTGTGTAAAAAGTTCCATGGACAAAAATGAATCTTTGAATAGCCTAGGTGTAGAATGTCATATTTTCTATGCTCTGGATACTGCATGATAAATCCTACAAAAATTACAGTAGCTTCTGCATGCTCAAGTGAGAGCTCTGTAAAAATCTGAGACACAATTGTTGCACCAATTGTTCTGTACAAAAAGAACAAGTATCTAACAGAAACAATGAAATATATTTTTCAGAATTAACCTGTTACATAAAATTGGCTGAAAATTTTACAGTAAGCACATCTTTCCTTGATGTGCCTAAATCCAAAATTTCATGACCAGAGACTATCCCTTGTAGTAATTACTCTCAAATCGTAATCAAGTGCCATTTCCACGACTTAAACTTGTGCACTCATGTAGAATCGACGACTCTCGCCGACGGAACTTACGAGCTGGTGCCCGCGTCCGAGAGTGAGCAGCGTGAAGCTCAAGCAAATCTAACTGAAGTTTTTGAAGACCCGAGCCCAAGTTCGGAAGATCCCCAAGCGAACTGCGAAGGCAAGCCCCGGAGCATAACCCATTCTTTCCGAAATTATGCAACTCATTACTCTTTGCTTGTGCATTAAGTTTATAGGAGTTGGATGAAAACTTAGTTGCATGATGTCAGGAACCCTTGCTTGAAAACTAGATGTAAGGTTCGATAGAATGCTGTGCTAATAGGACTCCGGTAAAAGTCGAGTGATTTCCTGTCACTCGCGAGAAACTAGGAGTTGAATGACTACTACACGCTGCAATCATAAGGACACGGACGGGTTATGTAACGATGGTTACGATTGAGGCCCGTCTGTCTAGTGAAAAATGCTAAGGCCGCAGGGTGTGGTAGTGATGGTTAAGTCTTTGAACGTACTAAACACATGCCGAGATTATGGGAATCGGTAAGCTTAAGTACCTGATTGGCCCGGCAAGGGGACGGCATCCTACCCTTTGAACTTCGGTCCCATGTGCATATGGCGAGTGCAGAGAGTGGTCACGACCCGGCGCCGAACCGTGGCGTGGAGCTCTTGTACTCTCGGAGGGTAGCACCGATCCACGACCCGGAAAGAAAGGGGAAAAGTTGCACGTGTGACTCTAGGGAGTAACCACGTGACGTGTGTTTGGGTTTCCCTTGCAAGGTTAAGAAATTCGATTCGAATCGTCCGTTTCTCACGGCTATTGAGACTGCTTAACCATTTTTACCCACAGAGTAAGAAGAGGAACAATGATGATGAATGAACAGGTTGGATGAAAAATTTAATGCTTCACCATGTATGCTTTAGATAGCTGCTTACCTAGACTGGCTAACGAAACTAGAATCTTGAGCTAAAAGTTGAAAGTAAGGACCCACTTGTAGATGCTTTTCGGCAAAACAAAACCCTGAGCCAAAAAGCCTTGCATGTCTAGAGTCGGTGGAGTAGTCCCCACTACACGGGTAAGTCTTGCTGAGTATTAGTATACTCAGTCTTGCTTGTGACTCGTTTTCAGGTGAGCCCTTTGAAGGCATGATTGCTAGCTCGACTTGGCCCTGCACTCTTCCCCCTGGTTGGTCGGTGGAATGGGATGCGCCCCCGTCCAACGGAGATAAGGCCGAGTGATGTCTCGTACGGGCTTCATCGAGACATCCTGTATCGTCGAGTAGTTTCCGTTGTTTATTTCCGCTGCAACTTAACTCTGAAGAACTTATTTATGTTAATTGGAGTATTTGGTTTCTAAGCTCAGAACTTGGCCTGTAATATTTACTTATGTTAATATCGTAATATTGCTGGAATGTGGTATTCTCTGGGCTCATCGTCGCATGAGCATTTGTATGTACGGCGCTCGATCCGTTCACCGTGGTTGTATCGGGAGGTTATACCCGACAGACCAGTGGATTACTCCGTTTGAAGTGTAAGGTTAACCGAGGATGCCTTAATGGTGATGGTTAATACACTTGAGCCGGATTAATTCAGGTGGTTCTGCCACAGCTGTAGTGGCCGAAGTGGAAGCAGCTCCGGTGCGGCGGTAGTGGCCGATGGGGAAGCAGCTCCGGTGTGGCGGTAGTGGCACACGGGGAAGCAGCTCTGGCGCGGCGGTAGTGGTGGACGGGGAAGCAAATCCGGTGCGGCGGTAGCGGCCAACGGGGAAGCAGCTCCAGTGTGGCGTTAGTGGTGGATGGGGAAGCAGATCCGGTGCGTCGGTAGTGGTGGACGGGGAAGCAGATCTGGTGCCGCGGTAGCGGCTGATGGGGAAGCAGCTCCGGTGTGGCGGTAGTGGCAGAGGGGGAAGCAGCTCCGGTGCGGCGGTAGTGGCGGACGGGGAAGCAGATTCGGTGCGGCGGTAGCGGCCAACGGGGAAGCAGCTCCGATGCGCTCAGTGTTGTCGATGGGGTTCAAGCAGCGCGGTGGTCTACGGTGGAGCAGAGGGGAAAGGCGAGAGAGATTGAGCGGAAAGGCAAGAGGTGGAGAATGGATTGTCGCAAATACCCTTTAGAGTTTGGTTACAGCCAGAGCAGTGCGGCTTTTGCTTGAGGGGTACAAGGGACATTTCGAGGGCCAGGTGAAAATTTCGGAGCGCAGTGTCCCCTCTGACGCATGGACCCCACATGTCGGTCTTCTTAGAATGTGTTATGAATGCCGCGCCCATTTCTTTTGAACAAGACTATTTCTCTTTTTAATCTCCGATTTGAAATTTGGATTTGTCTTTCTTCCTCGTACAACATCGAAATGACTTGATTCTTTTTGTAAAGTGAATCTAAAATGAAGCTCGATCCAATTGTTGCTCTGTGTCACTCTCTTTCTATGGAAATGCACTATTTTTTGAAAATGCCATGGTTCTTTTCACTCTAGCTTTTGCCATGAATGTAGAAACATACACATCAAAGGTAGTAGTGTTCATCATACACAGATGCATATGGAAGCACTTGTGCTCAACACCTAACAGAAGATTACTCACGCCTACATTCTACCTCAACGCATAACTGTGACACCCCGGCCCAGGGCTTAATAGGATTAATAGGATACTCAAACCAACAAGTTGCAACTTCTTTTCCGGAAGCCCAATTTTAAAGAACTCCAAAGTTAAGCGTGCTTGGCTTGGAGCAATTTGGGGATGGGTTACCGACCGGGAAATTCTTTCTAAGTGCGCACGAGTGAGGACAAAGTGTGCAGAAAAGACTTGTGTTGGTCTGTGAGGGGTAGTCTATGTCCTAGGAAGCGGCCAGATGTAAGCGGGCCTGGCCTCGGGGAGGCGGGACGCTACAATAACCAACTCCCATGGCAACAAGGGCTACAGCCAGCAGACAGAAGAAAATCATAGCTTGGGTCAATTCTCCAGCTTTGCTTCCAATCCATTGCTCTTCAGCATGCCACCACCTGCTGCAGGGCTCCCATGGATTGGACTTCTTGAATCTCTTCTTCATCAAAAAATGTAGGTGGACCATCTTTTCTTTAATCAAATCATTCAAGTAACCCCTCTGCATTGTGAAGTAGCCACACCACTAAATAAACACGAAACCCTTGCTTAAACCCTATCACAGATCTGAAAGTAAAAAACCAAATCAAAGCTAAATCCACTAACCGAGCATTTAAAATTCACCCGAACGATGTTCACATTCTCTTTCCTCAATCGGGCCACACGCTTCCTTGCCCCTCTTGCTCTTGCAGGTCCGGCACATCATCATGGGCAAGCCAGTCTCCTCCCCAACAAGCGAGGGCATTTTCCTTCTTCCGGATGAGGACTCTGCAACACGCGACATCCTTTCGCGTCGGTGGCACTGGCGTGAGGTCAGACAGGCCAGATTCTAGTGTCAATGGCGGGCGGCGAGAGAGAAGCAGCAGTGGGTCGCGTCTGCCTAAAGGATAAGGCAGGGACAGAAGGGTCCTTTGGTGTGGGATGTGCGGAGACACGTCAACAACCTAGGCTTAAACGCATTGTGAGAGTGAAATACTGAATGGATGTAAATTACTTAAATATCCCTGAGCGTCTCCCCCTTTCTCTGCCTACTCCCTTCCTCTTTCGACTCCGGTAAACAAGGCGAGCGGAATGATCCCCATCGAGCTAACCAGAGACAATGACTCCGCCTCTGGCATGGGTTTCCCCAAGGTGGCAGATCTGCCCGTGTCAGCCAAATGACCCTGTGCTCGCCCCCCGAAGGCTGACTCATGCACCTCGGCCTCACCGCCGGCCAAGCGCCCCCGTGGTCGCCCGCCGAAGGTAGACAAGCCCTCCTCGGCCTCGTCGCCGGTCAAGCGTCCCCGTGGTCGCCCGCTGTTGACGGCCCTTAAAAGCAAAATCCGACCGTCAACGATACTCACAAGCAAAGGAAAACCATACCTCTTACTCACATATTTGTATCACTAACCTAGCTCCATAGTTGTTTTGGAGAACACATGATTTCAGGGATACAAGTCTGAAATAAGAACGAAAACACGAAGAAGACGCAATAGAAACCACAGAAGATCGCATTCTGTGTCACACACCCAAGAGAAGGCCCACATGACATAGCCAACCGATGTACAAAAATAGAAACACATTCCACAGCGCAGAGGACCCACCAAGCAGTCATCCAGGCGAAGGCGGTGGCGAAAGGCGGTGCCAGGGGGTCGGCCGACCCCCTGGTGCGGCTGAACCTGGACTTGAAGCAGTCCAGCTTAGGTTTGGCGGGGGATTCAATCCTATCCTCTACATGTCGGTTGCATATGTTTCCATGAGGGGAGATGGCGGTAACCGACCTCAAGAACTATAAAAGGAGCCCTCCCCTTCTCATTCAATACACCACCACTAGGAGCCATTCTCTCTACTCTCACTTGTGACTTGTAATCTTGGGGTAGTGGAGCTAGGCTAGAATCTTCTCTTAGCAAATCCAGTCATCCTCGGGATCCGAGAGCAATCCTCGGTCCTTGGTATGGCTTTGTATTCAACGTGCGCTTGCAGATTCTTTCTGTAAACGTTAAGGCATACCACTCACATTTCTAGCGCTGTTGCCTCAGACTCACAATCCTGGTAGCGACGTTAAGAAATGTTAACAAGCTTTTCTAGCCCCGTTGCTGGGGAGAAGCATTGATATAAAAGATTTACTTGAACATGATCATGACAGTATGTTTAAGGCATAGCTGTAGCTTATTCAGGCTAATGTTGCCTTTTGTTTTCTCCTGAATGGATGAAAACAGGGTAGTGTATGACTGGTTTCTCCTTGCCAACAAACTTCGTTGAAGATCCCGAGAAGCTCGTGAGAAGGGTTTGACCTTGCGTCATCCCTTCTCAAGTCATTCCTTCGGCAAGTGAACCAGTCCTTCCAGCACCAACAACCACAACCGAACCGATGGCTGAGAGGACTCTTCGCGATTTCTCCGTCCCCTCCACCGCCAATGTGGCGACTGGACGCAACGTCAATGTTGGGGATATGAACTTCGAGCTCAAGTCCAGCCTTATAAGCATGGTGCAGGCTAGCACATTTTGTGGCAAGTCGAACGAGGATGCCAACGCCCACCTTCAAAACTTTTTGGAGTTATGCGAGACCGTTACTATACGGGGAGTTGAGACTGACACCATCAGGCTCCGTTTGTTTCCCTTCTCCCTACTGGGGAAAGAGAAACAATAGTTTTACAAAAACAAAGAAGCCGTCAGTACGTGGGACAAGTGTTCCACGACATTCCTCGCCAAGTTCTTCCCGCTAGGCAAAACTAATGCCTTACGCGGAAAGATATCCAGTTTCCAACAGACGGGGATGGAGTCGATCCCCGAAGCTTGGGAGAGATTGCAAGAATACATACTCGCCTGTGTTCATCATGGCATAGACGAGTGGCTCGTTCTCCAAAGCTTCTACAATGGGCTGACTCCAACATCAAGAGCCCACATAGATGCCGCTGCTGGAGGAGCCTTCCTCGACCTCACCATCACCAAAGACAACACGCTGGTCAAGAACATGGTCTCCAATCAGGGCTGGAATGAGGAGCGTTCCCAGCCCAAGAGCAAAGGCGGAATGCACACAGTAAAAGAAGTTGACATACTCTCTGCCAAAATGAACTGCCTAATGAAGCACCTCAATGAAAGGGCGCAATTCAAGGAGCGTATGAACAACTATGGTCAAGTCGTGGACTCGCAACCCATGTGCAAAGTCTGCGGTAGTGGTGGACACTCGGGGAATGACTGCCCCGAGACTAGTGAAGACATTGCCTACATGAACCAAAACAACGGGTATCGTCCACAAGGAGGCCAAGGGTGGGGCCAAGCACGCCCACCTTATCAAGGAGGAGGTAACAATTTTAACTCAAATTACAATTTGAATTTCAATTTGAGCCAACCCTCCATAAAAAGACCTCATTTTTGGCCAAGTTAAAATTAATGAATCCATAAATAAGAAACTTGCTGCCAATGATAAAACCCTTGAGAGCTTAAATATAAAAGTTGAAACCCTTTCTTCTGCTCTCAAGAATCAATCAAATTTTAATAAAATGATAGAAACCCAGTTAGCTCAAATAGCTGCTGCCATTCCTGTTGTGGACGATTTGAAAATTCCGGGGCAACCGGAAGATCCCGTTGAAAATGTCAGTGTGGTGTCTACCGGATGGGGCAACCCGTCCCGAAGGATACCGCGTGCTAATCATGCAGGAACATCCACACACCCAAAGACGAACGCATGGGGAGGAATCACAACAGCACTACACGGAGACCCAGGGGTCCCGATGATTCGTTGCTCCATTTACGATCAACATCTACAACCGGGGGCAACATAAACATCATGCCCAAGGTGATATTTGAGCAACTGCAATACCCTGCTCTTTCACCAACACTCATGCACGTGCAGCTCGCCGACTCTACAATTTGATATCCCGAAGGGATAGTCGAAAACATGCTCGTACGAGTCAAGAACTCCTTCGTCCTCGCCAACTTTGCCGTCCTCAACATGGAGGGCGACACGGCCATACAGCTCATCCTTGGGAGCCCCTTTTTAAGGGATGTCAAGGCAAGGATAGACGTTTGGACGGGAGACATCCATTTTCGCATTGGAACAGACAATATTTTCTTTAAATTTCAGCACAAGAAGGACAAGCGATTCGTGATCCATCAAGGTCACGACGGGAGAGGCATTTGGGGAGAACCACTTCCCTAGCCAGAAAACCCACCAACCACACAGCCTAAAAGAAAGAAGACCAAGAAGATGTGGCGGAAGATCGAAAGTTGGTCCTCGTCTAACTCTCCACGACGAGGCGACAAATGGTAAATAACAATGGAGAGAAGTCTTGCCTGTCGAACTTTAAACGACATGCCCTTGCCAAAGGTAAATTGGTATTTATCTCATATTTGATTTTTCCACAATTTGATTTTTCACCCCATTTAATTTTTCCCACTACACATTTAAATTTCCAAAATCTCTCTTGCATGCTGGAATTTTTCTAGCCATCTTTTTGTTTTCACAAAAATTCTAAAAAAATATTTCCAAGCACAGATTCCTTTTGAAAAATTCATTTGAACATCTTTTCAGAGCAAAGTTGGGTCGGGCACCAAAAATTACAAAAGCAGGTGACCGTTGGAAGCAGTGGGCCCGGGCTGACAGAAGGGCGCGCCACCCAGGGTGTAGCACACCCCTGGGTTAGCCGACCCCACCATAACGGCTCTCGAGCCCCACTTGCTCCAACGGCTCCTTGCCGTTGTGCCCGACGCCTCCTCAAGTGTTCCCTGCCATTGCTCTTTAAATAGAGGCCGAGAGAGAGGGGTGAGGCACTTCACTTCTTTCACCCGCTCCCTCTCATAGTCTTTGCTTTCAGATTTTCATTGGAATTTTGCTCAAGTTTGGATTCAAGAAATCTCTCTCTCTTATTTCTTCGCTGCAAGAACAAGTCCACACATCCGGAAGAATAGCATTTGGTAAGAACTTCCATTTCATTATCACTAACATAACCCTAACCGAGTTGTTGTTGTTTGTCCTCGTGTTCAAGCATGAAGAGCATGGGACGGAACATCTCCGGTGCACTCAAGAAAGTGACGGGAGCGAGCTCATCTCGTTCCCGAGGTGGCTCAAGCTCCCATCACTCTTCTAAGGCAACTTCGACCCCGAGCATGATGGACTATGTAGAACAAGGAGAACAAGAAGTGCAAGCCAAAGTGCAAGCTGAGGACATGGAGATAGACGAACAAGATGCTCCGTACCTCGACTTCCGCAATGACCACGAGTGCCAAGCCTATGCCATTCTCAAGCGCCGAAGCATTGGTCATACCAAAGCCTTCGACCCGGACCTCCTCACAAAAATAGGTATGGACCTTGACTTTGCCAATTTTTGGCATGTGGTCGGTTGGGAGGGTTTCGTGCCCGTTGAGGAGTATGCTTCCCGACTCCTCACCATTCAGTTTCTTTGCACTCTTCAAGAGGTGGATGACGGTGTTTGCTTTTGGCTTTTTTAAAAAAGAGTATTATCTTACTTGGAAAATGTTGAGTCACCACCTTGGTTTTAACAAACGCTTGCCGGTTTCTCTTGAACATGCTTGCCGCGGTTTTAATCATCATGATTTTTGGGGGTTTGATTGCGGGTCAAGTTGTTCATGGCAAGTTTGCACCTTGGTGCAATGACATTCAAAATCCGACCCTTTGTTTGATGCACAATTGGCTAGCCATCACTCTCTTTCAAAGAGGTGATTTGTGAGTCGTGCACAGCGATGAGTTGATGATCCTATATGCCATGGTCAACAAGATTCGAGTCTCTCCTTTGAAAGAAATAGTTAACCGTTGGCTTCAGAATTTGCAGGTGACGAGTCCTATTGACTGCACTTCTTTGATAACCCGCATCGCTTCAAGAATTGGCACCTTAGGAAGAAACAATGTTTCTTTCATTGAGGGTGACCGTGTTTTTATCGGTGAGGCTTATTTGGTTCAAGGCCACATCCTCAAATGGGGCCAGAATGACTCCTTGATTTTCGTCTCGCTGGGTTACGCAAACGACCAAACGCGGGGTATTATTTGTATAATTGCTATTCGCTAACTGCCCCTCTCATTTTGGAAGTGGCGGCAAGAAGGCATAGTGTTTCTGGTTTGCCTGGCTGGACCACAAGAAGTAGGGTCAGAAGAGGAACCGAGCGAGTACCACCACTGCCACAACACCAGACTTCATACCACCATGAGGCGGGAGGTTCGTCCTGGCACAGCGCAAGCACCGAGGAGTGGGCACGGCAGGCTCCAAGCCGCCGGTCCACAAGCTCCAGCTCCGGCGGAGTCCCGAGCTTCGCACGACGCACGGCCTCCAGCCGTGACTTTGGCTCCGTCAGTCAACAACTAGGAGAGTTGCGGGTCTAGGCCAACAACATTGAAGATGCGCTGCACCAGCACATCAAGAGCAACCAAGCATGGCAGCCCTACACCGGCGAAAGGATCCACGCCATGGAGCAGAGGCAGTTACAGTAGCAGGAGGAGTGGAGGGCTTACTACCATTGGAGAGGGTTTAACCCCGACCAACAGCAGTGAGCCTGAAGCTAGCTTGGGGGAGGACCCCTACCGAGAGTTATCTTGTATCTTAACATCTTTTTCGCATTCAAAACCTTATGCATGAAACAAAACAAAATTCTGCAAAACTAAAAACAAATAAAAATTTGCAAAACCAAAAAGACCAAAAATATTTACTTGCTTTTATATGTGTAGTAAGCATGGTGTAGTTTTCCTTGTTGAGATGATGAATAGTTGCTCTGTTAATTTCTTTCATATGCCTAATTACAATTTAGTGCTCTTCCTAAGTTTTAAGTTTGTTGGCTAAATGTTCAAAGCTTAAGCTTGAAACTTGTGGGTGGCAAAAATCATGATCCAAATCTATGATCTTCTCCCAAGTGTCGCTTGATTTCCAGAAAATTTATCTTTTTGAAAATACAAAAACAAACAAAGTTCCTCAATGATTTGAGATTCCTATCCAAAGCAATATGTTGTTCCTTTTGAAAACCTTCCACATATGCAACTTGTTATCTCATTGAGCGTTGTCAAATTGTTTGTGACCCTTAGTGAGATTCATTTCATGCTCCCATGATCAAGATCACGTGCACACTCCACCATATGCTATGCTTCTACACAAGAAGTGAGCAAGTATTCCACTCATCCATCCACAAATAAAAACTCGAAATTACCTCATGACCCCTCTATCTAAAGTTCCATAAGAAAAAAAAAGAAGCATGGGCTACCCAAAGAAGGTATGCCACATGCTCACAAAGCATGTCAAAAAAAAGGAGAAAGAAAAAAAAGATGCATACCCAAAGAAGGTATGTCACATGCTTACAATGCATGCCAAAAAAAGGAAAGAGAGATAGCCCATGCTCAAAAGAAGAAAATAAATAGAGAGGTGGTTCATACAAAGGAGTGCATCCACCATCCACAAAGAATATCCACACACTTGCACATCTTGATCAAGGTTTATGACTTGTCTCTCCTTTGGATCCAGTTTTTGACTTTGCAAAATATGAGAAACAAGTGTGTCTTCAAGCCTCCATACCGACAACTCCACTCAGAACAAACCTTTAGAGATAGGTTGAGGAAGAAAGGAAAAATAAAAAGCCTTGGTGAGGAATCATACACAAAAGAGCGATCCGAGAGATCATTTGAGGAACTTTGAAATTTTCTTTTGGAAAACCTTATTAAAGCCTTGGTGAGGAGAAGCTACAAGCCCCATAGGAGTAAGGTAAGAGGTAAGAACAACGCCAACTTATCCAAAATCATGGTAAGAACACTTTGTTGTGCCTAAGGTATAGGTTGGAAATGTAACATTGAAGCAACTCCTGATCAACAACATAAAGCCTTGTTTTGCTCAGGGACGAGCAAAAGGCTTGCTTGGGGGTGTTGTTGACAATCCTTAAAAGCAAAATCCGACCGTGAAAGATACTCACAAGCAAAGGAAAACCATGCCTCTTACTCACATATTTGTATCACTAACCAAGCTCCACAGTTGTTTTGGAGAACACATGATTTCAGGGATACAAGTCCGAAATAAGAACGAAAACACGAAGAAGACGCAATAGAAACCACAGAAGATCGCATTCTGTGTCACACACCAAAGAGAAGGCCCACATGACATAGCCAACCGATGTACAAAAATAGAAACACATTCCACAGCGCAGAGGACCCACCAAGCAGTCATCCACGCGAAGGCGGTGGCGAAAGGCGGTGCCAGGGGGTCGGCCGACCCCCTGGTGCAGCTGAACCTGGACTTGAAGCAGTCCAGGTTAGGTTTGGCGGGGGATTCAATCCTATCCTCTACAAGTCAGTTGCATATGTTTCCATGAGGGGAGATGGCGGTAACCGACCTCAAGAGCTATAAAAGGAGCCCCCCCCTTCTCATTCAACACACCACCACTTGGAGCCATTCTCTCTACTCTCACTTGTGACTTGTAATCGTAGGGTAGTGGAGTTAGGCTAGAATCTTCTCTTAGCGAATCCAGCCGTCCTCAGGATTGGAGAGCAATCCTCGGTCCTTGGTATGGCTTTGTATTCAACTTGTCAGTATCTTATTCATATTATAGAGCTGAGCTTTGGTTGTTATGTTATCTTGATAGTCTATCATGCTTACGCCTGTTATGCTATCCTGGTAATGTGTCATGCCTTAGCTTGTTGCTTCATCAGTTATACTCTCTATATGCTTAGGCTAGATGATCTGGGTAAGGATAATGGTTCATCGTGCCTTCGGCCTTGTCTTAGTGTTTTACTTGTCCATCCGAAGGGTGGGAGACTCGGGGACACTAAGGTAGTGACCTCATACACGAGCGTGGTGCTCGGGTATGCGGGATCCTTCGGTTATGCCCGTGCTCCACGGTATTGCAGGGGTAGGCCGCAGAAGGTGAAAACTCTGTTGGTCCGCCATGATGTTCCGTCATGGTTAGTGAAGGCCCCCACATTCGGGTTTGGGGTAGGAGTTCATGCAAAGATGTAACATCCTGGATATACTTCGGGATGGGACATTCTCCCTGTTGTCCCTATTTTCCGGGCACCTTCAGTTCTAAGCATGTTTAGTGTGTAACCCTTTCTTGTATGAATAGATGCTACTAGGACTTTGTTGTATGGCTATGCTCCCACTAACCCGTAAGTTTATTCGTTTATTCTTTATCATGAGTTGGCCTGGTGTGTGTGTCACTCTACCCTATTCATATCTTTTATCTTGACTTACCCCTGTTTATGCTATAGTATGTGGCATATTCATATGGTCTTGCTCACATTCTAAGTAAACTCTTTTACATCATGCTCTCCTTTCGAAAAATATAAATAACGATACCCGAATACTCACCGGGTGAAATGCTACAACGGTATATCCGTGCGCTTGCAGATTCTTTCTGTAAACGTTAAGGCATACCACTCACATTTCTAGCGCTGTTGCCTCAGACTCACAATCCTGGTAGCGACATTAAGAAATGTCAACACCCGCCGCAGGCAGACTCGCCCTCGTCGGCCTCCCCGCTGGCCAAGCGGCCCCGTGGTCAGCCGCCGACGGCAAAGTCACCCTCCTCCCATGCGCCGCCGGCCAAGAGTCGATGCGGACGCCCGCCAAAGACAAATGCGGCCTGCATCGCCTCGCCGTCGCATAAGCAGGACCGCGGCCAGCCACCGAAGAAGGCATCGTCCGAGGCCAAGATCTGCATGCATCGACAACTTCACCGCTGGCCGCGACGACTTCGGCGAATCCTATGACAAATTGGAGTTCATGGGGAAGCGCATGCACGAGATAGGAGATGAACTATGCGAGAAGAGCAAGATGCTTGCAAAAGCGCAAGCCAAGATTGCTGCACTTGAAGATGAACTTGGGATTTGGAAATTGAAAGAAAAAAAGGTAGAGGACACTTGTGGAAATGCAAAGGAGTGATGTGGATGGGTAGTCACTGACAAATAACTGTGATGTTATTTTGGTTATGTGGAATTGGTAGATGCTAGTGTGATGTATGAATTTGGGAAGTTCCTATCTATGAATTTGGGATGTTGTTCCTTATCTTTGGTGAATGAATTGTGATTGTACTCCATGTTTCGCAAATATGTAATGTTTCTACTCCATCACGAATACTTCGGTAGAAAATTGAGTTAATTTGTCATTTTTATTCCATCACAAATACTGAAAAATTGGGTAAGTAAATTTGTCAGCAAAAAATAGGTCAAACAAATGAATCGAACTGGAGACCTCAGGCTTGTGGTGGGCTTTCCCGACCACCAGACCGACTGCACGCTTGTGAACGTGATAGCTCTTTCACATTATAGTAGAATAAGGAAATGGACACGTGCCACCCAGGCGGTGCAGAGGTGGGCATCACCTGCTGCTCCACGTCGTAACGCATGATTGGCTGAGAGGCATAAGAGCTCGTAAATAGTACATCTTTCTCTTTTTAATCTGGAATTAAAACTTGTAACTAGTATTTCTCCCTCATAAGAACTCCGAATTTGATGATTCTTTTTCCTAGTTTTATATAAAATCACACTCTACCATTTTGTGGTGTCTTTATTCTTGTTAGTTTTTATTTCTTATATCTTTTACATAGCACATAGTTTTATACACCAAAGTAGAAAAAAACAATGATTTTGCATGAGAATTGCAAATATAACTTCACATTCTCTAATTGTAAGGTCAATATGAGTTTGTGTCAAAATTTGAGGTGTATATGATGTCAAAAGTATTGTGAGCGATGCAAACTTGAAAGTTTGAGTTATTTAAGTTCTAGGGGACTATGTGGGAGATGTATTCATTTGTGAACAATGTATGGCCCGGCTTTGTTAAAATCATTTGATTTTTTTCCTCAGGCTTATGGTCCTAAAATGTGTTGATGTGTTTAGTTTGATATTATTATTTTTTTTGGTACTACCTTAGACTTAGGAGTTTGAATTATCCATACGAAACATTTGAATTTTGCTTCCATATCTCGTACTTAGGCTATAATAGTATATATGTCCCTGAATATATTTTTTCTGTATTTTTTTGAATCTTATTGGTGGCAGACGTAGTTCAATTTGAGCATACTTTTCAAATTTCATGTAACAGTAACTATGAAGAACGTCTGTGTTAGTTGGGCTGAAAATTTATCGTGGGCCATTTTCTAGTCAAGCCCGATTCATCATAGCCATTCATCTTCTCATCGACAATGTAGATGCCACAGCCACTGTCGGATGCTGTTCCGGCCCTTGTTCTTCCTCGCACGGTCTTCGAGGAGCGCCGGTTGGCATCAATGACCGGAGCCGGCGGCCATAACTTCCACCATCGGCTTCCTTATGAAGGAAGGGAAGCCTTCCTTCCTAAGGAAGCCGAGGAAGTCCTTTATTTAATCGTCATTTCCCCCACCATTAACATCCTCGCCAGTCGCCAGTTCCACTTCCACTAGACCAGTCGCACGTCGATCGCCTGCCCGTCCGACGCCATGAAGCTAACTGGCTACTCCTCGGCCGAGGCCTCCGCCGCCGGGTCGCGCCACTCTCCCCCTCTGCCCACGCCTCCGGCTCCCCGCCGTGCATGGAGCGACCCTATCGTGCCTGGGCGTCGTTGTCGCATGGCGGTTTCCCGTCACCCGCGGATGTAGGCCGCGGAGGCGCTGGGGGCTCCTCAGGGCATTCCCAGCTTCCTCCGATGGTGGTGGCGCCTTCCTCCTCCACCCCTGTGCCCTCGTTGTCATCGCAGCCCTTTTCGTTGATGGTCACCCTTCCTGCGCCCCACTACGACTCTGACACCCAGATGAAGACGGACTCGTTGACCCTTCCTGCGGCCTTCTTCTATGACTCCGACACCCTTCCTGCGACCTTCTATGACTCCGACACCCAGACGGAGACAGACTCATTCACCTTTCCTGCGGCCTTCTACGACTCCGACGACGTTGACTCAGACACCCAGACGGAGATGGACGAGTCCGACAACCAGAACCGTGGCTACATCAAACCAGTGCCCCGCGGCTCCGCTCTACGTGTCTTCCATCGCGCCGACGGCATCTAAAGGTGCCCTGTCTGCTCCGGCTTGAGGCAACGGTGGACCAGGCTGAATGAGGTCAGGGACCATGTCGTGGGGAAGGCCAACTCCTCTGCCCTGAGGGCTGAGAACAAGAAGAAGTACAGCCACCACCGCGTCCTGGCCCGGAACGAGGGGTGGATGTGAGGGAGCCGCGCGCTGCATGCGCTGGTCACCAAGAACGTGGAACGCGGTGACTGCCTGCGCACCGAGCCTCGTCGCTGCGGCGTGTGTCATCGTCGTCGATTACCGCTCCACGTGTGCTAAGTTCACACGGGAGCTACTCTAATTTCAGCAGTTTCATGTCGTAGCTTAATTATTAGTGTCTATCATCTTCGTCGTCCTAGCTTAGCTTGCAGTTTAGGAACTCGATCGATCGGGTTTTGGAACTCCACGTGTGCTGTTTATATATATATATATGTTTTAATGAATGTACACGTCTTAATTAATTGGCGTTCAATTGTTATGACAAACGAAAATAGTTACGCACGATTGGGATTGTTAACTCGGCATAGATCCAAATTAAAGCATACAATGCAAGCAAATTAAACCGAGAATCCAAACATCTCGAGGTTGCGGCGAGGTAGCCCGCGATCTTAATCGCCAAGTTGAGCGGCAGCTCCTCCAGAGCCAACGATGGAAGGCGCGTCGCCACCAGAGAAGGGATAAACGAAAGGGGTAACTGTTGATGGAGGAAGCCTTTTTGCTCGCCCCACGTGTAAGTGACCGAGTTCCCCTGCAGTTACCTTTTATCGCCTATATATGCCCACTTCCCCCAAAATATCTATGACACCCGGTCCAATTTGGATGTGGCCCAGTAGTGGCCCATGAGTGCTGCGTTCACATGTTTAGTACGACCTTGCTAGTTGAGCAAGGGTAGAGCCAACTTATAAGCCTTTGTCGACCATCGGGTTAACCCTTTTACATGAAGCGAGGATGAAAGTGTAAGCATGGTGCTATGTGTATGCAGGCTCGCCCCTCAGAAGGGCTGGGCAGTGCGGCTTTGGAGGACGGGGTGTGACAAATGGTATCAGAGCTGACCCTCACAGTTGCGCGTACGGGTCAGTGTGCGGGCATATGCCTCACGGCACATGTGGGCCTGGATGGGACACGCGGCATGGCATATGGTGCCGGCACTGGACGTGTAGTCGTGCGCTAAGAGGGGACGTTCCTGGATACGATACGGGTCAGTGTGCGGGCATATGGCGCGTGTCGGTCCAGATGGGACACACGACATGGCATATGGCACCGACATTGGACGTATGGTCACAAAGTTGGACCGACGAGGATGTCGGGTTCTCTGAGGGGGTGGTGTTATGTGACACCCGGTCCAATTTGGATGTGGCCCATTAGTGGCCTATGAGCGCTGCGTGCACATGTTTAGTACCACCTTGCTAGTTGAGCAAGGGTAGAACCAACTTATAAGCCTATGTCCACCAGCCATAGCACCATCAGGTTAACCCTTTTACATGAAGCGAGGATGAAAGTGTAAGCATGGTGCTATGTGTATGCAGGCCCGCGCCTCGGAATGGCTGGGCAGTGCGGCTTTGGTGATGAAGACTAGGCCCAATCTTCCGAGAGGTAAGGATAAACTCGATAGGTGGAACATCGACGTTGGCGATCCGAGCTTCTAATCAGTCACGATTCGAACCCCTGCAACCTTTACACCGCTGCTCCGTTGGTTATCAACCAAGCACAACTTGATTGACCTCACCAAGAAGGCTTTTCCTGCCGATGAATCGAGAACGCAAGCAAGAAAGTATAAGCGCGCAATCTGAAATTGCAAATATGAGTGAAGCAAATCACAAAGAGTGGTTCAAGCACTCAGTTTGAAAGGACTAATCAACACAGTCGAGGAGAGCAAGAACAGGGGCCCTGGATCAATGTATAAGGACTTGTCGCCATAGATACAACGATGCAATCTCTGTTTCTCGAAAGAAAACACAAGAACTAAACAAAACCTGAACCCTAATGTGTGGTGGCTACTGAGTTTATGACAGCAAAGGGGGCGTCCTAGGGTTGGGGGCGACCAAGGGGGTGCCCACAACATGGGCTTAAGGCCCGACACGATACAAAGCCTGAAAAGGCCCAAAACAGGTGATGCAGCACATTGTCGTAGTCACACAGAATGATCCACGAATCTTCTGGAGCTGGGACCAGAACCAAAAGAAGCGCCTCATCATCAGGTTTCCAATGCATCCAAGATCACCTCATTTGGACGCTGTATGAGGGAGATATTGCCGTTTCGGTGCAGGGCTATCAGTTGAATCCGAAACGAACTCGCAGCCCAAGTTGGCGATGACCTGTAGCTCGTTGATGAGGCCGGCTTGTGCATGTCCAGCGTGGTGATGTCCTCATCATTTGGAGGATGGGGTGTGACAATATCCCATCAAACACCGCTGTTTTCTTCTTCCCCTCCCCCTCGCCGGCCGCTGCATCGCCTTCTTCTCCCATCGCCGTGCCGCGAAATAATGGAACAAGGCGAATCATCAGGCGCACCTTGGAATTGAATCGGGCGCAGAACTAGACGCGATGGGAGATCCCAGTGCGGCGACATTCTTGCTGATGATGCTGTGCCAGAGGATCTGATCACACGGATGATCCTTCACTGCATTGTGGATGGGAGCATCTATACATACTTGATGCTTCATCAGGTCTGGGTCCGCTTCCGCCGCATCTACGACTCCACCGAGGTGCTCCGACGCCTGTCGTTCCATGAGCTTCGTGACCACTACCAGAATTTAAGGCACAATGTCAGGTTGCGCTTCGAGCAGCGCTTGCGCCTCGCTGATAATCCGGAGGCCATATGCTACAAGGGGATGGAGATGTTGATGACGCGGCAAGATCCCGCTGTCGGGCTGGCGTTCGTTAAGCAAGCCGTTGACGCTGGGGACTCCGGTGCTGCTTACTTCTTGGTGATGCTGTGGTACCGTAGGAACCCGGCGGACCCCAAAGTCCTGGCGTTGCTCCATGGAATCAGCGGCGGCCCGTCGCTCCCTAATGGCCGATGGGAGAACCACGGCATGCCGCGGCTGCGTAGCTTTGTCCGGCAGGACCTCCACAACATTGCGTTCCGAAACCGGCTTCCTGACCGCAACGCAGCGTTGCTCGTCGAGGATCCCCATGTCTGCACTTTGGCGGAATGCAGGCGCACGGGAGATAGGAGATTCATCATCCGGTACTGCAGCACGGAGTGCCGCATCCATCATGATTTCGACCTCTAGACGCGGTGCGTGAACGACCCGCTAACGTAGGCTGTCAGCAGGATGTGATCGAGACGCACCCCAGGCCACGGCCGGAGCGAAGAAAGAAGCAAGTGATGCCTCATCGTGTCATCGTTGTGGATCGCACGTGTGCTATGTTCACACGGGAGCTAATTTCTGTTATTTTATGTTTGTATCTTAGATTGCATGGTGAACATGATGGAGTTGTGAATAGATTTTGTGCAAATCTTTTACATGTGTGTCATCTCTAATATAATCAGATGTGCCATCGCTAAGCAAATTAAAGGAGAACAAAACAAGGAAGGAAAGAAGCAAGTGTTGGTTATTTTGAACTAATGATTTGTTTTCATAGTGTTCATTTCGAATTCAAACAATGTATCCCAATTATTTAAAATTATGGAGTGAATTTTCGCCGGTATGGATGGATTAAATAACCGGAGCGCGGTGCACGACCCCCTCGACTTCCATGAGGAGAGGAAAAGGTACGAACAATTTAGCGTGGCGCACGACACTTCCGCGAGGAGAGGAAAAGGTGACCATCCTGCATCGTGCGCGTCTCGGAGGATTCTGAGGCGTTGGATCCTAATGCAATGGCCACGATCCCCAGTCAACGAATGGTCGTTTGGTTGACCCATATGTCCTCAGTCAACCAAAGGCCAGCATGTTATCTCTGACCCATGTTGTAACACCTCAGGTGTTTAAATTACGCAATAAGCCTCATTAGCGTAAAAATATGCTTAACTAACTAAGAAAAGTTTAAAAGAAACGAATTATACTTGGTTTTGCATGTGATTTTGAATTTCTGTGTATATGTGCATAAGTACATGTACGTTAATCAAACAAATTAAATAACTTTCACAACGATGCTAACATGGCTATGAAATTGAATAGGCACATCGTTATTGACAGGATAAACAAAAGTCTAGTTGAAACCTATGAGAGAATGCAAATTTTTGCCTAGGAAATGACGTGCCCTCCGAATCCTACTTTTTGAGTTTTAAAATAACTTCTAAACTAGAACTCAAATGAACCTTGGCCTGAAACAAAACTTGTGTAACTTTTAATTTTGAACAACTTTCATGTTCATAGATTTTTTAGTTGCAACACAAAAATTTGAGAAACACTTGAATTTGCAAACCAGCCCTTGCCTTTTCTTCTATTTACACTTTCAGTCCCTGAAGGTGCACCAATAATGACCAGCTTGAAGCGCTCCCTGAAGGTGCACCAATAATGACATGTACATTCTCTATTTAACAACAAGCCTATAGTTATATTGTTTCATTCTGGTACATCACATAGTTTCATTAGTGCAAAGTTTGGTGCAAAAGTAGGCTTGGATGTTTGTCACACAAAAGGGTCGTATACGATATCAACACCGGGTGGTAAAATTGCTTCCAACCAAATAATAAGACTGGTACCGATAAAATTGGGTAGTAAAATCATTAGCACGGACCTTGTTCACTTACCCCTTGAAGGCATGGATATTATTTTTTGGTACAAATTGGATGATAGCTTAAGATTATGTATGTACTACCGACCTCTCAATGCGGTAACCGTTAAGAATAAATACCCACTTAAGATTATGTATGGACTACCGACCTCTCAATGCGGTAACCATTTAGTGGTGTCTGTATGCTAGGTAGTTTCTATTTCTTAGATCCTTTACCTAGCACATAGTTTTATACACCAAAGTAGGAAAAACAACAAAATGATATTGCATGAGAATTGCAAATATAACTTCACATTCTCTAATTGTAAGGTCAATATGAGTTTTTGTCAAAATGTGAGGTGTATATGATGTGAAAAGTATTGTAAGCTATGCAAACTTGAAAGTTTGATTTAAGTTCTAGGAAACTATGTGGGAGATCTATTCATTTGTGAACAATGTATGGCCCGGCTTTGTTAAAACTATTTCAAATTTTTTCCTCAGGCTTATGGTCCTAAAATGTGTTGCTGTGTTAGTTTGTAGAATTTCTTGACAAACTTTTGATATTATTAATTTTTTTTGTACTACCTTAGACTTAGGAGTTTGAGTTATCCATATGAAACAGTTGAATTTTGTTTCCATATCTCGGACTTAGGCTATAATAGTATATATGTCTCTGAATATATTTTTTCTGTATTTTTTGAATCTTATTCGTGGTACACGTAGTTCAAATTGAGCATCTCAGAGGATTCTGAACCGTTGGATCGTAACGCAATGGCCACGATTCCCAGTCAACAAATGGTCATTTGGTTGACGTACATGGTCGTACCCACTAGCCAATCACTTGTTGGTCGTCCAAACCAAATCCAACCCCCCCTCCCATTCCTACTCGACGGCTGCGCCGGCAGCGGCGGCTGGCGGATCCCGATTGACGATGCCTGGGAGGTGTCCTGGTGTCCCCGGCGCCTTGGGCGGAGACATCCCCGGGCTTCCCCTTTCCTTGCCGCCGCTAGTCCACTAGTCCGCACGTTCGCTGTGCAGGCGTGCGTCGCGGAGTCCTCCTCGATTCGGCGGTACCAATCTGGCCTACTAGAAGTAAGTACCCACTTCCGAAACCATCAATTTGTCCAACATGATTATAGTTTGGTCTGGTAGTGTTGAATTTCGTCTTGTACATGTGGAATGGTTGTTCAGCAGCTACCTGCCTTGTTTAAGAACTTTCAATATCGATGGACAGAACATGGATATCTAGTGTGAGAGAATTCACACCTTCTTACATCCGTGGAGTCAAGCAATTCGTGGAATTTGTTAAGCAACATTCACTGAACAGAGCAATATATGTTGCCCATGCTCCCAATGTCTAAATCTGTATGAATTGGGTTAGCATGAGGTCCATGACCACCTTCTTCTGTTTGGGATGTCAGCTACATATACATGGTGGACTCATCATGTGAAATCTGCAAATGCTACGCCTGTTGATGAGTTTTTAGAGCAGGTGCATGGACATGAATATGACTATGGGCTTGACATTCAAGAGGATGAATTTGACCATTATGATCAGATTGATGTGGTTGAGGAAGCCAATAATGATAATGAAGAAATGCCAGACCTGGAGATCATATCAGAACTGTACGCAGTTGCGGAGGAGGATGGCCAGCAGCCAAAATTTATGAGAGTGCTCCAAGATTTGAAACGGACTCTTTGTCCAAGATCTAGGCACTCAAGATTCTCCTTTGTTGTGAGGCTGCTTCGTATCAAATCGCGCTATTGAATCAGCAATACAACATTCAACGAAATATTGAAGCTGATGTCCTTATCATTCCCTCGATCCGAATTACCATCTACATATGATGAGGCAAGGAAGTATCTTTGTGAATTGGGCCTTGGATACGACACGATCCATGTCTGCTATAATAACTATGTGCTGTTCAGGAATGATTATGCCAAAGTGGATGTCTACCCAAAATGCAAGGAATCTAGATGGGAGGACAAGGATGGCTGTAGGCGTGTTCCTTGTAAGGTTTTGAGGCATTTCCCACTAATCCCAAGGTTGAAGAGGATGTTTGCTTCAAGCTGAACAGCCAAGGACATCCAGTGGCACAAGATGAAGTGGGCACCAGTTGATGGCCAAATGAGCCATCCAGCTGATGGGTGGCATGGAGTCACCTCGACATCAAGTATCCAGAGTTTGCAAATGATGCAAGGAACCTGAGACTTGCCATCGCTACTTACAGTTTCAATCCATTTGGCAACTTTAGCACGACATATAGCATGTGGCCAGTGCTTGTTATGCCCTTAAATCTTCCACCATGGCAATGTGCCAATCCTTCGAACTGCTTCATGTATTTACTGATCCCAGGTCCAGAATCGCCTGGAAAGGATTTTGATTTATCCTTGTGGCCCTTATAGAAGAACTTCTTCAGATCTGGAGTAGTGTCAGTACATACGATGCTGCCGGTCGTTCAAAGTTCAATTTGCGAGCAGCTGTGCGTTGGAGCATAAATGACTATCCAGCATTAAGCACCCTGTCAGGTCGAACAACAAAAGGTTATTTTTCATGTATTCATTGTGACAAAAACCCATTGTCACGGCGAATAAGGAATAAGTTATGCTACATTGGTCACCGTCGTTAAACCTTGACATGTGTGGCAGAATCAACTGAATTAATCCGGCTCAAGCGCGCTAACCATCACCACTAGGGCAATCAGGGCTAACTCGCACTTCAAACGGAATAATCCACTGGTCTGTCGGGTAACCTCCCGATACAACAACGGTTTTTGCTGATCGAAACCACACATACATGTACTCACACGAAGGTGAGCTCAAAGGATACAACATTCCACAAATTTTACACCACAGGGTTCATCATAAATTATTATTACAACTGAGTTTGAATTCGTAAAAATAAGGTACTTCAGAGTTAAAAATAATTGAGTTTTTCAGAGTTCAATGAAGCGGAAAGAAAATAACGATAAACTACTCGACGATATCGAATGTCTCGATGAAGCCCGTACGAGACATCACTCGGCATTATCACCGTTGGCCGGGGGCGTATCCCATTCCACCGACCAACCAGGAGGAAGGGTACATGGCCAAGTCAAACTAGCAATCATATCCTCAAAAGTCTCATCTGAAAACAAGCCACAAGCAAGGCTAAGTATACTAATACTCAGCAAGGCTTACTCGACTAGTGGAATATACTTAGCCGACTCCTAGACATGCAAGGCTTTTAGCTTGAGGGTTTGCTTTGCCGAAAAGCATATACAAGTAGGTCCTTACTTTCAAGTTTTAGCTCCAAGTTCTAGTTTTCTTTAACCATTCTAGGTAAGCAACTATCCAATATCATACATGGTGGAAGAATTAATTTTGCATCCAACAAGATTAATCATCATCATTGTTTCTCTTCTTACTCTATGTGGTAAAAGGGTCAAGCAGTCTCAATAACCGCGAGAAACGGACGATTCGAATCGAATTTCTTAACCTTGCAAGCGAAACCTAAACACACGTCTCGTGGTTACTCCCAGAGTCACACGTGCAACTTTTCCCTTCAATTCCCGCTTCACGGAACAGGCCCACCGCCCTCGACTACACGTCCCCATGGACCCGGCCATGGCAGCACATGCACCCGCCATTAGCTAGATGTAAACGAATTCAAGACGGTGGGGAGTATATTCCGGCCTCGGTTCAATCTGGGACTTAAGCTTACCGATTACCATATTCTCGGCATGTGGTTAGTACGTTCAAAGACTTAACCGCCACTACCACACACTGCGGCCTTGGCATTTTTCACTAAACAGATGGGGCCTCAATCATCAACATAAACATCGTACCATAGCCCCGTCCGTCGACCTTATGATTGCAGCATGTAGTAAACATTCAACTCCTAAATTCTCGCGAGTGACAGGAAATCACTCGACTTTTACCGGAGTCCTATTAGCATAGCATTCTATCGAACCTTACATCTAGTGTTGAGAGCATGGGTACCTTGGATCGTGCGACTAAGTTTTCATTCAACTCCTATAAACTTAATGCACAAGTAAAGTAGAGTAATAAGTTGCATAAGTTTAGAAAAATAGGGTTCATACCCTGGGGCTTGCCTTCTTGGGTAAACTTAGTTTGGGGCTCGTCCGAACTCGGGTTCGGGTCTTCGAAAGATTCAGTTAGATTCACTTGGGCTTCACGCTGCTCACTCTCAGACGCGGGCACCAGCTCGTACGTTCCGTCGGCGAGAGTAGTCGATTCTATATGAATGCACAAGTGTAAGTTGTAGTGATGGTATATGACGATTATTTTCCTTCACGATAAAGTTGCAGTCCACAAAACATCGATTTGGTTGTAAAGTTACTTAGTTAAGATTTCTTTGGGCAATTGTTAATAGAGTATAACTTAAACTATTAACTTCATTAAACAAGAAGGGGTTGTGTTATATTGGAAACTTAATTTTCTAAGCACAACATAGATTAAACACAACTTCTGGACTAGGTAACTTCTGGTGATTAAATTTTTATTTAGAGCACATTATGCAGAGACAAAAGCATTGTAAAAATTCTAGATATTTTCACACAGCAGAATAATTATGAAAAATGTAATACACGACCACTACAAGAACCTAGTTATTTTTATAGAGAACAAACCATTCATGTATTGATGCTAAAACTTTTACAGGATGTTAACCTATCCATATATGTGTTATTGTAAATGTTTCAGAGTTTATTGTGCAAGATACAAGGCATAATAAATAGGACAAAATACACTTATGTTGATAAATATTAATTTCTATAGGATGTTTTACAGGGTTTCTGTGTACGAAACTTTTTATACAGAAAGATATACTATAAAGTGTCCTACAATAAGAAGTTGAACATTTTCCAAGAACAGAAACTAATTATCTTTATTTAGTGCATTTTTCACACCACAAAATTATATAAATAAGTTACAGGTAGGAAAAAGGTTCTAAACTTTTTATGTGGTATTTAAGCATCAATATAACAGCTCTGGAAATGTTTCTCAACATGAATCACAATATAACAGCAGTTTCATGTCATAAACAAGGTTTAACTAAAAGTTTAGCTAGAGATGGGTTTTGGTCCTAATATTTTTGCACTGGCCTACACATCAAGCAACTAATCTACTATCCAAAAATCGGGTTCAGAACTGGTTTACAACAATGGGTTTATTTATAGTCTATTTAGCCTTCCATTTAATTTAGAGCAAGATATAGTAAACATCTGAAGAAATGCATGTAACCAAAGTTGTAGATTTTCTTCTAACGACTCCAGAACAGTTGAGTTTTCATTTTTCTGATTTTTCTTTGATTTTATACAAATTTTACAAATTCGCTTTTTTTGAATTGAAAGTTTAAACACAGGTTTATAGATATGCCCCTAGAAACTTGCATGCAGACTCTTTTAAAGATTTCAATCATTGCAATTGGGTCCCTAGGTGGCGCTGGCATGGCGGCCGCCCAGATTCCGGCGAGGGGGCTCGTCGGTGGCAAGGGGAAAAGGGTTGTGGAGATCCAGGGAGGTGAGAGCTACCTTGGGATGGCCGTGGTCGGGGTTGGGGGTGGCCGGAGGTGGCTCGTCGGCGCAGAGCAGATGGGCGGCGGCGGGGCGGAGCATCGGCGACGGTGCTCCGGCGGCAGTAATGGTGGCGGCGGCGGCGTTCTGGTGTCTGGGCGCGCGAGGGGGGTTCTCAGTGCAGTCTTATGTAGGCAGCAGAGAGGCGGAAGGAGGGGCGGGACTGGACTGCGAGGCGCGGGCGCAGGTAGCACGACGGGGGCGCGTTACTGGTCGCGGTGGGCGGCGAGCTGAGCTGGCGCGGCGTGCGGCGTGCGCGGGTAGGGGATTGGGCGCTGAGGATTTGACGTGGGGAGCGGGAGATCACGCGGCACGTGGGTTGGGCGAGGAGCTGCAGTAGCTGGCTTGCCGGGCGGCGAGCGCGGCGACTTGCGGGACGCGGCGGGGATATGGGCACGACGCGGCTTTTCCATTGGGTGCGGCGGGCGGCGAGCAGAGGCGCGCGTCGCCGGCGTGCGCGTGGCATGCACGGACTAGGGAGGAGCGCGGCATGGGGAGAAGCGCGGCGTGCGGGCGCGGCCAGGCATTGGCTTGGCACCTAGTGCCGGTCAGTCATCGCCGGCCAAGTGGCCTGCGGCGACTGCGCGGCGGGCAGAGGGTCGGGCGAAGCGAGGGTCGGGCGAAGCCAAGGGTCAGGCGAGCAAAGGGTCGGGCGAGTGTAGGGTCGGGCGAACGAAGGGTCGGGCAAGCGTAGGGTCGGGCGAGCGTAGGGTCGGGCGAAGCGACTGCTCGTCGGATGTGGCAGAACCACCTGAATTAATCCGGCTCAAGTGTATTAACCATCACCATTAAGGCATCCTCGGTTAACCTTACACTTCAAACGGAGTAATCCACTGGTCTGTCGGGTATAACCTCCCGATACAACCACGGTGAACGGATCGAGCGCCGTACATACAAATGCTCATGCGACGATGAGCCCAGAGAATACCACATTCCAGCAAGTATTACATCCTTTGCATAAGTCAATATTACAGACCTAGTTCTGAGTTTAGAAAACAAGTACTTCAATTAACATAAATAAGTTCTTCAGAGTTAAATTGCAGCGGAAATAAACAACGGAAACTACTCGACGATACAGGATGTCTCGATGAAGCCCGTACGAGACATCACTCGGCCTCATCTCCGTTGGACGGGGGCGCATCCCATTCCACCGACCAACCAGGGGGAAGAGTGCAGGGCCAAGTCAAGCTAGCAGTCATATCTTCGAAGGGCTCACCTGAAAACGAGCCACAAGCAAGGCTGAGTATACTAATACTCAGCAAGACTTACCCGTGTAGTGGAAACTACTCCACCAACTCTAGACATGCCAGGGTTTTTGGCTCAGGGGTTTGTTTTGCCGAAAAGCATCTACAAGTGGGTCCTTACTTTCAACTTTTAGCTCAAGATTCTAGTTTCGTTAGCCAGTCTAGGTAAGCAGCTGTCTAATGCATACATGGTGAAGCATTAAGTTTTCCATCCAACCAGTTCATTCATCATCATTGTTCCTCTTCTTACTCTGTGGGTAAAAATGGTTAAGCAGTCTCAATAGCCGTGAGAAACGGACGATTCGAATCGAATTTCTTAACCTTGCAAGGGAAACCTAAACACACGTCACGTGGTTACTCACAGAGTCACACGTGCAACTTTTCCCCTTTCTTTCCGGGTCGTGGATCGGGGCTACCCTCCGAGAGTACACGAGCCCCACGCCACGGTTCGGCGCCGGGTCGTGACCACTCGTGCACTCGCCATATAGTGGGACCGAAGTTCAAAGGGTAGGATGCCGTCCCCTTGCCGGGCCAATCAGGTACTTAAGCTTACCGATTCCCATAATCTCGGCATGTGTTTAGTACGTTCAAAGACTTAACCATCACTACCACACCCTGCGGCCTTAGCATTTTTCACTAGACAGGCGGGCCTCAATCGTAACCATCGTTCCATGGCCCGTCCGTGTCCTTATGATTGCAGCGTGTAGTAGACATTCAACTCCTATTTTCTCGCGAGTGACAGGAAATCACTCGACTTTTACCGGAGTCCTATTAGCACAGCATTCTATCGAACCTTACGTCTAGTTTTCAAGCAAGGGTTCCTAACATCATGCAACTAAGTTTCCATTCAGCTCCTATAAACTTAATGCACAAGCAAAGAGTAATGAGTTGCATAATTAGGAAAGAAATAGGTTATGCTCCGGGGCTTGCCTTCTTGTGAATAGTTAGTCCGGGGATCGTCTGAACGTTGACCCGGGTCTCAACTGCTTCAGTTAGATTTTCCTGGGCTTCTTGCTGCTCACTCTCGGACTCGGGCACCAACTCGTACGTCCCGTCGGCGAGAGTAGTCGTTTCTACATGAATGCACAAGTTTGAGCAGTGGTGATGGTAAACGACATGATTTCCTTCATGATAAAGTTGCGGTTCATAAGACATAAGTTTTGCTGTGAAGTTATTTACTTTAACATTTCCTGGGCAATCGTTAATAGAGTTCGTCTTAATCTATTTAACTTTATTAAAGAAGAAGGGGTTGTGTTATATTGAAAACTTAGTTTCTTTTTAAACACAAACATGAGTTGAACACAATTACTAATATAGTTAGCTTCTGGTAATAAAATTTTTATTCAAAGTACATTATGCAGAGATAAGATCACTGTAAAAATTTCAGACATTTTTGTGTAGCATGTTAAATATGAAAAATGTAATACACAGCCACTGCTAGGATCTAGTTATTTTTATACAGAACAACCCATGCAAGTATTGATGCTACAAATTTTACAGGGTGTTTCTATAACCATATTTGTGCTACTGTAAATTTTTCAGATTTTATTGCACATGATATAGAGCATAATAAATGGGACAAGCTACACTCATGTTATTAAAGATTATTTTCTACAGGATGTTATACATGGTTTCTATGTTTGAAACTTTTTGTACAGGTTGAGCTACTCTATTGTGTTTCATAGTAAAAAGATGAACATTTTATAAGGGCTTTACTAATTATTTTGAATTAGTGAAGTTTTCCTACCACAAATTTATATGAACAGGTTACATATAGTAAAAATGTTTCTAAATTTTTCTCTGGCCTCTAGGTATCACTACGACAACACAGAAAAAGTTTCATGACATTAAACATCACAGAACAGCAGGAATAATTAGTTCTATCACTTCATGGCATAAAGCAATGTTGGACAAAAAGTGTATCTAGAGATGGCTTTTGGTCCTGATCTTTTTACACAGTCCTAAACATTAAGCAAATAACTCACCGCCCAAAAATTAGAGTCAGCAATGATCTACAACAGTGGGTACAAAAGAAGTTCATTAAACCTTCCATTTAATCTAGAGCAAAATATATTGAGAATCTGAGAAACTTTATGTAACAAAAGTTGTAGAGTTTCTTATAAGGATTCCAGAACAGTTGAGTTTGCATTTTTCTGAATTTTCTACGATTTTATACGACTTTTACAAGTTCACTGATTTGGTTAAAACTTTCTTTACAGAGGGGTCCCTGAAAACTAGCAGAAAACCCCCTAGAAAGATTTGGGCGCTTGCAATGTGGTCCCTGGTCGCAATTTCACGGCGGGGTCATCCTGTCCGGCCAAATTCCGGCGAGCTCGGTCGCCGGCGGCGAGGGCAAGGTGGGGGAGAACGGAGAGGGAACCAGGGCGCACCTATTGGTGGTCTTGGAGTGGCTTGGGATGGCCGGTGGCGGGCTGGCCGCGGAGAGCAGGGGCGGCGGCGGAGGGGCGGCGCGGACGGCGGCGCTCCGGCGAGGAGGGCGGCGGGGCTCGGGTTGGGGAGCTTCAGCGCACTGAGGGGAATCCGTTTCAGTGCTTGTCTCGGGCGGAGGTGGGCCGGAGCAGGGGGTTCCACGGCGAGGTGGGGGCGCCGGCGGCAATGGAGCTCTGCTCTGCGTTGCTCTGTTCTGCGGGGAAGAAGAAAGGAGGGGAGGGAGGGGCGCTGTGCCGGCTTTATAGCTGGTGGAGCTCATGGGGGCGGGCTTGGCACGGCCAGAACGCGGGGTGGAGGGGGCGGCGAGGCTGGGCGCCATTGGTGCGGGGCGGCGGTGACCAGAGGCGCGCCATGCGTGGCGTGCGTGTGCTGGGCGCGCACCGGGGCGCGACGTCGCGTGCGGGCGACGCGGCGTGCTACTGGCGAGCTGGGCGGCACAACGGGGCACGCCGTTGGGTGGCGGGGCGGCAGCCAGTGGCTGGGCGGCGCGGCGGTGCAGCAGAACCACGGGTTGGGCAGGGGCATGCCGTGCGGGAGGGAGAAGAAAAGGCGCGGCCGCGGTTGGGCAGCGGGGGCGGGCAGCAGGCAGGGCGTCGGGGTTGGCTCGGCGCCTGGGGCCGCGCAGGCGTCGAGGGCCAGGTGGCCGGCGGCGGTCGGGCGAGCGTGCGGTGCAGCAGAGGAGGGAGGGGTGAGGGAGGGACCTAAGTGCAAGAATTTGAAAAACTTCAGGGGGCTGGGTGCAAACAGGGCGTTTTCTCCTCTTTCTGATTTGAATTTCAAAAACTTTTGAACACGAAAGTTGTTCAAAATAAAAAGTTCTACAACTTTGGTTTCAGGCAAAATCTCATTTGGCTTATGGTTTGAAAGTTAAAATTAAATGTTCAAAAGTAACCAATGTGCTCAAATTAAATTTGAATTCCAACTGAACTCGTTTTAATCCTTTCCACCCTTTCATTAGTTGGTTTAATCATGGAGCTAGGCTAATGACATTGATTTTGGAAGAGTAATTACCAGGGTTGTCACAGCCTTTCCCCCTTAACAAGAATCTCGCCCCGAGATTCGGTAATTCTTAGTGTGGGCGTGGGTGCACATACCAGTGGTTGAGGCAAGAAACCCAGGGAAATGTTGGTTCAGGTAGCTTTCCGTTTCCCAGGTAGCTTCTTCTTTCGTGTGGCGATTCCATTGTATTTTATACATTCTAATCACTTTCCTCCTGGTCTCTCTTTCTTTTTGATCCAGAATCTTAATTGGGTGTTCGACATACGAGAGATCGGGTTCCAATGATATTTCTTGTTGTTCCACAATCTCGGTAGGGACTCGAATACACTTCTTGAGTTGAGATACGTGGAAGACATCATGGGTGGCCGTGAGCTGAGGGGGCAGTCGTAGTTTGTAGGCTACGGGTCCGCAGCTCTCAATGATTTCGTAGGGACCAATATAACGGGGAGCTAGTTTGCCTTTGATTCCGAATCTTCGCACTCCCTTGGTGGGTGAAACGCGAAGGTAGACATGATCGCCAACTTCGAACTTTAGGGGCTTTCTCCTTTTGTCAGAATAGCTCTTTTGTCGGGCTTGTGCGGCTTTAAGATTTGCTTGTATTACTTTTACTTTCTCCTCTGCCTCGATTACCAGGTCGGGTCCAATTATTTTACGTTCTCCGGTTTGTGACCAGCTCAAAGGGGTTCGACACCTTCGTCCGTACAGGGCCTCAAATGGTGCCATTTTCAAACTCGTTTGGTAGCTGTTGTTGTATGAGAACTCTGCCAGGGGTAGGCATTTGTCCCAATTCTTGTCATAATGAATGACACAAGCTCTCAGCATGTCTTCAAGAATTTGGTTTACTCTTTCCGTTTGTCCATCGGTCTGGGGATGGTATGCTGAGCTGCGAATCAGCTTGGTGCCAAGAGACGTTTGCAGTTGTTCCCAAAAGCGTGCTACAAACTGAGGACCACGATCGGAAATGATTGTCTTAGGTATTCCATGCAGGCAAACAATACGATCGAGGTAAATCTCGGCATATTTCTTGGTAGAATAGGTGGTGTGTACCGGAAGAAAATGTGCCGTCTTCGTGAGTCTATCAACGATAACCCATATGGAATCATGTCTCTGGGACGTGTTTGGTAGTCCAACGACGAAGTCCATACTTATGTCCTCCCATTTCCATGATGGTATAGGTAACGGTTGTAGTGTACCGGCTAGCTTCAAGTGGCTGGCTTTTACTCTCTGGCACGTGTCACATTCCGAGACATACGTAGCAATTTCCCTTTTCATTCTAGTCCACCAGAAGTTTTGCCTTAGGTCTTGATACATTTTGCTACTGCCGGGGTGGATAGAGAATTTGGAGAGGTGTGCCTCATCAAGAATTTGTTTGCGGAGTTCACGATTCTTCGGAACGACTAAACGACTTTCGAACCATAGAACTCCCTTATGGTCCTGGCGGAAACACTTATACTTCTCCTCACCTAGAGAGAGTTTTTGTTTGATGATCTTGATTCCTTCATCATGTAGTTGTGCCATGACGATTTGGTCGTGAAGAGTGGGCTCAACTGAGATGTGATCTAGTGTGCCTTGGGAAACCATTTCCAAGTTAAGCTTCCTCATGTCTGCACATAATGTCTCATGGTAGGACTCCATGGATAAGCAATGGCAATGGGACTTGCGGCTTAGTGCATCCGCGACTACATTAGCCTTACCGGGGTGATAGTGCACTTCAAGGTCATAATCCTTGATTAGTTCTAGCCATCTCCGTTGTCTCATATTCAGATCGGCTTGTGTGAAGATATACTTGAGACTCTTATGATCCGTGTAGATATTGCACTGTGTACCCATGAGATAGCGCCTCCATATCTTCAGAGCGTGAATGACGGCTGCGAGCTCAAGGTCATGTGTGGGATAATTCTGTTCGTGGGGCCGAAGGGCTCGTGAGGCATATGCAATCACTCGATTCTCTTGCATAAGCACACATCCTAGACCAGTACCTGATGCGTCACAATACACATCGAATGGCTTGGTATTATCGGGTTGAGCTAACACAGGTGCAGTAGTCAGATGCTCTCTGAGAGTGTGGAAGGCTCCCTCACACTTCTCATTCCATACAAACTTTACTTCCTTCTTCAATAGTTCCGTCATGGGCTTAGCAATTCGAGAGAAATCCGGGATGAAGCGACGGTAGTAACCGGCTAAGCCAAGAAAACTGCGAATCTGATGAACAGAGGTAGGGGGTTTCCAATCCATCACCTCTTGTACCTTGCTAGGGTCAACAGCTATGCCTTCGCTGGAGATCGTGTGACCTAAGAACTTTACAGTATCCAACCAGAATTCACACTTAGAAAACTTAGCATAGAGCTGATGGTCTCTGAGTCGCTGAAGAACAATGCGAAGGTGCTTGGCATGCTCTTCCTCATCCTTTGAATAGATAAGAATGTCGTCGATGAACACTACAACGAATTTGTCCAGTTCGGGCATGAATACCGAATTCATGAGATACATGAAGTAGGCAGGGGCATTGGTGAGTCCAAAGGACATGACCAAGAATTCATATAGTCCATATCGTGTGGAGAAGGCAGTCTTAGGAATATCGCATGGGCGAATCTTGATCTGATGATATCCCGAACGAAGATCAATCTTGGAGAAGACTCTGGCTCCAGCTAATTGATCGAAGAGTACATCGATGCGAGGAAGGGGGTATTTATTTTTAACTGTTACCGCATTGAGAGGTCGGTAGTCCACACATAATCTCAAACTGTCATCCTTCTTCTTTACGAATAGGGCTGGACCTCCCCAAGGTGACGCGCTAGGGCGAATGAAACCTTTGTCCGGTAGTTCTTGGAGTTGAATTTTTCAGCTCGGCCAATTCTGTAGGGGGCATCCTATATGGTCTTTTGGATATAGGTGCAGCGCCTGGTTGTAGTTCAATGATGAACTCAATATCCCTATCCGGTGGCATTCCCGGTAAGTCATCCGGAAAAACGTCGGCATACTCGTTTACCACAGGAATATCATCTAGCTTAAGTCCTTCCCTCTGGTAAGCACAGGAATTAGTACAATCTAGGAACGGTAGGTAAAGGGTAGTGGCCCCGTGACTAGGTGAATTTATCTCAACGGCTCGGGAAGAAAGGTCCAGTGTTACTCCATGCATAGTCATCCAGTTCATTCCCCAAAATAATATCCATGCCGTCAAGAGGTAAAAGGACAAGGTCTGTGTCGATGGTTTTACTACCCAATTTGACTGGTACTTGTCTGACCATTTGGTTTGAAGCAATTTTACCACCCGGTGTGGATATCATATATGACCCTTTCGTGTGACAACATCCAAGCCTACTTTTGCACCGAATTTTGCACTTATGAAACTATGCGACGCACCAGAATCAAATAATACAACTGCAGGCTTGTTAATAAAATAGAGGATGTGCGTGTCATTAAGGGTGCACCTTTAGGGAGTGCTTCAAGCTGATCAATCTGTCCTTTGCTCTTGTTCCTCTGTCTTTTACGCTTGTTCTGATGGGTTTGGCTAGAACCTTGGCCCTGCTTTGGCTTCCTAGGCTGAGGGCATTCTCGAGCGAAATGGCTAGCACTGCTACAATTGAAGCAACGGTTTTTGTCACTTGGACGACGGGGTTGTTTGTTATTTGAAGATATCGCTACTGGCATACCCAATGAACCTCCCTTGGGTGTGGTGCATTTGGCAGGGTCTATCTTTTCCGGAACAGGTGAGCGAGTTTGTGTTCGAAGGACTGTGCCGGCGTCAGTAGTTTTGCTAACTTGACGTCGGCCCCGTGGGATGAATTCTGTGCAGGTAATTTCCCATCCAGTCAAGTCTATGCTGCATGGGTCAGGCTTGAGAGTCCGACGCTTTACTTGGTGATCCTTAAGTTTCATCGGAAGTTGTGATGGGGGCAATAAGGAGTCTGAGTAAACGTCTCTTGTGTCCATCATCTTGTTATTGAGCTCGGGATAGCTAGCAACCTGAGGATGGTGGACATTGCACCCATCCCCTTGATGGTGTATTTGCTGCAGGCATTGAAAAATCGCTTCCTGCCCCTTGACAAGCTGACGAAGTATCTCGGTTTGAGCGGCCATTACTTCCACCAAACTGGGTGGTGGTGGCGGCTGTGGTTGTGATCCACTTGCGCTAGCACCAAAACCATCCGGGTTACCACGGGTTGCTCCAACCATCTGAAAAGGCGAATGTTCTTCATTAGCAACGTGATCCATATTGCTTCCATGACTCAAAAAGCTCTAACGCAGAATAGTAGACTTCCAAAAGGTCCTGGATGGAATCACGGGCATAAAAACTGTCTGCCATAAGAATTTTGTAACTCCTGGTAGGTTCATCCAAAGTTTCTTATATTTTGGCAGTGGATAGGGAGTTTAAAGATATACCACTTTGGTATTCAGCCAAGATGCTAAATCGATGGCTAGGATGGTCAAACGGTTCACTCTTTGCTTCCCTGTTTTGGCTGTTTTTCGGCAGAGCGAGTTATAGTATCTGGCCTATAACTCAAACTAGCAAGATCCAATAGGGTTGAAATTTTGTGAGACCCTAGATCACAGAATTTCTGACAGGTTTGGTAGTCAACTCACAGCTCAGAAATGTAAGGAGACATGGACAAAATTCCCGACAAGTTTCAGCGATTGTGGATTTCATCGTTTTACCAACTTACAACGAAATCACCCAAGTTTATCGCCGTTCCTTACATGCTGAGGGTATCCACATGGTTCAGGTGTACCCATCACGAAAGAGTTACTCAGCTCCTAGTTAGCCTATTACAACACTTGCCAAAAGTCAGGCTACCCTATCGAGGAGTATGTGCAAAAGTTCTTCTAGGTCATCATCTAGAAGTCATCCAAGTCGTTGACGGACGATTCGCTGTGAGTGGGAGAGTGAGCTCCTAAGTATCGGCCAAACGGCGACCAACAGCCTCGATCTCCAAGGCGGGCCACTCCGGGTGTAGCGGGTACGGAAAAATGGTCACGTTGACACGGCACTGGGTAACTCCATTCTCTGCAAACTCCAGTCCGGCGTAACGTGGGGGAATTAGATGACCCACGGTGCTCAACACGTTCCACAAAATAGAGGGAAAGCCCTCCCAGTGGAGACACTGTGAGTGAACGCGTCCATCCTCATCCACCATCATGGCAGCTGTCTCGGCCATCTGAACGAAAGATCAAATGGATGAGGCTGAGAAAAAGTGTGAAAAGCACAGGGACAGATTCCGTATAGAGTGCAAAAATAACCATAACTCCCACAGTTCTCATCCAAAAATTCTCAAATCTCACCAGATCACTCCTAAGGTATTGGTGAACAACTTTGCTAGTCAATTCCAGAGATAATTGGGTCTCTAAGATGGTCTTTCTTTTCAGGTTTTACCTTACTGTCTACCCAGAATTTTCGGTGAATAGAGGGCTAGAGTTTCGTACACCAGGGAAAATCTACCCAGCCAAATTTTACCAAATTTTAACAGCAGCTTCCTGGGTAAATTTGGAACAAGTTTCGTGTTGTGCTCTTTGGCAGAAAACCGCAGGAAGGGGGCCTAAAAATTTAAGGGGCAGAAGTGCTTATTCTGGACAGAATTCTGACATTTCAAGGTTTCTGTTATTTCTCACTATCCATAAGTTCAGAATTTTTCGTTTTTGAACAGAAGATAGGGCACAAGATTTGGAACAATTTCTTCAACATGAACTTTATCATAAATGGTCATTTTCTTTGGTCAATAATTCGCTCTTTTCGGTCGTGGCAGATTTGGGACAGTTTCTCTAGATAATCCTTATGCAACCATGCTTAGATACGCAAGAACCTTACCACTCTCATACATCGCATTTTTTATTTTAGATACATATGTTCATGATGTATGCACGTCCTATTCGTCCTCACAAAATAAAATAATTGCCAAATAGTTTTGGTCTTACGAAGATAGTTTCGGTGGCATACACAATACGGCTCTCGCTATACTAGCTAGTCGAGTCTTTCTACTCGTCCCTTAACTTATCGTAATCGCGGTTAGTGTACCTGCAGAAGATCGACAAGCATATATATTTCATGAACCTTTCATGCCAGCACTCATGAAAGCGTCCGTATTCATTACCGTTTACTTATAGAAACGATATCTGTACAATTTCCGCCGTACAGACGACGTTAACATACGCTATCGAGATAGCGTATTCACGGGGGTACCGTCATGAGACGGGGGTATGAACAGCGATCGCCATACCCTGCGCCGAACCTTCTACTCCCAATATGTTCAACTAACAGTTGGCATATTGGCAGCACCTCAAGTAAGCCACTGCTTGAGGGCAGCGTTCGGTTCGCATCACCGACAGGAAGGCCAAGCTCCCTCAGTTGGCTGAGGATCCTTACCTTCTTACCTTAGCGACGAGTGCGTCGTTACAGAATTTAGGGTCGGTTGTGCATGAAAGTAAGTTTTGACAGAAGGTAATGTGCTGGAAGTCAGTTGATAATACATATAGAAGTTAGATAGCCACCTAGTAACTTTCCCATAATCCCTTAGGGCTTTACGAACTAGGCACCATCCTTAACGTACCAACGTATTTCGCAACACAACCTTCTAGTCATGTTTTAGTAAAATGAGTTTTTAAGGCTTGTAGCATTCTCTGGCGTATGTATTTCGGCTCTGGTGTCCGCTGTTGCCAGCTGTGGCACCAGCTACGGCTCTGATACCAGCTGTGGCAGAACCACCTGAATTAATCCGGCTCAAGTGTATTAACCATCACCATTAAGGCATCCTCTGTTAACCTTACACTTCAAACGGAGTAATCCACTGGTCTGTCGGGTATAACCTCTCGATACAACCACGGTGAACGGATCGAGCGCCGTACATACAAATGCTCATGCGACGATGAGCCCAGAGAATACCACATTCCAGCAAGTATTACATCCTTTGCATAAGTCAATATTACAGACCTAGTTCTGAGTTTAGAAAACAAGTACTTCAATTAACATAAATAAGTTCTTCAGAGTTAAATTGCAGCGGAAATAAACAACGGAAACTACTCGACGATACAGGATGTCTCGATGAAGCCCGTACGAGACATCACTCGGCCTCATCTCCGTTGGACGGGGGCGCATCCCATTCCACCGACCAACCAGGGGGAAGAGTGCAGGGCCAAGTCAAGCTAGCAGTCATATCTTCGAAGGGCTCACCTGAAAACGAGCCACAAGTAAGGCTGAGTATACTAATACTCAGCAAGACTTACCCGTGTAGTGGAAACTACTCCACCAACTCTAGACATGCCAGGCTTTTTGGCTCAGGGGTTTGTTTTGCCGAAAAGCATCTACAAGTGGGTCCTTACTTTCAACTTTTAGCTCAAGATTCTAGTTTCGTTAGCCAGTCTAGGTAAGCAGCTGTCTAATGCATACATGGTGAAGCATTAAGTTTTCCATCCAACCAGTTCATTCATCATCATTGTTCCTCTTCTTACTCTGTGGGTAAAAATGGTTAAGCAGTCTCAATAGCCGTGAGAAACGGACGATTTGAATCGAATTTCTTAACCTTGCAAGGGAAACCTAAACACACGTCACGTGGTTACTCACAGAGTCACACGTGCAACTTTTCCCCTTTCTTTCCGGGTCGTGGATCGGGGCTACCCTCCGAGAGTACACGAGCCCCACGCCACGGTTCGGCGCCGGGTCGTGACCACTCGTGCACTCGCCATATAGTGGGACCGAAGTTCAAAGGGTAGGATGCCGTCCCCTTGCCGGGCCAATCAGGTACTTAAGCTTACCGATTCCCATAATCTCGGCATGTGTTTAGTACGTTCAAAGACTTAACCATCACTACCACACCCTGCGGCCTTAGCATTTTTCACTAGACAGGCGGGCCTCAATCGTAACCATCGTTCCATGGCCCGTCCGTGTCCTTATGATTGCAGCGTGTAGTAGACATTCAACTCCTATTTTCTCGCGAGTGACAGGAAATCACTCGACTTTTACCGGAGTCCTATTAGCACAGCATTCTATCGAACCTTACGTCTAGTTTTCAAGCAAGGGTTCCTAACATCATGCAACTAAGTTTCCATTCAGCTCCTATAAACTTAATGCACAAGCAAAGAGTAATGAGTTGCATAATTAGGAAAGAAATAGGTTATGCTCCGGGGCTTGCCTTCTTGTGAATAGTTAGTCCGGGGATCGTCTGAACGTTGACCCGGGTCTCAACTGCTTCAGTTAGATTTTCCTGGGCTTCTTGCTGCTCACTCTCGGACTCGGGCACCAACTCGTACGTCCCGTCGGCGAGAGTAGTCGTTTCTACATGAATGCACAAGTTTGAGCAGTGGTGATGGTAAACGACATGATTTCCTTCATGATAAAGTTGCGGTTCATAAGACATAAGTTTTGCTGTGAAGTTATTTACTTTAACATTTCCTGGGCAATCGTTAATAGAGTTCGTCTTAATCTATTTAACTTTATTAAAGAAGAAGGGGTTGTGTTATATTGAAAACTTAGTTTCTTTTTAAACACAAACATGAGTTGAACACAATTACTAATATAGTTAGCTTCTGGTAATAAAATTTTTATTCAAAGTACATTATGCAGAGATAAGATCACTGTAAAAATTTCAGACATTTTTGTGTAGCATGTTAAATATGAAAAATGTAATACACAACCACTGCTAGGATCTAGTTATTTTTATACAGAACAACCCATGCAAGTATTGATGCTACAAATTTTACAGGGTGTTTCTATAACCATATTTGTGCTACTGTAAATTTTTCAGATTTTATTGCACATGATATAGAGCATAATAAATGGGACAAGCTACACTCATGTTATTAAAGATTATTTTCTACAGGATGTTATACATGGTTTCTATGTTTGAAACTTTTTGTACAGGTTGAGCTACTCTATTGTGTTTCATAGTAAAAAGATGAACATTTTATAAGGGCTTTACTAATTATTTTGAATTAGTGAAGTTTTCCTACCACAAATTCATATGAACAGGTTACATATAGTAAAAATGTTTCTAAATTTTTCTATGGCCTCTAGGTATCACTACGACAACACAGAAAAAGTTTCATGACATTAAACATCACAGAACAGCAGGAATAATTAGTTCTATCACTTTATGGCATAAAGCAATGTTGGACAAAAAGTGTATCTAGAGATGGCTTTTGGTCCTGATCTTTTTACACAGTCCTAAACATTAAGCAAGTAACTCACCGCCCAAAAATTAGAGTCAGCAATGATCTACAACAGTGGGTACAAAAGAAGTTCATTAAACCTTCCATTTAATCTAGAGCAAAATATATTGAGAATCTGAGAAACTTTATGTAACAAAAGTTGTAGAGTTTCTTATAAGGATTCCAGAACAGTTGAGTTTGCATTTTTCTGAATTTTCTACGATTTTATACGACTTTTACAAGTTCACTGATTTGGTTAAAACTTTCTTTACAGAGGGGTCCCTGAAAACTAGCAGAAAACCCCCTAGAAAGATTTGGGCGCTTGCAATGTGGTCCCTGGTCGCAATTTCACGGCGGGGTCATCCTGTCCGGCCAAATTCCGGCGAGCTCGGTCGCCGGCGGCGAGGGCAAGGTGGGGGAGAACGGAGAGGGAACCAGGGCGCACCTATTGGTGGTCTTGGAGTGGCTTGGGATGGCCGGTGGCGGGCTGGCCGCGGAGAGCAGGGGCGGCGGCGGAGGGGCGGCGCGGACGGCGGCGCTCCGGCGAGGAGGGCGGCGGGGCTCGGGTTGGGGAGCTTCAGCGCACTGAGGGGAATCCGTTTCAGTGCTTGTCTCGGGCGGAGGTGGGCCGGAGCAGGGGGTTCCACGGCGAGGTGGGGGCGCCGGCGGCAATGGAGCTCTACTCTGCGTTGCTCTGTTCTGCGGGGAAGAAGAAAGGAGGGGAGGGAGGGGCGCTGTGCCGGCTTTATAGCTGGTGGAGCTCATGGGGGCGGGCTTGGCACGGCCAGAACGCGGGGTGGAGGGGGCGGCGAGGCTGGGCGCCATTGGTGCGGGGCGGCGGTGACCAGAGGCGCGCCATGCGTGGCGTGCGTGTGCTGGGCGCGCACCGGGGCGCGACGTCGCGTGCGGGCGACGCGGCGTGCTACTGGCGAGCTAGGCGGCACAACGGGGCACGCCGTTGGGTGGCGGGGCGGCAGCCAGTGGCTGGGCGGCGCGGCGGTGCAGCAGAACCACGGGTTGGGCAGGGGCATGCCGTGCGGGAGGGAGAAGAAAAGGCGCGGCCGCGGTTGGGCAGCGGGGGCGGGCAGCAGGCAGGGCGTCGGGGTTGGCTCGGCGCCTGGGGCCGCGCAGGCGTCGAGGGCCAGGTGGCCGGCGGCGGTCGGGCGAGCGTGCGGTGCAGCAGAGGAGGGAGGGGTGAGGGAGGGACCTAAGTGCAAGAATTTGAAAAACTTCAGGGGGCTGGGTGCAAACAGGGCGTTTTCTCCTCTTTCTGATTTGAATTTCAAAAACTTTTGAACACGAAAGTTGTTCAAAATAAAAAGTTCTACAACTTTGGTTTCAGGCAAAATCTCATTTGGCTTATGGTTTGAAAGTTAAAATTAAATGTTCAAAAGTAACCAATGTGCTCAAATTAAATTTGAATTCCAACTGAACTCGTTTTAATCCTTTCCACCCTTTCATTAGTTGGTTTAATCATGGAGCTAGGCTAATGACATTGATTTTGGAAGAGTAATTACCAGGGTTGTCACATCGGAGGGCCAGGCGGTGCGGAGAAAGAAGGGTCTGCAGTGAAAATAGAAGAAAAGGCAGGGGCTGATTTGCAAATCCAAGTGTTTCTCAAATTTTCATGTTGCAACTCAAAAATGTCTGAACATGAAAGTTGTTCAAAAGGAAAAGTTACACAAGTTTTGTTTCAGGCCAAAGTTCATTTGGGTTCTAGTTTAGAAGTTATTTTAAAAACTCAAAAGGTATGATTCGGAGGGCACGTCATTTCCTAGGCAAAAATTTGTATTCTCTCCTAGGCTTCAACTAGACTTTTGATTATCAAGTCAATAACGATATGCCTATTCGGTTTCGTAGCCATGTTAGCATGGATGTGAAAGTTATTTAATTTGTTTGATTAACGTACATATACTTATGCACATATACCCAACTATTCTCAATTTCAAGCAAAACCAATTTATAACTCATTTTTTTTAACTCTTCTTAGTCACCTATGCATCGTGTTAAGCTAAAGAGGCTTATTTCGTAATTTAAACACCCGAGGTTTTAGAGCCTTCCCCCCTTAAAAAGAATCTCGCCCCGAGATTCGGACAATAAGCATAGTGTGGGTAGTGTGTGTACCTTCGGTAGAGTTGAGAAAACCCGTGAAATTTTGGTTTAGATAGCTTTCGGTTTCCCATGTGGCTTCTTCCTCAGTGTGATGATTCCATTGAATTTTGTACATTTTAATCACTTTCCTCTTAGTGCTTCTTTCTTTTTGATCCATGATTTTGATAGGGTACTCAACATATGAGAGGTCGGGCTCTACCACTACTTCTTGTTGTTTAATAATCTCGGTAGGAACTCGAACACACTTCTTGATCTGAGACACGTGAAAGACATCATGGATGGCTGCAAGCTGAGGGGGCAGTCGTATTTTATAGGCTACGGGTCCACAACTTTCGAGGATTTTGTAGGGACCAACATAACGGGGAGATAGTTTTCCTTTGACTCTGAATCGTTGTACACCCTTGGTTGGTGAAACTCGAAGGTAGACGTGGTCACCAACTTCAAATTTTAGTGGCTTTCTCCTTCTGTTGAAATAGCACTTTTGCCTGGATTGTGCGGCTCTAAGGTTTTCTTGTATTACTCTCAATTTTTCGTTTGCCTCGATTACCAAGTCTGGTCCAAATATTTTGCGTTCCCCGGTCTGTGACCAACTCAAAGGGGTTCGACACCTTTGTCCGTATAAGGCCTCAAATGGTGCCATTTTCAAACTCGTTTGATAGCTATTGTTATATGAGAACTCTGCTAGGGATAGGCATTTGTCCCAATTCTTGTCATAGTGAATGACGCAAGCTCTAAGCATGTCTTCAAGAATTTGGTTCACTCTTTCAGTTTGTCCTTCAGTTTGAGGATGACAGGCTGAGCTTCGAATCAATTTAGTACCAAGAGAAGCTTGCAATTGTTCCCAAAAGCGCGCTACAAACTGAGTACCACGATCGGAAATAATAGTCTTTGGTACTCCATGTAGGCAAACGATACGATCGAGATAAATCTCGGCATCTTTCTTGGCGGTATAGGCGGTGTGTACCGGAAGAAAATGTGCCGTCTTTGTGAGCCTATCAACGATAACCCATATGGAATCATGTTTCTGTGCAGTACTTGGCAATCCAACAATGAAATCCATACTTATGTGTATAGGCAAAGGTTGAAGTGTACCGGCTACTTTCAAGTGGCTGGCTTTTACTCTCTGACATGTGTCGCATTCTGAGACATATTTAGCGATTTCTCTTTTTATTCTAGTCCACCAGAAATTTTGCCTAAGGTCTTGATACATTTTGTTACTGCCGGGGTGAATAGAAAATTTGGAAAGGTGTGCCTCATCAAGAATTTGCTTACGGAGCTCATGATTCTTCGTAACGACGATGCGACTTTCGAACCATAGAACTCCCTTATGGTCCTAGCGGAAACATTTGTATTTCTCTTCTCCTAGAGAGAGTTTTTGTTTGATGATCTTAACTCCTTCATCATGTAGTTGTGCCATGATGATCTGGTCGTGAAGAGTGGGCTCAACTGAGATGTGATTTAGAGTGCCTTGGGAAATCATTTCCAAATTAAGCTTTCTCATTTCCGAACATAATGTCTCATTACAGATTTACACTGATAGGCAATGGCAATGGGCCTTATGGCTGAGCGCATCCGCAACGACATTGGCCTTGCCGGGGTGATAGTGCACCTCAAGATCATAATCCTTGATTAATTCTAGCCATCTTCTTTGTCTCATATTCAGATCGGCTTGGGTGAAGATATATTTGAGACTCTTGTGATCGTTGTAGATATTACAATGAGTGCCCATGAGATAATGTCTCCATATTTTTAGAGCATGAATGACTGCCGCTAACTCGAGATCATGGGTTGGATAATTCTGCTCATGGGGCCAAAGGGCTCGTGAGGCATAAGCGATAACTCGATTTTCTTGCATAAGTACACAACCAAGACCGGTGCCTGATGCGTCACAGTAAACATCGAACGACTTGGTGTTATCGGGTTGAGCTAACACAGGGGTTGTAGTCAAATGTTCTCGGAGAGTGTGGAAAGCTTCTTCACACTTCTCATCCCACACAAACTTTACTCCCTTTTTAAATAGTTCAGTCATAGGCTTAGCAATCCTGGAGAAATCCGGAATGAAACGGCGACAGTAACCGGCTAAGCCAAGAAAACTGCGAATCTGATGAATAGAGGTAGGAGGTTTCCAATCCATCACTTCTTGTACCTTGCTGGGGTCAACGGCTATGCCTTCGCTGGAAATAGTGTGACCCAAGAACTTCACACTATCCTACCAGAATTCACACTTAGAAAATTTAGCATAGAGCTGATGGTCTCTGAGACGCTGAAGAACAATGTGCAGCTGCTTAGCGTGCTCTTCCTCATTCTTGGAATAGATAAGGATGTCGTCAATGAAAACTACGATGAATTTGTTGAGCTTGGGCATGAATACCGAATTCATGAGATACATGAAGTAGGCAAGGGCATTGGTGAGACCAAAGAACATGACCAAGAATTCATATAGTCCATATCGTGTGGAAAAGGCAGTCTTAGGAATATCGTATGGACGAATCTTTATCTGATGATACCCAGATCGAAGATCAATCTTTGAGAAAACTCTAGCTCCAGATAACTGATCAAAGAGAACGTCGATGCGGGGAAGTGGGTATTTATTCTTAACGATTACCGCATTGAGAGGTCGGTAGTCCACACATAATCTTAAACTGTCATCCTTTTTCTTTACAAAAAGGGCTGGACATCCCCAAGGTGATGCGCTAGGACGAATGAAACCTTTGTCCAGTAGTTCTTGGAGTTGTGTTTTCAGTTCGGCCAATTCCTTAGGTGGCATCCTATAGGGTCTTTTGGAGATAGGTGCGGTGCCTGGTTGTAGTTCAATAATGAACTCAATGTCCCTATCTGGTGGCATTCCTGGCAAATCATCCGGAAAAATGTCGGCATACTCGCATACCACTGGAATATCCTCTAGGTTGATCCCTTCCATCACGAAAGCACAAGAATTCGTGCACTCCCGGAATTGTAGGTAAAGGGTAGTGGTTCCATGACTAGGTGAATTTATTTCAACAGCTCGGGAAGAAAGGTCCAATATGACTCCATGCATAGTCATCCAATTCATTCCCAAAATAATATCCATGCCTTCAAGGGGTAAGAGAACAATGTCCGTGTTGATGATTTACTACCCAATTTTATCGGTACCAGCCTTATTATTTGGTTGGAAGCAATTTTTCCACCCGGTGTTGATATCATATATGACCCTTTTGTGTGACAAATGTCCAAGCCTACTTTTGCACCAAACTTTGCACTAATGAAACTATGTGATGCACCAGAATCAAACAATATAACTGCAGGCTTGTTATGGATAGAGAATGTACCCGTCATTACTTGTGCTCCTTCAGGAAGTTCTGCAAGAGTGGTGAAATTGATCCGTCCTTGTTTGACCTGAATGGTCTGCCTCTTGCCTTTGTTCTTATTGTTCTGGTTAGAGCCTTGGCCCTGAATTGGCTGCCTAGGCGGAGGGCATTCTCGGGCAAAATGACTGGAACTTCCACAATTGAAACAACAATTGGCTATGTTTGGACGAAGGAATTGCTGAGTAGCGGGCCTTGGTCCAATTTGCTGAGGCACAGGGGGACGTACAACACCTTGTTGCTGCGGGGGCCTGACAATCCAATGTCCTGGCTGAGGGGCCTTCTGTGGAGCTGTAGGCACAGCATTTTGCACTAAGCGATACCTTGGTGGCTGAGCTCCCAAGGGTCCAACGGGCGCCTTTCTCTTCTTCTCGGCACGGTGAGCCATAATACAATCCTCTTGGGTAATTGCCATGTTTACCAGCTCATTATATGTATCGGCCTTGACAAGGTTCAGTCGCTCCTTGAGTTTGGTACTCAATCCTCTGCGGAAACAATCCCGCTTCTTAGCATCCGTGTCTGCGTGATAGCCCGAGTACTGGCATAGGTTGTTGAAGGCCTGAGCATACTGAAGTACAGTGCGGGTACCCTGAGTGAGAGCCAGAAACTCATTTAGCTTTCTTTCCATAAGACCTTCTGGGATATGGTTTGCTCGGAACGCAGTTTTGAATTCGTCCCAGGAACCTAAATCAGGCTACACCAATGGACGGGTATCCAATGCCGACAGCCGATGTTTTGATAGATGCTGCCGCAGGACATAAAGTCATCAGTTTCATGGACGGTAATGCTGGGTACAATCAAATATTAATGGCCTTATAGGATATTTCGAAAACGGCTTTCAGGTGTCTGGGCCACCTCGGTTTATTCAATTGGGTGGTAATGACCTTTGGATTAAAGAACGCCGGTGCTACATACCAATGGGCTATGAATTATATTTTTCACAAGCTTATTGTTGTATCGGTAGAAATCTACATCGACGATGTTGTGGTCAAATGAAAAGGTCATCAGGAACATCTGGCCGATTTACAAGAGGTGTTGGAGTGCACAAGGAAGCATCGGTTGAAAATGAACCCGAACAAGTGTGCATTCGGTGTGTCGGCCGGGCAATTCTTAGGATTCATGGTCCATGAGCGCGGGATAGAAGTCAACCGGAAGACCATAGTTGCCATCAATAAGGTTGTGGCCCCGCAGAATAAAACTGAGCTGCAGTCCCTAATCGGCAAGGTCAACTTTATCAGAAGATTCATATCCAACTTGTCCGGGCGTATTCAAGCTTTCACTCCTTTGTTGAAATTGAAGCCCGATCAGGAATTCGTGTGGGGAGAAGAACAACGCAAAGCATTAGAAGACATCAAGCAGTATCTAATTTCGCCACCTGTATTAGTCCCGGCACAGGCTGACAAGCCATTCAAACTATACTTATCGGCCGACGAGCGGGCTATCGGATCGGCGCTGGCACAGGAGTTTGAAGGAAAAGAACGGGTAGTATATTATGTCAGCAGAAGACTCCTAGACGCCGAAACGAGATATTCCCCGGTGGAACGGTTGTGACTGTGTCTATATTTCTCGTGTACCAAGCTCAGGCACTATTTGTTATCGGCAGAGTGCATAGTTGTGTGCAAGGATGACGTGGTGAAATACATGCTATCACTGCCAATTTTGAAAGGACGGATTGGAAAGTGGATCCTGGCTCTGTTAGAGTTTGACCTAAGGTACGAATCGGCCAAAGCTGTCAAGGGTCAAGTCATGGCCGATTTTGTGGCTCAGCATTGTGGACCGGAAATCGCTATCGTTGAACCAGTTCCATGGACTCTATACTTCGATGGTTCCTCGTGTGGGGTCGGATCAGGAATTGGCATCGTTCTCATATCACCTCGGGGGGCAAGTTATGATTTCTCTCTGCCGATAGAGGCATCCGTGACCCAACAACCAGGCGGAATATCGAGCCGTCCTAAAAGGTATCCAATTGTTAAGAGAAATCAAAGCCAACGCGGTGGAAATTTTTGGAGATTCCATGCTCATTGTGGATCAATTAACGGGGAGATCTGAATGCAAATATGATATCTTAAGGATTCATTACGAAGATTGCCTCCAACTGTTAAAAGGATTCAAATCTGCAGTTATTGAGCACATTCCCAGAAATTACAATGAAGAGGCCAATAGGCTTGCCCAACACGCATCCGGGTATCGGCCGATTTGAGGCGCCATGACTCTGGAACTTGCGGCCGATGATTGGCGGAAGGAGATTGCCAATTACTTGAAAGATCCATCCAAGAAAGTGGATCGGCGAGTGCGTTTTCAGGCCACGAAATATGTGTTGCTCGAAGTTGATTTGTTTTACCGGACGATTGATGGGGTTCTTCTCAAATGCCTGGGAACGGAAGAGGCAAAGGTCCTGATGGGAGAAATCCACGAGGGCGTATGCGGAGCCCATCAATCGGCTCACAAGATGAAATGGATGATCAAAAATAATGGGTATTACTGGCCAACGATTCTTGAAGATTGTTTCAAATATTATAAAGGTTGCCAAGACTGTCAGAAGTTTGGCAATGTGCAGCGCGCGCCAGCTGCGGCTATGAATCCGGTAATCAAGTCGTGGCTGTTTAGAGGTTGGGGAATAGATCTCATCGGGCAGATTCACCCTCCATCAAGCAAAGGGCATAAGTTTATATTGGTAGCCACTGATTATTTTACTAAATGGGTGGAGGCAGTTCCGTTAAGGACCGTGACATCGGCCGATATGATCGAGTTCATTAAGAACCAGATTGTTTATCGAGTCGGTATTCCTCAGACTATCACAAGTGATCAAGGAACGATGTTCACCTCAGGAGAATTTGGAGAATTCACCACCGATATGGGGATTAAATTATTGAATTCTTCTCCATACTATGCTTAAGCCAATGGCCAGGCCGAATCGTCCAATAAGGGGATAATCAAGTTGATCAAGAGGAAGATAGAGGAACAACCCAAGAAGTGGCACATGTCTTTGGCTGAATCTCTATGGTCTTATAGGATGACTTGCCATGGGTCCACTAAGGTATCTCCTTATCAGTTGGTATATGGTCACGAGGCAGTCTTGCCTTGGGAATTAAGGATGGGGTCAAGGCGTATATCGCTTCAAGATCAGTTGACGGCCGATGACTATTCCTTCCTCATGAAGGATGAGCTCGATGACTCGGTGGGTCAGCGGTTGAGGGCCCTGATTAGCATCGAAGAAAACAAGAAAAGGGTGGCCAGGTGGTATGACAAAAAGGTCAAGGTTAAGCAATTCTCCCAAGGAGATCTAGTATGGAAGTTGGTGCTGCCGATAGGGTCTAAAGATCCCAAATTCGGTAAATGGTCGCCCACTTGGGAAGGGCCATATAGAATCGGCTGATGTGCTTCGGGAAATGCATATATACTAGAAACTATCGAAGGGGAAGAATTCCCAAGAGCCTTAAACGGAAGATATCTTAAGAGGTACTATCCAAGCATTTGGGTAGGTGCGTAACTTGCAGTAAGATGCATCAAGACAACATGGCCGACTCCTATTGGATTTTGTCTACATAGCCGATGTAAAAATGACATCGCCTTAAGGAGGAAACATTTTGGTTTGGTCTGACCGATTCATTATTCGGTGAAAACAACAGAGTACTTGGCCGACATGGTACAAGTCGCCCTTAGAATAAAAGTACCAATATATCTATTGATCACGTTTTTTCTTGAACTCTCTCTCGATCCGGCCTAGTTTTATCAGAAGGCGGATGGTCTTCTCCTCCAGATTCTCCATGGCGGCTTCAGCCTCGACTTGATGAGGGAGTGGATGGCTCCTATCGAGAGGTGGTTGAGGTGTTCCTGCCGCGGCATCTTCAAGGGCAACTGAGCGAGGGAGTGGATGACTCCTTTCAGTTGGCAGTCGCTTGAGCAGTGAGCGTCTATACGGTCCCAGATTTTCTGGATATCAGCAGGAACGTGACCTTTGAGTTCTTTAGAGTGAGCTCTTATCAGATCTATGTCCGCCTGCGACAGTGGTTCATCTGAATGCATAACTTCAATCGCTCGTTCCAAACTGGGACTAAGGCATTTTGGCTAAGAAGGGACAAACAACTACTCAGTATCAGAGTGATTGAGATGTCAAGAGAGGAAATAGAAGAGGGTTCGTACCTGGTTGACAGAGAAGGAGGAAGATGAAGAAGACATCTTGATGTCCAGCCTCGGAAGGTAGAATTATTGGAGGGGAAGAAGATGGGTAATGCAGATGCCTCTGGAAACGATGTGGGATCTCGTACTTATAGAAGGAAGGAGGTAAGGAGGTAGTAGGATGCATCCCATCAGAGTAAAAGCGTTCATAAATGCAAAGCTGCCAAAGGAGGCGGTCTAAGTTTGAATCGGCGTGTCAACATTAAGAGAGCATTAAATGTTTACAAGATTCTTTACAACTCACCAAAGGAGGGCATCTATGGTCGCAATAGCTCGTTGCCTAATCTGATCAGCCGAGTCTAATACTCTTTGGTCGTCATCGGCCGATCCGGGAATTTCTGGCATGTGACGATGAAGTTTTATCGCTTCACGGGCCAGGTTTTGTCTTTCTTGCTTCAGCCCAGCGATGACAGATGGAAGCTCTTGAAGTCTCTTTTCTTCAGCAGCTATGTCCTTGATTACCTGCTCCATCTCTTTGGCCAGCTCTGCCCTCCTCCGTTTGAGGCGATCTATTGTGCCGACGATATCTGGGCGGGAGTTCTCGAGGAAGTTGATCCGTTGATGCACTTCTTGGGCTCGGTGTTTGTAAGAATCGGCTTCCTCCCGGGTCTTCGCTAGCTTGGCACGATCGGCCACATGGCGCAGGGCCCTGAACACCGGAATCTGTATCGACTCTATGTATGCAGCAAGTTGTAGAGTCTCTGTCGCTTCCTCCGGAATTCGGCCTCTGATGTCATTGAGAAGCTGCCGAATCAATGAGGCATCTCCCACTAATCGGCCGATATCATCTTGGAGGAGGGTCCGCATACTCTCGAGCTTGGCACGGACGTCGTCAGGAATTAAGCTCGATGGAACTTGGCATGAAGCGACTTCTTCATCGTCAGACAGAGGAACCGCGAAAGAGAAAAGGCTGTTATTAGGAGTATCTTGTTCCAGCGAAAGAATAAAGACAAGGATTAGCAGACAGTAAAGGGGAATCGGCCGATTTCGGTGATAAGTTTCTTACCTCCTTGAAGCGGATTTCTCTTGCTTGTGCCGGCGGGAGTTCCACCCTCGTTTCAGGAACCGGTGCAATCGGCTCATCAGAAGAGGAGGACTCGACGACTATCAATGCCCTGCTTGGGCCAGCTTCCTGAAAAGGTATGGGAAACAGATTTTATGAGTATACTGTGAATAATTGAATCTGATGATATGAGATACCTACCATACCTCTGTGAGTCTTCCGTCCGATGTTTGTTGAGGGGGTACAATCGACGCACCCAGATCGGTCTGCATCTGAATCGGTTAGTTTTTTGAATATCGAGAAATTGAGTTGAGAAATTCTCTACCTCGGTGAGGAGGGTCGCTGGCGTTTCGGCTTCCGCTTGGGACGTGGCCGATTGCTGCGGGGATTGCGCTGGAGCGATCTGTGCAGCCTGGCAGAAGGAAGAGGTTAATATTGATAGAATAGTTAAAGATACGTGAAGTATGCGAGGTTACCTAAACAACTTCTACCAGCAGTGATGCAGCGGCCGCTCCAACTTCTATGGCGGTCTGGGGATCGACCTCCTCAGTAATCGGCAAAGCTGGAGTAATTGGGGTTTCAGCCGATACTGCCGCCGAATGATCAGTTGGTCCTATGCGGGCACGTACTCGGCGGCTTGTCTTCTTTAAGGTAGGCCTTTTCGGCGTTTGCTTCCATTGGCTGCTAGTGATGTCCTTGATGGTCGGAGCGTGATAGCCGATAAGTGGAAATGGTGTGTATGGGCGGTTGCTCTCTATCGGCCTACCACTTCGGCTCCGCATCGGAGGAATCTGGCTTTCAGACTGAAAAGAGAAATACAAGTTAGCAGTAAGATTGTAGCATGGAAAGGGACGATATTGAAATCGGTTGGGAGAAAGGTAATACCGCTGCACTTGAATCAATGTTGTTTGGGTCCAAACTGTTGCAATATTTTGATGGAGACGAACAGAAGAGGTACTGCTTCCATTCTGCCCACCACAGTTTGAATTGTTGGATGGCAAAAGGGGCCACCATCCAGTTGTTTAGGTCGATGGTACTGGAGTCTGGCACTAAGTTGCACAGCCGATTGTAGTCGAGGCTCTTGGTCAGTTCATCTCAAAATTTTGCTCGGCCGGCAAAGTAGACTTGAATCGGCAGTTGACCAAAGCCAAGTTGCCGTTCTGCGACCGATGGATTATAAAATTCATAGGTGGGGGAATCTTTGCCAGAAAAGAAGTTGGCCGGTAAAATCCCTGGCTTGATCAGGATATCCATGAGATCTCCGTCAAAAGTATAGGATGATGAATCATAGCAGACGGGAAGCTCGAAAATCGGCCCTGTTGTCTGATATGGATACCAACTGATAGTCTCTTCACTGAAGCCGTTGTAGAAACATCTAAAGTATTCGGCCGTTCGGCTGACAGTGAATTGACAGCCAGGGAAGGCCGATGCTGCTTCTCCAAAAGAGGTACAGCGTCGTCGTATGGTGGGGTTTTCCTCTGACTCGATATTGGGAAAGGTCTTGATCTCTATTTGCTGCTGGGAGACCTTGCTCATGTATAAGTTGAGCCAGAGGGTGATGAACCACCAAGGACCACCTGGATTGCCAATCGACTCCCCTTTTGATAATTTGACGCCAATTTGGTGCATCATATGGTAGGTCGATCCTAACAGATGCTTCCCAAGGGGGATGGCCGATCCTAGTGACAGAGCTTCTGTCAGGGCTTGTGTATTGGATGAAGGACCAACTGCTCTGCCACAGAAGAAGTGTTTCTCTAGCCACATCATCAAAAACGCCGTATGTTCTCTCTCTGAAATCATCCAGGTCCTCATATTCTTGCTGATATACCCCTTCCACCCGCCGATTCCTTTTGTCTCTAGCCGATGGGTTGGTTTGATCAGATAATCAAAGGTTGTATCAGGGGAGGTGATATCAAGGCCGGTCAACATCAGAACATCGGCCAGGGTTGGATTCATAGGTCCATGCCCAAAGAGGAACGCGTTGAGCGCGTCGGACCAGAAATAAGAGGCCGCTATTACTAAGGGTTCATTTTTCTCCATTTGGGACAGAGAGAGATCGAAACACTGGCCGATTTTCAACTCATCCCACTGAACTCTCTTAGACTTGGCTAATCTATGGTACCATTCTTTCCAGCCAGGGGTTTCATTCGGCCAAGATCTAAAGACACCTGCCCACTGACCCAAATCCATGGGTGATTGCTTGAAAGAAATTCTGTGGGTTTCTAGGTTGATCAAATCGGTTGGATCTGGATTCCCCATGGGACCTAAGCAGATGAGGCTGGAGGTTTTGGAAAGGGGAATAGTAATCTGGTGCCTAAATGCCTAAAAAAAGAGGGAAAAAGGAGAAAAACTGAGAATGGGTCTAGAAAATACTTGAGCAGTAAAAAATAAAAGAGGACAGTTTTGGATGATTACCTCCAGGATGAAGCTCATCGTCGTCGATGGAGCTACCAGTGGAGCCGCCGATGGGACCGCCGTCGCTGAGGGAGTTGCCGGCGGAACCTTCGTGGTTGGTGAAGTTGCCGATGGTGCCACCATTGGAAGGATGGAGCAGATTGCAAGCAAGAGAAAATCACCGGAGAATGCGGTTGGAGATCGAGAGGGCGCAGGAAGAAGATGAACAGTGATTCGCTGGAGGAAATTACTAGGACAATCCGAGAGAGAAAGGGTAAAAGCGGGATTTTTGCCGCGCCGTCTACACGAATTCCAGGGGAACAGTTGTCTCAAGCGCCCTGTTCGAGAAGATTGCAATCATCATGTAGAAGACCGCCAAATGGAAGGAGATTTTTATTGCGCTCGTTTCGGAGGAAAGATTAAAGAAAAGAGTTTCAAAGTAAAAATTATATTTTACTCCAAAACTGGGGGGCATGTGTTGACGCCGGATTTTGACACGTGTTGAATTGGCGTCAAGAGAGGAAGAGATTGGCCGATGCGGCAGATCTAAAAGCTACAGTGAGAAATCGGCCGATTGGCGATGCAACTTGCGCCAACAGATAGGGAGGGTGAAACCATTGGAACCACAACAGAGGATCCCGGTTAAAAGTGGCCTGATGTTGGTCAACGGAATGATGCCGACTCGGTCAAGAAGCAATGGAAAGAATCCTAATTGGATTAGGAGATGGCGGCAGAAGATTCTGCGGGAGTCCGTTTCCTTTTATAAAAATATTATAGATATAGTAGTTTTCTGTTTAAATCAAGTTTGTAACAAATCGTAATCAATCAGGAGTCTTGGTCCTAGGGTATAAATAGGAGTCGTCAGGGCTTTGTGGATGACATCAATCAGCAAAACAATTTACTTTTTCATCGCACTTTACTTTCAAGTCGGCGACTTCGCAATACTTTTTCTTCTTTCACGAGTTCGTACGGATTGGCAGGGCTGCATCGACTCGATCTCCGGCCAATTGGTAGGTTCCGCTTGCCGAATAACATCTGAGCTTTAACTTCGGGCGCATCGCTGTGGTTTCGTTTGGATTTATTCACCAGTTATCGATATTTACTAGAATTATAGGTTTTACCTGTTGTTCTAGTATTATCACTAGTTATCCAGCTTGAGATTGAAACTATCGGCTTTATCATCGCTCTTCCTCGTTCATTGTTATACAGCCGATTAGATATATTTCAAGTGTTGCATCTGTAATAATTGTCTAAGTTGCTGCAGCAATTTTCTTTGCAATTATTACGTGATTATCGGCTAATCCATAGCCGGTCATCTTCATAGCAAATCGGAAAATTCGCCGATACGCTCTTCGGGACTGATCGGAACCTCAGCCGATCGGAACGCCCAGAATTTAATACTCTTATTTCCTTGTCTATCAACAGGTCAGATTGACTGGCACGCCGCGCGAACCGCACCAGGGCAGTAACCCGAACAGGAGCTAAGCAGATTCTCCCAGGTCGTGTGTCCAACGCTGAAGGTCATCGGCCAATTCCTGGCCGATTTTTAGCGCCAACAGAGTCTTTCCCAGAGAAGAAGTTTGCCGGTAAAATCCCTGGTTTGATCAAGACGTCCATGAGATCATTATCAAAGGAGTTGGACGACGAGTCATAGCAGAAGGGAAGCTCAAAAAGTGGCTCTGTCCTCTGGTACGGGTACCAACTGGTGGTTTCTTCACTAAAGCCGTTGTAAAAACATCTAAATACTCGACTGTTTGAGTGGCGGTGAACTGGCAACCAGGAAAAACTGATGTCGCTTCGCTGAAAGAGGTGCACCGTCGTCGTATGGTGGGGTTCTCCTCTGACTCGATGTTGGGGAATGTCTTGGTCTCTATCTGCTGCTGGGATATTTTGCTCATATACAGGTTGAGCCAAAGGGTGATGAACCATCAGGGGCCACCAGGGTTACCAATCGGCTCTCCCTTTGATAGTTTGACGCTGATCTGGTGCATCATGTGGTAGATCGATCCTAACAGATGCTTGCCGAGGGAGATGGTGGATCCTCTTGATAGGGCTTCGGCTAGACCTTGTGTATTGGAAGAAGGACCAACCGCTCTGCCGCAGAAGAGGTGCTTCTCTAGCCACATCATCAAGAACGCTGTATGTTCTCTCTCCAAAATCGTCCCGGTCCTCATGTTTCTGTTGATATACCCTTTCCACCCGCCGATTCCTTTCGTCTCTAGCCGATGGGTTGGTTTGATCAGATAATCAAAGGGTGTATCGGGGGAGGAAATGTCAAGGCCGGTTAGCATCAGGACATCGGCCAGAGTTGGGGTCATGGGTCCGTGCCCAAAACGAAATGCGTTGTGCGCGTCAGACCAGAAATAGGAGGCTGCTATTACCAGGGGTTCATTCTTCTCCATCTAGGACAAAGAGAGATTGATGCACTGGCCGATTTTTAATTCATCCCATTGAACTCTCTTAGAGTTGGCCATTCTTTGGCACCACTCTTCCAGCCGGGGGTTTCATTCGGCCAAGATCTAAAAGTGCCTGACCACTCACCCAAATCCATAGGTGATTGTTTGAAAGGGATTCTATGGGTTTCTAAGTTAATCAGATCACTCGGGTCTGGATTCCCCATAGGGCCTAAGCAGATGAGACTAGGAGCTTCGGAAAGGGGAATAGTGATTTGGTGTCTAACTGCCTAAAAAAGGTAAAAAAGGGAGGAACTAAGAATAGATCTAAAAGGTGCCTGGGCGGTAAAAACTAAAAGGGGAAAGTTTCGCATGTTTACCTCCGGGATGAAGCTCATCATCGCCGATGGAGTCGCTGATGGAACCGTCGTCGCCGATGGAGTTGCTGGCGGAGCCTCCAAGGTTGGTGGAGTCGTTGATGGTGCCGCCATTGAAGGAATCAAGCGGAATGTAGACGAAAGAAGAATCAACGGAGATCGCGGTTGGAAGCCAAAAGGGCGCTGGGAGGAGATAGGAAGTTATTCGCCGGGGAGGAAATTACTGAGCTCGTGGAGAAGAAGCGGCGGAGAACGCCAGTATTTAAGGACGGTCCGAAAGAGAAGGGGAAAAAGGTGGGATTTTTACTGCGCCGTCTACACGAATTTCGAGGGAACAGTTGTCTCAGACTCCCAGTTTGAAAAGATTGCAATCATCATGTAGAAGACCACGAAACAGAAGGAGATTTTTGCCGCGGAGAAGAGATTAAAAAAGAATTTCGAAGTAAAAGTCAGGTTTTACTCCGAAACTGGGGGGCATGTGTTGACGCCAGATTTTGACACATGATTAAATCGGCGTCAGGGAAGGAGGAGATCGGCCGATGCGGCAGACTAAAAGGCTACGATTGGGAATCGGCCGATTGACGCTACAGTAAGGAATCAGCCGATTGGTGCTGCAGTGTTCCGGGCGATTGGCGAATGGAGTTGGTAGGGGCGGCCGATTAAAAGACTGGGACGTTTGGGCCAATATGGGCTTGCGCCAACAGATAGGGGATGGAGCCAATGGAATCCCAAGAGGCGATGTTGAGTCAAGATGACAGAAGATCCCAGTAAAAGATGACCTGACGTTGGTCAAAGAGCAACGCCGACTCGGTCAAAGAGCAATGGAAGGAGTTCGAATTGGACTAGGAGATGGCAGCAGAAGATCCTGCGGGAGCCCGTTTCCTTTAGGAGAGTCTTATAGATATAGTAGTTTTTATTTAAATCAAGTTTGTAACGGATCGTAATAGATCAGGAGTCTTAGTCCTAGGGTATAAATAGAAGCAGTCAGGGTTTTGTAGAAATATACGCATCAATCAATACAAACAATCTACTTTTTCATCGTACTTTACTTTCAAGTCGGCGACTTCGCCAATACATCTTTTTCTTTCACGAGTTCGTACGGATTGGCAGGGCTGCATCAACACGATCTTCGGCCAATTGGTAGGTTCCGTTTATCGAATAACATCTAAGCTTTAACTTCGGGCGCATCGCCTTTGTTTCGTTTAGATTTATTCACCAGTTATCGATAGTTACTAGAATTATAGGTTTTACCTATTGTTCTAGTTTTATCACTAGTTATCCAGCTTGAGATCAAACTGTCGGCTTTATCATTATTTTTCGTTGTTTGTCATCATATAGCCGATTAGATCTCTTTCGAGTGTTGCATCTGTAGCGATTGTTTAAGCTACTCCAGTAGTTTCTCTGCAATCGCTACGTGATTATCGGCTAATCTATAGCCGGTCATCTTCATAGCAAATCGACCGATTCGCTGATACGCTTTTTGGGACAGATCGGAACTTTAGCCTATCGAAACCCTGAGATTTAATACGTTTCTTTCCTTGTCAATCAACAGGTCAGATTGACTGGCACGCCGCGCGAACCGCACCAGGGCAATCACCCGAACAGGAGTTAAGCAGATTCTCCCAGGTCGTGTGTCCGACGCTGAAGGTCATCGGCCAATTCCCGGCCGATTTTTAGCGCCAACAGCCACCCCATCTGCTAACCTGGCCGCCGCATTCGAGGTACTAAAGACTCTACCTCACTTATCCGAGCTCGAACGAGCCCGAACTCATTTGCATGTTGCTGTTGCCTAGGTCCAGCGCTTGAGGAAGGACTACTCGGCCCTACGAGCCCAATCTAGTAGCTCTCCCCACTCCACGGCCCGCCACCATGACGGCAACGAAGTCAACCAGCCGGATCTCTGCTCCAACCTCTGCAACCGCGACGTTCGACCCGTCATCAACGAATGACACCGCGAGCACCATGAGGCCGAGCGGTAGCGCCGCCGACAGTACGACAAGGAGTACGGCCCACCCGGTACTTACCGCGGAGGTCGGGCTCGTGGCGGCAACGGCGACCAACGTCCACATCGACCCCAGTAGGCTTCGATCAACCTCGACGATGACGTCACCAGGGACCCGGACGGCTTCTCTGCCTTCTACAGCCGACTCCGCGGAGTCTCGTGGCCCTCTACGTTCAAGCCAGTTGGCATCGACAAGTTCGACGGTGACTCCAACCCCAAGACGTGGCTGCGCACCTACAACATCACCGTCCGGGCGGCTAGCGGCAACAACGACATCATGGCGGCCTACTTCCCAGTCATGATGAGTTGCCACGCCCTCAACTGGCTCGAGGAATTCTGTCCTCGCTCCATCAATAGCTGGCAGGACCTCTACACCGCCTTCGTCAACCACTTTCAAGCTTCATGCTCGGGTCCCAAAGCCAGATGGGATCTAGGCAGCGTCACTCAGCAACCCAGCGAATCCCTATGCGACTTACACTAAAAGGTATTTCACCAACCATAACATGATTACGGATGTTGATGATAGGGACGTCATCCACTACTTCCACAAAGGGCTGCACAACATCGAGCTCTGGCGCAAGATGTTCGAGAGGAACCCCAAAACCGTCTCCGAGATGATGGTCATTGTCAACAAGCACGCCGACATGGAGGACGCGGAGAAGGCGCACCGTCACCACAAGGACCGGCGTCACTCCGACGACCGGCCTAAGCAGCGATACGACGATCGCCAACGACCTGACGATTGACCGCCTCGCCCCAACTACGGCAAGCACAACGACCACAGGGTTCATCATAAATTATTATTACAACGGAGTTAACATTCGTAAAACAAGGTAATTCAGGGTTCAAAATAATTGAGTTCTTCAGAGTTCAATGCAGTGGAAAAATAACAATAACTACTCGACGATACAGGATGTTTCGATGAAGCCCGTACGAGACATCACTCGGCATTATCACCATTGGCCGGGGGCGTATCCCATTCCACCAACCAACCAGGAGGAAGGGTACACGGCCAAGTAAAACTAGCAATCATATCCTCGAAAGTTTCACCTGAAAACAAGTCACAAGCAAGGCTGAGTATACTAATACTCAGCAAGGCTTACCCGACTAGTGGAATATACTTAGCCGACTCCTAGACATGCAAGGCTTTTAGCTTGAGGGTTTGCTTTGCCGAAAAGCATATACAAGTAGGTCCTTACTTTCAAGTTTTAGCTCCAAGTTCTAGTTTTCTTTAACCATTCTAGGTAAGCAACTATCCAATATCATACATGGTGGAAGAATTAATTTTGCATCCAACAAGATTAATCATCATCATTGTTTCTCTTCTTACTCTATGTGGTAAAAGGGTCAAGCAGTCTCAATAACCGCGAGAAACGGACGATTCGAATCGAATTTCTTAACCTTGCAAGAGAAACCTAAACACACGTCACGTGGTTACTCCCAGAGTCACACGTGCAACTTTTCCCTTCAATTCCCGCTTCACGGAACAGGCCCACCGCCTTCGACTACACGTCCCCATGGACCCGGCCATGGCGGCACATGCACCCGCCATTAGCTAGATGTGAACGAATTCAAGACGGTGGGGAGTATATTCTGGCCTCGGTTCAATCCGGTACTTAAGCTTACCGATTACCATATTCTCGGCATGTGGTTAGTACGTTCAAAGACTTAACCACCACTACCACACACTGCGGCCTTAGCATTTTTCACTAAACAGACGGGGCCTCAATCATCAACATAAACATCGTACCATAGCCCTGTCCCTCGACCTTATGATTGCAGCATGTAGTAAACATTCAACTCCTATGTTCTCGCGAGTGATAGGAAATCACTCGACTTTTACCGAGTCCTATTAGCATAGCATTCTATCGAACCTTGCATCTAGTGTTCAGAGCATGGGCACCTAGGATCATGCAACTAAGTTTTCATCCAACTCCTACAAACTTAATGCACAAGTAAAGTAGAGTAATAAGTCGTATAAGTTTAGAAAAATAGGATTCATGCTCCGGGGCTTGCCTTCTTGGGTAAAGTTAGTTTGGGGCTCGTCCGAACTGGGGTTCGGGTTTTCGAAAGCTTCAGTTAGATTCACTTGGGCTTCACGCTGCTCAATCTCGGACGCGGGCACCAGCTCGTACGTTCCGTCGGCGAGAGTCGTCGATTCTATATGAATGCACCAATATAAGTTATAGTGAGGTTATATGACGATTATTTTCATTCACGTTAAAGTTGCAGTTCACAAAATATCGATTTGGTTGTGAAGTTACTTAGATTCTTTTGGGCAATTGTTAATAGAGAATAACTTAAACTATTAACTTCATTAAACAAGAAGGGGTTGTGTTATATTGGAAACTAAATTTTCTAAGCACAACATGGATTAAACACAACTTCTGGACTAGTTAACTTCTGGTGATGAAATTTTCATTTAGAGCACAATATGCAGAGACAAAAGCACTGTAAAAATTTCAGACATTTTCACGCAGCAGAATAATTATGAAAAATATAATACACAGCCACTACTAGAACCTAGTTATTTTATACAGGACAAACCATGCAAGTATTGACACCAAAATTTTGCAGGGGATTAACTATCCATAAATGTGTTACTGTAAATTTTTCAGATTTTATTGTGCAAGATACAAGGCATAATAAATAGGACAAGATACACCTATTTTAATAAAGATTAATTTCTATAGGCTGTTTTACAGGTTTTCTATGTATGAAACTTTTTATACAGCAAGAGCTATTCTAAAGTGTCCCATAGTAAAACATTGAGCATTTTTCAAGCACAGAAACTAATTATTTGAATTAGTGCATTTTTCCCACCATAAAATTATATAAGTAGGTTACAGAAAGGAAAAAGGTTCTAAACTTTTTCTGTGGTATTTAGGAATCAATATAAGAGCTCTGGAAAAGTTTCACCACATGAAACACAATATAACAGCAGTTACCATTAGTTTTATTATTTCATGGCATAAACAAGGTTTAACAAAATGTTTATCTAGAGATGGGTTCTGGCCCTCATATTCTTACACTGGCCTACAAATCAAGCAATAAACCTACTGTTAAATTTTAATGTTTAGCCTTTGTCTACAACAGTGGGTACAATTAAAGTCTATTAAACTTTCATTTAATTTATAGCAAGATTTAGCAAGCAACTGAAGAATTGAATGTAACAAAAGTTGTAGATTTTCATATAAAGATTCCAGAACAGTTGAGTTTGTATTTTTCCGACTTTTATATGATTTTATATGAATTTTACAATTATACTATTTTTGAAACTAGGTTTAAAACTTTCTTTTACAGAGGGGTCCTTAGAAACTTGCATGCAGGCCCCTGGAAAGATTGCAATCAACGCAATGTGGTCCCTGGCGGCGCTGACATGGCGGCCGGCCAGATTCCGGCGAGGGGGCTCGTCGGCGGCGAGGGTAAAAGGGTTGTGGAGATCCTGGGAGGTGAGAGCTACCTTGGGATGGCCTTGTTCGGGGTTGGGGGTGGCCGGAGGTGGCTCGTCGGCGCGGAGTAGAGGGGCGGCGGCAGGGCGGAGCATTGGCGATGGTGCTCCAGCGAGGTGGGGAGAGGGTGGGCTGGTCAATGAGCTTCGCGGCATCGAGGGAAACCCGTTTCGAGGCTTGGCTTGGACGGAGGAGCTTCGGAGTGGGCTGTCCACGGAGCAGCACGGGAGCGGCGGCGGTGCGGGCGGCGCTGGCGATGCTCCGGCGGTCGAGATGGCCGGGGAAGAGGCCGGTGAGCTTTAGTGGAGGGAGGGCAAGCTCGCTAGGCGATGGGTTTGGGCAGTGGGAGGCTGGGGAGTAGGGTTCCACGGGCGGGTGGTGCACGGCGGCGGTAATGGTGCCGGCGGCGGCGTTCTGGTGTCTGGGCGCGCGAGTGGGGCTCAGTGCGGTCTTATGTAGGCAGCAGAGAGGCGGGAGGAGGGGCAGGACTGGACTGCGAGGCGCGGGCGCGGGCGGCACGACGGGGGCGCGTTACTGGTCGCGACGGGCGGCGAGCAGAGCCGGCGCGGCGTGCGGCGGGCGCGGGCAGGGGATTGGGCGCTGAGGATTTGGCGTGTGGAGCAGGAGATCACGCGGCGCGCGGGTTGGGCGAGGAGCTGCAGCAGCTGGCTGGCCGGGCGGCGAGCGCGACGACTGGCGGGACGCAGCGGAGACACGGCACGACGCGGCTTGTCCATTGGGCGCGGCGGGCGGCGAGCAGAGGCGCGTGTCGCCGGCGCGCGTGTGGCGTGCGCGGACTGGGGAGGAGCGCGGTGTGGGGAGAAGCGCGGCGTGCAGGCGCGGCCAGGCATTGGCTTGGCGCCTAGCGCTGGTCGCCGGCGTGCAGGCGCGGCTAGGCATTGGCTTGGTGCGGCCAGGCATCGCCGGCCAAGTGACCTGCGGTGACTGCGCGGCGGCGGAGGGTCAGGCGAAGCGAGGGTCGGGCGAGCGTAGGGTCAGGCGAAGCGAAGTGTCGGGCGAAGCCGAGGGTCGGGCGAAGTGAGGGTCGGGCGAAGCGAAAGGGTCGGGTGAAGCGAAAGGGTCTGGCGAAGCGAAGAAAGAAGGGTCTGCGGTGGAAATAGAAGAAAAGGCAGGGGCTAGTTTGCAAATTCAAGTGTTTCTCAAATTTTTGTGTTGCAACTCAAAAATCTCTGAACATGAAAGTTGTTCAAAATGAAAAGTTACACAAGTTTTGTTTCAGGCCAAAGTTCATTTGAGTTCTAGTTTAGCAGTTATTTTAAAAACTCAAAAAGTATAATTCGGAGGGCATGTTATTTCCTGCGCAAAACTTTGCATTCACTCCTAGGATTCAACTAGACTTTTGTTTAACATGTCAATAACGACGTGCCTATTCAATTTTGTAGCCATGTTTGCATCAATGTGAAAGTTATTTAAATGGCTTGATTAAAGTATATGTACTTATGCACATATACACAACTATTTTCAATTCAAGGCAAAACCAATTTATAACTCATTTCATTGAAACTTTTCTTAGTTATTTATGCACCGTGTTAAGCTAAGGAGGCTTATTTCGTAATTTAAACACCTGAGGTGTTACACAAACCAGGCGGTCAACTTCATCTATGGTGGCTCCAGGGCCCCAAGGGGCCGATGTCGCCTCAAGCTTGATCAGCGCGAGGTCAACTCTGTGTTCCAACACCCAGTCGAACCCTTGCGCTGGTCTGAGGTCGCAATCATCTTTGATCGGCACGACCACTGGATACACCTACCCAGCCCTGGCTCCTACCCACTCGTGGTCAGCCTGGTGGTCAGCCAGGTGCGTCTCTCGAAGGTGCTCATCGACAGAGGCAGCGGCCTCAACATCATCTTCTCCAAGACGCTCGAGAGCATGGGGTACGACATGACCTCCTTGGTCCCGACCCAGGAGGCCTTCTACGGCATCATCCCTGACTTAGGCTAGACTCTGGTTGGCCAAGTCACTCTCCCAGTCACCTTCGGCACCCGGGAGAACTACAAGACGGAGCACATCCACTTCAAGGTGGCCTCCTTCGAGACGTCATACCATGCCATCCTGGGGAGGCCCACCCTAGCCAGGTTCAAGGCCATTCCACACCACACGTATCTTGTCCTCAAGATGCCTGCTCCCAACGGTGTGCTCTCCATCTACGGCGACCTGCAAACCTCCCACTCCTGTGAGACCGAGAACATAAACATCTCGGAGGCACTTGAGAGGACCAAGAACGCCGTCATGATCGCCGAGTCGGCAGAGGTGATACCTTCGGAGGACATCCCCATCCCGGCAAACGATTCGGTAACCGAGTCACAGCTGTAGCCCAGCTGCGCGACAAAGACCATCCTCATCAGGGAGAACGATCCAGATAAGACCACACTTATCGGGGCGAACCTTGACAAATCATAGCAAGACGCGCTCACCTCCTTCCTCCGCGCCAATTGGGACCTCTTCGCATGGAAGCCCTCTGACATGCTAGGCGTTCCTAGGGAGGAGGCTGAGCACTCCTTAGATCTCGATGAAAAGGCGCGACCCGTCAAGCAGCGACTCCAGCGCTTCACTCAAGATTAGAAGGAGGCTATTAAGATGGAAGTTACTCGGCTTTTAGCCGCAGGATTCATTTGTGAAGTCACACACCCAGAATGGTTGGCAAGCCCAGTCCTTGTAAAAAAAGCAAAATGGCGAATGGAGAATGTGTGTTGACTATACAGATCTCAACAAGCATTGCCCTAAGGATCCCTTCCCCCTTCCTCGCATTGATCAAGTCATTGACTCTATGGCCGGGTGCGTCCTCCTCTCATTACTCGTTTGCTACTCTGGGTACCATCAGATCACCCTCAAGGAGTCGGATCAAGAGAAGATCTCGTTCATCACACCCTTCGGGGTATACTACTACAGCACCATGATGTTTGGCCTTAAAAACGCGGGTGCTACCTATCAGAAAGCCATCCAGAGATGCCTCCAGGGGCAGATAAGCCGCAATGTTGAAGCATACGTCGACGACGTACTGGTTAAAATTAGGTCCTATGATCAGTTCATAGCCGATCTAGTCGAAACATTTGAAAATCTCAGGAAATTCAAATGGAAGTTGAACCCACGCAAGTGTGTTTTCGGGGTCCCCTCAGGAAAGTTACTCGGCTTCATAGTCAGTAACCGAGGCATCGAAGCCAACCCCACAAAGGTCAACGCAATCAGGAGAATGAAGCCCCTTCGGTGCAAGAAGGATGTGATGAAACTGACCGGGTGCATGGCGGCCCCGAGTAGATTCTTCAGTCGACTCGACGACAAGGGAGTCCCCTTCTTCAACCTGATTCACCAAACAGACAAAGCCCGACGAGGAGCTCCTCCTCTACATAGCGGCAACCACTCATGTGGTGAGTACCGTCCTTGTCGCTGAGCGAGACGAGCCAGGTCACGTTTACAAGATGCAGCGACCCGTTTACTTCATCAGCGAGGTACTCGGCAAATACAAGGTGCGCTACCCTCAGGTCTAGAAGCTCTTGTACGTGGTCCTCAGCACGACTAGGAAGCTGCGGCATTACTTCCAAGCACACAACATTAGAGTCGTTTCGTCATTCCCACTCGGCGACATCCTCCACAACCGCGATGCCAACAGCTGACTCATCAAGTGGTCCGTCGAGCTGGGTGCGCTCAACCTGCAGTTCTCCCTTCTGTTCGCGATCAAGTCTCACGCCTTGGCTGACTTCGTGGCTGAGTGGACAGAGATACAAGACACACCACCCGAGGAATGACACGAGCACTGGAAGATGTACTTCGACGGCGCTCTCAACCTCGACGGAGCTGGCGCTGGAGTTCTACTCATTTCCTCGAAAGGCGAACAACTCAAGTACGTTCTCCAGTTACTTTTCCAAGAAACTAACAACACTGCTGAGTATGAAGCCCTTATCCACGGTCTCCGAATCGCCGCTTCGCTCGGCATCAAGCGCCTCCTCGCCTATGGTGACTCCAAAGTCGTTATCCAGCAAGTCAACAAAGACTTGGACTGTACAAAGGAGAAGATGGACGCCTACTACAAAAGGAGATACGAAAGTCAGAAGCCAGCTTCTACGAGATGGAGTTCCACCATGTCATCAGAGACTACAACATCGCGGCCAATGTCCTCTCCAATCTTGGCTCCAGTCGCGCCCTTGTATCGGCCGGAGTCTTCGTCCAAGCCCTGAGATGACCCACGGTCGAGGTCAAGGAACCACCCCCCACCAAGTCCGACTTGGTGCCTGCTCAGGGCCAAGAGGTGTTGGTGATCGACTCCGACTGGCACTCTCCCATCAACGACTTCCTCGTAATAAACAAGCCCTCCCCCGACAGAAAAGAACACGAGAAGCTCTCACGATGAGCTGCCAGCTACGTGGTCATTGGCACCAACTTATTCAAGCACTCGGCCTCCTCAGGGACGCTGTCCAAGTGCATTGCACAGAGCAAAGCAGTTGCTCTACTCCACGACATCCACTCGGGCATCTGCGGCAACCACGCAGGCGCCTCTACTAAGGTGGGCAAGGCATTCAGGTCTGGTTTCTACTAGCCTACAGCACTCGTCGACGCCCACGACATCGCTAACAGGTGCCCAGGGTGCCAATTCTTCGCCAAGCAGCTGCAAATTCTGGCTCAGGCCCAGCGAACGATTCCTCCTTCTTGGCCCTTCGCCTGCTGAAGGCTCGATTCGGTCGGACCTCTCAAGACGGCCGTAGGTGGCTACAACCACATATTTGCGGCCATCGTCAAGTTTACCAAGTGGATTGAAGTCAAATTAGTCGCGGCGACCATGGCACTCAAGGTGGTTGAATTCATCCAGGAAATCTCCCACAGGTTCAACGTGCCCAACAGGATCATCACTGACCTGGGCACATCGTTCACCAGAAGCGCGCTCTGGGACCACTGCCTAGAAAACTGCATCGACATCTACTACTCCTTCATGGGTCACCCAAGGTGCAACGGCCAGGTGGAACGCACCAACGGTATGATCCTCCAGGGGCTCAAGGTGCGTATCTTCGACCCACTCGAGAAGTTCGGTCCCAAGTGGATCCAAGAACTACCACAGGTCGTTTGCGGCCTACGCACCCAAAAGGGCCAGGCCACCAGCTACTCTCCCTTCTTCCTAGTGTATGGCTCGGAGGCCATCCTCCCGAGTGACATAACTTTTGGTGCCCCGCGCATCCAAAACTACGAGGAAGGCGAAGTGGAAACAACTTAGTGCCATGACATCGACCTAGTTGAAGAACATCGCATCACAGCTGCCCTGCAGCACACACACTAAGAACAGCAGCTCAGGCGCTACCATGACCGGAACGTGCAGGAGCGAGACTTCAACATAGGCGACATGGTCCAGCGTTGCATCCAGTCTACTATCGGTGCTCACAAGTTGTCTTCCCCATGGGAAGGACCCTTCATTGTCAACGCAGTTGTTGCCCCTGGCACCTATCACCTGCAGAGGGAAGACGACACGGACGTAGGCAATCCATGGAACATCGAACACCTTCGGTGCTTCTACCCTTGAGAGGAGCTTGCAGCTATGTACCCCAACCTTTCTAAATAACAATAAGAGCATTTTATCACTTTTTGTCTTTCTACACTCTATTTCTTCTTCGCGCCTGAAAAACGACCTGGTATAACCCCTTCTGACTCGTCCAGCACGCTCGGGGGCTGCCACTCAGCCATGCCAACTCGCACCAGTATCGTTCCCGTCAAAAACTAACCTAGCTGGGTGGTAAACTGATCGCAACCTGGTGTGTCCCAGAATCACTCTGCGTCACCTACGCCTATCACATGCCTGATGACCAGCTCTCTGCAATATAGGCAAAGGCACATCGCAGGGTCGACATCCTAACCACTCGGCTAAATCAGAAAACTACTCGGCTATGGACCTTAACAAAAGCAACACTTAATTACATGCAAAATAAACATTGTTTTTTGGCCAACACTCGGCCCCATAAAATTTTTGCACTACTAACGATTTCTCACATGTTAACTTGGCCCATGATGCAATCGGTGAGGGGGCCAACGGCGGCGAAGTGCGCGTCCCACTCGGCGTCGGTGCAGTCATCCGCAACGCCCTCACCTAAGGGATCCAGGTCCACTTTAGGGTTGTGGGACTTCATGAGGGCCATCGCAAACTGCACCGAGTCCTTGGCCATCTTCCTGATGAAGGCCTTGAGGCGCTCCAGCGCACCGTCGAGGCGCTGTGCCGCCTCCTCCGCCAAGGTGACCCCCTCAGGCTCGAACACGACCAACACGGTGTCGATCTTGGCCATCAGCTGGTAGAGGTCCGCCCGGGCGTTGGCCAAATGGAACTCCACCTCTACAAAAGATACCCGTATCAATACGAGCGACTCGGTAGACCAGGTAATCTTCAACGAACAAGAGCATTTACCTTGGCAGTGTTGCTTCTCCAGCCGGAGTTTCTGTTCCGTGAGAGACTCCTAGCCTTCAGCGCCCTCCCACAGCCGATGCAGCTCCTGATTCGCCGACACGATGACCTTGAGCTCCGGGGCGATCATCTCGTTGGGCTCCTTTAGCTCTGCACAGCCCTCGGCGTCAGCCCCTCACGGCAAGTCAGGCAGCCAAAAGCAGAGACGAGTCAAAAACTGAACCTTTCAGCTTCGCTGACTGCTTCTTCGAGGCCTTAGAATGGTGATGCTTCAGCGCTCGCAGCTCCTCCTCCAGCTGAAGGACTCAGCTCGCCGACCCATCTCCCGCCTCGAGTTGGCTCGTAGCTCGCCGACCCAGGTTGGCCAAAGCCTGCAGAAACAAAGCATATCAAGCAACATGCCTAGGCAGCTAAAACACAAACTCCATAGACTCACCTAGGCCCTGCGTTGGCGTCGTCGAGCAGCGTCTCCTTGGTCACCACCGCCTCCTCCCCGGGCGCCTTCTCCTTAGGCGGCTCCGGAACAGCAGGAAGTACGGAGGCAATGACTCGGGGCGCTGCATTCGGGTCGGCAGGGTCCTCAACGACCTGTGCCCGGGCCCCGACTCCAGGCGCAACCTTTAGAGGCATGACATCGCTACCTTGCAGGGGCTCCGACGTCGCTGCCCCCTCCTTAGCCTTGGTGGCTACCCCCTCGATCAGTCGAGGGTGAGCCAGCGGCCGCTCCACTGAGGATGCTCACCCCTTAGCCACCTCGGCCGAAATGGCCTCACTGGAGGACTCCTCCACATTGCGCTTGGCACCGCTAAGCGACGCCCTCCTACAATTGGACTCGTCGACTCAGAATCGGAACCAAGCATGAAAAGGAGCCAAGTCATAAAGTGCAAGAGGCTGGAAACTCACCTCCCAGTCCATTGCATGCTGAAGCTCAGCTTTAGTAGCACAGCGGAAGGCAACGACTGCGCCACCCACGCAGGCAACCTCACTAGCCGCCCCTGCTCCTCCTCCTGGTCCTCCTCCAGCTTGGGGGTGCTGAGGCTGGCCTTCTCCACCGTGGCCTTTGTCCCCACATTGCTCGCGCCCGGAGGGGTCGAGCTCCGGCACCGTGGTGTCACTTCGCCCCGCTGGGCCTTTCACGCGGCCACCTTGCGGGTGGGGCGCCACTTCTTCATGGTGGAGCCAGCACCAGCCGCCGGCCACGATACTTCAAAAACAACGTTCGACTCACTCCCAATGGAGGAGTCGGACGAGTAACTTCCAACATCCGCCGCTGGCAATGCAAGCCTGGCGGGCGGATCAACAGCCTTGCCCTGCTGCCCCTCCAGCAGAGGCGCAGGCACCAGAACGACATAATTTTTTCCTGCAAAGAGCCGAGTGGTGTTAGAACCCAACGGGTGACTCAACGACAACAACGACTCAGTGGAAAACTACTCGGACCAAAACCACTCGGCAAGAAGCAAAACGACTCTACAAGCCGATTGCATACCTCGGTGGTGGGCCGCTTCAGGCAGTACACCTTCGGCCAGCCCTTGTCGCAGACCTCCCCGCTCACAATGAGTGTGACCCGCCTGTGAGCCTCGCTGCGTGAGCCACCTGGCGTTCAGCACCGGCGGGAGGCCGGTGCGGGGTGGATGGCCAGGAGTAGGGTTCGCCACCACGAACCACTCCTCCACCCACCGCTTGTTGCTGTCCTTGAAGGAGGCCTTCGGGTACTTCCTGCCTTGGCAGAGCAAGAAGGTGGCGCCACCGACCACATCCGGCGTACCCATGCTCGGATACACCTGCAGGTGATACAGGGCCCTCCACAGGTTGAAGTGGGGCGCGATCCCCAAGAACCCCTTGCACAGATGGATGAAGGTCGCGATCTGCGTGATGAAGTTGGGCTTGAGGTGCGTTGCCTCCAGCCCGTAGTAGTGGAGCAATCCCTAGAAGAATGCCCCCAATGGCAGGCTGAACCCGTTCTCATAGAAGGACCGGAAGATGACCGTCTCCGTCTGGTCCTCCGAGGGGAACGCCTCCCCGAATCAGCTCCGCCAGCCGGAGATCACCTTCTCCGGTAGCAGGCCCTACGCCACGAGCACCTCTATGTCGGCGTCGTTCATGGTGCTCGCGGACCAGGCCAGCTCCAGGGCTGGCGGCGCGGCGGCGGCGGCTGCTGCTGGAACTTCTCCGGCCATTCCTTCGCGAGGCGAGTGGTAGCGAGAGAAGGGCCGGTGGATCGCTCGGAAGGAGAGTGCTTGGGAGGAGGCTAGAGAGATCTGGAAGACTGGGTGGCGGCAGAGATGAAAGGGTGCAAATGGATAACGTCGTGCCGAGCCGATCGCATTTATATCGGCCGCAACCCTAATGGACCGATCGGCTCCTCCCCTCTTTTTGAATTTAGAAATGACTCCAGCAGCCTCCTTTCCCCTCCCTAAGGTAGAGAGGGAAACAGTAACAAAGGATTTGACAGCAGGAGTAAAAGGAAAGGTGACCCCGAAGGATAGGCTGTGAAGTTGATCAAAAAATTGGAATATATCCCAGGGTTTTCGGATCGGATTGGATCTGACCATTGGGTCGGAATATTCCTTTCTACCAGGCAGTACCAAAGGACCCGGCATCTCTCCGTGACTCCTCCAGCAGCTCTACTCGGGGGCTAGGCGTCGCTATTTGTCTCGGCGTGTCTGCGTGACTCCGCTAGCGACCCTGCTCGGGGGCTAGGCGCCGCTATTTGCCTCGGCGTGTCTCCGTGACTCCACCAGCGACCTTGCTCGGGGGCTGGGCGCAGCTATTGGGCTTGGCGTGTCTTCGTGCCTCCGCCAGCGACCATGCTCGGGGGCTGGGCGCAGCTATTGGACTAGGCGTGTCTCCATGACTCAGCCAGCATCCCTTCTCGGGGGCTGGGCGCCGCTATTGGACTTGGTGTGTCTTTGTGACTCCGCCAGCGACCCTGCTCGGGGGCTGGGTGCCGCTATTTGATTCGGCGTGTCTCCGTGACTCCGCCAGCGACCCTGCTCGGGGGTTGGGCACCGCTGTTTGTCTCGGCGTGTCTCCGTGACACCGCCAGCGACCCTGCTCGCGTGCTGGGCGCCGCTATTAGACTCGGCGTGTCTCCGTGACTCCGCCAGGGACCCTGCTCGGGGGTTGGGCGGAACTATTGGGCTCGGCGTGTCTCCGTGACTCCGCCAGCGACCTTGCTCGGGGGCTGGGCGCCGCCATTTGACTCGGCATGTCTCTGTGACTCCACTGGCTACTCTGAATGAGAGCTGGGTGCTGGAAGACGATTAGGAATGAAGGGCTTAAGAGGTTGTTTCCTTTTTTGACCCTCCAAATGCTTCTGCAAAACCTTCCATGGCTCGGGGGCTACACCCAGCGGGTGCGCCCAGGTGCGCATCCCATTGAAGAAGAAACATGAAGGCAGTAGTCTACTGAAGTCAAGTCGTAGCAAGAGCTCGAGGATGCGCCAGGATTATTATATGAGGACCGACTGGCCTTGTTGCTCGGTCACGACTCGATTCGGTGACTTAGCGCTCGGGGGCTTGTGGAGGTAGACCCAGTACCTCCCTGCCAAGAGGAGACGGCTACCTGGCTGAACGACTCTGCATAAATGACCCGAGATACATGCACTCGGCTGGACGGAGGGCAGGATCCCCCGGGGTCAGGATCTAGGTCGAACTTGATAGACATGATCTTGTGTATCTTAACCGATCGGATTCCTTGTAACAAACCCGAGTAGATTTACCACTTATAACCCACGGCAACACGGATATATAAGGGGGCTGTGTGGGGACCCATAGATAAGGCAATTCAACCCATCTCATTCAGCTCATACCACAAACTCTAATACAAACCCCCGAACACAGGACGTAGGGTGTTACGCTCCGTGCGGCCCGAACCTGTCTAAACCTCTACATCTTTGTGTTACCATCAAGTTCATGGGCTCTCTCCGATCCACCCTGCCTACAAATCTACTGCTTGGGGCTACCCTTGGCAGACTTGCCAGAGTGCAAATCCGACAGTAAGAAATTCCTTGAGCTCCTGGAAGGCTTTGGAAGCGTCGTCGTTCCATATGAACTTGTCTGCTTTGCGAAGCAGCTTGAAGGGGAGTCCTTTGTCGCCGAGTCGACTGATGAATCAACTCAGGGCCGTCATGCTCCTGGTCAACTTTATCAAGTCTTTCTTGCACCGAGGGGGCTTCATTCTCCTGATGGTGTTAACCTTGGTGGGGTTGGCCTCGATGCCTTGGTTACTGACTATGAAGCCAAGTAACTTTCCCGAGGGGACACCGAAGACACACTTGCTTGGGTTCAAGTTCCATTTGAATTTCCTGAGATTTTCCAATGTTTCGACTAGGTTGGCTATGAATTGATCATAGGACCTGGTTTGACTACTACGTCATCAACGTAGGCCTCAACATGGCGGCCGATCTGCCCCTGGAGGAATCTCTAGATGGCCTTCTGATATGTAGCACCTGTGTTTTTGAGGCCGAATGTCATGGTGTTGTACAAGTACGCCCCAAAGGGCGTGATGAATGAAGTCTTCTCTTGATCCGACTCCTTGAGGGCAATCTGATGGTACCCGGAGTAGCAATCAAGGAACGAGAGGAGGACGCACCCGGCCATAGAGTCAATGACCTGGTCGATGCGAGGAAGAGGGAAGGGTCTTTAGGGTAATGCTTGTTGAGATCCGTATAGTCGACACACATTCTCCATTCACCATTTTGCTTTTCTACAAGGACTGGGTTTGCCAGCCATTCGCGATGTGTGACCTCACGAATGAATCCTGCGGCTAAGAGCTGAGTAACTTCTACCCTAATAGCCTCCTTCCAATCTTGAGCGAAGCACCGGAGCTGCTGCTTGACGGGTCGCACCTTTTCGTCGAGATCCAAGGAGTGCTCAACCTCCTCCCTCGGAACGCCTGGCATGTCAGAGGGCTTCCATGCAAAGATGTCCCAATTGGCGTGGAGGAAGAAGGTGAGCGCGTCTTCCTATGATTTGTCGAGGTTCGCCCCGATGAGGGCGATCTTGTCTGGGTCGTTCTCCCTGAGGAGGATGGTCTTCGTAGCGCAGCCAGGCTGCAGCTGCGACTCGGTGGCCGAGTCGTTTGCCAGGATATGGATGTCCTCTGGAGGCATCGCCTTTGCTGACTCGACGATCAGAATGGCGTTCTTTGTCCTCTCTAGTGGCTCCGAGATGTTTATGTTCTCGGTCTCACAGGAGTGGGAAGTCTGCAGGTTGCTGTAGATGGAGTGTACGCAGTTGGGAGCAGGCATCTTGAGGACAAGATAAGTACGATGTGGGATGGCCATGAATCTAGCGAGGGCAGGCCTCCCCAAGATTGCATGGTAGGACGTCTCGAAAGAAGCCACCTCGAAGTGGATGTGCTCTGTTCTGTAGTTCTCCCGGGTGCCGAAGGGGACCGGGAGGGTTACTTGGCCGACCGGAGTCGAGCCTGAGCCGAGGATGATGCCGTAGAAGGCCTCCTAGGTCGGAACCAAGGAGGTCATGTCGTGCCCCATGCTCTCCAGCGTCTTGGAGAAGATGATATTGGGGCCACTGCCTCCGTCAACGAGCATCTTGGAGAGGCTGGCTGACCACCAGGCTGACCACAAGTGGGTAGGAGCCACGGTTGGGTAGATGGATCCATGGTAGGAATTGGCTGACCAGAAACGCTCGACCGGCACCGACCGACTCAGGTAGTCAACGCCCTCGGGAGTAGGCGATGTGAGCATCGGACCTCCCTGACCAAGGGATGGGGGAATACCACTCGGGAGGACCGCTGCCGGGATGATCTGTGCGAGCACTGACCAACCATAGAAGGCTATCATCATTGCCGTACTAGAGCCCACGCACCCTACAGATAGTCATCTTGCCGAACAGTTTACAAAACAGGGCAATGCTCAGCTCTTACCAGGCCCAGGCTGATAGACCCGCCCACTTGTAGAAGGATTCACCCCAACAAAACGAACTTCCATTCACACTACTGTAACCCAGATGGTCGACTGGGTAATGACATGAGAAGACCAGGTAGAGAGCTAGCATCCATAGAGAGGACTTTTCTCCACTCGGATAAAAGCTAGATATTTTCTCAAACCACCCAGTGGTTGGGGGTTATCTTCAACCCTCCAGCTGCACCGTTTGCGAACCACTACAGTAAACACCGAGCCCTCAAGTTTAGGAACACGATCCGATCGAGACTGGACATCGGGCGTTTGTGCTCGAACTAGTACAACTCCTGTGCCCTCGATAGCTAAGCCATACAGACGCGCACGCGGCACAAATTTACTAGTCAGCACTACAAAACCGTCGACACATAAAAAACTTGTTGACAAATCAATTAACATTTTTGAATGAAGACAAATCAATTTTTCCATGTTTGGGTCCGCTCCTAATAATAGGAGCCATTTTCAGGGTGGGACACAACATGAATCGACATTAGAAATCTATATTTATGAGCGGATCGACTCCTACGGTACACCTGTAAGATAGTAGGGTGGATAAAATCCTCGTTCGCTTTTGAAAAACAGCGTTACTAGCACTTGGACCTCCGACATCCGGGTCTGGCATCGGATGGTCGCATCAGGCATAAAACTCGCTCCGCAACAATATTGAGTGCAACATTAGACAATTCCTTCAATAACATGTAGAAACAAGATTTGCAACATCAAGAAATCTGAAAACAAATAGCTCGTTACTATCTAACATTTATATTTCCTACCTCATTTTTCATGCAACATATGAAGATTATGCCTTGCAACGTCACAGAAATACTTACTGAAACATCAACAAAATAACTATGCAACATAAAAAAAGTCAACTTATGAAACATCTCAAAACACCTTATGAAACATCTCAAATCACCCCTCCGACCCCATCTATACCATCGTCGACCTGCACCTCGGCCTCCTTCATAACCACAAATTCATAGACCTACAAGACCGTTCTAAGCAACAGATCGAAACGACTATTGAAACAAACTTATCCAATCACTGCAACATCTAACCAAAATATATGCAACAATTCAGAGCATGCTGTGAAACAAAATCCTAAAATCATTGCGACATCCGCTCAAAAATAAATGCTGCGGCAACGTAGGGCATGGCCACCCTGCGGCCGTCACGGCATGCAGGGGCGGCCGTGGCCTTGCTGGTGGCGACGGGCGGTGGAATGGCAGGGGCGCGCGCGTAGGGGATGCGCGGAGATGTGATGGGGCTGTCCAGGGGAGTCACGGGGTGGGGAGACTCGGCGAAGGTGGCAGGCGGAGCTCATCACCCGGGAGGACCTGCAAGGCGGCGAAACAGATGGATAAGGACTCAAATTGGTCGAGGAGAACGAGGGAAAACTGTAGCCATGAGGAATTGAAGAGTGGCTCACCGGAGATGGAGGATTTGGCGGCGCCCCCACCCCCACCCCCCACTCTCCGCATCACGATGGGGTCACCAGTGGCCTCCGCCGCCGCTCTTCTCGCCGGCTGGAGCCTTCGCATCGGTGGGAAGTAGGAGCGCGTGGAGAGAAGGAGCGGGAGTGGTACCGGGCGGGCACTGGAAGGAGCGGTTGTGCGACGCCCCGCTTCTCCGCCACGCTTGCGCCGCTGCTAATGTTCGCCATCGCCACCCTTCTCACCGGCTCCGGCGGTCGCGTCGCTTGCGCAGCTGCTGGTGTTTGCTGTCGTGGCCCTTCTTGCTTGCTGCATCACCTGGGAGCAGGATTCACGTCGGGGAGGAGGAGGAGGAAGGAGCAGTGGTGTGCGAATGAAATGGCGTGCGGTGCAAGGAGACGTCGGGTGGATAAGGTCGGCACAACCGTAAGATTAAGCGGTTCAAAATGAACATGGATGCGTGTGTCTGAGACGTCGCACTTCTGTACCAAAAAATATTTTGTAGTTGTGTTTGATACAAAAAATTATTAACATAGAAACTTGTTGACAAATTAATTTACCTTTTCTTTGAAGGAAGACAAAACAAATTTTGCCTTTGACATATGGGTAGAAAATGGGAGCCAAAACAAGTGATGGCCAAAACCTATCACCAGGACATAAAATGTATATACCCACATAAATTTTGGACACTGATATGGGACTGTAAACAAATCGAGGAGGACCCAAATACACCGAATTAATACGCAGCGAAATTTTTACCTATTTCTAAAAAGCGAACAGTTTCTACGGTACATTGACTTTGGTGCGTCCTAATAGGTGGACCCCACATGTCATACAAACACTCCACCTTCTTCGTCATCGTCTGAGGAGCAGCGGCTGCCGTCGTGTGCACGCGCCTAGAGTCCGCATCGGCTGGTGCCTCTCTCCCACGGTCCCGGCTCTGGCGTCGGCGGCGGTAGAGGAGAGAAGTGGGGGCGTTGGAGAGGTGGGTGCGGGCAGGTGTCGATGAGGTGAACTGGGCGCTTCCGTGGGGCGGCAGCGGCGGGGACGCGGGAGGCGAGTGGGACGGCGTGTAGCAGGCGGGAGGCGGGCCCGGTGGAGGGACCGAGGGAGGGGGACGCCATGGATGGGGTGGGGTCCCGTGGACCGAGGGCCTGCTTTGGCTGTCGGTTCCTGCACTCTGCCGTGGGCGACTATCCCGTTACTTCCTCACACATTTCCATGGAGCCCGCCACTGGATGCGTCGCCAACGGCGGCGCTCGTCGTGCGCTCACCGTGGCCCTTGACCTTGCGGATAGGATGGACTTGTCCTCCGCATGTGCGAGGTATGCCAGTAGGCTCGTCACCTGCATCTGCGACACATGCTTTTTTCCGGTGAGCTGCGGAGGCAAGCCACACATGACGGAGCGGTGCGCTTGCACGCTTCCGCTGCGGCCACGAAAATGCTGCTTTCATGAAGAAATGCAAACAATGATGGTACCACCAAGTCAATTCGGTTGCAGCGCTGTTTTGGCGGCGAGCTACGCAGGACAGCTGCGAGAGGCACGGTTTGCACGCCTCTTTTAACCCTCAATTCGTAACTCTTTCAAAATATGATCCTCCAACTATGAATTCTTTTAATTTAGGGGATTTCTTCTCCTTTTCTCTATTTCTCTCTTTTTTATTTTCATTTTCATTTTACAGGCCATATGAATAGACCAATTTGGCCCTAGCCTTATCTCTTTGCACTGATCGGATCCTATCAATTCTCACCGCTCTCTCGCTCATCCCTGTTTCTTCCCCTCTCTCTCGCTCACAAAAGCTCTCGCTCACAAAAGCGAGAACATTCGCTCTCCTGTTTCGAAATTCTCTCAATTTTGGAGTAATTGGGCAGCAGGCAGCTCCGGTAGGAGCTTGTGAAACTTGGGTCAGCGCACCATCCGTATCTGCGGCGGTGGCCGTGGCGGCCGCTGCTTCACCACTAGTGCTGTTGATGCGATACTCTGCTCCTCGCCGTCCATGCACAGTCCCATCATTTTGGGTTGTGAATACTTTTCGAATAAATTTATACATCTTCTCAAGTTTCTGAGAATATTTCCAGATTTTGTTTGGTATTTATCTCAATTTTCTTGAGCTTTCTCTGTTTCTCTAGGTAAAGGAAAACCCTATTTTTCTTTTCCCTATTTTTTTTCTTTCTTTTCTTTTCCTTGTTTTTTTATCCTTCCTTCTCTCTCCTTTAACAGGCCAAGCCAGCCCAGCTACAACCTAACCCGGGCCTGGTCCAGCTGCTACACGAGCTGCACAGCAACCCCGCCGCCGCCAGGCTCTTTGCCTTGGCGTGCGTGCGTGCTTGCCCCTGCCTTCTAGCAGAGACGGCTGCCTTGGCGAGCGCTACGCGCCTCTGCCCTCCTGCGCAGCACGGCCCCGCCGCCGCCAGGTTCCTGCCTTGGCGTGCATGCCAGGGGCACTGCCCCTGCGTGAGCACAAGGAGCAGGCCTCGGGAGGGCCAGCACCCCGGGCGCACGCGCCTGCGCTCTCTCCGCTCCCATCTGTCGAGCAGTCCTACCCTCACCCATCGCACGCTGCGCCGCCGCCAGGAGCTTCGCCAAGAACCGAACGCCATCGCCGTTCCGCCGCCGAACGAGATCAACCGTCGGAGAGCTGAGCCGCATGCCGCCCTGCTGCCTGCCTCGCGCTGCGCGCGGACGCCCAGGAGCCAGCCAGCATCGCCGGACCTTTCCTGCCGAACATCTACGAGCCCTGTCGTCCGTGCCCCTCGCTGATTAGTTACCAGATCTCCTCGACAGAAACCAGACCGCCGACTCGTTCCCGACGACGTTCCGGCCAACCCGATGCATCTCCACCGCAAATAAGGTATAAAACGGAATCCCCTCATCATCCTCTTTCTTTTCCCCCAAATCACAAGCACTCTTATGCCCTAAATTAACGACAATTTGACCCACAACAAGCTCCATGTCCACCACGCATGGAAGAGCTCGAGTCTCCCTGAAAATCTAGTTCGTGAAATCTGCTGTTTTATCGCAAATAGGTCCCTGCAGCTTGTTTCTTCCATAGTTTTCATGTTTTAGTTCCGTTTTAGTCCATTCTTGCTACGTTAGCTTTATTTTACCGGTTTAGCTATCGTTTAGTAGTGTTGTTTTACCTTACTTCATGTTTCATAAATAAATTTAGAATTAATTTGATTATTATCTATCTTAACTAGCTTTTCTAATTAAAACTAAATTAGAGCTCTACACTAGTTTTTATAATTAAAATTAAAATGTTTAACACCAATATAAATGTGTTTTTTAATATAACTTATTTAGTTCAAACACGAATCATAAAGTTTTACGCTATCTGTTCTCACTTGTCTTTTATTTGCTTGTTAAATAATTAATTGGCTTAATTTGGATATAAACTTGATAAATAAAACTTGACTAAGTTTATCTCCTCTTTACAAATATAAATTAAACTGATTTAATTCTAATATACCCTTTATAAGGATTTCTATAATTTAAATAAATCAAGGTTTCTTTAATAATATAAATCTTTCGATAGATGTATCTTTTCCACCGTAGCTCCGTTTTCAGCGTTTCTTGCGCTCTCGTGATCGTAGCTTTGAGCCCTCATCTTTAGTGTGTTCTTGTAATGCTTTTCTTCTATTTAGTGTTGTGTTCTTAGTTGTGCTTGTTTGTTTGTTGTATGTTTGTGCCGATGCTTGTCGCGAGTAGAAGGAACGAGTTTGAGAAGTTTGAGAGCCGTGAAGATCAAGAGTTTGAGTAACAAGTGTTGAAGATTCTGAGCAGCTATTCTCTTGAATAAAGGCAAGTATATTCCTTGATCATACTTTTGTCTCAATAACCTTTATTTATTTATATTCATGCTTGCATGCATTAAATTGACGGGTACCTAATTAATCCTATTGTTTATCCATGTCCTTGAAAGCCGGTTATGTTTTAAAAAAAGCTTGGGTAGTATGCTTAGTTGCTAAACTATGGTTTCATGTGTTTATGAAAACAATACTTGGAACCTCTGAGATGAATCAATGTTTTATGATAATTAATCTAAACCATGGAGCGACTACCCGGGGAAACAGTGTAACCATAAGGACTACATGTCTCTGGTGTTGGCTAATTAATAGATTTCTCTAGCTCGTTATTAGCTTACCGAAAGGCGCAAGAGGGGGGACTAGGTTCAAGAGGGGTACTCGGCCTGCCAAAGGGGTTGGTACGCCTACGGGGTACACTCGCTTTGGGGGATGGTGCACTCGCCTAGCGGCTGAAACCTTGGCGGGCTTAGAGAGTCTTTGTAAAGGCCTCGTAGTGAATCCCTGCCAGTCACCTCGGAAGTGTTTAAGGGCCTTGCAAACCCTGGCATCAAGGGAGACACGACTTGTGGGTAAAGTGTGCAACCTCTGCAGAGTGTAAAACTGATATATCAGCCGTGCTCATGGTCAAGAGCGGCTCAGACCCTCACATGAACTTAATTAAATTGAACTTGTGTTTAATTCAGTTGATTAATTGTTCCAAGCTTATTTATTACTCGGTTATCTATATTTTTCATAAATGTGGGTAATATTCACTTGTGGCTAGTAAATAGGTTGTTTAATATTCGACTGTTTATTAAAATGCTTACCGCATTATTCAACCAGCCTTTCTCCTTGATTAAGCCTTGCATGTCATTTATTTCCTAATATACTTGCTGAGTACTAACCATAAGTGCACTCACACTTGCTAAAACCGCTGCTCAGAAGAGTAAGTTGTTGTGAAGTTTTCTGAAGATGTTGCTACGCAACCCCCGGTCGATTGCCTGTAAAGTTGGAGCCTTCATTTCCAGGATAAAGCTGTGTATCTCTAATATGCTTTTAGTTGTTGTAAATTCTTTTTTGTGACATTGTTGCTCATTATTCAATTATGACGTCACTATATGTATTAAACTTGGTCCTGACATACATATAGTTATGTATTTGGTTTTCTTTTAAAAACCGGGTGTGACAAGTACCACCGGCTGCAGCTCAGCTATAGATGGCCAACGGGCCGGCCCGGCACAGCACGGCACGATGTCGGGCCGGCACGGCCCGAAGGTTGTCGTGCCGTCGTGCCTCACGGGCCGTGCCGCTGCATGCTTCGTGCCTGGCCTTCGGCCCAGGAACGGCTTGTTTTCATGCCGTGCCGGCTCGTGAAGCAAGACAAATTCCATGGGCCATGCCAGCCCACATTCCGTCACCCTTAAAATACCTCAAACTATTCACAAAATATTCACCAACATCAAGTGATCATCAATTTCATCATAATTCATACATCACCATTCACGAGTTCACAAATCACAACACACAAGACAATCGATAACAAGAACATGATTATCAAAATGAGTTGTTTTGTGCAATGCTACCTCACTAAAAATCTTTCTAGGTAAAACTCAACCATGTGAGAAACCCTAGAAAGGAAAAAAGAGTGCAGCCAGCTCAGAAATAAGTCTTAGTGTCTTACAATGCATAGTGACATAGTTCAAATGGTCACGTAAAATTACAGTGAGTCCACAGATCACTCAGTAATCTCACAACAAAAGATCAACTCACTCATCTCTCACTCTCAATCTCTCAGCTCTCAGTAGCACCACCAGTTCCTACTTCTTCATCAAGGTACAGATTCTCGAATGCCTCCTCAAGCTCTGGGTCCTCAGCATCGTGTTGTTCTCTTCTTGCTCCTTACTCCCAGTCCTTGATGCAGGTCAGCATCTCCACATTTTTTGGTAACAGGCGGCGGCGTTGCCCTTCCAGTATCCTGCCTGACAAATTGAAACAAGACTCGGAAGAGAAAGTAGATACAGGAACTGACATGATATCTCTAGCCATTATAGATAGAATTGGATAGGTTAGCTTATGGTCACGCCACCGGAGAAGTATGTCAAATTCATCCTCATAAGCAATGACACAATCACTATCCAAGTAAGCTGAGAGCTCACTAATAGCAGAGGTAGATGAAGATGAGGTGGAAGAGATAGGGGGAGGACCAACAACACCTGAACCACCACGGCCTCCAAAGATCCTTCCCCATGTCTATTTTTTCTTACCAGAATGAGCTGATGGTTGTGCAACCCTTTGAGACCTAGTTGCACCAAACTTGGTCTCATATTTGTTAAATAGTTTACACAATTCAGTTTTAACATCAGCATAGTATGAACTGTAAGTGGCTCCAGTACTTTCAGCAAGTAATTGCAGCACATTAAAGAATCCTCTCATCTTAGTTCTAGGATCAAGAATGAATGCATTTGAATATAGCAGTGGTATGTCCTCCCAATATTTAAGGAATTTAAACTTCATAGGAGCAACAATATTTCTAAAGTTTTGATCTCGTTCAGCAGCATGCAAATGAGAAGCAATCTCTAAGATATGGTGCAAAACAAGTGGACTTGTGGGATAATAAACACCAGGCGGAACAACAGTATAATCATAGAAGAGTTCCAGGAACTCTATTACCTTTTCAGCAACATGCCAATGATATCTACTCAACAATTCTGAACCATAAAAGATATCCTTGTACGGAATCAAGTGTTTAAGCATTAGGTATGTAGAATTCCATCTAACATCCATATCGAAGCCAAACTTTCTAGGTCTAACACCCTTAGCATTACAATATTCTTTAAATAATGCAATTCTTGGATTAGAGGAATTTAAGAAGTTAATTGCAGTTCTAAAATCCTCTGTAACAGGTTTCAACCTCTTCAATCCAGATTTGACAATAAGATTAATGATATGATAGGAACAACGTTGATGCACAAGACAATACTTACGCTTAATAGGATCAGAACTTGTAGGTGCAAGATCAGAACCCAAGTAACCAAAGAACATAGGTGTCAAAGTCTCCATAGCCTTAACATTAGAAGAAGCATTGTCTAGAGTGACAGCAAAAATCTTATCAATCAAACCAAACTCCTCAACCACACTAGCAATCCTATCAGCAATGTTTTCACCAGAATGTTTAACCTCAATCAGCCTAAAACCAACTACCCTTTTATGTAACTCCCAATCAGCATTCTCAAAATGAGCAACAACACTAATATAGTCCTCCTTAGCATTACCAGACCAAATATCTGAAGTTAAAGAAACAGAAGAAGCAGCAGGCAACACCAATTTCATAAGCACATCACGTCGATCAGCAAACAGTTTACCTAGATCTCTAGTGGTGATCTGTCTAGAAACCTTGACAAACTGAGGGTTACGAGCACAAGTAATGTAATCCTCCCAGGCTTGTGTCTCACCTATGCATAATGGAAGGTCCAGCCTAGCAATCAACCGGTACAACTCAGTACGAGCAACAACAGGATCATACACCCAATTATGGAAAGCATCACGATACAGAGCAAGCCTAGACTTGACCCCATGAGCATGATCAATCTTTTACTTACAAGATGCCTAGTGCCTAATCAAAATGACTAGTGCCAGCAGAAGATCTAGTAGACAATATCTTACTACACATTTTACAGACAACAGCAATTCTAATATCATTTTCCTTGATCTCCTTAAAATCAGCCCAAACACTAGATTTGCGCTTAACAACAGATGAGGTACCATGAGTGTCGGTCGAGGCAGTCCTTGTCACCGTCGCGGCGCCTCCACCACCGTCACCGCCCTCGACATTAACGATGTTGTTCAAAACACTGCCGTCACCAACATCGATACCGAACAACGCTGTGGCATCTTCACGGACGTTATCGCCGTCCTCGATTTCCAGCTCATCCGCCTGGAGGTCTTCGCCATAGGGGGGGATACTGATCCGCCCCTAGCATGGGGACCCCAAGCACGGATGGGCCGGATGGCTGGCCCTAACCTCTAGCACCGTACCTCAACAGAGAACGCTGGTGGTGCCTGACCATGTCTACGCTAGAGGATGAAGACCCAGCATCAGGCACCGACCTGCGCAGAGGAGAAAGAAGGAGAGTGACAGAGACAACAGATATTACAGATCTAGGGTTAGGGTTAGGGTTCGTTGGAGAGGACTCACCTGCGCTACCAGAGCCCGGTGCTGGAGAGGACGAGGGCCACCCAGAGGAGAGACAAACACCGATTAGAAATTCAAATTGACAGTGAGCGGTGGAGGGACTGGACAGTAACACGAACTCACATATTTCAACGAGAGAGTGGGGGAGGCCGGCCGGCCCCACTTGTCAGCCAATTATGCTAAACTTCACGTGGAAGTTACGTTAACCGCCAAGGTCGCTTGGTCTTGACGCTCTTCACCGGTTACCGACCTGTAGCTGCAATAAGTAGAGCTCCACTTCCCATTCATAAGACACGTCATTCCATAAAGAAGTGAGGTTCTTAGTAGCTCCAGTTCAGTTGTAGAATAGGAAGAGAGTGAAGTGAGAGCTTGTGCAAGAGCCGAGCTAGGAACGGAGCCGGAGTTTTCTCTTGGTCCTTCTCCACTTTTGTATCCACCTCAGGGGAATATTATCAAAGTAAGTTCCTCATTTATCTTCAGTATCTCGCTAGTCTTTCTCTTTACTTCCAGTACCTAGTTAGTTTACTTTCTTTGATCTACAGGATCCCTTGTCTGCGTGGTTCAGCAAACCTGGCCATTTGGGGTTTCTTCATGCCTTAACGTGAGGCGGAAGTTAGTAACTGGATAGTTGAAGCATGGTGCTTACGCTTGATAGTTATCTTGGGTTGTGTTCCATCCCACGGAACTGTTGTGGTAGGCGGCAGGTGGTGACAGCCCTGTCCGTCCCTTGTAGTCCACCACGTTCGGGTGTTTTCATAGCAGTAGATCGTTAGCCGAGTTGGACCCCCTATTTCTCCCTTAGTCTGTGGTCCTTCCGCCCCAGCTGCCGAAGCAGATCAAGTTAGTGTAACTTCTAGTTATCTGGGTAACGAGTTGGCTAACTAAAGTTAAGCCCTCTACCCTCTTACCTCCTCTCTCTAGGTGGGTCCGGTTGAATAGTTCTAAGTCTGGTTGCATCTGCCGTTCCTTGGATTTGATATCCCAGGTAAACTCCCTGATGAATGCTATATCGGTATCTGTGCACTTGCGGATTAGTTATTAAAGAATAAGAAGTGCCAACACCAATGGGCTCGGGCAGCATGGCCATCTATAAGCTCAGCGTCCGGCCCCTTCTTGAGCGCTTCCCTTTTCCCAGGAGGTGAACGGAAGGGGGAGCACGGGAGAGTGAACACGCAGCAGCCAAGAAGAAGCGGAAGGGATGGTGGCGGAGGTCAGACGAGGAGCGACAGAGAGGAACCAGAAAGGCAGCATGATGCGGTTCAATTGATTGGATCCAATCGTTGTGATAAGGTCAGGGGCAAAGTAGTCCATTCGCTTGGTCTGTAAAATGAAAATGAAAAGAAAAAGAAAGTAATAGAGAAAAGAGAAGAAAATCCCTGAATCCAAAGAATTCACACGCAGACGTTATATTTCGAAAGAATTGCGAATTGAGGGTTAAAGACGCGAGACGTGCGAATTCAGTGTTAAATATCAAAATTTCTTGTTTGCAGGCGACGGAGAAGGTGCTACTTGCATCTCTAGGATACTGATACTGGAGCGCATGGTCTCCATGGATTGCTTGTTCGGTGGATTGAATTTAGAGAAAAGAACAGGGGATGTTGCTTCTAGCGGTGGATTCAGTGCTTGGATTTTTAACAAGATGGAAATATGAACGGTGGATTTGGTTTTTTCGTCGATAGAACAGAGAGGAGGGATCAATGGGGAAGACTGGGGAGAGAGGGTGGAGGATCGGAAGGGGGAGGCAGCGAGAGAATAAAATTTATTAGGCGCGTGCTTCGGTTGCAAAGCAAAAATCAATTCAGATTAATACAAGTTTAAATGTCTAAGTTGCATAATAAAAGATATAAACAAAGTATATATATTTGCCAACAACGCCCGTAGCAACGCACCGGCATATTTACCAGTCTAACATATATACGGGTATCCCAAGTACGTGATCGCTAGTTCGCTTGCTCCTAATGCAAAGTTGTCGGTAGCATGTCACAGGCACTTGTTTTGGGCTTCGTTTCCTTGAGGCCGCGTTCTCTAATATTTGTTTTTAATTTGTGATGGGGATTGGTAAAACTACTATACATTTCAAGTTTTTTTTGCTAATAAGATAATAACACTCCTAAGGAATCATGGTTACTAAAATAAAAGGAAATATATATTGTCAAAGCACTTTTCATAATGTCTCTAATAACAATAATCTCAAATGGCGCGCCAATCTGTCTAGTCATTTTATTTTTTGAGAGATGTATGATACTCTCCCTATGCTCAAAATAATTGACGTTTTGGAGTTGCCATAACTATCAATCATCTCTTTGATTACAAATAACTTTCTGTAATAAATTAGTATAATTGAAAATGACATGGCAAGATTTATCTCAAAATGTGTTTTTACAAAAGTATACTTTTGAATAGTTTTATAAACGTTTTGTAACAAAAAGTACTAGTCAAAGATGTGCTTGGATAGCATGTCGATGTACAAAACATTACATTATTTTTACTAGATGGAGTGTTGATAAGCCAAAGTTGAAAAAATTTGATTTACGAAAATATTAGAATATTATTAACAATAGATGGAGTTTATACGATATTAGATGGAGACAATGCCAATACCAAACCTTATCAACTGCGCGCACCTACTTCCAGCACTACAAATGAATTATGGCGCTCAAGCATGTTGCTATCGGTTCAGCGTGACTTTATTTGCACATGTATATATGCACGGTTGACAATGTGTACAACCATACCCATGGTTGGCGAGAGAGCGGAGATGGAGATGGAGAGCTCGCCGGGTTCTCAGCTCAAGCCTGTCGACCAGGAAGCCCAGGAAAGACAAGGCAGTAAGAAAGGAGGATGGATCACCCTCCCCTTTATTGCAGGTGCATAGATATAAGATCGCCTCCCTTTCTCCTTCTCCGGATCCCTCTGTCTTCATGACTATGTGTGTCTGCACGTATGAATGGAACAAGGGAGCATGCTGGGGCTGGGGCTGGCCATCAACGGGACGAGCAGCAACCTGCTGGTGTACCTGCTCAAGGAGTACAACGTGGAGAGCATCGACGCGGCGCAGATCGCCAACATCGTCCGCGGCTGCCTCAACCTCGTGCCCGTCGCCGGTGCCGTCGTCTCTGACTCCTACTTCGGCAGCTTCCCCGTCATCCTCGCCGGCACAGCTATAAACGTCCTGGTGGGTGTATACATGCTCGCTTCCTGCATCTGCATACGCATAATTTGCTTGTGGCAGGTACTGTACACACTTCACTCATAAATCCCAAGCAACTCTGTATCTATAGAAATTAAATGTCCTACTTTAATTTCTTGGTTTGATAGATGACTTGCCTTTAAATGTGTTGTCGTCGTTTCTTGGTGTTGGTGATTGCAATATCTCTTTCCTAGCTGATTGGAGATGTGCGTGTCCTCAAGTGGGACAACGACTAATCATACTAGAGCAGTGCTGTATGATAAGTAGAATTTTATTGACCATTCACGCGGGAATTCCATGATTATATTGGCGCTGAGCTTGGGATAAATGCACATTGTCTTCTTTGTAAAAGTAAAATCAGCCACTCAGTGTATGAAGAATGACCTCCTTGTTTTAACATTCTTAGGGCATCTTCAAAACATTAGCTAAAACGACTAGCCAAATTTACTGATTTAGCTACTCTAAAAATAATAGTGTACTCCAACATACTCTTTATAAAACTAAAAGGCTGGATGGCTAGTGAGGGCATCTTCAGGAGATTAGCCAAATTATTTTATAAAGATAATTTAGCTATTATTAAATAAAAAATATCTTCAACAGACTCTATAAATGACTTCAAATTTAGTGGCTCTTCATCCCACCCATTCGCTCTCTATTTTTAGATAGTCTACCTCATTAGCCATCTATACAGAGTCTGTTGGAGTACTCTATTATCTGTTTGTCAAAACTATTTTTGAGACTAGCTAAATCCCCAAATTTGGCTAGTTTTTTTTTTGGCTAATCTCTTAGAGATGCTTTGAGGTAGGCTAGCCAAAAGTAGAGAGCGAATGATGTGGGATGGAGAGCTACTAAATTTGGAGAATCTTTGAAAGCCTGTTGGAGATATTTTTTTAACAATAGCTAAATTTATCTTTAAAACATGATTTGGCTAATCTCTTGAAATGACTCTCCAAATTTAGTAGCTCTCCATCCCACCTCGTTCACTCTCTACTTTTGCCTAGCCTACCTCACTATCTATCCAGCCTTTTAGTTTTGAAGAGTCTGTTGGAGTACTCTAGTATTTTCTTGTCAAATCTATTTTAGAGAGTAGCTAAATCAGTAAATTTGGCTAGTACTCCTTCGGAGATGCTCTTACAGCTGGAGCGAGCAAGAAACATTTTGTTTCAGTTTCCTAATAGAAATTGATTTTTTTTTGGTATTTAAGGTTCAACAAAATACCTAGGTCTCATAGGATAGATATCAGTTTCACTGAATCTTTATAGATAACCAAACAAATAAATTGGCTTCGTGTAGTGTCCAGTAGCATCTCAGTTACATTTGTGCTTTTTGTCTAATATTCGTATGTCCCTGGCTTAATTTCACTTTTTGAAATCTTTATTGATGACTAACTACTATTTTCCACCACAGGTTAATAATATGGCAAGTCAACAAATAATTAACATGTCGGATCAATCTCTCCATAAATGAACTTTATACATTATGCATCGAGGATAATGGCGCACTGATGCTATGAGACTGACAACTAACAACTACCTTTCCACCTTTCATTTTCACAAGAAAACTACAGAAAATGATATTACTAGTACTAATAATTTTACAAAGGAATGACTATTAACTTCTTAAGCTACTTTGTTACAAGTGAAAGTCTTCGTACCCCAGTCGTTAATCTTTCTAACTTATGTTTGAAAAAGCATTACTCAACTCACCTTCTTGGAGCTTTTTTATTTTGATTTTCAGACCAAAAGCTTTAATTTTATTAGTTACCAAATAGGATTAAAATCGTGTGTAACACATGCCCTAAGGAAGCTCTGTGTCTGATTCCACCACACTTCCAGGAATTTGGCACAGTAATATGGGCTTTATCATCTCATCAAATAAAAGTTACATCAAAAGAAATATAATCCCTGCTCAACTCTTGGATATATGAACCAAGATTTGGTATGATAGATTATCTATTATCGCCATGAGTCCTCCACGTAGATTATAGACCAGAGTTTTTTCAGATGTGTGTTCAACGATGACATGAGACAACCCCAAATCTTGGATCAATTTTTCCATAACTAGACATGTTGTAGTTTTAATCCCAAGCTACTCTATAGCTTATTGTTTTCTAGTATTTTTTCTGGTTCATTAGGAGGTATTACATTCCTTGTAAAGCAATAAAGAAGAACCAAAAATATAAGTTGAGTTGGAGGGAGTTGGTGCAAAATTAGTGCTCCAGTAGATACCTTTTTATTTCTATTTTCATGTAATCATTGAGATGAGCCAATAATCCATCGTAATCGAACAGATCCCAATCCCCCAATCCAACTACAGTATTGGAGGGAGTTGGTGCAAAATTATTGCTCCAGCAGATACATTTTTCTTTCTTTTTCAAAATAATTAATGAGGTGGACCAATAATACATCCTAATCCAACATATCACAATTACCCAATCCGACCGCTATACTGGAGGGAGTTGGTGCTAAATAAGTGCTCCAGAAGATACCTTTTTCTTTATTTTTCAAATAATTATTGAGATGAACCAATAACCCATCCTTTTTTGAACGTAACCAATAATCCATCCTAATTCACCCCAAATGTACGGAGAGTTGGAGCACTCCTAATATGATAGTTGGATAGGATGATATTATTGGGGAATGCAAAAGCAATTCCCGTATAACCATGAAAAAAGATATCGAAACATCCTCATTAGCTGGTTATTGGAAATCATTTATTAGAGAACAGCTGTAGCTGCTCTAAGTTACTAAATTTTTACTAAATTATCATGTCATAACTCGTACCGCTTGATACATTTGCAAGTATGGTAAAGTGATGATACATTTTACTAAAATTATCCAGATATTTTTCGAATGTCCCACCGACCCAGATACGGATTTCCAATATTTTTGTTAGCGCAGGATTTGATTATAAGAACAGCAGTGTCAGATATCTAAGATTCGTTTGGATAATCAAGATAGTTAATTTGGATAATAAATTCGGATAGTTAGATGAGATTTCCATCGTGCCTTGCCCTGCATGCCTAGGTTAAGGCCTAACAAGTTGGCGTTTGTTATCATCATCACCAGGATTGTTAGTCCCCGGCAATGTGCCACAAACGCTTACTGGTATTTCTTACATCACAGGTAAATCCGCAAGTGCACGAAATACTGTTGTAACATTTTACCCATAAGTAATCTCGGGTGTCGTATTTATATTTCTGCAGGAAAGGCGGTGGTTAAAAGAGTTATTAAGTTTAGAAGAATATCATGATTAAATATCTAAAATCTGAGCAAGGGGTAATAATAATAATAATAATAATATAATAGAGAGGTAGTGTGACACAAGATATCTCGACTCAGATAGAAAGAACTATTAGAGAGAGATAGAGGAACATTCAAGGCCATAAAGGTTTATTCCTATCTAAGCAAGCATAGCTCATACTTGTATACACATACAAATATACATGTTTAGGATCGGGCTTTATGCTCCTAGGCGCTACCGGGAGAACCACACATGAGTGGCAGGGGAGCCGCCAGCCAATTCGGCTATTTTATGGATCTCCTACCATTACTATCCGAACGGGGAAGGGTTACGCTGGATGGATAGGGCTTTCACAACCTGCCTCCTACCTCGTCTAATCATAGGATAGGACCGCATTCAAATGTAACCTTTAACCCAGACACAACGTCTGCATTAATGATTACCACTCTAGCCTTATGCAAGGACATCTGTCTCTATCAGGAAGCTTAGTTCTAGTGTGCCTAGTTAAGGGGGATGAAACGGTTGTTGTGGCATATATGTCTTACCATGTCTAAACATGTAAGGAACTATAAGCATATGAACCAAAGTTAAGCTAAGATAATGAAATAAACTTTATTACCAAATTCAAAGTTATTATATAAAAGAAAAGATACAAGACCATACCAAACTCTTCATGAAGACTATGAGACCTTGAAGAACTATTCCCCACCTACACTCCACTAGCCTGGAGAGCTTTACAAGTGAGAAGAGGACTACATCTTGGTGTCTTCAATTAGAGGGAACCCCCCTTATATTTATAGGCTTGGATAGGCAGCTCTTGGCCGGTGAACTCATGCAACTTATGCACAATCGACCTTGGCGAGGCTTCAGGAGATGAAATGTGCAAGCTTAGGTTGATTGGTGGCTAAGCTGGTTTGACCGAACCATCAGCTCGACCGAACTGGGCTTGGAGCCAACCACCTTCATCTTTGGTTGAGTCTTTGACAAGTGAGCTCTTGTCCCTTTGGCCTGTGCCCCGAACTTAGTTAAGTCGGTTTGCCTCGGTCGTGGGCCCTCCAATCTATGTGATGCTTGCATGAGGCTTGTGATTGGTTGAGGCTTTTCTCCTTGGATTAGGGGATGTGTTTTCTCCTTGATTTTCAACCAAATTCCTGCATATATAGTTTTCTCCAAGGACATGTGGAATGTAGGGGTTTTATTAGTATCATGTGTATAGGAAATACAAATCCTTCCTTATTTGTGGTCAAGTTGATGCGTATTTTTGGTCCGTAACGAGCTTCAATACTAAGTGAAATATAGATTCTTATTTTCATTTTCTAAAATATGTATAATTTTAAATAAGGAAAATGTTCAAATTTTACATTCACAAAATTATTTTAATAATTAAGAATAAATGTAAAAGTTGATGCAAATTTTCAAGTTAATGTAACTTTGTGTTTATAAATGTTTTGGAGTTGAGAAAAAATTAAGGGCATGTGGACCATTTAAGTACATGCTTTTAATTTGATATAAAATATAAAAGTTTTAAGTTTTTAGTTGTTTTCCAGACATGTTCAACTAAATTCAAACACAGAGTCTTTCAATAGTTGATGCATTGGTATGCCTTTCTATGAGTATGAACAATGGGGATCTACATGGATTGGTACAACCAATCAATCTTATTTATAGGTGAATTGAACTCCAAACTACACATACTATATATTTTCTCTGTTCTAAAATGGAAGATGCTTTAGTTTTATAACAAATCAAAGTTCTCTAAGTTTCACCAGGTAATGGCGACCCGCTAGGGTTTGATTCCCGATCTTTCGATGAGAGGCGTAGATAACTCGATTGGTCGATGGAGGTGATGTTCACGGTCCGACTACAGCCTTCCAAGCTGCACCTTAGCAACCGATACACCCCCTCCAATGGCTGTCGCGATCTTGTGGAGTGCGGCACCCGGCCACTAGGGCACTCGTCCTGCAAGCAATCGAAGAACTAGCAAGAACAAGTATGACAAGTACTGAATTTACTAGATGTAAATAAAGGTTTCACACGCAATCTCAATAATGGTGGGGTTCTGAAGACAAGAAGACGGGCGGCTGATCTAAACAAGTAGCAAACGCTAAACTTGATCTAAACAAAACCCAAGCATCCTTGGTGGCGGCTAAGGGGTATAAGTATGTGGGAGGACGACCACAGGGGTGCTGGGGTCGTACTCCAACCCTAGGACGCGTCCGTAATGGACTCAACTTGATACACGGCCCATTGGGCCAAAACAGGGTGACGCAACACCATGGGCAGAAAAGGACTCTGTATTAATTTTACGATTGCGGCCGACTCGTAATAGATATGGATATGAGGCCGGATCCGTTTGAAAGAAGACTTCACAAGCTTTCCATGAAGTACTTGAACGCCCCAATCCGAGTTTATATGCAACCGTGGTGTCCGTCATAAGTTGGTACTGTTCTGCAGTCCGAATCCAGCCTGCGCGAATCCGTTTTCCTTTCGGTCGCCTCCTTGGTTCCTAAGCAAAACAAGAGTACACGGGTCTCCATGGTCTAAACATGATGTACATGAGCTTAGATTTGAACTCACCTGATGATTAAGTTGACGAGCACGAGCACGAGCACGAGTAATAGGACCAGCAATAGGTACTTGTGTCGGAGTGGATGTATCGTTGGTGTTGATGTCCTCATCATCCTCCTCTTCTTGCATTTGAGTCGTCCTCGACTCAAGCTCATCTTCCTCTCCCAAATATGGCTTCAAATCTGCAATGTTAAATGTGGGACTAACCCCAAAATCCGCAGGCAGATAGAGCTTATATGCATTATCATTGACTTTCTCTAACACTTTAAATGGTCCATCAGCCCGAGGTAGCAATTTAGATTTTCTCAATTCAGGAAATCTTTCCTTTCTCAAATGCAGCCAAACTAAATCTTCAGGTTCAAACTTTAGTTCCATCCTACCTTTATCACCAGCAATCTTGTATTTAGCATTCATGCGCACTATGTTTTCTTTAGTTGTTTCATACAGTTTTAACATCAATTCAGCACGCTTAGTAGCATCAAAATTCAGTTTTTCAGAAAATGGCAAAGGCATTAAATCGATAGGAGCACGAGGCAAGAAACCATATACAATCTGAAATGGGCACATCTTTGTAGTAGAATGCAGCGATCGATTATAAGCGAATTCAATATGAGGCAAACAATCTTCCCACATCTTAATGTTCTTTTTTAAAACAGCCCTTAACATAGTAGACAAAGTTCTATTAACCACTTCAGTTTGACCATCAGTTTGCGGATGACATGTAGTAGAAAACAACAACTTACTTCCCAATTTAGCCCATAAAGTCTTCCAAAAATAACTAAGAAATTTAGCATCACGATCATAAACAATTGTGTTGGGCACACCATGCAAACGAACAATTTCCCGAAAGAACAAATCAGCAATGTGAGTAGCATCACCAGTTTTATGACATGGTATGAAATGGGCCATCTTAGAAAATCTATCAACAACCACAAACACACTATCACGTCCCTTCCTAGTCCTAGGCAATCCTAACACAAAATCCATAGAAATATCTTCCCAAGGAGCACTAGGAACAGGTAGAGGCAAATACAAACCGTGTGGATTCAATTGTGATTTAGCCTTTTGACATGTCGTGCAGCGAGCAACAAATCTCTCCACATCTCTTCTCATCCTTGGCCAAAAGAAATGACCAGCAAGTATATCTTCCGTTTTCATTGCTCCAAAATACCCCATTAAGCCACCTTCATGCGCCTCCTGCAACAATAACAAGCGAACGGAGCTAGCTGGAATGCACAGCTTGTTCGCTCTAAAGATAAATACATCACTAATGATGAATTTGTTCCATCCCTTCCTCTCTTTACAATGCAGCAACACATCTTTAAAATCAGCATCATTAACATATTGATCTTTAATCGTTTCCAATCCAAATATTTTGTAATCAAGTTGGTTCAGCAAGGTGTATCTCCTAGACAATGCATCAGCAATTATATTCTCTTTCCCTTTCTTGTGCTTAATAACATAAGGAAAAGATTGAATAAATTCAATCCACTTAGCATGTCTACAGTTCAATTTTCCATGACTACGAATATGTTTTAAAGATTCATGATCTGAATGAATAACAAACTCTTTGGGCCATAGATAATGCTGCCATGTTTCTAATGTGCGAACAAGAGCATACAATTCCTTATCATAAGTAGAATAATTCAGAACAGGCCCGCTCAATTTTTCACTGAAATAAGCAACAGGTTTGCCTTCTTGTAACAAAACACCACCCAAACCAATGCCACTAGCATCACATTCAAGCTCAAAGGTTTTAATAAAATCAGGGAGTTGGAGGAGAGGTGCATGTGTCAACTTATCTTTCAGCGTGTTGAAGGAGTTCTCTTGTGTTTTACCCTAACTAAAAGGCACTCCCTTCTTTGTAAGCTCATTCAAAGGCGCGGCAATGGTGCTGAAGTCCTTCACAAAAGGACGATAAAAACCAGCAAGTCCTAGGAAACAACGCACTTGCGTGATAGTCTTCGGTATAGGCCATCCTTGTATAGCTTCCACCTTGGCTTGATCAACCTCGATTCCCTGTGGAGTCACAACATAGCCAAGAAAAGACACTCGATCGGTGCAAAAGGTGCACTTCTCAAGGTTACTAAATAAACGTGCATCTCGTAAAGCATTAAAAACAGCACGTAAGTGATCAAGATGTTCATCGAAAGATTTGCTGTAAATCAATATATCATCAAAGTAGACAACAATAAATTTCCCAATGAAAGCACGCAGAACCTCGTTCATTAATCTCATGAAAGTACTAGGTGCATTAGTTAACCCAAAAGGCATGACTAACCACTCATATAACCCGAACTTAGTTTTGAAAGCTGTTTTCCATTCATCTCCCAATTTCATACGAATCTGGTGGTACCCACTACGCAAATCAACTTTGGAAAACACAACAGCACCACTCAATTCATCAAGCATATCATCCAAACGTGGGATAGGGTGTCGATATCGAATTGTGATATTATTAATAGCCCTACAATCAACACACATACGCCATGTTCCATCCTTTTTAGGCACTAAAATAACTGGAACAGCACAAGGACTAAGAGACTCACGCACATAACCTTTGTCGAGTAGTTCTTGCACTTGTCGCTGAATTTCTTTAGTTTCTTCCGGATTTGTCCTGTATGGCGCACGGTTTGGCAACGATGCACCAGAAATAAGGTCAATTTGGTGCTCAATCCCTCGTATTGGTGGCAGCCCCACTGGTATCTCACTTGGGAACACATCAGAATACTCCTGCAAAAGGTTAGCAACAGCCGGGGGCAAAGAATGCTGCATATCATGAACTGAAATCAAAGCATCCTTGCACACCAAAGCATAGGCAACAGAAGTGGAAGCAATCAATTCATTAATATCAGACTTAGTAGCAAGCAAGCAATGTCCTTTCAATCTTATCTCATCTTCCCTGCTACTAACAGATTTGGCATTCTTATCGATCTCAGCTTTAGTTCTCTTAGCTTTAGCGACATCATCACGCACAATAGATTCAGATGACATAGGAAGCAAAACGACTTTCTTATCAAGATGTATAAGAGAATATTGATTTGATCTACCATGATGCATGCTATCGGTATCAAATTGCCATGGTCTACCTAGCAGAATATGACAAGCTTCCATAGGCACAACATCGCATTCAACAACATCATGATATGAACCAATAGCGAAATTAATTCGTACCAATCTCGTTACCTTGACCTTACCACTATTGTTGAGCCACCGAATGTGATATGGATGTGGGTGCGATTTTGTTGTAAGTGCAAGCTTCTCGACCATATCGCTGCTAGCCAAGTTGTTGCAGCTACCTCCATCAATTATCAAACGGCATGAACGCTCTTTAATAACACACTTTGTTTGGAACAGTGTATGCCGTTGATTTTGCTCCGCCTTTTCCATTTGTGCACTAAGTACACGCTGCACAATGAGGCTCTCATAATGATCTGCATCCTCTGCACCAATCTGCTCTTCTGGTTGTTCCTTAGTATCTGCATGGTCAGCAGCAAGCAAAGCAAGTGTATCTTCATCAAAATCACTAGCAGAGGAATACCCACCATCTACTTTGACCACCAAAACGCGCTTGTTAGGGCAGTCACGTTGCACGTGGCCAAAGCCCTTGCATCGATGGCACTGAATATCTCTTGTCCTTCCCATGGAGGCAACTGAAGATGCACTCGTGGCTGGTTTCTGGACAGTCGTGGTTGCTGAATTTGTCGGGGGAGCACGTGTCTTATCGTTGGATGGAGCGGGTATTGTCGACCGACTCCGAAATGTAGAAGGTGCAGGAGCTCGTCCGGTCAATGAGGTAGATGTGCGCGGCTGCCATGATGAAGGTTTTCCTGCAGAAATATTAGTTCTTGTACTAGCACGTCGTCCCAGCACTTCCCTTTCAGCTTTACAAGCAAGATGGAACAAACGGGTTACGTTAGTATAATCTTTATAAGTAAGAATGTCCTGAATTTCTCGATTCAAACCTCCTAAAAATCTAGCCATAGCAGGTTCCTCATCCTCCACTAAATTACAACGCAACACACCCATTTGTAATTCCTGATAGTATTCTTCTACACTTTTATTACCCTGTCTCAATTGTTGCAATCTATGTGACAGATCACGCGCATAGTAAGAAGGAACAAATCTAGCCCGCATGACCCGTTTCAAAGCATCCCAAGTTTGTGGAATATTATTAGGATTTTTCTTAGCATGTTCTATCCACCAAACAGAGGCAAAATCAGTAAATTCACTAGTAGCAGCCCTAACACGTATATTCTCAGGAAATTCATGACATGCGAACTTTTGATCAACAGTAATTTCTCAAGTAATGTATGCATCAGGATCGTATTTTCCATCAAAAGAAGGTATCTTAAATTTTATTTTACTGAAAGCATCATCATTATTATGTACCTCACGTCGTCGATGTCCACCCATACCTCTCCGATTAGTTCGCAGTCGCCGGCGACTAGGGGCATCTTGGTCATCTAGTTCAGTATCAGCGACATAATCATCCCAATTATCCTCGACACGCTCATCCTTCTTGTTTTCTCCCTCATGCCCATTTACAGTTCTGGCATGCATCTCATCAAAACGCCTCAAAAGAGCAGCAAGACTTTGGTCAATATGAGCGACCGATGTCTCCAGCCTTGTAAGCTTGGTGTTGGTGGCAAGCTACCTGGCCTCCAACTGCCCAATCTTATCATTTGACACCAGCATATCTTCAGCAAGCCCATCTACATGCCTCCTCATCTTATTTTCAAAATGTTGTATGATTCCATTTGTACGAGGAGAGTGACCTAAACTCCCATCACCCTCTGATCCTGTCATGGTTAGATGAACAAAGGAAACACGAAAATAGGTGAAGAAATAAGATCCTACAACTAATGGGATGTAGCTACTGCAAGGCGCTCACCCTCAACCTGTTACACAAGCTCTTACCAATTCTTACCTTGCTCAACAGGAGGGGACGACAACCAATAAGTCTGCAACCGTGGGATGAAGTGTATCGGTACCGCAACAACAGGACTTGTCAAGCTGTAGTCGGATATGTGGAGTTATAGGTGGGCTGAAGTAAGGATGAACTAGCACCACGTTAGTTAGAAAAGCAAGCTGAAGAATTGTTCAACGGCGGCACTATGCTGGTCCTAGCCAAGACCGTGCTAGAGACGCGAGCCTGCACACAAATGAAGTCACGAGACACCACCGAAGAACAAAAGAGATGCACAAAGAACAGCCCCTTTTTCTTCCCTTCTTTTTCTTCTTCTTCTTTTTTTTTCTTTTCTTTTTTTTTCTTTCTTTTTTTCTTTTTTCTTTTCTTTTTTTTTTCTTTTTTTTCAGGGGATCCTCAAAACTGATTATATAACCTAAAAGACTTCAAAAGAGCCACACAGCACACAAACTTTTCCCGAAAGGGTAGGGGTATTCCGGTAAAAAAAGATACTCTCTCTCTCTGGAGTAAGCCGAGACTATATGTATTCGTGCAAAGTTGCAGTTTAAGTAAGCCGAGACTACTTCTGCCTTTCTGGAGCGCTACAAAATATGCAGTACAAGTAAGAATAGCAATGGAATTTTATAACACGGCGCAATAACCAATTCGGACTCGGAAACTGATTCCTACTCGAATCACAACACCACGTGCACCACGTGCGATTCGGTCACAAACCAACACAGAATCTAACTCGGACTTGGACACGAATATGGACTCGGATTAAGCCAACATGGAGTATGTATGGTAGCGCACGGTTGTGACTAGAACGTGACAAGAACTCGAAACTCTAAAGGAATAAAACTAAGACCAGCAACTCGACGCAACCGATGCAACCGAAAGTTCAACAAGCCCTAACTAAGCAGTGCTAGCAAAGGCTTAAATGAGTTTATAGGATTGAAGCTAAACTAATCTACTATTTTTTTGGCTTTCCTGAACTATAAGAAAAATAAAACAGCAAAGAATTAGAAGTCTCTCACCGATAAACCTTGCTCTGATACCAACTAATGGCGACCCGCTAGGGTTTGATTCCCGATCTTTCGATGAGAGGCGTGGATAACTCAATTGGTCGATGGAGGCAATGTTCACGGCCCGACTACAGCCTTCCAAGCTGCGCCTTAGCAACCGATACACCCCCTCCAATTACTGTCGTGATCTAGTGGAGCGCGGCACCCGGCCACTAGGGTACTCGTCCTGCAAGCAATCGAAGAACTAACAAGAACAAGTATGACAAGTACTTAATTTACTAGATGTAAATGAAGGTTTCACACGCAATCTCAATAATGGTGGGGTTCCGAAGACAAGAAGACGGGCGGCTGATCCAGCACGCGCGCTTGCAAGCAAGTAGCGAAGGCTAAACTTGATCTAAACAAAACCCAAGCATCCTTGGTGGCGGCTAAGGGGTATAAGTACGTGGGAGGACGACCACAGAGGTGCTGGGGTCGTACTCCAACCCTAGGACGTGTCCGTAATGGACTCAACTTGATACACGGCCCATTGGGCCAAAACAGGGTGACGCAGCACCATGGGCAGAAAAGGACTCTGTATTAATTTTACGATTGCGGCCGACTCGTAATAGATATGGATATGAGGCCGGGTCCATTCGAAAGAAGACTTCATAAGCTTTCCACGAAGTACTTGAATGCCCCAATCTGAGTTTATATGCGATCGTGGTGTCCATCATAAGTTGGTACTATTCTGCAATCCGAATCCAGCCTGCGCGAATCCGTTTTCCTTTCTGTCGCTCCTTGGTTCCTAAGAAAAATAAGAGTACACGGGTCTTCATGGTCTAAACATGATGTACATGAGCTTAGATTTGAACTCACCTGATGATTAAGTTGACGAGCACGAGTACGAGCACGAGTAATAGGACCAGCAATAGGTACTTGTGTCGGAGTGGATGTATCGTTAGTGTTGATGTCTTCATCATCAGGTTTATAGAAAACTGCACACTGTCATCTAAACATCAAATTCGTTTCATCAAATCCCATTTCTACAAACCATGCACAATTCAATTTTGTTTATCGTGCTCAAAATGAGATAAGTACCCACAAAATAAAAAGTTTATGCGATACAAGTTACTAGTGCAACCTACTTTCTCTAGGAAGATCTTGGCACAATATTGTCCCACATCACGCATACCCAGAGCTTTTGTCCTTCACAAGAGTTTAGAACATTTCGATCAAGAATGCAAAGAAGCAGATGTGCCTCAGTCCCTTTTCCATCTGCCAATCTCCTCCATTGCCTAACACACTCCCTAAAGTCCCTACCTGAGATAGCAGGAATAGAGAGTCGGTATTACATTTGGGGGTCTCCTCTTTTCTCATATGCCAAAGCAAATGAACAACTGACTGGTCACAGAGTGACCGATCCTGCTTTAAGTGGCTCTGGAATTCAGCATGACAAAACACTATGCTCTCTTTTGGCTACTCCTTGTTGACAGACTAAGCACCAGAGACATTCTTCGGAGACGCATCATGGATCTGCCTTCGTACAATTTTGTATGTTGCCAGAATGGAGGAGTATAGATTTTGGTCCATCTCTTTCACACATGCTCGTTTGAAGTAACTTCTTGGTCAGTTTTACAGCTTCAGATACGGTTTGACAATCTCTTTCTCCTCCTGGAGGATTTAAAAATGCAGTTACACTACTAGGAAAATGGGCTATTGCCAACAAAACTATTGCAACAACATATCAACTGTTGCAACAAGTACATGGTATTGCCACAATTTGAAATTTTATGGCAATATATCTATTGTATTGCCATAAAATTATTGCATTGCTATTTGTTCAAATTTTGTTGCTAGAGATTAGCATCTGTTGCGACACAAACTTAAATCATTGCATTAAGGTGATTATTTTGCCATGCTAAACTAGTGTGGTAATAGCTCAAAAAATAGTTTCAACACAAAAGTTATTATTGCAACGAGTTAAGCAATGTTGCACTATATAAATACTAATGCCATATTTACTAACTATTGCCAGATTTTTTTGCATTCTCATTGTGAAATGATAAAATTAGACTATTAGCAAAATATACAATAAAAATTGCTCTAATATAGTGGTAAAGGATTGTATTCCTTTAGGTCTTAGGTTCAAAGCCAGATGGTAACAACTTTTGTAGTTTTTTTACTTCTAATTATTTTTTACCACAAAAATATATTGTTGCAAGAATAGTTTATTACCCCAATTTACTAAAAATCGTGGTTATAGCACTTTTATTGCCACGACCATGTTTGTTGTAATTGTTACCTGTTGTTATTGCAATATTAACATACTATTGCAATGATATTGGTCATTGCAACTACTATCTAATGCAATGCTTCATTCGTGGCAATTATCAAGCTATTGCAACGAAGCAGAAAATTATGGCCCAATCTTTTTGTTGACGCCAGATTTTGACACGTGTTAAATCGGCGTCGGGAAGAGAAGGTTGGCCGATGCGGCAGATCTAAAGGCTACAATAAGGAATCGGCCGATTGAGGTAACAGTTGGAAATCGGCCGATTGGTGATACGGCTTGCGCCAACAGGATGGGACTATTTCGGGGAGTCCTGGTCAAAAGCTGGTCAACAAGGCATGCTAAGTCGGTCGGGAAGCAATTGAAGAGGTCCTGATTGGATTAGGAAACGGCGGCGGAAGATTCTGCGGGAGTCCGTTTCCTTTTTAAAAGTTATTATAGATATAGTAGTTTTCCTGTTTTTTTTTAAATAAAGTTGTAACAAGTCGTAATCGACCAGGAGTCCTAGTTTCAGGGTATAAATAGGAGTCGCTAGGGCTTTGCGAGATATCAACACATCAATCAACAAAACACTTCTACTTTTTACCAGTACTTTACTTTCAAGTCGGCGACTTCGCCAATATTTTCTTCTTCCACGAGTTCGTACGGATTGGCAGGGCTGCATCAACCTGATCTCCGGCCAATTGGTAGGTTCCGCTTATCGAGTAATATCCGAGCTTTAACTACGGGCGCATCGCTGTGGTTTCGTTTGGATTTATTCACAAGTTATCGATATTCACTAGAATTGCAAGTTTTACCTGTTATTCTAGTATTATCACCAGTTATCCAGCTTGAGATCAGGGTAATCGGCTTCGTCATTATTCTCCTTCGATTCATCGCCATACAGCCGATTAGATCTGTTTCAAGTGTTGTTTCTATAGTAATTGTTTAGATCACTCTAGCAGTCTTCTTTACAATTACTATACGATCATCGGCTGACCCATAGCCGATCATCTCTACAGCAAATCGGCCGATTTGCCACCGACGCGCTCCTCAGGACAGATCGGAAATCCAGCCGATCGATGCGTCTGGAATTTAATACTCTATTTCCTTGTCAATCAACAGGTCAGATTGACTGGCACGCCGCGCGAACCGCACCAGGGCGATAACCCGAACAGGAGCTAAGCAGATTCTCCCGGGTCGTGTGTCCGACGCTGAAGACCCATCGGCCGATTCCTATCCGGCCGATTTTAGCGCCAACACACTTTTAACCATGCAATTATTTGCCACGCCTGCGAGCTAATGTGGTACTATGACAATTGGTAGATGTCACCACGATTTAGGCCAAATTGCAACCATTTTTTACCATTGCAAAAGGCCTATACATATCCCTTTCTTCATGGATGTTATTATTCTTATGTGCTGGTGCATATGGATGCAACGAAGTGAATTTATGTTCAAAGAAATAGATCCTTCTCCACAACAATGTGCTAAGTATTTCAAGAGAGAACTTGCTCTGGTTATCCTACGAGCAAAATCAAGCCACAAAGCACCTCTATCTTGTTATAATCTTTTTCATCTTTTTGTTTCCTTTTTCATTTCTTAAGGATTTTTCTTGTGTATTATGCTGCTTTTTTATTTCATTTTAATATAGACCCAGTAGGTGAAGACCCCTCCTGTTCCTGAAAAAAAACTGATGTGGAGACTTTGTTAATATTACCCAGGCATTCGTTCTGTTCACGCTCACCGCGGCGTTGCCATCCCTGCGGCCGCCGCATTGCGCCTCGCCGTCCGCCGCATGCCAGCATGGGAATCGTGGGCAGCTCACCGTGCTCTACGCCGCGGTGTGCCTGCTGGCCATCGGCACTGGTGGGACGCGGTTCAACGTGGCGGCATTGGGCGCAGACCAGTTCGGCAGCGCGCGCGACCAGGACACCTTCTTCAACTGGTACTTCGTCTTCCTCTACGCCTCCTTCATTGTCGGCGACACGGCCATCGTCTACCTCCAGGACGGAGTCTCCTGGGTCCTCGGCTTCAGCGTCTGCCTCAGCACTGCGGTGGCAAGCCTGATCATGCTAGTACTTGGTGCGCGCTACTACAGGATGCCCATGCCCAAGGGAAGCCCGTACACCGAGCTCGCGCGCGTCGTGGTGGCCGCCGTGCGCAAGGCCCGCGTCGATGTTGCTGGACGAGTGCAATATTACCTTGGCGATGGCACCGTCGTGGACTCTGGCAGTGACGGTGCCCCGACTAAGAGGCTCGGGTGCGTTTTGCATGTTCTTTCATTCAAGTGATTGAAACATTTGATTTACTTGGGTCGTTATGCATATTCGTGAGTCTTATCTGTGACCTTGCAGATTTCTAAACCGTGCTGCATTGATCACGGCCAGCGAAGGTACGCCACCAGGTGGCGACCGTTGTCCTAGCGGCTGGCGACTGTGCACGGTGCAGCAAGTCGAGGACCTCAAATCCCTCCTCGGCGTGCTGCCGCTATGGTCGTCGGGCATCCTCATCAGCGTGTCCATCGGCGTGATGATCGGGCTGGCCATCCTGCAGGCCCTTGCCATGGACCGGTCCCTCGGCCCGAGGTTCAAGATCCCAGCAGGGTCCATCACCGTCTGCTCGCTCGCCGCCTTCATCACCGCCACGCCGGTCCTCAAGCGCGCCGTGTTCCCGCTCTGGCGCAGAGCCACGGGCGCGCTCCCTACGCCGCTGCAGCGTGTCGGGCTGGGACACGTCGTGAACTTCACGGGCATGGTCGCCGCGGCGCTGGTGGAGCGGCGGCGGCTGCGCGTCGTGCGCGCGCACCACGGTGCCGACGTGGATGCGCCCGGGTGGGTGACGCCCATGTCCGTTCTGTGGCTGATCATCCCGCTAGGCATCATGGGCGTCGGGGAGGCCCTGCATTTCCCCGGGAACATGACGTTCTACTACCAGGAGTTCCCCAAGACGCTGCGGAGCACCGCGACGGCCATGGCGCCGCTTCTTATTGCGCTGGGGTTCTACCTAAGCACGGTGTTCATGGACGTGGTGAGGCGGGTCACCGCCTGGCTGCCCGGGAACATAAACCAGGGGAGGCTAGACAACGTGTACTGGGCCGTGGCAGTTATGGCGGCGGTCAACTTTGGGTATTTCCTGGTCTGTGTCAGCTTGTACAAGAGCCGGAAGTGATCGACGAGAGGGCGGTCAAGGAATTGAAGGCTTGGTGCAATTTTCATTTGCTTGCAAAATTGTATTAATAAATATTGCTCAGGTTTGTACTCTTTCGTACAACAAGCAGTATGAAGAATAAAAAAAACATATAGTTCTTTTTATTTACTGCGTGTAGCCATCTGGAATTCGATACATGCATGCAATTTTGAGCATTTAATCAATACAGATTCTTCGGCTCGATTTGCTTTTTTAAATGCGAGGCGTAACCCCGTTTTCATTAAGGACCCATGGAATTACAGGGAGTTTACGAGTATCCAAGAAAGAACTGAAGATGTGCGCCGCCCACGCTCAGCCTCACCTGAAAGGTACTTGGTTTTTTCAATAAAATCAGGTGATCCTGCTTTGAACAACCGCTTGAGCCTGACCGACCAATCCTCAAGAAAGAACTGAAGATGTGCACGGCACACGCACAGCCTCACCTGAAAGTTTCTTGATGTGTTTTCAACAAAATCAAGTGATCCTGCTTGGAACAACCGCCTACCAGAATTAAGCGAGGCTTAACAAGATCACCGTAGGGGTGGTAATGGATCATGGTCCTAATTATTTTATTATAATTTAACTTTGTCCTTATATATTTTTAGCTTGAAATTATATAAAATTAGAGTCCGGCTCTTTTAGGGTCCCGGCCCTTAGATTATCTAGACTAAATTTTGTTACCTTTACCATATCACCTGAGCAACTTCTCTAGATGACCTGAGCAACTTCGATGCGAGAACCAGAATGCCAGGGCAACCGCTAAAACAATTGATCCTGCTATGACATCAGCAGGACTAGGATGCAAGGTCGAGAATGCCTGAGTAACTTGCAGCATCAGCCTGACCATTTCACGGACGTACAATCTCTCGCATGTCCTCTGGATAAAGCCATGCCCAGTAATTTATTGAAGTGCAAGCATGACAAATGATCTCTGTAGTTCAGATGGCCCAGTATATTGTTGCGCCTCCAAAGACATACATTTTGTCTCCTTTTCGCAAATAATTTTTGACCCAGAACGATCCAGATATTTGAGGATACTTTTTTCATTTTGATCACAAAAGTAGCATCTAGGGTCTCCTTGCCAGTTTATTTTAAAGCATACTATCCTTAGTTATCGCATTATTCTCCAATAACACATTACAATTTTGATTTTTTTAAGGACTTCCCCTTTTCAAATGTGCTTATGGGATGGCCCATCATCACCAACATTTATAGCATTGTACACTGGTTTCAAAAAAGTTCGGCATTTTTCTCCCCTTTCCATGATCTTTCGTGTTGGGCAGTATTAAAAGCGCAGTGGTCTACCCAGCTACAGATGTCTGCCTATTGTGTTATGAGGCCTCATATAGCCACCTTCTAAGGCTAGATTTCCTCCCTTATATAGGAATTCAGCCACACTATAATTTCAGGCTGTTCACATCCGGATAAGATAGTTTCAAAGTTATCCTTGAGAGTTTCATCAGTTAGCCAGTTGTCTTTCCAGAACAGGGTCTTTTGGTCAGTATTTGCTTTGGTCTAACTCGCTTTTAAGTATACGTCCCTCCCTTTAATTAGATCATTCCATACAGGAGACTCATCAATTATGTGCTTCACAAGAGCGATGGGTCTCCCCTGCAAGAATTTGGCTTCAATCAAATCCCGCAAAATACCTTCCTCAATTTCAATTTTCGACCACCATTGGTATAAAGTGTTTATCACTCAAAACCACCTTTGTTTTTACTTTTAAAAATCTTAAGCCATCTCACACAATGGTATTTCCTTTTACAACTCCAACAATGCAAGAAAAATTTCCTCCTATCTTTATCCGTTCTTGCTATCAAAATTTTGGAGCAGATATGTAAAGACACAATATATTGGAATGTTGGTTAAACTTGAGTCGAGTAGAGTTGTTCTTTCTGCAATCACTACTCCAAACCAGAATTGCCTTAGCGTCCAAAAATTGCCGAGGAAATAAAGTACCAAAACTGTCAAGAAAATGATTCTTGGCATGGTGCCGTCAATCAAAATCAGCCAAGAATAGCTGTGGCAGAACTGCCAAATTTAAACTCAAATTAAGTGTAATGACCATCATTTGAACATATCAGGCACATACACTTAAACCATTAAGTTGACAGCTCGCTTTGAAGCAATATACCGATCGAAACAAACATCGGTTGTCCCACATGAAGGCAGACACAGATAGTACAAACATGGCAGAGTTCTACGTAAAGAAAAGGTACAACACAAAGTGCGAGACATAAATTACAAACCAGAGTTCAAAGTTCAAGTACTAATTTTACATAAGTGCAAAGACAGCGGAAATAGAGTTCAAATATAAATTAAATCCTAACGATGATACAAACGAAGGACGAACTAAAAATTTACTAACAAAGGACGAACTGATCTCACAAGTGTGCAATCCACAATCATGGTATTACCGAGAGTTGCGATCAAGCACAACCCAACCTTCCTAATCGCAACGATTAAACTTAGCATAGGAGGGTCAGAAAATTTACATCAACTTGATCTGAAAATAATTTATCCACATACCTTGACTATACTAATACTCAGCAAAATTTACCCAATTAGTGGAATATACTTAGCTGAATCTTAGCATGCAAGGATTTTGGCTGTGGGTTTGTTTTGACAAAAAGCTACTATGAGTGAATCCTTACTTTCAAGATTTTAGCACAAGTTTATATGAGAGATAATATTTTCTATGTTGGCAACATAAATGAAATATTTAGTGAAAAACAATTAATTACATAGCAACAATAGTTAATAACAACAACCAACATTTGATTCTTTTCAATGATGTGACGCAGCGATCAAGGTTCTCTTATCCGAGAGGTACGAAGAATAAACTCGATTTACATCCTTGCAAGGGAAAATTTAACCGCACAACATGTGTACGCCCAGTCGAGCCACACGTGGCAAACTTTCCGTTGGTCCACTACTAAATGGTGGTTGAACCGCCGCTCGACCCTCCACCCTCCAGTAGCTAGTTCTCACCGACACCAACAATAGGTCGGCCATGAGTTATAGACTAGCACTTGATGGAGAAGCAGGTATCGGCTCAAACAATTAGAGTGAACTAGGCAAACAATTAGAGCGAACTAGGCATGTCAGTTTACTGGTTCCCATTATTCCAACAAGCGATTTGTACTGTTCAAACTTGATCAAACAAGGCCAACAACGAACGCACGAACCAGGCTATATATCCCTAACAATGTCACATACATCATTTTCATCCCCGCCTGATCCCAACTTTCCATGTGAAATAATTGCAATAAATAAATTACCCGTAATGAGAGATCCTATAGCTCGCGAGTGATAGGCAATCACTCTACTTCTACCGATCTTAATTAAGCATGGGAAGACTAGAAATCTACACATACTAGTGTAGCCCAAAGGAACCTAGGGAACATGCATCTATGGTTTCGTTCAACTCCTAGAAATCTAATGCACAAATATGTAATTAAAACATTGCATAATTTTAAATTAGTGGTTACCCTTCAGGGCTTTCCTTCCTGCTTCTCAGCATAAGGCTCTTCCGAAACTAGAAGAAAGAAAATGAGAGAGGGAGAAGGGGATGGCTTGCTGGACCATGGCCCCCCGAGTTTGTGTAGCAGAACGAGCGGAGAGCAGCGCGTGGGGGGTTCCGTGGCGCGGAGAGCAGCGCGTGGGGGGTTCCGTGGCGCAGCCAAGCGCGACGAACAGAAGATTGACGCCGCGTGTCGGCGATGTCCTGATGGCTGAACAGTACAGACTCGAGTCCCTCCACTGAGCCACTTATGTTTTGATCAAAATTTCATAGGAGAAAACTTGCAGTTCGGCCAAAACAAAACATTTGAGATGTAACATAGGAGAACAGTTCTTGTATTCAACTTTTGTTGATTCGTTGCATGGTTTTGAGATATTTGTGGTTAAACTTGGGTTAAAATTCAAGTTTAATTGAAGAATTCAATGTTGCAGTGCATTCCCTTTCTATTCTTTTTGGCCGACTTTAGCTGAGGTTAGAAATATTTAAAGTGGCCTTCTGAACTCAACAAGCCCATGAATCTTCAGTGTACACATAGGGCTACAAAGTTTTATTCGATAGTTTACATATAGAATTTGGAGAAACAAGGTCGAAAAGATGTGGTTTTCAGGCTGTCAGATAGCAGACTTAGCCAAAGTTTAGACGTGGCTGAAACAGGGTTTCACCAATATTTGACTCAGAATTTGAACTATTAAACAAAGTTTTCACATGACAAGATTATATTCATATTAAAGTACATACATTGGATTAGTAAATTTTCTGTGGACCAAATTTCAAGTGTTTAGCAAAAATATATTTAATTAGCTTCTCAAAATAACTACTTTTGGAAATTTCCAACACTTCTAGGTTTCAAGTGAGTGATGTCTAAACTAAAGATTTGAATTTGTTTCATGAGTCACAATTGATGAATTTTACATACTAAATATTATTTGAGCATAAAATTCATATTTACTACTTGTATCTTTTTATTAATAAATAAATACCAAAATGCACATGTAACATGCTAATGCATGCTTTTCGAATGATTTACACCTAATGCTTTTTTCCAAACACCAGATGTGTGACAATTGAGAGCCACAAAAATTCAATTACCTTATCTACCGGCCACCAAGAATCTTTTCTTGGCAGTTTGGCCACCAAGTAAAGTAGGCCAGCATGAAAATTGCAAATGCACCAAGAAAATATTACAACCACCTTGGATACAACTTTCCTTGGCAGTCGTTGACAGCCATGGATATAGACGAGGAAAGCTATTTTCTTCGTGGGCCTCAACCGCCAAGCTAAGGGCCATCATCTCCTGGCTCAACGTTGCTTAGATTGGGTGCTTCTCCAAATGGCAACACGCCTTGGCCATTGACTTCATCATTCTCCTATGCCGCCAGAGAAAAAAAATGTTCTAGCAAAGAAATAGCAAGATGAGATATGAAAAAATAAGGAGGAAACGTGAATATGGGAGGTGAGAGGTTGTGGAAGAGGTACCGTGCACATTGCTGGGGGGGGGGGGGGGGGGGGGTTCGGAGGGGGAGGAATGTCTATCTCTTTGAAGCATCTATCCACCTTCAAAAATGTTTCCTGCGCTTTGAGGGTTATGTCGTAGTCGTGTTGTGTAGTTATCCTCCTCTTAATGAAACGTGCTCGGGCATGATCTCAAAAAAACTGTAAAAAATGTTGGCCAGGAAGTACATAACAACAAGGAATATATACGGGTTTCCTGTGTGTTCATCATTCAAATATATATCTTGGGCTTCACAAACCCGTCTGTAAGATTAGTGCAAATTAGCAATGGACGCCCACAACTAGAGAAAAGAATCCCAGGCGTAGTGACACGTGCAGCATGACTAGAGGGTTTCGCAGGTAGTAGTATTTAGGCAGTGGAGGAATTAAGTAGCAGTGATGCCAAATAAAAAGTGGAACCTACAAGGAGAAAATGAGCATCGTTCTTTGAGGCTCGCTACTTAAAAAAGATTTGTAGGAAAGCGCTCCATTTTTTAAGGCGGGCCAAAAGGTAACGTGTTCCTATAAAAGAGCGAGATTACTATAAAAATAGTGGTCATTTGTAGTAACGGATGATGACATGACCCATTCCTTGGCATCAACTGTCCTAAGAAATTAATTTTTAGGGACGGGTGATAGCATTACCCGCTCCTACAAATGATCCCGCAAAAAAATATAACTTTTTCATATTACCTCGGATGAAGTCAAACTTTGTATCAAAATTTTAACTGCCGGGACCCACAAGTAGTAGAAAAAGCATTACCTTCTGCTGCCTTTTCTACCCTCCGTTGCTTGTGCTACAATATAAATATCATTGTTTAGTAACTGGGCACCGATGCAAGAACGTGCCTCCCTCCCAGTTTTCTTAGCACCACTTAAAATTAGCATCACATGACACAATGCATGAAGTGATGCTCCAATCTTCACTGTCCTCTTTGGCCACCACTCAAGACATACGCTGTGGAGGGCCTTAGGCACTCATATACCAGATAACTCAACTATATTGATTATTTTATCTTAGAATTAGTTCACCGAATTGTATTATACATTTTATATAAATTCTTGAAAAAATATAATGGACTAGTTAAGCTAAAAACTAAGTTTGCCAAATAGGTTAGGCAATTGTATTGAATTAAGTTTCTAAAATATTTGAGTGCATATGACATGGTGTTCAAACATATTATAATATTGCACAGCACGCCAAATTGTTGAATCGAGTGCACAGAAAAATAGAAAAAAATGCAAAGAAAAGAAAGAAGGAACATGAAGCATTTTATTTAGCGTTTGCTTCACCCACTCTGCTTTTTTTTTTAGAATGATACCACCTTTATTCATATATCAGGTTGACTAGTACAAACTCATAAGGAGGAGATAACAAATAAACATGACGACCTATTGAATTACAAACTGAACTCTTAGCCAAAATATGAGCTTCTCCGTTTGAACTTCCTGCACTCATGGATGAGTTCCGCTTCCGTGAAGCTTGCCACCCCAGCCTTTATCTCCATGATAATGTGGTCATAGGGGCCCATCCCAGGGCCTTGTATACTCCTTACCACGTGTCACACCCGATTCTTGAAAGAACCAGATGCATCTCATATGTGCGCCAGGATCTCGTTCACACACATATGGTAGACGGAAAGTGTAATATATATCAAAGACAATGCTCAAAAGTAACTAAATAAAGTATTTAACAATATTACACTCCGTATAAAAGAGACACAACTGTCTTTAACGATAAACCGTTATACCCTATACGAAGTCTCCAACAATTCCGTCTTCCACAGGCGATGACTGGTGAACGCAGGACCTAGAACTCCTCGAAGTCGTCGAAGATCTCCTCTTCAAAGTTAACTTCTGAACAGCAGGGGCAAGGGTGAGTACTCTTATGGTTGGTACTCAGCAAGTGGGGTGAAAATGCAAGGCTATCAAGGATAGGCTAGGGTTGCAGCAGCGGTTGCTTTTAGTTGGTCAAATATTTATTAACGAGCATCTATTAACTAGGTTTAAGTTTATACCAACCCACTTTAGCAAAACATAAAGATACCATCAGCTCAAGTATTAACCACGAACCACAATTTAATTAATCTTCAAGTTTCATTATCATGTGAAGGTCCAAGCCACTCTTAACCGTGAGTACGGCTGTTATAACAGTTTTACACTCTGCAGAGGTTGTACACTTTACCCACAAATCGTGTTTTCCCTGAGTCGCCCGGGTTTGCAAGGCCCTTAAACACTTCCGAGGTGAGTGGCGAGGGTACACTACGAAGCCTTTACAAAGACATGTCGAGAGCTAGGCAGCCCGCTAGAGTTTCAGTAGCGGCGTGGTCCATAAACCTCCCTAATGGTCAGCTCCTTAGCAAAGGCAGCTACCCCAAGAGGACCGGGCTATGACCCCTATCACCGACCCCCTCCTTGCCCTTTCGGTAAGGCCACCAGCAAACTACACATCTAATTAATTGGCTAAGGTCAGAGCCATGTGACTTTGTGGTTGCACTGTTTACTTGGGTGGTTCTCCATGTTCCCATTAAACAAAGTCGATCTTGAACTTATGCGATAATACCACAATACGAAACGTGATCCACTTTAACAAAAGAGTAAACCAATACCAATCCCAAAGTTGGCAACTAAGCGTAACTACCCATCAAAAATAGTAAACCCAGGTGTTTCAAGGTTTGGGGTAAAAGACTAGGTATGTCCTTAGCATAGGTAACCCATCAAGTTTATGCAAGCCACAATAAAGTAAAGTGTATTTTCATGCAGTTGTTGGGATCAAATAGAATATGTAGGGGGGGAAATCCACTTGCCTTCGTCAAGCAACTGCTGATTCTCTTCCTCGTAAGCTTGCTCTTGATTTGGCTCGAACGTCACGTTGTCTACGCGATCACACAAACAAGCATACACAAACAAATAAGAAACAAGACAACAAGCAATACAAACAGAAAGTGAAAAGATGCTAAAGTTGTAGTTCATGGTGCAAAGATCATGTGGGCTCAAGAATCGCTGAAATCGGAGTTGGAACGATGAAGATATGGTTTAAACAGTGATCTGAGGACCTAACTGCTAGAGTTTTAAGTCTCCCGAGACTAGATCTGAAGATTTCAGGGGCCAAAACATAATTAAACCTTAAACAGAGGGTCGGGGTGCAAAACTATAAATTCTGGACGGCGGGTTCTAATTCTAGAAAAGTCAGGGGTCGGAATAGAAAAAGAAAGGGCTCAGCTCAAATTATTTTCTACTGATCTGGACTGCGGTTTGATTCCTGGAAAACCGAGGGGTCTTGCTGCTAAAGTTCTGGGAACGGCTAGGGTCGGGTGAATCTAATCCGTTGGATCAGAATCGGCGGCGGATCAGACGAATCGGCGGACTAAGGGTCGGGCGAATCGGAGGTATGAAGAGTGGGTCGGGTAAATCGGCCGGGTAAAGTGAAGATCACTTCTGGCCGTTAGATCTGGATCGAGCGGCAAAGGAAGGGTCGGCTTGACAGAACAAAAGGGGTCGGGCGAGGCGGAGTTTTAGCTGGGCATCGGCGGCGATCGAGTGCGGCGGCGGACGGCCGGAGCTTCACCAAATCTGGTGTTCCGGGGCTCAATTCAAGCTGGATTCACGACGGGAAGTGAGTGGGCGGTACGGTGAAGGTGTGGGTGGGTACAGGTTGGCTGTGCGGCGGCTGTAAACTGGCGGCCATGGCGGCGGGCGGAAACAGGGGTCCGGCGAGAAATCTAGTGGGCGGCGGAGCAAGAGAGAGAGAGGGGAATCTGGTTGGCTTGATACTCACCAACTTGCGGAGCTCTGGCGAGAGTTGAAGACGGCGGAGCAGCTGCAGGTCGGCGAGTTGACGGAGAATCGGCGACACGGATCGGCGGCGTTCCTCCGAGACGCAACTTCCAGCGGCGCGTGACAATGTTGTGTAGAGGAAAAGATTTGAGTTTGGCGTGGGTTGCAAAGCGGGGCTTTGGCAGGATTTTATAGGGGCAGATCGGCCGAGATTAGGAAGGCGGTGCTGCGGAAATCGATCAGGACTCGGGATAAGAAGAAAGAAAGAGAACGGGGTACGAACAGCAGCTCGGAGTCGTTCTGGACTCTGGGTAAGGAAAGAAGAGAGAAGAAGAAGAAAGCGCCGACAGGTGGGTCCCAGCTGTCGGTGAAAGCAAGGGTCGGGTGAGGAAATCGGCCACTGGGTCGGCCGCGGGAAAAAAAGAAGAAGAAGAGGAAAAGGGGTCGGGCTGGCTGAAAGAAAGAATAGGAGAAGGAAGAAATAAAGAGGCATGCACAATTTTAATTTATGATTTTTATGAAAATACTTTTTAGAAATTTTAGCTCCTATATTTTGGGTGTTACAAAACCTACCCCCCTTAAAGTGAATCTCGTCCTCGAGATTAGGAAGGACTAAGGAACAGCTGAGGGAATTCTGCCATCAGCTCATCTTCTCTTTCCCAAGTAGCTTCATCCTCTGAATGGTGACTCCACTGTACTCTGCACATTTTGATTACCTTGTTCCATGTAACCCTCTGAGATGTTTCCAAAATTCTAATCGGATGCTCTGCATAAGTTAAATCTTCTTGCACATCAAGTTCCTCCAACGGTAATTGCTCCTCTGGCACTCTCAAACATTTCTTTAACTGTGATACATGGAACACATCATGGACATCTGACAATCTTGCTGGTAACTCCAACTGATATGCTACTTCACCTTTCCTTTCCAGGATCTGAAAAGGACCAATATAACGTGGTGACAACTTTCCTTTCACTTTGAATCTACGTAAACCTCTGATGGGTGATACCTTCAAATACACAAAGTCTCCAACTTCAAATGTCAATTCCCTTCTTCGTGTATCGGCATAACTTTTCTATCGTGACTGGGCAGTGTTGAGATTTTCTCGGATTATCTGGACTTGTCTATCCGCTTCTTGAAGAATCTCTGGTCCAAAAACTTGACTTTCCCCTGTCTGATTCCAATACAGGGGTGTCCTGCACTTTCTTCCATATAATGCTTCAAATGGGGCCATCTTGAGACTTGCCTGATAACTGTTGTTGTAGGAGAATTCTGCATATGGCAAGCTTTTATCCCAACTACCTCCATGCTTGAGGGCGCATGCTCTCAACATATCCTCTAATACTTGATTTGTTCGCTCGGTCTGACCATCTGTTTGCGGATGATATGCAGAACTGAAATTGAGCTTTGTATCCATGGACTCATGTAATTTCTGCCAGAAACACGACGTGAACTGAGTACCTCGATCAGACACTATCTTCTTTGGAACACCGTGCAGACACACAATTCGTGACATGTACAGTTCTGCTAACTTGGCTCCAGTGTAGGTTGTTTTGACCGGGATGAAATGTGCGACTTTTGTCAATCTGTCCACAATAACCCATATCGAGTCGTAACCATCACGAGTACGAGGTAACCCTACAATGAAATCCATACCAATCTCTTCCCATTTCCATTCAGGTACTTTCAAAGGCTGGAGTAAACCTGCTGGTCTCTGGTGTTCTGCTTTTACTCTCTGGCACACATCACACAAAGCTACGTGAGTTGCTACGTCTCTTTTCAAACCATACCACCAGTACCTTTCTTTCAAGTCTTGATACATTTTGGTACTTCCAGGATGAATGGAATAAGCGGAATCATGTGCTTCCTTCAAAATAAGTTCGCGAAGGTGATCAATTTCAGGCACACAGATCCTTTTTCTGAACCAAACAGTTCCTTGTCCATCTTCGGTGAAATCCTTAGTTTTGCCTAAACCAATTTGAATCTTGATCTCTTTGATCTTAGCATCTGTCAACTGTCCTTTTCTGATCTCCTGTTCTAGTGTCGGTTCCATCTCCATAGTCATGGTTTTCGCATGAGTGACAATTCCCAGATTCAAACGTGCCATCTCCCAACATAATTCTTGAGGCATCAATCGAGCAATCATCGTATTGGCTTGTCCTTTCCGGCTTAGGGCGTCTGCCACAACATTAGCCTTGCCAGGATGATACTGGATATCCAAATCGTAGTCCTTGATTAATTCTAGCCATCTTCGTTGTCTTAAGTTAAGATCCTGTTGCGTGAAGATGTACTTCAGACTCTTATGGTCCGTGAAGATCTGACACTTGTTTCCGATCATGTAGTGCCTCCAAATCTTCAATGCGTGCACGACGGCAGCCAATTCCAAGTCATGGGTAGGATAGTTCTGCTCATGCTTTCTCAACTGTCTTGAAGCATAGGCCACAACTTTGCCTTCTTGCATTAACACACATCCAAGACCCATCCGTGAAGCATCGCAATACACGTCAAACCCTTTGTGGATATCTGGCATTATCAACACAGGGGCAGTGGTCAATCTTGTCTTCAGTTCCTCAAAACGCTTCTGGCATGTATCATCCCACTTAAATTCTTTCCCTTTTTCCAACAGAGAAGTCATAGGTTTCACGATCTTTGAGAAGCCTTTAATAAATCTGCGGTAGTAGCCTGCAAGTCCGAGAAAACTTCTGATTTCAGGCACAGTCTTTGGTGGATTCCAATTCAGAACATCTTGAACTTTACTTGGGTCTACTGCAATTCCTCCCTCTGTGATAACATGTCCAAGGAAAGAAACTTCTCTCAACCAAAAATCACATTTGCTCAGCTTAGCATATAACTGATTCTCTCGAAGTTTCTGTAACACTATCCTCAAATGCTCTTCATGTTCTTCCTCGTTCTGTGAATACACCAAGATGTCATCAATGAACACAACTACAAACTTGTCTAGATATTCCATGAAAACCTTGTTCATCAGGTACATGAAGTATGCTGGAGCGTTGGTCAATCCAAATGACATCACAGTAAACTCGTACAGACCATATCTGGTTGTGAAGGCTGTCTTGGGTATATCCTCTGGTCGGATCCTTAGCTGATGATATCCTGATCTCAGATCAATCTTGGAGAAAACCTTGGCACCTCTAATCTGATCAAACAAATCTTCAATCCGGGGCAGTGGATACTTATTCTTGATTGTCACATCGTTCAGCGACCTGTAGTCTACACACATCCTTCTGCTGCCATCTTTCTTATCGACAAAGATCACGGGTGCTCCCCACGGGGATGAGCTAGGACGGATAAATCCCTTAGCTAACATTTCTTCTATTTGTTTCTTTAGTTCACTTAGATCCTTAACATCCATTCTATAGGGTCTTTTAGAGATAGGTGCAGTACCAGGTAAAAGATCAATACTGAACTCAATGTCACGAACAGGTGGCATACCTGGTAAATCTTCCGGAAAAACGTCGGGGTACTCACTGATAACTCTGATATCTTCCAGAGGCATTCCCTTCATTTGGTTCACTATCCCAACTGCACTGGGCAGAGCTGATGCCACAAACTCTATTTTATCTCCTTGAGGACTGGTCAAGAGCACTGATCTCTTGCGACACTGAATAACACCATCACATCCTGATAACCAATCCATTCCGAGGATCACGTCGATGCCGTTAGTCTTTAGGACTATTAGATTGGCTAGGAATTCTATCCCCATAATATTCATGCTGCCCCTTGGGCATAAGTGGCTGGCTTTCAATTCCTTGCCCGGGGAGCTTACTAGTAATATTTGCTTCATAGGGCTCATTGGTAAATTATGTTTTGCAGCAAATTGCTCAGTAATGAATGAATGTAATGCTCCAGAATCAAATAAAACTGATGCAGGTTCAGAATTGACAAGGAACGTACCGAGCACAACGTCGGGAGCCTCTTCAGCTATTTCTGCAACCACATGATTCACCTTTCCGCTCACGCAGTTCTGTTGTCCCTTGTTGCTCAGTGGTGTCTGGTTGCTGTTGCGCGGCTGCTGCTGCTGAGGAGTCTGCCTTTGTCCACTATTCCTCTGATTCTGAGGAGTTTGCACATTACGCTTCGGGCAGTTGTTAGCGTAATGACCCAGTTCTCCACATTTGAAACATCCGTTAGGTTGGACCGGAGTGACTGGATTGTTGGACCGCACTGGTACACCTGTGGCGTAGCCTGGATGGTACGGTTGCGGGTTGGAGTTGCGCTGAGTCTGCTGGTTGTAGCGTTGAGGCTGCTGTGGAGTTCTTTGATTCTGTTGACTCTGCTGATATCCTCCACCTTGTCCTCCAAAGCGCGGCTGATATCCTTGGGGTGTGTTGTAGTGGGGTCGGGTGTTGCTGCTGGATTGTCCTTGGGACTGAAGTTTTCGCTTGTGTTCTCCAAGCTCCTTGCGCTTGCTCTCCAGACCAATGGCTTTGTCTAGCAGAGTTTGGAAGTTTGGGAAAGTGTGACTATGCAGCTGATAGTTGAGTGGCCCTATCAGACCTTCCAAGAAGCGCTCCTGTCTCTTTGCGTCACTATCCACCTCATGGGGCGCGTAACAAGACAACTGAGTGAATTTGTCCCGGTACTCACTGACAGTCATGCTACCTTGCTTCAGGTTCAGGAACTCCTTCTGTTTGAGCTTCATTAGTCCTGCTGGGATATGGTGGCTGCGGAAGTTGGTTCTAAACTCCTCCCAGGTGATAGTGTTGGCGTTGGCATGGGCAGCAGTGAAAGCATCCCACCAATCAGCGGCTGCACCTTCCAGACGTCCTGCAGCATACAGGACCCTTTCACGGTCACTGCATTGTGTGATGTCCAGCTTCTTGGTGATGACCTTCAACCAATCATCAGCGTCCAAGGGGTCCACAGAGTGAGAAAAGGTAGGAGGGTGGTGGCTCATGAATTCTCTGTGTTTGTCTCTAGGTGGCGGGTTTTGCTGTGGTGCTTGCTGATTCTGCTGAGCTTGTATGTTCTGGATGGTGGCAGTGAGGTTCTGCAACACCTGCATCTGTGCTGCCAAGAATTGCTCCATTGTTGGATTGGGCTGTGTTGGCAACTGACTCTGTCGGTTGACTATGCGAGCACGCCTATAGCTAGGGATATTCTGTCCTCCACCTGTCCTGGTGTTCACCATCTGACCGTTAGGGAATAAACCCAGGATAAGACAGGTGTACTAGATATAGGTAGATAGAAAATAATATCTTAACAAGATATGGATGTATAAGATTCCAACTGTTATGTATATATCATATCAAGCAATTCTTATAGCACTCAAAGCAAACATTTGTTCTCAAACAATCATTATTACATCGTCGTCCTCTCAAGCCAAAAATCTAACGAGAACTTAAAGAGATACTAGCCTAAGAGCCTAAGTGCCTATTCCTCGGGGCGAGTTATGGAGCCGGGTTCGCCACGACGAAGCTTCTTGCGGGGTGGTGACAACGCGGGGAAGCGGGGTTCATCCATCTGTGGGGGTGGCGGCGCTCTTCCCTCTAGTCGAGCTTCCAGCGTGCGGATCTTTTCATGGGCCTCCAGTAGCTTGTCCTGAGTATCGTCCAGCTCAGTGATGACGCTTTCCAGCTCAGTGTTGAGAGCGGCGGTGACTCGAGCAAGAGTGTTGAGGCGGTCTTCGTTATCTTCTCCCAGAGTAATCATGGTCTCTTCAGTTCCGCTGAGGCGGCGAGGAAGGTGGCGATACTCCGTGTTCTGAAGCTCCTGACGGTAGGTGTGGCAGATGGACCAGAGAGGTCTCCTGGTGGCACTGCTGACGGCGGCGTCATATGTAGCGTGGGGTGTGGTGGAGTCGTGTGCAGTGAGAGTCCTCAGGCCTCTGGCACTTTCCATCCTGATGTGGACGCGGGAGAGGTAGTAGTCGCCGAGCGCGGGGTCGGTGTAGTGGTGGGTGTGGTAGTGAGGTCTCACGTGGTTGCCCAACTCTTGAAGAACACCTTGTAGCACTTGAGACAAGTGGCCGGGTTCTCTGTCCGAAGTGCGAACACAGCAAAGCTGCCTCATCCCTGGAGTTTCATCACTCTGATCATCGTTGTTTTCATCGTTGTTGTTGTCCTCGTCATCGTCCCTTCTAATATCTTCGAAGTTACTCGGGCTTCCTTCAGCGTCAACCGGTGTTGGGGAGGGGGCTGGAGCAGGGACAACTAAGGGTGGTGGCGATCTCTCAATGACTGGTGATGCCGGCGGGGTGAACTGATTTCCTTCTTCATCAACTGCCATGATGCGGCCATCTTCACCATCCACGAAGTAATAGACTTCCTCGGGTTCTTCCTCCGTAGCTTCCTCCTCTTCAACAGGGGCTGGGACTGGGGTAGGAGAAGTTGGTTCAGCTGGGGCAATGCGAACTTGGCAACCTCCGGTGCGCTTGCGATCAGTTTGATAAATTCTAACCATCTGGTAAGGGCGGGAGTAAAATTCAGGATATTTTTCTTTGAAAAGGAAAATGGTAGAAGGTTTATGTAAAACATAGGTTTTTATGTGGAAATATAACAGGAATTTTTTTTTGATGCTGATATGGCTTTCTAGAAGATAAATCCTTAATTTCGACCATTTCTAACTAGGCTAGCGTCCTACAGTCAACATGGCTCTGATACCACTTCTGTCACACCCGATTCTTGAAAGAACCAGATGCATCTCATATGTGCGCCAGGATCTCGTTCACCCACATATGGTAGACGGAAAGTATAATATATATCAAAGACAATGCTCAAAAGTAACTAAATAAAGTATTTAACAATATTACACTCCGTATAAAAGAGACACAACTGCCTTTAACGATAAACCGTTATACCCTATACGAAGTCTCCAACAACTCCGTCTTCCACAGGCGATGACTGGTGAACGCAGGACCTAGAACTCCTCGAAGTCGTCGAAGATCTCCTCTTCAAAGTTAACTTCTGAACAGCAGGGGCAAGGGTGAGTACTCTTATGGTTGGTACTCAGCAAGTGGGGTGAAAATGCAAGGCTATCAAGGATAGGCTAGGGTTTGCAGCAGCGGTTGCTTTTAGTTGGTCAAATATTTATTAACGAGCATCTATTAACAAGGTTTAAGTTTATACCAACCCACTTTAGCAAAACATAAAGATACCATCAGCTCAAGTATTAACCACGAACCACAATTTAATTAATCTTCAAGTTTCATTATCATGTGAGGGTCCAAGCCACTCTTAACCGTGAGTACGGCTGTTATAACAGTTTTACACTCTGCAGAGGTTGTACACTTTACCCACAAATCGTGTTTTCCCTGAGTCGCCCGGGTTTGCAAGGCCCTTAAACACTTCCGAGGTGAGTGGCGAGGGTACACTACGAAGCCTTTACAAAGACATGTCGAGAGCTAGGCAGCCCGCTAGAGTTTCAGTAGCGGCGTGGTCCATAAACCTCCCTAATGGTCATCTCCTTAGCAAAGGCAGCTACCCCAAGAGGACCGGGCAATGACCCCTATCACCGACCCCCTCCTTGCCCTTTCGGTAAGGCCACCAACAAACTACACATCTAATTAATTGGCTAAGGTCAGAGCCATGTGACTTTGTGGTTGCACTGTTTACTTGGGTGGTTCTCCATGTTCCCATTAAACAAAGTCGATCTTGAACTTATGCGATAATACCACAATACGAAACGTGATCCACTTTAACAAAAGAGTAAACCAATACCAATCCCAAAGTTGGCAACTAAGCGTAACTACCCATCAAAAATAGTAAACCAAGGTGTTTCAAGGTTTGAGGTAAAAGACTAGGTATGTCCGTAGCATAGGTAACCCATCAAGTTTATGCAAGCAACAATAAAGTAAAGTGTATTTTCATGCAGTTGTTGGGATCAAATAGAATATGTAGGGGGGGAAATCCACTTGCCTTCGTCAAGCAACTGCTGATTCTCTTCCTCGTAAGCTTGCTCTTGATTTGGCTCGAACGTCACGTTGTCTACGCGATCACACAAACAAGCATACACAAACAAATAAGAAACAATACAACAACCAATACAAATAGAAAGTGAAAAGATGCTAAAGTTGTAGTTCATGGTGCAAAGATCGTGTGGGCTCAAGAATCGCTGAAATCGGAGTTGGAACGATGAAGATATGGTTTAAACAGTGATCTGAGGACCTAACTGCTAGAGTTTTAAGTCTCCCGAGACTAGATCTGAAGATTTCAGGGGCCAAAACATAATTAAACCTTAAACAGAGGGTCGGGGTGCAAAACTATAAATTCTGGACGGCGGGTTCTAATTCTAGAAAAGTCAGGGGTCGGAATAGAAAAAGAAAGGGCTCAGCTCAAATTATTTTCTACTGATCTGGACTGCGGTTTGATTCCTGGAAAACCGAGGGGTCTTGCTGCTAAAGTTCTGGGAACGGCTAGGGTCGGGTGAATCTAATCCGTTGGATCAGAATCGGCGGCGGATCAGACGAATCGGCGGAGTAAGGGTCGGGCGAATCGGAGGTATGAAGAGTGGGTCGGGTAAATCGGCCGGGTAAAGTGAAGATCACTTCTGGCCGTTAGATCTGGATCGAGCGGCAAAGGAAGGGTCGGCTGACAGAACAAAAGGGGTCGGGCGAGGCGGAGTTTTAGCTGGGCATCGGCGGCGATCGAGTGCGGCGGCGGACGGCCGGAGCTTCACCAAATCTGGTGTTCCGGGGCTCAATTCAAGCTGGATTCACGACAGGAAGTGAGTGGGCGGTACGGTGAAGGTGTGGGTGGGTACAGGTTGGCTGTGCGGCGGCTGTAAACTGGCGGCCATGGCAGCAGGCGGAAACAGGGGTCCGGCGAGAAATCTGGTGGGCGGCGGAGCAAGAGAGAGAGAGGGGAATCCGGTTGGCTTGATACTCACCAACTTGCGGAGCTCTGGCGAGAGTTGAAGACGGCGGAGCAGCTGCAGGTCGGCGAGTCGACGGAGAATCGGCAACACGGGTTGGCGGCGTTCCTCCGAGGCGCAACTTCCAGCGGCGCGCGACAATGTTGTGTAGAGGAAAAGATTTGAGTTTGGCGTGGGTTGCAAAGCGGGGCTTTGGCAGGATTTTATAGGGGCAGATCGGCCGAGATTAGGAAGGCGGTGCTGCGGAAATCGATCAGGACTCGGGATAAGAAGAAAGAAAGAGAACGGGGTACGAACAGCAGCTCGGAGTCGTTCTGGACTCTGGGTAAGGAAAGAAGAGAGAAGAAGAAGAAAGCGCCGACAGGTGGGTCCCAGCTGTCGGTGAAAGCAAGGGTCGGGTGAGGAAATCGGCCACTGGGTTGGCCGCGGGAAAAAAAGAAGAAGAAGAGGAAAAGGGGTCGGGCTGGCTGAAAGAAAGAATAGGTGAAGGAAGAAATAAAGAGGCATGCACAATTTTAATTTATGATTTTATGAAAATATTTTTTAGAAATTTTAGCTCCTATATTTTGGGTGTTACACCACGTTTGCACAATCAGTGGCAATCCGGACCTTTGGCAATGCAAGGTCATTAGCAAGCGCTAATCCTTCTCGACAGGCCATAGCTTCTGCTGTCTCTGGGGATGAAACACCTTCCATCACAAGCACTGACGCCCCCTGGAAAGATCCTCCTTCGTCCCTCGCGATAGCTGCTATAGTTGCAATGCACAAGTTCTTAGAAATCACAGCATCTACATTCACCTTCATCATTCCCCGCGGAGGTGGAATCTAGCGAGGGGCACTAGCTTGCACACCATCCCTCCTATTCTATGTGTGGTGTTGCTCCTTCCAGGTCCGCAAGGAACATTTCTATAAAACTGTGAGTCGAGAGAGTGGGCTCTGAAATATGTCTTCATGTATCACCTTCCGTCTTGCATACCAGATCGACCACATAGTGACCACTAGCCGCACAAGGTCCCCATGCCGGAGTGTTCCCATAGCTTCATGCAACCAGCCACGAGCATCGTTATTCCGTGCTTGACTGATAAACTCCAATAACTCCTCGCCTTGCAGAACCCACACACACCTAGCCATATTACATTCCAACAAAGAGTGCCTCCATGAATCTTGTCCGCCACATATGGAACAACTGCTGTTTTGTGTGGCAGAACCACCTGAATTAATCCGGCTCAAGTGTATTAACCATCACCATTAAAGCAATATCGGTTAACCTTACACTTCAACCGGAGTAATCCACTGGTCTGTCGGGTATAACCTCCCAATACAACCACGGTAATCGGATCGAGCGCCATACATACAAATGCTCACGCGACGATGAGCCCAGAGAATACCACATTCCAGCAAATATTACAACATTATCATAAGTAAATATTACAGACCAAGTTTGAGTTTAGAAACCAAGTACTTCAGTGATCATAACTAAGAAGTTCTTCAGAGTTTAAGTTGCAGCGGAGAAATAAAATAACGAAAGCTACTCGACGATAAAGGATGTCTCGATGAAGCCCGTACGAGACATCACTCGACATTATCTCCATTGGTCGGGGGCGTGTCCCATTCCACCGACCAACCAGGGGGAAGAGTACAAGGCCAAGTCAACCTAGCAATCATGTCTTCGACAGTCTCACCTGAAAACGAGCCACAAGCAAGGCTGAGTATACTAATACTCAGCAAGGCTTACCCGACTATTGGGGTATACTTAGCTGACTCCTAGACATGCGAGGCTTTTGGCTTGAGGGGTTTGTTTTGCCAAAAAGCATATATAGTAGGTCCTTACTTTCAGATTTTAGCTCCAAGTTCTAGCTTTCTTTAACCATTCTAGATAAGCAACTCTCCAATATCATACATGGTGAAGCATTAAATTTTCATCCAACAAGTTTATTCATCATCATTGTTCCTCTTCTTACTCTGTGGGTAAAAGTGGTTAAGCAGTCTCAATAGCCGTGAGAAACGGACGATTCGAATCGAATTTCTTAACCTTGCAAGGGAAACCTAAACACACGTCACGTGGTTACTCCCTAGAGTCACACGTGCAACTTTTCCCTTCAATTCCCGCTTCACGGAACAGGCCCACCGCCCTCGACTACACCTCCCCACAGACCACGGTACGTCGGGCTGTGGCGGCCGATGCACCCGCCATTAGCTAGATGTGAACGAATTCAAGACAGTGGGGAGTATATTCCGGCCTCGGTTCAATCCGGTACTTAAGCTTACCGATTACCATATTCTCGGCATGTGGTTAGTACGTTCAAAGACTTAACCATCACTTACCACACACTGCGGCCTTAGCATTTTTCACTAGACAGTCGGGCCTCAATCATCAACATGAACATCGTACCATAGCCCGTCCGTCGTCCTTATGATTGCAGCGTGTAGTAAACAATCAACTCCTAATTTCTCGCGAGTGACAGGAAATCACTCGACTTTTACCGAGTCCTATGAGCATAGCATTCTATCGAACCTTGCATCTAGTGTTCAGAGCATGGGTACCTAGGATCATGCAACTAAGTTTTCATCCAACTCCTATAAACTTAATGCACAAGTAAAGTAGAGTAATAAGTTGCATAAGTTTAGAAAATAGGGTTCATGCTCCGGGGCTTGCCTTCTTGCGAAAAGTTAGTCCGGGGCTCTTCCGAACTTGGGCTCGGGTCTTCGGCAACTTCAGTTAGATTCACTTGAGCTTCACGCTGCTCACTCTCGGACGCGGGCACCAACTCGTACGTTTCGTCGGCGAGAGTAGTCGTTTCTACATGAATGCACAAGTTTAAGTAGTGGTGATAGTAAAAGATATTATTTCCTTTACGATAAAGTTGCAGTGCATAGGGCATAAGTTTGGCTGTGAAGTTATTTACTTTAACCTTTCCTGGGCAATCGTTAATAGAGTTTATCTTAATCTATTTAACTTCGTTAAAGAAGAAGGGGTTGTGTTATATTGAGAACTTAGTTTCTTTTTAACCACAAACATGAGTTGAACACTACTAATCTAGTTAGCTTCTGGTAATAAAATTTTTATTCAAAGTACATTATGCAGAGATAAGGTCACTGTAAAAATTTCAGACATTTTTGTGTAGCATGTTAAATATGAAAAATGTAATACACCGCCACTGCTAGGATCTAGTTATTTTTATACAGAACAACCCATGCAAGTATTGATGCTACAAATTTTACAGGGTGTTGCTATAACCATATTTGTGCTACTGTAAATTTTTCAGATTTTATTGTACATGATTTAGAGCATAATAAATGGGACAAGCTACACTCATGTTATTAAAGATTATTTTCTACAGGATGTTATACAGGGCTTCTATGTATGAAACTTTTTGTACAGCTTGAGCTACTCTAATGTGTTTCATAGTAAAAAGATGAACATTTTCTAAGCGCTTTACTAATTATTTTGAATTAGTGAAGTTTTCCTACCACAAATTCATATGAACAGGTTACATATAGTAAAAATGTTTCTAAATTTTTCTATGGCCTCTAGGTATCACTACAACAACACAGAAAAAGGTTCATGACATTAAACATCACAGAACAGCAGGAATAATTAGTTCTATCACTTTATGGCATAAAACAATGTTGGACAAAAAGTGTATCTAGAGATGGCTTTCGGTCCTGATCTTTTTACACAGTCCTAAACATCAAGCAACTAACTCACTGCCCAAAAATTAGGGTCAGCAATGATCTACAACAGTGGGTACAAAAGAAGTCCATTAAACCTTCCATTTAATCTAGAGCAAAATATATTGAGAATTTGAGAAACTTTATGTAACAAAAGTTGTAGAGTTTCTTCTAAGGATTCCAGAACAGTTGAGTTTGCATCTTTTCGAATTTTCTACGATTTTATACGAATTTTACAAGTTCACTGATTTGGTTAAAACTTTCTTTACAGAGGGGTCCCTGAAAACTAGCAGAAAACCCCCTAGAAAGATTTGGGCGTTTGCAATGTGGTCCCTGGTCGCAATTTCACGGCGGGGTCATCCTGTCCGGCCAAATTCCGGCGAGCTCGGTCGCCGGCGGCGAGGGCAAGGTGGGGGAGGAGCAAGAGGAGGTTGGGGGCTACCTTTGGGTGGTCACGGTTGGGGCGGAGGTGGTCTGAGCAGGGCTGCCCGCGGCGAGCAGGGGCGGCGGCGGTGGGGCGGCGCGGACGGCGGCGCTCCGGCGATGGGGCCGGCGGGGCTCGGGCTGGGGAGCTTCAGCGCACGGAGGGGGACCCGTTTCAGCGCTTGTCTCGGGCGGAGGTGGGCCGGAGCAGGGGGTTCCACGGCGAGGTGGGGGCGCCGGCGGCAATGGAGCTCTCTGTTCTGCGGGGAAGAAGAAAGGAGGGGAGGGAGGGGCGCTGCGCCGGGCTTTATAGCCGGTGGAGCTCGTGGGGGTGGGCGTGGCACGGCCGGGGCGCGAGGTGGAGGGGGGCGGCGAGGCTGGGCGCCATTGGTGCGGCCGGCGGTGACCAGCGGCCAGAGGCGCGTCGTGCGCGTGGCGTGCGTGCGCTGGGCGCGCCTGGGGCGCGACGTCGCGTGTAGGTGACGCGGGCGGGCGGTTGGGGAGCTCGGGCGGCACGACGGGGGCACAGGGTGAAGGGGGCGGCGGCCAGAGGCGTGCGGCGTGCGGCACGCCATTGGGCGTCGGGGCGGTGGCGTCGTACTGGCCGTGCGGGCTGCCGTGTGAGGAAGAAGGAGGGCACGGCCACGGTTGGGCGAGCTGGTCGGCGAGCAGAGGCATTGGGCGCTGCCGGCGGTGGGTGGAGGTGCGCTATTGGGCAGGCGGCGGCGGCCAGCGACTGGAAGGCAGTGCGGTGGTGCAGGGCATGCCGTGCGGGAGGGAGAAGAAAGCGCGGCCGCGGTTGGCCGAGCGGGGGCGGGCAGCAGGCAGGGCGCCGGGGTTGGCTCGGCGCCTGGGGCCGCGCAGGCGTCGAGGGCCAGGTGGCCGGCAGCGGTCGGGCGAGCGTGCGGTGCAGCAGAGGAGGGAGGGGTGAGGGAGGGACCTAAGTGCAAAAATTTGAAAAACTTCAGGGGGCTGGGTGCAAACAGGGCGTTTTCTCCTCTTTATGATTTGAATTACAAAAACTTTTGAACACGAAAGTTGTTCAAAATAAAAAGTTCTACAACTTTGGTTTCAGGCAAAATCTCATTTGGCTTATGGTTTGAAAGTTAAATTTAAATGTTCAAAAGTAACCAATGTGCTCAAATTAAATTTGAATTCCAACTGAACTCGTTTTAATCCTTTCCACCCTTTCATTAGTTGGTTTAATCATAGAGTTAGGCTAATGACATTGATTTTGGAAGAGTAATTACCAGGGTTGTCACAGCCTTCCCCACTTAACAAGAATCTCGCCCCGAGATTCGGTAATTCTTAGTGTGGGCGTGGGTGCACATACCAGTGGTTGAGATAAGAAACCCAGGGAAATGTTGGTTCAGGTAGCTCTCCGTTTCCCAGGTGGCTTCTTCTTCCGTGTGGTGATTCCATTGTATTTTATACATTCTAATCACTTTCCTCCTGGTCTCTCTTTCTTTTTGATCCAAAATCTTAACTGGGTGTTCGACATACGAGAGGTCGGGTTCCAACGATATTTCTTGTTGTTCCACAATCTCGGTAGGGACTCGAATACACTTCTTGAGTTGAGATACGTGGAAGACATCATGGGTGGCCGTGAGCTGAGGGGGCAGTCGTAATTTGTTGGCTACGGGTCCGCAGTTCTCAATGATTTCGTAGGGACCAATATAACGGGGAGCTAGTTTGCCTTTGATTCCAAATCTTCGCACTCCCTTGGTTGGTGAAACTCGAAGATAGACATGATCGCCATCTTCGAACTTTAGGGGCTTTCTCCTTTTGTCAGAATAGCTCTTTTGTCGGGCTTGTGCGGCTTTAAGATTTGCTTGTATTACTTTTACTTTCTCCTCTGCCTCGATTACCAGGTCGGGTCCAATTATTTTATGTTCTCCGGTTTGTGACCAGCTCAAAGGAGTTCGACACCTTCGTCCGTACAGGGCCTCAAATGGTGCCATTTTCAAACTCGTTTGATAGCTGTTGTTGTACGAGAACTCTGCCAGAGGTAGGCATTTGTCCCAATTCTTGTCATAATGAATGACACAAGCTCTCCGCATGTCCTCAAGAATTTGGTTTACTCTTTCCGTTTGTCCGTCGGTCTGAGGATGGTATGCTGAGCTGCGAATCAGCTTAGTCCCAAGAGACGTTTGCAGTTGTTCCCAAAAGCGTGCTACAAACTGAGGACCACGATCGGAAATAATTGTCTTAGGTATTCCATGCAGGCAAACAATACGATCGAGGTAAATCTCGGCATATTTCTTGGTAGAATAGGTGGTGTGTACCGGAAGAAAATGTGCCGTCTTCGTGAGTCTGTCCACGATAACCCATATGGAATCATGTTTCTGGGAAGTGTTTGGTAGTCCAACGATGAAGTCCATGCTTATGTCTTCCCATTTCCAGGATGGTATAGGTAACGGTTGAAGTGTACCGGCTACCTTTAAGTGGCTAGCTTTCACTTTCTGGCACGTGTCACATTCTGAGACATACATAGCAATTTCTCTTTTCATTCTAGTCCACCAGAAGTTTTGCCTTAGGTCTTGATACATTTTGCTACTGCCGGGGTGGATAGAGAATTTGGAGAGGTGTGCCTCATCAAGAATTTGCTTGCGGAGTTCACGATTCTTCGGAACGATTATACGACTTTCGAACCATAGAACTCCCTTATGGTCCTGGCGGAAACATTTGTACTTCTCCTCACCTAGAGAGAGTTTTTGTTTGATGATCTTAATTCCTTTATCATGTAGCTGTGCCATGACGATTTGGTCGTGAAGAGTGGGCTCAACTGAGATGTGATCTAGTGTGCCTTGGGAAACCATTTCCAAGTTAAGCTTCCTCATATCTGCGCACAATGTCTCATGGTAGGACTCCATGGATAGGCAATGGCAATGGGACTTGCGGCTTAGTGCATCCGCGACTACATTAGCCTTGCCGGGGTGATAGTGCACTTCAAGGTCATAATCCTTGATTAATTCTAGCCATCTCCGTTGTCTCATATTCAGATCGGCTTGTGTGAAGATGTACTTGAGACTCTTATGATCCGTGTAGATATTGCACTGTGTACCCATGAGATAATGCCTCCATATGTTTAGAGCGTGAATGACGGCTGCAAGCTCAAGATCATGAGTGGGATAATTCTGTTCGTGGGGCCGAAGGGCTCGTGAGGCATATGCAATCACTCGATTCTCTTGCATAAGCACACATCCTAGACCAGTACCCGATGCGTCACAATACACATCGAATGACTTGGTATTATCGGGTTGAGCTAACACAGGTGCAGTGGTCAGATGCTCTCTGAGAGTGTGGAAAGCTTCTTCACATTTCTCATTCCATACAAACTTTACTCCCTTCTTTAACAGTTCAGTCATGGGCTTAGCAATTCGAGAGAAATCCGGGATGAAGCGACGGTAGTAACCGGCTAAGCCAAGAAAACTGCGAATCTGATGAACAGAGGTAGGGGGTTTCCAATCCATTACCTCTTGTACCTTGCTGGGGTCAACAGCTATGCCTTCGCTGGAGATCGTGTGACCTAAGAACTTTACAGTATCCAACCAGAATTCACACTTAGAAAATTTAGCATAGAGTTGATGGTCTCTGAGTCGCTGAAGAACAATGCGAAGGTGCTTGGCATGCTCTTCCTGATCCTTGGAATAGATAAGGATGTCGTCGATGAACACTACGACGAATTTGTCAAGTTCGGGCATGAATACCGAATTCATGAGATACATGAAGTAGGCAGGGGCATTGGTGAGTCCAAAGGACATGACTAAGAATTCATATAGTCCATATCGTGTGGAGAAGGCAGTCTTAGGAATATCGCATGGGCGAATCTTGATCTGATGATATCCCGAACGAAGATCAATCTTTGAGAAGACTCTGGCTCCAGCTAATTGATCGAAGAGTACATCGATACGAGGAAGTGGGTATTTATTTTTAACAGTTACCGCATTGAGAGGTCGGTAGTCAACACATAACCTCAAACTGTCATCCTTCTTCTTTACGAATAGGGCTGGACATCCCCAAGGTGACGCGCTAGGGCGAATGAAACCTTTGTCCAGCAGTTCTTGGAGTTGAATTTTCAGCTCTGCCAACTCTTTAGGGGGCATCCTATATGGCCTTTTGGATATAGGTGCAGTGCCTGGTTGTAGTTCAATGATGAACTCAATATCCCTATCCGGTGGCATTCCTGGTAAGTCATCTGGAAAGACATCGGCATACTCGTTGACGACAGGAATATCCTCTAGCTTAAGTCCTTCCATCTTGTAAGCACAGGAATTCGTGCAATCTATGAATGGTAGGTAAAGGGTAGTGGCTCCGTGACTAGGTGAATTTATCTCAACGGCTCGGGAAGAAAGGTCCAGTGTGACTCCATGCCTAGTCATCCAGTTCATTCCCAAAATAATATCCATGCCGTCAAGGGGTAAAAGAACAAGGTCCGTTTTGATGACTTTACTTCCCAATTTTATCGGTACCAGCCTTATTATTTGGTTGGAAGCAATTTTTCCACCCGGTGTTGATATCATATACGACCCTTTGGTGTGACAAACATTCAAGCCTACTTTTGCACCAAACTTTGCACTAATGAAACTATGTGATGCACCAGAATTAAACAATATGACTGCAGGCTTATTATGGATGGAGAATGTACCCGTCATCACTGGTGCTCCTTCAGGAAGTTCTGCAAGGGTGGTGAAGTTGATCCGTCCTTGTTTGACCTGGAGGGTCTGCTTCTTGCCTTTGTTCTTATTGTTCTGGTTAGAGTCCTGGCCCTGATTTGGCAGCCTGGGTTGAGGGCATTCGTGAGCGAAATGACCGGAACTCCCGCATTTGAAACAACGATTTGCGGGGCTGGGTCGAAGAAGCTGTTGCAGTGTGGGCCTCGGACCATTCTGTGGAGGCATCGGGGGTCGTACCATGCCTGGCTGCTGCGGGGGCCTGATAATCCAACGCCCTGGCTGAGGGGCCTTCGGTGGAGCTGTAGGCGCAGCATTTCGCACCAAGCGATACCTCGGTGGCTGAGCACCCGAGGGTCCAGCTAGCGCCTTTCTCTTCTTTTCGGCACGATGAGCCTCAATACAGTCCTCTTGAGTGATGGCCATGTTGACTAGCTCATTATATGTATCGGCTTTGACAAGATTCAGTCGTTCCTTGAGTTTAGTACTCAGACCTCTACGGAAACGATCACGCTTCTTGGCATCTGTGTCTGCGTGATAGCCCGCGTATTGGCACAGATTGTTGAAGGCCTGAGCATACTGAAGTACAGTGCGGTTATCCTGACTGAGAGCTAAAAACTCATTTAGCTTTCTTTCTATGAGACCTTCGGGAATATGGTGCGCCCGGAATGCAGTCTTGAATTCATCCCAGGTGACAATGTGATCAGCGGGGAGCATAGCAAAATAGTGGTCCCACCATAGACGAGCGGTACCGCGAAGCTGTTGCGCGGCAAAACGAGCCTTGTTGGCCTCTGAGCATGGGGCCACAAGTAGTGTGAACTTGGATTCGATAGTGCGAATCCATGCATCTGCGTCCAGGGGTTCCTCTGTCTTATGGAACAAGGGAGGCTGGGTCCCCAAAAAATCCATATATCCTGCAGCTTGGGGGTGGTGGACATTTTGCCCACCCCGCTGGTTGTGTTGTTGTCCTTGCACCAGCTGACGAAGCAACTCGGTTTGAGCGGCCATTACTTCAACCAAGCTGGGTGGTGGCGGCGGCTGTGGTTGTGATCCACTTGCGCTAGCACCAAAACCATCCGGGTTACCACGGGTTGCTCCAACCATCTGAAAAGGCGAATGTTCTTCATTAGCAACGTGATCCATATTGCTTCCATGACTCCAAAAAGATCTAACGCGGAATAGTAGACTTCCAAAAGGTCCTGGATGGAATCGCGGGCATAAAAACTGTCTGCCATAAGAATCTTATAACTCCTAGTAGGTTCATCCAAAGTTCCTCATATATTGGGCAGTGGATAGGGAATTTAGGGATGTACAACTTTGATATTCAGTCAAGATGCTAAATCGATGGCTAAGATGGTCAAACGATTCACTCTTTGCTTCGCTGGTTGGCTGTTTTTCAGCAGAACGAGTTATAGTATCTGGCCTATAACTCAAACTAGCAAGATCCAATAGGGCTGTAATTTTGTGAGAACCTAGATCACAGAATTTAGGACAAGTTTGGTATTCAACACTTTGGCTGGATTAGGCTCTAAGATGGCTGTTTCCTTAAGGTCTCACTTCTCTGTCTACCCAGAAATTTTCAGTGAACAGGGGGCCAATATTTCATGCACCAGGGAAAATCTACCCAGCCAAAATTTACCAAATTTTAACAGAAGCTTCCTGGGTAAATTTGGAACAGGTTTTGTGTTGTGCTCTTTTGCAGAAACCGCAGGAAAGGGGGCCTAAAGATTTAAGAGGCAGAAGTGCTTATTCTGGACAGAAATCTGACATTCCGTGGTTTCTGTTATTTCTTACTATCCATGAGTTCAGAATTTTTGATTTTTGAACAGGGGATAGAACACGAAATTTTGAACAATTCTTTCCACATGAACTTTACCAGAAAAGGTCATTTTCTTGGGTCAATAAATCTTTCTTTTCGGTCATGGCAGATTTGTGATAGATTCGCTAGATAGTCCTTATGCAAACCACGCTTAGATACGCAAGAACCTTACCACTCTCATACAACGCATTTTCAATTTCAGATATATATGGTCATGATGCATGCACGTCCTATTCGTCCTCACAAAGAAAAATAATTGCCACATACTTTTGGTCTTACGAAGAGAGTTTCGATGGCATACACAATACGGCTCTCGCTATAATAGCTAGTCGAGTCTTCCTAATCGTCCCTTAACTTATCGTAATCGCGGTTAGTGTATCTGCAGAAGATTGACAACGCATATATATTTCATGAACCTTTCATGCCAGCACTCATGAAAGCGTCCGTATTCATTACCATTTACTTATAGAAACGATATCTGTACAATTCCCGCCGTACAGACGACGTTAACATACGCTATCGAGATAGCGTATTCACGGGGGTACCGTCATGAGATGGGGGTATGAACAGCGATCGCCATACCCTGCGCCAAACCTTCTACTCCCAATATGTTCAACTAACAGTTGGCATATTGGCAGCACCTCAAGTAAGCCACTGCTTGAGGGCAGCGTTCGGTTCGCATCACCGACAGGAAGGCCAAGCTCTCTCAGTTGGCTGAGGATCCTTACCTTCTTACCTTAGCGACGAGTGCGTCGTTACAGAATTTAGGGTCGGTTGTGCATGAAAGTAAGTTTCGACAGAAAGTAATGTGCTGGAAGTCAGTTGATAATACATATAGAAGTCAGACAGCCACCTAGTAACTTTCCCATAATCCCTTAGGGCTTTACGAACTAGGCACCATCCTTAACGTACCAACGCATTTCGCAACACATCCTTCTAGTCAAGTTTTAGTAAAATGAGTTTTTAAGGCTTGTAGCATTCTCTGGCGTATGTATTTCGGCTCTGGTGTCCGCTGTTGCCAGCTGTGGCACCAGCTACGGCTCTGATACCAGCTGTGGCAGAACCACCTGAATTAATCCGGCTCAAGTGTATTAACCATCACCATTAAAGCAATCTCGGTTAACCTTACACTTCAACCGGAGTAATCCACTGGTCTGTCGGGTATAACCTCCCGATACAACCACGGTAATCGGATCGAGCGCCATACATACAAATGCTCACGCGACGATGAGCCCAGAGAATACCACATTCCAGCAAATATTACAACATTATCATAAGTAAATATTACAGACCAAGTTTGAGTTTAGAAACCAAGTACTTCAGTGATCATAACTAAGAAGTTCTTCAGAGTTTAAGTTGCAGCGGAGAAATAAAATAACGAAAGCTACTCGACGATAAAGGATGTCTCGATGAAGCCCGTACGAGACATCACTCGACATTATCTCCATTGGTCGGGGGCGTGTCCCATTCCACCGACCAACCAGGGGGAAGAGTACAAGGCCAAGTCAACCTAGCAATCATGTCTTCGACAGTCTCACCTGAAAACGAGCCACAAGCAAGGCTGAGTATACTAATACTCAGCAAGGCTTACCCGACTATTGGGGTATACTTAGCCGACTCCTAGACATGCGAGGCTTTTGGCTTGAGGGGTTTGTTTTGCCAAAAAGCATATATAGTAGGTCCTTACTTTCAGATTTTAGCTCCAAGTTCTAGCTTTCTTTAACCATTCTAGGTAAGCAACTCTCCAATATCATACATGGTGAAGCATTAAATTTTCATCCAACAAGTTTATTCATCATCATTGTTCCTCTTCTTACTCTGTGGGTAAAAGTGGTTAAGCAGTCTCAATAGCCGTGAGAAACGGACGATTCGAATCGAATTTCTTAACCTTGCAAGGGAAACCTAAACACACGTCACGTGGTTACTCCCTAGAGTCACACGTGCAACTTTTCCCTTCAATTCCCGCTTCACGGAACAGGCCCACCGCCCTCGACTACACCTCCCCACAGACCACGGTACGTCGGGCTGTGGCGGCCGATGCACCCGCCATTAGCTAGATGTGAACGAATTCAAGACAGTGGGGAGTATATTCCGGCCTCGGTTCAATCCGGTACTTAAGCTTACCGATTACCATATTCTCGGCATGTGGTTAGTACGTTCAAAGACTTAACCATCACTTACCACACACTGCGGCCTTAGCATTTTTCACTAGACAGCCGGGCCTCAATCATCAACATGAACATCGTACCATAGCCCGTCCGTCGTCCTTATGATTGCAGCGTGTAGTAAACAATCAACTCCTAATTTCTCGCGAGTGACAGGAAATCACTCGACTTTTACCGAGTCCTATGAGCATAGCATTCTATCGAACCTTGCATCTAGTGTTCAGAGCATGGGTACCTAGGATCATGCAACTAAGTTTTCATCCAACACCTATAAACTTAATGCACAAGTAAAGTAGAGTAATAAGTTGCATAAGTTTAGAAAATAGGGTTCATGCTCCGGGGCTTGCCTTCTTGCGAAAAGTTAGTCCGGGGCTCTTCCGAACTTGGGCTCGGGTCTTCGGCAACTTCAGTTAGATTCACTTGAGCTTCACGCTGCTCACTCTCGGACGCGGGCACCAACTCGTACGTTTCGTCGGCGAGAGTAGTCGTTTCTACATGAATGCACAAGTTTAAGTAGTGGTGATAGTAAAAGACATTATTTCCTTTACGATAAAGTTGCAGTTCATAGGGCATAAGTTTGGCTGTGAAGTTATTTACTTTAACCTTTCCTGGGCAATCGTTAATAGAGTTTATCTTAATCTATTTAACTTCGTTAAAGAAGAAGGGGTTGTGTTATATTGAGAAATTAGTTTCTTTTTAACCACAAACATGAGTTGAACACTACTAATCTAGTTAGCTTCTGGTAATAAAATTTTTATTCAAAGTACATTATGCAGAGATAAGATCACTGTAAAAATTTTAGACATTTTTGTGTAGCATGTTAAATATGAAAAATGTAATACACCGCCACTGCTAGGATCTAGTTATTTTTATACAGAACAACCCATGCAAGTATTGATGCTACAAATTTTACAGGGTGTTGCTATAACCATATTTGTGCTACTGTAAATTTTTCAGATTTTATTGTACATGATTTAGAGCATAATAAATGGGACAAGCTACACTCATGTTATTAAAGATTATTTTCTACAGGATGTTATACAGGGCTTCTATGTATGAAACTTTTTGTACAGCTTGAGCTACTCTAATGTGTTTCATAGTAAAAAGATGATCATTTTCTAAGCGCTTTACTAATTATTTTGAATTAGTGAAGTTTTCCTACCACAAATTCATATGAACAGGTTACATATAGTAAAAATGTTTCTAAATTTTTCTATGGCCTCTAGGTATCACTACAACAACACAGAAAAAGGTTCATGACATTAAACATCACAGAACAGCAGGAATAATTAGTTCTATCACTTTATGGCATAAAACAATGTTGGACAAAAAGTGTATCTAGAGATGGCTTTTGGTCCTGATCTTTTTACACAGTCCTAAACATCAAGCAAGTAACTCACTGCCCAAAAATTAGGGTCAGCAATGATCTACAACAGTGGGTACAAAAGAAGTCCATTAAACCTTCCATTTAATCTAGAGCAAAATATATTGAGAATTTGAGAAACTTTATGTAACAAAAGTTGTAGAGTTTCTTCTAAGGATTCCAGAACAGTTGAGTTTGCATCTTTTCGAATTTTCTACGATTTTATACGAATTTTACAAGTTCACTGATTTGGTTAAAACTTTCTTTACAGAGGGGTCCCTGAAAACTAGCAGAAAACCCCCTAGAAAGATTTGGGCGTTTGCAATGTGGTCCCTGGTCGCAATTTCACGGCGGGGTCATCCTGTCCGGCCAAATTCCGGCGAGCTCGGTCGCCGGCGGCGAGGGCAAGGTGGGGGAGGAGCAAGAGGAGGTTGGGGGCTACCTTTGGGTGGTCACGGTTGGGGCGGAGGTGGTCTGAGCAGGGCTGCCCGCGGCGAGCAGGGGCGGCGGCGGTGGGGCGGCGCGGACGGCGGCGCTCCGGCGATGGGGGCGGCGGGGCTCGGGCTGGGGAGCTTCAGCGCACGGAGGGAGACCCGTTTCAGCGCTTGTCTCGGGCGGAGGTGGGCCGGAGCAGGGGGTTCCACGGCGAGGTGGGGGCGCCGGCGGCAATGGAGCTCTCTGTTCTGCGGGGAAGAAGAAAGGAGGGGAGGGAGGGGCGCTGCGCCGGGCTTTATAGCCGGTGGAGCTCGTGGGGGTGGGCGTGGCACGGCCGGGGCGCGAGGTGGAGGGGGGCGGCGAGGCTGGGCGCCATTGGTGCGGCCGGCGGTGACCAGCGGCCAGAGGCGCGTCGTGCGCGTGGCGTGCGTGCGCTGGGCGCGCCTGGGGCGCGACGTCGCGTGTAGGTGACGCGGGCGGGCGGTTGGGGAGCTCGGGCGGCACGACGGGGGCACAGGGTGAAGGGGGCGGCGGCCAGAGGCGTGCGGCGTGCGGCACGCCATTGGGCGTCGGGGCGGTGGCGTCGTACTGGCCGTGCGAGCTGCCGTGTGAGGAAGAAGGAGGGCACGGCCACGGTTGGGCGAGCTGGTCGGCGAGCAGAGGCATTGGGCGCTGCCGGCGGTGGGTGGAGGTGCGCTATTGGGCAGGCGGCGGCGGCCAGCGACTGGAAGGCAGTGCGGTGGTGCAGGGCATGCCGTGCGGGAGGGAGAAGAAAGCGCGGCCGCGGTTGGCCGAGCGGGGGCGGGCAGCAGGCAGGGCGCCGGGGTTGGCTCGGCGCCTGGGGCCGCGCAGGCGTCGAGGGCCAGGTGGCCGGCGGCGGTCGGGCGAGCGTGCGGTGCAGCAGAGGAGGGAGGGGTGAGGGAGGGACCTAAGTGCAAAAATTTGAAAAACTTCAGGGGGCTGGGTGCAAACAGGGCGTTTTCTCCTCTTTCTGATTTGAATTTAAAAAACTTTTGAACACGAAAGTTGTTCAAAATAAAAAGTTCTACAACTTTGGTTTCAGGCAAAATCTCATTTGGCTTATGGTTTGAAAGTTAAATTTAAATGTTCAAAAGTAACCAATGTGCTCAAATTAAATTTGAATTCCAACTGAACTCGTTTTAATCCTTTCCACCCTTTCATTAGTTGGTTTAATCATAGAGTTAGGCTAATGACATTGATTTTGGAAGAGTAATTACCAGGGTTGTCACATTTTGTGCCATATTTCTATGATGACGGACATCTCTAGTTGGTATAAACTACTTCGCTAGCCTCCAAAGAAAGACACGGACCTTAGATGGTACTTTAACATTCCAAAGGTCCATCCATTCCTTCTGCTCCGCTCTCACATCTGACCGGCCAGCATTGTGCTCGATCCAGTCATTTCTTCTTTCCTAGTTACTGACTAATATCCGGTACACCAATCTAACCGAGAACACCCTAGATTTCTCATAATGCCATGCCCAGAAGTCCTGCTGTCTCTGGGTGTTCAGCGGTATACTAATTATCTGTTCCCAGTCTATCTGTATGAAATGTGTCTTCAGAGCCTGCACATTCCATGTCTTCAGAACTGGGTCAATCAGCTCGCATACCTTTCGTGGTGGCGTGGTGTTGATGCAGCTCACCGGCCTCATCAACCCATCCCTCAGCAGCCAATTCATGCCCTAGAAATTTGTATCTTCACCGGTACCAATCCTTCGTATCATACCTTGCTTGAGCACGTCTTTACCATCGACAATAGCTCGCCATATATTGGACGGCGAGGAGGCGATTTTCATGTTCAAGAACACAGGACAGGGAAGTAAACCGCTTTCAAGATCCGTGCGCTTAGAGAAGTTAGCTCTTCCAAAATTCTCCAGGCCTACCGAGCAAGCAAAGCCAGAATAAAGAGCTCAATCTCTTTGAAACAGAGTCCTCCCATGTGTTTTGGCTTCATCATCTCTGTGACAACCCTGGTAATTACAATTCCAAAATCAATAACATTAGCCTAACTCTATGTTTTAAACCAACTAATGAGAGGGTGGAAAGAATTTAAAACGGGTTCAGTTGGAATTCAAATTTAATTTAGGCACATTTGGACACATTTGAAACTTTTAAATTAACTTTAAAACCATAAGCCAAATGAGATTTTGCCTGAAACAAAAGTTGTAGAACTTTTTATTTTGAACAACTTTCGTGTTCAAAAGTTTTTGAAATTCAAATCAGAAAGAGGAGAAAACGCCCTGTTTGCACCCAGCCCCCTGAAGTTTTTCGAATTTTTGCATTTCGGTCCCTCGTTTCTCCCCCCCTCCTCTGCCGCGCCGCGCGCGCTCGCCCGCCCGCCGCGCGCCAGGTGGCCGGCGTCGCCTGACCGGCGCGAAGCACCAGGCCAGTGGCCGCCGCACCACCCCGCCACGGCCGGCTTTGCCCCGCCCCGACGCCGCGCGGCCAGTCCCCGCCCGCGCGCGCTGCCGCGCCCAGGCCGCCGCCCGGCCGCCCGGTGGCCGCACTCCGCCGTGCCGCCCCGGCCCCCGCGCCCCGCCAGCTGCCGCGCCTGCCCTCCGCCCGAGCCGCTGCAGCAGCTGCTCCCCAATCCGCACGCCGCGCTATCTCCTCGCGCCCACGCCACAATCGCGGCCGCCCAGTCGCCCGCGCCCGCTCGCCGCACGCCGCGCCGGCGTTCTGCCGCCGCCCGCCGCGGCCAGTGCACGCCGCTGCCGTGCCCCGCCCCGCGCGTCGCCCAGGCACCTCCACACCCCCTCCTGACCCTATAAAAGCCCCGCCCCGACCGCCCGCGCGAGCCCCCGGCCACCAGAACGCCTCGCCGTCGCCATCGCCGCCGCCGAGCACCGCCCGCCCGTGGACAGCCCTCCACAGCCGCCCACTGCCCAAACTGAGCCCCCAGCCACCACTACATCACCTCACCGCAGCTCGCCGACCCACCCAACACCACCCAGAGCCACCGGAGCGCCGCCGCCCGCGCTGCCGTCGTCGCCGCCGCCCCTGCTCGCCGTGGATAGCACGACCCCGACCCCCTCCGTCCAAGCCGAGCCCCTGAGTAGCTTCCCCACGCGCCACTGAAGCTCACCGACCGGACCACGCCGCCCCAAGCCCGCCGGAGCACCGCCGTCGACGCGAGCCGCGCCGCCGCCGCCTCTGCTCCAACGCCGGCGAGCCCTTCCCGGCCGTCCCCCACCTGAACAACACCCCCACAAGGTAGCCCTCGCACCCCTGAACCTTCCCCGACCCTCGCCCCTCGCCGCCGGCGAGCCCCCTCGCCGGAATTTCGGCCGGCCGCCGTACCCGAGCCGCCGAGGACCCAATTGCAAGGATTTAAATCTTTAGAAGGGTCTGAGCGTAAGATTCAAGGACCTAGTTGTAAAAGAAAGTTTCAAACCTAGATTCAAATTCAGTGAACTTGTAAAATTCGTATAAAATCGTAGAAAATTCAGAAAACTGCAAACTCAACTGTTCTGGAATCCTCAGAACAAACTCTACCACTTTTGTTACAAAAGTTTCCTCAGTATCTTAAAATATTTTGCTCTACATTAAATAGAAGCTTTAATGGACTTATTTTGTACCCACTGTTCTAGAACAATGCTGACCCTAAATTTTGGGCAGTGAATTAGTTGCTTGATGATTAGGACTGTGTAAAAAGATCAGACCCAAATTCCATCTCTAGCTTTACTGTTTGTTAAACTTAGTTTTATTTCATGTGTAAGTAGAATGTTTTATCCCTGCAGTTAGGTGGTGAGTCACCCATTGAAATTTTTCCTATGCTAATGTATTGGTACCTAGAAGCCAGAGAAAAATTAGGAGACTTTTTATCTCACAGTAACCTATTTATTTGATTTATGTGCTAATAACATACATTAAATCAATAAAATAGTATCTTAGCTTAGAAAATCCCCAAATTATTACTGGGAGTTACACTGTGGTAGAGGTTGCTGTGTAAAACGTTTCATGGATAAAAACCCTGTGTAGGGTCCTGTAAAAATGAATCTTTGAATAGCCTAGGTGTAGAATATCATATTTTCTATGCTCTAAATACTGCATAATAAATCCTACAAAAATTACAGTAGCTTCTGCATGCTTGAGTGAAAGCTCTGTAAAAATCTTAGACTCATTTGTTGCACCAATTGTTCTGTATAAAAAGAATAAGGATCTAACAGCAACTATGTAATATATTTTTCAGAATTAATCGGTTGCATAAAATTGGCTGAAAATTTTACAGTAAGCACATCTTTCCTTGATGTGCCTAAATCCAAAATTTCATAACCAGAAACTATCCCTTGTAGTAATTACTCTCAAATCGTAATCAAGTGCTATTTCCACGACTTAAACTTGTGCACTCATGTAGAATCGACGACTCTCGCCGACGGAACCTACGAGCTGGTGCCCGCGTCCGAGAGTGAGCAGCGTGAAGCTCAAGCAAATCTAACTGAAGTTTTTGAAGACCCGAGCCCAAGTTCGGAAGATCCCCAAGCGAACTGCGAAGGCAAGCCCCGGAGCATAACCCATTCTTTCCGAAATTATGCAACTCATTACTCCTTGCTTGTGCATTAAGTTTGTAGGAGTTGGATGAAAACTTAGTTGCATGATGTCAGAAACCCTTGCTTGAAAACTAGATGTAAGGTTCGATAGAATGCTGTGCTAATAGGACTCCGGTAAAAGTCGAGTGATTTCCTGTCACTCGCGAGAAAATAGGAGTTGAATGACTACTACACGCTGCAATCATAAGGACACGGACGGGTTATGTAACGATGGTTACGATTGAGGCCCGTCTGTCTAGTGAAAAATGCTAAGGCCGCAGGGTGTGGTAGTGATGGTTAAGTCTTTGAACGTACTAAACACATGCCGAGATTATGGGAATCGGTAAGCTTAAGTACCTGATTGGCCCGGCAAGGGGACGGCATCCTACCCTTTGAACTTCGGTCCCATGTGCATATGGCGAGTGCAGAGAGTGGTCACGACCCGGCGCCGAACCGTGGCGTGGAGCTCTTGTACTCTCGGAGGGTAGCCCCGATCCACGACCCGGAAAGAAAGGGGAAAAGTTGCACGTGTGACTCTAGGGAGTAACCACGTGACGTGTGTTTGGGTTTCCCTTGCAAGGTCAAGAAATTCGATTCGAATCATCCGTTTCTCACGGCTATTGAGACTGCTTAACCATTTTTACCCACAGAGTAAGAAGAGGAACAATGATGATGAATGAACTGGTTGGATGAAAAATTAAATGTTTCACCATGTATGCTTCTAGCTAGCTGCTTATCTAGAATGGTTAATGCAACTAGAATCTTGAGCTAAAAGTTGAAAGTAAGGACCCACTTGTAGACGCTTTTCGGCAAAACAAACCCCTGAGCCCAAAAAGCCTGGCATGTCTAGAGTCGGTGGAGTAGTTTCCACTACACGGGTAAGTCTTGCTGAGTATTAGTATACTCAGTCTTGCTTGTGACTCGTTTTCAGGTGAGCCCTTCGAAGACATGATTGCTAGCTTGGCTTGGCCCTGCACTCTTCCCCCTGGTTGGTCGGTGGAATGGGATGCGCCCCCGTCCAACGGAGATAAGGCCGAGTGATGTCTCGTACGGGCTTCATCGAGACATCCTGTATCGTCGAGTAGTTCCCGTTGTTTATTTCCGCTGCAACTTAACTCTGAAGAACTTATTTATGTTAATTGAAGTACTTGTTTTCTAAACTCAAAAGCTTGGCCTGTAATATTTACTTATGCTAATGATGTAATATTTGCTGGAATGTGGTATTCTCTGGGCTCATCGTCGCATGAGCATTTGTATGTACGGCGCTCGATCCGTTCACCGTGGTTGTATCGGGAGGTTATACCCGACAGACCAGTGGATTACTCCGTTTGAAGTGTAAGGTTAACCGAGGATGCCTTAATGGTGATGGTTAATACACTTGAGCCGGATTAATTCAGGCGGTTCTGCCACAATCTCTTGCCATCCAACCCAACACGTCTTCCTCTTACCTTCCTTGCTTCCCCACCAAAAGTCTCGGAGTAAACCATCAATATGCTGGCATAAACCTCGTGGCAACCTGAAGCAAGATATAGAGAAGGTTGGCACAGCTTGCGCCATTGCCTTGATCAGCATCTCTTTACTACTAGCTGACAGAGATTGTTCCATCCAGCCTTGAACTTTCTTCCACACCCTATCTTTTAAGTACTTGAAAGATCCAGTGGTCGAAGAGCCCACATCTGTGGGCATGCCCAGGTATTTTCCACTCAACGCTCCATTATGCATCTCCTAGAAGGTTCATGATTTCTTCCCGGATATCTCCACTCACCCCTTTGGCAAAATGTATAGATGATTTATCCATATTGATCCTCTACCCAGAGGCCTGACAATAGATGTTTAGTACATCCATCACCTCATCCGCGCGCTCCCTATTTGGCATGAGAAACAGCAGGCTATCATCTGCAAACAAAAGGTGGCTAAACATCAGAGCCGATGCTGCCACACTGATTCCATTGAGGTTCGATGACTGAGTTCTAGATTTTAGGAGGCACGAAAGGCCCTCCACTGCTAACAAGAACAAATAAGGTGAGATTGGATCCCCTGGCGGATCCCCCTTGATGGAGTAAAAATGTCCAAACAGTCTCCATTAAATAAAACTGAGAAAGAAACTGTAGTTACCAATCTCATAATCATATGCACCCATAAGCGGTGGAAACCCAACGGGAGCACAATAGCTTTTAAGTACTCCCATTCCACCCAGTCATAAGCTTTCCTCATATCCAGCTTAAGTGCACTGAATCTGTTCCCACGAGCTCTTTTCTTCTTCATGAAATGCATGCATTCATAAGCTATAATAATGTTGTCTGTGATCAGCCGCCCCGGAACAAAGGCCGACTACTCCTCTGAAATCATCTCCGGCAACACAATTTTTAGCCTGCTCGCCATCACCTTGGATGCAATTTTATAAATAACATTACACAGGCGTATAGGTCTAAACTGGCCTAGCTCCTCCAGCTTTTCCAGTTTTGGTATTAGCACAATACAAGTGTTATTAATCACTGATCGATCATCCTATCCTTTGAGAACCTATAGGACTACTTCAGTTACCTCCTCACCACATAGCTCCCAGTAGCGCTGGAAAAAATGTGGCGGCAGGCCATCCGTTAGGACAAATAATTTGTGTGGGCTTAGCATGGTGGCCCAGAACCTTGTGAAGCCTATGAATCATGATTTTTTTTAATTTAGGCAATTTATAGAGATAATGTGTGCTATACAAAACAAGTTACTACCTAATCATATAACATAAATTGCTACACACAATAGATATTTTGCTACTATATATACAATATAAAATGCTAGTATGTGTTAAATAATTTTGAAATATGCCCATCATCTGTCTTGTTTTATAAATGTCATCATAAGAAACTCAATGATGCGAATGGATTGGAAAGGAGATGCTCAATGAGAGAGTCAATACACCGTGATGTTGACATTTTCAGAGATTTACCCGAAATAGGCTACATGCATACAATTTTATCATCCAGTCATCCTTTTTCCTAATCAAGGGAAGAGCTAGTGCCGCATGCATGCATTAGTTTTGAGCCATGAGAATATAGAAGTACAAGGAAAACTTCAAGGGACACTGAAGTTAAGAAAGAAAGGCAACGGAAAAGATGTGCAACCACAGAAACCACCATTCCAAGGTGCAACCAGCATGGCGCTACAATGGCTGGCTCGTAGGGCCCCCGGCGGAGGCGCTTACTCAAGGAGGGGTGATGTAGACACCTGGTGCCCCTCCCGCGGCTGTCGGGGCTGCTCCTTTTCCTCCTTTTCCTACCTCCACCACTCCAAACCCCCTTGCACCACCAATTGCCCTATGCAGCAGATGTACAAAGCGCAGTGTGACACGCTCGCTCCCAATCTTTGAGTATTGTTTCTCATCTGCTTGTTCATTGGCATTGGTCTAATCACTCACCACGGTCGCTCCCTTCGACCGCATTGGGAGTGCAAGCACGTGCATAGCCTATGGACGATAAGGAGAAAGAGAAAGAGAAGGAGAAGCATGATGGCAACGACAATGAGGAGGAAGAAGAGGATGAAGAAGGTAACAAGCGCATTGTCGTGCTTGGCCCCCAAGTTCCCCTAAAAGAACAGCTTGAGCTCGACAAGGTATATTAAATGGTGCACATTGCCTTATGATGTTGATATCTTCATTTCTATTTCTGAGTAATCCTGAAATTGTGATGTCCTACATGTTTGTATAGGATGACGAGAGCCTGAGGAGGTGGAAGGAGCAACTCCTTGGGCAAGTTGATACAGAACAGCTTGGAGGTGATTGTAACCTGTTCTTATCACACCATCTTCACGTTAAATACAAATCTAACAATAATTGAACGCATGAACAAGTAACATTTCATGCAGAAACTGCGGAGCCAGAGGTGAAGGTTATGAACCTGACCATCTTGTCACCAGGCCGACTGGATCTGGTCCTGCCAATCCCATTTCAGGCTGACGAGAAGGGCTACGCGTTTGCCCTCAAGGATGGCAGTCCCTACAGCTTCCGATTCTCCTTCATCGTCTCTAACAACATTGTATCGGGCCTCAAGTACACCAACACTGTCTGGAAGACTGGAGTAAGAGGTGTGAACACCACAAATTCCTCCATTCATTACTTGTATTCATCAACTCAACTTGATTTGATATGCTATCACTTGTACTCTGTTAATATATATGTTGTTCATTGAAATCTCTGGTCGAATGACATATTACGTATAATTTAAAATGAATGTTTAAATCCAATCTTCTACTGCATTAAAATTACTAACAATGAACTCTCTCTCACTCTCTCTGCGTCTGTGTGTGTGAGAGAGAGAGAATGGAAAAAAAATGCTCTTTTGTCTAGTTCAAGATTTACTTACAGTCGCAGAGTAATTTGCAACATCAGTTAAATTTAAACACTTTCTATTTTACTGTGGCTCATGGTTAGAAGCCCTCCCATGATTCACATTACTGTGCCATCAGTTGAGATGAAATGTCAATAACGCGATGCATATATTACTCCTGGTAACAAAAAAAAAATTGACTCTACTTAAACTTAATGTGATCTACTGAATGACATATCACTCATTGCATAGATTAATTATACAAGAAAAAACAATAACATGATTATAAAACAATATGACCATTGCCATAGGAGTATGGTTTTATCCTTCACATTCTTTCTACTATCCTCCGTTTGAAATTCATGGTTATTGCAGTGGAGAATCAGAAGATGATGTTGGGGACGTTCAGTCCCCAGCTAGAGCCCTACGTGTATGAGGGTGAAGAAGAGACCACTCCTGCTGGAATTTTTGCAAGAGGTTCCTATTCTGCTAAACTAAAGGTATAATCGATATTTATCATGTTTTGCAATTGATGCTTCAAGATCATCTCTCACCAATCATGTCGTATGCCCTTGTAGTTTGTTGATGATGACGGCAAGTGCTACTTGGAGATGAGTTACTACTTTGAGATAAGGAAGGAGTGGCCGGGAACCCAATGATGTGGATGGAGCAAGGCCGGCTTGTTGAAATATGTTAGAGCTCGTAGCTAAGCCAAGCAGAAGATGTGCTGGTTAATTTGTTTGGGGTTCGTCATTTGACAATGACGTTGGTCACATAATACTATTTGTTCACATTTTATAATCAGTCCTGTGTGGAGATATTCAGATATATTTACGTACTGATCGATGAGCTTCTTAACCTTAAAGACAAAGATTTCCTTTACTCATTCATCAATTCTTCTGCATATTTCCTTATCCTCTAGTCATGGGGTTATCACTAAAGTTTCAGAACATTTTGCTGCTTATAATACGAATGCATTTGATGGATAAAGTGCAGTATTGCTAGCTAGTTTCTGCATTCACTGTAACCCTTTCTGTCAACCTCAAGGATTTTGCTTTCATGTGATGCTATTGCACTTGCCAGCTTCCTATGTGGCTGCTTCTGGAACATCAAGTTTTAGTGCATTAGGTGCTGCTACTACAAATCCACATTGCAAAGCCGTCTCTTGTGCGGAATAAAGGTTTAAAAGAGTAAAATGCCAGCTAATGCATGTTTTGTAGAGCAGCTAGCTACCACATCTGCTCCTTTGCAAAATATTTTATGCAAGTTGCCTCATAATTTCCCTACCATGAGCTCCACATAAACATTATTAGAAGTAGGTTAAAAAGAGGAACCATATAGATTGAGCGATTCGAGAGTATCACTCGAGGAGCTTTATTTTCTTTACAAATTTTTTGAAAACCTCTGGGTGAAAAGTAAAATAAGGAATGAGTAAGTGGTGCTCTACAAATGTGCACATGAGGCTTTATGTGTCTCTCTCAACTTAGTTAGGTTACTTGAGCACTAAGACTAAACCAAAACACAATGTGATGCATCCCTCTTGATAGTACGGCATACCTATACTCAATACAAAGAACATTTCAACCACTTGAGCTTCCTTATTGTTTCTCATGCTGTGCCTTGATCATTCGCAATCTGAGGAGTGCAGTCACTTTTTGTCTATTTATTTTGAGTACAGCTTCCTAGAGTTAGTGACTTTGAACCTTTGTCTTTGAATGAAATCATCTTCTAGTTGAAATCACCATCTTCACAATATGATTATTTAAATATTGATACTCGCTGTTATGAACACCATATATGACCAAGATTCATCAAGTTGAATTCAAGAAAAATTTCTTCACCCTAGCGTTGGTTCCTCGGCGCAACCCTATTGCCCTTCTCCAAGCTTAGTCCCTCGAAACACTATCTCAAATTCCAACTCTTCATCCTTACGCCATACAGAGCTTCAGAAAGTTTGTATCACAACTAAAACATCAATGAAAACCAATCTGCATAATTGTTTTCAACTTGTGTCTTCTATTGATGAATTATCCATTTCTTCACAAGATATTCCTTTCTAGTGCTATGACCTTGTCAACAATCTTCATTTGGATATGAGAATAAATTGTTGTCATCAAGCACATGAATTAACCCATGTGATACTCATGCTTGTCAATATCATCACTTTAATCATGACTTAGTCACAAGTCTTGTCATAGGAGCCCTTTATCTTTGCTTTCAATATTTTTCATCACATGTAATCCATTGATATGATAATCAATTCCTGCTCATACACTTAACAAGATCATTAGTTCTTTAATCGTGGTGTCATTCAATTCACCAAAACTCATGAGGGGCCTAGATGCACTTTCAATCTCCCCCTTTTTGGTGATTGATGAGAACACCGATTAAATCTTACAAAAATGATAAATCAATGAAGCTTTTGAATTCTCAGATTTAGAAAGAGCTCCCGCTAGATATGTGCATTGAATGGACTTTAATAATTTTGGCCTTAAATGCCAATTTGCACATTTTCAAGAGAACATGAAGCTCCCCCTAAATCTCAGCATCCGTGAGGTGCAAAATAAGTGTGTGAACGAATAATACGTGATGCATATGACAGATATCTCACATAGCAATAGAAGGAAAGAAGTTGACCTGTTGTGTCAACCAAACCCGGAACTTCCGGGTATGAATCCGGAACCTCCGGATTTACCAGACAGAATTGGCCTAAAACAACAAGTCACCATTTCAACCCATTTTATCACACTAACATGCATCAAGTCTTAAATTAAAGCATTTAAACAGGGTGCACCACACAATAACACTCATTACAAATTGTTCTCAAGTCCACACGAGCTAAAATGAATTTATTACATGCCAAATTTATTACATGGCATGTGGCATTCCACACCCAAATCCGGAACCTCCGGATTTGAAAACCTAGAACCTCCAGGTTTGCCAGGACAGAACCACTGACAAAAGCTTTAATTTGAATTTCTTCTCCCCCTTTGTCATCCATCACCACAAAAGGCCTGAGGGGAGTTCATCTGTAAGCTTCTACTGCTGAGCATCGTCTTCATCATCATTTCTGCCACCATATCCACTAGTTCCTTGACCAGGATCTTCAGGATTTTGTCCAAACATCAAAGTTGAGAAAGCATCAAACCCATAAGGTGGAGGAGCACTAGGAGGTGGCTTTGTCATGTATGGAGGTGGTGGAGGCATAAATTGAGCTGCTGTGGGATCAACATAGGTGGGATTGACAAAAGTGGAACTAGGAACCGATCCACTTCTATAGAGTTGACCCCAATAATCTTCTTGCTGATATCTTGCATTTTGTTGCTCCAAACCTTCAAGTTCACTTTGTTGTCCTTTGGAGCCAATGGGAGAAGGAGGATCATTTGGCAATGTCACTTCTTGCATTTTCTTCAACCTCAAGGTGTCTTTCTTTCTCCTTTGCCTCTCCTTGTGCACCACATCATTTGTGGACTTGCACATCCCAAAAATCAGAGTGAACATTTTTCTCAATGGAGAGGGAGGCTTTTCCCAATTCATCTCCCTAGAACCACAATGCCTTGAATGAGAGCGAGGATGAGGTGGTGGAGCATGAGGAACATGTGCTGGAGCATTAGGGGCATCCACATCATCACCTTGGGCTGCTTCTTCCTGCCTTCTATCACTTGTGCAAGAGTTGGACTGGAGTGAAAATCCTTCTTTATGTCAATGGAAGTATGCACATAATCACACTCAAATCTTTTGTTGGTCTTATGATCAATCATATACATGAGATAAGCACCATAACCACAACATTTCTGAGGTTATTCCGAGATGGACTTGATCTCCTCCAAAATGTAATCAAACACACTAAACTCCGGCTCACTAGGAGTTAAGGCTAGCAGCAAATTTCTTCCAAAAGCTGAAATATTGTGAGCATCACCCTCTCTTGGAGCAAGTGTCTTCCTAAAGAACTTGTTGAGATAACCATAGAATGGAATCAAGCCTTTAGGTCCTCCATATTTCCACTCTCAACCGGGCAAATACATGACTTTCATATCCTCTTTAGAAAGATGTGAGCCAATGTGGATCCTAGCACGATCATAATCAGATCTCTCAAATCCAAACATGGCTGCAAACTCAAAGTAGTTAATCTTGTACCATTTGCCTTCGGTCATCCAATGGACCCATCTCACATCTCCAATCGTTTCAAAGTAGCAAGTGGCATAGAATTGGGCTATTATTTCATTTTCTCAATCATATTTGAAGCTCATCAGTCTATACACATGCTTATCCTTGCATGCTTCAATAATCTCATTGAAGATAAGATCCTCCATCTCCTCAAATTTCCTCCAATCCACATGTTGAGAGCGAGCCACTTGGTTTGGAAGCGGTATTCCATGCTTCTTCCCTTTCTCATGTTGAGTGGATTTTTCTCCCTTTCTTTTCTCACTTTGGCAGTCATGACTCTCTTCATGTAATCAGTTTTAACATAGTCATGAGGCACACTTGGCCTCCTCATAACAACTCCTGTCACAAAGACCGGTTGACCCGATTGCTCTTCATGTTCCTTATCATCCCCTTGTTGATCATCATTATTTGCACCTCCAATTCCACTGCCAGCACCTGGTCCACCACCACCGCTACTGCCTCTCATGAACCTACCACTTCTTTTCATGCCATTAGGAGATATTTTGTAGTTCTCATCACTTTCCTCCCCATCATCACTAGAGGTATCACTGCCATTGCCGCTGTTATCTTCCTAAATTTCTGCAGCTGGTTCATCAACATGAAGTGTGCCTCTAGCAAGTTGTCTTACTGATCTCCTTGTTCCAATGGGAACGTTTGAACTTTTCTTCCTTGTCCTTGGAATAATCCTAAAGTCATCTTCTGGAGGCTCTGTAATTATTCCAAGACATCATGGATCAGGGCATGAAAGATTGGATCGAGAAAGCTGGATAGATTTGGATGAAATGAGCCAGTTGCATGTTCTCCGTGCAAAACCGGAACTTCCGGGTTGTCCAATCCAGAACCACCGAGTTTGCATAGAGGCACATTCAAAATGCTCGACAGCAGATGATGAATCTCCATATATTGTGTATTGAGGCAAAGAACTACTCCATGAAGTTTATACATGATATACCCTACGAAAGGAATGAAAGAGGAGATCTTTGCACAATCCGGAACTTCCGGGTTATGCGAACCGGAACTTCTAGGTTGTGTAGGGAAACCCTAGTTCATGTACCCGCAAAATCGACCATGGAAACTTGAATCCACTGCATGGTGAAGAGAGAAACCCTAGGTGAAGAGATCGGGCAAGAACATCGATTTGTATCTTGACTCATAGTGGAAAGGATTTGAACTCGAATCCGGAAGAGAGATCCGGAATCTCTGGATTGGAATCACCAAGAATCGACCTTTACTCCTTGAAAATCGCGGGCAAATCTCCAAATCGCCTCTCTCAATAGTAGGGTGTCGGTTTGTGTTGTGGGAGAGAGAATGAGAGATGAGGGTTAAGTCACGGGCTCAACAGGGATATACACGTTGAAATCCGGAACGTCCGGGTAGTGAAATCTGGAACCTCCAGGTTTCACATAACCCAGACAATAAATGCTAATCTGATTGATTTGGAAACATTTGATTTCAAGGAGTTAACTATAACCATCGGAGGTAACTATAACCACAAGATGACTTAACATGGTCACAAAGACCAAGAACGGATAATTTTTCAAAAACAGCACACTCCTAGCATACTAGTTGGATTTTTTTTTGAAAAATCTGTCTTATAACACTCAAGCATATAGCAATTCAAGTCAAGCACCATGCTCAACATATTTAGCTCATACCTTACAAGATTTTAAAGATCATTTGACACTAAGTCAAATAGACGAAGGTATCAACCAAATATCTAAAGACACACTAAAGACTAGAGATTGCTTTATGCAAAGCATGCTCAAACTGGAATGTAGAGGGCCTAGATGCAAATCTCAAAAATAAATAAATGTTTGAGTTGTACATACCTTGGCCCTTGAGATCCAATATCCCTCACAGTAGAAGGATTTTATGTTCAAGCTTGTACATATCGTTCAAACTACTTGGAATCTCTTTCTTAATATATTATGAGAAGTTCTCAAAAAACAAGAGATAGCCATTAGTAGCACAAGCTCTAGCTTTATGTTTGATAGCCTTTGAATGTGGAATGAAATGAGCTATCAAACAATCAAGCCTCATAATATGGACTAAATTCCTTGCAAAAATATAATGCACACATATATATGTGGAAGGCAAGTACATGTGCATCTTTTGATCAATTGAGATCAAATAAGGAATTTAAGCCATATTATGGAGAGTAGCCACACATAGTAATGAGCAATCCAATTTGGAGTTTAGGAACACCTTTTTCATGTTGGATCGGTGTCCTCGAAGTCAGGTGGCATACTCATAGTAAAACCTTATTCTTCCAAGAATATATTTCCGTTGATTCTACGCACATGAAGACTTGAAAGCAAGGTTAAATACCATGACACAAGACAAGAAATTAGCTCCCCCTAAATATGTGCATCAAGGATGGAATACTTGAAATATGCACTCTCTATCATTTAAGACATTAGAGGAGACTAATTTCATATTTTGGTCATGATAAGCAAAAATTATAACATTTGAACATAGATCATGAAATACTCATTGTGCCTTGTTGTATAAGTAACAAATGTTGCACATTGATTTCATGTCCGGATACTCTGGATATGTATCCGGATACTCTGGACTTGTGTTCCGGAGTCTCTAGATATATGTCCGGAAACTCTGGAGCTTCAGTTTTTATTTTTCAAGCAAAATCTGGAACTTCCGGGTTAGGCTGGCACTCCTTTCACTGAGTGAAGTTTGTGAGCTCTTGATCTTCACTTGAGTGTAGATTCTCCTGTATCAACAATAACACACTAGCTCCACCACAGAGCTTGTTAGTAGCAATATATGTCATATTATATAATTTTCTCAAACTGACACAAGAGGCTAACTAGGTCCTATACTTGAAATCACACAAAGTAAACTCAAGTATAGAGAGCTAGACAGCTGGGTATTATACTTGCTACCAAAGAAACATTGAAGTATAATATAGCTCAATTTGATTTCGACTTGGCCATTATCAACGTGTGTGGAGAGACGAGCAAACTTGATATAATATTATCACGATATAGTTCTTCTCTTATTGTGCCAAGTCTTCAATGCTTCTCCAAGTACCTGTTAATTTTCTCAAGCACATTTTGGTACCCAACTCACATTGGCTTGAGGCTTGCTCTTGTTGGACTTGTATACTTGATTGCATGAGCTTGGTACGGTTGGATCCTTCTCAAGCTTCTTCACCATGGTTTCACGGTAATCTTGAGAAGGTTGTACTTCACCCTTGCCTTTCAACTCTATCAAGTCCTTTGAGAGCCTCTTAACTTCTTGCTTGAGTTCTTCATTTTCTTGAATCAGATCTTCATTGCAATCCTCTACTGTCACTTGCTCAAACCATGATTGCTTCTCTTTCGTATCCTTTTGTGATCAAGTGTTGTCAATAGGTTGACGTGATCTCATTATTGTGATGATGAGTTCATGAGCTATTTCTAGCATGACATTTGATTCTAAAAGCTTCTTATATGAGCATTTGAGTTCCTTGTAAAGAGTTTACAGATCCATATGCTTGCTAGTGAGATCATCCACTTGAGCCTTGAGGTCTTGATTCTTCTTTTTGCTTAGAGCAAGAGATTTGACTTCTTCATTTTTGTCGTTGAGAAGCTTCTCTTGTTTTTCGATCTCCTGATCTTGCTTCATCAAGTTCTTCATCTGTCAGTCACTATTGTTCTACTTCTCTTGCTCATCTTTCCAAGCTCAAGCATAAACTCTTCATCCTTATCATCACTATCACTATCACTATCACTATCTGAGTTTGATTCATCTTCTGACATGGCCATGAAGCACTGATGATGAACTGAATGAAAACCAAAATGATCTTCAGAGGTTAATTCTTCATTTGGTCGGTATCTTTCAGATTCTCTGTCATATCCGGAACTTCCGGCTCCTATATCCGGAACTTCCGGGTTCACTGCAATCACTTTGTTGAAATCTCTGGTCACAGAATCTTTGCTCTCTTGATTCTTGCTTGCTGTCATCTGAGGTTCTATTTCTGATGATAACCTTTTACACTCCTCGATAGACTTACTAACTTCTTGTATTTGAACATCATAGGTATCCTTGAGAGTGACCCAAATAAGATGCGCATCATTTCATATTTTCTTCATCTCAACGAGAACATCCTGAATATCTTTACAAAGCCAACTCCACAAGAAGTTAGTAACACAAGCATTGAGTTGCGAGCACTCCAACTCCTCTTGAGTGATATTTTCCCAATCGATATGGTCAATATCAAACTTTGGAGAAACAATGCTTGCAACCAAAATCCGCTAAACATGTGGACCCATGGTCCTAAGTACATTAAGTATATGAGCAGACCAAGAAACATAGTTTGAGCCATCACTTATAGTGGCCCAAGAAGTACCTCTTTACGCGTCAATATCTTTCTTCACGGCGGTTAAGCTTTGATGTGAAGCCAAGATCTGATACCAATTGAAAGGACCGTGATGTCGCCTAGAGGGGCGGTGAATAGGCGCACCTACAAATTTTCACTCGAATTGCAGCGGATTAAATTTACTGTCTGCCAAACCCGGAACTTCCGAATTTGTAAATCCGGAACTTCTGGATTTGAGCAAGACAATAGGTAAACTCAGATCTTCCGAGTTTTACAACTCGGAGCTTCCGGGTACACACAAAGCAGAATGAACACAAATAGTCAAGTGCGAGTAAATGAATACAAGTTCAAACCCAATTGGAGAGAAGGTTCTGTGAAGCTCCTTGAGCAAGATCACAAAGTCCCTGCACACAGAAACACTAGCAACCAAGTTGATCAACCAAATCACAAATATAGAAATAGAACAAGGGTGACACAATGATTTGTTTTACCGAAGTTCGGATTCACTGCTTGCTACCACAGCTGCTACCAAAGCACAGTGAATCCTACTCTCCCCCAATAACAGCATCTTCTCCTTTGCCGTCTCCCTGCCTGATGACGAGGAAATTGCTTCACACCCAATTCCATCGAGCTCCACCTCCGACGATGTCCGCGCCAAGCTTGAAAGCATGCGCACTCTCCTTCAAGATGACATCAACCGATTGGTAGAAGATGCGTCGCCGATTCAATGACTTTTCAACGAGATCAAAGGTCGAATCCCGGAAGAAGTATCAGAAAATTTAGCGCATGCTGCCTATATAGAGCACATGCATATTCCGGTTTCCAGGGCGCTGCGCCATATGGCCGATCGTGCTCAGATGGCAAAAACTCAGGAGGAGGCCGATTCATACAAGCACTGGACTCAGGAGGTACACCACAAGATCAATTTCCTCGAAAGCTGCCGTCCGGATATTGTCGGCGCGATAGATCGGCTGAAACGGAGAAGAGCGGAGCTGGCCAAGGAGATGGAACAGATAACCAAAGAGATAGCCGCTGAATAAAAGAAACTCCAAGAACTCCCATCCATCATCAGTGAGCTGAAGCAAGAGAGACAACATCTGGCCCGTGAAACGATAAGGCTTCGTTGCCATGTGTCAGAAGTCCCAGGATCGGCCGATGACGACCAAAGAGTACTAGATTCGGCCGATCAAATTAGACGACAAGCCATTGTAGCCATAGATGCTTTTCTTGGGTTGTAAAGAACACTGTAACATTTATTGCTCCTTCAATGTTACTGCGCCGATTTGGTTTCGAACTGTTTCTTCAGTCAGCTTTGCATTTATGTATGTATTTACTCCGATAGGACGTGTCTCACCATCCATCTACCTCTCCTTCCTTTATAAGTAAACCATTCACCATCTCCAGAGGCATACACATCACTTATCTTCTCTTCCTCTTTTACTGTCCCAAAGTGAACGGCAAGATGTCTTCTTCGTCCTCTTCATCTTCTTCCTCTGTCAACCAGGTATGAACTTCTCTTCTGCCTTTCTCCTAAGCATCTCAATCGCTCTGATGTTGGGTAACCCCTTTTATCTCTGTTTAGCCGAAACGTCTCAGCCCTGGTCTAGAACGAGCGATAGAAATCATGCATTCAGAAGAGCCACTATCACAGGCAGACAGAGATCTGATAAGAGCTCATGCTGAGGAACTCAGAGATCATGTCCCCGCTGTTGTCCAGGAATACTGGGACCTTATAGACGCTCACTTTTTGGTCCGCAAGCGACCATCTTCTGAAAAAAAATCCTCCACTTCCTTGTAAAGCTAAAACCGAAGTTGCCATGGAAGATCTGGAGGAGAAGAAGACCCGCCTGCTGATAGAACTTTGCAACCAAGCTGAAACTGGAGCCACTGCAGAGGACCCGAAGGAGAAAAGGCTCAGCCTTATGATAGAACTGGGTCGCATCGAGAGAGAAATCTAGCGTAGGCGTAATCAGTAGACATATTGGTATTTTTATTCTAAGGGCGGCTTGTACCATGTCGGCCATGTACTCTATCATTTTCATCCAATAATGAATCCCAATGTTTTCTTCACCAGATGTGTAGACAAAAACCGATGAGAAATCGGCCATGTTATCTTGATATATTTTGTTGCAAGTTATGCATCTAGATAGTACCTCTTCAAATATCGTCCGTTTAAAGCTCTTGGGAATTCCTCCCCTTCGACTGTCTCCAGAATATATGCATTCCCAGGGGCACATCGGCCGATTCTATACGGCCCTTCCCAAGTGGGTGACCATTTACCAAATTTGGGATCTTTGGATCCTATCGGCAGCACCAACTTCCACACCAAATCTCCTTGAGAGAATTGTTTAACTTTGACCTTTTTGTCATACCATCTGGCCAGCCTTTTCTTGTTTTCTTCTATACTAATCAAGGCTCTCAACCGTAAACCTGCCGAATCATCAAGTTCGTCCTTCATGAGAAAGGAATAATCATCGGCCGTTAACTGATCTTGTAATGATATACGTCTTGACCCCGTCCTTATCTCCCAAGGCAAGACCGCCTCATGACCATAAACCAACTGATAAGGGGATATCTTAGTGGCTCCATGACAAGCCATCCTATATGCCCATAAAGATTCAGCCAAAGACAAATGCCACTTTTTGGGTTGCTCCTCTATCTTCCTCTTGATTAGTTTGATTATCCCTTTATTGGACGATTCTGCTTGGCCATTGGCTTGAGCATAGTATGGAGAAGAATTTAATAATTTAATCCCCATATCGGCGGCAAACTCTCCGAATTCTTCAGAAGTAAACATTGTTCCTTGGTCGGTTGTGATGGTTTGAGGAATGCCAAATCGATAGATAATATGGCTTTTAACAAATTCAATCATATCGGCCGATGTCACATTCCATAAAGGAACTGCCTCCACCCACTTAGTAAAATAATCTGTGGCTACCAATATCAACTTATGCCCTTTACTTGATGGAGGATGAATCTGTCCGATGAGATTTATTCCCCAACCTCTGAACGGCCACGGCTTAACTATTGGATTCATAGCCGATGCTGGCGCACGCTGTACATTACCAAACTTCTGACAGTCTTGGCATCCTTTGTAATACTTGAAACAATCTTCAAGAATAGTTGGCCAATAATACCCATTGTTCCGGATCATCCATTTCATTTTGTGAGCCGATTGATGAGTTCCACACATGCCCTCATGGATTTCTCCCATCAGAACCTTTGCCTCTTCTGTTCCCAGGCACTTGAGAAGAACTCCATCAATCGTCCGATAAAATAAATCATCCTCAAGCAACACATATTTTGTAGCTTGAAAACGTACTCGCCGATCCACTTTTTGGGATGGATTTTTCAAGTAATCGGTGATTTCCTTTCGCCAGTCATCGGCAGCGAGCTCTAGCATCATCGCTCCCTGAATCGGCCGATACCCGGAGGCATGTTGGGCCAGCCTGTTGGCCTCTTCATTATAATTTCTGGGGATATGCTCAATTATTGCAGTCTTGAATTCTTTTAAAAGCTGAAGGCAATCTTCATAATAAATCCTCAAGATATCATCCTTGCACTCAGATCGCCCCGTTAATTGATCCACAATGAGCATGGAATCTCCAAAAATTTCAACTGCATCAGCTTTGACCTCCTTTAATAATTGTATGCCTTTCAGAACGGCTCGATATTCCGCCTGATTATTAGTTGCGGAAGCTTCTATCGGCAGAGAGAAATCATAACTTGCCCCTCGAGGCGACACAAGAACAATGCCGATTCCTTATCCGACCCCACACGAAGAACCATCAAAATATAGAGTCCATGGAACTGGTTCAATGGCTGCAATTTCTGGCCCACAATGCTGAGCTACGAAATCGGCCATTACTTGACCTTTGACAGCCTTGGCCGATTCGTACCTTAAGTCGAATTCTCACAGAGGCAGAATCCATTTTCCAATCCGTCCTTTCAAAATCGGCAATGATAGCATATACTTCACCACATCATCCTTGCATACGACTATGCATTCTGCCGATAACAAATAGTGCCTGAGCTTGGTACACGAGAAGTATAAGCACAAGCATAACCGCTCCACCGGGGAATATCTTGTTTCAGCGTCTATGAGTCTTCTGCTGACGTAATACACCTCTCATTCTTTCCCCTCAAACTCCTGTACCAACGCCGATCCAATAGCCCGTTTGTCAGCCGATAAATATAATTTGAACGGCTTACCAGGCTGAGGCGGGACCAACACTGGAGGTGAAACTAAATATTGCTTGATATTTTCCAATGCCTTGCGTTGTTCTTCTCCCCATATGAATTCCTGATCGGGATTTAATTTCAACAGAGGAGTGAAAGCCTGAATGCGTCCTGACAGGTTGGATATGAATCTTCTGATAAAATTGACCTTGCCGATGAGGGACTGTAGCTCAGTTTTGTTCTGTAGGGCCACAACTTTGTTGATGGCGTCTATAGTCTTGCGGTTGACTTCTATCCCGCGTTCATGAACCATGAACCCTAAGAATTGCCCAGCCGATACACCAAATGCACACTTGTTTGGGTTCATCTTCAACCCATGTTTCCTTGTGCACTCCGGTACTTGTAAATCGGCCAGATGTTCTCGGTGACTTTTTGATTTGACCACGACGTCATCTATATAAATTTCTACCGATGTACCAATGAGCTTGTGGAAGATGTAATTCATGGCCCGCTGATACGTAGCACCGGCATTCTTCAACCCAAAAGTCATAACAACCCATTCGAATAAACCAAGATGACCTGGACACTTGAAAGCCGTTTTCGAGATATCTTCTTCGGCCATTAATAACTGATTGTACCCTGCATTCCCATCCATGAAACTTATGACTTTGTGTCCTGCGGCAGCATCTATCAAGATATCAGCCGTTGGCATCGGATATCCATCCATCGGCGTAGCCTGATTTAAGTTCTTGAAATCAATGCACACACATAACTTTCCATTCTTCTTGTATACAGGCACAATATTAGAAATCCATTCGGCGTAGCGGCACTGCCGAATAAATCCTACTTCGATTAACTTTGTAATTTTGGCCTTTATATCAGGTAGAATCTTGGGGTTACACCGTCGTGCAGGTTGCTGATATGGCCGATATCCTGATTTTATAGGTAACCGGTGTTCAACAATAGACCGGTCTAGTCCTGGCATCTCATGATATTCCCAAGCAAAGCAATCCTTGAACTCTTTTAATAGACTTATCAATTTACATTTGTACTCAGGATCCAAATTAGCACTAATGTACGTTGGCCTTGATTTGCTGCTATCTCCCAAATCTACCATCTCCAATAAATCAGCCGACGTAAACCCATGCCCAAGCTTCCCGTCTTCTCGGACGAGCTGATCCATTTATTCTGAATCTTCAGAGCCGACTGCTTGGATCGGCTGTAGACCGAAATCGGACACTTTTAGGAAGTTAGTGTCCCAAGTCCTGCCAGATATACATTTGACGTGCTCGCAGCTCCACTGTTGCGTGTCGGCCGCTGCAACGCTATAGGCGGAATCGGCAGTGACTATCTCTGTGCTGTCGCCGACCCATTGCATAAGGCATTGATGCATTGTAGATGGGACACAGCTGTTTGCGTGTATCCAGTCGCGACCAAGCAACATGTTGTAGGACCCCTTGCCATTAATAACGAAAAAAGTGGTAGGAAGGGTCTTACTGCCGATGGTGAGGTCGACGCAGAGCGCTCCACGGGCGGGAGACACGTTGCCTTCAAAATCCTTCAGCATCATGTCCGTCTTGGTGAGGTCTTCATCGCCCTTGCCTAGCTTGTGGAACATGGCATACGGCATGATGTTAACTACAGCGCCTCCATCTACTAGTAATCTGGTGACGGGTCTTCCGTCAACATAGCCTTTGAGAAACAGCGCTTTAAGATGCTACCGGTTTTCTTCTTCTGGTTTCTCAAACGTAGCCGTCATCGGCTCTAACACCAGTTGTGCCATTTGTTCCTCCTCCGTTCTTGTTGCTTTATCTCGATCGTTGGGCGCCATGAATTCCATCGGCAGTATGAACACCATATAGATTTCGGCTGCTGATTCTTGGTTGTTTGCTTCTTGATCATTTTTCTTTGGGGCGCCACACCCGAGACTTAACATTTCTTTTCTCTGGCACCTGCCTCTGCTCTTCTTCTTGATGCTCCCACTGGCGTAGGCGTTGGATTCTCCATTTCTGGGATCTGGATATGCCGTCGGGACACCACCTGGGATTTGCTGGTTTGGCCGACGATCTGGCGTGTTCCCAATCTGGTTCTCTTCCTAGGGGATTTTCATCCGACACCCTGTCATCGGCCATCTCTTCCAGCCGATCGTGCACGCTGATCCTGCCCCCTAGTCCATCCTGTTGGTCGATCTTGCTTTTTGACCGGTGGTACTGGTCAACTCTTCCCCCAGCCGGTCGTGCACCGGAACGCGCTGTTCCTCTTGTTCGCGCCGATTTCTGCTGATCGGCTCTGATCCTTTGTCCCTAGAGTGTGGCTTCGGGCGATCGTTGCAGCTCAATCCGTTACACTCCGGACAGTTATCGGCAGATGGCAATCTGATATCGTTCTCCCGGCAATGGATGAAGAACGGACATTGCCAGTGATCTTCATGCCGGCGTATCATCTCTTCGTGGTATTTTGATTGTTTTTGCTGCTGCCGATATTTACTGAGTAAGAACTGGGAGGTGACGGGCTTGCGTGGTCGTTCTGGCCCCCGCCTGTTCCTTTTGATTTCTTCCGTCGTGATCTGCCTCCTGGGATCGACGGCGCCGCCCGTTCTCGCCGATTCTGACGTCAGCACCTTGGTTTGACGTGAATTTCCTCCAGTGTCAACCATGTTGGCCGGGAAGGGATGCTGATCTATCTTCATCGGTTTTGCCGATTTAACTGGGGTTTCAAATTTAAGCCTCCCCTGCTCGATGGCCGATTGTATCTGCTGACAGAAGTCTTTGCATTCATTTGTATCATGAGAAGTGGCGTTGTGCCACTTGCAGTATTTCATCTTCTTAATTTGATCGACCGAAGGGATGGTGTGATGCTGAGATAGCTTAATCTGTCCTTCTTGAAGCAATAAATCGAAAATTTTATCAGCCTTTGACGTGTCAAAGCCGAATGTCTCTGGCTCCTTCTTCCCAAAAGGGCATGATATCGGTTTTTTTCCTTTGACCCATTCTGCTAGGCCGATTTCTTCTTCCCCATCGGATTCAGATCCTTCCAAGTATGCCACCTTCTTTTGGAAATTCCTCCGCTGTTCAAACGGTCGGACCTCTTGTCCTGACAATCGGTGGATGATTTGGCTCAGGCTTTCAAACACTTGGGCAGCATATCTTTCTTTGATTTGTGGCAGGAGGCCTTGGAAAGCGATATCGGCCAACTGTGCATCGGTCAGAGCCAGACTGTAGCATTTGTTCCTGACTTCTCTGAACCTCTGTATATATCCCATCACCGGTTCATCGCTCCTCTGCCTGCTGCTGGTCAAATCCGAGAGCTTCATCTCGTGTACTCTTGTGTAGAAGTACTTGTGGAACTGTTTCTCCAAATCGGCCCATGTAACAATAGAATTTGGCGGCAAGGTGGTGAACCACTGGAAGGCCGATCCAGACAGAGACGATGAAAACAAACGCACCCTTAGAGCATCTTGCGTGGCAGCCTCCCCGCACTGGATGATGAATCGGTTGATGTGCTCCACAGTGGATGTATCGCCCGTCCCTGAAAACTTGGTGAAATCTAGAACTTTGTAGCGGTGTGGGAACGACAGCAAGTCATAGGCCGATGGATATGGCGTCTTGTAGGTGTAAGTTTGCACTTTTGGCTTCAATCCAAACTGGTCCTGGATTACTTCTGCTATTCTTGCCGTCCAGTCCACCTGCTGCTGATGAACAGCTGTTCGCGGTGCGGGCATGTGCTGAAGAGTTGGCACGGCTGGGTGATGAATCGGCGAACTTTGCTAAGCGGCCAATAGTTGATGGCGAAGTGAATCTGCCCCCCCCCCATTGTATGTCATCGTTGGCGTCGCGCCTCTGAATGCTTCTATAGCGCTTGCCCCCCTGCCGATTTCTGATGAGATCGGCTGATACTGGGGGACCGTCGGCCGGACGGCTGATTGGTGTGGCACCTGGATTGAATAACTCCCATATCCGTTCGTTGGCTCGGGAAAATACGTAGCCGCCGATGTTCCCCAAGGTACTGAGCTTGTGGGCAGTGATTGCACAGAAGCAATCTGGACGGGTTGAAGCGGTGTCTGTGATGGGAGACATGGTGCACCGCTGTATCTTGGAGACGCTGGGGGCAATGGAGAGTTGTACCCCTCGCGTTGCGTCAATATCGGCTGAGGAGCCGATTGGGACGTGTATGATAAGCTTTTGGCTGGCAGAGTGGTTGGCGGGGCATATGCTTGTCCCTGATAGCCTTGGACTGCTCCGCTGGCCAGAGAGCTGACGACGGCGTTATACACCGTGTTGGTCATCACTGAGGATTGGTCAATGAATGCCTGATAAACGGATTGTTGTATCATCTCTGACATCTTGCCCGAGTCCTCAGCAATGGTGATGTGGCGGGGAACTAGAATAGGAGTCTTCTTGACAGCCTCCCCGCTTCTGGTATGACTGAACGACTGGTGGTACATCTTCTTGTAATCTTCTAGATGTTTGGCCAATTCTTCCCTCTGGTCGTCCTTGAGATCCGCTTCTGTGACCTCAATGATGTTGCTATCGGAGATTTCTGCGTTCTTCGACATATCAGATCTTGGATTATCCCACCGGGCGTGCCAAAAGTGTGTTGGCGATAAAATCAGCCAGACAGGAATCGGCCGATGGTCTTCAGCATCGGACACACGACCCGGGAGAATCTGCTTAGCTCCTGTTCGGGTTATCGCCCTGGTACGGTTCGCGCGGCGTGCCAGTGAATCTGACCTGTTGATTGACAAGGAAATAAAGTATTAAATTCCAGGCGCTTCGATCGGCTGGAGTTCCGATCTGTCCTGAGGAGCGCGTTGGCGGCAAATCAGCCGATTTGCTGTAGAGATGATCGGCTATGGACCAGCCGATAATCGTGTAGTAATCGTAAAGAAAACTACTGGAGCGATCTAAACAATTACTACAGAGGCAACACTTGAAATAGATCTAATCGGCTGTTAGATGATAAATTGAAGAAGAACGATGACGAAGCCGATTACTCTGATCTCAAGCTAGATAACTGGTGATAATACTAGAATAACAGGTAAACTTGCAATTCTAGTAAATATCGATAACTGGTGAATAAATCCAAACGAAACTACAGCGATACGCCCGTAGTTAAAGCTCGGATATTACTCGATAAGCGGAACCTACCAATTGGCCGGAGATCAGGTTGATGCAGCCCTGCCAATCCGTACGAACTCGTGAAAGAAGAAAAAGTATTGGCGAAGTCGCCGACTTGAAAGTAAATTGCTGAAAAAAGTAGAAGTATTGTTGTTGATTGATGTGTTGATGTCCTTTGCAAGACCTTGACGACTCCTATTTATACCCTAAAACTAAAACTCCTGATCGATCACGACTTGTTACAACCTTATTTGAAAAAAAACAGGAAAACTACTATATCTATAAGAACTTTTAAAGGAAACAGACTCCCGCAGAATCTTCCGCCACCGTTCCCTAATCCAATCAGGATTCCCTTCAATCGCTCCTTGATCGACTTAGCGTGCCCTGTTGACCAACTTTTGACCAGGACCCTCCGAAATAGTCCCATCCTGTTGGCGCAAGCTGTATCACCAATCGGCCGATTTTCAACTGTTACCTCAATCGGCCGATTCCTTACTGTAGCCTCCAGATCTGCTGCATCGGCCAATCTTCTCCTCCTGACGCCGATTCAACACGTGTCAAAATCTGGCGTCAACACAAGGTTAAATACAAAGAACATTTCAACCACTTGAGCTTCCTTATTGTTTCTCATGTCGTGCCTTGATCATTCGCAATCTGAGGAGTGCAGTCACTTTTTGTCTATTTATTTTGAGTACAGCTTCCTAGAGTTAGTGACTTTGAACCTTTGTCTTTGAATGAAATCCTCTTCTAGTTCAAATCACCATCTTCACAATATGATTATTTAAAGATTGATAATCGCTGTTATGAACACCATATATGACCAAGATTCATCAAGTTGAATTCAAGAAAAGTTTCTTCACCCTAGCATTGGTTCCTCGGCGCAACCCTATTGCCCTTCTCCAAGCTTAGTCCCTCAAAACACTATCTCAAATTCCAACTCTTCATCCATGCGCCATATAGAGCTTCATAAAGTTTGTATCACAAGTAAAACATCAATGAAAACCAATCTTCATAATTCTTTTCAACTTGTATCTTCTATTGATGAATTGTCCATTTCTTCACAAGATATTCCTTTCTAGTGCTATGACCTTGTCAACAATCTTCATTTGGATTTGAGAATAAATTGTTGTCATCAAGGACATGACTTAACCCATGTGATACTCATGCTTGTCAATATCATCACTTTAATCATGACTTAGTCACAAGTCTTGCCATATGAGCCCTTTATCTTTGCTTTCAATATTTTTCATCACATGTAATCCATTGATATGATAATCAATTCCAGCTCATACACTTAACAAGATCATTAGTTCTTTAATCGTGGTGTCATTCAATTCACCAAAACCCACTAGGGGCCTAGATGCACTTTCACCTATGCTCCCACTAACATTAGGTTTATTCGTTATTCTTTATCCTTGAGTTTGGCTTGTGTGTGTCGCATGACCATTATGCGCATGTAGCATTACCATTACGACTGGTTCGGCTTGAGTATCCTTCAGATTGGCTTTGTTTAGTATGATCATATACTCCATTTATATTGTTGACATACAACAAAGTCTTAATAGCATCTATTCATACAAGCAAAGGTTACACACTAAACATGCTTAGAACTACAGATGCCAGGAAAATAGGGATAATAGGGAGAATGTCCCGTCCCGGAGGACATCCAGGACGTTACATCATTGCATGAACTCCTACCCCGAACCCGAACGTGGGGGACTTCACTAACCATGACAGAACGTCAAGGCGGACCAACAGAGCGGTCACCTTTTACGGCCTACCCCTGCAATACCATGGAGCACGGGCATATCCGAAGGATCCCGCATACCCGAGCACCACGCTCGTGTATGATGTCACTACCTTAGTGTCCTCGAGTCCCCCATCCTTCGGATGGACAAGTAAAACACTAAGGCAAACCCGAAGGCACGATGAACCGTTATCCTTACCCAGATCATCTGGCCTAAGCATATAGAGAGTATAACTAATGAAGCAAAAAGATAAGGCATGACACATTACCAAGATAGTATAACAAGCATAAGCATGATAAACCATCAAGATAACATAACAACCAAAGCTCAGCTCTATAATATGAATAAGATACTGACAAGTTGAATACAAAGCCATACCAAGGACTGAGGATTGCTCTCCGATCCCGAGGACGACTGGATTCGCTAAGAGAGGATTCTAGCCTAGCTCCACTACCCTAGGATTACAAGTCACAAGTGAGAGTAGAGAGAATGGCTCCAAGTGGTGGTGTGTTGAAATGAGTGTGAGGGCCTCCTTATATAGCTCTTATATTCGGTTCCCGCCATCTCTATGTATGGAAACACCTTCAATAGACCTTAGGGGCATAAGGGGAATCCTCCCGCTAAAGGGCACCTGGATGGGAGGCAGGGCAGGTGCGGCCGACCCCCCTTTGCCGCCTCTGGCCACCGCCTTTGGATGGGACGCTGGTAGGTGGGCCCAAATCGTATCCCTTGGTGGTTGTCGCCTTATTACATCGGTTTGGTCTGGCAAATGGGCCCTTCTTGTAAGTATGATGGAGCGAGTGATCTTCTGTGCATGTGTTGCTGCGTATTCTTCGTGTTTTCTTCTTATTTTGGATTTGCATCCCTGAAGTGATAAATCTTCCAAAGCAACTGTGGAGCTAGGTTAGTGATACAAATATGTGATTAAGAGGCATGGTTTTCCCTTGCTTATGAGTATCATTGACGAGCGATTTTGGCACTTAAGGACCGTCAACAACACCCCCAAGCTAGCCTTTTGCTCGTCCCTAAGCAAAATAAGGCTTTATGTTGTTGATCAGGAGTTGTTTCAATGTTGCATTTCCAACCTATACCTTAGGCACAACCAAGTGTTCTTACCATGATTTTGAATAAGTTGTCCTTGTTCTTACCTCTTACCTTACACATGTGGGGCTTGTAGCTTCTCCTCATCTTTGGCGGTAGAGAGTCAGAATAGTTTTGTAGAGTGCTAATATTTCTTACTCTTTTGCTCAACCGTCAATGCGGAGGGTTTTTATAAGGTTTTTCAAAAGAAAATTTCAAAGTTCCTCAAATTATCTCTTGGATCGCTCTTTTGTGTATGATTCCTCACCAAGGCTTTTTATTTTGCCTTTCTTCGTCAACCTATCTCTAAAGGTTTGTTTTGAGTGGAGCTATCAGTATGGAGGCTTGAAGGCACACTTGTTTCTCATATTTTGCAAAGTCAAAAACTGGATCCAAAGGAGAGACAAGTCATAAAGCTTGATCAAGATATGCAAGTGTGTGGATATTTTTGGTGGATGGTGATGAACTCCTTTGTATGAACCATCTCTCCATTTTTTTCTGTTGGGCATGGGCTATCTTATTTTCTCTTCTTCTCTCTTTTTTTTAACATGCTTTTTGAGCATGTGGCATACCTTTTTTTGGTATGCATCTTTTCTTATCTCTATTTTTTTTGACATGCCTTGTGAGCATGTGGCATACCTTCTTTAGGTATGCATCTTTTTTCTCTCTCTTTTTTGTATAGCCCACGCTCCCTTTTCCTGTGGAACTTGGAGAGAGTGGTCATAAGGCATGGAGTTTTTATTTGTGGATGAATGGATGAAATACTTGCTTACTTCTTGTGTAGAAGCGTAGCATATGGTGGAGCATGTACGTGATCTTGATTATGGGAGTATGAAATGAATCTCACTAAGGGTCACGATAGTTTGATGAAGCTCAAAGAGATAACAAGTAGCATATGTGGAAGGTTTTCAATTGGATCAACATATGGCTTTGGATAGGAATTCCGTATCATTGAGGAACTTTGTTTGTTTTTGTATTTTTTGAAATAAATACTCTGGAAATCAAGCAAAACTAAGGAGAAGATCATAGCAACTCTATTCAACCATATCATAACTCACAACAACCTAGATTTGGATCATGCTTTTTGCTACGTACAAGTTTCAAGTTTGAGGTTTGAACAATTTGGCCAGCAAACTCAAAACTTAGGAAGAGCACTAAGTTGTAACTAGGCATGTGAAGGAAATTAACAGAGCAACTATTCATAATCTCAACAAGGAAAACTACACCATGCTTACTACACATACAAAAGCAAGTAAATAACTTTTGTCTTTTCTGATTTTGCAAATTTGTATCTGTTTTTAGTTTTGCAGATTTTTATTTCATACATAAGGTTTTGAAAGTAGTAAATGAGTTAAGATACAAGATACCTCTTGGTGGGGGTCCTCCCCCAAGCTAGCTTTAGGCTCACTGCTGTTGGTCGGGGTTAAACCCTCTCCAACGGTAGTAAGCCCTCCATTCCTCCTGCTACTGTAGCTGCCTCTGCTCCATGGCGTAGATCCTGTCGATGGTGTACTGCTACCATGCTTGGTTGGTCTCGATCTGCTGGTGCATTGTATCTTCGATGTTGTTGGCCTGGACCCGCAGCTCCCCTATACTACGTGAAAACCTCAAATAGGTAACGAGGCATTGGTAACGGGCGCATGAAGCCCGTTACACGTTACAACATCGGTAACAGTCGCAAAAAGACGCTCGTTACCAATGAGCCTGGCAGGCTCGATCCCGACGTCGCCACCACAAAGCCCGTTACTGATAAGGTATCTTTGGTAATGGGTGTTGTAAAGAGCCGTTACTAGATTCATTCGTAACGGACGTTGAATATAATTGTTACTAATAAGTCACCTACCCGTAACGGTTGCTTAAAGGCCATTACCAATAATTCACCTATGCGTAACGGTTGCTCAAGGTCGTTACCAATAAGTCACCTATCCGTAACGATCGCTTAAAGGCCGTTACTGGTAGGCACTCTGGTAACGGTTGTTATGTTTGGCCATTTAACACCCATTACTAGTGTTGGGGCTCAATAATTGAAGCTGGCCAACGAGTGCTGGCACTGTAGCAGCGTCGTCGTCGCCTCCCATGGCTGGCTGCTGCAGGCGGAGAGCAGCAGCCGGCTGGTGGGCGTCCACCCGGCACTACCGCCGCCTCCTCGGCGATTTTGGGCAGCCATTTTGGGCCGCGACCGCCGCCGTGTAGTCACCTAGCTTCTGTCGCTACCTCCCTGGCCCGTGGGCTCCTCACCAGCGTCGAGCGCCTCTCCCTATGCTGTAGCGCCGCCCGTCGCTCACCTATCCTCATCAAGGTAAGGAATTTGCCACTCCTCAACAACCACCCTTCTCCTCTTTAGATTTTGATTATATATTTCTTAAAAATCATCTCCAACTTGTGGGTAGCGGATGATCGGGATTGGATGTACAGACAACCCCAAGTTTGGTAGAGGTTTCTAAGCGGGGTCAATGGTTTTCTTGCTCAAGTAGAGGCGGACATGGGAAACCGGGGTGTGCCTACAATGTATTGCCCCTGTTTTGATTGTCTCAACCAGAAGAAGTTCGGACAACGGGATAATATGTTCCATCATTTGATCACACGTGGATTCACAAAGAATTACACGTGTTGGAACAAGCATGGTGAGGAAGGCCTTAATGAAGGCGAAGAAGGATGCCTTAATGAAGGTGAAGCGCGACGCCATGCTCAAGGCCTTAATGAAGAGGCAGCGTGACGCCATGCTGAAGCCCTTAATGAAGGTGAAATGAGTGCATAATGACTTAACCCATTGTTTTCTGATTGTTACATGGTAAAGAAGAATGTCTTAACTCCTTGATTTCTCATTATTATAGGGGAAGAAGAATGTGAAAATAACTTTGAGGAAGATGAAGCATTCCCACCCATTGTGATGCAGCCTGAGGATATGACCGGCAAAGAAGTTATGAGTTTCAATGATGATGATGTGTTGCCTCGTGTGAACAATGTTGATCAAATGTTGAGAGATATTGAATTAGCGAGGCTGAAACAATTCGTCGAGGATTCAAAGAAACCCCTCTACCCTGGTTGTCAGAAGTACTCTCGCCTTTTTGGTGATCTCAAACTTCTACAGCTTAAGGCAGGTCATGGTTGGACCGACAAAAGTTTCAAACAACTATTGGATCTGCTAAAAGACATGCTACCAGAGGGAAACCAAGTGGCCGAGTCTGTCTACGAGGCTAAGAAGATAATTTGTCCATTGGGTTAGAGGTTGAAAAAATTCATGCATGTAAGAATAGCTGTGTATTGTTCCGTGGAGAGTATGAGGACCTTGACAATAGCCCTAAGTGTGGGTTCGGTCGGTACAAGAGGATAAAAGATGGCAGAGATAATGCCGATGATGGGAACAAGCTCGTGAAGATTAGAGGCAAGAAGGGTAAGAGAGGTGGTCCAATGAGGGTGGCATGGTATTTTTCCATCATTCCCTGCTTGAAACGCATGTTTGCCACACGAAAGGTGGCCCAACTCTTCCGTTGGCATAGGGAAGGCCGAAAGAAGAAGGGCGATGGCAAGCTTAGGCACCCCTCAGATGCAGCACAGTGGGGTAACATTGATTCCCACTATGGTTGGTTTGCCGATGATTGCAGGAACATTCGGTTTGCTATGAGCATAGACAGCGTGAACCCATTCGGCAACCAGAGTTCAATGCATAGCACCTGGCCTATCATGCTGTCAGTGTTGAACCTTCCACCCTGGCTATGCAAGAAACAGAAATACATGATGTTGTCAATCTTGGTCTCCGGGCCAAAGCAACCCAGTGACCGTACTAATGTCTACTTGAGGCCAGTGGTTGATGATTTGAAGACACTTTGGAAGCCTAGTGTGAAGGAGGTTTGGGATAAGTTCGAGCGTAAAGACTTTACATTGCACGCCATGTTGTTCACCACCATCAACGACATCCCGGCTCATCGGAACCTCTCCGAGCAGAGTAAAAGGAAAGGTGAAGCTTGCCCCCACTGCTTACATGAAACCTACTCATTGTGGTTGAGAAACTCAAAGAAATTTGTATTTATGGGGCACCGTCGTTTCCTCCCCAAGAAGCATCCATACCGGTACATGGTTTGTCAGTTTGATGGGGAAAAGGAGAATTGAATGGCGCCTCCGCATGTGTCCGGAATGGAGGTCCACTTGCAATTCAAATGCATCAAAACTATCGATGAGCTACCAAAGAAGACCATCCTTGGCAAGAGAAAGAAGCGAGATGGTGAAGAAGAAGATGGGCAAGGGTTGTGGAACAAGAAATCAATACTATGGGAGCTAGAGTATTGGGAGTTGTTGGATGTGCGTCATTCGATTGAAAACATGCACGTCAAGAAGAATATGTGTGAGAGCATGTGTGGAACATTGTTACAACAGAAGGGGAAAGGAAAAGATCATGAAAATGCAAGGGAGGATCTTAAAGATATGGGCATTAGGCCGGAGCTCTATGCAGAGGAAACAGACACGGGACGGACCTTCCCGTAGCTGCAACCACATTGTTAAAGACTTAGAGACAAGAATTCTATGAGTTTTTACATGGTTTGAAAGTACCTTCAGGCTACTCATCAAACTTCAAGAGGCTAGTGTCGGTGAAGGACATGAAAATGAATTTCCACTTGATGAAATCTCATGATTGCCATGTGTTGATGACAGCTCTTCTTCCTGTTGCACTTAGAGGTATCAATATAGTACATGTTCACGAGGCTGTCATGAGCTTGTGCTTTTTCTTCAATGCAATAGAACAGAAGGTCATTGATGAGGATGCACTGTTGAAGTTAGAGAAAAGGCATTTCGAGACCCTATGCATGCTTGAAGCTACTTTCCCACCAACATTCTTTGATCTCATGGTCCATCTAACAACACATCTTGCGAAGGAGATCTTCTACCTTGGCCCATCTTACCTTCATCAAATGTTTCCATATGAGAGGTTCTATGGCTTCCTCAAATCATTGGTACATAACCAGTCATTTCCGGAGGGAGCCATGGTTCGTGGCTATGGTACCATCGAAGCAGTGGAGTGGGCCATGGGTTATATGGACCCCCAAAACCCCATTGGTGTGCCTCATTCACGGTAGGAAGGTAGGCTTGTAGGTGTTGGAACCTTGGGCAAAAAGTAACCACTCTGTGTCAAGAATCCTTCAACAAGGCTCATTTCACCGTGCTACAACAGACCGACATAGTTACACCGTATATCAACGAGCACATGCGACACCTACGTGAAGGTAATCCTAACCGTAATGAGCCTTGGGTTGCAAAGAAGAACATGCAAGGCTTTAACACTTGGTTCCGAGATTATGTTCAGAAAGACAGCGTTGCTATAACCGATAATGTGATAAGAAAACTAGCAGCGGAGCCATTATTCACTGTTACAACATACCAAGCATATGATATCAATGGATACACGTTCTACACCATGGCCTAGTGTTGGCGCTAAAATCGGCCAAGGAATCGGCCGATGGTCTTCAGCGTCGGACACACGACCCGGGAGAATCTGCTTAGCTCCTGTTCGGGTTATTTGTCCTGGTGCGGTTCGCGCGACGTGCCAGTCAATCTGACCTGTTGATTGACAAGGAAATAAAAGTATTAAATTCCGGGCGTCCCCGATCGGCTGGAGTTCCGATCTGTCCCGAAGAGCGTGTCGGCGAATCGGCCGATTTGCTGTGAAGATAATCGGCTATGGATCAGCCGATGATTGCGTAATAATTGCAAAGAAACTGCTGGAGCAACTTAAATAATTATTACAGATGCAACACTTGAAATAGATCTAATCGGCTGTAAGATGATAAATCGAAGAAGAGCGATGATGAAGCCGATAGTTCCAATCTCAAGCTGGATAACTGGTGATAATACAAGAACAACAGGTAAAACCTATAATTCTAGTAAATATCGATAACTGGTGAATAAATCCAAACGAAACTACAGCGATGCGCCCGTAGTTAAAGCTCAAATGTTACTCGATAAGCGGAACCTACCAATTGGCCGGAGATCAGGTTGATGCAGCCCTGCCAATCCGTACGAACTCGTGAAAGAAGAAAAAGTATTGGCGAAGTCGCCGACTTGAAAGTAAAGTGCTGGAAAAAGTAGAAGTATTTTTGTTGATTGATGTGTTGATATCATACAAAGCCCTGGCGACTCCTATTTATACCCTAAAACCAGGACTCCTGGTCGATTACGACTTGTTACAATCTTATTTCAAACAGGAAAACTACTATATTTATAATATCTTTAAGAAGGAAACGAACTCTCACAGAATCTTCCGCCGCCGTCTCCTAATCCAATCAGGACTTTTCCATTGCCTCTTGACCGAATCAGCATCGCTTTGTTGACCAACATCAGGGTATTTTTTGACCGGGATCCCCTGTTGTGGCTCCAATCTGTTGGCGCAAGCTGTACCACCAATCGGCCGATTTCCAACTGTTACCTCAATCGGCCGATTCCTTACTGTAGCCTTCAGATCTACCGCATCGGCCAATCTCTTCTCCTGACGCCGATTCAACACGCGTCAAAATCTAGCGTCAACACATGCCCCCCAGTTTTGGAGTAAAACATCACTTTTACTTTGAAACTCTTTCTTTAATCCTTTTCTCTGAAACGGGCGCAGTAAAAATCTTCTTCCGTTCCGCGGTCTTTTATAATGATTGCGATTTTCTCGGACCGGGCGCTCGAGACAATTGTTCTCCTGGAACTCGTGTAGACGGCGCGGCAAAAATCCCGCCTTACCCTTTCTCTCTCGGGTTTATCCTTAAGTACCGGCATTCTCCGCATACTTTTCTCCACGAGCCTAGTATGTTACTCCAGCGAACCACTATTCATCTTCCTCCGAGCTCTCTTGATCTCCAACCGCTTCCTCTGGCAATCTCGCTTGCGACCTGCTCCAGCTTCCCAATGGTGTCACCATCAGCAACCTCTCCAACCACGGAGGCTTTATCGGCAACCCCCTCAGCGGCGGCGGCCCCATCGGCGGCTCAACTGACGGCTCCATCGGCGACGATGAGCTTCATTCCGGAGGTAATCATTCGAAATTTTTCTCTTTTGATTTTCTACTGCTCCAATATTTTCTGGATCCCTTCTCAGTCTTTTCCTCTTTTCCTCCTTTTTTAGACATTTAGGCACCAGATCACCATCCCTCTTTCAGAATCCCCCGATCTTATCTGCTTAGGCCCCATGGGGAATCCCGATCCAACTGACCTGATCAATCTAGAGACTCAGAGAGTCCCGTTCAAGCAATCACCCATGGACTTAGATCAGTGGGCAGGTGCCTTTAGGTCCTGGCCGAATGAGACCCCTGGCTGGAGAGAATGGTACCATAGAGTAGCCAGGTCTAGGAAAGTTCAGTGGGAAGAACTGAAAATCGGCCAGTGCATAGACCTCTCTCTGTCCCAGATGGAGAAAAATGAGCTTTTGGTCATAGCAGCTTCTTACTTCTGGTCCGACGCACTCAATGTGTTTCTTTTTGGACATGGACCCATGACTCCAACTTTGGCCGATGTCCTGTTATTGATCGGCCTTGACATCTCCTCCTCTGATACCCCATTTGACTATCTGATTAAACCATCACATCGGCTAGAAACCAAAGGAATCGGCGGATGGAAGGGGTACATCAACAGAAATATGAAGACTGGGACAGTTTCAGAGAGAGAGCATACTGCGTTCTTGATGATGTGGCTAGAAAAACATTTTTTCTGTGGCAGAGTAGTTGGCCCTTCTTGTAACACCCAAGCCCTAGCAGAAGCTCTGTCACTAGGATTGGCCGTTCCCCTTGGAAAGCATCTGTTGGGATCGGCCTACCACATGATGCACCAAATCGGCACTAAGCTGTCCAACGGGGAGCCGATTGGGAACCCTGGCGGTCCTTGGTGGTTCATTACTCTCTGGCTCAACCCATATATGAGCAAGGTTTCTCAGCAACGAATAGAGACCAAAACTTTTCCCAACATTGAGTCAGAGGAAAACCCAACCGTCCGACGACACTGCAGATCTTTTGGAGAGGCGGCATCGGCCTTCCCCGGCTGTCAATTCACTGCTGCCCGCACGGCTGAATACTTCAGATGCTTCTACAATGGCTTCAGTGAAGAGACTGTCAGTTGGCATCCCTATCGAGCAGTAGAGCCGATTTTCGAACTTCCCATCTGCTACGACTTCTCCACTCATTCTTTTGATAGGGAACTTATGGATACCCTAATTAAGCCAGGGATTTTGCCAGCCAACTTCTTCTCTGGAAAGGACTCTCCCACATATGAGTTCTATAATCCATCGGCTGCAGCAAGGCAACTGGGCTTTGGTCAACTGCCGATTCAGGTTTACTTCGCCGGTCAAGCAAAATTCAGAGATGAACTGACCAAGAATCTTGACTACAATCGGCTGTGCAACATAGTGCCAGATTCTAGCACCATTGACCTGAACAATTGGACAGTAGCCCCTTTTGCCATTCAGCAATTTAAATTATGGTGGGCAGAATGGAAGCAACACCTCTTCTGCAAATCCCCATCAACATATTGCAACATTCTGGACCCAGAGAACACTGACCCAAGTGCAGCGGTATGTCCTTTCTCCCAGCCGATTTCAATGTTGTCTCTTTCCATACTATCATCTTACCGTTAACTTATATTTATTTTCTTAGTCTGAAAGCCAGGTCCCTCCGATGCGGAGCCGAAGCGGCAGGTCGATAGAGAACAATCATCCGTATACGCCATATCCACTCATCGGCTTTCACGCTCCAACCATCAAGGACATTGCCACTGGCCGATTTAAACGAACACCGAAAAGGCCAACCTTGAAGACAACGAGCCGTCGAGTGCGTGCCCGCATCGGATCGACTGACCAATCGGCGGTAGTATCGGCCGAAACTCCGATTCCTCTATCCTTGCCGTCTACCGAGATGGCCGATCCTCAAGTCTCCGCAGAAGTCAGAGCAGCTGTGGCATCACTGCTAGTGGAAGCTGTTCAGGTAATCTTGCTTATTTCATATATCTTTAAGTGCTCCACTAACACTAACTTTTTCTTTCTGTCAGGCTGCACAAACCGCTCCAGTGCAGTCCCCACAGCAATCGGCCACATCCCAAGCGGAACCCGAAGCTCCAGCAACTCTTCCCATCGAGGTAGATAATCTCTTACCTCAATTTCTTGACATTCAGAGGACTTAACTGATCCTGATGTAGACCGATTTGGATACGTCGACTGTAGCCCCGCAACAAACATCGGCCGGAAGACCAACAGAGGCATGGCAAATATCTCATATCATCTTATTTCAATTACCCATAGTATACTCATAGGATCTGTTTTTTCATACCTTTTCAGGAAGCTGGTCCAAGCAGAGCATTAATAGTTGTCGTGTACTCTTCCTCTGACGAGCCGATTGTACCGGTCCCTGAGACGAGGGAGGCGCTCCCATCAGCGCAAGCAAGAGAGATCCGCTTCATGGAGGTAATAAACTTATCACCGGAATCGGCCGATTCCCCTTTACTGCTGGCTAATCCTTTTCTTTATTCTCCCGCAGGAACAAGACACCCCGAATAATAGCCTTTTTTCCTTCGCGGTTTCTCTGCCTGAAGATGAAGAAGTCGGTTCGCGCCAAGTTCCGTCGAGATTAATTTCTGACGATGTCCGTGCCAAGCTCGAGAGTATGCGGGTCCTTCTCCAAGATGACATCGGCCGATTGGTAGAAGATGCCTCGCCGATTCGGCAGCTTTTCAGTGACATCAAGGGCCGAATCCCGGAAGAAGCGACAGAAACTCTGCACCCTGCTGCATTCATAGAGTGGATCCAGATTTCGGTGTCCAGGGCCCTGCGTCACATGTCCGATCGTGCCCAGCTAGGAAAGGCCCGGGAGGAAGCTGATTCTTACAAGCACCGAGCTCAAGAAGTACACCAACGGATCAACTTCCTCGAGAGTGCCCGCCCGGATATCGTCGGCACAATAGATCACCTCAAACGGAGGAGAGCAGAGCTGGCCAAAGAGATGGAGCAAGTAACCAAGGACATAGCTGCTGAAGAAAAGAAGCTTCAAAAGCTCCCATCCATCATCGCCGGGCTGAAACAAGAAAGATAGAGCTTGGCCTGTGAAGCGATAAGACTTCATCGCCGCATGCCAGAAATACCTGGATCGGCCGACGACGACCAAAGAATAGTAGACTCGGCCAATCAGATTAGGCGACGAGCTATTGCTACTATAGATACCCTCCTTGGGTTGTAAAGGATCATGTAAACATTTAACACTCCTTTAATGCTGATGCGCCGATTTGGTCTTGGATCACTTCTTTTGACAGCTTTGCATTTATGAATGCTTTTACTCTGATGGGACGTGTCTCACCATCTACCTACCTCCTTCCCTCCATAAGTATGAGACCTCACATTTTTTTCTAGAGGTATATGTATTACCCATCTTCTCTCCCTCCAACAACTGAGTCTTTATTCCCCAAAACCGGACAGCAAAATGTCTTCTTCGTTTCCTTCCTCTGTCAATCAGGTACGAACTCTCTTCTGCCTCTCCCCTAGACATCTCAATCGCTCTGATGCTGGGTAGCTTTTCATCTCTGTTTAGTCAAAACATCCCAGCCCCAGTCTAGAACGAGCGATCGAAGTTATGCATTCAGACGAACCACTGTCGCAGGCAAACAAAGATCTGATATGAGCTCATTCTGAAGAACTCAAAGATCATGATCCTGCTGTTGTCCAGAAGTATTGGGACCTTATAGATGCTCACTGCTTGGTCCGTAAGCGACTACCCTCTGAAAAGAGTCCTCCACTCCCACATCAAGTCGAGACTGAAGCAGCCATGGAGAGTCTGGAGGAGAAGAAGACCCGCCTCCTGATAGAACTTTGCCATCAAGCTGAGACTGGAGCCACCGTGGATAATCCAAAGGAGAATAGGACCCGCCTTCTAATAGAACTGGGCCGGATCGAGAGAGAAATCCAGAGCAGGCGTAATCAATAGATATATCGGTATTTTTATTCTAAGGGCGACTTGTACCATGTCGGCCATGTACTCTGTCGTTTGCATCCAATAATGAACTGGTCAAAACGAATCACAATGTTTCTTTCTTCAGGCGATGTCATTTCTGCATTGGCTATGCAGACGAAAACCGATAGAAGTCGGCCATGTTGTCTTGATATATCTTACTGCAAGTTATGCATCTACCCAAATGCTTGGATAGTACCTCTTCAGATATCGTCCATTTAAAGCTCTTGGGAATTCTTCCCCTTCAATAGTTTCCAGAATATATGCATTCCCAGGGGCACATCGGCCGATTCTGTACGGCCCTTCCCAAGTGGGTGACCATTTACCGAATTTGGGATCCTTAGACCTTATCGGCAGCACCAACTTCCATACCAAATCTCCCTGGGAGAATTGTTTAACTTTGACCTTTTTGTCATACCATCTGGCCACCCTTTTCTTGTTTTCTTCTATACTAATCAGGGCTCTCAACCGCAGACCTGCCGAGTCATCAAGCTCGTCTTTCATGAGGAAGGAATAGTCATCGGCCGTCAACTGATCTTGAAGCGATATACGCCTTGACCCCGTCCTTAATTCCCAAGGCAGGACTGCCGCATGACCATAAACCAGCTGATAAGGAGATATCTTAGTGGCTCCATGACAAGCCATCCTATAAGCCCATAGAGATTCAGCCAAAGACGTGTGCCACTTTTTGGGTTGTTCCTCTATCTTCCTCTTGATCAACTTGATTATCCCCTTATTGGACGATTCTGCTTGGCCATTGGCTTGAGCAAAGTATGGAGAAGAATTTAATAATTTAATTCCCATATCGGCAGCGAATTCTCCGAATTCTCCAGAGGTGAACATTGTTCCCTGGTCAGTTGTGATAGTCTGAGGAATACCAAATCGATAGACAATATAGTTTTTAACGAACTCAATCATATCGGCTGATGTCACATTCCTTAAAGGAACTACCTCCACCCACTTAGTAAAATAATCGGTGGCCACCAATATGAACTTATGCCCTTTACTTGATGGAGGGTGAATCTGTCTGATGAGATCTATTACCCAGCCTCTGAATGGCCACGGCTTGATTACTGGATTCATAGCCGATGCTGGCGCGCGCTGTACATTGCCAAACTTCTGACAGTCTTGGCATCCCTTATAATATTTGAAACAATCCTCAAGAATCGTTGGCCAGTAATACCCATTGTTTCTGATCATCCATTTCATTTTGTGAGCCGATTGATGGGCTCCACATACGCCTTCATGGATTTCTCCCATCAGGACCTTTGCTTCTTCTGTTCCCAGGCACTTGAGAAGAACTCCATCAATCGTCCGGTAAAATAAATCATCTTCGAGTAACACATATTCTATAGCTTGAAAACGTACTCGCCGATCCACTTTTCGGGAGGGGTCCTTCAAGTAATCGGCGATTTCCCTTCGCCAGTCATCGGCCGTGAGCTCCAAAATCATAGCTCCCTAAACCGGACGCATGTTGGGCCAGCCTGTTGGCCTCTTCATTATAATTTCTGGGGATATGCTCAATTATTGCAGACTTGAATTCCTTTAAAAGCTGAAGGCAATCTTCATAATAAATCTTCAAGATATCATCTTTGCACTCAGATCGCCCCGTTAGCTGATCTATGATGAGCATGGAATCTCCAAAAATTTTGACTGCATCAGCTTTGACTTCCCTTAATAATTGGATACCTTTTAGAACGGCTCGATATTCCGCCTGATTATTGGTTGCGGATGCTTCTATCGGCAGAGAGAAATCATAACTTGCCCCCCGAGGCGATACAAGAACAATGCCGATTCCTGACCCGGCCCCACACGAAGAACCATCGAAATACAGAGTCCATCGAACCGGTTTAAAGACAGCAACCTCTGGTCCGCAATGTTGAGCTACAAAATCGGCCATGACTTGACCCTTGACAGCTTTGGCCGATTAGTAACTTAAGTCAAATTCTGACAGAGCCAGGATCCATTTTCCAAATTGGCAATGATAGCATATATTTCACCACATGATCTTTGCATATAACTATGCATTCTGCCGATAACAAATAGTGCCTGAGCTTGGTACACGAGAAGTATAAACACAAGCACAGCCGCTCTACCGGGGAATATCTTGTTTCGGCGTCCAGGAGTCTTCTGCTGACATAATATACCACCCGTTCTTTCCCTTCGAATTCCTGTACCAACGCCGATCCAATAGCCTGTTCATCAGCCGATAAATATAATTTGAACGACTTACCAGGCTGTGGTGGGACTAACACCGGAGGTGAAATCAGATATTGCTTAATATCTTCCAATGCTCTGCGTTGTTCTTCTCCCCATACAAATTCCTGATCGGGCTTTATTTTCATCAAAGGGGTAAAAGCTCGAGTACGCCCTGACAGGTTGGATATGAATCTTCTGATAAAGTTGACCTTGCCGATGAGGGACTGCAGCTCAATTTTATTCTGTGGGGCCACAACTTTGTTGATGGCGTCTATGGTCTTCCGGTTGACCTCTATCCCGCGCTCATGGACCATGAATCCTAAGAATTGCCCGGCCAATACACCAAATGCACACTTGTTCGGGTTCATTTTCAACCCATGCTTCCTTGTGCACTCTAGTACTTTTTGTAAATCGGCCAGATGCTCTTGATGACCTTTTGACTTGACCACGACATCATCTATATAAATTTCCACCGATGTACCAATAAGCTTGTGAAAGATATAGTTCATGGCCCGCTGATATGTAGCACCGGCGTTCTTTAACCCAAAGGTCATTACAACCCACTCGAATAAACCAAGGTGACCTGGACACCTGAAAGCCGTTTTCGAGATATCTTCTTTGGCCATTAATATCTGATTGTACCAGGCATTACCATCCATGAAACTGATGACTTTGTGCCCTGCGGCAGCATCTATCAAGATATCGGCCGTCAGCATCGGATATCCGTCCATCGAAGTGGCCTGATTTAGGTTCCTGAAGTCGATGCACACGCGCAGTTTTCCATTTTTCTTATACACGGGCACAATATTAGAAATCCATTCGGCGTAGCGGCACTGCCGGATAAATCCTGCTTCAATTAACTTTGTGATCTCGGCCTTTATATCAGGTAGAATCTTGGGGTTTCACCGTCGTGCAGGTTGCTGATATGGCCGATATCCTGATTTTATAGGCAACCAATGTTCGACAATGGACCGGTCTAGACCTGGCATCTCATGATATTCTCAAGCAAAGCAATCCTTTAATTTTTTTAATAAACTAATCAATTTACACTTATACTCAGGATCCAAATTAGCGCTAATATACGTCGGCCTTGACTTGCCACTATCTCCCAAATCCACCATTTCCAATGAATCGGCCGACGTAAACCCATGACCAAGCTTCCCGTCTTCTCGGACGAGGTGATCCATCTATTCTGAATCTTCAGAGCCGACTGCTTGGATCGGCTGTAGACCGAAATCGGACACCTTCAGGAAATCAGTGTCCCAAGTCCTGCCAGATATACACCTGACGTGTTCACAGCTCCACTGTTGCGTGTCGGCTGCTGCGATGCTGTAGGCGAAGTCGGCGGTGACTACCTCTGTGTTGTCGCCGACCTATTGCACGAGGAATTGGTGCATTGTAGATGGAACACAGCAGTTTGCATGTATCCAGTCGCGACCGAGTAGCATGTTGTAGGACCCCTTACCATTAATAACGAAAAAGGTAGTAGGAAGGGTCTTACTGCCGATGGTGAGGTCATCCGTTAACGTAGCCTTTGAGAACCAGCGCCTTAAGATGTTGCCGTTTTTCTTCTTCTGGTTTCTCAAAAGTAGTCGTCATCGGCTCTAACACCAGTTGCGCCATTTGCTCTTCCACTCTTGTCGCTTTGTCTCGATCGTCAGGCGCCATGAATTCCATCGGCAATATGAACACCATGTTGATGTCAGCTGCCGATTCTCGATTGTCTGCTTCCTGGCTGTTGTTTTTCTTGGGGCGCCAAACCCGAGACTTGACGTTTCTTTCTCCACCGCCTGCCTGTGGTCTTCTTCTTGTTGCTCCCACTGGCGCAGGCGTTGGATCCTCCATTTCTGGGATCTGGATAGGCCATCAGGACACCACCTAGGGTTTACTGGTTTGGCCGATGATCTGGCGTGCTCCCAATCTGGTTCCCTTCCCAGGGGGTTTTCGTCTGACACCCTATCATCAGCCATCTCTTCTAGCCGATCGTGCACGCTGATTCTGCCCCCTAGTCCATCCTTTTGGTTGCTCCTGCCTTTCAACCGGTGATACTGGTCAACTCTGCCCCCCAGCCGATCATGCACTGAAAGGCGTTGTCCTTCTTGTACGTCCCGATTTCTGCTGATCGGCTCTGATCCTCTGTCTCTGGAGCGTGATCTTTTGAACGGACGGTTGTCGCAGCTTAATCCGTTGCATTCAGGACAGTTATTGGCTGACGGTAATCGGATGTCGTTCTCCCAGTAATAGATGAAGAACGGACATTGCTAGTGGTCTTAATGTCTGCGTATCATTTCGTCGTGATATCTTGACCGTTCCTGCTACCGTCGATATTTGCTGAGCAAGAACTGGGAGGTGACGGGTCTTCGCTATCGTTCTGATCCTTCGCCCTTGTCTTCGGCCCGCCTTTTCCCTTTGACCTCAGCCGCTGTGACTTGCTTCCCGGGGTCTACGGCACCACTCCTTCTTGCCGATTCTGACGTCAGCACCTTGGTTTGAAGTGAATTTCTCCCCGTGTCAACCATGTTAGCCGGGAAAGGATGCTGGTCTATCTTCATTGCTTTTACCGATTTAGCCGGGATTTCGAACTTGAGCCTTCCCTGCTCGATGGCCGATTGTATCTGTTGACGAAAGATTTTGCATTCATTCGTATCATGAGACGTGGCGTTGTGCTACTTGCAGTACTTCATCTTCTTGAGCTGATCGGCCGAAGGGATGGTACGATACTGAGATAGCTTGATCTGCCCTTCTGTAACACCCAAAAATATAGGAATCAAAATTCTAAAAGTATTTTTATAAAAGTCATAAAATAAATTTGTGCATGCATCTTTATTTCTTTTCTTCTTCTATTCTTTTTTTCAGCCCAGCCCAATTCTTCTTTTCTACTTCTTCTCTTTTTCCCGCGGCCCAACTCAGCAGCCCAATCCGCTCACCCGACCCTTTCTTTCACTGACAGCTGGGACCCATCTGTCGGCGCCTTCTTCCACCTTCCTTTCTTCTTCCTTTGTTCCGCATCGCTCCCGCTCTTCTGTTACCTTTCTCCGCCACGACAGCAGGCGCGCCACGCTGTCGTTCGCGCCCCTTCTCCTTCCTTCTTCCTTCACTGCCCCGAGTCCGGATCGACTCCGCGCCGTCGCCTGCGTTTCTTTTTCCTTCCCCGCGATGCAGGCTTATCTTACTAGCTGCAGTTCCGCCCTTTTCCTTTGCAAGAGCCGCCACCTTCCTTATTCCCGGCCAATCCGCCCCTATAAAATCCCGCCGGAGCTCCGCTTTGCAACCAGAGCCATCCTCAAACTCTTTCCCCTACTCAACACCATCGCACGCCGCTGGAAGTCGCACACTGGAGGATCGCTGCCACCCCGTGTCGCCGCCTCTCCGTCGACTCGCCGTTCCGCAGCTTCTCAGCCGTCTTCAACTCTCGCCGGAGTTATGCGAGTTGGTGAGCATCAAGCCGCACTATATTCCCCTCTCTCCCTTGCTCCACCGCAAACCCAATTTCTCGCCGGACCCCTATTTCCGCTTGCCGCCGTGGCTGCCAATTTACAGCCGCCGCATAGCCATCCCGTGACCACCCTCACCTTCGCCGTGCCGCCCACTCACTCCCCGGCATAAACCCAGCTTGAATCGAGCCCCGGAACACCGGATTTGGTGAAGCTCCGGCCGTCCGCCGCCGCACACGCTCACCGCCGATTCGCCCGACCCTTACCCCGCCGATTCGCCCGACCCTTACCCCGCCGATTCGCCCGACCCTTACCCCGCCGATTCGCACGACCCGCCGCTCGATTCTGATCCAACGGACTAGATTCACCCGACCTTAGCCGTCCCCAAAACTCTTGCAGAAAGATCCCTAGGTTTTCCAGGAATCAACCCGCAGTCCAGAACAGTAGAAAAATAATTTGAGTTGAGCCCTTTATTCTTCTGTTCCGACCCCTGACTTTTCTAGAATTAGTACCCGCTGTCCAGAACCTCTAGTTTTGTACCCCGACCGTTTGTATAAGGTTTAATTATGCTTTAGCCCCTGATTTCTTCAGATTTAGCCCCTGGAAGTTCAAAACTCTCGCAGTTAGGTCCCTAGATCACCATTTTAGCCATATCATCATCGTTTCAACTCCGATTTCAGCGATTCTTGAGCCCACATGATCCTTGCATCATGAACTACAACTTTAGTATCTTTTTACTTTCTGTTTGTACTATTTGTTGTACTATTTCTTATTTGTTTGTGTATGCTTGTTTGTGTGATCGCGTAGACAACGTGACGTTCGAGCAAAACCAAGAGCAAGCTTACGAGGAAGAGAATTAGCAGCTGTTTGAAGAAGGCAAGTGGATTTCCCCCTCTGCATATTCTATTTGATCCCAACAACAGCATGATAATACACTTTACTTTAATGTTGCTTGCATAAACTTGATGGGTTACCTATGCTAAGGACATACCTAGTCTTTTACTCCAAACCTTGAAACACCTGGGTTTACTATTCATGTTGGGTAGTTACGCTTAGTTGCAAACTCTGGGATTAGTATTGGTTTACTCTTTTGGCAATGTTGATCACGTTTCATATTGTTGTTACCGAGTAATTTCAAGATCAACTTGATTAATGGGAACATGGAGAACCACCCAAGTGAACAGTGCAACCACAAAGTCATATGGCTCTGACCTTAGCCAATTAATTAGATGTGTAGTTTGCTGGTGGCCTTACCGAAAGGGCAAGGAGGGGGTCGGTGATAGGGGTCATAGCCCGGTCCTCTTGGGGTAGCTGCCTTTACTAAGGAGCTGACCGTTAGGGAGGTTTATGGACCACACCGCTACTGAAACTCTAGCGGGCTGTGTAGCTCTCGACATGTCTTTGTAAAGGCTTCGTATTGTACCCTCGCCACTCACCTCGGAAGTGTTTAAGGGCCTTGCAAACCCGGGCAACTCAGGGGAACACGATTTGTGGGTAAAGTGTACAACCTCTGCAGAGTGTAAAACTGTTATACCAGCCGTACTCACGGTTAAGAGTGGCTTGGACCCTCACATGATAATGAAACTGGAAGATTAATTAATTTGTGGTTCGTGGACTATGTTATGGTTGATGGTACCGTTATGTTTTTGCTAAAGTGGGTTGGTATAAACTTAAACCTAGTTAATAGGTGCTTGTTAATAAATATTTGACCAACTAAAAGTGACCGCTGCTCCAAACCCTAGCCTATCCTTGATGGCCTTGCATTTTCACCCCACTTGCTGAGTACCAACCATAAGAGTACTCACCCTTGCCCCCTGCTGTTCAGAAGAGAACTTTGAAGAAGAGCACTTCGACGACTTCGAGGAGTTCTAGGCCCTGTGTTCACCATTCATCGCCTGTGGAAGACGGAGTTGTTGGAGACTTCGTATAGGGTATAACGGTTTATCGTTCAAAGACATTTGTGTCTCTTTTATACGGAGTGTAATATTGTTAAATACTTTATTTAGTTACATTTTGAGCATTGTATTTGATATATTACACTTTCCGTCTACCATATGTGTGTGAACATGATCTTGGCGCACATATGACATGCATCTGCTTCTTTCTAGAATCGGGTGTGACAGAAGTGGTATCAGAGCTATGTTGACTGTAGGACGCTAGCCTAGTTAGAAATGGTCGAAATTAAGGGTTTATCTTCTAGAAAGCCATGTCAGCATCAAAAATTTCTGTTTACTTTATATTTTCGCATAAAAACCTATGTTTACATAAACCTTCTATCATTTTCCTTCTTAAAGAAAAATATTCTGAATTTTACTCCCGCTCTGCCAGATGGCCAGGACTCACCAGACTGCTCGCAAGCGCACCGGAGGTTGCCAAGTTCGCATTGCCCTAGCTGAGCCAGCTTCTCCCACCCCAGTTCCAGCCCCTGTTGGAGAGGAGGAAGCTACGGAAGAAGAACCCGAGGAGGTCTACTATTTCATGGATGGTGAAGATGGCCGCATCATGGCAATTGATGAAGAAGGAAATCAGTTCACACCGCCGGAATCACCAGTTGTTGAGGCATCGCCACCACCCCCAGTTGTCCCTGCTCCAGCTCCCTCACCAGCACCGGTCGTCGCTGAAGGAAGCCCGAGTAACTTCGAAGATATTAGAAGAGACGATGACGAGGACAACAACAACGATGAAGACAACGACGATCAGAGTGATGAAACTCTAGGGATGAGGCAACTCTGCTGTGTTCGCACATCGGACAGAGAACCCGGCCACTTGTCTCTGGTCCTACAAGGTGTTCTTCAAGAGTTGGGCAACCGCGTGAGACCTCACTACCACATGCACCACTACATCGACCCTGCGCTCGGTGACTACTACCTCTCTCGCGTCCACATCAGGATGGAAAGTGCCAGAGGCCTGAGGACTCTCACCGCACACGACTCCGCCACACCCCACACTACTTATGACGCCGCCGTTAGCAGTGCCGCCAAGAGAGCTCTGTGGTCCATCTACCACACCTACCGCCAGGAGCTTCCGAACACAGAGTATCGCCATCTTCCTCGCCGCCTCAGTGGAACTGAAGAGACTATGATTACTCTGGGTGAAGATGACGAAGACCGCCTCAACACTCTTGCTCGAGTCACCGCCGCTCTCAACACAGAACTGGAAAGCATCATCACTGAGCTGGACAATACTCAGGACAAGCTACTGGAGGCCTATGAAAAGATCCGCACACTGGAAGCTCGACTCGAGGGAAGAGCGCCGCCACCCCCACAGATGGATGAACCCCGCTTCCCCGCGTTGTCACCACCCCGCAAGAAGCTTCGTCGTGGCGAACCCAGCTCCATAACTCGCCCCGAGGAATAGGCACTTAGGCTCTTAGGCTAGTATCTCCTAAAGTTCTCTCGTTAGAACCTTTTCGCTTGAGAGGACGGCGATGTAATGATTGCTTGAGAACAAATGTTTGTTTTGAGTGCTATAAGGATTGCTTGATATAATCTATCCATTAATATAAGTTGGAGTCTTTATAAACCAATATTTTGTTAAGATGTTATCTCCTATCTACCTATATCTAGCACACCTGTCTTATCCTGGGTTTATTCCCTAACGGTCAGATGGTGAACACCAGGACAGATGGAGGACAGAATATCCCTATCTCTAGGCGTGCTCGCACAGTCAACCAACAGAGTCAGTTGCCACCACCGCCCAATCCAACAATGGAGCAATTTTTTGCAGCACAGATGCAGGTGTTGCAGAACCTCACTGCCACCATCCATAACATACAAGCTCAGCAGAATCAGCAAGCACCGCAGCAAAACCCGCCACCAAGAGACAAACACAAAGAATTCATGAGCCACCACCCTCCTACCTTTTCCCACTCTGTGGACCCCTTGGATGCTGATGATTGGTTGAAGGTCATCACTAAGAAGCTGGACATCACGCAATGCAGTGACCGTGAAAGGGTCCTGTATGCTGCAGGACGTCTGGAAGGTGCAGCCGCTGATTGGTGGGATGCTTTCACTGCTGCCCACGCCAATGTCAACACTATCACCTGGGAGGAGTTCAGAACTAACTTCCGCAGCCACCATATCCCAGCAGGACTAATGAAGCTCAAGCAGAAGGAGTTCCTGAACCTGAAGCAAGGCAACATGACTGTCAGTGAGTACCGGGACAAATTCACTCAGTTGTCTCGTTACGCGCCCCATGAGGTGGATAGTGACGCGAAGAGGCAGGAGCGCTTCTTGGAAGGACTGATAGGGCCACTCAACTATCAGCTAGACAGTCACACTTTCCCAAACTTCCAGACTCTGCTAGACAAAGCCATTGGTCTGGAGAGCAAGTGCAAGGAGCTTGGGGAACACAAGCGAAAACTTCAGTCCCAGGGACAATCCAGCAGCAACACCCGTCCCCGCTACAACACACCCAGGGATTTTAGTCGCGCTTTGGAGGACAAGGTGGACGATATCCGCAGAATCAACAGAATCAACGAACTCCACAGCAGCCTCAATGCTACAACCAGCAGAGTCAGCGCAACTCCAACTCGCAACCATACCGTCCAGGCTATGCCACAAGTGCACCAGTGCGGACCAACAATCTAGTCACCCCGGTCCAACCTAACGGCTGTTTCAAATGTGGAGAACTAGGTCATTACGCTAACAACTGCCCGAAGCGTAACGCGCAAACTCCTCAGAGTCAGAGGAACAGTGGACAAAGGCAGACTCCTCAGCAGCAGCAGCCGCGCAATAGCAACCAGACATCACTGGGCAACAAAGGACAACAGAACTGCGTGCGCGGAAAGGTGAATCATGTGGCTGCAGAAACAACTGAAGAGGCTCCCGACGTTGTGCTTGGTACGTTCCTTGTTAATTCTGAACCTGCATCAGTTTTATTTGATTCTGGAGCATCACATTCATTCATTACTGAGCAATTCGCTGCAAAACATAATTTACCAATGAGCCCTATGAAACAAATATTTCTAATAAGCTTCCCGGGCAAAGAATTGAGAGCTAGTAACTTATGCCCAAGGGTTAGCATGAATATTATGGTGGTAGAATTCCTAGCCAATCTAATAGTCCTAAAGACTAACGGCATCGATGTGATCCTCGGAATGGATTGGTTATCAGGATGTGATGGTGTTATTCAGTGTAGCAAGAGATCAGTGCTCCTAACTAGCCCTCAAGGAGATAAAATAGAGTTTGTGGCATCAGCTTTGCCCAGTGGAGCTGGGACTGTGAACCAAATGAAGGGAATGCCTCTAGAAGATATCAGAGTTATCAGTGAGTACCCTGACGTCTTCCCGGAAGATTTACCAGGTATGCCACCTGTTCGTGACATTGAGTTCAGTATTGATCTTTTACCTGGTACCGCACCTATCTCTAAAAGACCCTATAGAATGGATGTTAAGGATCTAAGTGAACTAAAGAAACAAATAGAAGAAATGTTAGCTAAGGGATTTATCTATCCTAGCTCATCCCCGTGGGGAGCACCCGTGATCTTTGTCGATAAGAAAGATTGCAGCAGAAGGATGTGTGTAGACTACAGGTCGCTGAACGATGTGACAATCAAGAATAAGTATCCACTGCCCAGGATTGAAGATTTGTTTGATCAGATGAGAGGTGCCAAAGTTTTCTCCAAGATTGATCTGAGATCAGGATATCATCAGCTAAGGATCCGACTAGAGGATATACCCAAGACAACCTTCACTACCAGATACGGTCTGTACAAGTTCACTGTGATGTCGTTTGGATTGACCAACGCTCCAGCATACTTCATCTACCTGATGAACAAGGTTTTCATGGAATATCTTGACAAGTTTGTGGTTCTGTTCATTGATGACATCTTGGTGTATTCGCAGAACGAGGAAGAACATGAAGAGCACTTGAGGATAGTGTTATAGAAACTCTGAGAGAATCAATTATATGCCAAGTTGAGCAAATGTGATTTTTGGTTGAGAGAAGTCTCTTTCCTTGGACATGTTATCACAGATGGAGGAATTGCAGTAGACCCAAGTAAAGTTCAGGATGTTCTGAATTGGAATCCACCGAAAACTGTGCCTGAAATCAGAAGTTTCCTTGGACTTGCAGGCTACTACCGCAGATTTATTGTAGGATTCTCAAAGATCGTGAAACCTATGACTTCTCTGTTTGAGAAAGGGAAAGAATTTAAGTGGGATGATGCATGCCAGAAGTGTTTTGAAGAGCTGAAAACAAGATTAACCACTGCTCCTGTGCTGATAATGCCGGATATCCACAAAGGGTTTGATGTGTATTGCGACGCTTCACGAATGGGACTCGGATGTGTGTTAGTGCAAGAAGGCAGAGTTGTGGCCTATGCTTCAAGACAGTTGAGAAAGCATGAGCAGAACTATCCTACCCATGACTTGGAATTGGTTGCCGTCGTGCACGCATTGAAAATTTGGAGGCACTACATGATCGGAAACAAGTGTCAGATCTTCACGGACCAAAAGAGTCCGAAGTACATCTTCACGCAACAGGATCTTAACCTAAGACAGCGCAGATGGCTAGAATTAATCAAAGACTATGATTTGGATATTTAGTATCATCCTGCAAGGCTAATGTTGTGGCAGACGCCCTAAGCCGGAAAGGACAAGCTAATATGATGATTGCTCGATTGATGCCTCAGGAATTATGTTGGGAAATGGCGTGTTTGAACTTGGGAATTGTCACACAAGCGGAAGGCATAACCATGGAGATGGAACCTACATTAGAACAGGAGATTAGAAAAGGACAGTTGACAGATGCTAAGATCAAAGAGATCAAGATTCAAATTGGATTAGGCAAGACTAAGGATTTCACTGAAGATGAACAAGGAACTGTTTGGTTCAGAAAAAGGATCTGTGTACCTGAAATTGATCACCTTCGTGAACTCATTTTGAAGGAGGCACATGATTCCGCTTATTCTATTCATCCTGGAAGTACCAAAATGTATCAAGACTTGAAAAAAAGGTGCTGGTGGTATGGTTTGAAAAGAGACGTAGCAACTCACGTAGCTTTGTGTGATGTGTGCCACAGAGTGAAGGCGGAACACCAGAGACCAGCAGGTTTACTTCAGCCATTGAAAGTACCTGAATGGAAATGGGAAGAGATTGGTATGGATTTCATTGTAGGGTTACCTCGTACTCGTGATGATTACGACTCGATATGGGTTATTGTGGACAGATTGAAATAAGTCGCACATTTCATCCCAGTCAAAACAACATACACTGGAGCCAAGTTAGCAGAACTATACATGTCACGAATTGTGTGTCTGCATGGTGTTCAAAAGAAGATAGTGTCTGATCGAGGTACTCAGTTCACGTCGCGTTTCTGGTAGAAATTACATGAATCCATGGATACAAAGCTCAATTTCAGTTCCACATATCATCCGCAAGCAGACGGTCAGACTGAGCGAACGAATCAAGTATTAGAGGACATGTTGAGAGCATGTGCCCTCACATGATAATGAAACTGGAAGATTAATTAATTTGTGGTTCGTGGACTATGTTATGGTTGATGGTACCGTTATGTTTTTGCTAAAGTGGGTTGGTATAAACTTAAACCTAGTTAATAGGTGCTTGTTAATAAATATTTGACCAACTAAAAGTGACCGCTGCTGCAAACCCTAGCCTATCCTTGATGGCCTTGCATTTTCACCCCACTTGCTGAGTACCAACCATAAGAGTACTCACCCTTGCCCCCTGCTGTTCAGAAGAGAACTTTGAAGAAGAGCACTTCGATGACTTTGAGGAGTTCTAGGCCCTGCGTTCACCAGTCATCGCCAGTGGAAGACGGAGTTGTTGGAGACTTCGTATAGGGTATAACGGTTTATCATTTAAAGACATTTGTGTCTCTTTTATATGGAGTGTAATATTGTTAAATACTTTATTTAGTTACATTTTGAGCATTGTCTTTGATATATTACACTTTCCGTCTACCATATGTGTGTGAACATGATCCTGGCGTACATATAAGATGCATCTGGTTCTTTCTAGAATCGGGTGTTACACCTTCCTGGAGAAATAAGTCGAAAATCTTATCGGCTTTTGATCTATCAAAGCTAAATGTCTCTAGTTCTTTCTTTCCGAAAGGGCATGATATTGGCTTTTTGCCTTTTACCCACTCTGCCAGGCCGATTTCCTCCTCCCCGTCAGATCCTTCTAAGTATGCCACCTTCTTCTGGAAATTCCTCCGCTGCTCAAATGGACGGACTTCCTGTTCTGCCAATCGGTGAACGATCTAGCTTAGGCTTTCAAACTCTTGCGAAGCATACCTTTCCTTGATTTGTGGTAGGAGCCCCTGGAAAGCAATATCGGCCAACTGGGCATCGGTCAGAGCCAAACTGTAGCATTTATTCCTGACTTCTCTGAACCTCTGTATATATCCAGTTACTGGTTCATCACTTCTTTGTCTGAGGCTGGTCAAATCTGAGAGCTTCATCTCATGTACTCCTGCATAGAAGTACTTGTGGAACTGCTTCTCCAGATCGGCCCAAGTAACAATACAATTTGGCGGCAAAGTGGTGAACCATTGGAAGGCCGATCCAGACAGAGACGACGAAAATAGACGCACCCTCAGAGCATCTTGCATGGCAGCTTCTCCGCACTGGATGATGAATCTGTTGACGTGCTCGACGGTGGATGTGTCGTCCAGCCCCGAAAACTTGGTGAAATCAGGCACCTTGTACCGGTGTGGGAACGGCAGCAAGTCTGCACTTTCGGCTTCAACCCAAACTGGTCCTGAATTACCTCTGCAATTCTTGCCGTCCAGTCCACCTGTTGCTGATGAACGGCCGTTCGAGGTGCCGGCATATGTTGAAGGACTGGTGGTGGTATGGCTGGGTGATGAATCGAAGCATGCGGCGAATTTTGCTGCGTTATGGCCGTCTGAGCAGTTGACAGTTGATGGCGAAGTGAATCCGCCACCCCGTCGTACATCATCATCGGCGCCGTGCTTCTGAGTTCCTCTACAGCGGCTGCCCCCCTGCCGATCTCTGATGAGACTGGTTGATACTGAGGGATCGTCGGCCGGACGGCCGATTGGAACGGCGCTTGGATTGGATAGCTCCCTTGCCCTGTTGATTGGAAAGCCGTCGTTACCGATGCCCCCCAAGGCACTGAGCTTGTGGGCAGCGATTGCACAGAAGCAATCTGGACGGGTTGAAGCGGTGCCTGTGATGGAAAACATGGTGCACTGCTATATCTTGGAGACGCTGGAGGCAACGGAGTGTTGTATCCCTCGCGTTGCGTCAACATCGGCTGAGGAGCCGATTGGGATGTGCCTGGTAAGCTTCTGGCTGAAAGTGCAATCGGCGGGGCATACACTAGCCCCTGATAGCCTTGAACTGCTCCGCTGGCCAGAGAGCTGATGACGGCGTTGCACACCGTGTTAGTCATCACCGAGGATTGATCGATGAACGCCTGGTAGACGGACTGTTGGATCATATCGGACATCTTGCCCGAATCCTCAACAATGGTGATATGGCGGGGAACTGGAAGAGGAGCTTTCTTGACAGCCTCCTCGCTTCTGGTACGACTGAACGACTGCAGATACATCTTCTTGTAATCTTCTAGATGTTTAGCCAATTCTTCCCTCTGGTCGTCCTTGAGATCCGCTTCTGTGATCTCAATGATGTTGTTTTCTGAAACTTTTGCGTTCTTCGACATGTCGGATCTTGAAGTGGTCCCACTAAGCGTGCCAAAAGTGTGTTGGCGCTAAAATCGGCCAAGGAATCGGCCGATGGTCTTCAGCATCTGACACACGACCCGGGAGAATCTGCTTAGCTCCTGTTCGGGTTATTTTCCCTAGTGCGGTTCGCGCGGCGTGCCATTCAATCTGACCTGTTGATTGACAAGGAAATAAAAGTATTAAATTCTAGGCGTCCCCGATCGGCTGGAGTTTCGATCTGTCCCGAAGAGCGTGTCGGCGAATCGGCCGATTTGCTATGAAGATAATCGGCTATGGATCAGCCGATGATTGCGTAATAATTGCAAAGAAACTGCTGGACCAACTTAAACAATTATTACAGATGCAACACTTGAAATAGATCTAATCGGCTGTAAGACAATAAATAGAAGAAGAGCGATGACGAAGCCGATAGTTCCAATCTCAAGCTTAACTGGTCATAATACTAGAACAACAGGTAAAACCTATAATTCTAGTAAATATCGATAACTAGTGAATAAATCCAAACGAAACCACAGCGATGCGCCCGTAGTTAAAGCTTGGATGTTACTCGATAAGCGGAACCTACCAATTGGCTGGAGATCAGGTTGATGCAGCCCTGCCAATCCGTACGAACTCGTGAAAGAAGAAAAAGTATTGGCGAAGTCGCCGACTTGAAAGTAAAGTGCTGGAAAAAGTAGAAGTATTTTTATTGATTGATGTGTTGATATCATACAAAGCCCTAGCGACTCCTATTTATACCCTAAAACCAGGACTCCTGGTCGATTACGACTTGTTACAATCTTATTTAGAACAGGAAAACTACTATATCTATAATATCTTTCAAAAGGAAACGAACTCCCGCAGTATCTTCCGCCGCCGTCTCCTAATCCAATCAGGACTTTTCCATTGCCTCTTGACCGAATCAGCATCGCTTTGTTGACCAACATCAGGCTATTTTTTGACCGGGATCCCCTGTTGTGGCTTCAATCTGTTGGCGCAAGCTCTACCACCAATCGGCCGATTTCCAACTGTTACCTCAATCGGCCGATTCCTTACTGTAGCCTTCAGATCTACCGCATCGGCCAATCTCTTCTCCTAACGCCGATTCAACACGCGTCAAAATCTGGCGTCAACACCTAGAATGCCAAGAGCATCTATAAAAAGTGGTGTGCGTGTAGATGCCGTTGACAATGATATTGAGATAAACACATATTATGGTCAAATAGAGGAGATCTGGGAGCTTGACTATGTAGTATTCAAGGTAGCCCTATTTCGGTGTCGATGGGTCAATGAGAAGAAAGGTGTGAGCAAGGACAAATATGGGTTTGTTAGTGTTGATCTATAGGTCTTTGGTTACAAAGGTGAACCGTTTGTCTTTGCCAAGGATGTTCAACAAGTGTTCTATGTACTCGACCTTGCAGAGAAGAACTGGTATGTGGTTATGCGTGGAAAAAAAGGATTGTTGGGGTCGAAAATGTTGTTGAGGAGGAGGAATACAACCAATTTGATGAAATTCCATCCTTTGACACTTCATACATGCCCCGACTCTTGGCAGATGATAAAACACCATACTTGCGAACCGACCATCAGGAAACAATCCATGTCCATAAAGCATGGAAAAAACAATGAAAATTGAACCCTTTTGTAGAATTTATATGGGTATTGGTAAAATTTTTAATCCTTTTGTAATATATGATGGGTATTGGTGAAATTTGAATCCTTTTGTAATATATGATGTGTATTGATGAAATTTGAATCCTTTTGTAATATATGATGTGTATTGATGAAATTGAGCCTTGTTGTTTAATTTACATGTGTTTAGGGGCCTGAATTAAGGTGCCTGAATTCATTCTGTTATTTGATCACTGGTAACGCCCGTTACGAAATCCTCATCAGTAACGGGCTTTACCACAACGCCTGTTACAAAATCCTAATCAGTCCAAAAAAATTCCAAGCTCTTGTCCAGTCTGTTACTTCCAGTCAAGATCACAGAAGACATGAAATATTTGACAACCAAGATCACAGAACACATGACATATGAAATATTTGATGCATTTTTCATCAAACCTCCAAGTCATGACACAAGACACATAACATATTTGACTTTGTACTTGATTAGCAGGAACACACGACTCCTTAGTGCGAGCCTGCAGCTTCTGCTAAAACTTGGCCAAGGCGAAAGTTCAAGGATGTCGCAACTGTTCTGACTTGGTAAGTATTTTGTAGGTTTGTTCACAAAAATTTCATCTTATAATGTTTCTAATCGATATTGTTGATCATGCAGGGCCTATTCAGAGCACATGGACAAAAAGAAGAAAACAAAGTCAAAAAGCAAACCTAAACTCGTGCACAAGACAGATTTCCCGGTAAGAGCGAGGTTTTTTTTTGGGGTCCCTTTGTACGTATTTGATACTGCCTTAACTTGTGTCATTTTGGTACCTTCATGCAGTGCGCTTAGCAGCCATTGGGGAGCATGTTGTGTGGATTCTATGTTGCATTGAACATGTTGGACCTACTCGGTGACATAAGCATACTGAAGAAGGCATCTGTAAGTATATACTGCTCAGCCTCGTCTCTGCTCATATTCTCCATTTGATTTTAGAAACTAATTTTTACTTGTATTCTCATTATAATTGTATTATGCAGGATTACAAAGTTCCCACCAGACGGGAAGATCAAGGAGCGCTAAGGATGGTCCAGGGGATGCTATGCGAGTTCATTCTCAAGGAAATCATCGACCCAAAGGGCGAATTCTATGATGGTCCAGCAAATACCCCGTGAGTTGATTGTAGATTCAGTCTTGCAGTCATAAACTTGATACTTATTTCATGTATATATGTGTATATATGTGATGTGTACATATGTGATGTGTATATATGTGATGTGTATGTATGTTCCGAAATCTATGATGTGTATATATCTATTGTGATGTGAATGAGCTGGTGGCTGCCAAATCCTGGCTGGTTCCAGGATGCAGCCAGAAAATAGGCCAATGCATGTGGGGGTGGCACAAGCCTAGGTAACGGGCATAAAGCAAAGCACGATACCAACACTGACCAGGTAGTAAGGAGCTTCACTTAACAGCCATTACATATAGAATATGTACGTAACGGGCTTACTTAAAGAAGTGTTACCTATAAGAAACAAACGTAACGAGCTCTACTTAGCAACCGTTACAAAACCTGACCATTGGGCCCCGGAGGAGACGCTTAGGTCATGGGTAACGCCATTTTGTAACGGGTCTGCAGAAATGATCGTTACGTCTATGTTGCGAAGGTAACGGGCTTTACTTAACAACCGTTACAACACCTGACCAGTGGGCCCCAAAGGAGACGCTTAGGTCATGGGTAACGCCTTTTTGTAACGGGTCTGCAGAAATGACCGTTACGTCTATGTTGCGAAGGTAACGGGCTTTACTGAACAACCGTTACAATAACTGACTAGTGGGTCCAAAAGGAGACCTGGTTACAGATATACAAAACAGTAGATAATAAAAGCCCATTACAAAGTATGTATATTGGTAATGGTCTCCCCTATGCACCCGTTATGAAATTTCTCTATGGGTCCACAAAAACAACCATTTTAGGTTACTGGTTACTGCTGTTTGTAACGGTCTTCATTAAATGCGTGTTACCAATATGTGTTGCGGGTAACGGGCCTTTGACCTGTCATTAGTAACGCAATAAGGGTAATGGGCTATTTGCCCGTTACCAAAGGCCATCCGCGCCCGTTAAAAATCACTGGTTCTCACATAGTGCTAGTTGCTGTGTGATGGAGCCAAAGCCACGGCTGGAGGCCGTGCGTCGTGCGAGGCTCGGGACTCCGCCGGAACTGCAGCTGGTGGACCAGCTGCTTGGAGCCTGCCGTGCCCACTCCACGGTGCTTGCGCTGTGCCAGGATGAACCACCCACCTCATGGTGGTATGAAGGTTGGGGCTGCAGCAGTGGTGGTGCTGGCTCGGTTCCTCTTCTGGCCCTACTTCATGTGGTCCTTCCAGGTAAACCAGAAACACTATGCCTTCGTGTCGCCTCTTCCGGAATGAGAGGGGCAGTTAGTGACTGGCAATTATACAAATAATACCCTGCGTTTGGCAACGGGTTCTCATTTGCATAACCCAGAGAGAAGAAAATCAAGGAGTCATTCGGGCCCTTCTTAAGGATGTAGCCTTTGAACCAAATAAGCCTCACCAATAAAAACACGGTCACCCTCAATGAAAGAAACGTTGTTTCTTCCTAAGGCACCAATGCTTGAAGCAATGCTGGTTATCAAAGAAGTGCACTCTATAGGACTCGACACCTTGAAATTCTGAAGCCAACGGTTGACTATTTCTTGTACAGGAGTGACTCGGATCTTGTTGACCATGGCATATAGGATCATCAACTCATCGTTGCGCACAACTTGCAAATCACCTCTTGGAAAGAGAGTGATGGCTAGACATTTGTGCATCAAACGAAGGGTCGGATTTTGAATGTCATCGCACCGAGGTGCAAACTTGTCATGAAAAACTTGACCCAAAATCAAACCCCAAAAATCATGATGATTAAAACCGCGGCAAACATGTTCAAGAGAAACCGGCAAGCGTTTGTTAAAACCAAGGTGGTGACTTAACATTTTCCAAGAAAGATAATACTCTTATTCGAAAAGCTGAAAGCAAACACCGTCATCCACCTCTTGAAGAGTGCAAAGAAACTGAATGGTGAGGTGTCGGGAACCATACTCCTCAAGGGCACGAAACCTTCCCAACCGACTGCATGCCAAACATTAACAAAGTCAAGGTCCATACCTATTTTTGCGAGAAGTTCCGGGTCGAAGGCTTTGGTGTGACCGAAGCTTTAGCGCTTAAGGATGGAGTAGGCTCACGATCGCTGCGCAAGTCGAGGTATGGTGCACTTCTTCTTGCTCTCCCTGTTCTATGTAGTCCATCATGCTTGGGGTCGCAGTTTGCTCAGAAGAGTGATGGGAACTCGAACCACCTCGGGAGCGAGATGAGCTTGCTCCCTTCACTTTCTTGAGTGCACCGGAGAGTTTCCGTCCCATGCTCTACATGCTTGATGTTTTGGACGCGAGAACAAACAAGAACAACTTGGTTCGGGTTACGTTAGTCTAATCGAAATGAAAACTCTTACCGAACATTGTTTCTTCTGATGTGTGGGCTCTTTCTTGCAGCAAGGAAATAAGAGAGAAAGGTTTATTGAATCCAAACTTGAGCAAAAATCCAATGAAAACCCGAGAGCAAAGAGTTGTGAGAGTGTGAGAGGGAGTGAGTGAAAGAAGTGAAGTGTGAGTGCTTCACCCCTCTCTCTCAGCCTCTATTTAAAGACCTGAAGCATGAGCACATCGGGAACGGTCAGCAAACAACGGCTAGGAGCTGTTGCAAACGACAGCCTAGGCCCACTGCCCCTTAATGGTCATATGGTTTTGAAAACTTGGTGCTGGGTCAAATCTTGCTCCGAAAAGATGTTCAAACGAAATTTTCAAAGGAATTTTATGCTCAGAAATATTTTTAGGATTCTTTTAAAAAGAGAGAAATGGCTAGAAAGAAAGTTCCAGCATGCAAGAGAATTTTGGAAAATAAAATATGCGGTGGAAAAAATCAAATGGGGTAAAAAACCAAATTGTGGAGAATTCAAATATGAGATAGATACCAATTTATCTTTGGGAAGGGCTTGTCGTTTCAAGTCCGACAGGCAAGAATTTTCTCCGTCATTACTTACAATTTGTCGCCTCATCGCGGAGAGTTAGACGAGGACGAACTTTCGATCTTCCGCCACATCTTCTTGGTCCTCTTTCTTTTAAGCTATGTGGTCGGTAGGGTTTCTGGATCGGGAAGTGGTTCTCCCAAAATGCTACACCCATCGTGACCTTGATGGATCACGAATCGCTGCTCCTTCTTGTGTTGAAATTTAAAGAAAATATTGTTCGTTCCAATGCGGAAATGGATGTCTCCTGTCCTGACGTCTATCCTTGCCTTGACGTCCCTTAAAAAGGGGCGCCCAAGGATGAGTTGTTTGCCCGTGTCACCTTCCATGTCGAGGATGACGAAGTTGGTGAGGATGAATGAGTTCTTGACTCGTACAAGCATGTTTTCGACTATCCCCTCGGGATATCGAATTGTAGAGTCGGTGAGCTGCACGTACATGAGCGTTGAGGAAAGAGCAGGGTATTGCAGTTGCTCAAATATTACCTTGGGCATGATGTTTATGCTGGCCCCGAGGTCGCAGAGAGCCCGAGTATAGTGTTGATCGTAGATTGAGCAATGAATCATTGGGACTCCTGGGTCTCCGTGTAGTGCTGCCATTAGTCCACCCCATTCGTTTGTCTTGGAATGTGAGGATCTTCCTGCACAATTAGCATGTAGTATCTTTCCGGACGAGTTGCCCCATCCGGTGGATGCCATACTAATATTTTCAACGGGAACTTCCGGTTGCCCCGGAATTTTCCCGTCATCCACAATAGGAATGGCAGCAGCTATTTGAGCTAACTGGGTTTCTATCATTTTATTAAAACTTAATTGATTCTTGAGAGCGGAAGAAAGAGTTTCAACTTTTATATTTAAGCTCTCAAGGGGTTTGTCGTTGGCCGCAAGTTTCTTGTATACAGATTCATTAATTTTAGCTTGGCCAAAAATAAGATCTTTTATGGAGGGTTGGTTCGAACTGAAATTTGAATTGTAATTTGAGTTTAAATTATTACCTCCTCCTTGATAAGGTGGGAGTGAATGGCCCCACCCTTGGCCTCCTTGTAAACGATACCCGTTGTTGTTATTGTTCATGTAGGCCACGTCTTCACGGGTCTCGGGGCAGTCATTCCCCGAGTGTCCTTCATTACCGCAGACCTCACACACGGTGTTCATACGCTCTTTGAACTGTGCCCTTTCGTCGAGGCGCTTCATTACGAGGTCCATCTTGGCGGAGAGCATGTCAACTTTTTTTACTGTGTGCATTCCGCCTTTGCTCTTGGGCTGGGAACGCTCCTCATTCCAGCCCTGATTGGAGACCATCTTCTCGACCAGTGTGTTTGCTTTTGTGATAGTGAGGTTGAGGAAGGCTCCTCCAGCAGCGGCATCTATGTTCGCTCTTGATGTTGGAGTCAGCCTATTGTAGAAGCTTTGGAGAACAAGCCATTCGTCCATCCCATGATGAGGACAGGTGAGTATGTATTCTTGTAGTCTCTCCCAAGCTTTGGGGATCAACTCCATCCCCGTCTGCTGGAAACTGGATATAGTAATGGTGTCGCACAGCTCCAGGAAGTTTTGGCGGGGGGCGTTGGCGTCCTCGTTCGGCTTGCCACAAAACGGGCTAGCCTGCACCATGTTTATGAGGCTAGACTTGAGCTCGAAGTTCATGTCCCCAACATTGACGTTGGGTCCAGTCACCACATTGGCGGCGGAGGGGACGGAGAAATCATGGAGAGTCTTCTCAACCATAAGTTCGGTTGAGGTTGTTGGTGCTGGAAGGACTGGTTCGCTTGCCGAAAGAATGACCTGAGGAGGGACGACGCGAGGTCGGACCCTTCTCATGAGCTTCTTGGGATCATCAACGAAGTTTGTTGGCAAGGAGAAACCAGTCATACTCTACCCTATTTACATCCAATTCAGGAGAAAACAAAAAGCAACATTAGCCTGATTAAGCTACAGCTATGTCTTAAACATATTGTCAGGATCATGTTCAAGTAAATCTTTTATATCAATGCTTCTCCCCGGCAACGGCGCTACAAATGCTTGTTGACATTTCTTAACGTCATCACCAGGATTGTTAGTCCCCGGCAATGGCGCCAGAAATGCTTGTTGACATTCCATAACGTTGTCACCAGGATTCTTAGTCCCAGGCAACGGTGCCAGAAATATGAGTGGTATGTCTTAACATTTACAGAAAGAATCTGCAAGCGCACGGATATACCACTGTAGCATTTCACTTGGTGAGTACTCGGGTATCGTTATTTATTGTTGGCGCTAAAAATCGGCCAAGAATCGGCCGATGGTCTTCAGCGTCGGACACACGACTCGGGAGAATCTGCTTAGCTCGTGTTCGGGTTATTTGCCCTGGTGCGGTTCGCGCGGCGTGTCAGTCAATATGACCTGTTGATTGACAAGGAAATAAGAGTATTAAATTCAGGTATCAATATTTGGCCATTAATATTTGATTGTACCCAGCATTACCATCCATGAAACTGATGACTTTATCTCCTACGGCAGCATCTATCAAGACATCGGCCGTCGGCATTGGATATCCATCCATCGGTGTAGCCTGATTTAAGTTCCTGAAGTCAATGCATACGCGCAATTTTCCGTTCTTCTTATACACGGGCATAATATTAGAAATCCATTCGGTGTAGCGGCACTGCCGAATAAATCCTGCTTCAATCAACCCTGAGATCTCGGCCTTTATATCAGGTAGAATTTTGGGGTTGCACCGTCGTGTAGGCTGCTGATATGGCCGATATCCTAATTTTATAGGTAACCGGTGTTCAACAATGGACCGGTCTAGACCTGGCATCTCATGGTATTCCCAAGCAAAGCAATCCTTGAATTCTTTTAATAAACTTATCAATTTACACTTATATCCAGGATCCAAGTTAGCACTAATATACGTCGGCCATGGTTTGCTACCATCTCCCAAATCCACCATCTCTAATGAATCGGCCGACGTAAACCCATGCCCAAGCTTTCCGTCTTCTCGGACGAACTGATCCATCTATTCTGAATGTTAAGAGCCGACTGCTTGGATTGGCTGTAGACCGAAATCGGACACCTTCAGGAAATCAGTGTCCCAAGTCCTGCCAGATATACACCTGACGTGTTCACAGCTCCATTGTTGCGTGTCGGCTGCTGCGATGCTGTAGGCAGAATCGGCGATGACTATCTCTGTACTGTCGCCGACCCATTGCACGAGGCCCTGGTGCATTGTAGATGGGACACAACAATTCGCATGTATCCAGTCGCGACCGAGCAACATGTTGTAGGACCCCTTACCATTAATAACGAAAAAGGTAGTAGGAAGGGTCTTACTGCCGATGGTGAGGTCGACGCAGAGCGCTCCACGAGCGGGAGACACGTTGCCCTCGAAGTCCTTGAGCATCATGTCCATCTTGGTCAGGTCTTCATCGCTTTTGCCTAACTTGCGGAACATGGCATACGGCATGATGTTGACTGCAGCGCCTCCATCCACTAGCAGCCTGGTAACAGGTCATCCGTTAACGTACCCTTTGAGAAATAATGCCTTGAGATGTTGTCGTTTTTCATCTTCTGGTTTCTCAAAGGTGGCCGTCATCGGCTCTAACACCAGTTGCGCCATTTGCTCTTCCACCCTTGCCGCCTTGTCTCGATCGGCAAGTGCCATGAATTCCATCGGCAATATGAATACCATGTTGACATCGGCTGCCGATTCTTGACTGTCCGCTTCCTTGCTGTTAATTTTCTTGGGCCGCCAGACACGAGACTTGACGTTTCTCTTTTCCAGCGCCTGCCTCTGCTCTTCTTCTTGTTGCTCCCATTGGCGCAGGCGTTGGATTCTCCGCTTCTGGGATTTAGACAATCCATCAGGGCACCACCTGGGGTTTACTGGTTTGGCCGATGATTTGGCGCGCTCCCAATCTGGTTCCCTCCCTAGGGGGTTTTCATCCGACACCCTGTCATCAGCCATCTCTTCCAGCCAATCGTGTACGCTGATTCTGCCCCCCAGTCGATCCTGTTGGTTGATCCTGCCTTTCGACCAGTGATGCCGGTCAACTCTGCCCCCCAGCCGATCATGCACCGAAAGGCACTGTGCTTCTTGTTCGCGCCGATTTCTGCTGATCGGCTCTGATTCTCTGTCTCTGGAGCGTGATCTTTTGAACGGGCGATCATTGCGGCTCAATCTATTGCACTCAGGACAGTTATCGGCTGAAGGTAATCGGAGGTCGTTTTCCCAGCAGTGGATGAAGAACGGACATTGCCAATGATCCTCGTGTCGGCGTATCATCTCCTCGTGGCATCGTGACTGTTTTTGCTGCCGCCGATATTTGCTGAGCAAGAATCGGGAAGTGATGAGTCTATGTGATCGTCCCGACCCTTCGCTCTTGTCTTCAGCCCGCCTTTTCCCTTTGACTTCATCCACCATGACCTGCTTCCTGGGATCTACGGCGCCGCTTCTTCTTGCCGATTCCGTTGTCAGCACCTTGGTTTGAAGTGAGTTTCTTCCCGTGTCAACCATGTTGGCTGGGAAAGGATGCTGGTCAATCTTCATCGGCTTCGCCGGCTTTGCCGGGGTTTCAAACTTGAGTCTTCCCTACTCGATGGCCGACTGTATCTGCTGGCGGAAGATCTTACATTCATTCGTGTCATGAGACGTGGCGTTGTGCCACTTGCAGTATTTCATCTTCTTGAGCTGATCGGCCGAAGGAATGGTATGGTATGGTGATAGCTTGATCTGCCCTTCCTGGAGTAGCAAGTCGAAAATCTTATCGGCCTTTGTCGTATCAAAGCCGAATGCTTCTGGTTCTTTCTTTCCAAAAGGGCACGATATTGTCTTCTTGCCTTTTACCCATTCTGCTAGGCCGATTTCTCCCTCTTCGTCCGATTCAGATCCTTCCAGATATGCCACTTTTTTCTGGAAATTCCTCCGCTGCTCGAACGGACGGACTTCCTGACCTGCCAATCGATGAACGATCTGGCTTAGGCTTTCAAATTCTTGTGAGGCATATCTTTCCTTGATTTGTTGCAAGAGGCCTTGGAAAGCGATATCGGCCAACTGGGCATCGGTCAGGGCCAGACTATAGCATTTGTTACTGATTTCTCTGAACCTCTGTATGTATCCAGTTACTGGTTCGTCGCTCCTCTACCTGAGACTGGTCAAATCTGAGAGCTTCATCTCATGTACCCCTGCGTAGAAGTACTTATGGAATTGTTTTTCCAGATCGGCCCAAGTAACAATGGAATTGGGTGGTAAAGTGGTGAACCACTGAAAGGCCGATCCAGACAGAGACGACGAGAACAGACGCACCCTCAGAGCATCTTGCGTGGCGGCTTCCCCGCACTGGATGATGAATCTGTTAATGTGTTCCACGGTAGATGTGTCATCCAGCCCCGAAAACTTGGTAAATTAGGCACCTTGTACCGGTGGGGAAACGGCAACAGGTCGTAGGCCGATGGGTATGGCGTCTTGTATGTATAAGTCTGCACTTTCGGCTTCAACCCAAACTGGTCCTGAATTACCTCTGCTATTCTTGCCGTCCAGTCCACCTGCTGCTGATGAACGGCCGTTCGATGTGCCGGCATATGTTGGAGGATTGGCGGCGGTGCGGCCTGGTGATGGATCGAAGCATGCGGCGAATTCTGTTGTGTTATGGCCGTCTGAGCAGCTGACAGTTGATGGCGAAGCGAATCCGCCGCCCCGTCGTACATTGTCATTGGTGTCGTGCTTTGGTGTGCCTCTACAGCGCCTGCCCCCCTGCCGATTTCTGACGGGGCTGGTTGATACTGAGGGACCGTCGGCCGGACGGCCGAGTGGAACGGCGCCTGAATCGGATAGCTCCAATGCCGGTTGATGGATCGGGAAAAGCCGTCGTTGCCGATGCCCCCCAGGGTATTGAGTTTGTTGGCAGCGATTGCACAGAAGCAATATGGACATGATGAAGCGGTGCCTGTGATGGGAAACATGGTGCACCGCTATACCTTGGAGACGCTGGAGGCAACGGAGTGTTGTATCCCTCGCGTTGCGTCGACATCGGCTGAGGAGCCGATGGGACGTGACTGGTGAGCTTCTGGCTGGAGGTGCAATAGGTGGGGCATACACTGGCCCCTGATATCCTTGAGCTGCTCCGCTGACCAGAGAGCTGATGACGGCGTTATACACTGTGTTGGTCATCACTGAGGATTGGTCGATGAAATCCTGATAGACGGACTGTTGGATCATATCGGACATCTTGCCCGAATCCTCAGCGATGGTGATGTGGCGGGGAACAGGAAGAGGAGATTTCTTGACTGCTTCCCCGCTTCTGGTACGACTGAACGACTGCAGATACATCGTTTTGTAATCTTCCAGATGTTTAGCCAATTCTTTCTTCTGGTCGTCCTTGAGATCCGCTTCTGTGACCTCAATGATATTGCTCTCAGAAACTTCTGCGTTCTTTGACATATTGGGTCTTGAAGTTTTCCGTCCCACCGGGCGTGCCAAAACTGTGTTGGCGCTAAAAATTGGCCAGGAATCGGCCGATGGTCTTCAGCATCGGACACACGACCCGGGAGAATCTCCTTAGCTCCTGTTCGGGTTATTTGCCCTGGTGCGGTTCGCGCGGCGTGCCAGTCAATCTGACCTATTGATTGACAAGGAAATAAGAGTATTAAATTCAGGGCGTTCCGATCGGCTGGGATTCCGATCTGTCCCTAAGAGCGCGTCGGCGAATCGGCTGATTTGCTATGAAGATGACCGGCTATGGATTAGCCGATAATCACGCAATAATCACAAAGAAAACTGCTGGAGCGACTTGAACAATTATTGCAGATGCAACACTTGAAATAGATCTAATCGGCTATATAACGATGAACGAGGAAGAGCGATGATGAAGCCGATAACTCCAATTTCAAGCTGGATAACTGGTGATAATACTAGAACAACAAGTAAAACCTATAATTCTAGTAAATATCGATAACTAGTGAATAAATCCAAACGAAACCACAGTGATACGCCCGAGGTTAAAGCTCAGATGTTATTCGATAAGCGGAACCTACCAATTGGCCAGAGATCAAGTTGATGCAGCCCTGCCAATCCGTACAAACTAGTGAAAGAAGAAAAAGTATTGGCGAAGTCGCCAACTTGAAAGTAAAGTACTAGGAAAAAGTAGATGTGTTTGGTTGATTGATTGTTGATTATTTTACAAAGCCCTGGTGACTCCTATTTATACTCTAAAACCAGGACTCCTGGTCGATTACGACTTGTTACAATCTGATTTTAAAATAGAAAAACTGCTATATCTATAATATTCTTATAAAGAAAATGGACTCCCGCAGAATCTTCTGCTGCCGTCTCCTAATCTAATCAGGACTCTTTTCTTTTGCTTCTTGACCGAATCAGCATTATTCCGTTGACCACCATTAGGCCACTTTTAACCGGGATTCTCTGTTATGGTCCCAATCTCTTGGCGCAAGTTGCATCGCCAATCGGCCGATTCCCAATTGTAACCTCAATCGGCCGATTCTTTACTGTAGCCTTTAGATCTGCCGCATCGGCCAACCTCTCCTCCTGACGCCGATTCAACACGTGTCAAAATCCGGCGTCAACATTTATATTTTCCCAAACGAGAGCATGATGTAAAGGAGTTTATTTAGAACGTAATCAAGACCATATGAATAAGCCATAGACTATAACATAAACAGGAGTAAGTCAAGATAAATGATATGAATGGCGTAGTGTGACACACACAGTGGGCTAACTCAGGATAAAGAATAGACGAATAAACCTACGGGTTAGTAGGAGCATTGGCATACAACAAAGTCTTAATAGCATCTATTCATACAAGCAAAGGTTACACACTAAACATGCTTAGAACTGCAGGTGCCAGGAAAATAGGGACAACAGGGAGAATGTCCCGTCCCGGAGGACATCCAGGATGTTACATCTTTGCATGATTTCCTACCCCAAACCCGAATGTGGGGATCTTCACTAACCATGACGCGCGGACCAACAAAGTTGTCACCTTCTGCGGCCTACCCATGCAATACCGTGGAGCACGGGCACTTCCGAAGGATCCCGCATACCTGAGCACCACGCTCGTGTATGAGGTCACTACCTTAGTGTCCCTGAGTCTCCCACCCTTCGGATGGACAAGTAAAACACTAAGGCAAGCGTGAAGGCACGACGAACTGTTATCCTTACCAAGATCATCTGGCCTAAGCATATAGAGAGTATAACTAATGAAGCAACAAGCTAAGTCATGACACATTAACAAGATAGTATAACAAGCATAAGCATGATAGACCATCAAGATAACATAACAACCAAAGCTCAGCTCTATAACATAAATAAGATACTAAAAAGATTAATACAAAGCCATACGAAGGACCGACTCTCCGATCCCGAGGACGATTGGATTCGCTAAGAGAGGATTCTAGCCTAGCTCCACTACCCAAGGATTACAAGTCACAAGTAAGAGTAGAGAGAATGGCTCCAAGTGGTGGTGTGTTGAAATGAGTGTGAGGGCCTCCTTATATAGCTCTTGAGGTCGGTTCCCGCCATCTCTATGTATGGAAACACCTTCAACCGACCTTAGGGGGATCAGGGGAATCTTCCTGCCAAAGGGCACCTGGACGGGAGGCAGGGCAGGTGCGGCCGACCCCTGGGGTCGGCTGACCCCCCTTTGCCGCCTCTAGCCACTGCCTTTAGATGTGACGCTGGTAGATGGGCCCAGATCGTATCCCTTGGTGGTTGCCGCCTTATTACATCGGTTTGGTCTGGCAAATGAGCCCTTCTTGTAAGTATGATGGAGCGAGTGATCTTCTGTGCATGTGTTGTTGCGTATTCTTCGTGTTTTCTTCTTATTTTGGACTTGCATCCCTGAAGTGATAAATCTTCCAAAGCAACTGTGGAGCTAGGTTAGTGATACAAATATGTGATTAAGAGGCATGGTTTTCCCTTGCTTATGAGTATCATTGACGAGCGATTTTGGCACTTAAGGACCGTCAACATATATAAAATCTATTCTACACGCGCGTGCAGCTACTCCCATGTATGTATCTAATGATGTCGGACGTATGTGACCTGACGAAGAGTATATACATGGAGTATATGATCATACTACACCATCTAGGATGGTATATACGTATGTGACCCGTACATGAAGTATGTGAATACACTTATTTTTATATACTTGTACTAAGGTATAATCATAATATATTTAAAAAATAAGGATACTTTTCAAATTTTTTGTATATATCCTTTTAAAGTATCTTAGAATTATTATATGAAACAAAGTGATAAATGAGTTGTAGACATACGTACGGTGGTATACTGATGGTGAGAGTAGCTACACGCAAGTCTAGATAAAACTCCATGTACATACCTTTATCATGACTAACCCCTATATGAAATGTAGTCTATGACTTTATCATATTGTTGTGATTATGTACCTAGTAAACTCTTTTACCCTGGGAAAATATTAATAATGATACCCTGTACTCTCCGGGTGAAATGCTACAATAATATATCCATGTGCTTGCGGATTTATCTGTGAATGTTAAGAAATACGAACAAGCATTTCTGGTGCTGTTGTTTGGGATGGCACTGGTTATAATATTTACTAGTACATATTCTTGGTTGTGTGTTTAAGAAATAGCTACTACTTATAGATGCTAACCTTGCTTTTGTTTTCTCCCGAAGGATGAAAATAGGGTAGTGTATGACTGGTTTCTCCTTGCCGACAAACTTCGTTGAAAATTCAGAGAAACTCGTGAGAAGGGTCTGACCTCGCATCGTCCCTTCTCAAGTCATTCTCTCGACAGACGAACCAGGCGTTCAAGCACCATCTGCTCATGAGGCTTTGGCCAAAATGCCTCTCTGTCACTTCTCCGTCCCCTGCGCCATCAATGTGGCCACTGGCCAAACATTGCAGTGGGGGATGTAAACTTTGAACTCTAGACAAGTCTGATCAACATGGTGTAGGCAAACCCATTCTGTGGGAAGTCTAACAAGGACATGCTCATCTTTAAAACTTCCTTAAGCTGTGCAAAACCATAGTTATACGGGGAGTCACAACTGACGCCATCCGACTCCATTTGTTTCTCTTCTCCTTGTTGGGAAAGTTGAAAATAATGGTTCGACAAGGACAAGGAAGGTGTCAGTTCTTGGGACAAGTGTTCCACGACATTCCTCGCAAAGTTCTTCGCAAAGTTCTTCCTGCTAAGCAAAACCAACACAATTCGTGGGAAGATCTCAAGTTTCCAGCAGATGGTAATGGAGTCAATCTTGGAAGCTTGGCAAAGGCTGCCAGAGTGCATCCTCACCGATCATCATCATGGAATGGACGACTAGCTCATCCTTCAAAGCTTCTACAATGGGCTGACATAAACATCACGAGCCTATATCGATGCTGCTGCTGGAGCAGGCCTTCCTCAACCTCACGATTACAAAGGCTACAACCCTGGTTGATAAGATGGTCTCCAATCAATGGTGGAGCAAAGAGCATCTCCAACCCCGAAACAAGGGTATGCACACCATCAAAGAGATGGATATGCTCACCGCTAAAATGGACCTTTTTGGTGTTTTACCGCCAAGTCCACCGAGAGGTACCCCCGAGGTGGTAGGTTGTAGGTAGGGTGTCGTCGAAATCAGGAACTCGAAGGTGCAAGGAACACAAAGGTTTAGACAGATACGATCCACCGAGATCGAGCATAATACCCTACATCTCGTGTGGTTTGTATTGCCTTAGGGTCCCTACCCACCCTTATATACTCTAAGGGGATAGGGTTACATGGAAATTCTAGCCGGGAGCGGGTTGAGGAGTCCAATCCGAGTATGACTCGGGTAGTTTCCATACGCTCCGAGTAGTCCTACCCTTGTACGACTAGTTACAATGAGGATAAGGTATGGCCCATGCGCCATCCCCTACTACAGGAATAAGTACGTGTTGGCGGTCGATTTTGATGATTTTTACCGCCAACATTTCTCCGGTTTTCATGATTTATATGTAAAATCTGAGTTAAGACTAACCACACTGACAAGTTCCACAAGTTTTGTCGCATTTATCATTTCAAAGGACTTAGTGTGCGAAATTGGGCCAAACCTGGAAAAATCCCAGGCCTACTGGCCTGGCTCCCCCTCTTGTGGCCATGTCATCAATCCAGGAACAAAGAAACACAACCAGGATGATCAAGGATCATGCACTTGAACTCGGAGAAGAGGACTACATTGGAGATGATGAGGGCAGTGGTGAGAAGGAAGAGTGCTCGAAGATTCGAGCACTGAGGGAGCAACTCATGGCGCTCGAGCTAAAACTTAAGGACTAGGCTAGATTAGGGTTTTTAGATGCTTCCTTCATTTCCCTTTCTTAATTTTAATTTTCAAACAATTGTATTCATGCAGCACCCCAAGTTTGATTTAAATAAAGAGGATTTTAGTTTTGAATCATGCTTTGTCTCGTACGGTTGGTGCACACTTGTGTGCCAACCACACACCCCTGGACTAACTTCGTGTCGAAGTGCATCAAGATTCGCAGGTTACAGAACGTCAAAAACTCACTACGCAAAAATGAGCACGGATTGACTCGAACCCGAGCTGGGCAGCTTGTACTAGGCCGGCCAGCCTGAGAGTGTAACAAACATACCAAAAGCGCACGATGCACCATCATGTTGGAACCGAGCCTGAGCCTTTGGGACTTACCCTTTCGAGAGGGGCCACAGACCTAGGCCAGCCGACCTCTATTAGGCCTACCGGCCCCACCTGGTAGCCACCAGCTTGGTGCCTTCTCGTCACGACAGTTTGCTCCCTTTTTACCCCAGTCCTTCCTACCTTCGGTTCAAATTCGAATATTTTGCTAAACAAATTAAAATTTGATCAAAACAAGCAAGAAGAGATGAAATCCTTTCATGTGAATTAAAGAATAATTGAGTTATATCTCACTTGCAAAGTACTCTAACCCTTGGAACTATGTTATAGGATTGCCTGATCTTCTGCCTATTGACTTTTATGATATAATGACTTGCAAGCACTGATCTTTCTGATTTCAATGTCTTGGAGAATTCATAAGAACAAAAAGGCAACTCTCAGCTATCAAATCCTATCCAGAGCCATATACGTAGTTTGATCAAATCTTTGAGACCCACATAACCTTTTTGTGCCCTTGAGCTTGATCAAATCTCTTCGCCCCATGAGAACTGTGGTGCACCTTGGTACTCTTAGTCATCCATGTACACGTTCAAGGTTTGAAAGTCCAGAAGAGTGTGGTCCTCAAGCAGCTCACCACTCCCCTGAAAGAAAAAGAAACTGAGTCAGGAAAACCATCTGGCTTGAGTTAAAAAAAAAAGAGAGAAAAATAGGGGAAATGGATGATGCTTGAGTACTTACCACCGAAGGACAATCGCTTACACATGCACGTGGCTAAGTTTCTCAGGACACATGGTTTCTCCGAGATGAAATATTTGAGCTCGCAACAGAGGAGATACAGAATGTGCTACAAAGTCCTATCCGAGCTCCACATATAAGCCTTTAGAAGTAGGAGACATCGTGTGAGGTCTTAGAAGATTCATACCTCGCTTTGAGCGAGTGAGTGCCTTGAGTGAATGAGAGTATGCCTTGATGTTTGTTGACATTTTATAACGCAGTCACCAAGTATGGACATAGAATCCATTCCCCGGCAGTGGCGCTAGAAATGCCATGGGGTATTTCTTATGTTACAGAAGGATCCGCAAGCACACGGAATACCGTTGTAGCATTTTACCCATGAGTACGGGGTTGTATTTATTTATCCGCAAGGAAGGCGGCAGTTATTGGAATAGATTAGTATGTTGATTAGTTCTCACATGGATATTCTATTGAATAAACAGGGGTAAGATAATATATGGTACAGAGGTAGTGTGACACACAAGTTACTCAAGTTCTATCTCTGTGCAAAGCTTACAGGAAGGAAGAAAGGAAGAAGAAAGCTAATCTAAGGTATGTCCTCCTAACTAAGCATAGAGTCTATATTAGGCACTCACATACATACATATGATTATGAACTGGCTCTAGGCTCCCAGGCATCACCGAGAGACTGCACATGATATGGCTAGGTGGCCACTAGATCCTCACGGCTATTTTACGCACCTCCTACAGCTACTACACGAAGTGGGAGGGTTACGCTGGACGGACAAGGCTGTCACCACTTGCCGCCTACCTCATCTAACCATGGTATAGAGCCACATCCAGCAACACTGATTAGCCCAGACACCACGTCTACACTAATAAGCGATACTCTCATGCCCCGCGTAGAGCCCCCACCCTTTGGATGGACAGACATCACACTAGAGCAAACATATGAAAACTGGAACCAATGCCGTAGCCTAAATGTCTTACCACGTCTAATCATGCAAGATATCAGTCCTAGATATAAACTAAGCATAGCATACACATCTGAATACACAGAACATATACTATACGAGTACACTATACTAGAAGATAACTCTATTAAGGAATTCCGAATATTACAAAGAAGATATCAGTCCTCGGCGCCCAATTGCCTGAAGCCTTGCCAAACCGACGTTAGGAACCAATGGGGAAGGGCCACGTCAAGGGAGGTAAGTCGGTTCCTCCCTGGTGGGTCGGCCGACCTACATGAGTCGGCCGACTTGGGCTTGGCACATATCGAGCGCAACTTGCTCTGGGTGGCTGCCATGTGCATCCTAGTCACTCCTCTGCGTGAGTGGACACTGTCCTAAGTCGGTTGCATGTCTTGGTGGGCCCTTCAATCCATGGGAGTCCAAATGGTGCGCTCTGATTGGTCGACGTCACTTGCCTTGGATTGAGATGCTTGTTTGCACTTGAATTCTGCTCAATTTCCCTATATTGCAAATTCTCCAAGGGGGATGTGGAAACGATATTATTCTAGATAAATATGCAAGTTAAGTATGCTAGTCATCCCAATTTTCTGATTAAATTGACGCTAAAAATTGGTTCGTAGCGAGCATTCAGAAGAACCCCCACGCTGTCCTTTGCTTGTCCCGAGCAAAACAGGACAAATGAGGATGTTGATCAGAAAATTGTTAGACTCATTACCTGCTATCGTGTCAAGTCTGAGGCATAGATAATTTCCTTGAGGATGAGTAACGTTGGCATGAGTACCTGGCCCTTGTTATTATCATCATCTATGGGGCTTATGAGCTTCTCCTCATCTGGAGGTTTTCTTCTTAGAAATATTAAAACAAGACTAAGCTCCTCGAATGATTCACTCGGATCGCTCAATGGTGTATGAATCCTTACCAAGGCACTTCTTCCTTCTCATAACAAAAGCTTTTGTGGAACTCAAGGTACGGAATGAATGAAGCATACCTACATTTCATATATTGCCAAGACAAAGAGTAGATCCATGGAGAAACTAGTCATATCCCAAGATCAAAAGGTGCATGTGTGTGGATGGATGAGAAGTAAGATTACTCCTTTTGGTTTGTGATCTCTCTACTCTTTATTTTATTTTTGTATTTTTCTTTAGACATGGCTATCCCCTTCTTATTCTTTCTTCCTCTTCTCCTTTTTTTTGGGTCATGCTTCTTTGGCGTGCCATCTTTTCCTTTTTTTTCTCTTTATTTTTGGGGATGACCAAGCCTAATTTCTTTTTTAGAGATAACATGTGGAGAGACCACAGACTTCATGGAGCATTTATTAGGTGGAAGGATGTATTTGCTAATTCCTAGTGTAGGAATGTCGCAATGGGTGTAACGTGTGCGTGATCTTGATCAAAGGGATATGAAAAGCATCTCACTAGGGTCACAATAATTTGACAAAGCTCGATGAAATAGCAAGCAACATATGTATAGGGTTTTTCAATGTAAATAACATATGGCTTTGGTAGGACATTGAACATCATTGAGGAACTTGTCTTTCCCTTTTAAATTTTGAAAACAAAATACTCCAGATATCATGCTTCACTTAGGACAAGACTATAAAGCTCCATCTTCCATATCTAAACTCAGAACAACCTAGACTTGGATAAAGCATGTGCAACCCATGAGATGTTTGAGTTCATGGCACAAAGGTTTAAACAACCAGCAAACTCAAACTTAGGAAACACCATGCTTTAGGACTAAGCAAGACATACAAGCAATAACATAACAATTATTCATCCTTTCAACTTAGGAAGACTGAACATTCTCACCATGCATATGGATAAGGAAAATTAAAGCAGGAAATATTTGTTTGGTTTTTAGAGTTTTTATATTTTTATTGAAAGCAGTAAAAGGATACAATTCACTTGGTGGAGGGACTCCCCCAAGCTAGCTCTTTGTGTAAGCTCCGATGAGCAGGACCCTCTCCATACCTATTTAACTCGAGGTCGACTTGTACATACCTGAAGAGGATGTAGAGGATGATGTCGTCTTCTTCTTTCTCAACACCTTCTTGGTTTTCTTCTTTGTTTGTGTCAGTGGTGTGGGAGTTGGATCCTCGAGTGTGAGACTGTGTATCTCCTAGTCTTCGAACCATTCCAGTTCTGTCCCCAGCCCTTGTTCTTTACTATCCTCATGAAGCAGGTATACTTGTTCGCGTCTGTTGCGGAACCTGAACTTCATGGTCCTCTTCCCAATCCGGAAACTAATTCTTCCGGTTCCCACATCTATTCTGGCCTTGGTGTCTGTTAGGAAGGGTCGCCCAAGGATGAGCGAGATTCCCAAATCGCTCTCCATGTCAAGGACTACGAAGTCTTCGAGGATGAATGAATTCTGGACTCGTACCAGGAGATTCTTCACAATTCCCTCGGGATATCGTATTGTGGAGTCGGCCAGCTGTACACACATGCAAGTAGGGGAAAGAGCAGGATAAGCTAGTTCTTCGAAAGTTACCTTGGGCATGATGTTGACGCTTGCTCCAAGGTTGCAAAGGGCATTCTCATAATAACGGTCGTATATTGAGCAGTTCATCATTGGGGTTCCGGGAAACTCCTTTATGGTTACTGCTAAATCGCCCCAAGAACTCTTCCGAGGGTGTTCGAGTCTTTCTGCATAGTTAGTAAAGAATTTACCACGCGATGGCTTACCCCATTTTGTGGTTATGGCGTTTACGCTTTCCAGGGGAGCCTTGGGTTGCTCCGGGATCTTCCCTGTCTCTGCAGTAGGAACAACAGGGGCCAGCTGAGCCAGGTTAGTTTCAAACATCTTGTTGAAGCTCTGCTGGTTCTTGAGTGTTGAGGAGATGCCATCCATCTTCGCTTGGACGGTCTCCAAGGTGTTGTCATTAGCGGCAAGCTTCTTTTGAATTCCTTCGTTGGTCTTTGCCTAGCTTAAGATAAGATCTCTCAAGGAAGGTTGGTTAGGACTAAATGAATTTGAATTACCATTACCTCCTTGGTAGTAGGGGCGCGACTAGTTCCACCCCTGGCCTCCTTGTGGACGAAACCCATTGTTGTTGTTCATAAATATGACTTCCTCCTGGGTTTCGGGGCAGTCGTTCCCTGAATGACCGACGTTCCACAGACCTCGCAAGTCATACGAGAATCTAAGGCTTGAAGTATCTGAGTTGGAGCCTTTTCTTGAGGGCGTTCATCAATATTTTTGATGAGGAGGTCGAGCTTAGCAGCTATCATGTCTGTCTCTTTGACAGAGTGCGTGCCCCGCTGGCGAGGTTGGAGACGTTCATCGTTCCAACCTTGGTGGGACACCATCTTCTCGATCAAATTTTTGGCCCTGTCAATGGTTAGCGAGAAGAAGGCACCACCTGGAACAGCGTCGATATGATCACGGGTTGTTGGAGTTAGCTCGTTGTAGAAGTTCTGCAAAATGAGCCAAGCGTCCATCCCATGGTGAGGACACGGTAGGATGTACTCTTGAAGCCGCTCCCAAGCTTCAGTTGTTGACTCATTTGACACCTACTGGAAACTGGAAATCCTTCCCCGAAGAGCATTGGTTTTACCCAACGGGAAGAACTTCACGAGGAATGCCTTGGTGCACTCATCCCAAGTAGTTATTGCACTTCTGTTGGTATAGAACCATTGTTTCGCTTTCTCCAAAAGAGAAAATGGAAACAGATGGAGTCGGATTGCATCCTTTGTGACTCCCTTGATGACAAAAGTGCTGCACAGTTCAAAGAATTGTTGGAGATGTGCATTGACATCCTCATTGGCATTGCCACATAATGGGCTGGCCTACACCATCGTGATTAGACCTGTCTTGATCTCGAAATTATCAGCCTCAGCATTAACATTTGGCCCGATTGGGAGATAGTCGGCCGAAGGGGCTGAGTAATCACGGAGAGTCTTCTGAGCCAGTCTTGGAAGTTGATGGTAAAGAGGTAGTGTGACACACAAGTTACTCAAGTTCTATCTCTATGCAAAGCTTACAGGAAGGAAGAAAGGAAGAAGAAAGCTAATCTAAGGACTTATGTACCCCTAACTAAGCATACAGTCTATACTAGGCACTCACATACATACATTTGATTAGGAACGGGCTCTAGGCTCCAAGGCATCACCGGGAGACCACATAGATATGGCTAGGTGGCCACTAGATCCTCACGGCTATTTTATGCACCTCCTACAGCTACTACACGAACGGGGAGGGTTACGCTGGAGAGACAGGGCTATCACCACCTACCACCTACCTCATCTAACCATGGTAAGAGGTGCATCTAGCAACACTGATTAGCCCGGACACCACGCCTGCACTAATAAGCGATACTCTAATGCCCCGCGCGGAGCCCCCACCCTTTAGATGGATAGACATCACACTAGAGCAAACATACGAATACTGGAACCAATGCCATAGCCTAAATGTCTTACCATGTCTAATCATGCAAGATATCAGTCCTAAATATAAACTAAGCATAGCATACACATCTGAATACACAGAACATATACTATACGAGTACACTATACTAGAGGATAACTCTATTATAGAATTCCGAATATTACAAAGGAGAGAAAGAGTAAAACCTATACCGAATACTCCTAGGCAAGACTTGGGAATCGAAGAAGATCTACTTCACCTAAACTCCACTATCCTAAAGACTAAGCAAGAGAGAAACTTGAGAGAGAGGCTTCAACTTGTGGTGTCTTATTAGTAGCACCCCCCCTCATATTTATAGAAGTGAGTGAGGGGGGTGTGCAGCTGCTCCTCGGCGCCCAATTGCCAGAAGCCTTGCAAAACCGACGCTAGGAGCCAATGGGGAAGCGCCACGTCAAAGGAGGTAAGTCGGTTCCTCCCTGGTGGGTCGGCCGACCTACATGTGTCGGCTGACCTGGGCTTGGCCCAGATCGAGCCCAACTTGCTCCGGGTGGCTGCCATATGGGTCCTAGCACTCTGATGCGTGAGTGGACGCTGTCCTAAGTGGGTTGCATGCTTTGGTGGGCCCTTCAATCCATGGGAACCCAAATGGCGCTTTCTAATTGGTCGACGTCACTTGCCTTGGATTGAGGTGCTTGTTTACACTAGAATTCTTGTCCATTTCCCTATATTGCAAATTCTCCAAGGGGGATGTGGATATTAAGTATGCTAGTCATCCCAATTTTTTGATAAATATGAAAGTTAAGTATGCTAGTCATCCCAATTTTTTGATCAAATTGACGCTCGAAATTGGTTCGTAGCGAGCGTCAACAAAGTTCCAAAAGAATTTGTCCAGGTACTGAGAATAAGAAGAATCGGGCTTCGCGATGACTTGTTCTAGAGATCAATAGGTGAAAGAGAAGGCATTAGCCACCTGGAATCCAGGGTATGAGGAACAACTTCGAAATATATATTCAAAATTCTTTGAGGATCATGACCCTAGACTTGCTTAGTCCCCGGGATCTATTTCAAACATTTTGCTCGGGACGAGCAAAAGTCTAGGTGTGGGGTGTGTTGGCGGTCGATTTCGATGATTTTTACCGCCAACATTTCTCTAGTTTTCATGATTTATATGTCAAATCTGATTTAAGACTAACCACACTGACAAGTTCCATAAGTTTTGTCACATTTATCATTTCAGGAATTTAGTGTGCAAAATTGGGCCAAACTGGGAGAAATCCCAGGCCGGCTAGCCTCTCCTAGGCCTGCCGGCCTGGCTCCCCCTCTTCTGGCCACGTCATCGATCCTGGAACAAAGAAACACAACCAGGATGATCAAGGATCATGCACTTGAAGTCAGATTAATCCGAGGACCCGAAAGGCTTCACACACGGATCTAAGGGCCCACATGCATGTCCCAAATGGTTGCTTAACTAAAAAGCAACAGTTACCGACTTCAGGAGGCTATCAGAGACATCCACGCGAAGGTCGGTGCCAAGTGGCACCATCCCTAGAGGCCGGCCGGCCCCACATGGCGGCCACTGGCGCTCAACTTCGCGTGGAAGTTACGTTAACTACCAAGGCCGCGTAGTCTTGAAGCCCTTCACCGGTTATGGACCATTGCGGAGAGAAGTGAGATTCTTAGTTGCTCTACTCCAGTTGTAGAATAGGGAGAGTGTGAGGTGAGGGCTTGTGCACGAGCCAAACAAGGAGACGAGCTGGGTTTTCTCTGGGTCCTTCTCCACTTTTGTATCCACCTCAGAGAAATATTATCAAAGTAAGTTCCTCATTTATCTTCAGTGTCTCGCTAGTCTTTCTTTTCACTTTCATTAACTAGTGAGTTTACTTTCTCTTGATCTGCGGGATCCCTTGTTTGCGTGGTTCAGCAAGTGTGGCCATTTGGGGTTTCTTCTTGCCTTAACGTGAGGCAGAAGTCAGTGAATTGATAGTGCAAGTGTGGTGCTTAGGCTGGATAGTTATCTTGGGTTGTGTTCCACCCCACGGAACTGATGTGGTAGGCGGCATGTGGTGACAGCCCTGTCCGTCCGTTGTAGTTCACCACGTTCGGGTGTTTTCATAGCAGTATATTGTTGGTGCCGTTGGACTCCCCTCTCAACCCTTTCCGAAGTCCTTCCTCACCAGCCACCGAAGCAGATCAGGGTTACTAAGTAACTAGTTATCTAGGTAACGAGTTGGCTAACTGAAGTTAGGCCCTCTACCGTCTTACCTCTTCTCTCTAGGTGGGTCCGATTGAATACTTCTAGATCTGGTTGCGTCTACCGTTCCTTGGATTTGATATCCCAGGTAAACTCCCTAGTGAAAGCTACATCGGTATCCGTGCGCTTGCGTATTAGATCGTAAAGGCTAAGGAGTGCCAACAGTACGCCAAGTGTGCAGTCCCGCTGCCCCGGGTCTGACAAGCCCCCGAGCTTCTCGTAGACGAGTACTGCAGGCTTCCGAGTACTTCTGGAAGGTGTCTTTAGGTCCCTGCTTGGTCCCCTTGAGAAGGTATCTTCCGAGTACTTCTTTTGCTGCATTAAGGTTGTGAGGTGCTCAAGCCCCAAGTAGTTTTCAAGTCTTTTATATGGGGTGCGATGAGCTCGCACTCCATATGGTGTAGCCTCTGAGCCTTAGGTTGAATCAAAGAATGAAGCTGAGGGTCAAATTAGTCTTCCAAGAGTTTTTGAAAAATAAATCATCGATGACACGTATCCCTAAGCCCCAGAACCTTTAATCCAAATTCCAAGATTTGGAAAAAAGGATCTAAAGAGTCGTGGCATGGGTTGTGTTTTTAGAATCAATCTGATGGTATTTATAGGTTAATTGGTTTTGAAATTTGAATAACCCATATTTTCGGGAGTCTATCTTTGAAAAATGGCTAGTTCAAATAACTTCGTCAAAAAACCCTTGAATACCACACAAATCGAATCGTTATCCTGAGAAAGTCGATTCGACTTCCAACTGTAAAAATTTGTGCCACTGGCTATTTAACCCCACGGTAACCCTTAGCTTTTCACCTCAGTTGCTTCCGCTTCTGCCGCAATTGAAAAATCAGATCTGCTCCGCCAAGAACCCTAGCACTGCCGCAGCTGCGCCCAATCCGCCACTCCCAGCCAAATTGCAAGCCGGAAATAGCTGAAATCACTGCCTCCAATCTCCCTCCTCACCCTATCGAGTTTCACTAGGCATGTGCATGAAAGTGCCGGTAACATTCTGCCCGAAGATACTGAGGAAGACCGCCACCGGGTGTGGGAAGAAGAGCAGCAGCGAGGACCGCGATGATTCATCGCCGCCATCGAAGGCCGCCAAGACAGCGACAGACGGCGAGTAGAGGGCCTCGACTTGCCATGAGAAGGACCTTCTCCGGCTCGTCGCAGAGAGGCTCCTTGAAGAGAAGGATGTGCTGCAGTGGCACCCCGTTGGAGTTGACAAGGCTCCATGGGAGCTTACGGGTGAGACAGCCCTGTTCCTCCATTTCGTTGAACGTGGATTGGCTTTTCCCGCATCTGACTTCTTTTGGGGCATTCTTGAGTTTTGCAAAACCAAACTCTGCCATCTCACCCTCAATTCTATCTTGCACATATATATTTTTGTTCATCTATGTGAGGCATTCCTTGGAATCCGCCCACATTTCCACTTGTTCCGCTATATTTTCCGCTTCAAACCCCAGTCGGATGCTGATAACCATAGTCTAGTCGGGAGAGCCGGGCTTCAACTAGGCAACAAGGATGTGTACCTTGAGTACACAACCCCGACTAGTCTGTCTGGGTGGCACTCGCAGTGGTTCTACATAGGGAACCACAAGCCGGCTCTGCCTGGACGGATAATCCTTCGCCCCAGCATCAAGATTGCTGGTTGGAGATGTTGTCATACGAGGATAGCCGCGACATCCCCGAGTTGATGAAGCGGATCGAAGCTCTGAAGGAGAAAGGCGTCACTGGGGAGTCAATGGCGTGCTCATTTTTTGAGCTGCGCATCCAGCCCCTCCAGCAGCGAGTCCACCTTGGTTTCGAGTACCAGGAGACCAGGGACCCATCACGGATGGCCAGGGATGTGTTGTCCAACAAAGAAATCATGTGCCGATTGACCCGCCTATTCACGGGGATGCACTCGGAGCCTTATATTCCGAGGCTCTTTAGCTCGGACAACTCTTCGGACCCCGTAAGTGTTTACTCGAGTACCTTTCATTGGTGAAGTCTTCTATTTTTCCTTGTACTAACATGTTGACTAGAATATAGGCTGACCTAGAAAAATTCAGGTCCGACATGCCTCTACCGGTTGTCAAAGAGCCGGCCGAGGAACCAGCCGCAGAGAAGTCCGTAGAGGAAACTGCAGCAAGCCCGCCCCTCCCACAGCGAGTGGCAACATGTGTTGGTGGTCGATTTCCAATAATTTTGACCACCAACATTTCTCTAGAATTCATGGTTACAAGGCCTACACCAAGCTAAATTTATTAAACTAATGAAATTCCACAAGTTTTGGTGCATATGTGATTGCAGGAACTGTGGGCCGATTTGGGAGAAAACCAAGGCCGGCCTGGCACTGTGGCCTTTCAGGCTCCACTTTTGCCAGCATGCAGAGAAACACAAGTATTTGATCATGGATCATGCCTTTCACATCGGTTTGATCGAATGACCTGAAAGGCTTCACACATGGATCCAAGGGCCCACCTGCATGCAAGACTCGGACAAACAACCGAAGGGTAGTAGTAACCGCCATAAGGAAGCCATCAGGGACGTCCACGCCAAAGGTGGTTCCAAGTGGCTACAATCTCAGGCCAGCCGGCGTGGGGGAGGCCGGCCGGCCCCATTTTGTAGCCTCTCGATCCCATCTTCGCGTGGAATTTACACAACTGCCTTACCTGCCCGGAAGTTGAGGAATATTAGCTTTGCTTACAAGTTAAGCGACCTTAGCCTTGCTTACAAGCTAAGAAACCCACCTTGGAGGGCTATAAATAGAGACCTCCCCCCTCACTTGTAAACACACACCATTTGTAGAGAAGAAGAGTCTCAAGCAAGAGTTGTTCATCCTTAGAGTAAAATGGGGAGAGTGTGAGGTGAGAGTCCGGAGGCAAGCCGAGTTCTTCGGCTCACCTCCAACTGTAGCCTTAGAGGAATGAAGCATCCTTGGAGTGAAGTTCCTCGTCTCTCGCTAGTCTCTCTCCTTACTTCAGTTACTTGTTTACTTTCTAGCATTGATCTGCGGGATCCCTTGTCTGTGTGGTTCAGCAAGCCTGGCCATTTGGGGTTTCTTCTTGATTTAGCGCGAGGCGGAAGTCAGTAACTTGATAGTTGAAGTGTAGTGCTTAGGCTTGATAGTTATCTTGGGTTGTGTTCCACCCCACGGAACTGATGTGGTAGGTGGTAGGTGGTGACAACCCTGTTCGTCCATTGTAGTTCACCACGTTCGGGTGTTTTCATAGCAGTAGATCGTTGGCCGAGTTGGACCCTCCATTTCTCCCTCATTCTGAGGTCCTTCCGCCCTAGCCGCCAAAGCAGATCAAGTTAGTTTAGTAGCAAGTCTTCTGGGTAACGAGTTGGCTAACCGTCGTTAGACCCTCTACCCTCGTACCTCTCTTCCTCTAGTGGGTCCGGTTGAATTAGTTCTAGGTCTAGTTGCGCTTTTCGTTCCTTGGATTCGATATCCCAGGTAAACTACCTTGTGAAAACTACATTGGTATCCGTGCGCTTGCAGATTAGTTCGTATAGGCTAAGGAGTGCCAACAAGCATGCTGGCGCCGTTGCCGGGGAATGGTAGCAATACTAGTTTTAGACCTTTTTCAGCCGTACACCTTTCCATCCCTACCACCTACCCCATGGAGTTCGCTCCTAGTTATCCTGCAGTTCCATAACACAAGTACCTAGAACCGCCTCCACCTTTACCACCCCATTTATCTGATGGTTATGAGATCAGTCCTAATCTCATAGCCATGGTTCGTGCTTAGTCTTTCTCTAGTAGAAAGGATGAGAGTCCCTTTGCTCACTGCAGGTATGAAACAAGACACCCTACAGTGGAAGCTCTTCCCTTTCTCTCTAACAGGAGAAGCAATAGTCCGGTACGACCGGAAGGCAGATTTGGAGGAGATTGGACTAAGCTGAAGGATGAGTTCTGCCTGTTCTTCTTCCCTGTTACCAAAACGTTTGCCTTTCGCAACCAACTGCTATCATTCAAGCAAGACGAAGAGTGAATTGGAGCAGAACTGGAAAGACTCATGCTGACGGCAGAAATTCCGGGCCACCTCATGGTATTCTGGAAGAAATGCTAATTCAGCACTTCGTTGGTGGACTTAAGCTGGAGAGTGCAGATCTCATGACTCTCACCTCCAAGGATCCATCATGAACAAAGACAGCTGCTGAAGTAGAACAATGCTCAGCACACTAGAAGTCCTTGACGAGCCAAACAAGCCAACCGATCAGCCCAAAAAGAAGCAGCAAGTTCACATCCTCGTCCAAGACAGCCCTGATTGGGTCCCAGCTTGTCCCAAAATAGGAAAGCACGCTCATCAGTTTCCTGAGGGCCAACCGAGACAAAATCGTGTGGAAACCAGCGAATATGCCAGCATAGTTTGAAAGTAGATCCTGATGCTACCCCCAAAAAGCAGCGTCTCCGTAGATTCGCTCAAGATAAGAGGGACGCAATCAAAAAGGAGTTGGCCAAACTACTCGCGGCTGGTTTCATCAAGGAGGTGTACCACCCAGAGTGGGTTGCCAACCCTGTCCTTGTAAGGAGAAATAATAATAATAATGAATGGAGAATGTGTGTTGATTATACCGATCTCAACAAGCACTGCATGAAGGACCACTTCGGGCTACCGCGCATTGATCAAGTAATCGACTCCACTGCCGGCTGTGTACTCCTCTGTTTCCTTGACTGCTACTCGGGCTACCATCAGATTGCCCTCAAGGAAGAAGATCAAATCAATACCACCTTCATCACGCCCTTCAGGACTTATGCCTACAAGACTATGTCCTTTGGGATGAAGAACGCGGGGGCTACGTACCAGCGGGCAATCCAAATGTGCTTTGCAGACCAACTACACCGCAATGTAGAGGCCTATATGGATGATGTGGTCGTCAAGACCAGAATTCCTGAGGACCTAATTGCGGACCTAGAGGAAACATTCTGTAGCCTCTGGAAGCTCCAATGGAAACTCAACCCGACCAAGTGCGTTTTCGGCGTACCATCCGAGAAACTACTCGGGTTCATCATCAGTCATAGAGGGATTGAAGCTAACCCGGAGAAGATTACCACCATCACCGACATGAAGGCTCCAGCAATGATCAAGGACGTGATGAAGCTAACAGGGTGCATGGCGGCCTTAAACAGATTCATCTCACAACTTGAAGAACGGGGCCTTCCCTTCTTCAAGCTCCTGAAGCAGAAAGACAAGTTCCACTGGACGGAGGAATCTGAGCAAGCTTTGCAGGACCTCAAGGAACACCTGCAGTCACCTCCTATTCTCACAGCACCACGTCCAGGGGAGAACCTGCTGATGTACATTGCAGCAACTACTCATGTGATCAGCACAACAATTGTGGTGGAGCGAAACGAGGAAGGCCATGCGTTTGACATGCAGAGGCCAGTTGTTGGCGCTAAAATCGGCCAGACAGGAATCGGCCGATGGTCTTCAGCGTCGGACACACGACCCGGGAGAATCTGCTTAGCTCCTGTTCGGGTTATCGCCCTGGTACGGTTCGCGCGGCGTGCCAGTCAATCTGACCTGTTGATTGACAAGGAAATAAAGTATTAAATTCCAGGCGCTCCGATCGGCTGGAGTTCCGATCTGTCCTGAAGAGCGCGTCGGCGGCGAATCGGCCGATTTGCTGTAAAGATGATCGGCTATGGACCAGCCGATAATCACGTAATAATTGTAAAGAAGACTGCTGGAGCGATCTAAACAATTAGTACGGATGCAACACCTGAAATAGATCTAATCGGCTATAAGATGATTGCAATTTCCGCGGCAAATCCTTTCCTCCGAAACGGGTGCAGTAAAAATCTCCTTCCATTCCGCGGCACAATGATTGCAATTTCCTCGGACCGAGCGCGCGAAACGACCACTCCCCTGGAATTCGTGTAGACGGCGCGGCAAGAATACCGTCTTTGCCCTTGCTCTCCGGGTTTTTCTTAAGTACTAGCCCTCTCCGCCTACTCTTCCCCACAAATCTAGCATTCTCTTCCAGCGAACCACTATTCGTCTTCTCTTGATCTCCAAACGCTTCCCCCCTTCCGGCGATCTCATCCGCGACCTGCTCCAACCCTCCAATGGCATCACCATCGGCGACCGCTCCATCCACGTATGCTCCATCGGCGATCCCTTCAGCGGCGGCGGCCCAATCGGCGGCTCCTCTGGCAACCCCATCGGCGACGATGATCTCCATCCCAGAGGTAAATGTTTGAATTTTTTCCCCTTTCGTTTCTCTATTGCTTCGGATCTTTTCTCAGTTTCTTCCCCTTTTCTCCCTTTTTAGGCACTTAGGCACTGAATCACCATCCCCCTCTCAGAATCCCCTGACCTTATCTGCTTAGGCCCTATGGGGAACCCCGATCCAACTGACCTGATCAGTCTAGAGACTCACAGAGTCCCTTTCAAGCAATCGCCCATGAACATAGATTAGTGGGTAGGTACCTTTAGATCCTGGCCAAATGAAACCCCCGGCTCGAGAGAATGGTACCAGAGAATAGCTAGATCTAGGAAGGTTCAGTGGGAGGAACAAAAAATCGGCCAGCGCATAGACCTATCTCTGTCTCAGATTGAAAGAAATGAACCTCTGGTCATGGCAGCTTCTTATTTTTGGTCCGATGCACTCAATGTGTTCCTTTTTGGACATGGACCCATGACCCCGACTTTGGCCGATGTTCTGTTGTTGACCGGCCTCGATGTCTCCTCCGCCGATATCCCTTTCAACTATTTGTTTAAGCCATCACATCGGCTAGAGACCAAAGGAATCGGCGGGTGGAAGGGGTATATTAGCAAAAATATGAAGACCAGGACAGTTTCAGAGAGGGAGCATACTGCTTTTCTGATGATGTGGCTAGAAAAGCACTTTTTCTGTGGCATAGCAGTTGGACCCTCTTCAAACACCCAAGCTTTAGCGGAGGCTTTGTCGAAAGGATCGGCCATCCCCCTTGGAAAACATTTGCTGGGATCGGCCTATCACCTGATGCACCAAATTGGCACCAAGCTGTCGAAGGGGGAGCCGATTGGGAACCCTGGCGGTCCCTGGTGGTTCATCACCCTCTGGCTCAATTTATACATGAGCAAGGTCTCTCAGCAACGGATAGAGACCAAAACTTTCCCTAACATTGAGTCAGAGGAGAATCCATCCGTCCGACGACGCTGCAGATCCTTTGGAGAAGCGGCATCGGCCTTCCCCGGCTGCCAGTTTACTGCTATCCGCACAGCTGAGTACTTCAGATGCCTTTATAATAGCCTTAGTAAAGAGACCGTCAGCTGGCATCCGTATCAAGCAGTGGAGCCGATTTTCGAATTACCCATAAGCTACGACTTCTCCACCCATACTTTTGACAGGGAGCTTATGGATGTCTTGATCAAGCCAGGGATTCTGCGAGCCAATTTCTTCTCAGGAAAGGACTCTCCTACCTATGAGTTCTACAATCCATCGGCTGCAGCAAGGCAACTGGGTTTTGGCCAACTGCCGATTCGGGTCTACTTCGCTGGTCAAGCGAAATTCAGAGATGGGCTGACCTCAAATCTTGACTACAATCGGCTGTGCGATCTAGTACCAGATTCTAGCACTATTGACCTGAATAATTGGTCAGTTGCCTCTTTTGCCACCTAGCAATTTAAATTATGGTGGGCAGAATGGAAGCAATACCTTTTCTGCAAGTCTCCATCAACTTATTGCAACATTCTGGATCCAAAAAATATCGATCCAAACGCATCGGTATGTCCTTTCTCCTAGCCGATTCCAATGCTATTTCTTTCCATACTTTCATCTTGTTATTAACCCACATTCATCTTCTCAGTCTGAAAGCCAGGTCCCTCCGATGCGGAGCCGAAGCGGCAGGCTGATAGATAGTCACCATCCATATACGCCATATCCACTTATCGGCTTCCATGCTCCAACTATCAAGGATATCTCTACTGGCCGATCGAAACGAGCACCGAAAAGGCTGTCACACCCGATTCTAGAAAGAACCAGATGCATCTCATATGTGCGCCAGGATCTCGTTCACATACATATGGTAGACGGAAAGTGTAATATATCAAAGACAATGCTCAAAGTAACTAAATAAAGTATTACACTCCGTATAAAAGAGACACAAATGTCTTTAAACGATAAACCGTTATACCCTATACGAAGTCTTCAAAACTCCATCTTCCACAGGCGATGACTGGTGAACGCAGGACCTAGAACTCCTCGAAGTCGTCGAAGATCTCCTCTTCAAAGTTCTCTTCTGAACAGCGGGGGGCAAGGGTGAGTACTCTTATGGTTGGTACTCAGCAAGTGGGGTGAAAATGCAAGGCTAACAAGGATAGGCTAGGGTTTGCAGCAGCGGTTGCTTTTAGTTGGTCAAATATTTATTAACAAGCATCTATTAACTAGGTTTAGGTTTATACCAATCCCACTTTAGCAAAATCATAACGGTACCATCAACCATAACATAAACCACGAACCACAATTTAGTTAATCTTCAAGTTTCATTATCATGCGAGGGTCCAAGCCACTCTTAACCGTGAGTACGGCTGTTATAACAGTTTGACACTCTGTAGAGGTTGTACACTTTACCCACAAATCGTGTTTCCCTGAGTCGCCCGGGTTTGCAAGGCCCTTAAACACTTCCGAGGTGAGTGGCGAGGGTACACTACGAAGCCTTTACAAAGACATGTCGAGAGCAAAGCAACCCGCTAGAGTTTCAGTAGCGGCGTGGTCCATAAACCTCCCTAATGGTCAACTCCTTAGCCAAGGTAGCTACCCCAAGAGGACCGGGCTATGACCCCTATCACCGACCCCCTCCTTGCCCTTTCGGTAAGGCCACCAGCAAACTACACATCTAATTAGTTGGCTAAGGTCAGAGCCATATGACTTTGTGGTTCCACTTTTCACTTGGGTGGTTCTCCATGTTCCCATTAAACAAAGTTGATCTTGAACTTACGCGATAAAACCACATTATGAAACGTGATCAACGTTGTCAAAAGAGTAAACCAATACCAATCCCAAAGTTTGCAACTAAGCGTAACTACCCAACATAAACAGTAAACCAAGGTGTTTCAAGGTTTGGGGTAAGAGACTAGGTATGTCCTTAGCATAGGTAACCCATCAAATTTATGCAAGCAACAATAAAGTAAAGTGTATTTTCATGCTGTTGTTGGGTTCAAATAGAATATGCAGAGGAGGAAATCCACTTGCCTTCGTCAAGCAACTGCTGATTCTCTTCCTCGTAAGCTTGCTCTTGATTTGGCTCGAACGTCACGTTGTCTACGCGATCACACAAACAAGCATACACAAACAAATAAGAAAAAGTACAACAAACAATACAGACAGAAAGTGAAATGATGCTAAAGTTGTAGTTCATGATGCAAAGATCGTGTGGGCTCAAGAATCGCTAAAATTGGAGTTGAAACGATGATGATATGGCTAAAACAGTGATATGGGGACCTAACTGCTAGAGTTTTGAGTCTCCCGAGGCTAGATCTGAAGGATTCAGGGGCCAAAACATAATTAGACCTTAAACAGAGGGTCGGGGTGCAAAACTATAGGTTCTGGACGGCGGGTACTAATTCTGGAAAAGTCAGGGGTCGGAACAGAAAAAGAAAGGGCTCAACTCTAATTATTCTCTACTGATCTGGACTGCGGGTTGATTCCTGGAAAACTTAGGGATCTTTCTGCAAAGGTTTCAGGAACGGCTAGGGTCGGGTGAATCTGGTCCGTTGGATCAGGATCGGCGGCGGATCGGACGAATCGGCGGGTAAGGGTCGGGCGAATCGGCGGTATGAAGAGTGGGTCAGGTAAATCGGCTAAGTCAGGAAAAGGTCGGGTAAATCGGCCGTGTAAAGTGAAGATCGATTCTGGCCGTTAGATCTAGATCGAGCGGCAGAGGAAGGGTCGGCTCGATGGAACAAAAAGGGGTCGGGCGAAGTGGAGTTTTACTGGGCATCGGCGGCGAGCGATTGCGGCGGTGGACGGCCGGAGCTTTACCAAATCTGGTGTTCCGGGGCTCGATTCAAGCTGGATTTATGACGGGGAGTGAGTGGGCGGTACGGTGAAGGTGAGGGTGATCACGGGTTGGCTGTGCGGCGGCTGTAAATTGGCGGCCACGGCGGCGGGCGGAAACAGGGGTCCGGCGAGGAATCTGGTTGGCGGCGGAGCAAAAGAGAGAGGGGAATCTGGTGCGGCTTGATGCTCACCAACTCGTGGAGCTCTGGCAAGAGTTGAAGACTGCAGGGAAGCTGCAGATCGGCGAGTCGACGGATAATCGGCGACACGGGTCGGCGGCGTTCCTCCAAGGTGCAACTTCCAGCGGCGCGCGACAATGTTGTGTAGAGGAAAAGATTTGAGCTTGGCTCTGGTTGAAAGCGGGGTTTCAGCGGGATTTTATAGGGGCGGATCGGCTGGTAGTAGGAAGGCGGTGCTACGGAATCGATCAGGACTCGGGGTAAGAAGAAAGAAAGAGAACGGGACACGAACGACAGCACGGAGTCGTTCCAGACTCTAGGTAAGGAAAGAAGAGAGAAGAAGGCACCGACAGGTGGGTCCTAGCTGTCGGTGAAAGCAAGGGTTGGGTGAGGAAATCGGCCACTGGGTTGGCCATGGAAAAAGAAAAGAAGTAGAGGAAAAGAATTGGGCTGGGCTGAAAGAAAGAATAGGAGAAGAAAAGAAATAAAGATGCATGCACAATTTTTAATTTATGATTTTTATGAAAATACTTTTAGAAATTTTAGCTCCTATATTTTGGGTGTTACAAAACCTACCCCCCTTAAAGAGAATCTCGTCCTCGAGATTAGGAAGGACTAGGGAACAGCTGAGGAAATTCTGCAATCAGTTCATCTTCTCTTTCCCAAGTAGCCTCATCCTCTGAGTGGTGACTCCACTGTACTCTGCACATTTTGATCACCTTGTTCCGGGTAACCCTCTGAGATGTTCCCAAGATTCTAACCGGATGCTCTGCATAAGTCAAATCTTCTTGTACATCCAGTTCCTCCAACGGTAATTGCTCCTCTGGCACTCTCAAACATTTCTTTAACTGTGATACGTGAAACACATCATGGACATCTGACAATCGTGCCGGTAACTCCAATTGATATGCCACTTCACCTTTCCTTTCCAGGATCTGAAAAGGACCAATATAACGTGGTGACAACTTTCCTTTCACTTTGAATCTACGTAAACCTTTGATGGGTGATACCTTCAAATACACAAAATCTCCAACTTCAAATGTCAATTCCCTTCTTCGTGTATCAGCATAACTTTTCTGTCGTGACTGGGCAGTCTTGAGATTATCCCTGATTATCTGTACTTGTCTATTCGCTTCTCGAAGAATCTCTGGTCCAAAAACTTGACTTTCTCCTGTCTGATTCCAATACAGGGGTGTCCTGCATTTTCTTCCATATAATGCTTCAAATGGTGCCATCTTGAGACTTGCTTGATAACTGTTGTTGTAGGAGAATTCTGCATAAGGTAAACTTTTGTCCCAACTACCTCCATGCTTGAGGGCACATGCTCTCAACATATCCTCCAATACTTGATTCGTTCGCTCAGTCTGACCATCTGTTTGCGGATGGTATGCAGAACTGAAATTGAGCTTTGTATCCATGGATTCATGCAATTTCTGCCAGAAACGCGATGTGAACTGAGTACCTCGATAGGACACTATCTTCTTTGGAACACCGTGCAGACACACAATTCGTGACATGTACAGTTCTGCTAACTTGGCTCCGGTGTAGGTTGTTTTGACTGGGATGAAATGTGCGACTTTTGTCAATCTGTCCACAATAACCCATATCGAGTTGTAACCATCACGAGTACGAGGTAACCCTACAATGAAACCCATACCAATCTCTTCCCATTTCCATTCAGGTACTTTCAAAGGCTGGAGTAAACCTGCTGGTCTCTGGTGTTCTGCTTTCACTCTCTGGCACACATCACACAAAGCTACGTGAGTTGCTACGTCTCTTTTCAAACCATACCACCAGTACCTTCCTTTCAAGTCTTGATACATTTTGGTACTTCCAGGATGAATGGAATAAGCGGAATCATGTGCTTCCTTCAAAATGAGCTCACGAAGGTGATCAATTTCGGGTACACAGATCCTTTTTCTGAACCAAACAGTTCCTTGTTCATCTTCGGTGAAATCCTTAGTCTTGCCTAAACCAATTTGAATCTTGATCTCTTTGATCTTAGCATCTATCAACTGTCCTTCTCTGATCTCTTGTTCTAATGTCGGTTCCATCTCCATAGTCATGGCTTCCACTTGTGTGACAATTCCCAAATTCAAACGTGCCATCTCCCAACATAATTCTTGAGGCATCAATCGAGCAATCATCGTATTGGCTTGTCCTTTCCGGCTTAGGGCGTCTGCCACAACATTAGCCTTGCCAGGATGATACTGAATATCCAAATCATAGTCCTTGATTAATTCTAGCCATCTGCGCTATCTTAGGTTAAGGTCCTGTTGCGTGAAGATGTACTTCAGACTTTTATGGTCCGTGAAGATCTGACACTTGTTTCCGATCATGTAGTGCCTCCAAATCTTCAATGCGTGCACGACGGCAGCCAATTCCAAGTCATGGGTAGGATAGTTCTGCTCATGCTTTCTCAGCTGTCTTGAAGCATAGGCCACAACTTTGCCTTCGTGCATTAACACACATCCAAGACCCATCCGCGAAGCGTCGCAATACACATCAAACCCTTTGTGGATATCTGGCATTATCAACACAGGGGCAGTGGTCAATCTTGTTTTCAGCTCTTCAAAACACTTCTGTCATGTATCATCCCACTTAAATTCTTTCCCTTTTTCCAACAGAGAAGTCATAGGTTTCACGATCTTTGAGAAGCCTTTAATAAATCTGCGGTAGTAGCCCGCAAGTCCGAGAAAACTTCTGATTTCAGGCACAGTCTTCGGTGGATTCCAATTCAGAACCTCTTGAACTTTACTTGGGTCTACTGCAATTCCTCCATCTGTGATAACATGTCCAAGGAAAGAAACTTCCCTCAACCAGAAATCACATTTGCTCAGCTTAGCGTATAACTGATTCTCTCGAAGTTTCTGTAACACTATCCTCAAGTGCTCTTCATGTTCTTCCTCGTTCTGTGAATACACCAAGATGTCATCAATGAACACAACCACAAACTTGTCTAGATATTCCATAAAAACCTTGTTCATCAGGTACATGAAGTATGCTGGTGCGTTGGTCAATCCAAATGACATCACAGTAAACTCGTACAGACCATATCTGGTAGTGAAGGCTGTCTTGGGTATATCCTCCGGTCGGATCCGTAGCTGATGATATCCTGATCTCAGATCAATCTTGGAGAAAACCTTGGCACCTCTCATCTGATCAAATAAATCTTCAATCCAGGGCAGTGGATACTTATTCTTGATTGTCACATCGTTCAGCGACCTGTAGTCTACACACATCCTTCTGCTGCCATCTTTCTTATCGACAAAGATCACGGGTGCTCCCCACGGGGATGAGCTAGGACGGATAAATCCCTTAGCTAACATTTCTTCTATTTATTTCTTTAGTTCACTCAGATCCTTAACATCCATTCTATATGGTCTTTTAGAGATAGGTGCAGTACCAGGTAAAAGATCAATACTGAACTCAATGTCACGAACAGGTGGCATACCTAGTAAATCTTCCGGAAAAACATCGGGATACTCACTGATAACTCTGATATCTTCTAGAGGCATTCCCTTCATTTGGTTCACTGTCCCAACTGCACTGGGCAAAGCTGATGCCACAAACTCTATTTTATCTCCTTGAGGGCTGGTCAAGAGCACTGATCTCTTGCCACACTGAATAACACCATCACATCCTGATAACCAATCCATTCCGAGGATCACATCGATGCCATTAGTCTGTAGGACTATTAGATTGGCTAGGAATTCTATCCCCATAATATTCATGCTGACCCTTGGGCATAAGTGGCTGGCTTTCAATTCCTTGCCGGGGAAGCTTACTAGTAATATTTGTTTCATAGGGCTCATTGGTAGATTATGTTTTGCAGCAAATTGCTCAGTAATGAATGAATGTGATGCTCCAGAATCAAATAAAACTGATGCAGGTTCAGAATTGACAAGGAACGTACCGAGCACAACGTCGGGAGCCTCTTCAGCTGTTTCTGCAGCCACATGATTCACCTTTCCGCGCACGCAGTTCTGTTGTCCTTTGTTTCCCAGTGGTGTCTGGTTGCTGTTGCACGGCTGCTGCTGCTGAGGAGTCTGCCTTTGTCCACTGTTCCTCTGATTCTGAGGAGTTTGCGCATTACGCTTCGGGCAGTTGTTAGCGTAATGACCCAGTTCTCCACATTTGAAACATCCGTTAGGTTGGACCGGAGTGACTGGATTGTTGGACCGCACTGGTGCACCTGTGGCGTCGCCTGGATGGTACAGTTGGGAGTTGCGATTAGTCTGCTGGTTGTAGCGTTGAGGCTGCTGTGGAGTTCTTTGATTCTGTTGACTCTGCTGATATCCTCCACCTTGTCCTCCAAAGCGCGACTGATATCCTTGGGGTGTGTTGTAGCGGGGTCGGGTGTTGCTGCTGGATTGTCCCTGGGACTGAAGTTTTCACTTGTGTTCCCCAAGCTCCTTGCGCTTCCTCTCCAGACCAATGGCCTTGTCTAGTAGAGTCTGGAAGTTTGGGAAAGTGTGACTGTGCAGCTGATAGTTGAGCGGCCCTATCAGACCTTCCAAGAAGCGCTCCTGCCTCTTTGCGTCACTATCCACTTCATGGGGCGCGTAACAAGACAACTGAGTGAATTTGTCCCGACACTCACTAACAGTCATGCTGCCTTGCTTCAGGTTCAGGAACTCCTTTTGCTTGAGCTTCATTAGTCCTGCTGGGATATGGTGGCTGCGGAAGTTGGTTCTAAACTCCTCCCAGGTGATAGTGTTGGCGTTGGCGTGGGCAGCAGTGAAAGCATCCCACCATTCAGCTGCTGCACCTTCCAGACGTCCTGCAGCATACAGGACCCTTTCGCGGTCACTGCATTGTGTGATGTCCAGCTTCTTAGTGATGACCTTCAACCAATCATCAGCGTCCAAGGGGTCCACAGAGTGAGAAAAGGTAGGAGGGTGGTGGCTCATGAATTCTCTGTGTTTGTCTCTTGGTGGCGGGTTTTGCTGTGGTGCTTGCTGATTCTGCTGAGCTTGTATGTTCTGGATGGTGGCAGTGAGGTTCTGCAACACCTGCATCTGTGCGGCCAAGAATTGCTCCATTGTTGGATTGGGTGGTGGTGGCAACTGACTCTGTTGATCGACTACGCGGGCACGCCTAGAGCTTGGGTTATTCTGTCCTCCACCTGTCCTGGTGTTCACCATCTGACCATTAGGGAATAAACCCAGGATAAGACAGGTGTACTAGATATAGGTAGACAGAAGATAATATCTTAACAAAATATGGATTTATAAGACTCCAACTGATATTAATGTATATGTTATATCAAGCAATTCTTATAGCACTCAAGCAAACATTTGTTCTCAAGCAATTATCACATCGTCGTCCTCTCAAGAGAAAATGATTCTAACGAGAACTTCAAGAGATTCTAGCCTAAGAGCCTAAGTGCCTATTCCTCGGGGCGAGTTATGGAGCCGGGTTCGCCGCGACGAAGCTTCTTGCGGGGTGGTGACAATGCGGGGAAGCGAGGTTCATCCATCTGTGGGGGTGGCGGCGCTCTTTCCTCTAGTCGAGCTTCCAGCATGCGGATCTTTTCATGGGCCTCCAGTAGCTTGTCCTGAGTATCGTCCAGTTCAGTGATGACGCTTTCCAGCTCAGTGTTAAGAGCGGCGGTGACTCGAGCAAGAGTGTTGAGGCGATCTTCATCAACTTCACCCAGAGTAATCATAGTTTCTTTAGTTCCACTGAGGCGGCGAGGAAGGTGGCGATACTCCGTGTTCTGAAGCTCCTGACGGTAAGTGTGGCAGATGGACCATAGAGCTCTCCTGGCGGCACTGCTGATGGCGGCGTCATATGTAGCGTGGGGTGTGGTGGAGTCGTGTGCTGTGAGAGTTCTCAGACCTCTGGCACTTTCCATCCTGATGTGGACGCGAGAGAGGTAGTAGTCGCCGAGCGCAGGGTCAGTGTAGTGATGCGTGTGGTAGTGAGGTCTCACGCGGTTGCCCAACTCTTGAAGAACACCTTGTAGCACCAAAGACAAGTGGCCGGGCTCTCTGTCCGAAGTGTGAACACAACAGAGCTGCCTCATCCCTGTAGTTTCACCACTCTGATCGTTGTTGTCTTCATCGTTGTTGTTGTCCTCATCATCGTCTCTCCTAATATCTTCGAAGTTACTCGGGCTTCCTTCAGCGACGTCCGGTGCTCGGGAGGGGGCTGGAGCAGGGACAACTGGGGGTGGTGGCGAAGCCTCAACAACTTGTGATGCCGGTGGGGTGAATTGATTTCCTTCTTCATCAATTGCCATGATGCGACCATCTTCACCATCCACGAAATAGTAGACCTCCTCGGGTTCTTCTTCCGTAGCTTCCTCCTCTTCAACAGAGGCTGGAACTGGGGTAGGAGAAGTTGGCTCAGCTGGGGCAATGTGAACTTGGCGACCTCTGGTGCGCTTGCGAGCAGTTTGGTAGATTCTGACCATCTGGCACAGCGGGAGTAAAAATTCAGGATATTTTTCTTTAAAAAGGAAAATGATAGAAGTTTTATGTAAACATAGGTTTTTATGCGGAAATATAAGGTAAACCGGAATTTTTGATGCTGATATGGCTTTCTAGAAGATAAGTCCTTAATTTCGACCATTTCTATCTAGGCTAGCGTCCTACAGTCAACATAGCTCTGATACCACTTCTGTCACACCTGATTCTAGAAAGAACCAGATGCATCTCATATGTGCGCCAGGATCTCGTTCACACACATATGGTAGACGGAAAGTGTAATATATTAAAGACAATGCTCAAAGTAACTAAATAAAGTATTACACTCCGTATAAAAGAGACACATATGGCGGTGGCATCGGCCGAGACTCCAATCCCTTTACCCTTGCCGGTTGCCGAGATAGCCGATCCTCAAGTCACCGCCGAAGTCGGGGCAGCTGCGGCATCACTACTAGTAGAAGCTGTTCAGGTAATCTTACTTATCTCATATATTCTTCAAATCTTCCACTGACATTAACTCTCTCCCTCTGCCAGGCTGCACAAGCTATTCCACCGCAGTCTCCGCAGCAATCGGCTACGTCCCAAGTGGAAGCCGAAACTCCAGCAGCTCCTCTCGTCGAGGTAAATGATCTCTTACCTTGATCTCTTAATTTTCAGAGAACTTAACCGATCCTTATGCAGGCCGATTTGGGTATGCTGGCTATAACCCCACAACAAACATCGGCCGGAAGATCAACGGAGGCATGGCAAATTTCTCACACCATCTTATTTCAATTTCCCATAGCATACTTACAGGATCTGTTATCTATGTCTTTTCAGGAAGTTGGTCCAAGCGGAGCACTGATAATCATTGAATCTTCTTCTTCCGACGAGCCAACTGCACTAGACCCGGAGACAAGGGAGACGCTTCCACCGGCGCAGGCAAGAGAAATTCGTTTTAAGGAGGTAACAAACTTACCATTGGAATCGGCCAATTCCCCTTTACTGCTTGCCAACCCTTCTCTTTATTTCCTCACAGGAGCAAGACACCCCTAACAACAGCATCTTCTCCTTTGCCGTCTCCTTGCCTGATGACGAGGAAATTGCTTCACACCCAATTTTGTCGAGCTCTGCCTCTGATGATGTCCGCGCCAAGCTCGAAAGCATGAGTATTCTCCTTCAAGACGACATCGGCCGATTGGTAGAAGACGCTTCGCTGATTCGACGATTTTTCAACGGTATCAAGGGTCGAATCCCGGAAGAAACATCAGAAAACTTGGCGCATGCTGCTTATATAGAGCATATGCATATTCCGGTTTCCAGGGCGCTGCGCCACATGGCCAATCGTGCCCAGATGGCAAAAACCCGGGAAGAGGCCGATTCATACAAGCACTGGACTCAAGAGGTACACCAAAAGATCAACTTCCACGAAAGCTATCGTCCGGACATCGTCGGCACGATAGATCGGCTCAAATGGAGAAGAGCAGAGGTGGCCAAGGAGATGGAGCAGATAACCAAAGAGATAGCCGCTGAAGAAAAGAAACTTCAAGAACTCCCATCCGTCATCAGTGAGCTGAAGCAAGAGAGGCAGCACTTGGCCCGTGAAACGATAAGGCTTTATCGCCGTGTGTCAGAAGTCCCAGAATCGGCCGATGATGACCAGAGAGTACTAGACTCGGCCGATCAAATTAGGCGACAAGCTATTGTAGCCATAGATGCTTTCCTTAGGCTGTAAAGAATACTATAAACATCTATTGCTCCTTCAATGCTACAGCGCCGATTTGATCCTGAACTGTTTCTTTAGTCAGCTTTGCATTTATGTACTCTTTTACTCCGATAGGACGTGTCTCACCATCCATCTACCTCTCTTTCCTTTATAAGTAGACCCTTCACCATCTCCAGAGGCATACGCATTACTAATCTTATCTTCTCCATATGGCGAGCTCTAGCATCATCGCTCCCTGAATCGGCCGATAGCCGGAGGCATGTTGGGCCAGCCTGTTGGCCTCTTCATTATAATTTCTGGGGATATGCTCAATTATTGCAGACTTGAACTCTTTTAAAAGCTGAAGGTAATCTTCATAATAAATCATCAAGATATCATCCTTGCACTCAGATCGCCCTGTCAATTGATCCACAATGAGCATGGAATCTCCAAAAATTTCGACTGCATCAGCTTTGACTTCCCTTAATAATTGGATGCCCTTCAGAACGGCTTGATACTCCGCCTGATTATTAGTTGCGGAAGCTTCTATCGGCAGAGAGAAATTATAAGTTGCCCCCTGAGGCGACACAAGAATAATGCCGATTCCTGATCCGACCCCACACGAAGAACCATCAAAATATAGAGTCCATGGAACTGGCTCGACGGCGTGCAATTTCTGGTCCACAATGCTGAGCTACGAAATCGGCCATTACTTGACCTTTGATAGCTTTGGCCGATTCGTACCTTAAGTCGAATTCCGACAGAGCCAGGATCCATTTCCCAATCCATCCTTTCAAAATCGGCAATGACAACATATACTTCACCATATCATCCTTGCATATAACTATGCATTCTGCCGATAGCAAATAGTGCCTGAGCTTGGTGCACGAGAAGTATAAACACAAGCACAGCCGCTCCACCGGGGAATATCTCGTTTCGGCGTCTAGGAGTCTTCTGCTGACGTAATATACCACCCGTTCTTTTCCTTTGAATTCCCGTACCAACGCCGATCCAATAGCCTGTTCATCAGCCAATAAATATAATTCAGACGGCTTACCAGACTGTGGCGGGACTAACACTGGAGGTGAAACTAGATATTGCTTGACATCTTCCAATGCTTTGCGTTGTTCTTCTCCCCATATGAATTCCTGGTCGGGCCTTAATTTCAACAGAGGAGTAAAAGCCACAATACGTCCTGACAGGTTGGATATGAACCTTCTGATAAAATTGACCTTGCCGATGAGGGACTGTAGCTCAGTTTTATTTTGTGGGGCCACAACTTTGTTGATGGCGTCTATAGTCTTCCGGTTGACTTCTATCCCGCGCTCATGAACCATGAATCCTAAGAATTGCCCAGCCGATACACCAAATACACACTTGTTTGGGTTCATCTTCAACCCATGTAAATCGGCCAGATGTTCTCGGTGACCTTTTGGCTTGACCATGACGTCATCTATATAAATTTCCACTGATGTACCAATAAGCTTGTGGAAGATATAGTTCATGGCCCGCTGATACGTAGCACCGGCGTTCTTCAACCCAAAAGTCATCACAACCCATTCGAATAAACCAAGATGACCTGGACACCTGAAAGCCGTTTTCGAGATATCTTCTTCGGCCATTAATATTTGATTGTACCCTGCATTCCCATCCATGAAACTTATGACTTTGTGTCCTGCGGCAACATCTATCAAGATATCGGCCGTTGGCATCGGATATCCATCCATTGGCGTGGCCTGATTTAAGTTCCTGGAATCGATGCACACGCGCAACTTTCCATTCTTTTTATATACGGGCACAATATTAGAAATCCATTCGGCATAGCGGCACTGCCGAATAAATCCTGCTTCAATTAACTTTGTAATTTCGGCCTTTATATCAGGTAGAATCTTGGGGTTACACCATCGTGCAGGTTGCTGGTATGGCCTATATCCTGATTTTATAGGTAACCGGTGTTCAACAATGGACCGGTCTAGACCTGGCATCTCATGATATTCCCAAGCAAAGCAATCCTTGAATTCTTTTAATAAATTTATCAGTTTACACTTATACTCAGGATCCAAATTAGCACTAATATAAGTCAGCCTTGATTTGCTGCTATCTCCGAAATCTACCATCTCCAATAAATCGGCCGACGTAAATCCATGCCCAAGCTTCCCGTCTTCTCGGATGAGCTGATCCATCTATTCTGAATCTTCAGAGCCGACTGCTTGGATCGGCTGTAGACCGAAATCGGACACTTTCAGGAAGTCAGTGTCCCAAGTCCTGCCAGATATACATTTGACGTGCTCGCAGCTCCACTATTGCGTGTCGGCCGCTGCAACGCTGTAGGCGGAATCAGCAGTGACTATCTCTGTGCTGTCGCCGACCCATTGCACGAGGCATTGATGCATTGTAGATGGGACAGAGCAGTTTGCATGTATCCAGTCGCGACCAAGCAGCATGTTGTAGGATCCCTTGCCATTAATAACGAAAAAAGTGGTAGGAAGGGTCTTACTGCCGATGGTGAGGTCGACGCAGAGCCCTCCACGGCTGGGAGACACGTTGCCTTCGAAATCCTTCAGCATCATGTCCGTCTTGGTGAGGTCTTCATCGCCCTTGCCTAGCTTGCGGAACATGGCATACGGCATGATATTAACTGCGGCACCTCAATCTACTAGTAATCTGGTGACGGGTCGTCCGTTAACATAGCCTTTGAGAAACAGCGCTTTAAGATGTTGCCATTTTTCTTCTTCTGGTTTCTCAAAAGTAGCCGTCATCGGCTCTAATACCAGTTGTGCCATTTGTTCTTCCATTCTTGTTGCTTTGTCTCGATCGTCAGGCGCTATGAATTCCATCGGCAATATGAACACCATGTTCATTTCGGCTGCCGATTCTTGATTGTTTGCTTCCTGATCGTTTTTCTTTGGGCGCCACACCCGAGACTTAACATTTCTTTTCTCTGGCACGTGCCTCTATTCTTCCTCTTGATGCTCCCACTGGCGTAGGCGTTGGATCCTCCGTTTCTGGGATCTGGATAGGCCATCGGGACACCACCTGGGATTAACTAGTTTGGCCGATGATCTGGCGTATTCCCTATCCGGTTCCTTTCCTAGGGGATCCTCGTCTGACACCCTGTCATCAGTCATCTCTTCCAGCCGATTGATCCTGCCCCCCAGTCCATCCTGTTGGTTGGTCCTGCCTTTTGACCGGTGGTACTGGTCAGCTCTGCCCCCCAGCCGATCATGCACCGAAACGCGCTGTTCCTCTCGTCCGCGCTGATTTCTGCTGATCGGCTCTGATCCTCTATCCCTAGAGTGTGGCCTCGGGTGATCGTTGCAACTCAATCCATTACACTCCGGACAGTTATTGGCAGATGCAATCTGATGTCGTTCTCCCAGCAATGGATGAAGAACGGACATTGCCAGTGATCTTCATGCCGGCGTATCATCTCGTTGTGGTATCTTGATTGTTCTTGCTGCTGCCGATATTTTCTGAACAAGAACTGGGAGGTGACGGGTTTGCGTGGTCGTTCTGGCCCCCGCCTGTTCCTTTTGATTTCTTCCGTCGTGGTCTGCCTCCTGGGATCGACGGCGCCGCCCCTTCTCGCCGATTCTGACGTCAGCACCTTGGTTTGGCGTGAATTTCCTCCAGTGTCAACCATGTTGGCCGGGAAGGGATGCTGATCTATCTTCATCGGCTTTGCCGATTTAGCTAGGGTTTCTAATTTAAGCCTCCCCTGTTCGATGGCCGATTGTATCCGATGTGTCAAAGCCGAATGTCTCTGGCTCTTTCTTTCCGAAAGGGCATGATATCGGTTTTTTCCTTTTCACCCATTCTGCCACGCCGATTTCCTCCTCCCCATCGGATTCAGACCCTTCTAGGTATGCCACTTTCTTTTGGAAATTCCTCCGTTGTTCAAACGGGCGGACTTCCTGTCCTGACAATCGCTGAACGATTTGGCTTAGGCTTTCAAACTCTTGCGCAGCATATCTTTCTTTGATTTGTGGCAGGAGGCCTAGGAAAGCGATATCGGCCAACTGGGCATCGGTCAGAGCCAGACTGTAGCATTTGTTCCTGACTTCTCCGAACCTCTGTATATATCCCATTACTGGTTCATCGCTCCTCTGCCTGGTCAAATCTGAGAGCTTCATCTCGTGTACCCCTGCGTAGAAGTACTTGTGGAACTGCTTTTCCAAATCGTCCCACGTAACAATAGAATTTGGTGGCAAGGTGGTGAACCACTGGAAGGCCGATCCGGACAGAGACGATGAAAACAAACGCACCCTCAGAGCATCTTGTGTGGCAGCCTCCCCGCACTGGATGATGAATCGGTTGATGTGCTCTACAGTGGACGTGTCGTCCGTCCCCGAAAACTTGGTGAAATCGGGAACTTTGTAGCGGTCTGGGAACGGCAGCAAGTCATAGGCCGATGGGTATGGCGTCTTGTAGGTGTAAGTCTGCACTTTTGGCTTCAATCCAAACTGGTCCTGGATCACTTCTGCTATTCTTGCCGTCCAGTCCACCGGCTGCTGTTGAACGATTCTTCGCGGCGCGGGCATGTGTTGAAGAGCTGGCACGGCTGTGTGATGAATCGAAGCATGCGGCGAAATTTGTTGAGCAGCTAATAGTTGATGGCGAAGTGAATCCGCCGCTCCATCGTATGTCGTCATTGGCACCGTGCCTCTAAATACTTCTACAACACTTGCCCCCCTGCCGATTTCTGATGAGATCGGCTGATACTGAGGGACCGTCGGCCGGACGACCGGTTGGTGAGACACCTGGGTTGGATAGCTTCCATGCCCGGTTGATGGATCGGGGAAAGCCGTTGTCGCCGATATCCCCCATGGTACTGAGCTTGTAGGCAGCGATTGTACAGAAGCGATCTGGACGGGTTGAAACGGTGTCTGTGATGGGAAACATGGTGCACTGCTGTACCTTGCAGACGCTGGAGGCAACGGAGTGTTGTACCCCTCGTGTTGCGTCAATATCGGCTGAGGAGCCGATTGGGATGTGCATGGTAAGCTTCTAGCTGGCAGCGTGATTGGCGGGGCATACGCTGGTCCCTGATAGCCTTGGACTGCTCCGCTGGCCAGAGAGCTGATGATGGCGTTATACACCGTGTTGGTCATCACTGAGGATTGGTCAATGAATGCCTGATAAATGGACTGTTGGACCATATCGGACATCTTGCCCGAGTCCTTAGCAATGGTGATGTGGCGGGGAACTGGAATAGGAGCCTTCTTGACAGCCTCCCCGCTTCTGGTGTGACTGAACGACTGCAGATACATCTTCTTATAATCTTCTAGATGTTTAGCTAATTCTTCCTTCTGGTCGTCCTTGAGATCCGCTTCTGTGACCTCGATGACATTGCAATCGGAGATTTCTGCGTTCTTCGACATATCAGATCTTGAATTCATCCCACCGGGCGTGCCAAAAGTGTGTTGGCGCTAAAATCGGCCAGACAGGAATCGGCCGATGGTCTTCAGCGTTGGACACATGACCCGGGAGAATCTGCTTAGCTCCTGTTCGGGTTATCGCCCTGGTACGGTTCGCGCGGCGTACCAGTCAATCTAACCTGTTGATTGACAAGGAAATAAAGTATTAAATTCCAGGCGCTCCGATCGGCTGGAGTTCCGATCTGTCCTGAAGAGCGCGTCGGTGGCGAATTGGCCGATTTGCTGTAAAGATGATCGGCTATGGATCAGCCGATAATCGCGTAATAATTGTAAACAAGACTGCTGGAGCGATCTAAACAATTAGTACGGATGCAACACTTGAAATAGATCTAATCGGCTATAAGATGATAAATCGAAGAAGAACGGTGACGAAGCCAATTACTCTGATCTCAAGCTGGATAACTGGTGATAATACTAGAATAACAGGTAAAACTTGCAGTTCTAGTAAATATCGATAACTGGTGAATACATGCAAACGAAACCACAGCGATGCGCCCGTAGTTAAAGCTCGGATATTACTCGATAAGTGGAACCTACCAATTGGCCAGAGATCAAGTTGATGCAGCCCTGCCAACCTGTACGAACTCGTGAAAGAAGAAAAGTATTGGCGAAGTCGCCGACTTGAAAGTAAATTGATGAAAAAGTAGAAGTATTGTTGTTGATTGATGTGTTGATATCTTGCAAGACCCTGATGACTCCTATTTATACCCTAAGACTAGGACTCCTGGTCGATCACGACTTGTTACAACCTTATTTTAAAAACGGGAAAACTACTATATCTATAATAACTTTTAAAGGAAACGGACTCCCGCAGAATCTTCCGCCGCCGTCCCCTAATCGAATCAGGACTCTTTTCAATTGCTCCTTGACCGACTTAGCGTTGCCCTGTTGACCAACTTTTGACCAGGACCCTCCAAAATAGTCCCATCCTGTTGGCGCAAGCTGTATCACCAATCGGCCGATTTCCAACTGTTACCTCAATCGGCCGATTCCTTACTGTAGCCTTTAGATCTGCCGCATCGGCCATCCTTCTTTTCCCGACGCCGATTTAACACGTGTCAAAATTTGGCGTCAACACCAGTCTATTTCATCAGCGAAGTACTCTCTGAATCAAAGGTACGCTATCCTTCAATTCAGAAACTACTCTACACAATACTCATAACATCAAGGAAGCTTCGCCACTACTTCGATGAGTACAAGATCTCAGTTGTTACTGATTTCCCGTTGGCGGGTATACTCCACAACCGGGATGCCACCAGTCGTATATCCAAGTGGGTGGTAGAACTGGGGGCTCTTTTAATCAACTTCAAGCCAATGACAGCCATCAAATCCCAAGCATTGGTCGATTTCATGGCTAATTGGCGGGAAAATCATGTACCAACACCTACCAGCCGCCCAGAGCATTGGACAATGTACTTTGATGGCTCACTCAAGCTCGAGGGTGGCGGGGAAGGAGTACTTTTCACCTCTGCAAAGGGCGAACAACTCAAGTACGTCTTACAAATCCTTTGGAAGGTCTCCAACAACGAGGCCGAGTACGAAGCGCTACTACACGGTCTCAGTCTGGCGGTCTCACTGGATATCAAATGACTACTCGTGTACGGCAACTCGCTGCTAGTCGTGCAACAAGTCAACAAAGAGTGGGACTGCACAAAGGAGGAGATGGACGCATATGTTATGGAAGTGCACAAGCTGGAGAACAAATTTGCTAGCCTGGAGATTCATCACGTCGTCCGGGACAACAATGTTGGAGCAGATTTACTCTCCAAGCATGGATTCACTCGATCCCAAGTCCCAGCTAGAGTATTTGTCTAGGAACTCAAAGAACCATTGATCAAGATCACGAATCAAGCAACCGCCGGCCTGGGACCCTCGGACCCCAGCCGGGAGGTCATGATGTCGGAGGTTGATTAGCGGGGGACTTTCATCAAATTTATGAAGGAAAACAAGCTACCCCGAGGGTGACAAAGAAAAGCCCAGAAGCAATACGCATCTTGAGGCGCAGCAAGGGGTTTGTCATCGTCGGGGATAAGCTCTACAAGCGTGAAGCAAGCTCAGGAGTACTCATGAAGTGTGTTCCAAGGGCATGGGGCCACAATATACTACTCGAGATACACGAGGGTACATGCGGAAACCACGCAGCGTCCAAGACATTGGTCGGGAAGGCCTACAGGGCAGGATACTGGTGGCCAACAGCAGTTTTCGACGCCAAGGATCTTGTACGAAAGTACCAGAAGTGATAATTTTTTGGCAAACAGTCCCACGTCCCGGCACACAACCTCATCACCATACCGCCCTCATGGCCCTTCGCATGCTGGAGCCTCGACATGATTGGACCTCTGACCACAGCTCAAGGAAGCTTTACACATGTATTGGTAGCCATCGAAAAGTTTACCAAGCCGATTACCAAGCTCACTCCAGACAGGGCAGTCGACTTCATCTCGGACATTATGTACCATTTTGGCTACCCCAACACCATCATCATAGATCTGGGCTCAAACTTCACAGCAAACCAGTTCTGGGAATTCTGCGAAAACAACGCAACTGAAGTGAAGTACATATCAGTTGCACACCCAAGGGCCAATGGACAAGTCGAGTGGGCCAACGGCTTGATTCTGGATGGCCTAAAACAGAGACTCTACGATGAGAACAACAAAAAGGGTGGCAAGTGGATATACGAGTTGCCTCATGTTGTCTGGGGGCTTCGAACTCAATCATCGAAAGCCACAGGACATACCTCTTTTTTCCTTGTCTACGGGTCCGAAGCTATACTCCCAGCAGATCTTATGTGGCCCTCTCCCAGAGTCGAGATGTATGACAAAGGGGAAGCAGACGAAGCTCGGCAACTGGAACTGGATACTGTTGATGAAGCCAGATGCAGTTCCCTCGTTCAGTCAGCCCGTTATCTGCAAGGCATCCAGCGCTATCATGATCGCAATGTGCGAGAGCGGTCGTTCAATATCGGTGATTTGGTCCTTCACTGTGTTCAGGATAAAACTGGGCTACACAAGCTTAATTCACGGTGGGAAGGTCCTTTCATCGTGTCAGAAGTCACAAGACCAGTGTGGCAGAACCACCTGAATTAATCCGGCTCAAGCGCGCTAACCATCACCACGAGGGCAATCAGGGCTAACTCGCACTTCAAACGGAATAATCCACTGGTCTGTAGGGTAACCTCTCGATACAACCACGGTTTTTGCCGATCGAAACCACACATACATGTACTCACACGAAGGTGAGCCCAGAGGATACAACATTCCACAAATTTTACACCACAGGGTTCATCATAAATTATTATTACAAAGGAGTTCAAATTCGTAAAAAAAGGTACTCAGAGTTCAAAATAAAAGAGTTCTTCAGAGTTCAATGCAGCGGAAAAAAAATAACAACGACTACTCGATGATACATGGATGTCTCGATGAAGCCCGTACGAGACATTACTCGGCATTATCACCGTTAGCTGGGGGCGTATCCCATTCCACCGACCAACCAGGAGGAAGGGTACACGGCCAAGTCAAACTAGCAATCATATCCTTGAAAGTATCACCTGAAAACAAGCCACAAGCAAGGCTGAGTATACTAATACTCAGTAAGGCTTACCCGACTAGTGGGATATATTTAGCCGACTCCTAGATATGCAAGGCTTTTGGCTTGAGGGGTTTGTTTTGCCGAAAAGCATATATAAGTAGGTCCTTACTTTCAAATTTTAGCTCCAAGTTCTATTTTTCTTTAACCATTCTAGGTAAGCAACTATCCAATATCATACATGGTGGAAGAATTAATTTTTCGTCCAACAAGATTAATCATCATCGTTGTTCCTCTTCTTACTCTATGTAGTAAAAGGGTCAAGCAGTCTCAATAACAGCGAGAAACGGACGATTCGAATCGAATTTCTTAACCTTGCAAGGGAAACCTAAACACACGTCACGTGGTTACTCCCAGAGTCACACGTGCAACTTTTCCCTTCAATTCCCGCTTCACGGAACAGGCCCACCGCCCTCGACTACACGTCCCCATGGACCCGGCAATGGCGCCACATGCACCCGCCATTAGCTAGATGTGAACGAATTCAAGACGGTGGGGAGTATATTCCGGCCTCGGTTCAATCCGGTACTTAAGCTTACCGATTACCATATTCTCGGCATGTGGTTAGTACGTTCAAAGACTTAACCACCACTACCACACACTGCGGCGTTAGCATTTTCACTAAACAGACGGGGCCTAAATCATCAACATAAACATCGTACCATAGCCCCGTCCGTCGACCTTGTGATTGCAGCATGTAGTAAGCATTCAACTCCTATATTCTCGCGAGTGACAGGAAATCACTCGACTTTTACCGGAGTCCTATTAGCATAGCATTCTATCGAACCTTATATCTAGTATTCAGAACATGGGTACCTAGGATCATGCGACTAAGTTTTCATCCAACTCTTATAAACTTAATGCACAAGTAAAGTGGAGTAATAAGTTGCATAAGTTTAGGAAAAATAGGGTCCGTGCTCCGGGGCTTGCCTTCTTGGGTAAAGTTAGCCTGGGGCTCGTCCGAACATGGGCTCGGGTCTTTGAAAGCTTCAGTTAGATTCGCTTGAGCTTCACGCTGCTCACTCTCGGACGCGGGCATCAACTCGTACGTTCCGTCGGCGAGAGTAGTCGATTCTATATGAATGCACAAGTGTAAGTTATAGTGATGGTATATGACGATTATTTTCCTTCATGATAAAGTTGCAGACCACAAAACATCGATTTGGTTGCGAAGTTATGGAGTTAAGATTTCTTTGGGCAATTGTTAATAGAGTATAACTTAAACTATTAACTTCATTAAACAATAAGGGGTTGTGTTATATTGGAAACTTAATTTTTCTAAGCACAACATGGATTAAACACAACTTCTGGACTAGGTAACTTCTGGTGATGAAATTTTTATTTACAGCACATTATGCAGAGGCAAAAGCACAGTAAAAAATTCATTCATTTTCACACAACAAAATAATTATGAAAAATGTATTACACAACCACTGCTAGAACATAGTTATTTTTATACAAGACAAACCATTCAAGTATTGAGACCAAAAATTATACAGGAGATTAATCTATCCATATATGTGTTACTGTACATTTTTCAGATTTTAGTGTGCAAGATACAAAGCATAATAAATAGGACAGGATACACCTACTTTAACAAAGATTAATTACTACGGGGTGTTTTAAAGGGTTTCTGTGTATGAAACTTTTTATACAGCAAGAGCTACTCTAAAGTGTGCTTGTTGACGCCAAATTTTGACACGTGTTGAATCAGCGTCAGGAGGAGAAGATTGGCCGATGCGGCAGATCTGAAGGTTACAGTAAGGAATCGGCCGATTGAGGTAACAGTTGAAAATCGGCCGATTGGTGATACAGCTTGCGCCACCAGGATGGAATTATTTAGGAGGGTCCTGGTCAAAAGTTGGTCAACAGGGCAACGCTAAGTCGGTCAAGGAGCAATTGAAAAGAATCCTGATTGCATTAGGGGACGGCGGCGGAAGATTCTGCGGGAGTCCGTTTCCTTTAAAAAGTTATTATAGATATGGTAATTTTCCTGTTTTTTTTAAATAAGATTGTAACAAGTCGTGATCGACCAGGAGTCCTAGTTCTAGGGTATAAATAGGAGTCGTCAGAGTCTTGCAAAAACATCAAGACATCAATCAACAACAATACTTCTACTTTTCTAGCAATTTATTTTCAAGTCGGCGACTTCGCCAATACTTTTCTTCTTTCACGAGTTCGTACGGATTGGCAGGGCTGCATCAATCTGATCTCCGGCCAATTGGTAGGTTCCGCTTATCGAGTAATTTCCGAGCTTTAACTACGGACGCATCGTTGTGGTTTCGTTTGGATTTATTCACCAGTTATTAATATTTACTAGAATTGCAACTTTTTACCTGTTATTCTAGTATTATCAGCAGTTATCCAGCTTGAGATCGGAGTAATCGGCTTCCTCATCATTCTTTCTCGATTTATCATCTTATAGCCGATTAGATCTATTTCAAGTCCTGCCTCTGTAGTAATTGTTTAGATCGCTCTAGCAGTTTCCTTTACAATTACTACACGATTATCGGCTGGTCCATAGCCGATCATCTCTACAGCAAATCGGCCGATTCGCCACCGACGCGCTCCTCAGGACAGATCGGAACTCCAGCCGATCGAAGCGCCTTGAATTTAATACTTTATTTCCTTGTCAATCAACAGGCCGCGCGAACCACACCAGGGCGATAACCCGAACAGGAGCTAAGCAGATTCCTTTCTGGCCGATTTTAGCGCCAACACACTTTTGGCACGCCCAGTGGGACCAATCCAAGATCTGATATGTCGAAGAACGCAGAAATCTCCGACAGCAACATCATTGAGGTCACAGAAGCGGATCTCAAGGACGACCAGAGGGAAGAATTGGCCAAACATCTAGAAGATTACAAGAAGATGTACCTCCAGTCGTTCAGTCGTACCAGAAGCGGGGAGGCTGTCAAAAAGGCTCCTATTCTAGTTCACCGCCACATCACCATTCCTGAGGACTCGGGCAAGATGTCAAATATGATCCAACAATCCGTTTATCAGGCATTCATTGACCAATCCTCAGTGATGACCAAGACGGTGTATAACGCCGTCGTCAGCTCTCTGGCCAGCGGAGCAGTCCAAGGCTATCAGGGACCAGCATATGCCCCGCCAGCCACTCTGCCAGCCAGAAGCTTACCATACACATCCCAATCGGCTCCTCAGCCGATATTGACGCAACGCGAGGGGTACAACTCTCCATTGTCCCCAGCGTCTCCAAGATACAGCGGTGCACCATATCTCCCATCGCAGACACCGCTTCAACCCGTCCAGATTGCTTCTGTGCAATCGCTACCCACAAGCTCAGTACCTTGGGGAACATCGGCGACGACGTATTTTTCCGAGCCAACGAACGGATACGGGAGTTATTCAATCCAGGTGCCACACCAATCGGCCGTCCGGTCGATGGTCCCCCAGTATCAGCCGATCTCATCAGAAATCGGCAGGGGGGCAAGCGCTGTAGAAGCATTCAGAGGCGCGGCGCCAACGATGACATACGATGGGGGGGCGGATTCACTTCGCCATCAACTATCGGCTGCTCAGCAAAATTCGCCGATTCATCACCCAGCCGTGCCAGCTCTTCAGCACATGCCCGCACCGCGAACAGCTGTTCATCAGCAGCAGGTGGACTGGACGGCAAGAATAGCAGAAGTAATCCAGGACCAGTTTGGATTGAAGCCAAAAGTGCAAACTTACACCTACAAGACACCATATCCATCGGCCTATGACTTGCTGCCGTTCCCACACCGCTACAAAGTTCCTGATTTCACCAAGTTTTTAGGGACGGACGATACATCCACTGTGGAGCATTTCAACCGATTCATCATCCAGTGCGGGGAGGCTGCCGTGCAAGATGCTCTGAGGGTGCGCTTGTTTTCATCGTCTCTATCCGGATCGGCCTTCCAGTGGTTCACCACCTTGCCGCCAAATTCTATTGTTACATGGGCCGATCTGGAGAAACAGTTCCACAAGTACTTCTACGCAGGAGTACACGAGATGAAGCTCTCGGATTTGACCAGCCTCAGGCAGAGGAGCGATGAACCGGTGATGGGATATATACAGAGGTTCAGAGAAGTCAGGAACAAATGCTACAATATGGCTCTGACCGATGCACAGTTGGCCGATATCGCTTTCCAAGGCCTCCTGCCACAAATCAAAGAAAGATATGCTGCCCAAGAGTTTGAAAGCCTAAGCCAAATCGTCCACCGATTGTCAGGACAAGAGGTCCGACTGTTTGAACAGCGGAGGAATTTCCAAAAGAAGGTGGCATACTTGGAAGGATCTGAATCCGATGGGGAAGAGGAAATCGGCCTGGCAGAATGGGTCATAGGGAAAAAAACCGATATCATGCCCTTTTGGGAAGAAGGAGCCAGAGACATTCGGCTTTGACACGTCAAAGGCCGATAAAATTTTCGATTTATTGCTTCAGGAAGGACAGATTAAGCTATCTCAGCATCACACCATCCCTTCAGCCGATCAACTTAAGAAGATGAAATACTGCAAGTGGCACAACGCCACTTCTCATGATACAAATGAATGCAAAGTCTTCCGTCAGCGGATACAATCGGCTATCGAGCAGAGGAGGCTTAAATTTGAAACCCCAGCTAAATCGGCGAAACCGATGAAGATAGATCAGCATCCCTTCCCGGCCAACATGGTTGACACTGGAGGAAATTCACGTCAAACCAAGGTGCTGACGTCAGAATCGGCGAGAAGGGGCCGCGCCGTCTATCCCAGGAGGCAGATCACAACGGAAGAAATCAAAAGGAACAGGCGGGGGCCAGAACGACCACGCAAGCCCGTCACCTCCCAGTTCTTACTCAGTAAATATCGGCAGCAGCAAGAACAATCAAGATACCACGAAGAGATGATACGCCGGCATGAAGACCACTGGCAATGTCCATTCTTCATCCATTACTGGGAGAACGACATCAGATTGCCGTCTGCCGATAACTGTCCGGAGTGTAACTGATTGAGCTGCAACGATCGCCCGAAGCCACACTCTAGGGACAGAGGATCAAAGCCGATCAGCAGAAATCGGCGCGGACGAGAGGAACAACGCGTTTCGGTGCATGATCGGCTGGGGGGCAGAGCTGACCAGTACCACCGGTCAAAAGGCAGGACCAACCAACAGGATGGACTGGGGGGCAGGATCAATCGGCTGGAAGAGATGACTGATGACAGGGTGTCAGACGAGGATCCCCTAGGAAAGGAACCGGATAGGGAATACGCCAGATCATCGGCCAAACTAGTTAATCCCAGGTGGTGTCCCGATGGCCTATTCAGATCCCAGAAACGGAGGATCCAACGCCTACGCCAGTGGGAGCATCAAGAGGAACAACAAAGGCAGATACCAGAGAAAAGAAATGTTAAGTCTCGGGTATGGCGCCCAAAGAAAAATGATCAAGAAGCAAACAATCAAGAATCGGCAGCCGAAATCAACATGGTGTTCATATTGCCGATGGAATTCATGGCGCCTGACGATCGAGACAAAGCAACAAGAATGGAAGAACAAATGGCACAACTGGTGTAAGAGCCGATGACGGCTACTTTTGAGAAACCAGAAGAAGAAAAATGGCAACATCTTAAAGCGCTGTTTCTCAAAGGCTACGTTGACGGACGACCCATCACCAGATTACTAGTAGATGGAGGTGCCGCAGTTAACATCATGCCGTATGCCATGTTCCGCAAGCTAGGCAAGGGCGATGAAGACCTCACCAAGACGGACATGATGCTGAAGGATTTCGAAGGCAACTTGTCTCCCGCCCGTGGAGCGCTCTGCGTCGATCTCACCATCGGCAGTAAGACCCTTCCTACCACTTTTTTCGTTATTAATGGCAAGGGATCCTACAACATGCTACTTGGTCGCGATTGGATACATGCAAACTGCCGTGTCCCATCTACGATTCATCAATGCCTCGTGCAATGGGTCGGCGACAGCACAGAGATAGTCACTACCGATTCCGCTTACAGCGTTGCAGCGGCTGACACGCAACAGTGGAGCTGCGAGCACGTCAAATGTATATCTGGCAGGACTTGGGACACTGACTTCCTGAAAGTGTCCGATTTCGGTCTACAGCCGATCCAAGCAGTCGGCTCTGAAGAGTCAGAATAGATGGATCAGCTCGTCCGAGAAAACGGGAAGCTTGGGCGTGGGTTTACGTCGGCCGCTTTATTGGAGATGGTAGATTTGGGAGATAGCAGCACATCAAGGCCGACGTATATTAGTGCTAATTTGGATCCTGAGTATAAGTGTAAACTGATACATTTATTAAAAGAATTCAAGGATTGCTTTGCTTGGGAATATCATGAGATGCCAGGTCTAGACCGGTCCATTGTTGAACACCGGTTGCCTATAAAATCAGGATATCGGCCATATAAGCAACCTGCACGACGGTGTAACCCCAAGATTCTACCTGATATAAAGGCCGAAATTACAAAGTTAATTGAAGCAGGATTTATTCGGTAGTGCCGCTACGCCGAATGGATTTCTAATATTGTGCCCGTATACAAGAAGAATGGAAAGTTACGTGTGTGCATCGATTTCAGGAACCTAAATCAGGCCACGCCAATGGATGGATATCCGATGCCAACGGACGATATATTGATAGATGCTGCCGCAGGACACAAAGTCATAAGTTTCATGGATGGGAATGCAGGGTACAATCAGATATTAATGGCCGAAGAAGATATCTCGAAAACGGCTTTCAGGTGTCCAGGTCATCTTGGTTTATTCGAATGGGTTGTTATGACTTTTGGGTTGAAGAATGCCGGTGCTACGTATCAGCGGGCCATGAATTATATCTTCCACAAGCTCATTGGTACATCGGTAGAAATTTATATAGATGATGTTGTGGTCAAATCAAAAAGTCACCGAGAACATCTGGCCGATTTACAAGAAGTACTGGAGTGCACAAGGAAACATGGGTTGAAGATGAACCCAAACAAGTGTGCATTTGGTGTATCGGCTGGGCAATTCTTAGGGTTCATGGTTCATGAGCGCGGGATAGAAGTCAACCGCAAGACTATAGACGCCATCAAAAAAATTGTGGCCCCACAGAACAAAACTGAGCTACAGTCCCTCATCGGCAAGGTCAATTTTATCAGAAGATTCATATCCAACCTGTCAGGACGCATTCAGGCTTTCACTCCTCTGTTGAAATTAAAGCCCGATCAGGAATTCATATGGGGAGAAGAACAACGCAAGGCATTGGAAAATATCAAGCAATATTTAGTTTCACCTCCAGTGTTGGTCCCGCCTCAGCCTGGTAAGCCGTTCAAATTATATTTATCGGCTGACGAACAGGCTATTGGATCGGCGTTGGTACAGGAGTTTGAGGGGAAAGAACGAGTGGTATATTACGTCAGTAGAAGACTCTTAGACGCCGAAACAAGATATTCCCCGGTGGAGCGGTTATGCTTGTGCTTATACTTCTCATGTACCAAGCTCAGGCACTATTTGTTATCGGCAGAATGCATAGTCGTATGCAAGGATGATGTGGTGAAGTATATGCTATCATTGCCGATTTTGAAAGGACGGATTGGAAAATGGATCCTGGCTCTGTCAGAATTCGACTTAAGGTACGAATCGGCCAAGGCTGTCAAAGGTCAAGTAATGGCCGATTTCGTAGCTCAGCATTGTGGACCAGAAATTGCAGCCGTTGAACCAGTTCCATGGACTCTATATTTTGATGGTTCTTCGTGTGGGGTCGGATCAGGAATCGGCATTGTTCTTGTGTCGCCTTGGGGGGCAAGTTATGATTTCTCTCTGCCGATAGAAGCTTCCGCAACTAATAATCAGGCGGAATATCGAGCCGTTCTGAAAGGCATACAATTATTAAAGGAAGTCAAAGCTGATGCAGTTGAAATTTTTGGAGATTCCATGCTCATTGTGGATCAATTAACGGGGCGATCTGAGTGCAAGGATGATATCTTGAGGATTTATTATGAAAATTGCCTTCAGCTTTTAAAAGAATTCAAGACTGCAATAATTGAGCATATCCCCAGAAATTATAATGAAGAGGCCAACAGGCTGGCCCAACATGCCTCCGGGTATCGGCCGATTCAGGGAGCGATGACGCTAGAGCTTGCTGCCGTTGACTGGCGAAAGGAAATCGCTGATTACTTGAAAAATCCATCACAAAAAGTGGATCGGCGAGTACGTTTTCAGGCTACAAAATATGTGTTGCTTGAGGATGATTTATTTTATCGGACGATTGATGGAGTTCTTCTCAAGTGCCTGGGAACAGAAGAGGCAAAGGTTCTGATGGGAGAAATCCATGAGGGCGTGTGTGGAGCTCATCAATCGGCTCACAAAATGAAATGGATGATCCAAAACAATGGGTATTATTGGCCAACTATTCTTGAAGATTGTTTCAAGTATTACAAAGGATGCCAAGACTGTCAGAAGTTTGGTAATGTACAGTGTGCGCCAGCATCGGCTATGAATCCAATAGTTATGTCGTGGCCGTTCAGAGGTTGGGGAATAGATCTCATCGGACAGATTCATCCTCCATCAAGCAAAGGGCATAAGTTCATATTGGTAGCCACAGATTATTTTACTAAGTGGGTGGAGGCAGTTCCTTTAAGGAACGTGACATCGGCCGATATGATTGAATTTGTTAAAAGCTATATTATCTATCGATTTGGCATTCCTCAAACCATCACAACCGACCAAGGAACAATGTTTACTTCTGGAGAATTCGGAGAGTTTTCCGCCGATATGGGGATTAAATTATTAAATTCTTCTCCATACTATGCTCAAGCCAATGGCCAAGCAGAATCGTCCAATAAAGGGATAATCAAACTAATCAAGAGGAAGATAGAGGAGCAACCCAAAAAGTGGCATTTGTCTTTGGCTGAATCTTTATGGGCATATAGGATGGCTTGTCATGGAGCCACTAAGATATCCCCTTATCAGTTGGTTTATGGTCATGAGGCGGTCTTGCCTTGGGAGATAAGGACGGGGTCAAGACGTATATCATTACAAGATCAGTTAACGGCCGATGATTATTCCTTTCTCATGAAGGACGAACTTGACGATTCGGCAGGTTTACGGTTGAGAGCCTTGATTAGTATAGAAGAAAACAAGAAAAGGGAGGCCAGATGGTATGACAAAAAGGTCAAAGTTAAACAATTCTCTCAAAGAGATTTGGTGTGGAAGTTGGTGCTGCCGATAGGATCCAAAGATCCCAAATTCGGTAAATGGTCACCCACTTGGGAAGGGCCATACAGAATCGGCCGATGTGCCCCTGGGAATGCATATATTTTGGAGACAGTCGAAGGGGAGGAATTCCCAAGAGCTTTAAACGGACGATATCTGAAGAGGTACTATCCAAGCATTTGGGTAGATGCATAACTTGCAACAAAATATATCAAGATAACATGGCCGATTTCTCATCGGTTTTTGTCTACACATCTGGTGAAGAAAACATTGGGATTCATTATTGGATGAAAATGACAAAGTACATGGCCGACATGGTACAAGTCGCCCTTAGAATAAAAATACCGATATGTCTACTGATTACGCCTACACTGGATTTCTCTCTCGATGCGACCCAGTTCTATCATAAGGCTGAGCCTTTTCTCCTTCGGGTCCTCTGCAGTGGCTCCGGTTTCAGCTTGGTTGCAAAGTTCTATCAGCAGGCGGGTCTTCTTCTCCTCCAGATCTTCCATGGTAACTTCGGTTTTAGCTTTACAAGGAAGTGGAGGATTTTTTTCAGAAGATGGTCGCTTGCGGACCAAAAAGTAAGCATCTATAAGGTCCCAGTATTCCTGGACAACAGCGGGGACATGATCTCTGAGTTCCTCAGCATGAGCTCTTATCAGATCTCTGTCTGCCTGTGATAGTGGCTCTTCTGAATGCATGATTTCTATCGCTCGTTCTAGACCAGGGCTGAGACGTTTTGGCTAAACAGAGATAAAAGGGGTTACCCAACATCAGAGCGATTAAGATGCTTAGGAGAAAGGCAGAAGAGAAGTTCATACCTGGTTGACAGAGGAAGAGGATGAAGAGGACGAAGAAGACATCTTGCCGTTCAGTTTTGGACAGTAAAGAGGGAAAGAGAAGATAAGTGATGTGTATGCCTCTGGAGATGGTGAAGGGTCTACTTATAAAAGAAGGAGAGGTAGATGGATGGTGAGACACGTCCTATCGGAGTAAATACATACATAAATGCAAAGCTGACTGAAGAAACAGTTCAAAACCAAATCGGCGCAGTAGCATTGAAGGAGCAATAAATGTTTACAATGTTCTTTACAACCCAAGGAAAGCATCTATGGCTACAATAGCTTGTCGTCTAATTTGATCGGCCGAATCTAGTACTCTTTGGTCGTCATCGGCCGATCCTAGGACTTCTAACACACGGCGACGAAGCCTTATCGTTTCACGGGCCAGATGCTGTCTCTCTTGCTTCAGCTCACTGATGATGGATGGGAGTTCTTGGAGTTTATTTTCTTCAGCGGCTATCTCTTTGGTTATCTGTTCCATCTCCTTGGCCAGCTCTGCTCTTCTCCGTTTCAGCCGATCTATCGTGCCGACAATGTCCGGATGGCAGTTTTCGAGGAAGTTGATCCTGTGGTGTACCTCCTGAGTCCGGTGCTTGTATGAATCGACCTCCTCCTGAGTTTTTGCCATCTGGGCACGATCGGCCATATGGCGCAGCGCCCTGGAAACCGGAATATGCATGTGCTCTATATAGGTAGCATGCGCTAAATTTTCTGATACTTCTTCTGGGATTCGACCTTTGATCTTGTTGAAAAGTCATCGAATCGGCGACGCATCTTCTACCAATCGGCCGATGTCGTCTTGAAGGAGAGTGCGCATGCTTTCAAGCTTGGCGCAGACATCATCGGAGGTGGAGCTCGATGGAATTGGGCGTGAAGCGATTTCCTCGTCATCGGGCAAGGAGCGGCAAAGGAGAAGATGCTGTTGTTAGGGGTATCTTGCTCCTGTGAGGAAATAAAGTAAAGGGTAGGCAAGCAGTAAAAGGAAATCGGCTGATTCTAATGGTAAGTTTGTTACCTCCTTAAAGCGAATTTCTCTTGCCTGCGCCAGTGGAAGCGTTTCCCTTGTCTCAGGGGCTGGTGCAGTTGGCTCGTCGGAGGAGGAAGATTCAACGATTATTAGTGCTCCGCTTGGACCAGCTTCCTGAAAAGGATATAAAAGAAGATCCAGTGAGTATGCTATGGGAAATTGAGATAAGATGGCGTGAGAAATTTGCCATGCCTCGGTGGATCTCCCGACCGATGCCTGTCGTGGGGTTGTAGTTATCATACCCAAATCGGCCTGCATCAAGATCGGTTAAGTTTTCTGAAAGTTAAGAGATCAAGGTAAGAGATCATTTACCTCGATGATAGGAACTGCTGGAGTTTCAGCTCCCACTTGGGACGTAGCCGATTGCTGCGGAGATTGTGGTGGAATAGCTTGTGCAGCCTGGCAGAGGAAGAGAGTTAATGTCAGTAGAAGATTTGAAGAATATATTATCAGTAAGATTACTGATGATAGAGGAAGAGAGTTAATCATTTACCTCGATGATAGGAACTGCTGGAGTTTCGGCTCCCACTTGGGACGTAGCCGATTGCTATGGAGATTGTGGTGGAATAGCTTGTGCAGCCTGGCAGAGGAAGAGAGTTAATGTTAGTAGAAGATTTGAAGAGAGTTAATGTCAGTAAGATTACGTGAACAGCTTCTACTAATAGCGATGCTGCAGCTGCCCCGACTTCGGCAGTGACTTGGGGATCGGCCATCTCGACAATTGGCAAAGGTAAAGGGATTGGAGTCTCGGCCGATGTCGCCGCCATCTGGTTGGCCGATCCGATACGGGGAGTCTCGGCCGCTGCCACTGCCATCTGGTCGGCCGATCCGATACGGGGAACCTCAGCCGATGCTATTGCCGTCTGATCGGCCGATCCGATGCGAGCTCGCACTCGACGGCTGGTTATCTTTGATGTTGGCCTTTTTGGTGCTCGCTTCGATCGGCTAGTAGAGATATCCATGACGGTTGGAGCATGGAAGCCGATAAGTGGATACGGCGTGTATTGATGATGACTATCTATCGGCCTGCCGCTTCGGCTCCACATCGGAGGGACATGGCTTTCAGACTAAGGAGATGAAAATGAGTTAATAACAAGATGACAATGTGGAAAGAAATAACATTGGAATCAGCTGAGAAAAAAGAACATACCGCTGCATTTGGATCAATGTTCTCTGGGTCCAGAAGGTTGCAGTAAGACGATGGAGATTTACAGAAAAGATGTTGCTTCCATTCTGCCCACCATAATTTGAATTGCTGGGTGGCAAAAGAGGCAACTGACCAATTATTCAGGTCAATAGTACTGGAATCGGGTACTAAATCGCACAGCCGACTGTAATCAAGACTTGAGGTCAGTCCATCTCTAATTTTCGCCTGACCGGCGAAGTAGACCCGAATCGGCAGTTGGCCAAAACCCAGTTGCCTTGCCGCAGCCGATGGATTGTAGAACTCGTAGGTGGGAGAGTCCTTTCCTGAGAAGAAATTGGCTGGCAGAATCCCCGGCTTGATCAAGACATCCATAAGCTCTCTGTCAAAAGTATGGGTGGAGAAATCGTAGCTTGTGGGTAATTCAAAAATCGGCTCCACTGCATGATATGGCTGCCAGCTGATGGTCTCTTCACTAAGGCCATTATAAAAGCATCTGAAGTACTCAGCTGTGCGGGTAGCAGTAAACTGGCAGCCGGGGAAAGCCGATGCCGCTTCTCCAAAAGATCTGCAGCGACGCCGGACGGATGGATTCTCCTCTGACTCAATATTGGGGAAGGTTTTGGTCTCTATCCGTTGCTGAGAGACCTTGCTCATGTGTAAATTGAGCTAGAGGGTGATGAACCACCAGGGACCACCAGGGTTCCCGATCGGCTCCCCCTTCGACAGCTTGGTGCTGATTTGGTGCATCAGGTAATAGGCCGGTCCCAGCAAATGTTTTCCAAGGGGGATGGCCGATCCTTGTGACAAAGCCTCTGCTAAAGCTTGGGTGTTTGAAGAGGGGCCAACTGCTCTGCCACAGAAGAAATGCTTTTCTAGCCACATCATCAAAAAGGCAGTATGCTCCCTCTGTGAGACTGTCCCGGTCTTCATATTTTTGCTAATATACCCTTTCCACCCGCCGATTCCTTTGATCTCTAGCCAATGTGATGGCTTGAACAGATAATTGAAAGGGGTATCGACGGAGGAGACATTGAGGCCGGTCAACAGCAGAACATCGGCCAGGGTCGGGGTCATAGGTCCATGTCCGAAAAGGAATGCATTAAGTGCATCAGACCAAAAATAAGAGGCTGCCATGACCAGAGGTTTGTTTCTTTCCTTCTGAGACAAAGATAAGTCTATGCACTGGCCGATTTTTTGTTCCTCCCACTGAATCTTCCAAGATCCGGCCACCCTCTGGTACCATTCTCTCCACCCGGGGGTTTCGTTTGGCCAGGATCTGAAAGTGCCTACCCAGTGATCTAAATCCATGGATGATTGCTTAAAAGGGATTCTATGAGTTTCTAGGCTGATCAGGTCCGTTGGATCGGGGTTCCCCATAGGGCTCAAACAGATGAGGTCAGGGGATTCTGAGAGTGGAATGGTAATTCGGTGCCTAAGTGCCTAAAAAAGGGAAAAGGGGAAGAAACTGAGAGAGGATCCGGAAAGTACTGAAGCAGTAGAAAAGCGAAAAGGAAAAAATTTCAAGCATTTACCTCTGGGATGGAAATCATCATCGCCGATGAGACCGCTATGGAAGCCGCCGATTGGGCCACCCCCGCCGAAGGTGTTGCCGATGGAGCTTCCGTGGATGGAGCGGTCGCCGATGGTGACGCCATTGGAGGGTTGGAACAGGTCGCGGATGAGATCGCCGGAAAGGGGGAAACGCTTGGAGATCACGAGAGCTTGGAGGAAGACGAACAGTGGTTCGTTGGAAGAGAATGCTAGATTTGTGGGGAAGAGTAGACGGAGAAGGCCAGTACTTAAGAAAAATTGGGAGAGCAAGGGCAAAGATGGTATTTTTACCGCGCTGTCTACACGAATTCCAGGGGAGCAGTCGTTTCGCGCGCTTGGTCCGAGGAAATTGCAATCATTGTGCCGCGGAACGGAAGGAGATTTTACTGCGCCTGTTTCGGAGGAAAGGATTAAAGAAAGAGTTTTGAAGAAAAAGTTATGTTTTACTCCGAAACTGGGGGCCATGTGTTGACGCTAGATTTTGACACGTGTTGAATCAGTGTCAGGAGGAGAAGATTGGGCGATGCGGCATATCTGAAGGTTACAGTAAGGAATCGGCCGATTGAGGTAACAGTTGAAATTCGGCCGATTGGTGATACACCTTGCGCCACCAGGATGGAATTATTTAGGAGGGTCCTGGTCAAAAGTTGGTCAACAGGGCAACGCTAAGTCGGTCAAGGAGCAATTGAAAAGAATCCTGATTGGATTAGGGGACGGCGGCGGAAGATTCTGCGGGAGTCCGTTTCCTTTAAAAAGTTATTATAGATATGGTAATTTTCCTGTTTTTTTTAAATAAGATTGTAACAAGTCGTGATCGACCAGGAGTCCTAGTTTTAGGGTATAAATAGGAGTCGTCAGGGTCTTGCAAAAATATCAAGACATCAATCAACAACAATACTTCTACTTTTCCAGCAATTTATTTTCGAGTTGGCGACTTCGCCAATACTTTTCTTCTTTCACGAGTTCGTACGGATTGGCAGGGCTGCATCAATCTGATCTCCGGCCAATTGGTAGGTTCCGCTTATCGAGTAATATCCGAGCTTTAACTACGGGCGCATCGCTGTGGTTTCGTTTGGATTTATTTACCAGTTATCGATATTTACTAGAATTGCAAGTTTTACCTGTTATTCTAGTATTATCACCAGTTATCCACCTCGATTTATCATCTTATAGCCGATTAGATCTATTTCAAGTGCTGCCTCTGTAGTAATTGTTTAGATCGCTCTAGCAGTTTCCTTTACAATTACTACATGATTATCGGCTGGTCCATAGCTGATCATCTCTACAGCAAATCGGCCGATTCGCCGCCGACGCACTCCTCAGGACAGATCGGAACTCCAGCCGATCGAAGCGCCTGGAATTTAATACTTTATTTCCTTATCAATCAACAGGTCAGATTGACTGGCATGCCGCGCGAACCGCACCAGGGCGATAACCCGAACAAGAGCTAAGCAGATTCTCCCGGGTCGTGTGTCAGATGCTAAAGACCATCGGCCGATTCTTGTCTGGCCGATTTTAGCGCCAACAGTGCTACATTAAAAAGTTGAACATTTTCCAAGCACAGAAACTAATTATTTGAATTAGTGCATTTCTCCTACCACAAAATTATATAAATAGGTTACAGAAAGGAAAAATGTTCTAAACTTTTTCTGTGGTATTTAGGTATCAATCTAACCGCTCTGAAAAAGTTTCACCACAAGAATCACAATATAACAGCAGTTATAATTAGTTTTACTATTTCATGCCATAAACAAGGTTTAACAAAAAGTTTAGTTAGAAATGGGTTCTTATCCTAATATTTTTACACTAGCCTACAACTCAAGCAACCAATCTACTGTTAATTTTTTGGATTTAGCCTTTGCCTACAACAGTGGGTACAATTAAAGTCTATTAAACCTTCCATTTAATTTATAGCAAGATTTAGCAAGCAACTGAAGAAATGCATGTAACAAAGTTGTAGATTTTCTTCTAATGATTCCAAAATAGTGGAGTTTGTATTTTTCTGATTTTTTGACGATTTTAGATGGATTTTACAAGTTCACTATTTTTGAAACTAGGTTTAAAACTTTCTTTTACCGAGGGGTCCCTGAAAACTTGCGTGCAGGCCCCTGGGAAGATGGCAATCAAACCAATGTGGTCCCTGGCGGCGCGGGCATGGCGGCCGGCCAAATTCCGGCAAGGGGGCTCGTTGGCGGCGAGGGGAAAAGGGTCTGGGAAATCCAAGGAGGTGAGAGCTACCTTGGGATGGCCTTGGTCGGGGTTGGGGGTGGTCGGAGGTGGCTCGTCGGCGCGCAGCAGAGGGCCGGCGGCGGGGCGGAACGTCGGCGACGGTGCTCCGGCGAGAAGAGGAGGGTATGGGCTGGTCCATGAGCTTCGCGGCATCGAGGGGAACCCGTTTCGAAGCTTGGCTTGGATGGAGGAGCTTCGGAGTGAGCTGTCCACGGAGCAGCAAGGGAGCGGCGGCGGCACGGGCTGCGGCGGCGGTGCTCCGGCGGTTGAGCTGTCCGGGGAAGAGGCCGGTGAGCTTCAGTGGAGGGAGGGCAAGCTTGCTGGGTGATGTATTTGGGTTGTGGGAGGCTAGGGAGTGGGGCTCCACGGGCAGGTGGTGCACGGCGGCGCTAATGGTGGTGGCGGCGGCGTTCTGGTGTCTGGGCGCGCGAGGGGGCTCAGTGCGGTCTTTTTGTAGGCAACAGAGAGTCGGGAGGAGGACGGGACTGGACTGTGAGACGTGGGCACGTGACTGGCCGCGGTGGCCGCGGTCGCCGGCGCGCGCGTGGCGTGGGCGGACTTGGGAGGAGCGCGGCGTGCAGGCGCGGCCAGGCATTGGCTTGGCGACTAGCGCTGGTCAGGCATCGCCGGCCAGGTGGCTAGCAGCGACTGCGCGGCGGCGGAGGGTCGGGCGGAGCGAGCGTCTGGCGAAGCCGAGGGTCGGGCGAATGAAAGGGTCGGGCGAGGCGTAGAGAGAAGGGTCTGCAGTGAAAATAGAAGAAAAGGCAGGGCTGGTTTGCAAATCCAAGTGTTTCTCAAATTTTCGTGTTGCAACTCAAAAATCTCTGAACACAAAAGTTGTTCAAAATGAAAAGTTACACAAGTTTTATTTCAGGCCAAAGTTCATTTGAGTTCTAGTTTAGAAGTTATTTTAAAAACTCAAAAATTATAATTCGGAGGGCACGTCATTTCCTGGGCAAAACTTTGCATTCTCTCCTAGGCTTCAACTAGACTTTTGATTATCAAGTCAATTAACGATACGCCTATTCAATTTCGTAGCCATGGTAGTATTGATGTGAAAGTTATTTAAATGGCTTGATTAAAGTACATGTACTTGTGCACATATACACAACTATTTTCAATTCAAGGCAAAACCAATTTATAACTCATTTCATTGAAACTTTTTCTTAATTATTTATGCACCGTGTTAAGCTAAAGATGCTTATTTCGTAATTTAAACACCTGAGGTGTTACAGCCTTCCCCTCTTAAAAAGAATCTCGCCCCGAGATTCGGACATTAAGCTTAGTGTGGATAGTGTGTGTACCTTCGGTAGAGTTGAGAAAACCAGGGAAATTTTGTTTTAGATAGCCTTCAGTTTCCCATGTGGCTTCTTCCTCAGTGTGATGATTCCATTGAATTTTGTACATTTTAATCACTTTCCTCCTGGTACTTCTTTCTTTTTGATCCATGATTTTGATAGGGTACTCAACATACGAGAGGTCGGGCTCTACCACTACTTCTTGTTGTTTAATAATCTCGGTAGGAACTTGAACACACTTCTTGAGTTGAGATACGTGAAAGACGTCATGGATGGCTGCAAGCTGAGGGGGCAGTCAAATTTTATAGGCTACGGGTCCACAGCTCTCGATGATTTCGTAGGGACCAACATAACGGGGAGATAGTTTTTCCTTTGACTCCGAATCGTTGTACACACTTGTTTGGTGAAACTCGAAGGTAGACGTGGTCACCAACTTCAAATTTTAGTGGCTTTGCCTGGATTGTGTGGCTCTAAGGTTCTTTTGTATTACTCTCATTTTTTTTTCTGCCTCGATTACCAAGTCTGGTCCAAATATTTTGCGTTCTCCGGTCTGTGACCAACTTAAAGGGGTTCGGCACCTTTGTCCATATAAGGCCTCAAATGGTGCCATTTTCAAACTCGCTTGGTAGCTATTGTTATATGAGAACTCTGCTAGGGATAGGCATTTGTCCCAACTCTTGCCATAGTGAATGACGCAAGCTCTAAGCATGTCTTCAAGAATTTGGTTTACTCTTTCGGTTTGTCCGTCAGTCTGAGGATGATAGGCTGAGCTTCGAATCAATTTAGTACCAAGAGAAGCTTTTTTTTTCCCAAAAGCGCGCTACAAACTGAGTACCACAATCGAAAATAATAGTCTTCGGTACTCCATGTAGGCAAACAATGCGATCGAGATAAATCTCGGCATATTTCTTGGCGGTATAGGTGGTGTGTACCGGAAGAAAATGTGCCGTCTTTGTGAGTCTATCAATGATAACCCGTATCGAATCATGTTTCTGTGCGGTACTTGGCAATCCAACAATGAAATCCATACTTATGTCTTCCCATTTCCATGAGGGTATAGGCAAAGGTTGAAGTGTACCGGCTACTTTCAAGTGGCTGGCTTTTACACTCTGGTAGGTGTCGCATTCTGAGACATATTTAGCAATTTCTCTTTTCATCCTAGTCCACCAGAAATTTTGCCTAAGGTCTTGATACATTTTGTTACTACCGGGGTGGATAGAAAATTTGGAAACGTGTGCCTCATCCAGAATTTGCTTACGGAGCTCATGATTCTTCGGAACGACTATGCGACTTTCGAACCATAGAACTCCCTTATGGTCCTGGCGGAAACATTTGTATTTCTCTTCTCCTGGAGAGAGTTTTTGTTTGATGATCTTAACTCCTTCATCGTGTAGTTGTGCCATGATGATTTGGTCATGAAGAGTGGGCTCGACTGAGATGTGATTCAGAGTGCCTTGGGAAATCATTTCCAAACTAAGCTTCCTCATTTCCGAACATAATGTCTCATTATAGATTTCCACTGATAGGCAATGGCAATGGGCCTTGCGGCTGAGCGCATCCGCGACTACATTAGCCTTGCCGGAGTGATAGTGCACCTCGAGATCATAATCCTTGATTAATTCTAGCCATCTTCTTTGTCTCATATTCAGATCGGCTTGGGTGAAGATATATTTGAGACTCTTGTGATCGGTGTAGATATTACAATGAGTGCCCATGAGATAATGTCTCCATATTTTTAGAGCATGAATGACTGCTGCTAACTCGAGATCATGGGTCGGATAATTTTGCTCATGGGGCCGAAGGGCTCGTGAAACATAGGCGATAACTCGATTATCTTGCATAAGCACACAACCAAGACCAGTGCCAGATGCGTCACAATAAACATCGAACGGCTTGGTGTTATCGGGTTGAGCTAACACAGGGGCTGTAGTCAAATGTTCTCTAAGAGTGTGGAAAGCTTCTTCGCATTTCTCATCCCACACAAACTTTACTCCCTTTTTCAATAGTTCGGTCATAGGCTTAGCAATCCTGGAGAAATCCGGAATGAAACAGCGATAGTAACCGACTAAGCCAAGAAAACTGCGAATCTGATGAACAGAGGTAGGAGGTTTCCAATCCATCACTTCTTGTACCTTGCTGGGGTCAACGGCTATGCCTTCGCAGGAAATAGTGTGACCCAAGAATTTCACACTGTCCAACCAGAATTCGCATTTAGAAAATTTATCATAGAGCTGATGGTCTCTGAGACGCTGAAGAATAATGTGTAGGTGTTTAGCATGCTCTTCCTCATTCTTGGAATAGATAAGGATGTCGTCAATAAAAACTACGATGAATTTGTTGAGCTCAGACATGAATACCGAATTCATGAGATACATAAAGTAGGCAGGGGCATTGGTGAGACCAAAGGACATGACCAAGAATTCATATAGTCCATATCGTGTGGAAAAGGCGGTCTTAGGAACATCGCATGGACGAATCTTTATCTGATGATATCCAGATCGAAGATCAATCTTTGAGAAGAATCTAGCTCCAGTTAATTGATCAAAGAGAACGTCGATGCGGGGAAGTGGGTATTTATTCTTAATGGTTACCGCATTGAGAGGTCGGTAGTCCACACATAATCTTAAACTGTCATCCTTTTTCTTTACAAATAGGGTCGGACATCCCCAAGGTGATGCGCTAGGACGAATGAAACCTTTGTCCAGTAGTTCTTGGAGTTGTGTTTTCAGTTCGGCCAATTCTCTAGGTGGCATCCTATAGGGTCTTTTGGAGATAGGTGCGGTGCCTGGTTGCAGTTCAATAACGAACTCAATGTCCCTATCTGGTGGCATTCCTGGCAAATCGTCCGTAAAAACATCGGCATACTCACATACCACTGGAATATCTTCTAGTTTGATTCCTTCCAACATGAAAGAACAAGAATTCATGCACTCTCGGAATGGTAGGTAAAGGGTAGTGGTTCCGTGACTAGGTAAATTTATTTCAACAGCTCGGGAAGAAAGGTCCAATATGACTCCATGCATGTTCATCCAATTCATTCCCAAAATAATATCCATGCCTTCAAGGGGTAAGAGAACAAGGTCCATGTTGATGATTTTACTACCCAATTTTATCGGTACCACCCTTATTATTTGGTTGGAAGAAATTTTTCCACCCGGTGTTGATATCATATATGACACTTTTGTGTGACAAACGTCCAAGCCTACTTTTGCACCAAACTTTGCACTAATGAAACTATGTGATGCACCAGAATCAAACAATATGACTGCAGGCTTGTTATGGATAGAGAATGTACCCGTGATTACTGGTGCTCCTTCAAGAAATTCTGCAAGAGTGGTGAAATTGATCCGTCCTTGTTTGACCTGAATGGTCTGCCTCTTGCCTTTGTTCTTATTGTTCTGGTTAGAGCCTTGGCCCTGAATTGGCTGCCTAGGCCGAGGGCATTCTCGGGCAAAATGACTGGAACTTCCAAAATTGAAACACCAATTGGTGATGTTTGGATGAAGCAATTGCTGAGTAGTGGGCCTTGGTCCAGTTTGCTGAGGCACAGGGGATCGTACAACACCTTGTTGCTGCGGGGGCCAGACAATCCAACGTCCTGGCTGAGGGGCTTTCGGTGGAGCTGTAGGCGCAGCATTTTGCACTAAGCGATACATCGGTGGCTGAGTTCCCGAGGGTCCAGTTGGCGCCTTTCTCTTCTTCTCGGCACAGTGAGCTGCAATACAATCCTCTTGGGTAATTGCCATGTTTACCAGCTCATTATACGTATCGGCCTTGACAAGGTTCAACCGCTCCTTGAGTTTGGTAGTCAATCCTCTTCGGAAACGATCTCGCTTCTTAGCATCCGTGTCTGCGTGATAGCCCGCGTACTGGCACAGGTTGTTGAAGGCCTGAGCATACTGAAGTACAGTGCGGGTACCCTGAGTGAGTGCTAGAAACTCATTTATCTTTCTTTCTATAAGACCTTCTGGGATATGGTGTGCTCGGAACGCAGTTTTGAATTCATCCCAGGTGACAACGTGAGCAGCAGGGAGCATAGCAAAGTAATTGTCCAACCAAAGACGAGCTGTACCACGAAGTTACTGAGCAGCATAGCGAGCCTTGTTTGCATCCGAACATGGGCCACGAGTAGAGAAAACTTGGACTCGATTGTGCGAATCCAAGCGTCCGCATCCAAGGGTTCCTCCGTTTTGTGAAACAATGGAGGCTGGGTCCCAAGCAAATCCGTGTAACCGGCAGATTGGGGCTGGTGAACATTGTGTCCACCCCGCTGTTGGTGCTGTCCTTGCACAAGCTGGTGAAGCAACTCGGTTTGAGCGGCCATTACTTCCACCAAACTGGGTGGTGGTGGTGCCTGTGGTTGGGATCCACTAGCACTAGCACCGAAACCATCCGGGTTTCCACGAGTTGCTCCAACCATCTGAAATATAAATGTTTATCATTAGCAACGTGATCCATATTGCTTCCATGATTCAAAAGGATTAGCGTGGAAAAGTAAACTTCCGAAGATCAGGGATAGAATCGTGGACAGAATACCGTCTGCCATAAGAAACTTATAACTCCTGGTAGGTTCATCCAAAATTTCTAATATTTTGGCAGTGGGTAGGGAATCTAGATATGTACAACTTTGGTATTCAGCCTAGATGATAAATCGATGGCCAAGATGGTCGAAAGATTCACTCTTTGCTTTGCTGGTTTGGCTATTTTTCAGCTGAATGAGTTATAGTATCTTGCCTATAACTCAAACTAGCAAGATCTAATAGTTCTGAAATTTTGTGGGAACCTAGATCACAAAATTCAGGACAAGTTTGGTATTCAACACTCAGTCCAGAAATGTAAGGAGACATGTGTAAAAATTCCGACAAGTTTCTGCAATCGCAGATTCAACTGCTTTCCAATATCACAATCAAACCACCAAGTTTTTAGCCATGGCCTACATGATTAGAGTATCCAATGGTCAAGTTGTACCCATCACAAAAGAGGTACTCAAATCTTAGTTAGCCTATTACAACACTTGCCAAAAGTGAGGCTACACTATCGAGGAGTATATGCAAAAGTCCTCCTAGGTCATCGTCTAGAAGTCGTCGAGGCTGTTGACGGATGACTGGCTGTGAGTAGGAGAGTGAGCTCCCATCGGAGGTGGCTGTGGTGCCTCACCCTCAAAGTCCATACCTGAGACACCATCAATCTCCTGTGGCTCCTCCTCATCTTCCTCCATAGCCACCACGTCGGGAGGGGCATTCTGATCATGGTGCCACTGAATGTGCTCATTAGCATCCCCCAACTCATGGTTCAGATCATGGAGCTGCTCCTCCAAGTGTGCTATCATGTCATCTCTCTCACTCATGAGAGTGTCGTGCTCCTGAACTTGGCCCTCAAGTTGGCCAATCCGGGTGTCTCTGTCCTCAAGTTCCTCACTGAGTTCCTTAATCTGCTCATCTCTGGTATCTGCCATCATGTGGTAGGCCTGTGCAAGATCAGTGAGCTGCACAAGCACCTAACTCTGGAGAGTCTGAAGTTGGTACAGTGCATTCATGCCCCACACGGAGGTCTCAATGGTTTCCTGGGCATGAAAGTCTACCAAGTACTGTGAGTGCTGCACCCTGTTGAGTCAAAAGGGGTCGTTGTCCTGGGCAGCAGGAAACAAACCAATAGGAGTGAGCGTGACGGTCTCGGGGCACTGCGCACAGAAAGTGGTGAGCGCCCTCATGGAAGCAAGCTCCCAAGTATCGGCCAAATGGTGACCAATAGCCTCAATCTCCAAGGCGGGCCACTCCGGGTGTAGCGGGTGCGGAAAGATGGTCACGTTGACATGGCACTGGGTAACTCCATTCTCTGCAAACTCCAGCCCGGTGTAACACGGGAGAATTGGATAGCCTGCTGTAACAACCCTGATAAATTACATTTCTAAAGCAATGTCATTAGCCCAACCCTATGCTTAACCAACTAATAAAAGGGTGAAAAGAATTAGAACAAGTTAAGTTGAAATTCAAATTGAATTTGGGCACATTTGAATACCTTTGAATTTTAAAAAATTAACTTTCAAACCATAAGCCAAATGAGATGTTGCCTGAAACCAAACTATTAGAACTTTTTATTCTGAACAACTTTCATGTTCAAAAGTTTTTGAAATTCAAATTAGAAAGAGGAGAAAACACCCTATTTGCACCCAGCCCCCTGGAACTTTTCAAATTCTCGCAAAAAGGTCCTTCGCTCTCTCTCTCTCTCTCTCCCCTCCCCGCCCGACAGCACGGCCAGGTGGCCGGCGACGCCTGACCGGCGCAAGCCGCCAGGCCAGTGGCCGCCGTCCCTCGCCCCCAGAGCCGGCTTTGCCCCCCCCCCCCCCCCCCCCCCCCCCACCGCCGCGCTGCCCAGTTCGCGCCTGCGCGTGCGCACGCCGTGCCCTGCCCCGGCTCGCCGCCCGCCGCGCCCAACCGCCGCGTCGCGCCGTGCCGTCCTGACCCCCGCGCCCCGCCCGTCGCTGCGCCTGCCTTCCGCCTGAGCCGCTGCTGCAGCTGTTTCCCCAATCCGCACGCCGCGCTATCGCCTCGCTCCCACGCAAAATCCCCGGCCGCCCAGACGCACGCCTCTGCCCGCCGCACGCCGCCGGCGTCCTGCTGCCGCCCACCGTGGCCAGTGGCACGCCCTCGCCGTGTCTCCGCCCCCGCGCGTCGCCCAGGCACCCCCACCCCCTCCTGCCCCTATAAAAGCCGCGCCCCGGCCGCCCGCGCGAGCCACAAGCAGCCAGAGCACCTCGCCGCCGCCATTGCCGCCGCCGAGCTCCGCCCGCTCGTGGACAGCCCTCCACAGCCGCCCCCTGCCCAAATTGAAGTGTCAGCCACCACTACATCACCCCACCGAAGCTCGCCGACCCGCCCAACACCGCCCAGGACCACCGGAGCGCCGCCGCCCGCGCTGTCACCGCCGCCGCCGCCCCTGCTCACCGCGGACAGCTCGACTCCGACCTCCTCCGCCCAAGCCAAGCACCCGAGCAGCTTCCCCACGCGCCACTGAAGCTTCCCGTCCAGACCAGGCCGCCCCAAGCCCGCCGGAGCACCGCCGTCGACTCGTGCCGCCGCCGCCGCCTCTGCTCCAACGCCGGCGAGCTATTCCCGGCCGTCCCCCACCCGAACAAGACCCCCACGAGGTAGCCCTCGCACCCCTGATCCTTCCCCAGCCCTCACCCCTCGCCGCCGGCGAGCCCCTCGCCTGAATTTTGGCCGGCCACCGTACTCGAGCCGCCCGAGGACCCAATTGCGATAATTGAAATCTTTAGAAGGGTCTGCACGTAAGATTCAAGGACCCAGTTGTAAAAGAAAGTTTCAAATCTAGATTCAAATTCAGTGAACTTGTAAAATTCGTATAAAATCGTAGAAAATTCAGAAAAATGCAAACTCAACTGTTCTGGAACCCTTAGAATAAACTCTACAACTTTTGTTACGTAAAGTTTCTCAGTTTCTCAATATATTTTGCTCTACATTAAATGGAAGCTTTAATGGACTTCTTTTGTACCCACTGTTGAAGATCAATGCTGACCCTAAATTTTTGGCAGTGAGTTAGTTCTTTGATGTTTAGGACTGTGTAAAAAGACCAGGCCCAAATTCCATATCTATCTACACTGTTTATTAAACTTAGTTTCATACCATAAGTGGCTAAATATTTTTATCCTTGCAATTAGGTTATGAAACACCTAATGAAACTTTTTTCTATACTGGTGTAATGGTACCTAGATGCCAGAGAAAAATTGGGAGACTTTGTATCTCATGGGAACCTATTTATTTGATTTATGTGCTAATAACATGCATTAAATCAAGCAAATAGTATCTTAGGTTGGAAAATTCTAAAATTTTTACTAGAAGATACACAGTGGTAGAGGTTGCTGTGTAGAAAGTTTCATGGACAAAAACCCTGTGAAGGATCCTGTAAAAATAAATCCTTGAATAACCTAGGAGTGTAATGTCATATTTACTATGCTCTGAAAACTGCATAATAAATCCTATAAAAATTACAGTAGCTCCTGCATGATTAAATGAAAGCCCTGTAAAAATCTTAAACTCCGTTTTTGCACCATTTGTTCTGTACAAAAAGAACAAGGATCTAGCAGCCACCATGTGTTATATTTTTCATAATTAATCTGCTGCATGAAATTGTCTGAAAATTTTACAGTAAGCATATCTTTCCCTGATGTGCCTAGATCCAAGGTTTCACGACCAGAAACTACCCACTGTAGTAGTTACACTTAAATCATGTTTCCATGAGGAACATAAGTTCCCATGAACACCCACCCCACCTTGCTTAACGAAGTTACTCATTGTACTTTTCTACTCTATTAAGGATTGCCCACGAAGGATAAAGTAACTCACTTCACAACAAACTCGTGTTTTACAAACTGCAACTTTATCGTGAAGGAAATCATGTCGTTTACCATCACCACTACTTAAACTTGTGCATTCATGTAGAAACGACTACTCTCGCCGACGGGACTTACGAGCTGGTGCCCGAGTCCGAGAGTGAGCAGCGAGAAGCCCAGGCGAATTTAACTAAAGCAGTTGAAGACCCGGGTCAACGTTCAGACGACCCCCGGACTAACTTTGCACAAGAAGGCAAGCCCCGGAGCATAACCCATTCCTAAATTATGCAACTTACTACTCTTTTGCTTGTGCATTAAGTTTATAGGAGTTGAATGAAAACTTAGTTGCATGATGTTAGGAATCCATGCTTGAAAACTAGATTTAAGGTTCGCTAGAATGCTGTGCTAATAGGACTCCGGTAAAAGCCGAGTGATTTCCTGTCACTCGCGAGAAAATAGGAGTTGAATGTTTACTACACGCTGCAATTATAAGGACAACGGATGGGCTATGGTATGATGTTTACGATTGAGGCCCGTCTGTTTAGTGAAAAATTTGCTAAGGCCGCAGTGTGTGGTAGTGATGGTTAAGTCTTTGAACGTACTAAACACATGCCGAGAATATGGTAATCGGTAAGCTTAAGTACCTGATTGGCCCGGCAAGGGGACGGCATCCTACCCTTTGAACTTCGGTCCCATGTGCATATGGCGAGTGCAGAGAGTGGTCACGACCCGGCGCCGAACCGTGGCGTGGGGCTCTTGTACTCTCGGAGGGTAGCCCCGATCCACGACACGGAAAGAAAGGGGAAAAGTTGCACGTGTGACTCTGGGAGTAACCACGTGACGTGTGTTTAGGTTTCCCTTACAAGGTTAAGAAATTCGATTCGAATCGTCCGTTTCTCATGGCTATTGAGACTGCTTAACCCCCTTTACCCACAGAGTAAGAAGAGGAACAATGATGATGAATGAACTTGTTGGATGAAAATTAATGCTTCACCATGAATGCTATTGGATAGCTGCTTATCTAGAATGGTTAATGAAACTAGAATCTTGAGCTAAAAGTTGAAAGTAAGGACCCACTTGTAGATGCTTTTCGGCAAAACAAACCCCTGAGCCAAAAAGCCTTGCATGTCTAGAGTCGGTGGAGTAGTTTCCACTACACGGGTAAGTCTTGCTGAGTATTAGTATACTCAGCCTTGCTTGTGGCTCATTTTCAGGTGAGACCTTCGAAGAGATGATTGCTAGCTTGACTTGGCCCTGCACTCTTCCCCCTGGTTGGTCGGTGGAATGGGATACGCCCCCGTCCAATGAAGATAATGCCGAGTGATGTCTCGTACGGGCTTCACCGAGACATCCTGTATCGTCGAGTAGCTTTCGTTGTCTTAATTTCCGCTGCAACTTAAACTCTGAAGAACTTATTGGCCGTGATCACAGAAGTACTTGGTTTCTAAACTCAAACTTGGTCTGTAATATTCACTTATGCTAATTTTGTAATACCTGCTGGAATGTGGTATTCTCTGGGCTCATCGTCGCATGAGCATTTGTATGTACGGCATTCGATCCGCTCTACCATGGTTGTATCGGGAGGTTACCCGACAGACCAATGGATTACTCCGTTTGAAGTGTAAGGTTAACCGAGATTGCCCTAATGGTGATGGTTAATACACTTGAGCCGGATTATTTCAGGTGGTTCTGCCACACCTGCGGTGCGCAGAACATCCCACAAGATAGAGGGAAAGCCCTCCCAGTGGAGACACTGCGAGTGAATGCGTCCATCCTCATCCAACCGACCTTAAATTCTGTAACGACGCACTCATCGCTAAGGTAAGAAGGTAAGAATCCTCAGCCAACTGAGAGAGCTTGGCCTTCCTGTCGGTGATGCGAACCGAACGCTGCCCTCAAGCAGTGGCATACTTGAGGTGCTGCCAATATGCCAACTGTTAGTTGAATATATTGGGAGTAGAAGGTTTGGCGCAGGGTATGGCGATCGCTGTTCATACCCCCGTCTCATGACGGTACCCCCGTGAATACGCTATCTCGATAGCGTATGTTAACGTCGTTTGTACGGCGGAAAATTGTACAGATATCGTTTCTATAAGTAAACGGTAATGAATACGGATGCTTTCATGAGTGCTGGCATGAAAGGTTCAATGGATATATATATGCTATATCAATCTTCTGCAGGTACACTAACTGCGATTACGATAAGTTAAAGAACGGTTAGAAAATCTCGACTAGCTATTTTAGGAAGAGCCGTATGGTGTATGCCACCGAAACTATCTTCGTAAGACCAAAAGTTATTTGGCAATTATTTTATTTTGTGAGGACGAATAGGACGTGCATGCATCATGACCATATATATCTGAAATCGAAAATGCGTTGTATGAGAGTGGTAAGGTTCTTGCGTATCTAAGGGTGATTTTGCATAAGGACTATCTAGCGAATCTGTCACAAATCTGCCATGACCGAAAAGAGAGAATTATTGATCAGAGAAAATGACCTTTTCTGGTAACGTTCATATTGAAAGAATAGTTCCAAAGTTTGTGTTCTATCTCCTGTTCAAAAATGAAAAATTCTGAACTTATGGATAATAAGAAATAACAGAAAACATGGAATGTCAGAATTCTGTCCAGAATAAGCACTTCTGCCCCTTTAATTTTTAGGCCCCCTTCCTGCAGTTTTCTGCAAAAGATTACAACACAAAACTTGTTCCAAATTTACCCAGGTAGCTTCTGTTAAAATTTGGTAATTTTTGGCCCGGTAGATTTTCCCTGGTGCACGAAATATTGGCCCCCTGTTCACTGAAAATTTCTGGGTAGACAAAGAAGTGAGACCTTAAGGAAACAGCCATCTTAGAGCCTAATCCAGCCAAAGTGTTGAATACCAAACTTATCCTAAATTCTGTGATCTAGGTTCTCACAAAATTTCAGCCCTATTGGATCTTGCTAGTTTGAGTTATACGCCAGATACTATAACTCGTTCTGCTGAAAAACAGCCAACCAGCGAAGCAAAGAGTGAATCGTTTGACCCTCTTAGCCATCGATTTAGCATCTTGGCTGAATACCAAAGTGGTACACCTCTAAATTCCCTATCCACTGCCAAAATATGAGAAACTTTGGATGAACCTACCAGGAGTTACAAAATTCTTATGGCAGACAATTTTTATGCCCATGATTCCATCCATGACCTTTTGGAAGTTTACTGTTCCGCGTTAAATCTTTTGAATCATGGAAGCAATATGGATCACGTTGCTAATGAAGAACATTCGCCTTTTCAGATGGTTGGAGCAACCCGTGGTAACCCGGATGGTTTTGGTGCTAGCGCAAGTGGATCACAACCACAGCCGCCGCCACCACCCAGCTTGGTTGAAGTAATGGCCGCTCAAACCGAGTTGCTTCGCCAGCTGGTGCAAGGACAGCAACACCACCAGCGGGGTGGGCAAAATGTCCCCCACCCCCAAGCTGCAGGATACACGGATTTCCTAGGGACCCAGCCTCCCTTGTTTCACAAGACGGAGGAACCCTTGGATGCGGACGCTTGGATTCGCACAATCGAGTCCAAGTTTTCTCTACTTGTGGCCCCATGTTCGGATGCAAACAAGGCTCGCTTTGCCGCGCAGCAGCTTCGCGGTACAGCTCATCTATGGTGGGACCACTATTTTGCTATGCTCCCCGCTGATCACATTGTCACCTGGGATGAATTCAAGACTGCGTTCCGGGCACACCATATTCCCGAAGGTCTCATGGAAAGAAAGCTAAATGAGTTTTTAGCTCTCACTCAGGGTAACCGCACTGTACTTCAGTATGCTCAAGCCTTCAACAACCTGTGCCAATATGCGGGATATCACGCAGACACAGATGCCAAGAAGCGTGATCGTTTCCGCCGAGGTCTGAGTACTAAACTCAAGGAACGACTGAATCTTGTCAAAGCCAATACATATAATGAGCTAGTCAACATGGCCATCACTCAAGAGGACTGTATTGAGGCTCATCGTGCTGAAAAGAACAGAAAGGCGCCAGCTGGACCCTCGGGTGCTCAGCCACCGAGGTATCGCTTGGTGCGAAATGCTGCGCCTACAGCTCCACCGAAGGCCCCTCAGCCAGGGCGTTGGATTATCAGGCCCCCACAGCAGCCAGGCATGGTACGACCCCCTATGCCTCAACAAACTGGACCCCGACCCGCTACTCAGCAGTTTCTTCGACCGAGCATCACCAATCGTTGTTTCAAGTGCGGGAGTTCCGGCCATTTCGCTCGCGAATGCCCTCAACCCAGGCTGCCAAATCAGGGCTAGGACTCTAACCAGAACAATAAGAACAAAGGCAAGAGACAGACCCTGCAGGTCAAACAAGGACGGATCAACTTCACCACCCTTGCAGAGCTTCCTGAAGGAGCCCCAGTGATGTCGGGTACATTCTCTATCCATAACAAGCCTGCAGTTATATTGTTTGATTCTGGTGCATCGCATAGTTTCATAAGTGCAAAGTTTGGTGCAAAAGTAGGCTTGAATGTTTGTCACACAAAAGGGTCATATATGATATCAACACCGGGTGGTAAAATTGCTTCAAACCAAATGGTCAGACAAGTACCAGTCAAGTTGGGTAGTAAAACCATCGACACAGACCTTGTTCTTTTACCCCTTGACGGCATGGATATTATTTTGGGAATGAACTGGATGACTATGCATGGAGTCACGCTGGACCTTTCTTCCCGAGCCGTTGAGATAAATTCACCTAGTCACGGAGCCACCACCCTTTACCTACCATTCCTAGATTGCACGAATTCCAGTGCTTACAAGATGGAAGGACTTAAGCTAGACGATATTCCTGTGGTAAATGAGTATGCCGACGTTTTTCCGGATGACTTACCAGGAATGCCACCGGATAGGGATATTGAGTTCATCATTGAAATACAACCAGGCACTGCACCTATATCCAAAAGATCATATAGAATGCCCCCTAAAGAATTGGCAGAGCTAAAAATTCAACTCCAAGAACTGCTGGACAAAGGTTTCATTCGCCCTAGCGCATCACCTTGGGGATGTCCAGCCCTATTCGTAAAGAAGAAGGATGACAGTTTAAGGTTATGCGTTGACTACCGACCTCTCAATGCGGTAACTGTTAAAAATAAATACCCACTTCCTCGTATCGATGTACTCTTCGATCAATTAGCTGGAGCCAGAGTCTTCTCAAAAATTGACCTTCGTTCGGGATATCATCAGATCAAGATTCGCCCGTGCGATATTCCTAAGACTGCCTTCTCCACACGATATGGACTATATGAATTCTTGGTCATGTCCTTTGGACTCACAAATGCCCCTGCCTACTTCATGTATCTCATGAACTCGGTATTCATGCACGAACTTGACAAATTCATCGTAGTGTTCATCGACGACATCCTTATCTATTCCAGGAATGAGGAAGAGCGTGCCAAGCACCTTCGCATTGTTCTTCAGCGACTCAGAGACCATCAGCTCTATGCTAAGTTTTCTAAGTGTGAATTCTGGTTGGATACTGTAAAGTTCTTGGGTCACACGATCTCCAGCGAAGGCATAGCTGTTGACCCCAGCAAGGTACAAGAGGTGATGGATTGGAAACCCCCTACCTCTGTTCATCAGATTCGCAGTTTTCTCGGCTTAGCCGGTTACTACCGTCGTTTCATCCCGGATTTCTCTCGAATTGCTAAGCCCATGACTGAACTGTTAAAAAAGGAAGTAAAGTTTTTATGGAATGAGAAATGTGAAGAAGCTTTCCACACTCTCAGAGAGCATCTGACTACTGCACCTGTGTTAGCTCAACCCGATAATACCAAGTCGTTCGATGTGTATTGTGACGCATCGGGTACTGGTCTAGGATGTGTACTTATGCATGAGAATCGAGTGATTGCATATGCCTCACGAGCCCTTCGGCCCCACAAACAGAATTATCCCACTCATGATCTTGAGCTTGCAGCTGTCATTCACGCTCTGAAAATATGGAGGCACTATCTCATGGGTACACAGTGCAATATCTACACGGATCATAAGAGTCTCAAGTATATCTTCACACAAGCCGATCTGAATATGAGACAACGAAGATGGCTAGAATTGATCAAGGATTATGACCTTGAAGTGCACTATCACCCCGGCAAGGCTAATGTAGTCGCGGATGCACTAAGCCGCAAGTCCCATTGCCTTTGCTTATCCATGGAATCCTACAATGAGACATTGTGTGCAGAAATGAGGAAGCTTAACATGGAACTGGTTTCCCAAGGCACTCTAGATCACATCTCAGTTGAGCCCACTCTTCACGACCAAATCGTCATGGCACAACTACATGATGAAGGAATTAAGATCATCAAACAAAAACTCTCTCTAGGTGAGGAGAAGTATAAATGTTTCCGCCAGGACCATAAGGGAGTTCTATGGTTCGAAAGTCGTATAGTCGTTCCGAAGAATCATGAACTCCGCAAGCAAATTCTCGATGAGGCACATCTTTCCAAATTCTCTATCCACCCCGGCAGTAGCAAAATATATCAAGACCTAAGGCAAAACTTCTGGTGGACTAGAATGAAAAGAGAAATTGCTACGTATGTCTCAGAATGTGACACGTGCCAGAGAGTAAAAGCTAGCCACTTGAAAGTAGCCGGTACACTTCAACCGTTACCTATACCATCCTGGAAATGGGAAGACATAAGTATGGACTTCATCGTTGGACTACCAAACACTTCCCAGAAACATGATTCCATATGGGTTATCGTTGATAGACTCACAAAGACGGCACATTTCCTTCCGGTACACACCACCTATTCTGCTAAGAAATATGCCGAGATTTACCTCGATCATATTGTTTGCCTACATGGAATACCTAAGACAATTATTTCTGATCGTGGTACTCAGTTTGTAGCACGCTTTTGGGAACAACTGCAAACGTCTCTTGGTACTAAACTGATTCGCAGCTCAGCATACCATCCTCAGACTGACGGACAAACGGAAAGAGTAAACCAAATTCTTGAAGACATGCTGAGAGCTTGCGTCATTCACTATGACAAGAACTGGGACAAATGCCTACCCCTAGCAGAGTTCTCGTACAACAATAGCTATCAAATGAGTTTGAAAATGGCACCATTTGAGGCCCTGTACAGAGGAAGGTGTCGAACTCCTCTGAGCTGGTCACAAACCGGAGAACGTAAAATAATTGGACCCGACCTGGTAATCGAGGCAGAGGAGAAAGTAAAAGTAATACAAGCAAATCTTAAAGCCGCACAAGCCCGACAAAAGAGCTATTCCGACAAAAGGAGAAAGCCCCTAAAATTCGAAGTTGGCAATCATGTCTATCTTCGAGTTTCACCCACCAAGGGAGTGCAAAGATTCGGAATCAAAGGCAAACTAGCTCCCCGTTATATTGGTCCTTACGAAATCCTTGAGAGCTGCGGACCCGTAGCCTACAAATTACGACTGCCCCCTCAGCTCACGGCCACCCATGATGTCTTCCACGTATCTCAACTCAAGAAGTGTATTCGAGTCCCTACCGAGATTGTGGAACAACAAGAAATATTTGTAGAACCCGACCTCTCGTATGTCGAACACCCGGTTAAAATTTTGGATCAAAAAGAAAGAGGGACCAGGAGGAAAGTGATTAAAATGTATAAAGTTTAATGGAACCATCACACTGAAGAAGAAGCCACCTGGGAAACCGAGAGCTACCTAAACCAAAATTTCCCTGGTTTTTTTATCTCAACCACTGGTATGTGCACCCTGTCCACACTAAGATTTACCGAATCTCGGGGCGAGAATCTTGTTAAGGGGGGAAGGCTGTAACAACCCTGATAAATTACATTTCTAAAGCAATGTCATTAGCCCAACCCTATGCTTAACCAACTAATAAAAGGGTGAAAAGAATTAGAACAAGTTAAGTTGAAATTCAAATTGAATTTGGGCACATTTGAATACCTTTGAAATTTTAAAAATTAACTTTCAAACCATAAGGCAAATGAGATGTTGCCTGAAACCAAACTTGTAGAACTTTTTATTCTGAACAATTTTCATGTTCAAAAGTTTTTGAAATTCAAATTAGAAAGAGGAGAAAACACCCTATTTGCACCCAGCCCCTGGAACTTTTCAAATTCTCGCAAAAAGGTCCTTCGCTCTCTCTCTCTCTCCCCTCCCCGCCCGACAGCACGGCCAGGTGGCCGGCGATGCCTGACCGACGCGAGCCGCCAGGCCAGTGGCCGCCGTCCCTCGCCCCCAGAGCCGGCTATGACCCCCCCCACCGCCGCGCTGCCCAGACCGCGCCCGCGCGTGCGCACGCCGTGCCGTGCCCCGGCTCGCCGCCCGCCGCGCCCAACCGCCGCGTCGCGCCGTGCCGTCCCGACCCCCGCGCCCCGCCCGTCGCTGTGCCTGCCTTCCGCCTGAGCCGCTGCTGCAGCTGTTTCCCCAATCCGCACGCCGCGCTATCTCCTCGCTCCCACGCAAAATCCCCGGCCGCCCAGACGCACGCCTCCGCCCACCGCACGCCGCGCCGGCATCCTGCTGCCACCCATCGTGGCCAGTGGCACGCCCTCGCCGTTTCTCCGCCCCCGCGCGTCGCCCAGGCACCCCCACCCCCTCCTGCCCCTAAAAAAGCCGCGCCCCGGCCGCCCGCGCGAGCCACCAGCAGCCAGAGCACCTCGCCGCTGCCGAGCTCCGCCCGCTCGTGGACAGCCCTCCACAGCCGCCGGCGAGCCCCTCGCCTGAATTTTGGCCGGCCACCGTACTCGAGCCGCCCGAGGACCCAATTGCGATAATTGAAATCTTTAGAAGGGTCTGCACGTAAGATTCAAGGACCCAGTTGTAAAAGAAAGTTTCAAATCTAGATTCAAATTCAGTGAACTTGTAAAATTCGTATAAAATCGTAGAAAATTCAGAAAAATGCAAACTCAACTGTTCTGGAACCCTTAGAATAAACTCTACAACTTTTGTTACGTAAAGTTTCTCAGTTTCTCAATATATTTTGCTCTACATTAAATGGAAGCTTTAATGGACTTCTTTTGTACCCACTGTTGAAGATCAATGCTGACCCTAAATTTTTGGCAGTGAGTTAGTTCCTTGATGTTTAGGACTGTGTAAAAAGACTAGGCCCAAATTCCATCTCTATCTACATTGTTTATTAAACTTAGTTTCATACCATAAGTGGCTAAATATTTTTATCCCTGCAGTTAGGTTATGAATCACCTAATGAAACTTTTCTCTATACTGGTGTAATGGTACCTAGATGCCAGAGAAAAATTGGGAGACTTTTTATCTCACGGGAACCTATTTATTTGATTTATGTGCTAATAACATGCATTAAATCAAGAAAATAGTATCTTAGGTTGGAAAATTCTCAAATTTTTACTAGACGATACTCAGTGGTAGAGGTTGCTGTGTAAAACGTTTCATGGACAAAAACCCTGTGAAGGATCCTGTAAAAATAAATCTTTGAATAACCTAGGAGTGTAATGTCATATTTACTATGCTCTGAAAACTGCACAATAAATCCTATAAAAATTACAGTAGCTCCTGCATGATTAAATGAAAGCCCTGTAAAAATCTTAAACTCCATTTTTGCACCATTTGTTCTGTACAAAAAGAACAAGGATCTAGCAGCCACCATGTGTTATATTTTTCATAATTAATCTGCTGCATGAAATTATCTGAAAATTTTACAGTAAGCATATCTTTCCCTGATGTGCCTAGATCCAAGGTTTCACAACCAGAAACTACCCACTGTAGTAGTTACACTTAAATCATGTTTCCATGAGGAACATAAGTTCCCATGAACACCCACCCCACCTTGCTTAGCGAAGTTACTCATTGTACTTTTCTACTCTATTAACGATTGCCCACGAAGGATAAAGTAACTCACTTCACAACAAACTCGTGTTTTACAAACTGCAACTTTATCGTGAAGGAAATCATGTCGTTTACCATCACCACTACTTAAACTTGTGCATTCATGTAGAAACGACTACTCTCGCCGACGGGACTTACGAGCTGGTGCCCGAGTCCGAGAGTGAGCAGCGAGAAGCCCAGGCGAATTTAACTGAAGAAGTTGAAGACCCGGGTCAACGTTCAGACGACCCCCGGACTAATTTTGCACAAGAAAGCAAGCCCCGGAGCATAACCCATTCCTAAATTATGCAACTTACTACTCTTTTGCTTGTGCATTAAGTTTATAGGAGTTGAATGAAAACTTAGTTGCATGATGTTAGGAATCCATGCTTGAAAACTAGACGTAAGGTTCGATAGAATGCTGTGCTAATAGGACTCCGGTAAAAGCCGAGTGATTTCCTGTCACTCGCGAGAAAATAGGAGTTGAATGTTTACTACACGCTGCAATCATAAGGACAACGGACGGGCTATGGTACGATGTTTACAATTGAGGCCCGTCTATTTAGTGAAAAATTTGCTAAGGCCGCAGTGTGTGGTAGTGATGATTAAGTCTTTGAACGTACTAAACACATGCCGAGAATATGGTAATCGGTAAGCTTAAGTACCTGATTGGCCCGGCAAGGGGACGGCATCCTACCCTTTGAACTTCGGTCCCATGTGCATATGGCGAGTGCAGAGAGTGGTCACGACCCGGCGCCGAACCGTGGCGTGGGGCTCTTGTACTCTCGGAGGGTAGCCCCGATCCACGACCCAGAAAGAAAGGGGAAAAGTTGCACGTGTGACTCTGGGAGTAACCACGTGACGTGTGTTTAGGTTTCCCTTGCAAGGTTAAGAAATTCGATTCGAATCGTTCGTTTCTCACGGCTATTGAGAATGCTTAACCCCCTTTACCCACAGAGTAAGAAGAGGAACAATGATGATGAATGAACTTGTTGGATGAAAATTAATGCTTCACCATGAATGCTATTGGATAGCTGCTTATCTAGAATGGTTAATGAAACTAGAATCTTGAGCTAAAAGTTGAAAGTAAGGACCCACTTGTAGATGCTTTTCGGCAAAACAAACCCCTGAGCCAAAAAGCCTTGCATGTCTAGAGTCGGTGGAGTAGTTTCCACTACACGGGTAAGTCTTGCTGAGTATTAGTATACTCAGCCTTGCTTGTGGCTCATTTTCAGGTGAGACCTTCGAAGAGATGATTGCTAGCTTGACTTGGCCCTGCACTCTTCCCCCTGGTTGGTCGGTGGAATGGGATACGCCCCCGTCCAATGAAGATAATGCCGAGTGATGTCTCGTACGGGCTTCACCGAGACATCCTGTATCGTCGAGTAGCTTTCGTTGTCTTAATTTCCGCTGCAACTTAAACTCTGAAGAACTTATTGGTCGTGATCACAGAAGTACTTGGTTTCTAGACTCAAACTTGGTCTGTAATATTCACTTATGCTAATTTTGTAATACCTGCTGGAATGTGGTATTCTCTGGGCTCATCGTCGCATGAGCATTTGTATGTACGGCATTCGATCCGCTCTACCGTGGTTGTATCGGGAGGTTACCCGACAGACCAATGGATTACTCCGTTTGATGTGTAAGGTTAACCGAGATTGCCCTAATGGTGATGGTTAATACACTTGAGCCGGATTAAATCAGGTGGTTCTGCCACACCTGCGGTGCGCAGAACATCCCACAAGATAGAGGGAAAGCCCTCCCAGTGGAGACACTGCGAGTGAATGCATCCATCCTCATCCACCATCATGGCAACAGGCTCGGCCATCTGAACAAAAGATCAAATGGGTGAGATAGCGAAAAACCGTTAACAACACAGTGAACAGGTTCTGGACAGTGCACTAAATAGCCATAACTTCAACAGTTCTTGTCCAAAAATTCTCAACTTTTACCAGAACATTCCTAAGGTATTTGTGAACAACTTTGCTAGTCAACTCCAGAGCTAGATAAGGCTCTAAGATGGTCTTTCCCTTAAGGTTTTACTTTACTATCTACCCAGAAATTTCAGTGAATAGTGGGCCAAGATTTCGTGTACCAGGGAAAATCTACCCAGCTAAAAATTACCAAATTTTAACAGTATATGCCTGAGTAAATTTAAAACAAGTTTTGCGTTGAACACTTTAGCAAAAAACTGTAGTAAGAGGGCATAAAAATTTATATGGCAGAACTGCTCATTTTGGACAGAAAACTGACATCTCAAGGTCTTTTTTGTTTCTCATTATCCATACGTCCAGAATTTTTCATATTTAGAAAGGAGGTAGAATACAAATTTTGGAGCAAAACTTTCAACATGAACTTCTCCAGAAAGGGTCATTTTCTGGGCTTAATAAATGCATCTTTTCAGATAAGGCAGAATGTTACAAATTTGCTAGATAATCCTTATGCAAAGTCAAATGTGTAGGCGCGTGAACCTTACCACTCTCACGCATCGCATTTTCAATTTCAGATTTATATAGTCATGATGCATGCACATCCTATTCATCCACACAAAATAAAATAACTGCCAAATAGCTTTGGTCTTACGAAGTTAGTTTCGGTGGCATACACAATACGGCTCTCACTATAATAGCTAGTCGAGAATTCTCTAACCATTCTTAAACTTATCGTAATCGCGGTTAGTGTACCTGCAGAAGATTGATATAGCATATATATATCCATTGAACCTTTCATTCCAGCACTCATGAAAGCATCCGTATTCATTACTGATCACTATAGAAACAGCATCCGTACAATTCCCGCCGTACAGACGATGTTAATATACGCTATCAAGATAGCGTATTCACGGGAGGTACCGTCTTGAGACGGGGGTATGAACAGCGATCACCATACCCTACGCCAAACCTTCTACTCCCAATATACTCAACTAATAGTTGATATATTGGCAGCACCTCAAGTAAGCCACTGCTTGAGGGCAGCGTTCGGCTCGCATCACCGATAGGAAGGCCAAGCTCTCTCAGTTGGCTGAGGATTCTTACCTTCTTACCTTAGCGATGAGTGCGTCGTTACAGAAATTAAGGGTCGATTGTGCATCAAAGTAAGTTTTGACAGAAAGTAAGGTCCTGGAAGTCAGTTGATAATACTCATAAGTTAGCCACCTAGTAACTTTCCCATAATCCCTTAGGACTTTACGAACTAGGTACCATCCTTAACGAACCAACGCATTTTCCAAACACAATTTTTGTGGTCAAGTTTTAGGAAAACAAGTTTTTAAGGCTTGTTGCATTCTGGCGTATGCAATTCGGCTCTGATACTAGCTGTGGCAGAACCAAGCGCGCTAACCATCACCACGAGGGCAATCAGGGCTAACTCGCACTTCAAACGGAATAATCCATTGGTCTGTCAGGTAACCTCCCGATACAACCATGGTTTTTGCCGATTGAAACCACACATACATGTACTCACACGAAGGTGAGCCCAGAGGATACAACATTCCACAAATTTTACACCACAGGGTTCATCATAAATTATTATTACAAAGGAGTTCAAATTCGTAAAACAAGGTACTCAGAGTTTAAACTAAAAGAGTTCTTCAGAGTTCAATGCAGCGGAAAAAAATAACGACAACTACTCGACGATACAGGATGTCTCGATGAAGCCCGTACGAGACATCACTCGGCATTATCACCGTTAGCCGGGGGCGTATCCCATTCCACCGACCAACCAGGAGGAAGGGTACACGGCCAAGTCAAACTAGCAATCATATCCTCAAAAGTATCACCTGAAAACAAGCAACAAGTAAGGCTGAGTATACTAATACACAGCAAGGCTTACCCGACTAGTGGGATATACTTAGCCGACTCCTAGACATGCAAGGCTTTTGGCTTGAGGGGTTTGTTTCTCCGAAAAGCATATATAAGTAGGTCCTTACTTTCAAATTTTAGCTCCAAGTTCTAGTTTTCTTTAACCATTCTAGGTAAGCAACTATCCAATATCATACATGGTGGAAGAATTAATTTTTCATCCAACAAGATTAATCATCATCATTGTTCCTCTGCTTACTCTATGTGGTAAAAGGGTCAAGCAGTCTCAATAACCGTGAGAAACGGACGATTCCAATCGAATTTCTTAACCTTGCAAGGGAAACCTAAACACACGTCACGTGGTTACTCCCAGAGTCACACGTGCAACTTTTCCCTTCAATTCCCGCTTCACGGAACAGGCCCACCGCCCTCGACTACACGTCCCCATGGACCCGGCCATGGCGGCACATGCACCCGCCATTAGCTAGATGTGAACGAATTCAAGACGGTGGGGAGTATGTTCTGCCCTCGGTTCAATCCGGTACTTAAGCTTACCGATTACCATATTCTCGGCATGTGGTTAGTACGTTTAAAGACTTAACCACCACTACCACACACTGTGGCCTTAGCATTTTTCACTAAACAGACGGGGCCTAAATCATCAACATAAACACCGTACCATAGCCCTGTCTGTCGACCTTATGATTGCAGCATGTAGTAAGCATTCAACTCCTATATTCTCGCGAGTGACAGGAAATCACTCGACTTTTACCGGAGTCCTATTAGTATAGCATTCTATTGAACCTTACATCTAGTGTTCAGAACATGGGTACCTAGGATCATGCGACTAAGTTTTCATCCAACTCCTATAAACTTAATGCACAAGTAAAGTGGAGTAATAAGTTGCAAAATTGTAGGAAAAATAGGGTCCATGCTCCGAGGCTTGCCTTCTTGGGTAAAGTTAGCCTAGGGCTCGTCCGAACTCGGGCTCGGGTCTTCGAAAGCTTCAGTTAGATTCGCTTGAGCTTCACGTTGCTCACTCTCGGACGCGGGCACCAACTCGTACGTTCCGTCGGCGAGAGTAGTCGATTCTATATGAGTGCACAAGTGTAAGTTATAGTGATGGTATATGACGATTATTTTCCTTCATGATAAAGTTGCAGTCCATAAAACATCGATTTGGTTGCGAAGTTACGGAGTTAAGATTTCTTTGGGAAATTGATAATAGAGTATAACTTAAACTATTAACTTCATTAAACAAGAAGTGGTTGTGTTATATTGGAAACTTAATTTTTCTAAGCACAACATGGATTAAACACAACTTCTGGACTAGGTAACTTCTGGTGATGAAATATTCATTTAGAGCACATTATGCAGAGACAAAAGCACTGTAAAAAATTCAGACATTTTCACGCAGCTGAATAATTATGAAAAATGTATTACACAACCACTGCTAGAACCTAGTTATTTTTATACTGGACAAACCATTCAAGTATTGACACTAAAAGTTTTACTGGGAATTAATCTATCCATATATGTATTACTATAAATTTTTCAGATTTTACTGTGCTAGATACAAAGCATAATAAATAGGACAGGATACACCTACTTTAATAAACATTAATTTCTACAGGATGTTTTACAGGTTTTCTGTGTATTAAACTTTTTATACAGCAAGAGCTACTCTAAAGTGTGCTACAGTAAAAAGTTTAACATTTTCCAAGCAGATAAACTAATTATTTGAACGGAAAATAGGTTACAGAATGGAAAAAGGTTCTAAACTTTTTCTGTGATATTTAGGTATCAATCTAACAGCTCTGAAAAAGTTTCACCACAAGAATCACAATATAACAGCAGTTATAATTAGTTTTACTATTTCATGGCATAAACAAGGTTTAATAAAAAGTTTAGTTAGAGATGGGTTCTGGTCCTACTATTTCTACACTGGCCTACAACTCAAGCAAACAATCTACTGTTAAATTTTTGGATTTAGCCTTTGCCTACAACATTGGGTACAATTAAAGTCTATTAAACCTTCCATTTAATTTATAGCAAGATTTAGCAAGCAACTGAAGAAATGCATGTAACAAAAGTTGTAGATTTTCATCTAAATATTCCAGAGCAGTTGAGTTTGTATTTTTCTGATTTTTCTAAGATTTTATATGGATTTTACAAGTTCACTTTTTTTGAAACTAGGTTTAAAACATTCTTTTACAGAGGGGTCCCTGGAAACTTGCGTGCAGGCCCCTAGAAAGATGGCAATCAAAGCAATGTGGTCCCTGGCGGCGTTGGCATGGCGGTCGGCCAGATTCCGGCGAGGGGGCTCGTCGGCGGCAAGGGGAAAAGGGATGGGGAGATCCAAGGAGGTGAGAGCTACCTCGGGATGGCCTTGGTCGGGGTTGGGGGTGGCCGGAGGTGGCTCGTCGGCTCGGAGCAGAGGGGCGGCGGCGGGGCGGAGCGTCGGCGACGGTGCTCCGGCGAGGAGGGGAGGGTATGGGCTGGTCGATAAGCTTCGCGGTATCGAGGGGAACCCGTTTCAAAGCTTGGCTTGGACGGAGGAGCTTCGGAGTGAGCTATCCACGGAGCAGCAAGGGAGCAGCGGTGGCGCGGGCGGCGCTGGCGGTGCTCCGGCGGTTGAGCTGGCTGGGGAAGAGGCCGGTGAGCTTCAGTGGAGGGAGGGCAAGCTTGCTGGGCGATGGGTTTGGGCAGTGGGAGGCTGGGGAGTGGGGCTCCACGGGCAGGTGGTGCACGGCGGCGGTAATGGTGTCGGCGGCGGCGTTGTGGTGTCTGGGCGTGCGAGGGGGCTCAGTACGGTCTTTATGTAGGCAGCAGAGAGGCGGGAGGAGGGGCGGGACTGGACTGTGAGACGTGGGCGCGGGCGGCACAACGGGAGCGCGTGACTGGCCGCGGTGGGCGGCGAGCAGAGCCGGCGCGGCGTGCGGTGGGCGCGGACAGAGGTGATTGGGCGCTAAGGATTTGGCGTGGGGAGCGGGAGATCACGCGGCGCGCGGGTTGGGCGAAGAGCTGTAGCAGCTGTCTTGTTGGGCGGTGAGCGCGGCGACTGGCAGGACGCGGCGGAGGCACGGGCACGGCGCGGCTTGTCCATTGGGCGCGGCGGGCGGCGAGCAGAGGCGCGCGTCACCGGCGCGCGCGTGGCGTGCGCGGACTGGGGAGGAGCGTGGCGTGCAGGTGCGGCCAGGCATTGGCTTGGCGCCTAGCGCTGGTCAGGCATCACCGGCCAGGTGGCCAGCGGCGACTGCGCGGCGGCGGAGGGTTGGGCGGAGCGAGGGTCTGGCGAAGCCGAGGGTCGGGCGAACGAAAGGGTCGGGCGAGGCGTAGAGAGAAGGGTCTGCAGTGAAAATAGAAGAAAAGGTAGGGCTGGTTTGCAAATCCAAGTGTTTCTCAAATTTTCGTGTTGCAATTCAAAAATCTCCAAACACGAAAGTTGTTCAAAATGAAAAGTTACACAAGTTTTGTTTCAGGTAAAAGTTCATTTGAGTTCTAGTTTAGAAGTTATTTTAAAAACTCAAAAAGTATAATTCAGAGGGCACGTCATTTCCTGGGCAAAACTTTGCATTCTCTCCTAGGCTTCAACTAGACTTTTGATTATCAAGTCAATTAACGATACACCTATTCAATTTCGTAGCCATGGTAGTATCAATGTGAAAGTTATTTAAATGGCTTGATTAAAGTACATGTACTTATGTACATATACACAACAATTTTCAATTCAAGGCAAAACCAATTTATAACTCATTTCATTGAAACTTTTTCTTAATTATTTATGCACCGTGTTAAGCTAAAGAGGCTTATTTCTTAATTTAAACACCTGAGGTGTTACAACCAGGGTCATATCGCCTGTAGTACCCTGATGGCCAGGAAGTTCCCAACTCCTAGAACATTGAGAATCTCAAGAAATTCTACGCCTTGTAGAAGCTATAAAAGAAATTCGCCAGCTGCATGTCAGCATGTTTTATAAATAAACAGTTGATTTCATCGTAATTCGACTACTGTCTGCATGTTTTAACTCGGGGGCTCCACCACGAATTCTTACATCATTTCGCCTACATTAAACTCGGGGGCTCCGCCACGAGTTTATATGTTTTCTCGACTACTTATGCTCGGGAGCTCCGCCCTGAGTACTTGTACTTAGCTCGTTTATACTCGGGGGCTCCGCCACGAGTACTTACATCTAGTACAACCTATAAGGTAGAGCACTCGACGTACTCTCACACTTCCGGCCGCTGCTACGACTACTTGAGAGAGAGCGTTAAGGCACCCGCCGAAAGGGTCACCAAACCCATCACACGGCCAAGTTATTTTCCTGCTACAAGCGGGACATTAATAACTTAACCGTTCAAACTGACAGGCTAGCCTAGCGTACTGCATGATCGGGTAAATCCAGGCTAAGTCCTTTTGCTCTATGAGCACTTTTACGGAATGTCAAGTTACTAACTACATCCAAGCCGATGCTCTTGGAGTAGCTTAACCCAAACATCTCCAACTACTCTAAGTCCTACGATCGTACCAGCAAATATCATACAAAGATATACGCTGAAGAATGATTAATTAGGAAAATTTATATACATATCAACAAGTGGCATAAGTACACATTGTTTTTTCTACTAACCATCTTGCTCCAGGCTCTCAGCTATCTTGTTAGCAAGGGGCTCGACTTCTTCACGGAACTTCGTGAATTGCTCAACAGAGCAGTCGGCCGCCATGCCTTCAGCAAGTGGTTCCAGCTTTGCTTTGGGCCAGTATGACTTCACCAATCTGAGCGCCTGAGCTATGTAGGTCCTGGTGGCCTCCGAGATATAGCTGGCAACTTTTTGAGGAGTCGCACGAAGCTTCTCTAACAAAGATAGCTCGCCAGCCTCATGTCACACCCGATTCTAGAAAGAACCAGATGCATCTCATATGTGCGCCAGGATCTCGTTCACACACATATGGTAGACGGAAAGTGTAATATATCAAAGACAATGCTCAAAAGTACTAAATAAAGTATTTAACAATATTACACTCCGTATATAAGAGACTCAACTGTCTTTAACGATTAACCGTTATACCCTATACGAAGTCTTCAACAACTCCGTCTTCCACAGGCGATGACTGGTGAACGCAGGACCTAGAGCTCCTCGAAGTCGTCGAAGATCTCCTCTTCAAAGTTAACTTCTGAACAGCAGGGGCAACGGTGAGTACTCTTATGGTTGGTACTCAGCAAGTGGGGCGAAAATGCAAGGCTATCAAGGATAGGCTGAGGTTTGCAGCAGCGGTTGCTTTTAGTTGGTCAAATATTTATTATCAAGCATCTATTAACTAGGTTTAAGTTTATACCAATCCCAATTTAGCAAAATCATAATAGTACCATCAACTCAAGTATTAACCACGAACCACAATTTATTTAATCTTCAAGTTTAAATTATCATGTGAGGGTCCAAGCCACTCTTAACCGTGAGTACGGCTGTTATAACAGTTTTACACTCTGCAGAGGTTGTACACTTTACCCACAAATCGTGTTTCCCTGAATCGCCCGGGTTTGCAAGGCCCTTAAACACTTCCGAGGTGAGTGGCGAGGGTACACTACGAAGCCTTTACAAAGACATGTCGAGAGCTAGGCAGCCCGCTAGAGTTTCAGTAGCGGCGTGGTCCATAAACCTCCCTAATGGTCAGCTCCTTAGCAAAGGCAGCTACCCCAAGAGGACCGGGCTATGACCCCCTCCTTGCCCTTTCGGTAAGGCCACCAGCAAACTACACATCTAATTAATTGGCTAAGGTCAGAGCCATATGACTTTGTGGTTGCACTGTTCACTTGGGTGGTTCTCCATGTTCCCATTAAACAAAGTCGGTCTTGGTATTACGCGATAAAACCACAATATGAAACATGTTCAACATTAACATAAGAGTAAACCAATACCAATCCCAAAGTTTGCAACTAAGCGTAATTACCCAACAAAGTAGTAAACCCAGGTGTTTCAAGGATTGGGGTAAAAGACTAGGTAAGTCCTTAGCATAGGTAATCCCATCAAGTTTATGCAAGCAACAATAAAGTAAAGTGTATTTTCATGCAGTTGTTGGGATCAAATAGAATATGCAGAGGGGGAAATCCACTTGCCTCCTTCAAATAGCTGCTGATTCTCTTCCTCGTAAGCTTGCTCTTGATTTGGCTCGAACGTCACGTTGTCTACGCGATCACACAAACAAGCATACACAAACAAATAAGAAACAATACAACCAACAATACAAACAGAAAGCGAAAAGATACTAAAGTTGTAGTTCATGGTGCAAAGATCGTGTGGGCTCAAGAATCGCTGAAATCGGAGTTGGAACGATGAAGATATGGTTTAAACAGTGATCTGAGGATCTAACTGCTAGAGTTTTAAGTCTCCCGAGGCTAGATCTGAAGAATTCAGGGGCTAAAACATAATTAAACCTTAAACAGAGGGTTGGGGTGCAAAACTATAGGTTCTGGACGGCGGGTTCTAATTCTGGAAAGTCAGGGGTCGGGACAAAAGAAGAAAGGGCTCAACTCTAATTATTTTTCTACTGATCTGGACTGCGGGTTGATTCCTGGAAAACTTAGGGATCTTCCTGCAAAAGTTTCGGGATCGGCTAGGGTCGGATAAATCTGGTCCGTTGGATCAGAATCGGCGGCGGATCAGACGAATCGGCGGAGTAAGGGTCGGGCGAATCGACCGAGTAAAGAAAAGGTCGGGTAAATCGGCCGGGTAAAGTGAAGATTGATTCTGGCCGTTAGATCTAGATCGAGCAGCAAAGGAAGGGTCGGCTCCACAGAACAGAAGGGTCGGGCGAGGCGGAGTTTTAACTGGGCATAGGGTCGGGCGAGGCGGAGTTTTAACTGGGCATCGGCGGCGAGCGTGTGCGGCGGCGGACGGCCGGAGCTTCACCAAATCTGGTGTTCCGGGGCTCAATTCAAGCTGGATCTATGGCGGGAAGTGAGTGGGCGGTACGGTGAAGGTGAGGGTGATCACGAGGTGGCTGTGCGGCGGTTGTGAACTGGCGGCCATGGCGGTGGGCGGAAACAAGGGTCCGGCGAGCAATCTGGTGGGCGGCGGAGCAAGAGAGAGAGAGTTCTGGTGCAGCTTGATACTCACCAACTCATGGAGCTCTGGCGAGAGTTGAAGACGGCGGAGAAGCTGCAGATCGGCGAGTCGACGGAGAATCGGCGACACGGGTCGGCGGCGTTCCTCCGAGGCGCAACTTCCAGCGGTCGTACGACGATGTTGTGTTGAGGAAAGGATTTGAGTTTGGCGTGGGTTGCAAGGCGGTGCTTCGGCAGGATTTTATAGGGGCAGATCGGCCAAGATTAGGAAGGCGGTGCTACGGAAATCGATCAGGACTCAGGACAAGAAGAGAGAAAGAGAACGGGGTACGAACTGCAGCTCGGAGTCGTTCTGGACTCTGGGTCGGGAAAGAAGAAAGAAGAAGAAGGCGCCGACAGGTGGGTCCCAGCTGTCGGTGAAAGCAAGGGTCGGGTGAGGAAATCGGCCACTGGGTCGGCCGCGGGAAACTATAAAGAAAAAGAAAAGGAATTGGGCTGGCTGAAAGAAAGAATAGGAGAAGAAAGAAGTAAGGATGCATGCACAATTTTAATTTATGATTTTTATGAAAATACTTTTAGAAATTTTAACTCCTATATTTTGGGTGTTACAAAACCTACCCCCCTTAAAGAGAATCTCGTCCTCGAGATTAGGAAGGACTAGGGAACAGCTGAGGGAATTCTGCAACCAGTTCATCTTCTCTTTCCCAAGTAGCCTCATCCTCTGAATGGTGACTCCACTGTACTTTGCACATTTTGATCACCTTGTTCCGGGTAATCCTCTGAGATGTTTCCAAAATTCTTATCGGATGCTCTGTATAAGTTAAATCTTCCTGCACATCAAGTTCCTCCAACGGTAATTGCTCCTCTGGCACTCTCAAATATTTCTTTAACTGTGATACATGGAACACATCATGGACATCTGACAATCTTGCTGGTAACTCCAATTGATATGCCACTTCACCTTTCCTTTCCAGGATCTGAAAAGGTCCAATGTAACGTGGTGACAACTTTCCCTTCACTTTAAACCTACGTAAACCTCTGATGGGTGATACCTTCAAATACACAAAATCTCCAACTTCAAATGTCAATTCCCTTCTTCGTGTATCGGCATAACTTTTCTGTCGTGACTGGGCAGTCTTGAGATTATCTCGGATTATCTGGACTTGTCTATCTGCTTCTTGAAGAATCTCTGGTCCAAAAACTTGACTTTTCCCCTGTGTGATTCCAATACAGGGGTGTCCTGCACTTTCTTCCATATAATGCTTCAAATGGGGCCATCTTGAGACTTGCCTGATAACTGTTGTTGTAGGAGAATTCTGCATATGGCAAGCTTTTATCCCAACTACCTCCATGCTTGAGGGCGCATGCTCTCAACATATCCTCTAATACTTGATTTGTTCGCTCAGTCTAACCATCTGTTTGCGGATGATATGCAGAACTGAAATTGAGCTTTGTATCCATGGACTCATGTAATTTCTGCCAGAAACGCGACGTGAACTGAGTACCTCGATCAGACACTATCTTCTTTGGAACACCGTGCAGACACACAATTCGTGACATGTACAGTTCCGCTAACTTGGCTCCAGTGTAGGTTGTTTTGACTGGGATGAAATGTGCGACTTTTGTCAATCTGTCCACAATAACCCATATCGAGTCGTAACCATCACGAGTACGAGGTAACCCTACAATAAAATCCATACCAATCTCTTCCCATTTCCATTCAGGTACTTTCAATGGCTGGAGTAAACCTGCTGGTCTCTGGTGTTCTGCTTTCACTCTCTGACATACATCACACAAAGCTACGTGAGTTGCTACGTCTCCTTTCAAACCATACCACCAGTACCTTTCTTTCAAGTCTTGATACATTTTGGTACTTCCAGGGTGAATGGAATAAGCGGAATCATGTGCTTCCTTCAGAATGAGTTCACGAAGGTGATCTATTTCGGGTACACAGATCCTTTTTCTGAACCAAATCAGTTCCTTGTTCATCTTCGGTGAAATCCTTAGTCTTGCCTAAACCAATTTGAATCTTGATCTCTTTGATCTTAGCATCTGTCAACTGTCCTTTTCTGATCTCTTGTTCTAATGTCGGTTCTATCTCCATAATCATGGCTTCTGCTTGAGTGACAATTCCCAAATTTAAACGTGCCATCTCCCAACATAATTCTTGAGGCATCAATCGAGCAATCATCGTATTGGCTTGTCCTTTCCGGCTTAGGGCGTCTGCCACAACATTAGCCTTGCCAGGATGATACTGGATATTCAAATCATAGTCCTTGATTAGTTCTAGCCATCGTCGTTGTCTTAAGTTAAGATCCTGTTGCGTAAAGATGTACTTCAGACTCTTATGGTCCGTGAAGATCCGACACTTGTTTCCGATCATGTAGTGCCTCCAAATCTTCAATGCGTGCACGACGGCAGCCAATTCCAAGTCATGGGTAGGATAGTTCTGCTCATGCTTTCTCAGCTGTCTTGAAGCATAGGCCACAACCTTGCCTTCTTGCATTAACACACATCCAAGACCCATCCGTGAAGCGTCGCAATACACATCAAACCCTTTGTGAATATCTGGCATTATCAACACAGGGGCCGTGGTCAATCTTGTTTTCAGCTCTTCAAAACACTTCTGGCATATAGCATCCCACTTAAACTCTTTTCCTTTCTCCAACAGAGAAGTCATAGGTTTCACAATCTTCGAGAATCCTTTAATAAATCTGCGGTAGTAGCCCGCAAGTCCGAGAAAACTTCTGATTTCAGGCACAGTCTTCGGTGGATTCCAATTCAGAACATCTTGAACTTTACTTGGGTCTACTGCAATTCCTCCATCTGTGATAACATGTCCAAGAAAAGAAACTTCTCTCAACCAAAAATCACATTTACTCAGCTTGGCATATAACTGATTCTCTCGGAGTTTCTGTAACACTATCCTCAAGTCCTCTTCATGTTCTTCCTCGTTCTGTGAATACACCAAGATGTCATCAATGAACACAACTACAAACTTATCTAGATATTCCATGAAAACTTTGTTCATCAGGTACATGAAATATGCTGGAGCGTTGGTCAATCCAAACGACATCATAGTAAACTCGTACAGACCATATCTGAAGGTGAAGGCTGTCTTGGGTATATCCTCCAGTCGGATCCTTAGCTGATGGTATCCCGATCTCAGATCAATCTTGGAGAAAACTTTGGCTCCTCTCACCTGATCAAACAAATCATCAATCCTGGGCAGTGGATACTTATTCTTGATTGTCACATCGTTCAGCGACCTGTAGTCTACACACATCCTTCTGCTGCCATCTTTCTTATCGACAAAGATCACGGGTGCTCCCCACGGGGATGAGCTAGGACGGATAAATCCTTTAGCTAACATCTCTTCTATTTGTTTCTTTAGTTCACTTAGATCCTTAACATCCATTCTATAGGGTCTCTTAGAGATAGGTGCAGTACCAGGTAAAAGATCAATACTGAACTCAATGTCTCGAACAGGTGGCATACCTGGTAAATCTTCCGGGAAAACGTCGGGATACTCACTGATAACTCTGATATCTTCCAGGGGCATTCCCTTCATTTGGTTCACTGTCCCAACTGCACTGGGCAAAGCTAATGCCACAAACTCTATTTTATCTCCTTGAGGACTGGTCAAGAGCACTGATCTCTTGCGACACTGAATAACACCGTCGCATCCCGATAACCAATCCATTCCGAGGATCACATCGATGCCGTTAGTCTTTAGGACTATTAGATTGGCTAGGAATTCTATCCCCATAATATTCATGCTGACCCTTGGGCATAAGTGGCTGGCCTTCAATTCCTTGCCCGGGGAGCTTACTAGTAATATTTGTTTCATAGGGCTCATTGGTAAATTATGTTTTGCAGCAAATTGCTCAGTAATGAATGAATGTGATGCTCCGGAATCAAATAAAACTGATGCAGGTTCAGAATTGACAAGGAACGTACCGAGCACAACGTCGGGAGCCTCTTCAGCTGTTTCTGCAGCCACATGATTCACCTTTCCGCGCACGCAGTTCTGTTGTCCTTTGCTGCCCAGTGGTGTCTGGTTGCTGTTGCGCGGCTGCTGCTGCTGAGGAGTCTGCCTTTGTCCACTGTTCCTCTGATTCTGAGGAGTTTGCACATTACGCTTTGGGCAGTTGTTAGCGTAATGATCCAGTTCTCCACATTTGAAACACCCGTTAGGTTGGACCGGAGTGACTGGATTGTTGGACCGCACTGGTGCACCTGTGGCGTAGCCTGGATGGTATGGTTGCGGGTTGCAGTTGCGCTGAGTCTGCTGGTTGTAGCGTTGAGGCTGCTGTGGAGTTCTTTGATTCTGTTGACTCTGCTGATATCCTCCACCTTGTCCTCCAAAGCGCGACTGATATCCTTGGGGTGTGTTGTAGCGGGGTCGGGTGTTGCTGCTGGATTGTCCTTGGGACTGAAGATTTTCGCTTGTGTTCTCCAAGCTCCTTGCGCTTGTTCTCCAGACCAATGGCTTTGTCTAGCAGAGTTTGGAAGTTTGGGAAAGTGTGACTATGCAGCTGATAGTTGAGCGGCCCTATCAGTCCTTCCAAGAAGCGCTCCTGCCTCTTTGCGTCACTATCCACCTCATGGGGCGCGTAACGAGACAACTGAGTGAATTTGTCCCGGTACTCACTGACAGTCATGCTACCTTGCTTCAGGTTCAGGAATTCCTTCTGCTTGAGCTTCATTAGTCCTGCTGGGATATGGTGGCTGCGGAAGTTGGTTCTAAACTCCTCCCAGGTGATAGTGTTGGCGTTGGCGTGGGCAGCAGTGCAAGCATCCCACCAATCAGCGGCTGCTCCTTCCAGACGTCCTGCAGCATACAGGACCCTTTCACGGTCACTGCATTGTGTGATGTCCAGCTTCTTGGTGATGACCTTCAACCAATCATCAGCGTCCAAGGGGTCCACAGAGTGAGAAAAGGTAGGAGGGTGGTGGCTCATGAATTCTCTGTGTTTGTCTCTAGGTGTCGGGTTTTGCTGTGGTGCTTGCTGATTCTGCTGAACTTGTATGTTCTGGATGGTGGTAGTGAGGTTCTGCAACACCTGCATCTGGGCTGCCAAGAATTGCTCCATTGTTGGATTGGGCGGTGGTGGCAACTGACTCTGTCGGTTGACTATGCGAGCACGCCTATAGCTAGGGTTATTCTGTCCTCCACCTGTCCTGGTGTTCACCATCTGACCGTTAGGGAATAAACCCAGGATAAGACAGGTGTACTAGATATAGGTAGATAGAAAATAATATCTTAACAAAATATGGATTTATAAGATTCCAACTGATATTAATGTATATATTATATCAAGCAATTCTTATAGCACTCAAAGCAAACATTTGTTCTCAAGCAATCATTACATCATCGTCCTCTCAAGAGAAAAATGATTCTAACGAGAACTTCAAGAGAATCTAGCCTAAGAGCCTAAGTGCCTATTCCTCGGGGCGGGTTATGGAGCCGGGTTCGCCGCGACGAAGCTTCTTGCGGGGTGGTGACAATGCGGGGAAATGGGGTTCATCCATCTGTGGGGGTGGCGGCGCTCTTCCCTCTAGTCGAGCTTCCAGCGTGCGGATCTTTTCATGGGCCTCCAGTAGCTTGTCCTGAGTATCGTCCAGCTCAGTGATGACGCTTTCCAGCTCGGTGTTGAGAGCGGCGGTGACTCGAGCAAGAGTGTTGAGGCGGTCTTCATCATCTTCACCCAGAGTAATCATAGTCTCTTCAGTTCCACTGAGGCGGCGGGGAAGGTGGCGATACTCCGTGTTCTGAAGCTCCTGACGGTAGGTGTGGCAGATGGACCATAGAGCTCTCCTGGCGGCACTGCTGACGGCGGCGTCATATGTAGCGTGGGGTGTGGTGGAGTCATGTGCGGTGAGAGTCCTCAGGCCTCTGGCACTTTCCATCCTGATGTGAACGCGAGAGAGGTAGTAGTCACCGAGCGCAGGGTCGGTGTAGTGATGCGTGTGGTAGTGAGGTCTCACATGGTTGCCCAACTCTTGAAGAACACCTTGTAGCACTTGAGACAAGTGGTCGGGTTCTCTGTCCGAAGTGCGAACACAGCAAAGCTGCCTCATCCCTGGAGTTTCGTCACTCTGATCATCGTTGTTTTCATCGTTGTTGTTGTCCTCGTCATCGTCGCTTCTAATATCTTCGAAGTTACTCGGGCTTCCTTCAGCGTCAACCGGTGTTGGGGAGGGGGCTGGAGTAGGGACAACTAAGGGTGGTGGCGATCTCTCAATGACTGGTGATGCCGGCGGGGTGAACTGATTTCCTTCTTCATCAACTGCCATGATGCAGCCATCTTCACCATCCACGAAGTAATAGACTTCCTCGGGTTCTTCCTCCGTAGCTTCCTCCTCTTCAACAGGGGCTGGAACTGGGGTAGGAGAAGTTGGTTCAACTGGGGCAATGCGAACTTGGCGACCTCCGGTGCGCTTGCGAGCAGTTTGGTAAATTCTGACCATCTGGTAAGGGCGGGAGTAAAATTCAGGATATTTTTCTTTGAAAAGGAAAATGGTAGAAGGTTTATGTAAACATAGGTTTTTATGTGGAAATATAACAGGAATTTTTGATGCTGATATGGCTTTCTAGAAGATAAATCCTTAATTTCGACCATTTCTATCTAGGCTAGCGTCCTACAGTCAACATAGCTCTGATACCACTTCTGTCACACCCGATTCTAGAAAGAACCAGATGCATCTCATATGTGCGCCAGGATCTCGTTCACACACATATGGTAGACGGAAAGTGTAATATATCAAAGACAATGCTCAAAAGTACTAAATAAAGTATTTAACAATATTACACTCCGTATATAAGAGACTCAACTGTCTTTAACGATTAACCGTTATACCCTATACGAAGTCTTCAACAACTCCGTCTTCCACAGGCGATGACTGGTGAACGCAGGACCTAGAGCTCCTCGAAGTCGTCGAAGATCTCCTCTTCAAAGTTAACTTCTGAACAGCAGGGGCAACGGTGAGTACTCTTATGGTTGGTACTCAGCAAGTGGGGCGAAAATGCAAGGCTATCAAGGATAGGCTGAGGTTTGCAGCAGCGGTTGCTTTTAGTTGGTCAAATATTTATTATCAAGCATCTATTAACTAGGTTTAAGTTTATACCAATCCCAATTTAGCAAAATCATAATAGTACCATCAACTCAAGTATTAACCACGAACCACAATTTATTTAATCTTCAAGTTTAAATTATCATGTGAGGGTCCAAGCCACTCTTAACCGTGAGTACGGCTGTTATAACAGTTTTACACTCTGCAGAGGTTGTACACTTTACCCACAAATCGTGTTTCCCTGAATCGCCCGGGTTTGCAAGGCCCTTAAACACTTCCGAGGTGAGTGGCGAGGGTACACTACGAAGCCTTTACAAAGACATGTCGAGAGCTAGGCAGCCCGCTAGAGTTTCAGTAGCGGCGTGGTCCATAAACCTCCCTAATGGTCAGCTCCTTAGCAAAGGCAGCTACCCCAAGAGGACCGGGCTATGACCCCTATCACCGACCCCCTCCTTGCCCTTTCGGTAAGGCCACCAGCAAACTACACATCTAATTAATTGGCTAAGGTCAGAGCCATATGACTTTGTGGTTGCACTGTTCACTTGGGTGGTTCTCCATGTTCCCATTAAACAAAGTCGGTCTTGGTATTACGCGATAAAACCACAATATGAAACATGTTCAACATTAACATAAGAGTAAACCAATACCAATCCCAAAGTTTGCAACTAAGCGTAATTACCCAACAAAGTAGTAAACCCAGGTGTTTCAAGGATTGGGGTAAAAGACTAGGTAAGTCCTTAGCATAGGTAATCCCATCAAGTTTATGCAAGCAACAATAAAGTAAAGTGTATTTTCATGCAGTTGTTGGGATCAAATAGAATATGCAGAGGGGGAAATCCACTTGCCTCCTTCAAATAGCTGCTGATTCTCTTCCTCGTAAGCTTGCTCTTGATTTGGCTCGAACGTCACGTTGTCTACGCGATCACACAAACAAGCATACACAAACAAATAAGAAACAATACAACCAACAATACAAACAGAAAGCGAAAAGATACTAAAGTTGTAGTTCATGGTGCAAAGATCGTGTGGGCTCAAGAATCGCTGAAATCGGAGTTGGAACGATGAAGATATGGTTTAAACAGTGATCTGAGGATCTAACTGCTAGAGTTTTAAGTCTCCCGAGGCTAGATCTGAAGAATTCAGGGGCTAAAACATAATTAAACCTTAAACAGAGGGTTGGGGTGCAAAACTATAGGTTCTGGACGGCGGGTTCTAATTCTGGAAAGTCAGGGGTCGGGACAAAAGAAGAAAGGGCTCAACTCTAATTATTTTTCTACTGATCTGGACTGCGGGTTGATTCCTGGAAAACTTAGGGATCTTCCTGCAAAAGTTTCGGGATCGGCTAGGGTCGGATAAATCTGGTCCGTTGGATCAGAATCGGCGGCGGATCAGACGAATCGGCGGAGTAAGGGTCGGGCGAATCGACCGAGTAAAGAAAAGGTCGGGTAAATCGGCCGGGTAAAGTGAAGATTGATTCTGGCCGTTAGATCTAGATCGAGCAGCAAAGGAAGGGTCGGCTCCACAGAACAGAAGGGTCGGGCGAGGCGGAGTTTTAACTGGGCATAGGGTCGGGCGAGGCGGAGTTTTAACTGGGCATCGGCGGCGAGCGTGTGCGGCGGCGGACGGCCGGAGCTTCACCAAATCTGGTGTTCCGGGGCTCAATTCAAGCTGGATCTATGGCGGGAAGTGAGTGGGCGGTACGGTGAAGGTGAGGGTGATCACGAGGTGGCTGTGCGGCGGTTGTGAACTGGCGGCCATGGCGGTGGGCGGAAACAAGGGTCCGGCGAGCAATCTGGTGGGCGGCGGAGCAAGAGAGAGAGAGTTCTGGTGCAGCTTGATACTCACCAACTCATGGAGCTCTGGCGAGAGTTGAAGACGGCGGAGAAGCTGCAGATCGGCGAGTCGACGGAGAATCGGCGACACGGGTCGGCGGCGTTCCTCCGAGGCGCAACTTCCAGCGGTCGTACGACGATGTTGTGTTGAGGAAAGGATTTGAGTTTGGCGTGGGTTGCAAGGCGGTGCTTCGGCAGGATTTTATAGGGGCAGATCGGCCAAGATTAGGAAGGCGGTGCTACGGAAATCGATCAGGACTCAGGACAAGAAGAGAGAAAGAGAACGGGGTACGAACTGCAGCTCGGAGTCGTTCTGGACTCTGGGTCGGGAAAGAAGAAAGAAGAAGAAGGCGCCGACAGGTGGGTCCCAGCTGTCGGTGAAAGCAAGGGTCGGGTGAGGAAATCGGCCACTGGGTCGGCCGCGGGAAACTATAAAGAAAAAGAAAAGGAATTGGGCTGGCTGAAAGAAAGAATAGGAGAAGAAAGAAGTAAGGATGCATGCACAATTTTAATTTATGATTTTTATGAAAATACTTTTAGAAATTTTAACTCCTATATTTTGGGTGTTACAAAACCTACCCCCCTTAAAGAGAATCTCGTCCTCGAGATTAGGAAGGACTAGGGAACAGCTGAGGGAATTCTGCAACCAGTTCATCTTCTCTTTCCCAAGTAGCCTCATCCTCTGAATGGTGACTCCACTGTACTTTGCACATTTTGATCACCTTGTTCCGGGTAATCCTCTGAGATGTTTCCAAAATTCTTATCGGATGCTCTGTATAAGTTAAATCTTCCTGCACATCAAGTTCCTCCAACGGTAATTGCTCCTCTGGCACTCTCAAATATTTCTTTAACTGTGATACATGGAACACATCATGGACATCTGACAATCTTGCTGGTAACTCCAATTGATATGCCACTTCACCTTTCCTTTCCAGGATCTGAAAAGGTCCAATGTAACGTGGTGACAACTTTCCCTTCACTTTAAACCTACGTAAACCTCTGATGGGTGATACCTTCAAATACACAAAATCTCCAACTTCAAATGTCAATTCCCTTCTTCGTGTATCGGCATAACTTTTCTGTCGTGACTGGGCAGTCTTGAGATTATCTCGGATTATCTGGACTTGTCTATCTGCTTCTTGAAGAATCTCTGGTCCAAAAACTTGACTTTTCCCCTGTGTGATTCCAATACAGGGGTGTCCTGCACTTTCTTCCATATAATGCTTCAAATGGGGCCATCTTGAGACTTGCCTGATAACTGTTGTTGTAGGAGAATTCTGCATATGGCAAGCTTTTATCCCAACTACCTCCATGCTTGAGGGCGCATGCTCTCAACATATCCTCTAATACTTGATTTGTTCGCTCAGTCTAACCATCTGTTTGCGGATGATATGCAGAACTGAAATTGAGCTTTGTATCCATGGACTCATGTAATTTCTGCCAGAAACGCGACGTGAACTGAGTACCTCGATCAGACACTATCTTCTTTGGAACACCGTGCAGACACACAATTCGTGACATGTACAGTTCCGCTAACTTGGCTCCAGTGTAGGTTGTTTTGACTGGGATGAAATGTGCGACTTTTGTCAATCTGTCCACAATAACCCATATCGAGTCGTAACCATCACGAGTACGAGGTAACCCTACAATAAAATCCATACCAATCTCTTCCCATTTCCATTCAGGTACTTTCAATGGCTGGAGTAAACCTGCTGGTCTCTGGTGTTCTGCTTTCACTCTCTGACATACATCACACAAAGCTACGTGAGTTGCTACGTCTCCTTTCAAACCATACCACCAGTACCTTTCTTTCAAGTCTTGATACATTTTGGTACTTCCAGGGTGAATGGAATAAGCGGAATCATGTGCTTCCTTCAGAATGAGTTCACGAAGGTGATCTATTTCGGGTACACAGATCCTTTTTCTGAACCAAATCAGTTCCTTGTTCATCTTCGGTGAAATCCTTAGTCTTGCCTAAACCAATTTGAATCTTGATCTCTTTGATCTTAGCATCTGTCAACTGTCCTTTTCTGATCTCTTGTTCTAATGTCGGTTCTATCTCCATAATCATGGCTTCTGCTTGAGTGACAATTCCCAAATTTAAACGTGCCATCTCCCAACATAATTCTTGAGGCATCAATCGAGCAATCATCGTATTGGCTTGTCCTTTCCGGCTTAGGGCGTCTGCCACAACATTAGCCTTGCCAGGATGATACTGGATATTCAAATCATAGTCCTTGATTAGTTCTAGCCATCGTCGTTGTCTTAAGTTAAGATCCTGTTGCGTAAAGATGTACTTCAGACTCTTATGGTCCGTGAAGATCCGACACTTGTTTCCGATCATGTAGTGCCTCCAAATCTTCAATGCGTGCACGACGGCAGCCAATTCCAAGTCATGGGTAGGATAGTTCTGCTCATGCTTTCTCAGCTGTCTTGAAGCATAGGCCACAACCTTGCCTTCTTGCATTAACACACATCCAAGACCCATCCGTGAAGCGTCGCAATACACATCAAACCCTTTGTGAATATCTGGCATTATCAACACAGGGGCCGTGGTCAATCTTGTTTTCAGCTCTTCAAAACACTTCTGGCATATAGCATCCCACTTAAACTCTTTTCCTTTCTCCAACAGAGAAGTCATAGGTTTCACAATCTTCGAGAATCCTTTAATAAATCTGCGGTAGTAGCCCGCAAGTCCGAGAAAACTTCTGATTTCAGGCACAGTCTTCGGTGGATTCCAATTCAGAACATCTTGAACTTTACTTGGGTCTACTGCAATTCCTCCATCTGTGATAACATGTCCAAGAAAAGAAACTTCTCTCAACCAAAAATCACATTTACTCAGCTTGGCATATAACTGATTCTCTCGGAGTTTCTGTAACACTATCCTCAAGTCCTCTTCATGTTCTTCCTCGTTCTGTGAATACACCAAGATGTCATCAATGAACACAACTACAAACTTATCTAGATATTCCATGAAAACTTTGTTCATCAGGTACATGAAATATGCTGGAGCGTTGGTCAATCCAAACGACATCATAGTAAACTCGTACAGACCATATCTGAAGGTGAAGGCTGTCTTGGGTATATCCTCCAGTCGGATCCTTAGCTGATGGTATCCCGATCTCAGATCAATCTTGGAGAAAACTTTGGCTCCTCTCACCTGATCAAACAAATCATCAATCCTGGGCAGTGGATACTTATTCTTGATTGTCACATCGTTCAGCGACCTGTAGTCTACACACATCCTTCTGCTGCCATCTTTCTTATCGACAAAGATCACGGGTGCTCCCCACGGGGATGAGCTAGGACGGATAAATCCTTTAGCTAACATCTCTTCTATTTGTTTCTTTAGTTCACTTAGATCCTTAACATCCATTCTATAGGGTCTCTTAGAGATAGGTGCAGTACCAGGTAAAAGATCAATACTGAACTCAATGTCTCGAACAGGTGGCATACCTGGTAAATCTTCCGGGAAAACGTCGGGATACTCACTGATAACTCTGATATCTTCCAGGGGCATTCCCTTCATTTGGTTCACTGTCCCAACTGCACTGGGCAAAGCTAATGCCACAAACTCTATTTTATCTCCTTGAGGACTGGTCAAGAGCACTGATCTCTTGCGACACTGAATAACACCGTCGCATCCCGATAACCAATCCATTCCGAGGATCACATCGATGCCGTTAGTCTTTAGGACTATTAGATTGGCTAGGAATTCTATCCCCATAATATTCATGCTGACCCTTGGGCATAAGTGGCTGGCCTTCAATTCCTTGCCCGGGGAGCTTACTAGTAATATTTGTTTCATAGGGCTCATTGGTAAATTATGTTTTGCAGCAAATTGCTCAGTAATGAATGAATGTGATGCTCCGGAATCAAATAAAACTGATGCAGGTTCAGAATTGACAAGGAACGTACCGAGCACAACGTCGGGAGCCTCTTCAGCTGTTTCTGCAGCCACATGATTCACCTTTCCGCGCACGCAGTTCTGTTGTCCTTTGCTGCCCAGTGGTGTCTGGTTGCTGTTGCGCGGCTGCTGCTGCTGAGGAGTCTGCCTTTGTCCACTGTTCCTCTGATTCTGAGGAGTTTGCACATTACGCTTTGGGCAGTTGTTAGCGTAATGATCCAGTTCTCCACATTTGAAACACCCGTTAGGTTGGACCGGAGTGACTGGATTGTTGGACCGCACTGGTGCACCTGTGGCGTAGCCTGGATGGTATGGTTGCGGGTTGCAGTTGCGCTGAGTCTGCTGGTTGTAGCGTTGAGGCTGCTGTGGAGTTCTTTGATTCTGTTGACTCTGCTGATATCCTCCACCTTGTCCTCCAAAGCGCGACTGATATCCTTGGGGTGTGTTGTAGCGGGGTCGGGTGTTGCTGCTGGATTGTCCTTGGGACTGAAGATTTTCGCTTGTGTTCTCCAAGCTCCTTGCGCTTGTTCTCCAGACCAATGGCTTTGTCTAGCAGAGTTTGGAAGTTTGGGAAAGTGTGACTATGCAGCTGATAGTTGAGCGGCCCTATCAGTCCTTCCAAGAAGCGCTCCTGCCTCTTTGCGTCACTATCCACCTCATGGGGCGCGTAACGAGACAACTGAGTGAATTTGTCCCGGTACTCACTGACAGTCATGCTACCTTGCTTCAGGTTCAGGAATTCCTTCTGCTTGAGCTTCATTAGTCCTGCTGGGATATGGTGGCTGCGGAAGTTGGTTCTAAACTCCTCCCAGGTGATAGTGTTGGCGTTGGCGTGGGCAGCAGTGCAAGCATCCCACCAATCAGCGGCTGCTCCTTCCAGACGTCCTGCAGCATACAGGACCCTTTCACGGTCACTGCATTGTGTGATGTCCAGCTTCTTGGTGATGACCTTCAACCAATCATCAGCGTCCAAGGGGTCCACAGAGTGAGAAAAGGTAGGAGGGTGGTGGCTCATGAATTCTCTGTGTTTGTCTCTAGGTGTCGGGTTTTGCTGTGGTGCTTGCTGATTCTGCTGAACTTGTATGTTCTGGATGGTGGTAGTGAGGTTCTGCAACACCTGCATCTGGGCTGCCAAGAATTGCTCCATTGTTGGATTGGGCGGTGGTGGCAACTGACTCTGTCGGTTGACTATGCGAGCACGCCTATAGCTAGGGTTATTCTGTCCTCCACCTGTCCTGGTGTTCACCATCTGACCGTTAGGGAATAAACCCAGGATAAGACAGGTGTACTAGATATAGGTAGATAGAAAATAATATCTTAACAAAATATGGATTTATAAGATTCCAACTGATATTAATGTATATATTATATCAAGCAATTCTTATAGCACTCAAAGCAAACATTTGTTCTCAAGCAATCATTACATCATCGTCCTCTCAAGAGAAAAATGATTCTAACGAGAACTTCAAGAGAATCTAGCCTAAGAGCCTAAGTGCCTATTCCTCGGGGCGGGTTATGGAGCCGGGTTCGCCGCGACGAAGCTTCTTGCGGGGTGGTGACAATGCGGGGAAATGGGGTTCATCCATCTGTGGGGGTGGCGGCGCTCTTCCCTCTAGTCGAGCTTCCAGCGTGCGGATCTTTTCATGGGCCTCCAGTAGCTTGTCCTGAGTATCGTCCAGCTCAGTGATGACGCTTTCCAGCTCGGTGTTGAGAGCGGCGGTGACTCGAGCAAGAGTGTTGAGGCGGTCTTCATCATCTTCACCCAGAGTAATCATAGTCTCTTTAGTTCCACTGAGGCGGCGGGGAAGGTGGCGATACTCCGTGTTCTGAAGCTCCTGACGGTAGGTGTGGCAGATGGACCATAGAGCTCTCCTGGCGGCACTGCTGACGGCGGCGTCATATGTAGCGTGGGGTGTGGTGGAGTCATGTGCGGTGAGAGTCCTCAGGCCTCTGGCACTTTCCATCCTGATGTGAACGCGAGAGAGGTAGTAGTCACCGAGCGCAGGGTCGGTGTAGTGATGCGTGTGGTAGTGAGGTCTCACATGGTTGCCCAACTCTTGAAGAACACCTTGTAGCACTTGAGACAAGTGGTCGGGTTCTCTGTCCGAAGTGCGAACACAGCAAAGCTGCCTCATCCCTGGAGTTTCGTCACTCTGATCATCGTTGTTTTCATCGTTGTTATTGTCCTCGTCATCGTCGCTTCTAATATCTTCGAAGTTACTCGGGCTTCCTTCAGCGTCAACCGGTGTTGGGGAGGGGGCTGGAGTAGGGACAACTAAGGGTGGTGGCGATCTCTCAATGACTGGTGATGCCGGCGGGGTGAACTGATTTCCTTCTTCATCAACTGCCATGATGCAGCCATCTTCACCATCCACGAAGTAATAGACTTCCTCGGGTTCTTCCTCCGTAGCTTCCTCCTCTTCAACAGGGGCTGGAACTGGGGTAGGAGAAGTTGGTTCAACTGGGGCAATGCGAACTTGGCGACCTCCGGTGCGCTTGCGAGCAGTTTGGTAAATTCTGACCATCTGGTAAGGGCGGGAGTAAAATTCAGGATATTTTTCTTTGAAAAGGAAAATGGTAGAAGGTTTATGTAAACATAGGTTTTTATGTGGAAATATAACAGGAATTTTTGATGCTGATATGGCTTTCTAGAAGATAAATCCTTAATTTCGACCATTTCTATCTAGGCTAGCGTCCTACAGTCAACATAGCTCTGATACCACTTCTGTCACACCCGATTCTAGAAAGAACCAGATGCATCTCATATGTGCGCCAGGATCTCGTTCACACACATATGGTAGACGGAAAGTGTAATATATCAAAGACAATGCTCAAAAGTACTAAATAAAGTATTTAACAATATTACACTCCGTATATAAGAGACTCAACTGTCTTTAACGATTAACCGTTATACCCTATACGAAGTCTTCAACAACTCCGTCTTCCACAGGCGATGACTGGTGAACGCAGGACCTAGAGCTCCTCGAAGTCGTCGAAGATCTCCTCTTCAAAGTTAACTTCTGAACAGCAGGGGCAACGGTGAGTACTCTTATGGTTGGTACTCAGCAAGTGGGGCGAAAATGCAAGGCTATCAAGGATAGGCTGAGGTTTGCAGCAGCGGTTGCTTTTAGTTGGTCAAATATTTATTATCAAGCATCTATTAACTAGGTTTAAGTTTATACCAATCCCAATTTAGCAAAATCATAATAGTACCATCAACTCAAGTATTAACCACGAACCACAATTTATTTAATCTTCAAGTTTAAATTATCATGTGAGGGTCCAAGCCACTCTTAACCGTGAGTACGGCTGTTATAACAGTTTTACACTCTGCAGAGGTTGTACACTTTACCCACAAATCGTGTTTCCCTGAATCGCCCGGGTTTGCAAGGCCCTTAAACACTTCCGAGGTGAGTGGCGAGGGTACACTACGAAGCCTTTACAAAGACATGTCGAGAGCTAGGCAGCCCGCTAGAGTTTCAGTAGCGGCGTGGTCCATAAACCTCCCTAATGGTCAGCTCCTTAGCAAAGGCAGCTACCCCAAGAGGACCGGGCTATGACCCCTATCACCGACCCCCTCCTTGCCCTTTCGGTAAGGCCACCAGCAAACTACACATCTAATTAATTGGCTAAGGTCAGAGCCATATGACTTTGTGGTTGCACTGTTCACTTGGGTGGTTCTCCATGTTCCCATTAAACAAAGTCGGTCTTGGTATTACGCGATAAAACCACAATATGAAACATGTTCAACATTAACATAAGAGTAAACCAATACCAATCCCAAAGTTTGCAACTAAGCGTAATTACCCAACAAAGTAGTAAACCCAGGTGTTTCAAGGATTGGGGTAAAAGACTAGGTAAGTCCTTAGCATAGGTAATCCCATCAAGTTTATGCAAGCAACAATAAAGTAAAGTGTATTTTCATGCAGTTGTTGGGATCAAATAGAATATGCAGAGGGGGAAATCCACTTGCCTCCTTCAAATAGCTGCTGATTCTCTTCCTCGTAAGCTTGCTCTTGATTTGGCTCGAACGTCACGTTGTCTACGCGATCACACAAACAAGCATACACAAACAAATAAGAAACAATACAACCAACAATACAAACAGAAAGCGAAAAGATACTAAAGTTGTAGTTCATGGTGCAAAGATCGTGTGGGCTCAAGAATCGCTGAAATCGGAGTTGGAACGATGAAGATATGGTTTAAACAGTGATCTGAGGATCTAACTGCTAGAGTTTTAAGTCTCCCGAGGCTAGATCTGAAGAATTCAGGGGCTAAAACATAATTAAACCTTAAACAGAGGGTTGGGGTGCAAAACTATAGGTTCTGGACGGCGGGTTCTAATTCTGGAAAGTCAGGGGTCGGGACAAAAGAAGAAAGGGCTCAACTCTAATTATTTTTCTACTGATCTGGACTGCGGGTTGATTCCTGGAAAACTTAGGGATCTTCCTGCAAAAGTTTCGGGATCGGCTAGGGTCGGATAAATCTGGTCCGTTGGATCAGAATCGGCGGCGGATCAGACGAATCGGCGGAGTAAGGGTCGGGCGAATCGGCCGAGTAAAGAAAAGGTCGGGTAAATCGGCCGGGTAAAGTGAAGATTGATTCTGGCCGTTAGATCTAGATCGAGCGGCAAAGGAAGGGTCGGCTCGACAGAACAGAAGGGTCAGGCGAGGCGGAGTTTTAACTGGGCATAGGGTCGGGCGAGGCGGAGTTTTAACTGGGCATCGTCGTCGAGCGTGTGCGGCGGCGGACGGCCGGAGCTTCACCAAATCTGGTGTTCTGGGGCTCAATTCAAGCTGGATCTGTGGCGGGAAGTGAGTGGGCGGTACGATGAAGGTGAGGGTGATCACGAGGTGGTTGTGCGGCGGTTGTGAACTGGCGGCCATGGCGGTGGGCGGAAACAAGGGTCCGGCGAGCAATCTGGTGGGCGGCGGAGCAAGAGTGAGAGAGTTCTGGTGCAGCTTGATACTCACCAACTCGTGGAGCTCTGGCGAGAGTTGAAGACGGCGGAGAAGCTGTAGATCGGCGAGTCGACGGAGAATCAGCGACACGGGTCGGCGGCGTTCCTCCGAGGCACAACTTCCAGCGGTCGTACGACGATGTTGTGTTGAGGAAAGGATTTGAGTTTGGCGTGGGTTGCAAGGCGGGGCTTTGGCAGGATTTTATAGGGGCAGATCGGCTGAGATTAGGAAGGCGGTGCTGCGGAAATCGATCAGGACTCGGGACAAGAAGAGAGAAAGAGAACGGCGTAAGAACTGCAGCTCGGAGTCGTTCTGGACTCTGGGTCGGGAAAGAAGAAAGAAGAAGAAGGCGCCGACAGGTGGGTCCCAGCTGTTGGTGAAAGCAAGGGTCGGGTGAGGAAATCGGCCACTGGGTCGGCCGCAGGAAACGATAAAGAAAAAGAAAAGGAATTGGGCTGGCTGAAAGAAAGAATAGGAGAAGAAAGAAGTAAGGATGCATGCACAATTTTAATTTATGATTTTTATGAAAATACTTTTAGAAATTTCAACTCCTATATTTTGGGTGTTACACCTCACCTTCAGCCGGAAACTCCATCATCTCCATGACAGCCTGTGTAGCAGTCTTGAATTCTTCGAGTTCTTTTTGGATGACATCCTTTTCTTCAAGCATATTCTTGATCTGCTGCATGGCATCGCAGAATTGGACGCTTGTATCTTCAAGGACCTTCTCAAGACGCTCGACGTCATCTACGCCACGGTAAACAAGGTTCTTCAGATATATAATCATATTTTCTTTCTTTTGCAAAGTGGATTTCAGTTTTGCGCGCAAGAGAAAAGAAGAAGTATTCAAGAAGTTTTAGAAACTACTCGAACAAACGACGAATCAAAGACAACAAGACAAGGCGACAAGTTACCTTTGTGCGCTTTGGAAATCTTCTTTTTCTTCTCAATAAGCTCGGCTTTCTCCTTCTTAAGATTCTGGATTTCATTCTTAAGGAGCCACGTTTCTTGAGTGCGCTCTTTCTTCAATTGGTTGAGCTCGTTGCCGAGGTCGACCCTCTTTCGGATTTCTTCGCGAATGCGCTCATCCTTCTCCGCCAACTTACGATGGCCGTCCTCAATGAATTTAATTTTCTCGGACTTCTCCTGGGATCGATCTATCAATTTCTACAAAGTAGAGTATATCAATTGTCACCACTCAAAGAGAAACAGGGGATGAAGAAAACTACTCGAGGAAGACGAAAACTTACAGTGAACTCGTACATGTCCTTGAATACCCCTTTGATTTGTTTTCTCTTCACAGTGGTCAAATAAGGGTCATCAATCATGTCTGCCGCGATGGTGTGTTGCCAGCCATATGGCGTCAACAACAAATTATCCTTCTCTGCCGCATCCGCATTGGTTCCTGAGGCGCCCGCGGTGCCAGCATCCTCCATGCTAGGCCTTCTGTCCCCGTGGCCTCGACAGCGCTGGTGCCAGGGCCCGAAGTACCCTCAGCTTTGGTGTCATTTGTGCTGGATTCCCTGGGCAGCTCGCCTGCCACTCCACTTGCAGTCACTAATCTAGCCTCAGGCAGATTGGTGCTGGGAGACGGAGGAGGCAGGATGGGCTCACCTTCGGGTTGTTCCGGAGCAGTGGTCTCCACCTCCACTCGCTCCAGCTCGACTTCTTTCTCCGCCTCGACATTGGTGGCTGGAGGAGGGGGAGAAGGAGGACGAGCAGTGCCGGTCTCCAACGCTGCAACATCAGTGTCCCTCCTAGACTCAGGGACTTGGGCAGCCAGGGCATCATCAGGTGAACGCAAGCCCAGAGCAGAGGAAGGGCTAGAAAAAGGACAGTTATATCAACTACTCGAAAAAATAAATTACAAAACGATGCAATTCCAAGTATTCAAGACTTACGTTGAGGATCTCTTGGTCACTACTTTCTTTAGTTTTAGAAGCCGGGGCCCCCGAGTACCTGACTTCCTCGAGCTGCCAGCAGGCTCCTTTGATTGTGCCTCCGGGGCACTCGCCGGGATTGGGTTGCTGGGGCTCGGCGCAGCATCAATAGCGGAAGGGTCCGCTGCACTAGGCTGGACGATGACTACTGGTGCAGCATCATCCCTAGAAGGGCCTAACTTTCCCTCGTCCTTGGAACGCTTGGACAGGGGGGAGGCGGGCGGACTGCAAACAGAGCAGAGGAAAACTCAGCAAAGAACATCAAACTGCAACAAAGAAGGTACTCGAGGACATTGATTACCTCGGGTTGTCGTCTGACTGATCCACAAGGGTGAGTTTCTGTTTCCTCACACCCATCCGCGGCTTGGTCGGGTGGCTCGGGCGCTCCATGCTGCTACTTGATTCCTTGCCAGACTTCTCCAAGTAAGCTACTAGAGGAATATCATCATCAGAATCCGTCATTTCCTCATCAGTTAAGGGATCACGGTCTAAACAACTGGTCTTGAGCATCTGGAACGCACTTGGTTTGACGTGATCCGCCCGAGGCAAGTCTGGATTTGGAGCAGGACAATGGTACAGTTCAGTGTGCCCCTATAGAAAATAACAACAAAGAGTCAATACGTAGTGATACTTCACAAGTTCTGCATGTAATCGACAGATAAACTACTCACCGGTGTCGGCGGATTCACCGCACTGAAATGCTTAGGGATGTAAGGAATCGTGTTCGCATCAAGTAGTACTCGGCGAACACGGTCCAGAGTCATTTGCGAAGGAAGAACTTTTGCGGAAAGGCGAGATGGATCGTTACTACCTAAGTACTCGAATCCAAATCTATGCCTCTTCTGCAGTGGCATGATACGCCTCTTTTACATGGAGGCCAAGATGGACACGTCGGTTACGCCTGACTCCTTTTGCTTGCTAATCAGTTCGAGCAGCTCATTGACTTGCAACAGTTGGTTGGAATTCAACTTCTCATTCCACTCGGGCCTCCACACTGCCTTCCCTGGAATCCTCTCGGGCAGTGCGGGTCGATGGTTTCCAATGTAGAACCATAGGGACCTCCAACCCGAGTGGTTTGTGGGGAGCGAGTACTCAATATACTCCTTCCCCTTCCCCTGCTTGAACTGGATTCTAGCTCCACCAACAAGGTACTACTTCTCCTCAGATGGTTGTTGGTGGAGATGGAAGAAGTAACGGAAGAGATCGAAATGTCGCTCGATGCTAAGAAAAGCTTCACAAAAATGAACAAAAATGGAGAGGCGGACGATGGAGTTAGGGTTCAAATGATGGATCTGAATACCCCAATGATAAAGGAGGCCGCAGAAGAAATCAGATGCGGGGAGGGTCAATCCCCTTTCGACAAAATGCTTGAAGAATGACGATCTGATCTACATCTTCTTGCGGAACGAACTGGCGGAAGGAAGGTTTCCACTGAACCATTTCCTCCGATTGAAGAAGACCTTGAGCAACTAATTTAAGAAGGTCAGCACGGGTGCACTTACTTCTCTCCCAATCGCTAGTGATCGACTCCTCCTTCTTCCCCTTGGACGCCGGTTTCTTGTTGCCCATCTTGAATGTCACGAGCTGCTTCACTCGCATAAGCTCGGGGGCTTTGGGAGAGGGGCGCAAGAACTCACTGATGGAGCGGATGGATTATCCGACTAGTTTGCTTGGGGATGGAGGACGGACTCAATGGGGCTCTCAAACACCTAGATCTAAAAGTGGCTGGCAGCGCAGGAGGGTGAGAGAACAAAATGGCTAAGGCAGAAATTGAAAGGGTAAAACCCCTAGAGTCACCGCGCGGTTAAATAGCCAGCGGGTAGGCCCGGATTTACTGTTTAGAAGGCGAAGCGTTTTCTCACCTAAAAAAGTGTGTGATTTGTTTTGATCGGTTATTTGGGAAGAGTTTTGGGGAGTTTATTTGATTAACCATTTTTTTAGGGACCTTATCCCGAAAAAAGGGGTTTTTCGAATTTTGAACCAATTGATTTCCGAAATAAACCATCAAGGCAGATTACGCATTCTCTACACACATTTTGTACATAACACTATTCTGTATGCCACGTTCTTTTGGATGCTTTTTTTTTCCAAACCTTGGGATTTGGATTCAAGGCTCGGGGGCTGCAGGACACGTGTCATCGATGGCTTATTTTTCAAAAATATTTGGAAGATAAGGAATGAAGATTCAAGACTAGTGGGACCCTCATCCTCTTCGATTCAACCTAAGGCTTGGGGGCTACTCTATATGGAGTGCGATTTGCATCGCACCCCATAGAAAGAAAAGACATGAAAGTACTCGGGGCTAGAGCACCTCAGAGCCTCGAGCAGCCAAGGAAAGTACTCGGAAGACACCTTCAAGATGGAGTTTCAGCAGAAACCGAAGGATGACTTCAAGAAGTACTCGAAGCCTGCAGTACTCGGCTATGAAGAGCTTGGGGGCTTGTCAGTCCCATGGCAACGGGACTGCACGCGTGGTGTAGAACATTCTGGAGTAAGGGGTGGGGCATGTCCCATACCTTATCCATACTGTAAATTACTCGTATATAAGTACAACTAGTCGGTACAGAAGGAAACTACCCGAGAGTACTCGGTTAGGACTCCTGAGCTCGTACCAGACTAGGATTTCCATGTAACCTTGTCCCTCCATGATATATAAGGGCGGGCAGGGACCCCTCCAAAACACATCGTGCATACGCATAATCCCAAGGCAATACAAACCATACAGGACGTAGGGTATTACGCATGCTGCGGCCTGAACCTTTCTAAACCCTTGTGTTCCTTGCACCATTGAGTTCCCGATCTCGGTGACACCCTAACCACAAGTCTACTACCTTAGGGTATCCCTAGGTAGGCTTGCCGGTAAAACACCGACACTAGTGGTACCCACCAAATCAAGGGAGAGGTAACAACTTTAATTCAAATTTCAATTCTAACCAACCCTCCTTAAAAGATCTCGTTTTAGGACAAGGTAAAATTAATGAATCTTTAAATAAAAAGCTTGCCGCCAATGACAAAACCCTGGAAAGTCTGAATATAAAAATTGAAACTCTATATTTTGCTCTTAAAAACCAACTGAGCTTTAATAAAATGATTGAAACTCAATTAGGTTAAGTTGCTTCTGATGTTCCCGTTTCCAAATAAGTTAATGCGGTGACCACAAGAGGCGGTAAGTCAACTCGCGATCCACCTTATCCTAACCATGCAGGGAAGGTAACGGAACCACCAGAAGCAAAAGTGCTAATGACACAGGTAGATACTAGGGAGATCGAGAAGGAAATGACTCCACAAGAATTCGTTGATACAAACTTCTTGCCATTTTCTACTCGCAATCGGAACACAGTCGTTGAGAGCAATTCCCTTATTTTTTTGAGATGATCTAGAAGATACATGTCAACATCCTCTTTGTTGGATGTGTTGCATGTACCAACGTACGTTGGTACATCAAGGACATTATCAACAACAAGCATCCACTGCCCACCATGAAAGTTGTCAAGCTCACAGAAGAGCGTAATGAAGCTATACTCAAACGGCTTCCGAAGAAAAAGGAAGATCCAAGGTTTCAACGATCACATGCTCGATCGGTGCACAACATTTCAGCCACGCCTTTTGCGACCTTGGGGATAGCGTTAGCGTGATGCCCAAGACCATCTTCGACAAGTTGAACTTCACGCATCTCACGCCGATGACGATGCATCTCCAGCTTGCCAATTCCTCGATTTTCTATTCAGAGGGGATTGCAGAAGACGTTCCGATGAGAGTTTGGGACTACTTCATCCCTGTCGACTTCTTGTTGACGTTCATCTCGTGTGTTGGCCCTAAATTTGAGAGTTGGAACAACTAGCTTGTTTAATGATCATAATTACTTACACCATGAAGTTACCACCTACGATAGTAGTGCAAACACAGAAACTAATGGCTCTGGTCTTAGCTAATTAAGTGGATGTCTCTAGTTTGTTAGTGCAAGACCCGGGGTTACGGAACCGTGCATATCGCGTACATATCCTGGTATATGGAAATGGGGCATGGCCCCACCCCCTATGCCAGATGTAACTAGTCGTACAACATTAGGATTAGTCGATATAGATGGAAACTACACGAGTTGTAAGTTGGTAGGCTTCCTGCGCAAGTATCGGCCTTGGATTTCCATGTAACATTGTCCCCTTAGACTATATAAGGGCGGGCAGGGACCCCCTCCAAACAATCCAACACCTAATCAAATCCTAACGCAATACAAACCACTACAAAAGACCTAGGGTATTACACTCTCGGCGATCCGAACCTATCTAAACTTTGTGTTCCTTGCACCTTTGAGTTCCTGATCTCGGCGACACACTATCTACAAACTCACCACCTCGAGGATACCCCTTGGTTGACTTGGCGATAAAATACCGATAGCTGGACCGCCAGGTAGGGGTGTTCATAGAGCATTTACCAGCGAATTCGACGGACCCAATCAACTTCAACTCCGAGGTCCGAGCTCACATTTGAAGAAGGCGATGATGTTCATCTTCAGCTCATGCCTAATTGTTGCTCCAACAGCAAGCACTGATTCTCTCCAGACACGGAGGATGTCATGCGTTTCCGTGCGAGATGCGCGTACACGTACACGGCCAACAAAACGCTGGCCGTGATCGTTACGCCATCCATAGGCATCGAGTTGTACTCGAACTCATCTACAACACGTCAGCTTTCTCCAATATACTCCGTACACGGAAGTTTCGGTCTTTCCTTTTTATATTCATATCCTCATCAACTATTTTTCCCCTGATCATATTAACCTTTAATGTGATAAGCACGTACTGCTACTAGTCTCTTTGTTTGCAGTGATTGGCTAGTGCACATGGCACACACGTGCAGCTTGCATACAAGCATCTACGCTGCCTAACTATGCATGACGCTAGCATGTGCAGCTTCTATCCGTGCATGTAACATGGCTACGATGCCCGTGCCGTCAGGCATGGCTCCCACAGCCTCCGTGCGGGAGATGCAGCCACTATCATACTAACTCGCTGATTCATTGACCTCGACTACTCGACTCAGCCTCAGCTCGCGCTGCAACGTCGACGCGCAACCGCTGACCTCGACCTACTCGACTCGGCCTCATCTGGTGCTGCAACGTTGGTGCGCAGACGCCAACCTTGACTACTCGTCTCGGCCTTAGCTTGCGCTGCAACGTTGATGCGCCGCCACCGACCTCGATTACTCGGATCAACTTCAGCTCGCTCCGCAGCGTTGGCACGGACTACTTCAACCACTACTGGAAATCAAGGCATCTGTGATGAATGATTTTCATCACTATAAACACGAAATACGTCACAGAAAATGAATTTGTGACGAATCTGAGTTCATCATAGAACAAGCGTCGTGTTAGGTCTACAGTGAAGAACTTCCGAAAAATGTCACGGAATAGTTTTTTTCTATGTCGAAGAAACATTCATCACGGAAGCATATTTTGGTTTGTGACGAGTCGCAAAACGTCACCTAAAGCCGATTCTAGGTGTTCCAGCCCATGTTGGCAGCTGACGTGTCAGGCGTCACGTGCCGCAAAGAGGAACCGACACGTGACGACCTTGCACGACGCCATGTGTCACTATTTGAACAGCCCACGTGTCTCTATTTGGTCATCCCACGTGCCTCTATACGGTCGGCCCACGTGTCACAATTTAGGCAGCTCACGTGTCACTATTTGGTCCGCCCATGTGTCACGATGCGCGCAGCCCACGTGTCCTCACCTCAGGTCGACGCGTGTCACTATTTGGGCAGCCCACGTGTCACTATTCGGTCTGCCCACGTGTCACTATGCGGGCCGCCCATGTGTCCTCGCCTCAGGTCTACACGTGTCACTATTTGGCCAGCCCACATGTCCTCACCTCAGGTGGACACATGCCGCCTTGCAACAACGGCATGAGCCATTCCATGACGTAGCCACGTTTCATTACCAGACGGATCCACGTGTCGTCATCCCGTTTGTACACGTGTCGCCCTGCTGCTTGTCCACGAGGCCTCGATGGATTCAGCCACGTGCCTCTTTCCTATGTGTGCACGTGTTATTTTGTAGCTCGTCCATGTGGCCTTCTCCTGTTCATCAACGTGTCGGTTTTCTGGATGGCCATGTGTCCTTACCTTGTTCTGCCAAGTTTCGGCTTCCTATTTGCCCACGTGTCGTTCCGCGCTTGTGCCAAGTGTCTTTTTCTTGTTTCTCCATGTATCCTTTCCTGGCTCGCCCACATTTCATTTCCAGGTTCTTCCACGTGTTGCTAGTTGTCCACGTGGTCGTCCTGGCTAACCCACGTGCCATTTGCTTATTTTGCCACGTGTCGGTACCCTATTTGTTCACGTGTCATTTTCTGTTGCGGCACGTGGCGTTCCCATATGGATCCATTTCATCACAGCATCATTTTCGTCACAGCACCATTTCATCATAGCACCATTTCATCACAACAACATTTTCGTCACAGAACTATTTCGTTACAGCACTATTTTCGTCACAGAATTATTTTGTCACACCACCATTTCATCACAAAACAACATTATACATCAGAATTGTTCTATAAATAGTTTCATTACATGACCACAATTAGCGGAGCAGACTGTTCAAAATCACATTACGACATAAATGGGAATATCCTGGGTTACTACAGTTCCACACACATAGGATCAAGGCTGAAGAGAGGTACCAAGGTTGCTTTGGGTGTGGATGATCTGCGAAAGGAGGTGATGGTTATCTTCCTGTTGCTTTTTCAACTCCTCATACTGCCTTTGGGTTCTCGCCAATGCTTCATGTGCTACTTCAGTCTCGATTTGTGGTGCATCACTCTTCCTCTGTAGATCATCACTGTTCCTCCGGAGTTCTTCCACTTGTTCATGCAGAACAGATGAACCCTATCTTTCAGCATCAAGTTCTTCACAAAGCGAAGCTTCAGAAGATGACCGACACCTTGAGGAGGGAGCGGCTATACCAGCATTCTTCAAGAAAGTGATGTTGGACCTGGCCTGGGAGAGGGCTATTGGCGTTTCATAGCGTCATCACTAGGATAGGTGTTTCCCAACAATTGTGCCAGAAATGCCATGGGGTATTCCTTATGTCACAGAAGAATCCGCAAGCACACGAAATACTGTTGTAGCATTTTACCCGTGAGTACGGGGTCGTATTTATATTTCCGCAGGGAAGGCGACGTTTATTGGAATAGATTAGTAGTAGGTTTATTAGTCCTAGCATGGATACTCAGTTGAATAAATAGGTTTAGATAATATATGGTAAAGAGGTAGTGTGATGCACAAGTTACTCAAGCTTTATCTCTATGCAAAGCTTACAGGAAGGGAGAAAGGAAGAAGAAATCTAATCTAAGGACTTATGTACTCCTAACTAAGCATACAGTCTATACTATGCACTCATACACACACACATTATTAGGATTGGGCTCTAGGCCCCCACGCATCACTGGGAGACCGCATAAGAAATGTCTAGGTCGCCACTAGTTCTTCGCGGCTATTTTATGCACCTCATACAGCTACTACATGAACATGGAGGGTTACGCTGGATGGATAGGACTGTCACCACTTGCCTCCTACCTCATCTAACCATGGTATAGAGCCGCATCCAGCAACACTGATTAGCCCAGACACCACGTCTACGCTAATAAGCGATACTCTAATGCCCCGCGTGGAGCCCCCACCCTTTGGATGGACAGGCATCACATTAGAGCAAACGTATGAATACTGGATGTCTTACCACGTCTAATCATGCAAGATATGAAACCTAGATATAAACTAAGCATTGCACATACATCTGAATACACAGAACATATACTATACGAATACACTAAACGAGAAGAAAACTTTATTTAGGAAATCCGAATATTACAAAGGAGAGGAAGAGTAAAACCCATACCGAACACTCCTAGGCAAGACTCAGGAATCGAAGAAGAGCTACTTCACCTAAACTCCACTATCCTAAAGACTAAGCAAGAGAGGAACTTGAGAGAGAGCAACTTGAGGTGTGTCCTCCATTGTAGCATGCCCCTCATATTTATAGAGGTTAGTGAGGGGGGTGTAGCAGCTTCTCGGCGTGCAAATGGCTGAAGCCTCCTCAAACTGACATAAGGGACCAGTGGGGAGCTAACATGTGCAAGGATTAAGGCGGTGGAGCCTGGCCTGGGTTGGCCGACCTATCTGGTTCATTGGCCCCCACCGCCTCCAGCTTCGTCTGTGAGGCTGCCACATGGGCCCTAGTTGTTCAAGACTGCCCAATCACGACAGAAAAGTTATGCTGATACACGAAGAAGGGAATTGGCATTTGAAGTTGGAGATTTTGTGTATTTGAAGGTATCACCCATCAGAGGTTTACGTAGATTCAAAGTGAAAGGAAAGTTGTCACCGCGTTATATTGGTCCTTTTCAAATCCTGGAAAGGAAAGGTGAAGTGGCATATCAATTGGAGTTACCGGCACGATTGTCAGATGTCCATGATGTATTTCACGTACCACAGTTAAAGAAATGTTTGAGAGTGCCTGAGGAGCAGTTAGCGTTGGAGGAACTTAATGTACAAGAAGATTTGACTTATGTAGAGCATCCGCTTAGAATATGGGAAACAACTCAGAGGGTTACTCGGAACAAGGTGATCAAAATGTGCAAAGTACAGTGGAGTCACCACTCAGAGGATGAGGCTACTTGGGAAAGAGAAGATGAACTGATTGCAGAATTCCCTCAGCTGTTCCTTAATCCTTCCTAATCTCGAGGACGAGATTCTCTTTAAGGGGGGTAGGTTTTGTAACACCCAAAAATATAGGAATCAAAATTTTAAAAAGTAATTTATAAAAGCCTCAAGATAAAATTGTGCATGCATCTTTATTTCTTTTCTTCTCCTATTCTTTCTTTCAGCACAGCCCAATTCTTCTCTTTTCCTTCTTTTCTTTTGTGGCAGAACCACCTGAATTAATCCGGCTCAAGTGTATTAACCATCACCATTAAGGCATCCTCGGTTAACCTTACACTTCAAACGGAGTAATCCACTGGTCTGTCGGGTATAACCTCCCGATACAACCACGGTGAACGGATCGAGCGCCGTACATACAAATGCTCATGCGACGATGAGCCCAGAGAATACCACATTCCAGCAAATATTACAACATTAGCATAAGTAAATATTACAAACCTAGTTCTGAGTTTAGAAAACAAGTACTTCACTTGACATAAATAAGTTCTTCAGAGTTAAATTGCAGCGGAAATAAACAACGGAAACTACTCGACCGTACAGGATGTCTCGATGAAGCCCGTACGAGACATCACTCGGCCTTATCTCCGTTGGACGGGGGCGCATCCCATTCCACCGACCAACTAGGGGGAAGAGTGCAGGGCCAAGTCAAGCTAGCAATCATGTCTTCGAAGGGCTCACCTGAAAACGAGTCACAAGCAAGACTGAGTATACTAATACTCAGCAAGACTTACCCGTGTAGTGGAAACTACTCCACCGACTCTAGACATGCAAGGCTTTTTGGCTCAGGGGTTTGTTTTGCCGAAAAGCATCTACAAGTGGGTCCTTACTTTCAACTTTTAGCTCAAGATTCTAGTTTCGTTAGCCAGTCTAGGTAAGCAGCTATCTAATGCATACATGGTGAAGCATTAAATTTTCCATCCAACCAGTTCATTCATCATCATTGTTCCTCTTCTTACTCTGTGGGTAAAAATGGTTAAGCAGTCTCAATAGCCGTGAGAAACGGACGATTCGAATCGAATTTCTTAACCTTGCAAGGGAAACCCAAACACACGTCACGTGGTTACTCCCTAGAGTCACACGTGCAACTTTTCCCCTTTCTTTCCGGGTCGTGGATCGGGGCTACCCTCCGAGAGTACAAGAGCTCCACGCCACGGTTCGGCGCCGGGTCGTGACCACTCTCTGCACTCGCCATATGCACATGGGACCGAAGTTCAAAGGGTAGGATGCCGTCCCCTTGCCGGGCCAATCAGGTACTTAAGCTTACCGATTCCCATAATCTCGGCATGTGTTTAGTACGTTCAAAGACTTAACCATCACTACCACACCCTGCGGCCTTAGCATTTTTCACTAGACAGACGGGCCTCAATCGTAACCATCGTTACATAACCCGTCCGTGTCCTTATGATTGCAGCGTGTAGTAGTCATTCAACTCCTATTTTCTCGCGAGTGACAGGAAATCACTCGACTTTTACCGGAGTCCTATTAGCACAGCATTCTACCGAACCTTACATCTAGTTTTCCAAGCAAGGGTTCCTGACATCATGCAGCTAAGTTTTCATCCAACTCCTATAAACTTAATGCACAAGCAAAGAGTAACGAGTTGCAAAAATTTCGGAAAGAATGGGTTATGCTCCGGGGCTTGCCTTCGCAGTTCGCTTGGGGATCTTCCGAACTTGGGCTCGGGTCTTTAAAAACTTCAGTTAGATTCGCTTGAGCTTCACTCTGCTCGCTCTCGGACGCGGGCACCAGTTCGTAGGTTCCGTCGGCGAGAGTCGTCGATTCTACATGAGTGCACAAGTTTAAGTCGTGGAAATGGCACTTGATTACGATTTGAGAGTAATTACTACAAGGGATAGTTTCTGGTCATGAATTTTGGGATTTAGGCACATCAAGGAAAGATGTGCTTACTGTAAAATTTTCAGCCAATTTTATGTAACAGATTAATTCTGAAAAATATATTTCCTTGTTGCTGTTAGATACTTGTTCTTTTTGTACAGAACCATTGGTGCAACAATTGTGTCTAAGATTTTTACAGCGCTCTCACTTGAGCATGCAGAAGCTACTCTAATTTTTGTAAGATTTATCATGCAGTATTCAGAGCATAGAAAATATGATATTCTACACCTAGGCTATTCAAAGATTCATTTTTACAGGAGACTACACAGGGTTTTTGTCCATAAAACTTTTTACACAGCAATCTCTACCACAGTGTAACTCCCAGTAATAATTTGGGGATTTTCCAAGCTAAAATGCTATTTTCTTGATTTAATGTATGTTATTAGCACATAATTCAAATAAATAGGTTACTGTGAGATAAAAAGTCTCCTAATTTTTCTCTGGCTTCTAGGTACCAATACATTAGCATAGGAAAAATTTCAATGGGTGACTCGCCACCTAACTGCAGGGATAAAACATTATTCTTACACATGATATAAAACTAAGTTTAACAAACAGTAAATCTAGAGATGGAATTTGGGCCTGATCTTTGTACACAGTCCTAATCATCCAGCAACTAATTCACTGCCCAAAATTCAGGGTCAGCATTGTTCTAGAACAGTGGGTATAAAATATGCCCATTAAAGCTTCTATTTAATGTAGAGAAAAATATTTTGAGATTCTGAGAAAATTTTTGTAACAAAAGTGGTAAAGTTTGTTCTGAGGATTCCAGATCAGTTGAGTTTGCATTTTTCTGAATTTTCTACGATTTTATACGAATTTTACAAGTTCACTGAATTTTGAATCTAGGTTTGAAACTTTCTTTTACAACCAGGTCCTTGAATCTTACGCTCAGACCCTTCTAAAGATTTAAATCCTTGCAATTGGGTCCTCGGTGGCTCGGGTGCGGCGGCCGGCCGAAATTCCGGCGAGGGGGGCTCGCCGGCGGCGAGGGGCGGGGGTCGGGGAAGGTTCAGGGGTGCGAGGGCTACCTTGTGGGGGTGTTGTTCAGGTGGGGGACGGCCGGGAAGGGCTCGCCGGCGTTGGGGCAGAGGCGGCGGCGGCGCGGCTCGCGTCGACGGCGGTGCTCCGGCGGGCTTGGGGCGGCGTGGTCCGGTCGGTGAGCTTCAGTGGCGCGTGGGGAAGCTACTCAGGGGCTCGGCTTGGACGGAGGGGGTCGGGGTCGTGCTGTCCACGGCGAGCAGGGGCGGCGGCGGCGACGGCAGCGCGGGCAGCGGCGCTCCGGTGGCTCTGGGTGGCATTGGGTGGGTCGGCGAGCTGCGGTGAGGTGATGTAGTGGTGGCTGGGGGCTCAGTTTGGGCAGTGGGCGGCGGCAGTGGGCTGTCCACGGACGGGTGGTGCTCGGCGGCGGCGATGGCGACGGCGAGGCGTTCTGGTGGCCGGGGGCTCGCGCGCGTGGCCGGGCGGGGCTTTTATAGGGACAGGAGGGCGTGTGGAGGTGCCTGGGCGACGCGCGGGGCGGGGCACGGCAGCGGCGTGCACTGGCTGCGGCGGGCGGCGGCAGAACGCCGGCGCGGCGTGCGGCGTGCGGGCGCGGGCGACTGGGCGGCCGCGATTGTGGCGTGGGCGCGAGGAGATAGCGCGGCGTGCGGATTGGGGAGCAGCTGGTGCAGCGGCTCGGGCGGAGGGCAGGTGCGGCAGCTGGCGGGGCGCGGGGGCCGGGGCAGCACGGCAGAGCGCGGCCACTGGGCGAGCGGGCGGCGGCCTGGGCGCGGCAGCACGCGCGGGCGGGGACTGGCCGCGCGGCGTCGGGGCGGGGCAAAGCCGGCCGTGGCGGGATGGTGCGGCGGCCACTGGCCTGGCGCTTCGCGCCGGTCAGGCGACGCCGGCCACCTGGCGCGCGGCGGGCGGGCGAGCGCGCGCGGCGCGGCAGAGGGAGGGGGAGAAACGAGGGACCGAAGTGCAAAAATTCGAAAAAGTTCAGGGGGCTGGGTGCAAACAGGGCATTTTCTCCTCTTTCTGATTTGAATTTCAAAAACTTTTGAACACGAAAGTTGCTCAAAATAAAAAGTTCTACAACTTTGGTTTCAGGCAAAATCTCATTTGGCTTATGGTTTTAAAGTTATTTTAAAAGTTTCAAATGTGTCCAAATGTGCCCAAATTAAATTTGAATTCCAACTGAACCCGTTTTAATTCTTTCCACCCTCTCATTAGTTGGTTTAACATAGAGTTAGGCTAATGACATTGATTTTGGAATTTTAATTACCAGGGTTGTCACAGCCTTCCCCCCTTAACAAGAATCTCGCCCCGAGATTCGGCAATTCTTAGTGTGGGCGTGGGTGCACATACCAGTGGTTGAGACAAGAAACCCAGGGAAATGTTGGTTCAGGTAGCTCTCCGTTTCCCAGGTGGCTTCTTCTTCCGTGTGGCGATTCCATTGTATTTTATACATTCTAATCACTTTCCTCCTAGTCTCTCTTTCTTTTTGATCCAAAATCTTAACTGGGTGTTCGACATATGAGAGGTCGGGTTCCAACGATATTTCTTGTTGTTCCACAATCTCGGTAGGGACTCGAATACACTTCTTGAGTTGAGGGGGCAGTCGTAATTTGTAGGCTACGGGTCCGCGGCTCTCCATGATTTCGTAAGGACCAATATAACGGGGAGCTAGTTTGCCTTTGATTCCAAATCTTCGCACTCCCTTGGTTGGTGAAACTCGAAGATAGACATGATCGCCAACTTCGAACTTTAGGGGCTTTCTCCTTTTGTCAGAATAGCTCTTTTGTCGGGCTTGCGCGGCTTTAAGATTTGCTTGTATTACTTTTACCTTCTCCTCTGCCTCGATTACCAGGTCGGGTCCAATTATTTTACGTTCTCCGGTTTGTGACCAGCTCAAAGGGGTTCGACACCTTCGTCCGTACAGGGCCTCAAATGGTGCCATTTTCAAACTCGTTTGGTAGCTGTTGTTGTACGAGAACTCTGCCAGGGGTAGGCATTTGTCCCAATTCTTGTCATACTGAATGACACAAGCTCTCAGCATGTCTTCAAGAATTTGGTTTACTCTTTCCGTTTGTCCATCGGTCTGAGGGTGGTATGCTGAGTTGCGAATCAGCTTAGTGCCAAGAGACGTTTGCAGTTGTTCCCAAAAGCGTGCTACAAACTGGGGACCACGATCGGAAATGATTGTCTTAGGTATTCCATGCAGGCAAACAATACGATCGAGGTAAATCTCGGCATATTTCTTGGTAGAATAGGTGGTGTGTACCGGAAGAAAATGTGCCGTCTTCGTGAGTCTATCAACGATAACCCATATGGAATCATGTCTCTGGGATGTGTTTGGTAGTCCAACGATGAAGTCCATACTTATGTCTTCCCATTTCCATGATGGTATAGGTAACGGTTGAAGTGTACCGGCTACCTTTAAGTGGCTAGCTTTTACTCTCTGGCACGTGTCACATTCCGAGACATACGTTGCAATTTCCCTTTTCATTCTAGTCCACCAGAAGTTCTGCCTTAGGTCCTGATACATTTTGCTACTGCCGGGGTGGATAGAGAATTTGGAGAGGTGTGCCTCATCAAGAATTTGCTTGCGGAGTTCACGATTCTTCGGAACGACTATACGACTTTCGAACCATAGAACTCCCTTATGGTCCTGGCGGAAACACTTATACTTCTCCTCACCTAGAGAGAGTTTTTGTTTGATGATCTTGATTCCTTCATCATGTAGTTGTGCCATGACGATTTGGTCGTGAAGAGTGGGCTCAACTGAGATGTGATTTAGAGTGCCTTGGGAAACCATTTCCAAGTTAAGCTTCCTCATGTATGCACATAATGTCTCATGGTAGGACTCCATGGATAAGCAATGACAATGGGACTTGCGGCTTAGTGCATCCGCGACTACATTAGCCTTACCGGGGTGATAGTGCACTTCAAGGTCATAATCTTTGATCAATTCTAGCCATCTTCGTTGCCTCATATTCGGATCGGCTTGTGTGAAGATGTACTTGAGACTCTTATGATCCGTGTAGATATTGCACTGTGTACCCATGAGATAGTGCCTCCATATCTTCAGAGCGTGAATGACGGCTGCGAGCTCAAGGTCATGCGTGGGATAATTCTGTTCGTGGGGCCGAAGGGCTCGTGAGGCATATGCAATCACTCGATCCTCTTGCATAAGCACACATCCTAGACCAGTACCTGATGCATCACAATACACATCGAATGACTTGGTATTATCGGGTTGAGCTAACACAGGTGCAGTAGTCAGATGCTCTCTGAGGGTGTGGAAGGCTTCCTCACACTTCTCGTCCCATACAAACTTTACTTCCTTCTTTAACAGTTCAGTCATGGGCTTAGCAATTCGAGAGAAATCCGGGATGAAGCGGCGGTAGTAACCGGCTAAGCCGAGAAAACTGCGAATCTGATGAACAGAGGTAGGGGGTTTCCAATCCATCACCTCCTGTACCTTGCTGGGGTCAACAGCTATGCCTTCGCTGGAGATCGTGTGACCTAAGAACTTTACAGTATCCAACCAGAATTCACACTTAGAAAACTTAGCATAGAGCTGATGGTCTCTGAGTCGCTGAAGAACAATGCGAAGGTGCTTGGCATGCTCTTCCTCATCCTTGGAATAGATAAGAATGTCGTCGATGAACACTACGACGAATTTGTCAAGTTCGGGCATGAATACCGAATTCATGAGATACATGAAGTAGGCAGGGGCATTGGTGTGACAACCCTGGTGATTAAAATTTCAAAATCAATGTCATTAGCCTAACTCTATGTTTTAAACCAACTAATGAGAGGGTGGAAAGAATTTAAAACGGGTTCAGTTGGAATTCAAATTAAATTTGGGCACATTTGGACACAATTGAAACTTTTAAAATAACTTTGAAACCATAAGCCAAATGAAATTTTGCCTGAAACAAAAGTTGTAGAACTTTTTATTTTGAGCAACTTTCGTGTTCAAAAGTTTTTGAAATTCAAATCAGAAAGAGGAGAAAACGCCCTGTTTGCACCCAGCCCCCTGAACTTTTTCGAATTTTTGCATTCCAGTCCCTCGGCTGCTCTGCCGCGCCGCGCGCGCGCGCCAGGTGGCCGGCGTCGCCTGACTGGCGCGGAGCGCCAGGCCAGTGGCCGCCGCACCACCCCGCCACGGCCGGCTTTGCCCCGCCCCGACGCCGCGCGGCCAGTCCCCGCCCGCGCGTGCGCTGCCGCGCCCAGGCCGCCGCCCGCTCGCCCAGTGGCCGCGCTCCGCCGTGCCGCCCCGGCCCCCGCGCCCCACCAGTCGTCGCGCCCGCCCTCCGCCCGAGCCGCTGCCGCTGCTGCTTCCCCACTCCGCGCCCGGCACTATCTCACCGCGCCCACGCCACAATCGCGGCCGCCCAGTCACCGCGCCCGCTCGCCGCACGCCGCGCCGGCGTTCTGCCGCCGCCCGCCGCGCCCAGTGCACTCCGTTGCCGTGCCCCGCCCCGCGCGTCGCCCAGGCACCTCCACGCCCCCTCCTGTCCCTATAAAACCCCCGCCCCGACCGCCCGCGCGAAGCCCCGCCACCAGAACACCTCGCCGCGCCATCGCCGCCGCCGAGCACCACCCGCAGGTGGGCAGCCCTCCACAGCCGCCCACTGCCCAAACTGAGCACCCAGCCACCACTACATCACCTCACCGCAGCTCGCCGACCCGCCCAACGCCACCCAGAGCCACCGGAGCTCCGCCGCCCGCGCTGCCGTCGCCGCCGCCGCCCCTGCTTGCCGTGGACCGCACGACACCGACCCCCTCCGTCCAAGCCGAGCCTCTGGGTAGCTTCCCCATGCGCCACTGAAGCTCACCGACCGGACCACGCCGCCCCAAGCCGCTGGAGCACCGCCGTCGACGCGAGCCGCGCCGCCGCCGCCTCTGCTCCAACGCCGGCGAGCCCTTCCCGGCCGTCCCCCACCTGAGCAACACCCCCACAAGGTAGCCCTCGCACCCCTGAACCTTCCCCGACCCCCGCCCCTCGCCGCCGGCGAGCCCCCTCGCCGGAATTTCGGCCGGCCGCCGCACCCGAGCCGCCGAGGACCCAATTGCAAGGATTTAAATCTTTAGAAGGGTCTGAGCGTAAGATTCAAGGACCTAGTTGTAAAAGAAAATTTCAAACCTAGATTCAAATTCAGTGAACTTGTAAAATTCGTATAAAATCGTAGAAAATTCAGACAAATGCAAACTCAACTGTTCTGGAATCCTAAGAACAAACTCTACCACTTTTGTTACAAAAATTGTCTCAGAATCTCAAAATATTTTGCTCTACATTAAATAGAAGCTTTAATGGACATATTTTATACCCACTGTTCTAGAACAATGCTGACCCTGAATTTTGGGCAGTGAACTAGTTGCTGGATGATTAGGACTGTGTAAAAAGATTAGGCCCAAATTCCATCTCTAGATTTACTGTTTGTTAAACTTAGTTTCATATCATGTGTAAGAAGAATATTTTATCCCTGCAGTTAGGTGGTAAGTCACCCATTGGAATTTTTCCTATGCTAAGGTATTGGTAACTAGAAGCCAGAGAAAAATTAGGAGACCTTTTATCTCATAGTAACCTATTTATTTGATTTATGTGCTAATAACATACATTAAATCAAGAAAATAGTACCTTAGTTTGGAAAATCCCCAAATTATTACTGGGAGTTACACTGTTGTAGAGGTTGCTGTGTAAAAAGTTTCATGGACAAAAACCCTGTGTAGGGTCCTGTAAAAATGAATCTTTAAAAAGCCTAGGTGTAGAATGTCATATTTTCTATGCTCTAAATACTGCATGATAAATCCTACAAAAATTACAGTAGCTTCTGCATGCTCAAGTGAGAGCTCTGTAAAAATCTTAGCCACATTTGTTGCACCAATTGATCTGTACAAAAAGAACAAGTATCTAACAGCAACAATGAAATATATTTTTCAGAATTAATATGTTACATAAAATTGGCTGAAAATTTTACAGTAAGCACATCTTTCCTTGATGTGCCTAAATCCAAAATTTCATGACCAGAAACTATCCCTTGTAGTAATTACTCTCAAATCGTAATCAAGTGCTATTTCCACGACTTAAACTTGTGCACTCCCGTAGAATCGACGACTCTCGCCGACGGAACTTACGAGCTGGTGCCCGCGTCCGAGAGTGAGCAGCGTGAAGCTCAAGCAAATCTAACTGAAGCTTTTGAAGACCCGAGCCCAAGTTCGGAAGATCCCCAAGCGAACTGCGAAGGCAAGCCCCGGAGCATAACCCATTCTTTCCGAAATTATGCAACGCATTACTCTTTGCTTGTGCATTAAGTTTATAGGAGTTCGATGAAAACTTAGGTGCATGATGTCAGGAACCCTTGCGTGAAAACTAGATGTAAGGTTCGATAGAATGCTGTGCTAATAGGACTCCGGTAAAAGTCGAGTGATTTCCTGTCACTCGCGAGAAAATAGGAGTTGAATGACTACTACACGCTGCAATCATAAGGACACGGACGGGTTATGTAACGATGGTTACGATTGAGGCCCGTCTGTCTAGTGAAAAATGCTAAGGCCGCAGGGTGTGGTAGTGATGGTTAAGTCTTTGAACGTACTAAACACATGCCGAGATTATGGGAATCGGTAAGCTTAAGTACCTGATTGGCCCGGCAAGGGGACGGCATCCTACCCTTTGAACTTCGGTCCCATGTGCATATGGCGAGTGCAGAGAGTGGTCATGACCCGGCGCCGAACCGTGGCGTGGAGCTCTTGTACTCTCGGAGGGTAGCCCCGATCCACGACCCGGAAAGAAAGGGGAAAAGTTGCACGTGTGACTCTAGGGAGTAACCACGTGACGTGTGTTTGGGTTTCCCTTGCAAGGTTAAGAAATTCGATTCGAATCGTCCGTTTCTCACGGCTATTGAGACTGCTTAACCATTTTTACCCACAGAGTAAGAAGAGGAACAAGGATGATGAATGAATTGGTTGGATGGAAAATTTAATGCTTCACCATGTATGCTTGGATAGCTGCTTACCTAGACTGGCTAACGAAACTAGAATCTTGAGCTAAAAGTTGAAAGTAAGGACCCACTTGTAGATGCTTTTCGGCAAAACAAACCCCTGAGCCAAAAAGCCCTGCATGTCTAGAGTCGGTGGAGTAGTTTCCACTACTCGGGTAAGTCTTGCTGAGTATTAGTATACTCAGTCTTGCTTGTGACTCGTTTTCAGGTGAGCCCTTTGAAGACATGATTGCTAGCTTGACTTGGCCCTGCACTCTTCCCCCTGGTTGGTCGGTGGAATGGGATGCGCCCCGTCCAACGGAGATAAGGCCGAGTGATGTCTCGTACGGGCTTCATCGAGACATCCTGTATCGTCGAGTAGTTTCCGTTGTTTATTTCCGCTGCAATTTAACTCTGAAGAACTTATTTATGCTAATGGAAGTACTTGTTTTCTAAACTCAGAACTAGGTCTGTAATATTGACTTATGCAAATGATGTAATACTTGCTGGAATGTGGTATTCTCTGGGCTCATCGTCGCATGAGCATTTGTATGGACGGCGCTCGATCCGTTCACCGTGGTTGTATCGGGAGGTTATACCCGACAGACCAGTGGATTACTCCGTTTGAAGTGTAAGGTTAACCGAGGATGCCTTAATGGTGACGGTTAATACACTTGAGCCGGATTAATTCAGGTGGTTCTGCCACAATTGGTGAGTCCAAAGGACATGACCAAAAACTCATATAGTCCATATCGTGTGGAGAAGGCAGTCTTAGGAATATCGCACGGGCGAATCTTGATCTGATGATATCCCGAACGAAGATCAATCTTTGAGAAGACTCTGGCTCCAGCTAATTGATCGAAGAGTACATCGATGCGAGGAAGTGGGTATTTATTTTTAACTGTTACCGCATTGAGAGGTCAGTAGTCCACACATAATCTCAAACTGTAATCCTTCTTCTTTACGAATAGGGCTGGACATCCCCAAGGTGACGCGCTAGGGCGAATGAAACCTTTGTCCAGTAGTTCTTGGAGTTGAAGTTTCAGCTCGGCCAATTCTTTAGGGGGCATCCTATATGGTCTTTTGGATATAGGTGCAGTGCCCGGTTGTAGTTCAATAACGAACTCAATATCCCTATCCGGGGGCATTCCGGGTAAGTCATCCGGGAAAACATCGGTATACTCGTTCACCACAAGAATATCATCTAGCTTAAGTCCTTCCATCTTATAAGCACAGGAATTCGTGCAATCTATGAATGGTAGGAAAAGAGTAGTGGCTCCGTGACTAGGTGAATTTATCTCAACGGCTCGGGAAGAAAGGTCCAGTGTGACTCCATGCATAGCCATCCAGTTCATTCCCAAAATAACGTCCATGCCGTCAAGGGGTAAAAGGACAAGGTCCGTGTCAATGGTTTTACTACCCAATTTGACTGGTACTTGTCTGACCATTTGGTTTGAAGCAATTTTACCACCCGGTGTTGATATCATATATGCCCCTTTTGTGTGACAAACATCCAAGCCTACTTTTGCACCGAATTTTGCACTTATGAAACTATGCGATGCACCAGAATCAAATAATATAACTGCAGGCTTGTTATGGATAGAGAATGTACCCGACATCACTGGGGCTCCTTCTGGAAGCTCTGCAAGCGTGGTGAAGTTAATCCGTCCTTGCTTGACTTGCAGGGTCTGTCTCTTGCCCCTGTTCTTGGCGTTCGGGTTGGATCCTTGACCTTGGTTGGGCTGTCCAGGCTGAGGGCATTCGCGTGCGAAGTGGCTGGAACTCCCGCATTTGAAACAGCAATTCGCAGGGCTAGGTCGAAGAGACTGTTGAAGAATGGGCCTCGGACCATTCTGTGGAGGCATCGGGGGTCGTACCATGCCTGGCTGCTGTGGGGGTCTGGCAATCCATCTTCCTGGCTGCGGGGCCTTTGGTGGAGCTGTAGGTGCGGTATTTTGCACGATGCGATACCTTGGTGGTTGGGCACTTGATGGTCCTGCGGGTGCCTTTCTCTTCTTCTCTGCCCGGTGTGCCATGATACAGTCTTCCTGGGTAATGGCCATATTGACCAACTCGTTGTAGGTGTCAGCCCTGGCTAGGTTCAGACGTTCCTTGAGCTTGGTATTCAGACCTCGGTGGAAACGATCACGCTTCTTGGCATCCGTATCAGCGTGATAGCCCGCATACTGGCATAGGTTGTTGAACGCCTGGGCGTACTGCAACACGGTGCGGGTGCCTTGGGTGAGTGCCAGGAACTCATTCAACTTCCTCTCCATGAGACCCTCGGGGATATGATGTGCCCGGAACGCGGTCTTGAATTCATCCCAGTCGACCACATGATCAGCCGGGAGCATCGCAAAATAGTGGTCCCACCACAGTCGAGCGGTACCGCGAAGCTGTTGCGCGGCAAAACGAGCCTTGTTGGCCTCTGAGCATGGGGCCACAAGTAGTGTGAACTTGGATTCTATGGTGCGAATCCATGCATCTGCGTCCAGGGGTTCCTCTGTCTTATGGAACAAGGGCGGCTGGGTCCCCAGGAAATCCGTGTATCCTGCAGCTTGTGGTTGGTGAGCATTGTGCCCACCCCTCCGCTGGTGTTGTCCTTGCACAATCTGACGCAGCAGCTCGGTTTGAGCGGCCATCACTTCCACCAAACTGGGCGGGGGTGGTGGCGATTGTCGCGAGCGGCTGCCACCGGCACCAAAACCCTCGGGGTTGCCACGTGTTGATCCAACCATCTGAAACGTGAAAGGTTACCATTAGCAACGCGATCCATGTTACTTTCTTGACTCATAAACAATTGGGTAGTCAGAGACTTCCGAAGTCTGAGCTAGAAGTATGGACAGAATCTCTGTTTGCTACGAGAAAAATCACAGCCTGCTGTGGGCCCATCCAAAACATCTCAAACATTTGTAGTAGTCGGAGAATTTAGGACTACACCACTTTGGTATTTAACTTCGGTGCTAGAACTATGGCTAAGGTGGTCGAAAAGCTCGTCCTTTGCCTTACTGTCTTAGCTGTTTTTCAGCAGATTGACCGGTACGGTTTCGCCTATATCTTAAACTAGCGAGGTCCAATGATGCTGAATTTTTGTGAGAACCTAGATCACAAAATTTAGCACAAGTCTGGTATTCAACACTCAGCCAATAAATGCAAGGAGACATGGATAAAAATTCCGACAAGACTCAGCGATTGTGGATTTCATTGTTTACCAAGTTACAACGAATTCACCCAAGTTCATCGCCGTTCCTTACATGCTGAGGGTATCCACATGGTTCAGGTGTACCCAACACAAAAGAGTTACTCAACTCCTAGTTAGCCTATTACAACACTTGCCAAAAGTTAGGCTACCCTATCGAGGAGTATGTGCAAAAGTCCTCCTAGGTCGTCCTCTAGAAATCATCCAAGTCGTTGACGGACGACTCGCTGTGAGCAGGAGAGTGAGCTCCCATCCGAGGTGCCTGTGGTACCTCACCCTCGAAATCCATACCTGAGATACCATCAATCTCCTGTGGCTCCTCCTCATCCTCCTCCATGTCGTCCTCATGGGGATGGTCATTCTGATCATGATGCCACTGAATGTGCTCATTAGCATCCTCCAACTCAAGGTTCAGATCATGGAGCTGCTCCTCCAACTGTGCTATCGTGGTATCTCTCTCACCCATGAGAGTGTCCTGCTCCTGGATTTGGCCCTCAAGTTGGCCAATCTGAGCATCTCTGTCCTCAAGATCCTGACTGAGTTCCTTTATCTGCTCATCCCTGGTATCTGCCATCATATGGTAGGCCTGAGCAAGATCAGTGAGCTGCTCGAGTGCCTGACTCTGGAGAGTCTGAAGCCGGTAGAGTGCACTCATGCACCGCACGGAGGTATGGATAGTCTCCTGGGCATGGAAGTCTACCAAATACTGTGCGTGCTGCACCCTGTTGAGCCAAAAGGGGTCGTTGTCCTGGGCAGCAGGAAACAATCCAATGGGAGTGAGTGTGACAACCTCGGGACGCTGCGCACAACATGTGGTGAGCGCCCTCATGGCTGCAAGCTCCCAAGTATCGGCCAAACGGCGACCAACAGCCTAAAGCTCCAAGGCGGGCCGCTCCGGGTGTAGCGGGTGCGGAAAGATAGTCACGTTGACACGGCACTGGGTAACTCCATTCTCCGCAAACTCCAGTCCGGCGTAACGTGGGGGAATTAGATAGCCCGCGGTACGCAGAACATCCCACAAAATAGAGGGAAAGCCCTCCCAGTGGAGACACTGCGAGTGTACGCGTCCATCCTCATCCACCATCATATCAACAGGCTCGCCCATCTGAATAAAAGATCAAATGGAGTGAGATAGCGAAAAACCGTTAACAACACAGTGAACAGGTTCTGGACAGTGCACTAAATAGCCATAACTTCAACAGTTCTTGTCCAAAAATTCTCAACTTTTACCAGAACATTCCTAAGGTATTTGTGAACAACTTTGCTAGTCAACTCCAGAGCTAATTAGGTCTCTAAGATGGTCTTTCTTTTCAGGTTTTACCTTATTGTCTACCCAGAATTTTCAGTGAACAGAGGGCTAGAGTTTCGTACACCAGGGAAAATCTACCCAGCCAAAATTTACCAAATTTTAACAGCAGCTTCCTGGGTAAATTTGGAATAAGTTTCGTGTTGTGCTCTTTTGCAGAAAACCGCAGGAAGGGGGCCTAAAAATTTAAGGGGCAGAAGTGCTTACTTCGGACAGAATTCTGACATTTCAAGGTTTCTGTTATTTCTTATTATCCATAAGTTCAGAATTTTTCATTTTTGAACAGGAGATAGAACACAAAATTTGGAACAATTCTTTCAACATGAACTTCTCCAGAAAAGGTCATTTTCTTTGGCCAATAAATCGCTCTTTTTGGTCACGGCAGAATTCGGACAGTTCCGCTAGATGGTCCTTATGCAAACCTTACCACTCTCATACATCGCATTTTTGATTTCAGATACATATGTTTATGATGTATGCACGTCCTATTCGTCCTCACAAAATAAAACAATTGCCAAATAGCTTTGGTCTTACGAAGACAGTTTCGGTGGCTTACACAATACGGCTCTCGCTATAATAGCTAGTCGAGTCTTTTTAATCGCTCCTTAACTTATCGAAATCGCGGTCAGTGTACCTGCAGAAGATCGACAAGCATATATATATCATGAACCTTTCATGCCAGCACTCATGAAAGCGTCCGTAATCATTACCGTTTACTTATAGAAACGATATCTGTACAATTCCCGCCGTACAGACGACGTTAACATACGCTATCGAGATAGCGTATTCACGGGGGTACCGTCATGAGACGGGGGTATGAACAGCGATCGCCATACCCTGCGCCGAACCTTCTACTCCCAATATGTTCAACTAACAGTTGGCATATTGGCAGCACCTCAAGTAAGCCACTGCTTGAGGGCAGCGTTCGGTTCGCATCACCGACAGGAAGGCCAAGCTCCCTCAGTTGGCTGAGGATCCTTACCTTCTTACCTTAGCGACGAGTGCGTCGTTACAGAATTTAAGGTCGGTTGTGCATGAAAGTAAGTTTTGACAGAAGGTAATGTGCTGGAAGTCAGTTGATACTATATATAGAAGTTAGATAGCCACCTAGTAAACTTTTCCCATAATCCCTTAGGGCTTTACGAACTAGGCACCATCCTTAACGTACCAACGCATTTCGCAACACAACCTTCTAGTCAAGTTTTAGTAAAATGAGTTTTTAAGGCTTGTAGCATTCTCTGGCGTATGTATTTCGGCTCTGGTGTCCGCTGTTGCCAGCTGTGGCACCAGCTACGGCTCTGATACCAGCTGTGGCAGAACCACCTGAATTAATCCGGCTCAAGTGTATTAACCATCACCATTAAGGCATCCTCGGTTAACCTTACACTTCAAACGGAGTAATCCACTGGTCTGTCGGGTATAACCTCCCGATACAACCACGGTGAACGGATCGAGCGCCGTACATACAAATGCTCATGCGACGATGAGCCCAGAGAATACCACATTCCAGCAAATATTACAACATTAGCATAAGTAAATATTACAAACCTAGTTCTGAGTTTAGAAAACAAGTACTTCACTTGACATAAATAAGTTCTTCAGAGTTAAATTGCAGCGGAAATAAACAACGGAAACTACTCGACGGTACAGGATGTCTCGATGAAGCCCGTACGAGACATCACTCGGCCTTATCTCCGTTGGACGGGGGCGCATCCCATTCCACCGACCAACCAGGGGGAAGAGTGCAGGGCCAAGTCAAGCTAGCAATCATGTCTTCGAAGGGCTCACCTGAAAACGAGTCACAAGCAAGACTGAGTATACTAATACTCAGCAAGACTTACCCGTGTAGTGGAAACTACTCCACCGACTCTAGACATGCAAGGCTTTTTGGCTCAGGGGTTTGTTTTGCCGAAAAGCATCTACAGGTGGGTCCTTACTTTCAACTTTTAGCTCAAGATTCTAGTTTCGTTAGCCAGTCTAGGTAAGCAGCTATCTAATGCATACATGGTGAAGCATTAAATTTTCCATCCAACCAGTTCATTCATCATCATTGTTCCTCTTCTTACTCTGTGGGTAAAAATGGTTAAGCAGTCTCAATAGCCGTGAGAAACGGACGATTCGAATCGAATTTCTTAACCTTGCAAGGGAAACCCAAACACACGTCACGTGGTTACTCCCTAGAGTCACACGTGCAACTTTTCCCCTTTCTTTCCGGGTCGTGGATCGGGGCTACCCTCCGAGAGTACAAGAGCTCCACGCCACGGTTCGGCGCCGGGTCGTGACCACTCTCTGCACTCGCCACATGCACATGGGACCGAAGTTCAAAGGGTAGGATGCCGTCCCCTTGCCGGGCCAATCAGGTACTTAAGCTTACCGATTCCCATAATCTCGGCATGTGTTTAGTACGTTCAAAGACTTAACCATCACTACCACACCCTGCGGCCTTAGCATTTTTCACTAGACAGACAGGCCTCAATCGTAACCATCGTTACATAACCCGTCCGTGTCCTTATGATTGCAGTGTGTAGTAGTCATTCAACTCCTATTTTCTCGCGAGTGACAGGAAATCACTCGACTTTTACCGGAGTCCTATTAGCACAGCATTCTACCGAACCTTACATCTAGTTTTCCAAGCAAGGGTTCCTGACATCATGCAGCTAAGTTTTCATCCAACTCCTATAAACTTAATGCACAAGCAAAGAGTAACGAGTTGCAAAAATTTCGGAAAGAATGGGTTATGCTCCGGGGCTTGCCTTCGCAGTTCGCTTGGGGATCTTCCGAACTTGGGCTCGGGTCTTCAAAAACTTCAGTTAGATTCGCTTGAGCTTCACTCTGCTCGCTCTCAGACGCGGGCACCAGTTCGTAGGTTCCGTCGGCGAGAGTCGTCGATTCTACATGAGTGCACAAGTTTAAGTCGTGGAAATGGCACTTGATTACGATTTGTGAGTAATTACTACAAGGGATAGTTTCTGGTCATGAATTTTGGGATTTAGGCACATCAAGGAAAGATGTGCTTACTGTAAAATTTTCAGCCAATTTTATGTAACAGATTAATTCTGAAAAATATATTTCCTTGTTGCTGTTAGATACTTGTTCTTTTTGTACAGAACAATTGGTGCAACAATTGTGTCTAAGATTTTTACAGCGCTCTCACTTGAGCATGCAAAAGCTACTGTAATTTGTTTAAGATTTATCATGCAGTATTCAGAGCATAGAAAATATGATATTCTACACCTAGGCTATTCAAAGATTCATTTTTACAGGACCCTACACAGGGTTTTTGTCCATAAAACTTTTTACACAGCAACCTCTACCACAGTGTAACTCTCAGTAATAATTTGGGGATTTTCCAAGCTAAAATGCTATTTTCTTGATTTAATGTATGTTATTAGCACATAATTCAAATAAATAGGTTACTGTGAGATAAAATGTCTCCTAATTTTTCTCTGGCTTCTAGGTACCAATACATTAGCATAGGAAAAATTTCAATGGGTGACTCACCACCTAACTGCAGGGATAAAACATTCTTCTTACACATGATATAAAACTAAGTTTAACAAACAGTAAATCTAGAGATGGAATTTGGGCCTGATCTTTTTACACAGTCCTATTCATCCAGCAACTAATTCACTGCCCAAAATTCAGGGTCAGCATTGTTATAGAACAGTGGGTATAAAATATGCCCATTAAAGCTTCTATTTAATGTAGAGCAAAATATTTTGAGATTCTGAGAAAATTTTTGTAACAAAAGTGGTAAAGTTTGTTCTGAGGATTCCAGATCAGTTGAGTTTGCATTTTTCTGAATTTTCTACGATTTTATACGAATTTTACAAGTTCACTGAATTTTGAATCTAGGTTTGAAACTTTCTTTTACAACCAGGTCCTTGAATCTTACGCTCAGACCCTTCTAAAGATTTAAATCCTTGCAATTGAGTCCTCGGCGGCTCGGGTGCGGCGGCCGGCCGAAATTCCGGCGAGGGGGGCTCGCCGGCGGCGAGGGGCGGGGGTCGGGGAAGGTTTAGGGGTGCGAGGGCTACCTTGTGGGGGTGTTGTTCAGGTGGGGGACGGCCGGGAAGGGCTCGCCGGCGTTGGAGCAGAGGCGGCGGCGGCGCAGCTCGCGTCGACGGCGGTGCTCCGGCGGGCTTGGGGCGGCGTGGTCCGGTCGGTGAGCTTCAGTGGCGCGTGGGGAAGCTACTCAGGGGCTTGGCTTGGACGGAGGGGGTCGGGGTCGTGCTGTCCACGGCGAGCAGGGGCGGCGGCGGCGACGGCAGCGCGGGCGGCGGCGCTCCGGTGGCTCTGGGTGGCGTTGGGTGGGTCGGCGAGCTGCGGTGAGGTGATGTAGTGGTGGCTGGGGGCTCAGCTTGGGCAGTGGGCGGCGGCAGTGGGCTGTCCACGGACGGGTGGTGCTCGGCGGCGGCGATGGCGACGGCGAGGCGTTCTGGTGGCCGGGGGCTCGCGCGCGTGGCCGGGCGGGGCTTTTATAGGGACAGGAGGGCGTGTGGAGGTGCCTGGGCGACGCGCGGGGCGGGGCACGGCAGCGGCGTGCACTGGCTGCGGCGGGCGGCGGCAGAACGCCGGCGCGGCGTGCGGCGAGCGGGCGCGGGCGACTGGGCGGCCGCGATCGTGGCGTGGGCGCGAGGAGATAGCGCGGCGTGCGGATTGGGGAGCAGCTGGTGCAGCGGCTCGGGCGGAGGGCAGGTGCGGCAGCGGGCGGGGCGCGGGGGCCGGGGCGGCACGGCGGAGCGCGGCCACTGGGCGAGCGGGCGGCGGCCTGGGCAAGGCAGCACGCGCGGGCGGGGACTGGCCGCGCGGCGTCGGGGCGGGGCAAAGCCGGCCGTGGCGGGGTGGTGGGGCGGCCACTGGCCGGGCGCTTCGCGCCGGTCAGGCGACGCCGGCCACCTGGCGCGCGGCGGGCGGGCGAGCGCGCGCGGCGCGGCAGAGGGAGGGGGAGAAACGAGGGACCGAAGTGCAAAAATTCGAAAAAGTTCAGGGGGCTGGGTGCAAACAGGGCGTTTTCTCCTCTTTCTGATTTGAATTTCAAAAACTTTTGAACACGAAAGTTGCTCAAAATAAAAAGTTCTACAACTTTGGTTTCAGGCAAAATCTCATTTGGCTTATGGTTTTAAAGTTATTTTAAAAGTTTCAAATGTGTCCAAATGTGCCCAAATTAAATTTGAATTCCAACTGAACCCGTTTTAATTCTTTCCACCCTCTCATTAGTTGGTTCAACATAGAGTTAGACTAATGACATTGATTTTGGAATTTTAATTACCAGGGTTGTCACATCTTTTCCCACGGCCCAACTCAACTGGCCCAAACCAGCCAGCTCAGACCGTTCACTCTCTCTCATCTTTCTTTCACTGACAGCTGGGACCCATCTGTCGGTGTCTTCTTTCTTCTTTCCTTTCTTCTTCCTCTGCTCCGCATCGCTCCCGCTCCTCTGTTTCCTTTCTCCGCTGCGACAGCAGGCGCGCCGCGCCGTCGTTCGCGCCCCTCCTCCTTCCTTCTTCCTTCCCTACCCCGAGTCCGGATCGACTCCGCGCCGTCACCCGCATCTCTCTTTCCTTCTCCGCGATATAGACATGCCTTACCGGCCGCAGTTCCGCCTCTATAAAATCCCGCCGGAGCCCCGCTTTGCAACCAGAGCCATACTCAAACCCTTTCCTCTACTCAACATCGACGCACGCTGCTGGAAGTCGCACACCGGAGGATCGCCGCCGCCCCATTACGCCGCGTCTCCGCCGACTCGCCGTTCCGCAGCTTTTCCGCCGTCTTCAACTCTCGCTAGAGCTCCGCGAGTTGGTGAGCATCAAGCCGCACCAGATTCCCCTCTCTCCCTTGCTCCGCCGCAAAACCGATTTCTTGCCGGACCCCTGCTTCCGCCCACCGCCGTGACCGCCAATTTACAGCCGCCGCACAGCCATCCCGAGACCACCCTCACCTTCGCTGTGTCGCCCACTCACTCCCCGGCATAAATGCAGCTTGAATCGAGCCCCGGAACACCAGATTCAGTGAAGCTCCGGCCGTCCACCGCCGCACTCGCTCCCCGCCGACGCCCAGCAAAGCTCCGATTCGCCCGACCTTTTCCTTACTCCACCGATTTGCCCGACATTCACTTTACACTACCGATTTACCCGACCCTCTCTTCACACCGCTGATTCGCCCGACCCTTACTCCGCCGATTCGCCCGACCCGCCGCTTGATTCTGATCCAACAGACCAGATTCACCCGACCCTAGCCGTCCCCGAAACTCTTGCAGAAAGATCCCTAGGTTTTCCAGGAATCAACCCGCAGTCCAGAACAGTAGAAAAATAATTCGGGTTGAGCCCTTTCTTCTTCTGTTCCGACCCCTGACTTTTCTAGAATTAGTACCCGCTATCCAGAACCTCTAGTTTTGCACTCCGACCTTCTGTTTAAGGATTAATTATGTTTTAGCCCCTAATTTCTTCAGATTTAGCCCCTGGAAGTTCAAAACTCTCGCAGTTAGGCCCCTAGACCACTGTTTTAGCCATATCTTCATCGTTTCAACTCCGAATTCAGCGATTCTTGCGCTCTCGCGATCCTTGCATCATGAACTACAACTTTAGTATCTTTTTACTTTCTGTTTGTATTGTTTGTTGTATTGTTTCTTATTTGTTTGAGTATGCTTGTTTGTGTCATCGCGTAGACAACGTGACGTTCGAGCCAAACCAAGAGCAAGCTTATGAGGAAGAGAATCAACAGCTGTTTGAAGAAGGCAAGTGGATTTCCCCCTCTGCATATTCTATTTGATCCCAACAACAGCATGATAATTCACTTGAAACACCTGGTCTTTTACCCCAAACCTTGAAACACCTGGGTTTACCATTCATGTTGGGTAGTCACGCTTAGTTGCAAACTTTGGGATTGGTATTGGTTTACTCTTTTGGCAATGTTGATCACGTTTCATATTGTTGTTATACCGCGTAATTTCAAGATCTACTTTGTTTAATGGGAACATGGAGAACCACCCAAGAAAATAGTGCAACCACAAAGTCATATGGCTCTGACCTTAGCCAATTAATTAGATGTGTAGCTTGCTGGTGGCCTTACTGAAAGGGCAAGGAGGGGGTCGGTGATAGGGGTCATAGCCCGGTCCTCTTGGGGTAGCTGCCTTTGCTAAGGAGCTGACCATTAGGGAGGTTTATGGACCACACCGCTACTAAAACTCTAGCGGGCTGCTTAGCTCTCGACATGTCTTCGTAAAGGCTTCGTAGTGTACCCTCGCCACTCACCTCGAAAGTGTTTAAGGGCCTTGCAAACCCGGGCAACTCAGGGAAACACGATTTGTGGGTAAAGTGTACAACCTCTGCAGAGTGTAAAACTATTATAACAGCCGTACTCACGGTTAAGAGTGGCTTGGACCCTCACATGATAATGAAACTGGAAGATTAATTAATTTGTGGTTCGTGGACTATGTTATTGTTGATGGTACCGTTATGTTTTTGCTAAAGTGGGTTGGAATAAACTTAAACCTAGTTAATAGGTGCTTGTTAATAAATATTTGACCAACTAAAAGTGACCGCTGCTGCAAACCCTAGCCTATCCTTGATGGCCTTGCATTTTCACCCCACTTGCTGAGTACCAACCATAAGAGTACTCACCCTTGCCCCTGCTGTTTAGAAGAGAACTTTGAAGAGGAGCATTTCGACGACTTCGAGGAGTTCTAGGCCCTGCGTTCACCAGTCATCGCCTGTGGAAGACGGAATTGTTGGAGACTTCGTATAGGGTATAACGGTTTATCGTTTAAGACATTTGTGTCTCTTTTATACGGAGTGTAATATCGTCAAATACTTTATTTAGTTACTTTTTGAGCATTATCTTTGATATATTACACTTTCCGTCTACCATATGTGTGTGAACATGATCCTGGCGCACATATGAGATGCATCCGGTTCTTTCTAGAATCGGGTGTGACAGAAGTGGTATCAGAGCTATGTTGACTGTAGGACGCTAGCCTAGTTAGAAATGGTCGAAATTAAGGGTTTATCTTCTAGCAAGCCATGTCAGCATTAAAAATTTCTGTTTACTTTATATTTCCGCATAAAAACCTATGTTTACATAAACCTTCTATCATTTTCCTTCTTAAAGAAAAATATTCTGAATTTTACTCCCGCTCTGCCAGATGGCCTGGACTTACCAGACTGCTCGCAAGCGCACCGGAGGTTGCCCAGTTCCAGCCCCTGTTGAAGAGGAGGAAGCTACAGAAGAAAAACCCGAGGAGGTCTACTATTTCGTGGATAGTGAAGATGGCCGCATCATGGCAATTGATGAAGAAGGAAATCAGTTCACACCGCCGGCATCGCCACCACCCCCAGTTGTCCCTGCTCCAGCTCCCACCCCAGCACCGGTCGTCGCTGAAGGAAGCCCGAGTAACTTCGAAGATATTAGAAGAGACGATGACGAGGACAACAACAACGATGAAGACAATGACGAGCAGAGTGATGAAACTCCAGGGATGAGGCAACTCTGCTGTGTTCGCACTTCGGACAGAGAACCCGGCCACTTGTCTCTGGTGCTACAAGGTGTTCTTCAAGAGTTGGGCAACCGCGTGAGACCTCACTACCACACGTACCACTACATCGACCCTGCGCTCGGCGACTACTACCTCTCTCGCATCCACATCAGAATGGAAAGTGCCAGAGGCCGGAGGACTCTCACTGCACAAGACTCCGCCACACCCCACGCTACTTATGACACCGCCGTCAGCAGTGCCGCCAGGAGAGCTCTGTGGTCCATCTGCCACACCTACCGCCAGGAGCTTCAGAACACGGAGTATCGCCACCTTCCTCGCCGCCTCAGTGGAGCTGAAGAGACTGTGATTACTCTGGGTGAAGATGACGAAGACCGCCTCAACCCTCTTGCTCGAGTCACCGCCGCTCTCAACACTGAGCTGGAAAGCGTCATCACTCAGCTGGACAATACTCAGGACAAGCTACTGGAGGTCTATGAAAAGATCCGCATACTGGAAGCTCGACTTGAGGGAAGAGCGCCGCCACCCCCCCAGATGGAAGAACCCGCTTCCCCGCTTTGTCACCACCCCGCAAGAAGCTTCGTCACGGTGAACCCGGCTCCATAACTCGCCCTGAGGAATAGGCACTTAGGCTCTTAGGCTAGTATCACTTAAAGTTCTCTCATTAGAGCCTTTTCGCTTGAGAGGACGACGATGTAATGATGATTGCTTGAGAACAAATGTTTGCTTTGAGTGCTATAAGAATTGCTTGATAATAATCTATCCATTAATATAAGTTGGAGTCTTTATAAATCCATATTTTGTTAAGACTTTACCTTCTGTCTACCTATATCTAGTACACCTGTCTTATCCTGGGTTTATTCCCTAACGGTCAGATGGTGAACACCAGGACAGGTGGAGGACAAAATATCCCTAGCACTAGGCGTGCTCGCACAGTCAACCAACAGAGTCAGTTGCCACCACCGCCCAATCCAACAATGGAGCAATTCTTGGCAGCACAGATGCAGGTGCTGCAGAACCTCACTGCCACCATCCAGAACATACAAGCTCAGCAGAATCAGCAAGCACCGCAGCAAAACCCGCCACCAAGAGACAAACATAGAGAATTCATGAGCCACCACCCTCCTACCTTTTCTCACTCTGTGGACCCCTTGGATGCTGATGATTGGTTGAAGGTCATCACTAAGAAGCTGGACATCACGCAATGCAGTGACCGTGAAAGGGCCCTGATTGGTGCAGCCGCTGATTGGTGGGATGCTTTCACTGCTGCCCACGCCAACGCCAACACTATCACCTGGGAAGAGTTCAGAGCCAACTTTCGCAGCCACCATATTCCAGCAGGACTAATGAAGCTCAAGCAGAAGGAGTTCCTGAACCTGAAGCAAGGCAGCATGACTGTCAGCGAGTACCGGGACAAATTCACTCAGTTGTCTCGTTACGCGCCCCATGAGGTGGATAGTGACGCGAAGAGGCAGGAGCGCTTCTTGGAAGGTCTGATAGGGCCGCTCAACTATCAGCTGCACAGTCACACTTTCCCAAACTTCCAGACTCTGCTAGACAAAGCCAATTGTCTGGAGAGCAAGCGCAAGGAGCTTGGGGAACACAAGCGAAAACTTCAGTCCCAGGGACAATCCAACAGCAACGCCCGGCCCCGCTACAACACAACCCAGGGATTTCAGTCGCGCTTTGGAGGACAAGGTGGAGGATATCCGCAGACTCAACAGAATCAACGAACTCCACAGCAGCCTCAACGCTACAACCAATAGACTCAGCGCAACTCCAACCCGCAACCGTACCGTCCAGGTTATGCCACAAGTGCACCACTGCGGACCAACAATCCAGTCACCCCGGTCCAACCTAACGGCTGTTTCAAATGTGGAGAACTGGGTCATTACGCTAACAACTGCCCGAAGCGTAACGCGCAAACTCCTCAGAATCAGAGGAACAGTGGACAAAGGCAGACTCCTCAGCAGCAGCAGCCGCGAAACAACAACCAGACACCACTGGGCAACAAAGGACAACAGAACTACGTGCGCGGAAAGGTGAATCATGTGGCTGCAGAAACAGCTGAAGAGGCTCCCGATGTTGTGCTCGGTACGTTTCTTGTTAATTCTAAACCTGCATCAGTTTTATTTGATTCTGGAGCATCGCATTCATTCATTACTGAACAATTCGCTGCAAAACATAATTTACCAATGAGCCCTATGAAACAAATATTTCTATTAAGCTCCCCGGGCCAAGAATTGAAAGCCAGCCACTGATGCCCAAGGGTCAGCATGAATATTATGGGGGTGGAATTCCTAGCCAACCTAATAGTCCTAAAGACTAGCGGCATTGATGTGATCCTCGGAATGGATTGGTTATCAGGATGTAATGGTGTCATTCAGTGTTGTAAGAGATCAGTGCTCTTAACCAGCCCTCAAGGAGATAAAGTAGAGTTTGTGGCATCAGCTTCACCCAGTGGGGTTGGGCCAGTGAACCAAATGAAGGGAATGCCTCTAGAAGATATCAGAGTTATCAGTGAGTACCCCGACGTCTTCCCGGAAGATTTACCAGGTATGCCACCTGTTCGTGATATTGAGTTCAGTATTGATCTTTTACCTGGTACCGCACTTATCTCTAAAAGACCCTATAGAATGGATGTTAAGGATCTAAGTGAACTAAAGAAACAAATAGAAGAAATGTTAGCTAAGGGATTTATCTGTCCTAGCTCATCCCCGTGGGGAGCACCCGTGATCTTTGTCGATAAGAAAGATGGCAGCAGAAGGATGTGTGTAGACTACAGGTCGCTGAACGATGTGACAATCAAGAATAAGTATCCACTGCCCAGGATTGAAGATTTGTTTGATCAGATGAGAGGTGCCAAGGTTTTCTCCAAGATTGATCTGAGATCAGGATATCATCAGCTAAGGATCCGACCAGAGGATATACCCAAGATAGCCTTCACTACCAGATATGGTTTGTACGAGTTCACTGTGATGTCGTTTGGATTGACCAACGCTCCAGCATACTTCATGTACCTGATGAACAAGGTTTTCATGGAATATCTTGACAAGTTTGTGGTTGTGTTCATTGATGACATCTTGGTGTATTCACAAAACGAGGAAGAACATGAAGAGCACTTGAGGATAGTGTTACAGAAACTTCGAGAGAATCAGTTATATGCCAAGCTGAGCAAATGTGATTTTTGGTTGAGGGAAGTTTCTTTCCTTGGACATGTTATCACAGATGGAGGAATTGTAGTAGACCCAAGTAAAGTTCAAGATGTTCTGAATTGGAATCCACCGAAAACTGTGCCTGAAATCAGAAGTTTCCTTGGACTTGCAGGCTACTACCGCAGATTTATTGCAGGATTCTCAAAGATCGTGAAACCTATGACTTCTCTGTTGGAAAAAGGGAAAGAATTTAAGTGGGATGCTACATGCCAGAAGTGTTTTGAAGAGCTGAAAACAAGATTAACCACTGCTCCTGTGCTGATAATGCCGGATATCCACAAAGGGTTTGATGTGTATTGCGACGCTTCACGGATGGGTCTTGGATGTGTGTTAATGCAAGAAGGCAAAGTTGTGGCCTATGCTTCAAGACAGTTGAGAAAGCATGAGCAGAACTATCCTACCCATGACTTGGAATTGGCTGCCGTCGTGCATGCATTGAAGATTTGGAGGCACTACATGATCGGAAACAAGTGTCAGATCTTCACGGACCATAAGTGTGGCAGAACCACCTGAATTAATCCGGCTCAAGTGTATTAACCATCACCATTAAGGCAATCTCGGTTAACCTTACACTTCAAACGGAGTAATCCACGGGTCTGTCGGGTATAACCTCCCGATACAACCACGGTAGAGCGGATCGAATGCCATACATACAAACGCTCATGCGACGATGAGCCCAGAGAATACCACATTCCAGCAAATATTACAACATTATCATAAGTAAATGTTACAGACCAAGTTTTGAGTTTAGAAACCAAGTACTTCAATGATCATACTAAGAAGTTCTTCAGAGTTTAAGTTGCAGCGGAAAATAAAACAACGAAAGCTACTTCGACGATAAGGATGTCTCGATGAAGCCCGTACGAGACATCACTCGGCATTATCTCCGTTGGACGGGGGCGTATCCCATTCCACCGACCAACCAGGGGGAAGAGTGCAGGGCCAAGTCAAGCTAGCAATCATATCTTCGAAGGTCTCACCTGAAAACGAGCCACAAGCAAGGCTGAGTATACTAATACTCAGCAAGACTTACCCGTGTAGTGGAATCTACTCCACCGACTCTAGACATGCAAGGCTTTTTGGCTCAGGGGTTTGTTTTGCCGAAAAGCATCTACAAGTGGGTCCTTACTTTCAACTTTTAGCTCAAGATTCTAGTTTCATTAACCATTCTAGATAAGCAGCTATCCAATAGCATACATGGTGAAGCATTAAATTTTCATCCAACCAGTTCATTCATCCTCATTGTTCCTCTTCTTACTCTGTGGGTAAAAATGGTTAAGCAGTCTCAATAGCCGTGAGAAACGGACGATTCGAATCGAATTTCTTAACCTTGCAAGGGAAACCCAAACACACGTCACATGGTTACTCCCTAGAGTCACACGTGCAACCTTTCCCCTTTCTTTCCGGGTCGTGGATCGGGGCTACCCTCCGAGAGTACAAGAGTCCCACACCACGGTTCGCCGCCGGGTCGTGACCACTCTCTGCACTCGCCATATGCACATGGGACAGAAGTTCAAAGGGTAGGATGCCGTCCCCTTGCCGGGCCAATCAGGTACTTAAGCTTACCGATTCCCATAATCTCGGCATGTGTTTAGTACGTTCAAAGACTTAACCATCACTACCACACTCTGCGGCCTTAGCATTTTTCACTAGACAGACGGGCCTCAATCGTAAACATCGTACCATAGCCCGTCCGTTGTCCTTATGATTGCAGCGTGTAGTAAACATTCAACTCCTATTTTCTCGCGAGTGACAGGAAATCACTCGGCTTTTACCGGAGTCCTATTAGCACAGCATTCTATCGATCCTTACGTCTAGTTTTCAAGCAAGGGTACCTAATATCATGCAACTAAGTTTTCATTCAACTCCTATAAACTTAATGCACAAGCAAGGAGTAATGAGTTGCATAATTTAGGAAAGAAATGGGTTATGCTCCGGGGCTTGCCTTCTTGCGAAAAATTAGCTTGGGGCTCTTCCGAACTTGGGTTCGGGTCTTCAAGAGCTTCAGTTAGATTTACTTGAGCTTCACGCTGCTCACTCTCGGACGCGGGCACCAGCTCGTAAGTTCCGTCGGCGAGAGTCGTCGATTCTACATGAATGCACAAGTTTAAGTAGTGGTGATGGTAAACAACACGATTTAAGTGTAATTACTACAGTGGATAGTTTCTGGTCATGAAACTTTGGATTTAGGCACATCAGGGAAAGATGTGCTTACTGTAAAATTTCCAGACAGTTTCAAGTAGCAGATTAATTATGAAAAATATATTACATAGTTGCTGTTAGATCTTTGTTCTTTTTGTACAGAACAAATGGTGCAACAAATGAATCTAAGATTTTTACAGAGCTTTCATTTAAGCATGCAGAAGCTACTGTAATTTTTGTAGGATTTATTATGCAGTTTTCAGAGCATGGTAAATGTGACATTACACACCTAGGTTATTCAAGGATTTATTTTTACAGGACCCTACACAGGGTTTTTGTCCATGAAACTTTTTACACAGCAACCTCTACACTGAGTATCTCCTAGTAAAAATGTTAGAATTTTCCAAGCTAAGATACTATTTTCTTGATTTAAGGTATGTTATTAGCACATAAATGAAATAAATAGGTTCCCGTGAGATAAAAAGTCTCCCAATTTTTCTCTGGCATCTAGGTGCTATTGCACCATCATAGAAAAAGTGTCATTAGGTGATTCATAACCTAACTGCAGGGATAAAAATATTTAGCCACTTATGGTATGAAACTAAGTTTAATAAACCATGTAGCTAGAGATGGAATTTGGGCCTGATCTTTTTACACAGTCCTAATCATCAAGCAACTAGCTCACTGTCCAAATTTTAGGGTCAGTACTGATTTACAACAGTGGGTACAAAATAAGTCCATTAAAGCTTCTATTTAATGGAGAGAAAAATATGTTGAGAATCTGAGAAACTTTTTGTAACAAAAGTTGTAGAGTTTATTATAAGGATTCCAGAACAGTTGAGTTTGCATTTTTCTGATGTTTGTACGATTTTATACGAATTTTACAAGTTCACTGAATCTGAATCTAGATTTGAAACTTTCTTTTACAACTGGGTCCTTGAATCTTACGCGCAGACCCTTCTAAAGATTTAAATTCTTGCAATTGGGTCCTCGGGCGGCTCGGGTACGGCGGCCGGCCGAAATTCCGGCGAGGGGTGAGGGTCGGGGAAGGTTCAGGGGTGCGAGGGCTACCTCGTGGGGGTCTTGTTCGAGTGGGGGACGGCCGGGAATGGCTCGCCGGCGTTGGAGCAGAGGCCGCGGCGGCGCGGCACGCGTCGACGGCGGTGCTCCGGCGGGCTTGGGGCGGCCTGGTCCGGTCAGCGAGCTTCAGTGGCGCGTGGGGAAGCTGCTCAGGGGCTTGGCTTGGGCGGAGGAGGTCGGGGTCGAGCTGTCCACGGCGAGCAGGGGCGGCGGCGGCGGGTGACAGCGCGGGCGGCGGCGCTCCGGTGGTCCTGGGCGGTGTTGGGCGGGTCGGCGAGCTTCGGTGTGGTGATGTAGTGGTGGCTGGCGCTCCAATTTGGGCAGGGGGCGGCTGTGGGAGGCTGTCCACGGGCGGGCGGCGCTCGGCGGCGGCAATGGCGGCGGCGAGGCGTTCTGGGTGCGGTGGCTCGCGCGGGCGGCCGGGGCGCGGCTTTTATAGGGGCAGGAGGGGGTGTGGAGGTGCCTGGGCAACGCGCGGGGCGGAGGCACGGCACGGCGTGGCACTGGCCACGGCGGGCGGCAGCAGGGCGCCGGCGCGGCGTGCGGCGGGCTGGTGCGAGCTACTGGTGGCCGGGGATTTGGCATGGCAGAGAGGAGATAGCGTGGCGCGCGGATTGGAGAAGGAGCTGCTGCAGCGGCTCGGGTGGAGGGCAGACGCAGCGACGGGCGGGGCGCGGGAGCTGGGGTGGCACGGCGGGGTGCGGCGGTTGGGCGCGGCGGGCGGCGAGGCTGGGCGCGGCATGGCGTGCGCATGCGCGGACGCTCACTGGGCAGCGTGGCGGTGGGGAGGGGGCAAAGCCGCGCGTGGGGGAGAAGCGCGGCGGCCACTGGCCTGGCGCCTCGCGCCGGTCAGGCGTCGCCGGCCACCTGGCGGGCTGTCGGGCGGGGAGGAGAGAGAGAGGGGGGGGAGCGAGGGCCTGAATGCAAGAATTTGAAAAGTTTCAGGGGGCTGGGTGCAAACAGGGCTTTTTCTCCTCTTTCTAATTTGAATTTCAAAAACTTTTGAACATGAAAGTTGTTCAGAATAAAAAGTTCTACAAGTTTGGTTTCAGGAAACATCTCATTTGGCTTATGGTTTGAAAGTTATTTTAAAAATTCAAAAGTATCCAAATGTGCCCAAATTCAATTTGAATTTCAACTTAACTCGTTCTAATTCTTTTCACCCTTTTATTAGTTAGTTAAGCATAGGTTTAGGCTAATGACATTGATTTTAGAAATGTAATTTACCAAGGTTGTCACAATAAGAGTCTGAAGTACATTTTCACGCAACAGGATCTTAACCTAAGACAGCGCAGATGGCTAGAATTAATCAAAGACTATGATTTGGATATTCAGTATCATCCTGGCAAGGCTAATGTTGTGGCAGACGCCCTAAGCCGGAAAGGACAAGCTAATATGATGATTGCTCGATTGATGCCTCAGGAATTATGTTGAGAAATGGCACGCTTGAACTTGGGAATTGTCACTCAAGCGGAAGCCATGATTATGGAGATGGAACCGACATTAGCACAAGAGATCAGAAAAGGACAGTTAACAGATGCTAAGATCAAAGAGATCAAGATTCAAATTGGTTTAGGCAATATTAAGGATTTCACCGAAGATGAACAAGGAACTGTTTTGTTCAGAAAAAGGATCTGTGTACCTGAAATTGATCACCTTCGTGAACTCATTTTGTAGGAGGCACATGATTCCGCTTATTCCATTCATCTTGGAAGTACCAAAATGTATCAAGACTTGAAAGAAAGGTACCGGTGGTATGGTTTGAAAAGAGACGTAGCAACTCACGTAGCTTTGTGTGATGTGTGCCAGAGAGTGAAAGCCGAACACCAGAGACCAGCAGGTTTACTCCAGCCCTTGAAAGTACCTGAATGGAAATGGGAAGAGATTGGTATGGATTTCATTGTAGGGTTACCTCGTACTCGTGATGGATACGACTCAATATGGGTTATTGTGGACAGATTGACAAAAGTCGCACATTTCATCTCAGTCAAAACAACATACACTGGAGCCAAGTTAGCAGAATTATACATGTCACGAATTGTGTGTCCGCATGGTGTTCCAAAGAAGGTAGTGTCTGATCGAGGTACTCAGTTCACGTCGCGTTTCTGGCAGAAATTACATGAATCCATGGATACAAAGCTCAATTTCAGTTCTGCATATCATCCGCAAACAGACGGTCAGACTGAGCGAACGAATCAAGTATTAGAGGATATGTTGAGAGCATGTGCCCTCAAGCATGGAGGTAGTTGGGATAAAAGTTTGCCATATGCAGAATTCTCCTACAATAACAGTTATCAAGCAAGTCTCAAGATGGCCCCATTTGAAGCATTATATGGGAGAAAATGCAGGACACCCTTATATTGGAATCAGACAGGAGAAAGTCAGGTTTTCGGACCAGAGATTCTTCAAGAAGCGAATAGACAAGTCCAGATAATCCGGGATAATCTCAAGATTGCCCAATCACGACAGAAAAGTTATGCTGATACACGAAGAAGGGAATTGGCATTTGAAGTTGGAGATTTTGTGTATTTGAAGGTATCACCCATCAGAGGTTTACGTAGATTCAAAGTGAAAGGAAAGTTGTCACCGTGTTATATTGGTCCTTTCCAGATCATGGAAAGGAAAGGTGAAGTGGCATATCAATTGGAGTTACCGGCACGATTGTCAGATGTCCATGATGTATTTCACGTATCACAGTTAAAGAAATGTTTGAGAGTGCCTGAGGAGCAGTTACCGTTGGAGGAACTTAATGTAAAAGAAGATTTGTGTAACACCCAAAAATATAGGAGCTGAAACTTTTAAAAAGTATTTTCATAAAAATCATAAATTAAAATTGTGCATGCATCCTTATTTCTTTTCTTCTCCTATTCTTTCTTTTAGTCAGCCCAATTCTTCTTTTCTCCTTCCTTTCTTTTCCCGCGGCCAACTCAGCGGCCGATTCCCTCACCCGACTCTTTCTTCCACCGACAGCTAGGACCCACCTGTCGGCGCCTTCTTCTTCTTTCTTCTTTCCTTACCCAGAGTCCGGATCAATTCCGCGCCGTCGTTCGTGCTCCCTCTCTCTTTCTTTCTTCTTACCCCGAGTCCTGATCGACTCCGCGACGCCGCCTTCCTAGTCCTGGCCAAACCGCCCCTATAAAATCCCGCCGAAACCCCGCTTTGCAACCAGGGCCAAGCTCAAACCCTTTCTTCTACTCAACACCGTTGCACGCCACTGGAGACCACACACCGGAGGGACACCGCCGCCCTGTGTCGCCGCCTCTCCGCCGATTCGCCAACCCGCTGCTTCCCCGTCGCCTGCAACTCTCGCCGGAGATCCGCGAAGTGGGGAGCACCAAGCCGCACCAGTTTCCCCTCTCACTCTTGCCCCGCTGCAGACCCAAATCCTCGCTGGAGCTCTGTTTCCGCCCGCCGACGTGGCCGCCAGTTTGCAGCCGCCGCACAGCCATCCTGTGACCACCCTCACCTTCGCCGTACCGCCCACTCACTCCCCGGCATAAACCCAGTTTGAATCAAGCCCCGGAACACCGGATTCGGTGAAGCTCCGGTCGTCCGCCGCCGCACCCGCTCGCCGCCGACGCCCAGCGCAGCTCCGCTTCGCCCGACCCTTTTCGTCCCATCGAGCCGACCCTTCCTCTACCGCTTGATCTAGATCTAACGGCCAGAATCGACCTTTACTTTACACTGCCGATTTACCCGACCTTTTCCTTACTCGGCCGATTCGCCCGACCCTTACCCCGCCGATTCGTCCGATCCGCTGCACGATTCTGATCTAACGGATTAGATTCACCTGACCCTAGCCTAAAACTTTTGCAGGAAGATCCCTAGGTTTTCCAGGAATCAACCCGCCGTCCACATCAGTAGAAAATAATTAGAGTTGAGCCCTTTCTTTTTCGGTCCCGACCTCTGACCTTTCCAGAATTAGTACCCACCGTCCAGGACCTATAGTTTGGCACCCCGACCCTCTGTTTAAGGTTTAATTATGTTTTAGGCTCTAATTTCTTCAGATTTAGCCCCTGGAAGTCCAGTTTCTTCGCAGATAAGTCCCTGGAGCCTTGCTTTAGCCCTACCCTCGTCGTTTTAGCTCCGTTTTCCGTGTTTCTTGTAATCGTAGCAGTGAGCCCTATCCTTTAGCATGCTCTTTTAAAAGCTTTTGTTTTGTGATTGGTGTATTGTTCTTAGCTGTACTTGTTTGCTATTTTGTATGTTTGTGCTCGTTGTTTGCTTCGAGTAGAATGATCGCTGACGAAGCTTGAAGATCAAGGTTTCCAAGTAAGCAAGAGCTGAAGAGCAGTAAGAGTAGCTTTTCGTTGGAAAAAGGCAAGTGACCCTAACCATCCTCCTATATGTGCTTATTTACAAGAATACCATGTATTAATTGGAACATGGAGAACCACCCAGGAAAATAGTACAACCACGAGGACCATATGGCTCTGGTCTTGGCTAATTAATTAGAGACTCTAGTTTGAAGAGGTCTTACCGAAAGGGCAAGGAGGGGGTCGGTGATAGGGGTCATAGCCCGGTCCTCTTGGGGTAGCAGCCTTCGCTAAGGTGCTGACCATTAGGGAGGTTTATGGACCACGCCGCTACCGAAACTCTAGCGGACTACTTCTTATTAGGGAATCTTTGTAAAGGCCTCGTAGCGTCCCTATGCAATCACACCTCGGAAGTGTGGTATTGTGCCTAACTAGCACACCATGGTTGGGTCCAAAGTTCTTTTGAACTTTTACGCGACTTGTGGTGAAAGTGTACAACCTCTGCAGAGTGTCTAAAACTGATATATCAGCCGTGCTCACGGTTAAGAGTGGCCTGGACCCTCACATGATTAATAAACTTAAAGATGGACATAAATCGTTACTCTGGTTATTTCTTGTGGCCTTGCTGAGTACCAACCATAAGTGTACTCACCCTTGCCAACTGCTGCTCAGAAGAAAAAGGTGTGAAGTCTACTGAAGATGACGAAGAGTTGTAGGCGTACGCAACCCCCAGTCGTCTGCCTATGAAGTTTGGAGCCTTTGTTTCCCTTATAAGCGCATATCTCTGATAGTCTTGTAAGTCTTTATTTATATTTCTTTACGTGATACTGTTGCTGTTATTCACTAATGATGTCACTATATGTATGGAACTTGATCCTGGCATACATATAGTCATGCATTCGGTTTTATCCTTAAACCGGGTGTGACAGAAGTTGTATCAGAGCTGTATCGACTGTAGGACGTAAGCCTAGATAGCAATGGTCGCTCCTTAAGGTCTATTTTATTATACAACTTATTCCTGTCTTACCCTTGACCTTCCCGATAAATATTCTCGCTCCTTGACCATTTTCTTTTCTCAACCCGCCTTGATAACTCACCTTTCTCACCTGACCTTCTTTTTCATTTGCACATCCTTGTTTTGCAAATGTAAAACCCCCATCCTTATCTATTGACTTACTCTTTCTATTGACTTACTCTTTCCTTGATAACTTACTTTGATACTCGACCCCCTTGACAATTACACTTTCTAGTTTTTGCTAAACCCTCAACCATCATCTATTTCCTCTCTCCTGGATGACTTCTTGCTCTTAATCATACATCTCATTTGATGAATGATTTTCCTATCTCTTGCATCTGACCTCCTTTTGATTAGTTGGTGATATTGTTTACCCCTACTCCTTAATATTTTCTTATTCCTATATATCTTTTCAAACATATCCCCCTCCTTGATTTTATATATCCTCCACATTGTACCTCCGACCCCCTTGCATCTTAAGCACGACCATTTTGGATTCTTTCCGTTGCCTTTTCATTCCAAGATGACCTTCTACTCTCCTTTTATTCAAAATGTTTAGATCATTCGTGCCACCTGACCCGAAGCCTGCTCAAGACAGCTGAAGAAAGGAGTAATCACCTCACGCCCAAAGAAGACAAAATCGGCAGCGAAAGCCTATGTCACCCTCACCCGAAGAGCAAGATTCCACACTGCACAAGCTGAAGGATGCCTCTATCAAGAATGTTGAACCTGGAGAGATGACCCATGCCTAGGAGTACCCCTTGGAGCCCTATTAACAACGTTTAGCACCGTTCCTTGACTGTGTGTTGACTTGTGTAGTTCTATGTTTGTGTGATGATTGCTTTTCTTTATGACCTTGCCTGATTCGCTTCTTTATAATGATTGTTGGTGTATTGTGGGTCTTCAACCTACAATGACATCAGTTGCTTAGTTGGGTTCTTCTCTTATCTCCCACATCTTTGTTCTTTTCCTTTCTTTCTCCCTATTCCAAAAGACGATGACAAGAAGGAAGTAGAAGTTAATGTCACCACCATCGTCTGGATAGAAGCAAGTCAAGGAAAAGAAGACCCTACTCTAGTTCCTTTACCACCTTGCAGCTTGCTATTCTTCAGTCTACCTTACTTTGATGATGACCTCAATAACCCAGTAGGAAGTTGAAGGCAACACCGGCATCATCAATAGAAACCTACAAACATCTGCAGTGGTCGACAAATTAAAGAGGCTAAAGCCAATAATTCCCTATCCCTCTTTGTCACCTCTGTGCTACTCTCCTCTCTACCTTGATTTATTTGCTAGATTTTTGAGATGATCGCAAATGAAGATGATATCATGGACTCTACCTTATTCCCCAATCATTCTTTTAGTTATTCTCCTTCTCCTCTAAACTCACCCTTACCACCCAACCAGATGGCGAGTCCCAACTGAAATCGTGAAGAAAGAGCTAATGAAGGTGACCTCAACATTCCACCGGTAGCCTCATCATTTGAGCACAGGATGCTAGAGTATATGGCAGCACAAACTCAAAGTCTACAAGCAGTGGCTCAAACCATGACCAATATCCATCAGCATATTACAGAGCAAGCCTCAGCTCCTATGAACCACAACTTCCTTAGTAGTAATAACCATCAGATTTCACCAATTCTGTCACCGTTAGATAAAAGGAAGCTATTAGCCATGCAGGCTCAAGTCTTACGAGGAAGGATGCAGCCCAATACATCATCCCCTGATAACATGAAGTTGACCAAACCAGACATTCCTACTGGACCAGTGAAGAGGCAAGTCGCTGAAGCATGGAACCGTCAAAAGGAATAAGAAAAGTCGTGGAGCGCTAGAGCTAGAAATTGAGAGACAATATAAAGATATCAAGACCCCAGGAACATGTCAATGTTGTGAGCATTATGGTCAGCCATGCCTTCAAGAGTATGCTAGTCTAATGACAGCAGAAGCTAGACAAAGTTACTATTTAGATATTAATAAGGATTTATCTACCCAAGAGACTTTCCAAGAGGGAGTTACCCAATGTCAAGATGGTACTCGGACTATGAACCTTGAGGATTGGAGTATTTCTTTCAAGGAATTTCAGCCTAGTAGAATCAAGCAACGCAAGAAACAAGCAAGCGAAGAAAGCCAAGACAAGATGGAGTTACCAGAACCATTGGTACATAGCAATACTCAACCCTGTTCCAACCAACTACAACCTAAAGTTGTTCAACCTCCGCATGACAACTCTATCAAGAAGAATCCTGATGCCCAGATTGCCTCACGAGCTATGGTTGAGCAGAAAGGAAGCCATAATGGATATGTTAAAAGAGTGTGCTTCAAATATGGTGAAAAAGGTCACTATGTTAATAAATGTCCAACAAAGCGTAAGGTGATTAGGTCATGTGATACTGGATTATATTGCCTCAAGTGTGGAGAAGACGGACATCTTGCCAGTTGGTGTGCAAAAGAGGATGATAATCAACCCCTGGACCAAAGTTCTAATAGCCCTGCACTCGGTCCGATGTCATCAGTTTGCCCCCTTAGCAGGATAGATGATCAGGATACCTCAGCTGACAAGAATGCCATCAATCCCCAATGCCCAATTCTCATACCACCTCGAGTCGCCAAGATACCAAAGCAAGTAAAAGTTAGGCTGAGAAGAATTGAGGATATCTTGGAAGAAGACAGTCAAGCCAAGGAAAAGCGATCATGGAATCAATCCAGCTCTATTCAAATCACTTTATCAATATATGGAGAAGGTTCTTCAAAAGATGGGCCAACGAAGCTGAGGAAGGAATGGATAGTTAAAAGTGGAATTAGACTAAGTATTCAAGAAGTATTTTATGTGGTAGTGGAGCTTATCAAGTGTGATCAAGGAGCTATTTTAAGAATGAACGATGTGACAATCAAGAATAGGTATCCACTGCCCAGGAGTGAAGATTTGTTTGATCAGATGAGAGGTGCCAAGGTTTCCTCCAAGATTGATCTGAGATCAGGATATCATCAGCTAAGGATCCGACCGGAGGATATACCCAAGACAGCCTTCACTACCAGATATGGTCTGTACGAGTTTACTGTGATGTCGTTTGGATTGACCAACGCACCAGCATACCTCATGTACCTGATGAACAAGGTTTTTATGGAATACCTGACAAGTTTGTGGTTGTGTTCATGGATGACATCTTGGTGTATTCACAGAACGAGGAAGAACATGAAGAGCACTTGAGGATAGTGTTACAGAAACTCCGAGAGAATCAGTTATATGCTAAGCCGAGCAAATGTGATTTTTGGTTGAGAGAAGTTTCTTTCCTTGGACATGTTATCACAGATGGAGGAATTGCAGTAGACCCAAGTAAAGTTCAAGATGTTCTGAATTGGAATCCACCGAAGTCTGTGCCTGAAATCAGAAGTTTCCTCGGACTTGCAGGCTACTACCGCAGATTTATTAAAGGCTTCTCAAAGATTGTGAAACCTATGACTTCTCTGTTGGAAAAAGGGAAAGAATTTAAGTGGGATGCTACATGCCAGAAGTGTTTTAAAGAACTGAAGACAAAATTGACCACTGCCCCTGTGTTGATAATGCCAGATATCCACAAAGGGTTTGATGTGTATTGCGACGCTTCACGGATGGGTCTTGGATGTGTGTTAATGCAAGAAGGCAAAGTGGTGGCCTATGCTTCAAGACAGCTGAGAAAGCATGAGCAGAACTATCCTACCCATGACATGGAATTGGCTGCCGTCATGCACGCATTGAAGATTTGGAGGCACTACATGATCGGGAACAAGTGTCAGATCTTCACGAACCATAAGAGTCTGAAGTACATCTTCACGCAACAGGATCTTAACCTAAGACAGCGCAGATGGCTAGAATTAATCAAGGACTATGATTTGGATATTCAGTATCATCCTGGCAAGGCTAATGTTGTGGCAGACGCCCTAAGCCGGAAAGGACAAGCTAATATGATGATTGCTCGATTGATGCCTCAGGAATTATGTTGGGAGATGGCACATTTGAATTTGGGAATTGTCACTCAGGCGGAAGCCATGATCATGGAGATGGAACCAACCTTAGAACAAGAGATCAGAAAAGGACAGTTGACAGATGCTAAGATCAAAGAGATCAAGATTCAAATTGGTTTAGGCAAAACTAAGGACGTCCCCAAAGATGGACAAGGAACTGTTTGGTTCAGAAAAAGGATCTGTGTACCTGAAATTGATCACCTTCATGAACTTATTTAGAAGGAAGCACATGATTCCGCTTATTCCATTCATCCTGGAAGTACCAAAATGTATCAAGACTTGAAAGGAAGGTACCGGTGGTATGGTTTGAAAAGAGACGTAGCAACTCACGTAGCTTTGTGTGATGTGTGCCAGAAAGTAAAAGCAGAACACCAGAGACCAGCAGGTTTACTCCAGCCATTGAAAGTACCTGAATGGAAATGGGAAGAGATTGGTATGGATTTCATTGTAGGGTTACCCCGTACTCGTGATGGTTACGACTCGATATGGGTTATTGTGGACAGATTGACAAAAGTCGCACATTTCATCTCAGTCAAAACCACATACATTGGAGCCAAGTTAGCAGAATTATACATGTCACGAATTGTGTGTCCGCATGGTGTTCCAAAGAAGGTAGTGTCTGATCGAGGTACTCAGTTCACGTTGCGTTTCTAGGAGAAATTACATGAATCCATGGATACAAAGCTCAATTTCAGTTCTGCATATCAACCGCAAACAGACGGTCAGACTGAGCGAACAAATCAAGTATTAGAGGATATGTTGAGAGCATGCGCCCTAAAGCATGGAGGTAGTTGGGATAAAAGTTTACCTTATGCAGAATTCTCCTACAATAACAGTTATCAGGCAAGTCTCAAGATGGCCCCATTTGAAGCATTAGATGGAAGAGAATGCAGGACACCCTTGTATTGGAATCAGAGAGGAGAAAGTCAAGTTTTTGGACCAGTGATTCTTCAAGAAGCGGATAGACAAGTCCAGGTAATCAGGGATAATCTGAAGACTGCCCAGTCACGATAGAAAAGTTATGCTGATACACGAAGAAGAGAATTGACATTTGAAGCTGGAGACTTTGTGTATTTGAAGGTATCACCCATCAGAGGTTTACGTAGATTCAAAGTGAAAGGAAAGTTGTCACCACGTTATATTAGTCCTTTTCAGATTCTGGAAAGGAAAGGTGAAGTGGCATATCAATTGGAGCTACCGGCACGATTGTCGGATGTCCATGATGTGTTTCACGTGTCACAGTTAAAGAAGTGTTTGAGAGTACCAGAGGAGCAATTACCGTTGGAGGAACTCAATGTACAAGAAGATTTGACTTATGTAGAGCATCCGGTTAGAATCTTGGAAACATCTCAGAGGGTTACTCGGAACAAGGTGATCAAAATGTGCAGAGTACAGTGGAGTCACCATTCAGAGGATGAGGCAATTTGGGAAAGAGAAGATGAACTGATTGCAGAATTCCCTCAGCTGTTCCCCAGTCCTTCCTAATCTCGAGGACGAGACTCTCTTTAAGGGGGCTAGGTTTTGTAACACCAAAAAATATAGGTGCTGAAACTTTTAAAAAGTACTTTCATAAAAATCATAAATTAAAATTGTGCATGAATCTTTATTTCTTTTCTTCTCCTATTCTTTCTTTCAGTCAGCCCAATTCTTCTTTTCTCCTTCCTTTCTTTTCCCGCGGCCAACTCAGCAGCCGATTCCCTCACCCGACTCTTTCTTCCACCGACAGCTAGGACCCACCTGTCGGCGCCTTCTTCTTCTTTCTTCTTTCCTTACCCAGAGTCCGGATCAATTCCGCGCCGTCGTTCGCGCCCCCTCTCTCTTTCTTTCTTCTTACCCCGAGTCCTGATCGACTTCGCGACGCCGCCTTCCTAGTCCCGGCCAAACCGCCCCTATAAAATCCCGCCGAAACCCCGCTTTGCAACCAGGGCCAAGCTCAAACCCTTTCTTCTACTCAACACCGTTGCGCGCCACTGGAGACCACACACCGGAGGGACACCGCCGCCCTGTGTCGCCGCCTCTCCGCCGATTCGCCAACCCGCTGCTTCCCCGTCGCCTGCAACTCTCGCCGGAGATCCGCGAAGTGGTGAGCACCAAGCCGCACCAGTTTCCCCTCTCTCTCTTGCCCCGCTGCAGACCCAAATCCTCGCCAGAGCTCTGTTTCCGCCCGCCGCCGTGGCCGCCAGTTTGCAGCCGCCGCACAGCTATCCTGTGACCACCCTCACCTTCGCCGTACCGCCCACTCACTCCCCGGCATAAACCCAATTTGAATCAAGCCCCGGAACACCGGATTCGGTGAAGCTCCGGCCGTCCGCCGCCGCACCCGCTCGCCGCCGACGCCCAGCGCAGCTCCGCTTCGCCCGACCCTTTTCGTCCCATCGGGCCGACCCTGAAAGTCTAGTTTCTTCGCAGATAAGTCCCTGGAGCCTTGCTTTAGCCCTACCCTCGTCGTTTTAGCTCCGTTTTCCGTGTTTCTTGTAATCGTAGCAGTGAGCCCTATCCTTTAGCATGCTCTTTTAAAAGCTTTTGTTTTGTGATTGGTGTATTGTTCTTAGCTGTACTTGTTTGCTATTTTGTATGTTTGTGCTCGTTGTTTGCTTCGAGTAGAATGATCGCTGACGAAGCTTGAAGATCAAGGTTTCCAAGTAAGCAAGAGCTGAAGAGCAGTAAGAGTAGCTTTTCGTTGGAAAAAGGCAAGTGACCCTAACCATCCTCCTATATGTGCTTATTTACAAGAATAGCATGTATTAATTGGAACATGGAGAACCACCCAGGAAAACAGTACAACCACGAGGACCATATGGCTCTGGTCTTGGCTAATTAATTAGAGACTCTAGTTTGAAGCGGTCTTACCGAAAGGGCAAGGAGGGGGTCGGTGATAGGGGTCATAGCCCGGTCCTCTTGGGGTAGCAGCCTTCGCTAAGGTGCTGACCATTAGGGAGGTTTATGGACCACGCCGCTACCGAAACACTAGCGGACTACTTCTTATTAGGGAATCTTTGTAAAGGCCTCGTAGCGTCCCTATGCAATCACACCTCGGAAGTGTGGTATTGTGCCTAGCTAGCACAGCATGGTTGGGTCCAAAGTTCTTTTGAACTTTTACGCGTTGTGGTGAAAGTGTACAACCTCTGCAGAGTGTCTAAAACTGATATATCAGCCGTGCTCACGGTTAAGAGTGGCCTGGACCCTCACATGATTAATAAACTTAAAGATGGACATAAATCGTTACTCTGGTTATTTCTTGTGGCCTTGCTGAGTACCAACCATAAGTGTACTCACCCTTGCCAACTGCTGCTCAGAAGAAAAAGGTGTGAAGTCTACTGAAGATGATGAAGAGTTGTAGGCGTACGCAACCCCCAGTCGTCTGCCTATGAAGTTTGGAGCCTTCGTTTCCATTATAAGCGCATATCTCTGATAGTCTTGTAAGTCTTTATTTATATTTCTTTACGTGATACTGTTGCTGTTATTCACTAATGATGTCACTATATGTATGGAACTTGATCGTGGCATACATATAGTCATGCATTCGGTTTTATCCTTAAACCGGGTGTGACAATTTGACTTATGTAGAGCATCCGATTAGAATATTGGAAACAACTCAGAGGGTTACTCAAAACAAGGTGATCAAAATGTGCAAAGTACAGTGGAGTCACCACTCAGAGGATGAGGCCACTTGGGAAAGAGAAGATGAACTGATTGCAGAATTCCCTCACCTGTTCCTTAATCCTTCCTAATCTCTCGTCCTCGAGATTCTCTTTAAGGGGGGTAGGTTTTGTAACACCCAAAAATATAGGAATCAAAATTTTAAAAAGTATTTTATAAAAGCCTCAAGATAAAATTGTGCATGCATCTTTATTTCTTTTCTTCTCCTATTCTTTCTTTCAGCACAGCCCAATTCTTCTCTTTTCCTTCTTTTCTTTTCCCGCGGCCCAACTCAACTGGCCCAAACCAGCCAGCTCAGACCGTTCACTCTCTCTCATATTTCTTTCACTGATAGCTGGGACCCATCTGTCGGTGTCTTCTTTCTTCTTTCCTTTCTTCTTCCTCTGCTCCGCATCGCTCCTGCTCCTCTGTTTCCTTTTTCCGCCGCGACAGCAGGCGTGCCGCGCCATCGTTCGCGGCCCTTCTCCTTCCTTCTTCCTTCCCTACCCCGAGTCCGGATCGACTCTGCGCCGTCACCCGCATCTCTCTTTCCTTCTCCGCGACATAGACATGCCTTACCGGCCGCGGTTCCGTCCTTTCCTTCGCAACAGCCGCCGCCTTCCTTATTCCCAGCCACTCCGCCTCTATAAAATCCCGCTGGAGCCCCGGTTTGCAACCAGAGCCATACTCAAACCCTTTCCTCTACTCAACACCGACGCACGCCGCTGGAAGTCGCACACCGGAGGATCGCCGCCGCCCCATTACGCCGCTTCTCCGCCGACTTGCCGTTCCGCAGCTTTTCCGCCGTCTTCAACTCTCGCCAGAGCTCCGTGAGTTGGTGAGCATCAAGCCGCACTAGATTCCCCTCTCTCCCTTGCTCCGCCGCAAAACCAATTTCTAGCTGGACCCCTGCTTCCACCCACCGCCGTGACCGCCAGTTTACAGCCGCCACACAGCCATCCTGAGACCACCCTCACCTTCGCCGTGTCGCCCACTCACTCCCCGGCATAAATCCAGCTTGAATCGAGCCCCAAAACACCAGATTTAGTGAAGCTTCGGCCGTCCGCCGCCGCACTCGCTCGCCGCCGACGCCCAGCAAAGCTCCGATTCGCCCGACCTTTTCCTTACTCCGCCGATTTGCCCGACCTTCACTTTACACTGCCGATTTACCCGACCCTCTCTTCGCACCGCTGATTCGCCCGACCCTTACTCTGCCGATTCGCCCGACCCGCCGCTCGATTCTGATCCAACAGACCAGATTCACCCGACCCTAGCCGTCCCCGAAACTCTTGCAGAAAGATCCCTAGGTTTTCCAGGAATCAACCCGCAGTCCAGAACAGTAGAAAAATAATTAGGGTTGAGCCCTTTCTTCTTCTGTTCCGACCCCTGACTTTTCTAGAATTAGTACCCGCTGTCCAGAACCTCTAGTTTTGCACTCCGACCTTCTATTATTATGTTTTAGCCCCTAATTTCTTCAGATTTAGCCCCTGGAAGTTCAAAACTCTCGCAGTTAGGCCCCTAGACCACTGTTTTAGCCATATCTTCATCGCACTCCGAATTTAGCGATTCTTGCGCTCTCGCGATCCTTGCATCATGAACTACAACTTTAGTATCTTTTTACTTTCTGTTTGTATTGTTTGTTGTATTTTTTCTTATTTGTTTGAGTATGCTTGTTTGTGTGATCGCGTAGACAACGTGACATTTGAGCCAAACCAAGAGCAAGCTTACGAGGAAGAGAATCAGCAGCTGTTTGAAGAAGGCAAGTGAATTTCCCCCTCTGCATATTCTATTTGATCCCAACAACAGCGTGATAATTCACTTTACTTTAATGTTGCTTGCATAAACTTGATGGGTTACCTATACTAAGGACATACCTAGTCTTTTACCCCAAACCTTGAAACACCTGGGTTTACCATTCATGTTGGGTAGTCACGCTTAGTTGCAAACTTTGGGATTGGTATTGGTTTACTCTTTTGGCAATGTTGATCACGTTTCATATTGTTGTTATACCGCGTAATTTCAAGATCAACTTTGTTTAATGGGAACATGGAGAACCACCCAAGAAAACAGTGCAACCACAAAGTCATATGGCTCTGACCTTAGCCAATTAATTAGATGTGTAGTTTGCTGGTGGCCTTACCGAAAGGGCAAGGAGGGGGTCAGTGATAGGGGTCATAGCCCGGTCCTCTTGGGGTAGCTGCCTTTCCTAAGGAGCTGACCATTAGGGAGGTTTATGGACCACACCGCTACTGAAACTCTAGCGGGCTGCTTAGCTCTCGACATGTCTTTGTAAAGGCTTCGTAGTGTACCCTCGCCACTCACCTCGGAAGTGTTTAAGGGCCTTGCAAACCCGGGCGACTCAGGGAAACACGATTTGTGGGTAAAGTGTACAACCTCTGCAGAGTGTAACACTGTTATAACAGCCGTACTCACGGTTAAGGGTGGCTTGGACCCTCACATGATAATGAAACTGGAAGATTAATTAATTTGTGGTTCGTGGACTATGTTATTGTTGATGGTACCGTTATGTTTTTGCTAAAGTGGGTTGGAATAAACTTAAACCTAGTTAATAGGTGCTTGTTAATAAATATTTGACCAACTAAAAGTGACCGCTGCTGCAAACCCTAGCCTATCCTTGATGGCTTTGCATTTTCACCCCACTTGCTGAGTACCAACCATAAGAGTACTCACCCTTGCCCCTGCTGTTCAGAAGAGAACTTTGAAGAGGAGCATTTCGACGACTTCGAGGAGTTCTAGGCCCTGCGTTCACCAGTCATCGCCTGTGGAAGACGGAATTGTTGGAGACTTCGTATAGGGTATAACGGTTTATCGTTTAAGACATTTGTGTCTCTTTTATACGGAGTGTAATATCGTCAAATACTTTATTTAGTTACTTTTTGAGCATTGTCTTTGATATATTACACTATCTGTCTACCATATGTGTGTGAACATGATCCTGGCGCACATATGAGATGCATCCGGTTCTTTCTAGAATCGCGTGTGGCAGCGGCCGGCCCCACCTGGCGGCCTCAGATGCTCAGTCTACGCGTGGAAGCTAAGCAACCACTTCAGTTCAGTTCTAGAGTTAGGTTTAGTAGTCTGGGAGTTAGAGTCGAGTCGAGCTTGTCTTGAGATTCCGGAGTCATCCTCGGAAGTCTGGTATAAGCTCTTGTATCCTTCCTTTGACATTATCAATATAAGTTATCTTTTTTATCTTTTTGAGGCAGCTTTACTTTCTCTATTTATTTATTTATTTCCAAGGTCTTGCTTGTGTGCGGAAGTTCTGTCCTTTGGCTTAATCTTTGTTCTAATCTTAGTCTGTCAGGACCTTATTTTACGGGTTTTCTCGCCCGGATTAGGGAGCTCCAGTTAGTTCCCTAGATTGAGGGGGATTTCTCTTGAAGCCCTCAAGAGAAACCCTAACACCGAGACGTGGTGTTTAGCTTAGTGTTAGCTAGAAAGTGTGTTCCACCCCATGGAACTGATTTGGTAGGCGGCAGGTGGTGACAGCACTGTCCGTCCCTTGCAGTCCACCACGTTTGGGTGTTTTTACAACAGTAGATCGTTGGCCGAATTGGACCCCCAATTCTCCCTCAGTCTATGGTCCTTCGGCCCGAGCCGCCAAAGTCAGCTCTGTTCTCCCGATAGCTAGGTTAGTCAAGGATTAGTCTAGAGAGGCTAGCTCGTTAGTCTAGAACTGTTTTAGGAGTCTTTCTTGCTCGTTGTCCTCCCAGTTACTTACCACTCTAAGGTAGAGTCTCCTGTGTGTCACTCGGTCATTGCCTGGCCACTTATCCTATCTATTATCTGACTTACCCCTTCTATCTAGCTAGTGATTATCCTCAGTAAAGTTTACCATCCATTTGATCGATACTCTTTGGACCATAGTGCTTCCCCATGGAAATTCGATACCCTGGAATACTCCAAAGTGAAGTGCTACAGTGGTGTATTTTGTACCCTTGCGGAATCTCTATTCTGTTGGGCACAAGAAATGCCACCAAGCATTTCTGGGCCATTGCTGGGGAAGCAATTTGGTGCTAAGATATCGTTGAATCATTTGGTAAATTTTGTTGTTTTATTCACCGCTAGCTTTAGCGGGCTTACCATTGCTCTCGTTGTCTTTTTGATATATGCAAAGCAGTGCATGACCGGTTTCGACCTACCAAGCAACTTCACTGCGAGTCCAAAACGAATTGGGCATATTTTCTAGCAGAGAACTATCCCACCTCAGAAAAGGCTTACCTTAGGAGGAAGTTCGTCAACGTCTGTCTCAACAATGGCTCAGAAGACACTCTGTCAGTACTCGGCCCCATCCAGCAGCCATATCCCTACTGGTTTGGATAACACCCAAGGCACCAACGGCTTCGAGCTGAAGACTGGACTTGTCAACATGGTCCAAGCTAGCCCCTTCTGTGGGAAGGCAACTAAAGATGCCAACCCTTACCTCCAGAACTTCATGGAAATGAGTAGCACAATCAACCCTAAAGGCACTACAGTGGATAACATTCGCCTTCATCTGTTCCCATTCTCTTTGCCGGGCAAAGCAAAGATGTGGTTCTACAACAACAAGGCAGACTTCACCACCTAGAATGCTTGCTCCAATGCATTCCTGACCAAGTATTTCCTAGTGGGCAAAACCAATGCCCTCAGAAATAGGATCTCAAGTTTCCAACAACTCCAGGATGAAACTATCCTGGAAGCCTGGGAAAGACTCCAAGATTACATAGCAGCATGTCCACACCATGGCATGGAAGAGTGGCTGATCATTTAGAACTTCTTCCATGGCTTGAGTCAGTGAGCGCAAGACCACATTGATGCAGCAGCAGGAGGAGCATTCCTCTCTCTGGATGTTGCACAAGCCAACACGCTCATAGACAAGATTTCCTCCAACTAGAGTTGGAAGGGAGATAGGCAACCAGCCAGTCCGAAAGGACTACACTAGATCGATGGTGTAGATATGCTGGCCGCCAAGATGGATCACCTTATGAAGAAGCTAGAATCTCCAAACCAAGAGGTCAATCAGATCATTGACTCGAGGATCATATGTGAAGCATGTGGCAACACTAGGCATTCGGGCAACAACTGCCCACTAACATAGGAGGATGTAAATTTCATTGGGAATAACTTTCCGAACAATTCAGGATATCGTCCTCAACAACAAGGGTGGAACTCCAAGCCCAACCTCCCCTTCGGTCAACAGCAAGGTAACCGTTTTAATAACAATTTTCAACCTTCTTTGAAAGACCTAGTGTATGGCCAGAAATAAATTAATGATAACATTAGCAAGAAATTTCAAGCTAATGATAAAATTTTGGACTCTCTGGCCGCACAACTAGAGAGTTTTAGTTATGTTATTAAAAACCAGTTGAGCTTTAACAAAATGATAGAAACTCAAGTAGCTCAACTAGCCTCATCCTGTCCTAACCGTAACACGGGGAAGCATCTTTAGTTAATTAAGCCCTTGGGCAAGTTAAGTGAAGTGCTTAAGTGCTTGCACCCACCAAAAATAAATAAAATAAGTGCTAAACCTTCACTTTAGCCTCAGAAAAATCCCAAAAATATTTCCCTTTTCGTTTGAATAAAACTCTTGGGGCTTGAACGAGAACGTTTGTGGAGGTTAATCCCCCACAAGGACGATTAATGACTAACCCCTTTTGTTTAGTCCTTTGGGTATTTTTTTGTGTGTGCGCTAACCTTTTGTAGGCAATATGTGGACGTCCACGAAGAAGCTCAAGAAGGTCAGCCCCTCCAGCTGTCGGCGCTCGCGGGGATCAACATCCTCTAGGGATAATATGCCGGTTCCCTCAAGTCACCGGGATACTGACTCCCAGGAGGACATGACCCCCGCAGTGCCAAGGAGCCGCGTTCAGACTCGTATGCGCGTCCTCACTTCTGTCGAACGGCTCGTGCCACGGAACGACTACGAATGGGAGGCACTGAACCTACTGAAGAATCAGACGTACCACCACGTCAAGATCTTTGAACCCCTCTTTTTCATAAAGACGGGTTTGAAGGTGGACATGACCCGAGCATTCAGCTACGCGGGGTGGTATAACTTTGCCGACATGACAGAACCAGGTTCGAAATTTCGCACTATGGAATTCCTCATGTCTCTCAGTTTCGCCCCAAACGGTAATACCCGTGATATCTACTTCTATTTCTTCGATGAGCAATTTAAGTTAACGGCAAAAGAACTTAGTGTTGGTCTAGGCTTTGAAAAACGTGCCTGCTAGATCCAAGTGTTTTAGTGAAAAACTATAAATATGATCGAACCACTTGGGGGAACGAAATCTCTGAGGAACCTGTGAGTAGAAAAAATAGTATAGTCTCAATCCATAACCCTACTCTTAGGATGTTAGCAAAGTGGATTTGCATGGTGGTGCACCCGCGCTTCGATTTGCGCCTTTGTAGTCTCCCCGAGGTGCAATATCTCTTTGCGATGGCAAAGAAGATAAAACTCTCCCCAGTCATGAGCATGCTTGCTCACTGGCAGAAGATGATCGCCCGTAGAAGTCCCATTGATATAACCACCTTGGTCACGCGTATTGCTACGCATGTCAAGGCACTGGACAATGCCCAGGTAACTTATTTGCCACGGGGGGATGATTATCAGCTCAAGGTAGGGGTGGAACATTTTATGCAAGGTCACATGATGTGCGAGGGTCCAGGTAACTCATTGTTTATGACTTACCCCGGGTACGATAGAGAGGTCGAGCTCTCATGCCCGAGGCTCTCTCTCTACTCGGTGAAGAGTTATCTCTTGCAGATGCAGAAAAAGGAGCCAGATCGTCACAACGTCGTCGGTACAACAACTCGGCGACAAACATGAACAAGCAGGGTGTGGCAGAACCACCTAAATTAATCCGGCTGAAGCGCACTAACCATCACCACAAGGGAAATTAGGGCTAACTCGCACTTCAAACGGAGTAATCCAATGGTCTGTCGGGTAACCTCCCGATACAACCATGGTTTTGCCGATCGAAACCACACATACAAAGTACTCACACGAAGGTGAGCCCAGAGGATACAACATTCCACAAATTTTATATCACAGAGTTCATCATAAATTATTATTACAACTGAGTTCGAATTCGTAAAACTAGGTACTTCAGAGTTTAAAGTAATTGAGTTCTTCAGAGTTCAATGTAGCGGAAAATCAACGATAAACTACTCGACGATACATGATATCTCGATGAAGCCTGTACGAGACATCACTCGGCATTATCATCACTGGTCGGGGACGCATCCCATTCCACCGACCAACCAGAGGAAGAGTACACGGCCAAGTCAAACTAGCGATCATGTCCTCAAAAGTATCACCTGAAAACAAGCCACAAGCAAGGCTGAATATACTAATACTCAGCAAGGCTTACCGACTAGTGGAATATACTTAGCCGACTCCTAAACACACAAGGCTTTTGGCTTGAGGGGTTTGTTTTGCTGAAAAGCATATACAAGTAGGTCCTTACTTTCAAGTTTTAGCTCCAGATTCTAGTTTTCTCTAACCATTCTAGGTAATCAACTATCCAATATCATACATGGTGAAAGAATTAATTTGCATCCAACAAGATTAATCATCATCATTGTTCTATTTCTTACTCTATGTGGTAAAAGGGTCAAGCAGTCTCAATAACCGCGAGAAACGGACGATTCGAATCGAATTTCTTAACCTTGCAAGGGAAACCTAAACACACGTCATGTGGTTACTCCCAGAGTCACACGTGCAACCTTTCCCCTTTCTTCCCGGGTTGTGGATCAGGGCCACCATCCGAGACTACAGAGCCCGGCTCTGTACCCACCATGTGCGCGCATGGAACCAAAGTTGAGAGGGTGGGATGCTGTCCACTTGCCGTTCCGATTAGCTACTTAAGCTTACCGATTACCATATTCTCAGCATGTGGTTAGTACGTTCAAAGACTTAACCACCACTACCACACACTGCGGCCTTAGCATTTTTCACTAAACAGACGAGACATCAATCATCAACTTGAACATCGCACCATAGCCCCGTCCGTCAACCTTATGATTGCAGCATGTAGTAAACATTCAACTCCTATATTCTCGCGAGTGATAGGAAATCACTCGACTTTTACCGAGTCCTATTAGCATAGCATTCTATCGAACCTTACATCTAATGTTCAGAGCATGGGTACCTAGGATCATGCAACTAAGTTTTCATACAACTCCTATAAACTTAATGCACAAGTAGAATAGAGTATTAAGTTGCATAATTTAGAAAAACAGGGTTCATGCTCCGGGGCTTGCCTTCTTGGGTAAAGTTAGCTTGGGGCTCATCCGAACTTTGTTTCGAGTCTTCGAAAACCTCAGTTAGATTCACTTGAGCTTCACGCTGCTCACTCTCGGACTCGAGCACCAGCTCGTACGTTCCGTCGGCGAGAGTAGTCAATTCTATATGAATGCACAAGTGTAGGTTGTAGTGATGATACATGATATTTATTTTCTTCATGATAAAGTTGCAGTCTACAAAACATAGGTTTTGCTGTAAAGTTACTTAGCTACGATTTCTTGGGCAATCATTAACAGAAGGGGTTGTGTTGTATTGGAAACTAAATTTTCGAAGTACAAGCATGGATTAAACACAACACTGATCTAGGTATCTTCTGGTGATGAAATTTTTATTCAGAGTGCATTATGCAGAGATAAAACCACTATAAAAATTTCAGACATTTTTATACAGCAGAATAATCATAAAAAATGTAATACACAGCCACTATTAGATCATGGTTATTTTTATACAGAACAAACCATGCAAGTATTGATGCTAAAACTTTTACAGCGTGTTAATCTATCCATATATGTGTTACTGTCAAGATTTCAGATTTTATTGTGCATGATACAAAGCATAATAAATAGGACAATATACACCTATTTCAATAAAGATTAATTTCTACAGGATGTTTTGTAGGGTTTCTGAGTATGAAACTTTTTATTAAGCATGTCCTAACCAAAAGTATACTATAGTAAAAAGATGAATATTTTCTCAGCACAGAAACTAGTTACGTTGATTTAATGTATTTCTCCACTACAAAAATTATATAAGTGGTTACACAGAGGTAAAAAGCCTCTAAATTTTTCTGTTTCATTTAGGTATCATTAACATAGCATAGAAAAAGTTTCACCACCTAAATCGCAGTATAACAGCAGAAAAAATTAAATCTATCCCTTCATGGCATAAAACAAAGTCTAACAAAAAGTTTAGCTAGAGATAGGTTCTGGTCCTGAACTTTTTAGACTGGCCTATCCATCAAGAAACTAACCTACTTTCTAAAATTCAGATTCAGCCTTGGTCTACAACAGTGGGTACAAATAAAAGCTATTAAACCTTCCATTTAATCTATAGTAAAATATATCGAGAAACTGAGAAAATGCATGTAACAAAAGTTGTAGATCTTCTTCTAAAGATTACAGAACAATTGAGTTTATACTTTTACAATTTTTATATTATTTTATATTAATTTTACAAGTTCACTGATTTTGAATCTAGGGTTAAAACTTTCTTTTACAGAGGGGTCCCTGGAATCTTGCGTGCAGGCCCCTGGGAAGATTGCAATCAAAGCAATGTGGTCCCTGGCGGCCGGCCGGCAAGCTTGAGCTCCATTCCGGCGAGGGGAGGGGCCGGTGGTGAGGGGAACGAGGGGGAGGAGCAAGTGGAAGGCATGGGCTACCTTGTGGTGGCCTCGGTTGGGGCGGAGATGGCTTGAGCTGGGCCGCCCGCGGCGAGCGGCGGCCGGTGGCGGCAGTGTGCCGCGGCGGTGGCGCTCCGGCGAGGGAGGAGGGGCACGGACGGGCCAGTGAGGTACGGTGGGGAGGGAGAAACTCGTTCTGGGGCTGGGCTCGGGCGGATGAGGACCGGAGGGCGGAGCGCGGCTTGGAGGTCCTGGCGGCGGCAATGGAGGTGCGGCGTGGTCTGGGCGCGCGCGGGGCAGGGGCTCGGCTTGGCTTTTAAAGGGGCACAACAAGGGAGAGGAGGGAGTGGGGTGCTGGCAGGGCTGGGGCACGCCATTGGGCCGCCGGGGCGGCGACCAGAGCCGCAACTGGGCGCCATGCGCGTGGCGTGCGTGTGTTGGGCAAGTTCGCGGCGTGGGGGGGGGAGGCGGGGGAGAGGACGCGGCCGCGGATTGGGCAAGCTAGGCGGTGCTGCAGCGGCGTTGGGGGATTGGCTTGGCGCGATGCGGCGGCAGGCATCGCCAGCGACGTGGCTGTCAGGGCAGAGCAGGGGAAGGGAGGGACTGAAAGCGAAAATAGAAGAAAACCGAGGGGCTGAACTGTAAAACCATGTTTTTCTCCTATTTTTGTGTTGCAACTCGAAAATCTCTGAACATGAAAGTTGTTCAAAATGAAAAGTTCTACAAGTTTTGTTTCAGGCTGATGTTCATTTGAGTTATAGTTTGAAAGTTAATTTGAAAACCCAAAAAGCTTGATTCGGGGGACCCGTTATTTTATGGCAAAATTTCGTATTCTTTCCTCGGCTTCAACTAGACTTTTGTTTATCCTATCAATAGTGATGTGCCTATTCAATTTCGTAGCCATGTTTGCATCGATGTGAAAGTTATTTAATTTGTTTGATTAAAGTGCATGTACTTATGCACATATACGCATACTTTTAAAATAAAGACAAAATCAAAATATAATACATTTCTTTTAAACTTTTCTTAGTTATTTATGCATATTGTTATGCTAATGAGACTTTGTTTAGCAATTTAAACACCTGAGGTGTCACACAGGGCCCTCTCACCATGTTGGAACCTCCCTCATGATGTTCGAGGAAACATACGAGTATTTTAGTCAGGGAGGAACGAGCACTACTGGAGGAACATCCGAACAAGGTGCAGCCTGGGAACCCTACTACCCCCCAGCTATGCAGGATTCTTATGGTCTGCAGGTTGGTTCATCAAGCTCAGCACGCTACGGGTATGAAAACTAGATCATGCGTGGGATCACCGATGTGGCAGAACCACCTGAATTAATCCGGCTCAAGCGAGCTCACCATCACACGAGGGCAATCAGGGCTAACTCGCACTTCAAATGGAATAATCCATTGGTCTGTCAGGTAACCTCCCGATACAACCACGGTTTTTGTTGATCGAAACCACACATACAAGTACTCACACGAAGGTGAGCCCAGAGGATACAACATTCCACAAATTTTACACCACAGGGTTCATCATAAATTATTGTTACAACTGAGTTTGAAATTTGTAAAACGAGGTACTTCAGAGTTTAAAGGTAATTGAGTTGTTCAGAGTTCAATGCAGCGGAAAAATAACGATAAACTACTCGACGATACATGATGTCTCGATGAAGTCCGTACGAGACATCACTCGGCATTATCATCTTTGGCCGGGGGCGCATCCAATTCCACCGACCAACCAGGAGGAAGAGTACACGGCCAAGTCAAACTAGCGATCATATCCTCAAAAGTACCACCTGAAAACAAGCCACAAGCAAGGCTGAAAATACTAATACTCAGCAAGGCTTACCCAACTAGTGGGATATACTTAGTCGACTCCTAGACATGCAGGGCTTTTGGCTTGAGGGGTTTCTTTTGCCGAAAAACATATACAAGTAGGTCCTTACATTCATATTTTAGCTCCAGATTCTAGATTTCTTTATCCACTCTAAGTAAGCAACTATCCAATATCATACATGGTGAAAGAATTAATTTGCATCCAACAGGATTAATCATCATCATTGTTCCTCTTCTTACTCTATGTGGTAAAAGGGTCAAGCAGTCTCAATAACCGCGAGAAACGGACGATTCGAATCGAATTTCTTAACCTTGCAAGGGAAACAAAAACACACGTCACGTGGTTACTCCCAGAGTCACACGTGCAACCTTTACCCTTTCTTCTCGGGTTGTGGATCAGGGCCACCATCTGAGACTACAGAGCCCGGCTCTGTACCCACCATGTGCGCGCATGGAACCGAAGTTGAGAGGGTGGGATGCTGTCCACTTGCTGGTCCGATTAGCTACTTAAGCTTACCGATTACCATATTCTCGGCATGTGGTTAGTACGTTCAAAGACTTAACCACCACTACCACACAGTGCGGCCCTAGCATTTTTCACTAAATAGACGAGACATCAATCATCAACTTGAACATCGCACCATAGCCCCGTTCGTCGACCTTATGATTGCAGCATGTAGTAAACATTGAACTCCTATATTCTCGCGAGTGACAGGAAATCACTCGAGTTTTACCGAGTCCTATTAGCATAGCGTTCTATCGAACCTTACATCTAGTGTTCAGAGCATGGGTACCTAGGATCATGCAACTAAGTTTTCATCCAACTCCTATAAACTTAATGCACAAGTAGAATAGAGTATTAAGTTGCATAATTAAGAAAATAGGGTTCATGCTCCAGGGCTTCCCTCTTTGGGTAAAGTAAGCTTGGGGCTCGTCCGGACTCGGGTTCGAGTCTTTGAAAGCTTCAGTTAGATTCACTTGAGCTTCACGCTGCTCACTCTCAGACTCGGGCACCAGCTCGTAAGTTCCGTCGGCGAGAGTAGTCGACTCTATATGAATGCACAAGTGTAAGTTGTACTGATGATATATGACGATTAATTTCCTTCCCGATAAAGTTGCAGTCCACAAACATAGATTTGGTTGTGAAGTTACATAGTTAAGATTTCTTTGGGCAATCGTTAATAGAGTATAACTTAAACCAATTAACTCCATTAAACAAGAAAGGGGTTGTGTTATACTAGAAACTTAATTTTCTCATCACAAGCATAGATTAAGCATAAACACTGGTCTGGGTAAGTTCTGGTGATGAAATTTTTATTTAGAGTACACTATGCAGAGCCAATAGCACTGTAAATATTTCAGAAATTTCTATGCAGCAGAATAATTATGAAAAATGTATTACATAGCCAATGCTAGAACTTAATTATTTTTATACAGGACAACTCATGCATGTATTGATGCTAAAACTTTTACAAGGTGTTAATCTATCCATATATATGTTACTGTAAAATTTTCAGATTTTATTGTGCATGATACAGAGCATAATAAATAGGACAAGCTACACTTATGTTAATAAAGATTAATTTCTACAGAATGTTCTACAGGGTTTCTATTTATGAAACTTTTTATACAGCATAAACTAACCCACAGTATCCCCTAGTAAAAAAGGTGAACATTTTCCAAGCACAGAAACTAATTATCTTTATTTAGTGCATTTTTCCGACCACAAAATTATATAAATAGGTTACAGAAAGGAAAAAGGTTCTAAACTTTTTCTGTTGCATTTAGGTATTAATACAATAGCATATCAAAAGTTTCACCACCTAAATCACACTAGAACAGCAGCAAAAAGTAAATCTATCCCTTCATGGCATAAAACAAAGTCTAACAAAAAGTTTAGCTAGAGATGGGTTCTGGTCCTAATATTTTTACACTAGCCTACACATCAAGCAACCAATCTACTGTCGAAAAATCAGATTCGGAACTGGTCTACAATAGTGGTACAATTAAAGTCTATTAAACATTCCATTTAATTTAGAGCAAGCTTTAGCAAGCAACTGAAGAAAATCATGTAACAAAAGTTGTGGCCTTTCTTCTATCGATTCCAGAACAGTTGAGTTTGTATTTTTCCAATTTTTCTACAATTTTATATGAATTTTACAATTTTGCTATTTTTGAATTCAAGGTTTAAACACAGGTTTACAGATATGCCCCTGGAAACCTGCGTGCAGACCCTTTTGAAGATTTCAATCATTGCAATTGGGTCCCTGGGCGGCGCTGGCACGGCGGCCGGCCAAATTCCGGCGAGGGTGCCCGAAAAGGGCTCGTCGGCGTGGAACAGGGGGCGGCGGCGGTGCGAAGCATTGGCGATGGCGCTCCGGCAGGGAGGGGAGGGCGTTGGCTGGTCGACGAGCTTCGTGGCGTCGAGGGGAACCCGTTCCGAGGCTTGGCTTGGACGGAGGAGCGTCGGAGTGGGCTGCCCACAGAGCAGCAGGGGAGCGGCGGCGGCGCGGGCGGCGCTGGCGGTGCTCCGGCGGTCGAGATGGTCGGGGAAGAGGCCCGTGAGCTTCAGTGGAGGGAGGGCAAGCTCGCTGGGTGATGGGTTTGGGCAGTGGGAGGCTGGAGGATGGCACGCGGGTGGTGCTCGGCAGCGGCAATGGCAGCGGCGGCGGCGTTCTAGTGGGTTGAGGCGCGCGCGAGTGGCCTGTTGTCGCCTTTTATAGGCTGCAGGAGGGAGGGAGAGGGCTGGGCGACGCTGGGAGGGGCGGCACATCAGGGGCGCATTACTAGTCGCGGTGGGCGGCGAGCAGTGCCAGCGAGGCGTGTGGCGGGCCCGGGCAGGGGATTGGGCGCCGGGTATTTGGCGTGCGGAAGGGGGAGATCACACGGGCGCGGGTTGGGCGAGGAGCTGCAGCAGCTGGCTTGCCGGGCAGCGGGGGCGGCGACTGGCGGGATGCGGCGGGGACTCGGGCACGGTGCGGACTGGCCATTGGGCGCGGCGGGCGGCAAGCAGAGGCGCGCGTCGCCGGCGTGCGTGTGGCATGCGCGGACTAGGCAGGGTCGCGGCGTGGGGAGGAGCCTGTGCGAGCGGGACGCGGCCAGGCATTGGCTTGGCGCCTAGCGCCAGGCAGGGATCGCCGGCCAAGTGGCCAGCGGCGACTGCGCGGCAGGCAGAGGGTCGGGCGAAGCAGAGAAGGGAGGGTCTGCAGTGGAAGGCGGAGGGTCGGGCGAAGTGGAGGAGGAAGGGTCTAAAGTGGAGGAGGAAGGGTCTGAAGTGTTACTCAAATTTTCGTGTTGCAACTCAAAAATCTCTGAACATAAAAGTTGTTCAAAATGAAAAGTTACACAAGTTTTGTTTCAGGCCAAAGTTCATTTGAGTTACAGTTTTAAAATTAATTTGAAAACCCAAAAGCTTGATGTGCCTATTAAATTTCGTATTCTCTCCTCGGCTTCAACTAGACTTTTGTTTATCCTATCATCGATGATGTGCCTATTAAATTTCATAGCCATATCTGTATTGATGTGAAAGTTATTCAATTTGTTTAATTAAAGCACATATATTGATGCATATATATACATAATTTCAAAATTAAAACAAAGTCAATTTATAATTCATTTCTTTTAAATTTTTCTTAGTTAGTTAAGCATATTGTTACGCTAATGAGACTTGTTTAGTAATTTAATCACCTGAGGTGTTACAACCAATCTCACGACTTGGGTCAACACCATGGGGCAGCAGCAGGGCCAGCTCAGCATCGACCTTGCGCACAACACCGAGCTCACCTAGCAGAACTGGAGTATGAACACCTCTCTACTCCATGACACCACCAGCATCTTTACCCACTTAGGCCTTGGCTAGAATTTGCATCCACACATCAGCCTCAGCATCCACCACAGCAGCACTACCCATATCCTCCTTACCCTTATCCACCGCAACAGCAACACAACCCTCAGCAGCAGCCACGCCCACAACAGTATTATCAGTACCCGCCGTAGTACTATCCATATACGCTGCCGCCATACCCATACCAGCAGCCACCAGAGGACCCAAGCCTTCGGATATAATGATGAATAGTTTCAGAAATGATGAATAGTTTCTTTGTTCATGTTCTGCAAGTGCCTTATTTATAGCTTGTTACTCGCTTAGTGCTTGATCTTGCTGGGAAACCCTGTTTTGGATTTGCGGGAGCATGAACATGATTTCCATGCCTAAGTTGTTGAGAAAATTGAGATAGTGAAACTGAAATAAAACTGCATGCTCTAGTAGGGAACCTCTCGGAATTTCTTTGAAAAATGAAAACATGGTAAAGAGTTCCCCTTTGGTTTAAATGTCCTATCCAGAGCCATAAATATTTATTGTCATTTTTAACCACATATGCTATCTTGAGTTGCTTTGAGCCTTGTCGAGGAAGGTACCTGTCATCTATCGATCTTTCTCCTTTGCGTACCCATTGTTCTGCTAGCTTCCAAAGTCATCTGGCCTGTCCATCACCTAATCCAGGTATTGACATCCACCATCGCCAGATATCACACCCATACCACAGCCCAAAATCTCCACTGCGAAACTGTCTATAAAAGGTCTATGCAATCCGTCACTCCGCTCATGTATCCATCTGCATCATGAGAGTATGGGCTATCCTGAAAAAAAATGAGTATGAGAAAAGAAGAAAGAAGAAAGGGATAGAACCCATACTCTCCAAAAATCAAAAGAGCTCAGGAGTGCGAATAAAAGACCAAAAATATTCCAAGTGTGAGTCCATCCTCTCCCTCTCCCCTGAAAATTTTGTATTCCACAAGATCGGAATTTGATCGGGTACCTACCTCCTTCGAACTACTCTTCGGCATGGCAATAAAGGTAAACCAAGGTATGCGACATTCCTCCGACCCATAAGCTCCACATATCAGCCTTACAAGTAGGAAGAAAATGGTCAAGCTCTGACCATGGTGAGGATTATACACCTTGAGCGACCTTGAGAGTACCACTGGGGATCCTCAAAACCATTCTTTTGAAAATCTATCAAAATTCCGAGAAGGAACCTGAACAGTAGAAGAAAAACTGCGGTGGAAACTGTTCAGTTTCTCAACTGCTCCAAGCGAGGGAAGAATTGTGACTAAGCTCCACACTCCAAACCAATGGACAATCAGCATCCTCAGGTACATACGAGTATGAGTAATTTGCTATGCACAAGGTACCTGCAGGGGGTGGACATAGATGCAACTCCTGATCCACCGAGCCTAAGTTTTAAGCCTTGCTCAAGGACGAGGAAGAGTTTAAGCTTGGGGGCGTGTTGACGGCCGTTATTCGACCATCGTCCGTCAAGATTTCAAGAATAATTTAGAGTTTTGCATTATGTTCCATACATATTTTCTCTAAACTAATAAAATTCCACAAGTTTTGGATGAGTTGTCTATGCAGGAGCAAGTGTACCAAAATTGGGCCGATTTGGGAGAAATCTTAGGCCGGCCTCCCTCCCCCTCATCTGGACACATCATCGATTTAGGAGTCAAGAAACACAACCAGGAGGATCATGCATCGTGCACTCAAAGTTGGTTTGATCCAAGGACCCGAAAGGCTTCACACACGGATTCAAGGGCCCACCTGCATGTCTGAAATGGTTTCTTAACTAAAAAGAAATCGTTACCGACCTCAGGAGGCGATCAGGGACGTTCACGAGAAGGTCGGTACCACTTGGCACCAACCCTAGGCCGGCCCCACCTGGCAGCCTCAGATGCCCAGTCTTTGCATGGAAGCTAAGCAACCACCAAGGTCGCGTAGTCTTGACGCGTTTCACCAGGTACCGACCTCCAACAACTATAAATAGGCTCCCCATCCTCACTTGTAAACACACACTTGAAAGGAGTTCTCTCTTCACTTCAATTCTAGAGTTAGGTTTTAGTAGTCTGGGAGTTAGAGTCGAGTCGAGCTTGTCTCGGGATTCCGGAGTCATCCTCGGAAGTCCGGTATCAGCTCTTGTATCCTTCCTTTGACATTATCAATATAAGTTATCTTCTTTATCTTTTCGAGTCAGCTTTACTTTCCCCATTTATTAATTTATTTCCAAGCTCTTGCTTGTGTGCGGAGGTTCTGTCCTTTAGCTTAAGCTTTGTTTTAGTCTTTGTCTGTCAGGACCACATCTTATGCGTTTTCTTGCCCGGACTAGGGAGCTCAAGTTACTTCCCTAGGTTGAGGGGGATTTCTCTTGAAGGCCTCAAGAGAAATCCTAACACCGAGTGCAGATGTGATGTCTGGCTTAGTGTTAGCTAGAAAGTGTGTTCTACCCCACGTAACTGATGTGGTAGGCGGCAGGTGGTGACAGCCATATCCGTCCCTTGTAGTCCACCATGTTCGGGTGTTTTCATAGCAGTAGATCGTTGGCCGAGTTGGTCCCCCCCATTTCTTCCTCAGTCTGTGGTCCTTCCGCCTCAGCCGCCAAAGTAAGCTCTATTCTCCCGATAGCTAGGTTAGTCAAGGTTTGGTCTAGAGAGGCTAGCTCGTTAGTCTTGAAGTGTTTTAAGAGTCTTTCTCGCTCGTTGTCCTCCCAGCTACTTACCGCTCTAAGGTAGAGTCTCCTGTGTGTCACTTGGTCATTGCCTGGCCACTTATCCTATCTATTATCTGGCTTACCCCTGCTATCTAGCTGGTGATTATCCTCTGTGAAGTTTACCATCCATTCGATCGATACTCTTTGGACCATAGTGCTTCCCCGTGGAAATTCGATACCCTCGAATACTCCAAGGTGAAGTGCTACAACGGTGTATTCTGTGCGCTTGCGAAATCTCTATTCTATTGGGCATAAGAAATGCCAACAAGTGGCATGTACAGAGTGTTGGACAAAGATGGACAAAACTCTTGCTGAAGGAATGTACGGGGACTTACAATTGCGTCTCTAGCCGTGGCACTCATACCGTTCTTGCTGCTAGTATGGCAGACCTTGAAGGCTACCATGACATCCTCATTAGTGGATTCAACATCTTCATCAACTTGGGGCTTTCCATCCTCGGTGGGTTTTGCATTGTTGCTCTTGCTCTGGTGCTGATGATGTACCAAATGCATGAATCAAACTTAAAGAATAATGGGACTTGCCACGAGAGATAGACGGAAGTCCAAGAATAATGGGAAGCAGAAGAATGGAGATGTTACATTAGAAGCGTGTTGACACGAGTCCCCCTGCAGTTACCTTTGTTGCCTATATGTGCCCACTTCCCCCAAAACATCCCATCAAACACCACAGTTTTATTCTTCCCCTCCCCCTCGCCGGCCGGCCGGCCTGGGGTTGGTGCCAAGTGGCACCGACTTCGGGGTCAACGCTTCTGATTGCCTCCTGAGGTCGGTCACAATTGCTTTTTAGTTAAGTAATCGTTTCAGACATACAGGTGGGCCCTTGAATCCATGGTTGAAGACTTTCGGGTCCTCGGATCAAACCTACTTCAAGTGCACGACTCTTGATCATCTTTACTGTGTATCCTTGCACCTGGATCAGTGATGTGGCCATTGGGGCTAGTGCCAGGCCGGCTGGACTGGTGTAGGCCGGTCGGCCTGGGTTTGTCCCAGTTTTGGCTCAACTTTGGTACACTTGCTCCTGCACAGAGAACTCATCCAAAACTTGTGCAATTTTATTAGTTTAAATAAAATATGTATGGAAGCAAAACTCTAAATTATTCCTGAGATGTTGATGGACGATGGTCGAATAACGGCCGTCAACTGCCGCTGCACGCCAAATGCATGGCCTTCCTTGTTTCACTCCAGCACTATAGCCGTGCTGACTACATGAGTAGTCGCAGCAATGTAGAGTAGCAGGTTCTCGCCTGGGTTCGGAGCCCTGAGCATGGGGGTAATTGGAGGTGGACCTTAAGGTCTTCCAATGCCTGTGTCGCTTCCTCGGTCCAAACAAAGTTATCCTGCCATTTGAGGAGCTTGAAGAAGGGTAGTCCCCTTTCTCCAAGTCGAGAGATGAATCTATTTAACGCCGCCATGCAACCTGTGAGCTTTTGCATGTCTTTAATCTTCTATGGGACCCCTATGCTTGTGATGGCGGTGACCTTTTCAGGGTTAGCCTCAATTCCTCGGTGACTGACGATGAAACCAAGGAGTTTCCCCTGAAGTATGCCGAAGATGCACTTAGCCAGGTTGAGCTTCCACTAAAATTTTCACAGACTATTGAAGTTTTCTTCGAGGTCAGAGATGAACTCGTCGGGATTTCGGGTCTTAACGACCACGTCCTCCACATAAGCCTCAACATTGCGATGCAGCTGGTCAGCGAGGCATAGTTGGATAGTCCGCTGGTATGTCGCACTGTGTACCTCAGGTGTTTAAATTACTAAACAAGTCTCATTAGCATAACAATATGCTTAACAAACTAACAAAAATTTAAATGAAATAAATTATGAGTTGGTTTTGCTTGGATTTGAAAGTATGTGTATATGTGCATAAGTACATGTACTTTAATCAAACAAATTAAATAAGTTTCACATCAAAGCAAATATGGCTACGAAATTGAATAGGAACACCATCAGTGACATGATAAATAAAAGTCTAGTTGAAGCCTAGGAGAGAATACAAATTTTTGCCCAGGAAATGACGTGCCCTCCGAATCAAGCTTTTTGAGTTTTCAAATTAACTTTCAAACTAGAACTCAAATGAACTTTGGTCTGGAACCAAACTTGTGCAACTTTTCATTTTGAACAACTTTCATGTTCAGAGATTTTTGAGTTGCAACACAAAAATAGGAGAAAAATATGGTTTTTCAGTTTAGCCCCTCGATTTTCTTCTATTTTCCCTTTCAGTCCCTCCATTCCCCTGCTCTGCCCCGACAGCCAGCAGAGCCGGCCGCCACATTGCCGGCGATGCCTGCAGCCCGCGTCGTGCCAAGCCAATGGCTGGCTGCGCCCTTGCCGCACGCGCCCCTCCCCCACGTCGTGAAGCCGCCCAGCCTGCGCGTGCCATGCGCACAACGGCGACGCAGCGCCTCTGCTCGCCGCCCGCCGACCCAATGGCGAGGCCGCGCCGTGCCCGAGCCCCCGCCGCGTCCCGCAAGTCGCCGTGCTCGCTGCCCGACCAAGCCGCTGCTGCAGCTGCTTGCCCAACCCGCGCGCCGCAAATATCCCGCTCCCCCACGCCAAATCCCCGGCGTCCAACCCCCTGGCCGCACCCGCCGCACGCCGCGCCGGCACTACCACCGCCCCGACGACCCAATGGCACGCCCCCGTCATGCCGCCCGCGCCCGAGCCTCGCAGTCCAGCCCCGTCACTCCTCCCGCCTCTCTGCTGCCTACAAAAGGCCGCACTGAGCCTCCTCGCGCTCCCGAGCCTTGCAGTCCAGCTCCACCCCTCCTCCCGCCTCTCTGCTGCCTACAAAAGGGCGCACTGAGCTTCCTCGCACGCCCAGACACCAGAACACCAGACGGGGAGCTCGTCGTGGGCTCACCTCTCCGACTACCCATTGCCAGAGCTGAGCCTCCAAACACCACCACACCGCCCCACCGGAGCTCACTGCCCCGCCCATCGCCGCCCACCTCAGCCAGAGCGCCGCCGGCGCTGCCTCCACCACCGCCCTACCCCACCTCTTCGTGGACAGACCAGCTCCGACCCTCCGCCGCCCTAGCCAAGCCTCGGAACGGGTTCCCCTCGATGCCACGAAGCTCACCGACCCGCCCCCGCAAGCTCTAGCTCGCCGGAGCATCGTCGCCGACGCGCCGCACCACCGCCGCTCCCCTGCTCCGCGCCGACGAGCCACCTCCGGCCATCCCCAACCCCGACCAAGGCCCCAACAAGGTAGCTCTTGCCTCCCTAGTTCTCCCCGACCCTTTTTCCCTCGCCGCCGATGAGCGCCATCACGGGAATTTGGCCGGCCGCCCAGGGACCACATTGCAATGATTCAAATCTTTAAAAGGCTCTGCACGCAAGTTTCCAGGGGCATATCAGCAAACCAGTGTTTTAACTTTAGTTTCAAAAACAGCAAACTTGTAAAATTCATATAAAATCATAGAAAATTCGGAAAACTACAAACTCAACTATTCTAGAATCTTTAGAAGAAAGTCTACAACTTTTGTTACATCCATTTCTTCAGCAGCTAGCTATATTTTATTCTACATTAAATGGACTGTTTAATAGCTTTTTATTGTGCCCACTATTGTAGACCAGTGCTGAATCTGATTTTTGGACAGTGGCTTAGTTTCTTGATTTGTAGGCCAGTGTAAAATGTTCAGGACCAGAACCCATCTCTAGCTAAACTTTTTGTTAGACTTTGTTTTATTCCATGAAGGGATAGAACTAATTTTTCCTACTGTTCTATAGCGATTCATGTTATGAAACTTTTTCTATGTTGTTATATTGATGCCTAGATCCTACGAAAATATTTAGGGACCTTTTACCTGTCTGTAACCACTTATGTAATTTTTGTGGTGGAAAAATGCATTAAATCAAAGCAATTAGTTTTTATGCTTGGAAAGTGTTTATATTTTTACTATGGGATACTTTGGGTTAGGACATGCTGTACAAAAAGTTTCATACTGAGAAACCCTGTAAAACATCTTGTAAAAGTTAATCTTTATTAATATAGGTGTATATTGTCCTATTTATTATGCTCTGTATCATGCACAATAAAATCTATAGTAACACATGCATGGTTTGTCCTTTATAAAAATAATTATGTTCTAGCAGTGGCTGTGTATTACATTTTTCAAAATTAATCTGCTACACAAAAATTTCTGAACTTTTTACAGTGCTGTTGGCTCTGCATAATGTACTTTAAATAAAAATTTCATCACCAAAAGTTACCTAGTTCAGTAATTGTGTTTAATCCATGTTTCCGAGATAACACAACCCCTTCTTGTTTAATGAAGTTAAGTAGTTTAAGATGTACTCTCTTAACGATTGCCCAAAGAAATCTTAACTAAGTAACTTTACAACCAAATCTATGTTTTGTGGACTGCAACTTTATCGTGAAGAAATTAAATGTCATATATCATAACTACAACCCATACTTGTGCATTCATAAAGAATCAACTGCTCTCGCTAACGGAACGTACGAGCTGGTGCTCGAGTCCGAGAGTGAGCAGCGTGAAGCTCAAGTGAATCTAACTGAAGCTTTCGAAGACCCGACCCAAGTTCGGAAGAGCCCAAGGCTAGCTTAGCTCAAGAAGGCAAGCCCCGGAGCATGAACCCTATTTTTTTTCTAAATTATGCAACTTATTACTCTATATTGCTTGTGCGTTAAGTTTATAGGAGTTGAATGAAAACTTAGTTGCATGATCTTAGGTTCCTATGATCTGAACACTAGATATAAGGTTCAATAGAATGCTATGCTAAGAGGACTCCGGTAAAAGTCGAGTGATTTCCTGTCACTCGCGAGAATATAGAAGTTGAATGTTTACTACATGCTACAATCATAAGGTCGACGGACGGGGCTATGGTACGATGTTCGTGTTGATGATGGAGGCCCCGTCTGTTTAGTGAAAAATGCTAAGGCCGCAGTGTGTGGTAGTGGTGGTTAAGTCTTTGAACGTACTAACCACATGCCGAGAATATGGTAATCGGTAAGCTTAAGTACTGGATTGAACCGAGGTCGGAATATACTCCCCGCCGTCTTGAATTCGTTCACATCTAGCTAATGGCGGGTGCATGTGCCGCCATGGCCCGACCGGGTCCGTGGTCCATGGGGACGTGTAGTCGAGGGCGGTGGGCCTATTCCGTGAAGCGGGAATTGAAGGGAAAAGCTGCACATGTGACTCCGGGAGTAACCACGTGACGTGTGTTTAGGTCTGCCTTGCAAGGTTAAGAAATTCGATTCGAATCATCCGTTTCTCGTGGTTATTGAGACTGCTTGATCCTTTACCACATAAAGTAAGAAATGGAACACTGATGATGATTAATCTTGTTGGATGCAAATTAATTCTTTCACCATGCATGATATTTGATAGTTGCTTACCTAGAATGGTTAAGGAAACTAGAATCTGGAGCTAAAATTTGAAAGTAAGGACCTACTTGTATATGCTCTTTGGCAAAACAAACCGCTCAAGACAAAAGCCTTCCATGTCTAGGAGTCGGCTAAGTATATTCCACTAGTCAGGTAAGCCCTGCTGAGTATTAGTATACTCAGCCTTGCTTGTGGCTTGTTTTCAGGTGATACTTTCGAGGACATGGTTGCTAGTTTGACTTGGCCATGTACTCTTCCTCCTGGTTGGTCGGTAGAATGGGATGCGTCCCCGGCCAATGATGATAATGCCGAGTGATGTCTGGTACGGGCTTCATCGAGACATCATGTATCGTCGAGTAGTTTATCGTTATTTTTCCACTGCAATGAACTCTGAAGAACCCGTTTACTTTAAACTCTGAAGTACTCGTTTTACGAATTTCAACTTGGTCTGTAATAATAAGTTTATGTTGAAACCTGTGATGTAAAAATTGTGGAATGTTGTATTCTCTGGGCTCACCTTCGTGTGAGTTCCTTGTATGTGTTGTTTTGATCGGAAGACCCGTGGTTTGTTACCCGACAGACCTATGGATTACTCCGTTTGAAGTGCGAGTTAGCCCTGATTGCCCTCGTGGTGATGGTTAGCGCACTTGAGCCGGATTAATTCAGGTGGTTCTACCACAACTGGTATCAGAGCCGAAATTCATACACCAGAGAATGCGGGAAGCATTAAAAAAAATTGTTTCATAAAACATGGCCACAAAAATCGTGTTTGGAAAATGCGTTGGATCGTTAAGGATGGTACCTAGTTCATAAAGCCCTAGGGGATTACGGGAAAGTTACTAGGTGGCTATCTAACTTATGTATATTATCAACTGACTTCCAGCACATTATATTCTGTCAAAACTTACTTTTATGCACAACCGACCCTTAAATTCTGTAACGACACACTCATCGCTAAGGTAAGAAGGTAAGAATCCTCTGCCAACTGAGAGAGCTTGGCCTTCCTGTCGGTGATGCGAGCCGAACGCTGCCCTCAAGCAGTGACTTACTTGAGGTGTTGCCAATATACCAACTATTAGTTGATTATATTGGGAGTAGAAGGTTTGGTGTAGGGTATGGCGATCGCTGTTCATGCCTTCGTCTCAAGACGGTACCCCCGTGAATACGCTATCTCGATAGCGTATGTTAACGTCGTTTGTACGGCGGGAATTGTACGGATGTCATTTCTATAGTGAACGGTAATGAATGCGGACGCTTTCATGAGTGCTGGCAGGAAAGGTTCAATAGATAAATATACTCTATGAATTTTCTGCAGGTACACTAACCGCGATTATGATAAGTTAAAAAACGGTTAGAGAATTTTCGACTAGCTATTATAGTGAGAGACGTATTGTGTATGCCACCGAAACTAACTCCGTAAGACCAAAGCTATTTGGTAATTATTTTATTTTGTGAGGATGAATAGGACGTGCATGCATCATGACCATATAAATCTGAAATTTAAAATGCAATGCTTGAGAGTGGTAAGGTTCATGCGTGCACAAGTATGTCTTACGTAAGGATTATCTATCAAATTGTTGAGCATAGAAAATGATCTCTTCTAAAGAAGCTCAGGTTGCAAGTTTTGTTCCAAAAACTGTATTCCACCTCCTGTTTAAATATAAAAAATTCTGCACATATGGATAATGAGAAATAACAAAGACCTTGAGATGTCAGTTTTCTATCCAAAATGAGCACTCCTGCCACATAAATTTTTATGCCCTCTTACTTCAGTTTTCTGCAAACGTGTTCAACACAAAACTTGTTTTAAATTTACTCAGGCAGCTACTGTAAGAATTTGGTAATTTTTGGCTGGGTAGATTTTCCCTGGTGCACGAAATATTGGCTCACTGTTCACGGAATTTTCTGGGTAGACAGTAAAGTAAAACCTTAAGAGAAAAATCATCTTAGATCCTGATTTAGCTCTGGAGTTGACTAGCAAAGTTGTGCACAAATACCTTAGGAATATTCTGGAAAAAGTTGAGAATTTTCGGTCAAGAACTGTTGAAGCTATGGCTATTTTAGCACACTATCCAGAACCTGTCCACTATGTTGTTCACAGGTTTTTTTTCACTATCTCACCCATTCAATCTTTTGTACAGATGGCTGAGCCTGTTGCCATGATGGTGGATGAGGATGGACGCGTTCAGTCATAGTGTCTCCACTGGGAGGGCTTTCCCTCTATCTTGTGGGATGTTCTGAGCACCGCGGGCTATCGAATTCCCCCACGTTACGCGGGACTGGAGTTTGCAGAGAATGGAGTTACCCAGTGCCGTGTTAACGTGACCATCGTTCCGCACCCACTACACCCGGAGTGGCCCACCTTGGAGATTGAGGCTGTTGGTCATCGTTTGGCCGATACTTGGGAGCTTGCTGCCATGAGGGCACTCACCACTTTCTGTGCGCAGTGCCCCAAGGTTGTCACGCTCACTCCTATTGGTTTGTTTCCTGCTGCCCATGACAACGACCCCTTTTGGCTCTACAGGGTACAACACTCACAGTACTTGGAGGAGCAGCTCCATGATCTGATCCTTGAGTTGGAGGATGCTAATGAGCACATTCAGTGGCACCATGATCAGAATGCCCCTCCCGATGTGGTGGCTATGGAGGAAGATGTTGAGGAGCCACAGGAGATTGACGGTGTTTCAGGCATGGACTTTGAGGATGGTTGGAGCAACCCGTGGTAACCCGGAGGGTTTTGGTGCTAGTGCTAGTGAATCACAACAGCAGCCACCGCCACCACCCAGCTTGGTGGAAGTAATGGCAACTAAAACTGAGTTGCTTCGTTAGCTCGTGCTAGGACAGCACCAACAGCGGGGTGGGAACAATGTCCACCAACCTCAAGCTGCGGGTTACACGGATTTCCTTGGGACTCAACCTCCCTTGTTTCACAAGACGGAGGAGCCCTTGGATGCAGACGCTTGGATTCGCACAATCGAGTCAAAATTTTCTCTACTTGTGGTCCTATGCTCGGATGAAAACAAGGCTCGCTATGCCGCTCAGCAGCTTCGCGGTACAGCTCGTCTTTGGTGGAAAAATTACTTTGCTATGCTCCCGTCTGATCACGTTATCACCTGGGACGAATTCAAAACTGCGTTTCGGGCACACCATATCCCAGAAGGTCCTATGGAAAGAAAGCTAAATGAGTTTCTGGCTCTCACTCAGGGTACCCGCACTGTACTTCACTATGCTCAGGCTTTCAATAATCTGCGCCAGTACGCGGGCTATCATGCTGACACGGATGCCAAGAAGCGGGATCGTTTCCGCAGAGGTTTGAGTACCAAACTCAAGGAATGGCTCAACCTTGTCAAGGCCGATACATACAATGAGCTGGTCAATGTGGCAATCACTCAGGAGGATTGTATTGTGGATCATCGGGCTGAAAAGAAGAGGAAGGCACCAGCTGGACCCTCGGGTGCTCAGCCACCGAGGTATCGCTTAGTGCAAAATGTTGCGCCTACAGCTCTATAGAAGGCCCCTCAGCCAGGGCGTTGGATTGTCAGGCCCCCGCAGCAACAAGGCGTTGTACGACCCCCTGTGCCTCTGCAAACTGGTCCAAGGCCCGCTACTCAGCAGTTTTTTCGATCGAGCATCACCAATCATTGTTTCAAGTGTGGGAGTTCCAGTCATTTTGCTCGAGAATGCCCTCAGCCTTGGCAGCCAAGTCAGGGCCAAGGCTCTAACCAGAACAATAAGAACAAAGGCAAGAGGCAGACCCTTCAGGTCAAACAAGGACGGATCAATTTCACCACACTTGCAGAACTTCCTGAAGGAGCAACAGTGATGATGGGTACATTCTCTATCCATAACAAGCCTGCAGTTATATTCTTTGATTCTGGTGCATCACATAGTTTCATTAGTGCGAAATTTGGTGCAAAAGTAGGCTTGGATTTTTGTCACACAAAAGGGTCATATATGATATCAACACCGGGTGGTAAAATTTCTTCAAATCAAATGATAAGGCATGTACCAATCAAGTTGGGTAGTAAAACCATCAACACGGACCTTGTTCTCTTACCACTTGACGGCATGGATATTATTTTGGGTATGAATTGGATGGCTCTGCACGGCGTCACACTGGACCTTTCTTCCCGAGCTGTTGTAATAAATTCACCTAGTCACGGAGCCACTACCCTTTACCTACCATTCCGGGAGTGCATGAATTCTTGTGCTTTCGTGATGGAAGGAATCAAACTAAAAGATATCCCTGTTGTATGCGAGTATGTCGATGTTTTTCTGGAGGACTTGCCAGGAATGCCACCAGATAGGGATATTGAGTTCGTTATTAAACTGCAACCAGGCACTGCACCTATCTCCAAAAGACCGTATAGAATGCCACTTAAGGAATTGGCCGAACTAAAAACTCAACTCCAAGGACTACTGGACAAAGGCTTCATTCGCCCTAGAGCATCACCTTGGGGATGTCCAGCCCTATTTGTAAAGAAAAAGGTGTGGCAGAACCACCTGAATTAATCCGGCTCAAGCGCGCTAACCATAACCACCAGGGCAATCAGGGCTAACTCGCACTTCAAATGGAATAATCCATTGGTCTGTCGGGTAACCTCCCGATACAACCACGATTTTTGCCGATCGAAACCACACATACAAGTACTCACACGAAGGTGAGCCGGATACAACATTCCACAAATTTTACACCACAGGGTTCATCATAAATTATTATTACAAGTGAGTTCGAAATTTGTAAAACAAGGTACTTCAGAGTTTAAAAGTAAACGAGTTCTTCAGAGTTCAATGCAGAGGAAAATCAATGATAAACTACTCGACGATGCAGGATGTCTTGATGAAGCCCGTACGAGACATCACACGACATTATCATCATTGGCCGGGGGCGCATCCCATTCCACCGACCAACCAGGAGGAAGGGTACACGGCCAAGTCAAACTAGCGATCATATCCTCGAAAGTCTCACCTGAAAATAGGCCACAAGCAAGGCTGAGTATACTAATACTCAGCAAGGCTTACCCGACTAGTGGAGTATACTTAGCCGACTCTTAGACATGCAAGGCTTTTGGCTTGAGGGTTTGTTTTGCCAAAAAGCATATACGAGTAGGTCCTTACTTTCAAATTTTAGCTCCAAGTTCTAGTTTTCTTTAACCATTCTAGGTAAGCAACTATCCAATATCATACATGGTGAAAGAATTAATTTGCATCCAACACGATTAATCATCATCATTGTTCCTCTTCTTACTCTATGTGGTAAAAGGGTCAAGCAGTCTCAATAATCGCGAGAAATGAACGATTCGAATCGAATTTCTTAACCTTGCAAGGGAAACCTAAACACACGTCATGTGGTTACTCCCAGAGTCACACGTGCAACTTTTCTCTTCAATTCCCGCTTCACGGAACAGGCCCACCGCCCTCGACTACGCGTCCCCATGGACCACGGACCCAGTCGGGCCATGGCGGCACATGCACCCGCTATTAGCTAGATGTGAACGAATTCAAGACGGTGGGGAGTATATTCTGGCCTCGGTTCAATCCGGTACTTACGCTTACCGATTACCATATTCTCGGCATGTGGTTAGTACGTTCAAATGCTTAACCACCACTACCACACACTGCGGCCTTAGCATTTTTCACTAAACAGACGGTGCCTCAAACATCAACATAAACATCATACCATAGCCCCGTCCGTCGACCTTATGATTGCAGCATGTAGTAAACATTCAACTCCTATATTCTCGCGAGTGACAGGAAATCACTCGACTTTTACCGGAGTCCTATTAGCATGGCATTATATCAAACCTTACATCTAGTATTCAGAGCATGGGTACCTAAGATCATGCAACTAAGTTTTCATTCAACTCCTATAAACTTAATGCACAAGTAAAATAGAGTAATAAGTTGCATAAGTTTAGAAAAATAGGGTTCATGCTCTGGGGCTTGCCTTCCTGAGCAAAGCTAGCCTTGGGCTCTTCCGAACTCAGGTTCGGGTCTTTGAAAGCTTCAGTTAGATTCACTTGAGCTTCACGCTGCTCTTTCTTGGACTCGGGCACCAGCTCGTACGTTCTGTCAGCGAGAGTAGTCGATTCTATATGAATGCACAAGTATGAGTTGTAGTGATGGTATATAACAAATATTTTTTTCACGATAAAGTTGCAGTCCACAAACATAGATTTGGTTGTGAAGTTACTTAGTTAAGATTTCTTTGGGCAATCGTTAATAGAGTATAACTTAAACTAATTAACTCCATAAAACAAGAAGGGGGTTGGGGTTGTGTTCTTTTGGAAACTAATTTTCTAAGCACAACATGGATTTAGAGTATATTATGTAGAGACAACAGCACTGTAAAAATTTTAGAAATTTCTGTGCAGTAGATAAATTTTGAAAAATGTAATACACAGCCACTACTAGAACCTAGTTATTTTTATACAGGACAAACCATGCATGTTTTGATGCTAAAACTTCTACAGGGCGTTAATCTATCCATATATGTGTCACTGTAAATTTTTCAGATTTTATAGTGCACGATACAGGGCATAATAAATAGGACAAAATACACCTATTTCTTTAAGAATTAATTTCTACAGGATGTTTGACAGGGTTTCTGAGTATGAAACTTTTTATACAGCAAGAGCTACTCTAAAGTGTTCCACAGTAAAATGTTGAACATTTTTCAAGCAAAGAAACTAATTATTTGAATTAGTGCATTTTTCCTACTAAATAATTATATAAAAAGGTTACAAAAAGGAAAAAGGTTCTAAACTTTTTCTGTGGTATTTAGGCATCACTATAATAGCTCTGGAAAAGTTTCACAACATGAATCACAATATAACAGCAGTTACAAATTAGTTTTATTATTTCATGGCATAAACAAGGTTTAACAAAAAGATTAGCTAGATATGAGTTCTGGTCCTAATATTTTTACACTGGCCTAAACATCAAGCAACCAATTTACTGTCCAAAAATTAGATTCAGAACTGGTCTACAACAGTGGGTTCATTTAAAACCTATTAAACCTTCCATTTAATGTAGAACACAATATAGCAAACATCTGAAGTAATGCATGTAACAAAACATGTAGATTTTCATCTAACGATTCCATAATAGTTGAGTTTGTATTTTTCCGATTTCTCTACGATTTTATATGAACTTTACAAGTTCATTGTTTTTGAATTCAAAGTTTTGTGAGATCATGTGTGATGAAAAATTGGTTTATATTGAAATTGGCATTGCAAAGTGATTTAGCACGATGGCATAGGGTAATATGCTTGTGTTCTAATGTGTTACGCTCGTGGTAGCGTGTTTGGATGTGCTCGCGAAAGCATGTCGGTTTGGTACACTCATGTTAGTGTAGTTGATTTTGAATGGATGTAACATGCTCGTGTGCATGGACTGATCTTGAGTCAAGTCGTGGACTTGTGCTCGTACACGGTTGTGTGTTTATTCATGTGCAGATGTTGCTTGAGGCGGAACGTGGTCAGTGACGGACTGGAACTAGGTTCAGGAGGAACTGAGGTTTCGGGACTAAGTTCAGGGAGGAACTGAGGTCCTATTGGTCAAGGATGTCATGCGGGGCGTTCGGGCTAAAGAACAGTGAACGTGAAGGATTGTCGATGTGCGAGTATGAGACTCGGTGTCGACGGATGATGCTAAGTGCTAGCAGTAGCTAGGCTAAACATCGTGGAGATGTGTTGGCTTTAAAGTGGCCAGTTGTGGTCACGTGTGTTTTGGCTACTTAATTAGCTTGTTTGGCTAATTAATTAGTGGCTCAATGTGGAGCGTACAGGGATATGTGCATACATGTGCACATGCACGTGGCTGTGTTGGACTCGGCCTTGTTGGTTTTGAGTCCGATAGAGGCCAGGACAGCCTGGTTGTGTTCGTGACCTCGTGTGGGTCCTGGTGTCCAGTTTGGACACGGCTGTTGGTTTGCAGCAAGTAGAAAGGAAAGGGTCCACGTCCAGGTGAGGGCGCTGGCTGTATAAGAAGAGGAGACCGAGGGTGTCGGTCTTGCGCGAGACAGAGACGGCAGACGACGAACGACGGCAGAACGACGGGCGAGAAGGCTGCGTCTTTTCTGTTTTTCCTAAACTCATCTAGGGTTTTGGGATCTTGTGGAGATCTTTGTATGGATGCTTGTGTCAGCATCTTTTGAACACATCTTCTATGCAATCAAGATTAAGGTTTCGTAAGTTGATGTGTTGGTAATCTTGCTCCTCCGTTTTGATCTTTGATTTGCACTCTTGTTCTTGTTTACGGTTTTTGTTTTAGATTGATTTATTGATCAACTTGATTAGATTTATTTTGATCCGCCCAAAACCGTGATAAGGCATCAAGCTATTGATGTGAAAAGTTTGGTTGATTAGCTTTTCATATACTTTGCTTTCTCACGAAATTTTGGCTTGGCCAATTCGCGACACCATCTGGCAGGGTCTCCTTGTTTATTTTATATCTCGAGTTGTAGACCTCCGATTGACGTGATTCAAGATGTGTTAGCTTCATAATTTCAGCAGCTATTTTCTGGTAAAGTTTCACGTCAATAGGTTTTATTGTCTAGGAACGACACACGTTTTAGTGGAGCGTCCAGAATCTGTTTTTTAGGGTGAAACGTTTTCCGCTGCAGTTTGTGCTATCATTCACCCCCCCTCTGATAGCTAGATTAGAGGGCTTCGATCCTACAAGTGGTATCAGATCTAGTTTGTTTTCTAATCTATCTTAACCGGTGATTAGAATTATTAGCAATGGATAGGTATTCCACAAAACCGTGTGTTTTCGATGGTGTTGATTTTCAGTTCTGGAAAGCGACGATGGAGGCATACATTCAGGCGCAAGGCTCGCTGATTTGGGAGAAGGTTATTACTCCTTTTGCTGTGCCTGATGTAATCAACGACGCTAATCGAGCTGCTGTGGAGAACAATAGTAAGGCAAGGAACTTGATCATCCAAGGTCTAGGAAGGAGCGACTTCGATCGTGTGTTTCACCACAAATCTGCATATGAGGTATGGAAGTCTTTATGTGATTACCATGAAGGTTCAAACACTGTAAAAGAGGTACGTCAGGATATGTATAAGAAAGACTATATGCGCTTTGAGATGAAACCTAGTGAATTTGTTGATGATTTCTTTGCACGTTTTAATAAAATTCTTAGCAATTTACGTGCTGTTGGAGTTACATACACTGATGCTGCTAATGCTAGACAATTACTTGGTGCTTTAGACATGTCTGTTTGGGAGATGAAAGTAACCTCTATTCAAGAATCAACTGTCATGAGTACACTTACATTAGATGTGCTTTATTCTAAATTAAAAACTCATGAATTAGATGTTCTTGCTAGGAAGCATGGTTCTAAGTCAATTGCTTTATCTTCTCAGTCTAGCAAATTTCATGATGATAACTCTTCCACTAGCTGTGCTTTGTCTTCTTTGTCTTCACTAACCGATGAACAGCTAGAACAACTCCCGAAAGATGATTTGGCACTTCTCTCTACTCGCTTCAATAAAGCTTTGCAGAATGTGAGATCAAGGAAGAGAGGAAATTCTGGTCCTCAAAGGTGTTATGAGTGTGGTGATTTCAATCACATTCGTCCAAATTGTCCTAAGTTTGCTGCCAGAACATCAAAGGATGAGAAAGAAAAAGAGAAGAACAACTGGAAGGACAAGAAGTTTTCTCAAAGACATGGCAAGAAGAAGACATACGTGAGTGCCAAGACTGTGCATCGTGTGCTTTCAGCTCTTCAGCAAGTTGATTTGAGTGACGTGGACTCGGAGAGCAGCGATGATGATATAACACCAAGCAAGCATGAGTTGACTGGTTTATGTCTCATGGCAAGTAGCAAGGACAACTCGACAGATGACGAACAAGACAGCAATTTTAATGAGGTAGAACCTACTTATGATGACTTAGCTATTGCAGTTGCTCGTCTTGGTAAATTGCTTGATAAACGTAACAAGAAAATTAAAAAACATGATTTTATTGTTGAATCGTTGAATGCTGAAATTAATAGACTTAAATCCTTGATTCCTCATGATGATGCATGCAAATCCTGTGACTTAATATTTTCTGAGCTTACTACTCTTAGAGATGAACATTGTGTTTTGATAGAACAATTTAATGTTGAAAAAGAGAAAACCGAGAATCATGTTTGTGTAACTGATGAACCAACATCTTGTGATAATTGCAATATTCTTGAGATGAAGTTGAAAGATGCTAATGCTAGAGTTGATCAGCTGAAACATGATTTTTCCACACATGAAGTTCTTTCTTGCTCTAATTGTCGTAAACAAAAGGAACCCATGCATAGTACTTGTAATAATTGTTCCACCCTTTTGAAACGCATTGAGTATTTGCAAAATAAAATGGGAACCAAAAGTTTGAATCAAATTTTGGAACAAAAGACAAGCTCTTCGAAACATAAAACTGGTTTAGGCTTTGATCCTTATGCTCACTACAAGAATAATGCCCCTACTACTGTTAAGTCTCTTGGTAGTGGAAAATTTGAAACTCGGGTTGAGCCTAAAAAGGTGGTGTTTAAATCTGCTGGAATTATGTCATCTACTAGCACAATGAATGCAAATGTTGCTTCTATCTATCAAGTGAAACATAAAGTCAAGTACACTTGTTCTCATTGTGGTAGAGATGGACATAAGAAAGAATTTTGCTTTAGACTAGCTAAACAACAAAGAAAAGAAAGGGCTAAGGCTAGGTATAATTTCAGAAGTGCACATTTTGTCCCTCGTGAGGTTGAGGCACCTCGCTTTGTGCACAGGGTGAAGCAAACACCTTCTGTTGCTAGAAACATGAGTAAAGGAAGATCTGAATTTTATCATAAAAATACTTGTGTTGTACCTATGGGCTTTCGTCGTGTGTCTCAGTACTGGATTCCTAAATATTTTATTTCTAACCCCAGTACTGAGGCCTCGGCACCTTCTGGTTCTATGTAGGCTTCTTGCGCGAGGAAGGAGAACATATGGCTAGTGGATTCTGGATGCTCACGGCACATGTCCGGTGATAAGAATTGGTTCTCCTCCCTTACAGGTGCATCTCGTGCTGAAAGTGTTACCTTTGGAGATGGTTCTACTTCTGCGGTTGTGGCAAAAGGTACAGTAATGGTAAGTGACAAGTTTATGTTCAAGGATGTGCCTCTTGTAGAAGACTTGAAATATAACTTGCTTTCTGTTTCACAAATGATTGACGAAGATCTCGAGGTGTGTTTTAAGAAAAATCAATGCAAAGTATTAGATGCTTTAGGGGATCTTGTCTTTAAGATTTCACGTTATGGAAGAGTATTTAAAGCTGACTTTGATGCATCGCTTGCTTCTAAGTATAGGTGTCTAGTTGCTAATGACTCTAAAGATTTATTATTTTGGCATCGTAGACTTGGTCATGTTGGTTTTGATCATTTATCTCGTGTAAGTGGTTTAGACCTTATACGTGGCTTGCCTAAATTGAAGGGTGATAGCAATTTAGTATGCTCTTCTTGTACACATGGTAAGATGCATGCAGGATCACATCCACCTCTTACTATGGTAATGACAAAAGCACCGGGACACCTTCTACACCTTGACACAGTTGGACCTTCACATGTTCAATCTTTTGGTGGTAAATGGTACATACTTGTCATTGTTGATGATTTCTCTAGGTATTCTTGGGTTTTCTTTATGGCATCTAAAGATGAGGCTTTTAGTCATTTTAGAAGTCTTGTTCTTAGATTATCTGTTGAAATGCCAGGAGCTCTTAGAGCAATTAGAAGTGATAATGGTACTGAGTTTAAAAATTCATCTTTTGTTCACTTTTGTGCTGAAAAAGGTATTGAACATCAATTTTCATCACCTAGAGTACCACAACAAAATGGTGTAGTTGAAAGAAAAAATAGAACTTTGGTTGAGATGGCTAGGACCATGCTAGATGAATTTTCTACTCCTAGAAAGTTTTGGGCTGAAGCTATATCTACTGCATGCTATGTTTCAAATCGTGTGTTTGTGAGATCAAAGCTTGGTAGAACTCCTTATGAGCTGCGGTTTGAACATAGGCCTACTGTTTCTCACTTTCGTGTATTTGGATGCAAATGCTTTGTGTTGAAATCTGGAAATTTAGATAAGTTTGAAGCTAGATCAACTGATGCTATTTTCCTTGGGTATTCTGCTCATTCACGTGGATATCGTGTTCTAGTTTTGGAGACTAATAAAATAATAGAAACCTGTGAAGTTACTTTTGATGAGGCTAGTCCAGGCGCTAGTCCAAGTGTCACAGGTACACGTGCAGAATTTCAGGGGGAGAGCATTTTTGTTGATGAAGACGATGCGGATGATGAAGATGAAGTATTGGCTTCTCCTATACAACCGGTCATAGAACCTCCTGTTCCTACTATACATCACCTACGGCTCAGCATTTTCAAGTTTCAACATCATCTGTGCATGTTGAAAATCAAGGCGAAAGTGAAGTTTCTGAAGCTACAGCTCCTTTGCACATACAGAGAAAACATCCACCTCAACAAATGATTGGAAATCTACATGAGAGAGTCACACGGTCCAGGTTTCATGATTCTAACTCGTATGCTCATTCTGCTTTTGTTGCCTCTTTTGAACCCAAAGATGTATCACACGCATTAACTGACGAATCTTGGATCAATGCCATGCATGAAGAATTAGAGAATTTTGAACGTAATAAAGTCTGGAAACTTTTTTCACCACCTCCTGGCCATTCTATAATTGGAACTAAATGGGTTTTTAAAAACAAACAAAGTGAGGATGGTGTTGTTGTCAGGAACAAAGCAAGATTGGTTGCTCAAGGTTTTACACAAATAGAAGGATTAGATTTTGATGAAACCTTTGCTCCTGTTGCTAGATTGGAAGCCATTAGAATTTTGTTAGCCTTTGCTGCATCCAAAGGTTTTAGACTTTATCAAATGGATGTAAAAAGTGCCTTTCTAAATGGTTTTATCGATGAGGAAGTTTATGTTAAGCAACCACCGGGCTTTGAAAATCCTAAGTATCCAGATCATGTTTTTAAGTTGTCAAAAGCTTTGTATGGTTTAAAACAAGCTCCTAGAGCATGGTACGATAGGTTGAAAAACTTTTTATTAGAAAAGGGGTTTTCCATGGGAAAGGTTGACAAAACTCTCTTTGTTCTTAAGCAAGGCAATGATCAATTATTCGTTCAGATTTATGTGGATGATATCATCTTTGGTTGTTGCTCTCATACTTTGGTGTCCCAGTTTTCAGAAATCATGAGCAAAGAATTTGAGATGAGCATGATGGGAGAATTGACATACTTTTTGGGATTACAAGTCAAACAAACAAAAGATGGTATATTTGTGCATCAAAGTAAGTATACAAAGGATCTTCTACGCCGTTTTGGAATGGAAAATAGCAAACCTATTATGACACCAATAGGAGCTACATCAACGCTAGATCCTGATGAGGATGGTGAGCCAGTTGATCAAAAAGAGTACAGGAGTATGATTGGTTCACTTTTGTATCTCACTGCCTCGAGACCGGATATTCAATTTGCTGTGTGTTTGTGTGCTCGGTTTCAAGCTTCCCCACGTGCTTCACATCAGCAAGCTGTCAAAAGGATTCTCAGGTATATTCATGGCACTAAAGATTTTGGTATATGGCTTTCTGCTTCCTCATGTATTAGCTTAAGAGCATTTTCTGATGCTGATTTTGGAGGTTGTAGAATTGATAGGAAAAGTATGTTTTTTCTTTGGTGATTCACTTATTGCATGGTCATCTCGAAAACAATCTTCTGCTGCACAATCTACTGCTGAATCTGAATATGTGGCTGCTGCTAGTTGTTGTTCTCAAATTCTTTGGATAGTAGCTACACTTAAAGATTATGGGGTTACTTTAGAGAATGTTCCACTTTTCTGTGACAAAACTAGTGCTATTTGTATTGCTAAGAATCCTGTGCAACATTCCAGAACAAAGCATATCGATATTAGATTTCACTTTCTTAGAGATCATGTTGAAAAAGGGAATGTGGCACTTCACCATGTGGCTACTGAACACCAATTGGCAGACATTTTCACAAAACCTTTGGATTCTTCTCGTTTTGCTTATCTTCGAGGAGAACTTGGGGTTATCCATCCAATGGGGTTGTCTTGAGGGAGATTTTTGAACTCTTTGTAACATACTGTAAATATTTTTGCTTCATAAAAAAAATAATAAATATACAATGAGCATTATAATTTATTCACGTATGACATTTGAAGCCGTGTGTTGCTAAAGTGATTGCATCTTTATATCTATACATGTATGATGTCGTTTTGTCATGACTATTTAAATGGAATGATAATTTGAATTAAATCTTGTCATGGCTAAACTTTCTTGACTACTTTGATCTTGTTTCTAAAAGTTCTAATTCTAAATTATGAAAGTTATATATGATGAAAAATGATATGAGAAAGATCAAGGAAATATGCATTGTCGCACTTCTTCTTAACGAGATGGCTTATCATTGCACTTTGATATGAACTTGGAAGAAGTTGTGTATGACCGAAACCTGGTTCTTAAGCTTTCTATTGTCATATGACATAGGCTTGACTAAGTTGAAAAGTAAGGCTGATGGTGCATATAATTCCTTGCAGTTTTTTTTGCTGCAATCAATAAAACAAATCAGTTTTTTTTACGCATCAATAAAATGCACAAAATTTTCAAGTATTAAGGTAGTTAAGAAAGGGACATCATGTCATGCAAATAAATTGTTAATTGCACTTGATTTTTAGTTGTGATGAAATTGCATTGTATATGTATGGCTGTGAAGGTGCAACTATTTTCTAGAAAGGCTTGGACGAGTATTTGCTACATACATGGATGATTTATGATGCTCATTAGTATTAAAAAATGACAAAACCATAAACGTAAAAATAATTTTGTTCTCTTCTCTTTGTGTTCTTGATGAATCCATTGTCAAAGGGGGAGAGTTTTTCACATTGCACATATGAGGGATTTTCCTTCTTCTTTGGTTTCTCACAGGGGGAGATTTTGCTTTGGAAGAAAGGGGGAGAGTTTTTATGGATCATTTTTTTGTGATGATCTTTTCACTTTGCATTTGATTAAAATTACTTATGGAAGTGGTTGCCAATGTTCAACGTTTAAATGGTGTTGCCAATGTTTTCATCAAGGGGGAGATTGTGAGATCATGTGTGATGAAAAATTGGTTTATATTGAAATTGGCATTGCAAAGTGATTTAGCACGATGGCATAGGGTAATATGCTTGTGTTCTAATGTGTTACGCTCGTGGTAGCGTGTTTGGATGTGCTCGCGAAAGCATGTCGGTTTGGTACACTCATGTTAGTGTAGTTGATTTTGAATGGATGTAACATGCTCGTGTGCATGGACTGATCTTGAGTCAAGTCGTGGACTTGTGCTCGTACACGGTTGTGTGTTTATTCATGTGCAGATGTTGCTTGAGGCGGAACGTGGTCAGTGACGGACTGGAACTAGGTTCAGGAGGAACTGAGGTTTCGGGACTAAGTTCAGGGAGGAACTGAGGTCCTATTGGTCAAGGATGTCATGCGGGACGTTCGGGCTAGAGAACAGTGAACGTGAAGGATTGTCGATGTGCGAGTATGAGACTCGGTGTCGACGGATGATGCTAAGTGCTAGCAGTAGCTAGGCTAAACATCGTGGAGATGTGTTGGCTTTAAAGTGGCCAGTTGTGGTCACGTGTGTTTTGGCTACTTAATTAGCTTGTTTGGCTAATTAATTAGTGGCTCAATATGGAGCGTACAGGGATATGTGCATACATGTGCACATGCACGTAGCTGTGTTGGACTCGGCCTTGTTGGTTTTGAGTCCGATAGAGGCCAGGACAGCCTGGTTGTGTTTGTGACCTTGTGTGGGTCCTGGTGTCCAGTTTGGACACGGCTGTTGGTTTGCAGCAAGTAGAAAGGAAAGGGTCCACGTCCAGGTGAGGGCGCTGGCTGTATAAGAAGAGGAGACCGAGGGTGTCGGTCTTGCGCGAGACAGAGACGGCAGACGACGAACGACGGGCGAGAAGGCTGCGTCTTTTCTGTTTTTCATAAACTCATCTAGGGTTTTGGGATCTTGTGGAGATCTTTGTATGGATGCTTGTGTCAGCATCTTTTGAACACATCTTCTATGCAATCAAGATTAAGGTTTTGTAAGTTGATGTGTTGGTAATCTTGCTCCTCCGTTTTGATCTTTGATTTGCACTCTTGTTCTTGTTTACGGTTTTGGTTTTAGATTGATTTATTGATCAACTTGATTAGATTTATTTTGATCCGCCCAAAACCGTGATAAGGCATCAAGCTATTGATCTGAAAAGTTTGGTTGATTAGCTTTTCATATACTTTGCTTTCTCACGAAATTAGGGCTTGGCCAATTCGCGACACCATCTGGCAGGGTCTGCTTGTTTATTTTATATCTCGAGTTGTAGACCTCCGATTGACGTGATTCAAGATGTTTTAGCTTCATAATTTCAGCAGCTATTTGCTGGTAAAGTTTCACGTCAATAGGTTTTATTGTCTAGGAACGACACACGTTTTAGTGGAGCGTCCAGAATCTGTTTCTTAGGGTGAAACGTTTTCCGCTGCAGTTTGTGCTATCATTCACCCCCCCTCTGATAGCTAGATTAGAGGGCTTCGATCCTACAAGTTTAAACATAGGTTTACAGATATGCCCCTGGAAACTTGCGTGCATACCCTTTTAAAGATTTCAATCATTGAAATTGGGTCCCTGGGCGGCGCTGGCACGGCGGCCGGCCAAATTCCGGCGAGGGTGCACGTCGACGGTGAGGGGAAAAGGGTCGGGGAGATCCAGGGAGGTGAGAGCTACCTTGGGGTGGCCTTGGTCGGGGTTCGGGGTGGCCGGAAAGGGCTCGTCAGCGCGGAATAGGGGGCGGCGGCGGTGCGAAGCATCGGCGATGGTGCTCCGGCGGGTTGGGGCAGCGTTGGCGGATTGGGAAGCTCCGGTAGGGTGATGTAGTCCCGTTCCGAGCCTTGGTTCGGGCGGAGGAGGGCCGGGTGTGGGGTGTCCACGGCGGTCAGGGACGGCAGCGGTGGAGGCAGCGCTGGCAACGAGCGCCGGCGGTTCTGGGCGACGATGGGTGGGGCAGTGAGCGTCAATGGGATGCTGTGGTGGTGGTTGGGGGCTCAGCTTGAGCGGTGGATGACCGGAGGGGTGAGCTCCACGGTGAGCTGGCATGATGGCGGTAATGGTGGCGGCGGCGGCGTTCTGGTGTCTGGGCGCGCGAGGAGGCTCAGTGCGGCCTTTTGTAGGCAGCAGAGAGGCGGGAGGAGGGGCGGGGCTGGACTGTGAGGCTCGGGTGCGGGCGGCACAACAGGGGCGTGCCCCTGGGCGTTGGGGCGGCGGCCCGAGGCTCGTCGCGGCGAGCGGCGGGTGGGAGCAGGGGATTGGGCGTGCTGCAGCACCGCGGCTTGTCGGGCAGCGAGCGCGGGGAGTGGCGGGACAGAGCGGAGGCTCGGGCACGGAGCGGCTTGTCCATTGGACGCGGCGTGCGGTGGCCGGGCGGCGGCGTCGCGTGCGGCCAGCGGCGCGTCGCCGTTGGTGGCCGGAGATCCTGGCATGGAGAGGGAGGGATTGCGCGGCATGTGATTGGGCGCGGCAGGGCTTGGTCGGGGGAGTGGGGAGGACGACTGACGACTGGCTTGTCGCGGCGTGGGCGGCAGGCATCGCCGGCCAGGTGGCCAGCGGTGACTGGCGGCGGGCGTCGGGCGAAGCAGAGGAGAGGGGAGGGACTGAAAGCGGAAATAGAAAAAGAGGAAGGGGCTGGTTTGCAAATTCAAGTGTTTCCCAAATTTTTGTGTTGCAACTCAAAAATCTCTGAACATGAAAGTTGTTCAAAATGAAAAGTTACACAAGTTTTGTTTCAAGCTAAGATTCATTTGAGTTCTAGTTTAGAAGTTATTTTAAAACTCAAAAAGTAGGATTCGGAGGGCACATCATTTCCTAGGCAAAAATTGTTATTCCCTCCTAGGCTTCAACTAGACTTTTGTTTATCATGCCAATAACGATGTGCCTATTCAATTTCGTAACCATGTTTGCATCGATGTGAAAGTTATTTAATTTGTTTGATTAACGTACATGTACTTATGCACATATACACATCTATTTTCAATTCAAAGCAAAACCAATTTATAATTCATTTCTTAGTTATTTATGCATGGTGTTACGCTAATGAGGCTTATTTCATAATTTAAACACCTGAGGTGTCACAGCCTTCCCCCCTTAAAAAGAATCTCGCCCCGAGATTCGGACAATAAGCTTAGTGTGGACGGTGTGTGTACCTTCAGTAGAGTTGAGAAAACCCGAGAAATTTTGGTTTAGATAGCTTTCAGTTTTCCACGTGGCTCTTTCCTCAGTGTGATGATTCCAAAAAATTTTATATATTTCAATCACTTTTCTCCTAAGACTTCTTTCTTTTTGATCCATGATTTTGACAGGGTACTCAACATATGAGAGGTCGGGCTCTACCACTACTTCTTGTTGTTTAATAGCCTCGGTAGGAACTCGAACACACTTCTTGAGCTGAGACACGTGAAAGACATCATGGATGGCTGCAAGCTGAGGGGGCAGTCGAATTCTATAGGCTACGGGTCCACAACTCTCGATGATTTCCTAGGGACCAACATATCGGGGAGATAGTTTTCCTTTGACTCCGAATCATTGTACTCCCTTGGTTGGTTGAACTCGAAGGTAGACGTGGTCACCAACTTCAAATTTTAGTGGCTCCCTCCTTCTGTCGAAATAGCTCTTTTGCCTAGATTGGGCGGCTCTAAGGTTTTCTTGTATTACTCTCACTTTTTCTTCGACCTCGATTACCAAGTCTGGTCCAAATATTTTGCGTTCTCCGGTTTGTGACCAACTTAAAGGAGTTCGACACCTTCGTCCGTATAGGGCCTCAAATGGTGACATTTTCAAACTCGCTTGATAGCTATTGTTATATGAGAATTCTGCTAGGGAGAGGCATTTGTCCCAATTCTTGTTATAGTGAATGAAACAAGCTCTAAGCATGTCTTCAAGAATTTGGTTCACTCTTTCAGTTTGTCCGTCAGTTTGAGGATGATAGGCTGAGCTTCGAATCAATTTAGTACCAAGAGATGCTTGAATTGTTCTCAAAAGCGTGCTACAAACTGAGTACCACGATCAAAAATAAAAGTCTTTGGCAGTATAGGTGGTGTGTACTGGAAGAAAATGTGCCGTCTTTGTGAGACTATCAACGATAACCCATATGGAATCATGTTTCTGTGCGGTACTCGGCAATCCAACAATGAAATCCATACTTATGTCTTCCCATTTCCAGGAGGGTATAGGCAAAGGTTGAAGTGTATCGGTGTTGGCGCTAAAAATCGGCCGGGAATCGGCCGATGACCTTCAGCGTCGGACACACGGCCCGGGAGAATCTGCTTAACTCCTGTTCGGGTGATTACCCTTGTGCGATTCGCGCGGCGGGCCAGTCAATCTGACCTGTTGATTGACAATGAAATAAACGTATTAAATTCCAGGGTTCCGATCGGCTAAAAGTTCCGATCTGTCCCGAAAAGCGTATCAGCGTATCGGCCGATTTCCTATGAAGATGACCAGCTATGGACCAGCCGATAATCACGTAATGATTGCCAAGAAACTACTGGAGTAAGTTAAACAATTGTTACAGATGCAACACTAGAAATAGATCTAATCGGCTATACGATGGTAAACAAGGAGAAATAATGATGAAGCGAACAATTCAATCTCAAGCTGGATAACTGGTGATAAAACTAGAACAATAGGTAAAACCTATAATTCTAGTAAATATTGATAACTGGTGAATAAATCTAAACGAAACAACGGCGATCCGCCCGAAGTTAAAGCTTAGATGTTATTTGATAAACGGAACCTACCAATTGGCCGGAGATCGTGTCGATGCAGCCTTGCCAATCCGTACGAACTCGTGAAAGAAAAAAGAGTATTGGCAAAGTCGCCGACTTGAAAGTAAAGTACGATGAAAAAGTAGATTGTTTGTATTGATTGATGTGTCTACAAAAACTCTGACTGCTTCTATTTATAACCTAGGACTAAGACTCCTGATCTATTACGATCCGCTACAAACTTGATTTAAATAAACAGTACTATATCTATAAAACTTTCCTAAAGGAAACGGATTCCCGCAGAATCTTGTGCTGCCATCTCCTAGTCCAATCCGGACTCCTTTCATAGCTCTTCGACCGAGTCGGCATCGTTCTTTGACTAACGTCAGGTCATCTTTGACTGGGATCCTCTGTTGGGATTCCATTGGCTTCATCCCCTATCTGTTGGCGCAAGCCCATATTGGTCCAAATGCTCTAGCCTTTCAATCGGCCGACCCCTACCAACTCCATTCACCAAACGCACGAAACACTGCAGCACCAATCGGCTGATTCCTAAGTGTAGCGTCAATCGGCCGATTCCCAACTATAACCTTTAAATCTGCCGCATCGGCCAATTTCTTCCTCTCCTGACGCCGACGTGTCAAAATCTGGCGTCAACACATGCCCCCTAGATTCAGAGTAAAACATGACTTTTACTTCGAAACTCTTTTTTAATCTCTCCTCCAAAACAAACACGACAAAAATCTCCTTCCATCTCGCGGTCTTCTACATGATGATTGCAATTTTCTCGATCTGGGCGCCTGAGACAACTGTTCCCCTAGAATTCGTGTAGACTGCGCGGAATAAATCCCGCTTCTACCCTTTCTCTCTCGAACTGTCTTTAAGTACTGTCGTTCTCCGCCGCTTCTTCTCCACGAGCTTAGTAATTTCCTCCCCAGCAAATTACTTTCTATCTTCTCCCAGCGCCCTCATGGTTTCCAACCGTACTCTTTGGCGATCCTCCTTTCATCTACACTCCGCTTCATTCCTCCAATGGCGGCACCATCGGCAACTTCACCAACCACGGAGGCTCCGCCAGCGACTCCATCGGCGATGGCGGTTCCATCAGCGACTCCATCGGCGACGGCGGTTTCATCAGCAATTCCAATGGCGACAACGGTTCCATCAGCGACTCCATTGGCGACGATGAGCTTCATCCCAGAGGTAAACACCCGAAACTTTCCCCTTTTACTTTTTATTGCCCATGTACCTTTTAGATCTATTCTTAGCTCTTCCCTTTTCACCTTTTTTAGGCAGTTAGACACCAAATCACTATTCTCCTTTCCGAAGCTCCTAGTCTCATCTGCTAAGGCCCCATGGGAAATCCAGACCCAACTGATCTGATTAACCTAGAAACCCATAGAATCCCTTTCAAGCAATCACCTATGGATTTGGGTCAGTGGTCAGGCGCTTTCAGATCTTGGCCGAATGAAACCCCCGGCTGGAAAGAGTGGTACCAAAGATTAGCTAACTCTAAGAGAGTTCAATGGGATGAATTAAAAATCGGCCAGTGCATCAATCTCTCTTTATCCCAGATGGAGAAGAATGAACCCCTGGTAATAGCAACCTCCTATTTCTAGTCTGACGCGCTTAACGCGTTTCTCTTTGTGAACGGATCCATGACCCCAACTCTAGCCAATGTACTGATGCTGACCGACCTTGACATTTCCTCCCCCGATACACCCTTTGATTATCTGATCAAACCAACCCATCGGCTAGAGACGAAAGGAATCGGCGGGTGGAAAGGGTATATCAACAGAAACATGAGGACCGGGACGATTTCGGAGAGAGAACATACAGTGTTCTTGATGATGTGGCTAGAGAAGCACCTTTTCTGCGGCAGAGCGGTTGGTCCTTCTTCCAATACACAAGCTCTGCCTGAAGCCCTATCAATAGAATCCACCATCCCCCTTGGGAAGCATCTTCTAGGATCGGCCTACCACATGATGCACCAGATCGGCGTCAAATTATCAAAAGGAGAGCCAATTGGTAACCTTGGTGGCCCCTGGTGGTTCATCACCCTCTGGCTTAACTTGTACATGAGCAAGGTCTTCCAGCAGCAGATAGAGACCAAAACATTCCCCAACATCGAGTCAGAGGAAAATCCCACCATACGACGACGATGCTCTTCTTTCGGCGAAGCAGCATCAGTTTTTCCTGGTTGCCAGTTCACCGCCACCCAAACAGCCGAGTATTTCAGATGTTTTTACAACGGCTTTAGTGAAGAAACCACCAGTTGGTATCCGTATCAGAGGACAGAGCCACTTTTTGAGCTTCCCTACTGCTATGACTCGTTGTCCAACTACTTCGATAATGATCTCATGGACGTCTTGATCAAACCAGGGATTTTACCGGCAAACTTCTTCTCCGGGAAAGATTCCCCAACTTATGAGTTTTACAACCCATCACTCGCAGCACGGCAGTTCGGTCTTGGTCAGCTGCCGATTCAAATTTATTTTGCTGGTCGCGCAAAATTCCGAGATGAGCTCACTAAGGGCCTTGACTACAGTCGGCTGTGCAATTTAGTGCCGGATTCCAGTACCATTGATCTAAACAATTGGATAGTAGCTCTTTTTGCTGTCCAACAATTCAAGTTATGGTAGGCAGAATGGAAATAGCATCTCTTCTGTGCATCTCCTTCAGCATATTGCAATAATCTGGATCCTGACAACATCAACTCAAATGCAACGGTACTGCCCTTCTCCCGGCCGATTTTGATGTTATCCCTTTTTATGTTACAAATTTTCTGCTAACTCTTATTTCCCTTTTCAGTTCGAAAATCAACTTCCTCCGACGCGGAGCCGAAGTGATAGGCCCATAGAGAATAGCCGCCCATACACACCATTCCCACTCATCGGCTACCACGCCCCAACTATCAAAGACATCACCAGCGGCCGATTGAAGCAAACATTGAAAAGACCCTCTTTAAAGAAGACGAGCCGCCGAGTGCGTGCCCGTATAGAACCGGCTGATCAATCGACGGCGGCATCGGCTGAACCTCCAACTGCACCAACTCTGCCGATTATCGAGGAAGTCGATCTCTAGGCTGCTACAGAAGTTGGAGCGGCCGCTGCATCATTGCTAGCAGAAGCTGTTCAGGTAATTTCGCACACTTCACATACTTCTAAGTATTCTATCGATATTAACTTCTTCTTTCTGCCAGGCTGCGCAAATCACCCCAGTGCAGTCTCCGCAGCAATCGGCTACATCCCAGGCGGAAACCAGAACGCCAGTAATTCCCCTCACTGAGGTAGAAAGTTTCTTAACTCAATTTCTTGATACTCAACCAAAAACTAACCGATTTTTGATGCAGGCTACTCTGAGTGCATCGATTGCTCCTTCCCAACAAACATCGGCCGGAGGATTCACGGAGGTACGATAGGCATCATATACCATCTGTAACACCTCAGGTGTTTTAATTGTTAAACGAGTCTTATTGGCATAATAAAATGCATCACTAACTAAGAAAATAAAAGGAATGGATTAAGTTTGGTTCTGCTTTTACCTTTAAAAGTTTGTATGTGCATAAATGCATGTACTTTAATGAATCAAATTGGATCACTTTCACATCAAAGCAAATATGGCTATGAAATTAAATGAGCACACCAGTATTAGCATGACCAATAAAAGTTTAGTTGAAGCCTAGGGAAGAAAATGAAATTTTGAAATAAAATGACGCGCCCTCCGAATAGAGTTTTCTTTAAGTTTTTAAAATAACTTTGGAACTAAAGCTCAAATGAACTTTGGCCTGAAACGAAACTTGTAGAACTTTTTATTTTGAACAACTTTCATTTTCAAAAGATTTTGAAATTCAAATTAGAAAGTGGAGAAAACGTCCTGTTTGCCACCAGCCCCCTGGAAATTTTTGAATTCTCGCACTTAGGCCCTTGCCCCTCCTCTGCTGCACCGCACCCTCACCCGACCGCCGCCGGCCACCTGGCCCTCGACGCCTGCGCGGCACCAGGCGCCGAGCCAACCCCCGGCGCCCTGCCTGCTGCCCGCCCCCGCTCGCCCAACCACAGCCGCGCCTTTCTTCTCCCTCCCGCACGGCACGCCTCTGCCCAACCCGGCGCCCTGCAGCACCGCACCGCCGCCCAGTCGCTGGCCGCCGCCCCCTCAACCCAGTGCCCCGTCGTGCCGCCCCAGCTCGCCAACCACACGACCGCGTCGTCCGCACGCGACGTCGCGCCCCAGTGCGCGCCCAGCGCGCGCACGCCACGCGCATGGCGCGCCTTTGGCCACTAGTCACCGCCGGCCGCCCCCAATGGCGCCCCGCCTCGCCGCCCCCTCCACCCCGCGTTCTGGCCGTGCCAAGCCCGCCCCCACGAGCTCCACCGGCTAAAAAGCCCGGCGCAGCACCCCTCCCTCCTCTCCCTGTTCCCCTTTCTTCCCCGCAGAACAGAGCAGAGCAGAGCCGAGCTCCGCCCCATGCCGCCGCCGTGGAACTCCCTCCTCCGCCCCTCCTCGACCCGAGCTAGGCCCCAAAATCGCTCTCCTACCTCCGCGCGAAGCTTCCCAGCCCAAGCCCCGCCGCCCAGCTCGCCGGAGCTCGCCGGAGCAGAGCTCCACCCGCCGCCACCCCCCCTGGTAGCCGTGGACAGCCCTGCTCAGACCGCCTCCGCCCCAACCGTGACCACCCAAACGTAGCCCCCAACCTCCTCTTGCCCCTCCCCCACCTTGCCCTCGCCGCCGGCGACCGAGCTCGCCGGAATTCGGCCGGACAGGATGATCCCCGCCGCAAATCGCGACCAGGGACTACATTGCAAACGCCCAAATCTTCCTAGGGGGTTTTCTGCTAGTTTTCAGGGACCCCTCTGTAAAGAAAGTTTTAACCAAATCAGTGAATTGGTAAAATTCGTATAAAATCGTACAAACATCAGAAAAATGCAAACTCAACTGTTCTGGAGTCCTTAGAAGAAACTCTACAACTTTTGTTACGAAAAGTTTCTCAGATTCTCAACATATTTTGCTCTACATTAAATGGAAAATTTAATGGACTTCTTTTGTACCCACCGTTGTAAATCAGTTCTGACCCTAAATTTTGGGCAGTGAGTTAGTTGCTTGATGTTTAGGGCTGTGTAAAAAGATCAGGACCAAAAGCCATCTCTAGATACACCTTTTGTCCAACCTTGTTTTATAGCATAAAGTGTTAGAACTAATTTCTCCTGCTGTGCTATGATGTTTAATGACATGAAACTTTTTCTGTGTTGTTGTAGTAATACCTAGAGGCCATAGAAAAATTTAGAAACATTTTTACTATATGTAACCTGTTCATATGAATTTGTGGTAGGAAAACATCACTAATTCAAAATAATTAGTAAATCGCTTAGAAAATGTTCATCTTTTTATTATGAAACACATTATTGTAGCTCAAGCTGTACAAAAAGTTTCATACATAGAAACCCTGTATAACATCCTGTAGAAACTAATCTTTAATAACATGAGTGTAGCTTGTCCCATTTATTATGGTCTAAATCATGTACAATAAAATCTGAAAAATTTACAGTAGCACAAATATGGTTATAGCAACACCCTGTAAAATTTTTAGCATCAATACTTGCATGGGTTGTTCTGTATAAAAATAACTAGATTCTAGCAGTGGCAGTGTATTACATTTTTCATATTTAACATGCTACACAAAAATATCTGAAATTTTTACAGTGACCTTATCTCTGCATAATGTACTTTGAATAAAAATTTTATTACCAGAAGCTAACTAGAGTAGTAATTGTGTTCAACTCATGTTTGTGTTTAAAAAGAAACTAAGTTTTCAATATAACACAACCCCTTCTTCTTTAATGAAGTTAAATAGATTAAGATAAACTCTATTAACGATTGCCCAGGAAATGTTAAAGTAAATAACTTCACAACAAAACTTATGCCCTATGAACTGCAACTTTATCGTGAAGGAAATAATGTCGTTTACTATCACCACTATTTAAACTTGTGCATTCATGTAGAATCGATGACTCTCGCCGACGGAACTTACGAGCTGGTACCCGCGTCCGAGAGTGAGCAGCGTGAAGCTCAAGTAAATCTAACTGAAGCTCTTGAAGACCCGAGCCCAAGTTCGGAAGAGCCCCAAGCTAACTGTGAAGGCAAGCCCCGGAGCATAACCCATTTCTTTTCCTAAAATTATGCAACTCACTACTCTTTTGCTTGTGCATTAAGTTTATAGGAGTTGAATGAAAACTTAGTTGCATGATGTTAGGAACCCATGCTTGAAAACTAGACGTAAGGTTCGATAGAATGCTGTGCTAATAGGACTCCGGTAAAAGCCGAGTGATTTCCTGTCACTCGCGAGAAAATAGGAGTTGAATGTTTACTACACGCTGCAATCATAAGGACAACGGAAGGGCTATGGTACGATGTTTACAATTGAGGCCCGTCTGTTTAGTGAAAAATGCTAAGGCCGCAGGGTGTGGTAGTGGTGGTTAAGTCTTTGAACGTACTAACCACATGCCGAGAATATGGTAATCGGTAAGCTTAAGTACCTAATTGGCCCGGCAAGTGGACAGCAACCTACCCTTCGAACTTCGGTCCCACTATATGGCGAGTGCACGAGTGGTCATTACCCGGCGGCGAACCGTGGCGTGGGACTTGTGTACTCTCGGAGGGTAGCCTCGATCCACAACCCGGAAAGAAAGGGGAAAAGTTGCACGTGTGACTCTGTGAGTAACCACGTGACGTGTGTTTAGGTTTCCCTTGCAAGGTTAAGAAATTCGATTCGAATTGTCCGTTTCTCACGGCTATTGATACTGCTTAACCACTTTTACCCACAGAGTAAGAAGAGGAACAATGATGATGAATGAACTGGTTGGATGAAAATTAATGCTTCACCATGAATGCTATTGGATAGCTGCTTATCTAGAATGGTTAATGAAACTAGAATCTTGAGCTAAAAATTGAAAGTAAGGACCCACTCGTAGATGCTTTTCGGCAAAACAAACCCCTGAGCCAAAAAGCCTTGCATGTCTAGAATCGGTGGAGTAGATTCCACTACACGGGTAAGTCTTGCTGAGTATTAGTATACTCAGCCTTGCTTGTGGCTCGTTTTCAGGTGAGACCTTCGAGGATATGATTGCTAGCTTGACTTGGCCCTGCACTCTTCCCCCTGGTTGGTCGGTGGAATGGGATACGCCCCCGTCCAACGGAGATAACGCCGAGTGATGTCTCGTACGGGCTTCATCGAGACATCCTGTATCGTCGAGTAGCTTTCGTTGTTTGTATTTTCCGCTGCAACTTAAACTCTGAAGAACTTCTTAGTATGATCATTGAAGTACTTGGTTTCTAAACTCAAAACTTGGTCTGTAATATTTACTTATGCTAATGTTGTAATATTTGCTGGAATGTGGTATTCTCTGGGCTCATCGTCGCATGAGCGTTTGTATGTATGGCATTCGATCCGCTCTACCGTGGTTGTATCGGGAGGTTATACCCGACAGACCAGTGGATTACTCCGTTTGAAGTGTAAGGTTAACTGAGATTGCCTTAATGGTGATGGTTAATACACTTGAGCCGGATTAATTCAGGTGGTTCTGCCACACCATCTGACTTAATCATTTGCATTATGCTTATAAAATCTGTTTCCCATACCTTTCCAAGAGGCTGGCCCGAGCAGAGCACTGATAGTTGTCGAATCTTCTTCTTCTGATGAGCCAATCGCGCCAGTTCCCGAGATGAGGGTGGCACTTCCGCCGGCGCAAGCAAAAGAAATCCGTTTCAGAGAGGTAAGGAACTTGTCATCCAAATCAGCCAATTTCCACTTACCATCGGCTAATCCGTATTTTTATCTCCTTTATTTTCTCGCAGGAGCAGGACACTCCAAACAACAGTCTTTTTTCTTTCGCGGTTGCCCTTTCTGATGATGAAGAGATTGCTTCACGCCAAGTCTCACTGGGCTCAATCCCTGATGACGTCCACGCCAAGCTCGAGAGAATACAGACCCTCCTCCAAGACGACATCGGCCGATTAGTAGGAGATGCCTCACTAATTCGGCAACTTCTTAGTGAAATCAGAGGCCGAATTCCAAAGGAAGTGACAGAGGCTCTGGATCCTGGTGCATATATAGAGTCAATGTAGACTTCAGTGTTCAGGGCCTTGCGCCATATGGCCGATCACGCCAAACTAGCGAAAGCCCTTGAGGAGGAAGACTCCTACAAACATCGAGCTCAAGAGGTGCATCAGCGAATCAGCTTCCTTGAGAACTCTCGTCCAAATATCGTTGGTGCCATAGACCGCCTTAAACGACGAAAAGCAGAGTTAGCCAAAGAGATGGAGCAGGTGACCAAGGCCATAGCTGCTGAAGAAAAATGACTCCAAGACCTCCCATCTGTCATCGCCGAGCTGAAGCAGGAAAGGCAGAACCTGGCCCGTGAAGCAATAAAAATCCATCATCATATGCCAGAAGTCCCCGGATCGGCTGATGACGACCAAAGAATTGTAGACACGGCCTATCAAGTTAGGCAAAGAGCGATAGCGGCTATTGATGCCCTCCTTAGGTGAACTGTAAAAGTTCTGTAAACATTTAATGTCTTCTTGCTGTTGACGCGCAGATTCAAACTTGGACCGTCCTTTTTGGCAGCTTTTCATTTGTTTACCCTTTTATTCCGATGGGACGCATCCTACCATCCCTTCACCCCCTTCCTTCTATAAGTATGAGATCCCGTATCGTTTCCAAAGGCATCCGTATTACCCACTTCTTCCCCTCTAACAATTCGATCTCCGGCCTCCCAGACTAGACGTCAAGATATCCTCTTCATCTTCTTCTTTCTCTGTCAACCAGGTGCGAAATCCTCCTCCATTTCCTCTCTTGACATTTCAATAATTCTGAAGCTGGGTGGTTGTTTGCTCTCCTTTTAGCCGAAACGCGTTAGTCCCAGTCTGGAACGAGTGATTGAAGTCATAGATCTGATCAAAGCTTATTTCGAAGAACTCAAAGGTCATGTCCCTGCTGACGTCCACAAGGTCTGGGACTATGTAGACGCTAACTGAAAAGAGTCACCCACTCCCTCGCTCATTCGTCCTTGAAGATGCTGCGGCGGGGACATCCCAACCACCTCTCGACAGGAGCCACCCACTCCCTCATCAAGTCGAGGCTGAAGTCGCCATGGAGGATCTGGAGGAAAAGAGCATCTGCCTCTTGATAAAATTAGGCCGGATCGAGACGGAGATTAAGAAAAAACATGGTCAATAAATATGTTGGTACTTTTGTTCTAAGGGCGACTTGTACCGTGTCGGCCATGTACCCTGCTGTTCTTACCGAATAATGAATCGATCAGACTAAATCGAACATTTCATCCTTAAGGCGATGTCATCTCCACATCGGCTATATAGACAGGAGCCAATAGGAGTTGGCCACGTTGTCTTGATGTACCCTATCATAAGTTATGCACCCACCCATATACTTGGATAGTACCTCTTAAAATATCTCCCATTTAAGGCCCTTATGAATTCTTCCCATTCGATAGTTTCTAGTATATATGCATTTCCCGGAGCACATCGGCCGATTTTATACGGCCCCTCCCAAGTGGGCGACCATTTACCGAATTTGGGATCCTTAGACCCTATCGGCAGCACCAACTTCCATACCAAATCTCCTTGGGAGAATTGTTTAACTTTGACCTTCCATACCAAATCTCCTGGCCACCCTTTTCTTGTTTTCTTTGATGCTAATCAAGGCCCTCAATTGCTGACCCGCCAAATCGTCGAGCTCTCCCTTCATGAGGAGGGAATAGTCATCAGCCGTCAACTGATCTTGAAGCGATGTGCGCCTTGACCCCATCCTTAATTCCCAAGGCAATACTGCCTCGTGACCATATACCAACTGATAAGGAGATATCTTAGTGGCCCCGTGGCAAGCCATCCTATAAGCCCATAGAGATTCAGTTAAAGACATGTGCCACTTCTTGGGTTGTTCCTCTATCTTCCTCTTGATCAACTTGATTATCCCCTTATTGGATGATTCGGCCTGGCCGTTGGCTTGAGCATAGTACGGAGAAGAATTCAACAATTTAATCCCCATATCGGCGGTGAATTCTTCGAACTCCCCTGAGGTGAACATCGTTCCTTGATTAGTTGTGATAGTTTGAGGGATGCCAAACCGATAAACAATGTGGTTCTTCACAAAATCGATCATATCGGCCGATGTCACGGTCTTCAACGGAACTGCCTCCACCCATTTGGTAAAATAATCAGTGGCTACTAATATAAATTTGTGCCCTTTGCTTGACGGAGGGTAAATCTGTCCGATGAGATCTATTCCCCAACCTCTAAACGGCCATGGTTTGATTATCGGATTCATAGCCGAGCCTGGAACTTCTGACAGTCTTGACAACCTTTATAATATTTAAAACAATCTTCGAGAATCGTCGGCCAATAATACCCGTTGTTTCTGATCATCCACTTCATCTTGTGAGCCGATTGATGAGCTCCGCATATGCCTTCGTGGATTTCTCCCATCAGGACCTTTGCTTCTTCCGTTCCAGGCATTTGAGAAGAACCCCATCAATTGTCCCGTAAAACAAATCGTCTTCAAGCAATACATATTTCGTGGCCTGAAAACGCACTCGCCGATCCACTTTCTGGGACGGATCTTTCAAGTAATCGGCAATCTCCTTTCGCCAATCGTCGGCTGCAAGTTCCAGAATCATGGCCCCTTGAATCGGCCGGTACCCGGACGCGTGTTGGGCAAGTCTATTGGCCTCTTCATTGTAATTTCTGGGAATGTGCTCAATAACCGCAGACTTGAATTCCTTTAACAGCTGGAGGCAATCTTCGTAGTAAATCCTTAAGATATCATCTTTGCATTCAGATCTCCCCGTTAATTGATCTACAACGAGCATGGAATCTCCAAAAATTTCAACCGCATCAGCTTTGACTTCCCTTAACAATTGGATACCTTTTAGGATGGCTCGGTATTCCGCCTGGTTGTTGGTCGCGGATGCCTCTATCGGCAGAGAGAAATCATAGCTTGCCCCCCGAGGCGATACAAGAATGATGTCGATTCCCGATCCGGCTCCACACGAGGAACCATCGAAGTATAGAGTCCATGGAACCGGTTCAACGACAGCAATTTTCGGTCCACAATGCTGAGCCACGAAATCAGCCATGACTTGACCCTTGACAGCCTTGGCCGATTCGTATCTTAGGTCAAACTCTGACAGAGCTAGGATCCACTTTCCAATCCATCCTTTCAAAATTGGCAGTGATAGCATATATTTTACCACATCATCCTTGCATACGACTATGCACTCTGCTGATAACAAATAGTGCCTGAGCTTGGTACACGAGAAATATAATCACAGGCACAGCCGTTCCACCAGGGAATATCTCGTTTCGGCATCCAGGAGTCTTCTGCTGACATAATATACCACCCGTTCTTTCCCTTCGAACTCTTGCGTCAGCGCCGATCCGATAGCCCGCTCGTCGGCCGATAAGTATAGTTTGAACGGCTTGTCAGCCTGTGGCGGGACTAATACGGGTGGTGAAATTAGATATTGCTTGATATCTTCTAACACTTTGCGTTGTTCTTCTCCCCACACGAATTCCTGATCGGGCTTCAATTTCAACAAAGGAGTGAAAGCTTGAATACGCCCGGACAAGTTGGATATGAATCTTCTGATAAAGTTGACCTTGCCAATTAGGGACTGCAGCTCAGTTTTATTCTGCGGGGCCACAACCTTATTGATGGCAGCTATGGTCTTTCGGTTGACTTCTATCCCGCGCTCATGGACCATGAATCCTAAGAATTGGCCGGCCGACACACCGAATGCACACTTGTTCGGGTTCATTTTCAACCTATGCTTCCTTGTGCACTCCAACACCTCTTGTAAATCGGCCAGATGTTCCTGATGACCTTTTGACTTGACTACAACATCGTCGATGTAGATTTCCACCGATACACCAATAAGCTTGTGAAAGATATAATTCATAGCCCGTTGATATGTCACGCCGGCGTTCTTTAATCCGAAGGTCATTACTACCCACTCGAATAAACCGAGGTGGCCCAGACACCTGAAAGCCGTTTTCGAAATATCTTCTTCGGCCATTAATATTTGATTGTACCCAGCATTACCGTCCATGAAACTGATGACTTTATGTCTTGCGGCAGCATCTATCAAAACGTCGGCTGTCGGCATTGGATACCCGTCCATTGGTGTAGCCTGATTTAGGTTCCTGAAGTCGATGCATACGCGCAACTTTCTATTTTTCTTGTATACGGGTACAACATTAGAAATCCATTCGGCGTAACGGCACTGCCGAATAAATCTTGCTTCAATCAATCTTGTGATCTCGGCCTTTATATCAGGTAGAATTTTAGGGTTGCATCACCGTGCAGGCTGCTGATATGGCCGATATCCTGGTTTTATAGGCAACCGGTGTTCAACAATGCACCGTTCTAGACCAGACATCTCATGGTATTCCAAAGCAAAGCAATCTTTGAATTCTTTTAATAAACTTATAAATCTACATTTGTAGTCGGGATCCAAGCTAGCACTAATATACGTCGGCCTTGGCTTGCTACCATCTCCTAAATCCACCATCTCCAATGAATCAGCCGACGTAAATCCATGCCCAAGCTTCCCGTCTTCTCGGATGAACTAATCCATCTAATCTGAATCTTTGGAGCCGACTGCTTGGATCGGCTGTAGGCCAAAATCGGACACTTTCAGGAAATCAGTGTCCTAAGTCCTACCGGATATACACATGACATGTTCGCAGCTCCACTGTTGCGTATCGGCCGCCGCAACACTGTAGGCGGAATCGGCGGTGACTATCTCGGTACTGTCGCCGACCCACTGTACGAGGCATTGGTGCATTGTAGACGGGACACAGCAATTCGCGTGTATCCAATCGCGACCAAGCAACATGTTGTAGGACCCCTTGCCATTAATAATAAAGAAGAATAAGCTTGTGAAAGATATAATTCATAGCCCGTTGATATGTAGCGCCGGCGTTCTTTAATCCGAAGGTCATTACTACCCACTCGAATAAACCGAGGTGGCCCAGACACCTGAAAGCCGTTTTCGAAATATCTTCTTCGGCCATTAATATTTGATTGTACCCAGCATTACCGTCCATGAAACTGATGACTTTATGTCTTGCGGCAGCATCTATCAAAACGTCGGCTGTCGACATTGGATACCCGTCCATTGGTGTAGCCTGATTTAGGTTCCTGAAGTCGATGCATACGCGCAACTTTCTATTTTTCTTGTATACGGGTACAACATTAGAAATCCATTCGGCGTAACGGCACTGCCGAATAAATCTTGCTTCAATCAATCTTGTGATCTCGGCCTTTATATCAGGTAGAATTTTAGGGTTGCATCACCGTGCAGGCTGCTGATATGGCCGATATCCTGGTTTTATAGGCAACCGGTGTTCAACAATGCACCGTTCTAGACCAGACATCTCATGGTATTCCAAAGCAAAGCAATCTTTGAATTCTTTTAATAAACTTATAAATCTACATTTGTAGTCGGGATCCAAGCTAGCACTAATATACGTCGGCCTTGGCTTGCTACCATCTCCTAAATCCACCATCTCCAATGAATCAGCCGACGTAAATCCATGCCCAAGCTTCCCGTCTTCTCGGATGAACTAATCCATCTAATCTGAATCTTTGGAGCCGACTGCTTGGATCGGCTGTAGGCCAAAATCGGACACTTTCAGGAAATCAGTGTCCTAAGTCCTACCGGATATACACATGACATGTTCGCAGCTCCACTGTTGCGTATCGGCCGCCGCAACACTGTAGGCGGAATCGGCGGTGACTATCTCGGTACTGTCGCCGACCCACTGTACGAGGCATTGGTGCATTGTAGACGGGACACAGCAATTCGCGTGTATCCAATCGCGACCAAGCAACATGTTGTAGGACCCCTTGCCATTAATAATAAAGAAGGTAGTGGGAAGGGTCTTACTGCCGATGGTGAGGTCGACGCAGAGCGCTCTGCAGGCGGGAGACACGTAGCCTTCAAAGTCTTTTAGCATCATGTCCGTCTTGGTCAGATCTTCATCACTTTTGCCCAACTTCCGGAACATTGCATATGGCATGATATTGACTGCAGCGCCTCCATCCACTAGTAACCTAGTAACAGGTCGTCCGTTAACGTGTCCTTTGAGAAATAGAGCCTTGAGATGTTGCCGCTTTTCGTCTTCCGGTTTCTCAAAAATGGATGTCATCGGCCCCTAAATCAATTGCGCCATCTGCTCCTCCATCCTTGTCGCGTTGTCTCGATCGGCGGGTGCCATGAACTCCGTCGGCAAGATGAACACCATGTTGACATCAGCTGCCGATTCCTGATTGTCGCCCTCCTCGTTGTTGTTTCATTTGGGGCACCAGACTCGAGACCTGCCGTTTTTCTTATCCACCACCTGCCTCTGCTCTTCCTTTTGTTGTTCCCATTGGCGCAGACGTTGGATCCTTCATTTTTGAGATTTGGACAGTCCACCAGAGCACCACCTGGGGTTCACTGGTTTGGCCGGTGGTTTGGCGTGCTCCCAGTCTGGTTCCCTTCCTAGGGGGTTCTCATCTGACACCCTAGCATCGGCCATTTCTTCTACCCGATCGTGTACGCTGGTTCTGCCTCCCAGTCGCTTCTGCTAGTTGATCCTGCCCCTCGACCGGTCATACCGGTCAACTCTGCCCCCCAGCCGATCATGCACTGAAAGGTGCCGACCCTCTTGTTCGCGCCAGTTTCTGCTGATCAACTCTGATCCTCTGTCTCTGGAGTGCGATCTTTTGAGCGGGCGATCGTTGCGATTTGATCCGCTGCACGCAAGGCAATTATCAGCTGATGGCAATCTGAGGTCATTTTCCCAGCAATGGATGAAGGAAGGACATCACCAATGATCTTCGTGTCGGCGTATCATCTCTTCGCGGTGTCTCGATGTAACACCTCAGGTGTTTAAATTACGAAATAAGCCTCTTTAGCTTAACATGGTGCATAAATAATTAAGAGAAGTTTCAACGAAATGAGTTTTTAAAATAACTTCTAAACTAGAACCCAAATGAATTTTGGCCTGAAACAAAACTTGTGTAACTTTTCATTTTGAACAACTTTCGTGTTGAAGGAATTTCGAGTTGCAACACAAAAATTTGAGAAACACTTTGATTTGCAAACCAGTCCCTGCCTTTCTTCTATTTCGCTGCAGACCCTTCTTCTCCGCCTCGCCCGACCCTCGCGTTGCCCGACCCTTTCATTCGCCCGACCCTCGCCCGCCTCGCAGTCGCCGCAGGCCACTTGGCCGGCGATGCCTGACAGCGCTAGGCGCCAAGCCAATGCCAGGCTGCGCCCGCACGCCGCGTTCCTCCCCAGTCCGCGCACGCCATGAGCGTGCCGGCGACGCGCGCCCCTGCTCGCCGCCCGCCGCACCCAATGGGCAAGTCGCGTCGTGCCCGTGTCTCCGCCGCGTACCACCAGTCGCCGCGCTCGCCGCCCAGCAAGACAGCTGCTGCAGCTCGTCGCCCAACCCGCGCGCCGCGTGATCTCCAGCTCCACACGCCAAATCCTCAGCACCCAATTCCTTGCCCGCGCCCGCCGCGACCGGTAACTCGCCCACGTCGTGCCGCCCGCGCCCGCGCATCGCAGTCCAGTTTCGCCCCTCCTCCCGCCTCTCTATTGCCTACAAAAGGCCGCACTGCGCCCCCTCGCGCGCCCAGACACCAGAACGCCACCGCCGCCACCATTACCGCCGTCGTGCCCAGCTCACCGTGGAACTCACCTCCCCGGCCACCCCTTGCCAGAGCTGAGTCTTCAACCACCACCACAGCACCCCACCGCAGCTCACAGCCCCACCCATCGTCGCCCAGAACTGCCGGAGCACCGCCAGTGCCGCCCGTGCCGCCGCTCTCTGCTGCTCCATCGACAGCCCACTCCGAAGCTCCTCCGTCCAAGCCAAGCTTCGAAACGGGTTCCCCTCGACACCGCGAAGCTCATCGACCAGCCCCTACCCTCCCCTCCTCGCCGGAGCATCGTCGCCGACGTTCCGCCCCGCTGCCGCCCCTCTGCTCCGCGCCGACGAGCCACCTCCGGTCACCCTCAACCCCGACCAAGCCCATCCCGAGGTAGCTCTCACCACCCTAGATCTCCCCGACCCTTTTCCCCTTGCCGCCGACGAGACCCCTCGCCGGAATCTGGCCGGCCGCCATGCCAGCGCCGCCCAAGGACCCAATTGCATCGATTCCAATCTTTAAAAGAGTATGCACGCAAGTTTCCAAGGACCCCTCTGTAAAAGAACGTTTTAACCCTAGATTCAAAATTAGTGAACTTGAAAAATTCATTTAAAATGGTAGAAAAATCGTAAAAATACAAACTCAACTGATCTGGAATCGTTAGATGAAAATCTACAACTTTTATTACATGCATATCTTCAGTTGCTTTCTAAATTTTTCTATAAATTAAATGGAAGGTTTAATAGACTTTAATTGTACCCACTGTTGTCGACAAAGTCTAAACCTAAAATTTTAACAGTAGTTTGGTTGCTTATTTTGTAGGCCAGTGTAAAAATATTAGGGCCAGAACCCATCTCTAGCTAAACTTCTTGATAAAACTTGTTTATGGCATGAAGTAATAAAACTAATTTGTAACTGCTGTTATGTTCTGATTCATGTGGTGAAACTTTTTCAAAACTGTTGTATTAAGGCCTAAATACCATATAAAAAGTTTAGAACCTTTTTTCTTTCTGTGACCTATTTATATAATTTTGTGGTATGAAAAATTGCAGTAATTCAAGTAATTAGTTTCTGAGCTTGGAAAGTGTTTCAACTTTTTACTGTAGCACACTTTAGAGTAGCTCTTGCTGTGTAAAACGTTTTATGCACAGAAACCCTATAAAAGATCCTGTAAAAATTAATCTTTATTAAACTAGGTGTAACTTGTTCTATTTATTATGCTTTGTATTTTGCATAGTAAAATCTGAAAAATTTATAGTAACCCATATATGGATAGGTTAATCACTTGTAAAATTTTTGATGTCAATACTTGCATGGTTTGTCCTGTATAAAAATAACTATGTTCTAATAGTAGTTGTGTATTACCATTTTCATAATTTTTTTGCTGCATGAAAATGTCTGAAATTTTTACAGTGCTTTTGTCTCTGCATAATGTGCTCTAAATAAAAATTTCATCACCAGAAGTTACCTAATCCAGAAGTTGTGATTAATCCATGTTGTGCTTAGAAAATTAAGTATCTCATATAACACAACCCCTTCTTGTTTAATGAAGTTAATAGTTAAGTTATACTCTTTTAACAATTGCCCACAAAAATCTCAACTAAGTAACTTCACAACCAAATCGATGTTTTGTGAACTGCAACTTTATCGTAAAGGAAAATAAACGTCATATGCCATCACTATAACTTACACTTGTGCATTCATATAGAATCGACTATTCTCGCCGACGGAACGTACGAGCTGGTGCCCGCGTCCGAGAGTGAGCATCGTGAAGCTCAAGTAAATCTAACTGAAGCTCTCGAAGACCCAAGCCCAAGTTCGGACGAGCCCCAAGCTAGCTTTACCCAAGAAGGCAAGCCCCGGAGCATGAACCCTATTTTTCTAAATTATGCAACTTATTACTCTACTTTACTTGTGCATTAAGTTTATAGGAGTTGGATGAAAACTTAGTTGCATGATCCTAGGTACCCATGCTCTGAACACTAGATGTAAGGTTCGATAGAATGCTATGCTAATACGACTCGGTAAAAGTCGAGTGATTTCCTGTCACTCGCGAGAATATGTGAGTTGAATGTTTACTACATGCTGCAATCATAAGGTCGACGAACGGGGCTATGGTACGATGTTTATGTTGATGATTGAGGCCCCGTCTGTTTAGTGAAAAATGCTAAGGCCGCAGTGTGTGGTAGTGGTGGTTAAGTCTTTGAACGTACTAAACCACAAGCCGAGAATATGGTAATCGGTAAGCTTAAGTACCTAATCGGACCGGCAAGTGGACAGCATCCCACCATCTCAACTTCGGTTCCATGCGCGCACATGGTGGGTACAGAGCTGGGCTCTGTAGTCTCGGATGGTGGCCCTGATCCACAACCCGGGAAGAAAGGGGAAAAGTTGCACTGTGACTCTGGGAGTAACCACGTGACGTGTGTTTAGGTTTCCCTTGCAAGGTTAAGAAATTTGATTCGAATCATCCGTTTCTCACGGTTATTGAGACTGCTTGACCCTTTTACCACATAGAGTAAGAAGAGGAACAATGATGATGATTAAACTTGTTGGATGAAAAATTAATTCTTCCACCATGTATGATTTTGGATAGTTGCTTACCTAGAATGGTTACAGAAAGCTAAAACTTGGAGCTAAAATCTTAAAGTAAGGACCTACTTATATATGTTTTTTGGCAAAACAAACCCCTCAAGCCAAAAGCCTTGCATGTCTAGGAGTCGGCTAAGTATACTCCCCTAGTCGGGTAAGCCTTGCTGAGTATTAGTATACTCAGCCTTGCTTGTGGCTTGTTTTCAGGTGAAACTTTCGAGGATATGATTGCTAGTTTAACTTGGCCTTGTACCCTTCCTCCTGGTTGGTCGGTGGAATGGGATATGCCCCCGGCCAACGGTGATGATGCCGAGTGATGTCTCGTACAGGCTTCATCGAGACATCCTGTATCGTCGAGTAGTTGTCGTTATCTTTTCCACTACTTTGAACTCTGAAGAACTCATTTATTTCGAACTCTGAAGTACCTTGTTTTTACGAATTTGAACTCCGTGTAATAATAATTTGTGATGAACCCTGTGGTGTAAAATTTGTGGAATGTTGTATCCTCTGGGCTCACCTTCGTGTGAGTACATGTATGTGTGGTTTCGATCGGCAAAAACCGTGTGTTGACGCCAGATTTTGACACGTGTTGAATCGGTGTCAGGAGGAGAAGATTGGCTGATGCGGCAGATCTGAAGGCTACAGTAAGGAATCGGCCGATTGAGGTAACAGGTGGAAATCGGCCGATTGGTGATACAGCCTGCGCCAATAGGATGAGACTATTTCGGAGGGTCCTGGTCAAAAGTTGGTCAACAGGGCACGCTAAGTCGGTCAAGGAGCAATTGAAGGGAATCCTGATTGGATTAGGGAACGGCGGCGGAAGATTCTGCGGGAGTCCGTTTCCTTTTAAAGTTCTGATAGATATAGTAGTTTTCCTGTTGTTTAAATAAGGTTGTAACAAGTCGTGATCGACCAGGAGTCCTAGTTTTAGGGTATAAATAGGAGTCGTCAGGGTCTTGCAAAGGACATCAACACATCAATCAACAACAATACTTCTACTTTTTCAGTAATTACTTTCAAGTCGGCGACTTCGCCAATACTTTTCTTCTTTCACGAGTTCGTACGGATTGGCAGGGCTGCATCAACTTGATCTCTGGCCAATTGGTAGGTTTCGCTTGTCGAGTAATATCTGAGCCTTAACTACGGGCGCATCGCTGTGGTTTCATTTGGATTTATTCACCAGTTATCGATATTTACTAGAATTGCAAGTTTTACCTATTATTCTAGTATTATCACCAGTTATCTAGCTTGAGATCAGAGTAATCGGCTTCGTCACCATTCTTCTTCGATTTATCATCTCACAGCCGATTAGATCTATTTCAAGTGTTGCCTCTGTAGTAATTGTTTAGATCACTCCAGCAGTTTTCTTTACAATTATTACACGATTATCGGCTGATCCATAGCCGATCATCTCTACAGCAAATCGGCCGATTCGCCGCCGACGCGCTCCTCAGGACAGATCCGAACTCCAGCCGATCGGAGCGCCTGGAATTTAATACTTTATTTCCTTGTCAATCAACAGGTCAGATTGACTGGTACGCCGCGCGAACCGTACCAGGGCGATAACCTGAACAGGAGCTAAGCAGATTCTCCCGGGTTGTGTGTCCGACACTGAAGACCATCGGCCGATTCCTGTCTGGCCAAATTTAGCGCCAACACACTTTTGGCACGTCCTGTGGGACGAATCCAAGATCTGATATGTCGAAGAACGTAGAAATCTCCGACAGCAACATTATTGAGGTCACAGAAGCGGATCTCAAGGATGACCAGAGGGAAGAATTGGCCAAACATCTAGAAGATTACAAAAAGATGTACCTCAAGTCGTTCAGTCATACCAGAAGCGGGGAGGCCGTCAAGAAGACTCCTATTCTAGCTCCCCGCCACATCACCATTGCTGAGGACTCGGGCAAGATGTCAGAGATGATCCAACAATCTGTTTATCAGGCATTCATCGACCAATCTTCAGTGATGACCAACACGGTGTATAACGCCGTCGTCAGTTCTCTGGCCAGCGGAGCAGTCCAAGGCTATCAGGGACCAGCATATGCCCCGCCAAACACGCTACCAGCCAGAAGCTTACCATACACGTCCCAATCGGCTCCTTAGCCGATATTGACGCAATGCGAGGGGTACAACTCTCCATTGCCCCCAGCGTCTCCAAGATACAGCGGTGCACCATGTCTCCCATCATAGACACCGCTTCAACTCGTCCAGATTGCTTCTGTGCAATCGCTGCCCACAAGCTCGGTACCTTGGGGAACATCGGCGCCGATGTATTTTCCCGAGCCAACGAACGGATACGGGAGTTATTCAATCCAGGTGCCGCACCAATCGGCCGCCCGGCCGACGGTCCCCCAGTATCAGCCGATCTCATCAGAAATCGGCAGGGGGGCAAGCACTGTAGAAGCACTCAAGGCACGGCGCCAACGATAACATACGATGGGGGGGCGGACTCACTTCGCCATCAACTATCGGCTGCTCAGCAAAGTTCGCCGATTCATCACCCAGCCGTGCCAGCTCTTCAGCACATGCCTGCACCGCGAACAGCTGTTCATCAGCAGCAGGTGGACTGGACAGCAAGAATAGCAGAAGTAATCCAGGATCAGTTTGGATTAAAGCCAAAAGTTCAAACTTACACCTACAAGACGCCATATCCATCGGCCTATGACTTGCTGCCATTCCCACACCGCTAAAAAGTTCCTAATTTCACCAAGTTCTCAGGGACGGACGATACATCCACTGTGGAACATATCAACCAATTCATCATCCAGTGCGGGGAGGCTGCCACGCAAGATCCTCTGAGGGTGCGTTTGTTTTCATCATCTCTGTCCGGATCGGCCTTCCAGTGGTTCACCACCTTGCCGCCAAATTCTATTGTTACATGGGCCGATCTGGAGAAACAGTTCCACAAGTACTTCTACGCAGGAGTACACGAGATGAAGCTCTCAAATTTGACCAGCCTCAGGCAAAGGAGCGATGAACCGGTGATGGGATATATACAGAGGTTCAGAGAAGTCAGGAACAAATGCTATAGTCTGGCTCTGACCGATGCACAGTTGGACGATATCGCTTTTCAAGGCCTCTTGCCACAAATCAAAGAAAGATATGCTACCCAAGAGTTTGAAAGCCTGAGCCAAATCGTCCACCGATTGTCACGACAAGAGGTCCGACCGTTTGAATAGCGGAGGACTTTCCAAAAGAAGGTGGCATACTTGGAAGAATCTGAATCCGATGGGGAAGAGGAAATCGGCCTGGCAGAATGGGTCAAAGGGAAAAAACCGATATCATGCCCTTTTGGGAAGAAGGAGCCAGAGACATTCGGCTTTGACACGTCAAAGGCCGATAAAATTTTCGATTTATTGCTTCAGGAAGGACAGATTAAGCTATCTCAGCATCACACTATCCCTTCGGCCAATCGACTTAAGAAGATGAAATACTGCAAGTGGCACAACGCCACTTCTCATGACACAAATGAATGCAAAGTCTTCCATCAGCAGATACAACCGGCCATCGAGCAGGGGCGGCTTAAATTTGAGACTCCAGCTAAATCGGCAAAACCGATGAAGATGGATCAGCATCCCTTCCCGGCCAACATGGTTAATGCTGAAGGAAATTCAAGTCAAACCAAGGTGCTGACGTCAGAATCGGCGAGAAGAGGCGGCGTCGTCGATCCCAGGAGGCAGATCACGACGAAAGAAATCAAAAGGAACAGGCGGGGGCCAGAACGACCACGCAAGCCCGTCACCTCCCAATTCTTACTCAGTGAGTATCGGCAGCAGCAAGAACAAGCAAGATACCAGGAAGAGATGATACGCCGGCATGAAGATCACTGGCAATGTTCGTCTTCATCCACTGCTGGGAGAACGACATCAGATTGCCGTCTGCCGATAACTGTCCGGAGTGTAACGGATTGAGCTGCAACGATCACTCAAAGCTACACTCTAGGGACAGAGGATCAGAGCCGATCAGCAGAAATCGGCGCGGATGAGAGGAACAGCGCGTTTCGGTGCATGATCGGCTGGGGGGCAGAGATGAATAGTACCACCGGTCAAAAAGCAAGATCGGCCAGCGGGATGGACTGGGGGGCAGGATCAGCGCACACGATCGGTTGGAAGATATGGCCGATGACAGGGTATCAGACGAGGATCCCCTAGGAAGGGAACCAGATGGGGACACGCCAGATCATCGTCCAAACCAGCAAATCCCAGGTGGTGTCCCGATGGCCTATCCAGATCCCAGAAGCGAAGGATCCAACGCCTACGCCAGTGGGAGCATCAAGAAGAAGAACAGAGGCTGGTGCCAGAGAAAAGAAATGTTAAGTCTCGAGTGTGGCGCCCAAAGAAAAATGATCAAGAAACAAGTAATCAAGAATCGCAGCCGAAATCGATATGGTGTTCATACTGCCGATGGAGTTCATGGCGCCCAACGATAGAGACAAAGCGACAAGAACGGAGGAGGAACAAATGGCACAACTAGTGTTGGAGCCGATGACGACTACGTTTGAGAAACCAGAAGAGGAAAAACGACAGCATCTTAAAGCGCTGTTTCTCAAAGGCTATGTCAATGGAAGACCCGTCACCAGATTACTAGTAGATGGAGGCGCGGCAGTTAACATCATGCCGTATGCCATGTTCCGCAAGCTAGGAAAGGGCGATGAAGACCTCACCAAGACGGACATGATGCTAAAGGATTTCGAAGGCAACGTGTCACCCGCCCGTGGAGCGCTCTGCGTCGACCTCACCATCGGCAGTAAGACCCTCCCTACCACTTTTTTCGTTATTAATGGCAAGGGGTCCTACAATATGCTGCTTGGTCGCGACTGGATACACTCAAACTGCTGTGTCCCATTCACAATGCATCAATGCCTTGTGCAATGGGTCGGCGACAGCACAGAGATAGTAGCTACCGATTCTGTCTACAGCGTTGCAGCGGCCGACACGCAACAGTGGAGCTGCGAGCGCATCAAGTGTATATCTGGCAGGACTTGGGACACTGACTTCTTGAAAGTGTCCGATTTCGGTCTACAGCCGATCCAAGCAGTCGGCTCTGAAGATTCAGAATAAATGGATCAGCTCGTCCGAGAAGATGGGAAGCTTGGGCATGGGTTTACGTCGGCCGATTTATTGGAGATGGTAGATTTGGGAGATAGCAGCAAATCAAGGCCGACGTACATTAGTGCTAATTTGGATCCTGAGTACAAATGTAAATTGATAAGTTTATTAAAAGAGTTCAAGGATTGCTTTGCTTGGGAATATCATGAGATGCCAGGACTAGACCGGTCCATTGTTGAACACCGGTTGCCTATAAATTAGGATATCGGCCATATCAGCAACCTGCACGATGGTGTAACCCCAAGATTCTACCTGATATAAAGGCCGAAATTACAAAGTTGATTGAAGCAGGATTTATTCGGCAGTGCCGCTACGCCGAATGGATTTCTAATATTGTGTCCGTATACAAAAAGAATGGAAAGTTACGTGTGTGCATCGATTTCAGGAACTTAAATCAGGCTACACCAATGGATGGATACCCGATGCCAACGGCCGATATCTTGGTGGATGCTGCCACAGGACACAAAGTCATAAGTTTCATGGATGGGAATGCAAGGTACAATATGATATTAATGGCCGAAGAAGATATTTCGAAAACGGCTTTTAGGTGCCCAGGTCATCTTGGTTTATTTGAATGGGTTGTTATGACTTTCGGGTTGAAGAACGCCGGTGCTACGTATCAACGGGCCATGAATTACATCTTCCACAAGCTCATTGGTTCATCGGTGGAAATTTATATAGATGACGTCGTGATCAAGTCAAAAGGTCACCAAGACCATCTGGCCGATTTACAAGAAGTACTGGAATGTACAAGGAAATATGGGTTTAAGATGAACCCAAACAAGTGTGCATTTGGTGTATCGGCTGGGCAATTCTTAGGATTCATGGTCCATGAGCGCGTGATAGAAGTCAACCGCAAGACCATAGACGCCATCAACAAAGTGGTGGCCCCACAAAATAAAACTGAGCTGCAGTCCCTCATCGGCAAGGTCAATTTTATCAGAAGATTCATATCCAACCTGTGAGGACGTATTCAGGCTTTTACCCCTTTGTTGAAATTAAAGCCCGACCAGGAATTCATATGGGGAGAAGGACAGCGCAAGGCACTGGAGAATATCAAGCAGTATCTGGTTTCACCTCCGGTATTGGTCCCACCACAGCCTGGTAAGCCGTTCAAGTTATATTTATCGGCTGATGAACAAGCTATTGGATCAGCGTTGGTACAGGAGTTTGAGGGGAAAGAACGAGTGGTATACTACGTCAGCAGAAGACTCTTAGACGCCGAAACAAGATATTCCCCGGTGGAGCGACTATGCTTGTGTTTATACTTCTCATGTACCAAGCTCAGGCACTATTTGTTATCGGCAGAATGCATAGTCGTATGCAAGGATGATGTGGTGAAGTATATGCTATCATTGCCGATTTTGAAAGGACGGATTGGAAAATGGATCCTGGCTTTGTCAGAATTTGACTTAAGGTACGAATCGGCCAAAGCCGTCAAAGGTCAAGTGATGGCCAATTTCGTAGTTCAGCATTGTGGACCAGAAATCGCCACTGTTGAACCAGTTCCATGGACTCTATATTTTGATGGTTCTTCATGTGGGGTCGGATCAGGAATCGGCATTGTTCTTGTGTCGCCTCGGGGGGCAAGTTATAATTTTTCTCTGCCGATAGAAGCCTCCGCAACTAATAACTAGGCGGAATATCGAGCCGTTCTGAAAGGCATCCAATTATTAAGGGAAGTCAGAGCTGATGCAGTTGAAATTTTTGGAGATTCCATGCTCATTGTGGATCAGTTAACGGGGCGATCTGAGTGCAAGGATGATATCTTGAGGATTTATTATGAGGATTGCCTTCAACTTTTAAAAGAGTTCAAGTCTGCAATAATCGAGCATATCCCCAGGAATTATAATGAAGAGGCCAACAGACTGGCCCAACATGCTTCTGGGTATTGGCCGATTCAGGGAGCGATGACGCTAGAGCTCGCGGCCGATGACTGGCGAAAGGAAATCGCCGATCACTTGAGAAATCCATCCCAAAAAGTGGATCGGCGAACACGTTTTCAGGCTACAAAATATGTGTTGCTTGAGGATGATTTGTTTTATCGGACGATTGATGGAGTTCTTCTCAAATGCTTGGGAATAGAAGAAGCAAAGGTTCTGATGGGAGAAATCCATGAGGGCGTGTGTGGAGCTCATCAATCGGCTCACAAAATGAAATGGATGATCCGGAACAATGGGTATTATTGGCCGATCATCCTTGAGGATTGTTTCAAGTACTACAAAGGATGCCAAGACTGTCAGAAGTTTGGCAATATACAGCGCGCGCCAGCATCGGCTATGAATCCAATAATTAAGCCGTGGCCGTTCAGGGGTTGGGGAATAGATCTCATCGGACAGATTCATCCTCTATCAAGCAAAGGGCACAAGTTCATATTGGTGGCCACAGATTATTTTACTAAGTGGGTGGAGGAAGTTCCTTTAAGGAACGTGACATCGGCCGATATGATTGAATTTGTTAAAAGCCATATTATTTATCGATTTGGTATTCCTCAAACCATCACAACTGATCAAGGGACAATGTTTACTTCTGGAGAATTTGGAGAGTTCGCCGCCGATATGGGGATTAAATTATTAAACTCTTCTCCATACTATGCTCAAGCCAATGGCCAAGCAGAATCGTCTAATAAAGGGATAATCAAATTAATCAAGAGAAAGATAGAAGAGCAACCCAAGAAGTGGCATATGTCTTTGGCTGAATCTTTATGGGCATACAGGATGGCTTGTCATGGAGCCACTAAAATATCCCCTTATCAGTTGGTTTATGGTCATGAGGCGGTCTTGCCATGGGAGATAAGGACAGGGTCAAGACGTATATCGTTGCAAGATCAGTTAACGGCCGATGACTATTCCTTTCTCATGAAAGATGAACTTGACGATTCGGCAGGTTTACGGTTGAGAGCCCTGATTAGTACAGAAGAAAACAAAAAAAGGGTGGCCAGATGGTATGACAAAAAGGTCAAAGTTAAACAGTTCTCTCAGGGAGATTTGGTATGGAAGTTGGTGTTGCCGATAGGGTCCAAAGATCCCAAATTCGGTAAATGGTCACCTACTTGGGAAGGGCCGTACAGAATCGGCCGATGTGCCCCTGGGAATGCATATATTCTGGAGACAGTCAAAGGGGAGGAATTCCCAAGAGTTTTAAACGGGCGATATCTGAAGAGATACTATCCAAGCATTTGGGTAGATGCATAACTTGCAACAAAATATATCAAGATAACACGGCCGATTTCTCATCGGTTTTTGTCTACACATCTGGTGAAGAACACATTGGGATTCATTATTGGATGAAATGACAGATTACATGGCCGACATGGTACAAGTCGCCCTTAGAATAAAAATACCGATGTGTCTACTGATTACGCCTACGCTGGATTTCTCTCTCGATGCGACCCAGTTTTATCATAAGGGTGAGCCTTTTCTCTTTCGGGTCCTCTGCAGTGGCTCCAGTTTCAGCTTGGTTGCAAAGTTCTTTCAGCAGGCGGGTCTTCTTCTCCTCCAGATCTTCCATGGCGACTTCAGTTTTGGCTTTACAAGGAAGTGGAGAACTTTTTTCGGAAGATGGTCGCTTGCGGACCAAAAAATGAGCATCTATAAGGTCCGAGTATTCCTGGACAGCAACGGGGACATGATCTCTGAGTTCCTCAGCATGAGCTCTTATCAGATTTCTGTCTGCCTGTGATAGTGGCTCTTCTGAACGCATGATTTCTATCGCTCGTTCTAGACCGGGGCTGAGACGTTTCGGCTAAAACAGAAATAAAAGGGGTTACCCGGCATCAGGGCGATTGAGATGCTTGAGAGAAAGGCAGAAGAGGAGTTCATACCTGGTTGACAGAGGAAGAAGATGAAGAGGACGAAGAAGACATCTTGCCGTTCAGTTTGGGAAAGTAAAAGAGGGAGAGAAGATAAGTGATGTGTATGACTCTGGAGACGGTGAATGGTTTACTTATAAATGAAGGGGAGATAGATGGGTGGTGAGACACGTCCTATCGGAGTAAATACATACATAAATGCAAAGCAGACTGAAGGAGCAGTTCAGAACCAAATCAGCGCAATGACATTGAAGGAGCAATAAATGTTTAACATATTCTTTACAGCCCAAGGAAAGCGTCTATGGCTACAATAGCTTGTCGTCTAATCCGATCGGCCGAGTCTAGTACTCTCTGATCATCGTCGGCCGATCCTGGTACTTCTGACATACGGCGATGAAGCTTTATCGTTTCGCGGGCCAGATGCGGCCTTTCTTGCTTCAATTCGCTGATGATGGATGGGAGTTCTTGGAGCTTCTTTTCTTCGGCAGCTATCTCTTTGGTTATCTGTTCCATCTCCTTGGCCAGTTCTGCTCTCCTCCGTTTCAGCCGATCTATTGCGCCGACGATGTCCGGACGGCAGTTTTCAAGGGAGTTGATCCTGTGGTGTACTTCCTGAGTCCGGTGCTTGTATGAATCGACCTCCTCCTAAGTTTTTGCCATCTGAGCACGATCGGCCATATGGCGCAGCGCCCTGGAAACCGGAATCTGCATGCCCTCTATATAGGCAGCATACGCTAAATTTTCTGATACTTCTTCTGGGATTCGACCTTTGATCTCGTTGAAAAGTCGTCGAATCGGCGATGCATCTTCTACCAATCGGCCGATGTCGTCTTGAAGGAGAGTGCGCATGCTTTCGAGCTTGGCACGGACATCGTCGGAGGTGGAGCTCGATGGAATTGGGTGTGAAGCAATTTCTTCGTCATCGGCCAAGGAGACGGCTAAAGAGAAGATGTTGTTGTTGGGGGTGTCTTGCTCCTGTGAGGAAATAAAGTAAAGGGTAGGCAAGCAGTGAAAGGAAATCGGCCGATTCTGATGGTAAGTTTGTTACCTCCTTAAAGCAAATTTCTCTTGCCTGCGCCGTTGGAAGTGTCTCCCTTGTCTTAGGGACTGGTACATTTGGCTCGTCGGAAGAGGAATATTCAACGATTATTGGCGCTACACTTGGACCAGCTTCCTGAAAAGGACATAAAAGAGGATCCTGTGAATATGCTATGGGAAATTGAAGTAAGATGGTGACAGAAATTTGCCATGCCTCTGTGGATCTCCCGGCCGATGCCTGTTGTGGGGTTGTAGTTGGCATACCCAAATCGGTCTGCATCAAGATCGGTTAAGTTTTCTGAGAATTAAGAATTTAAGGTAAGAGATCGTTTACCTCGATGATAGGAGCTGTTGGAGTCTCGGTTCCCACTTGGGACGTGGCCGATTGTTGCGGAGACTGTGGTGGGATAACTTGTGCAGCCTGGCAGAAGAATAGAATTGATGTCAGTGGAAGATTTGGAGAAATATATGAGATAAATAAGATTACCTGAACAGTTTCTACTAATAGTGATGCTGCAGCTGCCCCGACTTCAGCAGTGACTTGGGGATCGGCCATCTCGACAACCGACAAAGATAAAGGAATTGGAGTCTCGGCTACTTGGTCGGCCGATCCGATGCGGGAAGTCTCGGCCGATACCACTGCCATCTGGCTGGCCGATCCAATATGGGGAATTTCAGCCGATGCTATTGCCGTTTGATCGGCCGATCCAATGCGAAATCGCACCCGACGGATGGTTATCTTTGATGTTGGCCTTTTCGGTGCTCGCTTCGATCGGCCAGTGGAGATATCTTTGACAGTTGGAGCATGGAAGCCGATAAGTGGATACGGCGTGTATTGGTGATGACTATCAATCGGCCGGCCGCTTCGACTCCGCATCGGAGGGATATGGCTTTCAGCCAGAAGAGATGAACATGAGTTAATAACAAGATGACAATGTAGAAGGAAATAGCATTGGAATCGGCTGAGAAAAAGGACATACCGCTGCATTTGGGTCAATATTCTCTGGGTCCAGAATGTTGTAGTAAGACGATGGAGATTTACAGAAAAGGTGTTGCTTCCATTCTGCCCACCATAATTTGAATTGCTGGGTGGCGAAAGAGGCAACTGACCAATTATTCAGGTCAATAGTACTGGAATTAGGTACTAGATCGCACAACCGACTGTAATCAAGACTTGAGGTCAGACCATCTCTGAATTTCGCCTGACCGGCGAAGTAGACCCGAATCGGCAGTTGGCCGAAACCCAGTTGCCTTGCCGCAGCCGATGGATTGTAGAATTCGTAGGTGGGAGAGTCCTTTCCTGAGAAGAAGTTGGCTGACAGAATCCCCGGTTTGATCAAGACATCCATAAGCTCTCTGTCAAAAGTATGAGTGGAAAAGTCGTAGCATATGGGTAATTCGAAAATCTGCTCTATTGCCTGATATGGGTACCAGCTGATCGTTTCTTCACTAAGGCCATTGTAAAAACATCTGAAGTACTCACCTGTGCGGGTAGCAGCAAATTGGCAGCCGGGAAACGCCGATACCGCTTCTCCAAAAGATCTGCAGCGGCGACGGACTGATGGATTCTCCTCTGACTCAATATTGGGGAAGGTTTTTGTCTCTATCCGTTGCTGAGAAACCTTGCTCATGTGTAAATTGAGCCAGAGGGTGATGAACCACCAAGGACCACCAGGGTTCCCGATCGGCTCCCCCTTCGACAGCTTGGTGCCGATTTGGTGCATCAGGTAATACGCCGATCCCAGCAAATGTTTTACAAGGGGGATGGCCGATCCTTGTGATAAAGCCTCTGCCAAAGCTTGAGTGTTTGAAGAGGGGCCAACTGCTCTGCCACAAAAGAAATGCTTTTCCAGCCACATCATCAAAAAGGCAGTATGCTCCCTCTGTGAAACTGTCCCGGTCTTCATGTTTTTGCTAATATATCCTTTCCACCCGCCGATTCCTTTGGTCTCCAGCCGATGTGATGGCTTGAACAGATAATTGAAAGGGGTATCGGCGGAGGAGACATCGAGACCAGTCAACAGCAGAATATCGGCCAAGGTCGGGGTCATAGGTCCGTGTCCGAAAAGGAACGCATTAAGTGCATCGGACCAAAAATAAGAGGCTGCCATGACCAGAGGTTCGTTTCTTTCCATCCGAGACAAACATAAGTCTATGCACTGGCCGATTTTTAGTTCTTCCCACTGAACCTTCCAAGATCCGGCTACCCTCTGGTACCATTCTCTCCACCCGGGTGTTTCATTTGGCCAGGATCTGAAAGTGCCTACAAGATGATTGCTTAAAAGGGATCCTATGGGTTTCTAAGCTGATCAGGTCCGTTGGATCGGGGTTCCCCATAGGGCCCAAACAGATGAGGTCAGGGGATTCTGAGAGAGGAATAGTGATTCGGTGCCTAAGTGCCTAAAAAAGGGAAAGGGGAAGAAACTGAGAGAGGGTCCGGAAAATACTGAAGCAGTAAAAAGGCGAAAAGGAGAAAATTTCGAGCATTTACCTCTGGGATGGAGGTCATCGTCGCCGATGAGACCGCTGGGGAAGCTGCCGATTGGGCCGCCGCCGCCGAAGGAGTTGCCGATGGAGCCTCTGTAGATGGAGCGGTCGCCGATGGTGACGCCATTGGGGGGTTGGAGCAGGCCGCGGATGAGATCGCCGGAAAGGGGGAAGTGCTTGGAAATCGAGACAGCTTGGAGGAAGACGAACAGTGGTTCGATGGAAGAGAACGCTAGATTCGTGGGGAAGGATAGGCGGAGAAAGCCAGTACTTAAGGAAAATCAGGGAAGCGAGGGCAAAGATGGTATTTTTACCGCGCAGTCTACACGAGTTCCAAAGGAGCGGTCGTTTCGCGCGCTCGGTTCGAGGAAATTGCAATCATTGTGCCACGGAACGGAAGGAGATTTTGCTGCGTCCGTTTCGGAGGAAAGGATTAAAGAAAGAGTTTCGAAGAAAAAGTTATATTTTACTCCGAAACTGGGGGGCATGTGTTGACGCCAGATTTTGACACGTGTTGAATCGGCATCAGGAGGAGAAGATTGGCCGATGCGGCAGATCTGAAGGCTACAGTAAGGAATCGGCCGATTGAGGTAACAGGTGGAAATCGGCCGATTGGTGATACAACCTGCGCCAATAGAATGGGACTATTTTGGAGGGTCCTGGTCAAAAGTTGGTCAACAGGGCACGCTAAGTCGGTCAAGGAGCAATTGAAGGGAATCCTGATTGGATTAGGGAACGGCGGCGGAAGATTCTGCGGGAGTCCATTTCCTTTTAAAGTTCTTATAGATATAGTAGTTTTCCTGTTGTTTAAATAAGGTTGTAACAAGTCGTGATCGACCAGGAATCCTAGTTTTAGGGTATAAATAGGAGTCGTCAGGGTCTTGCAAAGGACATCAACACATCAATCAACAACAATACTTCTACATTTCCAGCAATTTACTTTCAAGTCGGCAACTTTGCCAATATTTTTCTTCTTTCACGAGTTCGTACGGATTGGCAGGGCTGCATCAACCTGATCTCCGGCCAATTGGTAGGTTCCACTTATCGAGTAATATCCGAGCTTTAACTACGGGCGCATCGCTGTGGTTTCGTTTGGATTTATTCACCAGTTATCGATATTTACTAGAAATGCAAGTTTTACCTGTTGTTCTAGTATTATCACTAGTTATCCAGCTTGAGATCAGAGCAATCGGCTTCGTCATCGTTCTTCTTCAATTTATCATCTCACAGCCGATTAGATCTATTTCAAGTGTTGCCTCTGTAGTAATTGTTTAGATCGCTCCAGCAGTCCTCTTTACAATTACTATACGATTATCGGCTGATCCATAGCCGATCATCTCTACAGCAAATCGGCCGACTCGCCGCTGACGCGTTCCTCAGGACAGATCGGAACTCCAACCGATCGACGCACCTGGAATTTAATACTTTATTTCCTTGTCAATCAACAGGTCAGATTGACTGGCACGCCGCGCGAACCGCACCAGGGCGATAACCCGAACAGGAGCTAAGCAGATTCTACCGAGTCGTGTGTCCGACGCTAAAGACCATCGGCCGATTCCTATCCAGCCGATTTTAGCGCCAACACCGTGGTTGTATCAGGAGGTTACCCGACAGACTAGTGGATTATTCCGTTTTAAGTGTGAGTCAGCCCTGATTACCCTTGTGGTGATGGTTAGCGCGCTTGAGCCGGATTAATTCAGGTGGTTCTACCAAAGCTGGTATCAGAGCCGAAATGCATACGCCAGAGAATGCAACAAGCCTTAAAAACTTGTTTTCCTAAAACTTGACCACAAAAAATTGTGTTGGAAAATGCGTTGGTTCCTTAAGGATGGTGCCTAGTTCGTAAAGCCCTAAGGGATTATGGAAAAGTTACTAGGTGGCTATCTAACTTATGAATATTATCAACTGACTTCCAGCACATTATTTTCTGTCAAAACTTACTTTTATGCACAACCGACCGTTAAATTCTATAACGACACACTCATCGCTAAGGTAAGAAGGTAAGAATCCTCAGCCAACTGAGAGAGCTTGGACTTCCTGTCGGTGATGCGAGCCGAACGCTGCCCTCAAGTAGTGGCTTACTTGAGGTGCTGCCAATATACCAACTATTAGTTAATTATATTGGGAGTAGAAGGTTTGGCGCAGGGTATGACGATCGTTGTTCATACCCCCGTCTCAAGACGGTACCCCCCGTGAATACGCTATCTTGATAGCGTATGTTAACGTCGTCTATACGGCGGGAATTGTACGGATGCCGTTTCTATAGTGAACGGTAATGAATACGGATGCTTTCATGAGTGCTGGCATGAAAGGTTCAATGGATATATATATGCTATATCAATCTTCTGCAGGTACACTAACCGCGATTATGATAAGTTTAAGAACGGCTAGAGATTTCTCGACTAGCTATTATAGTGAGACACGTATTATGTATGCCACCGACACTAACTTCGTAAGACCAAAGCTATTTGGCAATTGTTTTATTTAGTGAGGACGAATAGGATGTGCATGCATCATTACTATATAAATCTGAAATTGAAAATGCGATGCGTGAGAGTGGTAAGGTTCATGCGCCCACACATTTGACTTTTCATAAGGATTATCTAGCAAATCTGTCATATTTCTGACTTATCTGAAAAGATGGATTTATTAAGCTTAGAAAATGACCCTTTCTGAAGAAACTCATATTGAAAGTTTTGTTCCAAAATTCGTATTCTACCTCCTGTCTAAATATGAAAAATTCTGAACATATGGATAACGAGAAACAACAAAGACCTTGAGATGTCAGTTTTCTGTCCAAAATGAGCAGTTCAGCCACATAAATTTTTATGCCCCCTTACTACAGTTTTCTGCGAAAGTGTTCAACGGAAAACTTGTTTTAAATTTACTCCGGCAGCTACTTCTAAAATTTGGTAATTTTTGGCTGGGTAGATTTTCCCTGGTACATGAAACATTGGTCCACGGTTCACTGAAATTTCTGGGTAGACAGTAAAGTAAAACCTGAAGTGAAAGACCATCTTAGAGACTTATCTAGCTCTGGAATTGACTAGCAAAGTTGTTCACAAATATCTTACGAATGTTTTGGTGAAGTTTGAGAATTTCTGGATTACTCAAATTGGAGTTATGGAGTTTTAAGTTGCTTCCAGAAGTATCCAACTTCCATCCTCTAGTTCATATCCTATGGCATGATCTTGTCCAAAACCTTTACCCTTTGAAGTTGATCCTTCTGAGCAGCAAGTTAAATACCAAAGTTGTCAAGAATTTCATGTCCGGAAAGCTCACAAAATTTCAGTACTATTGGACGTTGCCAGTTGAAGTTATAGGCAAGATACTATAACTCGTTCTGCTGAAAAACAGCCAAACCAGCGACGCAAAGAATGAATCTTTCGACCATCTTGGCCGTCGATTTAGCGTCTAGGCTGAATACCAAAGTTGTACATCCCTAAATTCCCTACTCACTGACAAAATATGAGAAATTTTGGATGAACTTACCAGGAGTTATAAATTTCTTATGGCCGGCAGTATCTTATCCATGATTCTATCCATGATCTTTCGGAAGTCTACTTTTCCGCGCTAATCCTTTTTAATCATGGAAGCAATATGGATCACGTTGCTAATGATGAACATTCACCTTTCAGATGGTTGGAGCAACCCGTGGTAACCCGGATGGTTTTGGTGCTAGCACAAGCAGGTCGTGCAAGGACAGCACCAACAGCGGGGTGGGCACAATGTTCACCAACCTCAAGTTGCCAGTTACACGGATTTCCTTGGAACCCAGCCTCCCTTGTTTCACAAGACGGAGGAAACCTTGGATGCGGAAGCTTGGATTCACACAATTGAGTCCAAGTTTTCTCTACTTGTGGCCCCATGTTCAGATGCAAACAAGGCTCGCTTTGCCGCGCAGCAGCTTCGCGTTACAGCTCGTCTTTGGTGGGACCACTACTTTGCTATGCTCCCGGCTGATCATGTCGTCACCTAGGACGAATTCAAAACTGCATTCCGGGCATATCATATCCCAGAAGGTCTTATAGAAAGAAAGCTAAATGAGTTTCTGGCACTCACTCAGGGTACCCGCACGGTACTTCAGTATGCTCAGGCCTTCAACAATCTGTGCGAGTACGCGGGCTATCACGCAGACACGGAGGCTAAGAAGCGTGATTGTTTCCGCAGAGGTCTGAGTACCAAACTCAAGGAACGACTGAATCTTGTCAAGGCCGATACATACAATGAGCTAGTCAACATGGCCATTACCCAAGAGGATTGTATTATGGCTCACCGTGCCGAGAAGAAGAGAAAGGCACCAGCTGGACCCTCGGGTGCTCAGCCACCGAGGTATCGACTAGTGCAAAATGTTACGCCTACAGCTCCACAGAAACGTTCTCTTTGATCAATTATCTGGAGCTAGAGTCTTCTCAAAGATTGATCTTCGCTCTAGATATCATCAGATCAAGATTTGTCCATGTGATATTCCAAAGACCGCCTTTTCCACACGATATGGACTATATGAATTCTTGGTCATGAACTTTGGTCTCACCAATGCCCCTGCCTACTTCATGTATCTCATGAATTCGGTATTCATGCCCGAGCTTGACAAATTTGTTGTAGTTTTCATTGACGACATCCTTATCTATTCCAAGAACGAGGAAGAGCATGCTAAACACCTGCACATTGTTCTTCACCGACTCAGAGACCATCAGCTCTATGCTAAATTTTCTAAGTGCGAATTCTGGTTGGATAGTGTGAAGTTCTTGGGTCACACTATTTCCAGCGAAGGCATAGCCGTTGACCCCAGCAAGGTACAAGAAGTTATGGATTGGAAACCTCCTACCTCTGTGCACCAGATTCGCAGTTTTCTTGGTTTAGCCGGTTACTATCGCCGTTTCATTCCGGATTTCTCCAGGATTGCTAAGGCTATGACTGAACTATTGAAAAAGGGAGTAAAGTTTGTGTGGGATGGGAAATGCGAAGAAGCTTTCCACACTCTCAGAGAACGTTTGACTACAGCCCCTGTGTTAGCTCAACCCGATAAAACCAAGCCATTTGATGTTTACTGTGACGCATCTGGCACTGGTCTTGGTTGTGTGCTTATGCAAGAAAATCGAGTTATCGCCTATGCTTCACGAGCCCTTCTGCCCCATGAGCAGAATTATCTGACCCATGATCTCGAGTTAGCAGCAGTCATTCATGCTCTAAAAATATGGAGACATTATCTAATGGGCACTCATTGTAATATCTACACCGATCACAAGAGTCTCAAATATATCTTCACCTAAGCCGATCTAAATATGAGACAAAGAAGATGGCTAGAATTAATCAAGGATTATGATCTCGAGGTGCACTATCACCCCGGCAAGGCTAATGTAATCGTGGATGCACTCAGCCGCAAGGCCCATTGCCATTGCCTATCAGTGGACATCTATAATGAGACATTATGTTTGGAAATGAGGAAGCTTAATTTGGAAATGATTTCCCAAGGCACTCTGAATCACATCTCAGTCGAGCCCACTCTTCACGACCAGATCATCATGGCACAACTACACGATGAAGGAGTTAAGATCATCAAACAAAAACTCTCTCTAGGAGAAGAGAAATACAAATGTTTCCGCCAGGACCATAGGGGAGTTCTAAGGTTCGAAAGTCGCATAGTCGTTCTTAAGAATCATGAGCTCCGTAAGCAAATTCTGGATGAGGCACACCTTTCCAAATTTTCTATTCACCCCGGCAGTAACAAAATGTATCAAGACCTTAGGCAAAATTTCTGGTGGACTAGAATGAAAAGAGAAATTGCTAAATATGTCTCAGAATGCGACACATGCCAGAGGGTAAAAGACAGCCACTTGAAAGTAGCCGGTACACTTCAACCTTTGCCTATACCCTCATGGAAATGGGAGGACATAAGTATGGATTTCATTGTTGGATTGCCAACTACTGCACAGAAACGCAATTCCATATGGGTTATCGTTGATAGGCTCACAAAGACGGCACATTTTCTTCCGGTACACACCACCTATACCGCCAAGAAATATGCTGAGATTTATCTCGATCGCATTGTTTGCCTACATGGAGTACCGAAGACTATTATTTCCAATCGTGGTACTCAGTTTGTGGCGCGCTTTTGGGAACAATTGCAAGCTTCTCTTGGTACTAAATTGATTCGAAGCTCAGCCTATCATCCTCAAACTGACAGACAAACTGAAAGAGTGAATCAAATTCTCGAAGACATGCTTAGAGCTTGCATCATCCACTATGACAAGAGTTGGGACAAATGCCTATCCCTAGCAGAGTTCTCATATAACAATAGCTATCAAGCGAGTTTGAAAATGGGACCATTTGAGGCCTTATACGGACGAAGGTGTCGAACCCCTTTGAGTTGGTCACAGACCGGAGAACGCAAAACATTTGGACCAGACTTGGTAATCGAGGCAGAAGTGAAAGTGAGAGTAATACAAGAAAACCATAGAGCCGCACAAGCCACTGAAATTTGAAGTTGGTGACCACGTCTACCTTCGAGTTTGACCAACCAAGGGTGTCCAACGATTCGGAGTCAAAGGAAAACTATCTCCTCGTTATGTTGGTCCCTACAAAATCATCGAGAGCTGTGGACCCGTAGCCTATAGAATTCGACTGACCCTCAGCTTGCAGCCATCCATGATGTCTTTCACGTATCTCAACTCACGAAGTGTGTCCGAGTTCCTACCGAGGTTGTCGAACAGGAAATCTTAGTAGAGCCCGACCTCTCATATGTTGAGTACCCTATCAAAATCATGGATCAAAAAGAAAGAAGCACTAGGAGGAAAGTGATTAAAATGTACAAAATTCAATGGAATCATCACACTGAGGAAGAAGCCACAGGGGAAAATGAAAGCTATCTAAACCAAAATTTCCCGGGTTTTCTCAATTCTACCGAAGGTACACACACTACCCACTCTTTGCCTATTGCCCGAATCTCAGGGCGAGATTCTTTTTAAGGGGCGAAGGTTGTAACACCTCGGGTGTTTAAATTACGAAATAAGCCTCTTTAGCTTAACACGGTGCATAAATAATTCAGAGAAGTTTCAACGAAATGAGTTTTTAAAATAACTTCTAAACTAGAACCCAAATGAACTTTGGCCTGAAACAAAACTTGTGTAACTTTTCATATTGAACAGCTTTCGTGTTGAAGGATTTTCGAGTTGCAACACAAAAATTTGAGAAACACTTGGATTTGCAAACCAGTCCCTGCCTTTCTTCTATTTCGCTGCAGACCCTTCTTCTCCGCCTCGCCTAACCCTCGTGTCGCCCGACCCTTTCGTTTCGCCCGACCCTTTCATTCGCCTGACCCTTTCGTTCGCCCGACCCTCGCCCGCCGCGCAATCGCCGTAGGCCACTTGGCCGGCGATGCCTGACAGCTCTAGGCGCCAAGCCAATGCCAGGCCGTGCCTGCACGCGCACCTGCACGCTGCGTTCCTCCCCAGTCCACGCACGCCCCGCGCGCGCCGGCGACGCGCGCCCCTGCTCGCCGCCCGCCGCGCCCAATGGGCAAGTCGAGTCGGGCCCGTGTCTCCGCCGCGTACCGCCAGTCGCCGCGCTCGCCGCCCGGCAAGACAGCTGCTGCAGCTCATCGCCCAACCCGCGCGCCGTGTGATCTCCAGCTCCACACGCCAAATCCTCAGCACCCAATTCCCTACCCGCGCCCGCCGCACGCCGCGCCGGCTCTGTTTGCCGCCCGCCGTGACCAGTAACGCGCCCCCGTCGTGCCGTCCGCGCCTCACAGTCCAGTTCCGCCCCTCCTCCCGCCTCTCTGGTGCCTACAAAAGGCCGCACTGAGCCCCCTCGTGCACCCAGACACAAGAACGCCGCCGCCGGCACCATTACCGCCGTCGTGCCCAGCTCACCATGGAACTCACCTCCCCGGCAACTCGAAAATCCTTCAACACAAAAGTTGTTCAAAATGAAAAGTTACACAAGTTTTGTTTCAGGCCAAAGTTCATTTGGGTTCTAGTTTAGAAGTTATTTTAAAAACTCATTTCGTTGAAACTTTTCTTAATTATTTATGCACCGTGTTAAGCTAAAGAGGCTTATTTCATAATTTAAACAAATGAGGTGTTACAAGGAGTCGGGGTCGTCATCTGAATCTGAGTAGGCGTCAAAATGGGAGCCTCCCGGCTAGCGGTGGCATCCTCGTCTCCGAGCTTAAGTAGGAGATCCAAATCCTCCTCCAAGTCGGAGAGGGACTCAAATCATAAGGCCTCCACGTAGGTGGAAGCCGCATTGTGTAGTCCGAAGGGGAATCGGGTACGCTTTTCCCCAGATCGGGTCGGGCCCGAGTTGGAAAGTCATGTCGGAGCACGAGTTGAAAATGCGTCGAGGATGGAGTTCTCCTCGATCTCAGTGGTGAGATACGACTGCATGTCGTCGACGCTATCGATGAACTCATAGAGTCCGCTCGAGCAGCTCGACACTTCGGGCTCCATGGTGTCGGCCAGGTGGCTGCCGAAACCACCCAAGCCATTGGCGATGCAGATCCAGGAGCCAAAAGTGAAAGTTGTGCCCTTGTCGAGCACGGTGCTGGTGAAGTTGAATGATGCCATCAAGTTCTCCGGTGGACGCTCGATGAACACCCCTACCTAGCGCGCCAGCTGTCCGTGTTTTACCGCCAAGCCAACCGAGGGATACCCTCGAGGTGCTAGGTTGTAGGTAGGGTGTCGCCGAGATCAGGAACTCAAAGGCGCAAGGAACACAAGGTTTAGACAGGTTCGGGCCACTGAGAGCATAATACCCTACGTCCTGTGTTGTTTGTATTGCCTTAGAGTTTATGCGTATGTTTTGGAGGGGTCCCTGCCCGCCCTTATATAGTCCTGGGGGACAAGGTTACATGGAAGTCCTAATCGGGACGGCCTGAGGAGTCCAACCCTAGTACATTGTCGGGTAGTTTCCTGACGTCCGAGTAGTCCTAGCTCTATACAACTAGTTACAATGAGGATAAGGTATGGCCCATGCACCATCCCCTACTACAGGAATATCTACGCCAAGTGTGCAGTCCCGGTGTCCCGAGTTTGACACTGCCAGAATATATGGCGCGACGTCAGGTTGCGCTTCGAGCAGCGCTTGCGCCTCGCTGGTAATACGGAGGCCGTATGCTACGAGGGGATGGAGAGGTCGATGACGCGGCAGGATCCCGCCGGCGGGCTGGCGCTCGTCAACCAAGCCGCTGACGCTAGGGACTCCAGCGTTGCTTATTTCTTGGTGATGCTGCGGTACTGTAGGAACTCGACAGACCCCAAAGCGCTGACGCTGCTCCATGGAATTAGCGGTGGCCCATCGCTTCCGCACGAAAGAGAGTATGAGTGGTGATTGGGGAGAACTTCGAGTTGACTTTTGTTACTCGTTCTCCCTTATGGAGTGCATATAATCCCTGCCGATTGACATCCTCAGCTTCGAGCAATTAGAGAAGGAGTCCATAGGTGCAGCATGGGCTAGATTCTTATGCCTTTTAGCATCTAGCCCAGACTTGTCCATACCCGATGATATATCATTGGACATCTTTTGCTCGGGTTTAGACATGAAATCTGCCCTAGACCTCGACGTCACTGCGGGAGGTTCGTTTGCACACAAAACTCTGATGGAAGATAGAGAGATCCTTGATCACTTATTAAGAAATTCATCCTTCCCTACCGATCATAACGAACCCCGTCGAGAGGAATCTGAGTCGAGCCATGAGAGTCTCTCAATAGCCAAATCCGAGATTTCATCTCCCACATCCCAAGATTTTTCTGTTGAGCCCTCTCCCGAACCACGAACACCGAAGGAAGTAGGAATTCAACCTTTGGAGTTCTCTTCCTGATTCGAGGACGACCCTTCGGGAAACATCAGAAACTCCTCGAATCAACTTAGGCATGAGAAGCGTATGACATCGTTGTGTCTTTATGAGACCCTCGGTTTAGCTATCCCCCATGCAACCACAATGGATTGGTCGAGGGAGGTAAAGCGTACTTCCGAAGCAATTCATATTAGCTCAACTTTCACAACCATCCCTTGTTCTATGAAAGGGAATGCCGTAGAAGCCCTTCATTACCCTGCTGCCGAGGCTTGTGTCATATCCGAGTATCTCGTTGACATTCTTGTGGGTGACAAGCCTCCAACCCCGACCGACAAATACCTCAAAAGTCCCTCGGGACTCTTCTTTGAATGTCGGGGGATCGCAAGGGACGTGCCGATCACCATAAACAAAATTGAGGTGCGCTTAGATTTCCACATCTATAGTGCCATCGATTTTGATCTTCTCCTAGGCTACCCTCTAGAAAAACTTCTTGATATATCTCAAGGGAGCCTAGATGGAAAGCTTAGGGAACTCGCTTCTGCCACTACTACCTTCTGTTTAGAAAATCCTATGGCGAAGCCTCTTCCCAAGCAAAACACGGCCGAGGGAATGATGCATCTATCTTTGTTCATATCATCCGAGCCTCTTCTCTTTGAAGTTCAAAATCTGCCACTTCCAAAGAGTACGATTGGGGAAAAATTCTTCACCTTGGTGAAGATGAGCGATCATTATTACCATCGATTAAGTTTGAGCCCCTTCCCGCTGGCCCGGAGTACATTGGTCTCAATCACGATCGAGAATCAACTGTGATCTTTCACGCTGAATCTCTTGAGATGGAGAGTCCATGGGCCATGAAATTTTGTGAGTTGCCGACACTGGAGTCCGAGAAGGATTCCATAGATGAGCATGGGAGCTTTATTCTTGTAATACCCCAAGAACCATACTCATTCAATGCCTCTCTAGAGTCAGGCATGTTTTGTGCATTGAGCACACATGAGGACTACAACCACCTTAAGGTCCTCTTATACAAAATCTTCAGAAGGTTGGTTGTAGATGCATATGTTTATCATAAGCATTGCAAATTTCGTGTATGCTCTGTGGCACTAACCTTGCAGCTAAAACTTCAATTAAACATCAACAATTGGTGGTGTGAGGGGAACAACATCACCGACGATAGCTGCAAGAGGAGTGTCCCCATGGTCGAGCTTCTGACCATAAACAAAGCGCTACCGGTAGATAACCCGGAATGTCATTTTATTTCCCTCAAATAAAAAGCAAGAGCATGTTCTAGGGTATAGTTTTCCTTCGGGTATTCTTGGTCGCTAACCATTTCAGGTGGAGATCAAAGAGAACGACGGACAGGCAACGCCTACGAACATGAGGGCTACAACAACTATAACACCATGGTAACTTTTGGTGGGGGATGATTTTGAAGGGAAGCTTGAACTCCACACACTTGAGTTGTGCTGCTCAGCAATGCAAACTTCAAGTGTGGGGGAGTTATGTGAGTACCCCGAGTAAGTTCCTTTCATGCTAAGTCTTACCTTGGTTTGGAGATGGAGTTAGTTCTTGCATCTTGCTCCATAAAAAAAGAAGAGGAGTTACCGCGGTGGCAATCCTATGTTCTTCATCAACAAAACGCCATGGTAAGCACCTCTAGGTATGTCCTGCTTTTTTACTCTAAACAAAACCCTTCCGAGAGTAGCCCGAGGATCACCAGTTTCAAGCTCATGCTTTTCTCTCTTTGAATAAAGCTTGATCATGATGCCATGCTTCCTTTATCTATGCTGGGTTGCTCTGGTTTGAGTGTATGTTTGAACTACATTCATAGATCTTTTTAAATTAAGCATGGTTCTTAGGTTAAAAATCTTCTTTAATCAAACTAGACATGGTGTCAAGTTTGTGTGATACCCTAGGTGTTTAAAATGCTAAATCAAGAATCACAACACTAAGGCATGCACAAAAGAGTTAGGAGAGCACGAAAATTCACATACAAGCGTGTGTATATGTGTATGTGTATATAATGAATAAACATGTGTACTTAAACAAAGAAATACCTATAACTTTTACACATGATTAGTAATGGCTATGAAATTGAATAGGCACCACAGCCATCATGATAGCAATAAAAGTCTTGTTGAACATCAGGGGTAATTGTGAAAGTTTACACATGAAATGATGAGTGAATTAAATCATAGTTTCTGGAATATTTAAAATAACTTTCAATCCTTTGCTCAACATAATTTTTGACCAACATGAAAGTTGTAGATCTTGAAAAACTTAACAAGTTTGGTATTCAACAAATTTTGTTTTGACCTCAGGAAGTGGGAATATCTGATCGTGTGGGCCCACAGAACCTTCGCTAGGGGGGGGAATATCCGATTGTGTGGGCCCCACAAAATCCACTCCTCCCCTCACAGCCGAGCCACGCGGCGACCGAGCTCTGCTCGAGTGCCACGGCACCGCCGGCGAGCCCCAAAACCGCCATTCCAACCCCGGTTTGCTTCTGCCCTGGCTCTTCATCGCGTAAGAACTACACGGTGACGCCAGCTGCCCTTCCTCCGCGCCTATAAAAGCCGCCCGAGGTTCTCAGAGCCGCCACACCCCTCGCCATTGCTCCGGCAAGCTCGACCTCGCCGTGGACCCGCCTTCTCCGCCCCATATTGCCCCAGTTGGGGGCATAAGCCGAAGCCCCATCCCTCCATGAACCTCCCAAGCCAAGCCACACCACCCCTACCCTACTGGAGCGCCGCCGCCATCCGCGCCCTCATGCCGGCGAGCCGCACCTGTGGACCCCCAGCCTCCACAAGGATACCTAGAGGTGCGTCTTGAGCTCCTCTTACTTCCTAGACCCCTAACCCTCGCCGCCGTTGAGCCGGTTTGCCGGAACATCGCCGGAATCGTGCGCCTCCTTCAGCCAAGGACCCGATTGCAAAGCCCCAAATTTTTTAGGGAGATTTATATAAGTTTCCAGGGATCTAGTTGTAAACTGAAACTTGAACTTTAAAATCCAACACAGTGAACTTTGAAAATTCATATCAAATCATAGAAAAATCATGAAAATGCAAACTAAATTATTTTAGGTTCCTTGTACTGAGATCTATCACTTTGTCAAAAGACCATGTACTGTTTCCAAAAATTTTATGCTGTAGTTTTAAATCAAAGATAAATAGCACTTAACTGTTCTAGGAGTTCTAGAGTTGCGCTGGTTAAATGTTTTGGATGGTAGAATCACTTCTAGGAATAGAACTTCACATCAAAATTTCATGACCAGAAACCAATTGGAACTAGATGTTATATATGCATGTTTTTGTAAGCTAGATCCAAAAGCTACTATTTTTTCTTTATGTTATATTACTTAGTTTTAGATGGAACTTTAACAGAACCTTGTTGATACTAGTTAAAAGCCACATAAAAAGTTTGAACTAGTTTGTTTCACTGGAACTTGCTGAATTATTTATTCCATATTTAATCAACTAAAATTCAAACTAGTAGTTCTGGTACCAGAAAAATTATGATCTTTTTACCAGAGACCACCTTTGTACAGGTTAACACCCTGGAAACGTTTGAGGCACAGAAACAGTATAGAACATTCTGTAGACTTATTTCTTTACTGTTGCAGATGCATGTTAAACTTATTTTCTTTACTCCGTAACATGCATAATAAAATCTATAAAATTCACAGTAAAATTGAGACAACCTTAGAAGTACCCAGTAAAATTTTGAGCTTCAGTACTACCATGGTTTAACCTGAATAAATAGATCTTGATCTCTAGTAGTAGCTGTTTGTTATGTTTTTCATGATTAATCTGTTAGTTGAAAATATTTGAAAACTTTATAGTATGTTTGTTTCCAAGTAAAGTTCTTTACCTAAAAATTACAGCACCAGAAACTCACTGGAACAACCCGAATATATAATCCATGTGTATGCTTGTTAAATAAAACTCTCAAGATAATAAAACCCCTGCTCACTTAATAAAGATAATTACTTAAAGTTATACTCTATTAACGATTGCCCAAGAAATCTTAACTAAGAAACTTCACAACAAAATCCATGTTTTGTTGGACTGCAACTTTATCGTGAAGGAAATAACATCACATGTCACTTCAATAATATGAACACTTCTGCATCTCATATAGAATCGTCTACTTTCGCCGACCGGACATACGAGCTGGTGCCGGATTCTAAGGATAAGCAGCACGATGCACAAGTGAATCTAACTGAAGTTGTTGAAGACCCGAACCAAGTTTTGGAAGAGCCCAAGGCTAGCTTTGCTCAGGAAGGCAAGCACCAGTGCATAACCCAGTATTTCAAATTTTGCAACTAGTATCCCTTTAACTTGTGCATTTAAGTTTATAAGAGTTGATTGGAACCCTAGCTGCATGATCCTAGGTACCTATGTTGTGGCAGAACCACCTGAATTAATCCAGCTCAAGCGCGCTAACCATCACCACGAGGGCAATCAGGGCTTACTCACTTTTGTTTATCCTGTCATCAATGATGTGCCTATTAAATTTCGTACCCATATCTGCATTGATGTGTAAGTTATTCAATTTATTTGATTAAAGCACATATATTGATGCATATATGCACAGAAATTCAAAATCAAATGCAAAACTAAAGTATAATTCATTTCTTTTAAACTTTTGTTAGTTAGTTAAGCATATTGTTACGCTAATGAGACTTATTTAACAATTTAAACACCTGAGGTGTTACATATGTACTGAACACTAGAACTTGAGTTTGATTAGATGCTCTGCTAATAGGATCGATAGAAGTCGAGTGATTTCCTGTCACTCGCGAGAATTATAGGAGTTGAATGTTTACTACCTGCTGCAACTATAAGGTCGACGGGCGGGGCTGTGGTACGATACTCTTGAATGAGGCCCCATCTGTATAGTAAAAGATGCTAAGGCCGCAATGTGTGGTAGTGGTGGTTAAGCGTTTGAACGTACTAGCCACATGCCAAAAATATGGTACTCGGTAAGCTAATTACCTGATTGGCCCGGCAAGTGGACTTTACTTTCACCATACTTGAAAAATGTTTCACATGCTTGCAACATGCAGGTGCGAGGCGAGGCCTTGCAGTCGAGGATGGTGACCCTAATCCACAACCCGAAAAGAGAGGGGAACAGTTGCTTGGGGTGACCATTAGGTGCTCCAGGCGTGTGTGTTAGGTTTCCCTTGCAAGGTTATAAACTCAATTTGAATCGTCCGTTTCTCGCGGTATATGAGACTGCTTAATACTTCTGCCACATAGAGTAACAAGTGGAATGATGATGATGATGATGATGATGATTAATCTGGTTGGATGAATAATTGTTTGTACCATGATTGAGTAGAGATAGCTATGCACTTAGAATGGTTAAATAAATTAGAATCATGAAAGCTAAAACTTGAAGTTAAGGATCTACTCTTAGTTGTTTTTCGGCAAAACAAACACCTCAAGCCAAAAAGCCTTGCATGTCTAGGAGTCGGGTAAGTCTTGTTGAGTATTAGTATACTCAGTCTTGCTTGCGATGTGGTTTTCAGGTGAATCGTTTGAAGATATGATAGCCAGTTTGACTTGGCCTTGTACCATGCCGCCTGAATCATCCGTGGAATGGGATACGTCTTCGGCCAACAATAACTCTAACGAGTGATGCCACGTATGGGCTTTATTCGTGGTATCCAAAGCGACGATAGATGATCGTGTTTTCTTTCCACTGTTATGAACTCTGAATAAATGTTATCAACTCTGTTGTACTTGTTTTATGAACTCAATTTCGAAACTCGGTTTGTAATAAATAAATGTCAGACTTTGTGATGTAAAAGTTGTGGAATGTTGTAATCTCTGGACTTGCCTTCGTGTGAGTATTTTTGTACACTGGGTTCGATCGATGTTTTTCAAGTGGTCTTATCGGGATTTACCCAACAGACTGGGTTCGATCGACATTTTTCAAGTGGTCTTATCAGGATTTACCCGACAGACTATCGAATTACTCCGTTTGAAGCGCGTATGAGCTATCTCAGCTCTACGGATGATGGCTAGTGCACTTGAGCCGGATTAATTTAGGTGGTTCTGCTACAGTTTGATTGATGAACCTTAGAGTCAATGCTTGTATAGATCTTGGTCGTATATGCAGACTAACCCCTATAGGAAAATGTTCAAATTCAAGTGGGTAAGTCATCAAGCTTAAATCAAATGGGAAGATAAGCCAAGGCGTTGAATTCATGTTGCGCAACATAGGAAGGAGGTACATATCACCCCTTAACCCTCAAGGTTCCACCGTAAGTACATCCTCCTTTGCTCATGTTGATGCAACATCAATTCTGCCTTGCTTGAGTAAGTCTCATGGTGTGGCAGAACCACCTGAATTAATTCGGCTCAAGCGCGCTAACCGTCACCACGAGGGCAATCAGGGCTAACTCGCACTTCAAACGGAATAATCCACTGGTCTGTTGGGTAACCTCCCGATACAACCACGGCTTTTGCCGATCGAAACCACACATACATGTACTCACACGAAGGTGAGCCTAGAGGATACAATATTCCACAAATTTTACACCACAGCGTTCATCATAAATTATTATTACAAAGGAGTTCAAATTCGTAAAACAAGGTACTTCAGAGTTCAAAATAATAGAGTTCTTCAAAGTTCAATGCAGCGGAAAAATAACGATAATTACTCGACGATACGGATGTCTCGATGAAGCCCGTACGAGACATCACTCGGCATTATCACCGTTGGCCGGGGGCGTATCCCATTCCACCGACCAACCAGGAGAAAGGGTACACGGCCAAGTCAAACTAGCAATCATGTCCTCGAAAGTTTCTCCTGAAAACAAGCCACAAGCAAGGCTGAGTATACTAATACTGAGCAAGGCTTACCCGACTAGTGGAATATACATAGCCGACTCCTAGACATGCAAGGCTTTTGGCTTGAGGGGTTCGTTTTGCCGAAAAGCATATACGAGTAGGTCCTTACTTTCAAGTTTTAGCTCCGAGTTCTAGTATTCTTTAGCCATTCTAGGTAAGCACTATCCAATATCATACATGGTGGAAGAATTAATTTGCATCCAACAAGATTAATCATCATCATTATTCCTCTTCTTACTCTATGTGGTAAAAGGGTCAAGAAGTCTCAATAACCGCGAGAAACGGACGATTCGAATCGAATTTCTTAACCTTGCAAGGGAAACCTAAACACACATCACGTGGTTACTCCCAGAGTCACACATGCAACTTTTCCCCTTTCTTCCTAGGTTGTGGATCAGGGCCACCATTCGAGACTATAGAGCCCGGCTCTGTACCCACCATGTGCGTGCATGGAACCGAAGTTGAGATGGTGGGATGCTGTCCACTTGCCGGTCCAATTAGGTACTTAAGCTTACCGATTACCATATTCTCGGCATGTGGTTAGTATGTTCAAAGACTTAACCACCACTACCACACACTGCGGCCTTAGCATTTTTCACTAAACAGACAGGGCCTCAATCGTCAACATAAACATCGTACCATAGCCCCGTCCGTCGACCTTATGATTGCAGCATGTAGTAAACATTCAACTCCTATATTCTCGTGAGTGACAGGAAATCACTCGACTTTTACCGATTCCTATTAGCATAGCATTCTATCGAACCTTACATCTAGTGTTCAGAGCATGGGTACCTTGGATCATGCAACTAAGTTTTCATCCAACTCCTATAAACTTAATGCACAAGTAAAGTAGAGTAATAAGTTGCATAAGTTTAGAAAAATAGGGTTCATGCTCCGGGGCTTGCCTTCTTGGGTAAAGCTAGTTTGGGGCTCGTCCGAACTCGGGCTCGGGTCTTCGAGAGCTTCAATAAGATTTCTATATGAATGCATAAGTGTAAGATTTCTATATGAATGCATAAGATTTCTATATGAATGCTTCGGGGCTTGCCTTCTTGGGTAAAGCTAGTTTGCCTTCTCGGACGCGGGCACCAGCTCGTACGTTCCGTCGGCGAGAGTAGTCGATTCTATATGAATGCATAAGTGTAAGTTATAGTGATGGTATATGACGATTATTTTCCTTCACGATAAAGTTGTAGTCCACAAAGCATTGATTTGGTTGTGAAGTTACTTAGTTAAGATTTCTTTAGGCAATTGTTATAGAGTATAACTTAAACTATTAACTTCATTAAACAAGAAGGGGTTGTGTTATATTGGAAGCTTAATTTTCTAAGCACAACATGGATTAAACACAACTTCTGAACTATGTAACTTCTGGTGATGAAATTTTTATTTAGAGCACATTATGCAGAGACAAAAGCACTGTAAAAATTTTTGATATTTTCAGGCAGCACAATTATTATGAAAAATGTAAAACACTACTACTGCTAGAACCTAGTTATTTTTATACAGAACAAACCATTCAAGTATTGACACAAAAAATTTTACAGGGGATTAAACTACCCATAAATGTGTTACCGTAAAGTTTTCAAATTTTACTGTGCAAGATACAAAGCATAATAAATAGGACAAGATACACATACTTTAATAAAGACTAATTTCTACAGGATGTTTTACAGGGTTTCTGAGTATGAAACATTTTATTCAGGAAGAGCTACTCTAATGTGTGCTACAGTAAATAGTTGAACATTTTCCAAGCACAGAAACTAATTATTTGAATTAGTGCATTTTTCCTACCACAAAATTATATAAATAGGTTACAGAAAGGAAAAGGTTCTAAACTTTTTCTATGGTATTTAGGCATCAATATAACAGCTCAGTAAACGTTTCACAATAAGAACCACAATATAACAACAGTTATAATTTTGTTTTATTAATTCATGGCATAAACAAGGTTTAACAAAAAGTTTAGCCAAAGATGGGTTCTAGTCCTAGTATTTTTACACTGGCCTACAAATCAAGCAACTAATCTACTGTAAAATTTTTAGGTTTAGCCTTTGTCTACAACAGTGGGTACAATTAAAGTCTATTAAACCTTTTATTTAATTTATAGCAAGATTTAGCAAGCAACTGAAGAAATGCATGTAACAAAAGTTGTAGATTTTCATCTAAAGATTCCAGAACAGTTGACTTTGTAGTTTTCAGATTTTTCTATGATTTTATATGAATTTTACAAGTTCATTGATTTTGAATCTAGGGTTAAAACTTTCTTTTACAGAGGGGTCCCTAGAAACTTGCGTGCAGGCCCCTGGGAAGATTGCAATCAAAGCAATGTGGTCCCTGGCGGCGTTGGCACGACGGCCGGCCAGATTCCGGCGAGGGGGCTCGTCGGCGGCGAGGGGAAAAGGGTCGGGGAGATCCAGGGAGGTGAGAGCTACCTCGGGATGGCCTTGGTCGGGGTTGGGGGTGGCCGGAGGTGGCTCGTCGGCGTGGAGCAGAGGGGCGGCGGCGGGGCGGAGCGTCGGCGACGGTGCTCCGACGAGGAGGGGAGTGTATGGGCTGGTCGATGAGCTTCGCGGCATCGAGGGGAACCCGTTTCGAAGCTTGGCTTGGACGGAGGAGCTTCGGAGTGACCTTTCCACGGAGCAGCAAGGGAGCGGCGGCGGCGCGGGCGGCGCTGGCGGTGCTCCGGCAGTTGAGCTGGCCAGGGAAGAGGCCGGTGAGCTTCAGTGGAGGGAGGGCAAGCTTGGTGGGCAATGGGTTTGGGCAGTGGGTGGCTAGGAAGTGGGGCTCCACGGGCGGGTGGTGCACGGCGGCGGTGGCGTTCTGGTGTCTGGCCGCGCGAGGGGGGGCTCAGTGCGGCCTTTTGTAGGCAGCAGAGAGGCGGGAGGAGGGCGGGACTGGACTGCGAGGCGCGGGCGCGGGCGGCACGGCGGGAGCGCGTGACTGGTCGCGGTGGGCGGCGAACAGAGCCGGCGCGGCGTGCCGCGGGCGCGGGCAGGGGATTAGGCGCATGAGATTTGGCGTGTGGAGCGGAAGATCACGCGGCGCGCGGGTTGGGTGAGGAGTTGCAGCAGCTGTCTTGCCGGGCGGTGAACGCGGCGACTGGCGGGACGCGGCGGAGGCACGGGCACGGCACGGCTTGCCCATTGGGCGCGGCGGGCGGCGAGCAGAGGCGCGCGTTGCCGGCGCACGCGTCGCGTGCGCGGACTGGGGAGGGGCGCGGCGTGGGGAGAAGCGCGGCGCGGGGAGAAGTGCGGCGTGCGAGCTCGGCCAGGCATTGGCTTGGCGGCTAGTGTTGTCAGGCATCGCCGGCCAAGTGGCCTGCGGCAACTGCACGGCGGCGGAGGGTCGGGCGGAGAGAGGGTCTGGCGAAGCCGAGGGTCGGGCGAACGAAAGGGTCAGTCGAACGAAAGGGTCGGGCAAAGCCGAGGGTCGAGCGAGTGAAAGGGTCGGGTGAAGCGAAAGGGTCAGGCGAACGACCGCGCGTCGGGCGAATGTAGGGTCGTGCGCGAGGGTCGGGCGAACGGCTGCGCATCGGAGGGTCGGGCGAAGCGAGAAGAAGGGTCTGCAGTGTAAATAGAAGAAAAGGCAGGGGCTGGTTTGCAAATCCAAGTGTTTCTCAAATTTTCGTGTTGCAACTCAAAAATCTGTGAACATAAAAGTTGTTCAAAATGAAAAGTTACACAAGTTTTGTTGCAGGCCAAAGTTCATTTGAGTTGTAGTTTAGAAGTTATTTTAAAAACTCAAAAAGTATAATTCGGAGGGCTCGTCATTTCCTGGGCAAAACTTAGCATTCACTTTTAGGCTTCAACTAGACTTTTGTTCAACATGTCAATAACGATGTGCCTATTCAATTTTGTAGCTATGCTTGCCTCAATGTGAAAGTACATGTACTTATGCACATATACACAACTATTTTCAATTCAAGGCAAAACCAATTTATAACTCATCTCATTGAAACTTCTCTTAATTATTAATGCACCGTGTTAAGCTAAAGAGGCTTATTTCGTAATTCAAACACCTGAGGTGTTACAGCCTTCCCCCCCTTAAAAAGAATCTCGCCCCGAGATTCGGACAATAGGCATAGAGTGGGTAGTGTGTGTACCTTCGGTAGAGTTGAGAAAACCCGAGAAATTTTGTTTTAGAAAACTTTCAGTTTCCCATGTGGCTTCTTCCTCGGTGTGATGATTCCATTGAATTTTGTACATTTTAATCACTTTCCTCCTAGTGCTTCTTTCTTTTTGATCCATGATTTTGATAGGATACTCGACATATGAGAGGTCGGGCTCTACTAAGATTTCCTATTGCTCGACAACCTCGGTAGGGACTCGGACACACTTCTTGAGTTGAGATACGTGAAAGACGTCATGGATGGCTGCAAGCCGAGGGGGCAGTCGAATTCTATAGGCTACGGGTCCATAGCTCTCGATGATTTCGTATGGACCAACATAACGGGGAGATAGTTTTCCTTTGACTCCGAATCGTTGTACACCCTTGGTTGGTGAAACTCGAAGTTAGATGTGGTCACCAACTTCAAATCTCAGAGGCTTTCTTCTCCGGTCGAAATAGCTCTTTTGCCTGGATTGTGCGGCTCTAAGGTTTTCTTGTATTACTCTCACTTTTTCTACTGCCTCAATTACTAGATCTGGTCCAAATATTTTGCGTTCTCCGGTTTGTGACCAACTCAAAGGGGTTCAACACCTTCGTCTGTATAAGGCCTCAAATGGTACCATTTTCAAACTCGCTTGATAACTATTGTTATATGAGAACTCTGCTAGGGATAGGCATTTGTCCCAACTCTTGTCATAGTGAATGACGCAAGCTCTAAGCATGTCTTCAAGAATTTGGTTTACTCTTTGAGTTAGTCCGTTAGTTTGAGGATGATAGGCTGAGCTTTGAATCAATTTAGTACCGAGAGAAGCTTGCAATTGTTCCCAAAAGCGCGCAACAAACTGAGTACCACGATCGGAAATAATAGTCTTCGGTACTCCATGTTGGCAAACAATGCGATCGAGATAAATCTTGGCATATTTCTTGGCGGTATAGGTGGTGTGTACCGGAAGAAAATGTGCCGTCTTTGTGAGTCTATCAACAATAACCCATATGGAATCATGTTTCTGTGTGGTACTTGGCAATCCAACAATGAAATCCATACTTATGTCTTCCCATTTCCATGAGGGTATAGGCAAAGGTTGAAGTGTACCGGCTACTTTCATGTGGCTGGCTTTTACTCTCTCGCATGTGTCGCATTCTGAGATATATTTAGCGATTTCTCTTTTCATTCTAGTCCACCAGAAATTTTGTCTAAGGTCTTGATACATTTTGTTACTTCCGGGGTGAATAGAAAATTTGGAAAGGTGTGCCTCATCCAGAATTTGCTTACGGAGCTCATGATTCTTGGAACGACTATGCGACTTTCGAACCATAGAACTCCCTTATGGTCCTGGCGGAAACATTTGTATTTCTCTTCTCCTAGAGAGAGTTTTTGTTTGAAGATCTTAACTCCTTCATCGTGTAGTTGTGCCATGATGATTTGGTCGTGAAGACTGGGCTTGACTGAGATGTGATTCAGAGTGCCTTGGGAAATCATTTCCAAACTAAGCTTCCTCATTTCCGAACATAATGTCTCATTATAGATTTCCACTGATAGGCAATGGCAATGGGCCTTACGGCTGAGTGCATCCGCGACTACATTGGCCTTGCCGGGGTGATAGTGAACCTTGAGATCATAATCCTTTATTAATTCTAGCCATCTTCTTTGTCTCATATTCAGATCGGCTTGGGTGAAGATATATTTGAGACTCTTGTGATCGGTGTAGATATTACAATGAGTGCCCATTAGATAATGTACCCATATTTTTAGGGCATGAATGACTGCTGCTAACTCGAGATCATGGGTCGGATAATTCTGCTCATGGGGCCGAAGGGGCTCGTGAAGCATAGGCAATAACTCGATTTTCTTGCATAAGCACACAACCAAGACCAGTGCCAGATTCATCACAGTACACATAGAACGGCTTGGTGTTATCGGGTTGAGCTAACACAGGGGCTGTAGTCAAATGTTCTCTATAAGTGTAGAAAGCTTCTTCGCATTTCTCATCCCACACAAACTTTACTCCCATTTTCAATAGTTCGGTCATAGGCTTAGCAATCCTGGAGAAATCCGGGATGGAACGGCGATAGTAACTGGCTAAACCAAGAAAACTGCGAATCTGGTGCACAGACGTAGGAGGTTTCCAATCCATCACTTCTTGTACCTTGCTGGGGTCAACGGCTATGCCTTCGCTGGAAATAGTGTGACCCAAGAACTTCACACTATCCAACCAGAATTCGCACTTAAAAAATTTAGCATAGAGCTGATGGTCTCTTAGACGCTGAAGAACAATGTGCAGGTGCTTAGCGTGCTCTTCCTTATTCTTGGAATAGATAAGGATGTCGTCAATGAAAACTACGACAAATTTGTCGAGCTCGGGCATGAATACCGAATTCATGAGATACATTTAGTAGGCAGGGGCATTGGTGAGACCAAAGGACATGACCAAGAATTCATATAGTCCATATCGTGTGGAAAAGGCGGTCTTTGGAATATCGCATGGACGAATCTTCAAGTGATGATATCGAGATCGAAGATCAATCTTTGAGAAGACTCTAGCTCCAGATAATTGATCAAAGAGAACGTCTATGCGGGGAAGTGGGTATTTATTCTTAACGGTTACCGTATTGAGAGGTCGGTAGTCCACACATAATCTTAAACTATCATCCTTTTTTACAAAAAGGGACGGACATCCCCAAGGTGATGCGCAAGGACGAATGAAACCTTTGTCCAGTAGTTCTTGGAGTTGTCTTTTCAGTTCGGCCAATTCCTTAGGTGGCATCCTGTAGGGTCTTTTGGAGATAGGTGCGGTGCCTGGTTGCAGTTTAATAACGAACTCAATATCCCTATCTGGTGGCATTCCTGATAAGTCATCTGGAAAAACATCGGCATACTCGCATACCACTGGAATATCATCTTGCTTGATTCCTTCCATCACGAAAGCACAAGAATTCGTGCACTCCCAGAACGGTAGGTAAAGGGTAGTGGTTCCGTGACTAGGTGAATTTATTTCAACAGCTCGGGAAGAAAGGTCCAATATGACTTCATGCATGGTCATCCAATTCATTCCCAAAATAACGTCCATGCCATCAAGGGGTAAAAGAACAAGGTCCGTGTTGATGGTTTTACTACCCAACTGGATTGGTACTTGCCTTATCATTTGATTTGAAGCAATTTTACCGCCCGGGGTTGATATCATATACGACCCTTTTGTGTGACAAACATCCAAGCCTACTTTTGTACCAAACTTTGCACTAATGAAACTATGTGATGCACCAGAATCAAACAATATAACTGCAGGCTTGTTATGGATAGAGAATGTACCCGTCATCACTGGTGCTCCTTCAGGAAGTTCCGCAAGGGTGGTGAAATTGATCCGTCCTTGTTTGACCTGAAGGGTCTGCCTCTTGCCTTTGTTCTTATTGTTCTGGTTAGAGTCCTGGCCCTGATTTGGCTACCTGGGCTGAGGGCATTCGCGAGCAAAATGACTAGAACTCCCGCACTTGAAACAACGATTGGTAATGCTTGGTCGAAGGAACTGCTGCGTAGCGGGCCTTGGTCCAGTTTGTTGAGGCACAGGGGGTCGTACTACACCTTGTTGCTGTGGGGGCCTGATAATCCAACGCCCTGGCTGAAGGCCTTCTGTGGGACTATACGCGCAGCATTTTGCACTAAGCGATACCTTGGTGGCTGAGCTCCCGAGGGTCCAACTGGCGCCTTTCTCTTCTTCTCGGCACGGTGAGCCATAATACAATCCTCTTGGGTAATGGCCATGTTGACTAGCTCATTATATGTATCGGCCTTGACAAGGTTCAGTCGCTCCTTGAGTTTGGTACTCAATCCTCTGCGGAAACGATCCTACTTCTTAGCATCCGTGTCTGCGTGATAGCCCGCATACTGGCACAAGTTGTTGAAGGCCTGAGCATATTGAAGTACAGTGCGGGTACCCTGAGTGAGAGCCAAAAACTCATTTAGCTTTCTTTCCATAAGACCTTCTGGGATATGGTGTGCCCGGAACGCAGTTTTGAATTCGTCCCAAGTGAAACGTGATCAGCAGGGAGCATAGCAAAATAGTGGTCCCACCAAAGACGAGTTGTACCGCGAAGCTGCTGCGCGGCAAAGCAAGCCTTGTTTGCATCTGAACATGGGGCCACAAGTAGAGAAAACTTGGACTTGATTGTGCGAATCCAAGCGTCCGCATCCAAGGGTTCCTCTGTCTTGTGAAACAAGGGAGGCTGGGTCCCAAGGAAATCCGTGTAACCGGCAGCTTGAGGTTTGTGAACATTGTGTCCACCCCGCTGTTGGTGCTGTCCTTGCACGAGCTGGCGAAGCAACTCGGTTTGAGCGGCCATTACTTCCACCAAGCTGCGTGGTGGTGGTGCCTGTGGTTAGGATCCACTAGCACTAGCACCGAAACCATCCGGGTTTCCACGGGTTGCTCCAACCATCTGAAATGTGAATGTTTATCATTAGCAACGTGATCCATATTGCTTCCATGATTCAAAAGGATTAGCGTGGAAAAGTAGACTTCCGAAGATCAGGGATAGAATCGTGGACAGAATACCGTCTGCCATAAGAAACTTATAACTCCTTGTAGGTTCATCCAAAATTTCTCATATTTTGGCAGTGGGTGGGGAATTTAGAGATGTACAACTTTGGTATTCAGCCTAGATGCTAAATCGATGGCCAAGATGGTCGAAAGATTCACTCTTTGCTTTGCTAGTTTGGCTGTTTTTCAGCAGAACGAGTTATAGTATCTTGCCTATAACTCAACCTAGCAAGATCCAATAGTGCTGGAATTTTGTGAGAACCTAGATCACAAAATTTAGGACAAGTTTGGTATTCAACACTCAGTCCAGACATGTAAAGAGATATGGGTAAAAATTCCGACAAGTTTCTGCAATTGCAGATTCAACTGCTTTCCAATATCTCAATCAAACCACAAAGTTTTTAGCCATGGCCTACATGATTAGAGTATCCAATGGTCAAGTTGTACTCATCATAAAAGAGATACTCAACTCTTAGTTAGCCTATTACAACACTTGCCAAAAGTCAGGCTACACTATCGGAGGTGGCTGCGGTTCCTCACCCTGAAAGTCCATACCTGAAACTCCATTAATCTCCTATGGCTCCTCCTCATCTTCCTACATAGCCACCACGTCGGGAGGGGCATTCTGATCATGGTGCCACTGAATGTTCTCATTAGCATCCTCCAACTCAAGGTTCAGATCATGGAGCTGCTCCTCCAAGTGTGTTATCATGTCATCTCTCTCACTCATGAGAGTGTCGTGCTCCTGAACTTGGCCCTCAATTTGGCGAATCTAGGTGTCTTTGTCCTCAAATTCCTCACTGAGTTCCTTAATCTGCTCCTCTCTGGTATCTGCCATCATGTGGTAGGCCTGTGCAAGATCAGTGAGCTATAGAAGCGCCTGACTCTGGAGAGTCTGAAGTCGGTACAGTGCATTCATGCACTGCTCGGAGGTCTCGATGGTCTCCTGAGCATGAAAGTCCACCAAGTACTGTGAGTGCTGCACCCTGTTAAGCCAAAAGGGGTCGTTGTCCTGGGCAGCAGGAAACAAACCAATAGGAGTGAGCGTGACGGCCTAGGGGCACTGCGCATAGAAAGTGGTGAAAGATGGTCACGTTAACACGGCACTGGGTAACTCCATTCTCTGCAAACTCCAGTCCGGTGCAACGTGGGGGAGTTGGATAGCCTGCGGTGCGCAGAACATCCCACAAGATAGAGGGAAAGCCCTCCCAGTGGAGACATTGCGAGTGAACACGTCCATCCTCATCCACCATCATGGCAACAGGCTCGGCCATCTGAACAAAAGATCAAATGGGTGAGATAGCGAAAAACCGTTAACAACATAGTGAACAGGTTCTGGACAGTGCACTAAAATAGCCATAACTTCAACAGTTCTTGTCCAAAAGTTCTTAACTTTTACCAGAACATTCCAAAGGTATTTGTGAACATCTTTTCTAGTCAACTCCAGAGCTCGATCAGACTCTAAGATGGTCTTTCTCTTAAGGTTTTACTTTACTATCTACCAAGAAATTTCAGTAAACAGTGAGCCAATGTTTCATGCACCAGGACAAGTCTACCCAGCCAAAAATTACCAAATTTTAACAGTAGCTGACTGAGTAAATTTACAACAAGTTTTGTGTTGAACACTGTTGCATAAAACTGTAGTAAGAGGGCATAAAAATTTATGTGGCTGAACTGCTTATTTTGGACAGAAAACTGACATCTCAAGGTCTTTGTTGTTTCTCAGTATCCATATGTCCAGAATTTTTCATATTTAGACAGGAGGTAGAATATAAGTTTTGGAGCAAAACTTTCAACATGAACTTCCCCAAAAGGGTCATTTTCTAAGGTCAATAACTCCATCTTTTCAGATAAGGCAGAATGTGACAGATTTGCTAGATAATCCTTATGCAAGGTCAAATGTGTGGGCGCCTGAACCTTACCACTCTCACGCATCGCATTTTAAATTTCAGATTTATATAGTCATGATGCATGCACGTCCTATTCGTCCTCACAAAATAAAATAATTGCCAAATAGCTTTGGTCTTACGCAGTTAGTTTCGGTGGCATACCCAATACGTCTCTCACTATAATAGCTAGTCGAGAATTCTCTAACCGTTCTTTAACTTATCGTAATCGCGGTTAGTGTACCTACAGAAGATTGATATAGCATATATATATATCCATTGAACCTTTCATTCCAGCACTCATGAAAGCGTGGCATGCGCGGACTGGGGAGGTGCGCGGCATGGGGAGAAGCGCGGCGCGGGGAGAAGCGCGGCGTGCGGGCGCGGCCAGGCATTGGCTTGGCGCCTAGCGCTGTCAGGCATCACCGGCCAAGAGGCCTGCGGTGACTCCGCGGCGGCGGAGGGTCGGGTGGAGCGAGGGTCTGGCGAAGCCGAGGGTCGGGCGAACAAAAGGGTCAGGTGAACGAAAGGGTCGGGCGAACGAAAGGGTCGGATGTAGCCGAGGGTTGGGCGAGTGAAAGGGTCGGGCGAAGCGAAAGGGTCATGCGAACGACCGTGCATCGGGTGAACGTAGGGTCGGGCGAGCAACCGCGCATCTGGCGCGCGAGGGTCAGGCGAACGGCTGCACGTCGGAGGGTCGGGCGAAGCGAGAAGAAGGGTCTGCAGTGTAAATAGAAGAAAAGGTAGGGGCTTGTTTGCAAATCCAAGTGTTTCTCAAATTTTTGTGTTGCAACTCAAAAATCTCCGAACGTGAAAGTTTTTCAAAATGAAAAGTTACACAAGTTTTGTTTCAGGCCAAAGTTCATTTGAGTTGTAGTTTAGAAGTTATTTTAAAAACTCAAAAAGTATAATTCGGAGGGCTCATCATTTCCTGGGCAAAACTTAGCATTCACTCCTAGGCTTCAACTAGACTTTTGTTTAACATGTCAATAACGACGTGCCGATTCAATTTTGTAGCCATGCTTACCTCAATGTGAAAGTTATTTAAATGGCTTGATTAAAGTACATGTACTTATGCACATACACACAACTATTTTCAATTGAAGGCAAAACCAATTTATAACTCATCTCATTGAAACTTCTCTTAATTATTTATGCACCGTGTTAAGCTAAAGAGGCTTATTTTGTAATTTAAACACCTGAGGTGTTACAAATGGTGAGGTTAAAAATTTTAGTTCCAATAAATTTTAGGGCTCCCGGGTTCTTAAAACCGGTAGAGCCATTATCTTGTTTCCACCCTTTTGTTTTTGAATAAGCACAAGGTACAAGAACAAGTGTGGAGGAGATCTCTCAGAGTTTCGACACACATATATTCAAGATCTCCCACAGACAGATGCGCAAGACCAGAAGAACCAGCATGCAAAAATCCTATACCACATCACGACGGTTTGTGTACTCGACCCCTCAAATCTCCCTGATCCCTGAGTTTAAATGAAATTCCTTGCTAATCACTAAAATTAAACTCAATGGTGCTCTCTGGTCACATACTTCAAGTTTGATTGGCTTGCATATATATTTACTCCCAGCTAAACTTGAACTTGTGAATCATATCTTAGGGAACCCATAGTTGTTAAGTTGTTGAAAAGTGAGATATAGTTTGATGAAGGAACCCTTGCATTTCTCTACTTTTATGTCTGGGAATTTTATTTTAGAAAGAAAATCCCTTCATAGCTTTACAAACTCCTGTGTTTGTCCTACCAAAGCCATATGTCGATCTTCATGAAAGGAACCTTATGCATATGTGCCTTGATTGTTGCATTGAGCTTCATCAAATTTTGTGACCCTAGTGAGATACTTTTCGTACTTGCTTGATCAAGATCATGTACACTCCACATGCTAAACGTCTACATTGGAAGTTAGCCACTCCATTCCATCCATCCAAAAAATAAAACTCCATGTGTTATGATCTCTCTCTCCAGTACTCCTTGAAAGAGACATGGGCTATATGAAAAAAAGGAGAAAAAATGAAAAAAAATCTGGACACGTGAAGGTCCAAGTGTTGAAAAAAAAGAAAGAAAATTGGACACTTGAAGGTCCGAGAAAAAAAGGAGTTATATAGCCATGTCCTCAAGTCTTCTAAATAAAGGAGAGAGAGTTTCATAAAAAGGAGTCTTTCATTTTCATCATCCACCTTCCATACACTTGCACAATCTTGATAAGCTTGTATGATGTGTAATCTCCATGGATCCAATCTTTGATTTTGCAATATATGTGAAATAAGTGCATGCTTCCAATCTCCTACCATGAGCTCCACATAAGCCATCTTTAAAAGTAGGCTGAAAAGAGGCAATGCCTTGTTGAGGATATATACACACTGAGTGACTTGACAGATCCTATCAAGGAGTAAAGCTATGGTTGCACTTTTCAGAAATCTTTCAAACACCCAGTCATACAGCAGAGAAGTGGAGGAGACCCAAGTCAATACTGTCTGTGTTTTACTGCCAAGCCCACCGAGGGACACCCCCAAGGTGGTAGGTCGTAGGTAGGGTGTCGCCGAGATCAGGAACTCGAAGGTGCAAGGAACACAGAGTTTAGGCAGGTTCGGGCCACCGAGAGCGTAATACCCTACGTCCTGTGTGGTTTGTATTGCCTTAGAGATTATGCGTATGTTTCGGAGGGGTCCCTGCCCGCCCTTATATAGTCTGGGGTGACAGGGTTACATGGAAGTCCTAGTCGGGGACGGTCTGAGGAGTCCTACCTGAGTACGTTGTCGGGTAGTTTTCTTACGTCCTACTAGTCCTAGCCCTATACGACTAGTTACAATGAGGATAAGGTATGACCCATGCGCCATCCCCTACTACAAGGATAAGTACGCCAAGTGTGCAGTCCCGCTGCCCTGGGTCTGACAAGCCCCCGAGCTCTTCGTAGCTGAGTACTGCAGGCATCCGAGTACTTCTAGAAGGTATCTTCAGGTCCCTGCTAAGTCCTCTTGAGAAGGTGTCTTCCGAGTACTTCCTTGGCCGCATCGAGGCTATGATGTGCTCAAGCCCCGAGTAGTTTTCAAGTCTTCTTTTATATGGGGTGCGATGAACTCGCACTCCATATGGAGTAGCCCCCGAGCCTTAGGTTGAATCGAAGAATCAAGATGAGGGTCAAATTAGTCTTGAATCTTTCGTCTGTATCATCCATAATTTTTGAAAATAAGCCTCTGATGACACGTGTCCCGCAGCCCCCGAGCCCTTAATCAAAATTCCAAGGTTTGGAATAAAGGATCTAAAGAGTCATAGCATGGAATGTGTGTATTTAGAATTAATTTTGATGATTTTTAGAGTTATCTAGCTATGGAAGCTGAAAGGCCTGTAATCTCGGGAGTCTATACCTGAAAAAAGGGCTAGTTCCAAAAATTCGTTACACAGATCCGTTAAAAACCGCTCGGAATCAAAATGTTATCCCGAGAAAGTCTCTTCGACTTCCAACGGGAAATGGGAAGCCGCTGGTTATAAACAACCCCGCGTACCCCTTACGTTTTCACCCGCTTCCGTTTTCACCTCAGTAAAAAAAAGATCTGCATCCAGGAACCCTAGCCGCCACCGCTTCTCCCAAATCGACCACGCCACCACCCAAATCCAAGGCTAAGCATAGCAGAAATCTGCACTTCCCGTCCTAATCCACAACCGCGTGAGCTCCCTAGGGCATGCGCACAAAGATCCGTGTCACATTTCACCTAAGGATGCCGAAAAAGTCCGCTGCCGGTTGTGGAAGAAAGAGGGGGAGTGATGGCGGAGAGGAGTCGCCGCCACCGGCCGAGGTCGCCAAGATGATGGCGGAAGGCGAGTGGAGGTCCTCCAGCATCCGGGAGAAGGATCTCCTCCGGCTCGTCATCGAGCGCATGCTCCAGGAGGAAGGAGTCGTGCACTGGCGGGTCGCAGGGACTGACTCATCACCATGGGAGATGACGGGTGAGACAGTGATGTTCGCCCCTTTTACCGATCGCGGCCTTGCCCTGCCTTCTTCTGACTTCTTCAGGGGAATACTTTGTTTTTAGAAAATCAAGCATTATCACCTTCCCCCCAACTCTGTTTTGCACATTTCTATTTTTCTGCATATTTGCAAGGCATTCCTAGGAATTCACCCGCATTTTAATTTTTTTCGACATCGCTTTTGCTTGAAACCACAACCGGATGAGCCTTGGAGACTGCCCCACTCACTTGGCTGGAGAGCCTAACAAAGAAATCCATCGACTCCTGGGAGCAACTGCGGAACGTCTTCATCGACAACTTCCAGGGGGCAATTGCTCGGGCAAGTACTCAACACGATCTGTCCCAATGCAAGCAAGAAAGGAACGAGCTCCTGCGCTCGTACACCTGCCGCTTCTTCGACACCTGAGCTATGATCGCCAACATCTCTGAGAGCGATGTCATCGACTCCTTTTACAACGGCCTCACCGACCAGGCTCTGTTCCGCGACTTCGGCCACAACCGCCCCAAGACTGTTGCCGCCCTCCGTGACATGATGCAGACCTGGGCAGACCAAGAGGAGCAGGAGCGTGATCGGTTCTCGAAACGCGGCAACGACTACAGCAAGTGCAACAACGACCACCGCAATGACAGAAGCCAGCAGGACTACTCGAGATCCTCCCGAAAGCGCAAGCTAGACGATCTTGTCGTGGCTATCAATCGCGCCTCGCAAGGCAAGAAGCCATCCAATCTGCAAGAGGAGTTCGACAAACTCATGCAGAAACAATGCCCGTGGCACCCACAGTCAAAGCACTCTGCTTTCGAGTGCTACCAGCTTCGGAAGTCCCTCAACGCCCCGCCCTTGGGGAAGGGCGACAAGAAGAAGAAGAAGGACAAGGATGATGAAGATCCGGAGAACAAGACAGATGATGGCGAATTCCCGGATGTATCCAAGGTGGTCAACGTCATCTTCGGTGGCGAGTCAGGATTTGTCTCCAAAAGTACTCAGAAGCTGCACCGCCGTGAGATCATGTCCATCGAGCCGGCGGTACCACGACCCCTCCGGTGGTCGGAGGTCCCCATCTCGTTCTCTAGGGCTGATCAGTGGAGGAGCTTTTCTGAGTCAGGCAAACTCCCACTCGTCCTAGATCCGGTGGTCGCGGATGTCAGGCTCGCAAAAGTACTCATCGACAGAGGCAGTGGACACAACATCATCTTTGCGAGTACTCTAAGGAAGATGGGGGAAAATTTCATCGACATGCTTACCCCTAGCAAGGTTCCCTTCTACGGCATTGTACCTGGGAATGCAGCTACGCTGCTTGGCATGATGGTGCTTCCCGTCACCTTTGGGACGAGGGAAAACTACCGTACCGAGTACATCAAGTTCGAAGTAGCCTACTTTAAACCTCCTACAACGCCATTCTGGGCAGACCGGCAATGGCCAAATTAATGGCCATACCGCACTACGTTTACTTACTCCTGAAGATGCCAGGAAAGAGTGGGGTTCTCACCTTCCGAGGTGACCTGGAGAAGTCCTACGACTGAGACCACAAGGCCATCGAGTACGCCTCGACAACGCGTGTACAAGATACTTTAGGAGAAGTACTCGCAGTTGCGCAACAGCTCTCCGAAACAGGGCTAGAAATTCCAACAAAGAAGGTGAAGTACTCGAAGCTGCAGCCGACCGGAGAACTCGCTTTGAAGTCCATCGAGCTGCAGGAAGGAGACTCGTCCAAGACAGCCCTGATCGGGTCACAACTCGACCCCAAATAGGAAAGCGAGCTCATTAGTTTCGTTAGGGCCAACCGAGACATAATCGCGTGGAAACCAGCTGATATGCCAGGGGTGCCCAAGGAACTGATCGAGCATAGTTTGAAAGTAGATCCTAATGCTACCCCCGAAAAACAGCGTCTCCGTAGATTCGCTCAGGATAACAGGGAAGCAATCAAAAGGAGTTGGCCAAACTAATCGTGGCTGGTTTCATCAAGGAGGTGTACCACCCAGAGTGGGTCGCCAACCTTGTCCTCGTAAAGAAGAAGAATAATAATGAATGGAGAATGTGTGTTCATTATACAGATCTCAACAAGCACTGCTCGAAGGACCACTTTGGGCTACCGCGCATTGATCAAGTAATCGACTCCACTACCGGCTGTGTACTCCTCTGTTTCCTTGACTGCTACTCGGGCAATCATCAGATTGCCCTCAAGGAAGAAGATCAAATCAAGACCGCCTTCATGACGCCCTTCGGGACTTATGCCTACAAGACTATGTCCTTTGAGCTGAAGAACGCGGGGGCTACAGACCAGCGGGCAATCCAAATGTGCTTTGCAGACCAACTACACCACAATGTCGAGGCCTACATGGATGACGTGGTCGTCAAGAGCAGAATTCCCGAGGACCTAATTGCGGACCTGGAGGAAACATTCAGTATCCTCCGTAAAGTCCAATGGAAACTCAACCCGACCAAGTGTGTTTTCGGCGTACCATCCGGGAAACTACTCGGGTTTATCATCAATCATAGAGGGATTGAAGCTAACCCGGAGAAGATTACCGCCATCACCGACATGAAGGCTCCAGCAACGATCAAGGACGTGCAAAAGTTAACAGGGTGCATGGCAGCCTTAAACAGATTCATCTTACGACTTGGAGAATGGGCCCTTCCCTTCTTCAAGCTCCTGAAGCAGAAAGACAAGTTCCACTGGACAGAGGAAGCTAAGAAGGCTTTGCAGGACCTCAAGGAAAACCTGCAGTCACCTCCTATTCTCACAGCACCACGTCCAGGGGAGAACCTGCTGATGTACATTGCAGCAACTACTCATGTGATCAGCACAGCAATTGTGGTGGAGCGAAACGAGGAAGGCCATGCATTTGGCGTGCAGAGGCCAGTCTATTTCATCAGCGAAGTACTCTCTGAATCAAAGGTACGCTATCCTTCAATTCAGAAACTACTCTACGCAATACTAATAACATCAAGGAAGCTCCGCCACTATTTCGACGAGTACAAGATCTCAGTTGTTACTGATTTCCTGTTGGCGGATATACTCCACAACCAGGATGCCACTGGTCGTATATCCAAGTGGGCAGTAGAACTGGGGCTCTTTCAATCAATTTCAAGCCAAGGACAGCCATCAAATCCCAAGCATTGGTCGTTTCATGGCTGAGTGGTAGGAAAATCAAATACCAACCCCAGCCAGCCGCCCAGAGCGTTGGACGATGTACTTTGATGGCTGGCTCAAGCTCGAGGATGGTAGGGCAGGAGTACTTTTCATCTCTCCAAAGGGTGAACAACTCAAGTACGTCTTACAAATCCTTTGGAAGGTGTCCAACAATGAGGCCGAGTATGAAGCGCTACTACACGGTCTCCGCCTGGCAGTCTCAGTGGGCATCAAATCACTACTCGTGTACGGCGACTCGCTGCTAGTCATGCAACAAGTCAACAAAGAGTGGGACTGCACAAAGGAGGAGATGGACGGATATGTTATGGAAGTGCGCAAGCTGGAGAACAAATTTGCTGGCCTGGAGATTCATCATGTCATCCAGGACAACAATATTGGAGCAGATGTACTCTCCAAGTTTGGATCCACTCAAGCCCAAGTCCCAGCAGGAGTATTTGTCCAGGAACTAAAGAACCGTCAATCAAGACCACAAATCAAGCAACCACCGGTTTGGGGTCCTCGGACCCTAGCTGGGAGGTCATGATGTCGGAGGTCGATTGGCGGGGGGCCTTCATCAAATTCATCAAGGAAAAGAAGCAGCCCCCTGGGGTGACAAAGAAAAGCCTAGAAGCAATACGCATCTTGAGGCGCAACACGTGGCTTGTCATCGTCGGGGATAAGCTCTACAAGCGTGGAGCAAGCTCGGGAGTACTCATGAAGTGTGTTCCAAGCGCATGGGGCCGCAATATACTACTCGAGATACATGAGGGTACATGCGGAAACCATGCAGCGTCCAAGACATTGGTGGGGAAGGCCTACAGGGCAGGCTATTGGTGGCCAACAGAAGTTTCCGATGCCGAGGATCTCGTATGAAAGTGCCAGAAGTGCCAATTTTTTGGAAACAGTCTCACGTCCCGGCGCACAACCTCATCACCATACCGCCCTCATGGCCCTTCGCATGCTAGAGCCTCAACATGATTGGACCTCTGACTACAACTCCAGCAAGCTTTACACATGTATTGGTGGCCATTGACAAGTTTACCAAGTGGATCGAGTTCAAGAAGATTACCAAGCTCACTCCAGACAGGGAAGTCGACTTCATCTCGGATATTATGTACCATTTTGGCTACCCCAATACCATCATCACATATCGGGGATCAAATTTCACGGCAAACCAGCTACGGGAATTCTACAAAAACAATTCGATTGAAGTGAAGTACGTGTCAGTCGCACACCCAAGGGCCAATGGACAAGCCGAGCAGGCCAGCGGCTTGATTCTGGATGGCCTAAAGAATAGACTCTATGATGAGAACAACAAAAAGGGTGGCAAGTGGATATACGAATTGCCTCATGTTGTCTGGAGGCTTCGAACTCAACCATCGAAAGCCACAGGACATACCTCTTTTTTCCTTGTCTACGGGTCCGAAGCTATACTCCCAGCAGATCTTATGTGGCTCTCTCCCAGAGTCGAGATGTATGACGAAGGTGAAGCGGACGAAGCTCGGCAGCAGGAACTGGATACTGTTGATGAAGCCAGATGCAATGCCCTCGTTTAGTCATCCCGTTATCTGCAAAGCATTTGGCGCTATCATGATCGCAATGTGCGAGAGCGGTCGTTCAATATTGGTGATTTGGTCCTTCGCCATATTCAGGATGAAACTGGGCTACACAAGCTTGATTCATGGTGGGAAGGTCCTTTCATCGTGTCGGAAGTCACAAGACCAGGTTCATATCGCCTGCAATACCCTGATGGCCAGGAAGTTCCCAACTCCTGGAACATAGAGAACCTCCGGAAATTCTACGCCTAGTAGAAGCTGTAAAAGCAATTCGCCAGCTGCATGTCAGCATTTTTAAAAATAAAGAGTTGATTTTGCCGTAACTTGACTACTTTCTGCATGTTTTAACTCGGGGGCTCCGCCATGAGTTCTTACATTTTTTCACCTACATTAAACTAGGGGGCTTCGCCATGAGTTTATATGTTTTCTCCACTACTTATACTCGTTGGCTCCGCCACGAGTACTTGTACTTAGCTCGTTTATGCTCGGGGGCTCTGCCACGAGTACTTATGACTAGTACAACCTATAAGGCAGAGCACTCAATGTATTCTCACAATTACGACCACTGCTACGACTACTCGAAAGAGAGCATTAAGGCACCTGATGAAGGGGTCACCAAGCCCATCACATGGCCATGTTATTTCCCTGCTACAAGTGGGACGTTAACAACTTAACCGTTCAGGTTCTCAAACTGACAGGCTAACCTACCGTACCGCATGATCGGGTAAATCCAGGTTAAGTCCTTTGGCTCTACGAGCACTTTTTCAGAATGTCAAGTTACTGACTACATCCAAGCCGATGCTCTTGGAGTAGCTTAACCCAAACGTCTCCAACTACTCTAAGTCCTACGATCGTACCAACAAACATCACACAAAGATAAACGCTGAAGAAAGATCAACTAGGCAATTTTATATACATATCAACAAGTGGCATAAGTCTTCATCATCACACATCATTTTTGCTACTAACCATCCTGCTACAGGCTCTCAGCTATTTTGTCAGCAAGGGGCTTGACTTCTTCATGGAACTTTGTGAATTGCTCAATAGAGCAGTCAGCCACCATGCCTTTACCGAGTGGTTCAAGCTTCGCCTTGGGCCAGTATGACTTCACCAACACGAGCACCTGAGCTATGTACGTCTTGGTGGCCTCCGAAATGTAGTTGGCAATCTTCTGAGGAGTCGCACGAAGCTTCTCCAACAAAGACAGCTCGCCAGCATCACCTTCAGCCGGAAACTCCACCATTTCTTCATTAGATAAGGGGTCACGATCTAAACGACTGGTCTTGAGCATCTAGAATGCACTTGGCTTGAGGTGATCCGCCCGAGGCAAGTCAGAATTTGTAGCAGGACAATGGTACAACTCAGTGTGCCCCAGGAGAAAATAACAACAACAAGTCAATGTTCAGTGATACTTCACAGGTTCTGCAAGTAGTCGACAGACAAATTACTCACCGGTTTCGGCACATTCACCGCACTGAATAGCTTCAGGACATAAGGAACCGTGTTCGCATCGAGTAGTACTCGGCGAACATGGTCCAGAGCTGTCTGTGAAGGAAGAACCTCTGCGGAAAGGCGAGATGGATCATTACTCCCTAAGTACTCGAATCCAAATCTACACCTCTTCTGCAGGGGCATGATACGCCTCTTGTACATGGAGGCCATGACAGACACGCCGGATACACCTAACTCCTGCTTTCTAATCAGTTCGAGCAGTTCATTGACTTGCAGCATCTGGTTGGAATTCAACTTTTCATTCCACATGGGCCTCCACACTACCTTCCCTGGAGTTCTTGGGCAGTGCGAGTGGATGGTTTCCAATGTAGAACCACAGGGACCTCCAAACCAAGTGGTTTGTGGGGAGCGAGTACTCGATATACTCCTTTCCCTTCCCCTGCTTAAATTGAAGTCCGGCTCCGCCAACAAGGTATTGCTTCTTCTCCGATGGTTGTTGGCGGAGATGGAAGAAGTAGCGGAAGAGATCAAAATGTGGCTCGATGCCAAGGAAAGCTTCGCAAAAATGAACAAAAATGGAGAGGTGGATGTCACACCCGGTTTAAGGACAAAACCGAATGCATAACTATATGTATGCCAGGATCAAGTTCCATACATATAGTGACATCATCAGTGAATAACAGCAACAATATCACGTAAAGAAACATAAATAAGGACTTACAAGACTATCAGAGATATGCGCTTATCATGGAAATAAAGGCTCCAAACTTCACAGGCAAACGACTGGGGGTTGCGTACGCCTAGAACTCTTCATCATCTTCAGTAGACTTCACACCTTTTTCTTCTGAGCAGCAGTTAGCAAGGGTGAGTACACTTATGGTTGGTACTCAGCAAGGCCACAAGATATAACCAGAGTAACGATTTAAATCCATCTTTAAGTTTATTAATCATGTGAGGGTCCAGGCCGCTCTTGACCGTGAGCACAGCTGATATATCAGTTTTAGACACTCTGCAGAGGTTGTACACTTTCACCACAAGTCGCGTAAAAGTTCAAAAGAACTTTGGACCCAAGCATGTTGTGCTAGCTAGGCACAATACCACACTTCCGAGGTGGGATTGCATAGGGACGCTATGAGGCCTTTATAAAGATTCCGTAATAAGAAGTAGTCCGCTAGAGTTTCGGTAGCAGCGTGAACCATAACCCTCTCTAATGGTCAGCACCTTAGCGAAGGCTGCTACCCCAAGAGGACTGGGCTATACCCCAATCACCGACCCCCTCCTTGCCCTTTTGGTAAGACTGCTTCAAACTAGAGTCTCTAATTATTTAGCCAAGACTAGAGCCATATGGTCCTCGTGGTTGTACTCTTTTCCTGGGTGGTTCTCCACGTTCCAATTAATACATGGTATTCTTGTAAATAACCATAGATAGAAGTATGGTTAGGGTCACTTGCCTTTTTCCAACGAAAAGCTACTCTTACTGCTCTTCAGCTCTTGCTTACATGGAAACCTTGGTCTTCAAGCTTCAACAGCGATCATTCTACTCGAAGCAAACATCGAGCATAAACATACAAAACAATAAACAAGTACAGCTAAGAACAATACACCAATCACAAAACAAAAGCTTTTAAAAGATCGTGCTAAAGGATGAGGCTCTCTGCTACGGTTACAAGAGCACAAGGGACACGAAAAATGGAGCTAGGGTTGAAAAGACACAGCTATCGGAAGATTGGTATTATAAAAGAAACAAAAGAACTATAAGTTTTATTTATTTTAATTGGAAAACAAATGTAAAAGATATTCAAGACAAAATATCCTTGATTATAATTGACTTATATTATATTTTTATTTATAAAAGCGGAGTAGAACTTAGTCATATTTTATTTATGATTGTCTATGTACAAATTACACTAATTAACAATTAATTAGAAACAAAATTTGTGAGAGCATCTAAACGCATAACTTTATATTTGGTGTGCCACTAAACAAATTATATTTAGAACACATTTGAGTTGGTATTAATTGAATTGACATTAGTTATAAAAACCCGAGGTAAAGACCTAGGTAGATTTTAATTAGAAAAACTAGGTGAGAAAACTTTAATCAAATTAAATCTATTTTTAATTAAAAGACAGGAACTAAGGCACAACGACACGACTAAACGGTAGCTTAGGGTTTTAGAAGACTTAACGCAATAAGAACGAGTCGAAACGGAGCTAAAACGATGAAGGTAGGGCTAAAGCAAGGCTCCAGGGATTTATCTGCGAAGAAACTGAACTTCCAGGGGCTAAATTGAAGAAATCAAGGGTTAAAACATAATTAAACCTTAAACAGAGGGTCGGGGTGCAAAACTGGAGATCCTGGACGGCGGGTACTAATTCTGGAAAGGTCAGGGGTCGGGACAGAAAAAGAAAGGACTTAACTCTAATTATTTTTCTACTGATCGGGACTGCGGGTTGATTTTTGGAAAACCTAGGGGCTTTTCTGCAAAAGTTCCGAGGACAGCTAGGTTGGCTCAGTCGGGCGGATCTGATCCGTTGGATCACGATCCGACAACAAGGTAAGGGTCGGGTGATTTCGGACGCGGCTCGGCGGAGTAAGGGTCGGGTGATTACGCGGCTCAGTGGAGTAAGGGTCGGGCGTGGCTTGGCGGCTCATGCGCGGCTCAGATCTGTTCTGGCCATTAGATCTAGATCGGGTGGCAGGTTGTGGGTCGGGCGAATCGGGTTGACTCGGCAGAGTAAAGGGTCGGACGAATCGGTGGGGTAAAGGGTTGGGAGAATCGGTGGGTGGCGCTGGGCGGCGGTAGACGCCGGCGACGAGCAGGCGCGGCGGCGCCTCGCCGTTGTACACCGGAATCAGTGCTCCAGGGCACGGATTGGCATGGGAAAGAGCCAAGGAGTGAGAGTGGGCGACGGGGAACTCTCCTAGGGGCTCGGGACGGTTGTGTGGCAGCCGGAAGCATGCTCACCACAGCGGCGGGCGGAGGCAGAGCTCCGGTGAGAAATTGCCGGGGCAAGAGAGCGAGAGGGAGGGGGAAAACGGGAGCAGCGTGGTGCTTACTTCCTCGCGAGAGTCTTGCGGGGGTTGAAGACGGCAGAGTCGAGGCAAAATGGCGGGTCGACGACGAGATGCGGCACGGGCGGAGATATTCGCTCCAGCGAGGAATGCCGGCGTGGAGCGATGGCACGAAGGGGAAGGAGTGGATGACAGCGCAGGGTCCAAGGCGGGGCTCCGGCGACGGTCGCAGTCGACGGAGAGGCGGCGAGACGGTGGGTCAACGTCACGGCGGTGACGACGGGCTCGGGCTTAGGAAAAATAGCGGCGCAGAGCGGCGGGGTAGTCGGGCATGCGGTGTAATCGGAGTGGAAGGGGAGCACTGGCGCTCGGGCTCGGGTTTTATAGGACGAGGGAAGGAGGCGAAGCGGCCGGGGAAAGGATGGCGGCGGCTCACGCGGCGGCCGGAGATGGCGGCCGTGATTGCCGCGGGCGTAATGGGGGCTGGTCGTCCGAGGGTCGCATGCCGCGGCCATTATGGCAGGCAAGCGTCGCAGGAAAGGAAGGAGAGGCACAGGCGATGGGCGCGGGGGCGAACTGGATTTGGGATGAGGAAGAAAAACGGAAACGGGAGGGAGGCGCGGACGACAGGCGACGGCGCGACGCGTCTGGTGTCGCGGCAGAAAGGAAAGAGAGAGGAGCGGGAGGAAGAAGAAAGGAAGGTGGGGCGGGCGCGGACGGCGAGATTTGCGGCGAGGTCTGGGGGGGGGGGAATGGAAGGCGCTGGCGACGCAAGAAGGAAGGTGGGGCGGGAGGAAGAAGATGGCGCTGACGGGTGGGCCCGGCGTGTTGGTGAGAGAGAAGGGTGAGCAGTGGTAAGAGGGGAGGGAACGGGTTGGGCTGGCTGGTTTGGGCCGCGGGGAGAGGAAAGAAATAGAAGAGGAGGAGAGAAGGATTTGGGCCGACTGGGTTGGGCCGCGAGAAGAAGAAAATTAGGAGAAGAGAGAGAGGTTTGGGCCGGGCTGAAAGAGGGGAAAGGGAGAGAGAATGATGGGATGAGCCAAAAGAGATAGGGAAGAGAGAGAAAAAGATTTTAGGGTAGTTTTTGGGTATTTTTATTTTGCAAACTCAAACACGCAAACAAACAAAAACCAATGCAACAACATGAATGCAACATACATAAAACCATTTTATTTAATTCTGAAAGACAATTATTTATTTTTCCTATACTAAATTCTCTATAAAGAAAATAAATGTTGAAATTTTTATATAATTATGAGAAAATCATTGCTTTATTATTATTATTATTATTTCTAATCACATCCTAAAATTCAACAATTTCAGGGTGTGACAGTGGACGATAGAGTTAGGGTTCAGATGATGGATGTGAATACCCCAATGATAAAGAAGGCCGCGAAGAAATCAAATGCGGGTAGGGCGAATCCCCTTTCGATAAAATGCACGAAGATGATGATCTGATCTATATTTTCTTGCAAAACGAATTGGCGGAAGGAAGGTTTCAACTGAACCATTTTCTCCGATTGAAGAAGACCTTGAGCAACTATGTTAAGAAGGTTAGCACGGGTGCACTTACTTCTCTACCAATCGCCGGTGGCCGACTCCTCCTTCTTCCCCTTGGACGCCGGGTTTTTGTTTCCCATCTTGAATGCCACAAGTTGCTTCACCCGCATACACTCGGGGGCTTCGAGAGAGGGGCACAAGGACTCGCTGATGGTGTAGATGGATTTTTCGGCTAGTTTGGCTGGGGATGAAGGACGAGCTCAGCGGGGTTCTCAAACCCTAGATCTAACAGTGGATGGCGGCGCAGGAGGGTGAGAGAGCGAAATGGCTAAGGCAGAAAGTGAAAGGGTAAAAACCCTGGAGTCACCGCGCGGTTAAATAGCCAGCGGGTAGGCCCGTATTTACTGTTCAGAAGCTGAAGAGGTTTCTCCCCTAAAAAAGTGCGTGATTTGTTTTGAGCGGTTATTTGGGAAGAGTTTTGGGGAGATTATTTGATTAACCATTTTTTCATGTACCTTATCCCGAAATAAACCATCAAGGCAGATTACCCATTCTCTACACACATTTTGTACATAACACTGTTCAGTATGCCATGTTCTTTTGGATCCTTTTTCCAAACCTTGGGATTTGGACTCAAGGCTCGGGGGCTGCGGGACATGTGTCATCGATGGCTTATTTTTCAAAAAGTTTGGAAGATAAGGAAAGAAGATTCAAGACTAGTGAGACCCTCAACTTGATTCTTCGATTCAACCTAAGGCTCAGGGGCTACTCCATATGAATTGCGATTTGCATCGCACCCCATAGAAAGAAAAGACTTGGAAGTACTCGGGGCTAGAGCACCTCACAGCCTCGAGCAGCCAAGGAAAGTACTCGGAATACATCTTCAAGACGGAGTTTCAGCTGGAACCGAAGGTTGACTTAAAGAAGTACTCGAAGCCTGCAGTACTCGGCTATGAAGAGCTCGGGGGCTTGTCAGACCCAGGGCAACGGGACTGCACGCGTGGCGTAGAACATTCTAGAGTAAGGGGTGGGGCATGTCCCATACCTTATCCATACTGTAAAGTACTCTTACGCGGGTACAACTAGTCGGTACAGAATGAAACTACCCGAAAGTACTCGGTTAGGACTCCTAAGCTCGTACCAGACTAGGATTTCCATGTATCCCTGTCCCCCCAGGATATATAAGGGTAGGCACGGACCCCTCCAAAGCACATCGTGCATACGCATAACCTCCAAGGCAATACAAATCATACAGGACGTAGGGTATTACGCATACTGCAGCCCGAACCTATCTGAACCCTTGTGTTCCTTGCACCATCGAGTTCCTGATCTCGGCGACACCCTAACCACAAGCCTACTACCTTAGGGTACCCAAAGGTAGGCTTGCTGGTAAAACACCAACTGGAGGGGTTTGGGAACTACGATGGAGGAAGTGTGTTTTTCTAGGATGCGATCAAGGATTTCCTTTCCATCCATCATGGTTTTGCATGCAAACAAACCTTCGGCAGCAATATCAAGACATAGGGTAGAGGTCATGTCTAAACCCACATAAAAGATGAGCAAAGCTTCATTATCAGGTATAGACAAACCTGGGCTTGATGCCAAAAGGCGTGAAAACCTAGCCCATGCTGCAACTATGGATTCCTTCTCTAACTGCTCAAATGCAAGGATGTCGCTCCATGGAGAGGTTACGTGGGATAAGGGATAGAACGAGAGATAAAAGTCATCTTTGAGCTTTCCCCAATCACCATTCGCACTCCCCATGTTGCGGGTGTACCATTGATCCGCCCTCTCAGTGAGAGAGAAAGGAAACAACTTCCACCTCAAGGCTTCCTGTGTTATGCCAGCCTGGGATTACCAAGCACGAACACAGTTCCTCAAATACTTGCAAATGACTATTGGGATCTTCATTTTTGGCTCCAGAGAAGGGTTGTTCCCGAACCAAGGCAATATGATAAGGACAGAGTTCAAAGCCAGAAGTTGTGGTGGGATTAAAAGAGGTTTGTGGCTGTAAGAACTCGTCTTGGGTGGTTGAAAGGAATGGACAAGGATAACCTTTCATGGATAGCGGGGGTGAAGGTAGAGGTAAAGAAAGCAAAAGATATATTTTTAAAAAAAACTAAGGATAGATGAAGAATTGGGTAGCGGGGGTGTAGATAGAGGTAAGAAAGAACAAATGATTTTTTTTTGAAGATACGAGGACGAACTAGGTTCGAAGGCAAATACAGCAACCGCTCCCCGGCAATGGCGCTAGAAATGCTTGTTGGTCTTAACGTTCACAGATAAGATCCGCAAGCGCACGGAGATACCGCTGTAGCACTTCACACGTGAGTATTCAAGGGTATCGTATTTCCACAAGGAACGGAGGTACTAGCCTTCTAACTAGTTCATCCAAGGACAAACAAGAGATAGGTAGGCGAGGATAGAGAGGATTCCTATGGTTTTAGAGTTTCTAGCAAAGATAAGCTTAACCTCTACTTGCTTACTTCGGGCACCGGTCTGACCTTGGTCTCCCAAGACCTTCCGGCTATTAGCTCTACTACCAAACCCAGGCAGGAGGGAGTACACTAACCACGAAGCAGCTTCGTAGCGGACGGACATGGCTGTCACCACCTGCTGTCTACCCCACAATACCAGTTGAGCTTACAGCAAACAAAGGTAAACTAGAGCCTAGACACCACGTCTATGCTTGTCATTTACTACTCCAGCGTCGCGTAGGGTTAGCCGTCTTTATCAGGGGCCCTCTACCAGAGTAACCCTTACGAGAACGGACGATGATCCCGTAAGCAAATAAAGAATAAAACTTACTTAACTAAAGACTTACTACCAAAGGAGATCCCGAACACTTACTTAGAAAGGAAGCATCCGTCGAGGTATAAGTTAGAGAAGAGCGCCGACAGGCCAACGCCCCTCCGAACTACCCCTAACTCTCTCCCTATTTTCTAAGCACTACAGAGGTAGGGCTTCGCCTTGGAGTGGAGCTTTGCTCTTCTTGTTATGTGTTAAATGGGGGGCTCTCCTCCTCCTTATATAGCCCTCCAAGGGTGGATCCTTGAGTGAACTTCCAAGGTAGAACCATCCGGGACTGAAGTAGACAGCGCAGCGGGAGTCTGCTGGAGAAAGTTGGGCCTGATTAGGCCCAGTAGGGGATCGAGCCCAGTAGTGTGTTTTCTCTTGGACTTAGGCTAATCTGATTTGGAATGTGGGCCCTCCAATTCTTGTGCTCGTGTAACATGCTCTGAAATGTATGTTTACTTTTGTTTGAGCATGGTTTTTCCTTCGTGTGCAGACATGGTCTGCTAAAAACAGTGATTCACCAAAACTTGTGGAAATGATTAGTATTAAACTCCTATCTCTAGTTTGGTGTTTGATTTGACACTGTTCTTTGCAAGAGTTGTCGGTTAGATATGACACTTAAGGACCGTCAACAAGCCTATCGAACTTACCCTTCGGGAAAGGGCCACAGACCAAGGCCGGCCGGCCCCACCTGGCAGTCGCCAGCGCGGCGCCTTCTCGTCACGATGGTTTGCACCCATTTTTCCTCGGTCCTTCCTGCCTTTGGTTCAAATTCGTATCTTTTGCTAAAAAAAATTAAAATTTGATCAAAACAAGTAGGAAGAGATGAAATCCTTTCATGAGAATTAAGAAATAATTGAGTTATATCTCACTTGCAAAGGAATCTAGCACTATCTAGAGCCATATACGTAGTTCTATAAAATCTCTGAGCCCGACATAGCCTTTTTGTGCCATTGAGCTTGATCAAATCTCTTCGCCTCATGAGAACTATTTGTGCACCCTGGTACTCTTAGTCACCCACCTAAACGTTCAAAGTCTAAAAGTCCAGAAGAGTGTGGTTCTTAAGCAGCTCACCATCCCCCTGAAAGAAAAAGAAATCGAGTCAAGAAAACCATCCGGCTTGAGTTAAAGAAAAAAGGGGAAATGGATGATGCTCGAGTACTTACCACCAAAGGACAATCGCTTTACACATGCACGTGGCTAAGTTTCTTAGGACACATGGTTTCTCCGAGATGAAATATTTTAGCTCGCAACAGAGGAGATACAGAATGTGCCACAAAATCCTACCAAGGCTGCAGATATAAGCCTCTAGAAGTAGGAGAAATAGTGTGAGGCCTTAGAAGGTTCATACCTCGCTCCAAGCGACTGAGTGCCTTGAGAGAGCGAGAGTATGCCTTGAAGTTCCAAAAGAATTCCTCCAGTTACTGTGAATAAGAAAGATCAGGCTTCGTGATGACTTGTTCTGGAGACCAATAGGTGAAAGAGAAGGCGTTAGCCACCTAGAATCCAAGGTATGGGAAAAAGCTTTGAAATATTTATTCAAAATTCTTTTGCTCCCCGAGATCTACTTCAATCATTTTACTCGGGACGAGCAAAAGTCCAGGTGTGGGGGTGTGTTGGCGGTCGATTTTGATGATTTTTATCGCTAACATTTCTCCGGTTTTCATGATTTATAAGTTAAATCTGAATTAAGCCTAACCACACTGACAAGTTCCACAAGTTTTGTCACATTTATCATTTCAGGAACTTAGTGTGCGAAATTGGGCCAAACTGGGAGAAATCCCAGGCCCTGGCTCCCCCTCTTCTGGCCACGTCATTGATCCAGGAACAAAGAAGCACAACCAAGATGATCAAGGATCATGCACTTGAAGTCGGTTTGATCCGAGGACCCGAAAGGCTTCACACACGGATCGAAGGGCCCACCTGCATGTCCAAAACGGTTGCTTAACTAAAAAGAAATTGTTATCGACCTCAGCAGGCAATCAGGAGCGTCCATGAGAGAGGAGGTGCCAGATGGCACTAACCCCAGGCCGGCCGTCCTAGGGGAGGCTAGCCGGCCCCACTTGGCAGCCTCTGGCGCCAACTTCGCCTGGAAGTTACGTTAACTGCCATAGTTGCATGGTCTTCACGCCCTTCACCAGTTACCGACCTCTAGCTGCTATAAATAGAGCTCCACTTCCCACTTGTAACACACACCATTCCAGAGAGAAGTGAGATTCTTGAAGGGTTACGGGGAGGCTACGCTAGCGCAAAACAAAATTTTTCTTCCCCACAAACCAGGAACTACTGCTGTTACAGATCACAGAATTACCACTAGACGCGTAGGTGCGGAACTTCTGTAGCGCATTGGTGTAGTTTGTATGGTAGCTAGCAATATAGTTGCGAGACCTTCTCACGTGCGGCTCGTCCTCGTGTAGTAGATGCAGACCTCCAAGGTATCCACACGTGTGGTGGTGGAAGCGTCACGATCCGGACTGCTAGGTCCGCGAGAGAGACGAAGGCGCGGGAGTGAGAAACAGGTGGCAGCAGCAGCAGGCATGGAAAGTTAGGGTTTCCATGCATCCCGCCTCTGTTTATATAGAACCCCTTTAGGTGCCCACTAATGGGCTCAACAGAGGCCCATTAGTGCACCTAAGCCCCGACAAATTTGGATCAAATCCACATTAGGCTTCCAGTCCCTTAAGGGTGTGACCCTATGGGCTCACGCGCGAATAGACATGGCTTGAGTACTCGTACTCGACCAATAATTGACAGCGGCCTCTAGCAAGAAATGTTAAGTCCTATGAGTCTGCAGAGATCAAATCAGACGAGCTATCACAATCTCATATACGTGCTATTCCTTTTGCCTCACGATATTTGGTCTAGCTCCAAGCTGACCTCTCTTTCTCGATGTCGTGATCCGGAATCCTTGGTTAACACTTAACCCTAGCACGACCATGCATTTCTTTATCCGATCACTCATGGGGCCTAGAGATATCTCTCTCAAGTAGAGAGGGGCAAATCCCATCTTGACTAACCATGTCTCACAGCATGCTTCTTGACAAACACGAGAACCACCTTTACAACTGCCCAGTTACGGAATAGCGTTTGATAGCTCCTAAGTAGGTCGGTTCACATCTTGAGCACATGCGACAATCTCAGGTCTAAGGACATAGCGTACACATTGTGCAATGAGAAATCACTATTTCTCGAGTTGGGTCTGTTCAGCCACATGTCATACATGCGTCCACATTATTAGTTTGACATCTCCATGTCTATGACTTGTGAAACATAGTCATCAACTAATACATGTGCAAGTCTAATATTCATGTGTGTCCATACATGAACTCCGACTAGAAACAACTTTAGAATAACCATACAAGTAAAGAGTCTCACAAATAATTCACATAACTGCCAATCAATACAAGTTGCCTTTTCATGAATATTCAATGAACACATATATATATACAATACATCATGGATGCAATGAAATATGATCATCTCTATGATTACCTCTAGGGCATATTTCTAACAGTCTCCCACTTGCACTAAAGTCTAATCCTTAAGGTATCTAATACCCATAGCTCTTGTGTGCGCCTCATGCTTAGGCTGTGGAAGAGGCTTTGTCAACGGATCAGCAACATTCAAATCCGTGTGTATCTTGCATATCTTGATCTCACCCCGTCTCACAAACTCTCGTATAAGATGAAATTTCCGCAGTACATGTTTGTTCTTCTGGTGATTCCTTGACTCCTTAGCCTGCGCTATCGCCCCATTGTTGTCACAGGAGAGGTTCAATGGGCTAGACGCATTTGGAAATACACCAAGGTCAATGAGGAACTTCCTCAACCAAACACCTTCCTTCACAGCTTCCGAAGCTGCAATGTACTTGGCTTGCTTCGTAGAATCGGCCACCGTATCTTTCTTGGAACTCTTCCAACTCACAGCACCACCATTCAATATGAATATAAAACCTGATTGCGACTTTGAATCATCTTTATCGGTTTGGAAGCTAGCATCAGTGTAACCCGTTACAGTGAGCTCCTCCTCACCTCCATAGACTAGGAACACATCTTTAGTCCTTCTGAAGTACTTAAGAAGGTTTTTCACAGCTGTCCAGTGACTCTCACCTGGATCAGACTGGTATCTGCTCGTAGCACTTAGAGCATATGAGACATCTGGGCGTGTACTTATCATCGCGTACATGATTGAACCAATTGCCGAAGCGTATGGAACCTTGCTCATGCGATCCCGCTCATCAGTCGTCAAGGGACACTGAGTCTTGCTGAGATGCAGAGCATGTGACATAGGCAAGAACCCTTTCTTTGATTGTTCCATACAGAAACATTCTAGTACCTTGTCAATGTAAGTATCTTGGCTTAATCCTATTAGCCTCCTTGATCTATCTCTATAGATCTTTATGCCCAGAACATATGCGGCTTCCCCTAAGTCCTTCATAGAAAAACTATTTTTCAGTGAAGTATTTACGGATTCCAACATAGGAATATCATTCCTAATCAGCAGTATGTCATCCACATACAGGATTAGAAATGCTACAGAGCTCCCACTTTCCTTCTTGGAAACACAAGCTTCTTCTTCATTCTAAAGAAACCTTTGACTACTTCATCGAAATGAATATTCCAACTCCGAGATGCTTGCTTCAACCCATAAATGGATTTCTGAAGTTTGCATACCTTTCTAGCATTGGTCGGATCGACAAAACCTTCGGGCTGTATCATATACACGTCCTCATCCAGGTTTCCATTGAGGAAAGTTGTTTTAACATCCATCTGCCATATCTCGTAAGTGAAATACGCAGCTATTACTAGAATGATCCGAATAGATTTAAGCATCTCTACAGGAGAGAATGTCTCATCGTAGTCAACTCCTTGAACTTGTCTAAACCCCTTTGTGACAAGTCGAGCTTTATAGATGTGAACATTTCCATCCATGTCTTTCTTTTTCTTATAGATCCATTTGCACTCTATGGCTTTAACACCAGCGGGCGGGTCAAACAGGTTCCAAACTTGATTGTCTCCCATGGATTCTATCTCGGATCTCATGGCACTCTGCCATTTCTCGGAATATGGGTCCATCATCGCTTCTGCATATATCGTAGGCTCATCATTGTCCAAAAATAATATCTCGCGCGCTGCGCGGAGCCTTGCCGATCTTCGTGGCTGTGGTGGTTCTTCTCTTGCCACGGGTTCGTCAACTTGTTCTGCTACATTAGCATCACTTGTTGAATCTTGCCCGATTGGCTACTCTTGAACTTCTTCTGTCCACTTTTCTCCTTCCTGAGAAACTCTTTCTCTAAGAAAACACTGTTCCGAGCGACAAACACTTTGCCCTCTGATCGGTTGTAGAAATAATATCCTAAAGTTTCCTTTCGATATCCCACGAATATGCACTTATCCGATTTGGGAGTTAACTTTCCTAACTGAAGTTGCTTGACAAAAACTTCACATCCCCAAATTTTCAGAAAAGACAAGCTGGGACACTTCCCTGTCCACATCTCATATGGTGTCTTAACTACAGATTTAGATGGTACCCTATTAAGTCCGAAAGCTGCTGTTTCTAGAGCGTAACCCCAAAACGATATTGGTAGGTCCGACTGGCTCATCATCGACTGAACCATGTCCAACAAAGTCCGATTACGTCGCTCGGATACACCATTTCTCTGAGGTGTTCCAGGCGGCGTGAGCTGTGGAACAATTCCGCAACTCTTCAGATGATTGCTAAATTCGTGGCTCAAATACTCACCTCCTGAATCACATTGCAAGGCCTTAATTTTCTTGCCATGTTGATTTTCAAACTCATTCTGAAATTCCTTGAACTTTTCAAATAGACATAGCCATATCTACTCAAATCATCAGTGAAAGTTATGAAGTATTGGAATCCTCCTCTAGCAGTCGTCCTCATTGGACCGCACACATCATTATGTATGAGTTCCAGCAAGTCCGATGCTCTTTCTGGAAAACCTGTGAATGGCGTCTTGGTCATCTTGCCTAGCAAACACATGTCTCGTATGATTCAAAATCAAACGAAGTTAGAAGTCTATCCGTATGGAGCTTCTTCATGCGCTTCTCGCTTGTATAATCGAGGTGGCAAATCTAAATTTAGCAAAATCGGCAAAGAAGATTGATTTCATGTGTAAAATTTTCCATAGGTGAATTTTCATATAAAAATTGCCTCAATCCGAGTTCGTATGCAAAAGTTATGGCTGTTTTACCGAACACCCTATTTTCTGCAACTTTCTCAACTCGGTTGCAGATCCAATCTGCCACCACGCATCATATGCATATGGTGACCCATCCTAGGTTTCTATTTGACCAATCTCATTGATCTCCTCCTGCTGTAACTGGGTTTACGTGTATCACTTAACTCCGATGGCGGATACCTGTAACACCTCAGGTATTTAATTTGCTAAACAAGTCTCATTAGCATAACAATATGCATAAATAACTAAGAAAAGTTTAAAAGAAATGTATTATAATTTGGTTTTGCATTTATATTGAAAGTATGTGTATATGTGCATGAGTACATGTACTTTAAACAAACAAATTAAATAACTTTCACATCGATGCAAATATGACTATGAAATTGAATAGCCACATCATTAGTGACATGATAAATAAAAGTCTAGTTGAAGCCTAGGGGAAGATATGAAGTTTTGCCCATGAAATGACATACCCTCCGAATCAAGTTTTTTGAGTTTTTAAAATAACTTTTGAACTATAACTCAAATGAACTTTGGCCTGAAACGAAAATTTTAGAACTTTTCATTTCGAACAATTTTCATGTTCAGAGAATTTTGAGTTCCTACACAAAAATGGGAGAAAAACATAGTTTTACAGTTCAGCCCCTCGCCTTTCTTCAATTCCTCGTCTCAGCCCCCTCCCCTGCACCGACCATGGCAGAGCCAAGCCGCCACGTCGTTGGCGATGCCTGACCGGCGCTAGACGCCAAGCCAGTGGCCGGCCGCCCTCGCCACTCCCCTGACAAGCCTCTGCAGCTCGCTAATCGCGAGCCGCGCGATCCTCCCTCCCCCATGCAAAATCCCGAGCGCCCAATCGGCAGCTCGCGCCCGCCGCACGCCGCGCCGGCGCTGCCACCGCCCCACGCCCAATGGCGAGCCCGGGTTGTGACGCCCCTCCCCAGCCTCGCAGTCCAGCCCCACTCCTCCTCCCTCCTCTCTGCTGCCTACAAAAGGCCGCACTGAGCCCTCTCGCGCGCCCAGAACCCTACCGCCCACTGCCATTGCCGCCGCCGTGAGGAGCTCGCCGTGGAGCTCATCTCTCCGGCCACCCATTGCCAGAGCTGAGCCTCCAAACACCACCGCACCTCCCCACCGAAGCTCACTGCCCCGCCCATCGCCGCCCAGCCCCGCCGGAGCAAGGCCGCCACCAGCAACCACCACCGACGCCCTTGTCCGCTGTGGGCACGCCGCCTCTTTTCTCCCTTCCCTGGAGCCGACCCTCGAAATCGGTCCTCCACCATCCACCACAGCTCCTCAACCTGACCACGCCATCCCAGCCTTGCCGAAGCACCGTTGTCGCTGCACAGCACGCCGCCGCCCCCTATCCGCCGTGGGAGACCCACCTCCGGCCGTCCCCGACCCCGACCAAGGCCACCACGAGGTAGCTCTCGCCTCCCTAGTACTCCCCTGACCCTTTCCCCTCGCCGCCAGCGACCCTCCTCGCCGGAATTTGGCCGGCCGCCATACCAGCCCCACCAGGGACCCAATTGCTTTGTTTTCAATCTTTCTAAGGGTCTGCGCACAAGTTTTCATGGGCATATCTGCGAACCAGTGTTTTGACCCTAGATTCAAAAATAGCGAATTTGAAAATGCTTTAAAAATCGTAGAGAAATCAAAAAAATACATACTCAACTGTTCTATAATCCTTGGAAGAAGATCTACAACTTTTGTTACATGCATTTCTTCAGTTGGTTGCTATATTTTGCCCTAGATTAAATGGAAGGTTTAATAGCCTTTATATGTACCCACTGTTGTAGACAAAGGCTGAACCTAATTTTTGGACAGTGGATTAGTTTCTTGATGTGTAGACTAGTGTAAAAATTTCAGGACCAGAACCCATCTATAGCTAAACTTTTTGTTAGACTTTTTTTTATGCCACAAAGGGATAGAAGTAATTTTTCCTACTGTTCTATAGTTATTGATATTATGAAACTTTTTCTATGCTGTTATAGTGATACCTAGATGCCACAGAAAAATTTAGGGACTTTTTAACTTTCTGTAACCTACTTTTATAATTTTTGTGGTGGAAAAATGCATTGAATCAAAGATATTAGTTTTCGTGCTTGAAAAATGTTTATCTTTTTACTATGGGATACTTTGGGTTAGAACATGCTGTATAAAAAGTTTCATACTCAGAAAACCTATATAACATCTTGTAGAAATTAATCTTTATTAAAATAGGTGTGTGTTGTCCTATTTATTATGCTCTGTATCATGCTGAATAAAATCTGAAAATTTACAGTAACACATATAGGGATAGATTAACACCCTATAAAATTTTTAGCATCAATACTTGCATGGTATGTTCTGTATAAAAATAACTAGGTTCTAGCAGTGGTTGTGTATTACATATTTCATATTTAATCTGCTACACAAAAATGCCTGAAAGTTTTGCAGTGGTTTTGTCTCTGTATGTGGTACTCTAAATAAAAGTTTCATCACCAGAAGTTACCTAGTTCAGTAATTATGTTTAATCCATGTTTGTGCTTAGAAAATTAAATTTCTAATATAACACAACCCCATCTTGTTTAATGAAGTTAAGTAGCTTAAGATGTACTCTATTAATGATTGCCCAAGAAATCTTAACTAAGTAACTTTACAATCAAATCTATGTTTTTTGTGGACTGCAACTCTATTGTGAAGAAAATAAATGTCATATACCATCACTACAACCCATACTTGTGCATTCATATAGAATCGACTACTCTCACTGACGGAACATACGAGCTGGTGCCCGAGTCCGAGAGTGACCAGCGTGAAGCTCAAGCGAATCTAACTGAAGTTTTCGAAGACCCAAACCAAAGTTCGGAAGAGCCCAAGGCTAGCTTTGCTCAAGAAGGCAAGCCCCGGAGCATGAACCCTATTTTTCAAATTATGCAACTTATTACTCTATATTACTTGTGCATTAAGTTTATAGGAGTTGAATGAAAACTTAATTGCATGATCTTAGGTTCCTATGATCTGAACACTAGATATAAGGTTCAATAGAATGTTATGCTAATAGGACTGCGGTAGAAGTCGAGTGATTTCCTGTAACTCGCGAGAATATAGGAGTTGAATATTTACTACATGTTGTAATCATAAGGTCGACGGACGGGGCTATGGTGCGATGTTCATGTTGATGATTGAGGCCCCGTCTGTTTAATGAAAAATGCTAAGGCCGCAGTGTGTGGTAGCGGTGGTTATGTCTTTGAACGTACTAACTACATGCCGAGAATATGGTAATCGGTAAGCTTACGTACTGGATTGAACCGAGGCCGGAATATACTCCCCACCGTCTTGAATTTGTTCACATCTAGCTAATGGCGGGTGCATGTGCCACCATGGCCCGGCGTCGTTCCGTGGTTCATGGGGACATGTAGTCGAGGGCGGTGGGCTTGTTCCGTGAAGCGAGAATTGAAGGAAAAGGTTGCATGTGTGACTCTGGGAGTAACCACGTGACGTGCATTTAGGTCTGCCTTGCAAGGATAAGAAATTCGATTCGAATCGTCTGTTTCTCGCGGTATTGAGATTGCTTGACCCTTGTACCACATAGAGTAAGAAATGGAACAAATTGGATGCAAATTAAATCTTTCACCATGTATGATATTGGATAGTTGCTTACCTAGAATGGTTAAAGAAAACTAGAATCTGGAGCTAAAATTTAAAAATAAGGACCTACTTGTATATGCTTTCTGGCAAAACAAACCCCTCAAGCCAAAAGCCTTGCATGTCTAGGAGTCGGCTATGTATATTCCACTAGTCGGGTAAGCCTTGCTGAGTATTAGTATACTCACCCTTGCTTGTGGTTTGTTTTCAGGTGATACTTTTGAGGACATGATTGCTAGTTTGACTTGGCCGTGTACTTTTCCTCCTAGTTGGTCGGTGGAATGGGATGCGTCCTCGGCCAATGATGATAATGCCGAGTGATGTCTCGTACGGGCTTCATCGAGACATCATGTATCGTCGAGTAGTTTATCATTATTTTTCCGCTGCATTGAACTTTTTTGAATTCGAACTCGGTCTATAACAATAAATTTCCGTTGAACTCTGTGATGTAAAATTGTGGAATGTTGTATTCTCTGGGCTCACCTTCATGTGAGTACTTTGTATGTGTGGTTTCGATCGGCAAACCCGTGGTTGTATCGAGAGGTTACCCGACTGACCTATGGATACTCCGTTTGAAGTGCGAGTTAGCCTTGATTGCCCTCGTGGTGATGGTTAGCGCACTTGAGCCGAATTAATTCAGGTGGTTCTGCCACAGCTGGCATCAGAGCCGAAATGCATACACCAGAGAATGCGACAAGCCTTAAAAAATTGTTTCATAAAATGTGGCCACAAAAATCTTGTTTGCAAAATGCGTTGGTTCGTTAAGGATGGTACCTAGTTCGTAAAGCCCTAGGGGATTACGGGACAGTTATTAGGTGTCTATCTAACTTATATATATTATCAACTGAGTCCCAACACATTACTTCTGTCAAAACTTACTTTTATGCACAACCGACCTTTAATTTCTGTAACGACGCACTCATCGCTAAGGTAAGAAGGTAAGAATCCTCAGCCAACTGAGAGAGCTTGGCCTTCCTGTCGGTGATGCGAGCCGAACGCTGCCCTCAAGTAGTGGCCTAGTTGAGGTGCTGCCAATATACCAACTATTAGTTGATTATATTGGGAGTAGAAGGTTTGGCGTAGGGTATGGCGATCGCTGTTCATGCCCCCGTCTCAAGACGGTACCCCCGTGAATATGCTATCTCGATAGCGTATGTTAACATCGTCTGTTCGGCGGGAATTGTACGGATGCCATTTCTATAGTGAACGGTAATGAATGCGGACGCTTTCATGAGTGCTGGCATAAAAGGTTCAATGGATATATATATATATATGCTCTATCAAACTTGTGCAGGTACACTAACCGCGATTACGATAAGTTAAAGAACGGTTAGAGAATTTTCGACTAGCTATTATAGTGAGAGAGGTATTGTGTATGCCACCGAAACTAACTTCGTAAGACCAAAACTATTTGGCAATTATTTTATTTTTTGAGGACGAATAGAGCGTGCATGCATCATGACCATATATATCTGAAATTGAAAAAGCATTGATTAGGAGGGGTAATGTTCATGCGTGCACAAGATTGTCTTACATAAGGATTATCTAGCAAATCTGTCATATTTCTGTCATATATTGAAAGATAAATTTATTGAGCATAGAAAATGATCCATTCTGTAGAAGTTCATGTTGAAAGTTTTGTTCCGAATTTATATTCTACGTCCTGTTTAATTTTGAAAAAAGTTCTGGACATGTAGTTAGTGAGAAACAACAGAAACCTTGATATGTCAGTTTTCTGTCTAGAATGAGTACTTCTGCCACATAAATTTTTATGCCCTCTTACTAAATTTACTCAGGAAGCTACTGTTAAAATTTGGTAATTTTTGGCTGGGTAGATTTTCCTTGGTGCACAAAACTTTGGCTCTCTGTTCGCTAAAATTTCTGGGTAGACAGTAAAGTAAAACCTTAAGAGAAAAAACCATCTTAGAGCCTGATCTAGCTCTGGAGTTGACTAGCAAAGTTGTGCACAATTATCCTAGGAACACTTTAGTGAAGATTGAGAATTTCTGGATTACTCAAATTGGAGTTATGGAGTTTTGAAGTTGCTTCCAGAAATATTGAACTTTCATCCTCCAGTTCATATCATATGGCATGATCTTGTCGAAACTTTTACCCTTTGAAGATGATCCTTCTGGGCAGCAAATTAAATACCAAAGTTGTCAATAATTACATGTCCTGAAAGCTCACAAAATTTTAGCACCATTGGACTCTTCTAGTCTGAGTTATAGGCAAAAACAAAATTATGCTCGGGCCTTCAACAATCTGTGCCAGTACGCGGGCTATCATGTCTACCTCCGGGTTTCACCAACCAAGGGTGTACAATGATTCGGAGTTAAAGAAAAATTAGCTCCCCGATATGTTGGTCCCTATGAAATCATCGAGAACTGTGGACCCGTAGCCTATAGAGTACGACTGTGCCCTCAGCTTGCAACCATCCATGATGTCTTTCACGTGTGTCAACTCAAGAAGTGTGTTCGAGTTCCTACCGAGGTTGTGGAACAACAAGAAATATTGGTAGAACCCGACCTCTCATATGTTGAGTATCCTCTCAAAATCCTTGATCAAAAAGAAAGAAGCACTAGAAGGAAAGTGATTAAAATGTATAAAATTTAATGGAATCATCACACTGAGGAAGAAGCCACATGGTAAACTGAAAGCTATCTAAACCAAAATTTCCCCGGTTTTCTCAACTCTACTGAAGGTACACACGCTATCCACACTAAGCTTATTGTCTGAATCTCAGGGCGAGATTCTTTTTAAGGGGGAAGGCTGTAACACCTCAGGTGTTTAATTTGCTAAACAAGTCTCATTAGCATAACAATATGCATAAATAACTAAGAAAAGTTTAAAAGAAATGTATTATAATTTGGTTTTGCATTTATATTGAAAGTATGTGTCTATGTGCATGAGTACATGTACTTTAAACAAAAAAATTAAATAACTTTCACATCGATGCAAATATGACTATGAAATTGAATAGGCACATCATGAGTGACATGATAAATAAAAGTCTAGTTGAAGCCTAGGGGAGGATATGAAGTTTTGCCCATGAAATGACATGCCATCCGAATCAAGCTTTTTGAGTTTTTAAAATAACTTTTGAAATATAAATTAAATAAACTTTGGCCTGAAACAAAACTTGTAGAATTTTTCATTTCAAACAACTTTTATGTTCAGAGAATTTTGAGTTTCAACATAAAAATGAGAGAAAAACATAGTTTTACAGTTCAGCCCCTCGCCTTTCTTCAATTCCTTGTCTCAGCCCCCTCCCCTGCACCGACCATGGCAGAGCCAGGCCGCCATGTTGTCGGCAATACCTGACCGGCGCTAGGCGCCAAGACAGTGGCCGGCCGCCCACGCCACTCCCCCGACAAGCCTCTGCAGCTCGCCAATCGCGTGCCGCGCGATCCTCCCTCCCCCACGCAAAATCCCGAGCGCCCAAACGGCAGCTCGCGCCTGCGCACGCCGTGCCGGCGCTGCCACCGCCCACCTGGCCCAATGGCGAGCCTGGGTCGTGCTGCCCCTCCCCAGCCTCACAGTCCAGCCCCACTCCTCCTCCCTCCTCTCTGCTGCCTACAAAAGACCGCACTGAGCCGTCTCGCGCGCCTAGAACCCCGCCGCCCACTGCCATTGCCGCCGCCGTGAGGAGCTCGCCGTGGAGCTCATCTCTTCGGCCACCCATTGCCAGAGCTGAGCCTCCAAACACCACCGCACCTCCCCACCGAAGCTCATTGCCCCACCCATCGCCGCCCAGCCCAGCCGGAGCAAGGCCGCCACCAGCAACCGCCGCCGCCGCCCCTGTCCGCCGTGGGCATGCTGCCTCCGGTCTCCCTTCCCTAGAGCCGACCATCGGAATCGGTCCTCCACCGTCCACCGCAGCTCCCCGACCCGACCACGCCATCCCAGCCTCACCGGAGCACCGTCGCCGCCGCACAACACCGCCGCTGCCCCCTGTCCGCCGTGGGAGACCCACCTCCAGCCGTCCTAGACCCCGACCAAGGCCACCACGAGGTAGCTCTCGCCTCCCTGGTACTCCCTTGACCCTTTCCCCTCGCCGCTGGCGAGCCTCCTCGCCAGAATTTGGCCGGCCGCCATACCAGCCCCACCAGAGACCCAATTGCTTTGTTTTCAATCTTTCTAAGGGTCTGCACGCAAGTTTCCAAGGGCATATCTGCGAACCAGTGTTTTGACCCTAGATTCAAAACCAGCGAACTTTGAAAATGCTTTAAAAATCGTAGAAAAATCAGAAAAATACAAATCTCAACTGTTCTGTAATCCTTAAAAGAAGATCTACAACTTTTGTTACATGCATTTCTACAGTTGCTTGCTATATTTTGCCCTAGATTTAATGGAAGATTTAATAGCCTTTATTTGTACCCACTGTTGTAGACAAAGGCTAAACCTAATTTTTGGAAAGTGGATTAATTTTTTGATGTGTAGGCCAGTGTAAAAAGTTCAGGACCAGAACCCATCTATAGCTAAACTTTTTGTTAGACTTTATTTTATGCCATGAAGTGATAGAACTAATTTTTCCTACTGTTCTATAGATATTGATGTTATGAAACTTTTTCTGTGCTGTTATAGTGATACCTAGATGCCACAGAAAAATTTAGGTTCTTTTTACCTTTCTGTAACATACTTATATAATTTTTGTGGTGGAAAAATGCATTAAATCAAAGATATTAGTTTTCGTGCTTGAAAAATGTTTATCTTTTTACTATGGGATACTTTGGGTTAGAACATGCTGTATAAAAAGTTTCATACTCAGAAAACCTATATAACATCCTGTAGAAATTAATCTTTATTAAAATAGGTATATTTTGTCCTATTTATTATGCTCTGTATCATGCACAATAAAATCTGAAAATTTACAGTAACACATATATGGATAGATTAACACCCTGTAATATTTTTAGCATCAATACTTGCATGGTATGTTCTGTATAAAAATAACTAGGTTTTAGCAGAGGCTGTGTATTACATTTTTCATATTCAATCTGCTACACAAAAATGCCTGAAAGTTTTGCAGTGGTTTTTTCTCTACATGTGGTACTCTGAATAAAAGTTTCATCACTAGTAGTTACCTAGTTCAGTAATTATGTTTAATCCATGTTTGTGCTTAGAAAATTAAGTTTCCAATATAACACAACCCCTTCTTGTTTAATGAAGTTAAGTAGCTTAAGATGTACTGTATTAACAATTGCCCAAGAAATCTTAACTAAGTTAGTTTACAACCAAATCTATGTTTTTGTGGACTACAACTTTATCGTGAAAAAAATAAATGTCATATACCATCACTGCAACTCATACTTGTGCATTCATATAGAATCGACTACTCTTGCTGACAGAACGTATGAGCTCGTGCCCGAGTCCGAGAGTGAGCAGCGTGAAGCTCAAGCGAATCTAACTGAAGTTTTTGAAGACCCGAACCAAAGTTCGGAAGAGCCCAAGCCTAGCTTTCCTCAAGAAGGCAAGCCCCGGAGCATGAACCCTATTTTTCAAATTATGCAACTTATTACTCTATATTACTTGTGCATTAAACTTATAGGAGTTGAATGAAAACTTAGTTGCATGATCTTAGGTTCCTATAATCTGAACACTAGATATAAGGTTCAATAGAAGCCTATGCTAATAGGACCGCGGTAGAAGTCGAGTGATTTCCTGTCACTCGCGAGAATATAGGAGTTGAATATTTACTACATGCTGCATTCATAAGGTCGACGGACGGGGCTATGGTGCGATGTTCATGTTGATGATTGAGGCCCCGTCTGTTTAGTGAAAAATGCTAAGGCCACAGTGTGTGGTAGTGGTGATTAAGTCTTTGAACGTACTAACCACATGCCGAGAATATGGTAATCGGTAAGCTTACGTACTTGTTGACGCCAGATTTTGACACGTGTTGAATCGGCGTCAGGAGAAGAAGATTGGCCGATGCGGCAGATCTGAAGGCTACAGTAAGGAATCGGCCGATTAAGGTAACAGTTGGAAATCGGCCGATTGGTGATACAGCTTGCGCCAACAGGTTGGGGCTACTTCAGAGGGTCCCGGTCAAAAGTTGGTCAACAGAGCGACGTTAAGTCGGTCAAGAAGCAATTGGAAAAGTCCTGATTGGATTAGGAGACGGCGGCAGAAGATTCTGCGGGAGTCCATTTCCTTTTTAAAGATATTATAGATATAGTAGTTTTCCTGTTTTAAATAAGGTTGTAACTAGTCGTAATTGACCAGGAGTCCTAGTTTTATGGTGTAAATAGGAGTTGTCAGGGCTTTACAAAGAATCATCACATCAATCAATACAATACTTCTACTTTTTCCAGCAATTTACTTTCAAGTCGGTGACTTCGCCAATATTTTTTTCTTTCACGAGTTCGTACGGATTGGCAGGGCTGCATCAACTTGATCTCCGGCCAATTGGTAGGTTCCGTTTATCGAGTAACATCCGAGCTTTAACTACGGGCGCATCGCTGTGGTTTTGTTTGGATTTATTCACCAGTTATCGATATTTACTAGAATTGCAAGTTTTACCTGTTGTTCTAGTATTAACACCAGTTATCCAGCTTGAGATTAGAACTATCGGCTCTATCATCGCTTTTTCTCGTTCATCGTTATATAGCCGATTAGATCTATTTCAAGTGTTGCATCTGTAATAACTGTTGAGATCGCTCCAGCAGTTTTCTTTGCAATTATTACACGATTATCGGCTGATCCATAGCCGATCATCCTCACAGCAAATCGGCCGATTCGCCGACGCGCTCTTCAGGACAGATCGGAACTCCAACCGATCAGAGCGCCTGGAATTTAATACTTTTATTTCCTTGTCAATCAACAGGTCAGATTGACTGGCACGCCGCGCGAACCGCACCAGGGCGATAACCCGAACAAGAGCTAAGCAGATTCTTCCGGGTCGTGTGTCCGACACTGAAGACCATCGGTCGATTCCTGTCTGGCCGATTTTAGCGCCAACACACTTTTGGCACGCCCGGTGGGACCACTTCAAGATCTGATATGTCGAAGAACGCAGAAATTTCTGACAGCAACATCATTGAGGTCACAGAAGCGGATCTCAAGGATGACCAGAGGGAAGAATTAGCTAAACATCTAGAAGATTACAAGAAGATGTATCTGCAGTCGTTCAGTCGTACCAGAAGCGGGGAAGCTGTCAAGAAAGCTCCTATTATAGTTCCCCGCCACATCACCATTGCTGAGGACTCGGGCAAGATGTCCGATATGATCCAACAGTCCGTCTACCAGGCGTTCATCGACCAGTCCACGGTGATGACCAACACGGTGTACAACACCGTCATCAGCTCTCTGGCCAGAGGAGCAGTTCAAGTCTATCAGGGGCCAGCGTATGCCCCGCCGATCACGCTACCAGTCAGAAGCTTACCATGCACGTCCCAGTCGGCTCCTCAGCCGATATTGACGCAACACGAGGTGTACAACACTCCGTTGCCTCCAACGTCTCCAAGATATAGTGGTGCACCATGTTTCCCATCACAGACACCGCTTCAACCCGTCCAGATTGCTTCTGTGCAATCGCTACCCACAAGCTCAGTACCCTGGGGGACATCGGCGACAATGGTTTTTCCAGAGCCAACAACCGGATATGGGAGCTATCCAACCCAGAAGCCGCACCAATCGGCCGTCCGGCCGACGGCCCCTCAGTATCTGCCAATCTCATCAGAAATCGGCAGGGGGGCAAGCGCTGTAGAAGCACTCAGAAGCACGGCGCCGATGATGACATATGACGGGGCGGCAGATTCACTTCGCCATCAACTGACAGCTGCTCAGTAAAATTCGCCGCATGCTTCGATTCATCACCCAGCTGTACCACCACCAGCCCTTCAACATATGCCGGCATCGCGGACGGTCGTTCATCAGCAGCAGGTGGACTGGACGGCAAGAATAGCAGAGGTGATTCAGGACCAGTTTGGGTTGAAGCCAAAAGTGCAGACTTACACATACAAGACGCCATACCCATCGGCCTATGACTTGCTGCGGTTCCCACACCGCTACAAGGTACCAGATTTCACCAAGTTTTCGGGGCTGGACGACACATCCACCGTTGAACACATCAACAGATTCATCATCAAGTGCGGGGAGGCCGCCACGCAAGATGCTGTGAGGGTGCGTCTATTTTCATCGTCTCTGTCCGGATCAGCCTTCCAGTGGTTCACCACTTTGCCACCAAATTCTATTGTTACTTGGGCCGATCTGGAGAACCAATTCCACAAGTACTTCTACACAGGAGTACACGAGATGAAACTCTCAGATTTGACCAGCCTCAGGCAGAGGAGCGATGAACCAGTAACGGGATATATACAGAGGTTCAGAGAATTCAGGAACAAATGTTACAGTCTGGCTCTGACCGATGCACAGTTGGCCGATATAGCTTTCCAGGGCCTCCTGCCACAAATCAAGGAAAGGTATGCTTCGCAGGAATTTGAAAGCCTAAGCCAGATCGTTCACCGATTGGCTGGACAGGAAGTTCGTCCGATTGAGCAACGGAGGAATTTCCAGAAGAATGTGGCATACCTAGAAGGGTCTGAATCTGATGGGGAGGAGGAAATCGGCCTGGCAGAGTGGGTGAAAGGTAAAAAGCCAATATCGTGCCCTTTCGGGAAGAAAGAACCAGAAACATTCGGCTTTAACACATCAAAAGCCGATAAGATTTTCGACTTATTACTCCAGGAAGGGCAGATTAAGTTATCTCAGTATCACACCATCCCTACAGCCGATCAGCTCAAGAAGATGAAGTACTGCAAGTGGCACAACGCCACATCTCATGATACGAATGAATGCAAAGTCTTTCGTCAGCAGATACAATCGGCCATCGAATAGGGAAGGCTCAAGTTCGAAGTCCCAGCTAAATCGGCAAAGCCAATGAAGATAGATCAGCATCCTTTCCCGGCTAACATGGTTGACACGGGGAGAAATTCACTTCAAACTAAGGTGCTGACGTCAGAATCGGCAAGAAGGGGCGGCGTCGTTGATCCCAGGAGGCAGATTACAGCGGACGGAATCAAAAGGAACAGGCGGGGGCCAGAGCAAACACGCAGACCCAGTTCTTGCTCAGCAAATATCGGTAGCAGCAGGAATAATCAAGATACTACGACGAGATGATACGCCGGCATGAGGATCACTGGCAATGCCCGTTCTTCATCCATTGCTGGGAGAACGACATCCGATTGCCGTCAGTCAATAACTGTCCTAAGTGCAACGGATTGAGTTGCAACGATCGCCCGAGGTCACGCTCTAGGGACAGAGGATCAGAGCCGATCAGCAGAAATCGACGCGAACAAGAGGGACAGCACATTTCAGTGCATGATCGGCTGGGGGGCAGAGTTGACCAGTACCACGGGTCAAAAGGTAGGATCAACCAACAGGATGGACTGGGGGGCAGAATCAGTGTACGTGATCGGCTGGAAGAGATGGCTGATAACAGGGTGTCACACGAAAACCCCCTAGGAAGGGAACCAGATTGGGAACACGCCAGAGCATCGGCTAAACCAGTAAACCCCAGGTGGTGTCCCGATGGCCTATCCAGATCCCAGAAATGGAGGATCCAACGCCTGCGCCAGTGGGAGCAACAAGAAGAAGAGCAGAGGCAGGTGCCGGAGAAAAGAAACATTAAGTCTCGGGTTTGGCGCCAGTAAACCCCAGGTGGTGTCCCGATGGCCTATCCAGATCCCAGAAACGGAGGATCCAACGCCTGCGCCAGTGGGAGCAACAAGAAAAAGAGCAAAGGCAGGTGCCGGAGAAAAGAAACGTTAAGTCTCGGGTTTGGCGCCCCAAGAAAAACAACAGCCAGGAAGCAGACAATCAAGAATCGGCAACCGATATTAACATGGTGTTCATATTGCCGATGGAATTCATGGCGCCTGACGATCGAGACAAAGCGACAAGGATGGAAGAGCAAATGGCACAACTGGTGTTAGAGCCGATGACGACTACTTTTGAGAAACCAGAAGAAGAAAAACGGCAACATCTTAAGGCGTTGTTTCTCAAAGGCTATGCTAACGGACGACCCGTCACCAGATTGCTAGTAGATGGAGGCGCCGCAGTCAACATCATGCCGTATGCCATGTTCCGCAAGCTAGGCAAGAGCGATGAGGACCTGACCAAGACGGACATGATGCTAAAGGATTTCGAAGGCAACGTGTCTCCCGCCCGCGGAGCGCTCTGCGTCGACCTCACCATCGGCAGTAAGACCCTTCCCACTACCTTTTTCGTTATTAATGGTAAGGGATCCTACAACATGCTGCTCTGTCGCGACTGGATACATGCAAACTATTGTGTTCCATCTACAATGCATCAATGCCTCGTGCAATGGGTCGGCGACAGTACAGAGATAGTCACCGCCGATTCCGCCTACAGCGTCGCAGCGGCCGACACGCAACAGTGGAGCTGCGAGCACGTCAAGTGTATATCAGGACTTGGGACACTGACTTCCTGAAGGTGTTCGATTTTGGTCTACAGCCGATCCAAGAAGTCGGCTCTGAAGATTCAGAATAGATGGATCAGCTCATCCGAGAAGACGGGAAGCTTGGGCATGGATTTACGTCGGCCGATTTATTGGAGATGGTAGATTTGGGAGATAGCAGCATATCAAGGCCGACGTATATTAGTGCTAATTTGGATCCTGAGTATAAGTGTAAACTGATAAGTTTATTAAAAGAATTCAAGGATTGATTTGCTTGGGAATATCATGAGATGCCAGGTCTAGACCGGTCCATTGTTGAACACCGGTTACCAATTAAATCAGGATATCGGCCATATCAGCAACCTGCACGACGGTGCAACCCCAAGATTCTACCTGATATAAAGGCCGAGATCACAAAGTTGATTGAAGTAGGGTTTATTCAGCAGTGCCGCTACGCCGAATGGATTTCTAATATTGTGCCCATGTATAAAAAGAATGGAAAGTTGCGTGTGTGCATCGATTTCAGGAACTTAAATCAGGCCACACCAATGGATGGATATCCGATGCCAACGGCCGATATCTTGATAGACGCTGCCGCAGGACACAAAGTCATCAGTTTCATGGATGGTAATGCAGGGTACAATCAGATATTAATGGCCGAAAAGATATCTCGAAAACGGCTTTCAGGTGTCAAGGTCATCTTGGTTTATTTGAATGGGTTGTGATGACCTTTGGGTTGAAGAACGCCGGTGCTACATATCAGCGGGCCATTAACTATATCTTCCACAAGCTTATTGGTACATCGGTGGAAATTTATATAGATGATGTCGTGGTCAAGTCAAAAGGTCACCAAGAACATCTGGCCAATTTACAAGAAGTACTGGAGTGCACAAGGAAGCATGGGCTGAAGATGAACCCGAACAAGTGTGCATTTGTTGTATCGGCCGGACAATTCTTAGGATTCATGGTTCATGAGCGCGGAATAGAGGTCAATCGGAAGACCATAGACGCCATCAACAAAGTTGTGGCCCCACAGAATAAAACTGAACTACAGTCCCTCATCGGCAAGGTCAATTTTATCAGAAGGTTCATATCCAACCTGTCAAGGCGAATTCGAGCTTATACTCCTCTGTTGAAATTAAAGCCCAATCAAGAATTTATATGGGGAAAAGAACAACGCAGAGCATTGGAAGATATTAAGCAATATCTGGTTTCACCTCCGGTGTTAGTCCCGCCACAGCCTGGTAAGCCGTTCAAATTATATTTATCGGCTGATGAACAGGCTATTGGATCGACGTTGGTACAGGAGTTCGAAGGGAAAGAACGGGTGGTATATTATGTCAGCAGAAGACTCCTGGATGCCGAAACAAGATATTCCCCGGTGGAGCGGTTGTGCTTGTGTTTATACTTCTCGTGCACCAAGCTCAGGCATTATTTGTTATCGGCAGAATGCATAGTTATATGCAAAGGTGATGTGGTAAAATATATGCTATCATTGCCGATTTTGAAAGGACGGATTGGAAAATAGATCCTGGCTCTGTCAGAATTCGATTTAAGGTACGAATCGGCCAAAGCTGTCAAGGGTCAAGTCATGGCCGATTTCGTAGCTCAACATTGCGGACCAGAGATTGCTGTTGTTGAACCGGTTCCATGGACTCTGTATTTCGATGGTTCTTCGTGTGGGGCCGGGTCAGGAATCGGCATTGTTCTTGTATCACCTCGGGGGGCAAGTTATGATTTCTCTCTGCCGATAGAAGCTTCCGCGACCAATAATCAGGCGGAATATCGAGCCGTTCTGAAGGGCATCCAATTATTAAGGGAAATCAAAGCTGATGCAGTCGAAATTTTTGGAGATTCCATGCTCATTGTCGATCAGTTAACGGGGCGATCTGAGTGCAAGGATGATATCTTGAGGATTTATTATGAAGATTGCCTTCAGCTTTTAAAAGAATTCAAGTCTGCAACAATTGAGCATATCCCCAGAAATTATAATGAAGAGGCCAACAGGCTGGCCCAACATGCGTCCGGATATCGGCCGATTCAGGGAGCTATGATATTAGAGCTCGTGGCCGACGACTGGCGAAAGGAAATCGCCGATTATTTGAAAGATCCCTCCCGGAAAGTGGATCGGCGAATACGTTTTCAAGCTACGAAATATGTGTTACTTGAAGATGATTTATTTTACCGGACGATTGATGGAGTTCTTCTCATGTGCCTAGGAACAGAAGAGGCAAAGGTTCTGATGGGAGAAATCCATGAAGGCGTATGTGGAGCCCATCAATCGGCTCACAAAATGAAATGGATGATCAGAAACAATGGGTATTACTGGCCAACTATTCTTGAAGACTGTTTCAAATATTATAAAGGATGCCAAGACTGCCAGAGGTTTGGCAATATACAGCGCGCGCCAGCATCGGCTATGAATCCAGTGATCAAGCCGTGGCCGTTCAGAGGTTGGGGAATAGATCTCATCGGATAGATTCACCCTCCATCGAGCAAAGGGCATAAGTGGGTGGAGGCAGTTCCTTTAAGGAACGTAACATCGGCCGATATGATTGAGTTCGTTAAGAACCATATTATCTACTGACTAGGGAACAGTGTTTACTTCTGGAGAATTCAAAGAGTTTGCCGCCGATATGGGGATTAAATTATTAAATTCTTCTGCATATTATGCTCAAGCCAATGGCCAAGCAGAATCGTCCAATAAAGGGATAATCAAGCTAATCAAGAGAAAGATAGAAGAACAACCCAAAAAGTGGCATATGTCTTTAGCTGAATCTTTATGGGCTTACAGGATGGCTTGTCACGGAGCCACTAAAGCTAGGTTATGGTCATGAGGCAGTCTTGCCTTGGGAATTAAGGATGGGGTCAAGGCGTATATCGCTTCAAGATCAGTTGATGGCCGATGATTATTCCTTCCTCATGAAGGACGAGCTTGATGACTCGGCAGGTCTGCGGTTAAGGGCCCTGATTAGTATAGAAGAAAACAAGAAAAGAGTGGCCAGATGGTATGACAAAAAGGTCAAGGTTAAACAATTCTCTCAGGGAGATTTGGTTTGGAAGTTGGTGCTGCCGATAGGGTCTAAAGATCCCAAATTCAGTAAATGGTCACCCACTTGGGAAGGGCCGTACAGAATCGGCCGATGTGCCCCTGGAAATGCATATATTCTGGAAACTATTGGAGGGGAGGAATTCCCAAGAGCTTTAAATGGACGATATCTGAAGAGGTACTATCCAAGCATTTGGGTACATGCATAACTTGCAGAAAGATATGTCAAGACAACATGGCCGATTTCCATCGGTTTTCGTCTGCATAGCCGATGCAAAAATGACATCGCCTGAAGAAAGAAACACTATGATTCGTTTTGACCAGTTCATTATTGGATAAAAACGGCAGAGTACATGGCCGACATGGTACAAGTCGCCCTTAGAATAAAAATACCGATATATCTATTGATTACGCCTATTCTGGATTTCTCTCTCAACACGACCCAGTTCTATCAGAAGGCGGGTCCTATTCTCCTTCGGATTCTCTACTGTGGCTCCAGTCTCAGCTTGATCGCAAAGTTCTATCAGGAGGCGGGTCTTCTTCTCCTCCAGATTCTCCATGGCAGCTTCAGTCTTGACTTGACGAGGAGTGGGGGCTTTTCTCAGAGGGTGGTCGTTTGCGGACCAAGCAGTGAGCATCTATAAGGTCCCAATACTCCTGGATAACAGCGGGAACATGATCTCTGAGTTCTTCAGCATGAGCTCTTATCAGATCTTTGTCTGCCTGCGACAGTGGCTCGTCTGAATGCATGATTTCGATCGCTCGTTCCAGACCGGGGCTGAGACGTTTTGGCTAAACAGAGATGAAGAGACTACCCAACATCAGAGCGATTGAGATGCCTAGGGGAAAGGCAGAGGAGAGTTCATACCTGGTTAACAGAGGAAGAAGATGAAGAGGACGAAGAAGACATCTTGCTGTTTGGTTTGGGAGGATAAAGATCTAGTGTTGGAGAGAGAGAAGATGGGTAATGCGTATGCCTCTGGGGACGGTGAAGGATCTACTTATAAAGAAAGAGAAGGTGGATAGATGGTGAGACACGTCCTATCGGAGTAAAAGCTTTCATAAATGCAAATCTGCCCAAGGAAGTGGTCCATAGTCAAATCGGCGCAGTAACATTAAAGGAGCATTAAAAGTTTACAGTATTCTTTACAGCCCGAGGAAAGCATCTATGGCCACGATAGCTCGTTGCCTAATCTGATCGGCCGAGTCTAGTATTCTCTGGTCATCATCGGCCGATCCTGGAACTTCTAACATATGGCGACGAAGCCTTATCGCTTCACGGGCCAAGTGCTGCCTTTCTTGCTTCAGCCCAGTGATGATGGATGGGAATTCTTGAAGCTTCTTTTCTTCAGCAGCTATCTCTTTGGTTATCTGCTCCATCTCCTTGGCTAGCTCTGCTCTCCTCCGTTTGAGCCGATCTATCGTGCCGACGACATCCGGGCGACAGCTCTCGAGGAAATTGTTCCGTTGATGTACCTCTTGAGCTCGGTGCTTGTACGAGTCGGCCTCTTCCCGGGTTTTTGCCAGCTGGGCGCGATCGGCCATATGGCCTAGGGCCCTGGAAACCGGGGTCTGCAAATGTTGTATATATGCAGCACGCTCCAAGCTTTCTGTTGTTTCTTCCAGGATTCGACCCTTGATATCGTTCAAAAGTCGTCGAATCGGCGAAGCATCTTCTACCAATCGGCCGATATCGTCTTTGTGGCAGAACCACCTGAATTAATCCGGCTCAAGTGTATTAAGCATCACCATCAAGGCAATCTCGGTTAACCTTACACTTCAAACGGAGTAATCCACTGGTCTGTCGGGTAAAACCTCCCGATACAACCACGGTAGAGCGGATCGAATGCCATACATACAAAGGCTCATGTGACGATGAGCCCAGAGAATACAACATTCCAGCAAATATTACATCATTAGCATAAGTAAATATTACAGACCAAGTTTTGAGTTTAGAAACCAAGTACTTCAGAGATCATAACTAATAAGTTCTTTTGAGTTGCAGCGGAAAATAAAACAGCGAAAGCTACTTCGACGATAAGGATGTCTCGATGAAGCCCGTACGAGACATCACTCGGCCTCATCTCCGTTGGACGGGGGCGTGTCCCATTCCACCGACCAACTAGGGGGAAGAGTGCAGGGCCAAGTCAAGCTAGCAATCATATCTTCGAAGGTCTCACCTGAAAATGAGCCACAAGCAAGGCTGAGTATACTAATACTCAGCAAGACTTACCCGAGTAGTGGAATCTACTCCACCGACTCTAGATATGCAAGGCGTTTGGCTCAGGGGTTTGTTTTGCCGAAAGCTTCTACAAGTGGGTCCTTACTTTCAACTTTTAGCTCAAAATTCTAGTTCCGTTAACCATTCTAGATAAGCAGCTATCCAAAAGCATACATGGTGAAGCATTAAATTTTCATCCAACCAGTTCATTCATCCTCATTGTTCCTCTTCTTACTCTGTGGGTAAAAATGGTTAAGCAGTCTCAATAGCCGTGAGAAACGGACGATTCGAATCGAATTTCTTAACCTTGCAAGGGAAACCCAAACACACGTCACGTGGTTACTCCCTAGAGTCACACGTGCAACTTTTCCCCTTTCTTTCCGGGTCGTGGATCGGGGCTACCCTCCGAGAGTACAAGAGCCCCACGCCACGGTTCGGCGCCGGGTCGTGACCACTCTCTGCACTCGCCATATGCACATGGGACCGAAGTTCAAAGGGTAGGATGCCGTCCCCTTGCCGGGCCAATCAGGTACTTAAGCTTACCGATTCCCATAATCTCGGCATGTGTTTAGTACGTTCAAAGACTTAACCATCACTACCACACCCTGCGGCCTTAGCATTTTTCACTAGACAGACGGGCCTCAATCGTAACCATCGTTCCATAGCCCGTCCGTGTCCTTATGATTGCAGCGTGTAGTAAACATTCAACTCCTATTTTCTCGCGAGTGACAGGAAATCACTCGACTTTTACCGGAGTCCTATTAGCACAGCATTCTATCGAACCTTACTTCTAGTTTTCAAGCAAGGGTTCCTAACATCATGCAACTAAGTTTTCATTCAACTCCTATAAACTTAATGCACAAGCAAAGAGTAGTGAGTTGCACAATTTAGGAAAGAGATGGGTTATGCTCCGGGGCTTGCCTTCACAGTTAGCTTGGGGCTCTTCCGAATTTGGGCTCGGGTCTTCGAGAGCTTCTGTTAGATTCACTTGAGCTTCACGCTGCTCACTCTCGGACGCGGGCACCAGCTCGTAAGTTCCGTCGGCGAGAGTCGTCGATTCTACATGAATGCTTCAGTTAGAGTAATTACTACAATGGATGGTTTCTGGTCATGAAATTTTGGATTTAGGCACATCAGGGAAAGATGTGCTTACTGTAAAATTTTCAGCCAATTTTATGTAACAGATTAATTATGAAAAATATATTACATAGTTGATGATAGATCATTGTTCCTTTTGTACAGAACAATTGGTGCAACAAATGAGTCTAAGATTTTTACAGAGCTTTCACTTAAGCATGCAGAAGCTACTGTAATTGTTGTAGGATTTATTATGCAGTATTCAGAGCATAGAAAATATGATATTATACACCTAGGTTATTCAAGGATTTATTTTTACAGGACACTACAGAGGGTTTTTGTCCATGGAACTTTTTACACAGCAACCTCTACCATAGTGTATCTCTTAGTAATAATTTGAGGATTTTCCAAGCTAAGATACTATTTCCTTGATTTAATGTATGTTATTAGCACATAATTCAAATAATTAGGTTCCTGTGAGATATAAATTCTCTCAATTTTTCTCTGGCATCTATGTACCATTACACCAGTACAGAAAAAGTTTCATTAGGTGATTCATAACCTAACTGCAGGGATAAAAATATGTAGCCACTTAAGGTATGAAGCTAAGTTTAACAAACAGTGCAGCTAGAGATGGAATTTGGGCCTGGTCTTTTTACACAGCCCTAAACATTAAGCAACTAACTCACTGTCCAATTTTTAGGGTCAGCATTGATCTACAACAGTGGGTACAAAATAAGTCCATTAAAGCTTCCATTTAATGTAGAGAAAAATATGTTGAGATTCTGAGAAACTTTTTGTAATAAAAGTGGTAGAGTTTGTTCTAAGGATTCCAGAACAGCTGAGTTTGCAATTTTCTGAATTTTCTAAGAATTTATACGGATTTTACAAGTTCACTGAATTTGAATCTAGATTTGAAACTTTCTTTCACAACTAGGTCCTTGAATCTTACGCGCAGACCCTTCTAAAGATTTAAATTCTTGCAATTGGGTCCTCGGGCGGCTCGGGTACGGCGGCTGGCCGAAATTCCGGCGAGGGGCTCGCCGGCGGCGAGGGGTGAGGGTCGGGGAAGGTTCAGGGGTGCGAGGGCTACCTCGTGGGGGTGTTGTTCAGGTGGGGGGGGCGGCCGGGAATGGCTCACCGGCGTTGGAGCAGAGGCGGCGGCGGCGCGGCACGCGTCGACGGCGGTGCTCCGGCGGGCTTGGGGCGGCCTGGTCCGGTCAGCGAGCTTCAGTGGCGCGTGGGGAAGCTGCTCAGGGGCTTGGCTTGGACGGAGGAGGTCGGGGTCGAGCTGCCCACGGCGAGCAGGGGCGGCGGCGGCGGCGGCAGCGCGGGCGGCGGCGCTCCGGTGGTCCTGGGCGGCGTTGGGTGGGTCGGCGAGCTTCAGTGGGGTGATGTAGTGGTGGCTGGAGGCTCAATTTGGGCGGGGGGCGGCGGTGGAGGGTTGTCCACGAGCGGGCGGCACTCGGCGGCGGCAATGGCGACGGCGAGGCGTTCTGGGTGCGTGGCTCGCGCGGGCGGCCGGGGCGCGGCTTTTATAGGGGCAGGAGGGGGTGTGGAGGGCCTGGGCGATGCGCGGGGCGGAGGCACGGCACGGCGCGGCACTGGTGTGGCAGAACCACCTGAATTAATCCGGCTCAAGTGTATTAACCATCACCATTAAGGCATCCTCGGTTAACCTTACACTTCAAACGGAGTAATCCACTGGTCTGTCGGGTATAACCTCCCGATACAACCACGGTGAACGGATCGAGCGCCGTACATACAAATGCTCATGCGACGATGAGCCCAGAGAATACCACATTCCAGCAAGTATTACATCCTTTGCATAAGTCAATATTACAGACCTAGTTCTGAGTTTAGAAAACAAGTACTTCAATTAACATAAATAAGTTCTTCAGAGTTAAATTGCAGCGGAAATAAACAACGGAAACTACTCGACGATACAGGATGTCTCGATGAAGCCCGTACGAGACATCACTCGGCCTCATCTCCGTTGGACGGGGGCGCATCCCATTCCACCGACCAACCAGGGGGAAGAGTGCAGGGCCAAGTCAAGCTAGCAGTCATATCTTCGAAGGGCTCACCTGAAAACGAGCCACAAGCAAGGCTGAGTATACTAATACTCAGCAAGACTTACCCGTGTAGTGGAAACTACTCCACCAACTCTAGACATGCCAGACTTTTTGGCTCAGGGGTTTGTTTTGCCGAAAAGCATCTACAAGTGGGTCCTTACTTTCAACTTTTAGCTCAAGATTCTAGTTTCGTTAGCCAGTCTAGGTAAGCAGCTGTCTAATGCATACATGGTGAAGCATTAAGTTTTCCATCCAACCAGTTCATTCATCATCATTGTTCCTCTTCTTACTCTGTGGGTAAAAATGGTTAAGCAGTCTCAATAGCCGTGAGAAACGGACGATTCGAATCGAATTTCTTAACCTTGCAAGGGAAACCTAAACACACGTCACGTGGTTACTCACAGAGTCACACGTGCAACTTTTCCCCTTTCTTTCCGGGTCGTGGATCGGGGCTACCCTCCGAGAGTACACGAGCCCCACGCCACGGTTCGGCGCCGGGTCGTGACCACTCGTGCACTCGCCATATAGTGGGACCGAAGTTCAAAGGGTAGGATGCCGTCCCCTTGCCGGGCCAATCAGGTACTTAAGCTTACCGATTCCCATAATCTCGGCATGTGTTTAGTACGTTCAAAGACTTAACCATCACTACCACACCCTGCGGCCTTAGCATTTTTCACTAGACAGGCGGGCCTCAATCGTAACCATCGTTCCATGGCCCGTCCGTGTCCTTATGATTGCAGCGTGTAGTAGACATTCAACTCCTATTTTCTCGCGAGTGACAGGAAATCACTCGACTTTTACCGGAGTCCTATTAGCACAGCATTCTATCGAACCTTACGTCTAGTTTTCAAGCAAGGGTTCCTAACATCATGCAACTAAGTTTCCATTCAGCTCCTATAAACTTAATGCACAAGCAAAGAGTAATGAGTTGCATAATTAGGAAAGAAATAGGTTATGCTCCGGGGCTTGCCTTCTTGTGAATAGTTAGTCCGGGGATCGTCTGAACGTTGACCCGGGTCTCAACTGCTTCAGTTAGATTTTCCTGGGCTTCTTGCTGCTCACTCTCGGACTCGGGCACCAACTCGTACGTCCCGTCGGCGAGAGTAGTCGCTTCTACATGAATGCACAAGTTTGAGCAGTGGTGATGGTAAACGACATGATTTCCTTCATGATAAAGTTGCGGTTCATAAGACATAAGTTTTGCTGTGAAGTTATTTACTTTAACATTTCCTGGGCAATCGTTAATAGAGTTCGTCTTAATCTATTTAACTTTATTAAAGAAGAAGGGGTTGTGTTATATTGAAAACTTAGTTTCTTTTTAAACACAAACATGAGTTGAACACAATTACTAATATAGTTAGCTTCTGGTAATAAAATTTTTATTCAAAGTACATTATGCAGAGATAAGATCACTATAAAAATTTCAGACATTTTTGTGTAGCATGTTAAATATGAAAAATGTAATACACAGCCACTGCTAGGATCTAGTTATTTTTATACAGAACAACCCATGCAAGTATTGATGCTACAAATTTTACAGGGTGTTTCTATAACCATATTTGTGCTACTGTAAATTTTTCAGATTTTATTGCACATGATATAGAGCATAATAAATGGGACAAGCTACACTCATGTTATTAAAGATTATTTTCTACAGGATGTTATACATGGTTTCTATGTTTGAAACTTTTTGTACAGGTTGAGCTACTCTATTGTGTTTCATAGTAAAAAGATGAACATTTTATAAGGGCTTTACTAATTATTTTGAATTAGTGAAGTTTTCCTACCACAAATTCATATGAACAGGTTACATATAGTAAAAATGTTTCTAAATTTTTCTATGGCCTCTAGGTATCACTACGACAACACAGGAAAAGTTTCATGACATTAAACATCACAGAACAGCAGGAATAATTAGTTCTATCACTTTATGGCATAAAGCAATGTTGGACAAAAAGTGTATCTAGAGATGGCTTTTGGTCCTGATCTTTTTACACAGTCCTAAACATTAAGCAAGTAACTCACCGCCCAAAAATTAGAGTCAGCAATGATCTACAACAGTGGGTACAAAAGAAGTTCATTAAACCTTCCATTTAATCTAGAGCAAAATATATTGAGAATCTGAGAAACTTTATGTAACAAAAGTTGTAGAGTTTCTTATAAGGATTCCAGAACAGTTGAGTTTGCATTTTTCTGAATTTTCTACGATTTTATACGAATTTTACAAGTTCACTGATTTGGTTAAAACTTTCTTTACAGAGGGGTCCCTGAAAACTAGCAGAAAACCCCCTAGAAAGATTTGGGCGCTTGCAATGTGGTCCCTGGTCATCCTGTCCGGCCAAATTCCGGCGAGCTCGGTCGCCGGCGGCGAGGGCAAGGTGGGGGAGAACGGAGAGGGAACCAGGGCGCACCTATTGGTGGTCTTGGAGTGGCTTGGGATGGCCGGTGGCGGGCTGGCCGCGGAGAGCAGGGGCGGCGGCGGAGGGGCGGCGCGGACGGCGGCGCTCCGGCGAGGAGGGCGGCGGGGCTCGGGTTGGGGAGCTTCAGCGCACTGAGGGGAATCCATTTCAGTGCTTGTCTCGGGCCGGAGGTGGGCCGGAGCAGGGGGTTCCACGGCGAGGTGGGGGCGCCGGCGGCAATGGAGCTCTGCTCTGCGTTGCTCTGTTCTGCGGGGAAGAAGAAAGGAGGGGAGGGAGGGGCGCTGTGCCGGCTTTATAGCTGGTGGAGCTCATGGGGGCGGGCTTGGCACGGCCAGAACGCGGGGTGGAGGGGGCGGCGAGGCTGGGCGCCATTGGTGCGGGGCGGTGGTGACCAGAGGCGCGCCATGCGTGGCGTGCGTGTGCTGGGCGCGCACCGGGGCGCGACGTCGCGTGCGGGCGACGCGGCGTGCTACTGGCGAGCTGGGCGGCACAACGGGGCACGCCGTTGGGTGGCGGGGCGGCAGCCAGTGGCTGGGCGGCGCGGCGGTGCAGCAGAACCACGGGTTGGGCAGGGGCATGCCGTGCGGGAGGGAGAAGAAAAGGCGCGGCCGCGGTTGGGCAGCGGGGGCGGGCAGCAGGCAGGGCGTCGGGGTTGGCTCGGCGCCTGGGGCCGCGCAGGCGTCGAGGGCCAGGTGGCCGGCGGCGGTCGGGCGAGCGTGCGGTGCAGCAGAGGAGGAGGGGTGAGGGAGGGACCTAAGTGCAAGAATTTGAAAAACTTCAGGGGGCTGGGTGCAAACAGGGCGTTTTCTCCTCTTTCTGATTTGAATTTCAAAAACTTTTGAACACGAAAGTTGTTCAAAATAAAAAGTTCTACAACTTTGGTTTCAGGCAAAATCTCATTTGGCTTATGGTTTGAAAGTTAAAATTAAATGTTCAAAAGTAACCAATGTGCTCAAATTAAATTTGAATTCCAACTGAACTCGTTTTAATCCTTTCCACCCTTTCATTAGTTGGTTTAATCATGGAGCTAGGCTAATGACATTGATTTTGGAAGAGTAATTACCAGGGTTGTCACAACTGGCCACGGCGGGCGGCAGCAGAACGCCGGCGCGGCTTGCGGCGAGCGGGCGCGGGCGACTGGGCGGCCGGGATTTGGCGTGGCAGAGAGGAGATAGTGTGGCGCGCGGAGTGGGGAGCAGCTGCTGCAGCGGCTTGGGCGGAGGGCAGACGCAGCAACGGGCGGGGCGCGGGAGCCGGGGCGGCACGGCGCGGTGCGGCAGTTGGGCACGACGGGCGGCGGGGCGGGACGCGGCAGCGGCGTGCGCACGCGCGGGCGGGGTACTGGGCAGCGCGGCGCGGGGAGGGGGCAAAGCCGCGCGTGGGGGAGAGGCAAGGCGGCCACTGGCCTGGCGCCTCGCGCCGGTCAGGCGTCGCCGGCCACCTGGCGTGCGGCGGTCGGGCGGGGAGGGGAGAGAAAGGGAGGGCGAGGGCCTGAATGCGAGAATTTAAAAAATTTCAGGGGGCTGGGTGCAAATAGGGAGTTTTCTCCTCTTTCTAATTTGAATTTCAAAAACTTTTGAACATGAAAGTTGTTCAGAATAAAAATTTCTACAAGTTTGGTTTCAGGACATATCTCATTTGGCTTATGGTAAGAAAGTTAATTTAAAAATTTCAAATGTGTCCAAAAGTGCCCAAATTCGATTTGAATTTCAACTTAACTCGTTCTAATTCTTTTCACCCTTTTATTAGTTGGTTAAGCATAGGGTTAGGCTAATGATACTGATTTTAGAAATGAAATTTTACCAGGGTTGTCACAGCCTTCCCCCCTTAACAAGAATCTCGCCCTGAGATTCGGTAATCTTAGTGTGGGCGTGGGTGCACATACCAGTGGTTGAGATAAGAAACCCAGGGAAATTTTGGTTTAGGTAGCTCTCGGTTTCCCAGGTGGCTTCTTCTTCCGTGTGGTGATTCCATTGTACTTTATACATTCTAATCACTTTCCTCCTGGTCTCTCTTTCTTTTTGATCCAGAATTTTAACTGGGTGTTCGACATACGAGAGGTCGGGTTCCAAAGATATTTCCTGTTGTTCCACAATCTCGGTAGGGACACGAATACACTTCTTGAGTTGAGATACGTGGAAGACATCATGGGTGGCCGTGAGCTGAGGGGGCAATCGTAATTTGTAGGCTACGGGTCCGCAACTCTCAATGATTTCGTAAGGACCAATGTAACGGGGAGCTAGTTTGCCTTTGATTCCGAATCTTTGCACTCCCTTGGTTGGCGAAACTCGAAGATAGACATGATCGCCAACTTCGAACTTTAGGGGCTTTCTCCTTTTGTCAGAATAGCTCTTTTGTCGGGCTTGTGCGGCTTTAAGATTTGCTTGTATTACTTTTACTTTCTCCTCTGCCTCGATTACCAGGTCGGGTCCAATTATTTTACGTTCTCCGGGTTGTGACCAGCTCAAAGGAGTTCGACACCTTCGTCCGTACAGGGCCTCAAATGGTGCCATTTTCAAACTCGTTTGATAGCTGTTGTTGTACGAGAATTCTGCTAGGGGTAGGCATTTGTCCCAACTCTTGTCATAGTGAATGACGCAAACTCTCAGCATGTCTTCAAGAATTTGGTTCACTCTTTCTGTTTGTCCATCAGTCTTAGGATGGTATGCTGAGCTGCGAATCAGTCTGGTACCAAGAGACGTTTGCAGTTGTTCCCAAAAGTGTGCTACAAACTGAGGACCACGATCAGAAATAATTGTCTTAGGTATTCCATGTAGGCAAACAATACGATCAGAAATTTCCTTTCTAAAATCAGTATCATTAGCCTAACCCTATGCTTAACCAACTAATAAAAGGGTGAAAAGAATTAGAACGAGTTAAGTTGAAATTCAAATCGAATTTGGGCACTTTTGGACACATTTGAAATTTTTAAATTAACTTTCAAACCATAAGCCAAATGAGATGTTGCCTGAAACCAAACTTGTAGAAATTTTTATTCTGAACAACTTTCATGTTCAAAAGTTTTTGAAATTCAAATTAGAAAGAGGAGAAAACGCCCTATTTGCACCCAGCCCCCTGAAATTTTTCAAATTCTCGCATTCAGGCCCTCGCCCTCCCTTTCTCTCCCCTCCCCGCCCGACCGCCGCATGCCAGGTGGCCGGCGACGCCTGACCGGCGCGAGGCGCCAGGCCAGTGGCCGCCTTGCCTCTCCCCCACGCGTGGCTTTGCCCTCTCCCCGCGCCGCGCTGCCCAGTACCCGCCCGCGCGTGCGCACGCCGCTGTCGCGTCCCGCCCCGCCGCCCGTCGCGCCCAACCGCCGCACCGCGCCGTGCCGCCCCGGCTCCCGCGCCCCGCCTGTTGCTGCGTCTGCCCTCCGCCCGAGCCGCTGCAGCAGCTGCTCCCCACTCCGCGCGCCACACTATCTCCTCTCTACCACGCCAAATCCCGGCCGCCCAGTCGCCCGCGCCCGCTCGCCGCACGCCGCGCCGGCGTTCTGCTGCCGCCCGCTGTGGCCAGTGCCGCGCCGTGTCGTGCCTCCGCCCCGCGCATCGCCCAGGCCCTCCACACCCCCTCCTGCCCCTATAAAAGCCACGCCCCGGCTGCCCGCGCGAGCCACGCACCCAGAACGCCTCGCCGTCGCCATTGCCGCCGCCGAGCGCCGCCCGCTCGTGGACAACCCTCCACCGCCGCCCCCCGCCCAAATTGAGCCTCCAGCCACCACTACATCACCCCACTGAAGCTCGCAGACCCACCCAACGCCGCCCAGGACCACCGGAGCGCCGCCGCCCGCGCTGCCGCCGCCGCCGCCGCCCCTGCTCGCCGTGGGCAGCTCGACCCCGACCTCCTCCGTCCAAGCCAAGCCCCTGAGCAGCTTCCCCACGCGCCACTGAAGCTCGCTGACCGGACCAGGCCGCCCCAAGCCCGCCGGAGCACCGCCGTCGACGCGTGCCGCGCCGCCGCCGCCTCTGCTCCAACGCCGGTGAGCCATTCCCGGCCGCCCCCCCACCTGAACAACACCCCCACGAGGTAGCCCTCGCACCCCTGAACCTTCCCCGACCCTCACCCCTCGCCGCCGGCGAGCCCCTCGCCGGAATTTCGGCCAGCCGCCGTACCCGAGCCGCCCGAGGACCCAATTGCAAGAATTTAAATCTTTAGAAGGGTCTGCGCGTAAGATTCAAGGACCTAGTTGTGAAAGAAAGTTTCAAATCTAGATTCAAATTCAGTGAACTTGTAAAATCCGTATAAATTCGTAGAAATTTCAGAAAAATGCAAACTCAACTGTTCTGGAATCCTTAGAACAAACTCTACCACTTTTATTACAAAAAGTTTCTCAGAATCTCAACATATTTTTCTCTACATTAAATGGAAGCTTTAATGGACTTATTTTGTACCCACTGTTGTAGATCAATGCTGACCCTAAAAATTGGACAGTGAGTTAGTTGCTTAATGTTTAGGGCTGTGTAAAAAGACCAGGCCCAAATTCCATCTCTAGCTGCACTGTTTGTTAAACTTAGCTTCATACCTTAAGTGGCTACATATTTTTATCCCTGCAGTTAGGTTATGAATCACCTAATGAAACCTTTTCTGTACTGGTGTAATGGTACATAGATACCAGAGAAAAATTGGGAGAATTTATATCTCAAAGGAACCTAATTATTTGAATTATGTGCTAATAACATACATTAAATCAAGGAAATAGTATCTTAGCTTGGAAAATCCTCAAATTATTACTAAGAGATAAACTGTGGTAGAGGTTGCTGTGTAAAAAGTTGTATGGACAAAAACCTTGAATAACCTAGGTGTGTAATGTCATATTTTCTATGCTCTGAATACTGCATAATAAATCCTACAAAAATTACAGTAGCTCCTGAATACTTAAAAGAAAGCTCTGTAAAAAGCTTAGACTCAGTTGTCGCACCATTTCTCCTGTACGAAAAGAACAAAAGTCTAACAGCAACTATGTAATATATTTTTCATAATTAATCTGTTACATGAAATTGTCTAAAAATTTTACTGTAAGAACATCTTTCCATGATGTGCCTAAATCTAAAGTTTCATGACCAGAAACTATCCACTATAGTAATTACAATTAAATCATGTCGATTACCATTACCACGACTTAAACTTGTGCATTCATGTAGAATCGACGACTCTCGCCGACGGAACTTACGAGCTGGTGCCCACGTCCGAGAGTGAGCAGCGTGAAGCTCAAGTAAATTTAACTGAAGCTCTTGAAGACCCGAACCCAAGTTCGGAAGAGCCCCAAGCTAACTGCGAAGGCAAGCCCCGGAGCATAACCCATTTCTTTCCTAAATTATGCAACTCATTCCTCTCTGCTTGTGCATTAAGTTTATAGGAGTTGAATGAAAACTTAGTTGCATGACGTTAGGAACCCATGCTTGAAAACTAGACGTAAGGTTCGATAGAATGTTGTGCTAATAGGACTCCGGTAAAAGCCGAGTGATTTCTTGTCACTCGCGAGAAAATAGGAGTTGAATGTTTACTACACGCTGCAATCATAAGGACACGGACGGGCTATGGAACGATGGTTACGACTGAGGCCCGTCTGTCTAGTGAAAAATGCTAAGGCCGCAGGGTGTGGTAGTGATGGTTAAGTCTTTGAACGTACTAAACACATGCCGAGATTATGGGAATCGGTAAGCTTAAGTACCTGATTGGCCCGGCAAGGGGACGGCATCCTACCCTTTGAACTTCGGTCCCATGTGCATATGGCGAGTGCAGAGAGTGGTCACGACCCGGCGCCGAACCGTGGCGTGGGGCTCTTGTACTCTCGGAGGGTAGCCCCGATCCACGACCCGGAAAGAAAGGGGAAAAGTTGCACGTGTGACTCTAGGGAGTAACCACGTGACGTGTGTTTGGGTTTCCCTTGCAAGGTTAAGAAATTCGATTCGAATCGTCCGTTTCTCACGGCTATTGAGACTGCTTAACCATTTTTACCCACAGAGTAAGAAGAGGAACAATGAGGATGAATGAACTGGTTGGATGAAAATTTAATGCTTCACCTTGTATGCTTTTGGATAGCTTCTTATCTAGAATGGTTAACGGAACTAGAATTTTGAGCTAAAAGTTGAAAGTAAGGACCCACTTGTAGAAGCTTTCGGCAAAACAAACCCCTGAGCCAAACGCCTTGCATATCTAGAGTCGGTGGAGTAGATTCCACTACTCGGGTAAGTCTTGCTGAGTATTAGTATACTCAGCCTTGCTTGTGGCTCGTTTTCAGGTGAGACCTTCGAAGATATGATTGCTAGCTTGACTTGGCCCTGCACTCTTCCCCCTGGTTGGTCGGTGGAATGGGACACACCCCCGTCCAACGGAGATAACGCCGAGTGATGTCTCGTACGGGCTTCATCGAGACATCCTTATCGTCGATGTAGCTTTCGCTGTTTTATTTTCCGCTGCAACTCAAAAGAACTTATTAGTTATGATCTCTGAAGTACTTGGTTTCTAAACTCAAAACTTGGTCTGTAATATTTACTTATGCTAATGATGTAATATTTGCTGGAATGTTGTATTCTCTGGGCTCATCGTCGCATGAGCGTTTGTATGTATGGCATACGATCCGCTCTACCGTGGTTGTATCGGGAGGTTTTACCCGACAGACCAGTGGATTACTCCATTTGAAGTGTAAGGTTAACCGAGATTGCCTTGATGGTGATGGTTAATACACTTGAGCCGGATTAATTCAGGTGGTTCTGCCACAGTCTTGGAGGAGAATCCGCATGCTTTCGAGCTTGGCGTGGACATCATCGGAAGCAGAGCTTGACGGAATCAGGCGTGAAGCGATTTCCTCATCATCAGGCAAAGAGACGGCAAAGGAGAAAATGCTGTTGTTCGGGGTGTCTTGCTCCTGTGGGGGAACAAAGAAAAGGGTTAGCAAGCAGTAAAGGGGAATCGGCCGATTCCAATGGTAAGTTTGTTACCTCCTTAAAACGAATTTCTCTTGCTTGCGCTCGTGGGAGCGCCTCCCTCGTCTCAGGGGCTGGTACAATCGGCTCGTCAGAGGAAGAAGATTCAACAACTATTAATGCTCCGATCGGACCAGCTTCCTGAAAAGGCATGGAAAACAGATCATGTGAGTATACTATGGGTAATTGAAATAAGATGGTATGAAAAATTTGCCATGCCTCTGTTGATCTTCCGGCCGATGCTTGTTGTGGGGTTACAGTCGGCATACCCAAATCGGCCTGCATCAGGATCAGTTAGGTCATCTGAATATCAAGAAATTGAGGTAAGAGATTATCTACCTCGACGGGAGGAGCTGCTGGGGCTTCGGCTCCCGCTTGGGACGTGGCCGATTGCTGTGGGGACTGCGTTGGAACAGCTTGTGCAGCCTGACAGAAAGAGAAAGTTAGCGTTAGTGGAGCACTTAAAAGATATATGAAATAAGCAAGATTACCTAAACAGCTTCTACTAGCAGTGATGCCGCAGCTGCTCCGACTTCGGCGGTGACTTGAGGATCGGCTATCTCAGTAGCTGGCAAAGATAAAGGAATCAGAGTCTCGGCCGATGCTACCGCCGTTTGGTCAGCCAATCCGATGCGGGCTCGCACTCGACGGCTTGTTGTCTTCGAGGTTGGCCTCTTCGGTGCTCGTTTTGATCGGCCAGTGGCAATGTCCCTGATGGCTGGAGCGTGAAAGCTAATGAGTGGATATGGTGTATATGGATGGTTATTCTCTATCGTCCTGCCGCTTCGGCTCTGCATCGGAGGGACCTGGCTTTCAGACTAAGAAGATAAATGTGAGTTAATGATAAGATGAAAGTATGGAAAGAGATAGCATTGAAATCAGCTGGGAGAAAGGACATACCGTTGCACTTGGGTCAATGTTTTCTGGGTCCAGAATGTTGCAATATGTTGATGGAGATTTGCAGAAAAGGTATTGCTTCCATTCTGCCCACCATAATTTAAATTGCTGAGTGGCAAAAGGTGCCACTGACCAATTGTTCAGGTCAATAGTGCTAGAATCTGGCACTAGATCGCACAACCGATTGTAGTCAAGACTTGTAGTCAGTCCATCTCTGAATTTTGCTTGACCGGTGAAGTAAACCCGAATCGGCAGTTGGCCAAAGCCCAGTTGCCTTGCTGGAGCCGATGGATTGTAGAACTCATATGTGGGAGAGTCCTTTCCAGAGAAGAAGTTGGCTGGCAAAATCCCTGGCTTAATCAAGATATCCATAAGCTCCCTGTCAAAAGTATGAGTGGAGAGGTCGTAGCTGATGGGAAGTTCGAAAATCGGCTCTACTGCCTAATATGGATGCCAGCTGACAGTCTCTTCACTAAGGCCATTGTAGAAGCATCTGAAATATTCAGCTGTACGGGCAGCAGTAAACTGACAGCCAGGGAAGGCCGATGCCGCCTCTCCAAAGGATCTGCAGCATCGTCGGACGGTTGGATTCTCCTCTGACTCAATATTGGGGAAAGTTTTGATCTCTATTCGTTGCTGAGAGACCTTGCTCATATATAAATTGAGCCAAAGAGTGATGAACCAACAGGGGCCGCCAGTGTTCCCAATCGGCTCCCCCTTTGACAGCTTGGTGCCGATTTGGTGCATCAGGTGGTAGCCCGATCCCAGCAGATGTTTTCCAAGGGGGATGGCCGATCCTAGTGACAAAGCTTCCGCTAAAGCTTGGGTGTTAGAAGAAGGTCCAACTGCTCTGCCACAGAAAAAGTGTTTCTCCAACCACATCATCAGGAATGCAGTATTCTCTCTCTCTGAAACTGTCCCAGTCTTCATATTTTTACTGATGTACCCCTTCCATCCGCCGATTCCTTTGGTTTCCAGCCGATGTGATGGCTAAATCAAATAGTTAAAGGGGATATCGGCGGAGGAGATGTCAAGGCCGGTCAACAACAGGACATCGGCCAAAGTTGGGGTCATGGGTCCATGTCCAAAAAGAAATGCATTGAGTGCGTCGGACCAGAAGTAAGAAGCTGCCATGACCAAAGGTTCATTTTTCTCCATCTGGGACAGAGAGAGGTCTATGCATTGGCCGATTTTTAGTTCATCCCACTGAACTCTCCTAGACCTGGCTATTCTTTGGTACCATTGTCTCCAGCCGGGAGTCTCATTCGGCCAGGACCTAAAGGCGCCTACCCACTGATCTAGGTCCATGGGTGATTGCTTGAACGGGACTCTGTGAGTCTCTAGATTGATCAGGTCAGTTGGATCAGGGTTCCCCATGGGGCCTAAGCAGATAAGATCAGGGGATTCTGAGAGAGGGATGGTGATCTGGTGTCTAAATGCCTAAAAGAGAAAGAAAAGGGCAAAAAACTAAGAAAGGATCCAGAAAATACTGGAGCAGTAGAAAAGCAAAAGGGGAAAATTTCAAGTGATTACCTCTGGGATGAAGATCATCGTTGCCGATGGGGCTGCCAGTGGAGCCGCCGATTGGACCGCCACCGCTGAAGGGATCTCCGACAGAGCCTCCGTGGTTGGAGCGGTCGCCGATGGTGACGCCATTGGGAAGTTCAAGCAGATCACGAGTGAGATTGCCGGAGGGGGCGGTTGCAGATCGAGAGGGCTCGGAGGAAGACGAACAGTGGTTCGCTGGAAGAAGATGCTAGGTTTGTGGGGAAAAGTAGGCGGAGAATGCCAATACTTAAGGATAATCCGGGAGAGCAAGGGTAAAAGCGGTATTTTTGCCGCGCCGTCTACACGAATTCCAGGGGAGCGGTCGTTTCGCGCGCTTGGTCCAAGGAAATTGCAATCATTATGCGGAAGACCGCGGAACGGAAGGAGATTTTTACTGCGCCCATTTCGGAGAAAAGGATTAAAGAAAGAGTTTCGAAGAAAAAGTTATGTTTTACTCTGAAACCGGGGGGCATGTGTTGACGCCAGATTTTGACACGTGTTGAATCAGCGTCTGGAGAAGAAGATTGGCCGATGCGGCAGATCTGAAGGCTACAGTAAGGAATCGGTCGATTAAGGTAACAGTTGGAAATCGGCCAATTGGTGATACAGCTTGCGCCAACAGATTGGGGCTACTTCAGAGGGTCCCGGTCAAAAGTTGGTCAACAGAGCGACGTTAAGTCGGTCAAGAAGCAATTGGAAAAGTCCTGATTGGATTAGGAGACGGCGGCGGAAGATTCTGCGGGAGTCCGTTTCCTTTTTAAAGATATTATAGATATAGTAGTTTTCCTGTTTTAAATAAGGTTGTAACAAGTCGTAATCGACCAGGAGTCCTAGTTTTAGGGTATAAATAGGAGTCGTCAGGGCTTTGAAAGAATCATCACATCAATCAATACAATACTTCTACTTTTTCCAGCAATTTACTTTCAAGTCGGCGACTTCGCCAATATTTTTTTCTTTCACGAGTTTGTACGGATTGGCAGGGCTGCATCAACTTGATCTCCGGCCAATTGGTAGGTTCCGTTTATCGAGTAACATCCGAGCTTTAACTACGGGCGCATCGCTGTGGTTTCGTTTGGATTTATTCACCAGTTATCGATATTTACTGGAATTGCAAGTTTTACCTGTTGTTCTAGTATTATCATAAGTTATCCAGCTTGAGATTAGAACTATCGGCTCTGTCATCGCTTTTTCTCATTCATCGTTATATATCCAATTAGATCTATTTCAAGTGTTGCATCTGTAATAACTGTTGAGATCGCTCCAGCAGTTTTCTTGCAATTATTACATGATTATCGGCTGATCCATAGCCGATCATCCTCACAGCAAATCGGCCGATTCGTCGACGCGCTCTTCAGGACAGATCGGAACTCCAGCCGATCGGAGCGCCTGGAATTTAATACTTTTATTTCCTTGTCAATCAACAGGTCAGATTGACTCGCATGCCGCGCGAACCGCACCAGGGCGATAACCCGAACAGGAGCTAAGCAGATTCTCCCAGGTCGTGTGTCCGACGCTGAAGACCATCGACCGATTCCTGTCTGGCCGATTTTAGCACCAAAAGTACTGGATTGAACCGAGGCCGGAATATACTCCCCGCCGTATTGAATTTGTTCACATCTAGCTAATGGCGGGTGCATGTGCCGCCATGGCCCGGCGTCGTTCCGTAGTTCATGGGGATGTGTAGTCGAGGGCGGTGGGCCTCTTCCATTAAGCGGGAATTGAAGGAAAAGGTTGCACGTGTGACTCTGGGAGTAACCACGTGACGTGTGTTTAGGTCTGCCTTGCAAGGTTAAGAAATTCGATTCGAATCATCCGTTTCTCGCGGTATTGAGACTGCTTGACCCTTTTACCACATAGAGTAAGAAATGGAACAATGATGATGATTAATCTTGTTGGATACAAATTAATTCATTCACCATGTATGATATTGGATAGTTGCATACCTAGAATTGTTAAAGAAAACTAGAATCTAGAGCTAAAATTTGAAAATAAGCACCTACTTGTATATGCTTTTCGGCAAAACAAACCCCTCAAGCCAAAAGCCTTGCATGTCTAGGAATCGGCTAAGTATACTCCACTAGTCGGGTAAGCCTTGTTGAGTATTAGTATACTCACCCTTGCTTGTGGCTTGTTTTCAGGTGATACTTTCGAGGATATGATTGCTAGTTTGACTTGGCCGTGTACCCTTCCTCCTGGTTGGTCGGTGGAATGGGATACGCCCCCAGCTAACGGTGATAATGCCGAGTAATGTCTCGTACGGGCTTCATCGAGACATCCTGTATCGTCGAGTAGTCGTCGTTATTTTTTTTTTCCGCTGCTTTGAACTCTAAAGAACTCTTTTATTTTGAACTCTGAGTACCTTGTTTTACGAATTTGAACTCCTTTGTAATAATAATTTATTTTGAACTCTGAGTAGTTTATCATTATTTTTCCGCTGCATTGAACTATGAAGAACTTTCTACTTTTGAACTCTAAACTACTTTGTTTTTTTTTGAATTCGAACTCGGTCTATGACAATAAATTTCCGTTGAACTCTGTGATGTAAAATTGTGGAATGTTGTATTCCCTGGGCTCACCTTCGTGTGAGTACTTTGTATGTGTGGTTTCGATCGGCAAACCCGTGGTTGTATCGGGAGGTTACCCGACAGACCCCGTTTGAAGTGTGAGTTTGCCCTGATTGCCCTCGTGGTGATGGTTAGCACACTTCAGCCAGATTAATTCAGATGGTTCTGCCACAATACTCGACCGGTAGGTGTAGTTCGTTACACGAACAACGCAGCGAGGACACGAAAACAGGATTAGGGTTTCATCTACACCTCGCATATCTCCATATGCACACGTCTGAACCTATAACGAAACAGCTACGGCTCTAATACCACTGAAGGGTTACAGGGAGGCTATGCTAGCGCAAAACAAAATTTTTCTTCCCCATAAACCAGGAACTACTGTTGTTATAGATCACGGAATTACCACTAGACGCGAAGGCGTGGAACTTCTGTAACGCGTCGGTGTAGTTTGTATAGTAGCCAGCAGTGCAGTTGCGAGACCTTCTCACGTGCAGCTCGTCCTCATGCAGCAGATGCAGCACCTCCAAGGTATCCACACGTACGGCGGTAGAAGCGTCATGATCCGGACTGCTAGGTCGGCGAGAGCGACGAAGGCGCGGGCGTGGGAAACAGGTAGCAGCAGTAGGCGTGGAAAGTTAGGGTTTCGATGCGCCCCGCCTCTATTTATATAGACCCTCTTTAGGCGCCCACTAATGGGCTCAACCGAGGCCCATTAGTGCACCTAAGCCCAGACTAATTTGGATCAAATCTGCATTAGGCTTCTAGTCCCTTAAGTGTGTGACCCTATGGGCTCATGCATGAATAGACATGGCCCGAGTACTCCTACTCGACCAATAATTGACAGCGGTCTCTAGCAAGACATGCAAAGATCAAATCAGACGAGCCATCACAATCTCATATACATGCTATTCCCTTTGCCTCACGATATTTGGTCTAGCTCCAAGCTGACCTCTCTTTCTCGATGTCGTGATGCAAAATCCTTGGTTAACACTTAACCCTAGCACGGCCATGCATTTCTTGATCCGATCACTCGAGGGGCCCAGAGATATCTCTCTCAAGTAGAGAGGGGAAAATCCCATCTTTACTGACCATGTCTCACAGCATGCTTCTTGACAAACCCGAGAACCACCTTTATAACTACCCAGTTACGGAATAGCGTTTGATAGCTCCCAAGTAGGTTGGTTCACATCTTGAGCACATGCGACAATCTCAGGTCTAAGGATATAGCGTACACATTGTGTGTGGCAGAACCACCTGAATTAATCCGGCTCAAGCGCGCTAACCATCACCACAAGGGCAATCAGGGCTAACTCGCACTTCAAATGGAATAATCCACTGGTCTGTCGGGTAACCTCCCGATACAACCACGGTCTTTGCTGATCGAAACCACACATACATGTACTCACACGAAGGTGAGCCCAGAGGATACAACATTCCACAAATTTTACACCACAGGGTTCATCACAAATTATTATTACACGAAGTTCAAATTCGTAAAACAAGATACTTCAGAGTTCGAAATAAATGAGTTCTTTAGAGTTCAAAGCAGCGGAAAAGATAACGACAACTACTCGACGATACAGGATGTCTTGATGAAGCCCGTACGAGACATCACTCGGCATCACCACCGTTGGCCGGGGGCGTATCCCATTCCACCGACCAACTAGGAGGGAGGGTACAAGGCCAAGTCAAACTAGCAATCATATCCTCGAAAGTTTCATCTGAAAACAAGCCACAAGCAAGGCTGAGTATACTAATACTCAGCAAGGCTTACCTGACTAGTGGAGTATACTTAGCCGACTCCTAGACATGCAAGGCTTTTGTCTTGAGGGGTTTGTTTTGCCGAAAAACATATATAAGTAGGTCCTTACTTTCAGATTTTAGCTCCAAGTTCTAGCTTTCTTTAACCATTCTAGGTAAGAAACTATCCAAAATCATACATGGTGGAAGAATTATTTTGCATCCAACAAGATTAATCATCATCATTGTTCCTCTTCTTACTCTATGTGGTAAAAGGGTCAAGCAGTCTCAATAACCGCGAGAAACGGACGATTCGAATCGAATTTCTTAACCTTGCAAGGGAAACCTAAACACACATCACGTGGTTACTCCCAGAGTCACACGTGCAACTTTTCCCCTTTCTTCCTGGGTTGTGGATCAGGGCCACCATCCGAGACTACAGAGCCCGGCTCTGTACCCACCATGTGCGCGCATGGAACCGAAGTTGAGATGGTGGGATGCTGTCCACTTGCCTGTCCGATTAGGTACTTAAGCTTACCGATCACCATATTCTCAGCATGTGGTTAGTATGTTCAAAGACTTAACCACCACTACCACACACTGCGGCCTTGGCAATTTTTCACTAAACAGATGGGGCCTCAAGCATCAACATAAACATCGTACCATAGCCCCGTCCGCCGACCTTATGATTGCAGCATGCAGTAAACATTCAACTCCTATATTCTCGCGAGTGACAGGAAATCACTCGACTTTTACCGGAGTCCTATTAGCATAGCATTCTATTGATCCTTATATCTAGTGTTCAGAGCATGGGTACCTAGGATCATGCGACTAAGTTTTCATTCAACTCCTATAAACTTAAAGCACAAGTAAAGTAGAGTAATAAGTTGCATAAGTTTAGAAAAAGAGGGTTCATGCTCCGGGGCTTGCCTTCTTGGGTAAAGCTAGCTTGGGGCTCATCCGAACTTGGGCTCGGATCTTCGAGGGCTTCAGTTAGATTTACTTGAGCTTCACGCTGCTCACTCTCGGACGCTGGCACCAGCTCGTACGTTCCGTCGGCGAGAGTAGTCTATTCTATATGAATGCACAAGTGTAAGTTATAGTGATGGTACATAACGATTATTTTCCTTCACGACAAAGTTGCAATTCACAAAACATCGATTTGGTTGTGAAGTTACTTAGTTGAAATTTCTTTGGGCAATTGTTAAAAGAGTATAACTTAAACTATGAACTTCATTAAACAAGAAGGGGTTGTGTTATATTGGAAAGTTAATTTTCTAAGCACAACATGGATTAAACACAACTTCTAGATTAGATAACTTCTGGTGATAAAATTTTTATTTAGATCACGTTACGCAGAGGCAAAAGCACTGTAAAGATTTCATACATTTTCATGTAGCAGAATAATTATGAAAAATGTAATACACAACCACTGCTAGAACCTAGTTATTTTTATACCGAACAAACCATTCGGGTATTGACACCAAACATTTTACAACGAATTAATCTATCCATAAATGTGTTACTGTAAATTGTTCAGATTTTGCTGTGCAAGATACAAAGCATAATAAATAGGTCAAGTTACACCTAGTTTAATAAAGATTAATTTCTACAGGATGTTTTACAGGGTTTCTATGTATGAAACTTTTTATACAGCAAGAGATACTCTAAAGTATCCCATAGTAAAATGTTGAACTTTTTCCAAGCATAGAAACTAATTATTTGAATTAGTGCAATTTTTCCTACCCCAAAATTATATAAATAGGTTACAGAGAGTAAAAAGGTTCTAAACTTTTTCTATGGTACTTAGGCATTAATACAACAGTTCTGGAAAAGTTTCACCACATGAATCATAATATAACAGCAGTTACAAATTAGTTTTATTACTTCATGTCATAAACAAGTTTTATTAAGAAGTTTAGCTAGAGGTGGGTTCTGGTCCTAATATTTTTACACTGGCCTACAAATCAAGCAACCAAACTACTATTAAATTTTCAGGTTTAGCCTTTGTCTACAACAGTGGGTAAAATTAAAGTCTATTAAACATTCCATTTAATTTATAGCAAGATTTAGCAAGCAAATCAAGAAATGCATGTAACAAAAGTTGTAGATTTTGATCTAAATATTCCAGAACGGTTGAGTTTGTATTTTTCTGATTTTTCTACTATTTTACATGAATTTTACAAGTTCACTTATTTTGAATCTAGGGTTAAACTTTCTTTTACAGAGGGGTCCCTGGAAACTTGCGTGCAGACTCCTTTAAAGATTTCAATCGATGCAATTGGGTCCTTGGGCGGCGCTGGCACGGTGGCCGGCCAGATTCCGGTGAGGGGGCTCGTCGGCGGCGAGGGAAAAAGGGTCGGGGAGATCCAGGGAGATGAGAGCTACCTCGGGATGGCCTTGGTCGGGGTTGGGGGTGGCCGGAGGTGGCTCGTCGGCGCGGAGCATAGGGGCGGCGGCGGGGCGAAACATCGACGATGATGCCCCGGCGAGGAGGGAAGGGTGGGGGCTATTCGATGAGCTTCGCGGCGTCGAGGGGAACCCGTTTCGAAGCTTGGCTTGGACGGAGGAGCTTCGGAGTGGGCTGTCGACGGAGCAGCAGGGAGTGGCGGCGCGGGTGACGCTGGTGTTGCTCCGGCAGTTCTAGGCGACGATGGGTGGGGCAGTGAGTTGTGGTGGGGTGCTGTGGTGGTGGTTGAAGACTCAGCTCTGGCGAGGGGTGGCCGGGGAGGTGAGTTCCATGGTGAGCTGGGCACGACGGCGGTACTGGTTGCGGCAGCGGCGTTCTGGTGTCTGGGCGCGCGAGGGGGGACTCAGTGCAGCCTTTTGTAGGCAGCAGAGAGGCGGGAGGAGGGGCAGAACTGGACTGCGAGGTGCGGGTGCGGGCAGCACGACGGGGGCGCGTGACTGGCCGTGGTGGGCGGCGAGCAGAGTCGGCACAGCGTGCGGCGGGCGCAGGTAGGGAATTGGGTGCTGAGGATTTGGCGTGTGGAGCTGGAGATCACGCGGCGCGCGGGTTGGGTGAGGAACTGCAATAGCTGTCTTGCCGGGTGGCGTGCGCGGCGACTGGCGGGACGCGGCGAGGACACGGGCACGGCGCGACTTGCTTATTGGGCGCGGCGGGCGGCAAGCAGGGGCGCGCGTCGCCGGCGCGCGCGTGGCGTGCGCGGACTGGGGAGGAACACGGTGTGCGGGCGCGCATGCGGGTGCGGCCAGGCACTGGCTTCGCGCCTAGCGCTGTCAGGCATCGCCGACCAAGTGGCCTGCGGCGACTGCGCAGCAGGCGAGGGTCGGGCGAAGCGAGGGTCGGGCGAACGTAGGGTTGGGCGAGTGAAAGGGTCGGGCGAAACGAAAGGGTCGGGCGACATGGAAGGGTCGGGCGACACGAAAGGGTTGGGCGACGCGAGGGTCGGGCGAGCGGCTGCGCGTCGGAGGGTCGGGCGAGGCGGAGAAGAAGGGTCTGCAGCAAAATAGAAGAAAAGGCAGGGACTGGTTTGCAAATCAAAGTGTTTCTCAAATTTTCATGTTGCAACTCGAAATTCCTTCAACACGAAAGTTGTTCAAACTAAAAAGTTACACAAGTTTTGTTTCAGGACAAAGTTCATTTAAGTTGTAGTTTAGAAGTTAGTTTAAAAACTCATTTCGTTGAAACTTCTCTTAATTATTTATGCACCGTGTTAAGCTAAAGAGGCTTATTTCGTAACTCAAACACCTGAGGTGTTACAGCCTTCACCCCTGAAAAAGAATCTCGCCCCGAGATTCGGACAATAGGCTTATGGTGGAGGGGGTGTGTACCTTCGGTGGAGTTGAGAAAACCCGAGAAATTTTGTTTTAGAAAACTTTCAGTTTCCCATGTGGCTTCTTCCTCAGTGTGATGATTCCATTGAATTTTGTACATTTTAATCACTTTCCTCCTAGTGCTTCTTTCTTTTTGATCCATGATTTTGATAGGGTACTCAACATATGAGAGGTCAGGCTCTACTAAGATTTCCTGTTGTTCGACAACCTCGGTAGGGACTCGGACACACTTATTGAGTTGAGATACGTGAAAGACATCATGGATGGCTGCAACCTGAGGGGGCAGTCGAATTCTATAGGCTACGGGTCCACTGCTCTCGATGATTTCGTAGGGACCAACATAACGGGGAGATAGTTTTCCTTTGACTCCGAATCGTTGGACACCCTTGGTTGGTGAAACTCGAAGGTAAACGTGGTCACCAACTTCAAATTTCAGTGGCTTTCTCTTTCTGTCAAAATAGCTCTTTTGCCTGGATTGTGCGGCTCTAAGGATTTCTTGTATTACTCTCACTTTTTCTTCTGCCTCGATTACCAAGTCTGGTCCAAATATTTTGTGTTCTCCGGCCTGTGACCAACTCAAAGGGGTTCGACACCTTCATCCGTACAAGGCCTCAAATGGTGCCATTTTCAAACTTGCTTGATAGCTATTGTTATATGAGAACTCTGCTAAGGATAGGCATTTGTCCCAACTCTTGTCATAGTGAATGACGCAAGCTCTAAGCATGTCTTCAAGAATTTGGTTCACTCTCTCAGTTTGTCCGTCAGTCTAAGGATGATAGGCTGAGCTTCGAATCAATTTAGTACCAAGAGAAGCTTGCAATTGTTCCTAAAAGCACGCTACAAACTGAGTACCACGATCGAAAATAATAGTCTTCAGTACTCCATGTAGGCAAACAATGCGATCGAGATAAATCTCGACATACTTCTTGGCAGTATAGGTGGTGTGTACCCAAAGAAAATGCGCTGTCTTTGTGAGTCTATCAACGATAACCCATATGGAATCGTGTTTCTTTGTGGTACTTGGCAATCCAACAATGAAATCCATACTTATGTCTTCCCATTTCCATGAGGGTATAGGCAAAGGTTGAAGTGTACCGGCTACTTTCAAGTGGCTGGCTTTTACTCTCTGGCATGTGTCGCATTCTGAGACATACTCAGCGATTTCTCTTTTCATTCTAGTCCACCAGAAATTTTGCCTAAGGTCTTGATACATTTTGTTACTGCCGTGGTGAATAGAAAATTTGGAAAGGTGTGCCTCATCCAGAATTTTCTTACGGAGCTCATGATTCTTCGGAACGACTATGCGACTTTCGAACCATAGAACTCCCTTATGGTCCTGGCGGAAACATTTGTATTTCTCTTCTCCTACAGAGAGTTTTTGTTTGATGATCTTAACTCCTTCATTGTGTAGTTGTGCCATGATGATTTGGTCGTGAAGAGTAGGCTCGACTGAGATGTGATTCAGAGTGCCTTGGGAAATCATTTCCAAACTAAGCTTCCTCATTTCCGAACATAATGTCTCATTATAGATTTCCACTGATAGGCAATGGCAATGGGCCTTGCGGCTGAGTGCATCCGCGACTACATTAGCCTTGCCGGGGTGATAGTGCACCTCGAGATCATAATCCTTGATTAATTCTAGCCATCTTCTTTGTCTCATATTCAGATCGGCTTGGGTGAAGATATATTTGAGACTCTTGTGATCGGTGTAGATGTTACAATGAGTACCCATGAGATAATATCTCCATATTTTTAGAGCATGAATGACTGTTGCTAACTCGAGATCATGGGTCGGATAATTCTGCTCATGGGGCCGAAGGGCTCGTGAAGCATAGGCGATAACTTGATTTTCTTGCATAAGCACACAACCAAGACCAGTGCCAGATGTGTCACAGTAAACATCGAACGGCTTGGTGTTATCGGGTTGAGCTAACACAGGGGCTGTAGTCAAACGTTCTTTGAGAGTGTGGAAAGCTTCTTCGCATTTCTCATCCCATACAAACTTTACTCCCTTTTTCAATAGTTCGGTCATAGGCTTAGCAATCCTGGAGAAATCCGGAATGAAATGGCGATTGTAACCGGCTAAGCCAAGAAAACTGCGAATCTGATGAACAGAGGTACGAGGTTTCCAATCCATTACTTCTTGTACCTTGCTGGGGTCAACGGCTATGCCTTCGCTAGAAATAGTGTTACCCAAGAATTTCACACTATCCATCCAGAATTCGCACTTAGAAAATTTAGCATAGAGCTGATGGTCTCAGAGACGCTGGAGAACAATGTGCAGGTGCTTAGCGTGCTCTTCCTCATTCTTGGAATAGATAAGGATGTTGTCAATGAAAACTACGATGAATTTTTCAAGCTTGGGCATGAATACCGAATTCATGAGATACGTGAAGTAGGCAGGGGCATTGGTGAGACCAAAGGACATGACCAAGAATTCATATAGTCCATATCGTGTGGAAAAGGCGGTCTTAGGAATATCGCATGGACGAATCTTGATCTGATGATACCTAGAGCGAAGATCAATCTTTGAGAAGACTCTAGCTCCAGGTAATTGATCAAAGAGAACGTCGATGCGGGGAAGTGGGTATTTATTCTTAACGGTTACCGCATTGAGAGGTCGGTAGTCCACACATAATCTTAAATTGTCATCCTTTTTCTTTACAAATAGGACATCCCCAAGGTGATGCGCTAGGACGAATGAAACCTTTGTCCAGTAGTTGTTGGAGTTGTGTTTTTAGTTCAGCCAATTCCTTAGGTGGCATCCTATAGGGTCTTTTGGAGATAGGTGCAGTGCCTGGTTGCAGTTCAATAACAAACTCAATATCCCTATCTGGTGGTATTCCTGGTAAGTCATCCGGAAAGACATCGGCATACTCGCATACTACTAGAATATCTTCTAGCTTGATTCCTTCCATCACGAAAGCACGAGAATTCGTGCACTCCCGGAACGGTAGGTATAGGGTAGTGGCTCCGTGACTAGGTGAATTTATTTCAACAGCACGGGAAGAAAGGTCCAGTGTGACTCTGTGTAGAGCCATCCAATTCATACCCAAAATAACGTCCATGCCGTCAAGGGTTAAAAGAACAAGGTCCGTGTTGATGATTTTACTACCCAACTTGATTGGTACTTGCCTTATCATTTGATTTGAAGCAATTTTACCACCCAGTGTTGATATCATATACGACCCTTTTGTGTGACAAACATTCAAGCCTACTTTTTCACCAAACTTTGCACTAATGAAACTATGTGATGCACCAGAATCAAACAATATAACTGCAGGCTTGTTATGGATAGAGAATGTACCCGACATCACTGGTGCTTCTTCAGGAAGTTCCTTAAGGGTGGTGAAATTGATCCATCCTTGTTTGACCTGAAGGGTCTGCCTCTTGCCTTTGTTCTTATTGTTCTGGTTAGAGTCCTGGCCCTGATTTGGCTGCCTAGGCCGAGGGCATTCTCGGGCAAAATGATTGGAACTTCCACAATTGAAACACCGATTGGCGATGTTTGGACGAAGGAATTGCTGAGCAACGGGCATTAGTCCAATTTGTTGAGGCACAGGGGGTCGTACAACACCTTGTTTCTGCGGGGGCCTGATAATCCAACGCCCTGGCTGAGGGGCTTTCGGTGGAGCTGTAGGCGCAACATTTCGCACTAATCGATACCTCGGTGGCTGAGTACCCGAGGGTCCAGTTGGTGCCTTTCTCTTCTTCTCGGCACTGTGAGCCTCAATACAATCCTCTTGAGTGATAGCCATATTGACCAGCTCATTATATGTATCGGCTTTGACAAGATTCAGCCGTTCCTTGAGTTTAGTACTCAGACCTCTGTGGAAACGATCACGCTTCTTAGCATCCGTGTCTGCGTGATAGCCCGCGTACTGGCACAGGTTGTTGAAGGCCTGAGCATACTGAAGCACAGTGCGGGTACCCTGAGTGAGAGCCAAAAACTCATTTAGCTTTCTTTCCATGAGACCTTCTGGGATATGGTGTGCCCGGAACGCAGTTTTGAATTTGTCCCAGGTGACGACGTGATCAGCAGGGAGCATAGAAAAGTAGTGGTCCCACCAAAGATGAGCTGTACCGCGAAGCTGCTGTGCGGCAAAGCGAGCCTTGTTTGCATCCGAACATGGGGCCACGAGTAGAGAAAACTTGGACTCGATTGTGCGAATCCAAGCGTCCGCATCCAAGGGTTCCTCCATTTTGTGAAACAAGGGAGGCTGGGTCCCAAGGAAATCCGTGTAACCGGCGGCTTGAGGTTGGTGAACATTGTGTCCACCCCGCTGTTGGTGTTGTCCTTGCACGAGCTAGCGAAGCAACTCGGTTTGAGCGGCCATTACTTCCACCAAACTGGGTGATGGTGGTGCCTGTGGTTGTGATCCACTTGCGCTAGCACCAAAACCATCCGGGTTACCACGGGTTGCTCCAACTATCTGAAAAGGTGAATGTTTATCATTAGCAACGTGATCCACATTGCTTCCATGATTCAAAGGATTAACGCGGAAAAGTAGACTTCCGAAGGATCATGGATAGAATTGTGGGCATAAAACAGTCTGCCATAAGAAATTTATAACTCCTGGTAGGTTCATCCAAAATTTCTCATATTTTGTCAGTGGGTAGGGAATTCAGCCAAGATGCTAAATCGATTTCTAAGATGGTCCAACGATTCACTCTTTGCTTCGCTGGTTTGGCTGTTTTTCAGCAGAACGAGTTATAGTATCTTGCCTATAACTCAAACTAGCAAGATCCAATAGAGTTGAAATTTTGTGAGAACCTAGATCACAAAATTTAGGACAAGTTTGGTATTCAACACGCAGCCCAGAAATGTAAAGAGACATGGGTAAAAATTCTGACAAGTTTCTGCAATCGCAGATTCAACTGCTTTCCAATATCACAATCAAACCACCAAGTTTATATAGCCATGGCCTACATGATTAGAGTATCCAATGGTCAAGTTGTACTCATCACAAAAGAGGTACTCAACTCTTAGTTAGCCTATTACAACACTTGCCCAAAAGTTAGGCTACACTATTGAGGAGTATATGCAAAAGTCCTCCTAGGTCATCGGCTAGAAGTCGTCGAGGTTGTTGACGGATGACTGCTGTGAGTAGGGGAGTGAGGTCCCATTGGAGGTGGCTGCAGTGCCTCACCCTAAAAGTCCATGCCTGAAACACCGTCAATCTCCTGTGGCTCCTCCTCATCTTCCTCCATAGCCACCACGTCGGGAGGGGCATTCTGATCATGGTGCCACTGAATGTGCTCATTAGCATCCTCCAACTCAAGGTTCAGATCATGGAGCTGCTCCTCCAAGTGTGCTATCATGTCATCTCTCTCACCCATGAGAGTGTCGTGCTCCTAAACTTGGCCCTCAAGTTGGCCAATCCGGGTGTCTCTGTCCTCGAGTTCCTCACTGAGTTCCTTAATCTGCTCATCCCTGGTATCTGCCATCATATGGTAGGCCTGTACAAGATCAGTGAGCTGCACAAGCGCCTGACTCTGGAGAGTCTGAAGTCGGTAGAGTGCATTCAGGCACCGCACGGAGGTCTCGCTGGTCTCCTGGGCATGAAAGTCCACCAAGTACTGTGAGTGCTGCACCCTGTTGAGCCACAAGGGGTCGTTGTCCTGGGCAGCAGGAAACAAACTAATAGGAGTGAGCGTGACGGCCTCGGGGCACTGCGCACAGAAAGTGGTGAGCACCCTCATGGCAGCAAGCTCCCAAGTATCGGCCAAACGACGACCAACAGCCTCAATCTCCAAGGCGGGCCACTCCGGGCGTAGTGGGTGCGGAAAGATGGTCACGTTGACACGGCACTGGGTAATTACATTCTCTGCAAACTCCAGTCTGGTCTAACGTGGGGGAATTGAATAGCCCGTGGTGCGCAGAACATCCCACAAGATAGAGGGAAAGCCCTCCCAGTGGAGACACTGCGAGTGAACGCGTCCATCCTCATCCACCATCATGGCAACAGGTTCTGGACAGTGCACTAAAATAGCCATAACCTCAATAGTCCTTGTCCAAAAATTCTCAACATTTACCAGAACCTTCCTAAGGCATTTGTGAACAACTTTGCTAGTCAACTCCAGAGCTAGATAAGTCTATAAGATGGTCTTTCACTTCAGGTTTTACTTTACTGTCTACCCAGAAATTTCAGTGAACAGTGGGCCAATGTTTCGTGCACCAGGGAAAATCTACCCAGCCAAAAATTACCAAATTTTAACAGTTGCTGCCTGAGTAAATTTACAACAAGTTTTATGTTGAACACTTTCGCAGAAAACTGTAGTAAGGGAGCATAAAAGTTTATGTGGCTGAACTGCTCATTTTGGACAGAAAACTGACATCTCAAGGTCTTTGTTGTTTCTCATTATCCATATGTTCAGAATTTTTCATCTTTAGATAGGAGGTAGAATAAAAATTTTCGAGCAAAACTTTGAACATGAACTTCTCCAAAAAGGGTCATTTTCTAAGCTTAATAAATCCATCTTTTCAGATAAGGCAGAAATGTGACAGATTTGCTAGATAATCCTTATGCAAAGTCAAATGTGTGGGCGCATAAACCTTACCACTCTCACGCATCACATTTTCAATTTCAGATTTATATAGTCATGATGCATGCATGTCCTATTCATCCTCACAAAATAAAACAATTGCCAAATAGCTTTGGTCTTACGAAGTTAGTTTCGGTGGCATACGTAATACGGCTCTCACTATAATATCTAGTCGAGAAAGCTCTAGCCGTTCTTAAGCTTATCGTAATCGCGGTTAGTGTACCTGCAGAAGATTGATATAGCATATATATATCCATTGAACCTTTCATGCCAGCACTCATGAAAGCATCCGCATTCATTACCGTTCACTATAGAAACGGCATCCGTACAATTCCCGCCGTACAGACGACGTTAACATACGCTATCGAGATAGCGTATCCACGGGGGGTACCGTCTTGAGACGGGGGTATGAACAGCGATCGCCATACGCTGCGCCAAACCTTCTACTCCTAATATAATCAACTAATAGTTGGTATATTGGCAGCACCTCAAGTAAGCCACTGCTTGAGGGCAGCGTTCGACTCGCATCACCGACAGGAAGGCCAAGCTCTCTCAGTTGGCTGAGGATTCTTACCTTCTTATCTTAGCGATGAGTGCGTCGTTACAGAATTTAAGGGTCGGTTGTGCATAAAAGTAAGTTTTGACAGAAAGTAATATGTTGGAAGTCAGTTGATAATATTCATAAGTTAGATAGCCACCTAGTAACTTTCCCATAATCCTTAGGGCTTTACGAACTAGGCACCATCCTTAACGAACCAACGCATTTTCCAAACACAATTTTTGTGGTCAAATTTTAGGAAAACAAAGTTTTTAAGGGATGTTGCATTCTCTGGCGTATGCATTTCGGCTCTGATATTAGCTGTGGCAGAACCACCTGAATTAATCCGGCTCAAGCGCGCCAACCATCACCACAAGGGCAATCAGGGCTAACTCGCACTTCAAACGGAATAATCCACTGGTCTGTCGGGTAACCTCCCGATACAACCACGGTCTTTGCCGATCGAAACCACACATACATATACTCACACGAAGGTGAGCCCAGAGGATACAACATTCCACAAATTTTATACCACAGGGTTCATCACAAATTATTATTACACGGAGTTCAAATTTGTAAAACAAGGTACTTCAGAGTTCGAAATAAATGAGTTCTTCAGAGTTCAAAGCAGCGGAAAAGATAACGACAACTACTCGACGATACAGGATCTCTCGATGAAGCCCGTACGAGACATCACTCGCCATCACCACCATTGGCCGGGGGTGTATCCCATTCCACCGACCAACCAGGAGGAAGGGTACAAGGCCAAGTCAAACTAGCAATCATATCCTCGAAAGTTTCACCTAAAAACAAGCCACAAGCAAGGCTGAGTATACTAATACTCAGCAAGGCTTACCCGACTAGTGGAGTATACTTAGCCGACTCCTAGACATGCAAGGCTTTTGGCTTGAGGGGTTTGTTTTGCCAAAAACCATATATAAGTAGGTCCTTACTTTCAGATTTTAGCTCCAAGTTCTATCTTTCCTTAACCATTCTAGGTAAGCAACTATCCAAAATCATACATGGTGGAAGAATTATTTTGCATCCAACAAGATTAATCATCATCATTGTTCCTCTTCTTACTCTATGTGGTAAAAGGGTCAAGCAGTCTCAATAACCACGAGAAACGGACGATTTGAATCGAATTACTTAACCTTGCAAGGGAAACCTAAACACACGTCACGTGGTTACTCCCAGAGTTACACGTGCAACTTTTCCCCTTTCTTCCTGGGTTGTAGATCAGGGCCACCATCTGAGACTACAGAGCCCAGCTCTGTACCCACCATGTGCGCGCATGGAACCAAAGTTGAGATGGTGGGATGTTGTCCACTTGCCGGTCCGATTAGGTACTTAAGCTTACCGATCACCATATTCTCGGCATGTGGTTAGTACGTTCAAAGACTTAACCACCATTACCACACACTGCGGCCTTAGCAATTTTTCACTAAATAGACGGGGCCTCAACCATCAACATAAACATCATACCATAGCCCCGTCCGTCGACCTTATGATTGCAGCATGCAGTAAACATTCAACTCCTATATTCTCGCGAGTCACAGGAAATCACTCGACTTTTACCGAAGTCCTATTAGGCATTCTATCGATCCTTATATCTAGTGTTCAGAGCATGGGTACCTAGGATCATGCGACTAAGTTTTCATTCAACTCCTATAAACTTAATGCACAAGTAAAGTAGAGTAATAAGTTGCATAAGTTTAGAAAAATAGGGTTCATGCTCCGGAGCTTGCCTTCTTGGGTAAAGCTAGCTTGGGCTCGGGTCTTTGAGAGCTTCAGTTAGATTTACTTGAGCTTCACGCTGCTCACTCTCGGACGCGGGCACCAGCTTGTACGTTCCGTCGGTGAGAGTAGTCGATTCTATATGAATGCATAAGTGTAAGTTATAGTGATGGTATATAACGATTATTTTCCTTCACGATAAAGTTGCAATTCATAAAACATCGATTTGGTTGTGAAGTTACTTAGTTGAGATTTCTTTGGGCAATTGTTAAAAGAGTATAACTTAAACTATGAACTTCATTAAACAAGAAGGGGTTGTGTTATATTGTAAACTTAATTTTCTAAGCACAACATGGATTAAACACAACTTCTGGTGATGAAATTTTTATTTAGATCACGTTACGCAGAGACAAAAGCACTGTAAAGATTTCAGACATTTTCATGCAGCAGAATAATTAGGAAAAATGTAATACACAATCACTGCTAGAAGTTAGTTATTTTTATACCAAACAAACCATTTGGGTATTGACACCAAAAAGTTTACAGGAAATTAATCTATCCATAAATGTGTTACTATAAATATTTCAGATTTTACTGTGCAAGATACAAAGCATAATAAATAGGACAAGATACACCTAGTTTAATAAAGATTAATTTCTGCAGGATGTTTTCCATGGTTTCTTTGTATGAAACTTTTTATGCAGCAAGAACTACTCTAAAGTGCTCCACAATAAAAAGTTGAACATTTTCCAAGCACAGAAGCTAATTATTTGAATTAGTGCAATTTTTCCTACCACAAAATTATATAAATAGGTTACAGAGAGTAAAAAGGTTCTAAACTTTTTTTGTGGTACTTAGGCATTAATACAACGGTTCTGGAAAAGTTTCACCACATTAATCACAATATAACAGCAGTTACAAATTAGTTTTATTACTTTATGTCATAAACAAGTTTTAATAAGAAGTTTACCTAGACGTGCGTTCTGGTCCTAATATTTTTACACTGGCCTACAAATCAAGCAACCAAACTACTGTTAAATTTTCAGGTTTAGCCTTTGTCTACAACAGTGGGTACAATTAAAGTCTATTAAACCTTCCATTTAATTTATAGCAAGATTAAGTAAGCAACTGAAGAAATGCATGTAACAAAAGTTGTAGATTTTCATCTAAAGATTCCAGAACGGTCGAGTTTGTATTTTTCCGATTTTTCTACTATTTTACATGAATTTTACAAGTTCACTAATTTTGAATCTAGGGTTAAACTTTCTTTTACAAAGGGGTCCCTGGAAATTTGCGTGCTGACTCCTTTAAAGATTTCAATCGATGCAATTGGGTCCTTGGGTGGCGCTGGCACGACGGTCGGCCAGATTCCGGTGAGGGGGCTCGTCGGCGGCGAGGGAAAAAGGGTCGGGGAGATCCAGGGAGGTGAGAGCTACCTCGGGATGGCCTTGGTCGGGGTTGGGGGTGGCCGGAGGTGGCTCGTCGGCGCGGAGCATAGGGGCGGCGGCGGGGCGGAACGTCGGTGACGATGCTCCGGCGAGGAGGGGAGGGTAGGGGCTGGTCGATGAGCTTCGCGGCGTCGAGGGGAACCCGTTTCGAAGCTTGGCTTGGACGGAGGAGCTTCGGAGTGGGTTGTCGACGGAGCAGCAGGGAGCGGCGGCGCGGGCGGCGCTGGCGGTGCTCCGGCGGTTCTGGGCGACGATGGGTGGGGCAGTGAGCTGCGGTGGGGTGCTGTGGTGGTGGTTGAAGACTCAGCTCTGGCGAGGGGTGGCCACGGAGGTGAGTTCCACGGTGAGCTGGGCACGACGGCGGTAATGGTGGCGCGCGAGAGGGGACTCAGTGCGGCCTTTTGTAGGCAGCAGAGAGGCGGGAGGAGGGGCGGAACTGGACTGCGAGGCGCGGGCGCGGGCGGCACGACGGGGGCGCGTGACTGGCCGCGGTGGGCGGCGAGCAGAGCCGGCGCGGCGTGCGGCGGGCGCGGGCAGGGAATTGGCTGCTGAGGATTTGGCGTGTGGAGCTGGAGATCACGTGGAGCGCGGGTTGGGTGAGGAGCTGCAACAGCTGTCTTGTCGGGCGGCGAGCGCGGCGATTGGCGGGATGCGGCGGGGACACGGGCACGGCGCGACTTGCCCATTGGGCGCAGCGGGCGGCGAGCAGGGGCGCGCGCCGCCGGCGGGCGCGTGGCATGCGCGGATTGGGGAGGAACGCAGCGTGCAGGCGCGCGTGCGGGCGCGGCCAGGCATTGGCTTGGCGCCTAACACACAAGAACAGAACCTAACTCTACTTCTTTTTCCTCCTCTCCTCTTTACTGCCCCCGCTATCCTATCAACAGGTCAGTCAATATCTGTAGTGGAGAAAGAAGAGTAGCCCCCCAGGTCATCAATTAGTAATAGAATAATCCCAGTAGTAGTCCTCTTGCCTAGCGGAGTCAGCCCTTAATGGGCAGACGCTGTCAGGCATCGTCGGCCAAGTGGCCTGCAGCGACTCCGCGACGGGCGAGGGTCGGGCGAAGCGAGGGCCGCAGCGAAGCCGAGGGTCGGGCGAACGTAGGGTCGGGCAAGTGAAAGGGTCAGGCGAAACAAAATGGTCGGGCGACACGGAAGTGTCGGGCGACGCGAGGGTCGGGCGACACGGAAGGGTCAGGCGATGCGAGGGTTGGGCGAGCGGCTGCGCGTCGGAGGGTTGGGCGAGGCGGAGAAGAAGGGTCTGCAGCGAAATAGAAGGGACTGGTTTGAAAATCCAAGTGTTTCTCAAATTTTCCTGTTCCAACTCGAAATTCCTTCAACACGAAAGTTGTTCAAACTGAAAAGTTACACAAGTTTTGTTTCAGGCCAAAGTTCATTTGAGTTGTAGTTTAGAAGTTATTTTAAAAACTCATTTCGTTGAAAATTCTCTTAATTATTTATGCACTGTGTTAAGCTAAAGAGGCTTATTTCGTAACTCAAACACCTGAGGTGTTACATTGTGTAATGAGAAATGACTATTTCTCGAGTTGGGTCTGTTCAGGCACATGTCATACATGCGCCCACATTATTAGTTTGACATCTCCATGTCTATGACTTGTGAAACATAGTCATCAACTAATACATGTGCTAGTCTAATATTCATGTGTGTCCATACATGAACTCCAACTAGGAACAACTTTAGAATAACCATAAAAGTAAAAAGTCTCACAAACAATTCACATAACTGCCAATCAATACAAGTTGCCTTTTCATGGGTATTCAATGAATACATATATATATACAATACATCATGGATACAACGAAATATGATCATCTCTGTGATTACCTCTAGGGCATATTTCTAACAATTCTTAGTTGCTCTACTTTAGTTGTAGAATAGGGAGAGTGTGAGGTGAGAGCTTGTGCACGAGCCAAGCTAGGAGAGGAGCTGGGTTTTCTCTGGGTCCTTCTCCACTTTTGTATCCACCTCAAGGGAATATTATCAAAGTAAGTTCCTCATTTATCTTCAGTATCTCGCTAGTCTTTATCTTACTTTTCGTACCTAGTTAGTTTACATTCTTTTGATCTGTGGGATCCCTTGTATGTGTGGTTCAGCAAGTCTGGCCATTTGGGGTTTCTTCTTGCCTAACGTGAGGCGAAAGTCAGTATCTTGATAGTTGAAGCGTGGTGCTTAGGCTGGATAGTTATCTTGGGTTGTGTTCCACCTCATGGAACTGATGTGGTAGGCGGCAGGTGGTGACAACCTTGTCCGTTCGTTGTAGTCCACCACGTTCGGGTGTTTTCATAGCAGTAGATTGTTGGTGCCGTTGGACTCCCTTCTCATCCCTTTTCGAAGTCCTTCCTCACCAGCCACCGAAGCAGATCAGGGTTAGTAAGTAACTAGCTATCTGGGTAACGAGTTGGCTAACTGAAGTTAGACCCTCTACACTCTTATCTCTTCTCTCTAGGTGAGTCCGGTTGAATAGTTCTATATCCGGCTGCGTCTACCGTTCCTTGGATTTGATATCCCAGGTAAACTCCCTGGTAAAGGCTACATCGGTATTCGTGCACTTGCGGATTAGTTCGTAAAGGCTAAGGAGTGCCAACAGCCTTGCGGGGACGCTCAGCGACACGCCGATGACTAGTTCGACCTCGAGGGACACTCTGGGACCCGCCGCCGACTTCTTCGGCTTGGCGAGGATGCTTGGCAACTCACCAATGACTACTTCGACTTTGCGAGGGTGCTCGGCGACTCGCTGATGACTATTTTGACTTTGTGAGGACGATCAACGACCTGCCGGTGACTATTTCGACCATGCTGGGACGCTCTGCGACCCACCGACGACTGCTTCGGCCTTACGGGGATGCTCTGCAACCCGCCGGTGACTAGTTTGACTTTGCGAGGACGTCGTGCGACCCGCCGGCGACTACTTCAGCCTTGCGGGGATGCTCGGCAACCCACCGGCGACTACTTCGGCCTTGTGGTGACGCTCTGCAATCTGTCGGCAACTAGTTCAACCTTCCGTGGATGCCCATCGACCCGTCGGCAACTACTTCAGCCTTACGGGGACACTCGGTGACGCGCCGACAAGTAATTCAACTTCGCGAGGACGCTCGGTGACCCGCCATGCAGTAATGTTTCGTTTAATACAACCTACGCTTACTGAAGGTGTCCTACTCAAATTCCAGTAACGACTCCAACTACTTATCTCATGAACAGAGTAGCATACAGAGCGACCTTTGAAGGGGCATAGTTCCCATATTCCAATAACGGCTCCAACTACTTGTCTCATGAACACAGTAGCATACGGAGCAACCTTTGAAGGGGCATAGTTCCTATATGCTAGTAACGGCTCCGACTACTTGTCTCATGAACACAATAGCATACGGAAGGACATCTAAAGGGGCATAGTTCCCATATGCCAGTAACGGCTCCGACTACTTATTTCGTGGACACAATAGCATACGGAGCGACCTCTAAAGGGGCATAGTTTCCATATGCCAGTAACGACTCTGATTACTTTTCTCATGAACAAATTAGCAAACGGAGAGACCTCTGAAGAGCATAGTTCCCATATTCCAGTAACAGCTCCGACTATTTGTCTCTTGAAGATATTAGATACGGACGCGACTTCTGAATGGGTCCTCAAATCCGTGATCCTAGGATTTTTGCCGACTCGCTGACTACTACTTCGACTTCACGAGGGCGCTAGGTGATCCGCCGACGACTACTTCGACTTTGTGAGCTGGCTCTGTGACCCATCGGTGACTGCTTCGACTTTGCAAAGACACTCAGCAACCCATCGACGACTACATTGATTTCATGAGGACGGTCGAGGACCCGTCGATGACTACTTCGACTACTTCTCTTGACTAGAAAACTAGTCGAGAGCGGGCCTCACACAATCAACGATCGCCATTGACAATCGTCCACGAATCAAGCTAAGGCACTCGCCGTGCCTTCGACTACTCATCTGGCTCCCTCGCTCGGGGGTTGGGCGCGACAAGGCACTCGCCGTGCCTTTGACTACTCATCTAGCTCCATCACTCAGGGGCTGGGCGTGACAAGGCACTCGCCGTGGCTTCAACAGCTTTTCTAGCTCCCTTGGCTGAGGGTTGACCGCGACTTCGGCAACTCATCTAGCTCCCATGCTCGAGGATGGCCGTGTGAAGAGTTTTTCTCATGAGAAGACTTGATTTGAGCGCCATCAAGAAAAATTCTTTTTCCATGCCATGACCTTTTGGATTAAAGGCTCGGGGCTTGCACGACACGTGACATCAATGGCTTATTTTTCAAAAATTCTTGGAAGATAAAGAAAGAAGATTCAAATTTGACCCTCAGCCTGATTCTTCGATTCAACCTAAGGCTCGGGGGCTACTCCATATGTAGTGTGAGTTCATCGCACCCCATATAAAAGAAGACTTGAAGACTACTTAGGGCATGAGCACCTCATAGCCTTGATGCAGCCAAGGAAATTAGTCAAAGACACCTTCATGATGCGGTTCAGGGAAGAACTCAAAGACGCCTACAAAAGTACTCGACGCCAGCAGTACTCGACTATGAAGAGCTCGAGGGCTTGTCAGACCCCGGGCTACGAGACTGTGCATATCGTGTAGATCTCCTAGGATAGCGGATGGAGAATGGCCCACCCCTATGTCAAATGTAACTACCCATACAGAGTTAGGACTAGTCGATATAGATTGAAACTACTCGAGTTGTATCTTGGTAGGCTTCCTACGCAAGTATTGGCCTAGGATTTCCATGTAATCCTGTCCCCCAGACTATATAAGAGCGGATAGGGACCCCCTCCAAACAATCCAACATCTCATCAAACCATAAGGCAATGCAAACCACCACACAGAACATTGGGTATTATGATCTCGGCGGACCGAACCTGTCTAAATATTGTGTTCCTTGCACCTTCGAGTTCCTGATCTCGGCGACACCCTACCTACAAACTCACCACCTCTGGGATACCCCTCGATGGGCTTAGCGGTAAAACACCAAAAGTTAGTAGTCACTCTAGTTCAAGAGGGTGCTTGTGATGAGGGTTTCACTGCCTGCCAAGGGTGTATGCATCCGTTTGGTCATGCCTTAGGGAGTTTCACCCACGCAGCTGCAGAAATCTTAGCAGGCTACTAACTTATTCGGGAGTTTGTGGATATGCTTCATAGTGGATTCTTCCTCTCACCTCGGAAGTGTTTAAGGACCTTGCAAACCGGGCCGTTAAGGGAACCACAACATGTTAGTAAAGATGTTGTTCATGCAAAAATTTTGCAAGTATATCTGTGGGAAGGAAGAGTCCTGGGAGAAGCTGATGGGGATACCAATGAGAAGCCGATGGAGAGCCTCGGAGGATGCCGATGGTGCCCAAGGGTCAAGGCTATAAGAATTCATGGTCAAGGATGATGTGGCAACAGTCAAAGGCGATGTGGACCCGGTCAAAAGTGGTGTTGATTGCAGTTTGAATCGGACTGGGATCTGATGTAAGAAGAAGATTCTACAGGAGTCCGATTTCCTATCAAGGCCTTCGTAAATATAGTAGTTGTTATCTCTTTCGAGTCAGGTTTAGTTTGTCATAATTGACTAGGAGTCTTTAGTTTCAGGGTGTAAATAGCTGCAGTTAGGGACTGTACGAACAGTCAATAATCAATACAACTTTTCTCGGCTCATCGCCAAAACCCTAGTAGTATTAGTAGTGGTAGTTTTTGATGACTTCTTTGCTGAATAGGGCTGCATCGCTTCGATCGTAAGTTTCGTCCAATCGGATTCTCTAGGCTTTAGTTACCGGCGCATCGCTGTAGTTTCATCTAGTTTGTCTACCAATTTATCGATCTCGTCTAAATTAGAAAGGTTGCATCGTTCTGATCTCTCGTTGATCTAGCCGATATCACCAGTTATCGATTTCTATCAAGTTCTCGTAAGGCTACATCGTCTGATCTCTTACTAGTTCTTAATAGATTTCACAACTTATCCTATCCTAATCAAGTTCTCATCGGCTCACCTCATCGAGGATTTCATCGCCTATCCAATAGATGATTAGATCTTGGTTCAAATATTTTCGATAAATACTGATAAGAATATTCTTTAATCTGCCGCCCTGCTATTGGCTACACGCATTTATTTATGGTGGGGTTTATCCTTAGCTTTATTTATTGGCTACACGCATTTATTTATGGTGGGGTTTATCCTTAGCTTTATTTATTGCCTATGAATCGGCTTATAGCTGATGAACCGTTTCAGTATGGTGCATAGACTTTTGGAACTCTTCGGACTCCCAGCCGATATGTTCCTGATTGTTTACTGATTAAATTTTCTTTCCCTTATCAATTAAATTTTCTTTCCCTTATCAGTTATAGGTCAAATTGACTGGCACGTCCTGAACCTATTGAAAGCAGAATCTGCACTAAGATAAATAGAGCTCCCGGACCTTACTGTATCGTGCTCCGCAAGATGCAACGTCCGATTTTTGCGTCAACAATGTATAACCTATGCAAAGTTTTAAAAACAAACATATCAGTTGTGCTCATGGGCAAGAGCAACTTGGACTTCGCATGATAATTTAATTGAAATAATATTATATTTCAGTTATTTATTATTCCAGTACTTACTTTATTGTTGTTTATCTCTCTTTTATCATAATTGCAGGATGGAAAGCATTGTTACCATATTAGTTAGGTTGCTAATAACTTTATATCAATTAAAATGGTAACTGCGGTTAGCCAGCCAACATTTGTCCTTATTTAGGTCTTGCATGTCATTTATTTATTCATACACTTGTTGAGTATCAACCATTAGTGTATTAGATCTTGCTAAATCAACACTGCTTAGAACAAGAGGCATGAGGTGTTTCTAGATGATTACCAAATGTTCTAACCTATGTTCCCCCAATCAAACTGCCTGGTCATTCCGCTGCTAGAATAAATGCGATCTTTAAATACTTATTTTTTGTTTTAATAAGATTTCAGTCACTTTGTAACAATTAAATTTGGTACTATTTATGATATTGCTTCTCTTATTCATAGTTTGTTGCTATATGTGTGTAATTTGATTCCTAACACACATATGGTTTATAGCTTGATTTATTCCTTTAAAATCGGTTGTGACAAGCATAGTGAAATCTGTCTTGATATCGACTACCTAGACATATAAGATCGATCACTTTCTACAAACCCACTAGATAACTAAGGTGATACAACAACAAACCAAGTATACGTAACACAATTTCGAAACATATGCATCAGGAATATTGTTTTATGGATGTTATAGCTAGTAAGGAATGAAATGGGCATGGTCCAAACTATCTTGAAGACATAAATTTAATTATTGAGCTAAAAGCCTAATATTTTTAAAAAAATTATGCAACAATGGCATTTAATGAGCACCACCCCAATTAGCATGCATGCACGCATTTTTATTTCTCACCCAGTTGTATTTTCCTTATTAACGGAAAGAGCTAAAACTGCATGTATTTGTTTTTAGTTAGTGCTGTAAAGAGAAAAATTATCGGAAGGTATGAAAAAAGGTACCGAGAAAGGCGCGCTAACCTCAGAAACCCCCGCACAAATCACAAGGAGCGATGGGACGCAGCGGCCGGTTCCCAGGTCTCCCGGTAGAGGCGGTTACGAGAGGCACGGCTGAGCGCACATCTGGTGCCAATCCTGCGGCTGCCTAGGCTTCTATCTTGTACACTACAAACCTTTCCTCCCTCCCCACCTCCACCAGTCTGAACCCCCCACGCACCATCGATCACCCTATGCTGCTCAGAAACAAAGCAAAACGCATCTCACGCCCGCTCCCAAACTCTGACTAGTGCTATTGCTCCCATTCATATTGATCCCCCTGCGCGTGCTGGTTGCCCAGATCGGTTGTGTTTGGAGGGCCAGCAAGCGTTTAGCCCATGGATGATAAGAAAGACAATGAGAAGGAGAAGCACGAGGGGATCGACCATGAGGAGGAAGAAGAGGATGAAGAAGGTAACAAGCGTGCTGTTGTCCTTGGACCCCAGGTCCCCCTCAAGGAACAGCTCGAGCTCGACAAGGTATCTTCATTAAAATCTTCAATGTTTCTGATCACTTGAAAAAAATGTTATCTTTTATTTCTTTGGGTAGGATGATGAGAGTCTCAGGAGGTGGAAGGAGCAGCTGCTTGGGCAAGTCGATACAGAGCAGCTTGGAGGTGATTTAACCTCTTCTCTAACACTTTTTCCTCAAGTTCATAGGTACCGTATCATGGTACATTCCTGAACACATCAACAATTTTGGTGCAGAAACTGCGGAACCAGAGGTCAAGGTGTTGGACCTGACCATCTTATCTCCGGGCCGACCAGATCTAGTCTTGCCCATCCCGTTCCAGGCGGATGAGAAGGGCTATGCATTCGCGCTCAAGGATGGCAGCCCCTACAGCTTTCGTTTCTCCTTCATCGTCTCCAACAATATTGTGTCAGGCCTCAAGTACACAAACACTGTTTGGAAGACAGGAGTAAGAGGTACGACACCACAAATGCATCGTGTTTTGTTATTAGTACATAATTCAATATGATCAGATCTGCTTCTCTGTCGACACAATGCTTGATGAATTTAAGAACCAACTCAGACAGATCACAAAAAAGGATTGTTTGAATCTCATCTATCTCAACTTAAAATGACAAGCAATAGTATAGCAGTATGAATTTGCTATTTATTTGTTTTGACAAATAGCTCGCTATTTCTCTGGTACATTGTCTTCTAAAAGTTGCAGTGCGCAGTTTGAAACTTTAGTGACATTTTGAAGAAATTTAATATATTTATTGATGTCTCATAGTTAGCAGGCATTGCATGATTCACTCTATTGTGCTACCAGTTTAAGAATATAACAACGATAATGTGAGACATTACTTCTGAAAACTAACCAAAGAAATTGCGCATCCATCGAAAAAATAACATGATAGTACACGACAACACACGACCCTCTGGTACAGGATCAGGATTTAAACTTCCCAATATTTGTACGATTGTCCTTTTTAAGTTAATAATTTTCCCGTTTATTGCAGTGGAGAACCAGAAGATGATGCTGGGAACGTTCAGTCCCCAGCAAGAGCCCTACATCTACGAGGGTGAAGAAGAGACTACCCCAGCTGGTATTTTTGCAAGAGGTTCCTATTCTGCAAAATTAAAGGTATTTTTATTTACCAACTTTGCCTTTGATGCTCCAAGATCATTGGTTAATCAATCATTAACCTAATGTATTCTCTTATAGTTTTTTGATGACGATGGCAAATGCTACTTGGAGATGAGTTACTATTTTGAAATTAGGAAGGAGTGGCCAGCTGCCCAATGATGTGGAGCAGGGCTGGTTATGTTTAAACATATTAGAGCTCATAGCTAACCCAGCAGAAGATGTGCTATTGCATAGAATGATTGTTTCACTTTGTTGTCATTTTTTATTTGTTTTGTATTTGTCATTTTATACTGTTTATCGAATAATATTGTTTATTCACATTAAACAATGAGTCATGTATTCAGATACGCAGATATATATTTATTGCTGATGAACTTCTTTGTTTCTCTGAAACACACACGCTTTCCTTCAGTTACCAATTATTCGTTCAGCACTTCTATATGCTCTATTCATATGATTATCAAACACTTTTCGGAACATGTCGCTTGTGATAGTATGGATGCATTTGTCAACTTACCGGCGTACAGTGGTGGCTCATTTGTGCTTTTGTCACTGAGCCTTTATATCTGGTCAAGATGTTTGTTTGCATGTTTAGCGCTTTAAAATGCACCTTAGGTCCCCAAATATGCACCGCTATGTCAGTAGATCCTCAAACTCTCAAAATACATATTTACTTCCCCAAATTGTTTAGAGAGGTGCATCCCGGATCCAAAACATGCCACGCGAGCTCCCGGCGCCGATATAGATGCCACGTGACACCTCATTGGCGAACATACGCAAAGATACCCCACCATAGACCGATCTTCTTCACGCTCCTCCCTTCATTTCCCTTCCTCTGATCCCTCCCTCCCTCCCTCCCTCCTCTCTCTCTCTCTCTCTCTCTCTCTCTCTCTCTCCCCTGCGCCCTGTGCCATGGCCAGCCTGGGTGGCAGCCCCGCGGGCGAGGACGCGCCGCCAGTGAGTGGGCAGCATCCCGTGGTGATACGGCACCCTACCTCCCCCCAACACCTCCATGGCAGCACAGGGAGCTCCCCCCATCCCGATCCATGCGCTCAAACCCCCACCTCCACCCCGACCCCCACCACTCCACTCCGCTCGGCTCTGCATCTACCCGCCATCGCCTCCCCATGTTCCGTGCTGCCGCCTCATTGTGCTCGTGCTACCCGCGGTGGCTGCCACCTCACCTGATCCGTGCCGCTACTATGGCCACCGCGGCGGCCAAGTTGCGGAGGTGGAAGGTTGGCCTTTGGGTGAGGCGCGCGCAGGCGGGGGCTGGCGTGGGGCAACTGTGCGGCGGGGCATGAGGAGCGGAAGCCAAGGCGGCCAGGCCCCAGTACGGCAGCCGCGGTGAGGCAACTGGCACGACGGGAATAGGGGAGGCGACAGAGTGGTGGCCCTGCATTGGCAAGAGGACTCGGGTGCGGAGAGGGGGGACCAGGACGGCAATGAAGCCTCCGGTTGCGCTGGCCTCTGTGTTGTCAACGATGATTCTGGCGCAGCAGTGGTGGCAGCAGTACAGTTGGCAGTCGATTTCGATAATCTTTACTGCCAACATTTATCCGGATTTCATGCTTTCTAAGCCAAATCCGAGTTAAGACTAACCACACTGACAAGTTCCACAAGTTTTGTCACATATGTCATTTCAGGAACTTAGTGTACGAAAATGAGCTGAACTAGGAGAAATCACAGGCCGGCCGGCCTCTCCTAGGCCGGCCGGCCTGGCACCCCCTCCAATGGCCTCGTCACCAATCCAGTAATGAAGAAACACAGCCAGGATGATGCACTTGAAGTCGGTTTGATCCGAGGACCCGAAAGGCTTCATACACGAATCAAAGGGCCCACCTGCATGTAGAAAATGGTTGCTTAACTAAAAAGCAACTATTACTGACTTCAGGAGGTTATCAGAGACGTCCATGCGAAGGGTGGTGCCAAGTGGCACCATCCCCAGGTCGGCCGGCCTGGGGAAGGCCAGCCGGCCCCACATGGCAGCCACTGCCGCCCAACTTCGCATGGAAGTTACATTAACTGCCAAGGTCGCGTGATCTTGAAGCACACGAAAAGTTACCGACCTCTAGCTAGTATAAATAGGCCCCCACGACCAACTTGTAACACACACCATTCCAGAGAGAAGTGAGATTCTTAGTCACTCTACTTCGGTAGTAGAATAGGGAGAGAGTGAGGTGAGAGCTTGTGTGAGAAACAAGCTAGGAAAGGAGCCGGGTTTTCTCTTGGTCCTTCTCCACTTTTGTATCCACCTCGAGGGAATATAATCAAAGTAAGTTCCTCGCTTATCTTCAGTGTCTCGCTAGTCTTTCTCTTTACTTCCAGTACCTAGTTAGTTTACTTTCTTCGATCTGCGGGATCCCTTGTCTGCGTGGTTCAGCAAGCCTGGCCATTTGGGGTTTCTACTTGCCATAATGTGAGGCGGAAGTCAGTAACTTGATAGTTGAAGCATGGTGCTTAGGCTTGATAGTTATCTTGGGTTGTGTTCCACCCCACGGAACTGATGTGGTAGGCGGCATGTAGTGATAGCCCTGTCCGTCCGTTTTAGTCCACCACGTTCGGGTGTTTTCATAGCAATAGATCGTTGGCCGAGTTGGACTCCCCATTTCTCCCCTTTTTCTAAAGTCCTTCTGCCCCAGCCGCCGTAGCAGATCAAGTTAGTAGAACAGCTAAGTTATCTGGGTAACGAGTCGCCTAACTGAAGTTAAGCCCTCTACCCTCTTACCTCGTCTCTCTATGTGGGTCCTGTTGAGTAGTTCTAGGTCTGGTTGCGCTCGCCGTTCCTTGGATTCAATATCCCAAATAAATTCCCTAGTAAAAGCTACATCGGTATCTGTGTGCTTGCGGATTAGTTCGTAAAGGCTAAGAAGTTCCAACAAGCTTTCTGGCGCCACGGAGACTCCGTATTATTTACCTGCTTGATCAAGAGAGTGCACGTGTGGCGGATGTGAACTCTTTTCGTATTGATCCTTTTTCTCTCTTCCTTCTCCTTTTTTCTGGGTCATACTTCTTTGGCATGCCATCTTTTCTCTCTTCTTCTTTCTCTCTCTTTTTTTCAGGGGAATATTTTGAGAGTGATCATATACCTTCTAAGGACACTTTATTAACAATACTGGACGATAATTAATCCCAAGTGCTGAGACTAATACGTGTACGTGCCTCTTGATCAAACAACTAAAGAAACAGATCTCGCTTGGGTCACAACATTTCATAGAGCTCAATGTTACAGCAAGACGCTTTTATGTGGGGTTTTAATATTCATTTAAATAAAAACTACTAAGACTTTCCTAAAGGAAACGGACTCCCGCAGGATCTTCTGCTGCCAATTCCTTGTCCAATTCGAACTCCTTCCATTGCTCCTCGACCGAGTCGGCGTCATTCTTTGACCAACGTCAGGTCATCTTTGACTGGGATCCTCTGTCATCTTGACTCAATATCCCCTCTTGGGATTCCATTGGGTTCATCCCCTATCTGTTGGCGCAAGCCCATATTGGCCCAAACGCTCTAGCCTTTCAATCGGCCGACCCCCACCAACTCCATTCGCCAATCGCCCAAAACACGGCAGCACCAATCGGCCGATTCCTAACTGTAGCGTCAATCGGCGATTCCCAATTGTAACTTTTAAGTCTGCCGCATCGGCCAATCTCCTCCTTCCCTGACGCCGATTCAACACGTGTCAAAATCTGGCGTCAACACTTTGATTAACAATATCCATCGAGGTACAAGCTAGAGAAGAGTGCCGGCAAACCCGGCACTTCCCCAAACTCCTCCCCACTGTCTCCCTAACTCTAATCACCTCTAGAGATGAGCCTAGAGTTCATGTACACAAGAGAAACTCCAAGAGGGAGTTGAGAGGGATGTGAAGGTGTGTCTCTCTTAGAAGCACCCCCCTTATATTTATAGGGGTGTGTGAGAGGTGCTCCTGCCGTGCAACACGCCGAGGCGTACCCAAACCAACCTTTCGGACCAATAAGGAGGCGCCATGTGCAGCAGGTAAGGCGGTGGTGGCCTTCCTGGTTCGGTCGACCTACCTAGTTCGGCCAAACTAGGTTGGCACCAACCGACCTCAACTTTGGTCGAGGTGCTGACACATGGTCCCTAGGCTTGCTGGTGAGTGAATGGGCCTTGTGCTATGTTGGTTTCTTGCTCTGGTGGGCCTCTTTTGCTCTTGCAAAACTATTTGGCGCATTCTGAATTCCTGCATTTTGACCATATATTTGCCTGCATACAGAAACCGACGAGCACTCGTGGAATTCATTAGTAAATGTCCAATTCTAGTGTTGATCTTTGGATATATGTTGCTTTTATGCAGGTTTTGACAGTCGAAAAGTGGTCTGTATCAAGCGTTAACAAGATCCCCCACAATTGGCCCTTTGCTCGTCCTCGAGTAAAGGTGACAGAACCAAGGCGGAACGGCTGCTTTGGTAAGATTCCTGCATAAAAGTTATTCTAAACCCTTACCTTTATTTAGGAACCTTGAAGTATCTACCGTTATGCTATAGGCGGTTGAAGGATGGAATGATGATGACTCAAGTATCCTCTTCTGATCACCTGTTGACCTTGAGATGTTTTTGAACGGTTTTTTTTTTGGAAAAGAAATATTCAATGGTCTTACCTTCGTGCAACGCTCTCAATCACTCATTTATCTATCTAGTTCAGAGATATAACCGTCTCTCCTTTCATGTAAGGCTGAAGTGGAGCTCGGTAGGAGGTATGTAAATGCGCTCTTGAAGGTACATCTGTTGCAATATCAAAGGTTGGATCCACGGAGACTCCGTATTATTTACCAGCTTGATCAAGAGAGTGCACGTGTGGCGGATGTGAACTCTTCCGGTATTGATCCTTTTTCTCTCATCCTTCTCCTTTTTTCTGGGTCATGCTTCTTTGGCATGCCATCTTTTCTCTCTTCTTCTTTCTCTCTCTTTTTTCAAGGGAATATTTGGAGAGTGATCATATACCTTCTAAGGACACTTTATTAACAATACTGGACGATATTTAATCCCATGTGCTGAGACTAATACGTGTACGTTCCTCTTGATCAAACAACTAAAGAAACAGATCTCGCTTGGGTCACAACATTTGATAGAGCTCAATGTTACAGCAAGACGCTTTTATGTAGGGTTTTAATATTGATTTAAATTAAAATTACTAAGACTTTCCTAAAGGAAATGGGCTCCCGCAGGATCTTCTACTGCCATCTCCTAGTCCAATTCGAACTCCTTCCATTGCTCCTCGACCGAGTCGGCGTCGTTCTTTGACCAACGTCAGGTCATCTTTGACTGGGATCCTCTGTCATCTTGACTCAACATCCCCTCTTGGGATTCCATTGGGTTCATCCCCTATCTGTTGGCGCAAGCCCATATTGGCCCAAACGCTCTAGCCTTTCAATCGGCCGACCCCCACCAACTCCATTTGCCAATCGCCCGAAACACTGCAACGCCAATCGGCCGATTCCTAACTGTAGCGTCAATCGGCGATTCCCAATTGTAACCTTTAAGTCTGCCGCATCGGCCAATCTCCTCCTTCCCTGACGCCGATTCAACACGTGTCAAAATCTAGAGTCAACACTTTGATTAACAAGCATCCATCAAGGTACAAGCTAGAGAAGAGTGTCGGCAAACCCGGCACTTCCCCAAACTCCTCCCCACTGTCTCCCTAACTCTAATCACCTCTAGAGATGAGCCTAGAGCTCATGTACACAAGAGAAACTCCAAGAGGGAGTTGAGAGGGATGTGAAGGTGTGTCTCTCTTAGAAGCACCCCCCTTATATTTATAGGGGTGTGTGAGAGGTGCTCCTGCCGTGCAACACGCCGAGGCGTACCCAAACCGACCTCTAGGACCAATAAGGAGGTGCCATGTGCAGCAGGTAAGGCGGTGGTGGCCTTCCTGGTTCGGTCGACCTACCTAGTTTGGCCGAACCAGGTTGGTCACCAACCGACCTCAACTTTGGTCGAGGTGCTGACACATGGTCCCTAGGCTTGCTGGTGAGTGAATGGGCCTTATGCTATGTCGGTTTCTTGCTCTGGTGGGCCTCTTTTGCTCTTGCAAAACTATTTGGCACATTCTGCGTTTACGCCTTGAATCTTGTTTGCTGAATTCCTGCTTTTTCACCATATATTTGCCTGCATACAGAAATCGACCAGCACTCGTGGAATTCATTATAAAATGTCCTATTCTAGTGTTGAGCTTTGGATATATGTTGCTTTTATGCAGGTTTTGACAGTCGAAAAGTGGTCTGTATCAAGCGTCAACAAAGATCCCCCACAATTGGCCCTTTGCTCGTCCTCAAGTGAAGGCGACAGAACCAAGGCGGAACGGTTGCTTTGGTAAGATTCCTGCATAAAAGTTATTCTAAACCCTTACCTTTATTTACGAACCTTGAAGTATTTACCATTATGCTATAGGCCGTTGAAGGATGGAATGATGATGACTCAAGTATCCTCTTCTGATCACCTGCTGACCTAGAGATGTTTTTTAACGATTTTTTGTTTTGGAAAAGAAATTTTCCATGGTCTTACCTTCGTGCAACGCTCTCAGTCACTCATTTATCTGTCTAGTTCAGAGCTGTAACCCTCTCTTCTTTCATGTAAGGCTGAAGTGGAGCTCGGTAGGAGGTATATAAATGCGCTCTTGAAGGTACATCTGTTGCAATATCAAAGGTTGGATCCACGCAGACTCCGTATTATTTACCTGCTTGATCAAGAGAGTGCACGTGTGGCGGATGTGAACTCTTCTGGTATTGATCCTTTTTCTCTCTTCCTTCTCCTTTTTTCTGGGTCATGCTTCTTTGGCATGCTATCTTTTCTCTCTTCTTCTTTCTCTCTCTTTTTTTCAGGGGAATATTTGTAGAGTGATCATATACCTTCTAAGGATACTTTATTAACGATACTGGACGATAATTAATCCCAAGTGCTGAGACTAATACGGGTACGTGCCTCTTGATCAAACAACTAAAGAAACAGATCTCGCTTGGGTCACAACATTTGATAGAGCTCAATGTTTCAGCAAGACGCTTTTATGTGGGGTTTTAATATTGTAGAGCAACTACATATGGCTATGGTAGGTAGAAGGATATACAAACAACGGCATAGTTTTCTTTTTATTTTGAAGTTAGAGAAAATTCCCGAGTTCAGCAAGAGAAACAGGCAGAGAAACTGTCATCAAAACCATATCTCATCAAACAACAACTTTAACATTATGGGTTCCCTAATTCGTGGTTCGCAAACTCAAGCATGGTAAAGATTAAAGTGTATGCATGAATTACACAGCGCCACGGCGGATTCTCATGAGTTTAACCATTTTAGATTAGGCAATTTTAATAGCATGTTTAGAACTTAGAGAACAGGGAGAAAACGAGTAAGGACATTCAAACCGTGAGTTGAGAACGAGACGGTGTTGGATATTTGCTTGCGTAGGAGTCCATCCTGCGGTGCATGTGAGTCGTGGTGGTGTGCGTCTGGGTGTAGCGAGGATCTCCCCCCACACTTGTTTTCGAACTTGTCTTTATTTAATCAAACCAAAAAGTAAAACGCAAAGGGGCTCTACCGGTATTAACATCGGGGAGCCAAAGTTCATATTATTCGAAGCAAATGGGGGTGCTTACAATGACGAAAACAAAACGAGATGAAGCAAACTAATCGAAGGGAATAAACCTGATCCTAGTGCCCAACTAAATTAAACTAAGGAGGATCTATACTAATATTGGTCTTCCTGTCCTATCGTCGTGCAGAGACGCTTGAGCTTAGAGCTCAAACCATGGCGGAAAGAGTGTTGACGCTCGCTACAGACCAATTTCGAGTGCCAATTTGATCAGAAAATTGGGATGACTAGCAAACTTAACTTGCATATTTATCTAGAATAATGTTGTTTCCACATTCCCCTTGGAGAATTTGCAATGCAGGGAAATTGAGCAGAATTCAAGTGTTAAACAAGCACCTCAATCCAAGGCAAGTGACGTCGACCAATCAGAGCACGCCATTTGGACTCCCATGGATTGAAGGGCCCACCAAAGCATGCAACCACTTAGGACAACATCCACTCACACACAGGAGTGACTAGGACCCACATGGCAGCCACCCAGAGCAAGTTGGGCTCGATCTGGGCCAAGCCCAGTGTTGACGGTCCCTAAATGCCAAATCCGACCGTCAACGATACGCACAAGCAAAGGAAAACCATGTCCTCAACACTCAAGAACCAGCTGAGTTTCAACAAGATGCTTGAAACTCAATTAGCTCGGTTGGCCGCTGCTATTCTTCTTGCTGAATTAGGGAAGGATCCAGGGTACCCCGAAGGAATCACGGAGAATATCCATGTAGTGATCACGAGAGGAGGTAAAACACTCGTGGTCCCCCTAATCCTAACCATGTCAGCAAGGAAAAGGAGGACAAGGCAACCGAAGGATGCCCCAGCAGTGATGACACCGACAAGGTGCATGAAGGGAAAACGGTTGCTCACGAATTCTACAATTCCCAATTATTGCCGTTCCCCACCGAAATCAGGAAGCCGGGCACGGATCAGCAGTTCAACCACTTTATGGACATGATTCAGCGGGGTAACATTAGTGTGCCTCTGTTGGAAGCCATGAGAGTACCACCTTATGCTCGCTACCTCAAGGACATACTCTCCAACAAGAGGCTGCTACCCACTACTGAAGTGGTCAAGCTCTCCGAAGCATGCAGCACAGCTATACTCCCGCAGCTTCTTGAGAAGAAAAAGGATCAGGGATATCCCGCTATCACCTGTTCAATAGTAGCACAAAACTTCGACAAGGCTCTTTGTGACTTGGGTGCCAGTGTTAGTGTCATGTCTAAGACAGTGTTCGATCAACTGGATTCCTCAAGCCTAACTCCGACACTAATGCAACTACAGCTGGCTGATTCATTTGTCAGGTACCGAGAAGGAATCGCAGAAGATATTCCATTAAGAGTGCGAGACTGCTTCATCCTCGTCGACTTCGTAGTGCTGGACATGGATAATCAGAAGGAAATAACACTTATTCTCGGTTGGCCGTTTCTCAGCACGGCAGAAGCTCATATCGATGTTGGAGCTAGAGAAATCTGGCTCAACATCAACGACAAAGAAGAAAGATTTGATTTCCGCCCGAGACGAGAGCAATGTTCGATGACCAGAATTAAGTATGAACCAAACCCCGGAAGGATCATCGAAGTCAAAGTAACACCTTCGAAGAAGGACAATCCTGTCACCCTTGTGAAGAAATTCAATAGGGAAGGACAACAGAGGACACACAAGAGGGAGCCGAACAACGGCACCCCTGCTCCAAAGAACAAGGATCCAACTCCCACACCATCGACATCAACAAAGAAGAAATCCAAGAAGGTGTGGAGAAAGAAGAAGACGTCATCGTCCTAGACATCCTCTCCAGGTATGGAAGATTCGACCTCGAGTTAAATAGGTATGGAGAGGGTCCTGCTCATCGGACCTTAAACCAAGTGCTAGCTTGGGGGAGTTCCTCCACCAAGTGAACTGTAACCTTTACTGCTTTCAATAAAGATTATAAAAAGCCTAAAAACCAAACAAACATTTCCTGCTTTAAATTTCCCTTTTCCATATGCATGGTAAGAATGTTTTAGTCTTCCTAAGTTGAAAGGATGAATAATTGTTATACTCTTGCTTGTCTGTCTTGCTTAGTTCTAAAGCATGGTGTTTCCTAAGTTTGAGTTTGCTGGCTATTTAAACCTTTGTGCCATGAACCCGAACATCTCGTGGGTTGCACAGGCTTTATCCAAGTCTATGTTGTTGTGAGTTTAGATATGGAAGATGGAGCTTTATAATCCTGTCCTAAGTGAAGCATGATATCCGGAGTATTTTGTTTTCAAAAGTTTGAAAGGGAAAGACAAGTTCCTCAATGATGTTCTATATCCTACCAAAGCCATATGTTATTTACACTAAAAAATCCTACACATATGCTTCTTGCTATTTCATTGAGCTTTGTCAAATTGTTGTGACCCTAGTGAGATGCTTTTCATATCCTCTTGATCAAGATCACGCACACATTACACCCATTGCGACATTCCTACACTAGGAATTAGCAAATCCATCCATCCACCAAATAAATGCTCCATAAAGTCTATGGTCTCTCCTCGTGTTATCCCTGAAAAAAGAATTAGGCTTGGTCATCCAAAAAAAAAAAAAAGAGAAAAGAGAAAAAGAAAAGATGGCATGCCAAAGAAGCATGACCCAAAAAAAAAGAGAAAGAAAGAATAAGAAGGGGATAGCCATGTCTAAAGAAAAATACAAAAATAAAATAAAGAGGAGAGATATCACAAACCAAAAGCAGTAATCATACCTTTCATTCATCCACAAACATGCACCTCTTTATCTTGGGATATGACTTGTTTTCTCCATGGATCCACTCTTTGTCTTGGCGATATATGAAATGCAGGTATGCTTCATCCATTCCGTACCTTGAGCTCCACAAAAGCTTCTATTATGAGAAAGGAGAGGTGCCTTGATAATGATTTATACGCCATTGAGCGACCTGAGTGAATCATTCGAGGAACTTAGTCTTGTTTTAATATTTCCAAAAAAGAAAACTTCCAAATGGATTGTTGAGCAAAGGTAAGGTAAGTACTGTTCTGTCGACTGTTCTAACTCTCAACAGCTCAAGATGAGGAGAAGCTCATAAGCCCCATAGATGATGAAGGTAACAAGGGCCAGGTATTCATGCCAACATTACTCATTCCCAAGTAGATCATCTATGCCTCAAACTTAACACGACAGCAGGTAATGAGTCTAACAATTTTCTGTTAAACATCCTGATTTTTCCTGTTTGGCTGAGGGTGAGCAAAGGACAGCTTGGGGGTTCTTGTTAACGCTCGCTACGAACCAATTTCGAGCGTCAATTTGATCAGAAAATTAGGATGACTAGCATACTTAACTTGCATATTTATCTAGAATAATGTTGTTTCCACATTCCTCTTGGAGAATTTGCAATATAGGGAAACTGAGCAGAATTCAAGTGTAAACAAGCACCTGAATCCAAGGCAAGTGACGTTGACCAATCAGAGCGCACCATTTGGACTCCTATGGATTGAAGGGCCCAACAAAGCATGCAACTGACTTAGGACAGCGTCCACTCACACACAGGAGTGACTATAACCCACACGGAAACCACCTAGAGTAAGTTGGGCTCGATCTGGGCCAAGCCCAGTTCGGCCGACCCACCAGGGAGGAACCGACTTACCTCCCTTGACGTGGTGCTTCCCTATTGGCTCCTAACGTCGGTTTGGCAAGGCTTTAGGCATTTGGGCGCCGAGGAGCTGCTGCACACCCCCCTCACTCACCTCTATAAATATGAGGGGGTGCTATTAATGAAGACACACCACAAGTTGAAGCCTCTCTCAAGTTTCTCTCTTGCTTAGTCTTTAGGATAGTGGAGTTTCGGTGAAGTAGCTCTTCTTCGGTTCCCGAGTTTTGCCTAGGAGTGTTCGGTATGGGTTTTACTCTTCCTCTCCTTTGTAATATTCGGAATTCCTTAATAGAGTTATCTTCTAGTATAGTGTATTCGTATAGTGCATGTTCCGTGTATTTAGATGTGTATGCTATGCTTAGTTTATATCTTGGACTGATATCTTGCATGATTAGACATGGTAAGACATCTAGGCTACGATATTGGTTCCAGTATTCGCATGTTTGCTCTAGTGTGATGTCTGTCCATCCGTAGGGTGGGGGCTCCACGCGGGGCACTAGAGTATCGCTTGTTAGCTTAGACATGGTGTCTGGGCCAACTAATCAGTGTTGCTGAATGTGAATCTACCATGGTTAGATAAGTTAGGCGGCAGGTGGTGACAACCCTGTCCGTCCAGCGTAACCCTCCCCGTTCGTGTAGTAGCTGTAGGAGGTGCATAAAATAGCCGTGAAGATCTAGTGGCCACCTAGCCACATCTTGTGCGGTCTCCCGGTGATGCCTGGGAGCCTAGAGCCCGTTCCTAATCATGTGTATGTATGTGAGTTCCTAGTATAGACTGTATGCTTAGTAAGGAGTACATAAGTCCTTAGATTAGCTCTCTTCTTCCTTTCTCCCTTCTTGTAAGCTTTGCATAGAGATAGAACTTGAGTAACTTGTGTGTCACACTACCTTTTTACCATATATTATCTTACCCCTGTTTATTTAATAGAATATTCATGCTAAAAATAATCAACACACTAATCTATTCCAATAACCGCCGCCTTCCCTGCGGAAATATAAATACGACCCCGTACTCACGGGTAAAATGCTACAACGGTATTCCGTGCGGTTGCGGATCCTTCTGTAATGTAAGAAATACCCCAAGGCATTTCTGGCGCCGTTGCTGGGAACACCTATCCTAGTGATGACGCTACGAAACACCAACACCCGCCTTAGTTAATAGATTTTAGGAGGCGGTTATTTTTTAACCGCCTCTGTAAATTGATTTTGAGAGGCGGTTTTTGACCGCCTCGGTTAATAGAAAATGACCGCCTCGGTTAATGCTTGGCATTAACCGAGGCGGTTGAAATTCCTGCCCGCTTCGGAGGTGTTTAGAAAAGGTCGCGGTAAATCAATTTTTGTAGTAGTGACAACCATCATCATGATAGCAATAAAAGTCTAGTTGAACACTAGGGGCAAATGCGAAAAATTACACATGAAATGATAAGTTGATTAAATCATAGTTTTTAGAATATTTAAAATAACTTATAACCCTTTGCTCAACTCAATTTTTTCCCAACATAAAAGTTGTAGATCTTGAAAAACTGAACAAGTTTGGTATTCAAAAGTTTTCATTTTGACCTCGGGAATGGGGAGAAATTTTTGTTTTTACCACCAAGGCCCTGACCTTTCTGCTATTTACATCTATGCCCCTTCTCCACCTTCTGTAAACGCGAAATACGTCATAGAAGGATTTTCGTGACGAATTTGTTACGAATTTGCGTTCGTCTTAGAACGAGCGTCGTGTTAGGTCTATTGTGACGAACTTCCGAAAAACGTCACGGAAGTTTTTTGTGACGAAGAAATTTTCATCATGGAAGCATATTTTGGTTATGTGACGAGTCGCAAAATGTCACAAAACTACCAGATCTACGTGGCCATAAGCCCACTAGCCCAGCCCGGACCAGGCCCAAAATTAGTGATGAAAATAAACGTCACAAATCATTGCCACGTAGGATAAATATTCGTCACAAAATGAACCGCCTCATCACCACTAGGCCAGCATGGATGCTGATGTGGCAACCTAATTGCAGCCCATTTATTTATGGGCTTAGCCCATGTTAGATATATTTCCCTATAGCCCATAAATTTAGAGGCCAATCGAATTGTATAGATATGTGGCCCAAGACTATTTTAGCAACCCAAATTATATATATTCTACCAAACATACATAGAATTACAAAATCTGGTAGAACGCACAAGAAATAAGACACCAAACATATTATCTCTTCTAGCTTCTGCTTGTTCCTAGCATCTTATCCTCAACCAATCTCTTCTAACTGCTTGCTCCTTCTTGCATCTAGTCCTCAACCTGAAAAGCATAAGTCACAAAATATTATCAGCATGTGATATTTGCAATTAAAACTACGTGTGCATCTTTATTTCGGCAGATAATAGAAGTACTACAATACAACTTTTCACTGAATGGACTATACATAAACAATTTATTCACAAACTAGATTTATGCCCGTGCATTGCTACGGGTTAAACAATTTACCTTTATACACATTAATCTAGTTGCCTTCAAAAATATAGTCACATATGTTATTACGTTCAATATTATTCCTGAAACAATACTTAGGCTAGAATAACACATATATAGGTTGACACATTCAGCAGCAGCAACAGATATTGTTATAACCAGGCAGTTGGCACTATGAAACTCTTGACATGTTATAACCAAGTAGATATTGAGAGAAGTAATAAAATTAACTATGAAACTAAACTTTAGCCATTTTTTAATGACAACAATGGACATCTCATAGTAATGATTTACTATATTTTTATTAACCTAAAAAAGGCTCTTCCCTTAGGCTCAGCTTTTGTTAAGCCGTACATCCATCTCATAGAGTGCTTATGTCTTCAAGTGGTAAAGACAAACACAAAGATAGAAGACAATCAGCTCACTGTTCAATTACACAATGCGAAAATGGCCAATTTAAAAAATTTGCCAAACTGTGGGAGCATGGTTGTACCTTGTGTAACATTCCGAATTTTTTCGGAATGTTATAAACTCGAAAAATGTGGATTTCAAAAAATTTTGTGGTAATGCTGTAGTTAATTCCACTCAAGTGTGATTTCTACCCTTCTAAAATTCCTATTAATTTAAAATTTAGTTTCTTTGTTAAGGTAATTAAATGATAGTGTGATTATATTTGGAGTTATTCGTGTTTAGTAGGATCTACCATGTTTATTATTCGAGTTGGAATTAATTTTCTTGTTTGATTTGGGTGCCACTCAAATTTAATTTCAAAAGCTAAACCCCTAGGCCCACTAACTACCCTGACACGGTCCACCACTCGATCCAACCCAAAGCCCGCTGACCCTATATCCTAGCCCAATCCAGCCCACACCTGCTAACAGGCCAAACTCTTAACCCAACCTATCCGCTGACCAGCCCAGCTGGCTGGCAAGCCCGCACGACCCAGATTGCCAGCTTGCCAGCCCAGCCTGGCCAGCCACCACGCCCCCCATCTCATGCCTTGGGCTCCACCACACAGCACGCTAGCCGCGCGCACCGGCACAGCTCGCCCCTGCAGACCCGGCACCGCCTCCATCTCACCCCCGCTGCCGAGCCGCTGACCACCCGGAACCGAGGCCGCTCGCCAACCGGTCCTGTTCCTCTTTCTCCTCCGCCTCGCCCCCTCCGCTCAATTGCCCGACGCCGCTCGCCTCCGCCCTCACCCACGCCGCGCCTACCCCGCTTGGTGACAAAAGAGCGCGACCGTCCGCGCCCCATTCCACCTCATCCTTGACTGCCCCGTCCGAGTGCGTGACCCGAACCCTAGCGCCGCGCGACCAGATGCACGCCACGCGTTCCGATCTGCCCGCCAAGGTTCGCCGGCCGTCCGTGAGCCGAGCCCTCGTGAGACCCTAGCGCTCCTTTAAGAACCGCGCGGCCATCGCCCCCTCCCCTAAACCCTAGCCGCCGCTCGGGGATTCTTCCCCTTACCACCACCACCATCAAGAACAAAGAGGAGCAGAAGGGAGCAGAGGGAGAGAAAGAAGTGGGAGAGAGCAGAAGAAGGGAGGCAAAGAAGAGAAGGGGAATGAAGAGGAGGAGCCTGCGACGCTACGCGCTGAGGAGGAGGAAGGACCGCGCCGCCACCGTTGCTGGAGCAACATCGAATCGGTGCACACGGGACATCACCAAGCCGAGGGGGAGAAGGACGCCGTCGTCGCCGGAGCTTCTCCACACCAGCGCCCCGATCGACGACAACGGCGGAGCAGTGCGTCCTACATGGCCTTGCCTCACCACGGCCACAACTCGTCATGGCACCGCCCTCGTCGTCCCCAACCCGAACCGGTAGGCCGACACCGCTCCATGCTCGCCCCTCGACCCCCCTTGTTGCCGACGTTTGCCGACCTTCCCTAGCGGGCCCCTAGGACCACCCGTTCCCCATCGTTTTGTGCAGGGACCCACCACCAACGTGCCGCCGTCTTAACCCTGCCGCTACCCCAACTCTTGCCGTTAACCCACGCCACCGCGTCGTCACCGCGGGCACGGGATGGCATTGCCCCGCGCACGCAACATGGCCGTACCGCGTCCCGAGCCATTCCTTGACCTCCCTGCCCTCGTTTCGCCTCGTCGTTGCCTTGACCACCCAGCCACACGTCGCCGGTGTCGTGTCGTGGCCCTGGAACGCCAGGCCGCCGCGCGCACGCGTCCGCACTTCGAACCCGGCCGAAGGGCCTTGTCCTCGTCCTTAGCTTTGCGCGCGGGAGCGCGGGCTACCCGCCACCGTTGCGTCGCCCTTGCTATACTTGACCTCAAGTCGGGCGAGGCCAAAGCCTTGGCCTCGCTGGAGCCATGCTGCCTCTACCCTCGTGCGCACCCATGCCTCACCACCAGCCGTGCCGCGGCCCTGGAGCACCAGGTGCCCGCGTGCACACGCACGCCGCCTCATCACCGAACAGCCTCGGCCACGCCACGGCCGCGGTGGTCGCGCCCGGACCCGGCCGCGCCGCGACATCGATCCACGGTGCGCCCAAACCCTTGTAGGGCTTTCCGTTGAATACCGCACGGGCACACAAATCACACGCCCGTCTGCCCACACACACACACACGGCCACGCGGGCACGCACCCTCACCGGATGTGGTCGCCACATCAGATCCTGGTAAGACCAATAGGTGGACCCCACTTGCTAGTAAGAAGGAGCCGCTGACCAGTGGCCCCGGCCAGTCATCAGCAGAAGAGAGGAGAAGGAGAAGCCCCGCGACAGCCCAGGACACCCACGGCGCTTCTGGACTAGAAGAGGAGCCACCAACACGAACCCGATCCGGCTTGCCAGCCAAAGCCTAGGACCCGAGCCGCCAGCCCGTGTAGCCGCCCGAGCCAAGCCAAGTCTAATCGAGCCGAGCCTGTTGGGCCGAATGAGCCGGTCTCCCCGCTTGCGGCCCACTAACCTGAGTAGCCCAGTTATCCTTTTCCTTCTTCCCTCCTCGTTATGCTAATGCGCGGGCCCTGCCTGTCAGCCTCTAAGTTAGGCTGACCAGTGGGACCCACTTGCCAACGCTGACGTCAGCAGGACCCACTCCTGATGTCAGCAGACCTGACACACTTGAGGACGTCATGCTGACGCAAGCATAACATCAGCAAGCCACGTGGCCCATCCAGATGCTGACACGTGGCACTGGCGGTGTGTTTTCTTTTGCAAAATCTTTTTATCAATTTCAGAAAAGGATTTAACCTTAGAAAATTTGTAATTAATTAACCGAACCTCCAAAAACTATGAAACTAGTTTCATAATTCTTCTAAAATCATGATCTACCCGTTAGAGTAGGTTTTGCTGTGATTTGAATATAGTTTGAGCGAGCATTTTTGCACTTTAGTCCCTACATTTATACGAATTTATGATTAGGTCCCAATGAAGAGGAGTTGATCGACATTCCGGACAACAAGAAGACCCCGGAGGACTTCACGAACGACCAGAAGACCTAGAAGGACTTTCCGGATGCCCAGAAAACCTCGAAAGACTACGAAGAACCATCAGGTTCACGCCCATCTATGATCTGAACAACTATTAGGCTTTGCTTGCTAGAAACGTTATTGCATCATTTACTGTTACATTGAGATGAACTTGCATAGCCTATTTGTATACCTGAATTCCTCGCAATCCCATTCCATTTGATAAATACATATATATGAGATGCTTGCATGTGTATGTGTATGTTTGGGATATGGTGATATAGTCTTAGCGTGAGTGGAGATACACTTCTAAGGAGCTGGTGATTAGGATTACTAGCGGAGGCGAGTGAACTAACTTGATCTTCGGATCAAGGGCTTGCGATGTGCGTTGAGCACATCCTACGGAGTGCCTGTTGCAGACACATGTCCTTTGTGGATGTTTGGTCCTTTGTGTACTTTGGGTGGAACTTGAGGAGTTGGGGGCCATGCCTGTAATGGGGGCCAGCGACGGACCGTTGCGTCAGATACGTCACTTGATGAAGATACTCGCCTCGGCGCTTAAGGCCTGAGTTAGTGGACCTGGAGAAGGAACTGTGTAAGCGTGCGCGCCACTTACCCCTATATGGGTGGGGGTTCCAACCATTCCTAGTTGTGCAGTACCAAAACTGTAGGAGTAGCATGTGTGATAGAACAGGGTCAAGGTGCGCACGCCCATGGGATATTCAGGGTGCACCAGACTTGGTCGTATTCCATGACCCTAGTCTTCGGGACTCTTGAAACCAGTTGGCCAGGTTAAAGATTCACAGTCCCGGGTCGTTCGTTGCGCCGAATGCGCCCAACCCGGGGAAGGTAGGATGGTACCGCATTAGTCAGAGAGTTGATGTTGTGGGTTGTGTCTCAGTCGGTTGATCCCCGGCTTGCAGCCCGAGTGGGTACAGGTGTACAACCCCTGCAAGTTGAAAACTATATATATAGCTGCATCCTCGGTCATGGATAACTCTTGATCTGGCTTCGCTTTCATAGATTAGTGTTACTTGACTTCTACCTCCCTCTAGTGTTAATATTCCTGCCTGGGGGCAGTTGAGGTGCGAGGAGAGGGAGTTCTCGCATCGACTTGGGTGGTTGTGGAAGGTGTGAGTAACCCGAGAGCATGGGATGCCAGGATTGCCCGTGTAAAGGAGTTGAATGATGTTATAACTTGCTTGCTGCATGCATAGGAAAAACCCTAGACTATCCTTGGCAACTCTATATACCACTTGCACTCCACTTAAAGCTTGCATACGGATGGTGACATGAACCTATCCCACTCCTTGGGGATAGTTGTAGATGCAGGATTCAACCCGAAGTGCAACCCCGATACTGACTGATGAATTAAGGACGGTTCATGCTACGCTCAAGTTTGCCTGTGGAGGAGGGACATCAAGATGAAGGACACCCAGAAGCTTAACTACCGCTTCCATTTTCTGTTTGATACCCTTTAGCCCAAGGAGCTTGTACCAGAAAACTCGTATTATAATCCTTTGGAATATGTAATAATTAAATCCATGTTTGATTTATCGCAGTGTATGACTATGATATATAATTGAAATGAGTTTTGTATGTGATAGCTACTGATCCAGGGACTATAACGAGAATACAGAGTCGGGTTCTCCTTTCGGGAACCCGGTTCGTTTCACCTTCAGTCCTGACAACAAAGTGTTTGAATGGCTCTAGACCTTCACATCAAAATTCTCCATCGTTGAAAAAAGGCCAAGCTGAAGTTAAAAAATTTCAGATTACAAAATCTCCAATCACAATGTCTCAAGCTGAAGCATTTTCTAGCTGTTTTTCAAGCAGGCTACAATTCTACAATTTGTTTAGTTTTGTCTAAAAACACTTTTTAGATTAACAATATTCAGGTTAACATGCAAACACAAAGCAACCATAACCATAGCTGTTGCTACTTTTTGGTAGAAGCTAGCTGAGCACTCGCATCTAACTTCCATCTAGTATGGCCCACTACCTGTACTTTTGATCAAGTGATCCAACACATGATATAATCAGTGGAACAGCTAATAGTTTCGTTCTTCAAGTCAATGGCACTCAATCGAAGCTAGTATTTCACCAAATACCAAGCATCTTCCCCAAACAAGTAGTTCCACGCAAACCAAAGCGCAAATCTCTTAAGTTACTCGTAAGAAGAACAAAAAAATTAAGATACTCGGTAAGGGTGCTCACAGTGACGTCATGGTCCCCGTGGTCCCTGCGTCCCAGCCTACGGATCCCTGCGGAGACGGCGACGACAACCTCTGGCTTCTCCTCCGCTGCGCCCGGCGGTGGCAGGCATCCCATGACTCAGCTTCGCCCTGCCGGTCACTTGCCTCTATCGCCTCCGCGACGTGCTGCCAGCTGCCCGACCCTCCTCTTCTACGGCGCAAATCGGCAGATCCGGCGGTGGGCTACCCGATATCGTAGGCGGCGCTACTCCAATCCCGGTCATGCGCCCTGGAGGGCCAGCGCCAGGACCGCGGGGTGCTCGGCTTGCCACCGTATGTGCGCTGCTAGGTGTGGGGCCGCGTGCGTAGCCCAGCGGCCAGGGCACGCCCGGGCCGCCGCCAGTTGACGAAGCGCCTCGCCGACCGGTGCACCAGCAGCCGCCTGGGCAGGCCTCGCAGCGGGCGCATGGGCAGGAGGCCATGACGCCCTGCAGATGCTGCGGGACCCGGCCGCCGCGGATGGATCTCATGAGTGGAAGAGAGGGAGAGATAGGAGAAACAGATGTGGATAAAGTTAGGGTTTCTGGGGTGGGCAGCTGATTTTATACCAAAAGAGCGCGACCAAGACCATCGGATCGGTGACGAACGGCTAGAAATAGTTGGGCTATTTGGGCCAAAATGAATTTGATTCATTATTTCTCTGTTTAATATTTTTCTTTTTCTTTTTATTTTATTACACTATTATAAAGTAGCACATAAAAATTATTATCTTAAATACATCAATATATTTTTAGAATGTAATAGACAACATCTAAGTTGTCATATAGGAATTTTATTAATTTTTGAAGAGATTTACTATTTGTTATCATTTAAATGATTTTCTATATGCTTATTGAAAGTAATTCAAAATTGAATGCACGTAAAGATTCAAAAAATTGCATAAGAACTATATTTAAGCTCATATATTCTATTCTAGTCTATAGCTTGGAGATATATGAAAAATTCAACTATCTTCTATGGACAATTCGAACTTTTTTCTTCAAATTACAACATAATAATTGCAATAATATCTAAATTTGGTCAGAAAATTCTAAAACATGACATGATAACATATTTTTGGTCCATAAGCTTGCCATAAAAAACTTAAATAGTTTTACTAAAGTCAGACCATACTTTGCTCACAAAAGGATACATATGTCACTTAGTTTCATATAACTCAAGTGAAACTTTGAGATTTGAGTAACTCATAATATTTTCGAACTCGTATGCACCTCAAATTTGGACACAAGCTTAGTTTTACCCTAACATTAGAAAATATAAAGTCACATTAGCAATTGCTTTGGAAAAAACATATTTTTCTACTTTCAATTTACTTTGAAAAAACAAGCCATATGAAAAAGGTCCATGAAATAGCAATTAACATACAAACAAATACCATTAAACGAAAGATCATGATGTTAGAAAATTTAGAAAAAAGAATTGTCAAATTTGGAGTTCGTATGAGGGATAAATACTAAATACAAATTTTAATTTTGGATTAAAAAGATAAAGATGAACTATAAATTTGTTCTTTATTTTTTTCCATCACAGATGATCGGGGTGCTTCAGCATTTTAGCTGGGCTCGGCCCATGACAGAGGGAGCTGGGCTCGGCCCAAGACTGGGGTGGAAGGGGAGAGCTGCTACATGATTTGTAATGTTTAACTAAAATTAAATAACATAGCTTGGCACAACCCAAGAGGTGGTCTGGTGGTAGATGTGCTCCACTCAAACCCATAGGTCTAAGGTTCGGAACCTCCTTGCTGCACTTTTTGGGATAGATACTTCAGGTTGTGCGACTGAGTATTTGTATATTGATGCTTTGTAATAAACACAAATTGTGGTGTAGCATAGTGGTAAGACCCTTGTTGTTGTAGTATGGAGGGTCATGGTTCAAATCCTCTGCATCGTGTTTTTCTTTATATTTTTCATCATAATCACAAATAGTGGTGCAATGTAGTGGTAATACCCTTATTCCTGTAGTAGGAGGTCATGGTTCAACTCCTCTTGGTCCATATTTTTTTTTCTTTTTTTTCATTTTACCTCTGGCAGGTTGTGCGACTTAGTATTTATATATTAACGCTTCATAATAAACACAAATGGTGGTCCAGCATAGCGGTAAGACCCTTGTTGTGTAATATAGAGGTTATGGTTCGAATCCTCCTGCATCATGTTTTTCTTTATTTTTTATTTTAGTTGTGGCTGGTTGTTTGACTTATATATATATATATATATATAATATATATATATATATATATTAAGGCTTCGTAATAATCACAAATGGCGCTATATGTGGCTCACCACTTCTGTGACGAACCCAGACGTGTTATTTTGTGACACGCGTTTTACTTTCGTCATAGTAAAGTGAGCGTTGAAGGCTGCCGCTGAAGAGCACCGTTTCTGTGATGATACCAGATGTTATTCTGTGACGCGCGTTTTACTTTCATCATAGTATAGTGGGGCTGAAGGATGGCGCCGAAGATCTGTAATGAACGTGAGATTTTCATCATAGATGTGGTATATTTAGTGATGAAGTTGAAAACATCACGAGGAATTTCATCACGGATGCTACTATTTCTAGTAGTGAACCGCCAGCGTTGGCAGCTAGCAGCGGCGCCCAAGGTTTGGCACCGCAGCTCGCCACCGCCCCTAGCAGGACGTCTCCCAGGCCGCCCTCGCTCCCCAGGCCTATAAAGGGGCACGCACCCAAGCCCCAACGTCGCTTGAAGCTCGCCACCGCTGCTCCTTCTCCGGACAAGCGCCGCCGGCCGTGGAGCCGCCGCCTCGAGCCCCCATAGCCCCAGCTAACCCCGAAAATCACCTTCCCTCACTGAAGCTACTAGACACGGCCATTGCTTTGCCCCCTCACCGTTGCATCGCCGGCGCCACAAAACAGTGCCGCTGCCCGCCCCTTCATGCCGGCGAGCCCCCTCCGGCCATCCCCGATCCCAACAAAGCAGCCACAAGGTAGCTCTCGGTCTCCTCTTGCTCGCCCGCCCTCTAGCCCTCGCCGCGGACGAGCCATCTCGCCGGGTTTCAGCCGGCCGCCGCCGTTCCCCATGGCTGAGGACCCAATTGCTCGGATTTGAATAATTCTAAGGGCCTAGGTACAAGATTGCAGGGACTGTTTTGTAAACGGTAAACTAGAGTTATAATTTGAAAGCTGTGAATTTTGAAAATCGAAAAGAAATCACAGAGAAGTCATAAAAATGCAAACTCAACTGTTCTGGAATCCTTGGAACATGTTCTACAACTTTTGCTACATGCACTTCTCCAGGTTCTCAATATATTTTTCTCTAGGATAACTGGAAGGTTAAATAGCATTTAAATGTACCCACTATTGTAACTAGTTCTGAACTTGATTTTTGAATGGTAGCATCACTACTTAGACTAGAGTCTCACATAAAAATCTCATGCACTAGAACCAACCATAACTAAATGTTTGGAACACCTTTTGTTAGATGCTAGATCTGAAATGTATATTGTGTTCATGCAGTTGTACTACTAGTTTTAAGTCAAGATTGTTATGAGACTTTGTTGTCACTGATTAGAAGCTATACACAAATGTTTCGCTTGTTTACTTCTTTGGAACTTGCTAAATCATTTATTCCATGTTTAAAAAACTAAAATCACAATCAGTAGTGTTTATCCTAGAAAAATATTTATCTTTTTACCAGTAAATCTACTCGGCTAGATAGTTGTTGGCGCTAAAATCGGCCAAGGAATCGGCTGATGGTCTTCAGCGTCGGACACACGACCCGGGAGAATCTGCTTAGCTCCTGTTCGGGTTATTTGCCCTGGTGCGGTTTGCGCGGCGTCCCAGTCAATCTGATATGTTGATTGACAAGAAAATAAGAGTATTAAATTCAGGGCGCTCCAATCGGCTGGGGTTCCAATCTGTCCCTAAGAGCGCGTTGGCGAATCGGCCGATTTGCTATGAAGATGATCGGCTATGGATCAGCCGATAATCGCGTAATAATTGCAAAGAAGACTACTGGAGCGACTTAAACAATTGTTACACATGCAACACTTGAAATAGATCTAATCGGCTGTATGACGATAAATCGAGAAAAAGCGATGATAAAGCCGATAACTCCAATTTCAAGCTGGATAACTGGTGAAAATACTAGAGCAACAGGTAAAACCTATAATCTAGTAAATATCGATAACTGGTGAATAAATCCAAATGAAACCACAGCGATGCGCCCGTAGTTAAAGCTCAGATGTTACTCGATAAACGGAACCTACCAATTGGCCAGAGATCAAGTTGATGCAGTCCTGCCAATCCGTACGAACTCGTGAAAGAAGAAAAAGTATTGGCGAAGTCGCCGACTTGAAAGTAAAGTGCTGGAAAAAGTAGAAGTATTTTTGTTGATTGATGTGTTGATATGATACAAAGCCCTGGCGACTCCTATTTATACCCTAAAACCAGGACTCCTGGTCGATTACGACTTGTTACAATCTTATTTCAAACAGGAAAACTACTATATCTATAATATCTTTAAAAAGGAAACGGTCTCCCGCAGAATCTTCTGCCGCCGTCTCCTAATCCAATCAGAACTTTTTCCATTGCTTCTTGACCGAATTGGCATTGCTCCGTTGACCAACATCATGCCACTTTTAACCGGGATCCTCTGTTGTGGTTCCAAACTGTTTGGCGCAAGTTGCATCGCCAATCGGCCGATTACTAACTGTAGCCTCAATCGGCCGATTCTTTACTGTAGCCTTTAGACCTGCTGCATCGGCCAATCTCTTCTCCTGACGCCGATTCAACACGTGTCAAAATCTAGCGTCAACACATGCCCCCCAGTTTCAGAGTAAAACATAATTTTTACTTCGAAACTCTTTCTTTAATCCTTTTCTCCGAAACGGGCGCAGTAAAAATCTCCTTCCGTTCCGCGGTCTTCTACATAATGATTACGATTTTCTCGGACCGGGAGCTCGAGACAACTGTTCCCCTGGAATTCGTGTAGACGGCGCGGCAAAAATCCCGCCTTTGCCCTTTTTTCTCTCGGATCGTCTTTAAGTACCGGCATTCTCCGCCTTCCATTCTCCACGAGCCTAGTAATCTTCTCCTGCGAACAACTTGTTGGCGCTAAAATCGGCCAGACGGGAATCGGCCGAAGGTCTTCAGCGTCGGACACACGACCTGGGAGAATCTGCTTAGCTCCTGTTCGGGTTATCGCCCTGGTGCGGTTCGCGCGGCGTGCCAGTCAATCTGACCTGTTGATTGACAAGGAAATAAAGTATTAAATTCCAGGCGCTCCGATCGGCTGGAGTTCCGATCTGTCCTGAGGAGCGCGTCGGCGGCGAATCGGCCGATTTGCTGTAGAGATGATCGGCTATGGACCAGCCCATAATCGTGTAATAATTGTAAAGAAAACTGCTGGAGCGATCTAAACAATTACTACAGAGGTAACACTTGAAATAGATCTAATCGGCTATAAGATGATAAATCGAAGAAGAACGATGAGGAAGCCGATTACTCCGATCTCAAGCTGGATAACTGGTGATAATACTAGAATAACAGGTAAAACTTGCAATTCTAGTAAATATCGATAACTGGTGAATAAATCCAAAAGAAACCACAGCGATGCGCCCGTAGTTAAAGCTCGGATATTAGTCGATAAGCGGAACCTACCAATTGGCCGGAGGTCAAGTTGATGGAGCCCTGTCAATCCGTACGAACTCGTGAAAGAAGAAAAGTATTGGCGAAGTCGATGACTTGAAAATAAATTGCTGGAAAAGTAGAAGTATTGTTGTTGATTGATGTGTTGATGTCCTTTGCAAGACCCTGACGACTCCTATTTATACCCTAAAACTAGGACTCCTGGTCGATCATGACTTGTTACAACCTTATTTAAAAAAAATAGGAAAACTACTATATCTTTAAGAACTTTTAAAGGAAACGGACTCCCGCAGAATCTTCCGCCGCCGTTCCCTAATCCAATCAGGATTCCCTTCAATTGCTCCTTGACCGACTTAGCGTGCCCTGTTGACCAACTTTTGACCAGGACCCTCCGAAATAGTCCCATCCTGTTGGCGCAAGCTGTATCACCGATCGGCCGATTTTCAACTGTTACCTCAATCGGCTGATTCCTTACTGTAGCCTTCAGATCTGCTGCATCGGCCAATCTTCTCCTCCTAACGCCGATTCAACACGTGTCAAAATCTGGCGTCAACACATGCCCCCCAGTTTTGGAGTAAAACATAACTTTTTCTTCAAAACTCTTTCTTTAATCCTTTCCTCCGAAACGGGCGCAGTAAAAATCTCCTTCCGTTCCGCGGCACAATGATTGCAATTTCCTCGGACCGAGCGCGCGAAACGACTGCTCCCCTGGAATTCGTGTAATCGGCGCGGTAAAAATACCATCTTTGCCCTCGCTCTCCCGATTTTTCTTAAGTACTGGCCTTCTCCGCCTATTCTTCCCCACAAATCTAGCATTCTCCTCCAACGAACCACTGTTCGTCTTCCTCCAAGCTCTCTTGGTCTCCAAGTGCTTCCCCCTTCCTGGCGATCTCATCCGTGACCTGTTCCAACCCTCCAATGGCGTCACCATCGGCGACCGCTCCATCCACGGAGGCTCCATCGGCAACTCCTTCGGCGGCGGCGGCCCAATCGGCGACTTCCATAGCGGTCTCATCGGCGATAATGATTTCCATCCCAGAGGTAAATGCTCGAAATTTTTTCCTTTTCGCTTTTCTACGGCTTCAGTACTTTCCGGATCCTCTCTCAGTTTCTTCCCCTTTTCCCTTTTTTAGGCACTTAGGCACCGAATTACCATTCCTCTCTCAGAATCCCCTGACCTCATCTGTTTGGGCCCTATGGGGAACCCTGATCCAACGGACCTGATCAGCCTAGAAACTCATAGAATCCCTTTTAAGCAATCATCCATGGATTTAGATCACTAGGTAGGCACTTTCAGATCCTGGAACGAAACCCCCGGATGGAGAGAATGGTACCAGAGGGTGGCCGGATCTTGGAAGGTTCAGTGGGAGGAACAAAAAATCGGCCAGTGCATAGACTTATCTTTATCTTAGATGGAAAGAAACGAACCTCTGGTCATGGCAGCCTCTTATTTTTGGTCTGATGCACTTAATGCATTCCTTTTCGGACATGGACCTATGACCCCGACCCTGGCCGATGTTCTGCTGTTGACCAGCCTCGATGTCTCCTCCGCCGATACCCCTTTCAATTATCTGTTCAAGCCATCACATCGGCTAGAGACCAAAGGAATCGGCGGGTGGAAAGGGTATATTAGCAAAAATATGAAGACCGGGACAGTCTCACAAAGGGAGCATACTGCCTTCTTGATGATGTGGCTAGAAAAGCATTTCTTTTGTGGCAGAGCAGTTGGCCCCTCTTCAAACACCCAAGCTTTAGCAGAGGCTTTGTCACAAGGATCGGCCATCCCCCTTGGAAAACATTTACTGGGATCGGCCTATTACCTGATGCACCAAATCGGCACCAAGCTGTCGAAGGGGGAGCCGGTCGGGAACCCTGGTGGTCCCTGGTGGTTCATCACCCTCTGGCTCAATTTACACATGAGCAAGGTCTCTCAGCAATGGATAGAGACCAAAACCTTCCCTAATATTGAGTCAGAGGAGAATCCATCCGTCTGACGTCGCTGCAGATCTTTTGGAGAAGCGGCATCGGCCTTCCCCGGCTGCCAGTTTACTGCTACCCGCACAGCTGAGTACTTCAGATGCTTTTATAATGGCCTTAGTGAAGAGACCATCAGCTGTCACCCATATCAAGCAGTGGAGCCAATTTTTGAATTACGCACAAGCTACGATTTCTCCACCCATACTTTTGACAGAGAGCTTATGGATGTCTTGATCAAGCCGGGGATTCTGCCAGCCAATTTCTTCTCAGGAAAGGACTCTCCCACCTATGAGTTCTACAATCCATCGGCTGCGGCAAGGCAACTGGGTTTTGGCCAACTGCCGATTCGGGTCTACTTCGCCGGTCAGGCGAAATTCAGAGATGGACTGACCTCAAGTCTTGATTACAGTCGGCTGTGCGATTTAGTACCCGATTCCAGTACCATTGACCTGAATAATTGGTCAGTTGCCTCTTTTGCCACCCAGCAATTCAAATTATGGTGGGCAGAATGGAAGCAACATCTTTTTTGTAAATCTCCATCGTCTTACTGCAACATTCTGGACCCAGAGAACATTGGTCCAAATGCAGCGGTATGTCCTTTTTTCTCAGCCGATTCCAATGTTATTTCTTTCCACATTGTCATCTTGTTATTAACTCATGTTCATCTCCTTAGTCTGAAAGCCATGTCCCTCCGATGCGGAGCCGAAGTGGCCGGCCGATAGATAGTCACCACCAATACACACCGTATCCACTTATCAGCTTCCATGCTCCAACCATCAAGGATATCTCTACTGGTCGATCGAAGCGAGCACCGAAAAGGCCAACGTCGAAGATAACCAGCCGTCGAGTGCGAGCTGGCATCGGATCGGCCGATCAGACGGCAATAGCATCGGCTGAGGTTCCTCGTATCGGATTGGCCGACCAGATGGCAGTGGCATCGGCCGAGACTCCCCGTATCGGATCGGCCGACCAGATGGTGGTGACACCGGCCGAGACTTCAATCCCTTTATCTTTGCCGGTTGTCGAGATGGCCGATCGCCAAGTCACCGCCGAAGTCGGGGCAGCTGCAGCATCACTATTAGTAGAAGCTGTTCAGGTAATCTTACTTATCGCATATATTCTCCAAATCCTCCACTGACATTAACATTATTCCTCTGCCAGGCTGCACAAGCTATCCCACCGCAATCTCCGCAGCAATCGGCCACGTCCCAAGTGGGAGCCGAGACTCCAACAGCTCCCATCGTCGAGGTAAACGTTCTCTTACCTTGATCTCTTAACCTTCAGAAAACTTAACCGATCTTGATGCAGGCCGATTTGGGTATGATAACTACAACCCTGCAACAGACATCGGCCGGGAGATCCACAAAGGCATGGCAAATTTCTCACGCCATCTTATCTCAATTTCCCATAGCATACTCACAGGATCTTCTTTTATATCCTTTTCAGGAAGCTGGTCCAAGCGGAACACTAATAATCATTGAATCTTCCTCCTCCGACGAGCCAACTGCACCAGCCCCTGAGACAAGGGAAACGCTTCCACCGGCGCAGGCAAGAGAAATTCGCTTTAAGGAGGTAACAAACTTACCATTAGAATCGGCCGATTTCCTTTTACTGCTTGCCTACCCTTTACTTTATTTCCTCATAGGAGCAAGACACCCCCAATAACAGCATCTTCTCCTTTGCCGTCTCCATGCCTGATGACGAGGAAATTGCTTCACACCCAATTCCATCGAGCTCCACCTCCGACGATGTCCGCGCCAAGCTTGAAAGCATGCGCACTCTCCTTCAAGATGACATCGGCCGATTGGTAGAAGATGCATCGCCGATTCGATGACTTTTCAACGAGATCAAAGATCGAATCCCGAAAGAAGTATCAGAAAATTTAGCGCATGCTGCGTATATAGAGCACATGCATATTCCGGTTTCCAGGGCGCTGCGCCATATGGCCGATCGTGCTCAAATGGCAAAAACTCAGGAGGAAGTCAATTCATACAAGCACCGGACTCAGGAGGTACACCACAAGATCAATTTCCTCGAAAGCTGCCGTCCGGATATTGTCGGTGCGATAGATCGGCTGAAACGGAGAAGAGCAGAGCTGGCCAAGGAGATGGAACAGATAACCAAAGAGATAGCCGCTGAAGAAAAGAAACTCCAAGAACTCCCATCCATCATCAATGAGCTGAAGCAAGAGAGACAGCATCTGGCCCGTGAAACGATAAGGCTTCGTCGCCGTGTGTCAGAAGTCCCAGGATCGGCCGATGACGACCAAAGAGTACTAGATTCGGCCGATCAAATTAGACGACAAGCCATTGTAGCCATAGATGCTTTTCTTGGGTTGTAAAGAACATTGTAACGTTTATTTCTCCTTCAATGTTACTGCGCCGGTTTGGTTTCGAACTGTTTCTTCAGTCATCTTTGCATTTATGTATGTATTTACTCCGATAGGACATGTCTCACCATCCATCTACCTCTCCTTCCTTTATAAGTAGACCATTCACCATCTCCAGAGGCATACACATCACTTATCTTCTCTTCCTCCTTTACTGTCCCAAACTGAACGGCAAGATGTCTTCTTCGTCCTCTTCATCTTCTTCCTCTGTCAACCAGGTATGAACTTCTCTTCTGCCTTTCTCCTAAGCATCTCAATCGCTCTGATGTTGGGTAACCCCTTTTATCTCTATTTAGCCAAAACGTCTCAGCCCTAGTCTAGAACGAGCGATAGAAATCATGCATTCAGAAGAGCCACTATCACAGGCAGACAGAGATCTGATAAGAGCTCATGCTGAGGAACTCAGAGATCATGTCCCCGCTGTTGTCCAGGAATACTGGGACCTTATAGATGCTCACTTTTTGGTCCGCAAGCGACCATCTTCTAAAAAAAATCCTCCACTTCCTTGTAAAGCTAAAACCGAAGTTGCCATGGAAGATCTGGAGGAGAAGAAGACCCGCCTGCTGATAGAACTTTGGAACCAAGCTGAAACTGGAGCCACTGCAGAGGACCCGAAGGAGAAAAGGCTCAGCCTTATGATATAACTGGGTCGCATCGAGAGAGAAATCCAGCGTAGGCGTAATCAGTAGACATATCGGTATTTTTATTCTAAGGGCGACTTGTACCATGTCGGCCATGTACTCTGTCATTTTCATCCAATAATGAATCCCAATGTTTTCTTCACCAGATGTGTAGACAAAAACCGATGAGAAATCGGCCATGTTATCTTGATATATTTTGTTGCAAGTTATGCATCTACCCAAATGCTTGGATAGTACCTCTTCAGATATCGTCCGTTTAAAGCTCTTGGGAATTCCTCCCCTTCGACTGTCTCTAGAATATATGCATTCCCAGGGGTACATCGGCAGATTCTGTATGGCCCTTCCCAAGTGGGTGACCATTTACCAAATTTGGGATCTTTGGATCCTATCGGCAGCACCAACTTCCACACCAAATCTCCTTGAGAGAATTGTTTAACTTTGACCTTTTTGTCATACCATCTGGCCACCCTTTTCTTGTTTTCTTCTATACTAATCAAGGCTCTCAACCCTAAACCTCCCGAATCATCAAGTTCGTCCTTCATGAGAAAGGAATAATCATCGACCGTTAACTGATCTTGTAATGATATACGTCTTGACCCCGTCCTTATCTCCCAAGGCAAGACCGCCTCATGACCATAAACCAACTGATAAGGGGATATCTTAGTGGCTCCATGACAAGCCATCCTATATGCCCATAAAGATTCAGCCAAAGACAAATGCCACTTTTTGGGTTGCTCCTCTATCTTCCTCTTGATTAGTTTGATTATCGCTTTATTGGACGATTCTGCTTGGCCATTGGCCTGAGCAAAGTATGGAGAAGAATCCCCATATCGGCGGCAAACTCTCCGAATTCTCCAGAAGTAAACATTGTTCCTTGGTCGGTTGTGATGGTTTGAGGAATGCCAAATCGATAGATAATATGGCTTTTAACAAATTCAATCATATCGGCCGATGTCACGTTCCTTAAAGGAACTGCCTCCACCCACTTAGTAAAATAATCTGTGGCTACCAATATGAACTTATGCCCTTTGCTTGATGGTGGATGAATCTGTCCGATGAGATCTATTCCCCAACCTCTGAACGGCCACGGCTTAACTATTGGATTCATAGCCGATGCTGGCGCACGCTGTACATTACCAAACTTCTGATAGTCTTGGCATCCTTTGTAATACTTGAAACAATCTTCAAGAATAGTTGGCCAATAATATCCATTGTTCCGGATCATCCATTTCATTTTGTGAGCCGATTGATGAGCTCCACACACGCCCTCATGGATTTCTCCCATCAGAACCTTTGCCTCTTCTATTCCCAGGCACTTGAGAAGAACTCCATCAATCGTCCGATAAAATAAATCATCCTCAAGCAACACATATTTTGTAGCTTGAAAACGTACTCGCCGATCCACTTTTTGGGATGGATTTTTCAAGTAATCGGCGATTTCCTTTCGCCAGTCATCGGCAGCGAGCTCTAGCATCATCGCTCCCTGAATCGGCCGATACCCGGAGGCATGTTGGGCCAGCCTGTTGGCCTCTTCATTATAATTTCTGGGGATATGCTCAATTATTGCAGTCTTGAATTCTTTTAAAAGCTGAAGGCAATCTTAATAATAAATTCTCAAGATATCATCCTTGCACTCAGATCGCCCCGTTAATTGATCCACAATGAGCATGGAATCTCCAAAAATTTCAACTGCATCAGCTTTGACTTCCTTTAATAATTGTATACCTTTCAGAACGGCTCGATATTCCGCCTGATTATTAGTTGCGGAAGCTTCTATCGGCAGAGAGAAATCATAACTTGCCCCTCGAGGCGACACAAGAGCTTCTATCGGCAGAGAGAAATCATAACTTGCTGATCCGACCCCACATGAAGAACCATCAAAATATAGAGTCCATGGAACTGGTTCAACGGCTGCAATTTCTGGTCCACAATGCTGAGCTACGAAATCGGCCATTACTTGACCTTTGACAGCCTTGGCCGATTCGTACCTTAAGTCGAATTCTGACAGAGCCAGGATCCATTTTCCAATCCGTCCTTTCAAAATCGGCAATGATAGCATATACTTCACCACATCATCCTTGCATAGGACTATGCATTCTGCCGATAACAAATAGTGCCTGAGCTTGGTACACGAGAAGTATAAGCACAAGCATAACCGCTCCACCGGGGAATATCTTGTTTCGGCGTCTAAGAGTCTTCTGCTGACGTAATATACCACTCGTTCTTTCCCCTCAAACTCTTGTACCAACGCCGATCCAATAGCCTGTTCATCAGCCGATAAATATAATTTGAACGGCTTACCAGGCTGTGGTGGAACCAATACTGGAGGTGAAACTAGATACTGCTTGATATTTTCCAATGCCTTGCGCTGTTCTTCTCCCCATATGAATTCTTGGTCGGGCTTTAATTTCAACAGAGGGGTAAAAGCCTGAATTCGTCCTGATAGGTTGGATATGAATCTTCTGATGAAATTGACCTTGCCGATGAGGGACTGTAGCTCAGTTTTGTTTTGTGGGGGCCACAACTTTGTTGATGGCGTCTATGGTCTTGCGGTTGACTTCTATCCCGCGCTCATGAACCATGAATCCTAAGAATTGCCCAGCCGATACACCAAATGCACACTTGTTTGGGTTCATCTTCAACCCATGCTTCCTTATGCACTCCAGTACTTCTTGTAAATCGGCCAGATGTTCTTGATGACCTTTTGACTTGACCACGACATCATCTATATAATTTTCTACCGATGTACCAATAAGCCTGTGAAAGATATAGTTCATGGGCCGCTGATATGTAGCACCGGCGTTCTTTAACCCAAAGGTCATTACAACCCATTCGAATAAACCAAGATGACCTGGGCACGTGAAAGCCGTTTTCGAGATATCTTCTTCGGCCATTAATATCTGATTGTACCCTGCATTCCCATCCATGAAACTTATGACTTTGTGTCCTGCGGCAGCATCTATCAAGACATCGGCCGTCGGCATTAGATATCCGTCCATTGGTGTGGCCTGATTTAGGTTTCTGAAGTCGATGCACACGCGTAACTTTCCATTCTTCTTTTATACAGGCACAATATTAGAAATCCATTGGGTGTAGCGGCACTGCCGAATAAATCCTGCTTCAATTAAATTTGTAATTTTGGCTTTTATATCAGGTAGAATCTTGGGGTTACACCGTCGTGCAGGTTGCTGATATGGCCGATATCCTGATTTTATAGGTAACCGGTGTTCAACAATGGACCGGTCTAGTCCTGGCATCTCATGATATTCCCAAGAAAAGCAATCCTTGATTTGTTTTAATAAATGTATCAGTTTACACTTATACTCAGGATCCAAATTAGCACTAATATACGTCGGCCTTGATTTGCTGCTATCTCCCAAATCTATCATTTCCAATAAATCGGCCGACGTAAACCCATGCCCAAGCTTCCCGTCTTCTCGGACGAGCTGATCCATTTATTCTGAATCTTCAGAGCCGAATGCTTGGATCGGCTGTAGACCGAAATCGGACACTTTCAGGAAGTCAGTGTCCCAAGTCCTGCCAGATATACATTTGACGTGCTCGCAGCTCCACTGTTGCGTGTCGGCCACTGCAACACTATAGGCGGAATCGGCAGTGACTATCTCTGTGCTGTCGCCGACCCATTGCACAAGGCATTGATGCATTGTAGATGGGACACAGCAGTTTGCATGTATCCAGTCGCGACCAAGCAGCATGTTGTAGGACCCCTTGCCATTAATAATGAAAAAAGTGGTAGGAAGGGTCTTACTGCCGATGGTGAGGTCGACGCAGAGCGCTCCACGGGCGGGAGACACGTTGCCTTCGAAATCCTTCAGCATCATGTTCGTCTTGGTGAGGTCTTCATCGCCCTTGCCTAGCTTGCGGAACATGGCATACGGCATGATGTTAACTGCAGCGCCTCCATCTACTAGTAATCTGGTGACGGGTCTTCCGTCAACATAGCCTTTGAGAAACAGAGCTTTAAGATGCTGCCGTTTTTCTTCTTCTGGTTTCTCAAACGTAGCTGTCATCGGCTCTAACACCAGTTGTGCCATTTGTTCCTCCTCCGTTCTTGTTGCTTTATCTCGATCGTTGGGCGCCATGAATTCCATCGGCAGTATGAACACCATATCGATTTCGGCTGCCGATTCTTGGTTGTTTGCTTCTCGATCATTTTTCTTTGGGCGCCACACCCGAGACTTAACATTTCTTTTCTCTGGCACCTGCCTCTGCCCTTCTTCTTGATGCTCCCACTGGCATAGGCGTTGGATTCTCCGTTTCTGGGATCTGGATAGGCCATCGGGACACCACCTGGGATTTGCTGGTTTGGCCGATGATCTAGCGTGTTTCCAATCTGGTTCTCTTCCTAGGGGATTTTCATCCGACACCCTGTCATCGGCCATCTCTTCCAGCCGATCGTGCATGCTGATCCTGCCCCCAGTCCATCCTGTTGGTCGATCTTGCTTTTTGACCGGTGGTACTGGTCAACTCTGCCCCCCAGCCGATCATGCACCGAAACGCGTTGTTCCTCTCGTCCGCGCCGATTTCTGCTGATCGGCTCTGATCCTCTGTCCCTAGAGTGTGGCCTCGGGCGATCGTTGCAGCTCAATCCGTTACACTCCGGACAGTTATCGGCAGACGGCAATCTGATGTCGTTCTCCCAGCAATGGATGAAGAACGAACATTGCCAGTGGTGTTCATGCCGGCGTATCATCTCTTCGTGGTATTTTGATTGTTCTTGCTGCTGCCGATATTTACTGAGTAAGAACTGGGAGGTGACGGGCTTGCGTGGTCGTTCTGGCCCCCGCCTGTTTCTTTTGATTTCTTCCATTGTGATCTGCCTCCTGGGATCAACGGCGCTGCCCCTTCTCGCCGATTCTGACGTCAGCACCTTGGTTTGACTTGAATTTCCTCCAGCGTTAACCATGTTGGCCGGGAAGGGATGCTGATCTATCTTCATCGGTTTTGCCGATTTAGCCGGGGTTTCAAATTTAAGCCTCCCCTGCTCGATGGCCGATTGTATCTGCTGACGGAAGACTTTGCATTCATTTGTATCATGAGAAGTGGCGTTGTGCCACTTGCAGTATTTCATCTTCTTAAGTTGATCGGCCGAAGGGATGGTGTGATGCTGAGATAGCTTAATCTGTCCTTCCTGAAGCAATAAATCGAAAATTTTATCGGCCTTTGACGTGTCAAAGCCGAATGTCTCTGGCTCCTTCTTCCCAAAAGGGCATGATATCGGTTTTTTCCCTTTGACCCATTCTGCCAGGCCGATTTCCTCTTCCCCATCGGATTCAGATCCTTCCAAGTATGCCACCTTCTTTTGGAAATTCCTCCGCTGTTCAAACAGTCGGACCTCTTGTCATGACAATCGGTGGATGATTTGGCTCAGGCTTTCAAACTCTTGGGCAGCATATCGTTCTTTGATTTGTGGCAGGAGGCCTTGGAAAGCGATATCGGCCAACTGTGCATCGGTCAGAGCCAGACTGTAGCATTTGTTCCTGACTTCTCTAAACCTCTGTATATATCCCATCACCGGTTCATCGCTCCTCTGCCTGAGGCTGGTCAAATCCGAGAGCTTCATCTCGTGTACTCCTGTGTAGAAGTACTTGTGGAACTGTTTCTCCAGATCGGCCCATGTAACAATAGAATTTGGCGGCAAGGTGGTGAACCACTGGAAGGCCGATCCGGACAGAGACGATGAAAACAAGCGCACCCTCAGAGCATCTTGCGCGGCAGCCTCCCCGCACTGGATGATGAATCGGTTGATATGCTCCACAGTGGATGTATCGTCCGTCCCTGAAAACTTGGTGAAATCAGGAACTTTGTAGCGGTGTGGGAACGGCAGCAAGTCATAGGCCGATGGATATGGCGTCTTGTAGGTGTAAGTTTGCACTTTTGGCTTCAATCCAAACTGATCCTGGATTACTTCTGCTATTCTTGTCGTCCAGTCCACCTGCTGCTGATGAACAGCTGTTCGCGGTGCGGGCATGTGCTGAAGAGCTGGCACGGCTGGGTGATGAATCGGCAAATTTTGCTGAGCAGCCGATAGTTGATGGCGAAGTGAATCCGCCCCCCCCCCCCCCCATCGTATGTCATCGTTGGCGCCGCGCCTCTGAATGCTTCTACAGCGCTTGCCTCCCTGCCGATTTCTGATGAGATCGGCTGATACTGGGGGACCATCGGCCGGACGGCCGATTGGTGTGGCACCTGGATTGAATAACTCCCGTATCCGTTCGTTGGCTCGGAAAAATACGTCGTCGCCGATGTTCCCCAAGGTACTGAGCTTGTGGGCAGCGATTGCGCAGAAGCAATCTACAATGCATCAATCTTGTGATCTCAGCCTTTATATCACGTAGAATTTTGGGATTCCATCGCCGTGCAGGCTGCTGATATGGCCGATATCCTGATTTTATAGGTAACCGGTGTTCAACGATGGACCGGTCTAGACCAGGCATCTCATGGTATTCCCAAGCAAAGCAGTCCTTGAATTCTTTTAATAAACTTATCAATTTACACTTGTATCCAGGATCCAAGCTAGCACTAACATACGTCGGCCTTGGCTTGCTACCATCTCCCAAATCCTCCATCTCTAATGAATCGGCCGACGTAAACCCATGCCCAAGCTTTCCATCTTCTCGGATGAACTGATCCATCTATTCTGAGTTTTCAGAGCCGACTGCTTGGATCGGCTGTAGACCGAAATCGGACACCTTCAGGAAATCAGTGTCCCAAGTCCTGCCAGATATACACCTGACGTGTTCACAGCTCCATTGTTGCGTGTCCGCCGCTGCGACGCTGTAGGCGGAATTGGCGGTGACTATCTCTGTACTGTCGCCGACCCATTGCACAAGTCATTGGTGCATTGTAGATGGGACACAGCAGTTCGCATGTATTCAGTCGCGATTGAACAGCATGTTGTAGGACCCCTTACCATTAATAATGAAAAAGGTAGTAGGAAGGGTCTTACTGCCGATGGTGAGGTCGACGCAGAGCGCTCCACGGGCGGGAGACACATTGCCTTCGAAGTCCTTGAGCATCGTGTCCGTCTTGGTCAGGTCTTCATCGCTCTTGCCTAGCTTGCGGAACATGGCATACGGCATGATGTTGACTGCGGCGCCTCCATCCACTAGTAGTCTGGTGACGGGTCATCCATTGACGTAGCCTTTGAGAAACAACGCCTTAAGATGTTGCCGTTTTTCTTCTTCTGGTTTCTCAAAAGTGGTCGTTATCGGCTCTAACACCAGTTGCGCCATTTGCTCTTCCACTCTTGTCGCTTTGTCTCGATCGTCAGGCGCCATAAATTCCATCGGCAATATGAACACCAGGTTGATGTCAGCTGCCGATTCTTGATTGTCTACTTCCTTGCTGTTGTTTTTCTTGGGGCGCCAGACCCGAGACTTAACGTTTCTTTTCTCCACCGCCTGCCTCTGCTCTTCTTCTTGTTGCTCCCACTGGCGCAGGCGTTGGATCCTCCGTTTCTGGGATCTGGATAGACCATCGGGGCACCACCTGGGGTTTACTGGTTTGGCCGATGATCTGGCGTGCTCCCAATCTGGTTCCCTTCCTAGGGGGTTTTCATCTGACACCCTGTCATCAGCCACCTCTTCCAGCCGATCATGTACGCTGACTCTGCCCCCCAGTCCATCCTGTTGGTTGATCCTGCCTTTCGACCGGTGATACCGGTCAACTCTGCCCCCCAGCCGATCATGCACTGAAAGGCGCTGTCCTTCTTGTACGCGCCGATTTGTGCTGATCGGCTCTGATCCTCTGTCTCTGGAGCACGATCTTTTAAATGGGCGATCGTTGCGGCTTGCTCTGTTGCACTCAAGACAGTTATCGGCTGACAGCAATCGGAGGTTGTTTTCCCAGCAATGGATGAAGAACGGACATTGCCAGTGATCCTCGTGCCAGCGTATCATCTCGTCGTGGTATCGTGATTGTTCCTACTGCCGCCGATATTTGCCGAGCAAGAACTGGGAGGTGACGGGTCTGCACGATCGTTCTGATCCTTCGCCCTTTTCTTCAACCCGCCTTTTCCCTTTGACTTCAGCCGCCGTGACTTGCTTCCTGGGATCTACGGCGCCGCTCCGTCTTGCCGATTCCGATGTCAGCACCTTGGTTTGAAGTGAATTTCTTCCCGTGTCAACCATGTTAGCCGGGAAAGGATGCTGGTCTATCTTCATCGGCTTTGCCGGTTTGGCCGGGGTTTCAATCTTAAGCCTTCCCTGCTCGATGGCCGATTGTATCTGCTGACGAAAGATCTTGCATTCAATCGTGTCATGAGACGTGGCGTTATGCCACTTGCAGTACTTCATCTTCTTGAGCTGATCGGCCGAAGGGATGGTATGGTACTGGGATAGCTTGATCTGCCCTTCCTGGAGTAATAAGTCGAAAATCTTATCGGCTTTTGATGTGTCAAAGCCGAATGTCTCTGGTTCTTTCTTTCCAAAAGGGCATGATATTGGCTTTTTGCCTTTCACCCACTCTGCTAGGCCGATTTCTTCTTCTCCATCCGATTCAGACCCTTCTATATATGCCACCTTTTTCTGGAAATTCCTCCGCTGCTCAAACGGCCGGACTTCCTGACCTACCAATCGATGAACGATTTGGCTTAGGCTTTCAAATTCTTGCGAGGCATATCTTTCCTTGAGTTGTGGCAGGAGACCTTGGAAAGCAATATCGGCCAACTAGGCATCGGTCAAAGCCAGACTGTAGCATTTGTTCCTGACTTCTCTGAACCTCTGTATATATCCAGTTACTGGTTCATCACTCCTGTGCCTGAGGTTGGTCAAATCTGAGAGCTTCATCTCATGTACTTCTGCATAGAAGTACTTATGGAACTGCTTCTCCAGATCGGCCCAAGTAACAATAGAATTTGATGGCAAAGTGGTGAACCACTGGAAGGCCGATCCAGATAGAGACGATGAAAATAGACGCACCCTCAGAGCATCTTGCATGGCGGCTTCCCCGCACTGGATGATGAATCTATTAATGTGCTCCACGGTGGATGTGTCGTCCAGCCCCAAAAGCTTGGTGAAATCGGGCACCTTGTAGCGGTGTGGAAACGGCAGCAAGTCATAGGCCGAAGGGTATGGCGTCTTGAATGTGTAAGTCTGCACTTTTGGCTTCAAGCCGAATTGATCTTGAATTACCTCCGCTATTCTTGCCGTCCAATCCACCTGCTGCTGATGAACCGCCGTTCGAGGTGCCGGCATATGTTGTAGGACTGGCGGTGGTACGGCCGGGTGATGGATCGAAGCATGTGGCGTATTCTGTTGCGTCATGGCCGTCTGAGCAGTTGACAGTTGATGGCGAAGCGAATCCGCCGCCCCGTCGTACATCGTTATCGGTGTCGTGCTTCTGAGTACCTCTATAGTGCCCGCCCCCCTGCCGATCTCTGATGAGACTGGTTGATACTGAGGGACCGTCGGTCGGACGGTTGATTGGAACGGCGGCTGGATTGGATAGCTCCCATGTCCGGTTGATAGATCAGAAAAAGCCGTCGTTACCGATGACCCCCAGGGTACTGAGCTTGTGGGCAGCGATTGCACAGAAGCAATCTGGATGGGCTGAAGCGGTGCCTGTGATGGGAAACATGGTGCACCGCTATACCTTGGAGACGCTGGAGGCAACGGAGTGTTGTATCCCTCGCGTTGCGTCGATATCGGATGAGGAGCCGATTGGGACGTGCCTGGTGAGCTTCTGGCTGGAAGTGAAATCGGCGGGGTGTACGCTGGCCCCTGATATCCTTGTACTGCTCCGTTGGCCAGAGAGCTGATGACGGCGTTATACACCATATTGGTCATCACCGAGGATTGGTCGATGAACGCCTGGTAGACAGACTGTTGGATCATATCGGACATCTTGCCCGAATCCTCAGCAATGGTGATGTGGCGGGGAACTGGAAGAGGGGCTTTCTTGACTGCCTCCCAGCTTCTGGTACAGCTGAACGACTGCAGATACATCTTCTTGTAATCTTCTAGATGTTTAGCCAATTCTTCCTTCTGGTCGTCCTTGAGATCCGCTTCTGTGATCTCAATGATGTTGCTTTCGGAAACTTCTGCGTTCTTCGACATGTCGGATCTTGAAGTTGTTCCACTGGGCGTGCCAAAAGTGTGTTGGCGCTAAAATCGGGCAAGGAATCGGCCGATGGTCTTCAGCGTCGGACACACGACCCGGGAGAATGTGCTTAGCTCCTGTTCGGGTTATTTGCCCTGGTGCGGTTCGCGCGGTGTGCCAGTCAATCTGACCTGTTGATTGACAAGGAAATAAGAGTATTAAATTCAGGGCGCTCCGATCGGCTGGGGTTCCGATCTGTCCCTAAGAGCACGTCGGCGAATCGGCCGATTTGCTATGAAGATGATCGGCTATGGATCAGCCGATAATCGCGTAATAATTGCAAAGAAGACTACTGGAGCGACTTAAACAATTGTTACAGATGCAACACTTGAAATAGATCTAATCGGTTGTATGACGATAAATCGAGAAAAAGCGATGATAAAGCCGATAACTCCAATTTCAAGCTGGATAACTGGTGATAATACTAGAACAATAGGTAAAACCTATAATTCTAGTAAATATCGATAACTGGTGAATAAATCCAAATGAAACCACAGCGATGGGCCCGTAGTTAAAGCTCGGATGTTACTCGATAAACAGAACCTACCAATTGGTCGGAGATCAAGTTGATGCAGCCCTGCCAATCCGTACGAACTCGTGAAAGAAGAAAAAGTATTGGCGAAGTCGCCGACTTGAAAGTAAAGTGCTGAAAAAAGTAGAAGTATTTTTGTTGATTGATGTGTTGATATGATACAAAGCCCTGGCGACTCCTATTTATACCCTATAATCAGGACTCCTGATCGATTATGACTTGTTACAATCTTATTTCAAACAAGAAAACTACTATATCTATAATATCTTTAAAAAAGAAACGGACTCCCGCAGAATCTTCCGCCGTCGTCTCCTAATCCAATCAGGACTTTTTCCATTGCTTCTTGACCGAATCGGCATTGCTCCGTTGACCAACATTAGGCCACTTTTAACCGGGATCCTCTATTGTGGTTCCAATCTGTTTGGCGCAAGTTGCATCGCCAATCGGCCGATTACCAACTGTAGCCTCAATCGGCCGATTCTTTACTGTAGCCTTTAGATCTGCTGCATCGGCCAATCTCTTCTCCTGACGCCGATTCAACACGTGTCAAAATCTGGCGTCAACAATAGTGCTACTGAAAAAGTTTGAATCTCAGAAACTTAGAGGAACTGCCTGTAGAAATATAACTGGGCAATAGTAGATCTAGTTTAAAATATTTAATTGCTGCCAGAACTTGCCTAGGAAAAATCTTGAAAATTTTTGCAGGCAGCTTAGAAGCACTCAGTAAAATTTTGAGCCTCAGTTCTATAATGGTTTGTTCTGCATAAATAGACTACCACCAGCTTAGTTGTCGTTTAATGTATTTTTCATAATTAATTTTCTGCATCAAAATGTCTGAAGTTTTTACAGTAAGTTTGTTTCTGAATGATGTACTTAGCATAAAAATGTCAACACCAGAAGTTATATAGAACATCACTTATGTTTAATCCATGTTTATGTTTACAATTTAGTACTTTCATTATAATACAACCCCCTATTGCTTAATGAAATTAATTAGTTTAAGATATACTCTATTAACGATTTTCCAAGAAATCATACTAAGAAACTTCACAACAAAATACATATTTTGTTGGACTTGCAACTTTATCATGAAAGAAATAATATCATGTATCACTTCAATAACTTGAACATGTGCATCCATATAGAAACGACCGCACTCACCGACGGAACGTACGAGCTATTGCCGGAGCCCGAGGCTGAGCTGCACGAAGCCCAAGCTAATCTAACTGAAGTCGTTCAAGACCCGAACCAAATTTTGGAAGAGCCCAAGGCTAGTGTCACTCAGGAAGGCAAACCCCACTACATGATCCCAGTATTTTTGACTTATTCAATTTATGTTCCTATTTACTTGTGCATTTAAGTTCATAGGAGTTGATTGAAACCATAGATGCATGATCCTAGGTACCAATGTGTTGAACACTAGAGTTGATGTTCGTGTAAATGCTATGCTAATAGGTTCGATAGAAGTCGAGTGATTGTCGGTCACTCGCGAGAATTTTAGGAGTTGATTGTTTACTACATGCTGCAACTATGAGGTCGACGGGTGGGGCTGTGGTACGGTACTCTTGGATGAGGCCCCATCGGTATAGTGAAAGATGCTAAGGCCGTAGTGTGTGGTAGTGATGGTTAAGCGTTTGAACGTACTAGCCACATGGCGAAAATATGGTACTTAGTAAGCTAATGACCTGATTGGCCCAGCAAGTGGACTTTACTTTCACCCTACTTGAACTAGGTTCACATGCTTGCAACATGCGGGTGCAGGGCTAGTCCCTGTAGTCGAGGATGGTGACCCGGATCCACGACCCGGAAAGAAAAGGGAACAGTTGCTTGGGGTGACCCTTCGGTACTCCAGGCGTGTGTTTTAGGTTTGCCTTGCAAGGTTAATAAACTCGATTCGAATCCTCTATTTCTCGCGTTATATGAGACTACTTAATACTTCTGCCACATAGAGTAACAAGTGGAATGATGATGAAGATTAATTTTGTTGGATGAATAATGTTTCTACCATATTTGAGTTGAAATTGATGCTCACTTAGAATGGTTAAATTGAGCTAGAATCTTGAAAGCTCAAATATGAAATTAAGGACTTACTCTTTGTTGCTTTTCAGCAAAATGAAACCTAGAGCTTTAGAGCCATGCATGTTTAGGAGTCGGCTAAGTATATACCAATACTCGGGTATGCCTTGTTGAGTATTAGTCTTGCTTGTGGATTTGTTTTCAAGTATGTCTTTCGGGGATATGATAGCCGGTTGACTTGTGATGAGGACATCACCACGCTGGACATGCACAAGCTGGCTTCATCAACGAGCTACAAGTCGTCGCCAACTTAGACTGCGAGTTCGGTTCGGATTCAGCCGACGGCCCTGCACCAAAACGGCGATATCTCACTCATACTGTGTCCAAATGAGGTCATCTTGGATGCGTTGGAAAACTGACAACGAGATGCTTCTTTTGATTCTGGTACCAGCTTCAGCAGATTCGTGGATCATTCTAAGTGACCATGATAAGGTGCTGCGTCACCTGTTTTGGGCCTTTTCAGGCTTTATATCGTGTAGGGCCTTAAGCCCATGTTGTGGGCGCCCCTCCCTTGTCGCCCCCAACCCTAGGACGCCGTGTTTGCTGTCATAAACTCAGTAGACGCCATATATTAGGTTTTGGGTTTTGTTTAATCTAGTTTTTCATTGAGAAACAGATCTTGTTCATTGTAACTGTGACATCGAGTCCTTTTACTGTGTATTCAGGGCCCCTATTCTTGTTCTTCACCACTGTGGCGATTAGTCCTTTTGTGATTTGAACTCGGACCCCATCTCGTGATTTGCTTTATACACATATGCAATTTCAGATTGCGTGTTTACACTCTCTTGCTAGTGTTTTTCGATTCGCTTGCAGGATAGCCTTCTTGGCAAGGTCAATCAAGTTGTGCTTGGTTGATAACCAAGGAGCAGCAGTGTAATGGTTGCAGGACTTTGAATCATGTCTGATTAGAAGCCCGAATCGCCAACGTCGAGTCTCCACCATTCGAATCTACCAATACCTATTGGAAGATCGGGCTAGTGCTACATCAAGTGGTATCAGGATTCAGGTTTACCGTGAGGTATAACTTCGTTTTAGTTTCGCTTTCCGCTGTACTATCACCCCTTTAGCCTTGCAATTTCGTTTCAATTTTGCTTTGTTCAGTTTGTGTCCATGGTCGAGTCTTGTTGCTGGTTTAGGTCATGTTCGTCATCGTAGTGTCAACCGCCCATCGCTCTTTGTTTGTTTCCGCTGCTACCCCATCCCATTTAGCCATACAACAAGTCGAGCCACCACATTACTTGACTTGCCCCATGAGCCGCCTTGTGTGAACTCTCGCCGCGCCAACCCTAGATAGGTTGCAAGCCGCTTTGATCGCCTTTGCAGAGCATACCTGATCCTTGTTTCATCTGGCGAATACCTTTTGCTTGCTGCATACCAGGGAAGATTGTGCCCATGGTTTCATTGCTGAGAGGCCTTGCTTAGGCGTGTTTGGGTAGGGAAGGTTTGCCCTAACCACCGCCTTAGTTTCTGCCGAGTTGTGCCTTCTGAAAACAATAACTTGAGGTACCTTCAGTAAAACAGGTATAACTTTTCGCTCGGTGCTCCATTTTGGCTTAATTTTTTACAGCAGATTCATGACTCCATTTGGGCCATACCCAAACCCTACTAAGTATGGTATGGATTCTCAAAAAATTCAAAAAAAATTGGGAAGATAAAGAAAAAAATCATTCAAGTTGAATTCAGGTTTTCAAAGAACGTGTTTGTTTTTCTGTAGACCACATGTGACCTCTGTTTCAGGTCCCAATTTTTGTTGTTCCATCTCTTGTGATCCTTGTTTAGAGAAAAATATAAAAAAATAGTGCAAAAAAAAAATCTTGATTCCTACTAGTGCCTTTCGGAAATTCAGAGGAAAATCAGGAAAAAGATAAATCCCTTTGACAGAGTTGTTGTGTGCTTGTTCTTTGAGCTATTTCCATCGTTCTTTGTTCCAACTTGTTGTGCTACGTCTAGGACGCGTCTTAGCCAGCAACTGTGACCAGTACTTTGGATACTTATTGAACTTTGCTAATCTGTTGCGATTATTGCTAATCCCTTGCTACCATATTGTGCTTGTCCAAGCTCCACATATACTTCTGATCAGCATAGGTTCATCTTGCAACTGTTACACTCAAGCTAACAATAGATTGTACCCCTGCTAGGCTTTGGTAAGAGCACTTGCAAGACGATGGTAAGCCGTTTGAGATTTTGCACTCCACTTTCACCACAACCAAATAGCTATTAGTGATAGGGATAATACCTTTGTGTTATCTTTTTCTGTTTTCTAACCATGTCAGGATCAGGGAAAGAAGCGGAGTCCCCTTCGGACTTCAATGAGTGTGTGTCAAAGGATGAGCTTACAAGGCATCTTGATGACCAGCGCACCTACATCACCGAGAAGTTTGATGCCATGATGAAGACTATTAACACTTTGGTCACCCGGATTGAACATGTTGAACAACGACTGCCTCCAATTGAGAAAGATGAGGACGATGATGCTGATGCTGATGTTGATCGTCTTCGGCGCAATCGTCGAGGTATGAGAGGTAATCATAATCATGGTAATAATAATGATCCTTTTGCTAAAGCTAAGTTTACCATGATTTCTTTTGCTGGTACTGCTGATCCAGAGGCTTATTTAGATTGGGAACTTGCTGTTGAAAAAAAGTTTAATTCTCATTTAGTTCCTGCTGAGCATAGAGTTAGACTTGCTACTAGTGAGTTTACTAGTTTTGCTCTGTTTTGGTGGAATGATCTTTGCACTAACAATGCCAATGCTCTACCTCAAACTTGGAATGCTTTAAAACAATGTATGAAATCTCATTTTGTTCCTCCTTATTATCAACATGATTTACGTTTAAAGTTGCAAACTTTAAAACAGGGAGATAAGAGGCTTGAGGAATATTATCAGGAGCTAATCATTAGTTTAGCATGTTGTAACATACATGAGGATGACGACAATCTTTGTGCTAGATTTTTTGGTGGTTTGCATCATGACATACACGATATACTTGATTATAAAGATTGGACCAGGTTCAACCAATTGTATCATCTTGCTCTCAAGGCTGAACGAGAAGTACAGGGCCGACAACATCAACAGGTTTTCAGATCCACCACTGGAAGATCCTTTCTGCCACGCTTGAATGTCAACAAGTCCAAGGCACTTGTTGCTACGCCACCTGCTGCTGCTACTCCACCTACTTCCGAGGTGAGTAATGTGTCTTCTGTGCAGCCCCACAAACAGAAGAAGGTTGTTTCCACTAGTTCTTCATCAAGCCGCTCCACCAACATCGTGTGCCACCGCTGCAAGGGCATGGGACACGTCATGAAGGATTGCCCAAGTCGTCGTGCATTCATTGCTACTAATGATGGAGGGTATGTAAGTGCTAGTGATGTTGAGGATGATTTGGCTCTTGTTGCTGACCATAGTGCAGATTTGGAGAGCGAAGAAGAAGAGGCCATTGATCCTATGACTGTTGTTGCGGGTTACAAGTCTATTGTTGTGCAGCGTGTGTTGAGTACACAAATTAAGCACGAGCCGGAGAAGCTACAACGCCACAACTTGTCCAACATGTTTCTCATTGTCAAGGATTGTCGTGTTCGTACAATAATTGATAGTGGAAATTGCAACAACTTGGTAAGTTTAGATTTGGTCAAGAAGCTTGGTTTGCCTACACGTGCTCATACGCAACCTTATCATCTTGAATGGCTCAACAATAGTGGTAAGGTAAAGGTAACTCGATCAGCAAGAATACACTTTTTCATTGGGTCATATCATGATTATGCTGATTTTGATGTTGTACCTATGCAAGCATGCTCGCTTTTATTAGGTCATCCATGAGAATATGATACTGATGCTTTACACCATGGTAGAACTAATACATATACTTTTATGCATAAGGGAAAGAAAATTGTTTTGCTTCCTTTAACATCTGCTGAAATTATTAAACGTGACAAAGAGCTTGATGAAATTTGTAAGAATGATGAAACTTTGGACACTCCTAGCGATCCATCCAAAGAAATTAAGTTGAAGGGAGGTGCTTTACTTGCTTAGACATCTCTGAATGCTGCAGATTATGTTGATCGTTCACCATGTCGTACTATGCTTTGCAAACATACTTTGATCTCACATGATGATAATACTATGTCTAGCAATTTGCGTCCTGCTGTTCCTAACCTTTTGCAGGAGTTTCATGATGGGATAGAGTCGAGGACGACTCCAATTCAAGAAGGGGAGGATGATGAGGACATCACCACGCTGTACATGCACAAGCCGGCTTCATCAACGAGCTACAAGTCATCGCCAACTTAGACTGCGAGTTCAGTTCGGATTCAGCCGACAGCCCTACACCGAAATGGCGATATCTCCCTCATACGACATCCAAATGAGGTGATCTTGGATGCGTTGGAAAGCTGACGATGAGACGCTTCTTTTGGTTCTGGTCCCAGCTACAGAAAGTTCGTGGATCATTCTATGTGACCATAACAAGGTGCTGTGTCACCTGTTTTGGGCCTTTTCTGGCTTTATATCGTGTAGGGCCTTAAGCCCATGTTGTGGGCGCCCCTCCCTGGTCGCCCCCAACCTAGGATGCCACCTTTGCTATCATAAACTCAGTAGACGCCACAGATTAGGTTTTGGGTTTTGTTTAATCTAGTTTTTCATTGAGAAACAGATCTTGTTCATTGTAACTGTGACGTGAATTGCTACATCTCGTGATTCGAACTCAAACCCCATCTCATGATTTGCTTCATACACATTTGCAATTTAAGATTGTGTGTTTACCCTCTCTTGCCAGTGTTCTTCGATTCGCTTGCAGGATAGCCTTCTCGGCGAGGTCAATTAAGTTGTTCTTGGTTGATAACCAAGGAGCAGCGGTGTAACGGTTGCAGGACTTTGAATCGTGTCTAATTAGAAGCCCGGATCACCAATGTCGAGTCTCCACCAATCGAATCTTCCAATATCTATCGGAAGATCCAGCCAGTGCTACATCAACTTGGCCTTGTACCTTGCCTCCTGGTTGGTCCGTGGAATGGGATATCTCCTCGGCCAATGATAACTCTGCCGAGTGATGCCACATACGGGCTTCATCGTGGTATCCAAATAGATAATAGATGATCGTGTTTCTTTCCGCTGCTTATGAACTCTGAATAAAGTTTTTATGTTGAATCCTATAGTACTTGTTTCATGAACCTGTTTTTAGAACTCGGTTTGTAATAATTAAATGGCATACTCTGTGTTGTAAAATTTGCAGGATGTTGTAAACTCTGGACTTGCCTTCGTGTGAGTTATGTGTATGCTTTGTTTCAATCGAAATATTCAGTGGTCGCATCGGGATTTACCCGACAGACTGTCGGATTACTCCGTTTGAAGTGCGTAGTAGCCGTTTCGTCTTTTAAGATGATGGTTAGTGGACTTGAGCAGGATTAATTTGGGCGGTTCTGCCACAGCTGATATCAGAGTGAAAAGTGTACACCAGACGATGCAGCAAACCTTAAAAATAAGATTTTGATGAAATTTGACCACAAAAAGTCGTATTTGAAAAATACGTTGGATTCGTTAAGGATGTCGCTTAGTTCATAAAGCCCTAGGGAGTTATGGGAAGTTACTAGGTGGCTAATTACCTTATGTTATTAAACTGACTTCCAGCACTTATTTTTCAGTCTTTAAAATTCTGTCTAAATTCTGTAACGACGCACTCATCGCTCAGGTAAGAAGGTAAGGATTCTCAGCCAACTGAGGGAGGTTGGCCTTCCTGTCGGTGATGTGAGCCGGACGCTACCCTCAAGTAGTGGCCTACTTGAGGTGCTGCCAATATACCAACTATTCGTTGATTATATTGGGAGTAAAAGGTTTGGCGCAGGGTATGGCGATCGTTGTTAATGCCCCCGTCTTAGACGGTACCCCCATGAATACGCTATCTTGATAGCGTATGTTAAAGTCGTCTGTACGGCGGGAATTGTACAGATGTTGTTTCTATAGTGAACAATAATGAATGGGGACACTTTCATGAGTGTTGGCATGAAAGGTTCAACGAATATATATTTTCTGTGAATTTTCTGCAGGTACACTAACCACGATTGCGATAAGTTAAGATCGGTTAGGAAAATTCGACTAGTTATTATAGTGAGAGACGTATTATATGTGCCACCGCAACTAACCACGTAAGTCCAAAGTTATTGTCAATTATTTCGTTTTGTGAGGATGATAGCTCATGCATGCAGCATGTTGAATGGAAATTGAATAAAAAGAGCATGAATAAGAACTATGAAATGGATAAGCCTAGTCCCATAAGGATTATCTAGAGATCTGCTGTTTTCTGTTGGAAACTTAGGAAAGGAAGTGATTGCACCTAGCAAATAATTTTATTTGAAAGGGAGCCTGTTGAGAGTTTTGTTCCAGAACTTGTTCCCTATCTTCTGTTAAAAAATTAATTTCTTTTTTGACCAGGATACAGTAGGTAATCATGTAAAAGAATTACTTTAAGTTTATCTGCCTAGTGGGGACAGTTCGGGTACTTAAATTTTGCGATCCATTTAGATGCAAAAAATTTCAATACAAAACTTGTTCCAAATTTGATATGGAAGCCACTGTTAAAATATGGTAATTTTTTTGTTAAGTAGATGCTTCACAATAAATAAAATACCAGCTCCCTATTTTCTGGAAATTCAGATTAGCCAGTCAGGGGAAAATGTAAGGATATGTATATCTTAGAATGTGATCTAGCTCTGGAGTTGACTAGTAAAGTTGTGCAAATTTATCTTAGGAATGCCCTGGTAAAATTTGAAGATTTTTGGACACCAATTTCTTAAGATATGATTAATTTAGTACACTGTCCAGAATCTGTTTTTCAGCTTGTACCCAGTTTTTCGCTATCTCACCCTTTGATCTTTTGATCCAGATGGCTGAACCCACAGTCATGGTATGAGATGAAGAAGAGCTTGCACATTCAGCGTGCCTGCACTGGGAGGGCGTTCCCCCTATCTTGTGGGGAGCGCTGCAAGCTTTGGGTTACCCAAATCCACCTCTCTATGTGGGGAAAGACTTTGTGGAAGATGGTGTTCGGAGATGCAGGGTTAGCATGACCATCCCACAGCACACCCTCCATCCCGAGTGGGCAGCCATAGAGATTGAGGTGATCGGGCACCATTTGATTGACTCATGGGAGGCTGCAGCTATGAAGGCCCTTACCACCTTTTGTGCACAGCACCCGGTTGAGGTGGCAGTATCTCTTGTGGGGTTGTTTCCAGCAGTTCAGGAGAACGGTTAGGCTTGGATTAACAGAGTGGCTAACTTGGGTGTCTTAGCAGGGTTAGACTTTGTTGGGACCATCACCACCACAGTCAGGTACATGAATGCACTATACCATCTTCAGACCCTTTAGAGTCAAGGGATGACCCAGGTGGTGGACTTTGCTCAGTCCCTACAGTGGGGAGTACACTTGAGAGATGAGCAGCTGCAAGATCTCGGTGAGGAGATTGAAGATAGGAACACCACTATTCCCCAGCTCGAGGCTCAGGTTTAGGAGCGTAACACCTTGCTAGCTGACCGCGATGCAGCGATTGGGGTCTTGCAGGATCAGGTGCATGACCACAATGTTGAGCTTGACGATGCCCTTGCACACATAGATATTAATCATGCCCAGCAGTTCCCTCCTGACGAGATAGAGTTGGATGGCAAGGAGCGGATTAAGATGGTGGGTGTTTCCGGACTTGACTCGGAGGTTGGGAGTCCGCACCCACACCCCTAGGGAACTGACTCTTCTATGGGTAGCGCATCGTCGATCAATGATCTTGATGACTTCTAGGCGACGACTTTAGGAAGCTTATGCATATATTCCTCCTAGCGTAGCCTAACTTTTGGCAAGTGTGGTATTAGGCTAGCTTAGAGTTGAGTACCCCCCCCCCCCTACTGAATTAAATGTAACTTAGTAGTTTGAACTCTCTAATCATGCAGGCTTTGGTGAAAGAACTCTATGGATGGATGTAAATATTGGCAGTCGGTTGGAAATCAATGATGCAGTCGCTTGTCTAAATTGTTATCTATGTTTCTCTGCATTTCTGGGCTGTGTGATGAATACCAAAGTTGTCAAAAATTTCATGATCCAGGTGCTCACAAAATTTCAGCTTCACTGTACCTTTGTATCCAAAGTTATAGGCAATATACTATAACTCATCCTGCTGAAAATCAGCCAAAATTGAGAAGTAGTACTTGAATTTTTCGGCTATCTTATCCATCGGTTTAGCCTTTGGGTTGAATACCAAAGTTTTAGAAAATGAAATTTTATAGTTGCTGGTAATATTTGAAAGGTTTTTGATAAAAAGAACATAAGATATAAATTTTCCTGTAACTAGCAGACGTTCTGTCCAGAATTGTTAAGGATCAATTGAGCTCTATGTTTTTCCATACTTGCTCCTTTTAATTTTGGAAGTGATATGGATCCTTGATCTAATAAAAATCTTCTGCATTTTAGATGGTTGGAGCAATGTGTGGTAACCCCGAAGGGTTTGGGGGCAGTGGCAGCCGCCCATAGCAGACGCCGCCACCGCCACCCAGCTTGGTTGAGGTTATGGCCGCTCAAACCGAGTTACTACACCAACTTGTTCAAGGGCAACAGCAGCAGCAACAGCAGTGAGGTGGGCATAATGTCCACCAACCTCAAGCCGCTGGATATCAAGAGTTCTTTGCTACGCAGCCCCCTCTGTTCCATAAGATGGAGCAGCCCTTGGATGCGGATGCTTGGATCTGAACCATCGAGTCCAAGTTTTCCTTGCTGGTAGTGCCGGTTTGGATGAAAATACGGCCCGCTTTGCTGCGCAGCAACTTTGTGGTGCTGCACGATTGTGGTGGGACAACTACTTTACTATGCTTCTAGTAGACCATGTTGTCACATGGAATGAGTTCAAGAATGCCTTCAGAGCATATCATATTCTAGAAGGTCTTATGGAGAGAAAGTTAAATGAGTTCTTGACTCTCACTCAGGGCACTCATACTGTTCTTCGGTATGCCCAGGCTTTCAATAATCTTTGTTAGTACGTGAGTTATCATGCTGACACTGACGCTAAGAAGCGTGATTGCTTCCATCGAGGACTCAACACCAAGCACAATGAACGGCTAAATCTTGTCTGAGCTGACACTTATAATGAGCTGGTAAATATGGCAATCACTCGGGAGGATTGTATCATGGCTTATCGTGCTGAGAAGAAAAGGAAGACTCCAGCTGGACCCTCAAGTGTTCAGCCACCGAGGTATCGCTTGGTGCAAAATACTGCACCTAAACCTCTTCAGAATGTCCCTCAGCCTCAACCAGGACGTTGGGTTGTCAGGCCTCCTCACCAGCAGAGCGTGGCAAGACCTCTTGCTCCACAGCAAACTAGCCCAAGGCCCAATACGTAGCAGCCACTTCGCCCAAGCAATGCAAATCGATGCTTTAACTGTGCGAGTTCTACCCACTTTGCTCGAGAATGCCTCAACCCAAACATCAAGCACAGAGCCAAGGTTCCAATCAGAATAACAAGAATAAGGGCAAGCGGCAGGTTATTCATGTTAAGCAAGGGCGAGTTAATTTCACCACTCTTGCGGAACTTCCTAACGGCGCACCAGTGATGACGGGTACATTTTCTATTCATCACAAGCCTACCGTTATATTATTTGATTCGGGTGCATCACATAGTTTCATTAGTGCAAAAGTGGGCTTGGATTTTTGTCACACATAGGGATCATATATGATAGAAACACCAGGTGGTAAAATTGCTTCAAATCAAATCATAAGAAATGTACCAACTAAATTGGGTAGCAAAACCATCAAAACAGATTTTATTCTTCTGAAACTATAAGGCATGGATATTATTTTGGGAATGGACTGGATGACTCGACATGGGGTGACCTTAGATATTTCTTCATGAGCTGTTGAAATTAATTCTCCAATCAAGGAAATACCACTCTTTACCTACCCTTCCGAGAATGCATAAATTCTTCTGCTTTTGCAATGGAAGATGTTAAACTAGAAGATATTCCGTTAGTGTGCGAGTATGCCGATGTTTTTCCGGATGACTTGCCAGGAATGCCACCCGATAGGGACATTAAATTCGTCATTGAGTTGCAACTAGGCACTGCACCTATCTCTAAGCGACCATCGAATGCTACCCAAGGAATTGGCCGAATTGAAAATTCAGCTCCAAGAACTTCTTGACAAAGGCTATATTCGCCCAAGTGCTTCACCTTAGGGTTGACCAACCCTATTCGTGAAGAAAAAGGATCATAGTTTGAGGCTGTGTGTAGACTATCAACCTCTCAATGCGGTGACAATAAAAAACATGTATCCACTTCCCCGCAATGATGTTCTCTTTGATCAATTGGCTGGAGCTAAGGTTTTCTCCAAGATTAATCTTCGTTCGTGTTATCATCAAATCAAGATCTGACCATGTGATATCCCTAAGATGACCTTCTCCACACGATATGGACTATATGGATACTTGGTGATGTCTTTTGGTCTCACAAATGCTCCTGCCTATTTCATGTATCTCATGAACTCGGTCTTTATGCCAGGGCTTGATAAGTTTGTTATGGTTTTCATTGACGACATTATGATTTATTCCAAGAATAAGGAGGATCATGCTAAGCACTTACACATAGTTCTTCAACATCTCCGAGATCATCAGTTGTATGCCAAATTCTTGAAATGTGAATTCTGGTTAGATAGTGTGAAATTCTTGGGCCATACTATCTCCAGCGATGGCATATCAGTTGATCCCAGCAAAGTTCAAGAGGTGATGGATTTGAAACCTCCCACCTCGGTTCATCAGATTCGCAGTTTCCTTGGTTTAGCCGGATATTATCGCTGCTTCATTCCGGATTTCTCCAGAATTGCTAAACTTATGACTGAGCTATTGAAAAAGGGAGTAAAGTTCGTATGGGATGAAAAGTGTGAAAAAGCTTTCCACACCCTCAGAGCACATTTGACTACAACCCTAGTTTTAGCTCAACCTGATAATACCAAGCCATTCGAAGTTTACTGTGATGCTTCTAGCATTGGTTTGGGTTGTGTACTTATATAAGACAATCGGGTCATCATCTATGCTTCCCTAGAACTTAGGCCCCATGAAAAGAATTATCCGACACATGATCTTGAGTTAGCTGTTGTCATTCATACTCTCAAGATTTGGAGGCATTATCTCATGGGCACCCATTGCAACATTTTTACTGACCATAAGAGTCTCAAATATATTTTCACTCAAGCTGATTTGAATATGAGACAAAGATAATGGTTGGAATTAATCAAGGATTATGATCTTGAAGTTCACTATCATCCAGGTAAGGCCAATGTAGTTGCGAATGCACTTAGCCGCAAGGTTCACTGCAATTGCCTATCTGCAGAGTTCTACAATGAAACACTATGTCATGAGATGAGAAAGCTCAATCTCAAGATGATTTCCCAAGGCACCTTGAATCACATTTCAGTTGAACCAACTCTTCATGACCGAATCATCATGGCACAATTACATGATGAAGGTGTTAAAATCATCAAGCAAAAGCTCTCTCGAGGAGAGAAGAAGGATAAATGTTTCCGCCAAGCTCACAAGGGAGTTCTATGGTTTGAAAGTCGCATTGTTGTTACAAAGAATCGTGAACTCCGAAAACAAATTCTTGATGAAGCACATCTTTCCAAGTTCTCTATTCACCCTGGTAACAGCAAAATGTATCAAGATCTTAGGCAAAAATTTTGGTGGACTAGGATGAAGAGGAAAATTGCCCAATATGTTGCAGAGTGTGACACATGTCAGCGAGTGAAAGCTAGCCATCTAAAAGATGCTGGTACACTTTAACCTCTGCCAATACCATCCTGGAAATGGGAGGACATTAGTATGGATTTCATTATTGGCTTACCAACTACATCTCAAAAGCATAATTCCATATGGGTTATTGTTGATAGGCTCACAAAGAGAGCTCCTTTCATTCCCGTGCACACCACTTATAATTGCAAGAGATATGCTGAAATCTATCTTGACCGTATTGTCTGCCTACACGGTGTACCCAAGACGATTATCTCTGATCGTGGTACCCAATGCATAGCACGCTGTTGGGAACAATTGCAAGAATCTCTTGGTACCAAATTAATTAGAAGCTCAACCTATCATCCTCAGACCGATGGTCAAACCAAGAGGGTAAATCAAATTCTCGAAGACATGCTTAGAGCTTGTGTCAATCATTACGACAAGAATTGGAACAAATGCTTACCTTTGGCAAAATTCTCATACAATAACAGCTATCAAGCAAGTGTAAAAATGGCACCATTCGAGGCCTTATATGGTCCAAGGTGTTGAACTCCATTAAGCTGGTCACAAACTGGGGAGCGTAAAATCTTTGGACCAGATTTGGTAATTGAGGCGGAAGAGAAACTAAGGGTTATGCAAGAAAATCTTAGAGCAGCTCAGTCTAGACAAAGGAGTTATTTCAATAACCGAAGGAAGCCCTTGAAATTCGAATTCGGTGATCATGTTTACCTAGGGGTTTCGCCAACCAAGGGTGCACAACGCTTTGGAATGAAAGGAAAGCTAGCCCCACAATATGTTGGTCCATATGAAATCATTGAAGAATGTCGACCAGTGGCCTATAGGGTGCAACTTCCTTCGCAACTTGCAGTCATTCATGATGTTTTTCCATGTCTCTCAACTAAAGAAATGTGTCAGAATTCCCACCAAAATTGTTGAACAACAAGAAACCGCATCACTTTTGCTCGATCATAGGTGATGGGCCACTTTTTGCCGTGGCCCTAGGAGAATAAAAAGATGACACACCTAATCTGTGTGCGTCACTTATCGGTGACACGCAACAAACACTCGTCACCTTTATGCGCGTCACTATAGGGCGGTTCTTACATAGTGCTTATCCGAATCTTGGGTTGAGATTCCTTTTAAGGGGGGTAGGCTGTGACGCCCTAGGTGTTTGAAATGCTAAATCAAGAATCACAACACTAAGTCATGCACAAAAGAGTTAGAAAAGCATAAAACAACATATCAAAATTCACTTATAAGCATGTGTATATGTGTATGTGTATATAATGAATAAACATGTGTACTTAAACAAAGAAACACCTATAACTTTTGCACATGATCATTAATGGACATGAAATTGAATAGGCACAACCATCATCATGATAGCAAGAAAAGTCTAGTTGAACACTAGGGGCAGATGTGAAAAATTACACCTGAAATGATGAGTTGATTAAATCATAGTTTTTGGAATATTTAAAATAACTTATAACCCTTTGCTCAACTCAACTTTTGCCCAACATGAAAGTTGTAGGTCTTGAAAAACTAAACAAGTTTGGTATTCAAAAGTTTTAATTTTGACCTTGGGAAAGGGGAGAAATTTTTTTTTACCACCAGGTCTCTGAGCTTTCTGCTATTTACATCTATGACCCTTCTCCACTCCTCCCTCCTCCGCCGTCCAGTCGCATCGCCGGCGGAACCTGACGACAGCTGCCGCCGCGCCAAGCTCGCCAGGGGCAACCTCCCAAATCCGCTCCCCTAAGGGATCCTCCCTGGCCCCACAAATCGACGCGAATCCGGCCACGGGTCGAGCCCCGGCTGCCCGCGCGCCATGCTACCGCCGGCAACGGCAGCTGGCAGCGGTGCCCATGGTTTGGCGTCGCAGCTCGCCACCGCCCCCGGCAAGACGTCACCTAGACCGCCCTCGCTCCCCAGGCCTATAAAGGGCCACACACCCGAGCCCCAGCGCCGCTTGAAGCTCGCCACTGCTGTTCCTTCTTCGGCCAAGCGCCGCCCACAGTGGAGCCGCCACCTCGAGCCCTGATAGCCCAAGCTAACCCCCAAATCGCTTCCTCTCCCCTCACTAAAGCTACTAGACACGACCATTGCTTTGCCCCCTCACCGGAGCATCGCGGGTGCCGCCGCCCGCCCCTTCACGCCGGTGAGCCCCCTCCGGCCATCCCCGACCCCAACCAAGCAGCCACAAGGTAGCTCTCGGTCTCCTCTTGCTCGCCGGCCTCCTAGCCCTCGCCGCTGACAAGCCATATCGCCGAATTTTGGCCGGCCACCGCCGTTTCCCACGGACGAGGACCCAATTGCTCAGATTTGAATAATTCTAAGGGTGTAGGTACAAGATTGCATGGACTGTTTTGTAAACGGTAAACAAGAGTTTTAGTCTGAAAGCTGTGAACTTTGAAAATTGAAAACAGATCACACAAAAATCATAAAAATGCAAACTCAACTATTCTGGAATGCTTGGAACAAGTTATACAACTTTTGTTACATGCAATTCTTTAGTTTCTCAATATGTTTTGCTTTAGGATAATTGGAAGGTTAAATATCATTTAAATGTACCCACTATTGTAGACCAGTGCCGAACTTGATTTTTGAATGGTAGCATCACTACATAGACTAGACTCTCACATAAAAATCTCATGCACTAGAACCAACCATAACAAAATGTTTGAAACACCTTTGTTACATGCTAGATCTGAAATGTATATTTTGTTCACGCAGTTGTACTACTAGTTTTAAGTCAAGATTGTTATGAGACTTTGATGTTACTGACTAGAAGCTATACATAAATGTTTGGCTTATTTACTTCTTTGGAACTTGCTAAATATTTTTATTCTATATTTAAGAAAGTAATTCTATATTTAAGAAAGTAAAATCACAATCAGTAGTGTTTGTGCTAGAAAAATCTTGATCTTTATACCAGTACATCTACGCGACTAAATAGTGCTACAGAAAAAGTTTGAGACTCAGAAACTTAGAGGAACCGCCTGTAGAAATATAACTAGGAAAAAGTAGATCAAGTTTAAAGTATTTAATTGCTGCTGGAACTTTCCTAGGAAAAATCTAGAAATTTACCGTAGACTCACCACCAGCTTAGAAGCACTCAGTAAAATTTTGAGCCTTAGTTTTGTCATGGTTTCTTCTGTATAAATAGATCTTGTTACTAGCAGTAGTTGTTAAAGATGTACTCTATTCACGATTGCCCAAGAAATCTTAACTAAGAAACTTCACAACAAAATACATGTTTTATTGGACTGCAACTTTATCGTGAAAGAAATAATATCATGTATCACTTCAATAACTTGAACATGTGCATCCATATAGAAACGACCGCACTCACCGATGGAACGTACGGGCTAGTGCTGGAGCCCGACGACGAGCAGCACGAAGCCCAAGCTAATATAACTTAAGTCGTTCAAGACCCGAACCAAGTTTTGGAAGAGCCCAAGGCTACTGTCGCTCAGGAAGGCAAGCCCTGGTGCATGATCCCAGTATTTTCGACTTATACAATTTATATTCCTATTTACTTGTGCATTTAAGTTCATAGGAGTTGATTGAAACCATAGATCCATGATCCTAGGTACCTATGTATTGAACACTAGAGTTGATGTTCGAGTAAATGCTATGCTAATAGGTTCGGTAGAAGTCAAGTGATTGTCGGCCACTCACGAGAATTTTAGGAGTTGATTGTTTACTACACGCTGCAACTATAAGGTCGATGGGCGGGGCTGTGGTACGATACTATTGGATGAGGCCCCGTCGGTATAGTGAAAGATGCTAAGGCTGCAGAGTGTCACTTTTGCTCGGTCATAGGTGACGAGCCACTTTTTGCCGGGGGGCCTAGAAGAATAAAAAGGTCACACACCTAATCTGTGTGTGTCACTTTTCGTATACAGGTGACGTGCAACAATCACTCGTCACCTTTATGCGTGTCACTATAGGGCGGTTCTTATATAGTGCTTATCTGAATCTCGGGTCGAGATTCTTTTTAAGGGGGGTAGACTGTGACACCCTAGGTGCTTGAAATGCTAAATCAAGAATTATAACACTAAGTCATGCACAAAAGATTTAGAAAAGCATAAAACAACATATCAAAATTCACTTATAAGCATGTGTATATGTGTATGTGTATATAATGAATAAACATGTGTACTTAAACAAAGAAACACCTATAACTTCTGCACATAATCATTAATGGCCATGAAATTGAATAGGCACAACCATCATCATGATAGCAATAAAAGTCTAGTTGAACACTAGGGGCAGATGTGAAAAATTACACATGAAATGATGAGTTGATTAAATCATAGTTTTTGGAATATTTAAAATAACTTATAACCCTTTGCTCAACTCAAATTTTGCCCAACAGTTGTAGATCTTGAAAAACTGAACAAGTTTGGTATTCAAAAGTTTTCATTTTAACCTCGGGAAAGGGGAGAAATTTTTTTTACCACCAGGCCCCTTACCTTTCTGCTATTTACATCTATGCCCCTCCTCCACTCCTCCCTCCTCCGCCGTCCAGTTGCATCGTCGGCAGAGCCCGGCAACAGCTGCCGCCGCGCCTAGCCAGCCAGGGGCGATGTCGGTCCTCCCAAATCCGCTTCCCTAACCGGAGATCCTCGCTGGCCCCCACAAATCGCCGCGAATCCGGCCACGGGTCGAGCCCCGGGATGCCCGTGCGCCATGCAACCGCCGGCGATGGCAGCTGGCAGCGGCGCCCTCGGTTTGGCACAGCAGCTCGCCACTGCCCCCCGGCAGGACGTCTCCCAGACCGCCCTCGCTCCCCTAGGCCTGTAAAGGGTCACGCACCCGAGCCCGAGCTAGGGGTGGTAAAGGGCCTTAATTTTTGGCCTAGTAAATCTAAGGTCCGAGCCCTAAAAGGGTCGGGCTCTAATCTTATACAATTTTGAGCTAAAATTATTAAGGATCAAGTTGGGCTGTGACGGGAGCATTAGGGCCATGGCCCATTACCACCCCTAGCCCCTAGCGCCGCTTGAAGCTCGCCACCGCTACTCCTTCTCCGGCCAAGCATGTGACACCCTAGGTGTTTAAAATGCTACTTCAAGAATCACAACACTAATCCATGCACAAAAGAGTTAGAAGAGCATGAAACAACATTTTAAAATCCACTTACAAGCATGTGTATATGTGTATGTGAATATAATGAATAAACATGTGTACTTATGCAAAGAAACACCCACAACTTTTACACATGATCCTTAATGGCCCTGAAATTGAATAGGCACCACATTCATCATGATAGAAATAAAAGTCTAGTTGAACACCAGGGATAATTATGAAAGTTTACACATGAAATGATGAGTTAATTAAATCATCATTTTTGAAATATTTAAAATAACGCTTAATCCCTTGCTCAAATCAAATTTTTCCCAACATAAAAGTTGTAGATCTTGAAAAACGGAACAAATTTGGTATTAAACAGTTTTTGATTTAACCTCGAGAAGTGGGGGAAATTCTTAGTTTTACAATCAGACCCCTACTCTTTTCATTTTCACATTTCAGTCCTCCCTCCACTGCTTCTCCCTCCTCTCGCCCAGTCCCATCGGCGGCAGACCACCGCCGCCACCTGGCTGGCGCACCTCGGCCCCCGCTCGGCTATGTGGCCCTCCCAAATCTGTTTCCCTCTCCTGAAGATCTTCCACGACCCCACAAATCGCCGCGGCCAGGCCACGGGTCGGGCCGTAGCCGCCCGAGCGCCATGTGGCGTCGCCGGCGAGGGCAGATGGCAGCAGCGCCCACAGATTGGCGCTGCAGCTCGCCACCGCCCCCGGCTGCAGCATGCCCAGCTCGCTCGCCCTCCTCGCGCTCCTATAAAAGGGGGCAAGCCCATGCCTCGCGCCCCTTGACCCCCGCCGCCTACGGCCAACTCCGGCGAGCCTCTGCTCCGCCGTGGAGAGGCAAACCCGAGCTCGTATTACCAAAAACCGCTCCGCCACAACCTCCTCCACCACTCCCTGGTGCTCACCGGCCGGTTCCCGTGCCCCTGTCCACGCCGGAGCGCCGCCGTCACCAGGCACCAACCGCCGCCGGCGCCTGTGCACGTGGCCAGCCCGTTCCAGTCCGCCTCCGACCTCGCTGCCTACATCAAATCGACTCGTGGTGAGCCCCTGGTACCTCCCCGCCCCTTGCCCCTCGCTGCCGGCAAGCACAGTCGTCGGAATCGGGCCGGCCAGTGCCTCCCCCACCCCCAAAACCGACCAAGAACCCAATTGCGTTAATTAAAATCTTTCTAGGTAGATTTTTTGTAAATGTCCAGGGACCCCGATGTAAAAAGAACTTGAGTTCTTGAATTCAAAACAGCAAGCTTGTAAAATCGATAAACAATCGTAGAAAAATCATAAAAATGCAAACTCAACTGTTCTGTAATCAGTGGAATAAAATTTACTACTTTTGTTATATGCACTTTCTCAGTTTCATAATATATTTTTCTCAGTTTCATAATATATTTTTCTCTAGGATAAATGGAATGTTAAATAGCTTTTAAATGCATCCACTGTTGTAGACTAGTGCTGGACTTAAAATTTGTATGGTACCTTCAGTATTAGAACTAGAGTCTCACATAAAAATCTCATGCTCTGAATCCACCTACAACTACTTGTTTGAAACACCTTTGGTTATATGCTAGATCTGAAATGTCTATTTATTTCATGCCGTTGTAGTAATAGTTTTAAGTCAAGATTTTGCTGAGATCTTGATTAGAAAATTTACACAAAATTTGAGCTTTTAGTTGCTGCAAGAGAACTTGCTGCTTCATTTACTACATGTTTAACAAAGTAAAACCACAACCAGTAGTTCTTTTACCAGAAAAATAATGATCTTTTTACTAGTAGGTATACTTGACTAAGTGAAGCTACAGAAAAAGTGTGAGGCTCAAAAATTGAAAGGATCTATCTGTAGAAATAGATCTTTGTAAAGTAGATCTAGTATAAAGTATTTATTTGTTACTGAAACATGCTTAACATGCTTAGAAAAAACCTGAAAAATTTACAGTAGACTCATCACCAGATTCGGAGAACTCAAAAAACGTTTGAGCATCAGATCTGTCATGGTTTGTCATGGTTTGTTTTTCATAAATAGATCTTTTTTCTAGAATTATGTGTTTAACGTATTTTTCATAATTAATCTGCTGCATAAATATATCTGAAATTTTTACAGCACATTTGTCTCTGAATGTTGTACTCTGCATAAAAATTTCATCACCATAAGTTATCTGGGTCGGTAGTTGTGTTTAATCCATGTTATGCTTAGAAAATAGAGTTTTTCATATAACACAACTCTTTCTTATTAAATGAAGTTAATTATTTTAAGATATACTCTATTAACGATTGCCCAAAAAATCTTAACTAAGTAACTTTACCACAAAATCTATGTTGTGTGGACTGCAACCTTATCGTGAAGGAAGTAATGTCATGTATCACTTTAATAAATTTAACATATGCATTCATATAGAAAGGACCGCACTCGCCGACAGAACGTACGAGTTAGTGCCGGACCCCAAGGACGAGCAGCACGAAGCCCAATCTAACCTCACTGAAGTTGTTCAAGACCCGAATCAAGTTTCAGAAGAGCCCAAGACCCGAATCAAGTTTCAGAAGAGCCCAAGATTAGTGTTTCTCAGGAAGGCAAGCCCCGTGCATGATTCCAGTATTTTCGATTTATGCAATTTATGTTCCTATTTACTTGTGCATTTAAGTTCATAGGAGTTGATTGAAACCTTAGATGTGTGATACTAGGTACCTATGTGCTGAAAACTAGAATGGAGTTCGAATAGATGCTATGCTAATAGGTTCGGTAGAAGTCGAATGATTGTCGGTCATTCGCGAGAATTTTAGGAGTTGATTCTTTACTACACGCTGCAATTATAAGGTCAACGGGCGGGGCTGTGGTACAATACTCTTGAATGAGGCCCCGACTGCATAGTGAAAGATGCTAAAGCCGCAGTATGTGGTAGTGGTGGTTAAGCATTTGAACGTACTAGCCACATGCCAAAAATGTGGTACTCGGTAAGCTAATTACCTGATCGGCCTGGCAAGTAGACTTTACTTTCCCTACTTGAACTAGGTTCACATGCTTGCAACATGCGGGTGCAGGGCTAGGCCCTGTAGTCGAGGATGGTGACCCTGATCCACGACCCGGAATGAAAAGGGAACAATTGCTTGGGGTGATGCTTCGGTGCTCCAGGCGTGTGTGTTAGGTTTGCCTTGCAAGGTTTATAAACTCGATTCGAATCATCCGTTTCTCGCGGTATATGAGACTGCTTAATACTTCTGCCACATAGAGTAACAAGTGGAATGATGATGTTGATGATTAATCTTGTTGGCTGAATAATTGTTCTACCATCTTTGAGTAGAATTAGATGCTCACCTAGAATGGTTAATTTGAACTAGAATCTTGGAAGCTAAAATAAGGACTTACTCTTTGTTACATTTTAGCAAAATGAAACCTAGAGCTTTAGAGCCATGCATGCATGTTTATCAGTCGGCTAAGTATATACCAATAGTCGGGTAAGCTTTGCTGAGTATTAGTATACTTAGCCTTGCTTGTGGCTTTATTTTCAGGTATGTCTTTTGAGGATATGATAGCCGGTTTGACTTGGGGCCTTGTACTTTGCCGTTGCCGCCTTGTTGTTCCGTGGAATGGGATGCGTCCCCGACCAATGATAACACTGCCGAGTGATGCCACGTACGGGCTTCATCGTGGTATCCACATCAACGTTAGTTGAACGTGTTTTATTTTCCGCTGCTTATGAACTTTGAATAAATATTTTATGTTGAACTCTGTAGTACTTATTTCATGAACCTGTTTTCAGAACTCGGTTTATAATAATTTAAATGTCAGACTCTGTGTTGTAAAATTTGTGGGATGTTGTAAACTCTGGACTTGCCTTCATGCGAGTTATGTTTATGCATTGTTTCAATCAAAATATTCAATGGTCGCATCGAGATCTACCCGACAGACTGTCGGATTACTCCGATTGAAGTGCATGGTAGCTGTTTCGTCTTTATGGATGATGGTTAGCGCACTTGAGCCGGATTAATTTGGACGGTTCTGCCACAAAGCGCCGCCCGCCGTGGAGCCACCGCCTCGAGCCCCCATAGCTCCAGCTAACCCCAAAAATTGCTTCCTCTCCCCTCACTGAAGCTACTAGACACGGCCATTGCTTTGCCCCCACACCGGAGCATCGCCGGCGCCGCCCGACAGTGCCGTCGCCCACCCCTTCACGCCGACGAGCCCCCTCCGGCCATCCCCAACCCCAACCAAGTAGCCACAAGGTAGCTCTCGATCTCCTCTTGCTCGCCCGCCCCCTAGCCCTCGCCGTCGCTGAGCCATCTTGCCGGATTTCGGTCGGCCGACACCGTTCCCCTCGGCCGAGGACCCAATTGCTCAGATTTGAATAATTCTAAGGGCCTAGGTACAAGATTGCAGGGACTATTTTGTAAAGGGTAAATTAGAGTTTTAGTTTGAAAGCCGTGAACTTTGAAAATTGAAAAAAAAAATCACAGAAAAATTTTAAAAATGCAAACTCAACTGTTCTGGAATCCTTGGAATAAGTTATACAACTTTTGTTACATGCACTTCTTCAGGTTCTCAATATGTTTTGCTCTAGGAGAATTGGAAGGTTAAATAGCATTTAAATGTACCCACTATTGTAGACCAGTGCCGAACTTGATTTTTGAATGGTAGCATCACTACATAGACTAGACTCTCACATAAAAATCTCATGCACTAGAACCAACCATAACAAAATGTTTGAAACACCTTTTGTTACATGCTAGATCTGAAATGTATATTTTGTTCATGCAATTGTACTACTAGTTTTAAGTCAAGATTGTTATGAGACTTTGTTGTCATTGAGTAGAAGCTATACATAAATGTTTGGCTTGTTTACTTCTTTGGAACTTGCTAAATCTTTTATTCTATGTTTAACAAAGTAAAATCAGAATCAATAGTGTTTATGCTAGAAAAATCTTGACCTTTTTACAAGTAAATCTACTCGGCTAAGTGCTACAGAAAAAGTTTGAGACTCAGAAACTTAGGGTAACTTAGAGCCCAAGGCTAGTGTCACTCAGGAATGCAAGCCCCGGTGTATGATCCTAATATTTTTGACTTATGAAAATTATGTTCCAATTTACTTGTGTATTTAAGTTCATAGGAGTTGATTGAAACCATAGATGCATGATCCTAGGTACCTATGTGTTGAAAACTAGAGTTGAAGTTCGAGTAAATCCTATGCTAATAGGTTCGGCAGAAGTCGAGTGATTGTCGGTCACTCGCGAGAATTTTAGGAGTTTATTGTTTACTACGCGTTGCAACTATAAGGTTGACGGACGGGGCTGTGGTACAATACTTTTGGATGAGGCCCCGTCTATATAGTAAAAGATGCTAAGGCCGTAGTGTGTGCTAGTGGTGATTAAGCATTTGAATGTACTAGCCACATGCTGAAAATATGGTACTTGGTAAACTAATTACCTGATTGGCCCAACAAGTGGACTTTACTTTCACCCTACTTGAACTAGGTTCACATGCTTGCAACATGCACGTGCAGGGCTAGGCCCTCTAGTCGAGGATGGTGGCCCTGATCCACGACCCTGAAAGAAAAGGGAAAAGTTGCTTGGGGTGACCCTTCGGTACTCATGTTGTGTGTGTTAGGTTTGCCTTGCAAGGTTAATAAACTCGATTTGAATCGTCCGTTTCTCGTGGTATACGAGGCTGCTTAATACTTCTGCCACATAGAGTAACAAGTGGAATGATGATGAAGATTAATCTTATTAGGTGAATAATGTTTCTACCATGTTTGAGTAGAAATAGATGCTCACTTAGAATGGTTAAATTGAACTAGAATCTTGAAAGCTAAAATATGAAATTAAGGACTTACTCTTTGTTGCTTTTCAGCAAAATGAAACCTAGAGCTTTAGAGCCATGCATGTTTATTAGTCGACTAAGTATATACCGATAGCGGGTAAGCCTTGCTGAGTATTAGTACACTCAACCTTGCTTGTGGCTTTGTTTTTAGGTACTTCTTTCGAGGATATGATAGCCGGTTTGACTTGGCCTTGTACCTTGCCTCCTGGTTGTTCTGTGGAATGGGATACGTCCCCGGCAAATGATAACTCCGCCGAGTGATATTGGTACTTTTACCGCTAACCTACCTAGAGATACCCTAAAGTAGGTGATTATTTGGTGAGGGATCGCCGAATCTGGAACTTAAAGGTAAACGTGAGGACACAAGACACAAATTTAGACAGGTTCGGGCCGCTAGAGTAGCGTAATACCCTACGTCCTGTTTGGGTGTTGTATATTGCGCCCTGCGCTCGGATGTCGAGTTGCCTGTTGGCCGCACTGTTCTCTTTGGTTCTGCCTATCCAGGTACCCCTGCCCTTCTTTATATATCCCAAGGGACAGGATTCCTAGTAGGATTACAGGGTATGAGTCCTAGTAGGATTACATGGTAGAGTCCTAGTAGGAATTCGACTTCTTTTCCCCCGCGGGTAGCTTCCTTGCGGTACCCAGGGAGTCTATCCCTAACAAACCCCTTAGCTCTTCATAGCCGAGTACTGCAGATATTTCGAGTACTTCTGAAGTGGTCTTCGGCTTCTTCTGAAGCTCCGTCTTGAAGGCATTCTTTGAGTACTTTCTTAGCTTCCTCGAGGCTGTGAGGTGCTCATGCCCCGAGTACTTTTAAGTCTTCCTTTCTATGAGGTGCGATGCAAATCGCACTCTATATGGAGTAGCCTCCGAGCCTTAGGTTGAATCGAAGAATCAGGCTGAGGTTCTCACTAGTCTTGAATCTTGTTTCCTTATCTTCTAAGCGTTTTTGAAAAATAAGCCATCGATGACACGTGTCCTGCAGCCCCCGAGCCTTGAATCCAAATCCCAAGGTTTGGAAAAAAGGATCCAAAGGAACGTGGCATACTGAACAGTGTTATGTACGAAATATGTGTAGAAACTGTGTGATCTGCCTCGATGGTTTGATTTGGAAATCAATTGGTTCAAAATTCGAAAAACCCCTTTTTCGGTATAAGGTCCCTAAAAAAATTGTTAATCAAATAAACTCCCCAAAACTCTTCCCAAATAACCGCTCAAAATAAATCATGCATTTTTAGGGAAAAACTCTTCCAAAGGACCCATAGGCCGTCGCTGGTTATCTAACTGCGCGGCAACCTAGGGTTACCTTTAGGCCTTCAGTCTTCATATTAGTTGTCTTCCGAGTAGTTTTGCGGCGTTCAGCCCCCGAGCTTATGAGCCAAGTGAGCTGTAGGAGCAACGTCGAGTAGTTATTGGCACCTAGCCCCTGAGCTTGGGAGCCAAAGGAGCCATGCTGAGTAGTAATCCGCCTAGCCCCCGAGCCGGGAGACGGGCTAAGCGGTCTTGCGAGTTGTTGAAGCTTGATCTGTAAAAAGACAATGCATAAATTATGTAGCATAATGCAAAGATACTGAGTTTTACTCAGTAATAATATGAAGATATCGAAATTTATTCGATATAAAAATAAAGCTGCCGTGTCGAGCTCTTTTATAGGCCATTTAAATCTCTCGAGTAGTCCACCCTTTACGTTCACCCGGTCCCAATTTACCCTTCGCTCATAGCATCCATCAGATCTTTGTCTCATGCATAGAGTCGCTTAGGTCATGACTGAAGACTCGAGGTTTCCCGAGTTATGGCATTTGCTACTCGAGTAGATTAGTGACCGTTAAGAGAAGACAACGAGCAGAAAAAAAGTAGTCGTCATGCGACAAAGAGAATGCGCGTTGCATAAAAAGTAGTCGGCGCTATGTAGCTCTAGAGGGTTTCGTGCCCATCGAGAGACGTACACAGATAAGTAGTCGGCGAGATCGCGTGTTGTAGTGTGAAGATCTATACTTCCATAGGGTGTAGCCACTTGAAGCCTCCAGCACTCAGAACAAAACTTTGTGGCGTAGCCTCCGCAGTCGGTGTGCTAAGGCTGTGGAAAAGCCACCAGCACTCGGTGTATTAAGTCTGTGGCAAAGCCTCCAGTACTCGGTGCACCAAAGTTGTGGTTGTCGGTCTAACATCCCAGGGGTAGTTGATCACGGCGTAGCCCCCGAGGGTAATTCCCGTCGAGAGGCGTACACAAAAAAGTAGCTGATCTTGTGGACAACAAGTCAAAAAAAGGTATAAGTCACTTAGCTCGATTCGTGGATGATTGCTGATGAAGCCGTAGCGCTCGTCGATGAAGATGCGATGGTTTGTTGACGAAACCTGACTAGTCGAAGTCGATTTCGACTAGTTATTGATGGTGTAAGACCCGCTTCGACTAGTTTTCTAGTCGAGACGAGTAGACGAAGTAGTCGTCGGTGAGTCGGCGAGTCTTCTCACGAAGTCGAAGGAGTCGTCGACGGGTCGCTGAGGGTCCTCGTGAAGTTGAAACAGTTGTCGGCAGGTTGCCGAGGGTCTTCGCGAAGTCGAAGTAGTCGTCAGCAAGTTGCCGAGGGTCCTCGCGAAGTCGAAGTAGTCGTTCGCCGAAGGATCCGATCTCAAACTCGACAAATCGATCCACCGATGCATATGTACAATGTAGCAATCCACCAAGTTGAGTGGATTGATGTTGATGAAGAGGTCCTTCAAATTCGCCCAATGATCGCGATGATCTGCCCCACGATGGGCGCCAGCTGTCGGTACTTTTATCGTCAACCTACCTAGTGATACCCTAAGGTAGGTGATTATTTGGTGAGGGGTCACCGGATCTGGAACTTGAAGGTAAACGCGAGGACACAAGACTCAGATTAGGACAGGTTCGGGTCGCTAGAGTAGGGTAATACCCTACGTCCTGTTTGGGTGTTGTATATTGCGCCCTGCGCTTGGTGTTGAGTTGCCTGTTGGCCGCTCTGTTCTCTTTTGTTCTGCCTATATAGGTACCTCTGCCCTCCATTATATATCCCAAGGGAGGTTCTTAGTAGGATTACAGGGTATGAGTCCTAATAAGATTACAGGGTACAGTCCTAGTAGGAATTCAACTTCTTTTCCCCCGCGGGTAGCTTCCTTGCGGTACCCAGGGGATCTATCCATGACAAGTGATGCCACGTACAGGCTTCATCATGGTATCCAAATCGACGATAGATGTGTTGACGCAAAAAGTCGGCGATCAGCCTTCAACGCTGACACACACCTGGACCTGGGAGATCTGCTTTGCTCCTGTGCAGAGTCCAACTCAGCTGCACGGTGGTGCAGGACCTACAACTGACAAGGGACAGGAAAACGTTAAATTCTCGAAACGTATCGGCTGGGGTTCCGAATTGTTTCGCAAGGCGTATCGGCTAGAAGTCTGATACGGAAGTAGATCAATTGGCCTAAGTCCTTGCCAATTGTGCAGAGGGGGCAACGCTAAACGGGTTAGTGAGGCCTTGGTAAACAACACCCAGATCTGAACCCTATGGGCCTTACGACGTGCAAAAGAGTTGTGCATTAGCCGGTGGTATTTGGATCTAGGCTGGATAAATTATTGTAAAACCTAAATAAAAACAAGATTAAACAGATCTAACCCTGTCAAATCTAGCAAATACCGATAACTTGGTGATAACAGCAAGAAACAAGCTAAACTAAGCAGATTAATCTAACAAATCTAACAAGAACAAGCTGGTATCGATAACTTGGTGAACAGACTAGACCGAGATCCAATCTCCTCGATAACTTGAACAAAACAGGATAGAGGAAGAAGCGATGCGCCGTCAACCTTGAGCCTATTTGTGTCGTTCAACACGGAACTTACCAGCAAGCCGGAGATCGAAGTCGATGCAGCCCCACGTGCAGAAAAGAAAATGAAAAAAGGGTTTGTATATTGATCATTGGATGTCCTTGATACATGCCCGAGGGCAGCTATTTATAGCCTAGTCTACAACCCGTAGTCGGTTATGACTTACAGATTACTTGGTAAAAAAGAAACAAACTTTCTAACTATATTAATACTCTATGAAAAACCCTAAGATAACTTGCTGACATTGCACGCCAGCCCATTTTCGGCCCATCAGCCATGATGCCATCTTCATGGGTATCGGCCTTCTCCCCCATTGGCAACCATTTAATCTCATCGGTTTTCTCCTCTAACAAGCATCCATTCATGCCGACCCCGAGCCCTTTGATCAGCTTAGAATCTTTGACCCAGATTTCAACCAGCTGTACAAATATCGGTGTCAACACATGTCCCCCAATTTCAAAATAAAAATGCTTTGTTCCGAATTTCCGGTCAAAGTCTTTCCTCTGTATTCCTCCAAATCATCAAAGCTCTTCGTCCTTCGTGCCGATTCCATTTTGGCACTTCATTGGCACAAGATGTATAGCCAATAGACAAATACTGTTTCACCTTTGACTTCTCGTCCCTTCTCAATTACTCTTCTGTTGGAAAGTACGATCAGCCATCCACCAAGCACCCCATCTCGTCAAGTAACTCCACGAGCCCTCGATTCTCGAGATGGTGACTGGAACACGTTTCCAACTCCTCCACTTCTCTTTATTTGCAGCTACTCGGCTTCTGGACTTCTGATTACCACTAAAAATTGGGAAGTATAACAGAGCACAAAGAAGAAAACCCCAATCATGTTCTTCTTCTTCCTCAGCCTTCCTTCTGTTCCTCGTCTCAACATCTCTTTGCCTTGGCCGATAACAGGCACCCCGCAGAGAACTCTTCCAGGCTGACTCGGCGCCTGCGAACCCTCCTACACTAGCAAGGGTAAGGGTCTCCCATCTTTACATCTTCTTGGCCTCAAACTAATCTCCTCTTTCGCGGTTTCAGGGCCATCTAAATGGCTGGTGGTGTCTATCACGCTGGCACTCAATCGAGGCCCTCGCCAAGTGCCCCTACTGCAGGTTCCTCCAACAACCCGCCTCCCACGGCGGCTTTCGGTAACGTTGAAGTTGCTGTCATCTGTGTGCAGCTGACCGCTGCTGACGCAAGGGTTGCTGGTACTTTCCTGACTTAATCCCTTTGTTTTCAGCTGATTTGCTTATCTTCACCTTCCCCTTTTCCATGCTTTTTCAAGCTCTGGAGGCTCAACTCCACTCCCTTCAGTTGGCGGCAAACAATGTTGCCAACAATGTGAATGCCCTGGGCACCCTGCTCGTAGATCGGCTCGAGTCCGCGAGATCGCCAAACACAGCTTTTACAAAGGCGCGGCCACTGCCTTGGTGACGGTCCAGACCCGTCTCAACCGTGATCTCCACAATCTTCAGCCCGACGTCCTAGAGTGAGAAGATGAAATAAATGATTTTCAAGAAATCGTTGATTACCTTGACGGGGTGGCAGCAGCCATCAGCGAAGGGATTGGTGCTGACGGTGTAATTTACAAAGTCTTTTATCATGATGACTAGAAGATATGTAATAAATGTCTCATGATGACTTTGTGTTAATGCTTTCTCTTCTTCGATAATCTCTGAATTTGTTGCACCTTTCGGGATTTGCATGCTCCAATCTACTAGCGTTTCGGGTATTAGTCGACCAGATCACAAATTCGCTGACGAACGCCATAAATTAAACATTGCTTCAAAAATCGACCCAAGAACTTTTATTAATCACAACTTAAAATACAACCGATAAAGAATGATCAGCTTAGTATCAATCCTTGTCCTACATGACAACCAAAGGCAATATTTAGTTGTGTATTTTTTTGCATAAGGGCGATACATATCGTATCGACCATTTAATCCCGATCATTCATGATGAGGCCATCTCATACACCATCACATGTAAACCAAGGACATGATCTACAAGATGTGACCAAAGCCAGAGAACAAGTGAACATTGGACCAATTACACGCAGCCGAGCTAAGAAGCTACAACAATAGATGACTTCACTCCTAGCTAAAATTAACTACAACATATATGAGAATGTTATACTACCTAGATGTTCTACATTGGTTGTACTTAGGTATGTATGCAAAGAGGATGGTGCTGCTACACATGGAGATGAAGCAAACAACAAGAAACTGACTGGCAAGCCACGTTTTGATCAGTCGGAACCACTTCACCAGAAACGGACTACCGAGCCGCGTTTTGAGCAGTTCAGACCTTAGTTTGGACCAACATATTGAATCGACCATAACTTTTTGCTCCCAAGATCTATGGAGGCCAATGAGTACTTGATGGAACCGTCTTGAAGTATTCTTTCGAATGCAATAAGCCTCATGTCATTTGTAATTCCCAATAAGGAGTTATGACCAACTTAGTGGAGACTGCACTGAAGGCCAACAACCACACGAGCCTCCTCGGGATTTCAGTTCATGGTGACTTTTGAGTTACCATAACTCCAGAAACTCTAAGGTCCATTCAGACCCAACAAGGAGGGTTGTTCTTTGAATAAATACCCCATGTACCTCAGAGAATAAGAAGACTTTTGATAATGAAATAGAACCCCTTTTGTTCAGTTGTGTGCTAACAAATTCAGAGAGTGTTTCTCTACCCTTTTGCTCTTGTGATTTTCCCATGGGATTACATAGGCGGCCGCTTCATCGCCACCCAATCCGTGCTCCTGCTACTTTGTGTTCAGGTTGAGTAGGTTGGTTCTTTGAGAGTGTGATTGGGTGAATCCTTGGTTCAGGCTGCCGTATAGAGACGGTGGTTGGCTCCTTGTGCATGTCGTCAGGTTGCACTAGTTATCGCTGCTTGCAGCAAGTTATCGGTTGTTCTTCAGCTAGTTATCAAGATTGGGATCCTACGTCATAAAGATTGGGACTGAGTCTCATCATCTGGTATCAGAGCTTCAGTTGCCACGGTAGGATTCTTTACCCTTAGCTACATATATTTTTTGTATCCGTCCTATCCACCATAAAGCTACAAAAAAATTTTTGTCATTGCCTTTTGTTTCAATCTATTTATCTAGTGAGTTTGGTTAAGTTTCAGTCCATTAGAGTCTTTGTTTAGTTGTTGATCATATCATCCTTTGCGTGTTCTTTTGTGTCTTTCCATATATCTGAAAATTCCCACAAAAAAAATTAAACCGATTCTATCCTTTGCGTAACCTTTTATCCTATCAAGATAGCTGCTGGTTATATTTGGTTTTATCATCCTTAATTTGTGCTAGTGTTATATTTGATCTTGTCTTAGTACTAAAAAAAATTGTTTTGAGAAAGTTGCAAAAGAAAGGAGAAGAATCAGATTGTTGGTATGCACAAGTGCTGATTTTTATATCAAGTTGTGTAACCAGTTTGCTATCTTCCTTTGATGCAATTTTGCTAGGAAATTCCTTGTGAACCATCCATCCCTAGCATAATCCTTGTTTGCATCAAGTCTGAAAATTTTTTTTTGCGTGTGTTGCATCGGTTACATCATTCATATCTTGTGATCAGCACTAGGCATTGGATCTCTAGTTTGGATTGCTACTTAACTTTACAACAGCTAGAATTCAGATTGCCTTTTCTGTATTACCCCTTACCAAGCTCCATATAAAAATCATCGTGTACGATTGTCTGATCTTGTATTCGCTCAATTATCACTACTCGTTACCACCACACGGATTGTCTTAGTAACCTGCAGGCAAACATAAGAGCCTTGGTTGGTAAGAAAAGGTGAGGTTGTGAGATCCACAACATTTCCATTCCACATATAATTACTATTTTATTCTCACTAACCATACAGGAAGATGTCCGGACAACCCGAGATTGAAGATTGTGTTACCATGGCACAATTCAATGAGATGAGGCAAAGCATGGAGGAGAAACAAGATAGACTGTCACAAGAACTTCAAGCCATTATGACTCAGCTACAAAACCTTAATCATGTTCCTAAAAATCCAAGCATCCATGGAGATGAAGTAGATGAAACCGATGGAGAAGCTGCTGCTCGACTTGCAAGAGAACGGCAAGAATGTCGAGAGTGAGCTGCTGCCCATGCTACAAGATTTTTCGCTTGCATAATGTTGACGTTCGCTACGGACCAATTTTGAGCATCAATTTGACCCGAAAAGTGGGATGACTACCATGCTTAACCTGCGAATTGAATCCAAATAATATCATTTCCACATTTCCATTGGAGATTTTGCAATGTAGGGATTTGGGACGGAAATACAGGTAAAACAAGCTCCAAGATTCATGCCACAAGATGCCAACATATCGGAGCACCCTGACCAACAAAGAGTAGGTATTTAATTACCAAATTCTATATGCGTTGGTGAATATGTGTATGCATCTCAAGCAAACCAGGAAACACACCTCAAGAGCAAGGCAACACACTTCAATCCAAGGGAACACCCCTCCGACTAATCAGAGCGCACCATTCGGAGTCACACGGATCAAAGGGCCCACCAGAGCATGCAAACGACATAGGACCACGCCAACTCATCAACCAAGGACCATAGGGCCCACTTACCAGTCACCCAGACGAAGCTGAACCCGGTTGGGGTCAGGTTTGGGTCGGCCGACCTAGGTGGGTCGGCCGAACTGGGCCCAGCGCCACCGCCTTACACCTTCCACGTGGCGGCTCCTCAGCTCTTCCCAAAGGCGGTTCTGCGTGAGTCCCCTACATTGATGGCCGAGAGCATCCTGTTTCACCCCTATAAATACAAGGGGAGCGGAAGATTGGTTCCTGATTGCCGGCCGGCCGGTCTATAAATACAGAAATCGACCAGCACAAAATAAATAAGGAAGATTGGTTCCTGATTGATTCCTTAGTCTTTACGAACTAATCCGCAAGCGCACGGATATCGATGTAGCTTTCACTGGGATGTTTACCCGGGATATCAAATCCAAGGAGCGATAAGCGCAACCAGACCTACAACTAGTTCAACTGGACCCACCAGAGGAAGAGAGGTACGTGGGTAGAGGGTCTACCGATGGTTAGCCAACTCGTTACCTAGAAGACTTGCTACTAAACTAACTTGATCTGCTTTGGCGGCTGGGGCGGAAGGACCTCAGAATGAGGGAGAAAGGGGGGGTCCAACTCGGCCAATGATCTACTGCTATGAAAACACCCGAACATGATGGACTACAAGGAACGGACAGGGCTGTCACCACCTACCGCCTACCACATCAGTTCCGTGGGGTGGAACACAACTAAGCACCATGCTTCAACTATCATGTTACTGACTTCCGCCTCGCGCTAAGGCAAGAAGAAACACCAAATGGCCAGGCTTGCTAGACCACGCATACAAGGGATCTCGCAGATCAATGGAAGAAAGTAAACAAGTAACTGAAGTAAGGAGAGAGACTAGCGAGATACCGAAGAGAGACGAGGAACTTCACTCCAAACATGCTTCATTCGTCTAAGGCTACAAGTTGGAGGTGAGCCGAAGAACCCGGCTCGCCTCCGGATTCTCACCTCACACTCTCCCCATTCTACTCTAAGGATGAACAACTCTTGCTTGAGACTCTTCTTCTCTCCAAATGGTGTGTGTTACAAGTGAGGGGGGAGGTCTCTATTTATAGCCCTCCAAGGTGGGTTGCTTAGCTTGTAAGCAAGGCTAAGGTTGCTTAACTTGTAAGCAAAGCTAATATTCCTCAACTTCCGGGCAGGTAAGGCGGTTGTGTAACTTCCACACGAAAATGGGCTCAAGAGGCTGCAAAGTGGGGCCGGCTGGCCTGGGATTGTTGCCACTTGGCACCGCCTTTGGCGTGGACATCCCTAATAGCTTCCTTATGACGGTTGCCGCTGCCCTTCGGCCATTTGTCCGAGCCTTGCAGGCAGGTGGGCCCTTGGATCTATGTGTGAGGCCTTTTGATCATTGGATCAAACCGACGTAAAAGGCACGATCCATGATCAAGTACTTGTGTTTCTCTGCATGCTGGTAAAAGTGGAGCCCGAAAGGCCACAGTGCCAGGCCGGCCTGGGATTTCTCCCAAATCGGCCCAAATTTCTAGAGTGAGTTCCTGCAGTCACACATGCACCAAACTAGTAGAATTTCATTAGTTTAATAAATTTAGCTTGGTGTAGGCCTTGTAACCATGAATTCTGGAGAAATATTGGTGGTCAAAATCAGCGGAAATCGACCACCAACACGCCCCCACTTCTGGACTTTGCTCATCCCGGGGTCATGAGATCAAAGTATGTGTAAGATTTATTTCTAAGCTTTCCTCGTACCTTGGACTCCTGGTGGCTAACACCATCACCTTTGAATATTAATCCCCAGAACAACTTGATGGAGATCGTTCTTCATTTCCTTTTTTCAGTACTTGGAGATTTTGCAAGATTTTCAAAACAGGAGGCATACTCTCATGTCTCTCAACTCACTCTTGGTCTCTCATTTTGTGTTTGATCCTCACTATGGTTTTTGAAGAAACCTCTCCTACCTCTAGATTGGCCTTTTTGTAGCTCATGGTAGGGATGGAATTGCATATCTTCCCCATTTATTTTGCAAGATCAAAAGTCTTGTCTTTTGAGAGATCATGTCATCCTTAGAACTTGGTCAAGTGCAAGTGTGTGTGAGGGATGAATGTCCTTGAGTGGTGTTGGATCTTAGCTTCTTCATCTTTCCCATGAACCTTTTTTTTTTGCTCGAGTAGGATTGATTCCTCACTCCTCATTTTTTTTCTTTCAGGGGGATGGAGAGCTTCTGATTAACCACTTGATGGACCTTATTGATGAACGTGTGTGGTGGCTGACCAAAGTACCAAATGATCATGACATTTCTCAAGTTGTGGGTTCTAGGCCCATCAAGTTTTTGTCATGGATCTGAAGTTGTGGGTTCTAGGCCCAAAACATAGTGACATTTTATCGATTTTGTCATAATTCGGCTCACAAAATAGTGACGCTTTAACGAATTCGTCACGATCAATGAATTAAAATCGTCATATGCTTATGGTCCCATTTAGCAAGTATGACAAGAAAAAAGAGAGAGAGAAAGGTTGAAGAAGCCGGAAAGAGATTCAAACCTGCAACCTGGTAGTTCGGATTTTGCACTTACCATTGCACTACTTGTTATTTTTATATATTTTATTTATACAACGTTTCTTGTTTTAGTTTTGTTGCTAGCGTTGCGAGGACACGGCCAGGTAGTCAGCCTAGTCAGCGGGGCCACGTCATCGGTACTGCAGCGCGAGTCCACATGTTAGAGCTCACAGAAATTTTTACCAAAAAAATGCACCGCTTGTTTATTTTTGTAAGGATAAAGGTCAGCTTAATCAAAAACATGTCTGGGCCGTAGGAGAATCGAACCCTTGTTGTTTATCTGGAACCGCGTTCACTGTTTTCAATGTGCAAAAAAAATAATGGGGCGAGGGGAGTCGAACTCCAATCTAAGGAACAAACATGCGAGACCAACCACTCAGCCGAACCTGCAATACGTATTGGAGTCGTCTAATATTTTAGATAAAACACATGAGAAGTAATGCCGACTGGGGACCACTTGTCGGCTGTTTTGCCGAAATTAATAAACCAGAAAAATGTTGCGCCAATTAAAGGTCGAACCCTAGACGTTGGACTAGATAGCAGCATGCCTTACCACTCCTCCAGTTGATTGATTTTGTTTGCTTGAAGGAACGTTTTATATTAATTCTAATGCAAGTGAAGCAGTACGGCGTGGGACGGACCACCAGCCATCCTCATCACGTGGCAACGAGTGACTGGCTGAGTAGCATCGCCACGGATCGCACCCAAGGCGATCTGCGTGCAACCGCTTGGGCCAATCATTTTGCGACACGTGGCGGTCCGAAGAACACATGAATAGTCATCTTTCCCTTTTTGATCCCCATCTAAAACTTGTAACCGGTATTACTCCCTCATAAAAATCCAAATTTAATGGTTATTCCTTCTTTTTGTTTCTTAAATCAAGCTTTGTCAGTTTCTTGGATTGTTTTAACCAAATTTTGGTATTATCTTGCAATATATTTCAAAGGGTGTCTTAATTAGTTATTTAAAAATAGAAAAATCAAATTTTTTGCACAACAAGTGGAGATGTAAATCCACAAATATTATTAGGTGGGTATATGTAAGGTTGTGTATAAATTTTAGGTGTATATGAGCAATAAATAATTTTAGTGTGTACAGACTTCAAAATTCGACTCCAGCTATATGTGAATATGTGAGAGATGCACTCATTTATAAACAATGTATAGTCTCACTTTGTTGAAACCATATAAATTTTTTATGGAAAGCTTATTAACCCAAGATATGCTGCCATAGAGTTTTTGAATTTTTCTCACCAAATTGAGTCATTATTACAATTATTCTATGATAATTTGGACATACAAAAATTGAATCATCTCCAATAAACAATTGAATTCTCTATATATCTCTAGTAAATGTGCAATAATGAAACATATGAGCCTATATATGATTTTTATGCAGTTGTTTTGAATTTATTTGATGTACATGTAGTTTAGTTTGGAATTACTTTCTATAAGCAAGTAGATATTCATTTAACCTATAAAAATAGTAAATTAGCTCAAAAAATAATATAATTTCTATATAACAATATCTATGTAGTCTATTACATGTACAAAATTTATTAAGGTATATAAGATAATTATTTTTGTAAGTTGTTTCACAATGATGAATTAGTTAGTTGAGAATAAAAAATAAAAAAACAATGCTAAACAGGCCATAAACCCTGGCTCCGGGCCGTTTTCTCAGCGTGCCTGCACGGCCCAATAATTCTTGTCCGTCCATCTTTGATCGGATGGTTAATATGCTCTCCCTCGTTTAACCCTAAGAATATAAGAAACGGCCAGCTCCCAACCCTATCCACTCCGGCCACTCCGCTCCCCGCCTACAGCCTCCCCTGGCGCTGGTGACCGCTCGGCGCTCGCCCGCTCTCCCCGTCTCCCCGTCTGCGTCCAGCCGTCCCGCCCCCGCCCTCTAGGCCCCGCTCGCCCGCCTCCCTGTTCCAGCGGCGTAGGAGTCGCCGCAGGCCCGCAGCGGCGCGGCCCGGCACGAAGGCGGACTCCGCCTCCGCCTCCCAGTCCCACTCGCCCCTCGCCGCCGTCGTGTGGGCCCCGCGCGCCACGCTCGCGGCTTCCCTCTTCCGCGGGCGGCGGCGTCGTCTCCAGGGGACGAGTTCATGAGGGGGGCATCACCGCGCCGTCGACTCCGCGGGTGACTACAGCACGGCGCCACGAGGGGCTCGCTGCTTCCTTTCCCGGCGACGACCGGCGTCTCTCTCTGGATCTTGCACCGCTGGAGCCGAAGTGCGCTGATGCCGTCCCACTCGCCCTCCGCTCCCAGCATGGTGGAGTTTGCAGCAAGCCAGCAACGTCCTCCATCAGTGGGGGCATCTGCGGTGTCTCGGTGAGGACTTGACGGTCTGTTTCCTTCCTACCCTCCCTTTACCTCCCCAAAGTCAAGTTGTGCTTGCACTGGATCTATGTGCTGATGCTTCTGTGGTCGGTAGAAGAGTCACAACAGGTTTGTAGGATAGCAAGCACCTCATTATCTTCGACGGGAAGTAGATTAGAGGATCTGAGTACAATAGAAGAGGCTCTCTTTGACAGATACTGCTCGAGTACAGTAGAAGAGGTTATCTTCCACAGGGTAGTCCATATCTTCGTTTTTTCCATGTAGATTATTAGTGCAGCTAGTTGCCCAGCTACATGATTGTCGCATTAATTTTTTCTTCACTTCACTAGTTAAATTCACTTGCTTCACCTTAGTGTTTTTGCATCACTCAGTCACTTTTTTTTTGTATATCTATTGCCTATAGCATTGTTGTTATCCCTGTGTGATTGTTGTAAGTGCTTATTCAGTAGTTTGTTGTCTAACATATAAACTCAAGATGAGCATTCTATACTTGTGCTAAATTAGGTGCTGCTCTAGTGACTAAGTAATTTTGCTGCCAAGTTATGTGCATGTGACCAGTGTATTTCAAATATGACCATTAAGCATGCAATTTTTTCTGCCAGGTTGTGGATATTGGTATGTCTCAGCCCGTCAGGTTTGTTCAGAGATTGAATGACTTGATGAGCAGCAGCATGTGGTGAGGATCAGTGTTGCAGTAGCTTTATAATTCCCCTGCTACAGCTTGTTGGTTAACAAGAACTTGATTGTATGAGCTATCTGTTTATTTCATCACAGCAGTAAAAATAATCTTGACCTGTATGCATGCTAGATTTATCTTATTCCATACTAGTCTTGTCTGCATGGTAAGATACTAGTGCTTTTTAATTACCTTGAGATAGCATTGATGCTTGCTTTAGTTATTATCTAATCTCTGTAAGTTGCAGTAACTAAGCATCTATCTTTTGCAAGCCTGGTCATTTAATTTTATTGTTATCTCAAGTAGCAGCTCGTGCTTGTCATTGAGTACAAAAGCTGCTAGCTTGTTTATTTGCATGACTTGCACAGAAGCTTGTTTATTTGTATGACCAATCAGCAATTCTTTCATATTGAGTGACCTGAATTCATATTTGAAATGCCTAACTAAATATGTACTATAGGAAGATCATAGGATTTTTCTCCTTTGTTGCTCACATGTCAATGCATAAATATGTACAAAATGTAATGCCCTTTTGTTTTGCAGCACGCCAAAGCTAAATATATTGAAGATTTGTTGATTCTTTCTGGTGATCACCTCTACCGCATGGACTGTCGATGGACTTTATTCAGGTCACTACCACATATAAATCATCTCCCATTTGGCTGTTTAAGTAATCCATTTTGATTGTCTTTCACAATTTTATTTGTAGTCATCGGCAAAGAGGGCAGGGCATCAGCATATGTGGATGTGAGCATGAATGCAAAACTTGAGCTCATGCTTGAAGCTATTTTTATTTGGTACATTTCGAGATTTTGTGTTAGATTAACTAGATTTATACTGATTTTGTGCTGCATCAAAAAACCTTAATGTTGTATGTACGTGATGAGATGCTGGATCAGAGATTTATCTGTATATGAGCTTCTTTATATCTTGAGGTGGGCTGAAATTATGATGGATTGAATAGAAAAACGGGCCATATTTTAATGGGCCGGATGTAAAATGGGCTCTGCTTTTTTCATGAGCAGGTACGTAAGTGGGCTGTATGCAAATAGGCCCAACTTGACCCACTTGCTTGCTGCCATATCATTGTCCATGTCAGCATCCATGTGGAAGCCATGTCATCACCACTATCCACAATATGGCCATGTCAGCAAACACGTCATCCTCCATGCCATCTATGTGATGTGGAATTTGTACTGTTTATTTTCGTCTGAAAAACGGCCTCGGGATGGGTTGGATGGGCCTTAGGCTATTTTATGACGGTTTCAAAACGTTATGGATTGAGTTAATTTATTACGGTTTCAAAATGTCATGGATTGAGCTAATTTGTGATGTTTTTTTAAATTGTCACGAGGTCACGAGTTGTAATCTGTGACGCTCAATACATGATGGAATTTGAGATCGTCATAGATACTGTTTTATAACAGTTTTCACTGATATGTGATGAAATTTGATTGTCATGGATTAATAGATTTTTTGTGGTGATTCGATCCTCTCCCGGAGAAAAAGGAAAACATAGGGTGTCCCACAATCATATGCTCTATCGGGACTCAATACTTCAAGCATGCTCTCTGCGATCTAGGAGCATGCCAAAGGTAGTTTATGATAAACTTAACCATCATGTGTTTGCTACTACTGTCATGTGTTTGCATCTAGAGGACCAATCAGTTCGCTATCCCGCGGGGATCGCTGAGAATATTCCGGTGAGAATCCAGAACTATTTCATTCCCGTGGACTTTGTCATCCTCAACATGGAGGTCGACACCAAGACTCCTCTCATCTTGGGGAGGCCGTTCTTGAGTACCGCAAACGCGCATATTGATGTGGGAGTTGGAGAAATCCAGCTTAACATCAATGGGCAGAAAGAGAAATTCGCCTTCAGACCCAAGGTAGAACAATGCTAACAGGTCAAGACAATTAACCGGAAGAATTCTTCCAAGAAGAAGCTTGAAAAGAAGTCTGAGAAAAAGTCTGAGAAGAAGAAACCGGAGAAACTAGAAATCCCTTCCATCAGCGCCCTTGTCGGATTCATAGAAACACTACGAATTCGAGGGGAGATTAAGGTGCTTAACCAAAGGAATGCGACGCAAAGGATCCAGCGTAAGAATTTTTGGACAGCGGGGAGAAAGAGATCGAAACAACCGCGCTCACCAAGAAAGTGTGGCGCAAGAAAGTGTCATCACCGTCAACAACTCCAGCGGGTGACGACAAGCGAACACAAGGTATGGAGAGTCATGAGGTAACATGGTAGTTATCCATTTCTTGCATTTGCATATAGGATAGTTTATTTCCTTGCATTTCAACTCTGAACATGGCATGTTTAATTTTCTGCAAAAAGCATCTTTATTTTTTGAACTTTATTTTCAATCTGCATTCAAAAATCAAAAAATTTGAGCCGAGATGCAGGCCGGCCGGCCCCACTTGTCATCATATGGCCTGGGTGCAGCTCGAGGTAAGTCCACTGACGTGCAGGGGCAGGAATCGTGGTGCATACCACCAATGATCATGCATGTGGAGGGCCATTTAATCGCATCATGGATGGTTGGTCTCTCGCACCGCACACGTCCCGTCGTGCAAAAATTCACCGAAGAGCACATGCAGCAGTGGAGCATGATGAGGAGGAGATGTGCTGGCGAAGGACGAGCACGAGGTGGCACAGAGCCAGGTCGTTCGGCCCCATACAGGCCGGCCGGCCTCACCACCTCACCGTCCCTATCAAATCGCCACCAAACACCGCATAATGACCTGCAGGTCTACGACTAGGAGGTGGACGTGGAGCATTCGAGGCCAGGCCTGCCTCCTGCGAGCGCCTATAAAACCCGACACTCCCGGCGTTCCTCGATGCACCAGAAGCTCACGTCTTTTTGCCTCTGCCCGAGCTCGAATTCCCTCTCTCTGCTAAGCATCTTTAGTTAGATAAGCCCTTGGGCTAATTAAGTGAAGTGCTTAAGTGCTAGCACCCACAAAAATAAAATAAAATTAGTGCTGAACTCTTGCTTTAGCCACAGAAAAATACCAAAAATATTTTCCTTCTTTTGAATAAAAGCTTGGCGCGCTTCAAACAAGAACGTTTGTGGTGGTTAATTCCCCACGAGGACGACTAACGAGTAACCTCTTTGTTTAGTCCTTCGGGTATTTTTGTGTGTGCCCTAATCTTTTGCAGGCAAGCATGTGGACGGAAACTAAGAACAAACTCAAGAAGCTCAGCCCCTCCAGCTCTCGGTGCTCGTGCGGGACGACATCCTCCAGGAACAATATGTCGGTTGACTCAAGTCAATGGGATACTGATTCCCAGGAGGACGCGACCCCTGCAGTGCCTACGAGCCGAGTTCAAACTCGTATCCGTGTCTTCACCTCGGTCGATCAGCTCGTGCCACAGAATGACTACGAACGGGAGGCATTGGACCTGCTGAAGAACCAGATGTACCACCAAGTCAGGATCTTTGAACCCTTCTTTTTCATAAAGACGGGGTTGAAGGCGAACATGACCCGTGCATTCAGCTACACAGGGTGGTACAACTTCGCCGACATGACGGAACCAGGTTCAAAATTTCTCACTGTAGAATTCCTCATGTCTCTCAGTTTCGAAGAAACTGGTAACACAACTGAAATCTATTTTCGTTTCTTCGATGTACAATATAAGCTAATGGAAAAAGAACTTAGTGTTGCTTTAGGCTTTGATAAAAAGTGTTTGCTCGATCCGAGTGCTCTAACTAAAACTCATAAATATGATCGAACCACATGGTGGAATGGAATTTCTGAGGAGCCTATGAGTAGCAAGAATAGCATAGTTTGTATCCATAACCCTACTCTCAGGATGCTAGCGAAGTGGACTTGCATGGTGGTACATCCGCGCTCTGACCTGCGTCTTTGTAGTCTTCCCGAGTTGTAGTATCTCTTTGCAATGGCAAAGAAGATAAAACTCTCCCCAGTCATAAGCATGCTTGCTCACTGGCAGAAGTTGATCGCCGGCAGAAGTCCCATTGACATAACCACTTTGGTTACGTGCATCGCTGCGCATGTCAAGGCGCTGGACAATGCCCAGGTCACTTACTTGCCATGGGAGGAGGATTACCAGCCCAAGGTGGGTGTGGAACATTTTGTGAAGGGTCACATGATGCGCGAGGGGCCAGGTAACTCACTGTTTATGACTTACCCCGGGTACGATAGAGAGGTCGAGCTCCCATACCCGAGACTCTCTCTCTACTCGGTGAAAAGTTTGCTCTTGAAGATGCTGAAATAGGAGCCAATTCATCACAGTTTTGCCAGTCCAGCAACATGGCGGCAAACGTGGTTGAGAACTCAGCAGCAAGAACAAGCAGGACCCTCACAACAAGCCGGAACCTCCAACATGAGCTTTGAGGAAGCATACGAGCATTATACTCAAGGATGTATGAGCACAGCTGGAGGAACATCAGAGTATGGTGCAACCCAAGAACCCTACTACCCCCTAGGTATGCAGGATTCTTATGGTCTGCAGGTTGGTCCGTCGAGCTCGGCACGCTATGGGTAAGAGAACCCGATCATGCGTGGGATCTTCGATCTCACATCTCGGGTCAACACCATGGGGCAGCAGCGGGACCAACTCAGCATCGATCTTGCACACAACACCGAACTCACCCAGCAGAACTGGAGTATGAACACCTCTCTGCTCCATGACACCACCAGCATCTTTACCCATCTGGTCCTGGGCCAGCATTTGCATCCTCCGCAGTAGCCTCAGCAGCCACAACAACAACCACCACAGTAGCAGTACTACCCATATCCTCCTTACCCTTATCCACCGCCGCAGCAACAAGACCATCAGCAGTAGCAGTAGCCACATCCGCAGTAGTACTATTCGTACCCGCTGCAGTACTATCCATATCTGCCGTCGCCATACCCATATCAGCAGCCACCACAGGACCCAAGTCAGCAAAACTAAGCTTCATTGAAGCTTGGGGGAGCACTCAGTGTAACACCTCGGGTGTTTAAATTATGAAATAAGCCTCATTAGCGTAACAATATGCTTAACTAACTAAGAAAAATTTAAAGAAAATAAATTATGAGTTGGTTTTGCTTTGAATTGAAAATAGATGTGTATATGTGCATAAATACATGTACTTTAATCAAACAAATTAAATAACTCTCACTTCAACGCACTTGGCGGTGAAAATTTAATGGACACACCATCGATGACAGGATAAACAAAAGTCTAGTTGAAGCCTACGAGAGAATACAAATTTTTGCCGAGGAAATGACGCGCCCTCCGAAAATTGCTTTTCTAGTTTTTAAAATAACTTCAAAACTATAACTCAATTGAACTTTGGCCTGAAATGAAACTTGTAGAACTTTTTATTTTGAACAACTTTCGTGTTCAGAGGTTTTTGAGTTGCAGCATAGAAATATAAGAAAATATCAGTTTTACGATCAGACCCTTAAAATTTATCAAATTCTCGCATCTCGGTCCCTCCCTCACCTCTCTCCTCTGCTCTGCCCCGTCAGCCCAGCATAACCCGCCCGCCACGTCGCCGGCGATGCCTGCCGCCGCGTCGCGCCAAGCCAATCCCCCAACGCCTCTGCTCGCCGCCCAGCTCGCCCAACCCGCGGCCGCGTCCTCCTTCTTCCTCACGCGGCATCCCGCACGGCCAGTAGAACGCCGCCGCCCCGACGCCCAATGGCGTGCCGCACGCCGCACGGCTCTGGTCACCGCCGGCCGCGCCCAATGGCGCACCCCTGCCATGCAGCCCGCCCCAACCCTCTCCCCTCCCTTTGCTCGCTATAAAAGGGGAAGCACGCCCCTGCTCGCGCGGAGACCCGCCGACGCCCGCCATTGATGCCGCCGCTCGGAGCTCAGCGCTGAGCCCCTCCCTCCGCCCCGCCTCCACTCAATCCAACCCCCGAAATCAGTCCCCCACCATCCACCAAAGCTCCCCAGCCAAGCGTTGCCGCTCCACATCGCCGGAGCTCGCCGGAGGCAAGCTCCAAGCGCCGCCGCCCGTGCTCCACCATGGCGAGCCCGCCACCGGCCACCTCGGCCCCAACCGAGACCTCTCCAAGGTAGCCCATGCCTTCCCCGTGCTCCTCCCCCCCCTTGCCCTCACCGCCGACCCCTCCCCTCGCTGGAATCGAGCTCGTGCTCGCCGGCCGGCCGCTAGGGACCACATTGCTTTGAATGCACAAGTGTAAGTTATAGTGATGGTATATGACGATTACTTTCCTTCACGATAAAGTTGCAGTCCACAAAACATCGATTTGGTTGTGAAGTTACTTAGTTAAGATTTCTTTGGGCAATTGTTAATAGAGTATAACTTAACTTCATTAAACAAGAAGGGGTTGTGTTATACTGGAAACTTAATTTTCTAAGCACAACATGGATTATACACAGCTTCTGGACTAGGTAACTTCTGGTGATGAAATTTTTATTTAGAGCACATTATGCAGAGACAAAAGCACTGTAAAAATTTCAGACATTTTCACGCAGCAGAATAATTATGAAAAAATGTAATACACAGCCACTGCTAGAACCTAGTTATTTTTATACATGACAAACCATGCAAGTATTGAAACCAAAATTTTTTCAGATTTTATTGTGCAAGATACAAAGCATAATAAATAGAACAAGATACACTTATGTTAATGGATATTAACTTTTACAGGATGTTTGACAGGGTTTCTGTGTATGAAACTTTTTATACAGCAAGAGCTACTCTAAAGTGTTCCCCAGTAAAAAGTTGAGCAGTTTCCAAGTAGAGAAACTAATTATTTGAATTAGTGCATTTTTCCTACCACAAAACTATATAAATAGGTTATAGAAAGGAAAGAGGTTCTAAAGTTTTTCTGTGGTATTTAGGCATCAATATAAGAGCTCTGGAAAAGTTTTACCCCATGAATCACAATATAACAGCAGTTACAAATTAGTTTTATTATTTCATGTCATAACCAAGTTTTATTAAAAATTTTAGCTAGAGATGGGTTCTGGTCCTAATACTTTTACACTGTCCTACAAATCAAGCAACTAATCTACTGTTAAAATTTCAGATTTAGTATTCGTCTACAACAGTGGGTACAATTAAAGTCTGTTTAACCTAGCCTTTAATTTATAGCAAGATTTAGCAAGCAACTGAAGAGTTGCATGTAACAAAATTGTAGATTTTCATCTAAAGATTCCAGAATAGTTGAGTTTGTATTTTTCTGATTTTTCTACGATTTAATATGAATTTTACAAGTTAATTGTTTTTGAAACTAGGTTTAAAACTTTCTTTTACAGAGGGGTCCCTGGAAACTTGCGTGCAGGCCCCTGGGAAGATTGCAATCAAAGCAATGTGGTCCCTAGCATCGCTGGCATGGCGGCCGACCAGATTGCAGCGAGGGGGCTCGTCGGCGGCGAGGGAAAAAGGGTTGTGGAGATCTAGGGAGGTGAGAGATACCTTGGGATGGCCTTGGTCGGGGTTGGGGGTGGCCGGAGGTGGCTCGTCGGTGAGGAGCAGAGGGGCGGCGGCGGGGTGGAGCGTCGGCGACGGTGCTCCGGCGAGGAGGGGAGGGTGTGGGCTGGTCGATGAGCTTCGCGGCGTCGAGGGAAACCCGTTTTGAGGCTTGGCTTGGACGGAGGAGATTCGGAGTGGGCTGTCCACGGAGCAACAGGGGAGCGGCGGCGGCGCGGGCGGCACTGGCGGTGCTCTGGCAGTCGAGCTGGCCGGGGAAGAGGCCGGTGAGCTTCAGTGGAGGGAGGACAAGCTCGCTGGGCGATGGGTTTGGGCAGTGGGAGGCTGGGAAGTGGGGCTCCACGGGCGGGTGGTGCACGGCGGCGGTAATGGTGGCGGCGGCGACGTTCTGGTGTCTGGGCGCGCGAGGGGGGGCTTAGTGCGGTCTTATGTAGACAACAGAGAGGCGGGAGGAGGGGTGGAACTGTACTGCGAGGCGAGGGCGCGGGCGGCACGACGGGGGCGCGTTACTGGTCGCGGTGGGCTGCGAGCAGAGCCGGTGCGGCGTGCGGCGGGCGCGGGCAGGGGATTGGGCGCTGAGGATTTGGCGTGGGGAGCGGGAGATCACGCGGCGCGCGGGTTGGGCGAGGAGCTGCAGCAGCTGGCTTGCCGGGCGGCGTGCGCGGCGATTGGCGGGACGCGGCGGAGGCACGGGCACGGCGCGGCTTGTCCATTGGGCGCGGCGGGCGGTGAGCAGAGGCGCGCGTCACCGGCGTGCGCATGGCATGCGCGGACTGGGGTGGAGCGCGACGTGCGGGCGCGGCCAGGCATTGGCTTGGCGCCTAGCGCCGGTCAGGCATCACCGGCCAAGTGGGCTACGGCGACTGCGCGGCGGTGGAGGGTCGGGCGAAGCGAGGGGTCGGGCGAGTGAAAGGGTCGGGCGAAGCGAAAGGGTTGGGCGAAGCCGAGGGTCGGGCGAAGCAAGGGTCGGGCGAAGCGAAGGGTCGGGCGAGCGAAGGGTCGAGCGAGTGTAGGGTTGGGCGAGCGTAGGGTCGGGCGAGCGTAGAAAGAAGGGTCTGCAGTGAAAATAGAAGAAAAGGCATGGGTTGGTTTGCAAATCCAAGTGTTTCTCAAATTTTTGTGTTGCAACTTAAAAATTCTTGAACATGAAAGTTGTTCAAAATGAAAAGTTACACAAGTTTTGTTTTACGCCAAAGTTCATTTGAGTTCTAGTTTAGAAGTTGTTTTAAAAACTCAAAAAGTATAATTCGGAGGGCACGTCATTTCCTTGGCAAAACTTTGCATTCACTCCTAGGCTTCAACGAGACTTTTGTTTAACATGTCAATAACGACATGTCTATTCAATTTTGGTAGCCATGTTTGCATCGATGTAAAAGTTATTTAATTTGTTTGATTAACGTACATGTACTTATGCACATATACACAACTATTTTCAATTCAAAGCAAAACCAATTTATAATTCATTTCTTTTAAACTTTTCTTAGTTATTTATGTATCATGTTAAGCTAATGAGGCTTATTTCGTAATTTAAACACCTGAGGTATTACAGCTAGCTCAACCCGATAACACCAAGCCGTTCGATGTTTACTGTGACGCATCTGGCACCGGTCTTGGTTGCGTGCTTATGCAAGAAAATCGAGTTATCGCCTATGCTTCACGAGCCCTTCGGCCCCATGAATAGAATTATCCGACCCATGATCTCGAGTTAGCAACAGTCATTCATGCTCTAAAAGTATGGAGACATTATCTTATGAGCACTCATTGTAATATCTACACCGATCACAAGAGTCTCAAATATATCTTCACCCAAGCCGATCTGAATATGAGACAGAGAAGATGGCTAGAATTAATCAAGGATTATGACCTCGAGATGCACTATGACCCCGGCAAGGCTAATGTAGTCGCGGATGCACTAAGCCGCAAGGCTCATTGCCATTGCCTATCAGTGGAAATCTATAATGAGACAATATGTTCAAAAATGTGGAAGCTTAGTTTGGAAATGATTTCCCAAGGCACTCTGAATCACATCTCAGTTGATCCCACTCTTCACGACCAGATCATCATGGCACAACTACATGATGAAGGAGTTAAGATCATCAAATAAAAACTCTCTCTAGGAGAAGAGAAATACAAATATTTCCGTCAGGACCATAAGGGAGTTCTATGGTTCGAAAGTCGCATAGTCATTCCGAAGAATCATGAGCTCCGTAAGAAAATTCTTGATGAGGCACATCTTTCAAAATTTTCTATTCACCCCGGCAGCAGTAATATGTGTCAAGATCTTAGGCAAAACTTCTGGTGGACTAGAATGAAAAGGGAAATTGCTAAATATGTCTCAGAATGTGACACATGTCAGAGAGTAAAAGCCAGCCACTTGAAAGTAGCCGGTACACTTCAACCTTTGCCTATACCCTCATGGAAATGAGAAGACATAAGTGTGGATTTCATTGTTGGATTGCCAAGTACCGCAAAGAAACATGATTCCATATGGGTTATCGTTGATAGACTCACAAAGACGGCACATTTTCTTCCGGTGCACACCACCTATACTGTCAAGAAATATGCCGAGATTTATCTTGACCGCATTGTTTGCCTACATGTTGTACCAAAGACTATTATTTCCGATCGTGATACTCAGTTTGTAGCTCGCTTTTGGGAACAATTGCAAACTTCTCTTGGTACTAAATCGATTTGAAGCTCAGCCTATCATCCTCAAACAGACGGACAAACTGAAAGAGTAAACCAAATTCTTGAAGACATGCTTAGACCTTGCGTCATTCACTATGACAAGAATTGGGACAAATGCCTATCCCTAGCAGAGTTCTCATATAACAATAGCTACCAAGCGAGTTTGAAAATGGCACCATTTGAGGCCTTATACGGACGAAGGTGTCGAACCCCTTTGAGTTGGTCACAGACCGGAGAACGCAAAATATTTGGACCAGACTTGGTAATCGAGGCAGAAGAAAAAGTGAGAGTAACACAAGAAAACCTTAGAGCCGCACAATCCAGGCTAAAGAGCTATTTCGATAGAAGGAGAAAGCCACTAAAATTTGAAGTTGGTGACCACGTCTACATTCGAGTTTCAGCAACCAAGGGTGTACAACGATTCGGAGTCAAAGGAAAACTATCTCCCCGTTATGTTGGTCCCTACGAAATCATCGAGAGCTGTGGACCCGTAGCCTATAAAATTCGACTGCCCCCTCAGCTTGCAGCCATCCATGATGTCTTTCACGTGTCTCAGCTCAAGAAGTGTGTTCGAGTCCCTACCGAGGTCGTCGAACGACAGGAAATATTAGTACAGCCTGACCTCTCGTATGTTGAGTACCCTATCAAAATCATGGTTCAAAAAGAAAGAAGCACTAGGAGGAAAGTGATTAAAATGTATAAAATTCAATGGAATCATCACACTAAGAAAGAAGCCACATGGGAAACTGAAAGCTATCTAAACCAAAATTTTCCTGGTTTTCTCAACTCTAACGAAGGTACACACACTATCCACTCTAAGCCTATTGCCCGAATCTCAGGGCGAGATTCTTTTTAAGGGGGGAAGGCTGTAACACCTCGGGTGTTTAAATTACGAAATAAGCCTCATTAGCGTAACAATATTCTTAACTAACTAAGAAAAATTTAAAGGAAATAAATTATGAGTTGGTTTTGCTTTGAATTGAAAATAGATGTGTATATGTGCATAAATACATGTACTTTAATCAAATAAATTAAATAACTCTCACTTCAATGCACTTGGCGGTGAAAATTTAATGGACACACCATTGATGACAGGATAAACAAAAGTCTAGTTGAAGTCTAGGAGAGAATACAAATTTTTGCCCAGGAAATGACTTGCCCTCCGAAAATTGCTTTTTGAGTTTTTAAAATAACATCAGAACTATAACTCAATTGAACTTTGGCCTGAAATGAAACTTGTAGAACTTTTTATTTTGAACAACTTTCGTTTTTAGAGGTTTTTGAGTTGCAGCACAGAAATATAAGAAAATATCAAATTTACGATCAGACCCTTAAAATTTATCAAATTCTCGCGTCTCGGTCCCTCCCTCACCTCTCTCCTCTGCTCTGCCCCGTCAGCCCAGCAGAACCCGCCCGCCACGTCGCCGGCGAAGCCTGCCGCCGCGTCGCGCCAAGCCAATCCCCCAACGCCTCTGCTCGCCGCCCAGCTCACCCAACCCGCGGCCGCGTCCTCCTTCTTCCTCACGCGGCATCCCGCACGGCCAGTAGAACGCCGCCGCCCCGACGCCCAATGGCGCGCCGCACGGCGCACGGCTCTGGTCACCGCCGGCCGCGCCCAATCGAGCACCCCTGCCATGCAGCCCGCCCCAACCCTCTCCCCTCCCTTTGCTCGCTATAAAAGGGGAAGCACGCCCCTGCTCGCGCGCAGACCCGCCGACGCCCGCCATTGATGCCGCCGCTCGGAGCTCAGCGCTGAGCCCCTCCCTCCGCCCCGCCTCCACTCAATCCAACCCCCGAAATCAGTCCCCCACCATCCACCAAAGCTCCCCAGCCAAGCGTTGCCGCTCCACATCGCCGGAGCTCGCCGGAGGCAAGCTCCAAGCGCCGCCGCCCGTGCTCCACCATGGCGAGCCCGCCACCGGCCACCTCGGCCCCAACCGAGACCTCTCCAAGGTAGCCCATGCCTTCCCCGTGCTCCTCCCCCCCCTTGCCCTCACCGCCGACCCCTCCCCTCGCTGGAATCGAGCTCGTGCTCGCCGGCCGGCCGCTAGGGACCACATTGCTTTGATTGCAATCTTCCCAGGGGCCTGCATGCAAGATTCCAGGTACCCCTCTGTAAAAGAAAGTTTTAAACCTAGTTTCAAAAATAGTGAATTTGTAAAATTCATATAAAATCGTAGAGAAATCGTAAAAATACAAACTCAACTGTTCTGTAATCTTTAGAAGAAGATCTACAACTTTTGTTACATGCATTTCTTCAGTTGCTTGTTAAATCTTGCTATAAATTAAATGGAAGTTTTAATAGACTTTAATTGTACCCACTGTTGTAGACAAAGGCTAAACCTGAAAATTTAAAAGTAGATTAGTTGCTTGATTTGTAGGCCAGTGTAAAAATATTAGGACCAGAACCCATCTCTAGCTAAACTTTTTGTTAAACCTTTTTTATGCCATGAAATAATAAAACTAAATTGTAACTGATGTTGTATTGTGATTCATATGGTGACACTTTTCCAGAGCTGTTATATTGATGCCTAAATACCACAGAAAATGTTTAGAACCTTTTTCCTCTCTGTAACCAATTTATATAGTTTTATGGTGGGAAAAATGCACTAAATACAAATAATTAGTTTCTGTGCTTGGAAAACATTCATCTTTTCAATATGGGATAATTTAGTGTAGTGTATGCTGTATAAAAGGTTTCATACACAGAAACCCTGTAGAACATCCTGTAGAAACTAATCTTTATTAAAATAGGTGTATTTGTCCTATTTATTATGCTTTGTATCATGCACAATAAAATCTGAAACATTTACAGTAACACCTATATGGATATATTAACACCCTGTAAAAGTTTTAGCATCAAAACATGCATGTTTTGTCCTGTATAAAAATAACTAGGTTCTAGCAGTGGCTGTGTATTACATTTTTCATAATTATTCTGCTGCACAGAAATTTCTGAAATTTTTACAGTAGTCTTAGCTCTGCAGAATGTACTTTGAATAAAAATTTCATCACCAGAAGTTATCTAGATCAGTGTTTATGCTTAATCCATGCTTATACTGCGAAAATTAAATTTCCAATACAACACAACCCCCTCTATTAACGATTGCCCAAGAAAATCGTAACTAAGTAACTTCACAACTATGTTTTGTGGACTGCAACTTTATCATGAAGAAAAAAAAATAATCGTCATTTACCATCACTACAACTTATACTTGTGCATTCATATAGAATCGACTACTCTCGCTGACGGAACGTACGAGCTGGTGCCCGCGTCCAAGAGTGAGCAGCGTGAAGCTCAAGTGAATCTAACTGAAGCTTTCAAAGACCCGAACCCAAGTTCGGACGAGCCCCAAGCTAACTTAGGCAAACCCCGGAGCATGAACCCTGTTTTTCTAAATTATGCAACTTAATACTCTACTCTACTTGTGCATTAAGTTTATAGGAGTTGGATGAAAACTTAGTTGCATGATCATAGGTACCCATGCTCTGAACACTAGATGTAAGTTTCGATAGAATGCTATGCTAATAGGACCCGGTAAAAGTCGAGTGATTTCCTGTCACTCGCGAGAATATAGGAGTTGAATGTTTATTACATGTTGCAATCATAAGGTCGACGGACGGGGCTATGGTGCAATGTTCAAGTTTATGATTGATGTCCCGTCTGTTTAGTGAAAAATGCTAAGGCCGCAGTATGTGGTAGTGGTAGTTAAGTTTTTGAACGTATTAACCACATGCCGAGAATATGGTAATCGGTAAGCTTAAGTACCTAATCGGACCGGCAAGTGGACAGCATCCCACCCTCTCAACTTCGGTTCCATGCGCGCACATGGTGGGTACAGAGCCGGGCTCTGTAGTCTCGGATGGTGGCCCTGATCCACAACCCGGGAAGAAAGGGGAAAGGTTGCACTTGTGACTCCGGGAGTAACCACGTGACGTGTGTTTAGGTTTCCCTTGCAAGGTTAAGAAATTCTATTCGAATCGTCCGTTTCTCGCGGTTATTGAGACTGCTTGACCCTTTTACCACATAGAGTAAGAAGAGGAACAATGATGATGATTAATATTGTTGGATGAAAAATTAATTCTTTCACCATGTATGATATTGGATAGTTGGTTACCTAGAATAGTTAAAGAAAACTAGAACTTGGAGCTAAAATTTGAAAGTAAGGACCTACTGGTACATGCTTTTCGGCAAAACAAACCCTCAAGCCAAAAGCTTGCATGTCTAGGAGTCGGCTAAGTATATTCCACTAGTCGGGTAAGCCTTGCTGAGTATTAGTATACTCAGCCGTGCTTGTGGCTTGTTTTCAAGTGATACTTTTGAGGACATGATCGCTAGTTTGACTTGGCCGTGTACCCTTCTTCCTGGTGGGTCGATGGAATGGGATGCAGCCCCGGCCAACGATGATAATTCCAAGTGATGTCTTGTACGGGCTTCATCGCGACATCATGTTTCGTCGAGTAGTTTATCGTTTTTTTTCCGCTGCATTGAACTCTGAAGAACTCAATTATTTTGAACTCTGAATTACTTTTTTTTATGAATTCGAACTCAGTTGTAATAATAATTTATGATGAACCCTGTGGTGTAAAATTTGTGGAATGTTGTATCCTCTGGGCTCACCTTCGTGTGAGTACATGTATGTGTGGTTTCGATCGGCAAAAACCGTGGTTGTATCGGGAGGTTACCTGACAGACCAATGGATTATTCCGTTCGAAGTGCGAGTTAGCCCTGATTGCCCTCGTGGTGATGGTTAACGCGCTTGAACCAGATTATATCAGGTGGTTCTGCCACACTCAGGATTGTGCTTCATCGAAGCTTGGGGGAGTATCCATGTAAGTCGTCCAACTTGTCCTTTCCGTTTTAAAGTTTCGATGCCAAAAAAAACACTTTGCTTTGAATAAATGAACTTCCAACTTATATGTATGGAAATTCGTGTAAGCTCTACTTTCGGAAATGATGAATAGTTGCTCTGTTCATGTTTTGCAAGTGCCTTGTTTATAGCTTGTTACTCACTTAGTGCTTGATCTTGCTGGTAAACCTTGTCTTGGGTTTGTGGGAGCATGAGCATGATTTCCATGTCTAAGTTGTTGGGAAGTTTGAGATAGTGAAACTTGGATGCGCCGCCTTGAGCAATCCACGGTCTGGATGGCTTCCTGAGGTCGGTAAGTGTTTGGTCACGGCGGTTGGAGCTTGCTTGGCGGTTAAGTTGGTTCGGCCGCACCACTTTTGGTTTGGCCTCACCACTTTTGGTTCGGGCACACCACTTCTGGTTCGGCTGCACCAGACCCAGGGCTGTTTGGCCCTCCGTTTCACCGACTTGTTCCTTGGTCGGTTGTTGATCTGCACCTGGGGTGATTCTCATTGAACGAAGTTGTTTCCTTTAAGTTTGTGGGCCTATGGATCCTTTGGTGATACACTGTGTCCCTCGGATCAAACCGACACCGAACCAACGCATGGGATGTGTTCCAACTGTGGTCGAAGCTGATCGGGTTTGATCCTGACTCTGGTTCGACCGAACCAACTTGGTGTGGCCGAACCAGCTTTTCCTCGGTTTGGTCTGAATTTTGGTCTGCTGTGTTCCTGCATCGAATACTCAACAAAACTCATGGAACATGTTGGATTAAACCCCTAGAGCTATGGTGTTTCATGATTTTATCCAATTTTATACGGCGTTGGTGGTCTAAAGTTATGAGTTAACGACCGCCAACAAGCTCCCGCACACTTAGTTCTTTGCTCGTCCTGAGAAAAGTACTTAAAGAATGGAGCAAAGCCTAAGTCAGGTTTCATGTAACTTCAAAGATAATTGAACGAGCACATAAGACATTCCATGTTCCTTTTCCATACCTGTGGCCTTTTTCAGTGTCTACCTCTTGGTCTTGGGTTGTTGAAAAGTAGAATGTATCTTACAACTGAAACCCTTCCGTTCAATCTACGATCGGGATATTTTGTATGATTTTAAATAAAAGATACCTTTCTCTTGCATCCTCGAGCACTCCGCTCTAATCTCACCCCTCTTTTTTCCTCACTTTGCTATGGTACTTTACTTTAGGCGAGTCATATTTATCAAGTCAAAGGATGGTTCCAAGAAACTTTTCAAACTTACATCTGACCATCACTTGGATTTGAACATGCTTGATTTCCTTAGCCTTGTGACCCATATAAACTTTCTTGCTTTGGGGAGTATGGATCTTTCCCCTCCATTTTTCATAGGCCTTCATGTGCCTAAATATTTTTTTCTTTCTTTTTTTTCACAGGACCTTCATGTGCCCCTATTTTCTTTTCTCATTTTCTTTTCTTTGGTGTCACAAGGCGTTTGTAGCATCACACGTTCTTTAGCTATAGCCATGGTCAAGGTAGTTCAAAAGATTCTTTAGAACTCAAAATTTGACAAGATATCATACTGACCAAAAGCAAACTCTCTTTTTGAGTGAATCTCACTTTTTATAAAGTGGGTGGTGTATAAACCTTGAGGATGTAGAGAAAGGCAGAGTTTTCATTTGGAAGAATAAGAGATCCCGAACATTGATTGAAACAGATGGTTCGTTTTATCAATTCATATCTCACCAAACAACAACTTAGACAAGGGGGTCCTAGTCATAATTGGTCCACAAGTTAAAGGAATATTAAACTCGGAATGAAGCAAGTGAACAAGTACAAGTTATCAGAGAAATTCTCATGGAGCATTTCATGTTCTTTTTATTCAAATTTCAGGCCTTGAGCCAGGTTCAGGAAACAACTCATGAATAAAGGAGTGCACAGGAAGGGTGGAGAGAACGCAAACTGACGTGTGATTGTTTTCATGGGTTGATGGGTTTCGGCCGCACCACCATTTTCCCATTTCGCGTGGTCGTTTGCGCGGTGTTTTTCCCTCTGGTATGTATGTCACGTTTTGCCTGTGGTACACTATATTCGTGTGGCACTCCTGGTTCGGCCGCACCTGGCCCGTGCTGCTTTGCCTCGAGCTTTTTCCTGCGACTTGTATAGATACTTTGCAAACCAAATTAGTTAAGAAATCTCTGGTTGGCTCAAATGCACCAACCAAAGTAAATTTATTCATTCAACCAAACATTAAATAATTGAAAGGGAAATTCTAAACAATAAAAAAACCTTTGCAACACCTCCTAACTAAAGAAACCTATTGCCTAAACGAAACAACGTTGATTATTCTATTCTATGGAAATCCTATGGTGATGGCGGGTTGTAGAGATTGGGGTGTCCCATCGCCTCCACTATGTGTTTGATCTTCCCGCAAACACCCTTGCGGACTATGTTGACCTTATCCTTAACGTCCATCCGCCACAGCTCTCCCTCCGCGATGCGCTCCTCCAAATTGTTGAATTTCTGCTTCAAGTTCAGGAGCTCAGCGGGTAGGCTATCCACGGTGCCCTCTGACTCCTCAGAATCTTCCATCTATCCTAGCGGGCCCTTGATTGGTGGTGGCTGTGAATGGCGCTTGATCTTCGGGGGAGTGGAGTGCACATACTCTTCCTTGTTCAACTCATCCCTCTCAAGGGGAGGAATGAGTTGCTCCTCACATCCAGTAGGGGTTTTAACTCTCCTAATCCGGTAGCGAGCCAGTGAGTTATCCGGCGTGCGTACCGGGGTCATGGCTTTAACCTCCTTGTAGCACATCAGCATCGTGTCCCCCTCCATGTACTGCTCCACTTCATGAGAGACATTGGTCTTGTCCCTCGGAGTCGGCGTGAAATCCAATTTCTTCGCCAATTCCATCTTGATTATCACCTTGGGACGAAGTTGCCCCGTGGTAGGACGGCGAGGTGATTCTGGTCATGGAATCCTCATGTCGATGGACCTTCTGTGCGACAAGGGCTGCACACTAGAGCGCGTCGGTGTGGGCGTCCGGTAGAGGTTCGGCCGCACCGGGGTTGGTGCGGGTGGTTTGGCCGCACCCCTCCCCGCGCAGTTCCGCCCCCTGCGGTGACACATCGACGAACACAACATCTTCCTTCCTGGGGACAATGGGTAGCTCCTGATTTGATTGGTTGGCATTGTTTTTGGACGGAGTTCCTTTGGGGGTCGACATGGTGGAACGAACATGGGGAAGAATGGAGATGAGTATTGGTGGTTCTTCTGTTGCTTTAGATCCATTTTATGGTGAAACAAGCATGGAAGGCTAGCATGGGATAAGGATGGATTTGAATTCGAAAAGGCCGCTTGAATTCGAAGCTCGGGTGGTGCAGCCGAACCTTGTTGGTGCGGCCGAACCGTGTTGGTGCGACCGAACCAGCCCTGAGGGCTTTTGCTCTCCGGTTCGATGTGCCAATTCCAGTCTTCGAGAAGGTTCAGAGGAAGGTTGGAATCACTCAGTATCGTGAAAGTACGACACCACACTTCTCCTTCTCGAAGGCGAACTCTAAACGATATTAACGAACTCGATGAGGTCTAACTCTTCGATTTTAGGCATTTCGTGTTCGAGAAATAGTTTGAGACGTTACCCATTTACTTTAAAAATATTCCCGCTCTCGTCTTGGAGTGTGATTCCTCCATGAGAAGCGGTATTAATAACATTAAAAGGGCCTTCCCATTTACTTCTAAGTTTCCCCCGGCCAAACAATTTAACTCGAGAGTTAAAAACAAGTACCTTGTCACCTGGATTGAATTATTTTACCTTGATCCTTTTGTCATGCCATCGTTTCGTTCTTTCTTTGTATATCTTCGAACTTTGATACACCTTCTCTCTCCATTCGTCTAATTCTGCCAGGTGAATTCTTCTTTTTATTCCTGCTGCTTCCAAGTTCATTCCCCATTTCTTGATTGCCCAATGAGCCTTGAATTCTAGTTCCACCGAAAGATGGCATGCTTTTCCAGAAACCAATTGATAGGGAGTCATCCCTATAGGTGTTTTGTGTGCTGGTTGGTATGCCCACAATGCTTCTGGTAGTTTTTCTTTCCATGCTTGGCCCATTTCATTTACGGTCTTTTGCAGAATGTTCTTGATCTGTTTATTTGATATCTCTGCCTGACCACTTGTTTGGGGATGATACGGTGTAGCAACCCTATGATTTACTCCAAAGCTTGCGAGGTATTTTCTGAAAACCCTATCGATGAAGTGTGATCCCCCATCGCTTATCACTATTCTTGGAGTGCCAAAACAGGGGAAAATAACTTCATGGAACATTCTTCGTGAATTTTTCTGCAGCTCGACATGGCAAGGCTTCAACCCACTTTGAGACGTAATCCACCGCCACCAGGATGTATTCACAATCTCCTGACTTAGGGAACAGACCCATGAAGTCGATTCCCCAAACATCGAAGATTTCCACTTGTAGGTTTCTTGTGAGTGGCATTGCATCTCGGGCGTTGATGTTACCATGTTTTTGGCATCTCGAGCATCTTCTGACAAATTCTTTGGCATCCTCATACATGCTTGGCCAAAAGAACCCACTTTGCCACACCTTGGCATGTGTTCTAAATATCCCATAATGACCTCCGTATGGTGATGCGTGGCAACGTTCCAGGATTTTAGTTGCCTCCCATGCTGGTATGCATCTTCTCAACAATCCATCCATACAGACCCGAAACAAGTATGGGTCATCCCAGAGATGGAGTCGACTCTCATATTCCAGCTTCTTTCTGTGTTCTCCTGGTGGGACATATCCTGACACCATGAAGTTGACAATGTTTGCATACCACGGGTCTGCTACAGTCAACTTTAGTAGAGTGTCATCTCTGAGGTAATCATCAATGGGTAGTGAATTGTCATCTTTGAATTCTCAGTCGGGACAAGTGATCTGCCACTGAATTTTCTACCCTTTTCTTATCTCAGATTTCAATATCGAACTCTTGGAGTAGTAAAACCCAGCGGATGAGCCTTGGCTTTGCATCTTTCTTGGTGCGGAGGTATTTTAATGCTGCATAATCTGTATAGATAATGACGTTTGCCCCAACCAAGTATGATCGGAACTTGTCGATGGCAAAAATCACTGCGAGTAGTTCCCGTAGTGGTGTAGTTCAATTGAGGCCCTATTAAAGTTTTACGAGCATAGGATATGGCATAATGTCTCTTATCCTTAGTTTGGCCTAAAACTGCACATACTGTGTAATCACTCGCATCACACATGATTTTGAAAGGGATTGTCCAATCGGGTGGTTGTATGATGGGAGCAGAAATGAGTACTTGTTTTATAGTTTGAATGGTTGCATAGCACTCTTCGTAAAAAATGAAAGGGGCTTCCTTGGCTAAGAGATTTGATAGAGGCTGGACTATTTGAGAGAAGTTTTTGATGAATCATCTATAGAACCTAGCGTGTCCAAGAAAACTACGAATCCCCTTCACATTGGCGGGAGGTGGTAATTGCTGAATGACCTCGATCTTGGCTTTGTCCACCTCTATACCACGCTCGGACACTCGATGTCCTAGCACAATGCCCTCTCGCACCATGAAATGGTATTTCTCCCAGTTCAAAACTAGGTGCTTTTCACCGCATCTTTGCAAGACCTTATCAAGATTTTTCAGGCAGTCGGCGAAGGTCTTTCCATACACCGAGAAGTCATCCATGAATACCTCCATGATTTGTTTGATCATGTCAGAAAAGGTTGACATCATACAGCGTTGGAATGATGCAGGGGCATTACATAACCCAAAGGACATTCGCCGATAGGCGTACGTTCCATATGGGCATGTGAACGTTGTTTTACTCTGGTCTTCGGGGTGTATATGAATTTGGTGATATCCAGAGTAACCATCGAGGAAGCAGAAGAAGGAATGTTTGGCAAGTCGCTCGAGCATTTCATTGATTAAATGGAGAGGGAAATGGTCTTTCTTAGTGGCTTTATTTAATTTTCTATAATCTATACACATACGCCACCCAGTGACGGTACGCTGAGGAATAAGTTCATTTTTATCATTGCGTACAACCATCATTCCTCCCTTTGTAGGCACTACTTGGACGGGGCTGACCCATTCACTATTTGGCACAGGATAGATGATCCCAGCATGTAAGAGGTTAAGGACTTCCTTCATAACTACTTCTCTCATCGCATTATTTAGCCGCCTTTGAGGCTCTCTAGACGGCGTGGACTTGGGAATAATTGGGATGTGATGAGTGCAGAGTGTTGGGCTTATTCCCTTTAGATCTTGGAGCGAGTATCCAAGAGCCGCACGATGTTTCTCCAGAATAGTGAGGAGCTGTTGGGTTTCTATTTCAGAGACCAAGTTACTGATGATAACTGGAGTTTCTCAATTTCCAAAGAGATAGGCATATTTCAGCCCGGGAGGAAGAGGTTTCAACTCGACTGGAGATGGTTTAGGTTCTTTGGTAGTGTCGAGATCAATGGGGTTCTGAGCATCTTCCTCCTCGATAAAGTCTTGGGCTTCTTGTTCAAGATTTGGTTGTGTTAACTCTTCTAATGAGGCTACCAAGACTTGTTCTAGCAGATCATCCTTCGGGTCGGGCTCTACAAAGGTATTGGCTAAACGTGTGTAAGAAATTAGTATGTCTTCTTTTCCAATCCTAAGATTGATGGCCTCATTTCAGGGGATTCCTTCTAGAATTTTAAGAACTGGTCTTCCGATGATGATTTGGAGAATGAAAGAGTCCGGAAGATGAAAGATATGAAAATCTAGATATATTTGGGGATTGTTGATCATAAACAGAACAACTCGTATAATCCCTAGGCAGTCCAGAACTGGTCCACTTGGGAGTTTGAGTCCCAACTGCGAGTGCGATCATGGTTCTTTAGATAATTTTGGTGGAATTGACTCACAAGAGATGATGTTGATCCCGAGACTTGGGTCGTACCACTTTTCATCCCTTGAGCTAAGGATTTGACAATTAGTCGTGCGCATTGTCCTTGGTAAGAGAACGACTTTGGGTACGGCTTCTGCCTCTTTCAACCATTCCTGACTCATGATAGCAAAAATATTTCCTAGGACTTCTCCTTGCCTCTATAGTTCTTCGGGGTCGGTTCTATGGACGTCCTGACATTTTTGAACTACATGGTTCTCCATGATTTGTTGCCTTGCATCATTTCCAAAATCATGGAATAACTCATCATAGAAATTGTAAGGATATTCTGGATAAAATTCATAGGAGTCCATGAAAGGTTGACGTTCAGGTTCTAAGAATGTGCTGGGTGTCGGTACCGGAAGAGATTCAGAGATTCTTGATGTGGTTGCTTCTTCGAGTATCGCTATTTCAAGTGCTTGCTCTATGGGCTCCTCTTCTAGGGGATCGATATGGATATCGGTGTAGGGGGTGTTTTCTTGAATTTTGTCCAATACTGACCTCCCTTCGACTGGTGTCAAATGAGGGAACGACCCCCCTGAAGAGGTTTCTAGGAACGTGGCCGATTCCGGATCAAGACCTTGTCGGAAATGTTGTAAGACGGTGTAGGGGGTGTTTTCTTGGATTTTGTCCAATACTGACTTCCCTTCGACCGGTGTCAAATGAGGGAATGACCCCCCTGAAGAGGTTTCTAGGAACGTGGCCGATTCCGGATCAAGACCTTGTCGAAAATGTTGTAAGACAACGGGTTCTGACAAACCGAGATCAGGTCCAGAGGCCAATAATTGTTTGAAATGAGCCCAGGCTGCTCTTAGTGACTCCTTATCATGTTGCTTAAATGAAAGGACTTCAAGTCGGAGGCTAACGACCTTAGAGAGAGGGAAGAAAGCTTAACAAAATTTGTCTCTCAATGCTTCCCATCTTCATTCTACACTTTTTACGGAGAGAGAATACCATTGCTTTGCTCTCCCAGTCAACGAGAATGGAAAAAGTTTCCATTTCAGCGTTTCTTGGTTCATGCCCGCTATTGTGAGACATGAGCAAAGCTACTCAAATTCTCGCAAGTGGGTATGTGGATTCTCATCCTCCAGGCCAGCAATAGGTTGTGAAACCAGGATGAAGTTCATAGGTAGATGTGTGAATAGGGTGTGATGATGATGGAGGCTCCACATTTTCGCCCTTGGGAGCCGAGAATTCGGATAAGGTAAGATTTGAGTTCATGATGGGTGTAATGATACGTAGACGAACTGGGTTCGGATTAGAACAACTATCGTTCCCCGGCAACGGCGCCAGAAAGCTTGTTGGCACTTCTGAAGCCTAATAGATTAATCCGCAAGCGTAGGAATGCCGATGTAGCTTTCACCCGGGAGTATTCCATAGTATCGATTTCCATGGGGAACGTGAAGTGTACTAATCCTTTCTAATTCGTCCGGAGGTAAGGTTGACGATGAAGGAAGAGAGTAAAGGATAAAGGGTAGAGAGGGTACTTGTAGAATAACTAAGTCTAACTAGTCAACTAAGGGGATTAGAGATTACTTCCACTGTCTACTTCGGGCGCCCGGACCGGACAAGCTCCAGAAAGGGATGAGAAGGGGAACTTGCGCAGTCTACTCCTAAGTCCTACAGCACCATCCGCTCTCACGTGGTGGAATCCATAGGCCGGACAGGGCTGTCACCACCTGTCGGCTACCACAACTATCCGTGGGGTTGGGTGCAAACCAAGATAATCTTAAGTCTAGACACCACGCCTTCAATTACTACTTCACTCCGCGCTAGAGCAAAGCACCCGAAGCCAGTAAGTAAAACTTACTAAACAATGAACGAGGAACCTGTAGACAATGTAAGTAATTACTAATGCTCAATTAAATAGAAAGACTAGAGTTACCATACAGGACCTAGACTTCACTCGAAGCTGAGCTGCATCCGCCGAGGTACAAGGTGGAAGAGGGGCCGACACTCTAGCTCCTCTCCAGCACTCTCACCTCTCCTCTCTCCCTATTTTCTATTTCTATTTCTGCAGGGCTTCGCTTTGGATCTTCTCTTCACTTGTGTACGTTGCATCTGCCCCAAACCCAGGTATATATAGTACCTAGAGAGCATAGGGGTACTTGTAGCTGAAGGGGACGTAAGACGGTGGAAATGCCGGTGCGGCCGAACCAGGTCAGTTCGGCTGCACCCCTTGGATGCGCCGCCTTGAGCAATGCACGGTGTGGATGGCTTCCTGAGGTCGGTAAGTGTCTGATCATCGCGGTTGGAGCTTGCTTGGCGGTTAAGTTGGTTCGGCCGCACCACTTCTAGTTCGGCCGGACCAGACCCAGAGCCGTTTGGCCCTCCGTTTCACCGACTTGTTCCTTGGTCGGTTGTTGATCTACCCCTGGGGTGATTCTCGGTGAACGAAGTTGTTTCCTTTAAGTTTGTGGGCCCATGGATCCTTTGGTGATACACTGTGTCCCTTGGATCAATCCGACACCAAACCAATGCATGGGATGTGTTCCAACTATGTTTCCTTGCATGTGGTCGAAGCTGATCGGGTTTGAGCCTGACTCTAGTTCGGCCGAACCAACTTGGTGTGGCCGAACTAGCTTTTCCTCAGTTTGGTCTAAATTTTGGTCTGTTGTGTTCCTGCATCGAATACTCAACAAAACTCATGGAACATGTCATATTAAACTCCTAGAGCTATGGTGTTTCATGATTTTATCCAATTTTATATGGCGTTGGTGGTCTAAAGTTATGAGTTAACGACCGCCAACAAGCCCCACACTCAAAACCAAGGTACGATCAGCATCCTCAGGTACATACCAGTATGAGTAATTTGCTATGCACAAGGTACCTGCAGGGGGTGGACATTGATGCAACTCCTGATCCGCCGAGCCTAAGTATTAAGCCTTGCTCGAGGACGAGCAAGAGTTTAAGCTTGGGGGTGTGTTGATGGCCTTTATTCAGCCATCGTCCGTCAACTTCTCGGGAATAATTTAGAGCTTTGCATTATGTTCCATACATATTTTATTTAAACTAATAAAATTCTACAAGTTTTGGATGAGTTGTCTATGCAGGAGCAGGTGTACGAAAAATGAGTCGAAACGGGGACAAACCCAGGCTGACCGGCCTACACCAGGCCGGCCGGCCTAGCACTGGCCCCAATGGCCACGTCACTGAGCCAGGTGCAAGGAAATACAATTATGTTGATCAAGAGTCATGCGCTTGAAGTCGGTTTGATCTGAGGATCCGAAGGCTTCAACCACCGACCTTCCACTACTATAAATAGGCACCCCATTCTCACTTGTAGAGACACACATTCAAAGAGTTCTCTCTTTACTTCAGTTCTAGAGTTAGGTCTCATAGGCTGGGAGTTAGAGTCGAGTCAAGCTTGTCTCGGGATTCTGGAGTCGTCCTCGGAAGTTTGGTATAAGCTCTTGTATCCTTCCTTTGACATTATCAATACAAGTTATCTTCTTTATCTTATCGAGTCAGCTTTACTTCCCGCATTTATTTATCTCCAAGTGTTCAGCTTGTGTGCGGAAGTCCTTTAGCTTAGACTTTGTTCTGGTCTTAGTTTATCGGGATCATACCTTACGAGTTTTCTTGCCCGGACTAGGGGGCTCAAGTCTGTTTCCTAGGTTGAGTGGGATTTCTCTTGAAGTCCTTAGGAGAAATCGTAGCACCGAGTGCACACGTGGTGTTTGGCTTAGTGTTAGCTAGGAAGTGTGTTCCACCCCACGGAACTATATGGTAGGCGACAGGTGGTGACAGATCTATCCGTCCATTGTAGTCCACCACGTTCGGGTGTTTTTAAAGCAGTAGATTGTTGGTGCCGTTGGACCCCTCTTATCCCTTTCCGAGGTCCTTCCTCGCCAGCCGCCAAAGTAAGCTCTGGTTTTCCGATAACTAGGTTTAGGCAAGGTTTAGTCTAGAGAAGCTAGCTCGATAGTTTACGAGTGTTTTAGGAGTCTTTCTTGCTCGTTGTCCTCCCAGCTGCTTACCGTTCTAAGGTTGAGTCTCCTGTGTGTCACTCGGTCATCGCCTGACCATTTATCTGGCTTACCCCTGCTAGTTAGCTGGTGTTTATCTCTAGTAAAGTTTACCATTCGTTCAATCAATACTCTTTAGACCATAATGCTTCCCCGTGGAAATTCAATACCCTCGAATACTCCAAGGTGAAGTGCTACAACGGTGTATTTTGTGCGCTTGCGGAATCTCTATTCTTTTGGGCATAAGAAACGCCAACAACTCCACCAGTCCTCACGGTTCCAGAACAAAATGAGCCTTTACTACCCTACATTGCCGCCGCTACTCATGTGGTCACCATAGTGCTCGTGGTGGAACGGGAGGAACAGGGCCATGCCCACACAGTCCATCGAGCTTGGATGTCGTGGGTTCAAGTTCTGTAAATCGCATGAGGGCAAGAAAATTACACAACTCCATGACTGACTACATAGTGACCTCCTAGGTACGTGAAAAAATGTATATATTTTGTAGTTGGTTTCTATTCGTTATGAATTTTCAAAATTGATTTTTAGAGGCGGTCATTTGTAGGGATAGGTTGCACCCACTCTTAGAAATTGATTTTTTAGTGCAGGTGTGTATCCAAATGTCTTATCTTTAGCTGTGAAACGTTTGGGTGCTTGCTGTGTTTGCCCCTCCAAATGTCATTCTACCTGCTCCTGACGACGTAATTTGTAGTATTGGCGGAAAGGTCGTGGCATCAAGTACCATTCTATCTTGTACATTGTATATATCAGAAATTGGTGGATGTCTACTTTTTACAATTTTAGGCTCCTTTTTACATCCACGGTGATGGAAGGGTCATGGAATGGCTATCTTTGTTTTAATATATGGATTTCAACAGGTGAACAATCAACAGCATCCTATTTTCTTCTAACGTACTGTGTACAAAGATGATGCCAAAATATAGAGAACCATTCAGGCTATATCTGATAGTAACCAAAGAAAATTAGTAGGTATAGCTAAAGGGCCCTAAATTTTTGGCTAGATAATATAAGGGCCGGGCTCTAAAAGGACCAAGCTCTAATCTCATGCAATTTTGAGCTAAATATATATAAGGGTCAAGTTGGATTGTGAAGAGAGTACTAGTAACATGATCCGTTACCACCCTAGTCAGATATGTTCCGGGTAACATTTTCTAACCGTGAGAACTAAGCTTCTATATTTAGCAAATACCATTATTAGCATAGTATTGCTCATAACCTTACGAGGAGTTGTCTTACCGAACTCGAGAAGAATACAATTCGAACCGACAGAAAGAAATGCTTCCTATCGGTGCTCCGAACCAAAGATCTCGGGCACTTTAGTTTTTTTATTTATATAATAATTAGGACCATATGCGGGTGGCTCAAGTTGCAAGTGGGGCGGCTGCGGACAGCCCGCCCCACATCCGCACGGCCCACAATAGCTTTGCGGGTTTTGCGCGGCAGGCCATACAAGTCCGCGTCTGCTTCGTGGGTTTTGCGGCAGCCCACGTAACGCCCGGCAGACCAAGCAGCACGAACATTGCTGGTGTGTTGCATTTGCTTGTTTAGATTAGTCTGTACGTCCATGCGTATTTAGTACAGTAATATTATCCCAATGAACGTCCAAAACTCTGAGCCTAAATATTCAACTCTGTATATAACCACTTATTCAGTGAACATTGCCCAGAAAAACTCAGTGAACGTTACTATCAGCATACTGCAACTCGTGAGCCGCCGGTTCATCAGCTTACACAAAAATGTGGACAGGCAAACATGAAGTTACCGCAGACTGTCGTGAATAAATGATTTTGATTAGAAAATTACACCCGATCCATTCCAAGTCCCATTGAAACTTTCAACTAAAAGTTGTCACCACAACTCTATTTTTAATCCATGCAATTGTAGTCATCGCCATCGCTGTCAGTGTCCATGACATTGCCATTGTTGTGCATGAACTCGGATTTTGCTTGATTCCTCTTCTCCTCTTCCCCGGCTGCCTTCTGATGAGATCTCTTCTCTTCTTCCCTAGCTGCCTCCCGATGGTCTCTCTAGAACACTGCATAGAACACTGCATAGACAACAATATAAAGCACTAACAAATGTCAAATAATTATTGTTGGCATTTTGTGCCTTTAGAACACTGCATGTAATCAAATGGCTTAGAGACACCCCTATTTATAAGTATTGCGCGGTCAGATTAGTACCAATAGTTCAGGATAGAGATGTATGTGTTGTGGCAAACTACTGTCAAGATCTGTTTAGAAAACTATAACTAACAAAAGAAAGAACTAGTAGATGATAACAGCAGATTCAGGACCTAGTAAAGAGTAGATTACAGTTACAGCAGACGGAGGCTTTAGTTGCCATCTCATTCTCACCACTATTTACGAAAGAAAAGGGCTAGTAGATGATAAAAGCAAAGCAAAAAGCAATTGACTACAGTACGTCGGTACCATCTATCAAGGATTACACTGCAAGTTAACTTGTACATGTGTAAGTAAATAATACTTACAGTGTAGATGCAGCACAGTTAGATGCAATCAGATGCATCCACCGCAACATTTCCTGCTATGTTATCAAGTGTACTATCCTCTGATCTTAGCCAATCTTGAAGACAGATAAGAGCTTCAATTGTTTCACTTTTTAGTCTGCTCCTATAGTCACTGACAATTCTTCCTCCAGTAGAAAATGCTGATTCTGAGGCCACTGTTGAAGCTGGTAATGCCAAAATATCACTGGCCATGCGTCCTAGTATTTGATAAGTGGTTGAGTGCATTTTCCAGTACTGCAAGGTGTCCAGATCAGATTCTACATCCATTGTTTCTTCTTCTAAGTACTTGTTTAACTCATTTGTTTGTCTTCTTTGCTGTCCATTTTGATGTCGCCCCCAATCTGCCCATGGGTTGCTATCATCAATATTGACCATATGTGCCTTCTCAACAACTAGGCCATTGATTTCTGAGGAATATACAGCAAAGAGCTTTCTGAATGTCTTCTCTACTTTAGAAATGTATCTCAATGCTTCATCCGCAAACCACTGCCTCAAGCAGAAATCAAGAAAGCTAATCTTAAACCGAGGATCAAGAATCACTGGAATGCAGATTTTCAAATAGGACAGATCACAGTATTTGTTCAACTTTTCCTTCATCCCATGCACCATAGTTGCAATTATCATCATCATTCGAGGATTGTCTGTCTAGCTCCTTCTTCACCTCCCAAAGCATATGGAAGTAACGATCTGAAGTAGGCTATTTTGAGCCCGAGACTACATTAGTGGCATCATAGAATGGTTCTAACATGATACATAACTTCTTTGCCACCTTCCGGTCCCTGATTGAAGGTTCATATTTGTAATGTGGGTCATCTTGCTTTAAAGCTTCATGTGCTCGCCTATACTTCAATGCTATCTCAAGCATAAGGTAGGTAGAATTCCACCAAGTCACAACGTCAAGAGGAGGATGTTTCCCAGCATGTATACCTACTTGCTCCACCATTGCCTCAAACTGTTGCTTCCGAGCTTAACTTGTGAACTCTTCACATACTTAACACTCTCTCTAATGTTCTTTGTTGCAGCACTAATAGTCTTGAAACCCTCTTGAACAATTAGATTAAGGACATGAGCAGCACAACGACAATGAAATAATTTTCCTTTGTGAAGCAATTGACCCTTGGCTACAAGATTCTCTTGCAAAGTTGTCACAAAGTTGTCATTTACAGGTGCATTATCCAATGTAATCGCAAAAACCTTGCTTTCTATGTTCCAATCTTGAAGTGTTTTCAACAATGCATTGAACATAGTTCTACCATCATTGGGTGACTCTACTTGAGTGAACTTTATGATATGTTTATGAAGTCTCCACTCATCATCAATGTAGTGAGCAGAGAGCAGTCACACACAAGTAGCCCAAAGTCTGGTTCAAGGTCCACATATCAGCAGTGAGAGAAATCCTTGATTTTGAGCAGCTTATCAACTCCTTTAGCTCTGATTTTCCTACCTCATATGAGTAAATGCAGTCACACTTAATGGTTGTTCTGGACACTTCTTTGAACCATGGGTTTAAGGCAGCCACAAATGATCTGAACTTTGTATATTCAACTAGACTAAATGGCAATTCATGCATAACAATCAATTTGACTAGTTCTTGGCGAGCTACCTCTTGATTAAACCTCCAATCTTTCAAAGATAAATCAGGCAAGGACACACCAGAACTCAATTGAGAGATCATCTGATCTAATTTTAGCTTTCCCCTTACAAGTATTCATGTGTCTACCACAAGCACTTGTACCACTATCTCTGTTTGCTTTGAATATTTGATGGCAATGGATACATTGAGCTTCTACTAACATCCCATTTTCATATATTGGCTCAAATGCTTTCCATATATGTGAGGTAAGTTTGCGCCTATGTGAAGATCCTATAATAAGATTTCAAAGATTTAACTACTTTAACTACTGCAGAATTATTGCAGAATTATTGATGGCATGAAAAGATTTAACTACTATAGATGGGGACCTGATCCTTGGGGATAGCATCATTCTGATCCAGGTTGACCTTGCTGGTACTAGTGGTGACACCGGTACTGTTGGTGACTTCAACCGCTTTGCGGTTGGTGCCTTTGCCCTCTTCACCTTAGAGACCTTACGCTTCGGTGCTGATAATAAATCATCTCCCTCAGCCTGCATAGGCAACATTAGAAAGCACTAATAAATTTCAGATAATTATAAATCATCTCCGTCAGCCTGCATAGGCAACATTAGAAAGCACTAATAAATTTCAGATAATTATAAATCATCTCCCTCAGCCTGCATAGGCAACATTAGAAAGCACTAATAAATTTCAGATAATTAGAAAGTACTTGTGTGTGCAAAGTACTGCATGTACCATATGCAGAGCTAGCCAGCTAGGCCAGGTGTTAGACTGTTAGTTGGAGTGTCATCCAAGAGATTGGGCCCTTTTTTCATCCCAAAGTGATACCATTCAATAGCATGTAAGCAGGACAGATTGGAAAGCAACAATTTGGCACAACCCGGTACAGATAGAAAAGTTTACTTAGGACAAGTAGTTGTTTACTTGGAATTATCCTAAACTTGTAGTTAGTTAAGGTGGTTCAGGAATAGATTGTGCCTTATGCTATGACTCACTAAAAATATTTAGCATGACAACTGGTTCATCAGATGGAACAAGAATAATGAAGCTAAACTATCTGATTTGGTCAATCTAAGGGTCCAAGAAGAGCATGGCCATACAAATTTTTTTTGGGAACAAACAGATCATGTTTGAAAAAAAAAATCTATGATAAGCAGTAGATGAATATTAAAGAACTGCCAAGAATGGTTTGCGTTAGTTCTTTTGATGACAAACAACCAGCTAAAAGGAAACAAATGAAAGTAAACATCACCAAGCAGAGGATGGGACATAGTCACCACAGTTAAGATGGGTTCAACAGTCATATTCATATTTGAGTCTATCTAAGATAGGTTCAACGGTCACTAGGAGCAATTTAATATTTTTGCTCTGCTCCAACTCGCGTATATTTAGTACTGGATTAGACATAAAAAAAAAGCTTGTACCATTAACATGGAAAAGTACCAAAACCACTGCTTGTCATTGCATAGTTTTAGTCCCAAGGAATTTAATATGAGGAAGCTAAACAGAACAAGCTAAACCACGGGAGGCTATCAAAAAGCAAAACACCTTAAGTAACACGCAGAGAGATAAGGATACTATTTGATACTCTTCTAGCACTTGTAAGTAATCCTGACAAAGATACAGAAAACTGGAAGAGCAGGTACAACATATCTCGAAGGAATGGCACAAGTTCTAGCAGCTTTCAGTGCTACTCTCTGTTGGCGCAAATTTAGGGCCAACACACGATCGCACTCGAGCGTGCAGGGCGCGGAGGGGATCGCTGCAGCACCTCTGCGCAGGCCGGTCAAACCGGTTGCTGGTGATCCCAGCGGTAGACCAACGGAGGGACCCGTCAGGGCAAGCGCACCTTGGGTTGCTCTAGGGTTGGCAGGTCACCTAGAGCGCCTACCAATACCGTAGAGACGAAGGAAGAACATCAGATACGAGGGTTGGAAAAGCTAGGGTTTGGAGAAGACGAAAAGTAATGAAAAGTAATAGATTGATATGTGTTTGATCGATTGGATACCCTCAATCGGCCGTGGCCATTATATTTATAGGGAGGGATGGTCTTTACCCTTTAGGAGTCAAAACTCTAATTATATTTATATCAAAATACAACTCCTAACTCGGATTGGGCTGTCTAAACCGGTCTGACCGCCCTAGCCACTCAGTCTGACCGGTCCGGTCTGGGTCAAATCTTCTCCAGGTCATAACTCTCTCATCCGAACTCCAAATTGGACGTTCTATATATGCATTTTGATCGTCTCGACAAGAGCTACGCAATGATGAAGTCAAATCTGCATTTTGTCAAAGTTACCCAAACCGGTCTTACCGGTTTGTGCATACTGGTCAGACCGGTCTGCACAGACGCGTCAGTTTTGGTCATCAATATATGCCCCCCTATTTTTTGGCAAAGCTTGGCATGCCAAAAAATATTCTTCTGGATAACAATTGTCTAAGGACGATGACGAACAATTCATCGGCCATATATTAATTCTAAGGGTGATAGATGTTATCGGCCATGACTTGCTTCAATTCAAGGTGATGACGAAACAACTTGCTTGGGCCTCCATACCTGCTTGGTTGTTGCTGACCTTGCTGGTACTACCTCTACTTGTTGCTCCATCAATTCTCGCTTACACATTCGTTGTAGCCTCCTCTTTTTTGTGTGAGACAAGCCTGAGGGGCACCACCTCGGCTGTAAACACTTGTTGTCTTGCTTCTTGCTTTTCTCACCTTCTTTATTAATAGGTGCCCTCCTGACCAGATTATTACTAGCAATAATCGGTCTTTGTGATGATCCACCATTTGAATATGTAGTAGGATATTGAATGATATAAGATTGCATATGCATACTACTATAATCCAGAGGTGTATAATAGCAAGGATATGACCAAAACCATGGAGCAGCCGGCCCATCAAATGAATAAGGTGCAGCAGCATGATTACCTTGATGTGGACGAGAATCCAGTTCCTCTCGGAGTCCCGGCGATGGCCTCATATCCTTCGTTTTATTTGGCCGCCTCTTCTGCTTCTGAGCGGCTCCTTTCTTCTTATATTTGGCCAAGAGCTCTTCAAAACTCGGCCTTGTTTTATTCTTGGATCTGGTCTTGTGCTTTCCAGTAGGACCGGTCAGACCAGTTCCATGACTGGTTAGACCGGTTGGTGTAGAACCGACACCCTTATCTTGCCGTTGCCCCCCGAGTGTTGAATTCCTCAATGAAATTTCAGGGGCCTCTTTCAGTGGAACTTTCTCACCTTTTTCCGGAGACTTAGATCTCTCTTCACCAATAATTACAGTTTTTCCTTTTGTTGTTTCGGCTTGATTTGGCCGAATTAACACCTTGGGATTCTTCAATTCAAGGGTATGTACAGGAAAAGGAGTGTGATCAACTTGCATTGCATTTAGAGCCAATTGTCCTTCATTTATGGCCGATTGAATCTGTCTACGAAAAATATTGGAAGCAAAAAGCTCGCCGCTTTAATTCCTCAAGTGGTGGTAAAGCATGTGACATCTTAATGTACCCATTCTTATATAATTCATCAAATATTCTATCGCACTTGGATACATCAAAAGTAAACTTCTCTTCTTGCCAATTTTTATGAGCAGAACAATCATATGATTTGGCTTGGGATGGCCACGCAAATTCAGCAGTATAAGCTTCTTTAGATTCATTGGTCGAACAATCTGAGTTGCATTCAAGAGCATGCATATTAGGACGATGGTGCTTATGACTTTCTTTAGACTCTTTACTTTGGCTTTCTACGGTAGAAGCTCTTTGATGCACTTGAGTAACAGTAAAGAAGTCATATCCCTCTAATATTTCTTTAATATGAGAGCGCAAACCACTAAACGCCAAATCTGCTAAATCTTTTTTAGCAATGTTTACACTAAATGTCCTAATGTAATCATTAACAGATTCATCACGCATCTGCTTAACCGATGTCAAACGGGGCAACTTAAGCTCATAATTTCTAGAAAAGAAATGATCATGAAACTTCTGCTCTAATTGTTCCCATGAGCTAATAGAATTAGGTGCCAAAGAAATAAACCATGAAAAAGCGGGGCACTTTCAATTCCCTTATAGAACCAGCTTCACCTAATTGGGCAAGATATTGGCTAATATGCTCAAAGGTACTCTTATTATCTTTCCCATTAAATTTAATAAACTCAGGCAACGTAAAACCAGCAGGATACTGAACCGAATCAAAGGAACTAGGATACGGTTTTTGATAAGCATGAGTTTTGCCTCTAACATGTACTCCAAGATTCTCTTTAATCAACTTAGCCAAATCATTCTTATACTCAACAAGTACTTTTTCAAAATTATTTAAAGAATTTGGCTGTGAGGATGTGGATGCACTGTGCTGGTTTGGAGCCACTTGCCTGGGAGAACCAGCCAGACCGGTTACAGCAACCGGTCGGATCGATTGGAGTGTACCGGTCTGACCGGATTGGGGAATCGGTCCGACCGGTCTCTGTCTTTTTTTCCACCTTTGCAAATATCGATCAAATATCTCATCTGAAATAGGACCGATAGGAGCAATAGTACTTCTGGGTTGTATTGGTGGTGTACTATGTGCATAAGTACAGTATGGCAGCACAAAATTGGCAAGCTCATTTGTTCGGCGAATGCCGGCCAAACTGGGGATGCATATAATAGGATCAGAGTATGAAGCCTGAGCCACCATTGTATTAGTAGGTGTTACTATTTGACTATCAAAATAATTTAATGGCATTCCGAATTGTGGTTGTTCCACAGGCAATGTTGCCGATGATTTGGAAATAGGAACTTCAGAAGTAACAGTAGTAACAACAGGTGGGGAATTATGGGTTATTGCTGGTTGTTTAATAGCTGCTTCCCGTTCACTAGAATTAAGCCAATTAACCCAATGAACATCCCGCTCAGCCAACAGGCTCTTAAACTTGTTCAAGAGTAACACCAGAAGATTGATCACTTACATTGGGTGTTCCCTCAGTAGAGGCAAAGGCGATCTCCTTGACCTTGGTGACGTTGCCCCGTCGGTCAACTTTAAAACTTGCAAGCACTACCTGCAAATCCTCCTCATCACGCTTCTTCTTGCATTCCGCCTCCTCTTCATCACGCTTCTTCTTGCGCTCCTCCAACATCTGGTGAACATCTTCAGGAAGATGTTCGATCATCGACGGGATGATGTTGTCCTTGTCGAGGTTGGTGATGAAGCCCATCTTCTCTAGGGTAGATTGGATTAGTTTTCAAAACCAAGATCTTCTTTTCCAGCGGAGTCACCAAAATATGTTGGCACAAATTTAGGGCCAACACACGATCGCACTCGAGCGTGCCGGGCGCGGAGGGGCTCGTTGCAGCACCTCTACGCTGGCCAGTCAGACCAGTTGCTGGTGATCCCAGCGGTAGACCAACGAACGCTCACCCGGGAGGGATCCCGTCAGGGCAAGCGCACCTTGGGTTGCTCTAGGGTCGGCAGGCCACCTAGAGCACCTTCAAACGCCGTAGAGACGAAGGAAGAACAACAGATATGAGGGTTGGAAAAGCTAGGGTTTGGAGAAGACGAAAAGTAATGAAAAGTAATAGATTGATATGTGCTTGATCGATTGGATACCCTCCATCGGCCGTGGCCCTTTATATTTATAGGGAGGAATGGTCTTTATCCTCTAGGAGTCAAAACCCTAATTACATTCGTGTCAAAATACAACTCCTAACTCGGATTGGGCTGTCTAAACCGGTTTGACTGCCCTAGCCAACCGGTATGACCGGTCCGGTCTAAGTCAAATCTTCTCGATGTCATAACTCTCTCATCCGAACTCCAAATCGTATGATCTATATATGCATTTTGTTCATCTCTACGCAATGGTGAAGTGAAATCTGCATTTTGGCAAAGTTACCCAAACCGGTCTGACGCATCAATTTTGGTCGTCAACACTCTCCCATGAGAGAACCGCTTTAATGTTGACTAATGAAGAAATATCCATCAGATTCCAGTGATATCATTGCCAAGCACATGCAGGGGAACACATGAGGCATCATTAGATTTAGTAGAGATGGAACTAAGCATAGAACTGCAGACTCATAGAAATAAAAGAAATCTAACATGTGCTCATTTCCTTCTCTTCCCTTCCCTGATTGCCTCCCGATGTGTTGTGGCGGTGGCGGCGACAGCAGCGGCTGAAGACAAGCTCATGTCCATGAGCCCAACTCGCAACGGTGGAGAAGGACCAGGAGACGAAGGTGGTGATGATATCCTCATGCCAACCATGGGCACCGGCACAGGTGCCGTTGCGGGCGATGGAGCATTCTCTCCTGATGCAGGAGGCGGCGGCAATGGAGGAAACATGAGCGGAGGAATCGTCGCAACAGACGGCAACACTGAGGGGTCGGATCTAGGGTTCCCCATGGCGGAGCGGTTGATGGGGGAAGCTGGGAGGGCGAGGCCGAAGTGTGCTATGCGGGTTGTGCGGGTTACCCTTAGGCCGCTGTAGCGAAGTGGGCTATTTTGTGGGACTAAGTGGGTTAGCGGCACTGTCTGGCCCATTGGGTTGGCAGAGTGGCCCGCACCCCGCCCATTGGGAAAGAATAGGGTACAATATGACCTTGTTGGCCCCAACTGACACCCCATTCTATGGCATCATCCCCGGCTCCGCTTCATCAACAGTCGGGAAGGTCAGCCTCCAGATCACCTTCGGCACTAGGGAGAACTACCAGACTGAACACATTTAGTTCGAGGTGGTTGCGCCCGAGACATTCTATAACATCATCCTTGGTAGGCCAACCTTGCCAAGTGCATGGATGTGCCCAACCACACATGCCTCTGTCAGCACCAAATGGAGTCCTCTCCATCAATGGTGATACCGGCCTCCCACACCTACTAGAAGGAGAACATCGACACACTCATAGCCTTGGAACATTCCCAGAATGTCGTCCTCATCACGAACACACCAAAATCTCTCCCTAGAGAACACGATGATTCCAAAAATGTGCCGGCACCACCAATCCAGCTCCAGCCCAGTCAAGAGACGAATGCTATCACCTTGAAGATAGCCTTGATCAGAACAGTTTTCTTTCCGAAATAGGAAGACACTCTCACCTCCTTCCTTCACGCCAACTGAGACATCTTCGCGTGGAATGCCAAGGATGGAGGCTGAGCACTCCCTAGATCTTGATGAAAAGGCTCGGCCCTTCAAGCAACAACTCCGTTGTTTCGCTCAAGATTGCAAGGAGACTATTAGGGTAGAAGTTACTAGACTACTAGGTGCTGGTTTCATTAGAGAAGTTACACGTTCCGAATGGTTAGCAAATCCAGTCCTTGTACATAAGAAAACCGGTGAATGTGTATCAACTATACTGATCTCAACAAGTACTACCATAAAGACCCCTTCCCACTTCCGTGCATTGATCAGGTGGTTGACTCTACAGTCGGCTGCATTTTCCTATCTTTCCTCGGCTGCTACTCTGGGTACCACAAGATCGCTCTCAAAGAGTTTGATCAAAAGAGGACGTTGTTCATCACTTTGTTCGGTGCCTATTGGTACATAACCACGACGTTCGGGCTCAAGAACGCTGGCACCTACCAGAAGGCAAACCAAAAGTACCTCTAGGGGCTGATCTAGCCCAACGCTGAAGTCTACTTTGATGATGTGGTTGTCAAGTCCAAAACCGATGACTAACTCATCGCTAACCTCACCAAATGACCAAAACATTCAGCAATATAAGATATTTCCGATGGAAGCTTAACCCCACAAAATGCGTCTTCAGTGTTCCCTCAGGAAAACTTCTCAGTTTCATCATTAGCAACCACGGCAATTAGGAACATGAAGCCTCCGCGTAACAAGAAAGACCTCATGATACTCACCGGCTGCATGGCCGCACTCAACCAGTTCATCAACTGACTTGGCAACCGACTTGGCGACAAGGGCCTCCCCTTCTTCAAGCTTTCTTAGGAAGACCAACAAGTTTGAGTGGAATGATGAGGCTACAAAGGTATTCCAGAATCTCAAAGATTTCCTGAAAACCCCACCAGTCCTCACGGCTCCAGAAGAAAATGAGCCTCTACTACTCTACATCGCCGCCACTGCTCATGTGGTCACCATATATAGTGCTCGTGGTGGAACGGGAGGAACAGGGCCATGCCCACACAGTCCATCGAGCTTGGATGTCGTGGGTTCAAGTTCTGTAAATCGCATGAGGGCAAGAAAATTACACAACTCCATGACTGACTACATAGTGACCTCCTAGGTACGTGAAAAAATGTATATATTTTGTAGTTGGTTTCTATTCGTTATGAATTTTCAAAATTGATTTTTAGAGGCGGTCATTTGTAGGGATAGGTTGCACCCACTCTTAGAAATCGATTTTTTAGTGCAGGTGTGTATCCAAATGTCTTATCTTTAGCTGTGAAACGTTTGGGTGCTTGCTGTGTTTGCCCCTCCAAATGTCATTCTACCCGCTCCTGAAGACGTAATTTGTAGTATTGGCGTAAAGGTCGTGGGATCAAGTACCATTCTATCTTGTACCTTGTATATATCGGAAATTGGTGGGTGTCTATTTTTTAGACTTTTAGGCTCCTTTTTACATGCACGGTGATGGAAGGGTAATGGTATGGCTATCTTTGTTTTAATATATGGATTTTAACGGGTGAACGATCAACAGCATCCTTAGTTTTCTACCCTACTGTGTACAAAGATGATGCCAAAATATAGAGAACCATTCAGGCTATATCTGATAGGAACCAAAGGAAATCATTAGGTATAGGTAAAGGGCTCTAAATTTTAGGCTGGATAATCTAAGGACCGGACTTACAAGGGCCAAGCTCTAATCTTATACAATTTTGAGCTAAATATATATAAGGGCCAAGTTGGATTGTGAAGAGAGTACTAGGGCCATGATTTGTTACCACCCCTATGCAGATATGTTCCGGGTAATATTTTCTAACCGTGAGAACTGAGCTTTTGTATTTAGCAAATACCATTATTAGCACAATATTGCCCATAACTTTAGAGCAACTTCAAGAGACTCTCTAAATTCTTTCTAATTGCTAATTTTAGAGATTTTAATTAAAAAGGTACCTTCCAACAACTTCTCTATTTGGTTATTCAAACATAGCCACTCTATATTCCGGATTTCTCGCTAGCCAAATATAGAAAAGAGAATAGTTTTTCAGAGTGCACACAAGATATAGAAAAGCTGTTGGAAAGCGAAAAGATATATAAAACGATTTTTATGCAAATAACTCTCTAAATGACGATTTAGAGAGTGAGGTTTAGAGAGACTCTTGGAGATGCTCTTATGAGGAGTTGTTTTACAGAACTTGAGAAAATACAATTCGATCCCACACAAAGAAATGCTTCCTCTCAGTGCTCCGAACCAAAGATCTTGGGCACCTTAGTTTTTTCATTTATATAATAATGACCATATGCGGGTGGCCAACTCCGTGTTTACTACTCGTCAGCACTCTACTCCCTAATGTCACACGGACTATCCACCCGTGCTTATAAATAAGTGTGTGATACATCAGTGTGCGAGTGTCCAACGCAAAGACACAAATTTAAGATTCAGAAGCATGGAAGCGAACGGGTCGCAAGAACGACTGCCTCGCCGTAGCGTGGGCGTCGATCACGAGTCCCTGCAGCAGCCGCCGAGCGATCCCAAGAGGACAGGTGGATGAATCACCTTCCCTTTCCTCGGAGGTCCCTCCCTCTCTCTGTCTCTCCATCATTTGAGCTCTGCGGTGAGACGAATAATGTTACATGTATCTATGCTTGCTATGGTGCAGTGGCCATGATGGGGCTTGGTGTGGCGACGAGCGGCGCCTTGAGCAACCTGCTGGTGTACCCGATAAAGGAGTACAACGTGCCGAGCGTCGACGCGGCCCAGATCTCCAACATCATCGCTGGCTGCATCAGCTTGGCCCCGGTGGCCGGAGCCATCGTCGCCGACGCCTTCTTCGGCTGCTACCCTGTCGTCGCGGTCTCCATGGCCTTCTCCGTCCTGGTCAGTATCAGTATACCTCTCGCATTCCTTTCTACACAAGCTCGTATCGATCGATCGTGTAGGCCGAGCCGGTTTAATGAACTTGCCGACTAACAACGAGTCAACGAGCATGCAGTCCTTGGTCGTGTTCACCCTGACGGCAAGCCTGCGCGGCCTCCGTCCAGCGCCGTGCCAGCCGGGCGCCGGCCCATGCGAGCCGGCATCGGCCGAGCAGATGGCCGCGCTGTACGCCGGCGTGTTCCTGATGTGCGTGAGCGCCGCGGGCTCGCGGTTCAACCAGGCGACCATGGGCGCCGGCCAGTTCGACTCGGCGGCCGACCGCGACGTGCTCTTCAACTGGTTCTTCATCTTCTTCTACACCTCCTCCGTGCTGGGCTACACGGCCATCGTCTACGTCCAGGACACGGTGTCGTGGACGCTGGGGTTCGGCGTCTCCGCCGCGGCCAGCGTGGTGGGCCTCGTGGCGCTGCTCCTCGGGGCGCGGTACTACCGCCGGCCAGCCGTGCGAGGGAGCCCGTTCACGGGGCTCGCGAGGGTTGCCGTCTCCGCCGCCAGGAATAGGAAGGTCGTCGTCAACGTGGCGACGTCAGGGGAGCTGAAGTTCTACCACGGACGGCGACGAAGCGGTGACGGCGACGACAAAGCTGCTGGTAATAGTGGGACTGAACTTATTGCTCCAAGTGACAGCTTCAGGCATGGAAATTATATTATGCTCTTTGAAATATTTTCAGTTATACCCCTCCATCAAATAATAATCCAACAATAGTTACTGAAAAAATAGAATCTCTTAGCCAATTGCTGAAGGACACATTATGTGCAATTTGACAAGACGCGTCGTTGCCACTATGTGCGCACAAATCATATAAGCATGAAAGTTGGTGACAGAATAAAGAGCTAGCACCAAAGCAGGCAGACGAGAGTTATTATGTGCCCGGCCGGCCAGGAGCCTCTCGCGTTACCTTTTCACGTGCAGCAAGTATATATATGGCTGCAGTTTTCTTTCGAATGATGGACCGTGCCCAATCCTGCCCACTATTTCCCTGCACTAGCACCAATTACAGTAGAGGTAATTCCTTAGCGATCAACGTACTAGTTTATAAAGCTAATCAGCAACATTAAAGTAGACAACAACTTGTATCAGAAAGTTAACTGTAACTAAGCCTTGACATAGAGATGCTAGGTGTAGCATCCACATCGACTAAATTGGGGGGAGGCTCACAAAGAATGTTTGCTTGGAGACTGGCAGTGGCAAGTGATGGGTGGGGAACACTACCGGAAACGGTAAATTCGCCGAGTGTAAACATTTTGCCGAGTGCTTTCCTTCGGGCACTCGGCAAACAGCCTCTTTGCCGAGTGTATTCAACGGGGCACTCGGCAAACATATTACACTCGGCAATAAGGTCGTTTGCCCAGTGCCATAAATACAACACTCGGCAAACCGCTTATAGACACTCGGCAAAGATCCAACACTCGGTAAATAAACGGCGCGTGCATCGCACGTGCACCGTCCGTCACCGGACTGGACCGGCCGTTAGTCCTTTGCCGAGTGTTGGACGCCGACACTCGGCAAAGAATGGCCGTTCGCCGAGTGCCACCAGCCCACACTCGGCAATTCAAGAAGGTCGCCGAGTGCCTCACCCTAGACACTCGGCAAACAAAAAAAAAATTTCATCCCCTGGCCTCCACACTTTTTCTACTCCCCACGTATGAGATTTTGTAATCCATAATAAAAGTTGGTATATTTTGTGGTTTGTTTGCTATTTTTAATGAAATGATTGCATTAATAAGAATTTTTTTATTCATGTCAAATTTTAACTGCAGGTACATGAAATGATGGATTATAATCAGTGGAAAAATTATATCCATATTATGGAGTCCGGATTGAGGTCTCAACCAGGAAATGAAAAGAAATTTTGAACATTGTTTTTAAAAAACACGACCACGAACGTGTGGTTCAATGGTTGTTAAATTCTAAAAAAAGCAAACGAAATCTGAAAATCACAAGATTTGTCAAGATGTCATGATATTATGTGTGGAGGCTGTGGTAAAAAATTGAGAAGGTTTCGCCCAATTTCTGACATATGATGCTTAGAAACCGACTCATCTCCTGGAAGGATTCATAGAAATTACAGAGGACACAATAAGATTTGGAGTCCAAGTGACACTTGAGTTAAGGTTTGGCTTCAAATCTTTTTGTATAGGCAACATACAACACAGATTGGTTCGTGTCAAAATTTGGAAATTTTTCAGATGCGTTTACTATTTTTATTGATTAAATGCAATTATAGATTTTTAGTAGATATAAATGCAATTTGCGCTATAACTGCATGAAATAATAGAACATTATTAGTAGAAAAATAATTTAACCATTGTTGAGTGATGGTGACACGATTTTGCCCAAGTGTATTAGAAAAAGTTATGGAAAACATGAAATATTAGTGTATTTTACCGAGTGTGTAAAAAAAACACTCGGCAAAAGTACCTTTTGCCGAGTGTTTTTCACAGACACTCGGCAAAGAAGGTACACGGGCCCACTGGCAGTATTCTCCTCCTCATTTAAAAAAAGAAAAACGTGGCATTGCCGAGCGCCTTGGATCTGGCACTCGGCAAAGAAAGAAGATTTGCCGAGTGCCAGATAGCAGGCACTCGGCAATGTACCTGGCAGGGTAGGCACTCGGCAAAGAACAAGATTTTAAAAAAATTGAATCTTTACTTTGCCGAGTGCCAGATCGAGGGCACTCGGCAAAGAACCGGACTTACGTTTTTAGCAGACCCCCGCGCGCGGCCTGGCCTCTATCCAAAACCCCGCCCCGCCCCGCCGCCGCGCCGCCCCGCCGCGCCGCCCCGCAGCGCCGCCCCGGCGGCCCGCCCCGCCGCCCCGCCGCCCCGGCCCGCCGCCGCGCCGCCCCGCCGCAGCGCCGCCCCGGCGCCCCGCCCCGCCGCCCCCGCCGCCCCGGACCCCCGGCGCCCCGGCGCCCCGCGGCCCCGCCGCCCCGCCCCGGAGCCCCGCTGCCCCCGCCGCCCCGGCGGCCCGTCCTCGAGTCGTCACTTTGTACGATAGCAAGGTGAGTCATCCTACACCTCTATTTCCGTATGATGTTCGTATATCACGTAACCTTGTTAGGCGTCTCCCGTTCGAAAGAGATACGGTTGGAAATATGTAGATGTTTGCATATTTATAACTGTATCTGTTTCGAATTGTCCATGTCACTTTGGACAACACGAGGATGTGTAGGTGGGTTTAGTTTCCATAGTCTACTGCGATCCAAGTTAGAGTTTCGGCAGCACCTCCCAATTGTTCTCCGGATACACAATCTCCATTCCAGGGTCAGGTACAGGGTCAGACGCATCGAGAGGTCGAGGGAGGCGTCGAGGGAGGGGTGGAGGCAGGGGTGATGCACAGGTCGAGGAAACGGAGGGGGCACAGGTCCTTGGTAGAGGCAGGGGTCGGGGAAAGGGTAAAGGGGTGAGGCTCCCCTCGCCTGCGCCTTCGTCGGAGGAGGAGAAGGAGGTACCTTCCGCGCACGCCTCTAGTGACGAGGCGGAGGTACAGGAGGACCAGGACCAGGAGCAGGAGCAGGAGCAGGAGCAGGAGCGGGAGAGGGAGGAAGGGGAGGAGGCAGGGGATTCGCAGTCCAAGATCTGGTTGCGAGGTCCCTCGTCCCTCCCGAGGCGACCGATCCCTCTTCATTTACGCCCACTGATTCAACCCACTAGGGCAAAGTAAGTTCCTTTACATATTCCTTTACATCTTCTTGGGGGCAGTGGCCACCTGCACATCCTCCTCAGCCTCCTCATCCTCCTCAGTGACTTGTGAACTAGATATGTTTCTGATGCAAAACCTGTGAATTACTTGTTTGTGAATTACTTGTTTCGACGAGAACTTGTGAATGTTATTTGTGTGCTTGTGATGCTTGTGGTGCAATTTATATGCCTGTGGTGTAATTTATATGCCTGTGCTTCTGTGGTTGTTTTTTGAGAGGGGTCCTTTATACGTAAAATTTCTGTTTTGTCTGTACGGGGACAGATACTTTGCCGAGTGTTAACACTCGGCAAAGAGGCCATTTTCTGTTAGGTCGACGTTTTTGCCGAGTGCATTGCCAAAACACTCGGCAAAGGCGTCATAAAATTTTTGCGGGATTCGCCTCTTTGCCGAGTGCCACGTGGAAGGCACTCGGCAAACCGTGTAGCTTCACCGAGTGCCGGATATGAATACACTCGGCAAAGATTTTCTTTTTGCCGAGTGTCGGCCGTCTGACACTCGGCAAAGCAGCCGTTACTGTCACAGACCGTTATCGCCTTTGTGCCGAGTGTTATATTTTGCCGAGTGTTTTCTAGCACTCGGTAAAGGATTTGCCGAGTGCCCGACGATCGACACTCGGCAAACCCACTGTTTGCCGAGTGAAAGTTTGCCGAGTATGGTTCGCCGAGTGTTACACTCGGCAAACCCTTTGCCGAGTGTATTTGAGCCTTCGCCGAGTGCCTGGGGCACTCGGCAAACTTGCTGCTTCCGGTAGTGGAACCGGTATCCACTGAACAATCCATATGGTTAGTGAAATTATGAGTGTGTGGTTTGATGAATTGCCCCGCCATACTCTGAATGCTCCTTCGTTTTTAAATAAATGGCATCTAGAACTAGTTAACTAGATTATTTAAAATTAATTAACCTAAACATCATATGTTTTAAAACAGGAGCGCATATATATCTAGAAAAATAATGAACAATACATTACCCATATATATATAGGCAGTGCATGACTTTGTGCACGCCCATGTTACTTGCGACTAACTTGCAAGGCCTTGCATGATAGTAATGACCCAGTGCCTAGCGGCTGACTCTGTGATGCCAAAAGGCCGCACAAGAGACATGACAGTGTAGTTGGTGGAGGTGGTGGTGTTGGCAGACTGAGATGAGTGCAAGGGACATGCTCATGCTCACTGTCATAATTCATAAGCCAGACAAACATGTAAGCAACAAGCCAGACAGAAACATAAATATCACAATACTCATATATTAGTCACAGTGATGACAAGATAGTTAATAAGAAAGTTATGTTACTAGCATGTCGATGGTTTGGCTACATGCTATATATCTCCACACTGGACAGATGCGAACAAACCAAATAATTCCAGGATCCGTCTGGGTTTTAATTTTGGTATGCAAAATATCTGTATCTTGGGACTTACCTGAGCTGACCAAGACCAGCCTCCGGTGTTCCATTGGGAAAAAAAATAAAGAGAGTAAGGGTGGAACATTTCAGAGTGAAGCTTCTAGATTTGCACCAACAACGTTTCAGACAAACGGAAGAAGAGTGTCATGACCAAACACGACAAGCAAGGCGAAAAAAAATTACCATCTAAAGTTGAGATTATTGCTACATATAGGCCTTCCTGAACTGCGCTGCCGCGCATGGGGATTAAAAATGAAAAAAGCTTTTGAGAACAGTAGGCCATGGATAGATAATATAAGTAGTTCGCCGTTGAGATGCTCTCAACTCCAGTTTTTCTTACTGCTAGATATTAACTAGTTGGGTGACGTCATGGTCAGGACTTTTTCCATTTCCTCTGGTTACAAATACATGATGTTTTGGACAACAATATGATCGTTAAGGTGCAACTGTTAACATTTTTATACTCATGAAAGTAGTAAACTCTTTGAAATATTATGCGAATATTTTGTTTTCAAGATACCGCTAACAAACGTATAATTTTTATCTTTCTAGAAAAGATATATTAAAAATTATTGAGAATCAAAGAGGCAGTAGTACTATAATCTTTTTAGTAAAGTCACTCTCTCCTGTCGCCACTCACTTTTGTAGTATATCCCAAGCAAGCTCACTCGCCTTAGAAAGATGAATATGTATAACAACATAAGTTAATGAGAGTTCAAGATATATGACGACGTAGCCAACTGCTAAGAATATACAGACATTTTGACAAAACGTGTGAGCAGATTGTAGGCACTCAACAATGCAAGTTGGATATAAAACAAAATGCAAGCATAACAATATCTACAACAAGTAATAAATAATTTATTAGTTACAGCTCAAGTCTCTCCACGCACTACCCCAAATCAGAATTGCTTTGGCGGCCAAATACCCCTCAAGAAAGTACCAAAACCGCCAAGGATCCTTGGAGGCCGGCGCCAAGTATCATTTACTTGGCGCTGCCAAGAACAGTAGACCACCGCTAAAATTGCCAAAGTGCCAAGAAAATATACTACCCGCCAAGGATATATGCTATTTTCTTGGTGGTTCAGCAAAACAGCCAAGGAAATATCCAATTTCCTCGACGATCCAATAAAACCGCCAAGAAAATATGCAATTTGCTTGGTGGTTTAGCAAAACAGCCAAGGAAATATGCAATTTACTTGGCAGTTATAATCTCTCGCCCAGACATAACATTTTTCTTGCTGTTTATAAGCACCGCCAAGTAAAATATATTTTCTGTGGCGGTTTTATTTTGGACGCCAAGAAAATATATGGCTGCGAATGTAATTCGAGTTTGTTGTAGTAACCTAAACACATGGATATATTTTCCTCCAGTTTTCTTTGAACGGACGGTATGCAGTTGCAATTTATTGGTAAGATTCCCAAGCACCATAAAATTTCTCGCAGCACTAGATACGTAACACTTTTGGTAAGTCAAAATGTAAATTGTTCATTGTTGACCAACTAATAAGAAGTTATAAGTTAATCAACAATCTTTGAAACCAATAATGGCGCGAAAAGGTTCATTCCCTTTCTGTTATTTTATCCAACATTTTATGAATGTACACTAATTATATGTTTAACAAATCATGACTTTGCTTGGGAGGAGGTCCAGTATGTGTGTCAACTGACAATAATAGAGATTCGTGTGGAAAGTGAACACGCTAGAAACATTGGCCCCTCTCCCACCTTACCGTCCAATCCACTCTATGATAATCAAGCAGGGGTCACCCATACTTTCGGCGAACAAACTCGCAATATTCACATTAATATAGTCTGACAATAATGTGCATATATTATTATGCAAACAAAGTCAGCAAATCCACTAAAAAAATGGAGAGATACAGTGGGTGAGGTGGAGCGCAAGAGGTAGCGCATGCAGGCGAACAAGGTGGGCACTGCACTGATGCCTAATGCCTTCTGCACAAGGTTAAACGGCAGAATCGCACAAGGACAAGCATTGCCCGTGGTCATGTACCATCCGTGCCTGCCGGCCGTGAGCGTGTGATGCCAATGCAAAGTGCTCATTTTATTAGAAAAAAATATCCTGGGCTTGATCTGATCCCTTGCGGTTGGCGGACCGGCCGGCCGGCTGGTCTGAGCCAGCCATAGAGCATTAGAACGCGAGACTTTTGATTGAGTTATATTCTGTGCATAAATTGTAGTTGACGCCAGAAACCTTGCACTTGATGCAAGTGTATATGTATCACATATACACGAACATTTCCGCAGCAATCCTAAACCTTTTTATCATTTCTTGGAGGTACCAAGAATTAATTATAACTTGGGAGACCAAATTCTGCTGTTAAATATTACCTCGTGGTACCTTTCGTCGACCATAGAAATATTACTCATTTTTGCACCTTTACTCAAATCAAATGCTTCCAGGTAACACTGGTCTTTCTTACATTGAAATGTCAAACGTTTGCTAGCTGAATATGGCCACTGCGCTGTCATTTGCAAGGCGTAAACAGCAAGCCAGTCAGAATATCAATGTGGGGTTTTTTATTACCAAAACATCAGTGTCGTGGGATTGTCACCAGCTCATCTAATCACGCTCTGTGTCTTCCGTGCTTCATATTAATAATCTGTCGGATCAACAAGATTTTCTCTGGTGATTTTCAATCTGCACGCATGCGCGTTTAGTGGAAAACTCACATATACGCCTGCTGCAAGGGTTCTTCGATTTATTCAAACATAAGCGTGCGTAGTTGCCGAGTTTGATGTATTTGTGTGAGATGTGTCCTCTTTGGAAAATGCAAAAGCAGAGCAAGATTCAATGACAACCACGACAAGTAGAAATGTTAGCATCTACTAGTTACATTTCAGCAATCAGAGATATAAGACAAACAAAATTGCAATGCAGTCAATTGCTCTAGTCCCTTTCTATCAGTGAAAACACAGCCCATGACATCATCACCAACAATTCATTGCAGCTTCCTGAACCGCGCCGCACTGATCACCGACGGCGACACCATCGGCGCGGACGGATCAGTGGCCCGGCCGTGGCGAGTCTGCACGGTGCAGCAGGTGGAGGACTTCAAGACGGTGCTGCGCATCCTTCCGCTCTGGATCACGGCCATCTTCCTCAGCATCGCCCTCGGCGTGCAGATCAACTTCTCCATCCTTCAGGCGCTCGTCATGGACCGCGGCATCGGCCGCTTTACCATTCCCGCAGGGTCCATGGTTGTCGGCTGCTTCATCGCCGTGGTCGTCTCCGTCGGCCTATTCGACCGCATCCTCCTCCCACTCTGGCGGCGTGTCACCGGGCACGATCCAACGCCGCTACAGCGCATCGGCGCCGGCCACGTGATAACAATCGTCAGCATGGCCGCATCCGCCGTCATCGAGCGCCGGCGCCTGGCCACCGTGCATGTGCACGGCGAGGAGGGCGACCCGGCGTGGGTGTCGCCGCTGTCGGCCATGTGGCTGCTCCTGCCGTTTGCTCTGTCCGGAGCCGGCGAGGCCCTTCACTTCCCCGGCCAGGTCACCCTGTACTACCAGGAGTTTCCCCCGTCGCTGAAGAACACCGCGACGGGCATGGTCGCCATGATCGTCGCGCTCGGGTTCTACCTGAGCACGGCCCTCATTGGCATCGTCCGGCGCGCCACGGCGTGGCTGCCGGACAACATGAACGCGTCCAGGCTGGAGAACCTCTACTGGCTGCTGGCCGTGCTGTTGGCCGTCAACTTCAGATACTACATGTTGTGTGCCAGATTGTACAAGTACCAGAACGTCGGCAAGTAGCTGGAGATGTCAAGATCAGGGCCGGCCATGAGGCATCACTCCTAGCATTCTGGCCAGTGACTTGTTGATCTATGCAGTGTGCTCAAGAAATAATACTCATCTTGACATTCATATATCAGTGTCAAATCTGGGAAAAGAATCTTGGAAACATCACATCGCTACTCAATTAAAATTCTCTCGAGCAACACCACTCATTTTACCAATGTTCTGAATAGCCGGTTATAACAATCGCTATAGCCTTTGGGAGAGGAGAGGGCTAAGATATCCACCTTTTAGCTCTAAAAGGCTAAATCCGCTAATGGCCAGCTATATCCCGCTATAGCTACTAAATTAAGGATTATTTAGCCAGCTAAACTATATAATTGGTCTAGTATTGAACATCATTATTCACAAAACTTAGTATTTCATCAGTCATGTAACGAGGGAATGAAGCCTTAGACGTACTTCAGTGCATGAAATTTTTTAATTTCCATATTTATGTGCAAAATTATTCATAGATTTAGGCATGATATTACATAACCGCTAAATATGTTAGCTAGGCTATAGCGGGCTATAGCCTTTCTTAGCCTCTACAAACACCAACCGCTAAATGCTTTATCCTGCTATTTTAAATATTTGTTTAATTTTTACGATATGCCGACAGCAACTTAATTACTACTGTATTTAGAGCAGTGCCCTCTTTGAAAAATGCGAAAACAGATTGAAACAATTCAGACTGATGGAAGACTTAATGACAACCAAGGATATTTCAGACTACGGACATACTGGTTCCAAAGTTCCAACCGGCACCAACCACGAGTCCACGACAGGCAGAAATGTTAGCATCTAGCTAGTTACAGTTGAAAGAAGACAAACAAAATTGCAATATAATGTAGTCAATTAGTTTAGTCCCTTTCAGTCAGTAAAAACACGGCCCATGACATCACCCACGATTCATCGTAGCTTCCTGAACCGCGCTGCACTGATCACCGACGGCGATGTCATCGCCGCGGACCGGTGCAGCAGGTGGGGGACATCAGGACGGTGCTCACGTCCTACACGAGAGCACGGTGCTCATTGATAGGCATCGTCCGGCGCGTCACGGCGTGGTTGCCGGACAACATGAACGCATCTAAGCTTGGGAACCTCTACTGGCGGCTCACCGTGCTGGCGGCCAACTTGGGGTACTACATGTTGTGTGCGAGGTTGTACAAGTACCAGAAGTAACTGAAGATGCTAAGACCAGGGGTAGGCATCGCGCGCTCTCTGTACGTGCTGTAGCCAGTTACTTGGTGTATGCTACGCTAGTACGCTGTGGGATATGCTGAACAAATGTTTTGTGCACTGAAGCTGCTATGGTGTGCAGCTATGTAAAAAGAAGATAATGTGAGAGGAAGGCATTGATCTGTTTCTTGTGCATCTTGGAGTATATAATCGGCCGGCCCATCTGAGAGTAGCGATAATGTGATGAAGGGGGGTATGCATAGATGGGCGGCCCAAATTTGATGATGGGTCCCGTTGCTGCTTAAATCAAGCTGCTAGTGGTCTGACTAAACCTGCGTCAAACTATTTTAATTAAATATCTTGATATAAACCGCTCCAGACCACTCCATATCACGTGAAAATCAAACCACATACCCCATCAAAGGTAGAGTGGAAGGTGGAGCTCTGCAACTAGTGCAGGAGCCTACTGGTGGCGGTACTTTTAATTGCTACTCCTTTGCACAGAGTAGCTACTGGAAATTTAGTTGCTCCGCTCTTGACGCGGAGCACATGTGTAGGTCTATCCATACTCCTTTGCACAGAGTAGCTACTAGTCAATTTCGATAAATTTTAAAGTGTAAACGCGAGGTTTTATTTCCAAGGTCCGGCTCTTGACGTGGGGCTCACGTGTAGTTCTACCTACATTGCTTTGTAGAGACTAGCTGCCAATCATACTGAGTTATGTCCAGCAAATTTCAATCAATTTCAATAAAATTTTATAGTATCAACGCGAGGTTTATTTCAGGGTCCGACACTTGATGTGGAGTCCACGTGTAGGTCTTGTCACACTGCTTTGCACAGAGTAGGTGCCAGTCATATCGAGTTATCTCCAACAAGTTTCAGTCAATTTTGATAAAATTTTATGGTGTGAACGTGAGGTATTATTTTTAGGGTCTGGCTCTTGATGTGGGGCCCACGTACGGCTGTAGTCACACTATTTTGGACAGAGTAGCTGCCAGTTATACTGAGTCATCTCCAACAAATTTCAGTCAATTTCGATAAAATTTTGTGGTGTGAACACGAGATTTTATTTTCAGGATCCGACTCTTGACGTGCATAGCAGCCGCTTGGCCGCTATTAGTATCCCAAACCAAATCAAACCGTTTCTCCTGTGAAACTAAACTAAACCGAACTGATTGCTAGAGCAAACAGTTTCCACCAAATTGATATAGGATCATTGCAAAATCTAAACCACTTTAACCGGTTTCCACCCAAACCATTAGCAGCTTGAGAGGTAATCGATCTCAATTGTCGTGCAAATCGCTGACACACAGATGCAAACTCATAGTTATATGTCTATTATCTTCTTGTTCGATTGTGTGTACGGACTCTTGTTTACTTGGTGTTTGTGCAAACCTGCCACTGCTAGGTACCATGTTGATGTTGCTTGAGATGTCCGCACTTTACGCGAGATACGAATAATAGCTAGCATGCGACAAGCGGAACACTTCCACCAACCACCAAGCAGCATCATAGAAATCCAGTGAACTTCAAAGGCTTCTCGTTGGAAGGGGTCCTTCAGGAGATGTTCTCTAATCTCTCAGCTTCACTACCGGAATCTGGTAGTTTGCACACGGCAAAGCCATAATTACACACAACAAAAGTTTTACCGTGTGCCGTCCACGCCAAAGCCGTGATGATAGCATGTTTGATGGCAAAGAGGGTCTTGCCGTGTGCCTTTTATCGGGCACACGACAAACATCTTTGCCGTGTATTTTGCCAGGTACACAGCAAAAAAAGCAACAGATGACGCGGGACGGTGACGGCGCATGAACGGCTTTGCCGTGTGCCAGTCTGTCCGGCGCACGAGAACATTCAAACTTTGCCGTGTGTCGCACGTCTGGCACACAACAAAGAATGGTCACTTTGCCGTGTGCATGGTCTTAGCGAACGGCGCAACCAGGGCAGCCGGTAGAGCCACTGTTTTGCCGTGTGCTGTGGTCAGACACACGGCAAAGCCACGGTTTTGCTGTGTGCCGCTAACAGACGCACGACAAAGCCTAATGGCCGACGCTGGTTCTAACATCCGTCACCCGTGGCGCGCACGTGTTTAATGTTTTCCGTGCGTTGGGTGCCAAGCAGACGGCAAACATATTGTTTGTCGTGTGTTTGGTCTTAGCCACACGGCAAAGAGCCTATTTGCCATATATCTCTACTTTACCCTGTGTTTTCTGTGTAGCACACGATAAAGAATTTGTTTGCCGTGTGCCCGACTAATTGCACACGGCAAAGTTACAGGCACACGGCAAACTAGGAGTTTCCGGTAGTGCTTGTCACCAAGCCTAGAGCAGACCAACCCAAGAATGCCATGTTATCTGTTCCAGGGTCAAGAGCTCCAACTAATATCTGGGACATTTCTCGGGCAGTTCAAGCACTGGACCCACAACCTAGGGCGTCAAGATCTCCAATTAATATCGGGGACATTCAGACATATTTTGAAGGAGATTCTGGACCCTGAACATTGCCTTCCTTCTATTAAGTGGCCCCATGCTTGAAGCAGGCTTTGTCTCGCTTGTGAAATTTCAGCCATGAATTCCATGTATATTCCATTTTCAATCAGCAAACTTAGGGCATTTCGGATCAGCTATATATTATAGAAATTTTATGGATACGGATTATAAAAAGTTAGATAAAAATCTAGGTGCCAGCCTCGCTCTCCAAGTTTAACATCATTCTTTCCTAGGCTCTCTCTCTAGTTTCTTTCTCTAGCGAGGAGGCCTCCCCGGGCGGCGACCACTCCGGTCCCAGCGTCCACCACATCCCACTGCCGCTGGCCTCCCTGGTCACGGCGTACACGGCCCGGTGAGATGAGCGCGCCACCCACCCCTCCCGATACCGCCGGCGAACATCCTGTCCCCGACAGCCACTCGAACCCCCCCTCCCCGACCTCCCCCGTCCAACCCCTCAACCGGCTCGCGACACCCTCCTCTCCGTCGCCTGGAGCAGGTCCGTCGCACCCCCCTGGAGGCTACGCCTAAGGGGATCTGCTTCAGCATCCCATCTGACTCAGATGATGAGGACGAGGAGGATCTACATCGGATCCCTCCTTGTTCTTCCCCTAAGGGCAAGGCACTTGCCCACGACACTTGGTCGGTAGGTGAACCGGGGGCGGCGCACCCCCCTTCCGGTCGCGGATCTGGGGGTTTCATGGCGAACGCCCGGCGGTGTCGCCCCTCGTGGGCGGCCGTTGTTGACGCTCGCTACGGACCAATTTTGAGGGTCAATTTAACCCAAAATTTGGGTTGACTAGCAAACTTTACCTGCATATTTAACCTGAATAATACCATTTCCACATTTTTCTTGGAGATTTTTCAATGTAGGAAATTGGGCAAGAAATGCAGGTTAAACAAGTTCCAGAATCCATACCATAAAATGCCAACAGATCGGGGCGTGCTGACCAACAAAGAGTAGGTGTTTAATTACAAAATTCCATATTTGTGGGTGAATATGTGTATGCAGCTCAAGTAAAGCAGAAAACACACCTCAAGAGCATGGCAACACCCTCTCAATCCAAGGCAACACCCCTCCGACCAATCAAAGCGCAATGTTCGGCGTCACACGGATTGAAGGGCCCACCAGGGCATGCAACAGACTTAGGACAGCGCTCATTCACTTACCAGGAACCAGAGGGCCCACATGTCAGCCTCGTGTGCGAAGCTGATGTCGGTTGGGGCTGAACCCGGTTCGGCCGAACCAGGGGGGAAACCACCGCCTTTCCCCTTCTTTGTGGCGTCTCCTCATTGGCTCACAACGTTGGTTCCAGGTGCAAGGCCCCCGTTGCACGGCAGGAGCACCCCTCACTCACCCCTATAAATATAAAGGGAGGGGCTTCTAAAGGAGGTGTACCATTACACAAGCTCCACTCTCACTTTTGAGTTTGGGGTTTGCCTTAGAGGCTTAGTGCTGCCTAGGTAGTTCTTAGGAATTAGGGCGAGAGTGAGGGGGAGTCGGGGAGGAGCCGGTGGGCCCACCGGCGCTCTTCTCCATCTTGTACCTCGACGGATGCTTTTCAATCATAGTAAGTGTTCGTGACTTCTTCTGTGCTTTAGTTCCTTAGTTAAGTTAGATCTAACTCTCCCTACTTGTTTGCCGGATCAATAGCTCACTAGTTTAGTGGGTAGCTCTAGTTTGTAGCTAAGACTAGAGTTAGTAACGATAGTGTAGACGTGGTGTCTAGACTAGACTTACTTGTTGGTTGTCGTATACCCCATGGTTAGATGAGGTAGGTAGCAGGTGGTGACAGCCCTGTCTATCCAGCATAACCCTCCCGTTTTGGGTATATTCCAGTGCCGCATTACTGGAGCTCACCAGTTTTATCCTAGGGAAAGCCAGTAGTCCGACAAGAACGACTAGGATAGTTCTATCTTATCTTTGATTCTTAGCCTTAGAAATCCTCTCTAACCCTAGCCTCTAGCTGGTGCGGTGCCCTTGGACAAACCTAAACCTTAGTGAATATACACACGTTCCTTAGTGGATACGATACCCTTGGAATACTCCCTGGTAAAAGCTACAACGGTATCCGTGCGCTTGCGGATTTATTTCGTGATGCTACGAAACGTCAATAAGCTTTTTGGCGCCGTTGCCGGGGAACGGTTGCTATATTCTCTTCGGACCTAGTTCGCCCTCGTATCTTTTCATTTTTCTTTCATTATATCTCTACCCCCGCTACCTATGGAGCAGCTATCCTCTCAACAGCTCTCTACTGTTGACATTTCTTAACGTCATCACCAGGATTGTTAGTCCCCGGCAACGGCGCCAGAAATGCTTGTTGACATTTCTTAACGTCGTCACCAGGATTGTTAGTCCCAGGCAACGGCGCCAGAAATATGAGTGGTATGTCTTAACATTTACAGAAGGAATCCGCAAGCGCACGGATATACCGCTGTAGCATTTCACCCGGTGAGTATTTGGGTATCGTTATTTATGTTTTCCCAAAGGAGAGCATGATGTAAAAGAGTTTACTTAAAACTTAATCAAGGCCATATGAGTAAGCCATAGACTATAGCATAAACAGGGTATGTCAAGATAAATGATATGAATAGGGTAGAGTGACACATACACTGGGCCAACCCAGGATAAAGAATAAACGAATAAACCTACGGGTTAGTGGGAGCATAGGCATACAAACAAAGTCCTAATAGCATCTATTCATACAAGCAAAGGCTACACACTAAACATGCTTAGAATTGCAGGTGCCAGAAAAATAGGGACAACAAGGAGAATGTCCTATCCCGGAGTACATCCAGGACGTTACATCTTTGCATGAACTCCTACCCCAAACCTGAACATGGGGGACTTCACTAACCATGACGGAACGTCATGGCGGACCAACAGAGATGTGACCTTCTGCGGCCTATCCCTGCAATACCGTGGAGCACGGGCATATCTGAAGGATCCCGCATACCCGAGCACTACGCTCGTGTATGAGGTCACTACCTTCGAATGGACAAGTAAAACACTAAGGCAAGCCCGAAGGCACGACGGACCGTTATCCTTACCCAGATCATCTGGCCTAAGCATATAGAGAGTATAACTAATGAGGCAACAAGCTAAGGCATGACACATTACCAGGATAGCATAACAGGCATAAGCATGATAGACTATCAAGATAACATAACAACTAAAGCTCAGCTCTATATTATGAATAAGATACCGACAAGTTGAATAAAAAGCCATACCAAGGACCGAGGATTGCTCTTCGATCCCGAGGATGACTGGATTCGCTAAGAGAGGTTTCTAGCCTAGCTCCACTACCCTAAGGATTACAAGTCACAAGTGAGAGTAGAGTGTTGGTGGAGGGTACCCTTCGGGGGGAAGAAGTACCACAACAGCCCGCGGTAACCAACTTAACAACACCAAATAAAGGGTCACTATGGAATGCACAAGTAAAGAGTATTCTATTGGATAAGGATCTTGTGGCAGAACCACCTGAATTAATCCGGCTCAAGCGCGCTAACCATCACCACGAGGGCAATCAGGGCTAACTCGCACTTCAAACGGAATAATCCATTGGTCTGTCGGTAACCTCCCGATACAACCACAGTTTTTGCCGATACAAACCACACATAAATGTACTCACACGAAGGTGAGCCCAGAGGATACAACATTCCACAAATTTTACATCATAGGTTCATCATAAATTATTATTACAACTGAGTTCGAATTCATAAAACAAGGTACTTCAGAGTTCAAAATAATTGAGTTCTTTAGAGTTCAATGCAGTGGAAAAATAATGATAAACTACTCGACGATACATGATGTCTCGATGAAGCCCGTACGAGACATCACACGGCATTATCATCGTTGGCCGGGGGCGCATCCCATTCCACCGACCAACCAGGAGGAAGGGTACACAGCCAAGTCAAACTAGGGATCATATCCTCGAAAGTATCACCTGAAAACAAGCCACAAGCAAGGCTGAGTATACTAATACTCATCAAGGCTTACCTGACTAGTGGAATATACTTAGTCGACTCCTAGACATGCAAGGCTTTTTGGCTTGAGGGGTTTGTTTTGCCGAAAAGGGTATACAAGTGGGTCCTTACTTTCAAATTTTAGCTCCAGATTCTAGTTTTCTTTAACCATTCTAGGTAAGCAACTATCCAATATCATACATGGTGGAAGAATTAATTTTTCATCCAACAAGATTAGTCATCATCATTGTTCCTCTTCTTACTCTATGTGGTAAAAGGGTGAAGCAGTCTCAATAACCACGAGAAACGGATGATTCGAATCGAATTTCTTAACTTTGCAAGGGAAACCTAAACACACGTCACGTGGTTACTCCCAGAGTCACACGTGCAACTTTTCCCTTCAATTCCCGCTTCACGGAACAGGCCCACCGCCCTCGACTACACGTCCCCATGGACCACGGACCCGGCCGGGCCATGGCGGCACATGCACCCGCCATTAGCTATATGTGAACGAATTCAAGACGGTGGGGAGTATATTTCGGCCTCGGTTCAATCCGGTACTTAAGCTTACTGATTACCGTATTCTCGGCATGTGGTTAGTATGTTCAAACGCTTAACCACCACTACCACACACTGCGGCCTTAGCATTTTTCACTAAACAGACGGTGCCTCAATCATCAACATAAACATCGTACCATAGCCCCGTCCGTCGACCTTATGATTGTAGCATGTAGTAAACATTCAACTCCTAAATTCTCGCGAGTGACAGGAAATCACTCGACTTTTAGCGGAGTCCTATTAGCATAGCATTCTATCGAACCTTATATCTAGTGTTCAGAACATAGGAACCTAAGTTCATGCAACTAAGTTTTCATTCAACTCCTATAAACTTAATGCACAAGTAAAGTAGAGTAATAAGTTGCATAATTTAGAAAATAGGGTTCATGCTCCGGGGCTTGCCTTCTTGGGTAAAGTTAGTTTGGGGTTTATCCGAACTCGGGTTCGGGTCTTCGAAAGCTTCAGTTAGATTCAGTTGAGCTTCACGCTGCTCACTCTTGGACTCGGGCACCAACTCGTACGTTCCGTCGGCGAGAGTAGTCGATTTTATATGAATGCACAAGTGTAAGTTGTAGTGATGGTATACGACGATTATTGTCCTTCACGATAAAGTTGCAGTCCAAAAAAATATAGATTTGGTTGTGAAGTTACTTAATTAAGATTTCTTGGGCAATCGTTAATATAGTATAACTTAAACTAATTAACTCCAATAAACAAGAAGGGGGTTGGGGGTTGTGTTCTTTTGGAAACTAATTTTCTAAGCACAACATGGATTAAACACAACTTCGGGACTAGGTAACTTCTGGTGATGAAATTTTTATTCAGAGTACATTATGCAGAGACAACAGCACTATAAAAAATTTCAAAAATTTCTGTGCAGCAGATTAATTTTAAAAAATGTAATACACAACCACTAATAGAACCTAGTTATTTTTATACAGAATGAACTATACAAGTATTGATGCCAAATATTTTACAGGGGGTTAACCTATCCACATATATGTTAGTGTAAAGTTTTCAAATTTTATTGTGCATGATACAGAGCATAATAAATAGGACAATATACACTTAGTTTAAAAAAGATTAATTTCTACAGGATGTTTTACAGGGTTTCTGAGTATGAAACTTTTTATGCAGCAAGAGCTACTCTAAAGAGTCCCACAGTAAAAACTTGAACATTTTTCAAGCACAGAAACTAATTATTTGAATTAGTGTATTTTTCTTACCACAAAATTATATAAATAGGTTAAAGAAAGGAAAAAGGTTCTAAACTTTTTCTGTGGTATTTAGGCAGCACTATAACAGCTCTGGAAAAGTTTGCAACATGAATCACAATATAACAGCAGGTACAAATTAGTTCTATCATTTCATGGCATAAACAAGGTCTAACAAAAAGTTTAGCTAGAGATGGGTTCTGTCCTAATATTTTTACACTGGCCTACACATCAAGCAACCAATCTACTGTCCAAAAATCAGATTCATAACTGGTCTACAACCGTGGGTACAATTAAAGTTTATTAAACCTTCCATTTAATTTAGAGCAAGATTTAGCAAGCAACTGAAGAAAAATATGTAACAAAAGTTGTAGATTTTCTTCTAACGATTCCAGAACAGAAGGGTCGAGGAGATCTAGGGAGGTGAGAGCTACCTTGGGGTGGCCTTGGTCGGGGTTGGGGGTGGCCGGAAAGGGCTAGTCGGCGTGGAACAGGGGGCGGCGGTGGTGCGGAGCGTCGGAGACGGTGCTCCGGCGGGGTTAGGGCAGCGATGGCGGGTCGGGAAGCTCCAGTAGGGTGATGTAGTCCCGTTCCGAGCCTTGGTTCGGGCGGAGTAGGGCTGGAGGTGGGGTGTCCACGGCGATCAGGGGCGGCGGCGGTGGAGGCGGCGCTGGCAGCGCTCCGGCGGGTCTGGGCGGCGATGGGCGGGGTAGTGAGCTGCGGTGGGGTGCTGTGGTGGTGGTTGGAGACTCAGCTCTGGCAATGGGTGGCCGGAGAGGTGAGCTCGACGGTGAGCTGGGCACGACGGCAGTAATGGTGGCGGCGGCGGTGTTCTGGTGTCTGGGCGCGCGCGAGCGGCTTTGTGCCGCCTTTTATAGGCTGCAGGAGGGAGGAAGCGGGCCGGGCGAAGCTGGGGCCGGGATGTGAAGGCGGAGGTGTGCCATTGGGTGTGGCGGGTGGCGAGCAAAGCCGGCGCGGCGTGCGGCGGTCGTGAGCAGAGGATTGGGCGCCGGGGATTTGGCGTGGGGGAGGGGAGATCACGTGGGCGGGGCTTGGGCGAGCAGCTGTAGCAGCTGGCTTGCCGGGCCACGAGCGCAGCGACTGTTGGGCGCAGCGGGGGCTTGGGCACAGCGCGGCTTGTCCATTGGGCGCGGTGGCGGCGAGCTGAGGCGGCGACGGCGTTGCGCGCGTGGCGCACACAGGCTGGGCAGGGACGCGGCGTGGGGGGGGGGGGGGGGGCAGCGCAGCTGGTCAGGCGGGGCTAGCCGGCCATTGGCTTTTCGCGGCGTGGGCGGCAGGCATCGCCGGCCAGGTGGCCAGCGGCGACTGGCGCGGCGGTGGGGGGGGGGGGGGGTCGGGTGAAGCAGAGAGAGGGGAGGGACTAAAAGTAGAAATAGAAGAAAAGGCAGGGCCTAGTTTGCAAAGTTAAGTGTTTCTCAAATTTTTGTGTTGCAACCAAAAAATCTCTGAACATGAAAGTTGTTCAAAATGAAAAGTTACACAAGTTTTGTTTCAGGACAAGGTTCATTTGAGTTCTAGTTTAGAAGTTATTTTAAAACTCAAAAAGTAGAATTCGGAGGACACGTCATTTCCTGGGCAAAAGTTCATATTTTCCCCTAGGCTTCAACTAGACTTTTGTTTATCATGTCAATAACGATGTGCCTATTCAATTTCGTAGCCATGTTTGCATTGATGTGAAAGTTATTTAATTTGTTTGATTAACGTACATGTAATTATGCACATATACACATCTATTTTCAATTCAAAGCAAAACCAATTTATAATTCATTTCTTTTAAACTTTTCTTAGTTATTTATGCATCGTGTTAAGCTAATGAGGCTTATTTCAAAATTTAAAAACGTGAGGTGTCACAGATCTGCCCCATTAGTTACAGTTACAGGGGTATTTATAGGGGTGGTTACACCTACCCTGTACACAATTACACCTTTTTACACCCTAACTGCTGTATTCCAAGAATATCCCAGGGGCATCTTGTAATTTCACCCCTGCCCGGTCTCTACAGCTCATCGCCTTCGCCTCCTTCGGCTGGCCTTCGGCCCTCTTCTCCTGAAGGTCCGCCGAAGGCATCGGTCTTCCAACCTGTCGGGGCCTTTGGGACCCCGGGGCTTCGGTGATGAACCTCTTCGGGTAGCTCGTGGCTTTGGTCTCGACCTTCAATGTTCGTGGGTTCCCCTGGCTTGGTGTCTTCGGTGATGTGGCCCGTCGGCGGGTTCCGAAGGTGGTGTCCCCAATAGTAGCCCCTCGGCGATGAGGGGCTGCCTTGGGAAGCCCTGAGGCGACGACCACTCAGCGAGCGCAGCGTGCCTCGAAGCGCCACCCTTCGGATCCGGCCTCATGTCTTTTGCCATGAAGCAGGGTCCGTAGCTTTTCCCTGTTTTATTTATGAAAAGATAAAAAATGGACAGGAATTGGGACATTTTATTTTAATAAGAAGGTAAAATGCGAAAAGACGTTGTTGCCTCGCGACCGTTCGACTTCCGATCGGCGCGAAGCGAACGGTCGGGGGCAATGTCGTCTTTCCGTGTTTCCCCGGCTATAAGAAGGTAGTGTTTCTCCGTTTTCACCGCGCCACCTCATTTCTCGCTTTCATCTCTTCTGCGAACCCTAGGGCCGATGAGGTGATAGTTTTTCGTGACTTCTTCTCTACCGGCCTTCGGTTCCCGTTGGACCCTGTGGTTGTTCAGATCCTCGAGGCCTTCAACATCAAGTTTCACCAGCTGACGCCGAACGCCTTCATCTGGCTTGGCCTTTACTTTTGGGTGTCGAAGACATGCCAGCTGCAACCAATCGCCGAGGGCTTCGGTATTTCTTAACGTTTACAGATAAATCCGTAAGCACACGGAAGATACTGTTGTAGCACTTCACCCGGAGAGTATTCAGGGTATCGTATTTTCTCAGGGAACGGAGGTGTAACAGTCTTCTAACTAGTTGTACCCTAGGAAGAACAAGAGATAGAATGGCCTGGGTAGTGTGGTTTATCTAAAGGGAAGGATTCAAGGAAGGATAAACTTGGGTTGCTAATCGTTTACTTTGAGCACCGGTCTGACCTTAGTCTGCTAAGGACCTCCGGCTATTAGCTCTACTCCAAACCCAGGCGGGGAGGACTACACTAACCACAAAGCAGCTTCGTAGCGGACGAACAGGGTTGTCACCATCTGCCGTCTACCTCACAATGCTAGCTGGGCTCGCAGCAAACAAAGGTAAACTAGAGCCTAGACACCACGTCTACGCTTGTCGTCTACTACTCCAGCGTCACGCAGGGTTACCCGTCTTTGTTAGGGGCCCTCTACTAGAGCAACCGTTATGAGAATGGACGATGAACCTATAAATGAATAACAAAACAAGGCTAACCTTACCAAGAGCTTACTAATGAACAAACTCGGATACTTACATAAACGAATCGTATCCGTCGAGGTACAAGGTCGGAGAGAGTCCGACAAGTCCGGCTCTTCTCCTCCTAATGAACAGGTGGGTGGAGTCCCTCCTTCTCTTCTTCTCCAAATGTGTTATGTGTTGAGAGGGGTGAGGGGAGCCCTTTATATAGTGTGAGGAGGTCGGTTCCCGCCATTTCTTATAAGGAAACCTTATAATCTGTGATCAGGAAGCGTGGACACTACTCCTCCCCAAGATGCACCTGGACGGGAGTCAAGCCAGGTTCGGCCGACCCGGGTTGCCGAACCCCTAGTGGCACTCCCCCAGGTGCTCCTTCCTCTGGTACACTGGCAGGTGGGCCCCATCGAATATTCTCTATAGTTGCTGCCTTGGTGTGCCCGTTTGCTCTGTCTTGTGGGCCCTCCTTGTAAGTGTGATGCGGGATAGGATCTTCTGTGTATTTGCATTGCATCTTTGGTGTATTTTCATCTTATTTCACGTATGGGTACCTGCAAATCAGTAATCACCAAAACTTGTGGAACTAGTTAGAATCAAGCCCTATTAACTAAGTTTAATGATTAAAAGATATGAAGTCATGCAGGAGTTGACGATCTCATTTCTAACTTAAGGACCGTCAACAACACCCCCACACTTAGCCCTTTGCTCGTCCTCGAGTAAAGGTGTGAGGACTAAGGTGGATGCCACTTCTGACTGCAACCTGCATACAAGTTATTCCAAGCTTTTCCAAACCTTGTGAATCCTTTGAGTGGCTACCATGCTTTCTTGAGTGTTTGAAGAATGGAATGATGCAAATTTCAGATTCCTAGTTCTTGCTGCTCAGAAACTTGGGTTTTTGAAGTTTTGTAAAAGAGATAGCTTTGCTCCTCAAATTATTCTCTCAAATTATTCTTTGTCATTTTCTGGATCCTCACCAAGACAGAGTTGTTGCTTTCTTTCCTGTCATCTAGGCTTTTTGTGGAGCTTGGGGTATGGAAGAGAGACATGCTTACCTTGCTTATTTTGCTGAGTCAAAGACGAGATCCAAGAAGAAATTAATTATGCAATCTGGTCAAGAATGTGCAAGTGTGTGGGAATTTTGTAAACGCTCCTTTTTATTTGGCTCACTCTCTTTCTCTTTCAATTAATGAGCTATCTTTCTTCTTTTTTTTGTTTTTGACATGCCTTGTGAGCATGTGACATACCTTCTTTGGGTATGCATCTTTTTCTTTCTCTCTCTATTTTTTTGACATGCCTTGTGAGCATGTGGCATACCTTCTTTGGGTATGCATTTTTTTTCATTTCTCTTTTTGTTCAGCCCAACCTTTTTCTTGGAGAGAGAGTCACTTGATCGGAGCCTTTTGTTTGATGGATGGCATGTTTTGCGCAATCTCTGGTGTAGAGATTAGCGTATGTATGTGGCGTGTTCGTGATCTTGATCATGAGAGCATAAAGAATTTCTAACAAGGATCAAAGAATTTGACAAAGCTCAAAGCAAAGTTAAGCTGCAAAAGCGGTTTTTCATGAAGATCTTGACTTTGCCTTTGGTAGGAAGTTTGTTTTAATTTGAGGAGGCAAGCTATTTTGTTTTTGATTTTGTAAAAAAAATCCCAAGTACTTTGCAGCTAGAGCAAGGTTCCATTCATCATTATCATATCGCATTAGTCAAATACTTAGAAAGCATGCGATCCCTATGAAAATGTGGTTCACAAGATCAGAGGTTCGCAAGGAATAAAGAATATGCGTTTTATTCATGAGAGCGCATGGCACGTGAGTTTGAATTTAGATTATTTTTATCATGCTCAGGTTTTAATTTCCATGAAAATCAACATAAAGGTGAGTGTGGAGTGCAAACCGTCCGAGGATAGGTGGATGGGGCCAGGTGGGCCACACCTGGGGTCGGGCTACCCAGGGGGTCGGCCGACCCTGTGGTGGGCCCTCTGGTCTCTCCCTTTCGTGTGCTATGTGCCTCAGACTTGTGTTTTTGTTTGGGAATGTGCTGCTCCCCCACACTAAATCTGTACCTACGATCTTGATTTGAACATATGGAAATAAAACAAAACTCTGCCGGTTTGAAACCGGGGAGTTGATTTTTATTCAAATCTATTTGAGGCGCATTACAAATGAAGAAAAATTCTGAAAATGAACTTGAAAAGGGAAATGTGCCTAAGGATAAATGTGAAGGGAGTTGTGCAAACCATTAGTTGCCCTTCCCAACTTTCTTCTCTAGGCGTTCGATCTTGACGCCTAGGCCGCGGTGGAGCATGTGATAGGGGTCCTTGAGGGCCTTATCATCCTCACTCTCATATTGCCCGCCGGGGCGAGTGATCGGAGGCGGTGAGATGTGCCTCCTGATCTCGCTAGCCCAAGGAGAATAGTCAACAGACTTGTCCCTCTCCTTTCTCTTGGGGGATGGACCGGGCATGAGCCCCTTGCCGTATCCTCCGCCGGCGTGCGAATCCCTAAAACATGAAAACATTGCGGCGACGGGCTAGCATTTGTGCGCGTGGTAGTGCTTGTGTAGTTGTGACTAGTGATGTTGCTGCTCGCTATTTTTATAGAATATGCATATTGCTGCCCTTCCTTCAAGGGGAAAGGCGGAAAGGGATCCGCGAAGAGACGCTTGGCGGTGTCCTTGAGTCGAAGTTCACCCGTCGTTGGTCATGGTGCAGTGCCGATGCGCCCGCCCCGTCCCTTCTTGGACGAGGATGACTTGGTGGAGCGTGGTGCTAAACGGGGGGCCGCACAGCCTTCTCCCTAGGTCGGCCGACCTAGGGGGTCATCCGACCCCTCCTCGATGCCCCTCTCCTTCTCCTTTAGTGCAGGGGCTGGTAGCACGGCTAGTGGAGTCGTGGCGATGTGCTCAGCTTCTTCTTCAATTTCGGTGGCCACCAAAGCTTGGTTGGCTTGCGAGGGCTCCCCGTCGAGCGCGAATGTTGACGTTGACACGGCAATCGGGATGAGAGCCTTGCTAGCCATTTGGTGTGCAGGATTGTGAAGGATCAGAGGTCAAGAGAGGTGGAGGATGGATCAAGGTGTTGAGGTGAGGAAGAGAAGAGAATGGGGGTGCCTATTTAAAGAGAAGAAGGATCATTTTCGCGCAAGAACTTCCTAATTTTCAAGCCAGCATGAAAGGAAGGTGAAGAGGGCCGTTGAAAGGATTTGAATTTAGAGGCTGAGGGCCAACGGCCACCAGGTGGGGTCAGCCGACCCAACCTGGGCTCCTCTGGGTCCCTTCTTTGGTCCATGGGCTGTGTGGGCTTAGGTGTTTTCAAAGGGATAAGGTTTTTGGTTTGGGTCTCTCGCGAAAAAGATGAGGAGAGTTGAAATCTATCAAATTTAGAACATCTACTTCCTCATTTGGAGTAAATGATTCATGAAAAACTTTTAAACGTTGACTGTTTACCTTGAGGCCGTGCTACCGAAGGTTTGCAAAAGTTTCCCGAAGATCTACCACATGGTCTTCTCTTTTCTGGCTTTGGACCACAACATCATCCACATACACTGAGACATTTCTTCCTAACTGAGATCCGAGGACTGCCTTTACTGTCCTATTGAAAGTGCTTCCTGCATTTCTCAGGCCTTCGGGCATCCTCATGTAGCGAAAGGTGCCGAAGGGTGTTGTGAAACTGGTTTTGTCTTCGTCACACTTCCTCATCTAGATCTAATGATAGCCTACCAGGGTATCGATTCTTGGCAGTGGGTATTCATCCTTCGGACATGCTTTGTTGAGGTTCGTGAAATCTATGCACATTCGCCATTTGCCATTCTTCTTCTTGACCATGATAACATTCGCTAGCCATTTAGAGAACTGGACTTCTCGTATGACGCCGGCATATAGGAGTTTCTGGATTCCGCTTGAGCCGCTTTCTTTCTTTCTTCGGACATTGTCCGAAGTCTCTGTCTTACCGGTTTGTGCTTCGGGTCCACTTTGAGGACGTGCTCCATGACATCCCTGCTTACCCCTTTCAAATCTGCCAACGACCATGCAAATACATCTTGATTGTTCCGAAGGAAATGGACAAGTCTTTCTTCTTCGGCTTGCTCTAAGCCTTTGCCGATGGTCACTGTGCAATCTGGGACATCTTCACATAAGGGCACCCTTTTGGTGTGCTTTGCTGGTTGTAGACCTTCGGTCTCCTGCTGACTGCCTTCATCCTCAGTTTGCTTTTGGTCTTCGATGGCATGCACATTTTTTGAGGACTGAGATGTGTTGTCTTCACACCTTCGGGCTTCCTCCTGACTGCTGAACACTGTTACGACCCCTCCGGCCATGGGAATCTTCATGCACAAGTATGGCTGGTGGATGACAGCAGCAAACTTGATGATAATGTTTCTACCAAAGATGGCATTGTATGGGTACTGGATGTCCACGATGTCGAACATTATGACCTCCATTCTCATTGTTGGACCCTGGCCGAAGGTTACATTTATATCCGCCTTGCCCATGGCTTCGATTCTCTTCCCACCGAAGCATCAGTGGGGAAGTGGATTTTTTCAAGTCGTTCTCCGTGAAACTCATCTGGACGAAGCTTCGCCACAAGATGATATCCACCGAACTGTCATTGTCCACTAGGATTCTTCCTACATCGTTGCCGAACAAGTGCACCGTGTTCTTGCCAATGTTTGCTCTGATGACCAGAGAATCATTGTGGGGATAATGCTGAAGCTTGGGATCTGCTTCGGTGAAAGTTATGGGGACATGGGACCATGTGGTTTTGAAATGTTTTCCTGCACAGACATGATTTACCGACCAAAGGTAGTCTTTTCTTTGCCGCTTAGTCTCATGAACTGGCTCGTTCGACCCTCCGGAGATGGCGTTGATGACATTTACCATCGGGCCTCCGGAGTTGTTGACCTTCGGCGAATTAGAGGACTCTGGGATTTGTCCTGGCTCGAGCTTCGGGGATGGCGGAAGATGATAGTTCACAGGGTCGTAGGCCGGAGTTGTCGCGGTGCGGGTCCAGCTATGGTGATATCCCGAAGATGCTAGGGTGTGGTAGTTTGCGGGGGGAGCATGGTGCCACGATGTGGTTGCTGCGTGCTGGGGCACCGGTGGCGCTGGCAGTTGTAGGTATGGCGGAATATATGGTGGTGGGTTGTAGTTGTACTGTGGGTATGATAGTGCCCATTGGTTTGATGCCGAAGGCGTGGGCTTGTTCTCTTGTGATGTGTAGTTGACAGGCTTTGGGTGTTCTGAAGCTTTCTTGTCGAGCTCTTCTTTCTTTTCTTTGAAGGCAGTGCACTCATTTGTCCAGTGGCCCTTGTCTTTGCCATGAAAGTATCAAAAAGGGGTCTTCTCATGCTGACCTCAGCCTCTGCGGCCCCCTTTGTCTCCTTTCCCCCCGGTCCACATCAGTGTGTGATTCGCTGGGCTCAATGCCCTCTTACATAGTGTTCGTCTGCTTGTGATCGTTTGGCTTCGGTTGGTCTACGTGCCTCTTGGTTCAATGCGTCGAGTCTTCTCCTCCGGCCTCGGTCGGACTTGCAATACTCTTGCATGACGTCGAAGAGTTCACCCACTGAATGTGGCTTGCACCGGTCGAGGAATTCCTAACATGCGCCGACCCGAAGGCCGCTAATTGTGGCGTCGATTATGGACAGATCTTCCACGTTGGGAGCTTTTGCTCATAGCTTGATGATGCGCTGCATGTAGTCTTGAAGAGGTTTGTCTTGGCCATGCTTGCTGTTGTGAAAATCACATGATGTCAACTCTTCGGTTTGCAGCCCCCGGAAGATTGTCAGCAGCTTCGATCTCTGTTGGCCCCAGGAGAAAATGTACCCCTTCAGGAGACTTGCATACCAGTGTTGTGCCAAACCCTTTAGTGCTAGAACGAAGGCCTTCGCCTGGATTGCCGGACCACCCCCATTTGATTCTACTGTAGCTTCATATTGAGCAAGAACTCTTTGGGGTCGGTTTCCCCGTCGTATTGTGGTAGGATTACTGCGTTGAAGCGGGGTGGCCAATGTTCCTTCTCTAAGTCCACCGAGAGTAGGGTGCGGGGCTCCTGATGATGCGGCGGCCTTCGGTTATCCGCCCTTCAGCTTCTGTAGTATTCTCCTTCTGAGTCTTCGGGCTTTTCCTCAATGTGTATGGGGCTTAGCCTTGGTGCTGGTAGCCGATCATGAGTGGCCCTCGGTCGGTGTTCATGTTCTTGACTCTCAGTTCTTTCTGGGTCTTCGTGGTGTGGGGAGAGCATACTCCATTGCTCGCTTCTTCTCTTGTATTTTCTTGTATATGAGCTCCAGGCGAAGCTCGTCCTCTCTGAGTCGCCTGTACTATGCTACGCCTTCGTTTCTTGCTCCTTTGGCTTCTTTGTCCCTTCCTCTTGTCATCATCTGCGAAGTGGATGGTTGAGCTCCTTTCGAGGCCTGTCTCGCGTTCGCAGAGTGATGCGGACATCCCGACCAATGCTCCAACATCATACGCAAACCATGAATCAGTTACACAAGTTGATGAACAGAATACACCAAATAATGTAACCCAAGGACCGATTACACGAAGTCGAGCCAAGAAGCTACAACAAGAGGTGAATTCTCTCCTTGCTGAATTGAAGTTACACACAAATGAGAATTGTTTACTACCTAAGTGTTGTACTCTTGTTATGCTTAGGTTCACACATGAAGAAGAGAACACTACTCTACATGAAGACGACTCTTTGAAGATCAACAACGGGCTCCCTGATTCCGTTTCATGCTGTTCAGCGAAGACAAATTTCAAAGGTCGAAAACGGATCCCGTTTCTGGCTGTTCATACTGCTATAAAGAATCAACCATAACTCTTTCTTCCAGAATGATCTGGAGACCCACGTGTACTCATTGGAAAGATACTCAAGTATACTTTCCAACGCAAGAAAAATCATGTCTTTCGGAGTCACCAATAAAGAGTTATGGCTGATTTAGTGGAAACTGCACAGAAGCCCAACAGCCACGCGATACTCCTCGGGATTTCAGTTCGTTGTGACTTTTGAGTTACCATAACTCCAGAAACTCTAAGGTCCATTCACACCCAACAAGGAGGGCTGTTCCTTGTATAAATACCCCATGTATCTTAAAGATTAAACAAGACTTTGATAATGAAATAGAACCCTTTTGTTCAGATGTGTGCTAACAAATTCAGAGAGCGTCACTATGCCAGAAACCCTTAACAGAGATGCAGATCAACTCACATCGGAGATGAAACAATTTTGCGTCACCAAATTTTTATCATTGATGTGACCTTATTGGTGACGCGTTTTTCTGCGTCATCGATGACTCCTCATAGGTGACGTGGTTTAGTGAGAACCGCATCTCCTTTCAGCATCATCGGTGACGCGGCCTACAATAAATGCGTCTTCTATGTTAGAAATCGGTGACGCGTTTTAATAACAAGCGTCACCTCTTTGCTCTTTAACGGTGACGCTGCTAGAAGAAACGCGTCACCTATATGAATATATGGGTGACACTTGTTTAATTCACGTGTCACCTGTACTGGATATATTGGAGACGCATATACACAATAAGTGTCACCTATAGTTTTATATAGGTGACATCTTTGAGCAGCACGTGTCTCCTTTTAGCGTTTTCAGATTTTTGATTCATTTCAGATCGATGTAGCTAGGTACCAGTAGTTCACAGCAGATTCATCACAGGCAGATTCATATAACACATATCAGCAGATTCACATAACACATCGGCAGAACACATAACACATAACAAAATGACTGCAAATCATCACAGGCACAGGCAGATTGTATTTCATCAGACAGCAACATAACAAGGCACAGTCAGATTGTATTTCAACTATTCCAACAGACACAGCGAGATTGTATTTCAATCACAGGCAACAACATAAACAAGGCCCTAACATGCCTAATTGCCTCGATTGGGACAATGGAACTCCCCTTTCGTACTGATGACCTGTTGCACAATGAATGAGGCGATCTTTTCTCGAATGTTGTACAACACATCTTCGTCAAGGGGAGTTGTCAGCACTTCGAACTCCTGTGTAGAAATGATGACAAAATGCAGTCAGTGCATGGTAACATGAAAATGACAAGTTATCCACTATATCAGCACAAAAGTTTCAGATCATGTGAACTTAACTAGCTACACAAGATATAAAACGGACATGTTCAGGACAATACCTCAGATTTTTGCACAGCTAGTATTTCCATCGCTTCCATCTTGTGATTGGCTGTGTAGAAGCTGCAGGCATTGCCAGGAGGCTGCTGGTGGCACTGCAAAATATTTTTCCTCTATTAGATTTGCATCTAGTGGCTCATCCAGCAATTAAAACAATTGTTCATATCTAATGCATATAAAAAATAAACAACTATCAATGACCTCTTTCAGCAAGCTTTGCAACAGAAACTATTGTCACTACATTTTTTTTTGACAGATGTTCCAGAACTTACTGGGAACTTAGTGACATGTGCCAAGCCCTTACAGTCCTTCCCATTAATAGTGCAGAATGAAAGATATGAGCTCCGAAGCATGGAACATTGGTTATGCTATTGTGCAGCATTTTATTTAGGAATTAAAAGCAAGGTTAGAAGACAACTCACTCATCAATGACCTCTTTCAGCCAGGTATGATCACACGCTTTGGACCTGATAGAATCGAAGTACAAGACCTTACCCCACTTTGGAACGATTACCACTAAAATCTAATGGCCACCAGTGTTATGGGCAAACATGATGCAGTTCTTCTTAGCAAACTGATGCAAGGCCCTTGTCAAATAGTCCTGAACATAGGACTTGTCAGTTTGTATGGTACACAAGGTCATCACCTCTGGATCAAGGAAGCACACAGGAAAACCCTTCGCCTTAGTTTCCACAACCATGTCTCTAAAAATAAGGAAAGAAATCCAATGTTACACATCAAATCAGGACATCATGTAGGGGTCAAATTAATCATGCATATATAAGAATAAGGGATTGAAACTTACAGTGTGTAGCAGCATAGAAGTGACACATCCAATGCATCAATCTTGAAGAGATCATATAAATCATTGAATCCCACAAAAAAGCACTCCGAGTCTAGAGATCGCAAAAAATGCCGTTGCCTGAACTTGACCACTATCGATTCCTTTTGCCTTGATTTAGAATTTTTCATGTAGTAATCATGGAGAGCAGCTGTGGCTGGTCCAGCAGTTGCAAGCTCAGGAGCAGTTAGCATTGGCTTCCCATATATGTATTTCGGGTTTGCCTGCATCCATGTTGTTGCTACACCCCTCATAGGCTTCTTCTTCTTCTTAATCTCACCAGCACCAGCACTAGTAGCAGTAGGCTTCTCAGGACATTTTGGGGCCGGTTGCTTCTTCGGAGAGCTGGTAGGCTTCAGTGTTCCTTTGGCGGGCTGCTGTTTCTGTGAACTCTCACATGCAACTTTCTGAGAGCAGTTGGTGAGCTGCTTCTTTTTCTGTGAGCAATCAGCGGCAGCAATGATTTCAGGGCTTCTGTCCGGTTGCTTCTCTTGTACAATTGCACCAGCAGCAGACATTTTTGAGGTCTTTGGTGCAGCTACAGCTGTGCAAGTAGCATCCTTGTCTAAACTTTTTTTTGCACCAGCAGGATTCTGTGATGCACTCATGGGACCACTCTTTATTGGACCAGTAGGTTCTTTTGGAGGAATGACAAGAACACCGGTTGGACCAGTTGGTTCCTTTGGAAAAATGGCAGGAGCACTCTTGGTAGCACCAGATGGACTCTTTCGAGGAGGAATGATAGAACTCCTGGTGGCACTTGACAGACTCTTTTGAGGAGGAAAGGGTAGTTTTGGGGAGGAGGAAGGGTATGCCACACTTGAAGATAGTTCCAGTGGTGGAGGGTTCACTAGAATACAATTTCTCCTCCATTGTACCCTCTGCAGCAGAGCTTGTCCAAGCTTGATGATCTCATCATTGGGAGGGGGGGCAAGCTGTAAATCTTCAGCATGGCTGCATACCATCTCCACTTTGACCACTGCATACCCATCTAGAATGGGGACTGTATGTAGCTTGGTTTGCTGTGGGTAAACCATACCCCTTGCAACCTCAACCTGATAACCTCCAATTGTGACAATAAGAGAGCATAGTGTGGGCTCGGTCAAAATATCTATAGTATCATGTTCTTCACTATGATGAATTTGTATCTGATCTGGATTTTCCACATCATGCTCTGCAATAATGTCACCTGTCTCGGAGGCGGATGCACAGCTGCTCCTCCGTCCAGGTGCAGGGCTTGGGTTTCTTTAAGACGACTGCGGATGTATTCCCTGTGAAGCTAGCATGGACATTATATCATGTGTCAATTCAGCCCTTCGTTAAGCCTTTATCGCCTCCACATCCACCGAGCCGGACCTTCTCCTCTTCCGGTACATTCTAGAACAGTCGGGCCATGCAAACTTCTTGCCCAAGTAGCTGGACATACCCCGCACACGGCCCGGTTGTTCAGGGCCCAAGCATGAAGTGAGCACATCGTTCTCCCTCACCCAAGATATGCCAGAAGATTGTGCAGATGAATACTTGTCTTTAATTGATTCAGACACCCCCTGAGTTTCATCCCTCATCCACTTTATTTGTGCTGCACCTTCCCCCACTTCAAGATGACTCCTTGCTCTTAGCCAATTCCTGGGCTGCCCTTGAGGGTAGTCCTCCCATGGATTCTGGATCCCTAGACCAGTCAACTCGCTGTCCTCTTTCTCCCATTGTGATAGCTTCCCATCATACCCTCCTGGACCCAAGTTGTGGTTATGCATGTTCAATTGCCGAAGCATCTTGCCTCTTTCACTCTCTGCTCGGGCTGCTTCAGATTCCTTCAATTGCATGAACTCCTCCCAGTCCTCTAGTTCAAGATGACTCCTTGCTCTTAGCCAATTCCTAGGCTGCCCTTGAGGGTAGTCCTCCCATGGATTCTGGATCCCTAGACCAGTCAACTCGCTATCCTCTTTCTCCCATTGTGATAGCTTCCCATCATACCCTCCTGGACCCAAGTTGTGGTTATGCATGTTCAATTGCCGAAGCATCTTGCCTCTTTCACTCTCTGCTCGGGCTGCTTCAGATTCCTTCAATTGCATGAACTCCTCCCAGTCCTCTAGTTCAATGTATGGGTGCTGCACAAATGGCTGCAGACCATTTGTGATGTACCTGCATACAAGGTTGGACTTATGTGTTCTCCAAGCCTTGGCTATCAACTTCATGGCCATCTTAAATGCCAAAGGCTTTATCTCAGCTGGGAACTCCAAGAAAGGCATGACATAATTGTCAAATAAAGTTCATTTATCTTTACGGCTGAGGCTTTTGATAGTTGGCATAACCAAGGATAGCCTTTGTCTAGCAATGAGCCCGGCAAGCCTCCGCATCCTCAACTTCTACTACCTATCTTCTGGCATCCCCCTCCATCAATTTTTGTGACTGTCATCTTGTCCGTTGGCCACCTTGTTGATGTCCTTGGATTGTGTCGGACTCGTCGTGGAGCCCGCTATCGAGCAACAACTTCTTCCTCAACCTGCTCCTCCTCCTCCTCCTCCTCATCCTCATCATCAGACCCATCCTGCTGCTCTTCTCTTCATCAGAGTCATGCCCAGGAAACTCTTCTTCAAGACTCCCACAGTCTTCATCCAAATGCACCATTTTGTTGAGTTGTTGAGCTTAAACATAGGATAATGTGTACATGCAAAAAGAATAAAGCTATCAGCAAACCTAAAATTAACTACTGCAAACCTAGTTTTCTATGCAGATTAACCACTGCAAAACCTAGAATTAACTACACCAAGCCTAGAATTAACTACTGCAAACCTAGAATTCTATGCAGATTAACCACTGCAAAACCTATAATTAACTACACCAAGCCTAGAATTAACTACTGCAAACCTAGAATTCTATGCAGATTAACCACTGCAAAACCTAGAATTAACTACACCAAGCCTAGAATTAAATACTGCAAACCTATAATTAACTATTGCAAACCTAGAATATGTCTACTAATCTACAGATAAGTTGAACCAAATTAAGTCCATTCAGCACCAGGCAATACTAATTGAACAGTAGGTCCAAAACTGTTGAGTTTGCATAGAAGCGAGAAATTCATGTGGCCAGTTCAGACTTGAGGGTTCAGAGTGTTGGTGGTTCTCACCTCGGGACCTCCTTGTCGTGGTGCTGCCGCGTGACAGCAGCTCGGAGATGTCGCAGTCATAGGAGAGGACCGCGGGTTCAGGAACTCTTCGTCGACGGTGGACGTGTCCTCCTCGCTATCGTCGAGCCGGTGTCAGCGCATCGGGTTCCTCGGAAAACCCTAGCAGCGCGCACTAGGGAGAGGCGAGAGGCGAGATGGGGAGAGGCGAGAGGCGTTTGGCCGGCGGCGGTGATGGGGAGAGGCGAGACGCGTTGGCTGGTGGTGGTGATGTGGAGAGGCAAGAGGCGTTGGCTGGCGGCGGTGATGGGGAGAGGCGAGAGGCGTTGGCCGGCGGCGGTGATGGGGAGGATGCAACGGTGGTGGGGAGAGGGAAGAGGGGAGAGTCGAAAGGGAAGAGGGGAAACTCAAAGGTGGCTAGGGTTTAGGAACCCATATGGCCATATCGCCGATCAAAAAAAAAACAAAAAATATGGTGGTGCACGGAATAGAACACCACTAAATTCAGAATGACCGAGCCAAACCATTGCACTGCTTGAGACAATCACTACACATGCTAAACAATAGCGAGTATGTCAGTGACAAATAGGTTTCACTACGAATCTGCCCGACCCCTCCTCTTCCCCTCCCCTCCCGTCACTTCTCCTCTCGCATCTAGGGTTTTGGGTTTCGGTGGGAAGAGGTCGTACCACCGCGACAAGGATGGGAGGTTTGTGAGGCGTGGCGAGGGGTCGAAGCCCGCGCACGCCACCTGTGCTAGGAGGGAGACGGCCGGCGGCGGTGCCTCGAAGCCGACGTGCAGGGCCCCCGCCAAGAGGGAGATGGCCTGCGGCGAGGGGTAGAAGCCCGCGCGCGCCGCCCATGCCAGGAGGGAGACGGCCGGCGGCGGCGCCTCGAAGACGAGGGCCGGCAAGAGGCTCAGGGCTTGCGGCGTGGGCTCCGACCCCACGCGCGCCGCGTCCGCCAAGAAGCAGAGGGCCGGCAGCGAGGGCTCGGAGACTGCGCGCAGCGCCCCTGCCATGTGGGTGATGTTTGCCGGCGCTGCTTCGTCGGCTGCCAGGAAGAAGGTCGAGTTGATCGAGATCCTCGACTCCGACGACGACTCCGGCCACGAATCTGGGGACGACTCCGGCCACGTCCCAGGCGACGACTCCGGCCACTGCAACGACGACTCAGGCCACTCCGGCGAGGACTCTGGCCATGGGAGCGATGAGGACGACTCCGACGAGGACACCTGCCCTTGTGCCAAATGTACCGGCCACTCCAGCGACGACTCCAGGGACAAGGCAGAGGTACGGTTCTAATTTCTCCTTTTCTTTGCTTCACTTGGGATATGCTTTGTTGAACTTGTTGAATCAAGCTTAGGATAGCAGTAGCTAGCAGTAATACTGAATTTGATGTAATTAACTTGTTGAATCAGGCTTAGGATATCATGAACTTGTTGAATCAAATTTAAAATTCATGCTGTAGAGCTAGCAGTACTACTGAATTTGAGCATGAATTCTGGAGTGCAATATTTGCAAGCTACTTAATTTGAGAAACATAATGCTACTGAATTTAATTTATTTGAGTTTCATAATGCTTCTAATTAACCTGGCTCAATAAATTATGTCTTTGTTGTAGGCATATATTGTAACTGAGGATGACATCGACAACATAAGGATCGCAATCAACAAGCAAGAGAAGATCCAAGACAAGAATGCTCAGAAGAATGCTGAACTGAAGAAGAAGGTGAAAGCACTTGAATCAGAACTGAAGAAGAAGGGCATCCAGCTAGAAGAAGCGGCAAAGAAGAACACTGAGCTGGCAGAAGGACTTGCAAAACTAGAGACGAAGACGAGTGCAATTGAAGCAGCTGCCAAAAAGAACAAGTATATGGCAGAAGAAAGAAAAAGAGAAGAAGGCACAGCTGCTGAGTAGAGAAGTTGGTGATGTGGTGGTTTGAAGTTGGTGATGTGGTTTATTTTGGTGCTGAAGAAGAAGGGCATTCAGCTGCTGATGTAATTAACTGTCTAGTAGCATGACTGATGAACCTGATATATGGTTTATTTATGTGAACCTGATATGTATGTGGGGTTTAGGGCTGTGATGTGATGAACCTGATATATATGGTTAGTGTATGAACCCCTGATAATATATGGTTAATGTATGGTTATTGTCTGATGTCTCCTATGATATATTTTGCTACATATCTGAGTTCTTATCTGAGAATTGGTGAATATGAGATCTGAGAATAAGAGAAGAAGCCAGCAGCTGTTTGTGTCCACCAGATGTTCAGATAATTGGTGACGCATATTAAGACATCAGAGACGCGCTTTCTTAAACCCGTGTCTCCTATTACTTAAAACGCGTCACCAATTACTTGAACATCTGGTGGACACAAACAACAGATCAGTGGGATGGAAACTATCAGCATACATCATATGGCTGCTTGTCATATCTTGGTCTTTTTGACAGCTGCTTCAATTGTTTGAGACATATTCTTGCAAACTGCATATTCTTGCAAACAATATATAATATGTTACATTATTGTTTATTCCAGAATTCCCACATACATCATATCTTACAATGTTTGAGACATATTCTACATAAATTATCTTACAACATGATTCAGTTTTTCCTGACTTGCCGTTTTCGCCCTTGTCGGCGGCCTTTTGCCACGGAGTCTCCTTTCTCTTTATGGCTGCTTCGTAAGTAGGGAGTGCTCTAACTTTCAAGGATCACAGGAATGATGTCCGTACCAAAAGGAGGGATTTCATCTAATTGAATGTACTCATCTTCATAAACAGCATTCTCGACTCCAACAACCTGTCGTTTTCCTGGGAGAACCACATGTCGTTTCTTGTTCCTCGTATCAATTACCTAGAAGACCTGAGAAACTTGGTCGGCAAGTACGAATGGCTCTTCCTTGAATCCAACTTGTTCTAGATCAACAGTGGTAAACCCATATGGGTCTTTCATGAGACCCTTTGCGCTCTGAACCCAACGACACTAAACACCGACACCTTAAAGTCCAGATAGGTGAGTTCCCAAGTCTCCTCTACCTGTCCATAATATGCTGCCTTCTGCCCATTGTTATCAAAAGCATCGATACGAACACCGCTGTTTTGGTAGGTGCTTTTCTTGTCTTGGAGAATGGTGTAGAAGGTGTAGCCATTTATGTCATATCCTTGATAGCTAGTGATTGTGAACAAAGGACCACATGCCAAACTCCTGACAACGTCGTCACTACTAGAATCTGAATTTGGGATTCGGTCTTTGAACCAAATGTTGAATCCATTCATGTGTGTCCTCGCATACCAGGCTTCACTACGATCCGGATTCTCTTAAAGTAGCTGTTCATTATGTTCCTCGATGTATGGGGACACTTGTGCTATGTGTTGCAACACGAGAAAATGAGCTCGTCGTAATGCATTGGGGTCAGCATTGGATGTCTTCTCCCCAAGAATACCGGTCCCTACTAATCTTCCCTCATGTCGAGACCTTGATATGCCAATTGGATTTGTGGGGTCGATGTAACCAAGGCACCAGTCAACTACCTCCTCAATTCCGTAACCCGTCGCCATGCTTCCCTCGGGATGAACCCGACTCTTTCTATACTTATTCAGTGTGCTCATAAATCTCTCATATGGATACATGCGGTGTAAGAACATTGGTCCAATGTACATTATCTCTTTAACTAGGTGAGCCATCAGATGCACTGATATCTCAAAGAATGTAGGTGGAAAATATGCCTCAAGTAGAGACATTGTCTCAAACATGTTATTTTCTAGATCGACCAGTGTCTCTTCATCATTCACCTTCTGAGATATCACATTAAAGAAGAAGCATATGCTCATGATTATCATGATTATCCTTCGAACTTTCTCTGGCAATAAGTTCCTGATACCGACCGCAAGCATTGTGGTGAGAATCACATCACAGTCATGGGCCTTCATAGGAAGGAATTTCTGCTCCTTCTGGTGGACAAGTTTGTTGACATTGGATGAATATCCGGACGGTACTTTCACACTGCGAAAGAAGTCACACATTTCCCTCTTCTCTTCTGTGGTTAGATTTACGGCAGATGCCGGTAGTTGCTTAGAAGTGCCGTCTGGAAGGAGCTCAAGCCTTATGTCCAGGTCTTATAGGTCAGCTCGTCCTTTTGCATGGTCCTTTGTTTTGTGCTTCTCACTCATGAGTGTGCCAAGTAGACTGCCACGGACATTTTTCTTGATATGCATGTCATCAATACTATGGTGGATGACCAAGTCTATCCAATAAGGAAGCTCCCACAAGATTGACTTCTTTTTCCACCTAATCTTCGGATCATCTTCTTTTTTCCGCTTCCGCTTTCTGATGGTGGTAGTACCTTTCTTCCCATGAGCGGCAATGAGATCCTTGACCTGTTTGTAGACATCTGCCCTAGTGAAATGCCTTGGAGCAGCCCCTAGCTCTCTCATGCCGTCAAATTGTTGGTTCATGCCTCGATACACATGGGACGTTGGAAGGAAGCGTCGATGTTGTACATACACCTGCTTTTGTGAATTGTTGAGCCAAAGAGTCTCGGTATCATCTAAGCAATGGATGCAATCCTTTTCCCCTTTAGATTTCCCAGACACAGAACGGCCACCTGCCATGTAGTGTGAATGGCTCTCTCTTGCATGCGTCGTAAACCTGCACACCTTCTGACCATAGCGTTTTTAGATCATCCACCAAAAGTCTCAGATACACGTCGATGTCATTGCCTGGCTGATGCGGTCCTGAGATGAGAATTGACATCATCATGTATTTTCTTTTGTTGCAAAGTCATGGGGGAAGATTGTAGATCGACAATAATACGGGCCAGACGCTGTGTGAGCTCTCATGTGGCCGAATGGGTTCATCCCATCTGCGCTTAATACAAACCAAAGATTCCTCCGGTCATTAGAAAACTTACCATACATGAAGTCAATTACGTGCCACTGGGTTGAATTTGCTGGGTGCCTTATGTAATCATCTTGCTTGCGCCCCTCCTTGTGCCAGCGCAATAGCTGTGCATCCTTGCTTGTTGCAAATAAACGCCTCAGGCGAGGGATTAAAGGGAAGTACCATGCCACCTTTTGAGGAGCTCCATGCCTCCTATCCTCATCACCCCCATCATTTCTACACTTGTATCGAGGAGTTTCACACTTAGGGCACTCAGTTAGAAATGCATGATCGCCGCAAAACAGGATGCAATCATTCTTACAAGCATGGATCTTTTCAACCTCCAGTCCCAGAGGACAAATATTCTGCTTGGCCTCGTATGTGTTCTTTGGTATCTCATTCCCCTCTGGCAGCATGTCCCTTAGAAGATCCAACAAATCCTTGAAGCCCTGGTTGGTCATATGATGGGTGGCCTTTAGCTGAAGAAGCTTTAGTGATGTGAAAAGCTTTGTAAATTTGTCTTTACAGCCTGGATAGAGTGGGGTCCTCATATCCGTCACCATTCTCTTCAATTTCTCAATCTCGGTACTAGTGTACCCATCATATCCCATGGCATCACGCACCATCTCCTCCAGTTGATCGGCTATATGGACATAATTGTCACCAATCTTGATTACGTCATCCTCATTAAGATCATCCCCGACAGTCTCATTGTCATAGTGAGCTTCACCATCTTGACATGTTGTATGACAGCCTGTGAGTCCTTCCTCACCATCTTGACCGCCGGTTTGTTGCTCATTGATAGATATTCCTTCACCATTACCATCTTCCAGAAGGTCTCGAGCATTAACACCTTCTTCACCATGATGGTTCCAGCATTTGTAGTCCTCCATAAAACCCCGAATGATCAAATGGGCATGGACATGCAATGCACTCGAGAAATTCATGACATTCCGGCAATCAATGCATGGACAACAAATAGCTAACTTGCGCTGATTCAACATATCCGCCTTTGCTGCCTCCATGAATGACTTCAAGACAATTAAGTACTCTCCGCAATCACAGTTCTTCAGATACATCCACCTTCGGTCCGCCATCTCTACATAGTCAACCGAGAAAAAACACCATTTATATATATATATATTTGAAACAAAGAAGAAAATACCATTCACAATACATTCACCTAAAGGCAATCCAAAGAAAAAAACTTCAGAAAATAGAAATTTGATCATGTACCCTCTGGAGGAGCAGGGGGAGCCGAGAAGTGGGGAGAGGACGGGGAGGCCGGCCGGCCGGGACTGGCAGGCTGCACGGAGGCACGGTCGTCGCTCGAGCTCGACGGGGAGGCGGCGCCGCCAACGAGAGGTAGATCTCTCTGCAGCCTGGCCGGCCGGCTGTGGGGAGCTAGGCGTGGGTGGAGACGAGCGGCCACGCTGGCGGCCGGCCGGGGTCGGGTAACACGGCAGTGCATGGATATGCGCACGGCTGGCCGGGGTCGGGTAACACAGCGCGCCGCCACAGTAGCTCAGCGCCGCATCAGTAACGGGCCACAACAGTAATTGGTGGCCCCCTGTCATAGGTGACATGTCCTCAAAAAGCGTCACCAATATGAAGCCAACATAGGAGACGGTGATAGACTGAAAGCATCACATACAGCACGACAGATAATATGTGACGCGTTTCAGGCAATCCGCATCACCAATAGTATCTATTATCAGTGACGCAGATACAGAAAACGTGTCACCGAAGTTAGGCTCAACATAGGTGACGCTTTCTTAACAAGCCGCGCCACCTTTGATCCCTAGCATAGGTGACGCGTTTTTACAGTTAGTGTCACCTATGAGCGGTGTAAGCATTGGTGACGCGTTCTGTAGGGCAGCGTCACCGATCTTAGAGCATTAGTGTCGCATTCTGTTCCATGCCGAGGGGAGTAGACATATAGGTGACGCGTGCGGTTAGGATGCGTCACCAATGCCTTTTAGGTGACGCGGCTCAATTAAGTGTCACTGAATGTGGTGTCTTCTTTGTTATGTTTTGGCATATTGTGTTTCTCTACGCCTTTGCTCTTGTGATTTCCCCGTAGGATTACATAGGCGGCCGCTTCATCGGCACCCAATCCGTGCTCTTGCTACTTCGTATTCAGGTTGCGTAGGTTGGTTCTTTGAGAGTGTGATTGGGCGAATCCTTGATTCAGGCTGCCATATAGAGATGGTGGTTGGCTTCTTGTGCATGTCGTCAGGTTGCACTACTTATCCGGCTGTTCGCAGCTAGTTATCTTGGCTGAATTTCAGCCTAGTTATCTTGTTCAAGCTCCTAGATTGTGAAGATCAGGACAACATCCGTATCATCTGGTATCAAAGCTTCAGTTGCCACGGTAGGATTCTTTACCCTTAGCTACATATATTTTTGTCTTCGTCGTATTCACCATAAAGCCATAAAAAAATTCTATTATAGCCTTTTGTTCAATCTGTTTATCTAGTGAGTTTGGGTAAGTTTCAGTCCATTAGAGTCTTTGTTTAGTTGCTGATCATATCATCCTTTGCGTGTCCTTTTGTGCCTTTCCATATATCTGAAAATCCCCACAAAAAAATAGTAAATTGATTTTATCCTTTGCGAAAACGTTTATCCTATCAACATAGGTGCTGGTTACATGTGTTTCTACTCTTAACTTGTGCAAGTGTTACATCTGGTCTTGTTTAGTATTGTGCAAAAAAAAAGAGTCAAAAAAAAGAAGAAAGAAAGTTGCAAAAAAAATTGTGTTGAGAAAGTTGCAAGTGTTACATACAAGTGCTGAATTTTATATCAAGTTGGGTAACCAGTTTGCTATCTTTTCTTTGGTGCAATTTTGCTAGGAGATTCCTTGTGAACTGTCCATCCCTAGCATAATCCTTGTTTGCATCAAGTCTGAAATTTCTTTTGTGCGTGTGTTGCATCGGTTACATCATTCATTTCTTGTCATCAGCACTAAGCATCGTTCTCTTGTTTGGATTGCTACTTAACTCTACAACAACTAGAATTCAGATTGTTCCTTGTGATTTATCCCCTACCAAGCTCCACATAAAAGCCATCGTGTACGGTTGTGCTGGTCTTGTTTTCGCTCAATTATCACTACTTTTTACCACCACACGGATTGTCTTAGTAACCTGTAGGGAAATATAAGAGCCTTGGTTGGTAAGAGAAGGTGAGGCTGTGAGATCCACAAAATTTCCATTCCACATATAATTGCTATTTTATTCTCACTAACCATACAGGAAGATGTCCGGACAACCCGAGATTGAAGATTGTGTTACCATGGCACAATTCAATGAGATGAGGCAAAGCATGGAGGAGAAACAAGATAGATTGTCACAAGAACTTCATGCCATTATGACTCAGCTACAAAACCTTAATCGTGTTCCTGAAAATCCAAGCATCTATAAAGATGAAGTAGATGAAACTGAGTTAGAAGTTGCTACTCGACTTGCAAAAGAACAGCGAGAACGCTGAGAGCGAGCTGCTACCCATGCTAGGAGACCTGCTGGTCCAAGGCATGGAAATGGAGGTGGTCATGGAAGAGGAAGAGGTTTTGGACATGGAGGTAATGACTGCAGAATCTGAAGATGAGTATGAAGAAGAAGAGGTGGAACAACCCCAAAATGGTGGTCGACATCACCGAGGCAATCGTGAACGTAACCAGCCTAATGAAGAGAGGTTTGGCAAGTTAAAATTCACCATTCCCAAGTTTGATGGAGGATCTGATCATGAAACTCATCTCACATGGGAGTTGATGGTTGACAAGATTTTTTGCTTGCATAATTACTCCGAAGAGAAGAAGATGGCAATGGCTGCACTTGAGTTTGATGACTATGCTCTAATTTGGTGGGAGCAAATGCTTAATGACAGAGAAGAAGCTGGGCAAGGTGCTGTCCAAACATGGGCTGAAATGAAAAGAGAAATGAGAGCAATATTTGTACCTAAACATTATCGCCGTGATCTTTTTGACAAGCTGGAGAATTTGAGGCAAGGAAATCTCTACGTTGATGAGTATTACAAAGACATGGAGAAGGCAATGATCAGGGCCAATTGATTTGAAGATGAAGAGCAATCAATTGCAAGATTCATGTCTTGTTTACATCACAATATTCAGCGAGTTGTTGAATTTCAGCTGTACCGCAATCTTATTGAGTTGGTACATCAAGCAAGAAAAGTTGAGCATCAATTGCAGCAAGACATGAAGAGCAATAGAGGAACCTCATTCAGTACCAAGGGTACCCCAAGTGGAAGTAAATTTACACCAAGAGCTAATGCAAATCGAGGTGCAATCGCTAACTCAAGTGGTGGTTTACGCTCTAGTGCTCATGGTGCTTCCAGTGGGAAAGAATTGGCTGCTCAAAGTGAGAGAAGCAAACCTGCAATAACATCATCTACATGAATGGCTTCTACAACAAAAACTAGTGGAATTTAGTGTTTCAAGTGTGGAGGTCATGGTCATGTTATAAGGGAGTGTCCAAACAATCGCACCGTCATTGTAAATGACCAAGGACAATATGAATCTGCTAGTGATGAGGAGCAGGAAGCTATAGATGAAGAACAATTAGAAGGTGCAACTGAAAATGAAGGTCACACATCTTGTGAATTTGAGGGAGGTGTTGCTCTTGTTGTTACTCAAATTTTGAGTGTACAAATGAAGGAAGCTGAAAATGGACAAAGGCGTAATCTTTTCCAAACAATGCCAAGGTTGAGGACAAAGTTTGCAAAGTAATCATTGATGGTGGAAGTTGCCATAACCTTGCTAGTAGAGAAATGGTTGAGAAACTTGGTTTAAAGTTGCTGAAACATCCTCATCCATACCATGTGCAATGGCTAAACAACTTAGGCTCCATCAAGATTGCACAAAGAGTGAAAGTTGCATTCAAACTTGGTGAGTATGTTGACACCATAGAGTGTGATGTGGCACCTATGACAGTATGTCATCTGCTATTGGGAAGGCCATGGCATTATGATCGTTCATCTCTACATTGTGGTCGCAAAAATCAATACACCATCAAGTGGAAGGGAAAGAATTTGGTACTTAAACCAATGACACCACAACAACTCTTAGCTGAACACTTGCAAAAGAGCTCCGAAGTGCAGATTGAGAGTGAGAAAGAAAGAGAGAAAAAGAATATGAGTACCCTCCACAAATCGGTGAGTGAGAGCCACAAGCCAAATGAGAGAAATAAAAAGAAAAGGGAGGAAAATGATCTCGTCATGTTAGCCACAAAATCTGAAATGAGAGATGTGAGGAATAACCCAAGCCAAACACTCATTGTACTTGTGTACAAGGATACATTACTTTCAGCTAACAACATAACATCTGTTCCTAGTGTTATTTCACATCTTCTGCAGGACTACAAGGATGTCTTTCTGGAGGAAACACCTGATGGGCTGCCCCCATTACGAGGCATTGAACATCAAATTGATCTCATACCTGGAGCTGCATTGCCCAATCGTCCACCATATCGCACCAATCCTAAAGAAATAAAGGAAATTCAAAGGCAAGTACAAGAACTTTTAGATAAAGGTTATGTGCATGAAAGTTTAAGTCCTTGTGCTGTCCCTGTTATTTTGGTGCCAAAGAAAGATGGTACATGGAGGATGTGTGTAGATTGTAGAGCCATCAATAATATCACTGTTTGCTATCGTCATCCTATTCCTAGGCTAGATGATATGCTTGATGAATTAAGTGGTTCTATGATATTTTTCAAAATTGATTCGCGTAGTGGTTACCATCAAATTTGAATGAAAATTAGAGATGAGTGGAAAACTGCTTTCAAACAAAGTTTGGGTTGTATGAATGGTTAGTTATGCCTTCTGGTTTCACTAATGCTCCTAGTACTTTCATGAGATTAATGAATCATGTCTTGAGAGCTTTCATCGGAAAATTTGTTGTTGTTTACTTTGATGACATCTTAATTTATAGCAAGACATTGAGGAACATGCTGGGCACATACAACAAGTTTTGGATGTGCTTAGAAAAGAGAAATTATTTGCTAACTTTGAGAAGTGCACCTTTTGCATAGACCAAGTTGTGTTTCTTGGTTTTGTTGTCTCTGGACAGGGAATTCGAGTAGACGAGTCCAAGATTGCAGCAATCAAGGAATGGTCAACACCTGAGAATGTAAGCTAAGTGAGAAGCTTTCATGGCCTTGCTGGTTTTTGTAGAAGATTTGTCAAAGATTTCAACACCATAGCTGCTCCATTGAACAAGTTGACGAAGAAAGGTGTTGTGTTCAAGTGGGGTGAGCCACTAGAAAATGCCTTCCAAGAATTGAAGAAGCGGTTGACAGAAGCACCCTTACTTGTGTTGCCGGACTTCACAAGAACTTTTGAGGTTAAATGTGATGCAAGTGGGATTGGAATTGGAGTTCTCATGCAGGATGGAAAACCTGTTGCATACTTCAGTGAGAAGTTGGGAGGAACACAACTGAACTACTCCGTGTATGACAAGGAGTTGTACGCTTTGGTAAGAGTACTTGAAACTTGGCAACATTATTTGTGGCCAAAAGAATTCGTCATCCATTCAGATCATGAAGCTTTGAAGTACTTGAAAGGCCAAGCTAAACTGAACCGTCGACGTGCAAAGTGGGTTGAATTCATGAGACTTTCCCATACATTGTGAAGCACAAGAAAGGTAAAGATAACATTGTTGTTGATGCATTGTACCGCAAAAATATTTTGCTTAATCAACTTGAGGCAAAAGTGTTAGGCATAGAGAGCATAAAAGAATTATACTCTGTTGATCATGAATTTTCAGAACCTTATGCCAAATGTACAGCAGGGAAAGGTTGGGAAAAATACCACATGCATGATGGATATTTATTTTGAGCTAACAAACTATGTATTCCAAATTTTTCTGTTAGACTTTTGTTGCTGTAGAAAGCACATACAGGTGGTTTGATGGGTCATTTTGGGCGAGATAAGACCTATGAGATGCTGGCCGATCACTTCTATTGATCAAAGATGAGAAGAGACGTTGAGAGACTTGTGCAACATTGTGTCACATGCCACAAAGCTAAGTCAAAACTGAACCCTCATGGTCTATACACTCCATTGCCTGTTCCTAGTGTTCCTTGGGAGGACATTAGCATGGATTTTGTCTTGGGTTTACCTAGGACAAAGAGGGGGAGGGATTCCATTTTTGTGGTTGTTGATAGGTTTTCAAATATGGTGCATTTTATACCTTGTAATAAAAGTGATGATGCTTCCCACGTAGCTACTTTATTTTTCAAGGAGATTGTGAGATTGCACGTGTGCCACGGACCATTATTTCAGATCATGACACCAAGTTTGTGAGTTATTTTTGGAAGACACTGGGCGAAACTTGGAACAAAGCTGCTGTTTTCAACCACATGTCATCCACAAACGGATGGACAAACTGAGGTGGTGAATTGAACACTTTCAATGCTATTGCGAGCTGTCATAAAAAAGAACTTGAAGGAGTGGGAAGATTGTTTGCCACATGTTGAATTTGCATATAACAGGGCAGTACACTCTACAACCAAAATGTGTCCCTTTGAAATTGTGTATGGTTTCAAACCAAATACTCCCATAGATTTGTTACCATTACCTTTGCAGGAACGAAGTAACATGGAAGCCTCTAAGCGTGCTGCATACATAAAGAAAATACATGAGAAGACCAAGGAAGAACTTGAGAAGAAGGCGGAGTATTTTGCAGCCAAGGCAAACAAGCATCTGAAGAAAGTGATATTTGAACCGGGTGATCTAGTTTGGGTACATATACGCAAGAATCGCTTTCCTGAACAGCGTAAATCAAAGTTGATGCCACGAGGAGATGGTCCATACAAAGTGATGGCTCGAATCAATGACAACGCATACAAGATTGACCTTCCTAATGACTATGGTGTTAGCACAACGTTCAATGTTGCTGACTTGGCACCATACTTTGGCGATGAAGAATTAGAGTCGAGGATGACTCCTTTTCAAGAGGGGGAGGATGATGCGGACATCCCAACCAATGCTCCAACATCATACGCAAACCATGAATCAGTTACACAAGTTGATGAGCAGACTACACCAAATAATGTAACCCAAGGACCGATTACACGAAGTCGTGCCAAGAAGCTACAACATGAGGTGAATTCTCTCCTTGAGAATTTAAGTTACACACAAATGAGAATTGTTTACTACCTAAGTGTTGTACTTTTGTTATGCTTAGGTTCACACATGAAGAAGAGAACACTACTCTACATGAAAACAACTCTTTGAAAATCAACAACGGGCTCCCTGATTCCGTTTCATGCTGTTCAGCGAAGCTAAACTTCAAAGGTTCAAAAACGATCATTCTGATCCCGTTTCTGGCTGTTCATACTGCTCTAAAGAATCAACCATACCTCTTGCTTCCCGAATGATCTGGAGACCCACCAGTACTCATTGGAAAGATACTCAAGTCTACTTTCCAACGCAACAAACCTCATGTATTTTGGAGTTCCAAATAAAGAGTTATGACTGAATTAGTGGAGACAGCACAGAAGCCCAACAGCCACGCGATACTCCTCGGATTTCAGTTCGTGGTGACTTTTAAGTTACCACAACTCCAGAAACTCTAAGGTCCATTCACACCCAACAAGGAGGGTTGTCCTTGTATAAATACCCCATGTATCTTAGAGATTAAATAAGACTTTGATAATAAAATACAACCCCTCTTGTTCAGCTGTGTGCTAACAAATTCAGAGAGTGTTTCTCTACCCCTTTGCTCTTGTGATTTCCCCGTGAGATTACATAGGTGGCTGCTTCATCGGCACCCAATCCAGGCTCCTGCTAGTTCGTGTTCAGGTTGCGTAGGTTGGTTCTTTGAGAGTGTGATTGGGTGAATCCTTGATTCAGGCTGCCGTATAGATACGGTGGTTGGCTTCTTGTGCGTGTCATCAGGTTGCAGTACTTATCCGGTTGTTCATAGCTAGTTATCTTGGCTGAATTTCAGCCTAGTTATCTTGTCCAAGATCCTACATTGTGAAGATTGGGACAACATCCGTATCACAGAGACTTCGGCCAGCTTGGCTTCGATTCTTCGGTAGGCTGCTATGTCTTCGGCTGAGACTTCGAGCTCCTCGAGCTGGACCTCTTTGGTGCCATTCGTGATGTCTTCGACTTCAGCGGCTTCGTTGCTGGAGGGTACCCTTCGGGGGGAAGAAGTACCACAACAGCCCGCGGTAACCAACATAACAACACAAAATAAAGGGACACTATGGAATGCACAAGTAAAGAGTATTCTATTGCATAAGGATTTGTCCCATCAATTACAGTTACAGGAGTATTTATAATGGTGGTTACATCTACCTTGTACACAATTACACCTTTTTACACCCTAATGGCTACATTCCGGAAATATCCTAGGGGCATCTTGTAATTTCACCCCTGCCCGGCCTCTATAGCTCATTGCCTTCGCCTCCTTTGGCTGGCCTTCGGCCCTCTTCTCTCGAAGGTTCGCCGAAGGCATCGGTCTTCCAACTTGTCGGAGCCTTTGGGACCCTGGGGCTTCGGAGATGAACCACTTCGGGGAGCTCGTGGCTTCGGTCCTCAACCTTGGACCTTCGTGGGGTCTCCTGGCTTCGTGTTTTCGGTGATGTGGCCCTTCGGCGGGATCCGAAGGTGGTGTCCCAAACATAGAGAGAATGGCTCCAAGTGGTGGTGTGTTGAAATGAGTGTGAGGGCCTCCTTATATAGCTCTTGAGGTTGGTTCCCGCCATCTCTAAGTATAGAAGCGTTGATTGCCGACCTTGGGAGGATCAGATCATGCTTCCCGTCAAAGTACACCTGGATGGGCTTCAGGGAGGGTGCGGCCGACCCCCCCTCTGCCGCCTTTCGCCACCGCCTTTGGTCATGTCACTGGTAGGTGGGCCTAGATCTTATCCTTTGGGTGTTTGCCACCATTTGATGTCGTTTTGGTCTGGCAAATGGGCACTTCTTGTAAGTGTGATGCAGCGGATGATCTTCTGTGCATGTGTTGCTGTGTATTCTTCGTGTTTTCTTCTTATTTCGGACTTGTATCCCTGAAATGATAGATTCTCCAAAACAATTGTGGAGCTAGGTTAGTGATACAAATATGTGAGTAAGAGGCATGGTTTTCCTTTTGTTTGTGAGTATCGTTGACGGTCGGATTTGGCACTTAAGGACCGTCAACAACACCCCCAAGCTAGCCTTTTGCTCGTCCCTGAGCGAAACAAGGCTTTATGTTGTTGATCAGGAGTTGCTTCAATGTTGCATTTCTAACCTATACCTTAGGCACAATAGTGTTCTTACCATGATTTTGAATAAGTTGGCCTTTTTCTTACCTCTTACTTTACTTCTGTGGGGCCTGTAGCTTCTCCTCATCTTTGGCGGTTGGGAGCCAGAACAGTTTTGTAGAGTGCTAATATTTCTTACTCCTTTGTTCAACCGTCAATCCGGAGGGTTTCTATAAAGTTTTTTCAAAAGAAATTGCAAAGTTCTTCAAATGATCTCTCGGATTGCTCATTTTGTATGATTCCTCGCCAAGGCCTTTTATTTTGCCTTTCTTCCTTAACCTATCTCTAAAGGTTTGATTTGAGTGGAGCTGTAGGTATCGAGGGTTTGAAGGCACACTTGTTTCTCATATACTGCAAAGTCAAAAAACTGGATCCAAAGGAGAGACAAGTCATAAACTTTGATCAAGATGTGCAAGTGTGTGGATATTTTTGTGGATGGTGGATGAATTCCTTTGTATGAACCATCTCTCTATTTCTTTTTCTTCTTTTGGGCATGGGCTATCTTTTTTTTTAACATGCCTTGTGAGCATGTGGCGTACCTTCTTTGGATATGCATCTTTTCTCTCTTTTTTTTTACATGCCTTGTGAGCATGTGGCATACCTTTTTTTGATATGCATCTTTTCTCTCTTTTTTTTGACATGCCTTGTGAGCATGTGGCATACCTTCTTTGGGTATGCATCTTTTCTCTTTTTCTTTTGTATAGCCCATGCTCATTTTCTTATGGAACTTTTGGAGAGAGTGGTCATGAGACAATGTGGAGTTTTTATTTGTGGATGGATGGATGGAATACTTGCTCACTTCTTGTGTAGAAGCGTAGCATATGGTGGAGTGTGTACGTGATCTTGATCATGGGAGTATGAAATGTATCTCACTAAGGGTCACAAACAATTTGACAACGCTAAATGAGATAACAAATTGCATATGTGGAAGGTTTTCAATAGGAACAACATATGGCTTTGGATAGAAATTTTAATCATTGAGGAACTTTGTTTGTTTTTGTATTTTTGAAAAGATAAATACTCCGGAAATCAAGCGTCACTTGGGAGAAGAGCATAGCAGCTCTATTCAACCATATCATAACTCACAACAACCTAGATTTGGATCATGCTTTTTGCTACCCACAAGTTTCAAGCTTAAGGTTTGAACATTTAGCCAACAAACTCAAAACTTAGGAAGAGCACTAAGTTGTAACTAGGCATGTGAAGGAAATTAACAGAGCAACTATTCATCATCTCAACAAGATAAACTACACCATGCTTACTACACATACAAAAGCACGTAAATATTTTTGGTCCTTTTGGTTTTGCAAATTTTTATTTGTTTTTAGTTTTGCAGATTTTTGTTTTGTTTCATGCATAAGGTTTTGAAAGCGATAAAGAAGTTAAGATACAAGATACCTCTCGGTGGGGTCCTCCCCCAAGCTAGCTTCAAGCTCACTGTTGTTGGTCGGGGTTGAACCCTCTCCAGCGGTAGTAAGAGCTCCACTCCTCCTGTTGCTGCAGCTGTCTCTGCTCCATGGCGTGGATCTTGTCGCCGGTGTACTGCTGCCATGCTTAGTTGGTTTCAAAGTGTTGGTGCAGCGTATCCTCGATATTGTTGGCCTAAACCCGCAGCTCTCTGTAACACCTCAGGTGTTTAAATTACTAAACAAGTCTCATTAGCATAACAAAAGCTTAACTAACTAAGAGAATTTTCAAGGAAATAAATTATAAATTGGTTTTGCTTTGAATTGAAAATAGATGTATATATGTGCACAAGTACATGTACTTTAATCGAACAAATTGAATAACTTTCACCTCAAAGCACTTATGGCTACGAAATCAAATAGGCACATCATCAGTGATGATAAACAAAAGTCTAGTTGAGATCTCGGAAAGAATAGGAAATTTTGCCCATAAAATGTCGTGCCCTCCGAATCATAAATTTTTGAGTCTTCAATTTAACTCTCAAACTAGAGCTCAAATGAAATTTGGCCTTAAACAAAACTTGTACAACTTTTTATTTTGGACAACTTTCATGTTCAGAGATTTTTAAAGTTGCAACACAAAAATTTGAGAAACGCTTGACTATGCAAATCAGCCCCTGCCTTTTCTTCTATTTCCACTTTCAGTCCCTCCCTTCTCTGCTTCGCCCGACCCCCCCGCCCGCCGCGCAGTCGCCGCTGGCCACCTGGCCGGCGATGCCTGACCAGCGCTAGGCGCCAAGCCAATGGCCGGCCGTGCCCCGCCCGATCAACTGCGCTGCTCCCCACGCCGCCCCTGCTTGCCCAGCCCGCGCGTGCCACACGCACGCCGGCGAGGCGCCTCTGCTCGCCGCCCGCTGCGCCCAATGGCCAGCCACGCCATGCTCGAGCCCCCGCCGCGCCCCGCCAGTCGCCACGCTCGCCGCCCTGACAAGCCGCTGCTGCAGCTGCTTGCCAAACCCACGCCCTCGTGATCTTCCCTCCCCCACGCCCAATCCCCTGCTCGCGCCCGCCGCACGCCGCGCCGGCACTGCTCGCCGCCCGCTGTGCCCAGTAACGCACCCCCGTCGTGCTGCCCCTCCCCAGCATCGCCCGGCCCTCTCCCTCCCTCTTGCAGCCTATAAAAGGCGGCACAAAGCCGCTCACGCGCGCCCCCCACACCCCAAAAGCTCCCCGCCGCCACCATTGCCGCCGTCGTGCCTAGCTCACCGTGGAGCTCACCCCTCCGGTCATCCACCGCCCAAGCTGAGCCCCCAACCACCACCACAGCATCCCACTGACACTCACTGTCCCGCCCAGCGTCTCCCAGAACCGTCGAAGCACCGTTGCCAGCGCTGCCTCCACCGCCGCCGCCCCTGACCGCCGTGGACATCCCACCTCCGGCCCTCCTCCGCCCGAACCAAGGCTCGGAACGGGACTACATCACCCCACCGGAGCTTCCCGACCCGCCAGCACTGCCCCAACCCCGCCGGAGCACCATCGCCGACGCGCCGCACCGCCGCCGCCCCCTGCTCCACGCCGACGAGCCCTTTTCGGCCACCCCCAACCCCGACCAAGGCCCCACAAGGTAGCTCTCATCTCCCTGGTTCTCCCCGACCCTTTTTCCCTCGCTGCCGACGAGCCCCCCCGCCGGAATTTGGCCGGCCGCCATGCCAGCGCCGCCCAGGGACCCAATTGCAAGAATTGAAATCTTTAGAAGGGTCGGCACGCAAGTTTCCAGGGGCATATCTGCCAACCTGTGTTTAAACTTTAAATTCAAAAACAGCAAACTTGTAAAATTCATATAAAATCATAGAAAAATCTGAACAATACAAACTCAACTGTTCTATAATCTTTAGAAGAAAATCTACAACTTTTGTTATATACTTTTCTTCAGTTGCTTGCTAAATTTTGTTCTACATTAAATGGAAGGTTTAATAGCTTTTAAATGAACCCACTGTTGTAGACTAGTTCTGCATCTAATTTTTGGACAGTAGATTGGTTGCTTGATGTGTAGGCTAGTGTAAAAATATTAGGACTAGAACCCATCTCTAGCTAAACTTTTGGTTAAACTTGTTTTATGCCATAGAGAGATAAATCAAATTATTCCTGCTGTTATAGTGCCATTTATGTGGTGAAACTTTTTATGTACTGTTGTATGGATGTCTAGATCCCAAAAAAATAATTAGAGACTTTTTACCTGTCTGTAGCCACTTCTATGATTTTGTGGTAGAAAAATGCATTAAATCAAAAGTAATTAGTTTCTTGCTTGAAAAATGTTCATCTTTTTACTATAGGATACTTTGGGTTAGAGCATGCTGTATAAAAAATTTCATACTCAGAAACCCTGGATAACATCCTGAAGAAATTAATCTTTATTAAAATAAGTGTATCTTGTCCTATTTGTTATGCTCTGTATCCTACACAATAAAATCTGAAAAATTTACAGTAACACACATATAGTTAGATTGACACCCTGTAAAACTTTTGGCGTCAACAATTGCATGGTTTGTTCTGTATAAAAATAACTAGGTTCTAGCAGTAGCTGTGTATTACATTTTTCATAATTATTCTGCTGCATGAAAATGTCTGAAATTTTAGAGTAGTTGTTGACGCCAGATTTTGACACGTATTGAATCAGCGTCAGGAGAAGAAGGTTGGCCGATGTAGAAGATCTGAGAGCTACAGTAAGGAATCGGCCGATCGGGGTAACAGTTGAAAATCGGCCGATTGGCGGCGCCGCCTATGCCAACAGGATAGGATTATTCCAGAAGATCCTAGTCAAAAGCTGGTCAACGCGGCATGCTAAGTCGGCCGGAAAGCAATTGAAGAGGTCCTGATTGGATTAGGAAGCGGCGGCGGAAGATTCTGCGGGAGTCCGTTTCCTTTTTAAAGTTATTATAGATATTGTAGTTTTCCTATTTTAAATAAGGTTGTAACAAGTCGTAATCGACCAGGAGTCCTAGTTTCAGGGTATAAATAGGAGTCGCTAGGGTTTTGCCAAAAAAAAACCAACATCAATCAACAAAATACTTCTACTTTTTACCAGTACTTTACCTTTCAAGTCGGCGACTTCGCCAATATTTTCTTCTTTTACGAGTTGGTACGGATTGGCAGGGCTGCATCAACCTGATCTCCGGCCAATTGGTAGGTTCCGATTATCGAGTAATATCCGAGCTTTAACTACGGGCGCATCGCTGTGGTTTCGTTTGGATTTATTCACAAGTTATCGATATTTACTAGAATTGCAAGTTCTACCTGTTATTCTAGTATTATCACCAGTTATCCAGCTTGAGATCAGGATAATCGGCTTCGTCATCGTTCTCCTTCGATTCATCGCCATATAGCCGATTAGATCTGTTTCAAGTGTTGCCTCTATAGTAATTGTTTAGATTGCTCCAGCAGTTTTTACAATTACCATACGATCATCGGCTGACTCATAGCCGATCATCTCTACAGCAAATCGGCCAATTTACCGCCGACGCGCTCCTCAGGACAGATCGGAAATCCAGCCGATCGACGCGCCTGGAATTTAATACTCTATTTCCTTGTCAATCAACAGGTCAGATTGACTGGCACGCTGCGCGAACCGCACCAGGGCGATAACCCGAACAGGAGCTAAGCAGATTCTCCCGGGTCGTGTGTCCGACGCTGAAGACCCATCGGCCGATTCCTATCCGGCCGATTTTAGCGCCAACACACTTTTGGCACGCCCGGTGGGACCATCCAGGACCTGATATGTCAAACAACGCAGAAATCTCTGACAGCAACATCATTGGGGTCACAGAAGCTGATCTCAAGGACGACCAGAGGGAGAAATTGGCCAAACATCTAGAAGATTACAAGAAGATATACCTCCAGTCGTTCAGTCGTACCAGAAGCGGGGAAGCAGTTAGGAAGGCCCCTATTCCAGCACCTCGCCACATCACCATTGCTGAAGACTCGGGCAAGATGTCAGAGATGATTCAGCAGTCCGTATATCAAGCGTTCATTGACCAATCCTCGGTGATGAGCAACACGGTGTACAACGCCGTCGTCAACTCTCTGGCCAGCGGAGCCGTTCAAGGTTATCAGGGACCGGCATATGCCCCTCCAACTACCCTGCCGGCCAGAAGCTTACCCTACACATCCCAATCGGCTTCTCAGCCGATGTTGACGCAGCGCGAGGGGTACAGCTCTCCACCACTTCCGGCGTCTCCAAGATAGAGCGGTGCACCATGTCTCCCGTCGCGAGCGCCGCTTCAACCCGTCCAGATGGCTTCGGTGCAAACACTGCCTACAAGCTCAGTGCCTTGGGGGGCATCAGCCACGACGTATTTCCCCGAGCCAGCGGACGGGCATCGCACTTACCCGTTCCAGGTGCCGTACCAATCGGCAGCCCGGCCAACGGTCTCCCAGTACCAGCCGATTTTACCAGGAATCGGCAGGGGGGCATCAGCCACGACGCATTTTCCCGAGCCGGCGAACGGGCATGGCACTTATTCGTTTCAGGTGCCATACCAATCGGCCGCCCGGCCGACGGTCTCCCAGTACCAGCCGATTTTAACAGAAGTCGGCAGGGGGTCAAGCACTGTGGAGGCATTCAGAGCCGCGGCGCCAGCAGCAACGTACGAAGGGGGTGCGGACGCGTTTCGCCAGCAGTTATCGGCCGTTCAGCAAACTTCGCCGATTCATCACCTGGCTGAACCAGCCCTTCAACACGTGCCCGCACCGCGAACAACTGTTCATCAGCAGCAGGTGGATTGGACGGCAAGAATAGCAGAAGTAATTCAAGATCAGTTTGGGCTGAAGCCGAAAGTTCAAACTTATACTTACAAGACGCCGTATCCATCGGCCTATGACTCGTTACCGTTCCCACACCGCTACAAGGTTCCTGATTTCACCAAGTTCTCAGGGACGGATGACACATCCACTGTGGAGCACATCAACAGATTCATCATCCAGTGCGGTGAAGCTGCCACGCAAGACGCTCTAAGGGTACGGTTATTTTCATCATCTCTATCCGGATCGGCCTTCCAGTGGTTCACCACTTTACCGCCAAATTCTATCGTCACGTGGGCCGATCTGGAGAAACAATTCCACAAGTATTTCTATGCGGGAATACATGAGATGAAGCTTTCGGATCTAACCAGCCTCAGGCAGAGGAACAATGAGCCGGTGACAGGGTATATACAGAGATTCAGAGAGATCAAAAACAAGTGCTACAGCCTGGCCCTGACCGATGCACAGTTGGCCGATATCGCTTTCCAGGGCCTCTTACCGCAAATCAGAGAAAGATATGCCGCCCAAGAGTTTGAGAGCCTGAGTCAAATCGTCCACCGATTGTCAGGGCAAGAGATCCGACCGTTTGAACAGCGGAGAAGCTTTCAGAAGAAGGTGGCGTATTTGGAGGGATCTGAATCTGACGCAGAGGAGGAAATCGGCCTGGCGGAATGGGTAAAAGGGAAAAAACCAATATCCTGCCCCTTTGGCAAGAAGGAGCCAGAGACATTCGGCTTTGACACGTCAAAAGCCGATAAAATTTTTGATCTACTGCTTCAGGAGGGACAGATCAAGCTGTCGCAACATCACACCATCCCTACGGCCGATCAGCTGAAGAAGATGAAGTACTGCAAGTGGCACAACGCTACTTCTCATGACACCAACGAATGTAAAGTCTTTCGTCAGCAGATACAATTGGCCATTGAACAAGGGCGGCTCAAATTTGAGACTCCAACCAAATCGGCAATGCCGATGAAGATAGATCAGCATCCCTTCCCGGCCAACACGGTCAACGCTGGAGAAGAGTCAAGTCAAACCAAGGTGCTGACATCAGAATCGGCGAGAAGAGGTGGCGTCGTCGATCCCAAGAGGCAGATCACGATGGAAGAAATCAGAAGGAATAGGCGAGGACCAGAACGGCCACACAGGCCTGTCACCTCCCGATTTCTACTCAGTAAATATCGACGGCAGCAAGAACAAGCACAACACCAAGAAGAGATGATACGCCGGCATGAAGATCACTGGCAGTGTCCCTTCTTCATCCACTGCTGGGAGAACGATATCAGACTGCCCTCTGCCGATAACTGTCCGGAGTGCAATGGATCAAACCGCAGCGATCGCCCGAAGCCACACTCTAGGGACAGAGGATCAGAGCCGATCAACAGAAATCGGCGCGAAGAACGGCGCGTTTCGGTGCATGATCGGCTGGGGGGCAGAGTTGACCAGTACGGCAGGTCAAAAACCAAGATCGGCCAGCAAGTTGGACTGGGGGGCAGGATCAGCGCGCACGATCGGCTGGAAGAGGTGGCCTATGATAGGGTATCAGACGAAGATCCCCTAGGGAAAGAACCAAAGTGGGAACACGCCAGATCATCGGCCAAACCAGTAAATCCCAGGTGGTGTCCTGACGGCTTATCCAGATCCCAGAAGCGAAGGATCCAACGCCTACGCCAGTGGGAACATCGAGAAGAAGAACAAAGACACGTGCCAGAAAGAAGGAATGTGAAATCTCGAATTTGGCGCCCAAAGAAAAATGATCAGGAAGCAAACAGCCAAGAATCGGCGGCCGAAATCAATATGGTTTTCATACTGCCGATGGAGTTCATGGCGCCAAGCGATCCGGACAAAGTGACAAATACAGAGGAAGAGCAAATGGCACAACTGGTGTTAGAGCCGATGACGGCTATGTTTGAGAAGCCAGAGGAAGAAAAACGACAGCACCTCAAAGCGCTGTTTCTCAAGGGCTATGTCAACGGAAGACCCGTCACCAGACTACTGGTAGATGGAGGCGCGGCAGTCAACATCATGCCGTATGCCATGTTCCGCAAGCTGGGCAAGGGCGAGGACGACCTCACCAAGACGGACATGATGCTGAAGGACTTCGAAGGCAACGTGTCGCCTGCCCGCGGGGCATTCTGCGTCGACCTCACCATCGGCAGTAAGACCCTCCCCACTACTTTCTTCGTCATTAATGGCAAGGGGTCCTATAATATGCTGCTCGGTCGCGACTGGATACATGCAAATTGCTGTGTCCTATCTACTATGCATCAATGCCTTGTGCAATGGGTCGGCGACAGTACAGAGGTGGTAGTTGCCGATTCCATTTACAGCGTTGCAGCAGCCGACACACAACAGTGGAGCTGCGAGCACGTCAAGTGTATATCTGGCAGGACTTGGGACACTGACTTCCTGAGAGTGTCCGATTTTGGTCTACAGCCGATCCAAGCAGTCGGCTCCGAAGATTCAGAATAAATGGATCAGCTCATCCGAGGAGATGGGAAGCTAGGACACGGGTTCACGTCGGCCGATTTGTTAGAGATGGTAGATTTGGGAGATAGCAGCAAATCGAGGCCGACGTACGTTAGTGCCAATTTGGATACTGAGTACAAATGCAAATTGATAAAATTATTGAAAGAGTTCAGGGATTGCTTTGCTTGGGAATATCACGAGATGCCAGGACTAGACCGGTCTATTGTTGAACACCGGTTACCTATAAAATCAGGATATCGGCCGTATCAGCAACCTGCACGACGGTGTAACCCCAAAATTCTACCTGACATAAAGGCCGAGATTACAAAGTTGATTGAGGCAGGATTTATTCGGCAGTGCCGCTATGCCGAATGGATTTCTAACATTGTGCCTGTATACAAGAAGAATGGAAAGTTGCGTGTGTGCATCGATTTCAGGAATTTAAATCAGGCGACGCCAATGGATGGTTATCCGATGCCAACGGCCGATATCTTGGTGGATGCTGCCGCAGGCCACAAAGTCATAAGTTTCATGGATGGGAATGCCGGGTACAATCAGATATTAATGGCCGAAGAAGATATTTCGAAAATGGCTTTTAGGTGCCCAGGCCATCTTGGTTTATTTGAATGGGTAGTTATGACTTTTGGTTTGAAAAACGCCGGCGCTACATATCAACGGGCCATGAACTACATCTTCCACAAACTCATTGGTTCATCAGTGGAAATTTATATAGATGACGTCGTGGTCAAGTCAAAAGGTCACCAGGATCATCTGGCCGATTTACAAGAAGTGCTGGAGTGCACAAGGAAGCATGGGCTGAAGATGAACCCAAACAAGTGTGCGTTTGGTGTATCGGCCGGACAATTCTTGGGATTTATGGTCCACGAGCGTGGGATAGAAGTCAGCTGCAAGACTATAGACGCCATCAATAAAGTAGTGGCCCCACAGAATAAAACTGAACTACAGTCCCTCATCGGCAAGGTCAATTTCATCAGAAGATTCATATCCAATCTATCGGGACGTATTCAGGCTTTTACTCCTTTGTTGAAATTAAAGCCCGACCAAGAGTTCACATGGGGAGAAGAGCAACGCAAGGCACTGGAGAGTATCAAGCAGTATCTGGTCTCACCTCCGGTGTTAGCCCCGCCACAGCCTGGTAAGCCGTTCAAGTTATATTTATCGGCTGATGAGCAGGCTATTGGATCGGCGTTGGTACAGGAGTTTGAGGGGAAAGAACGAGTGGTGTACTACGTCAGCAGAAGACTTTTAGACGCCGAAACAAGATATTCTTCGGTGGAGCGATTATGCTTGTGCTTGTACTTTTCATGTACTAAACTCAGGCACTATTTGCTATCGGCAGAATGCATAGTCGTATGCAAGGATGATGTGGTGAAGTATATGCTATCATTGCCGATTTTGAAGGGGCGGATTGGAAAATGGATCCTGGCTTTGTCAGAATTCGATCTAAGGTACGAGTCGGCCAAAGCCGTTAAAGGTCAAGTGATGGCCGATTTCGTAGTACAGCATTGTGGACCAGAAATTGCCACCGTCGAACCAGTTCCATGGACTCTATATTTTGATGGTTCTTCGTGTGGGGTCGGATCAGGAATCGGCATCGTTCTTGTGTCGCCTCGGGGGGCAACTTACGGTTTCTCTCTGCCGATAGAAGCTTCTGCAACCAACAACCAGGCGGAGTATCGAGCTGTTCTGAAAGGCATCCAATTGTTAAGGGAAGTCAGGGCGGATGCAGTCGAGATCTTTGGGGACTCCATGCTCATTGTGGATCAGTTAACAGGACGATCCGAATGCAAGGACGACATCTTGAGGATTTATTATGAAGATTGTCTTCAACTGTTGAAAGGCTTCAAATCTGCAACAATTGAGCACATCCTCAGGGATTATAATGAAGAAGCCAACAGACTGGCTCAACATGCTTCTGGGTATCGGCCGATTCAGGGAGCGATGACGCTAGAACTCGCGGCCGATGACTGGCGGAAGGAGATCGCCGATTATTTGAAAAATCCATCCCAAAAGGTGGATCGGCGAACATGTTTTCAGGCTACAAAGTATGTGTTGCTTGAGGATGACTTATTTTTTCGGACGATTGATGGAGTTCTTCTCAAATGCCTGGGAACAGAAGAGGCAAAGATTCTAATGGGAGAGATCCATGAAGGCGTGTGTGGAGCTCATCAATCGGCCCACAAAATGAAGTGGATGATCAGGAACAACGGATATTACTGGCCGACCATCCTGGAAGATTGTTTCAAGTATTACAAAGGATGCCAAGACTGTCAGAGGTTTGGCAATGTGCAGCGCGCACCAGCGTCGGCTATGAATCCAATAATTAAGCCGTGGCCGTTCAGAGGTTGGGGAATAGATCTCATCGGACAGATTCATCCTCCATCTAGCAAAGGGCATAAGTTCATATTGGTGGCTACAGATTATTTTACCAAATGGGTGGAGGCAGTTCCTCTGAGGAACGTGACATCAGCCGATATGATTGAGTTTGTTAAAAGCCATATTATATATCGATTTGGTATTCCTCAAACCATCACAACTGATCAAGGGACAATGTTCACTTCTGGAGAATTCGGAGAGTTCGCCGCCGATATGGGGATTAAATTATTAAATTCCTCGCCATACTATGCTCAAGCCAATGGCCAAGCGGAGTCATCTAACAAGGGGATAATCAAGCTAATTAAGAGGAAGATAGAAGAACAACCCAAGAAGTGGCATATGTCTTTGGCTGAATCTTTATGGGCGTACAGGATGGCTTGTCATGGGGCCACTAAAATATCCCCTTATCATTTGGTTTATGGCCATGAAGCAGTCTTACCATGGGAGATAAGGACAGGGTCAAGACGCATATCGCTACAGGATCAGTTAACGGCAGATGATTATTCCTTTCTCATGAAAGATGAACTTGACGATTCGGCGGGTTTGCGGTTAAGAGCTCTAATCAGCATAGAGGAGAACAAGAAAAGGGTGGCCAGATGGTATGACAAGAAGGTCAAAGTCAAACAGTTCTCTCAGGGAGATCTGGTATGGAAGCTGGTGCTGCCGATAAGATCTAAGGATCCCAAATTCGGTAAGTGGTCACCCACTTGGGAAGGGCCGTATAGAATCGGCCGATGTGCTCCCGGAAATGCATACATTCTGGAAACGATAGAAGGGGAGGAATTCCCAAGAGCTCTGAATGGACGACATTTGAAAAGGTACTATCCAAGCATTTGGGTAGATGCATAACTTACAGCAAGATATATCAAGATTACATGGCCGACATGGTGTAAGTCGCCCTTAGAATAAAAACACTACTGGTTACGCCTGCGTTGGATTTCTCTTTCGACGCGACCTAATCTTATCATGAGGGAGAGCCTTTCATCTTTCAAGTCCTTTGCAGTTACTCCAGCTTCAGCTTGGTCGCAGAGTTCTTTCAGTAGGCGGGCCTTCTCCTCTTCCAAATCTTTCATGGTGGCTTCGGCCTTAGCTTCAGCAAGAGGGTGAGAAGATGAAGAACTCTCGTCAGAGGATGGCATTTGTTCAAAGCAGATGAGATCCATATGGTCCAAGATTGATCGGACATTGGCAGGAACATGATCTTTGAGTTCTTCAGAATGAGCTTTTATCAGATCTATATCAGCTTGCGACAATGGTTTGCCTGAATACATGATTTCGATCTCTCTTTCCAAACCGGGGCTGAGACGGTTCAGCTGAAAGAAGGAATAGAGAAATATGTTGGAACAAAGTAAGGTATCTCAGGAAGGGATGGAGAGGAAATTGATACCTGATTAACGGAAGAGGAGGATCGAGAAGACATTTTAATGCTTGACCAAAGATGGCGAGCGGTGGGTTTCAGAAGGAAAAGAAGACAAGCCAGATGAACATTTTTGGAAATAATACGAAGAATCGTATTTATAGAAAGGAAGAGACAGAGGGTTGGCAAGACGTGTACCGTTGGAGTAAAGGCATCAGTAAATGTAAAGCTGCCGGGGAAGACGGTCAAAGTCTGAATCTACACGCCAAATCCTGTTACCGGATTCCATGTCATAAACCTGATTCTAGAAAAAGATCAGATGCAGAGGGAAAGGTAACACAACTGATTCCGAGGTTTACTCCTGTCGCAATGGGGAAGCTTAGAGAGAAGGATTAAAGAAAGAGTTTCGAAGAAAAAGTTATATTTTACTCCGAAACTGGGGGGCATGTGTTGACGCCAGATTTTGACACGTATTGAATCGGCGTCAGGAGAAGAAGGTTGGCCGATGTAGAAGATCTGAGAGCTACAGTAAGGAATCGGCCGATCGGGGTAACAGTTGAAAATCGGCCGATTGGCGGCGCCGCCTATGCCAACAGGATAGGATTATTCCAGAAGATCCTAGTCAAAAGCTGGTCAACGCGGCATGCTAAGTCGGCCGGAAAGCAATTGAAGAGGTCCTGATTGGATTAGGAAGCGGCGGCGGAAGATTCTGCGGGAGTCCGTTTCCTTTTTAAAGTTATTATAGATATAGTAGTTTTCCTGTTTTAAATAAGGTTGTAACAAGTCGTAATCGACCAGGAGTCCTAGTTTCAGGGTATAAATAGGAGTCGCTAGGGTTTTGCAAAAAAAAAACCAACATCAATCAACAAAATACTTCTACTTTTTACCAGTACTTTACCTTTCAAGTCGGCGACTTCGCCAATATTTTCTTCTTTTACGAGTTGGTACGGATTGGCAGGGCTGCATCAACCTGATCTCCGGCCAATTGGTAGGTTCCGATTATCGAGTAATATCCGAGCTTTAACTACGGGCGCATCGCTGTGGTTTCGTTTGGATTTATTCACAAGTTATCGATATTTACTAGAATTGCAAGTTCTACCTGTTATTCTAGTATTATCACCAGTTATCCAGCTTGAGATCAGGATAATCGGCTTCGTCATCGTTCTCCTTCGATTCATCGCCATATAGCTGATTAGATCTGTTTCAAGTGCTGCCTCTATAGTAATTGTTTAGATTGCTCCAGCAGTTTTTACAATTACCATACGATCATCGGCTGACTCATAGCCGATCATCTCTACAGCAAATCGGCCAATTTACCGCCGACGCGCTCCTCAGGACAGATCGGAAATCCAGCCGATCGACGCGCCTGGAATTTAATACTCTATTTCCTTGTCAATCAATAGGTCAGATTGACTGGCACGCCGCGCGAACCGCACCAGGGCGATAACCCGAACAGGAGCTAAGCAGATTCTCCCGGGTCGTGTGTCCGATGCTGAAGACCCATCGGCCGATTCCTATCCGGCCGATTTTAGCGCCAACAGTAGTCTTATCTCTGCATAATGTATGCTGAATAAAAATTTCATCACCAGAAGTTACCTAGATCAGTGTTTGCGCTTAATCCATGCTTATACTACAAAAATTAAAATTTTAATACAATACAACCCCTTCTGTTAAAGATTGCCCAAGAAATCGTAACTAAGTAACCTTACAAAAAAACCTATGTTTTGTGGACTGCAACTTTATCGTGAAGAAAATAAATATCATGTATCTTCACTACAACTTACACTTGTGCATTCATATAGAATCGACTACTCTCGCCGACGGAACGTACGAGCTGGTGCCCGCGTCCGAGAGTGAGCAGCGTGAAGCTCAAGTGAATCTAACTGAGGTTTTCGAAGACCCGAACCAAAGTTCGGACGAGCCCCAAGCTAACTTTACCCAAGAAGGCAAGCCCCGGAGCATGAACCCTGTTTTTCTAAATTATGCAACTTAAAACTCTATTCTACTTGTGCATTAAGTTTATAGGAGTTGGATGAAAACTTAGTTGCATGATCCTAGGTACCCGCTCTGAACACTAGATGTAAGGATCGATAGAATGCTATGCTAATAGGACTCGGTAAAAGTCGAGTGATTTCCTGTCACTCGCGAGAATATAGGAGTTGAATGTTTACTACATGCTGCAATCATAAGGTCAACGGACGGGGCTATGGTGCGATGTTCAAGTTGACGATTGATGTCCCGTCTGTTTAGTGAAAAATGCTAAGGCCGCAGTGTGTGGTAGTGGTGGTTAAGTCTTTGAACGTACTAACCACATGCCGAGAATATGGTAATCGGTAAGCTTAAGTACCTAATCGGACCAGCAAGTGGACAGCATCCCACCCACTCAACTTCGGTTCCATGCGCGCACATGGTGGGTACAGAGCCAGGCTCTGTAGTCTCGGATGGTGGCCCTGATCCACAACCCGGGAAGTAAGGGGAAAGGTTGCACGTGTGACTCTGGGAGTAACCACGTGACGTGTGTTTAGGTTTCCTTGCAAGGTTAAGAAAATCTATTCGAATCGTCCGTTTCTCGCGGTTATTGAGACTGCTTGACCCTTTTACCACATAGAGTAAGAAATGGAACAATGATGATGATTAATCTTCATGGATGCAAATTAATCATTTCACCATGTATTATATTGGATAGTTGCTTACCTAGAATGGTTAAAGAAAACTAGAATCTGGAGCTAAAATTTGAAAGTAAGGACCTACTTGTATATGCTTTTCGGCAAAACAAACCCCTCAAGCCAAAAGTCTTGCATGTCTAGGAGTCGGCTAAGTATATTCCACTAGTCGGGTAAGCCTTGCTGAGTATTAGTATACTCAGCCTTGCTTGTGGCTTGTTTTCAGGTGATACTTTTGAGGACAGGGTCGCTAGTTTGACTTGGCCGTGTACTCTTCCACTTGGTTGGTCGGTGGAATGGGATGCGTCCCCGGCCAATGATGATAATGCCGAGTGATGTCTCGTACGGGCTTCATCGAGACATCATGTATCGTCGAGTAGTTTATCGTTGATTTTCCACGCATTGAACTCTGAAGAACTCAATTACTTTGAACTCTGAAGTACCTTGTTTTACGAATTAGAACTCAGTTGAAATAATAATTTATGATGAACCCTGTGATGTAAAATTTGTGGAATGTTGTATCCTCTGGGCTTACCTTTGTGTGAGTACTTTGTATGTGTGGTTTCGATCGGCAAAACCGTGGTTGTATCGGGAGGTTACCCGACAGACCAATGGATTACTCCGTTTGAAGTGCGAGTTAGCCCTGATTGCCCTTGTGGTGGTGGTTAGCGCGCTTGAGCCGGATTAATTCAGGTGGTTCTGCCACACTCTCCTAGCTGTTGAGTGACGCAGCCGAAGTCACGGCTGGAGGCCGTGCGTCGTGCGAGGCTTGGGACTCCGCCGAAGCTGGAGCTGGTGGACCGGCGGCTTGGAGCCTGCCGTGCCCACTCCTTGGTGCTTGCGCTGTGCCAGGACGAACCACCCGCCTCATGGTGGTATGAAGTCTAGTGTTGTGGCGGTGGTGGTGCTAGCTCGGTTCCTCTTCTGGCCCTAGTTCTTGTGATCCTGCCAGGCAAACCAAAAACACTATGCCTTCTTGCCGCCTCTTCCAGAATGAGAGGGGCAGTTAGTGACTGGCAATTATACAAATAATACCCCGCGTTTGGCAACAGGATTTCATTTGCATAACCCAGCGAGAAGAAAATCAAGGAGTCATTCGGGCCCCTCTTCAGGATGTGCCCTTGAACCAAATAAGCCTCATGGATAAAAACATAGTCATCCTCAATGAAAGAAACGTTGTTTCTTCCTAAGGTACCAATGTTTGAAACGATGCGGGTTATCAAAGAAGTTCACTCAATAGGACCTGTCACCTTGAAATTCTGAAGCCAACAGTTAACTATTTCTCTTACGGGAGAGACTCGGATCTTGTTGACCATGGCATATAGGATCATCAACTCATCGTTGCACACGACTCGCAAATCACCTTTTGGAAAGAGAGTGATGGCTAGCCATTTGTGCATCAAACAAAGGGTCGGATTTTGAATGTCATTGCACCGAGGTGCAAACTTGCCATGAACAACTTGACCCGAAATCAATCCCTAAAAATCATGACGATTAAAACCGCGGCAAGCATGTTCAAGAGAAACCGGTAAGCGCTTGTTAAAACCAAGGTGGCACGAAACCTTCCCAACCGACCGCATGCCAAACGTTAGCAAAGTCAAGGTCTATACATATTTTCATGAGAAGGTCCGGGTCAAAGGCTTTGGTGTGACCAAAGCTTCGGTGCTTAAGGATGGCGTATGCTTGGTGCTTGCAGTCGCTACGCAGGTCGAGGTATTGGTGCATCTTCTTCATCTATCTCCATGTCCTGGGCTTGTACTTCGGCTTGCACTTCTTCTTGCTCTCCTTGTTCTTCATAGTCCATCATGCTCCGGGTCGGAGTTTGAGCCACCTTGGGAATGAGATGAGCTCGCTCCCGTCACCTTCTTGAGTGCACCGAAGAGCTTCCATCCCACGCCCTTCATGCTTGAACGCGAGAATAAACAAGAACAACTTGGTTCGGGTTATGTTAGTGTAATCAAAGTGAAAACTCTTACCGGACGTTGTTTCCTTGAATGTGAGGTCTTGCAGCAAGAGATTAAGAGAGAAAGGTTTCTTGAATCCAAGCTTGAGCAAAAATCCAATGAAAATCGAAGAGCAAAGAGTTGTGAGAGTGTGAGAGGGAGTGAGTGAAAGAAGTGAAGTGTGAGTGCTTCCCCCCTCTCTCTCAGCCTCTATTTAAAGACTTGGAGCACGAGCATGTCGGGAATGGGTAGCAAATAACAGCTAGGAGCCGTTGGAAAAGGTGAGGCCCAGGAGCCGTTGGGCCTGGATCGGCCACACCCAGGGTGCAGCCACACCCTAGCTGGGCCCACCTGTTGACTGCCTTGGCCCATTCCCCCTAACGGTCATATGCTTTTGAAAATTTAGTGCTCGGCCAAAACTTGCTCCGAAAAGGTGTTCAAGTGAATTTTTCAAAGGAGTTTTATGCTCGGAAATATTTTTAAGATTTTTGTGAAAGAGAAAAATGGCTAGAAAAATTCTAGCATGCAAGAGAATTTTGGAAAATCACATATGCAGTGGGAAAAATCAAATGGGGTGAAAAACTAAATTGTGGAAAAATCAAATATGAGATAAATACCAATTTACCTTTGGCAAGGGCTTGTCGTTAAAAGTTTGACACGCAAGACTTTTCTCCGGCGTTATTTACCATTTGTCGGGTCATCGCGAAGAGTTGGATGAGGATGAACTTTCGATCTTCCGCCACACCTTCTTTGTCTTCTTTCTTTTAGGCTGTGTGGTCGGTGGGGTTTATGGCTCAGGAAGTGGTTCTCCCCAAATGCCACTGTCGCCGTGACCTTGATGGATCACGAATCGCTGCTCCTTCTTGTGTTGAAATTTAAAGAAAATATGTTCTGTTCCAATGCAGAAACGGATGTCTCCTGTCCTGAAGTCTATTCTTGCCTTGACGTCCCTTAAAAAGGGGCGTCCAAGGATGAGCTGTATTTCCGTGTCGCCTTCCATATCAAGGATGACGAAGTTGGCGTGGATGAAGGAGTTCTTGATTCGTACGAGCATGTTTTCGACTATCCCTTCAGGATATCGAATTGTGGAATCGGCGAGCTGCACGTACATGAGTGTCGGGGAAAGCGCAGGTTATTGTAGTTGCTCAAATATCACCTTGGGCATATGCTAGCCCCGAGGTCGCAGAGAGCCCGAGTGTAGTTGTTGACGCTCGCTACGGACCAATTTTGAGCGTCAATTTGATCAGAAAATTGGGATGACTAGCATACTTAACTTGCATATTTATGTAGAATAATATCGATTCCACATTCCTCTTGGAGAATTTGCAATGTAAGGAAATTGAGCAAAATTCAAGTGTTAAATAAGCACCTCAATCCAAGGCAAGTGACGTCGAACAATCAGAGCGCACCATTTGGACTCCCATGGAATGAAGGGCCCCACCAAAGTGTGCAACCGACCTTGGACAGATCCCACTCACGCACAGGAGCAACGAGGGCCCATAGGGCAGCCACCCAGAGGAAGCTGGACCTGGGCGGAGCTAGGCCCAGGTCGGCCGACCCATGTAGGTGGGCCGACCCAGCCAGGGCGAACCGCCTTACCTCCTTCGACGTGGCAGCTCCTCATTGTTCCCTTAGGTCAGTTTGTCAAGGCTTCGAGCAAATGGACGCCAAGGAGCAGCTGCACAACCCCCTCACTCACCTTTATAAATATGAGGGGGGTGCTACAATAGAAGGCACCACAAGTTGAAGCGTCTCTCAAGTTTCTCTCTTGCTTAGTCTTTAGGATAGTGGAGTTTAGGTGATGTAGCTCTTCTTCGGTTCTCGAGTCTTGCCTAGGAGTGTTCGGTATGGGTTTTACTCTTCCTCTCCTTTGTAATACTTTGTTAGACCCGAGGCAGCAGGACTGCACACTTGGCGTACATATTCTTGTGGTAAGGGATGGCGCATGGGCCATACCTTATCCTTATTGTAACTAGTTGTATAGAACTAGAACTAGTCGGACGTAAGGAAACTACCCAACAACGTACTTGGGTAGGACTCCTCAAGCCATCCCCGACTAGGACTTCCATGTAACCTTGTACCCCCAGACTATATAAGGGCAGGCAAGGACCCCTCCAAATCAGACCGTGCATAATGCCCTCAGCCTAGGCAGCCAAGGCAGGGCCAAGGTTCTAGCCAAACACATCAGAATGAGAAAGAGCACGCTAAGCACCTGCACATTGTTCTTCAGTGTCTCAGAGACCATCAGCTCTATGCTAAATTTTCTAAGTGCGAATTCTGGTTGGATATTGTGAAATTCTTGGGTCACACTATTTCCAGCGTATGAATCGCCGTTGACCCCAGCAAGGTACAAGAAGTGATGGATTGGAAACCTCCTACCTCTGTGCACAAGATTCGTAGTTTTCTTGGTTTAGCCGGTTACTATCACCGCTTCATTCTGGATTTCTCCAGAATTGCTAAGCCTATGAGTGAACTATTGAAGAAGGGAGTAAAGTTTGTGTGGGATGAGAAATGTGAAGAAGCTTTCCACACTCTTAGAGAATATTTGACTACAGCCCCTGTGTTAGCTCAACCCGATAACACCAAGCCATTCGATGTTTACTGTGACGCATCTGGCACCGGTCTTGGTTGTGGGCTTATGCAAGAAGCCTATGCTTCACGAGCCCTTCGGCCCCATGAGCAGAATTATCCGACCCATGATCTCGAGTTAGCAGCAGTCATTCATGATCTAAAAATGTGGAGACATTATCTCATGGGCACTCATTCTAATATCTACACCGATCACAAAAGTCTCAAATATGTCTTCACCCAAGCCGATCTGAATATGAGACAAAGAAGATGGCTAGAATTAATCAAGGATTATGACCTAGCGGTGCACTATCACCCCAGCAAGGCTAATGTGGTCGCGGATGCACTAAGCCGTAAGGCTCATTGCTAATGAGACATTATGTTAAGAAATGAGGAAGCTTAGTTTGGAAATGATATCCCAAGGCACCTTGCATCACATCTCAGTTGAGCCCACTCTTCACGACCAGATCATCATGGCACAACTACATGATGAAGGAGTTAAGATCATCAAACAAAAACTCTCTCTAGGAGAAGAGAAATATAAATGTTTCCGCCAGGACCATAAGGGAGTTCTATGGTTCGAAAGTCGCATAGTCGTTCCGAAAAATCATGAGCTCCGCAAACGAATTCTTGATGAGGCACATCTTTCCAAATTTTCTATTCACCCTGGTAGTAGCAAAATGTATCAAGATCTTAGGAAAAACTTCTGGTGGCTCCTTCTTTCCAAAAGGGCATGATATCGGTTTTTTCCCTTTGACCCACTCTGCCAAGCCGATTTCCTCTTCCCCATCGGATTCAGATCCTTCCAAGTATGCCACCTTCTTTGGGAAATTCCTCCGCTGTTCAAACGGTCGGACCTCTTGTCCTGACAATCGGTGGACGATTTGGCTCAGGCTTTCAAACTCTTGGGCAGCATATGTTTCTTTGATTTGTGGCACGAGGCCTTGGAAAGCGATATCGGCCAACTGTGCATCGGTTAGAGCCAGACTGTAGCATTTGTTCCTGACTTCTCTGAACCTCTGTATATATCCCATCACTGGTTCATCGCTCCTCTGCCTGAGGCTGGTCAAATCTGAGAGCCTCATCTCGTGTACTCCTTCGTAGAAGTACTTGTGGAATTGTTTCACCAGATCGGCCCATGTAACAATAGAATTTGGCGGCAAGGTGGTGAACCACTGGAAGGCCGATCCGGACAGAGACGATGAAAACAAACGCACCCTCAAAGCATCTTGCGTGGCAGCCTCCCCGCACTGGATGATGAATCGGTTGATATGCTCCATAGTGGATGTATCGTCCGTCCCTGAGAATTTGGTGAAATCAGGAACTTTGTAGCGCTGTGGGAATGGCAGCAAGTCATAGGCCGATGGATATGGCATCTTGTAGGTGTAAGTTTGAACTTTTGGCTTCAACCAAACTGATCCTGGATTACTTCTGCTATTTTTGCTGTCCAGTCCACCTGCTGCTGATGAACAGCTGTTCGCGGTGGGGGCATGTGCTGAAGAGCTGGCACGGCTGGGTGATGAATCGGCAAACTTTGCTTAGCGGCCGATAGTTGATGGCGAAGTGAGTCCGCCCCCCCCCCCCCCATCGTATGTCATCGTTGGCGCCGTGCCTCTGAATGCTTCTACCGTGCTTGCCCCCCCTGCCGATTTCTCATGAGATCGGCTGATACTGGGGGACCGTCGGCCGGACGGCCGATTGGTGTGGCACCTGGATTGAATAACTCCCGTATCCGTTCGTTGGCTCGGGAAAATACATCGTCGCCGATGTTCCCCAAGGTACCGAGCTTGTGCGCAGCGATTGCATAGAAGCAATCTGGACGGGTTGAAGTGGTTTTTGTGATGGGAGACATGGTGCACCGTTGTATCTTGGAGACGCTGGGGGCAATGGAGAGTTTTACCCCTCGTGTTGCATCAATATCGGCTGAGGAGCCGATTGGGACGTGTATGGTAGGCTTCTGGCTGGCAGAGTGGTTGGCGGGGCATATGCTGGTCCCTGATAGCCTTGGACTGCTCCGCTGGCCAGAGAGCTAACGACAGCGTTATACACCGTGTTGGTCATCACTGAGGATTGATCGATGAATGCCTGATAAACGGATTGTGGGATCATTTCTGACATCTTGCCCGAGTCCTCAGCAATGGTGATGTGGCGGGGAGCTAGAATAGGAGTCTTCTTGACAGCCTCCCCGCTTCTGGTATGACTGAACGACTGGAGGTACATCTTCTTGTAATCTTCTAGATGCTTGGCCAATTCTTCCCTCTGGTCATCCTTGAGATCCGCTTCTGTGACCTCAATGATGTTACTGTCGGAGATTTCTGTGTTCTTCGACATATCAGATCTTGGATCGGTCCCACTGGGCGTGCCAAAAGTGTGTTGGCGCTAAAATCGGCCAGACAGGAATCGGCCGATGGTCTTCAGCGTCGGACACACGACCCGGGAGAATCTGCTTAGCTCCTGTTCGGGTTATCGCCCTTGTGCGGTTCGCGCGGCGTGCCAGTCAATCTGACCTGTTGATTGACAAGGAAATAAAGTATTAAATTTCAGGCGCTCCGATCGGCTGGAGTTCCGATCCGTCCTGAGGAGCGCGTCGGCGGCGAATTGGCCGATTTGCTGTAGAGATGATCGGCTATGGATCAGCTGATAATCGCGTAGTAATTGTAAAGAAAACTGCTGGAGCGATCTAAACGATTACTACAGAGGCAACACTTGAAATAGATCTAATCGGCTGTATGATAATAAGTTGAAGAAGAACGATGACGAAACCGATTACCCCGATCTCAAGCTGGATAACTGGTGATAATACTATAATAACAGGTAAAACTTGCAATTCTAGTAAATATCGATAACTGGTGAATAAATCCAAATGAAACCACAGCGATGCGCCCGTTGTTAAAGCTCGGATATTACTCGATAAGCGGAACCTACCAATTGGCCAGAGATCAAGTTGATGCAGCCCTGCCAATCCGTACGAACTCGTGAAAGAAGAAAAATATTGGCGAAGTCGCCGACTTGAAAGTAAATTGCTGGAAAAGTAGAAGTATTGTTGTTGATTGATGTGTTCATTTCTTTTGCAAGACCCTGACAACTCCTATTTATACCCTAAAACTAGGACTCCTGGTCGATCACGACTTGTTACAATCTTATTTAAAAAATAGGAAAATTACCATATCTATAATAACTTTTAAAGGAAACGGACTTCCGCAGAATCTTCCGCCACCGTCCCCTAATCCAATCAGGATTCTTTTCAATTGCTCCTTGACCGACTTAGCGTTGCCCTGTTGACCAACTTTTGACCAGGACCCTCCGAAATAATTCCATCCTGGTGGCGCAAGCTATATCACCAATCGGCCGATTTTCAACTGTTACCTCAATCGGCCGATTCCTTACTGTAGCCCTCAGATCTGCCGCATCGGCCAATCTTCTCCTCCTGACGCCGATTCAACACGTGTCAAAATCTGGCGTCAACAGCAGCCAAGTCAGGGCCAAGGTTCTAGCCAAACCCATCAGAACAAGCGTAAAAGATAGAGAAACAAGAGTAAAAGACAGATTGATCAGCTTGAAGCGCTCCCTGAAGGTGCACCAATAATGACACGTACATTCTCTATTTAACAACAAGCCTATAGTTATATTGTTTGATTCTGGTGCATCACATAGTTTCATTAGTGCAAAGTTTGGTGCAAAAGTAGGCTTGGATGTTTGTCACACAAAAGGGTCGTATATGATATCAACACCAGGTGGTAAAATTGCATCCAACCAAATAATAAGGCTGGTACCGATAAAATTGGGTAGTAAAATCATCAACATGGACCTTGTTCTCTTACCCCTTGAAGGCATGGATATTATTTTGGGTATGAATTGGAAGAAAGTTTAAGATTATGTATGGACTACCGACCTCTCAATGCGGTAACCGTTAAGAATAAATACCCACTTCCCCGCATCGACGTTCTCTGTGATCAATTATCTGGAGCTAGAGTTTTCTCAAAGATTGATCTTCGATCTGGATATCATCAGATAAAGATTCGTCCAGGCGATATTCCTAAAACCGCCTTTTCCACACGATATGGACTATATGAATTCTTGGTCATGTCCTTTGGTCTCACAAATGCCCCTGCCTATTTCATGTATCTCATGAATTCGGTATTCATGCCTGAGCTTGACAATTTCGTCGTAGTTTTCATTGACGACATCCTTATCTATTCTAAGAATGAGGAAGAGCACGCTAAGCACCTGCACATTGTTCTTCAGTGTCTCAGAGACCATCAGCTCTATGCTAAATTTTCTAAGTGCGAATTCTGGTTGGATATTGTGAAATTCTTGGGTCACACTATTTCCAGCGTATGAATCGCCGTTGACCCCAGCAAGGTACAAGAAGTGATGGATTGGAAACCTCCTACCTCTGTGCACAAGATTAGTAGTTTTCTTGGTTTAGCCGGTTACTATCGCCGCTTCATTCTGGATTTCTCCAGAATTGCTAAGCCTATGACTGAACTATTGAAGAAGGGAGTAAAGTTTGTGTGGGATGAGAAATGTGAAGAAGCATTCCACACTCTTAGAGAATATTTGACTACAGCCCCTGTGTTAGCTCAACCCGATAACACCAAGCCGTTCGATGTTTACTGTGACGCATCCGGCACCGGTCTTGGTTGTGTGCTTATGCAAGAAAATCGAGTTATCGCCTATGCTTCACGAGCCCTTTGGCCCCATGAGCAGAATTATCCGACCCATGATCTCGAGTTAGCAGCAGTCATTCATGCTCTAAAAATATGGAGACATTATCTCATGGGCACTCATTGTAATATCTACACCGATCACAAAAGTCTCAAATATATCTTCACCCAAGCTGATCTGAATATGAGACAAAGAAGATGGCTAGAATTAATCAAGGATTATGACCTCAAGGTGCACTATCATCCCGGCAAGGCCAATGTAGTCGCGGATGCACTAAGCCGCAAGGCTCATTGCCATTGCCTATCAGTGGAAATATATAATGAGACATTATGTTCAGAAATGAGGAAGCTTAGTTTGGAAATGATTTCCCAAGGCACTCTGAATCACATCTCAGTTGAGCCCACTCTTCACGACCAGATCGTCATGGCACAACTACATGATGAAGGAGTTAAGATCATCAAACAAAAACTCTCTCTAGGAGAAGAGAAATACAAATGCTTCCGCCAGGACCATAAGGGAGTGCTATGGTTCGAAAGTCGCATAGTCGTTCCAAAGAATCATGAGCTCCGTAAGCAAATTCTTGATGAGGCACATCTTTCAAAATTTTCTATTCACCCCGGCAGTAGCAAAATGTATCAAGATCTTAGGCAAAACTTCTGGTGGACTAGAACGAAAAGGGAAATTGCTAAATATGTCTCAGATTGTGACACATGCCAGAGAGTAAAAGCCAGCCACTTGAAAGTAGCCGGTACACTTCAACCTTTGCCTATACCCTCATGGAAATGGGAAGACATAAGTATGGATTTCATTGTTGGATTTACGAGTACCGCACAGAAACATGATTCCATATGGGTTATCGTTGATAGGCTCACAAAGACGGCACATTTTCTTCCGGTACACACCACCTATACTGCCAAGATATATGACGAGATTTATCTCGATCGCATCGTTTGCCTACATGGAGTACCAAAGACTATTATTTCCGATCGTGGTACTCAGTTTGAAGCGCGCTTTTGGGTACAATTGCAAGCTTCTCTTGGTACTAAATTGATTCGAAGCTCAGCCTATTATCCTCAGACTGACGGACAAACTGAAAGAGTGAACCAAATTCTTGAAGACATGCTTAGAGCTTGCGTCATTCACTATGGCAAGAATTGGGACAAATGCCTATCCCTAGCAGAGTTCTCATATAACAATAGCTATCAAGCGAGTTTGAAAATGGAACCATTTGAGGCCTTGTACGGACGAAGGTGTCGAACTCCTTTAAGTTGGTCATAGAGCAGAGAACGCAAAATATTTGTACCAGACTTGGTAATCGAGGCAGAAGAAAAAGTGAGAGTAATACAAGAAAACCTTAGAGCCGCATAATCCAGGCAAAAGAGCTATTTCGACAGAAGGAGAAAGCCACTAAAATTTGAAGTTGGTGACCACGTCTACCTTCGAGTTTCACCAACCAAGGGTGTACAACGTTTCGGAGTCAAAAGAAAATTAGCTCCCCGTTATGTTGGTCCCTACGAAATCATCGAGAGCTGTGGACCCGTAGCCTATAGAATTCGACTGCCCCCTCAGCTTGCAGCCATCCATGATGTCTTTCACGTGTCTCAGCTCAAGAAGTGTGTTCGAGTCCCTACCGAGGTTGTCAAACAACAGGAAAAATTAGTAGAGCCCAACCTCTCGTATGTTGAGTACCCTATCAAAATCATGGATCAAAAGGAAAGAAGCACTAGGACGAAAGTGATTAAAATGTACAAAATTCAATGGAATCATCACACTGAGGAAGAAGCCACATGGGAAACTGAAAGCTATCTAAACCAAAATTTTCCCGGTTTTCTCAACTCTACCGAAGGTACACACACTGTCCACACTAAGCCTATTGTCCGAATCTTGGGGCGAGATTCTTTTTAAGGGGGGGAGGCTGTAACACCTCAGGTGTTTAAATTACAAAATAAGCCTCATTAGCTTAACACGATGCATAAATAACTAAGAAAAATTTAAAAGAAATAAATTATAAATTGGTTTTGCTTTGAATTGAAAATAGATGTGTATATGTGCATAAGTACGTGTACGTTAATCAAACAAATTAAACAACTTTCACATCGATGCAAACATGGCTACGAAATTGAATAGGCACATCATTATTGATATGATAAACAAAATTCTAGTTTAAGCCTAGGGGAAAATATGAAGTTTTGCCCATCGAATAACGTGCTCTCCGAATTATACTTTTTGAGTTTTTAAAATAACTTCCAAACTATAACTCAATTTAACTTTGGCCTAAAACAAAACTTGTGTAACTTTTCATTTTGAACAACTTTCGTGTTCAGAGATTTTTGAGTTGCAACACAAAAATTTGAGTAACACTTGACCTTGCAAACCAGCCCCTGCCTTTTTCTCTATTTTTCATTTCAGACCCTTCTTTCTCCGCTCCGCCCGACCCTCCGACGCGCAGTCGCTGCAGACCCTCCTTTCTCCGCTCCGCCCTACCCTCCGCCGCGCAGTCGCCGCTGACCCTCCCTTCTCCGCTCCGCCCGACCCTCCGCCCGCCGCGCAGTCGCCGCTGGCCACTTGGCCGGCGCTAGGCGCCAAGCCAATGCCTGGCCGCGCCCCGCTCGCATGCACTCCTCCCCACGCCGCGACCCTTGCCAGTCTGCGCACGCCACGAGCACGTCGGCGACGCGCGCCTCCGCTTGCCGCCCGCCGAGCCCAATGGCCAGTCCGCGCCGTGCCCGTGTCCCTGCCGCGTCCCGCCAGTCGCCGCACTCGCCGCCCGGCAAGCCAGCTGCTGCAGCTCCTCGCCTAACCTGCACGCTGCGTGATCTCCTGCTCCCCACGCCAAATCCTCAGCGCCCAATCCCCTGCCCGCGCCCGCCGCATGCCGCGCCGGCACTGCTCGCCGCCCACCGCGACCAGTAACGCGCCCCCATCGTGCCGCCCCTCCCCAGTGTCGCCCGACCCTCTCCCTCCCTCCTGCAGCTTATAAAAGGCGACACAAGGCCCCTCGCGCGCGCCTCAACCCACCGGAACGCCGCCGCCGCTGCCATTGCTGCTGTCATGCACCACCCGCCCGTGGAGCCCCATCCTCCAGCCTCCCACTTCCCAAACCCATCACCCAGCGAGCTTGCCCTCCCTCCACTGAAGCTCACCGGCCTCTTCCCCGACCATCTCGACCGCCGGAGCACCGCCAGCGCCGCCCGCGCTGCCGCCGCTCCCCTGCTGTTCCGTGGACAACCCACTCCGACGCTCCTCCGTCCGAGCCAAGCCTCAGAACGGGTTCCCCTCGACACCACGAAGCTCATCGACCAGCCCACGCCCTCCCTGTGGCAGAACCACCTGAATTAATCCGGCTCAAGTGTATTAACCGTCACCATTAAGGCATCCTCGGTTAACCTTACACTTCAAACGGAGTAATCCACTGGTCTGTCGGGTATAACCTCCCGATACAACCACGGTGAACGGATCGAGCGCCGTCCATACAAATGCTCATGCGACGATGAGCCCAGAGAATACCACATTCCAGCAAGTATTACATCATTTGCATAAGTCAATATTACAGACCTAGTTCTGAGTTTAGAAAACAAGTACTTCCATTAGCATAAATAAGTTCTTCAGAGTTAAATTGCAGCGGAAATAAACAACGGAAACTACTCGACGATACAGGATGTCTCGATGAAGCCCGTACGAGACATCACTCGGCCTTATCTCCGTTGGACGGGGGCGCATCCCATTCCACCGACCAACCAGGGGGAAGAGTGCAGGGCCAAGTCAAGCTAGCAATCATGTCTTCAAAGGGCTCACCTGAAAACGAGTCACAAGCAAGACTGAGTATACTAATACTCAGCAAGACTTACCCGAGTAGTGGAAACTACTCCACCGACTCTAGACATGCAAGGCTTTTTGGCTCAGGGGTTTGTTTTGCCGAAAAGCATCTACAAGTGGGTCCTTACTTTCAACTTTTAGCTCAAGATTCTAGTTTCGTTAGCCAGTCTAGGTAAGCAGCTATCCAAGCATACATGGTGAAGCATTAAATTTTCCATCCAACCAATTCATTCATCATCCTTGTTCCTCTTCTTACTCTGTGGGTAAAAATGGTTAAGCAGTCTCAATAGCCGTGAGAAACGGACGATTCGAATCGAATTTCTTAACCTTGCAAGGGAAACCCAAACACACGTCACGTGGTTACTCCCTAGAGTCACACGTGCAACTTTTCCCCTTTCTTTCCGGGTCGTGGATCGGGGCTACCCTCCGAGAGTACAAGAGCTCCACGCCACGGTTCGGCGCCGGGTCATGACCACTCTCTGCACTCGCCATATGCACATGGGACCGAAGTTCAAAGGGTAGGATGCCGTCCCCTTGCCGGGCCAATCAGGTACTTAAGCTTACCGATTCCCATAATCTCGGCATGTGTTTAGTACGTTCAAAGACTTAACCATCACTACCACACCCTGCGGCCTTAGCATTTTTCACTAGACAGACGGGCCTCAATCGTAACCATCGTTACATAACCCGTCCGTGTCCTTATGATTGCAGCGTGTATTAGTCATTCAACTCCTATTTTCTCGCGAGTGACAGGAAATCACTCGACTTTTACCGGAGTCCTATTAGCACAGCATTCTATCGAACCTTACATCTAGTTTTCACGCAAGGGTTCCTGACATCATGCAACTAAGTCTTCATCCAACTCCTATAAACTTAATGCACAAGCAAAGAGTAATGCGTTGCATAATTTCGGAAAGAATGGGTTATGCTCTGGGGCTTGCCTTCGCAGTTCGCTTGGGGATCTTCCGAACTTGGGCTCGGGTCTTCAAAAGCTTCAGTTAGATTTGCTTGAGCTTCACGCTGCTCACTCTCGGACGCGGGCACCAGCTCGTAAGTTCCGTCGGCGAGAGTCGTCGATTCTACAGGAGTGCACAAGTTTAAGTCGTGGAAATAGCACTTGATTACGATTTGAGAGTAATTACTACAAGGGATAGTTTCTGGTCATGAAATTTTGGATTTAGGCACATCAAGGAAAGATGTGCTTACTGTAAAATTTTCAGCCAATTTTATGTAACAGATTAATTCTGAAAAATATATTTCATTGTTGCTGTTAGATACTTGTTCTTTTTGTACAGATCAATTGGAGCAACAAATGTGGCTAAGATGTTTACAGAGCTCTCACTTGAGCATGCAGAAGCTACTGTAATTTTTGTAGGATTTATCATGCAGTATTTAGAGCATAGAAAATATGACATTCTACACCTAGGTTTTTTAAAGATTCATTTTTACAGGACCCTACACAGGGTTTTTGTCCATGAAACTTTTTACACAGCAACCTCTACAACAGTGTAACTCCCAGTAATAATTTGGGGATTTTCCAAACTAAGGTACTATTTTCTTGATTTAATGTATTTTATTAGCACATAAATCAAATAAATAGGTTACTGTGAGATAAAAGGTCTCCTGATTTTTCTCTGGCTTCTAGTTACCAATACCTTAGCATAGGAAAAATTCCAATGGGTGACTTACCACCTAACTGCAGGGATAAAATATTCTTCTTACACATGATATGAAACTAAGTTTAACAAACAGTAAATCTAGAGATGGAATTTGGGCCTAATCTGTTTACACAGTCCTAATCATCCAGCAACTAGTTCACTGCCCAAAATTCAGGGTCAGCATTGTTCTAGAACAGTGGGTATAAAATATGTCCTTTAAAGCTTCTATTTAATGTAGAGCAAAATATTTTGAGATTCTGAGAAAATTTTTGTAACAAAAGTGGTAGAGTTTGTTCTTAGGATTCCAGAACAGTTGAGTTTGCATTTTTCTGAATTTTCTACGATTTTATACGAATTTTACAAGTTCACTAAATTTGAATCTAGGTTTGAAATTTTCTTTTACAACTAGGTCCTTGAATCTTACGCTCAGACCCTTCTAAAGATTTAAATCCTTGCAATTGGGTCCTCGGCGGCTCGGGTGCGGCGGCCGGCCGAAATTCCGGCGAGGGGGCTCGCCGGCGGCGAGGGGCGGGGGTCGGGGAAGGTTCAGGGGTGCGAGGGCTACCTTGTGGGGGTGTTGCTCAGGTGGGGGACGGCCGGGAAGGGCTCGCCGGCGTTGGAGCAGAGGCGGCGGCGGCGCGGCTCGCGTCGACGGCGGTGCTCCGGCGGCTTGGGGCGGCGTGGTCCGGTCGGTGAGCTTCAGTGGCGCATGGGGAAGCTACCCAGAGGCTCGGCTTGGACGGAGGGGGTCGGTGTCGTGCGGTCCACGGCGAGCAGGGGCGGCGGCGGCGACGGCAGCGCGGGCGGCGGAGCTCCGGTGGCTCTGGGTGGCGTTGGGTGGGTCGGCGAGCTGCGGTGAGGTGATGTAGTGGTGGCTGGGTGCTCAGTTTGGGCAGTGGGCGGCTGTGGAGGGCTGCCCACGGGCGGGTGGTGCTCGGCGGCGGCGATGGCGCGGCGAGGTGTTCTGGTGGCGGGGCTTCGCGCGGGCGGTCGGGGCGGGGGTTTTATAGGGACAGGAGGGGGCGTGGAGGTGCCTGGGCGACGCGCGGGGCGGGGCACGGCAACGGAGTGCACTGGGCGCGGCGGGCGGCGGCAGAACGCCGGCGCGGCGTGCGGCGAGCGGGCGCGGTGACTGGGCGGCCGCGATTGTGGCGTGGGCGCGGTGAGATAGTGCCGGGCGCGGAGTGGGGAAGCAGCAGCGGCAGCGGCTCGGGCGGAGGGCGGGCGCGACGACTGGTGGGGCGCGGGGGCCGGGGCGGCACGGCGGAGCGCGGCCACTGGGCGAGCGGGCGGCGGCCTGGGCGCGGCAGCGCACGCGCGGGCGGGGACTGGCCGCGCGGCGTCGGGGCGGGGCAAAGCCGGCCGTGGCGGGGTGGTGCGGCGGCCACTGGCCTGGCGCTCCGCGCCGGTCAGGCGACGCCGGCCACCTGGCGCGCGGCGGGCGGGCGCGCGCGCGCGCGGCGCGGCAGAGCAGCCGAGGGACTGGAATGCAAAAATTCGAAAAAGTTCAGGGGGCTGGGTGCAAACAGGGCGTTTTCTCCTCTTTCTGATTTGAATTTCAAAAACTTTTGAACACGAAAGTTGCTCAAAATAAAAAGTTCTACAACTTTGGTTTCAGGCAAAATTTCATTTGGCTTATGGTTTCAAAGTTATTTTTAAAAGTTTCAATTGTGTCCAAATGTGCCCAAATTTAATTTGAATTCCAACTGAACCCGTTTTAAATTCTTTCCACCCTCTCATTAGTTGGTTTAAAACATAGAGTTAGGCTAATGACATTGATTTTGAAATTTTAATCACCAGGGTTGTCACAGCCTTCCCCCCTTAACAAGAATCTCGCCCCGAGATTCGGTAGTTCTTAGTGTGGGCGTGGGTGCACATACCAGTGGTTGAGGCAAGAAACCCAGGGAAATGTTGGTTCAGGTAGCTTTCCGTTTCCCAGGTGGCCTCTTCTTCCGTGTGGCGATTCCATTGTATTTTATACATTCTAATCACTTTCCTCCTGGTCTCTCTTTCTTTTTGATCCAAAATCTTAACTGGGTGTTCGACATACGAGAGGTCGGGTTCCAACGATATTTCTTGTTGTTCCACAATCTCGGTAGGGACTCGAACACACTTCTTGAGTTGAGATACGTGGAAGACATCATGGGTGGCCGTGAGCTGAGGGGGCAGTCGTAATTTGTAGGCTACGGGTCCGCAGCTCTCAATGATTTCGAAAGGACCAATATAACGGGGAGCTAGTTTGCCTTTGATCCCAAATCTTCGCACTCCTTTGGTTGGTGAAACTCGAAGATAGACATGATCGCCAACTTCGAACTTTAGGGGCTTTCTCCTTTTGTCAGAATAGCTCTTTTGTCGGGCTTGTGCGGCTTTAAGATTTGCTTGTATTACTTTTACTTTCTCCTCTGCCTCGATTACCAGGTCGGGTCCCATTATTTTACGTTCTCCGGTTTGTGACCAGCTCAAAGGGGTTCGGCACCTTCGTCCGTACAGGGCCTCAAATGGTGCCATTTTCAAACTCGTTTGGTAGCTGTTGTTGTATGAGAACTCTGCCAGGGGTAGGCATTTGTCCCAATTCTTGTCATAATGAATGACACAAGCTCTCAGCATGTCTTCAAGAATTTGGTTTACTCTTTCTGTTTGTCCATCGGTCTGAGGATGGTATGCTGAGCTGCGAATCAGCTTTGTGCCAAGAGACGTTTGCAGATGTTCCCAAAAGCGTGCTACAAACTGGGGACCACGATCGGAAATGATTGTCTTAGGTATTCCATGCAGGCAAACAATACGATCGAGGTAAATATCGGCATATTTCTTGGTAGAATAGGTGGTGTGTACCGGAAGAAAATGTGCCGTCTTCGTGAGTCTATCAACGATAACCCATATGGAATCATGTCTCTGGGACGTGTTTGGTAGTCCAACGATGAAGTCCATACTTATGTCTTCCCATTTCCATGATGGTATAGGTAACGGTTGAAGTGTACCGGCTACCTTTAAGTGGCTAGCTTTTACTCTCTGGCACGTGTCACATTCCGAGACATACGTAGCAATTTCCCTTCTCATTCTAGTCCACCAGAAGTTTTGCCTTAGGTCCTGATACATTTTGCTACTGCCGGGGTGGATAGAGAATTTGGAGAGGTGTGCCTCATCAAGAATTTGCTTGCGGAGTTCACGATTCTTCGGAACGACTATACGACCTTCGAACCATAGAACTCCCTTATGGTCCTGGCGGAAACACTTATACTTCTCCTCACCTAGAGAGAGTTTTTGTTTGATGATCTTGATTCCTTCATCATGTAGTTGTGCCATGACGATTTGGTCGTGAAGAGTGGGCTCAACTGAGATGTGATTTAGAGTACCTTGGGAAACCATTTCCAAGTTAAGCTTCCTCATGTCTGCACATAATGTCTCATGGTAGGACTCCATGGATAAGCAATGGCAATGGGACTTGCGGCTTAGTGCATCCGCGACTACATTAGCCTTACCGGGGTGATAGTGTACTTCAAGGTCATAATCTTTGATTAATTCTAGCCATCTTCGTTGTCTCATATTCAGATCGGCTTGTGTGAAGATGTACTTGAGACTCTTATGATCCGTGTAGATATTGCACTGTGTACCCATGAGATAGTGCCTCCATATCTTCAGAGCGTGAATGACGGCTGCGAGCTCAAGGTCATGCGTGGGATAATTCTGTTCGTGGGGCCGAAGGGCTCGTGAGGCATAGGCAATCACTCGATTCTCTTGCATAAGCACACATCCTAGACCAGTACCTGATGCGTCACAATACACATCGAATGGCTTGGTATTATCGGGTTGAGCTAACACAGGTGCAGTAGTCAGACGCTCTCTGAGAGTGTGGAAGGCTTCTTCACACTTCTCATCCCATACGAACTTTACTTCCTTCTTTAACAGTTCGGTCATGGGCTTAGCAATTCGAGAGAAATCCGGGATGAAGCGACGGTAGTAACCGGCTAAGCCGAGAAAACTGCGAATCTGATGAACAGAGGTAGGGGGTTTCCAATCCATCACCTCTTGTACCTTGCTGGGGTCAACAGCTATGCCTTCGCTGGAGATCGTGTGACCTAAGAACTTTACAGTATCCAACCAGAATTCACACTTAGAAAACTTAGCATAGAGCTGATGGTCTCTGAGTCGCTGAAGAACAATGCGAAGGTGCTTGGCATGCTCTTTCTCATCCTTTGAATAGATAAGAATGTCGTCGATGAACACTACGACGAATTTGTCAAGTTCGGGCATGAATACCGAATTCATTAGATACATGAAGTAGGCAGGGGCATTGGTGAGTCCAAAGGACATGACCAAGAATTCATATAGTCCATATCGTGTGGAGAAGGCAGTCTTAGGAATATCGCACGGGCGAATCTTGATCTGATGATATCCCGAGCGAAGATCAATCTTTGAGAAGACTCTGGCTCCAGCTAATTGATCGAAGAGCACATCGATGTGAGGAAGTGGGTATTTATTTTTAACTGTTACCGCATTGAGAGGTCGGTAGTCCACACATAATCTCAAACTGTCATCCTTCTTCTTTACGAATAGGGCTGGACATCCCCAAGGTGATGCGCTAGGGCGAATGAAACCCTTGTCCAGCAGTTCTTGGAGTTGAATTTTCAGCTCTGCCAACTCTTTAGGGGGCATCCTATATGGTCTTTTGGATATAGGTGCAGTGCCTGGCTGTAGTTCAATAACGAACTCAATATCCCTATCCGGGGGCATTCCGGGTAAGTCCTCCGGGAAAACATCGGCATACTCGTTTACCACAGGAATATTATCTGGCTTAAGTCCTTCCATCTTATAAGCACAGGAATTAGTACAGTCTAGGAACGGTAGGTAAAGGGTAGTGGCTCCGTGACTAGGTGAATTTATCTCAACGGCTCGGGAAGAAAGGTCCAGTGTGACTCCATGCATAGCCATCCAGTTCATTCCCAAAATAATGTCCATGCCGTCGAGGGGTAAAAGGACAAGGTCCGTGTCGATGGTTTTACTACCCAATTTGACTGGTACTTGTCTGACCATTTGGTTTGAAGCAATTTTACCACCCGGTGTAGATATCATATATGACCCTTTTGTGTGACAAACATCCAAGCCTACTTTTGCACCGAATTTTGCACTTATGAAACTATGCGATGCACCAGAATCAAATAATATAACGGCAGGCTTGTTATGGATAGAAAATGTACCCGACATCACTGGGGCGCCTTCAGGAAGCTCTGCAAGCGTGGTGAAGTTAATCCGTCCTTGCTTGACTTGCAGGGTCTGTCTCTTGCCCCTGTTCTTGGTGTTCGGGTTGGATCCTTGACCTTGGTTGGGCTGTCCAGGCTGAGGGCATTCGCGTGCGAAGTGGCTGGAACTCCCGCATGTGAAACAGCGATTTGCGGGGCTAGGTCGAAGAGACTGCTGAAGAATGGGCCTCGGACCATTCTGTGGAGGCATCGGGGGTCGTACCATGCCTGGCTGCTGTGGGGGTCTGGCAATCCATCTTCCTGGCTGCGGGGCCTTTGGTGGAGCTGTAGGTGCGGTATTTTGCACGATGCGATACCTTGGTGGTTGGGCACTTGATGGCCCTGCGGGTGCCTTTCTCTTCTTCTCTGCCCGGTGTGCCATGATACAGTCCTCCTGGGTAATGGCCATATTGACCAACTCGTTATAGGTGTCCGCCCTGGCTAGGTTCAGACGTTCCTTGAGCTTGGTATTCAGACCTCGGCGGAAACGATCACGCTTCTTGGCATCCGTATCCGCGTGATAGCCCGCATACTGGCATAGGTTGTTGAACGCCTGGGCGTACTGCAACACGGTGCGGGTGCCCTGGGTGAGTGCCAGGAACTCGTTCAACTTCCTCTCCATGAGACCCTCGGGAATATGATGTGCCCGGAACGCGGTCTTGAATTCATTCCAGTCGACCACATGATCAGCCGGGAGCATCGCAAAATAGTGGTCCCACCACAGACGAGCGGTACCGCGAAGCTGTTGCGCGGCAAAACGAGCTTTGTTGGCTTCTGAGCATGGGGCCACAAGTAGCGTGAACTTGGATTCTATGGTGCGAATCCATGCATCTGCGTCCAGGGGTTCCTCGGCCTTATGGAACAAGGGAGGCTGGGTCCCCAGGAAATCCGTGTATCCTGCAGCTTGTGGTTGGTGAGCATTGTGCCCACCCCTCTGCTGGTGTTGCCCTTGCACAATCTGACGTAGCAGCTCGGTTTGAGCGGCCATCACTTCCACCAAACTGGGCGGGGGTGGTGGCGATTGTCGCGAGCGGCTGCCACCGGCACCAAAACCCTCGGGGTTGCCACGTGTTGATCCAACCATCTGAAACGTGAAAGGTTACCATTAGCATCGCGATCCATATTACTTCCTTGATTCAGGATTAATTGGTGTAGTCATAGACTTCCGAAGTCTGAGCCAAAAGTATGAACAGAATCTCTGTTTGCTACGAGAAAAATCATAGCCTGCTGTGGGTCCATCCAAAACATCTCAAACATTTGTGGTAGTCAGAGAATTTAGGACTGCACCACTTTGGTATTTACTTCGGTGCTAGAACTATGGCTAAGGTGGTCGAAAAGCTCGTCCTTTGCCTTGCTGTCTTAGCTGTTTTTCAGCAGATTGATCGGTACTGTTTCGCCTATATCTTAAACTAGCGAGGTCCAATGATGCTGAATTTTTGTGAGAACCCAGATCACAAAATTTAGCACAAGTCTGGTATTCAACACTCAGCCAAGAAATGCAAGGAGACATGGGTAAAAATTCCGACAAGTCTCAGCGATTGTGGATTCCATCGTTTACCAACTTACAACGAAATCACCAAGTTTTATCGCCGTTCCTTACATGCTGAGGGTACCCACATGGTTCAGGTGTACCCAACACAAAAGAGTTACTCAACTCCTAGTTAGCCTATTACAACACTTGCCAAAAGTTAGGCTACCCTATCGAGGAGTATGTGCAAAAGTCCTCCTAGGTCGTCCTCTAGAAATCATCCAAGTCGTTGACGGACGACTCGCTGTGAGCCGGAGAGTGGGCTCCCATCTGAGGTGCCTGTGGTACCTCACCCTCGAAATCCATACCTGAGATACCATCAATCTCCTGTGGCTCCTCCTCATCCTCCTCCATGTCGTCCTCATGGGGATGGTCATTCTGATCATGATGCCACTGAATGTGCTCTTTAGCATCCTCCAACTCAAGGTTCAGATCATGGAGCTGCTCCTCCAACTGTGCTATCGTGGTATCTCTCTCACCCATGAGAGTGTCCTGCTCCTGAATTTGGCCCTCAAGTTGGCCAATCTGAGCATCTCTGTCCTCAAGATCCTGACTGAGCTCCTTTATCTGCTCATCCCTGGTATCTGCCATCATATGGTAGGCCTGAGCAAGATCAGTGAGCTGCTCGAGTGCCTGACTCTGGAGAATCTGAAGCCGGTAGAGTGCACTCATGCACCGCACGGAGGTATGGATAGTCTCCTGGGCATGGAAGTCTACCAAATACTGTGCGTGCTGCACCCTGTTGAGCCAAAAGGGGTCGTTGTCCTGGGCAGCAGGAAACAATCCAATGGGAGTGAGTGTGACAACCTCGGGACGCTGCGCACAAAATGTGGTGAGCGCCCTCATGGCTGCGAGCTCCCAAGTATCGGCCAAACGGCGACCAACAGCCTCAAGCTCCAAGGCGGGCCGCTCCGGGTGTAGCGGGTGTGGAAAGATAGTCACGTTGACACGGCACTGGGTAACTCCGTTTTCTGCAAACTCCAGTCCGGCGTAACGTGGGGGAATTAGATAGCCCGCGGTACGCAGAACATCCCACAAAATAGAGGGAAAGCCCTCCCAGTGGAGACACTGCGAGTGCACGCGTCCATCCTCATTCACCATCATCTCAACAGGCTCGGCCATCTGAACAAAAGATCAAATGGAATGAGATAGCGAAAAACTGTGAGCAGCACAAGGACAGATTCTGTATAGTGTGCAAAAATAATCATAACTCCCACAGTTCTCATCCAAAAATTCTCAAATTTCACCAGATCACTCCTAAGGTATTTGTGAACAACTTTTCTAGTCAACTCCAGAGCTAATTGGGTCTCTAAGATGGTCTTTCTTTTCAGGTTTTACCTTACTGTCTACCCAGAATTTTCAGTGAACAGAGGGCTAGAGTTTCGTACACCAGGGAAAATCTACCCAGCCAAAATTTACCAAATTTTAACAGAAGCTTCCTGGGTGAATTTGGAACAAGTTTCGTGTTGTGCTCTTTTGCAGAAAACCGCAGGAATGGGGCCTAAAAATTTAAGAGGCAGAAGTGCTTATTCTGGACAGAAATCTGACGCTCCAAGGTTTCTGTTATTTCTTATTATCCATAAGTTCAGAATTTTTCATTTTTGAACAGAAGATAGGGCACAAGATTTGGAACAATTTCTTCAACATGAACTTTATCAGAAATGGTCATTTTCTTTGGTCAATAATTCGCTCTTTTCGGTCGTGGCAGATTTGGGACAGTTTCTCTAGATAATCCTTATGCAACCATGCTTTAGATACGCAAGAACCCTACCACTCTCATACATCGCATTTTTGATTTCAGATACACATGTTCATGATGTATGCACGTCCTATTCGTCCTCACAAAATAAAATAATCGCCAAATAGCTTTGGTCTTACGAAGATAGTTTCGGTGGCTTACACAATACGGCTCTCGCTATAATAGCTAGTCGAGTCTTTCTAATCGTTCCTTAACTTATCGTAATCGCGGTTAGTGTACCTGCAGAAAATCGACAAGCATTTATATATCATGAACCTTTCATGCCAGCACTCATGAAAGCGTCCGTATTCATTACCGTTTACTTATAGAAACGATATCTGTACAATTCCCGCCGTACAGACGACGTTAACATACGCTATCGAGATAGCGTATTCACGGGGGTACCGTCATGAGACGGGGGTATGAACAGCGATCGCCATACCCTGCGCCGAACCTTCTACTCCCAATATGCTCAACTAACAGTTGGCATATTGGCAGCACCTCAAGTAAGCCACTGCTTGAGGGCAGCGTTCGGTTCGCATCACCGACAGGAAGGCCAAGCTCCCTCAGTTGGCTGAGGATCCTTACCTTCTTACCTTAGCGACGAGTGCGTCGTTACAGAATTTAAGGTCGGTTGTGCATGAAAGTAAGTTTTGACAGAAAATAATGTGCTGGAAGTCAGTTGATACTATATATAGAAGTTAGATAGCCACCTAGTAACTTTCCCATAAACCCTTAGGGCTTTACGAACTAGGCACCATCCTTAACGTACCAACGCATTTCGCAACACAACCTTCTAGTCAAGTTTTAGTAAAATGAGTTTTTAAGGCTTGTAGCATTCTCTGGCGTATGTATTTCGGCTCTGGTGTCCGCTGTTGCCTACCTGTGGCACCAGCTACGGCTCTGATACCAGCTGTGGCAGAACCACCTGAATTAATCCGGCTCAAGTGTATTAACCGTCACCATTAAGGCATCCTCGGTTAACCTTACACTTCAAACGGAGTAATCCACTGGTCTGTCGGGTATAACCTCCCGATACAACCACGGTGAACGGATCGAGCGCCATCCATACAAATGCTCATGCGACGATGAGCCCAGAGAATACCACATTCCAGCAAGTATTACATTATTTGCATAAGTCAATATTACAGACCTAGTTCTGAGTTTAGAAAACAAGTACTTCCATTAGCATAAATAAGTTCTTCAGAGTTAAATTGCAGCGGAAATAAACAACGGAAACTACTCGACGATACAGGATGTCTCGATGAAGCCCGTACGAGACATCACTCGGCCTTATCTCCGTTGGACGGGGGCGCATCCCATTCCACCGACCAACCAGGGGGAAGAGTGCAGGGCCAAGTCAAGCTAGCAATCATGTCTTCAAAGGGCTCACCTGAAAACGAGTCACAAGCAAGACTGAGTATACTAATACTCAGCAAGACTTACCCGAGTAGTGGAAACTACTCCACCGACTCTAGACATGCAAGGCTTTTTGGCTCAGGGGTTTGTTTTGCCGAAAAGCATCTACAAGTGGGTCCTTACTTTCAACTTTTAGCTCAAGATTCTAGTTTCGTTAGCCAGTCTAGGTAAGCAGCTATCCAAGCATACATGGTGAAGCATTAAATTTTCCATCCAACCAATTCATTCATCATCCTTGTTCCTCTTCTTACTCTGTGGGTAAAAATGGTTAAGCAGTCTCAATAGCCGTGAGAAACGGACGATTCGAATCGAATTTCTTAACCTTGCAAGGGAAACCCAAACACACGTCACGTGGTTACTCCCTAGAGTCACACGTGCAACTTTTCCCCTTTCTTTCCGGGTCGTGGATCGGGGCTACCCTCCGAGAGTACAAGAGCTCCACGCCACGGTTCGGCGCCGGGTCATGACCACTCTCTGCACTCGCCATATGCACATGGGACCGAAGTTCAAAGGGTAGGATGCCGTCCCCTTGCCGGGCCAATCAGGTACTTAAGCTTACCGATTCCCATAATCTCGGCATGTGTTTAGTACGTTCAAAGACTTAACCATCACTACCACACCCTGCGGCCTTAGCATTTTTCACTAGACAGACGGGCCTCAATCGTAACCATCGTTACATAACCCGTCCGTTTCCTTATGATTGCAGCGTGTAGTAGTCATTCAACTCCTATTTTCTCGCGAGTGACAGGAAATCACTCGACTTTTACCGGAGTCCTATTAGCACAGCATTCTATCGAACCTTACATCTAGTTTTCACGCAAGGGTTCCTGACATCATGCAACTAAGTCTTCATCCAACTCCTATAAACTTAATGCACAAGCAAAGAGTAATGCGTTGCATAATTTCGGAAAGAATGGGTTATGCTCCGGGGCTTGCCTTCGCAGTTCGCTTGGGGATCTTCCGAACTTGGGCTCGGGTCTTCAAAAGCTTCAGTTAGATTTGCTTGAGCTTCACGCTGCTCACTCTCGGACGCGGGCACCAGCTCGTAAGTTCCGTCGGCGAGAGTCGTCGATTCTACAGGAGTGCACAAGTTTAAGTCGTGGAAATAGCACTTGATTACGATTTGAGAGTAATTACTACAATGGATAGTTTCTGGTCATGAAATTTTGGATTTAGGCACATCAAGGAAAGATGTGCTTACTGTAAAATTTTCAGCCAATTTTATGTAACAGATTAATTCTGAAAAATATATTTCATTGTTGCTGTTAGATACTTGTTCTTTTTGTACAGATCAATTGGTGCAACAAATGTGGCTAAGATTTTTACAGAGCTCTCACTTGAGCATGCAGAAGCCACTGTAATTTTTGTAGGATTTATCATGCAGTATTTAGAGCATAGAAAATATGACATTCTACACCTAGGCTTTTTAAAGATTCATTTTTACAGGACCCTACACAGGGTTTTTGTCCATGAAACTTTTTACACAGCAACCTCTACAACAGTGTAACTCCCAGTAATAATTTGGGGATTTTCCAAACTAAGGTACTATTTTCTTGATTTAATGTATGTTATTAGCACATAAATCAAATAAATAGGTTACTGTGAGATAAAAGGTCTCCTAATTTTTCTCTGGCTTCTAGTTACCAATACCTTAGCATAGGAAAAATTCCAATGGGTGACTTACCACCTAACTGCAGGGATAAAATATTCTTCTTACACATGATATGAAACTAAGTTTAACAAACAGTAAATCTAGAGATGGAATTTGGGCCTAATCTTTTTACACAGTCCTAATCATCCAGCAACTAGTTCACTGCCCAAAATTCAGGGTCAGCATTGTTCTAGAACAGTGGGTATAAAATATGTCCATTAAAGCTTCTATTTAATGTAGAGCAAAATATTTTGAGATTCTGAGAAAATTTTTGTAACAAAAGTGGTAGAGTTTGTTCTTAGGATTCCAGAACAGTTGAGTTTGCATTTTTCTGAATTTTCTACGATTTTATACGAATTTTACAAGTTCACTGAATTTGAATCTAGGTTTGAAATTTTCTTTTACAACTAGGTCCTTGAATCTTACGCTCAGACCCTTCTAAAGATTTAAATCCTTGCAATTGGGTCCTCGGCGGCTCGGGTGCGGCGGCCGGCCGAAATTCCGGCGAGGGGGCTCGCCGGCGGCGAGGGGCGGGGGTCGGGGAAGGTTCAGGGGTGCGAGGGCTACCTTGTGGGGGTGTTGCTCAGGTGGGGGACGGCCGGGAAGGGCTCGCCGGCGTTGGAGCAGAGGCGGCGGCGGCGCGGCTCGCGTCGACGGCGGTGCTCCGGCGGCTTGGGGCGGCGTGGTCCGGTCGGTGAGCTTCAGTGGCGCATGGGGAAGCTACCCAGAGGCTCGGCTTGGACGGAGGGGGTCGGTGTCGTGCGGTCCACGGCGAGCAGGGGCGGCGGCGGCGACGGCAGCGCGGGCGGCGGAGCTCCGGTGGCTCTGGGTGGCGTTGGGCGGGTCGGCGAGCTGCGGTGAGGTGATGTAGTGGTGGCTGGGTGCTCAGTTTGGGCAGTGGGCGGCTGTGGAGGGCTGCCCACGGGCAGGTGGTGCTCGGCGGCGGCGATGGCACGGCGAGGTGTTCTGGTGGCGGGGCTTCGCGCGGGCGGTCGGGGCGGGGGTTTTATAGGGACAGGAGGGGGCGTGGAGGTGCCTGGGCGACGCGCGGGGCGGGGCACGGCAACGGAGTGCACTGGGCGCGGCGGGCGGCGGCAGAACGCCGGCGCGGCGTGCGGCGAGCGGGCGCGGTGACTGGGCGGCCGCGATTGTTGCGTGGGCGCGGTGAGATAGTGCCGGGCGCGGAGTGGGGAAGCAGCAGCGGCAGCGGCTCGGGCGGAGGGCGGGCGCGACGACTGGTGGGGCGCGGGGGCCGGGGCGGCACGGCGGAGCGCGGCCACTGGGCGAGCGGGCGGCGGCCTGGGCGCGGCAGCGCACGCGCGGGCGGGGACTGGCCGCGCGGCGTCGGGGCGGGGAAAAGCCGGCCGTGGCGGGGTGGTGCGGCGGCCACTGGCCTGGCGCTCCGCGCCGGTCAGGCGATGCCGGCCACCTGGCGCGCGGCGGGCGGGCGCGCGCGCGCGCGGCGCGGCAGAGCAGCCGAGGGACTGGAATGCAAAAATTCGAAAAAGTTCAGGGGGCTGGGTGCAAACAGGGCGTTTTCTCCTCTTTCTGATTTGAATTTCAAAAACTTTTGAACACGAAAGTTGCTCAAAATAAAAAGTTCTACAACTTTGGTTTCAGGCAAAATTTCATTTGGCTTATGGTTTCAAAGTTATTTTTAAAAGTTTCAATTGTGTCCAAATGTGCCCAAATTTAATTTGAATTCCAACTGAACCCGTTTTAAATTCTTTCCACCCTCTCATTAGTTGGTTTAAAACATAGAGTTAGGCTAATGACATTGATTTTGAAATTTTAATCACCAGGGTTGTCACACTCCCCTCCTCGCCGGAGCACCGTCACCGACGCCCGCACCACCACCGCCCCTCTGCTCCGCGTCGACGAGCCACCTCCGGCCACTCGCAACCCCGAGCAAGGCCACCCCAAGGTAGCTCTCACCTCCCTGGATCTCCCCAACCCTTTTATCTTCGTCGTCGACGAGCCCCCTCGCCGGAATTTGGACGACCGCCGTGCCAGCGCCGCCCAAGGACCCAATTGCAACGATCGAAATCTTTAAAAGAGTCTGCACGCAAGTTTCCAGAGGCATATCTGTAAACCTGTGTTTAAACTTTGAATTCAAAAATAGCGAACTTGTAAAATCCATATAAAATCGTAGAAAAATCAAAAAAAATACAAACAAGACTTTTCTGAAATCATTAGAAGAAAATATACAACTTTTGTTACATGCTTTTCTTCAGTTGCTTGCTAAATCATGCTCTAAATTAAATGGAAGGTTTAATAGACTTTAGTTGTGCCCACTGTTGTAGACTAGTTCTGAATCTGATTTTTGGACAGTAGATTGGCTGCTTGTTGTGAAGGCCAGTGTAAAAATATTAGGACCAGAACCCATCTCTAGCTAAACGTTTTGGTAAACTTTGTTTATGCCATGAAAAAATAAAACTAATTTGTAACTGCTGTTATATTATGATTCATATTGTGAAACTTTTCCAGAGCTGTTATAGTGATGCCTAAATACCACAAAAAAAGTTTAGATCCTTTTTCCTTTCTATAACCTATTGATATAATTTTTTGGTGGGAAAAATGCACTAAATAAAAATAATTAGTTTCTTTGCTTAGAAAATGTTCATCTTTTTACTAGGGGATACTTTGGATTATTTTATGCTGTATAAAAAGTTTCATATATAGAAACCCTGTAAAACATCCTGTAGAAATTTATCTTTGTTAACATAAGTGTAGCTTGTCCTATTTTTTGTGCTCTGTATCATGCACAATAAAATCTGAAAACTTTACAGTAACACATATATGGATAGACTAACACCCTTTAAAATTTTTAGCATCAAAACATGCATGGTTTGTCCTGTATAAAAATAACTAGGTTCTAGCAGTAGTTGTGTATTACATTTTTCATAATTATTCTGCTACACAGAAATTTCTGAAATTTTTATAGTGGTTTTATCTCTGCATAATGTACTTTGAATAAAAGTTTCATCATCAGAAGTTACCTAGATCAGTGTTTATGCTTAATCCATGCTTGTGCTTAGAAAATTAAGTTTCCAATTATAACTAAGTAACTTCACAACTATATTTTGTGGACTGCAACTTTATCGTGAAGGAAAATAATCGTCTTATACCATCACTACAACTTACACTTGTGCATTCATATAGAATCGACTACTCTCGCCGACGGAATGTTCGAGCTGGTGCTCGCGTCCGAGAGTGAGCAGCGTGAAGCTCAAGTGAATCTAACTGAGGTTTTCGAAGACCCGAACCAAAGTTCGGACGAGCCCCAAGCTAACTTTACCCAATAAGGCAAGCCCCGGAGCAGGAACCCTATTTTTCTACACTTATGCAACTTATTACTCTATTTTACTTGTGCATTAAGTTTATAGGAGTTGTATGAAAACTTAGTTGCATGATCCTAGGTACCCATGCTCTGAACACTAGATGTAAGGTTTGATAGACTGCTATGCTAATAGGACTCGGTAAAAGTCGAGTGATTTCCTGTCACTCGTGAGAATATAGGAGTTGAATGTTTACTACATGCTGCAATCATAAGGTCGACGGACGGGCCTATGGTGCGATGTCCAAGTTGATGATTGATGTCCTGTCTGTTTAGTGAAAAATGCTAAGGCCGCAGCGTGTGGTAGTGGTGGTTAAGTCTTTGAACGTACTAACCACATGCCGAGAATATGGTAATCGGTAAGCTTAATTACCTAATCGGACCGGCAAGTAGACAACATCCCACCCTCTCAACTTTGGTTCCATGCGCGCACATGGTGGGTGCAGAGCTAGGCTCTGTAGTCTTGGAGGGTGGCCCTGATCCACAACCCAGGAAGAAAGGGAAAAAGTTACACGTGTGACTCTAGGAGTAACCACGTGACGTGTGTTTAGGTTTCCCTTGCAAGGTTAAGAAATTCGATTCGAATCGTCCGTTTCTCGCGGTTACTGAGACTGCTTGACCCTTTTACCACATAGAGTAAGAAGAGGAACAATGATGATGATTAATCTTGTTGGATGCAAATTAATTCTTCCACCATGTATGATATTGGATAGTTGATTACCTAGAATGGTTAAAGAAAACTAGAACTTGGAGCTAAAACATGAAAGTAAGGACCTACTCGTATATGCTTTTCGGCAAAACAAACCCTCAAGCCAAAAGCCTTGCATGTCTAGGAGTCGGCTAAGTATATTCCACTAGTCGGGTAAGCCTTGCTTAGTATTAGTATACTCAGCCTTGCTTGTGGCTTATTTTTAGGTGATACTTTTGAGGACATGGTTGCTAGTTTGACTTGGCCGTGTACTCTTCCTCCTGGTTGGTCGGTGGAATGGGATGCGTCCCCAGCCAATGATGATAATGCTGAGTGATGTCTCGTACGGGCTTCATCGAGACATCATGTATCGTCGAGTAGTTTATTTTTATTTTTCCGCTGCATTGAACTCTGAAGAACTCAATTACTTTTAAACTCTGAAGTACCTTGTTTTGCAAATTTAGAACTCAGTTGTAATAATAGTTTATGATGAACCCTGTGGTGTAAAATTTGTGGAGTGTTCTATCCTCTGGGCTCACCTTCGTGTCAGTACTTGTATGTGTGGTTTCGATTGGCAAAAACCGTGGTTTTATTGGGAGGTTACCCGACAGACCAATGGATTATTCCGTTTGAAGTGCGAGTTAGCCCTGATTGCCCTCGTGGTGATGGTTAGCACGCTTGAGCCGAATTAATTCAGGTGATTCTGCCACAATCTCTTAGGAATGGTCACCCAAGGATGAGTGAGATTCCCAAATTGCCCTCCATGTCAAGGACTACGAAGTCCACGAGGATGAACAAATCCTTAACCCGCACCATGAGATTTTCCATGATCCCTTTGGGTATCATATTGTCGAGTCTGCGAGCTGCACGGACATGCAAGTCGGGAATATGTAGGGTATCTGATGTTCTCGAATGTCACCTTGGGCATGATGTTGACACTATCTCCAAGGTCGCAAAGAGCTTGCTTGTAATGACAGTCGTATATGGAATAGCTGATCACTTGATATGCTGGATCCTCCACTCTTTGAGTGATCAGCTCGCCTCTTCGAGCCCTTCTTGCATGTGCAAAATGTTATACATAATTAGCTGAAGTTGTACCACATGATGGCTTACCCCATCTTGTGGTTATCGCATTAACGCTCTCCAGGGGAGCATCGGGTTGCCCCGGGATCTTCACTGTGTCTACAGAAGGAACAGCAGCGGCCAGTTGATCTAGTTGAGCTTCAAGCATCTTGTTGAAGCTCAGCTAGTTCTTGATCCATCTTCGCTTGGATAGTCTCCGAGATCTATCGTTATCAGCAAGCTTCTTTTGGATTGATTCATTGGTCCTTGCTTGGCTTAAGACAAGATCCCTCAAGGAAGGTTGGTTAGGATTAAGCAAATTTGAATTATCGTTACCTCCTTGGCAATAGGAGCGCTCCTGGCTTTTTTTTCTGACAACTAAAAGACTGATTTCACCCCTGACCTCCTTGGCAATAGCAAGCTTCCATCTTTTTGATGAGGTCAAGCTTAGTGGCGATCATGTCCGTCTCCTTGACGGAGTGCATGCCCTGCTGGCATGGTTGGAGACGTTCGTCATTCCAACCTTGGTTGGACACCATCTTCTCGATCAAGGTTTTAGCCCTGTCAATGGTTAGAGAGAAGAAAGCACCACCTGCAGCAGCGTCAATATGGTCACGGGCTGTTGGAGTCAGCCCATTGTAGAAGTTCTACAGAATCATCCAAGTGTCCATCCCGTGGTGTGGACACACTAGGATGTACTCCTGAAGCCATTCCGAAGATTCAGTGATTGACTCATTGGAGACCTGCTGGAAACTGAAAATTCTTCCACGTAGAGCGTTGGTTTTACCCAACGGAAATAATTTCATGAGGAACACCTTGGCACAATTATCCAAAGTACCCACTGCACTTATGTTGGCGTAGAACCACTTTTGTGCCTCCCCCAGAAGAGAAAACGGAAATAGATGGAGTCGGATTGCATCCTAGTGACTCCCCTGATGACAAAAGTACTGCAGAGTTCCAGCAATTGTTGGAGATGTGCATTGGCATTCTCATTGGCCTTGCCATAGAATGGGCTGGCCTGCACCATCGTAATGAGACCCATCTTGATCACGAATTCTAAGCTTCAGTGGTAACTATTGGCCTGATTGGTAGATTGTCAGCCGAAGGAGTGGAAAATTCATGAAGCGTCTTCTGGGCCATAAGCTTGGAGGCTGATGGCGCGATATTGACTGTTTCGGCTGTCGAGAGTGAGATCTGAGTAGGCACGACACGAGGTTGAACTCTTCTCCAAAGTGACTCCAGAATTTTGTGGCAGATCAAAACCAGTCATACACTACCCTATCTTCACAGAAAGGAGAAAACAAGGCCAAATTAGCCTGTATAGACAATTGAACACCATCTCAGAGTTTCATCAACAACTTATTCTATTCTTTTAACCAGTGCCTTCCCCGGCAACGGTGCCAAAAATGCTTGTTGGCGTTTCGTAGTGTCATCTCTGGGATAGGTGTTCCCAGCAATGGCGCCAGAAATGTTGTGTTGTATTTCTTACATTACAGACGGTTCCGCAAGAGCATGGAATACCATTGTAGCATTTTTCCCATGAGTACGGGGACACATTTATATTTTCGTAGGGAAGGCGGTGGTTATTGGAACAGATAACTTAATTGAATAGCTCTATCATGGATATTCATTTGCATAAACAGGGGTAAGATAATATATGGATATAGAGGTGTTGTGACACACAAGTTACAAAAGCTCTCGCTCTATGCAAAGCTTACAGGAAGGGAGAAATGAAGAAGAAAGCTAATCTAAGGACTTATGTACTCCTAGCTAAATATAAGTTTAAACTATACACTCATAAGCATACACATGATTAGGATCGGGCTCTAGGCCCCCAGGCACTACTAGGAGACCGCACAAGAATGGCTAGGTGGCCACTAGATCTTCACAGCTATTTTATGAACCTCCTACAGCTACTACACGAACGGGGAGGGTTACGCTGGACGGACAGGGCTGTCTCCACCTGCTGCCTACCTCATCTAACCATGGTATAGATCCTCTTCCAGTAACACTAATTAACCTAGACACCATGTCTGCGCTAATGAGCGATACTCTAATATTCCGCGCGGGTAGAACACTAGAGCAAACATATGAATACTGGAACCGTTGCCGTAGCCTATATGTTTTACCACGTCTAATCAAGCAAGATATAAGGCATAGATATAAACTAAGTATGGCTTACAAGTCTGAATACATAGAACATACTCTATGCGAATACGCTAAGCTAGAAGATAAGTCTATTAAGGAATTTCGAATATTACAAATGAGAGGAAGAGTAAAACCCATACCGAACACTCCTAGGCAACCTCGAGGACCAAAGAAGAGCTAGTTCACATAAACTCCTCTATCCTGAAGACTAAGCAAGAGAGAAACTTGAGAGAGAGAGCAACTTGAGGTGTGTCTTCATATGGAGGACCCCCCCTTGTATTCATACGGGTGAGTGAAGAGGGTGTGCAGCAGCTTCTCGGCAGGATTCACCAGGAACCGACATGGAGGACCAATGTGGAAGTGCCATGTCGAAGGAGGTAAGGCGGTGGCTTTCTCCTAGTTCAGCCGACCCCCCTGGTGAACCTCCATGTCGGTTGCCAGGGAGGTCGGCCGAACCAGGCCCGGCTCAGACCGGGGTCGGCTGCCTCTAGGTGGCTGCCCTGTGGGCCCTGGTCACTCCTCCACGTGGCTTGGGTCCTTCCTAGGTCAGTTGCATGCTCTGGTGGGCCCTCCAATCTATTAGAGGCCAAATGGCGCACTCTGATTGGTCGACGTCACTTGCCTTGGATTGAGGTGCTTGTTTACACTTGATTTCTACTTAATTTCCCCACAATGCAAATTCTCCAAGGAGAATGTGGAAATGACATTATTTTGGGTAAATATTCAAGTTAAGTACACTAATCATCCCAATTTTTTGGTCAAATTGACTCTCAAAATTGGTCCGTAGCGAGCGTCAACAGTCTTGCTGGCGTTGATATTTATTCAGAAGCATGCGAGATGTGACGATCCTGCGTGGCCTTCTAAAGCCTTCCCCTTGCTCATATCGGCGTTGATTCCCCTTTTCATCGGTCGATACATGGGTCCCAGGATCCACAGTGTCACTTCGTTTAGAATTGATTAGAGTTTGATGCTCTCTTGTCATCAACCTTCTGAGTTCCCACATCAAGTGCACTGGTCGGGAAGGGTTGTTCGTCAATCTTCATCGGTTTATTGACGCTATCAAACTTGATTCTTCCTTGTTCGATGGACGTCTGGATCTCTCTCCTGAAAGTCTTGCAATCGGTGTTGTTGGTTACAGAATTATGCCACTTGCAATACTTCCGGCCTTTTAATTGGCCGATGGGACCATGTGGTTAGAGGGTAATCTAAGTTGTGTTAGAAATATGCCCTAGAGGTAATAATAGAGATGATCATATTTTGTTGTATCCATGATGTATTATATATGTGGTCTTTGAATATCCATGAAAAGGCAACTTGTATTGATTGGCAGTTATGTGAATTGTTTGTGAGACTCTTTACTTGTATGGTTATTCTATATTTGTTCCTAGTCGGAGTTCATGTATGGACACACATGAATATTAGACTAACACATGTATTAGATGATGACTATGATTCATAAGTCATGGACATGGAGATGTCAAACTAATAATGGGGGTGCATGTGTGACATGTGGCTGGACAGACCCAACTTGAGAAATAGTGATTTCTCATTACACAATGTGTACGCTGTGTCCTTAGACCTGGGATTGTCACATGTGCTCAAGATGTGAACCGACCTACTTAGGATCTATCAAACACTACTCCATAACTGGGTAGTTATAAAGGTGGTTCTCAGGTTTGTCAATAAGCATGCTGTGAGACATGGTCAGTCAAGATGAGATTTGCCCCTCTCTACTTGAGAGAGATATCTCTGGGAGTGACCGGATCAAGAAATACATGACTGTGCTAGGATTAAGTGTGAACCAAGGATTCCGGATCACGGCATCGAGAATGTATCATGAGGCAAAGGGAATAGAATGTATATGAGATTGTGATGGCTCGTCTGATATGATCTTTGCGCGCGCTTCGGAGTTGACACGTCTTGCTAGAGGCCGCTATCAATTATTGGCCGAGCAGGAGTACTCGGGCCATGTCCATTCACGCGCGAGCCCAAAGGGTCACACATTTAAGGGGCTGGAAGCCTAATGAGGATATGATCCGAATTAGACTGGGCTTAGGTGCACTGATGGGCCTCGGTTTGGAAGCCCATTAGTGGGTGCCTAAAGGGGTCTATATAAACAGGGGCGGGGCGCATGGAAACCCTAGTTCTCCACGCCTGCTGCTCCCGCTTGTCTCCCACGCCCGCGCCTTCATCACCCTCGTGGACCATACATACGTGTGGATACCTTGGAGGTGCTGCATATGCTACACGAGGATGAGCCACATGTGAGAAGGTTTCACAACTGCACTGCCAGCTTCCGTACAAACTACACGGACGCGCTATAGAAGTTCTGCACCCGCGCGTCAAATGGTAATTCCGTGATCTATAACAGCAATAGTTTCTGGTTTATCTGGTAGAAATTTTTGTTTTGCGCTAGGGTAGCGTCTGTGGCAGAACCGCCTAAATTAATCCAGCTCAAGTGCACTAACCATCACCCATAAGACAAAACGGCTACTATGCACTTCAAACGGAGTAATCCGACAGTCTGTCGGGTAATTCCCGATGCGACCACTGAATATTTCGATCAAAACAAAGCATACACATAACTCGCACGAAGGCAAGTCCAGAGGTTACAACATTCCACCACTTTTACTTCAACAAGTCTGACATTTATTTAGTACAAACCTTGTTCATGGAAAGTGTAGTTCTGAGTTCAACATAAAACTTTATTCAGAGTTCGAGGGCAGTGGAACGAAAATACGATCTTCTATCGTCGATTCAAATGCCACGATGAAGCCCGTACGTGGCATCACTCGGCAGAGTCATTGTTGGCCGGGGACGCATCCCATTCCACGGACCAACCAGGCGGTAGGGTACAAGGCCAAGTCAAACCGGCAATCATGTCTTCAAAAGGCATACCTGAAAACAATGCCACAAGCAAGTCTGAGTATACTAATACTCAGTAAGGCTTACCCGACTATTGGTATATACTTAGCCGACTCCTAAACATGCATGGCTCTAAAGCTATAGGTTTCCTTTTGCTGAAAAGCAACAAAGAGTAAACCCTTATTTTCAGATTTTAGCTTTCAAGATTCTATTTCATCTTAACCATTCTAAGTGAGCATCTATATCTACTCAAACATGGTAAAACATTAATCATCCATCAAGATTATTCATCATCGTCATTCCACTTGTTACTTTATGTGGCAAAGGTATTAAGCAGTCTCATATACCGCAAGAAACGGACGATTCGAATTGAGTTTTATAAACCTTACAAGGCAAACCTAACACACACGCAAGATGCATCGCAGGGTCACACCAAGCGACTGTTCCCTTCTCTTTCCGGCTTGTGGAACACGGTCACCCTCCTTGACTACAGAGCCTAGCTCTGCACCCGCATGTGTATACGCATCTGAACTTCGTTCAAGTAGGGTGAAAGTAAAGTCCACTCCCTAGGCAAATCAGGTAATTAGCTTACCGAGTACCATATTTTCAGCATGTGCCTAGTACGTTCAAACGCTTAACCACCGCTACCACACACCGCGGCCTTAATATCTTTTACCATACGGACGGGACATCAACCACCAACATGAATATCGCACCCAGCCCTGCCCGTCGACCTTATAGTTGCAGTGTGTAGCAAAACATTCAACTCCTATGATTCTCGCGAGTGATAGGAGATCACTCGACTTCTACCGAACCTATTAGCAGAGCATCTATTCGAACCCAAGTTCTAGTAGTCATTACATGGGTACCTAGGATCATGCATATATGGTTCCATTCAACTCCTATGAACTTAAATGCGCAAGTAAATAGGAACATAGATTGGATAAGTCGAAAATACTAGGATGATGCACCAGGGCTTGCCTTCTTGGGCAGGTTTAGTCAGTGGGTCCTCCGAATTCGGTTTCGGGTATTCAGTCACTTCCGTCACGTTCGCCTGGGCTTCACGTTGCTCGTACTCCGAAGTAGGCACCAACTCGTAAGTTCCGTCGGCGAGATCGGTCGATTCTATATGATATGCAAAGTGTTCATGTTATTGAAATGATGAATTACATTATTTCCTTCACGATAAAGTTGCAGTCCAACTAAATATAGTTTTTGTTGTGATACTTCTTAATTAAGTTATCTTGGGCAATCGTTAATAGAGTAGAACTTTAAGTAATTAACTTCATTAAATAGCTGGGGGTTTTATCATTTTATTAGTTTTAATTTACATGAATCAAACATGGATTAATCATAACTGTTGTTGTTTATAGTTTCTAAGGTGGAAATTTTTATGCAGAGTTCTTTACCTAGAAATAAACTTATAGTAAAAGTTTCACATACTTTTAGCTAGCAGATTTATCATGAAAAATATAGTAATTAGCTACTGCTGGAAACAAGATCTATTTATACAGAGCAAACTATAAAAGTACTGATGCTCTAAATTTTACTGAATGCTTCTAACATTGTGGTGAGTCTACTGTATAACTTCTGGACTTTTCCTATTCAAGAATCAGAGTGTAAAATTCTAGTATATCTAGATCTATACTAAAAAAGAATGAATTTTTCAGAGAGTTCTACCCTGTATCCGACTCCCAAACTTTTGTAGCATCATTACTTAGCCTAGTAGGTACAGTAGCAAAAAGATCCTAATTTTCCTAGCACATGATCTACTGGTTAGGATTTTAGTTGGTTACATAAGGAATAAAAGATTCAGCAAGTTTCCAGTGAGGTAACCTAGTCCAAACCTTTTACCACAAAAGTTTCAGCTCAAAATAAGTATTGCAACATTAAGAATTAATAGTAGACTTTAGATCTAGCCTACCACAAGCTATGCTTAGAACATCTAGTTATATAGGGTTTATGATCATGAAAATTTTACTCTAGAGTCTACTTGTGACACCTCAAGTGTTTAAATTACTAAACAAGTCTCATTAGCATAACAATATGCTTAACTAACTAAGAAAAATTTAAAGGAAATAAATTATGAGTTGGTTTTGCTTGGATTTGAAAGTATGTGTATATGTGCATAAGTACATGTACTTTAATCAAACAAATTAAATAACTTTCACATCAAAGTAAATATGGCTACGAAATTGAATAGGCACACCATCAGTGACATGATAAACAAAAGTCTAGTTGAAGCCTAGGAGAGAATACAAATTTTTGCTAAGGAAATGACATGCCCTCTAAATCAAGCTTTTGAGTTTTCAAATTAACTTTCAAACTAGAACTCAAATGAACTTTGGCCTGAAACCAAACTTGTGCAACTTTTCATTTTGAACAACTTTCATGTTCATAGATTTTTGAGTTGCAACACAGAAAAGGGAGATAATTTTATTTTTATGACCAGACCCTTGAAGTTCTTCCAATTTTCGCTTTTCAGTCCCTCCCTCACCTCCCCTCTCCCCTGCTCTGCCCGATCGCCGCGCATCGGCCGTCCGCCACCTGGCCGGCGATGCCTGACCGGCGCTAGGCACCAAGCCAATGGCTGCCGCACGCCAGCTCCCTCCCCCGCGCCGCAACCCTGCCCAGCCCGAGCGTGCCACGTGCGCGACGTCGTCGTCTGCCTCTGCTCGCCGCCCGCCGCGCCCAATGGCCAGGCCGCGCCGTGCCCGAGCGCTCGCCGCGTTTCACCAGCCGCCGCGCTCGCCGCCCGACCAGCCCGCTGCTCCAGCTGCTTGCCCAACCCACGCCCACGTGATCTCCCCCTTCCCCACGCCGAATCCCGCTCGCCGAACCCACTCGCCGCGCCCGCCGCACGCCATGTCGGCATTCTACTTGCCGCCCACCGCGGACAATGCCGTGCCACCCGCGCCCGAGCCTCACAGTCCATCCCCGGCCTTCTCCCTCCCTCCTGTCCCTATAAAGGCCGCCCCGAGCCCTGCTCGCGCGACCAGCTCCCCAGAACGCCGCCTCCCACTGCCATTGCCGCCGCCGTGCCAAGCTTGTCGTGGAGCTCACCTCCCTGGCCACCCATTGCCAAAGCTGAGCATCCAAACACCACCACACCACCCCACCGAAGCTCACTGCCTCGCCCATCGCCGCCCACCTCAGCCAGAGCGCCGCCGGCGCTGCCTCCACCGCCGCCGCACCCCACGTCGCCGTGGAAAGCCCAGCTCCGACCCTCCTCGGCCCTAGCCAAGCCTCGGAACGGGTTCCCTTGACGCCGCGAAGCTCACCGACCTGCCCCCGCAGGCTCTAGCTTGCTGGAGCATCGTCGCCAACGTGCCGCACCGCCGCCGCCCCCTGCTCCGCGCCGACGAGCCACCTCCAGCCATCCCCAACCCCGACCAAGGCCCCCACAAGGTAGCTCTTGCCTCCCTGGTTCTACCCGACCCTTTTTTCCTCGCCGCCGATGAGCCCTCACCGGAATTTGGCCGGCCGCCATGCCAGCGCCGCCCAGGGACCACATTGCAACGATTGAAATCTTTAAAAGGGTCTGCACGCAAGTTTTCAGGGGCATATCTGCAAACTAGTGTTTTAACTTTAGTTTCAAAAATAGCAAACTTGTAAAATTCATATAAAATTGTAGAAAAATCAAAAAACACAAACTCAACTGTTCTGGAATCTTTAGAAGAACATCTACAACTTTTGTTACATGCATTTCTTCAGATGCTTGCTATATTTTGTTCTACATTAAATGGAAAGTTTAATAGCTTTTAATTGTGCCCACTGTTGTAGACCAGTGCTGAATCTGATTTTTAGACAGTAGCTTATTTTCTTGATGTGTAGGCCAATGTAAAAAGCTCAGGACCAAAACCCATCTCTAGCTAAGCTTTTTGTTAGACTTTGTTTGATGCCATAAATGGGTAGATTTAATTTCACCTACTGTTATATTGAGATTTATGTTTTGAAACTTTTCCAAAGCTGTTATATTGATGTCTAGATCCCACAAAAATATTTAGGGACTTTTTACCTGTCTGTAACCACTTATGTAGTTTTTGTGGTGGAAAAATGCATTAAATCAAAGTAATTAGTTTTTGTGCTTGGAAAATGTTCATATTTTTACTATAGGATACTTTGGGTAAGAACATGCTGTATAAAAAGTTTCATACTCAGAAACACTATAAAACATCTTGTAGAAATTAATCTTTTTCAAAATAGGTGTGTCTTGTTGTATTTATTATGCTCTGTATCATACACAATAAAAATCTGAAAAATTTACAGGAACACACATATGGCTAGATTAGCACCAATACTTGTATAACTTGTTCAGTATAGAAATAACTAGGTTATAGCAATGGCTATGTCTTACATTTTTCAAAATTAATCTGCTACACAGAAATTTCTAAAATTTTTTCATAGTGTTGTTGTCTCTGCATAATGTACTGTAAATAAAAATTTCATCACCAGAAGTTACCTAGTCCAGAAGTTGTGTTTAATCCATGTTGCGCTTAGAAAATTTAGTTTCCAAAAGAACACAACCCCCCCCCTTCTTGTTTAATGGAGTTAATTAGTTTAAGTTATACTGTATTAACGATTGCCCAAGAAATCTTAACTAAGTAACTTTACAACCAAATCTATGTTTTGTGGACTGCAACTTTATCGTGAAGGAAAATAAATGTCATATACCATCACTAAAACTCATACTTGTGCATTCATATAGAATCGACTACTCTCTCTGACGGAACGTACGAGCTGGTGCCCGAGTCCGGGAGTGAGCAGCGTGAAGCTCAAGTGAATCTAACTGAAGTTTTCAAAACCCGAACCCTATTTTTCAAATTATGTTCGGAAGAGCCCAAGGTTAGCTTTGCTCAGGAAGGCAAGCCCCGGAGCATGAACCCTATTTTTCAAATTATGCAACTTATTACTCTATATTGCTTGTGCATTAAGTTTATAGGAGTTGAATGAAAACTTAGTTGCATGATCCTAGGTACCCATGCTCTGAACACTAGATATAAGGTTCGATAGAATGCTATGCTAATAGGACTCCGGTAAAAGTCGAGTGATTTCCTATCACTCGCGAGAATATAGGAGTTGAATGTTTGCTACATGCTGCAATCATAAGGTCGACGGACGGGGCTATGGTGCGATGTTCATGTTGATGATTGAGGCCCCGTCTGTTTAGTGAAAAATGCTAAGGCCGCAGTGTGTGGTAGTGGTGGTTAAGTCTTTGAACGTACTAACCACATGCCGAGAATATGGTAATCAGTAAGCTTAAGTACCGGATTGAACCGAGGCCGGAATATACTCCCCACCGTCTTGAATTCGTTCACATCTAGCTAATGGCGGGAGCATTTGCTGCCATGGCCCGACGTACCATGGTCTGTGGGGACGTGTAATCGAGGGTGGTGGGCATGTTCCGTGAAGCCGGAATTGAAGGTAAAAGTTGCACGTGTGACTCCGGGAGTAACCACGTGACGTGTGTTTAGGTCTGCCTTGCAAGGTTAAGAAATTCGATTCGAATCGTCCGTTTCTTGCAGTTATTGAGACTGCTTAACCCTTTTACCACATAGAGTAAGAAATGGAACAATGATGATGATTAATCTTGTTGGATGCAAATTAATTCTTTCACCATGTATGATATTGGATAGTTGCTTACCTAGAATGGTTAAAGAAAACTAGAATCTGGAGCTAAAATTTGAAAGTAAGGACCTACTTGTATATGCTTTTCGGAAAACAAACCCCTCAAGCCAAAAGCCTTGCATGTCTAGGAGTCGGCTAAGTATATCCCACCAGTCGGGTAAGCCTTGCTGAGTATTAGTATACTCAGCCTTGCTTGTGGCTTGTTTTCAGGTGATACTTTTGAGGACGTGGTTGCTAGTTTGACTTGGCCGTGTACTCTTCCTCCTGGTTGGTCGGTGGAATGGGATGCGTACCCGGCCAATGATAATAATGCCGAGTGATGTCTCGTACGGGCTTCATCGAGACATCATGTATCGTCGAGTAGTTTATCGTTGTTTTTCCACTGCAATGAACTCTGAAGAACCCGTTTACTTTAAACTCTGAAATACTCGTTTTACGAACTTCAACTTGGTCTGTAATAATAAATTTATGTTGAAACCTGTGATGTAAAATTTGTGGAATGTTGTATTCTCTGGGCTCGCCTTCGTGTGGGTAATTTTTGTATGTGTGGTTTTGATCGGGAAACCGTGGTTGTATCGGGAGGTTACCCGACAGACCAATGGATTATTCCGTTTGAAGTGCCAGATAGCCTTGATTGCCCTTGTGGTGACGGTTAGTGTACTTGACCTGGATTAATTCAGGTGGTTCTGCCACACTACTCCTAACATAGATGCTACATACAATAATCTCATGCAGTTCATGTGTAGAACTCGTAGAACAATTAAATGCTATTTAATTTTCATTTAAATCTAGAACTAAAAACATCAAGGAGCAGTCTTGTTCTTTAGTTCTCAGTCCAAGGAGCCCAAAACAATTTTGTTTACATTTTTCTAATTTTTATTCGATTTTTAACACATTTTAGAATTTCAGTGTTTTGAAACAAGGTTTGAGTTTTCAGGTTTACAAATAGGTCGTTGGTTCTTTACGAGCTACATCCTAGATACTTTTGATTTAAAGCAATTGGGTCCTCGGGTGGGGGAATGACGTCGGCCGGCCGCAATTTTGGCGAGCAGATTCGCCGGCGGCGAGGTTGGGGTGGGGGATTAGCGAGAGGGGACCGTGGCGAACCTGCTGGTGGTCTTGGTGGGGTTCGGGGTGGCCGGGGTTGAGCTCCCCGCGGTGAGCAGGAGGCGGCGGCGAAGGGGCTCGGGGCCAAGGCTAGGCGTGGGAGGTTCGTGGTGAGGTGGGGAAGCGATTTTGGGGCTCGGCTTGGGCAATGCGCGAGGGGAGGTGCGGCTCCACACGCTGCCGGCGAGCGGCGGCGCAGAGGAGGTGGCGAGGAGGAGTGTAGGGTTCAGGGGGGTCTCCGTTGCCCCTTTTATAGGCCGGCAAGGGGGAGTGCGAGCTGGGGCATGCGTTGCTGGGGGAGGTGCGACCAGAGGCGAACCCGTGGGCGTGGTCGGCGGTTTGGCCGGCGATGGCGTCGTCGTGGCGCGCGGGTAGGCTTCGGCCGCCGCGTGGCCAGTCCAGGGGGCGCGAGGGCGATTTGGTGGGGCCGCAGAAGGTTCCCCAAGGCTTGGCGGGGCTACTTGGCCAGGCTGGCGGCATGGAACGCCGGCACCTGGCCTGCCGGCGATGGGACAGGGCGGGGAGGAGGGAGGAGGAGTGGAGGAGGGGTTAAAACAAAAATAGAGAGAAAGGCAGGGGCCTGGTGGTAAAAACAAATATTCTCCCTTTTCCCGAGGTCAAAATAAAAACTTTTGAATATGAAACTTGCTCAAAACTAAATTTCCTACATCTTTCCTGCTGGTCAAATTTTCATTTGAGCAATGTGTTAGAAGTTAATTAGAAAATCCAAAAACTAGTATTTAAAGGACATGTCATTTCATGTGAATTTTTGTATTTTTAGCCCTAGAGTTCAACTAGGCTTTTGTTGCTATTGTGATGACAGATGTGCCATTAAAATTTCAGGGTCATTTGTGCTCAAGCTTAAAGGTTACAAGACGTGCTTGTAGAGGTTCACATGTATAGGCTTATATACACACATACATATGGATATATGTCTGAAAGCGAGTTTTACAATTTGTTTTATACTTTGTTTTGTTCCTCTAACTCTGCTTTCATGCATGTAGGTTGTGCTTCATCTTTTTAGACACCTAGGTGTCACAGCCTACCCCCTTAAAAAGAATCTCGACCCGAGATTCGGGTACCCAAACTAAGTGTGGAAAGTGCAAGTACCTTTGATAGAGTCAACGAATCCTGGAAAATTCCGGTCGAGATAACTTTCAGTTTCCCAAGTGGCTTCTTCTTCATTGTGATGATCCCACTGAATTTTATACATTCTAACCACTTTTCTTCGGGTACCTCTTTCCTTTTGATCAAGAATTTTAATAGGTTGTCCAGCATAAGAGAGGACTGGCTCTACCAAGACGTCCTGTTGTTCTATAAATTCGGTCGGAATTCAGACACACCTTCTGAGTTGGGATATATGGAAGATGTTGTGAATGGCTGTGAGCTGCAAAGGAAGTCGCAATCGGTAAGCCACAGGTCCACATTCTTCAATAATTTCACAGGGACCAACATAACGAGGAGCTAACTTTCCCTTCACTCCAAATCATTGTACTCCCTTGGTTGGCGAAACCCGAAGATAGACATGGTCACCAACGTTGAATTTCAAAGGTTTCCTTCTTTTATCAAAGTAGCTTTTCTGTCGAGATTGTGCCGCCTTAAGATTGATCTGGATAACTCCTACTTTGTCTTCTGCCTGGACCACTAAGTCTGGGCCATAGATTTTGCGCTCTCTAGTTTGCGACCAACTTAAAGGAGTTTGACACCGGTGACCATACAAGGCCTCGATTGGTGCCATTTTCAGACTTGCTTGATAACTGTTGTTGTACGAGAACTCTGCCAAGGGTAAGCATTTGTCCCAATTTTTTTCATAATTCATGACACAAGCTCTAAGCATGTCTTCAAGAATTTGATTTACTCTTTCAGTTTGGCCATCGGTTTGAGGATGATAGGCTGAGCTTCAAATTAGTTTGGTACCAAAAGATTCTTGCAATTGTTCCTAGAAACGTGCTACGAATTGGGTACCGCGATCAGAAATAATGGTCTTGGGTACACCGTGTAGACAGACAATACAGTCGAGATAGACTTCAGCATATCTCTTGGTGGTATAAGTGGTGTGTACGGGAATGAAGTGAGCTATCTTCGTGAGTCTATCAATGATAACCCATATAGAGTCGTAATTTTGGGGAGTAGTGGGTAAACCCACAATGAAATCCATACTAATATCTTCCCATTTCAAGAATGGTATTGGCAGAGGCTGAAGTGTACCAGCCACTTTCAGATGACTGGCTTTTATTCGCTGACAAGTGTCACACTCTGCCACATATTGAGCAATTTCCCTTTTCATCCTAGTCCACCAGAAATTTTGCTTGAGGTCTTGATACATTTTATTACTGCCAGGGTGGATAGAAAATCTGGAAAGATGTGCCTCATCAAAAATTTGTTTCCAGAGTTCAAGGTTCTTTGGAACTACAAGGCGGCTTTTGAACCACAGAATTCCCTTGTGATCCTGACGAAAACATTTATATTTTTCCTCCCCCTGGGATAGCTTTTGCCTAATGATCTTAACACCCTCATCGTGTAATTGGGCCATGATGACTTGATCGTGTAACGTTGGTTCAATCGAGATGAGATTCAAGCTACAATGAGGAATAATTTCCAGGTTCAACTTCCTCATTTCATGGCATAGCGTTTCATTGTAGGCCTCTACAGATAGGCAATAGCAGTGAGTTTTGCGACTGAGGGCATCTGCTACTACATTAGCCTTGCCTGGGTGGTAATGTACCTCCAGATCATAATCCTTGATCAATTCCAACCATCGTCTTTGCCTCATATTCAAGTCAGCTTGAGTGAAAATATATTTGAGACTCTTATGGTCGGTATAGATATTGCAACGAATGCCCATGAGATAATGCCTCCAAATCTTGAGAGCATGATTGACCGCGGCTAACTCAAGATCATGGGTTGGGGGTCGAAGTGCTCGTGAAGCATAGGCAATGACCCGATTGTCTTGCATAAGGACGCAACCTAGACCAGTGCCAGATGCATGACAATATACATCGAATGGTTTGGTATTATCAGGCTGAGCTAAAACAGGGGCTGTCGTCAGATGTTCCCTTAGAGTGTGGAAAGCTTCTTCACATTTATCGCCCCACACAAACTTTACTCCCTTTTCCAATAATTTTGTCATATGCTTAGCTATTCTTGAGAAATCTGGAATAAAACAGCGATAATAGCCAGCTAAACCTAGAAAACTACGAATCTGATGAACCGAGGTGGGAGGTTTCCAGACCATCACTTCTTGAACTTTGCTGGGGTCAACTGATATGCCATTGCTAGAGATAGTATGACCCAAAAATTTTACACTATCCAACTAGAATTCGCATTTGGAGAATTTAGCATATAGTTGATGGTCTCTAAGGCGTTGGAGAACAATAAACAAGTGATTGGCATGCTCCTCCTCATTCTTGGAATAAATAAGAATTTCATCGATGAATACCACGACAAACTTGTCAAGCTCTGGCATAAAAACCGAATTCATGAGGTACATGAAATAAGCTGGGGCATTTGTGAGACCAAAAGACATGACTAGGTATTCGTATAGTCCATATCGGGTGGAGAAAGCGGTCTTTGGAATAACACTTGGTCGAATCTTGATTTGATGATAACCGGATCGAAGATCAATCTTGGAAAAGATTTTTGCTCCAGTCAACTGGTCAAAAAGAACATCAATGCGGGGAAGTGGGTATTTGGTTTTGGTGGTCACAGCATTGAGGGGTCGGTAGTCTACACACAACCTCAAACTATCATCCTTTTTCTTCACAAAGAGGGCTGGGCAACCCCATGGTGAAACGCTAGGACGAATAAAGCCTTTGTTCAGCAATTCTTGCAGCTATACCTTTAATTCTACTAATTCCTTAGGTGGCATTCGATAAGGTCGTTTAGAAATGGGTGTAGTGCCCGGCTGCAATTCAATAACAAACTCAACATCCCGATCTGGTGGCATGCCCGGCAAGTCATCCGGAAAGACATCAGCATGCTCGCGTACCACCGGAATTTCTTCTAATTTAGAATGGGCCTCGATGAGAGCGCAGGAATTTATGCATTCTCGAGGGGGTAAATACAAAGTGGTATTTCCCTGGGTTGGTGAATTGATTTCAACGGCACTAGAAGAAATGTCTAAGGTTACTCCATGTCGAGTCATCCAATCCATTCCTAAGATAATTTCGATCCCTTCAAGTGCCAGGAGAATTAGGTCAGTTTTGATGATTTTGCTACCCAATTAATTGGTACATTTCTTATGATTTGATTTGATGCAACTTTACCACCTGGGGTAGCTATCATATATGAACCCTCGGTGTGACAGAAATCCAAACCCACCCTTGCACCGAATTTTGCACTGATGAAACTATGTGATGCACCGGAGTCAAATAATATAACTGCGGGCTTGCGGTGGATAGAAAATGTACCCGTCATTATCGGCGCACCATCAGGAAGTTCGGCAAGAGTGGTGAAATTAATCCGCACTCGCTTGACCTGAATGGTCGGCTTCTTGCCTGGGTTCCTATTGTTGGGATCCGGGGCCTGACCCTGAGCTTGCTGCTTGGGCTGAGGGCAATCTCGAGCAAAATGAGTGGAGCTCCCGCAATTGAAGCATCGATTGTTATTGTTCGAGCGAAGTGGTGACTGAGTATTCGGCCTTGGGCTTGCTTGTGTGGAGCCGGGGTTCGTGCCATGCCCTTCTGTTGAGGAGGCCTGACGACCCAATGCCCTGGAGGAGGGGCATTCTGAGGAGCTTTAGTTGTGGTGTTCTGCACCAAATGATATCTTGGGGGCTGAGCGCTCGAGGGTCCAGCTGGTGCCTTCCTTTTCTTTTCCGCCTGATGGGCCATAATGCAATCCTCCTGAGTGATGGCCATGTTGACTAGCTCATTATAAGTATCGGCTTTGACAAGGTTCAGCCGTTCCTTGAGCTTGGTGTTGAGGCCTCTACGGAAATGATCACGCATCTTGGCATCTGTATCCGCATGATATCCCGCGTACTGAACCAGGTTGAACCTGTGCATATTGAAGCACTATGCGAGTACCTTGGGTGAGATTCAGGAATTCATTCAGTTTCCTTTCCATGAGACCTTCTGGAATGTGGTGGGCTCGGAACGCAGTTTTAAACTCGTCCCAAGTGACAACATGATCTGCCGGAAGCATAGCAAAGTAGTTGTCCCACCAAATGCGTGCTGTGCCACGAAGTTGTTGTGCTGTGAAATGAGCTTTGTTGGCTTCCAAACATGGCAGCGTCAGCAGGGCGAACTTGGACTCAATAGTACGGATCCAGGCATCCGCAGCCAATGGCTCCTCCGTCTTGTGAAACAGAGGGGGCTGTGTCCCAAAGAAATCGGAATACCCGGCAACTTGAGGGTGGTGGACATTGTGCCCACCCCGCTGTTGTTGCTGATTCTGCTGTCCTTGAACAATTTGCCGAAGCAATTCCGTTTGAGCAGCCATGACGTCTGCAAGATTGGGCGGGAGTGGCGGTGGCGGTGTCTGTTGCGATCTACTGCCACTAGCTCCAAACCCATCCGTATTACTCCTCATTGTTCCAACCATCTGAAACGATGGGAACATTTTATTAGATCAAGGATCCATATCACTTCCAAAGTTCAAGGATTAAGTACGGGGAAAAAATATAGAACTCAATTGATCTTTGCCAATCCAAGACAGAACGTTGCTGTTTCCAAAATAAACTCATATCTCACGTTCTGCTTGTCAAAATCCCTTCAAATTTTACCAGCAACTAGATAATTTCAAGTGCTACAACTTTAGTATTCAACTCCAAGGCTAAATCGATGGATAGGATGGTCGAAAAATTAGAGGACTGCTTCTCTGTTTTGGCAGTTTTTCAGCAGGCCGAGCTATAGTATATTGCCTATAACTCTTGACACAAAAGTGAAATGAAGCTGAAATTTTATAAGCATGAAGACCAGAGAATTTGTGACAACTTTGGTATTCATCACATAGCCCAGATATGCATAGAAACATGGATAAAACCTCACACAAGCGACTGCATCATCGGTTTTCAACTATCTGCCAATATTTACATCCATCCATCTAGTTCTTCATCCAAGCCTACATGATTAGAGCTTAGACTACCAAGTTACATTATTCTAGCAGGGGGTACTCAACTCTAAGCTAGCCTATTACATCACCCGCCAAAAGTTAGGCTATGCTACGAGGAGTATGTGCAAAAGCCTCCTAAAGTCATCTCCTAGAAGTCGTCGAGGTTATTGACCGACGACTCGCTGCGTGCGGGAGAGTGGTCTCCCATCCTGGCCGGCTGCGGGTCCTCAATCTCGTAGTCAAGATCGGAGGCTCCCTCTACCATCTCAGGCTTCTCACCATCTAACTCCACCTCCTCGGGAGGGACCTGCTGTGCGTGGTGCATATCGATATGGTCCTGGGTGTCGTCCAACTCAACCTGGAGGTCATGAATATGCTCCTCCATGTTCCCAATCAAAACATCATGACCTGCTATCATCGTGTCATGCTGCTGCACCTAAGCCTCGAGCTGAGCAATCGTGGTGTCCCTGTCACCGATCTCCTCACCTAGGTCCTGGATCTGCTCATCCCTCAAGTTGACCGCCCACTGTAGTGACTGAGCGGCGTCGACCACCTGCGCCAAACATTGGCTCTGAAGAGCCTGAAGGCGGTAAAGCGCATTCATGCAGCGAGTTGACACAAAGATGGTGTCAATGGGGTTGAGGCCTGCCAGTAGGTCAAGGTGAGCCACCCTGTCAAGCCACAATGGATTGCTCTCGTCGACTGCCGGAAATAATCCAGCAGGAGTCAAGACCACCTCCAAAGGATGCTGCTCGCGAAAAGTGGTAAGCACCTTCATCGCTGCTGCCTCCCATGAGTCAATGAGGTGATATCCCACAACCTCTATCTCAATGGCTTGCCACCCGGGGTTGAAGGGGTGCTGCGGAATGGTCATATTGACTCGGCACCGGCGAATGCCCATCTCCACAAAATCCTGCTCCACATATTACCGCGGAATCAGGTAACCTGCGGCGCTAAGCACACTCCACAAAATGGAGGGAAAGCCCTCCCAATGAAGGCAATTGGAATGCGCTCGCCCTTCCTCTTCCACCATCATGAGGACCGGGTCAGCCATCTGAATCAAAGGATGAAAGAGTGAGATAGCAAAAACTGGACACAAGCTACAACAGATTCTGAATGGTATGGTAATTTAATCATAACTCTTGAATCCTTGGTCCACAAATTCCCAAATTTTACCAGGAAATGCCTAGGATAATGGTTCACAACTTTGCTAGTCAACCCCATATCTAATTCTTAATCGAAAATGATCATACCTCTACATCATTGCTTAACTGTCTATACTGAAAGTTCAGAAAACAGAGAGCCAATGTTTTGTCTACCTGGGAGGAACCACTTAACCAAATATTACCAAATTTTAACAGTAGCATCTCCATACAATTTTCAACAATTTTCGTGTTGAGCTCTCGTGCAAAAGATGTGCCTAAAGGAGTCGAAAAATTGAGGTAACAGAACTGCGATATCTAGACTGAAAAACAGCAGGCATAAAATCCTAGTGTAATACTTGGTACTTTGGTCCAAAAATTCTAAATTTTTAACAGTGAAAACAAGACTCAATTTAGCACATTTTCTTCCACAGGGACTCCTACAGATAAGGTCATTTGCTATGAACAATAAATCGTCTCCCCTAATCTGGATAGAAAGACAGCAGACAGCTAGAGGAACCTTAGTGTTGTGTAGCCAGTTTGGCTGAACATTTATCAAGTTACATTTCAAATTTTATTCCGTTTTAACGATATGCAACATGTACGACCCTTCCGTCCTCACTAATTCACCATTGCCATAAATTTTGGCATTACGGAGTTAATCCGGTGACTTTTTAGTGCGTCACTCCCTATAATAACTAGCCGAACTCTCTTTGTTCTTAGCCTAACGTACTCGGAGTTAGTGTACCTGCAAGAAATTTATTTAATATATATATATATACATACACCCTAGTTTACTTAGCCACCTAGTATATTACCATAAATCCCCTAGGGCTTTACGAACTAGTGATATCCTTAACGAATCCAACGCAAATTTTTTTTCCAAGTGAATTTTGAAGTCAAGTTTTTGAAAACTTATTTTTAAGGTTTGTTGTACCCTATGGTGTATATTTTTCGCTCTAATACCAGCTGTGGCAGAACCGTCTAAATTAATCTGGCACAAGTGCACTAACCATCGCCCGTAAGACGAAACAGCTACTATGCACTTCAAACGGAGTAATCTTGGGCAATCGTTAATAGAGTAGAAATTTAAGTAATTAACTTCATTAAATAGCTAGGGGTTTTATCATTTGACTAGTTTTAATTTACATGAATCAACCATGGATTAATCATAACTGCTGTTGCTGATAGTTTCTGAGGTGAAAATTTTTATGCAGAGTTCTTTACCCAGAAACAAACTTACAGTAAAAGTTTCACATACTTTTAGCTAGCAGATTTATCATGAAAAATACAGTAATTAGCTACTCCTGCAAACAAGATCTATTTATACAGAGCAAACTATGACAGTACTGATGCTCAAAATTTTACTGAATACTTCTAACAGTGTGGTGAGTTTACTGTAAACTTTCTCGATTTTTTGTATTCAAGAATCAGAGTGTAAAATTCTAGTTTATCTAGATCTATACTAAATATGAATGAATTTTTCAGAGAGTTCTACCCTGTATCTGACTCCTAAACTTCTGTAGCATCATTACTTAGTCTAGTAGGTTCAGTAGCAAAAAGATCCTAATTTTCCTAGCATAGGATCTACTGGTTGTGATTTTAGTTTTTTACACAAGGAATAAAAGATTCAGCAAGTTTCCAGGGAGGTAAACAAGTCCAAACTTTTCAAGTAGCTTCTAACTACTGTCAATAGAGTACAATGAAAGTTTCAGTTCAAAATAAGTACTGCAACATTAAGAATAAATAGTAGACTTTAGATCTAGCCTACCACAAGCTATGCTTAAAACATCTAGTTATACAATATTTCTGATCATGAAAATTTTACTCTAGATTCTACTCCTAACATAGATGCTACCATACAAAAATCTCATGCGGTCCACTTGTAGAACTCTTAGAACAATTAAATGTTATTTAATTTTCATTTAAATCTAGAGCTCAACAAATCAAGGACAGTCTTGTCCAAGTTGACCATCCTGTAGTTCTCAGTCCAAGGAGTCCAAAACAATTTAGTTTATATTTTTCTAATTTTTATCCGATTTTTAACACATTTTAGAATTTCACTGTTTTGAAACTAGGTTTGAGTTTTCAGGTTTACAAACAGGTCCTTGGGTTTTAGGAGCTACCCCCTAGAAACTTTTGATTTAAAGCAATTGTGTCCTCGAGTGGGGGAACGACGTCCGCCGGCCGCAATTCCGGCGAGCAGAGTCACCGGCGGCGAGGTTGGGGTGGGGGATTAGCTGAGAGGGGACCATGGCGAACCTGCTGGTGGTCTTGGTGGGGTTCGGGGTGGCCGGGGTTGAGCTCCCTGCAGTGAGCAGGAGGCGGCGGCGAAGGGGCTTGACGGCAGTGATGCTCCAGCGAGGTTTCGGGGCCAAGGCTGGCCGTGGGAAGTTCGTGGTGAGGTGGGGAAGCGATTTTGGGGCTCGGCTTGGGCAATGCGCGAGGGGAGGCACGGCTCCACGCGCGGCCGGTGAGCGGTGGCTCAGGGGAGGCGACAAGGAGGAGTGCGTGGTTCAGGGGGTCTCTATTGCCCTTTTTATAGGCCGGTGAGGGGGAGTGCGAGCTGGGGAGTGCGCTGATGGGGGAGGCGCGACCGGAGGTGAACCTGTGGGCGCGGTCGGCGGTTTGGCCGGTGATGGCATCGCCGTGGGGCGCGGGCAGGCTTCGGGTGCCACGTGGCCAGTCAAGGGGGCGCGAGGGCAATTTAGTGGGGCCGCAGAAGGATCCCCAGGGCTTGGCGGGGCCACATGGCCGGGCTGGCGGTGTGGAACGCTGGCAACTGGCCTGCCGGCAATGGGACGGGGCGGGGAGGAGGGAGGAGTGGAGGAGGGGTTAAAACAGAAATAGAGAGAAAGGCAGGGGCCTGGCTGTAAAAACAAATATTTCTCCCTTTTCCCGAGGTCAAAATAAGAACTTTTGAATATGAAAGTTTCTCAAAACTAAATTTCCTACAACTTTCCTGTTGGTCAAATTTTCATTTGAGCAATGCATTAGAAATTAATTTGAAAGTCCAAAAACTAGTATTTAAAGGACATGTCTTTTCATGTGAATTTTTGTATTTTTAGCCCTGTCAACTAGGCTTTTGTTGCTATTGTGATGAAAGATGTGCCTTTAAAATTTTAGGGTCATTTGTGCTCAACCTTAAAAGTTACAAGACGTGCTTCTAGAGATTCACATGTATAGGCATATATACACACATACATATGGATATATGTCTGAAAGCGATTTTTAAAATTTGTTGTATAATTTCTTTTGTTCCTCTAACACTGATTTCATGCATGTAGGTTGTGCTTCATCTTTTTAGACATCTGGGGTGTCACAACGTCCCCGTAACCCTAGAGTGGTATCAGAGCTGTATCTGCTTCATTATAGGTTTGGATGTGTGCATATGGAGATATGCGAGGTGTAGATGAAAGCCTAATCCTATTTCGTGTCCTTGCTGCGATGGTCGTGTACCGAAATACTCCTAACGGTCGGTTATCCACCATCGGAGTTAAGTGATACATGTAAACCCAGTCGCAGCAGGAGGAGATCAATAAGATTGGTCGAATGGAAAACTAGGATGGGTCGCCAGATGCATATGATGCGCGGAGTAGCAGATTGGATCTACTACCGGCCCGGGAAAGTTGCAGAAACGTGTTGTTCGGTAAAACAACAATAACTTTTGCATACGAACTCAGATTGAGGCGATTTTATTTGAAAATTCATCTATAGAAAATTTTACACATGAAATCAACCGGGTATGCCAGTTTTGCTAAATTTAGATTTGCTAAATTCGGCCCGGAAGGTGGAGATATAAGCAGTTTATGTTACGCCGACGGTAGAACATCTAATTCTATTTTGCAGGATCTTGTGATCGGTATGGCCTATATGTGTATGTGATGCATGTGTGTAATTGATCCATGATCTGTGTGTCATGTGTAAGGTAATACAGCTAGAGCCACATGTATTACCACATTTGATGTAATGGCCTGCGTGCCAACCTGTGATGATCCAAGTCCCATATGTAATTCACTTTACTAGCTGTTAGGTGAAGCAGTTTGTAGTTGTACTTGGAGGCTTCATCACTTGGAGGACGACTCACATGGAGCATGGAGATGCAGATCACGATGATGGACAGAAGCATGGCGATGGAGATCAACATGTGATAATGGGCCATATCGTGTTTCTATGTGAATGATTGTCCTTACTATTTTACTTCTACATGCGATAATAGGTTTTCTGCATACGGTAGGAGTAAAATGTTTGATCCCTCGCAATATTTAAGTTTATGTGCCCTCCCAACTAAACCTTGCTTCATCATGGGTCTTGTACAATTAGTGGTGGGTCTATGTAATTAGAGTGCCACTAGTTTTCCTTGACTAGATGAGTTCGTATCGGATACTTACACGCATAAAGGGTTGGTTATCTTGAACAAAGTCACCTTAACGGTTAAAAACTTTGGGGCATGAGGGTTGGGAGCCGAGACATAGAGATGTCACTCAACAACAAGAATTATATGTGATATGATTAGCAAGGAGTTGCTTACCGATCTACCTATCTTCTAGCGGTGATGCTAAAGCTCACTAGTCGACTTGATAGTTGTGGGTCTTGAATCACTAAGTATCAATTAAGGGATATTAATTTTAGTGGGAGTACATTCTATTAAAATGTTTAATGTAATTTACTCTATCATGGATACGTTTGTCTTAGTATTTTGCATTATTATTTTGTTGTAGATCAATGGCACCCAGCACCACCACGTCTTTTACTTTGCGTACGGTCCATGAGAAGGACAAGTTGAATGGGAATAACTATAAGGATTCGATCCGCAACCTGAGAATTGTTCTCAGGGCTGAGAAAAAGGAAGATATTCTGGATAACCCCTTACCAGAAGAACCTGCTAATGATACAATGAACGGTGAAAAGAATGCTTACAAGAAGGCACAGGATGCCAATCTTGAAGTGAGTTGCCTTATGTTTGCTTGCGTGGAACCCGACCTGCAGATGCAGTTCGAGACCAACCATGAGGCACACGATATGATCGTGGCGCTTCAGGACATGTTTCAGACATAGGCCAGGACTGAAAGGTTCAATGTCACCAAGGCCTTCCATGAGGCCAAGCTAGCAAAGGGCGCAGCAGTAGGGCTGCATGTAATCAAGATGGTTGGTTACACGCAGAGGTTGGAGAAGCTGGGCTTCCCACTCGGCCAAGAGTTGGCCACTGATTTCATTCTTGCGTCTTTACCGTCGAGCTATGGGAACTTCATCTCGAACTACCACATGCACGGGGCTGAAAAGGGCCTGAATGAGCTGTGTGGCATGCTCAAGATAGTAGAGAGTGACATCATGAAGAGAACGGGCGGCGGCCATGTGATGGCGGTCCAGAATAAGACTAACTTCAAGAAGTAGGGTTCTTCTTGGAAGAAGAAGGGCAAGGCTAAGGTTGAGAACCCCAAGCCGAACCCAGCACCCAAGGCTAAACCTGGACCAGCTGCAGACAATGATGCTATCACTGTAGTGAGAAAGGTCATTGGAAGAGAAACTACAAGGTGTACTTGGCTTATTGATGAACCGCAGAAGTAAGAGTACTTCCACTTCAGGTACCCTTACTGTTTATGTTATGGATATTTTGCTTGCTGATTCTTTTGTCAATTCTTGGGTATTTGATACCGGATCGGTTGCTCACATTTAGAAATTTGATGCAGGGACTGACAAGAAGTAGAGGTGTGGCAAGAGGAGAGGTGGACTTCCACGTGGGAAACAAAGCAAGAGTTGCTGCGTTGAGCGTTGGGACGATGGAACTCCACCTCCCATCAGGATTAATTATGGAGTTGAATAATTGTTATTTTTTTCCTAGTTTAATTCGAAACATTATATCTCCTTCATGTTTGATGATGGATGGTTATTCATTTGCGAGTGAAAACTATGGTTGTGTGATCTCTAAGAATGATATGTTTGTGGCTTCTGTGCCTATTAAGAATGGGTTGTTTGTTTTAAATCTTGATTATTCACCTATATGTAACGTAAGTGCTAAAAGGCCTCAGGCTAATGATTTGAGTCCTACCTACATGTGGCATTGTCGCCTCGATCATATAAGTGAGAAGTGCATGAAGAGGCTCCATTCGGATGGACTTCTAACTTCTTTTGATTTTGAATCATACGAGACATGCAAGGCTTGTTTACTAGGCAAGATGATCAAGACGCCATTCACAGGTTTTCCAGATAGAGCATCGGACTTGCTGGAACTCATACATACTGATGTGTGCAGTCCAATGAGCACGACTGCCAGAGGAGGATTCCAATACTTCATAACTTTCACTGATCATTTGAGTAGATATGGCTATGTCTATTTGGTGAAGCATAAGTCTGGAACCTTTGAAAAGTTCAAGGAATTTCAGAATGAGGTTGAAAATCAACGTGGCAAGAAAATTAAGGCCTTGCGATCTGATCAAGGAGGTGAGTATTTGAGCCACGAGTTTAGCAATCATCTTTAGAGTTGCGGAATTGTTCCATAGCTTACGCCGCCTGGAACACCTCAGAGAAATGGTGTGTCCAAGCGATGTAATCGAACCTTGTTGGACATGGTTTGGTCAATGATGAGCCAGTTCGACCTACCATTATCATTTTGGGGTTACCTTTAGAAATAGCAGCTTTCACACTAAACATGGTGCCGTCTAAATCCGTAGTTAAGACACCATATGAGATGTGGACTGGGAGGAGTCACAACTTGTCTTTTCAAAAAATTTGGGGATGTGAGGTTTTTGTAAAGCGACTTCAGTCGGACAAGTTAACTCCCAAATCGGATAAGTGCATATTCGTGGGGTATCCAAAGGAAACTTTAGGATCGATCAGAGGGCAAAGTGTTTGTCGCTCAGAACGGTGTTTTCTTAGAGAAAGAGTTTCTCAATAGGGAGAAAAGTGGACAGAAGGTGTTTCTGTAAGAGGTTCAAGCTGAGCCAGTCGGGCAAGATTCAACAAGTGATGCTAATGTAGCAAAACAAGTGGAGGTACCCGTGGCAAGAGAAGATCCACCGCAGCCACGAAGTTCGGCAAGGCTCCGCGCGGCGTGCGATATATTATTGTTGGACAATGATGAGCCTGTGACATATGCAGAAGCGATGATGGACCCAGATTCCGAGAAATGGCAGAGTGCCATGAGATCCAAGATAGACTCCATGGGTGACAATCAAGTTTGGAACTTGGTTGACCCGCCTGATGGTGTTAAAGCCATAGAGTGCAAATGGATCTATAAGAAGAAGAAAGACATGGACGAAAATGTTCACATCTATAGAGCTCGACTTGTCGCAAAGGGGTTTAGACAAGTTCAAGGAGTTGACTACGATGAGACATTCTCTCCCGTAGCGATGCTTAAATCTATTCGGATCATTCTAGCAATAGCCGCGTATTTCGATTACGAGATATGGAAGATGGATATCAAAACAGCTTTCCTGAATTGAAACCTAGATGAGGACGTGTATATGATACAGCCTGAAGGTTTTGTCGATCCGACCAATGCTGGAAAGGTATGCAAACTTCAAAAATCCAATTATAGGTTGAAGAAAGCATCTCAAAGTTGGAATATTCATTTTGATGAAGTAGTCAAAGGGTTTGGTTTTGTTCAGAATGAAGAAGAAGCTTGTGTTTACAAGAAGGAAAGTGGGAGCTCTGTAGCATTTCTAATCTTGTATGTGGATGACATACTACTGATCGGTTTTGTTCAGAACGAAGAAGAAGCTTGTGTTTACAAGAAGGAAAGACTTCACTGAAAAATAGTTTTTCTATGAAGGACATAGGGGAAGCCGCATATATTCTGGACATAAGGATCTATAGAGATAGATCAAGGAGGCTTATAGGATTAAGAGAAGATGCTTACATTGACAAGGTGTTAAAACATTTCAATATGGAACAATCAAAGAAAGGGTTTGTTGGCGCTAAAAATCAGCCGATGACCTTCAGCGTCGGACACACGACCCGGGAGAATCTGCTTAACTCCTGTTTGGGTGATCGCCCTGGTGCGGTTCGCGTGGCGTGCCAGTCAATCTGACCTGTTGATTGACAAGGAAAGAAACGTATTAAATTCCGGGGGTCTTGATCGGCTAAAGTTCTGATCTGTCCCGAAAAGCGTATCAGCGAATCGGCCGATTTGCTATGAAGATGACCGGCTATAGATTAGCCGATAATTACGTAGCGATTGCAAAGAAACTACTGGAGCAAATTAAACAATCGCCACAGATGCAACACTTGAAATAGATCTAATCGGCTATATGACGATAAATAAGAAAAAATAATGATAAAGCTGACAGTTCGATCTCAAGCTGGATAACTGGTGATAAAACTAGAGCAATAGATAAAACCTATAACTCTAGTAAATATCGATAGTGGTGAATAAATCTAAATGAAACAACAGCGATGCGCCCGAAGTTAAAGCTTAGATATTATTCGATAAACGGAACTTACTAATTGGCCGGAGATCGTGTCGATGCAGCCCTGCCAACCCGTACGAACTCGTGAAAGAACAAGATGTATTGGCGAAGTCGCCGACTTGAAAGTAAAGTACGATGAAAAAGTAGATTGTTTGTATTAATTGATGTGTCTCCTTTACAAAACCCTGACTGCTTCTATTTATACCCTAGGACTAAGACTCCTGATCTGTCACGATCCGTTACAAACTTGACTTAAATATAAAAACTACTGTATCTATAAGACTCTCTTAAAGGAAATGGACTCCCGCAGGATCTTCTGCTGCCATCTCCTAGTCCAATCCGAACTCCTTCCATTGCTCCTCGACCGAGTCGGCGTCGCTCTTTGACCAGCGTCATGTCATCTTTGACTGGGATCCTCTGTCATCTTGACTCAACTTGGCCCACGAAGCAATAAAAATCCATCGTCATATGCCAGAAGTGCCTAGATCGGCTGATAACGACCAGAGAACCTTAGACTCGGTCGATCAAGTTAGGCAACGAGCGATTGCGGCTATTAATGCCCTCCTTAGGTGAACTGTAAAAGTATTGAATGCTCTGTAAACATTTAATGTCCTCTTGCCGTTGACGTGTGGATTCAAACTTGGACCGTCCTCCTCGGCAGCTTTTCATTTATTAACCCTTTTACTCCAATGGGACGCATCCTACCATTCCTTCACCCTCTTCCTTCTATAAGTATGAGGCCCCGTATTGTTTCCAAAGGCATTAGCATCGCCTGTCTTCTTTTCCTCTAACGACTTGATCTCCATCCCCCCAGACTAGACGCCAAGATGTCTTCTAATGCTTTGCATTGTTCTTCTCCCCACCTGAATTCCTGATCGGGTTTCAATTTCAACAAAGGAGTGAAAGCTTGAATACGCCCGGACAAGTTGGATATGAATCTTCTGATAAAGTTGACCTTGCCGATTAGGGACTGCAGCTCAGTTTTATTCTGCGGGGCCACAACCTTGTTGATGGCAGCTATGGTCTTCCGGTTGACTTCTATCCCGCGCTCATGGACCATGAATCCTAGGAATTGTCCGGCCGACACACCGAATGCACACTTGATGGGGTTCATTTGCAACCCATGCTTCCTTGTACACTCCAACACCTCTCGTCAATCGACCAGATGTTCTTGATGACCTTTTGACTTGACCATAACATCGTCGATGTAGATTTCCACCAATACACCAATAAGCTTGTGAAAGATATAATTCATAGCCCGTTGGTATGTAGCGCCGGCGTTCTTTAATCCAAAGGTCATTACCACCCACTCGAATAAACCGAGGTGGCCCGGACACCTGAAAGGCGTTTTCGAAATATCTTGTTCAGCCATTAATATTTGATTGTACCCAGCATTACCGTCCATGAAACTGATGACTTTATGTCCTGCGGCGGCATCTATCAACACGTCGGCTGTCGGCATTGGATACCCGTCCATCGGTGTAGCCTGATTTAGGTTCCTGAAGTCGATGCATACGCGCAACTTTCCGTTTTTCTTGTATACGGGTACAATATTAGAAATCCACTTGGCGTAACGGCACTGCCGAATAAATCTCGCTTCAATCAATCTTGTAATCTCGGCCTTTATATCAGGTAGAATTTTAGGGTTGCATCGTCGTGCAGGTTGCTGACACGGCCGATATTCTGGTTTTATAGGCATCCGGTGTTCGACAATGGACCGGTCTAGACCAGGCATCTCATGGTATTCCCAAGCAAAACAATCTTTAAATTCTTTTAATAACTTGTCAATTTACACTTGTACTCGGGATCCAAGCTAGCACTAATATACATCGGCCTTGGCTTGCTACCATCTCCAATGAATCGGCCGACGTAAATCCGTGCCCAAGCTTCCCGTCTTCTCGGACGAACTGATCCATCTAGTCTGAATCTTCAGAGCCGACTGCTCGGATCGGCTGTAGGCCAAAATTGGACACTTTCAGGAAATCGGTGTCCCAAGTTCTACCGGATATACACTTGACGTGTTCGCAGCTCCACTGTTGCGTATCGGCCGCAGCAACACTGTAGGCGGAATCGGCGGTGACTATCTCGGTATTGTCGCCGACCCACTGTACGAGGCATTGGTGAATTGTAGACGGGAAGCAGCAATTTGCTTGTATCCAATCGCGACCGAGTAACATGTTGTAGGACCCTTTGCCATTAATAATAAAGAAAGTAATGGGAAGGGTCTTACTGCCGATGGTGAGGTCGACGCAGAGCGCTCCACGAGCGGGAGACACGTTGCCTTCGAAGTCTTTGAGCATCATGTCCGTCTTGGTCAGATCCTCATCGCTTTTGCCCAACTTCCGGAACATGGCATACGGCATGATGTTGACTGCAGCGCCTTCGTCTACTAGTAGCCTGGTGAGAGGTCGTCCGTTAACGTGTCCTTTGAGGAATAGAGCCTTGAGATGTTGTCAGTTTTCATCTTCCGGTTTCTCAAAAGTGGCTGTTATTGGCTCCAAAACCAATTGCGCCATCTGCTCCTCCATCCTTGTCGCGTCGTCTATATCAGCGGGCGCCATGAACTCCATCGACAAGATGAACACCATGCAGACGTCAGCTGTTGATTCTTGATTGTCGCCTTCCTCATTGTTGTTTCTTTTGGGGCGCCAGACTCGAGACCTGTCGTCTTTCTTATCCACCATCTGCCTCTGCTCTTCCTCTTGTTTTTTCCATTGGTGCAGATGTTGGATCCTTCATTTTTGGGATTTGGACAGTTCGTCAGGGCACCACCTGGGGTTCACCGGTTTGGCCAGCAGTTTGGCACGCTCCCAGTCTGGTTCCCATCCTAGGGGGTTCTCATCTGACACCCTTGCGTCGGCCATTTCTTCTAGCCGATCGTGTGCGCTGGCTCTGCCCCCCAGTCGCTTGTGCTGGTCGATCCTGCCCCCCGGCCGATCATATTGGTCGAGCCTGCCCCTTGGCCGATCATACCGGTCAACTCTGCCCCCCAGCCAATCATGCACTGAAAGGCGCCGATCCTCTTGTTCGCGCCAGTTTCTGCTGATCGGCTCTGATCCTCTATCTCTGGAGCGTGACCTCTTGAGTGGGCGATCATTGCGATATGGTCCGCTGCACTCAGGGCAATTATCAGCTGATGGTAAGCTAAGGTTATTTTCCCAGTAGTGGATGAAGAACGGGCATCGCCAATGATCTTCGTGTCGGCGTATCATCTCTTCGCGGTGTCTCGAACTTTCCTGCTGCCGCTGATATTTGTTGAGCAAGAATTGGGAGGTGACGGGTCTACGCGATCGCTCTGATCCTTCGCCGTCGTCTTCAACCCGTCTTTTCCCTTTGACATCGTCCATCGTAGCCTGATTTCTAGGGTCCACGGCGCCACTTCTTTTAGCCGATTCCGATGTCAGCACCTTAGTTTGAAGTGCGTTTCTTCCTGTGTCAACCATGTTAGTAGGGAAAGGATGCTGATCAATTTTCATCAGCTTTACTGGCTTCGCCGGGACTTCAATTTTGAGTCTGCCTTGCTCAATGGCCGACTGTATCTGCTGACGGAAGATTTTGCACTTGTTTGTGTCATGAGACGTGGCATTGTGCCACTTGCAATATTTCATCTTTTTGAGCTGCTCGGCCAACGGAATGGTTTGGTAAGGTGAGAGCTTGATCTGCCCCTCTTGGAGAAGTAAGTCGAAGATTTTGTCGCCCTTTGACGTGTCAAAACCGAACGCTTCTGGTTCTTTCTTCCCGAAAGGGCATGATATCGGCTTCTTCCCTTTGACCCATTCTGCTAGGCCGATTTCCGCTTCCTCTTCAGATTCAGATCCCTCTAAATACGCCACCTTTTTCTGAAAATTCCTCCGCTGATCAAACGGACGTACTTCTTGACCGGCCAATCGGTGAACGATCTGACTTAAACTTTCAAACTCTTGTGAGGCGTACTTCTCCTTGATGTGTGGCAGGAGACCTTGGAAGGCGATATCGGCCAGTTGAACGTCAGTCAGGGCTAGGGTATAGCATTTGTTTCTGACCTCTCTGAACCTCTGTACGTAATTAGTTACTGGTTCGTTGCTCCTCTGCCTGAGACTGGTCAGATCTGAAAGCTTCATCTCATGGACTCCCGCGTAGAAGTACTTGTGGAATTGCTTCTCCATATCGGCCCAAGTAACGATGGAATTGGGTGGTAGCGTAGTGAACCACTGGAAAGCCGACCCAGATAGAGACGATGAGAACAGACGCACCCGCAGAGCATCTTGTGTGGTGGCCTCCCCGCACTGGATGATGAATCTATTCACGTGCTCCACAGTTGAGGTGTCATCCAGCCTCGAAAACTTGGTAAAATCAGGAACTTTGTACCGATGGGGAAACGGCAGTAGATCGTAGGCAGGTGGGTATGGCGTTTTGTACATATAGGTTTGTACCTTCGGCTTCAACCCGAATTGGTCTTGAATCACCTCCGCTATCCTTGCTGTCCAATCCACTTGCTGCTGATGAACAACTGGTTGGGGGATCGGCACATGTTGACGGATCGGCGGTGGGACGGCCGGGTGATGGATCAAAGCGTGTGGCAGATTTTGCGGCAGCGTGGCCGGCTGAGCGGTTGACAGCTAGTGGCGTAGCAAATCTACCGTCCCATTGTACAGCATCATCGGCGCCGCGCTTCTGAGTGTTCCCGCAGCATCTACCCCCCTGCCGATTTCTGATGTGGCCGGTTGATATTGAGGGACCGTCGGCCGGATAGCCAATTGGAATGGTGCCTAGATCGGAGAGCCTCCATGACCAGCTGATTGGTCCAGAACAGCCGCCGTTGCTGGTGCCCCCCAAGGCACTGAGTTTGAGGGTAGTGATTGCACGGAAGAAATCTGGGCAGGCTGAGGCGGCGCTTGTGATTGAAAGCATGGCGCACCGTTGTATCCTGGAGGCATTGAAGGCAATGAAGTGTTGTATCCTCCATGTTGTGTTGATATCGGCTGAGGAGCCGAGTGAGACGTGCCTGGTAAACTTCTAACTTGAGCTACAATAGGCGGGGTGTATGCTAGCCCCTGATATCCCTGAGCTACTCCGCTGACCACAGAACTGATAACGGAATTGTATACCGTGTTGGTCATCACTGAGGATTGGTCGATGAAAGCCTGATAAACAGACTGTTGAATCATATCGGACATCTTGCCCAACTCCTCAGCGATGGTTATCTGGCGGGGAGTTGGAAGAGGAGCTTTCTTGACGGTCTCCCCGCTTCTGGTACAACTGAAAGATTGCAGGTATACCTTCTTGTAGTCTTCTAGGTGTCTTGCCAGTTCTTCTTTCTGGTCGTCCTTGAGATCTGCCTCCGTAACCTCGATGACGTTGTTTTCAGAGATTTCGACGGCCTTTGACATGTTGGATATTGAGGTGGTCCCACCAGGCGCGCCAAAAGTGTGTTGGCGCTAAAAATTGGCCGATGACCTTCAGCGTCGGACACACAACCGGGGAGAATCTGCTTAACTCCTGTTCGGGTGATCGCCCTGGTGCGGTTCACGTGGCGTGCCAGTCAATCTGACCTGTTGATTGACAAGGAAAGAAACGTATTAAATTCCGGGGGTCTCGATCGGCTAAAGTTCCGATCTGTCCCGAAAAGTGTATTAGCGAATCGGTCGATTTGCTATGAAGATGACCGGCTATAGATCAGCCAATAATTACGTAGGGATTGCAAAGAAACTACTGTAGCAAATTAAATAATCGCCACAGATGCAACACTTGAAATAGATCTTATCGGCTATATGATGATAAATAAGAAAAAATAATGATAAAGCCGACAGTTCGATCTCAAACTGGATAATTGGTGATAAAACTAGAGCAATAGGTAAAACCTATAACTCTAGTGAATATCGATAACTGGTGAATAAATCTAAACGAAACAATAGCGATGCGCCCGAAGTTAAAGCTTAGATATTATTCGATAAACGGAACTTACCAATTGGCCGGAGATCGTGTCGATGCAGCCCTGCCAACCCGTACGAACTCGTGAAAGAAGAAGATGTATTGGCGAAGTCACCGACTTGAAAGTAAAGTATGATGAAAAAGTAGATTGATTGTATTGATTGATGTGTCTCCTTTACAAAACCCTGACTGCTTCTATTTATACCCTAGGACTAAGACTCCTGATCTGTCACGATCCGTTACAAAGTTGACTTAAATATAAAAACTACTATATCTATAAGACTCTCTTAAAGGAAACGGACTCCCGCAGGATCTTCTGCTGCCATCTCCTAGTCCAATCCGAACTCCTTCCATTGCTCCTCGACCGAGTCGGCGTTGCTCTTTGACCAGCGTCATGTCATCTTTGAATGGGATCCTCTGTCATCTTGACTCAACATCCCCTCTTGGGATTCCATTGGCTTCATCCCCCTTCTATAAATAATTTATCTGTTGGCACAAGCCCATATTGGCCCAAACGCTCCAGCCTTTCAATCGGCCGACCCCCACCAACTCCATCCGCCAATCTCCCGAAACACTGCAGCACCAATCTGCCAATTCCTAACTGTAGCGCCAATCGGCCGATTCCCAATTGTAGCCTTTAAGTCTGCCGCATCGGCCAATTTCCTCCTTCCCTTACGCCGATTCAAAACATGTCAAAATCTGGCGTCAACAGGGTTCTTGCCTATGTCACATGGTTTGCATCTCAGCAAGACTAAGTGTCCCTCAACGACTGATGAGCGGGATCGCATGAGCAAGGTTCCATACTCTTTGTCAATCGGTTCAATCATGTACGCAATGGTAAGTACACGCCCAAATGTTTCATATGCTCTAAGTGCTACTAGCAGGTACCAGTCTGATCCAGGTGAGAGTCACTGGACAGCTGTGAAAAACATCCTTAAGTACTTGTTGACGTTTCCTAGCATCACAGAAATAAATCCGCAAGCACACGGATACCGTTGTAGCTTTCACCCAGGAGTATTCCAAGGCTATCATATCCACTGAGGAATGTGTGTTTATTCTCTAAGGTTCCGGTTCGTCCAAGGACACTACACCAGCTAGAGGCAAGGAGTAGAGAGGACTCCTAAGGCTAAGAATCAAAGGTAAGATAGAACTATCCTAGTCGTTCGCGTCGGGCTACTGACTTCTCTAAGAGTAAGACTGGTGAGTTCCAGTAATACGGCACTGCGATATACCCGAATGGGGAGGGTTCCGCTGGATAGACAGGGCTATTACCACCTGCTACCTACCTCATCTAACCATGGGATATACCACAACGAATAGGTAAGGACTGATATAGACACCACGTCTACACCGTTCCTTACTAACTCTAGAATTGTTCATACTATAGAGACATCCACTACAATAGCGAACTATTGATCCGGCAAACAATTGGGGGAAACTAGCTCTACACTTAACTAAGAAACTAAAGCACAGAAGAAGTCACGAACACTTACTATGATTGATAAGCATCCGTCGAGGTACAAGCTCGAGAAGAGCGCCGGTGTGCACACCGGCTCCTCCCCGACTCCCCCTCACTCTCTCCCTAACTCCTAAGCACTACCAAGGCAGCACTGAGCCTCTAAGGAGAAGCTCCAAACTCCAAAAGTGAGAGAGGATGGAGAGGTGAGTTGTGTCTCCTTTAGAAGCCCCTCCCCTCATATATATAGGGGTGAACCAAGGGGCTCTCCCTCGGGATTGCAGCTCTATCACCTGGACCCGACCTTGTGGTCCAATGAGGAGCTGCCACGTGCAAGCTTTAAGTCGGTGGAGCTGGTCCTGGGTCGGCCGACCTACCTCGGCCGGCCGACCCAAGTCTGGCTCCAAACGGGCTCAGCTTCGGCCAGGTGGCTGGTAAGTGGGCCCTATGGGTACTGGTGGATGAGTTGGCGATGTCCTAAGTCAATTTCCTGCGTTGGTGGGCCCTTTGATCCATGGGATGCTGAATGCTTGCACCTGATTGGTCGGGGTGGTGTTGCCTTGGATCGTGAGAGTTTTTCCTTGCTTTTTGAGGTGTGTTCCCTGTATTGCTTGACCTTCATACACATATTCATGAACACATGTAGAATTTGGTAATTAGACACCTACTCTTTGTTGGTCAGCGCGCTCCAATATGTTGGCGTCTTGTGGCATGAATCCTGTAGCTTATTTTACCTGCATTTCCTGCCTAAATACCTACATTCCAAAATCTCCAAGGGAAATGTGGAAATGATATTATTTGGGTTAAATACATAGGTTAAGCATGGTAGTCATCCCACTTTTTGGGTCAAATTGATGCTCAAATTGGTCTGTAGTGATGCATCCGGCCCAGGTGGGGTTGGCCGAGGCCCACTAAATTAAGGTTGCCCGGACCCTAACAGTTCTTAGGCACACCCACTCAGGAAAAGGCCCAATCTCCCTAAAAGACTAATCCAACAGGGGAAGGGTGGCTCTCCCTTTTAAGGTGGCTTCCTCCTCCCAAGCTAAGCAAGGTGGGATTATTCAGAGGCTCACACGGTCGCCGCCCGACTACAACTCGGCCACTTGGCCCCCTTTGTTGCATCTTTGCCAGCGGGTAATAGTGGAGGATATCCTCATCATTCCCACCCCCTTAAACAAGGGCCCAGCTCTGATACCAAACGATGCATCCGGCCCAGGTGGGGTTGGCCGAGGCCCAATAAATTAAGGTTGCCGGGCACCCTTAATTTATTGGGCCTAGGCCAACCCCACCTAGGCCGGATTCATAATGTAGCGAGCGTTAACAAGAGCCCCCACACTTCCTCTTTGCTCATCCTCGAGCAAAGCTTAGTACTAAGGCGGAACACCACTTCCTTTTGATATGATACCTGCATATAGATTATTCCAAACTTCACCCTTACATGTGAATCTTGATGTGTCTACCATAAAAGTTTGGGAAGTTGAAGAGTAGAACGGTGTTGGTTTCAGTCTCCTCCACTTCTCTACTGTATGACTGGGCTTTTGAATGAAATTTGAAAATACTAACCTTAGCTTTACTCTTCCATAGGATCTCTCAAGTCACTCAGTGTGTATATATCCTCAACAAGGCATTGCCTCTTTTCAGCCTACTTCTAAAGATAGTTTATGTCGAGCTCATGGTAGGAAGTTGGAAGCATGCACTTATTTCACATATATTGCAAAATCAAAAATTGGATCCATGGAGATGACACATCATACAAGTTGATCAAGATTGTGCAAGTGTATGGAAGGTGGATGATGAAAATGAAAAGACTCCTTTTTATGAAACCATCTCTCCTTTATTTGGAGGACATGAGGACATGGCTATGTATTATTTTTTTTTCTTGGACCTTCATGTGTCCAATTTTTTTTCTTCTTTTTTTTCAACACTTGGACCTTCATGCGTCCAAATTCTTTTTCTTTTTTTTTCCTTTTTTTTCATATAGCCCATGCCTCTTTCAAGGAGTACTGGAGAGAGAGATCATTACACATGGAGTTTTATTTTGTGGATGGATGGAATGAAATGGCTAACTTTGAGTGTAGAAGTTTAGCATGCGGGGAGTACGTGATCTTGATCAAGCAAGTATGAAAAGACATCTCACTAGAGTCACAAAATTTGATGAAGCTCAATGCAACAGCAAGACACATATGTATAAGGTTTCATTCATGAAGATCGACATATGGCTTTGGTAGGACAAACACAAGGAGTTTGTAAAGCTACGACGGAGTTTTCTTTGTAAAATAAAATTCCCAGACATAAAAGCAGAGAAATCAGGGATTTCTTCATCAAACCATATCTCACTTTTCAACAACTTAACAATTATGGGTTCCATAAGATATGATTCACAAGTTCAAGTTTAGCAAGGAATTAAATATATGCAAGCCAATCAAACTTGAAGCATGTGACTAGAGAGCACCATTGAGTTTAATTTTAATGTTTAGCAAAGAATTTCATTTAAACTTATGTATCAGGGAGATTTGAGGGATAGAGTGCACAAACCGTCGCGATGTGGTATAGACCTTTTGCATACTGGTTCTTTCGGTCTTGTTCATCTGTCTGAGGGAGATCTCGAATATATGTACGCTAAAACTCTGAGAGATCTCCCCCACACTTGTTCTTGTACCTGGTGCTTATTCAAAAACAAAAAGGTGGAAACAAAATAATGGCTCTACCATTTTATGAACCAAGGAGACCTAAAATTTATTGGAACTAAAATTTTAATCTCACCATGAGACTTACTCAAGAAGGTTGAATTGACGTTGCATCAACATGAGCAAAGGAGGGTGTACTCATAGTAGAACCTTGAGGGGTGATATTTACCTCCTTCCTATGTTGCGCAACATGAATTCGATGCCTTGGCTTACCTTTCCATTTGAATTCAACTCAAAAACTTATCCATTTGGATTTGAACATTTTCATGCAAGGGTTAGTCCACATATACAACCGATATCTATACAAGTATTAACTCTAAGGTTCATTAATCAAACTTGACACCATGTCTAGTTTGATTAAAGAAGGCTTTTTAACCTCAGCACCATGCTTAATTTAAAAAGGCCTATGAATGTGTTGTATACCACACATTCAAACTAGAGCATACAAGCATAGATAAAGGAAGCACGAAAGCATGATCAAGCTTTATTCAAAGAGAGAAAAGCATGAACATGAAACTGGTGATCCTCGGGCTACCTCCCGGAAGGGCTTTGTTTAAAGTCAAAAGCAGGACATACCTGGAGGTGCTTACCATGGCGTTTTGTTGATGAAGAGCATAATTGCCGCCGTGGTAAATCCTCTTCTTTTTTATATTTTCTTTTTTTATGGAGCAAGATGCATGAACTAATGCCATCTCCAAACCAAGGTAAGACTTGGCAGGAAAGGAACTTACTCGGGGTACTCACATACCTCCCCCAACACTTGAAGTTTGCATTGCTGAGCAGCACAACTCAAGTGTGTGGAGTTAAAGCTTCCCTTCATAATGTTTCCTCACTAAGAGTTACCTTGGTATTGTAGTTGGGGTAGCTCTCATGTTCTTTGGCATCACCTATCCTTCGTCCTCTTTAATCTCCACCTGAAATGGTTAGTGACCAAAAATACCTAAAGGAAAAGTTTATCCTAGAACATGTTGTTGCTTTTATTTGAAAAGGGAAGTAAAATGATAATCCAGGTTATCTGCCGGTAGTGCTTTGTTTATGGTCAGAAGCTCAACCATGAGAACTTCCTCTTGTAGCTATCATTGGTGATGTCATTCCTTTCTCACCGCCAAATGTTGATGTTTCATGAAGCTTTAGCCGCAAGGTTAGCGCCACAGATCATCCATGAAATTTGCAATGCTTATGATAAACATATGCATCTACAACCAGCCTTCTAATGATTTTGCAGAAGAGGACCTTAACGTGGTTGTAGCCCTCGTGCGTGCTCGGGGCACAAAGCATGCCTGACTCTGGAGAGTTATTGAACGAGCATGGTTCTTGGGGTAATTCAGGAAATAAGCTCCCATGCTCATCTATGGAATCCTTCCCCTCGGACTCCAGAGTCGGCGCCTCACAAAATTCCATGGCCCATGAGATCTCCATCTCAAGAGATTCATCGTGAGAGATTGTAGTTGAATCTCGATCGTGGTCGAGAACAACATACTCCGGGCCAGAGGGAGGAGGCTCACGCTCGATCGAGGGTGATGATGATAGTTCATCTTCACAAAAGTGAAGAATTTCCTCCAAATTGTACTCTTTGGAAGTCGCAGATTTTGCAACGTCGAAGAGAACATGTTTGAATGATATGAACGGAGATGTATGCATCATGTTCTTGAGCGTGTCTCGCTTGGTAAATGGCTTCACCGTAAGATTTTCTAAACAGAAGGTAGTGATGGCAGAAGCGGGTTCCCTAAGCTTTTCATCTTGGCTCCCATGAGATGTATCGAGAAGTTTCTCTAGAGGGTAGCCTAGGAGAAGATCAGAATCGAGGATGTCGAAGATATGGAAGTCTAGCTCGACCTCGATTTTGTTTATTGAGAGCATCACAGCACTTGCGACCCCCCGACATTCAAGGATGTGTCCAAAGGGACAACTCTTGATGAGCTTGTTGGATGGTTTTAGCACAACATCGCCCAAAAGTGTGTACGCTAGGTGCCATGGCATGACATTAACCTCCATGAGGGGGTTAAGATGGACTTCTACAGTACTTCCCCTTATAGAGCAGGGGATGATCGTGGAGGGTGAACTAATCCAAATTACTTCGGAAAAGTATCTCACATCACTCAACAATTTCTCCTTCATGACCTCCTTGAGATTTGTTTTGTTGAGAGGATCAAGGGGTACAGGAGGTACCGTAGGCCTAAGGGAAGGTTCTGTCAAGGGATTTTGAGATCGATCCGTGTGGACAGAAAAGGGCTCCTCCCCTAATTGGGCATCAAAGAGATTCGAGGTGTTCTTATTGTTTTCAGATGGATAATCCTCGAATTGAGAAGAGAACATCGAAGGTTCAATTTCTTCTCCCTTCAATGTTCTTGGTTCGGGAGAGGTCTCAACAGACGAATCTTGGGACGTGGGAGAGGAAAGCTCGGAATTCGCTGTTGAGAGACTCTCATGGCTTGACTCGGATTCCTCTCGGCGGGGTTCGTTATGATCAGTAGGGAAAGACGAGTCTTCTAAGAGGTGATCTAGAATCTCTCTTCCATCCGTCAGAGTTTTGTGTGTAAACAAACCTCCGGTCAAGGGCAGATTCCATGTCTAAACCCGAGTAAAAGATGTCCAATGATACATCTTCGGGTATAGACAGGTCTGGGCTACATGCCAAAAGGCATGAGACTCTAGCCCACGCTGCACCTATGGCCTCCTTCTCTAATTGCTTGAAGCTGAGGATGTCAATCGATAGGAATTCTATGCATTCCGTAAGGGAGAACGAGTAACAAAAGTCAACTCTAAATTCTCCCCAATTACCGGTCGTACTCCCTATCGTGCGAGTGTACCATTGCTCCTCCTTCCCTGTGAAAGACAGAGGAAACAACTTCCACCACAATGTTTCCTGTGTCATACCTGGGATGTCCAAGCATGAGCAAAGTTCCTTAAACATTTGCAGATGATCATCAGGATCTTCATTAATTGCTCCAGAGAAGGGTCAATTCCGAAACATGGCTATGATTCGAGGATGGAGTCCGTAGCCAGATGAAGGGGTTGATCTTGAAGTTGGTAAGTGCTTATAGAACTCACCCTTTTGAAGAGAGAGCTGTTCAAAGGACAGCTTCTCCATGGGTAGTGGGGTAAAGGTAGAATCAAATAAATTGAAAAAGGTACGAGGGCGAACTAGGTCTGAAGAGAATATAGCAACCGGTCCCCGGCAACGGCGCTAGAAAGCTTGTTGACGTTTCCTAGCATCATGGAAAGAAATCCGCAAGCGCACGGATACCGTTGTAGCTTTCACCGAGGAGTATTCCAAGGGTATCGTATCCACTGAGGAACGTGTGTATATTCTCTAAGCTTCGAGTTCGTCCAAGGACACTACACCAGCTAGAGGCAAGGAGTAGAGAGGACTCCTAAGGCTAAGAATCAAAGGTAAGATAGAACTATCCTAGTCGTTCGAGTCGGGCTACTGACTTCTCACAGAGTAAGACTGGTGACTTCCAGTAATACGGCACTGCGATATACCCGAACAGGGAGGGTTCCGCTGGATAGATAGGGCTATCACCACCTGCTACCTACCTCATCTAACCATGGGATATACCACAACGAATAGGTAAGGACTAATACAGACACCACCTCTACACCGTTCCTTACTAACTCTAGAATTGTTCCTATTCTAGAGACATCCACTACACTAGCGAACTATTGATCCGACAATCAACTAGGGGAACTAGCTCTACACTTAGCTAAGAAACTAAAGCACAGAAGAAGTCACGAACACTTACTATGATTGATAAGCATCCGTTGAGGTGCAAGCTGGATAAGAGCGCTGGTGTGCACACCGGCTCCTCCCCGACTCCCCCTCACTCTCTCCCTAACTCCTAAGCACTACCTAGGCAGCACTGAGCCTCTAAGGAGAAGCTCCAAACTTCAAAAGTGAGAGAGGATAGAGAGGTGAGTTGTGTCTCCTTTAGAAGCCCCTCCCCGCATAAATATTGAGGTGAACCAGGGGGCTCTCACCCGGGATTGCAGCTCTATCACCTGGAACCGACCTTGTGGTCCAATGAGGAGCTGCCACGTGCAAGCTTTAAGTCGGTGGAGCTGGTCCTGGGTCGGCCGACCTACCTCGGCCGGCCGACCCAAGTCTGGCTCCAAACGGGCTCAGCTTCGGCCAGGTGGCTGGTAAGTGGGCCCTATGGGTACTGGTGGATGAGTTGGCGATGTCCTAATTCGGTTTCCTGCGTTGGTGGGCCCTTTGATCCATGGGATGCTGAATGCTTGCTCCTGATTGGTCGGAGTGGTGTTGCCTTGGATCGTGAGTGTGTTGCCATGCTCTTTGAGGTGTGTTTCCTGTATTGCTTGAGCTGCATACACATATTCACGAACACACATAGAATTTGGTAATTAGACACCTACTCTTTGTTGGTCAGCGTGCTCCGATATGTTGGCGTCTTGTGGCATGAATCCTGGAGCTTGTTTTACCTGCATTTCCTGCCCAAATCCCTACATTGCAAAATCTCCAAGGGAAATGTGGAAATGATATTATTTGGATTAAATACGCAAGTTAAGCATGGTAGTCATCCCACTTTTTGGGTCAAATAGACGCTCAATATTGGTCCGTAGCGAGCGTCAACAGTACTTCAGAAGGACAAAAGGTGTGTTCCTAGTCTATGGAGGTAAGGAGGAGCTCACTGTAACAGGTTATACTGATGCTAGCTTCCAAACCAACGAAGATGATTCAAAGTTGCAATCAGGTTTTATATTCACATTGAATGGTGGTGATGTGAGTTGGAAGCGTTCCAAGCAGGATATGGTGGCTGATTCTACGACGGAAGCCGAGTACATTGCAGCTTCGGAAGCTACGAAGGAAGGTGTTTGGATGAGGAAGTTCCTCATTGAGCTTGGTGTGTTTCTGAATGCGTCTAGCCCATTGAACATCTACTGTGACAACGATGGGGCAATAGTGCAGGCTAAGGAGCCAAGGAATCACCAGAAGAACAAACATGTACTGCGGAAATTTCATCTCATACGAGAGTTCGTGAGATGGGGTGAGATCAAGATATGCAAGATACACTGGGATTTGAATGTTGCTGATATGTTGACGAAGCCTCTTCTGTAGCTTAAGCATGAGGCGCACACAAGAGCTATGGCTATTAGATATCTTAAGGATTAGACTCTAGTGCAAGTGGGAGACTGTTAGAAATATGCCCTAGAGGTAATCATAGAGATGATCATATTTCGTTGTATCCATGATGTATTATTGTTGGCGCTAAAATCGGCCAGACAGGAATCGGCCGATGGTCTTCAGCGTCGGACACACGACCCGGGAGAATCTGCTTAGCTCCTGTTCGGGTTGTCGCCCTGGTGCGGTTCACGCGGCGTGCCAGTCAATCTGACCTGTTGATTGACAAGGAAATAAGAGTATTAAATTCCAGGCGCTCCGATCGGCTGGAGTTCCGATCTGTCCTGAAGAGCGCGTCGGCGGCGAATCGGCCGATTTGCTGTAAAGATGATCGGCTATAGATCGGCCGATAATCGCGTAATAATTGTAAAGAAGACTGCTAGAGCGATCTAAACAATTAGTACGGATGCAACACTTGAAATAGATCTAATCGATTGGAAGATGATAAATCGAAGAAGAACGATGACGAAGCCGATTACTCTAATCTCAAGCTGGATAACTGGTGATAATACTAGAATAACAGGTAAAACTTGCAATTCTAGTAAATATCGATAACTGGTGAATAAATCCAAACAAAACCACAGCGATGCGCCCATAGTTAAAGCTCAGATATTACTCGATAAGCGGAACCTACCAATTGGCCGGAGATCAAATTGATGCAGCCCTGCCAATCCGTACGAAATCGTGAAAGAAGAAAAGTATTGGCGAAGTCGCCGACTTGAAAGTAAATTGCTGAAAAAGTAGAAGTATTGTTGTTGATTGATGTGATGATTATTTTGCAAGACCCTAAGGACTCCTATTTATACTCTAAAACTAGGACTCCTGGTCGATCACGACTTGTTACAACCTTATTTAAAAAAAATAGAAAAACTACTATATCTATAATAACTTTTAAAGGAAACGGACTCCCGCAGAATCTTCCGCCGCCGTCCCCTAATCCAATCAGGATTCTTTTCAATTGCTCCTTGACCGACTTATCGTTGCCCTGTTGACCAACTTTTGACCAGGACCCTCCGAAATAGTCCCATCCTGTTGGCGCAAGCTGTATCACCAATCAGCCGATTTCCAACTGTTACCTCAATCGGCCGATTCCTTACCGTAGCCTTTAGATCTGCCGTATCGGCCGACCCTCTTTTCCTGACGCCGATTTAACACGTGTCAAAATCTGGCGTCAACACATGCCCCCCGAGTTTCGGAGTAAAACATAACTTTTTCTTCGAAACTTTTTCTTTAATCCTTTCCTCCGAAACGGGCGCAGTAAAAACCTCCTTCCATTCCGCGGCACAATGATTGCAATTTCCTCGAACCGAGCGCGCGAAACGACTGCTCCCCTGGAATTCGTGTAGACGGCGCAGTAAGAATACCATCTTTGCCCTTGTTCTCCCGATTTTTTCTTAAGTACTGGCCCTCTCCGCCTACTCTTCCCCACAAATCTAGTATTCTCTTCCAGCGAACCACTTTTCGTCTTCCTCCAAGCGCTTCCCCCCTTCCGGCGATCTCATCCACGACCTGCTCCAACCCTCCAATGGCATCACCATCAGCGACCGCACCATCCACGTAAGCTCTATCGGCAACCCCTTCAGCGACGGTGGCCCAATCGGCGGCTCCCCTGGCGGTCCCATCGGCGATGATGATTTCCATCCCAGAGGTAAATGCTTGAAATTTTTCCCTTTTCGCTTTTCTGCTGCTTTAGTACTTTCGGGATCTTTTCTCAGTTTCTTCCCCTTTTCTCCTTTTTTAGGCACTTAGGTACCAAATCACCATCCCCCTCTCAGAATCCCCTGACCTTATCTGCTTAGGCCCTATGGGAAACCCCGATGCAACTGACCTGATCAGTTTAGAGACTCACAGAATCCCATTCAAGCAATCGCCCATGGACCTAGATCAGTGGGTAGGTACCTTTAGATCCTGGCCAAATGAAACCCCCGGCTGGAGAGAATGGTACCAGAGAGTGGCCAGATCTAGGAAGGTTCAGTGGGAGGAACAAAAAATCGGCCAGTGCATAGACCTATCTTTGTCTCAGATGGAAAGAAATGAACCTCTGGTCATGGCAGCTTCTTATTTTTGGTCTGATGCACTCAATGCATTCCTTTTCGGACATGGACCCATGACTCCGACTCTGGCCGATGTTCTGTTGTTGACCGGCCTCGAAGTCTCCTCCGCCGATACCCCTTTCAACTATCTGTTCAAGCCATCACATCGGCTAGAGACCAAAGGAATCGGCGGGTGGAAAGGGTACATTAGCAAAAATATGAAGACCGGGACAGTTTCAGAGAGGGAGCATACTGCTTTTCTGATGATGTGGCTAGGAAAGCACTTTTTCTGTGGCAGAGCAGTTGGACCCTCTTCAAACACCCAAGCTTTAGCGGAGGCTTTGTCACAAGGATCGGCCATCCCCATTGGAAAACATCTGCTGGGATCGGCCTATTACCTGATGCACCAAATCGGCACCAAGCTATCGAAGGGGGAGCCGATTGGGAACCCTGGCGGTCCCTGGTGGTTCATCACCCTCTGGCTCAATTTACACATGAGCAAGGTCTCTCAGCAACGGATAGAGACCAAAACTTTCCCTAACATTGAGTCAGAGGAGAATCCATCCGTCCGACGACGCTTCAGATCTTTTGGAGAAGCGGCATCGGCCTTCCCTGGCTGCCAGTTTACTGCTACCCGCACAGCTGAGTACTTCAGATGCTTTTATAATGGCCTTAGTGAAGAGACCGTCAGCTGGCATCCATATCAAGTAGTGGAGCCGATTTTCGAATTACCCATAAGCTACGACTTCTCCACCCATACTTTTGACAGGGAGCTTATGGATGTCTTGATCAAGCCAGGGATTCTGCCGGCCAATTTCTTCTCAGGAAAGGACTCTCCCACCTATGAGTTCTATAATCCATCGGCCGCAGCAAGGCAACTGGGTTTTGGCCAACTGCCGATTCGGGTCTACTTCGCCGGTCAAGCGAAATTCAGAGATGGGTTGACTTCAAGTCTTGACTACAGTCGGCTGTGCGATCTAGTACCAGATTCCAGTACTATTGATCTGAATAATTGGTCAGTTGCCTCTTTTGCCACCCAGCAATTTAAATTATGGTGGGCAGAATGGAAGCAATACCTTTTCTGCAAATCTCCATCGATTTATTGCAACATTCTGGATCCAGAAAATATTGACCCAAATGCAGCGGTATGCCCCTTCTCCCAGCTGATTCCAATACTATTTCTTTCCATATTTTCATCTTGTTATTAACTCACGTTCATCTTCTCAGTCTGAAAGTCAAGCCCCTCCGATGCGGAGCCGAAGCGGCAGACCGATAGATAGTCACCATCAATACACGCCATATCCACTTATCGGCTTCCATGCTCCAAATATCAAGGATATCTCTACTGGCCGATCAAAACGAGCACCGAAAAGGCCAACCTCGAAGATAACCAGCCGTCGAGTGCGAGCCCGCATCGGATCGGCCGATCAGGTTGTGATAGCATCGGCTGAGACTCCCCGTATTGGATCGGCCGAGCAGATGGCAGTGGCATCGGCTGAGACTCCCCATATCGGATCGGCCGACCAGATGGCGGTGGCATCGGCCGAGACTCCAATCCCTTTACCTTTGCCGGTTGTCGAGATAGTTGATCCTCAAGTCAACGCCGAAGTCGGGGCAGCTGCAGCATCGCTATTAGTAGAAGCTGTTCAGGTAATCTTACTTATCTCATATATTCTTCAAATCTTCCTCTGCCAGGCTGCACAAGCTATTCCACCGCAGTCTCCGCAGCAATCGGCTACGTCTCAAGTGGAAGCCGAAACTCCAGCAGCTCCTCTCGTCGAGGTAAATGATCTCTTACCTTGATCTCTTAATTTTCAGAGAACTTAACCGATCCTGATGCAGGCCGATTTGGGTATGCTAACTATAACCCCACAACAAACATCGGCCGGAAGATCAACAAAGGCATGACAGATTTCTCACACCATCTTATTTCAATTTCCCATAGCATACTCACAGGATCTTCTTTTATGTCTTTTTTAGGAAGCTGGTCCAAGCGGAGCACTGATAATCATTGAATCCTCTTCTTCCGACGAGCCAACTGCACTAGCCCCTGAGACAAGGGAGACGCTTCCACCGGCGCAGGCAAGAGAAATTCATTTTAAGGAGGTAACAAATTTACCATTAGAATCGGTCGATTCCCTTTTACTGCTTGCCTACCCTTTTCTTTATTTCCTCACAGGAGCAAGACACCCCTAACAACAGCATCTTCTCCTTTGTCGTCTCCTTGCCTGATGACGAGGAAATTGCTTCACACCCAATTTCGTCGAGCTCTACCTCCGATGATGTCCGCGCCAAGCTCGAAAGCATGCGTACTCTCCTTCAAGATGACATCGGCCGATTGGTAGAAGATGCTTCGCCGATTCGACGACTTTTCAACGAGATCAAGGGTCGAATCCCGGAAGAAGTATCAGAAAACTTGGCGCATGCTGCCTATATAGAGCATATGCATATTTCGGTTTCCAGGGCGCTGCGCCACATGGCTGATCGTGCCCAGATGGCAAAAACTCGGGAAGAGGTCGATTCATACAAGCACCGGACTCAGGAGGTACACCACAAGATCAACTTCCTCGAAAGCTGCCGACCGGACATCGTCGGCGCGATAGATCGGCTCAAACGGAGAAGAGCAGAGCTGGCCAAGGAGATGGAGCAGATAACCAAAGAGATAGCCGCTGAAGAAAAGAAACTTCAAGAACTCCCATCCATCATCAGTGAGCTGAAGCAAGAGAGACAGCACTTGGCCCGTGAAACGATAAGGCTTCGTCGCCGTGTGTCAGAAGTTCCAGGATCGGCCGATGATGACCAGAGAGTACTAGACTCGTCCGATCAAATTAGACGACAAGCTATTGTAGCCATAGATTCTTTTCTTGGGTTGTAAAGAATACTGTAAACATTTATTGCTCCTTCAATGTTACTGCGCCGATTTGGTCTTGAATTGTTTCTTTAGTCAGCTTTGCATTTATGTATGCGTTTACTCCGATAGGACGTGTCTCACCATCCATCTACCTCCCTTTCCTTTATAAGTAGACCCTTTACCATCTCCAGAGGCATACGCATTACTTATCTTCTCTTTCCCTCTTTACTGTCCCAAACTGAACGGCAAGATGTCTTCTTCGTCCTCTTCATCTTCTTCCTCTGTCAACCAGGTATGAACTCTCCTCTGCCTTTCCCCTAAGCATCTCAATCGCTCTGATGATGGGTAACCCCTTTTATCTCTGTTTAGCCAAAACGTCTCAGCCCTGGTCTAGAACGAGCGATTGAAATCATGCATTCAGAAGAACCACTATCACAGGCAGACAAAGATCTGATAAGAGCTCATGCTGTGGAACTCAGAGATCATGTCCCCGCTGTTGTCCAAGAATGCTGGGACCTTATAGATGCTCACTTTTTGGTCCGTAAGCGACCATCTTCTGAAAAAATCCTCCACTTCCTTGTAAAGTTAAGACCGAAGTTGCCATGGAGGATCTGGAGGAGAAGAAGACCCGCCTCCTGATAGAACTTTGCAACCAAGCTGAAATTGGAGCCACTGCAGAGGACCCGAAGGAGAAAAGGCTCAGCCTTATGATAGAACTGGGTCGCATTGAGAGAGAAATCCAGCGTAGGCGTAATCAGTAGATGTATCGGTATTTTTATTCTAAGGGTGACTTGTACCATGTCGGCCATGTACACTGTCATTTTCATCCAATAATGAACTAGTCAAAATGAATCCCAATGTTTTTCTTCATCAGATGTGTAGACGAAAACCGATGAAAAATCGGCCATATTATCTTGATATATTTTACTGCAAGTTATGCATCTACCCAAATGCTTGGATAGTACCTCTTCAGATATCGTCCGTTTAAAGTTCTTGGGAATTCCTCCCCTTCAATTGTCTCCAGAATATATGCATTCCCAGGGGCACATCGGCCGATTCTGTACGGCCCTTCCCAACTGGGTGATCATTTACCGAATTTGGGATCTTTGGATCCTATCGGCAGCACCAACTTCCACACCAAATCTCCCTGAGAGAATTGTTTAACTTTGACCTTTTTGTCATACCATCTGGCCACCCTTTTCTTGTTTTCTTCTATACTAATCAAGGCTCTCAACCGTAAACCTGCCGAATCATCAAGTTCGTCCTTCATGAGAAAGGAATAGTCATCGGCCGTTAACTGATCTTGTAACAATATACGTCTTGACCCCGTCCTTATCTCCCAAGGCAAGACCGCCTCATGACCATAAACCAACTGATAAGGGGATATCTTAGTGGCTCCATGACAAGCCATCCTATATGCCCATAAAGATTCAGCCAAAGACATATGCCACTTTTTGGGTTGCTCTTCTATCTTCCTCTTGATTAGTTTGATTATCCCTTTATTGGACGATTCTGCTTGGCCATTGGCTTGAGCATAGTATGGAGAAGAATTTAATAATTTAATCCCCATATCGGCGGCAAACTCTTCGAATTCTCCAGAAGTAAACATTGTTCCTTGGTCAGTTGTGATGGTTTGAGGAATACCAAATTGATAGATAATATGGCTTTTAACAAATTCAATCATATCGGCCGATGTCACGTTCCTTAAAGGAACTGCCTCCACCCAGTTAGTAAAATAATCTGTGGCTACCAATATGAACTTATGCCCTTTGCTTGATGGAGGATGAATCTGTCCGATGAGATCTATTCCCCAACCTCTGAACGGCCACGGCTTAACTATTGGATTCATAGCCGATGCTGGCGCACGCTGTACATTACCAAACTTCTGACAGTCTTGGCATCCTTTGTAATACTTGAAACAATCTTCAAGAATAGTTGGCCAATAATACCCATTGTTCCGGATCATCCATTTCATTTTGTGAGCCGATTGATGAGCTCCACACACGCCCTCATGGATTTCTCCCATCAGAACCTTTGCCTCTTCTGTTCCCAGGCACTTGAGAAAAACTCCATCAATCGTCCGGTAAAATAAATCATCCTCAAGCAACAATAATTTTGTAGCTTGAAAACGTACTCGCCGATCCACTTTTTGGGATGGATCTTTCAAGTAATCAGCAATTTCTTTTCGCCAGTCATCGGCCGCGAGCTCTAGCATCATCGCTCCCTGAATCGGCCGATAGCCGGAGGCATGTTGGGCTAGCCTGTTTCCCTCTTCGTTATAATTAACGAATTTCTGGGGATATGCTCAATTATTGTAGACATGAATTCTTTTAAAAGCTGAAGGCAATCTTCATAATAAATCCTCAAGATATCATCCTTGCATTCAGATTGCCCTGTCAATTGATCCACAATGAGCATGGAATCAACAAAAATTTCGACTGCATCAGCTTTGACTTCCCTTAATAATTGGATGCCCTTCAGAACGGCTCGATATTCCACCTGATTATTAGTTGCGGAAGCTTCTATCGGCAGAGAGAAATTATAACTTGCCCCCCGAGGCGACACAAGAACAATGCCGATTCCTGATCCGACCCCACATGAAGAACCATCAAAATATAGAGCCCATGGAACCGGTTCAATGGCGGCAATTTCTGGTCCACAATGCTGAGCTACGAAATCGGCCATTACTTGACCTTTGATGGCTTTGGCCGATTCGTACCTTAAGCCGAATTCTAACAGAGCCAGGATCCATTTTCCAATCCGCCCTTCCAAAATCGGCAATGATAGCATATACTTCACCACATCATCCTTGCATACAACTATGCATTCTGCCGATAGCAAATAGTGCCTGAGCTTGGTACACAAGAAGTATAAACACAAGCACAGCCGCTCCACCGGGGAATATCTTGTTTTGGCGTCTAGGAGTCTTCTGCTGACGTAATATACCACTCGTTCTTTCCCCTCAAACTCCTGTACCAACGCCGATCCAATAGCCTGTTCATCAGCCGATAAATATAATTTGAACGGCTTACCAGGCTGTGGTGGGACCAACACTGGAGGTGAAACTAGATATTGCTTGATATTTTCCAATGCTTTGCGTTGTTCTTCTCCCCATATGAATTCCTGGTTGGGCTTTAATTTCAACAGAGGAGTAAAAGCCTGAATACGTCCTGACAGGTTGGATATGAATCTTCTGATAAAATTGACCTTGCCGATGAGGGACTGTAGCTCAGTTTTATTTTTTGGGGCCATAACTTTGTTGATGGCGTCTATAGTCTTGTGGTTGACTTCTATCCCGCGCTCATGAACCATGAATCCTAAGAATTGCCCAGCAGATACACCAAATGCACACTTGTTTGGGTTCATCTTCAATCCATGCTTCCTTGTGCACTCCAGTACTTCTTGTAAATCAGCCAGATGTTCTTGGTGACCTTTTGACTTGACCATGACGTCATCTATATAAATTTCCACCGATGTACCAATGAGCTTGTGGAAGATGTAATTCATGGCCCGCTGATATGTAGCACCGGCGTTCTTCAACCCAAAAGTCATAACAATCCATTTGAATAAACCAAGATGACCTAGACACCTGAAAGCCGTTTTCGAGATATCTTCTTCGGCCATCAATATCTGATTGTACCCTGCATTCTCATCCATGAAACTTATGGCTTTGTGTCCTGCGGCAGCATCTATCAAGATATCGGCCGTTGGCATCGGATATCCATCCATTGGCGTAGCCTGATTTAAGTTCCTGACATCGATGCACACGCGTAACTTTCCATTCTTCTTGTATACGGGCACAATATTAGAAATCCATTCGGCGTAGCGGCACTGCCGAATAAATCCTGCTTCAATTAACTTTGTAATTTCGGCCTTTATATCAGGTAGAATCTTGGGGTTACACCGTCGTGCAGGTTGCTGATATGGCTGATATCCTGATTTTATAGGTAACCGGTGTTCAACAATGGACCGGTCTAGACCTGGCATCTCATGATATTCCCAAGCAAAGCAATCCTTGAACTCTTTTAATAAATTTATCAGTTTACACTTATACTCAGGATCCAAATTAGCACTAATATACGTCGGCCTTGATTTGCTGCTATCTCCCAAATCTACCATCTCCAATAAATCGGTCGACGTAAATCCATGCCCAAGCTTCCCGTCTTCTCGGACGAGCTGATCCATCTATTCTGAATCTTCAGAGCCGACTGCTTGGATCGGCTGTAGACCGAAATTGGACACTTTTAGGAAGTCAGTGTCCCAAGTCCTGCCGGATATACATCTGACGTGCTCGCAGCTCCACTGTTGCGTGTCGGCCGCTGCAACGCTGTAGGCGGAATCGACAGTGACTATCTCTGTGTTGTCGCCGACCCATTGCACGAGGCATTGATGCATTGTAGATGGGACACAGCAGTTTGCATGTATCCAGTCGCGACCAAGCAGCATGTTGTAGGATCCCTTGCCATTAATAACGAAAAAAGTGGTAGGAAGGGTCTTACTGCCGATGGTGAGGTCGACGCAGAGCGCTCCACGGGCAGGAGGCACGTTGCCTTCGAAATCCTTTAGCATCATGTCCATCTTGGTGAGGTCTTCATCGCCCTTGCCTAGCTTGCGAAACATGGCATACGGCATGATGTTAACTGCGGCACCTCCATCTACTAGTAATCTGGTGACGGGTCGTCCGTTAACATAGCCTTTGAGAAACAGCGCTTTAAGATGTTGTCGTTTTTCTTCTTCTGGTTTCTCAAAAGTAGCCGTCATCGGCTCTAACACCAGTCCTGCCATTTGTTCTTCCATTCTTGTTGCTTTGTCTCGATCGTCAGGTGCCATGAATTCCATCGGCAATATGAACACCATGTTGATTTCGACTGCTGATTCTTGATTGTTTGCTTCCTGATCATTTTTCTTTGGATGCCACACCCGAGACTTAACATTTCTTTTCTCTGACACCTGCCTCTGTTCTTCTTCTTGATGCTCCCACTGGCGTAGGCGTTGGATCCTCCGTTTCTGGGATCTGGATAGGCCATCGGGACACCACCTGGGATTTACTGGTTTGGCCGATGATCTGGCGTGTTCCCAATCTGGTTTTCATCCTAGGGGATTTTCATCTGACACCCTATTATCAGCCATCTCTTCTAGCCGATCGTGCACGCTGATTCTGCCCCCCAGTCCATCTTGTTGGTTGATCCTGCCTTTTGACCGGTGGTACGGGTCAACTCTGCCCCCCAGCCGATCATGCACTGAAACGCGCTGTTCCTCTCATCCGCGCCGATTTCTGTTGATCGGCTCTGATCCTCTGTCCCTAGAGTGTGGCCTCCGGCGATCGTTGCAACTCGATCCATTACACTCCGGACAGTTATCGGCAGATGGCAATCTGATGTCGTTCTCCCAGCAATGGATGAAGAACGGATATTGCCAGTGATCTTCATGCCGGCGTATCATTTCTTCGTGGTATCTTGATTGTTCTTGCTGCTGCCGATATTTGCTGAGCAAGAACTGGGAGGTGATGGGTTTGCGTGATCGTTCTGGCCCCCGCTTGCTTCCTTTTGATTTCTTCGGTCGTGATCTGCCTCCTAGGATCGACGGCGCCGCCCCTTCTTGCCGATTCTGACGTCAGCACCATGGTTTGGCGTGAACTTCCTCCAGTGTCAACCATGTTGGCCGGGAAGGGATGCTGATCTATCTTCATCGGCTTTGCCGATTTAGCTGGGGTTTCAAATTTAAGCCTCCCCTGTTCGATGGCCGATTGTATCTGCTGACGGAAGACTTTGCATTCATTCATATCATGAGACGTGGCGTTGTGCCACTTGCAGTATTTCATCTTCTTGAGTTGATCGGCCGAAGGGATAGTGTGATGTTGAGATAGTTTAATCTGTCCCTCCTGGAGCAATAAATCAAAAATTTTATCGGCCTTTGATGTGTCAAAGCCGAAAGTCTCTGGCTCTTTCTTTCCGAAAGGGCATGATATCGGTTTTTTGCCTTTCACCCATTCTGCCAGGCCGATTTCCTCCTCCCGTTCGGATTCAGACCCTTCTAGGTATGCCACCTTCTTTTGGAAATTCCTCCGCCGTTCAAATGGACGGACTTCCTATCCCGACAATCGGTGGACGATCTGGCTGAGGCTTTCAAACTCTTGCGTAGCATATCTTTCTTTGATTTGTGGCAGGAGGCCTTGGAAAGCGATATCGGCCAACTGTGCATCAGTCAGAGCCAGACTGTAGCATTTGTTCCTGACTTCTCTGAACCTCTGTATATATCCCATTACCGGTTCATCGCTCCTCTGCCTGAGGCTGGTCAAATCCGAGAGCTTCATCTCGTGTACTCCTGCGTAGAAGTACTTGTGGAACTGCTTTTCCAAATCGGCCCATGTAACAATAGAATTTGGTGGCAAGGTGGTGAACCACTGGAAGGCCGATCCGGACAGAGACGATGAAAACAAACGCACCCTCAGAGTATCTTGTGTGGCAGCCTCCCTGCACTGGATGATGAATCGGTTGATGTGCTCTACAGTGGATGTATCGTCCGTCCCCGAAAACTTGGTGAAATCGGGAACTTTGTAGCGATGTGGGAACGGCAGCAAGTCATAGGCCGATGGGTATGGCGTCTTGTAGGTGTAAGTTTGCACCTTTGGCTTCAATCCAAACTGGTTCTGGATCACTTCTGCTATTCTTGCCGTCCAGTCCACCTGCTGCTGATGAACGACTGTTCGTGGCTGAAGAGCTGGCACGGCTGGATGATGAATCGAAGCATGCGGCGAATTCTGCTGAGCAGCCAATAGTTGATGGCGAAGTGAATCCGCCGCCCCATCATATGTCATCATTGGCGCTGCGCCTCTGAATGCTTCTACAGCGCTTCCCCCCCTGCCGATTTCTGATGAGATCGGCTGATACTGAGGGACCGTCGGCCGGACGGCCGATTGGTGAGTCACCTGGGTTGGATAGCTTCCATGCCCGGTTGATGGATCGGGGAAAGCCCGTTGTCGCCGATATCCCCAAGGGTACTGAGCTTGTAGGCAGCGATTGTACAGAAATGACCTGGACAGGTTGAAACGGTGTCTGTGACAGGAAACATGGTGCAGCGCTGTACCTTGGAGACGCTGGAGGCAACGGAGTGTTGTATCCCTCGCGTTGCGTTAATATCGGCTGAGGAGCCGATTGAGATGTGCATGGTGAGCTTCTAGCTGGCAGCGTGATTGGCGGGGCATACGCTGGTCCCAGATAGCCTTGGACTGCTCCGCTGGCCAGAGAACTGACGATGGCATTATACACCGTGTTGGTCATCACCGAGGATTGATCAATGAATGCCTGGTAGACGGATTGTTGGATCATATCGGACATCTTGCCTGAGTCTTCAGCGATGGTGATGTGGCGGGGAACTGGAATAGGAGCCTTCTTGACAGCCTCCCCGCTTCTGGTACGACTGAACGACTGAAGGTACATCTTCTTGTAATCTTCTAGATGTTTAGCTAATTCTTCCCTCTGGTTGTCCTTGAGATCTGCTTCTGTGACCTCAATGATGTTGCTATCGGAGATTTCTACGTTCTTCGACATATCAGATCTTGGATTGGTCCCACTGGGCATGCCAAAAGTGTGTTGGCGCTAAAATCGGCCAGACAGGACTCGGCCGATGGTCTTCAGCGTCGGACACACGACCCGGGAGAATCTGCTTAGCTCCTGTTCGGGTTGTCGCCCTGGTGCGGTTCACGCGGCGTGCCAGTCAATCTGACCTGTTGATTGACAAGGAAATAAGAGTATTAAATTCCAGGTGCTCCGATCGGCTGGAGTTCCGATCTGTCCTGAAGAGCGCTTAAAGATGATCGGCTATAGATCAGCCGATAATCGCGTAATAAGTGTAAAGAAGGCTGCTAGAGCAATCTAAACAATTAGTACGGATGCAACACTTGAAATAGGTCTAATCGGCTGTAAGATGATAAATCGAAGAAGAACGATGACGAAGCCGATTACTCTGATCTCAAGCTGGATAACTGGTGATAATACTAGAATAACAGGTAAAACTTGCAATTCTAGTAAATATCGATAACTGGTGAATAAATCCAAACGAAACCACAGCGATGCGCCCGTAGTTAAAGCTCGGATATTACTCGATAAGCGGAACCTACCAATTGGCCGAAGATCAAGTTGATGCAGCCCTGCCAATCCGTACGAACTCGTGAAAGAAGAAAAGTATTGGCGAAGTCGCCGACTTGAAAGTAAATTTCTGAAAAAGTAGAAGTATTGTTGTTGATTGATGTGATGATTATTTTGCAAGACCGTGACGACTCCTATTTATTCCCTAAAACTAGGACTCCTGGTCGATCACGACTTGTTACAACCTTATTTAAAAAAACAGAAAAACTACTATATCTATAATAACTTTTAAAGGAAACGGACTCCCGCAGAATCTTCCGCCGCCGTCCCCTAATCCAATCAGGATTCTTTTCAATTGCTCCTTGACCGACTTAGCGTTGCCCTGTTGACCAACTTTTGACCAAGACCCTCCGAAATAGTCCCATCCTGTTGGCGCAAGCTGTATCACCAATCGGCCGATTTCCAACTGTTACCTCAATCAGCCGATTCCTTACCGTAGCCTTTAGATCTGCCGCATCGGCCGACCCTCTTTTCCCGACGCCGATTTAACACGTGTCAAAATCTGGCGTCAACAATTATATATGTGGTCTTTGAATATCCATGAAAAGGCAACTTGTATTGATTGACAGTTATGTGAATTGTTTGTGAGACTCTTGTATTGTTATTCTATAGTTGTTCCTAGTCGGAGTTCATGTATGGACACACATGAATATTAGACTAGCACATGTATTAGTTGATGACTATATTTCACAAGTCATGGATATGGAGATGTCAAACTAATAATGTGGGCGCATGTGTGACATGTGGCTGGACAGACCCAATTCGAGAAATAGTGATTTCTCATTACACAATGTGTACGCTGTGTCCTTAGACCTGAGATTGTCACATGTGCTAAAGATGTGAACCGACCTACTTTGGATCTATCAAACGCTACTCCATAACTGGTAGTTATAAAGGTGGTTCTCGGGTTTGTCAAGAAGCATGCTGTGAGAAATGGTCAGTCAAGATGGGATTTGCCCCTCTCTTCTTGAGAGAGATATCTCTGGGCCCCTCGAGTGATCGGATCAAGAAATGCATGGTCGTGCTAGGGTTAAGTGTTAACCAAGGATTCCGGATCACGGCATCGAGAAAGAGAGGTCAGCTTGGAGCTAGACCGAATATCGTGAGGCAAAGGGAATAGCATGTATATGAGATTGTGATGGTTCGTCTCATATGATCTTTGCGCGCGATTTGAAGTTGACACGTCTTGCTTGAGGCCGCTATCAATTATTGGCTGAGCAGGAGTACTCGAGCCATGTCCATTCGCGCGCGAGCCCAAAGGGTCACACTTTTAAGGGGCTGGAAGCCTAATGAGGATATGATCTGAATTAGACTGGGCTTAGGTGCACTAATGGGCCTCGGTTTGGAAGCCCATTAGTGGGCGCCTAAAGGGGTCTATATAAACAGGGGCGGGGCGCATGGAAACCCTAGTTCTCCATGCTTGTTGTTGTCGCCTGTCTCCCACGCTCGCGCCTTCGTCACCCTCACGGACCTAGCAGTCCGGATCATGACGCTTCTGCCGCCGTACGTGTGGATACCTTGGAGGTGCTGCATCTGCTGCACGAGGACGAGCCGCACGTGAGAAGGTTTCGCAACTGCAGTGCTGGCTTCCGTACAAACTACACCGACATGCTACAGAAGTTCCGCACCCGCGCGTCAAGTGGTAATTCCTTGATCTATAATAGTAGTAGATCCTGGTTTACGGGGTAGAAATTTTTGTTTTGCGCTAGCATAGAGTCCCCGTAACCCTACAAGTTGACCCTCTTGTAGTAGTAAGTCAAAGATCCTATCAGCCTTTGTGACGTCGAACCCATAGCTCTCGACTTCTTTGTTTGCGAATGGACACGAGACCGGCTTTTTGCATTTGACCCACTGTGCCACGTCGATCTCAGCTTCACTCTCCGAGTCAGAAGAATCCCCAACAAAGTTAACCTTCTTCTGGAACAGGTTCTTCCTTGGATCATGAGCCCGAACGTCAACATTTGCTAGCCTGGACACTAAATGACTCAGGCTTTCGAACTCCTGCGAAGAGAATTTCTCCTTGATGTACGACAGGAGTCCCTGAAAGGCCAATTCAGCTAACTGGCCATCGCTCAGAGATAGGTTAAAGCAGTGGCTTCTGACATCCCTGAAGCTCTGAATGTAGTCCGGGACAAGTTCATCGTTCCTCTAACGAACCATAGTCAAGTCTGTAATCTTCATCTCTTGTACTCTAGTAAAGAAGTACTTGTGGAACTGCTTCTCGAGATCAGCCCAAGTTATTATGGAGTTGGCTGGCAACGAAGCAAACCAGGCGAATGCTGATCCAGAGAGAGAAAGCTGTGTAACACCCAAAAATATAGGAAATAAAAATTTTAAAAAATATTTTTATAAAAACCACAAAATAAAAATTGTGCATGCATCTTTCTCTCGTTTTCTTTTTCTTCTCCTACTCTTTTCTTTCAGCCCATCCCAAACCCAAATCCTTCTCTTCTCTTCTCCTTTTCTTTTCCCCCGCGGCCCAACCCAGTCGGCCCAATCCTTCTCTTCTTCTTTTTCTTTTTCCTTCCCCGCGGCCCAACTCAGCAGCCCAAAACCGTTTTTACTCTCCCTCACCTCTCTCACCGATGCGCTGGTCCCACTATCAGTTTCCCCTCTCTCCCTTTCCTTTCTTCTTCCTCAGCTCCTCCCTATTTCCTTTTTCCGCTGCGACAGCAGGCGCGCCGCGCCGTCGTCCGCGCTCCCTCCCCTTCCTTTTTCCTTTCTCACCCCGAGTCTAGATCGACTCCGCGGCGTCGCCCGCGTCTCCTCTTTCCTTCCCCGCGACGCTGGTTGCCTTACTGGCCACGGTACGCGTCCGGCCCTTTCCTTTGCCGCCCGCCGCCTTCCCTTTTCCCGGCCGCTCCGTCTCTCCACCCTCCCCTATAAAATCCATGCCGGAGCCCTGCTTTGCAACCCGGAGGAACGCCGCCGCCCCGTGTCGCCGCCCCTCCGTCAACTCGCTGTCCCGCTACTTCTCCGCAGCCTTCAACTCTCGCCGGAGTTCCGCGTGGTGGTGAGCATTAAGCCGTCCCCATTTCCCCTCTCTCTCTCGCTCTGTCGCAGCCGCGATGGCTCGCCGGAACTCTGTTTCTGCCCGCCGCCGTGGCCGCCGGTCTACCGTCGCCGCACGGCTGTCCCGCGACCACCTTCACCTTCGCCGTGCCGCCCACTCTCTCCCCGGCATAAACCAAGCCTGAACCGAGCCACGGAACATCGCATTCGGTGAACTCCGGCCGTCCGCCGCCGCATTCGCTCGCCTCCGACGCCCAGCGCAGCTCCGATTCGCCCGACCTTTTTCACCCCGTCGAGCCGACCCTTCCTCTGCCGCTCAATCTAGATCTAACGGCCAGAATCGACCCTTACTCCGCCGAGTCGCCCGACCCTTACTCCGCCGCCGATTCTGATCCAACGGACCAGATTCACCCGACCCTAGCCGTCCCGGGAACTTTTGCAGAAAAGCCCCTAGGTTTTCCAAGAATCAACTTGCAGTCCAGATCAGTAGAAAAATAATTAGAGTTGAGCCCTTTCATTTTCTGTTCCGACCCTTGACTTTTCCAGAATTAGTACCCGCCGTCCAGGATCTATAGTTTTGTACCCCGACCCTCTGTATAAGGTTTAAATTATGTTTTAGCCCCTGATTTCTTCAGATCTAGCCCCTGAAAATTCAAAACTCTCGCAGTTAGGTCCCTCAATCACTGTTTTAGCCATATCTTCATCGTTTCAACTCCGATTTCAGCGATTCTTGTGCTCACGCGATCCTTGCATCATGAACTACAACTTTAGCATCTTTTTATTTTCTGTTTGTACTGTTTGTTGTACTGTTTCTTATTTTTTTGTGTATACTTGTTTGTGTGATCGAGTAGACAACGCGACGTTCGAGCAAAATCAAGAGCAGGCTTACGAGGAAGAGAATCAGCAACTGTTTGAAGAAGGCAAGTGGATTTCCCTCCCCTGCATATTCTATTTTATCCGAACAATAGCATGATAAATCACTTTACTTTCATGTTGCTTGCATAAACTTGATGGGTTACCTATACTAAGGACATACCTAGTCTTTTTACCCAAAACCTTGAATCACCTGGGTTTACTATTCATGTTGGGTAGTTATGCTTAGTTGCAAACTTTGGGATTGGTGTTGGTTTACTCTTATGGCAATGTTGGTCACGTTTCATATTGTTGTTGTACCGCGTTAATTCAAGATCAACTTTGATTAATGGGAACATGGAGAACCACCCAAGAAAACAATGCAACCACAAAGTCATATGGCTCTGACCTTAGCCAATTAATTAGATGTGAAGTTAGCTGGTGCCCTTACCGAAAGGGCAAGGAGGGGGTCGGTGATAGGGGTCATAGCCCGGTCCTCTTGGGGTAGCTGCCTTTGCTAAAGAGCTGACCATTAGGGAGGTTTATGGACCATACTGCTACTGAAACTCTAGCGGGCTGCCTAGCTCTCGACATGTCTTTGTAAAGGCTTCGTAGCGTACCCTCGCCACTCACCTCGGAAGTGTTTAAGGGCCTTGCAAACCCAGGCGACTCAGGGAAACACGATTTGTGGGTAAAGTGTACAACCTCTGCAGAGTGTAAAACTGTTATAACAGTCGTACTCACGGTTAAGAGTGGCTTGGACCCTCACATGATAATGAAACTTGAAGATTAATTAAATTGTGGTTCGTGGTTAATGTTTATGTTGATGGTACCCTTATGATTTTACTTAAGTGGGTTGGTATAAACATAAACCTAGTTAATAGGTGCTTGCTAATAAATACTTGACCAACTAAAAGTGACCGCTGCTGCAAACCTTAGCCTATCCTTGATGGCCTTGCATATTCACCCCACTTGCTGAGTACAAACCATAAGAGTACTGACCCTTGCCCACTGTTGTTCAGAAGAGAACTGTGAAGAGATCTTCGATGACTTCGAGGAGGTCTAGGCATTGCGTTCACCAGTCATCGCCTGACGGAGTTGTTGCAGACTACGTATAGGGTATATCGGTGTATCATTTAAAGACCTTTGTGTCTCTTTTATTCGGAGTGTAATATTGTTAAATACATTATTTAGTTACTTATTGAGCATTGTCTTTGATATATTACACTTTTCCGTCTATCATGTGTGTGTGAACATGATCCTGGCACACACATGAGATGCATTTGGTTCTTTCTAGAATCCGGATTATCTGAACTTGTCTATCCGCTTCTTGAAGAATCTCTAGCCCAAAAACCTGACTTTCTCCTGTCTAATTCCAATACAATGGTGTCCTGCATTTTCTCCCATATAATGCTTCAAATGGGGCCATCTTGAGACTTGCCTGATAATTGTTATTGTAGGAGAATTCTGCATATGGCAAGCTTTTATCCCAACTACCTCCATGCTTTAGGGCACATGCTCTCAACATATCCTCTAATACTTGATTCGTTCGCTCAGTCTGGCCGTTTGTTTGTGGATGATATGCGGAACTGAAATTGAGCTTTGTATCCATGGATTCATGTAATTTCTGCCAGAAACGCGACGTGAACTAAGTACCTCGATCAGACACTATATTCTTTGGAACACCATGCAGACACACAATTCGTGACATGTACAGTTCTGATAACTTGGCTCCAGTGTAGGTTGTTTTGACCGGGATGAAATGCGCGACTTTTGTCAATCTGTCCACAATAACCCATATCGAGTCGTAACCATCATGAGTACGGGGTAACCCTACAATGAAATCCATACCAATCTCTTCCCATTTCCATTCAGGTACTTTCAATGGCTGGAGTAAACCTGCTGGTCTCTGGTGTTCTGCTTTCACTCTCTGGCACACATCACACAAAGCCTCGTGAGTTGCTACGTCTCTTTTCAAACCATACCACCAGTACCTTTCTTTCAAGTCTTGATACATCTTGGTATTTCCAGGATGAATGGAATAAGCGGAATCATGTGCCTCCTTCAAAATGAGTTCACGAAGGTGATCAATTTCAGGTACACAGATCCTTTTTCTGAACCAAACAATTCCTTGTTCATCTTCGGTGAAATCCTTAGTCTTGTCTAAACCAATTTGAATCTTGATCTCTTTGATCTTAGCATCTGTCAACTGTCCTTTTCTGATCTCTTGTTCTAATGTAGGTTCCATCTCCATAGTCATGGCTTCCACTTGTGTGACAATTCCCAGGTTCAAACGTGCCATCTCCCAACATAATTCCTAAGGCATCAATCGAGCAATCATCATATTAGCTTGTCCTTTCCGGCTTAGGGCGTCTGCCACAACATTTGCCTTGCCAGGATGATACTGAATATCCAAATCATAGTCTTTGATTAATTCTAGCCATCTGCGCTGTCTTAAGTTAAGATCCTGTTGCGTGAAAATGTACTTCAGACTCTTATGGTCCGTGAAGATCTGACACTTGTTTCCGATCATGTAGTGCCTCCAAATCTTCAATGCGTGCATGACGGCAGCCAATTCCAAGTCATGGGTAGGATAGTTCTGCTCATGCTTTCTCAACTGTCTTGAAGCATAGGCCACAACTTTGCCTTCTTGCATTAACACACATCCAAGTCCCATCCGAGAAGCATCGCAATACACATCAAACCCTTTGTGGATATCCGGCATTATCAACACAGGAGCAGTGGTCAATCTTGTTTTCAGCTCTTCAAAACACTTGTGGCATGCAGCATCCCACTTAAATTCTTTCCCTTTTTACAACAAAGAAGTCATGGGTTTCACAATCTATGAGAATCCCTCAATAAATCTGCGATAGTAACCTGCAAGTCCGAGGAAACTTCTGATTTCAGGCACAGACTTCGGTGGATTCCAATTCAGAACATCCTGAACTTTACTTGGGTCTACTGCAATTCCTCCATCTTTGATAACATGTCCAAGGAAAGAAACTTTTTTCAACCAAAAATCACATTTGCTCAGCTTGGCATATAACTGATTCTCTCGGAGTTTCCGTAACACTATCCTCAAGTGCCCTTCATGTTCTTCCTCGTTCTGTGAATACACCAAGATGTCATCAATGAACACAACCACAAACTTGTCAAGATATTCCATAAAAACCTTGTTCATCAGGTACATGAAGTACGCTGGTGCGTTGGTCAATCCAAACGACATCATAGTGAACTCGTACAGACCATATCTGGCAGTGAAGGCTGTCTTGGGTATATCCTCTGGTCGGATCCTTAACTGATGATATCCTGATCTCAGATCAATCTTGGAGAAAACCTTGGCACCTCTCATCTGATCAAACAAATCTTCAAGAAGCGGATAGACAAGTTCAGATAATCCGGATTCTAGAAAGAACCAGATGCATCTCATGTGTGCCAGGATCATGTTCACACACACATGATAGACGAAAAAGTGTAATATATCAAAGACAATGCTCAATAAGTAACTAAATAAAGTATTTAACAATATTACACTCCGAATAAAAGAGACACAAAGGTCTTTAAATGATACACCGATATACCCTATACGAAGTCTGCAACAACTCCGTCTTCCACAGGCGATGACTGGTGAACGCAATGCCTAGAACTCCTTAAAGTCGTCGAAGATCTCCTCTTCACAGTTCTCTTCTGAACAACAGTGGGCTAGGGTGAGTACTCTTATGGTTGGTACTCAGCAAGTGGGGTGAATATGCAAGGCCATCAAGGATAGGCTAAGGTTTGCAGCAGCGGTCACTTTTAGTTGGTCAAGTATATATTAGCAAGCACCTATTAACTAGGTTTAAGATTATACCAACCCACTTTAGTAAAATCATAAGGGTACCATCAACATAAACATAAACCACGAACCACAATTTAATTAATCTTCAAGTTTAATTATCATGTGAGGGTCCAAGCCACTCTTAACCGTGAGTACGCTGTTATAATAGTTTTACACTCTGCAGAGGTTCTACACTTTACCCACAAATCGTGTTTCCCTGAGTCGCCCGGGTTTGCAAGGCCCTTAAACACTTCCGAGGTGAGTGGCGAGGGTACGCTACGAAGCCTTTACAAAGACATGTCGAGAGCTAGGCAGCCCGCTAGAGTTTCAGTAGTAGTGTCGTCCATAAACCTCCCTAATGGTCAGCTCCTTAGCAAAGGCAGCTACCCCAAGAGGACCGGGCTATGACCCCTATCACCGACCTCCTCCTTGCCCTTTCGGTAAGGCCACCAGCTAACTTCACATCTAATTAATTGGCTAAGGTCAGAGCCATATGACTTTGTGGTTGCACTGTTTTCTTGGGTGGTTCTCCATGTTCCCATTAATCAAAGTTGATCTTGAATTAACGCGGTACAACAACAATATGAAACGTGACCAACATTGCCATAAGAGTAAACCAACACCAATCCCAAAGTTTGCAACTAAGCATAACTACCCAACATGAATAGTAAACCCAGGTGATTCAAGGTTTTGGGTAAAAAGACTAGGTATGTCCTTAGTATAGGTAACCCATCAAGTTTATGCAAGCAACATGAAAGTAAAGTGATTTATCATGCTATTGTTGGGATAAAATAGAATATGCAGGGGAGGGAAATCCACTTGCCTTCCTCAAACAGCTGCTGATTCTCTTCCTCGTAAGCTTGCTCTTGATTTTGCTCGAACGTAACGTTGTCTACGCGATCACACAAACAAGCATACACAAACAAATAAGAAACAGTACAACAAACAGTACAAACAAAAAGTAAAAAGATGCTAAAGTTGTAGTTCATGACGCAAGGATCGCGTGAGCGCAAGAATCCTTGAAATCGGAGTTGAAACGATGAAGATATGGCTAAAACAGTGATTCAGGGACCTAACTGTGAGAGTTTTGAACTTTTAGGGGCTACATCTGAAGAAATTAGGGGCTAAAACATAATTTAAACCTTATACAGAGGGTCGGGGTACAAAACTATAGATCCTGGATGGCGGGTACTAATTCTGGAAAAGTCAGGGGATGGAACAGAAAAAGAAAGGGCTCAACTCTATTTATTTTTCTACTGATCTAGACTGCGGGTTGATTCCTGGAAAACCTAGGGACTTTTCTGCAAAAGTTCCGGGGACGGCTAGGGTCGGTTGAATCTGGTCCGTTGGATCAGAATCGGCGGCGGAGTAAGGGTCGGGCGACTCGGCAGAGTAAGGGTCGATTCTGGCCGTTAGATCTAGATCGAGCGGCAGAGGAAGGGTCGGCTCGATGGGGTGAAAAGGGTCGGGCGAATCGGAGCTGAGCTGGGCGCCGGCGGCCAGCGAATGCGGCGGTGGACGACCGGAGTTCACTGAATCCGGTGTTCCGGGGCTCGGTTCAGGCTGGGTTATTGCGGGGAGAGAGTGGGCGGCACGGCGAAGGTGAGGGTGGTCATGGGACAGCCGTGCGGCGACCGTAGACCGGCGGCCACGGCGGCGGGCGGAAACAAAGTTCCGGCGAGCAATCGTGGCTGCGACAGAGCGAGAGAGAGAGGGGAAATGGGGACAGCTTAATGCTCACCACCACGCGGAACTCCGGCGAGAGTTGAAGGTGGCGGAGAAGCAGCGGGACGGCGAATCGACGGAGGGGCGGCGACACGGGGCGGCGGCGTTCCTCCGGGGTGCGACTTCCAGCGGTGTGCGACGGTGTGGAGTAGAGGAAGGGATTGAAGATGGCTCTGGGTGCAAAGCGGGGCTCCGGCGTGGGTTTTATAGGGGAGGGGTGGAGAGACGGAGCGGCCGGGAAAAGGGAAGGCGGCGGGCGGCTAAGGAAAGGGGCGAACGCGTACCACAGCCAGTAAGGCAACCAGCATCACGGAGAAGGAAAGTGGAGACGCGGGCGACGACACGGAGTCGATCTGGACTCAGGATGAGGAAGGAAAAAGGAAGGGGAGGGAGCGCGGACGACGGCGCGGCGCGCATGCTGTCACGGTCGAAAAAGGAAATAGGGAGGAGCAGAGGAAGAAGAAAGGAAAGGGAGAGAGGGGAAACTGACGAGTGGGACCAGCGCGTCGGTGAGAGAGGTGAGGGAGAGTAAAAATAGTTTTGGCCTGCTGAGTTGGGCCGCGGGGAAGGAAAAAGAAAAAGAAGAAGAGAAGGATTGGGCCAACTGGGTTGGGAAGGAGAAGAGAAGAGAAGGATTTGGGCTGGGCTGAAAGAAAAGAGTGGGAGAAGAAAAAGAAAAAGAGAGAAAGATGCGTGCACAATTTTTATTTTGTGGTTTTTATAAAAATATTTTTTAAAATTTTTATTTCCTATATTTTTGGGTGTTACAAGCGGGAACAGGCGGATCTTCAATGCATCAGTTGCCGAAGCTTCCTCGCATTGCACCAGAAACCTACTGACGGAGGTAAACCCAGGTACCTCCCTGCCGAGGGGAGATGGCTACTCCGCTAGACGACTCTACAAAAATGACCCAGCATACAGGCACTCGGCTGGATGACGGGCAGGGTCCTTCGGGATCAGGATCTGGGCCGAATCGGATATGCATGATATTGTGTATCTTAACCGATAAGATTCGCTTTAAATAAACCCGAGTAGATTTACCCTAACTTATAACCCACGGCTGCTCGGATATATAAGAAAGCCGTGGGGGGACCCATAGAAGACACATGCAACTTGGCCTTTGCTACCCATTCCACAAACCCTAATACAAATCTCCGAACACAGGACGTAGGGTGTTACGCTCTGCGCGGCCCGAACCTGTGACACCCCACGTGTCTAAATGGCTAAAACCAAATCATTAGCATCACATCATGTACATTAACAAAAAATTTATATAACTTTCAAACGCTTGCACATATGCATATGAAATCGAATAGGCATATCAATCTTACCATAATAAACAAAAGTCAAGTTGAACTCAAGAGGTAAAAGTGAAAAATCACACATGAAATGATAAGTTGTGCAATCTTGGTTTTTGAAGATTTAAAATAACTTGCAAACCATTGCTCAAATGAAAATCTGGCCAACATGAAAGTTGAAGGCAATTTAATTTTGAACAACTTTCGTATTTAAACATTTTTTATTTGACCTTAGGAAAGGCGAGACATTTTTAGTTTTGCAATTAGGACCCTATAAATTCTTTCAATTCCTGTCTGCAGCCCCTCACCTCTCTCCCCTCGGTTCCCTGCCGCCCAACAGCTGGCGCGGCCACCTTGGATGCCGTGCCAGCAGGTCGACACGCCGCAATGGCCAGTCCCACTTGGATCCCCAAGCCCCGCGAATCCAACCCGAATCGACCTCGCCAGCTCGAGCTCGCCACGCGTCGTGCCACGCGCCGCGCCCTGCCCCTGCCCACTGCCCCAGTTGCGCCCTCCCCAGCAGTAACACCCCCAACTCGCCCTCCCTTTCCCTCACCTCCTCACGCTCCTATAAAAGGGCAGCCGAGCCCCTTCCAGGACGCACACCCGAGCCCCTGCCGCCCGCCATGGCCTTCACTTGACGCTCGTCGTGGAGCGCCCACCCCCGACCCCCTCCGCCCAATTTGGCCCTCCAGCAAGCTTCCCCACCTCCCACCGAGCCTCCTCGGCCCAACCCCGTCGCCCAGCGCCGCCGAACCACCGCCGGCCACGGCCACCACCGCCACCGCGGCTCAGTCATCATGGAGGAGCCACCTCTGGCCGCCTCCAACCCCAACGAGACCCCCAATAGGTTTGCCTTAGCCTCCCCGTGCTCCTTCGCACCTTTCCCCTTCCCGCCAGGACCCGCCCTCACCGGAATTTGGCCGGAACCGAGCCTCCCCACCCCCAAATCCGTTCAAGGGCCCCATTGGAATCTAGAAACTAGTTTCAGGGGCCAACACGCAAATTCTAGGGACTAATTCGTAATACTTGAACTGGAACCTTGAAACTAAAATAGTGAATTTTGAAATTGCATAACAAATCGGATAAAAATCATAAAAATGCAAACTCAACTGTTCTGGAATCCAGGGAACAAGATATACAACATTGTCAACAGAACCCAGAACTGTTTCTGTATATTTTTAGCTGTGAATTTAAATCAAGTTTAAATGGCACTTAAATGTTCCCTGAGTTGTAGACATGTGCTGCTCATGATTTTTGAATGGTAGCTTTTGTACCAAGAGTAGAGTCTCACATAAAAATGTCATGCCCTGACTCCAAACACAACTAGATGTTTTGAGCACATTTTATTGTAGGCTAGATCTAAAGGCAACTTTTTATTATTGATGTTGCACTAATTATTTTGAGCTGAAACTTTGATAGAACTCTGTTGATGCTAGTTAGAAGCTAGATAAAAAGTTTGAACTTGATTGCTTCACTGGAACTTGCTGAATCCTTTATTCAATGTTTAATCAACTAAAATCCAAATCATGATATTTTTGATAGTGTACCTACTATCCTAGGTGATGATACAGCAAAAGTTTGGGAGTCAAATACTGAATAGAACTCTCTGAAGAATTCATTCATGTTGGGTGTAGATCTAGTTAAACTAGAATTTTAGACTCTGATTCTTGCATAGGAAACTTCTAGAAAATTCACATTAGACTCACCATAAGATTAAAAGCACTCTGTAAAATTTTGAGCAACAGTACTTTCATGGTTTGTTCTGTAGAAATAGATCTTGATCCTAGTGATAGCTGTTTAATATATTTTTCATGGTTAATCTGTTGTTTGAAAATATCTGGAAATTTTACATAAAGTTTGTTTCTGAGCAAAGAACCCTGCATAAAAGTTTCATCATCAGAAGCTATCTAGAACAGTAGTTATAAATAATCCATGTGTATGCTTGTAAATAGAACTTCCAAAATGATAAAACCCCCACTTACTTAATGCAGTTAATTAGTTTAAGATGTACTCAATTAACGTTTGCTCAAGATATCTTAACTAAGAAACATCACAATAAAATCCATGTTTTGTTGGGCTGTAACTTTGTCGTGAAGGAAATAATGTCATATATCACTTCAATAATTCAAACCACTTTGCATATCATATAGAATCGACTACTTGCACCGACGGAACATACAAGTTGGTGCCCAAGCCCGTGAAGGAGCAGCAAGAAGTTCAAGCTATTCTAACTGAATTAGCCGCCGAAGACCCGAACCAAAGTTCGGAAGAGCCCATGGCTAACTTTGCCCAAGAAGGCAAGCCTCGGAGCATAACCCATATTTTAAAGTTATTCAATGTTGTTATATTATGTATTTATGCATTTATGTTTTAGGAGTTGAATGAAACCTTAGATGCATGATCCTAGGTACCCATGCTAGGAATACTAGTTGAAAGGTATGATAGTTGCCATGCTAACAGGATTTAGTAAAAGTCCAGTGATTGCCTGTCACTCGCGAGATATAGGAGTTGCTTGTTTACTTTATGTTGGAACCATAAGGTCGATGGGCGGGGCTGTGTTACGATATTCCTGTTACTTTGAGACCCCGTCGGTATAGCAAAAATGGCTAAGGTCGCGGTGTGTGGTGGTGGTGGTTAAGCATTTGAACGTACTAACCACATGCCGAAAATATGGTAATCGGTAAGCTGAGTAACTGATCGGCCCGGCAAGTGGACTTACTCCCACCCTCTGTATTTATTTGACATGCACCGGGTGAAGAGCTAGGCTCTGTAGTCGCGGGGGGTGGCCCTGATCCACGACCCGGAAAGAAAGGCCAAAAGTTGCTTGGGGTGACCCTTCGGTGCTCCAGGCGTGTGTGTTAGGTTTCCCTTGCAAGGTTAAAATTTGATTCGAATCATCCGTTTCTTGTGGTATATGAGACTTCTTAATACTTCTGCCACATAGAGTAAGAAGTGGAACTATGATGAGGATAAATATTATTGGATGCAAATTAATTCTTCCACCATGTGTGATGTTGGATAGTTGCTCACTTAGAATGGTTAATTGAACTAGAATTTTGAAGCTAAAACATGAAAGCAAGAACTCACTCTTAGTTGCTTTTGGCAAAATAAACCCGTCAAGCCAAAAGTCTTAGATATCTAGGAGTCGGCTAAGTATATACCACTAGTTGGCTTTGTTTTCAGGTGAGACTTGAGGAATGATGTCATGTGCAGGGCTTCATCATGGCGTCATGTATAGTCGCTAGTTATCATTTATTTTTTTGCTGCAGTTAAACTCTGAAGTACTTTCTAAATTTCAAATTTAGTTTGTAATAAATTCATGTCAGACTTTGTGATGTAAAATTTGTGAAATGTTGTTGTTGACGCCAGATTTTGACACGTATTGAATCGGCGTCAGGAGAAGAAGATTGGCCGATGCAGAAGATCTGAGAGCTATAGTAAGGAATCGGCCGATCGGGTAACAGTCGAAAATCGGCCGATTGGTGGTGCAGCCCATATCGACAGGATAGGATTATTCCAGAAGATCCTGGTCAAAAACTGGTCAACAAGGTATGCTACGACGGCCGAAAAGCAATTGAAGAGGTCCTGATTGGATTAGGAAACGGCGGCGGAAGATTCTGCGGGAGTCCATTTCCCTTTTAATGTTATTATAGATATAGTAGTTTTCCTATTTTAAATAAGGTTGTAACAAGTCGTAATCGACCAGAAGTCCTAGTTTCAGGGTATAAATAGGAGTCGCTAGGGTTTTGCAAAAGACATCAACATCAATCAACAAAAACACTTCTACTTTTTACCAGTACTTTACCTTTCAAGTCGGCGACTTCGCCAATATTTTCTTCTTTCACGAGTTCGTACGGATTGGCAGGGCTGCATCAACCTGATCTCCGGCCAATTGGTAGGTTCCGCTTATCGAGTAATATCCGAGCTTTAACTACGGGCGCATCGCTGTGGTTTCGTTTGGATTTATTCACAAGTTATCGATATTTACTAGAATTGCAAGTTTTACCTGTTATTCTAGTATTATCACCAGTTATCCAGCTTGAGATCAGGGTAATCGGCTTCGTCATTGTTCTCCTTCGATTCATCGCCATATAGCCGATTAGATCTGTTTCAAGTGTTGCTTCTATAGTGATTGTTTAGGTTGCTCCAGCAGTTCTCTTTACAATTACTATACGATCATCGGCTGACCCATAGCCGATCATCTCTACAGCAAATCGGTCAATTTGCCGCCGACGCGCTCCTCAGGACAGATCGGAAATCCAGCCGATCGACGCGCCTGGAATTTAATACTTTATTTCCTTGTCAATCAACAGGTCAGATTGACTGGCACGCCGCGCGAACCGCACCAGGGCGATAACCTGAACAGGAGCTAAGCAGATTCTCCTGGGTCGTGTGTCCGACGCTGAAGACCCATCGGCCGATTCCTACCCGGCCGATTTTAGCGCCAACACACTTTTGGCACGCCCGGTGGGACCATCCAAGACCTGATATGTCGAACAACGCAGAAATCTCTGACAGCAACATCATCGGGGTCACAGAAGCTGATCTCAAGGACGACCAGAGGGAGGAATTGGCCAAATGTCTGGAAGATTATAAGAAGATGTACCTCCAATCGTTCAGTTGTACCAGAAGCGGGGAAGCAGTTAAGAAAGCTCCTATTCCAGCACCTCGCCACATCACCATTGCTGAAGACTCGGGCAAGATGTCAGAGATGATTCAACAGTCCGTGTATCAAGCGTTCATTGACCAATCCTCGGTGATGAGCAACACGGTGTACAACGCCGTCGTCAACTCTCTAGCCAGCGGAGCCGCTCAAGGTTATCAGGGACCGGCATATGCCCCTCCAACTACCTTGCCGGCCAGAAGCTTACCGTACACATCCCAATCGGCTTCTCAGCCTATATTGATGCAGCGCGAAGGATACAGCTCTCCACCACTTCCGGCGTCTCCAAGATACAGCGGTGCACCATGTCTCCCATCGCGAGCGCCGTTTCAACCCGTTCAAATGGCTTCTGTGCAAACACTGCCTACAAGCTCAGTGCCTTGGGGGGCATCAGCCACGACGTATTTCCCCGAGCCAGCGAACGGGCATGGCACTTATCCGTTTCAGGCGCCGTACCAATCGGCCGCCCGGCTGACGGTCTCCCAGGTGCTGTACCAATCGGCCGCCCGGCCGACGGTTTCCCAGTACCAGCCGATTTTACCAGAAATCGGCAGGGGGGCAAGCACTGTGGAGGCATTCAGAGGCATGGTGCCAGCAACGACGTACGAAGGGGGTGCGGACGCGTTTCGCCAGCAGTTATCGGCCGCTCAGCAAACTTCGCCGATTCATCACCTGGCCGAACCAGCCCTTCAACACGTGCCCGCGCCGCGAACAACTGTTCATCAGCAGCAGGTGGACTGGACGGCAAGAATAGCAGAAGTAATCCAAGATCAGTTTGGGCTGAAGCCGAAAGTTCAAACTTATACTTACAAGACGCCGTATCCATCGGCCTATGACTCGTTGCCGTTCCCGCACCGCTACAAGGTTCCTGATTTCACCAAGTTCTCAGGAACGGATGACACATCCACTGTGGAGCACATCAACAGATTCATCATCCAGTGCGGAGAAGCTGCCACGCAAGACGCACTGAGGGTACGGTTATTTTCGTCATCTCTATCCGGATCGGTCTTCCAGTGGTTTACCACTCTACCGCCAAATTCTATCGTCACGTGGGCCGATCTGGAGAAACAATTCCACAAGTACTTCTATGCAGGAGTACACGAGATGAAGATTTCGGATCTAACCAGCCTCAGGCAGAGGAGCGATGAGCCGGTGACAGGGTATATACAGAGGTTCAGAGAAATCAAAAACAAGTGCTACAGCCTGGCTCTGACCGATGCACAGTTGGCCGAAATCGCTTTCCAGGGCCTCTTACCGCAAATCAGAGAGAGATATGCCGCCCAAGAGTTTGAAAGCCTGAGTCAAATCGTCCACCGATTGTCAGGGCAGGAGATCCGACCGCTCGAACAGCGGAGGAGTTTCCAGAAGAAGGTGGCGTACTTGGAGGGATCTGAGTCTGACGCAGAGGAAGAAATCGGCCTGGCGGAATGGGTAAAAGGGAAAAAACCAATATCCTGCCCCTTTGGCAAGAAGGAGCCAGAGACATTCGGCTTTGATACGACCAAGGCCGACAAAATTTTTGATCTACTGCTTCAGGAGGGACAGATTAAGCTGTCGCAACATCACACCATCCCTACGGCCGATCAGCTGAAGAAGATGAAGTACTGCAAGTGGCACAACGCTACCTCTCATGACACCAATGAATGTAAAGTTTTCCGTCAGCAGATACAATCGGCCATTGAACAGGGGCGGCTCAGATTTGAGACTCCAACCAAATCGGCAATGCCGATGAAGATAGACCAGCACCCCTTCCCGGCCAACACGGTCAACGCTGGAGAAGAATCAAGTCAAACAAGGGTGCTGACGTCAGAATCGACAAGAAAAGACGGTGTTGTCGATCCCCGGAGGCAGATCACGACGGAAGAAATCAGAAGGAACAGGCGAGGACCAGAACGACCACACAGGCCTGTCACCTCCCGATTTCTACTAAGTAAATATTGGCGTCGGCAAGAACAAGCACAACACCAAGAAGAGATGATACGCCGGTGTGAAGATCACTGGCAGTGTCCCTTCTTCATCCACTGCTGGGAGAACGATATCAGACTGCCCTCTGCCGATAACTGTCCGGAGTGCAACGGATCAAACCGCAACGATCGCCCAAAGCCACACTCTAGGGACAGAGGATCAGAGCCGATCAACAGAAATCGGCGCGAAGAACGGCGCGTTTTGGTGCATGATCGGCTGGGGGGCGGAGTTGACCAGTACCGCAGGTCAAAAACCAAGATCGGCCAGCAAGATGGACTGGGGGGCAGGATTAGAGTACACAATCGGTTGGAAGAGATGGCCGATGATAGGGTGTCAGACGAAGACCCCCTAGGAAGGGAACCAGATTGGGAACACGCTAAACCATCGGCCAAACCAGTAAATCCCAGGTGGTGTCCTGACGGCCTATCCAGATCCCAAAAGTGGAGAATACAACGCCTACGCCAGTTAGAACATCAAGAAGGAGAGCAAAGACATGTGCCAGAAAGAAGGAATGTGAGATCTCGAATTTGGCGCCCAAAGAAGAATGATCAGGAAGCAAACAGCCAAGAATCGGCGGCCGAGATCGATATGGTTTTCATACTGCCGATGGAGTTCATGGCGCCAAGCGATCGGGACAAAGTGACAAGTACAGAGGAAGAGCAAATGGCACAACTGGTATTAGAGCCGATGACGGCTATGTTTGAGAAACCAGAAGAGGAAAAACGACAGCATCTTAAGGCGCTGTTTCTCAAAGGGTATGTCAACGGAAGACCCGTCACCAAATTACTGGTAGATGGAGGCACGGCAGTCAACATCATGCCGTATGCCATGTTCCGCAAGCTGGGCAAGGGCGATGACGACCTCACCAAGACGGACATGATGCTGAAGGATTTCAAAGGCAACGTGTCGCCTGCCCGCGGGGCATTTTGCGTCGACCTCATCATCGGCAGTAAGACCCTCCCCACTACTTTCTTCGTCATTAATGGCAAAGGGTCCTATAATATGCTGCTTGGTCGCGACTGGATACATGCAAATTGCTGTGTCCCCTCTACAATGCATCAATGCCTTGTGCAATGGGTCGGCGACAGTACAGAGATAGTCGCAGCCGATTCTGTCTACAGCGTTGCAGCGGCTGACACACAACAGTGGAGTTGCGAGCACGTCAAGTGTATATCTGGCAGGACTTGGGACACTGACTTCCTGAGAGTGTCCGATTTCGGTCTACAGCCGATCCAAGCAGTCGGCTCCGGAGATTCAGAATAAATGGATCAGCTCATCCGAGAAGATGGGAAGCTGGGGCACGGGTTCACGTCGGCCGATTTGTTAGAGATGGTAGATTTGGGAGATAGCAGCAAATCGAGGCCGACGTACGTTAGTGCCAATTTGGATCCTGAGTACAAATGCAAATTGATAAAATTATTGAAAGAGTTCAGGGATTGCTTTGCTTGGGAATATCACGAGATGCCAGGACTAGACCGGTCTATTGTTGAACACCGGTTACCTATAAAATCAGGATATCGGCCGTATCAGCAACCTGCACGGCGGTGTAATCCCAAGATTCTACCTGATATAAAGGCTGAGATTACAAAGTTGATTGAGGCAGGATTTATTCGGCAGTGCCGTTACGCCGAATGGATTTCTAACATTGTGCCTGTATACAAGAAGATTGGAAAATTGCGTGTGTGTATCGATTTCAGGAACTTAAATCAGGCTACGCCAATGGATGGTTATCCGATGCCAACGGCCGATATCTTGGTGGATGCTGCCGCAGGCCACAAAGTCATAAGTTTCATGGATGGGAATGCCGGATACAATCAGATATTAATGGCCGAAGAAGATATTTCGAAAACGGCTTTTAGGTGCCCAGGCCATCTTGGTTTATTTGAATGGGTGGTTATGACTTTTGGCTTGAAAAACGCCGGCGCTACATATCAACGGGCCATGAACTACATCTTCCACAAACTCATTGGTTCATCAGTGGAAATTTATATAGATGACGTCGTGGTCAAGTCAAAAGGTCACCAGGATCATCTGGCCGATTTACAGGAAGTGCTGGAGTGCACAAGGAAGCATGGGCTGAAGATGAACCCAAACAAGTGTGCGTTTGGTGTATCGGCCGGACAATTCTTGGGATTTATGGTCCATGAGCGTGGGATAGAAGTCAGCCGCAAGACTATAGACGCCATCAATAGAGTAGTGGCCCCACAAAATAAAACTGAACTGCAGTCCCTCATCGGCAAGGTCAATTTCATTAGAAGATTCATATCCAATCTATCGGGACGTATTCAGGCTTTTACCCCTCTGTTGAAGTTAAAGCCCGACCAAGAGTTCATATGGGGGGAAGAACAACGCAAGGCACTGGAGAATATCAAGCAGTATCTCGTTTCACCTCCGGTGTTGGCCCCGCCACAGTCTGGTAAGCCGTTCAAGTTATATTTATCGGCTGATGAGCAGGCTATTGGATCGGCGTTGGTACAAGAGTTTGAAGGGAAAGAACGAGTGGTGTACTACGTCAGCAGAAGACTTTTAGATGCCGAAACGAGATATTCTTCGGTGGAGCGGTTATGCTTGTGCTTGTACTTTTCATGTACTAAGCTCAGGCACTATTTGCTATCGGCAGAATGCATAGTCGTGTGCAAGGATGATGTGGTGAAGTATATGCTATCATTGCCGATTTTGAAGGGGCGGATTGGAAAATGGATCCTGGCTTTGTCAGAATTCGATCTAAGGTACGAATCGGCCAAAGCCGTCAAAGGTCAAGTGTTGGCCGATTTCGTAGTTCAGCATTGTGGACCAGAAATTGCCACCGTTGAACCAGTTCCATGGACTCTATATTTTGATGGTTCTTCGTGTGGGGTCGGATCAGGAATCGACATCGTTCTTGTGTCGCCTCGGGGGGCAACTTATGATTTCTGTCTGCCGATAGAAGCTTCTGCAACCAACAACCAGGCGGAGTATCGAGCTGTTCTGAAAGGCATCCAATTGTTAAGGGAAGTCAGGGCGGATGCAGTCGAGATCTTTGGGGACTCCATGCTCATTGTGGATCAGTTAATAGGACGATCCGAATGTAAGGATGACATCTTGAGGATTTATTATGAAGATTGTCTTCAAATTCTGAGAGGCTTCAAATCTGCAACAATTGAGCACATCCCCAAAGATTATAATGAGGAAGCCAACAGACTGGCTCAACATGCTTCTGGGTATCGGCCGATTCAGGGAGCGATGACGCTAGAACTCGCGGCCGATGACTGGCGGAAGGAGATCGCCGATTATTTGAAAAATCCATCCCAAAAGGTGGATCGGCGAACACGTTTTCAGGCTACAAAGTATGTATTGCTTGAGGATGACTTATTTTTTCGGACGATTGATGGAGTTCTTCTCAAATGCCTGGGAACAGAAGAGGCAAAGATTCTAATGGGAGAGATCCATGAAGGCGTGTGTGGAGCTCATCAATCGGCTCACAAAATGAAGTCGATGATCAGGAACAATGGATATTACCGACCGACTATCCTTGAAGATTGCTTCAAGTATTACAGAGGATGCCAAGACTGTTAGAGGTTTGGCAATGTGCAGCGCGCACCGGCATCGGCTATGAATCCAATAATTAAGCCGTGGCCGTTCAGAGGTTGGGGAATAGATCTCATCGGGCAGATTCATCCTCCATCTAGCAAAGGGCATAAGTTCATATTGGTGGCTACAGATTATTTTACCAAATGGGTGGAGGCAGTTCCTTTGAGGAACGTGACATCAGCCGATATGATTGAGTTTGTTAAAAGCCATATTATATATCGATTTGGTATTCCTCAAACCATCACAACTGATCAAGGGACAATGTTCACTTCTGGAGAGTTCGGAGAGTTCGCCGCCGATATGGGAATTAAATTATTAAATTCTTCTCCGTACTATGCTCAAGCCAATGGCCAAGCAGAATCGTCTAACAAGGGGATAATCAAGCTAATCAAGAGGAAGGTAGAGGAGCAGCCCAAGAAGTGGCATATGTCTTTGGCTGAATCTTTATGGGCGTACAGGATGGCTTGTCATGGGGCCACTAAAATATCCCCTTATCGTTTGGTTTATGGCCATGAGGCGGTCTTACCATGGGAGATAAGAACAGGGTCAAGACGCATATCGCTACTGGATCAGTTAACGGCCGACGATTATTCCTTTCTCATGAAAGATGAACTTGACGATTCGGCGGGTTTGCGGTTAAGAGCTCTAATCAGCATAGAGGAGAACAAGAAAAGGGTGGCCAGATGGTATGACAAGAAGGTCAAAGTCAAACAGTTCTCTCAGGGAGATCTGGTATGGAAGCTGGTGCTGCCGATAGGATCTAAGGATCCCAAATTCGGTAAGTGGTCACCCACTTGGGAAGGGCCGTATAGAATCGGCCGATGTGCTCCCGGAAATGCATACATTCTGGAGACGATAGAAGGGGAGGAATTCCCAAGAGCTCTGAATGGACGATATTTGAAAAGGTACTATCCAAGCATTTGGGTAGGTGCATAATTTACAGCAAGATATATCAAGATTACATGGCCGACATGGTGTGAGTCGCCCTTAAAATAAAAACACTACTGGTTACGCCTGCGTTGGATTTCTCTTTCGACGCAACCTAATCTTATCATGAGGGAGAGCCTTTCATCTTTCAAGTCCTTTGCAGTGGCTCCAGCTTCAGCTTGGTCGCAGAGTTCTTTCAGCAGGCGGGCCTTCTCCTCTTCCAAATCTTTCATGGTGGCTTCAGTCTTAGCTTCAGCAAGTCGGTGTGAAGATGAAGAACTCTCGTCAGAGGATGGCATTTGTTCAAAGCAGACGAGGTCCATATGGTCCAAGATTGATCAGACATTGGCAGGAACATGATCTTTGAGTTCTTCAGAATGAGCTTTTATCAGATCTATATCAACTTGCGACAATGGCTTGCCTGAATGCATGATTTCGATCGCTCTTTCCAAACCGGGGCTGAGACGGTTCGGCTGAAAGAAGGGATAGACAAATATGTTGGAACAAAGTAAGATATCTCAGGAAGGAATGGAGAGGAAATTGATACCTGATTAACGGAAGAGGAGGATCGAGAAGACATTTTAATGCTTGACCAAAGACGGCGAGCGGCAGGTTTCAGAAGGAAAAGAAGACAAGCCAGATGAACATTTTTGGAAATAATACGAAGAGTCGTATTTATAGAAAGGAAGAGACAGAGGGTTGGCAAGACGTGTACCGTCGGAGTAAAGGCATCAGTAAATGTAAAGCTGCCAGGGGAGACGGTCAAAGTCCGAATCTACACGCCAACATAAATCCTGTTACCGGATTCCATGTCATAGGGCTGATTCTAAAAAAAAAGATCAGATGGAGAGGGAAAGGTAACACAACTGATTCCGAGGTTTTCTCCTGTCGCAATGGGGAAGCTTAGAGAGAAGGATTAAAGAAAGAGTTTCAAAGAAAAAGTTATATTTTACTCCGAAACTGGGGGGCATGTGTTGACGCCAGATTTTGACACGTATTGAATCGGCGTCAGGAGAAGAAGATTGGCCGATGCAGAAGATCTGAGAGCTACAGTAAGGAATCTGCCGATCGGGTAACAGTCGAAAATCGGCCGATTGGTGGTGCAGCCCATATCGACAGGATAGAATTATTCCAGAAGATCCTGGTCAAAAGCTGGTCAACAAGGTATGCTACGACGGCCGAAAAGCAATTGAAGAGGTCCTGATTGGATTAGGAAACGGCGGCGGAAGATTCTGCGGGAGTCCGTTTCCCTTTTTAAAGTTATTATAGATATAGTAGTTTTCCTGTTTTAAATAAGGTTGTAACAAGTCGTAATCGACCAGAAGTCCTAGTTTCAGGGTATAAATAGGAGTCGCTAGGGTTTTGCAAAAGACATCAACATCAATCAACAAAACACTTCTACTTTTTACCAGTACTTTACCTTTCAAGTCGGCGACTTCGCCAATATTTTCTTCTTTCACGAGTTCGTACGGATTGGCAAGGCTGCATCAACCTGATCTCCGGCCAATTGGAGGTTCCGCTTATCGAGTAATATCCGAGCTTTAACTACGGGCGCATCGCTGTGGTTTCGTTTGGATTTATTCACAAGTTATCGATATTTACTAGAATTGCAAGTTTTACCTGGTATTCTAGTATTATCACCAGTTATCCAGCTTGAGATCAGGGTAATCGGCTTCGTCATTGTTCTCCTTCGATTCATCGCCATATAGCCGATTAGATCTGTTTCAAGTGTTGCTTCTATAGTAATTGTTTAGATTGCTCCAGCAGTTCTCTTTACAATTACTATACGATCATCGGCTGACCCATAGCCGATCATCTCTACAGCAAATCGGCCGATTTGCCGCCGACGCGCTCCTCAGGACAGATCGGAAATCCAGCCGATCGACGCGCCTGGAATTTAATACTTTATTTCCTTGTCAATCAACAGGTCAGATTGACTGGCACGCCGCGCGAACCGCACCAGGGCGATAACCCGAACAGGAGCTAAGCAGATTCTCCCGGGTCATGTGTCCGACGCTGAAGACCCATCGGCCGATTCCTACCCGGCCGATTTTAGCGCCAACAGTTGTAATCTCTAGACTCACCTTCATGTGGGTTTGATGTATGTGTTGTTTCGATCAAAGTCCCAGTGGTTGCATCGGGATTTTACCCGACAGACTGTCCAGTTAGTCTGTTTGAAGTGCGAGTTAGGCCTGATTACCCTAGTGGTGATGGTTAGCGCACTTGAGCAGGATTAATTCGGGCGATTCAGCCACAGAACCTGTCTAAGTTCTTGCGTTCTTATGTTAATATCAAGCTCTTGGCTCTCCGATCCACCCCGCCTACAAATCTACAGCTTGGGCATACCGTAGGCAGACTTGTCGGAGTGCAAATCCGACACCTACTGACGTGCTCAATGGTTGACATGCTGTCCTCCCCGGAGAATTTGGTCAAATCCGGCAGTCTGTACCGATGAGGCAAAGGAATATGATCATAGGCTTCAAGGTATGGTTTCCGGTACATGAACGCCGGCTCCTTGGGTTTCAAGCCGAACTGATTCTTCATCACATCGCCTATTTTGCTAGCCCAGTCGACTTCAGGTTGTTGTACCGTGAAGTTTCACATCTGGAAAGTTGCATCCTGAAGGGCTCTCTGGATCTGAGGACTCATCAGCTGTACTGCATGATCACCTATTGTCTGAGTAGCCGATGCATCTATCTAATGCCCCCCAGTCTGAGCTTCTGCCGATGGAGACTACTGCATTTGCTGAATTTTTGGAACAGGTAGCGCCAACGGCAATGTTGTAGCAGGCGAGTTCATCATGTTGGCTTGTTGTCCTAACATCCATGGATAGATGTACAGCCAGAACTCAGACAGCATGCCCAATGATGTGGTTACAAATCCAGCCAGGGTGTTTAACACGCCTCTGATCGGCGTTGATGCGTTCGTTGCAGGGCTTGTGTCACACCCGATTCTAGAAAGAACCAGATGCATCTCATATGTGCGCCAGGATCATGTTCACACACATATGGTAGACGGAAAGTGTAATATATCAAAGACAATGCTCAAAAAGTAACTAAATAAAGTACTTAACAATATTACACTCTGTGTAAAAGAGACACGAATGTCTTTAAACGATTAACTGTTATACCCTATACGAAGTCTGCAACAACTCCGTCTTCCACAAGCGATGACTGGTGAACGCAAAACCTAGAACTCCTCGAAGTCATCGAAGTGCTCCTCTTCAAAGTTCTCTTCTGAACAGCAGGGGCAAGGGTGAGTACTCTTATGGTTGGTACTCAGCAAGTGGGGTGAAAATGCAAGGCCATCAAGGATAGGCTAGGGTTTGCAGCAGCGGTCACTTTTAGTTTGTCAAATATTTATTAACAAGCACCTATTAACTAGGTTTAAGTTTATACCAACCCACTTTAGCAAAAACATAACGGTACCATCAACAATAACATAGTCCATGAACCACAAATTAATTAATCTTCCAGTTTCATTATCATGTGAGGGTCCAAGCCACTCTTAACCGTGAGTACGGCTCTTATAACAGTTTTATACTCTGCAGAGGTTGTACACTTTACCCACAAATAGTGTTTCCCTGAGTCACCCAGGTTTGCAAAGCCCTTAAACACTTCTGAGGTGAGTGGCGAGGGTACACTACGAAGCTTTTACAAAGACATGTCGAGAGCTAGGCAGCCTGCTAGAGTTTCAGTAGCAGTGTGGTCCAAAAACCTCCCTAATGGTCAGCTCCTTAGCAAAGGCAGCTACCCCAAGAGGACCGGGCTATGACCCCTATCACCGACCCCCTACTTGCCATTTCGGTAAGGCCACCAGCAAACTACACATCTAATTAATTGGCTAAGGTCAGAGCCATATGACTTTGTGGTTGCACTGTTCACTTGGATGGTTCTCCATGTTCCCATTAAACAAAGTTGATCTTGAAATTACGCGGTATAACAACAATATGAAACGTGATCAACATTATCATAAGAGTAAACCAATACCAATCCCAAAGTTTGCAACTAAGCATGACTACCCAACATAAATAGTAAACCCAGGTGTTTCAAGGTTTGGGGTAAAAGACTAGGTATGTCCTTATTATAGGTAACCCATCAAGTTTATGCAAGCAACATTAAAGTAAAGTGATTTATCATGATATTGTTGGGATCAAATAGAATATGCAGGGGGGAAATCCACTTGCCTTCTTCAAATAGCCGCTGGTTCTCTTCCTCGTAAGCTTGCTCTTGATTTAGCTCGAACGCCATGTTGCCTACGCGATCACACAAACAAGCATACACAAACAAATAAGGAACAAAACAACAAACAATACAAACAGAAAGTAAAAAGATACTAAAGTTGTAGTTCATGATGCAAGGATCGCGTGAGCGCAAGAATCGCTGAAATCGGAGTTGAAACGATGAAGATATGGCTAAAACAGTGATATAGGGGCCTAACTGCGAGAGTTTGAACTTCCAGGGGCTAAATCTTAAGAAATCAAGAGCTAAAACATAATTAAACCTTATACAGAGGGTCGTGGTGCAAAACTAGAGATTCTGGACAGCGGGTACTAATTCTAGAAAAGTTAGGGGTCGGAACAGAAGAAGAAAGGGCTCAACCCTAATTATTTTTCTACTGTTCTGGACTGCGGGTTGATTCCTGGAAAAACCTAGGGATCTTTCTGCAAGAGATTCGGGGACGGCTAGGGTCGGGTGAATCTGGTCCGTTGGATCAGAACCGAGCGGCGGGTCGAGCGAATCGGCGGAGTAAGGGTCGGGCGAATCGGCGGTGTGAAGAGAGGGTCGGGCGAATCGGCGGTGTGAAGAGAGGGTCGGGCGAACCGGCGGTGTGAAGAGAGGGTCGGGCGAATCGGAGCTTTGCTGGGCGTCGGCGGCGAGCGAGTGTGTGACAACCCTGGTAATTTAAAATCCCAAAATCAATGTCATTAGCCTAACTCTGTGTTAAACCAACTAACGAGAGGGTGGAAAGACTTAAAACGGGTTCAGTTGGAATTCAAATTTAATTTGGGCACATTTGGGCACATTTGAAACTTTTAAATTAACTTTAAAACCATAAGCCAAATGAAATTTTGCCTGAAACCAAAGTTGTAGAACTTTTTATTTTGAGCAACTTTCGTGTTCAAAAGTTTTTGAAATTCAAATCAGAAAGAGGAGAAAATGCCCTGTTTGCACCCAGCCCCCTGAACTTTTTCGAATTTTTGCATTTCGGTCCCTGGCGTCTCCCCCTCTGCTCTGCCGCGCCGCGCGCGCTCGCCCGCCCGCCGCGCGCCAGGTGGCCGGCGTCGCCTGACCGGCGCGGAGCGCCAGGCCAGTGGCCGCCGCACCACCCCGCCACGGCCGGCTTTGCCCCGCCCCGACGCCGCGCGGCCAGTCCCCGCCCGCGCGTGCGCTGCCGCGCCCAGGCCGCCGCCCGCCCGGCCAGTCTCCGCGCTCCGCCGTGCCGCCCCGGCCCCTGCGCCCCACCAGTCGTCGCGCCCGCCCTCCGCCCGAGCCGCTACCGCTGCTGCTTCCCCACTCCGCGCCCGGCACTATCTCCTCGCGCCCACGCCAGTATCTCGGCCGCCCAGTCGCCGCGCCCGCTCGCCGCACGCCGCGCCGGCGTTCTGCCGCCGCCCGCCGCGCCCAGTGCACGCCGCTGCCGTGCCCCGCCCCGCGCGTCGCCCAGGCATCTCCACGCCCCCTCCTGACCCTATAAAAGCCCCGCCCCGACCGCCCGCGCGAGCCCCCGGCCACCAGAACACCTCGCCGCGCCATCGCCGCCGCCGAGCACCACCCGCCCGTGGGCAGCCCTCCACAGCCGCCCACTGCCCAAACTGAGCACCCAGCCACCACTACATCACCTCACCGCAGCTCGCCGACCCGCCCAACGCCACCCAGAGCCACCGGAGCTCCGCCGCCCGCGCTGCCGTCGCCGCCGCCGCCCCTGCTCGCCGTGGACAGCACGACACCGACCCCCTCCGTCCAAGCCGAGCCTCTGGGTAGCTTCCCCATGCGCCACTGAAGCTCACCGACCGGACCACGCCGCCCCAAGCCCGCCGGAGCACCGCCGTCGACGCGAGCCGCGCCGCCGCCGCCTCTGCTCCAACGTCGGCGAGCCCTTTCCGGCCGTCCCCCACCTGAACAACACCCCCACAAGGTAGCCCTCGCACCCCTGAACCTTCCCCGACCCCCGCCCCTCGCCGCCGGCGAGCCCCCTCGCCGGAATTTCGGCCGGCCGCCGTACCCGAGCCGCCGAGGACCCAATTGCAAGGATTTAAATCTTTAAAAGGGTCTGAGCGTAAGATTCAAGGACCTAGTTGTAAAAGAAAATTTCAAACCTAGATTCAAATTCAGTGAACTTGTAAAATTCGTATAAAATCGTAGAAAATTCAGAAAATGCAAACTCAACTGTTCTGGAATCCTAAGAACAAACTCTACCACTTTTGTTACAAAAATTTTCTCAGAATCTCAAAATATTTTGCTCTACATTAAATAGAAGCTTTAATGGACATATTTTATACCCACTGTTCTAGAACAATGCTGACCCTGAATTTTGGGCAGTGAACTAGTTGCTGGATGATTAGGACTGTGTAAAAAGATCAGGCCCAAATTCCATCTCTAGATTTACTGTTTGTTAAACTTAGTTTTATATCATGTGTAAGAAGAATGTTTTATCCCTGCAGTTAGGTGGTGAGTCACCCATTGAAATTTTTCCTATGCTAATCTATTGGTAACAAGAAGCCAGAGAAAAATTAGGAGACTTTTTATCTCACAGTAACCTATTTATTTGATTTATGTGCTAATAAAATACATTAAATCAAGAAAATAGTGTCTTAGCTTGGAAAATCCCCAAATTATTACTGGGAGTTACAATGTGGTAGAGGTTGCTGTGTAAAAAGTGTCATGGACAAAAACCCTGTGTAGGGTCCTGTAAAAATGAATCTTTAAAAAGCCTAGGTGTAGAATGTCATATTTTCTATGATCTAAATACTGTATGATAAATCCTACAAAAATTACAGTAGCTTCTGCATGCTCAAGTGAGAGCTCTGTAAAAATCTTAGCCACAGTTGTTGCACCAATTGACCTGTACAAAAAGAACAAGTATCTAACAGCAACAATGAAATCTATTTTTCAGAATTAATCTGTTACATAAAATTGGCTGAAAATTTTACAGTAAGCACACCTTTCCTTGATGTGCCTAAATCCAAAATTTCATGACCAGAAACTATCCCTTGTAGTAATTACTCTCAAATCGTAATCAAGTGCTATTTCCACGACTTAAACTTGTGCACTCATGTAGAATCGACGACTCTCGCTGACGGAACCTACGAGCTGGTGCCCGCGCCCGAGAGTGAGCAGCGTGAAGCTCAAGCAAATCTAACTGAAGCTCTTGAAGACCCGAGCCCAAGTTCGGAAGATCCCCAAGCGAACTGCGAAGGCAAGCCCCGGAGCATAACCCATTCTTTCCGAAAATTATGCAACTCATTACTCTTTGCTTGTGCATTAAGTTTATAGGAGTTGGATGAAAACTTAGTTGCATGATGTCAGGAACCCTTGCTTGAAAACTAGATGTAAGATTCGATAGAATGCTGTGCTAATAGGACTCCGGTAAAAGTCGAGTGATTTCCTGTCACTCGCGAGAAAATAGGAGTTGAATGACTACTACACACTGCAATCATAAGGACACGGACGGGTTATGTAACGATGGTTACGATTGAGGCCCGTCTGTCTAGTGAAAAATGCTAAGGCCGCAGGGTGTGGTAGTGATGGTTAAGTCTTGAACGTACTAAACACATGCCGAGATTATGGGAATCGGTAAGCTTAAGTACCTGATTGGCCCGGCAAGGGGACGGCATCCTACCCTTTGAACTTCGGTCCCATGTGCATATGGCGAGTGCAGAGAGTGGTCACGACCCGGCGCCGAACCGTGGCGTGGGGCTCTTGTACTCTCGGAGGGTAGCCCCGATCCACGACCCGGAAAGAAAGGGGAAAAGTTGCACGTGTGACTCTAGGGAGTAACCACGTGACGTGTGTTTGGGTTTCCCTTGCAAGGTTAAGAAATTCGATTCGAATCGTCCGTTTCTCACGGCTATTGAGACTGCTTAACCATTTTTACCCACAGAGTAAGAAGAGGAACAATGATGATGAATGAACTGATTGGATGGAAAACTTAATGCTTCACCATGTATGCATTAGATAGCTGCTTACCTAGACTGGCTAACGAAACTAGAATCTTGAGCTAAAAGTTGAAAGTAAGGACCCACTTGTAGAGGTTTTTCGGCAAAACAAACCCCTGAGCCAAAAAGCCTGGCATGTCTAGAGTCGGTGGAGTAGTTTCCACTACACGGGTAAGTCTTGCTGAGTATTAGTATACTCAGTCTTGCTTGTGACTCGATTTCAGGTGAACCCTTTGAAGATATGACTGCTAGCTTGACTTGGCCCTGCACTCTTCCCCCTGGTTGGTCGGTGGAATGGGATGCGCCCCCGTCCAACGGAGATGAGGCCGAGTGATGTCTCGTACGGGCTTCATCGAGATATCCTGTATCGTCGAGTAGTTTCCGTTGTTTATTTCCGCTGCAATTTAACTCTGAAGAACTTATTTATGTTAATTGAAGTACTTGTTTTCTAAACTCAGAACTAGGTCTGTAATATTGACTTATGCAAATGATGTAATACTTGCTGGAATGTGGTATTCTCTGGGCTCATCGTCGCATGAGCATTTGTATGTACGGCGCTCGATCCGTTCACCGTGGTTGTATCGGGAGGTTATACCCGACAGACCAGTGGATTACTCCGTTTGAAGTGTAAGGTTAACCGAGGATGCCTTAAGGGTGATGGTTAATACACTTGAGCCGGATTAATTCAGGTGGTTCTGCCACAGCTGGTATCAGAGCCGTAGCTGGTGCCACAGCTGGCAACAGCTGGCGCCAGAGCCAAAATACATACGCCAGAGAATGCGACAAGCCTTAAAAACTCGATTTACTAAAACTTGACTAGAAGGATGTGTTGCGAAATACGTTGGTACGTTAAGGATGGTGCATAGTTCGTAAAGCCCTAAGGGAGTATGGGAAAGTTTACTAGGTGGCTATCTAACTTCTATATGTATTATCAACTGACTTCCAGCACATTACTTTCTGTCGAAACTTACTTTCATGCACAACCGACCTTAAATTCTGTAACGACGCACTCGTCGCTAAGGTAAGAAGGTAAGGATCCTCAGCCAACTGAGAGAGCTTGGCCTTCCTGTCGGTGATGCGAACCGAACGCTGCCCTCAAGCAGTGGCTTACTTGAGGTGCTGCCAATATGCCAACTGTTAGTTGAACATATTGGGAGTAGAAGGTTCGGCGCAGGGTATGGCGATCGCTGTTCATACCCCCGTCTCATGACGGTACCCCCGTGAATACGCTATCTCAATAGCGTATGTTAACGTCGTCTGTACGGCGGAAATTGTACAGATATCGTTTCTATAAGTAAACGGTAATGATTACGGACGCTTTCATGAGTGCTGGCATGAAAGGTTCATGATATATATATGCTTGTCGATCTTCTGCAGGTACACTAACCGCGATTACGATAAGTTAAGGAACGATTAGAAAGACTCGACTAGCTATTATAGCGAGAGCCGTATTGTGTAAGCCACCGAAACTATCTTCGTAAGACCAAAGCTATTTGGCGATTATTTTATTTTGTGAGGACGAATAGGACGTGCATACATCATGAACATATGTATCTGAAATCAAAAATGCGATGTATGAGAGTGGTAAGGTTATTGCGTATCTAAACCATGGTTTGCATAAGGACTATCTAGCGAAACTGTCCGAAATCTGCCGTCACCAAAAGGAACGATTTATTGACCCAAGAAAATGACCTTTTCTGGAGAAGTTCAGGTTGAAAGAATTGTTCCAAATTTTGTGTTCTATCTCCTGTTCAAAAATGAAAAATTCTGAACTTATGGATAATAAGAAATAACAGAAACCTTGAAATGTCAGAATTCTGTCCGGAATAAGCACTTCTGCCTCTTAAATTTTTAGGCCCCCTTCCTGCGGTTTTCTGCAAAAGAGCACAACACGAAACTTGTTCCAAATTTACCCAGAAAGCTGCTGTTAAAATTTGGTAAATTTTGGCTGGGTAGGTTTTCCCTGGTGTACGAAACTCTAGCCCTCTGTTCACTGAAAATTCTGGGTAGACAGTAAGGTAGAACCTGAAAAGAAAGACCATCTTAGAGACCCAATTAGCTCTGGGGTTGACTAGAAAAGTTGTTCACAAATACCTTGGATGAGAACTGTGGGAGTTATGATTATTTTTGCACACTATACAGAATCTGTCCTTGTGCTGCTCACAGTTTCTCGCTATCTCACTCCATTTGATCTTTTGTTCAGATGGCCGAGCCTGTTGAGATGAAGGTGAATGAGGATGGACGCGTGCACTCGCAGTGTCTCCACTGGGAGGGCTTTCCCTCTATTTTGTGGGATGTTCTGCGTACCGCGGGCTATCTAATTCCCCCACGTTACGCCGGACTGGAGTTTGCAGAAAATGGAGTTACCCAGTGCCGTGTCAATGTGACTATCTTTTCGCACCCGCTACACCCGGAGTGGCCCGCCTTAGAGCTTGAGGCTGTTGGTCGCCGTTTGGCCGATACTTGGGAGCTTGCAGCCATGAGGGCGCTCACCACATTTTGTGCGCAGCGTCCCGAGGTTGTCACACTCACTCCCATTGGATTGTTTCCTGCTGCCCAGGACAACGACCCCTTTTGGCTCAACAGGGTGCAGCACGCACAGTATTTGGTAGACTTCCATGCCCAGGAGACTATCCATACCTCCGTGCGGTGCATGAGTGCACCCTACCGGCTTCAGACTCTCCAGAGTCAGGCACTCGAGCAGCTCACTGATCTTGCTCAGGCCTACCATATGATGGCAGATACCAGGGATGAGCAGATAAAGGAGCTCAGTCAGGATCTTGAGGACAGAGATGCTCAGATTGGCCAACTTGAGGGCCAAATCCAGGAGCAGGACACTCTCATGGGTGAGAGAGATACCACGATAGCACAGTTGGAGGAGCAGCTCCATGATCTGAACCTTGAGTTGGAGGACGCTAATGAGCACATTCAGAATGACCATCCCCATGAGGACGACATGGAGGAGGATGAGGAGGAGCCACAGGAGATTGATGGTATCTCAGGTATGGATTTCGAGGGTGAGGTACCACAGGCACCTCAGATGGGAGCCCACTCTCCGGCTCACAGCGAGTCGTCCGTCAACGACTTGGACGATTTCTAGAGGACGACCTAGGAGGACTTTTGCACATACTCCTCGATATGGTAGCCTAACTTTTGGCAAGTGTTGTAATAGGCTAACTAGGAGTTGAGTAACTCTTTTGTGTTGGGTACACCTGAATCAGGTGGACACCCTCAGCATGTAAGGAACGGCGATAAACTTGGTGATTTCGTTGTAAGTTGGTAAACGATGGAATCCACAATCGCTGAGACTTGTCGGAATTTTTACCCATGTCTCCTTGCATTTCTTGGCTGAGTGTTGAATACCAGACTTGTGCTAAATTTTGTGATCTAGGTTCTCACAAAAATTCAGCATCATTGGACCTCGCTAGTTTAAGATATAGGCGAGACCGTACCGGTCAATCTGCTGAAAAACAGCTAAGACAGCAAGGCAAAGGAAGAGCTTTTCGACCACCTTAGCCATAGTTCCAGCACCGAAGTTAAATACCAAAGTGGTGCATTCCTAAATTCTCTGACTACTGCCAATGTTGAGATGTTTTGGATGGACCCACAGCAGGCTATGATTTTTCTCGTAGCAAACAGAGATTCTGTCCATACTTCTAGCTCAGACTTCGGAAGACTATGACTACACCAATTATTTATGAATCAAGGAAGTAATATGGATCACGTTGCTAATGGTAACCTTTCACGTTTCAGATGGTTGGATCAACACGTGGCAACCCCGAGGGTTTTGGTGCCGGTGGCAGCCGCTCGCGACAATCGCCACCACCCCCGCCCAGTTTGGTGGAAGTGATGGCCGCTCAAACCGAGCTGTTACGTCAGATTGTGCAAGGGCAACACCAGCAGAGGGGTGGGCACAATGCTCACCAACCACAAGCTGCAGGATACACGGATTTCCTGGGGACCCAGCCTCCCTTGTTCCATAAGGCCGAGGAACCCCTGGACGCAGATGCATGGATTCGCACCATAGAATCCAAGTTCACACTACTTGTGGCCCCATGCTCAGAAGCCAACAAAGCTCGTTTTGCCGCGCAACAGCTTCGCGGTACCGCTCGACTGTGGTGGGACCACTATTTCGCGATGCTCCCGGCTGATCATGTGGTCGACTGGGATGAATTCAAGACCGCGTTCCGGGCACATCATATCCCCGAGGGTCTTATGGAGAGGAAGTTGAACGAGTTCCTGGCACTCACCCAGGGCACCCGCACCGTGCTGCAGTACGCCCAAGCGTTCAACAACTTATGCCAGTATGCGGGCTATCACGCTGATACGGATGCCAAGAAGCGTGATCGTTTCCGCCGAGGTCTGAGTACCAAGCTCAAGGAACGTCTGAACCTAGCCAGGGCTGACACCTACAACGAGTTGGTCAATATGGCCATAACCCAGGAGGACTGTATCATGGCACACCGGGCAGAGAAGAAGAGAAAGGCGCCCGCAGGACCATCAAGTGCCCAACCACCAAGGTATCGCATCGTGCAAAATACCGCACCTACAGCTCCACCAAAGGCCCCGCAGCCAGGAAGATGGATTGCCAGACCCCCACAGCAGCCAGGCATGGTACGACCCCCGATGCCTCCACAGAATGGTCCGAGGCCCATTCTTCAGCAGTCTCTTCGGCCTAGCCCCGCAAATCGCTGTTTCAAATGCGGGAGTTCCAGCCACTTCGGCCTGGACAGCCCAACCAAGGTCAAGGATCCAACCCGAACACCAAGAACAGGGGCAAGAGACAGACCCTGCAAGTCAAGCAAGGACGGATTAACTTCACCACGCTTGCAGAGCTTCCTGAAGGCGCCCCAGTGATGTCGGGTACATTCTCTATCCATAACAAGCCTGCCGTTATATTGTTTGATTCTGGTGCCTCGCATAGTTTTATAAGTGCAAAATTCGGTGCAAAAGTAGGCTTGGATGTTTGTCACACAAAAGGGTCATATATGATATCAACACCGGGTGGTAAAATTGCTTCAAACCAAATGGTCAGACAAGTACCAGTCAAATTGGGTAGTAAAACCATTGACACGGACCTTGTCCTTTTACCCCTTGACGGCATGGACATTATTTTGGGAATGAACTGGATGGCTATGCATGGAGTCACACTGGACCTTTCTTCCCGAGCCGTTGAGATAAATTCACCTAGTCACGGAGCCACAACCCTTTACCTACCATTCATAGATTGCACGAATTCCTGTGCTTATGAGATGGAAGGACTTAAGCTAGATGAGATTCTTGTGGTGAACGAGTACGCCGATGTTTTCCCGGATGACTTACCAGGAATGCCACCGGATAGGGATATTGAGTTCGTTATTGAGCTACAACCAGGCACTGCACCTATATCCAAAAGACCATATAGGATGCCCCCTAAGGAATTGGCCGAGCTGAAAATTCAACTCCAAGAACTACTGGACAAAGGTTTTATTCGCCCTAGCGCGTCACCTTGGGGATGTCCAGCCCTATTCGTAAAGAAGAAGGATGACAGTTTGAGATTATGTGTGGACTACCGACCTCTCAATGCGGTAACAGTTCAAAATAAATACCCACTTCCTCGCATCGATGTGCTCTTCGATCAATTAGTTGGAGCCAGAGTCTTCTCAAAGATTGATCTTCGCTCGGGATATCATCAGATCAAGATTTGCCCGTGCGATATTCCTAAGACTGCCTTCTCCACACGATATGGACTATATGAATTCTTGGTCATGTCCTTTGGACTCACCAATGCCCCTGCCTACTTCATGTATCTAATGAATTCGGTATTCATGCCCGAACTTGACAAATTCGTCGTAGTGTTCATCGACGACATTCTTATCTATTCAAAGGATGAGGAAGAGCATGCCAAGCACCTTTGCATTGTTCTTCAGCGACTCAGAGACCATCAGCTCTATGCTAAGTTTTCTAAGTGTGAATTCTGGTTGGATACTGTAAAGTTCTTAGGTCACACGATCTCCAGCGAAGGCATAGCTGTTGACCCCAGCAAGGTACAAGAGGTGATGGATTGGAAAACCCCTACCTCTGTTCATCAGATTCGCAGTTTTCTCGGTTTAGCCGGTTACTACCGTCGCTTCATCCCGGATTTCTCTCGAATTGCTAAGCCCATGACGGAACTATTGAAGAAGGAAGTAAAATTTGTATGGGATGAGAAGTGTGAGGAAGCCTTCCACACTCTCAGAGAGCATCTGACTACTGCACCTGTGTTAGCTCAACCCGATAATACCAAGCCATTCGATGTGTATTGTGACGCATCAGGAACTGGTCTAGGATGTGTGCTTATGCAAGAGAATCGAGTGATTGCATATGCCTCACGAGCCCTTCGGCCCCACGAACAGAATTATCCCACGCATGACCTTGAGCTCGCAGCCGTCATTCACGCTCTGAAGATATGGAGGCACTATCTCATGGGTACACAGTGCAATATCTACACGGATCATAAGAGTCTCAAGTACATCTTCACACAAGCCGATCTGAATATGAGACAACGAAGATGGCTAGAATTAATCAAAGATTATGACCTTGAAGTGCACTATCACCCCGGTAAGGCTAATGTAGTCGCGGATGCACTAAGCCGCAAGTCCCATTGCCATTGCTTATCCATGGAGTCCTACCATGAGACATTATGTGCAGACATGAGGAAGCTTAACTTGGAAATGGTTTCCCAAGGCACTCTAAATCACATCTCAGTTGAGCCCACTCTTCACGACCAAATCGTCATGGCACAACTACATGATGAAGGAATCAAGATCATCAGACAAAAACTCTCTCTAGGTGAGGAGAAGTATAAGTGTTTCCGCCAGGACCATAAGGGAGTTCTATGGTTCGAAAGTCGTATAGTCGTTCCGAAGAATCAGGAACTCCGCAAGCAAATTCTTGATGAGGCACACCTCTCCAAATTCTCTATCCACCCCGGCAGTAGCAAAATGTATCAGGACCTAAGGCAAAACTTCTGGTGGACTAGAATGAGAAGGGAAATTGCTACGTATGTCTCGGAATGTGACACGTGCCAGAGAGTAAAAGCTAGCCACTTAAAGGTAGCCGGTACACTTCAACCGTTACCTATACCATCATGGAAATGGGAAGACATAAGTATGGACTTCATCGTTGGACTACCAAACATGTCCCAGAGACATGATTCCATATGGGTTATCGTTGATAGACTCACGAAGACGGCACATTTTCTTCCGGTACACACCACCTATTCTACCAAGAAATATGCCGATATTTACCTCGATCGTATTGTTTGCCTGCATGGAATACCTAAGACAATCATTTCCGATCGTGGTCCCCAGTTTGTAGCACGCTTTTGGGAGCAACTGCAAACGTCTCTTGGCACTAAGCTGATTCGCAGCTCAGCATACCATCCTCAGACCGATGGACAAACGGAAAGAGTAAACCAAATTCTTGAAGACATGCTGAGAGCTTGCGTCATCCACTATGACAAGAATTGGGACAAATGCCTACCCCTAGCAGAGTTCTCGTACAACAACAGCTATCAAACGAGTTTGAAAATGGCACCATTTGAGGCACTGTACGGACGAAGGTGTCGAACCCCTTTGAGCTGGTCACAAACCGGAGAACGTAAAATAATGGGACCCGACCTGGTAATCGAGGCAGAGGAGAAAGTAAAAGTAATACAAGCAAATCTTAAGGCCGCACAAGCCCGACAAAAGAGCTATTCTGACAAAAGGAGAAAGCCCCTAAAGTTCGAAGTTGGCGATCATGTCTACCTTCGCGTTTCACCCACCAAGGGAGTGCGAAGATTCGGAATCAAAGGCAAACTAGCTCCCCGTTATATTGGTCCCTACGAAATCATGGAGAGCTGCGGACCCGTAGCCTACAAATTACGACTGCCCCCTCAGCTCACGGCCACCCATGATGTCTTCCACGTATCTCAACTCAAGAAGTGTATTCGAGTCCCTACCGAGATTGTGGAACAACAAGAAATATCATTGGAACCCGATCTCTCGTATGTCGAACACCCAATTAAGATTCTGGATCAAAAAGAAAGAGAGACCAGGAGGAAAGTGATTAGAATGTATAAAATACAATGGAATCGCCACACGAAAGAAGAAGCCACCTGGGAAACGGAAAGCTACCTGAACCAACATTTCCCTGGGTTTCTTGCCTCAACCACTGGTATGTGCACCCACGCCCACATTAAGAATTACCGAATCTCGGGGCGAGATTCTTGTTAAGGGGGGAAGGCTGTGACAACCCTGGTAATTTAAAATCCCAAAATCAATGTCATTAGCCTAACTCTGTGTTAAACTAACTAACGAGAGGGTGGAAAGACTTAAAACGGGTTCAGTTGGAATTCAAATTTAATTTGGGCACATTTGGGCACATTTGAAACTTTTAAATTAACTTTAAAACCATAAGCCAAATGAAATTTTGCCTGAAACCAAAGTTGTAGAACTTTTTATTTTGAGCAACTTTCGTGTTCAAAAGTTTTTGAAATTCAAATCAGAAAGAGGAGAAAACGCCCTGTTTGCACCCAGCCCCCTGAACTTTTTCGAATTTTTGCATTTCGGTCCCTGGCGTCTCCCCCTCTGCTCTGCCGCGCCGCGCGCGCTCGCCCGCCCGCCGCGTGCCAGGTGGCCGGCGTCGCCTGACCGGCGCGGAGCGCCAGGCCAGTGGCCGCCGCACCACCCCGCCACGGCCGGCTTTGCCCCGCCCCGACGCCGCGCGGCCAGTCCCCGCCCGCGCGTGCGCTGCCGCGCCCGGGCCGCCGCCCGCCCGGCCAGTCTCCGCGCTCCGCCGTGCCGCCCCGGCCCCCGCGCCCCACCAGTCGTCGCGCCCGCCCTCCGCCCGAGCCGCTACCGCTGCTGCTTCCCCACTCCGCGCCCAGCACTATCTCCTCGCGCCCACGCCAGTATCTCGGCCGCCCAGTCGCCGCGCCCGCTCGCCGCACGCCGCGCCGGCGTTCTGCCGCCGCCCGCCGCGCCCAGTGCACGCCGCTGCCGTGCCCCGCCCCGCGCGTCGCCCAGGCATCTCCACGCCCCCTCCTGACCCTATAAAAGCCCCGCCCCGACCGCCCGCGCGAGCCCCCGGCCACCAGAACACCTCGCCGCGCCATCGCCGCCGCCGAGCACCACCCGCCCGTGGGCAGCCCTCCACAGCCGCCCACTGCCCAAACTGAGCACCCAGCCACCACTACATCACCTCACCGCAGCTCGCCGACCCGCCCAACGCCACCCAGAGCCACCGGAGCTCCGCCGCCCGCGCTGCCGTCGCCGCCGCCGCCCCTGCTCGCCGTGGACAGCACGACACCGACCCCCTCCGTCCAAGCCGAGCCTCTGGGTAGCTTCCCCATGCGCCACTGAAGCTCACCGACCGGACCACGCCGCCCCAAGCCCGCCGGAGCACCGCCGTCGACGCGAGCCGCGCCGCCGCCACCTCTGCTCCAACGCCGGCGAGCCCTTTCCGGCCGTCCCCCACCTGAACAACACCCCCACAAGGTAGCCCTCGCACCCCTGAACCTTCCCCGACCCCCGCCCCTCGCCGCCGGCGAGCCCCCTCGCCGGAATTTCAGCCGGCCGCCGTACCCGAGCCGCCGAGGACCCAATTGCAAGGATTTAAATCTTTAAAAGGGTCTGAGCGTAAGATTCAAGGACCTAGTTGTAAAAGAAAATTTCAAACCTAGATTCAAATTCAGTGAACTTGTAAAATTCGTATAAAATCGTAGAAAATTCAGAAAAATGCAAACTCAACTGTTCTGGAATCCTAAGAACAAACTCTACCACTTTTGTTACAAAAATTTTCTCAGAATCTCAAAATATTTTGCTCTACATTAAATAGAAGCTTTAATGGACATATTTTATACCCACTGTTCTAGAACAATGCTAACCCTGAATTTTGGGCAGTGAACTAGTTGCTGGATGATTAGGACTGTGTAAAAAGATCAGGCCCAAATTCCATCTCTAGATTTACTGTTTGTTAAACTTAGTTTTATATCATGTGTAAGAAGAATGTTTTATCCCTGCAGTTAGGTGGTGAGTCACCCATTGAAATTTTTCGTATGCTAATCTATTGGTAACAGGAAGCAAGAGAAAAATTAGGAGACTTTTTATCTCACAGTAACCTATTTATTTGATTTATGTGCTAATAAAATACATTAAATCAAGAAAATAGTGTCTTAGCTTGGAAAATCCCCAAATTATTACTGGGAGTTACACTGTGGTAGAGGTTGCTGTGTAAAAAGTTTCATGGACAAAAACCTTGTGTAGGGTCCTGTAAAAATGAATCTTTAAAAAGCCTAGGTGTAGAATGTCATATTTTCTATGATCTAAATACTGTATGATAAATCCTACAAAAATTACAGTAGCTTCTGCATGCTCAAGTGAGAGCTCTGTAAAAATCTTAGCCACAGTTGTTCCACCAATTGACCTGTACAAAAAGAACAAGTATCTAACAGCAACAATGAAATCTATTTTTCAGAATTAATCTGTTACATAAAATTGGCTGAAAATTTTACAGTAAGCACACCTTTCCTTGATGTGCCTAAATCCAAAATTTCATGACCAGAAACTATCCCTTGTAGTAATTACTCTCAAATCGTAATCAAGTGCTATTTCCACGACTTAAACTTGTGCACTCATGTAGAATCGACGACTCTCGCTGACGGAACCTACGAGCTGGTGCCCGCGCCCGAGAGTGAGCAGCGTGAAGCTCAAGCAAATCTAACTGAAGCTCTTGAAGACCCGAGCCCAAGTTCGGAAGATCCCCAAGCGAACTGCGAAGGCAAGCCCCGGAGCATAACCCATTCTTTCCGAAAATTATGCAACTCATTACTCTTTGCTTGTGCATTAAGTTTATAGGAGTTGGATGAAAACTTAGTTGCATGATGTCAGGAACCCTTGCTTGAAAACTAGATGTAAGATTCGATAGAATGCTGTGCTAATAGGACTCCGGTAAAAGTCGAGTGATTTCCTGTCACTCGCGAGAAAATAGGAGTTGAATGACTACTACACACTGCAATCATAAGGACACGGACGGGTTATGTAACGATGGTTACGATTGAGGCCCGTCTGTCTAGTGAAAAATGCTAAGGCCGCAGGGTGTGGTAGTGATGGTTAAGTCTTGAACGTACTAAACACATGCCGAGATTATGGGAATCGGTAAGCTTAAGTACCTGATTGGCCCGGCAAGGGGACGGCATCCTACCCTTTGAACTTCGGTCCCATGTGCATATGGTGAGTGCAGAGAGTGGTCACGACCCGGCGCCGAACCGTGGCGTGGGGCTCTTGTACTCTCGGAGGGTAGCCCCGATCCACGACCCGGAAAGAAAGGGGAAAAGTTGCACGTGTGACTCTAGGGAGTAACCACGTGACGTGTGTTTGGGTTTCCCTTGCAAGGTTAAGAAATTCGATTCGAATCGTCCGTTTCTCACGGCTATTGAGACTGCTTAACCATTTTTACCCACAGAGTAAGAAGAGGAACAATGATGATGAATGAACTGATTGGATGGAAAACTTAATGCTTCACCATGTATGCATTAGATAGCTGCTTACCTAGACTGGCTAACGAAACTAGAATCTTGAGCTAAAAGTTGAAAGTAAGGACCCACTTGTAGAGGTTTTTCGGCAAAACAAACCCCTGAGCCAAAAAGCATGGCATGTCTAGAGTCGGTGGAGTAGTTTCCACTACACGGGTAAGTCTTGCTGAGTATTAGTATACTCAGTCTTGCTTGTGACTCGATTTCAGGTGAACCCTTTGAAGATATGACTGCTAGCTTGACTTGGCCCTGCACTCTTCCCCCTGGTTGGTCGGTGGAATGGGATGCGCCCCCGTCCAACGGAGATGAGGCCGAGTGATGTCTCGTACGGGCTTCATCGAGATATCCTGTATCGTCGAGTAGTTTCCGTTGTTTATTTCCGCTGCAATTTAACTCTGAAGAACTTATTTATGTTAATTGAAGTACTTGTTTTCTAAACTCAGAACTAGGTCTGTAATATTGACTTATGCAAATGATGTAATACTTGCTGGAATGTGGTATTCTCTGGGCTCATCGTCGCATGAGCATTTGTATGTACGGCGCTCGATCCGTTCACCGTGGTTGTATCGGGAGGTTATACCCGACAGACCAGTGGATTACTCCGTTTGAAGTGTAAGGTTAACCGAGGATGCCTTAAGGGTGATGGTTAATACACTTGAGCCGGATTAATTCAGGTGGTTCTGCCACAGAGTGCGGCGGCGGACGGCCGGAGCTTCACCGAATCCGGTGTTCCGGGGCTTGGTTCGGGCTGGGTTTATGCCGGGAAGGGCGTGGGTGGCACGGCGAAGATGAGGGTGGTCACGGGATGGCTATGCGGCGGCTGCAAACTGGCGGCCACGGCGGCGGGCGGAAACAGGGGTCCGGCGAGAAATCGGTTTTGCAGCGGAGCAAGGGAGAGAGGGGAATCTGGTGCGGCTTGATGCTCACCAACTCGCGGAGCTCTAGCGAGAGTTGAAGACGGCGGAGAAGCTGTGGAACAGCGAGTCAACGGAGAGGCGGCGACACGGGGCGGCGGCGATCCTCCGGTGTACGACTTCCAGCGGCGTGCGACGGTGTTGAGTAGAGGAAAGGGTTTGAGGATGGCTCTAGGTGCAAAGCGGGGCTCCGGCGGGATTTTATAGGGGCGGATTGGCCGGAAATAAGGAAGGCGGCGGCTCTTGCGAAGGAAAGGGCAGAACTGCGGCTAGTAAGGTAAGCCTGCATCGCGGGGAAGGAAAGAGAAACGCGGGCGACGGCGCGGAGTCGATCCGGACTCGGGGTAAGAAAGGAAGAAGGAAGAAGAAGGGCGCGAACGATGGCGCAGCGCGCCTGCTGTCTCAACGGAGAAATGTAACAGAAGAGCGGGGGCGATGCGGAGCAGAGGAAGAAGAAAGGAAAGAAGAAAGAAGACACCGACAGATGGGTCCCAGCGGTCAATGAAAGAAAGGGTCGGGTGTCACACCCGATTCTAGAAAGAACCAGATGCATCTCATATGTGCGCCAGGATCTCGTTCACACACATATGGTAGACGGAAAGTTTAATATATCAAAGACAATGCTCAAAAGTAACTAAATAAAATATTTAACAATATTACACTCCGTATAAAAGAGACACAATTGTCTTTAAACGATAAACCGTTATACCCTATACGAAGTCTTCAACAACTCCGTCTTCCACAGGCGATGACTGGTGAACGCAGGACCTAGAACTCCTCGAAGTCGTCGAAGATCTCTTCTTCAAAGCTCTCTTCTGAACAGCAGGGGGCAAGGGTGAGTACTCTTATGGTTGGTACTCAGCAAGTGGGGTGAAAATGCAAGGCCATCAAGGATAGGCTAAGGTTTGCAGCAGCGGTTGCTTTTAGTTGGTCAAGTATTTATTAACAAGCACCTATTAACTAGGTTTAAGTTTATGCCAACCAACTTTAGTGAAAATATAACGGTACCATCAACCATAAGCATTAACCACGAACCACAGTTTAATTAATCTTCAAGTTTCATTATCATGTGAGGGTCCAAGCCACTCTTAACCGTGAGTACGGCTGTTATAACAGTTTTACACTCTGCAGAGGTTGTACACTTTACCCACAAATTGTGTTTCCGTGAGTCGCCCGGGTTTGCAAAGCCCTTAAACACTTCCGAGGTGAGTGGCGAGGGTACACTACGAAGCCTTTACAAAGACATGTCGAAAGCTGGGCAGCCCGCTAGAGTTTCAGTAGCGGCGTGGTCCACAAACCTCCATAATGGTCAGCTCCTTAGCAAAGGCAGCTACCCCAAGAGGACCGGGCTATAACCCCTATCACCGACCCCCTCCTTGCCCTTTCGGTAAGGCCACCAGCAAACTACACATCTAATTAATTGACTAAGGTCAGAGCCATATGACTTTGTGGTTGCACTGTTCACTTGGGTGGATCTCCATGTTCCCATTAATCAAAATTGATCTTTGAAATTACGCGATAACAACCTCAATATAAAACGCAATCAACATTGCCAAAGGAGTAAACCAATACCAATCCCAAAGTTTGCAACTAAGCGTGACTACCCAACAAAGTAGTAAACCCAGGTGTTTCAAGGTTTGGGGTAAAAGACTAGGTAAGTCCTTAGCATAGGTAACCCATCAAGTTTATGCAAGCAACATTAAAGTAAAGTGTATTATCATGCTGTTGTTGGGATCAAATAGAATATGCAGGGGGAGGAAATCCAGTTGCCTTCTTCAAGCAACTGCTAATTCTCTTCCTCGTAAGCTTGCTCTTGATTTGACTCGAACGTCACGTTGTCTACGCGATCACACAAACAAGAATACACAAACAAATAAGAAACAATACAACAAACAGTACCAACAGAAGGTGAAAACATGCTAAAGTTGTAGCTCATGATACAAAGATCGTGTGGGCTCAAGAATCGCTGAAATCGGAGTTGGAACGATGAAGATATGGTTAAAACAGTGATCTGGGGACCTAATTGCTAGAGTTTTGAGTCTCCCGAGGCTAGATCTGAAGGATTTAGGGGCTAAAACATCATTAAAATTTATACAGAGGGTCGGGGTGCAAAACTATAAGTTCTGGACGGCGGGTTCTAATTCTAGAAAAGTCAGGGGTCGGAACAGAAGAAGAAAGGGCTCAACTCTAATTATTTTCTACTGATCTGGACTGCGGGTTGATTCCTGGAAAACCTAGGGGTCTTTCTGCAAAAGTTTCGGGGACGGCTAGGGTCGGGTGAATCTAATCCGTTAGATCAGAATCGAACGGCAGGTCGGTCGAATCGGCGGGTAAGGGTCGGGCGAATCGGCTGAGTAAGGAGAAGGTCGGGTAAATCGGCAGTGTAAAGTGAAGATCGATTCTGGCCGTTAGATCTAGATCGAGCGGCAGAGGAAGGGTCGGCTCGACAGAACAAAAAGGGTCGGGCGAAGCGGAGTTTTACTGGGCATCGGTGGTGAGCGATTGCGGCGGTGGACGACCGGAGCTTCACCGAATCCGGTTTTCCGGGGCTCAATTCAAGATGGGTTCATGCCGGGAAGTGAGTGGGCGGTACGGTGAAGGTGAGGGTGGTCACAGGTTGGCTGTGCAGCGGTTGTAAACTGGCGGCCACGGCGGCGGGCGGAAACAGGGGTCCGGCGATAAATCTGGTTTGCGGCGGAGCAAGAGAGAGAGGGGAATCTGGTGCGGCTTGATGCTTACCAATTCGCGGAGCTCTGGCGGGAGTTGATGACGGCGGAGAAGCTGTGGAACGGCGAGTCGACGGAGAATTGGCGACACGGGACGGCGGTGTTGCTCCGATGTGCAACTTCCAGCGGCGTGCGACAATGTTGTGTAGAGGAAAAGATTTGAGCTTGGCACTGGTTGCAAAGCGGGGTTTCAGCAGGATTTTATAGGGGCGGATCGGCCGGGAGTTAGGAAGGCGGTGCTGCGGAATCGATCAGGACTCGGGGTAAGAAGAAAGAAGGGGTGCGAACGATGGCGCGGGATCGATCCGGACTCTGGGTAAGGAAAGAAGAAAGAAGAAGAAGGCGCCGACAGGTGGGGCTAAGACGTCGGTGAAAGCAAGGGTCGGGTGAGGGAGTCGGCCACTGAGTGGGCCGCGGAAAAAGAAAAGAAGTAGAGGAAAAGGAATTGGGCTGGCTGGAAGAAAGAATAGGGGAAGAAAAGAAATAGAGATGCATGCACAATTTTAATTTATGATTTTTATGAAAATACTTTTAAAAGTTTTAACTCCTATATTTTTGGGTGTTACAAAACCTACCCCCCTTAAAGAGAATCTCGTCCTCGAGATTTGGAAGGATTAGGGAACAACTAAGGGAATTCTGCAATCAGTTCATCCTCTCTTTCCCAAGTAGCCTCATCCTCTGAGTGGTGACTCCACTGTACTCTGCACATTTTAATCACCTTGTTCCGAGTAACCCTCTGAGATGTTTCCAAGATTCTAATCGGATGTTCTACATAAGTCAAATCTACTTGTACATTGAGTTCCTCCAACGGTAACTGCTCCTCAGGCACTCTTAAACATTTCTTTAACTGTGATACGTGAAACACATCATGGACATCTGACAATCGTGCCGGTAGCTCCAATTGATATGCCACTTCACCTTTCCTTTCCAGAATCTGAAAAGGACCAATATAACGTGGTGACAATTTTCCTTTCACTTTGAATCTACGTAAACCTCTGATGGGTGATACCTTCAAATACACAAAATCTCCAACTTCAAATGTTAATTCCCTTCTCCGCGTATCAGCATAACTTTTCTGTCGTGACTGGGCAGTCTTGAGATTATCCCGGATTATCTGGACTTGTCTATCTGCTTCTTGAAGAATCTCTGGTCCAAAAACTTGACTTTCTCCTGTCTAGTTCCAATACAATGGTGTCCTACATTTTCTTCCATACAATGCTTCAAATGGGTCCATCTTGAGACTTGCTTGGTAACTGTTATTGTAGGAGAATTCTGCATATGGCAAACTTTTATCCCAACTACCTCCATGCTTTAGGGCGCATGCTCTCAGCATATCCTCTAATACTTGATTTGTTCGCTCAGTCTGACCGTCTGTTTGCGGATGATATGCAGAACTGAAATTTAGCTTTGTATCCATGGATTCATGTAATTTCTGCCAGAAACGTGACGTGAACTGAGTACCTCGATCAGACACTATCTTCTTTGGAACACCGTGCAGACACACAACTCGTGACATGTATAGTTCTGCTAACTTGGCTCCAGTGTAAGTTGTTTTGACTGGGATGAAATGTGCGACCTTTGTCAATCTATCCACAATAACCCATACGAGTCGTAACCATCACGAGTACGGGGTAACCCTAAAATGAAGTCCATACCAATCTCTTCCCATTTCCATTCAGGTACTTTCGATGGCTGGAGTAAACCTGCTAGTCTCTGGTGTTCTGCCTTCACTCTCTAGCACACATCACACAAAGCTACGTGAGTTGCTACGTCTCTTTTCAAACCATACCACCAGTACCTTCCTTTCAAGTCTTGATACATTTTGGTACTTCCAGGATGAATGGAATAAGCGGAATCATGTGCTTCCTTCAAAATAAGTTCAAGAAGGTGATCAATTTCGGGTACACAGATCCTTTTTCTGAACCAAACAGTTCCTTGTTCATCTTCGGTGAAATCCTTAGTCTTGCCTAAACCAATTTGAATCTTGATCTCTTTGATCTTAGCATCTGTCAACTGTCCTTTTCTGATCTCTTGTTCTAATGTCGGTTCCATCTCCATAATCATGGCTCCCGCCTGAGTGACAATTCCCAAATTCAAACGTGCCATCTCCCAACATAATTCTTGAGGCATCAATCGAGCAATCATCATATTAGCTTGTCCTTTCCGGCTTAGGGCGTCTGCCACAACATTAGCCTTGCCAGGATGATACTGGATATCCAAATCATAGTCCTTGATCAATTCTAGCCATCTGCGCTGTCTTAGGTTAAGATCCTGTTGCGTGAAGATGTACTTCAGACTCTTATGGTCCGTGAAGATCTGACACTTGTTGCCGATCATGTAGTGCCTCCAAATCTTCAATGCGTGCACGACGGCAGCCAACTCCAAGTCATGGGTAGAATAGTTCTGCTCATGCTTTCTCAACTGTCTTGAAGCATAGGCCACAACCTTGCCTTCTTGCATTAACACACATCCAAGACCCATCCGTGAAGCGTCACAATGCACGTCAAACCCTTTGTGGATATCCGGCATTATCAGCACAGGAGCAGTGGTCAATCTTGTTTTCAGCTCTTCAAAACACTTCTGGCATGTATCATCCCACTTAAAATCTTTCCCTTTTTCCATCACAGAAGTCATAGGTTTCACAATCTTTGAGAAGCCTTTAATAAATCTGCGGTAGTATCCTGCAAGTCCGAGAAAACTTCTGATTTCAGGCCCAGACTTCGGTGGATTCCAATTCAGAACATCTTGAACTTTACTTGGGTCTACTGCAATTCCTCCATCTGTGATAACATATCCAAGGAAAGAAACTTCTCTCAACCAAAAATCACATTTGCTCAGCTTAGCATATAACTGATTCTCTCGGAGTTTCTGTAACACTATCCTCAAGTGCTCTTCATGTTCTTCCTCGTTCTGCGAATACACCAAGATGTCATCAATGAACACAACCACAAACTTGTCAATGTATTCCATGAAAACCTTGTTCATCAGGTACATGAAGTATGCTGGTGCGTTGGTCAATCCAAATGACATCACAGTAAACTCATACAGACCATATCTGGTAGTGAAGGCTGTCTTGGGTATATCCTCCGGTCGGATCCTTAGCTGATGATATCCTGATCTTAGATCAATCTTGGAGAATACCTTGGCGCCTCTCATCTGATCAAACAAATCTTCAATCCGGGGCAGTGGATACTTATTCTTGATGGTCACGTCGTTCAGCGACCTGTAGTCTACACACATCCTTCTGCTACCATCTTTCTTATCGACAAAGATCACGGGTGCTCCCCACGGGGTTGAGCTGGGGCGGATAAATCCCTTAGCTAACATTTCTTCTATTTGTTTCTTTAGTTCGCTTGGATCCTTAACATCCATTCTATAGGGTCTTTTAGAGATAGGTGCAGTACCAGGTAAAAGATCAATACTGAACTCAATGTCACGAACAGGTGGCATACCTGGTAAATCTTCCGGGAAGACGTCGGGGTACTCACTGATAACTCTGATATCCTCTAGAGGCATTCTCTTCATTTGGTTCACTGTCCCAACTGCACTGGGCAAAGCTGATGCCACAAACTCTATTTTATCTCCTTGAGGGCTGGTTAAGAGCACTGATCTCTTGCGACACTGAATAACACTATCACATCCTGATAACCAATCCATTCCGAGGATCACATCAATGCCGTTAGTCTGTAGGACTATTAGATTGGCTAGGAATTCTATCCCCATAATATTCATGCTGACCCTTGGGCATAAGTGACTGGCTTTCAATTTCTTGCCCGGGGAGCTTACTAGAAATATTTGTTTCATAGGGCTCATTGGTAAATTATGTTTTGCAGCGAATTGCTCAGTAATGAATGAATGTGATGCTCCAGAATCAAATAAAACTGATGCAGGTTCAGAATTGACAAGGAACGTACCGAGCACAACGTCGAGAGCCTCTTCAGCTGTTTCTGCAGCCACATGATTCACCTTTCCGCGCACGCAGTTCTGTTGTCCTTTGTTACCCAGTGGTGTCTGGTTGCTGTTGCGTGGCTGCTGCTGCTGAGGAGTCTGTCTTTATCCATTGTTCCTTTGATTCTGAGGAGTTTGCGCATTACGCTTCGGGCAGTTGTTAGCGTAATGACCGAGTTCTCCACATTTGAAACATCCGTTAGGTCGGACAGGGGTGACTGGAGTGTCGGACCGCACTGGTGCACCTGGGGCATAGCTTGGATAGTACGTTTGCGGGTTGGAGTGGCGCTGAGTCTGCTGGTTGTAACGTTGACGCTGCTGTGGAGTTCGTTGATTCTGTTGACTCTGCTGATATCCTCCACCTTGTCCTCCAAAGCGCGACTGAAATCCCTGGGGTGTGTTGTAGCGGGGTCGGGTGTTGCTGCTGGATTGTCCCTGGGACTGAAGTTTTCGCTTATGTTCCCCAAGCTCCTTGCGCTTGCTCTCCAGACCAATGGCTTTGTCTAGCAGAGTCTGGAAGTTTGGGAAGGTGTGACTATGCAGCTGATAGTTGAGCGGCCCTATCAGACCTTCCAAGAAGCGCTCCTGCCTCTTTGCATCACTATCCACCTCATGGGACGCGTAACGAGACAACTGAGTGAATTTATCCTGGTACTCGCAGACAGTCATGCTGCCTTGCTTCAGGTTCAGGAACTCCTTCTGCTTGAGCTTCATTAGTCCTGCTGGGATATGGTGGCTGCGAAAGTTGGTTCTAAACTCCTCCCAGGTGATACTGTTGGCGTTGGCGTGGGCAGCAGTGAAAGCATCCCACCAATCAGCGGCTGCACCTTCCAAACGTCCTGCAGCATATAGGACCCTTTCACGGTCACTGCATTGCCTGATGTCCAGCTTCTTAGTGATGACCTTCAACCAATCATCAGCGTCCAAGGGGTCCACAAAGTGAGAAAAGGTAGGAGGGTGGTGGCTCATGAATTCTCTGTGTTTGTCTCTTGGTGGCGGGTTTTGCTGTGGTACTTGCTGATTCTTTTGAGCTTGTATGTTCTGGATGGTGGCAGTGAGGTTCTGCAACACCTGCATCTGTGCTGCCAAGAATTGCTCCATTGTTGGATTGGGCGGTGGTGGCAACTGACTCTGTCGGTTAACCGTGCTAGCACACCTAGAGATAGGGATATTCTGTCCTCCACCTGTCCTGGTGTTCACCATCTGACCGTTAGGGAATAAACCCAGGATAAGACAGGTGTACTAGATATAGGTAGACAGAAGATAATATCTTAACAAAATATGGATTTATAAGACTCCAACTGATATTAATGGATAGATTATATCAAGCAATTCTTATAGCACTCAAAGCAAACATTTGTTCTCAAGCAATCATCATTACATCGTCGTCCTCTCAAGTGAAAATGATTCTAACGAGAACTTTAAGAGGTACTAGCCTGAGAGCCTAAGTGCCTATTCCTCGGGGCGAGTTATGGAGCCGGGTTCGCCGCGACGAAGCTTCTTGCGGGGTGGTGACAAAGCGGGGAAGCGGGGTTCATCCATCTGTGGGGGTGGCGGCGCTCTTCCCTCAAGTCGAGCTTCCAGTATGCGGATCTTTTCATGGGCCTCCAGTAGCTTGTCCTGAGTATTTTCCAGCTCAGTGATGACGCTTTCTAGCTCAGTGTTGAGAGCGGCGGTGACTCGAGCAAGAGTGTTGAGGCGGTCTTCATCATCTTCACCCAGAGTAATCATAGTCTCTTCAGTTCCGCTGAGCCGGCGAGGAAGGTGGCGATACTCCGTGTTCTGAAGCTCCTGGCGGTAGGTGTGGCAGATGGACCACAGAGCTCTCCTGGCCGCACTACTGACGGCTGCATCGTATGTAGCGTGGGGTGTGGCGGAGTCGTGTGCAGTGAGAGTCCTCAGGCCTCTGGCACTTTCCATTCTGATGTGGACGCGAGAGAGGTAGTAGTCTCCGAGCGCAGGGTCGGTGTAGTGATGCGTGTGGTAGTGAGGTCTCACGCGGTTGCCCAACTCTTGAAGAACACCTTGTAGCACTAGAGACAAGTGGCTGGGTTCTCTGTCCGAAGTGCGAACACAGCAAAGTTGCCTCATCCCTGGAGTTTCATCACTCTGATCGTTGTTGTCTTCATCGTTGTTGTTGTCCTCGTCATCATCTCTCCTAAGATCTTCGAAGTTACTCGGGCTTCCTTCAGCGACGTCTGGTGGTGGGGAGGGGGCTGGAGCAGGGACAACTGGGGATAGTGGCGATGTCTCAATGACTGGTGATGCCGGTGGTGTGAACTGATTTCCTTCTTCATTAATTGCCATGATGCGGCCATCTTCACCATCCACGAAATAGTAGACCTCCTCGGGTTCTTCCTCCGTAGCTTCCTCCTCCTCAACAGGGGCTGGAACTGGGGTGGGAGAAGTTGGCTTAGCTGGGGCAATGTGAACCTGGCGACCTCCGGTGCGCTTGCGAGCAGTTTGGCAAGTTCTGACCATCTGGCAGAGCGGGAGTAAAATTCAGGATGTTTTTCTTTAAAAAGGAAAATGGTAGAAGGTTTATGTAAACATAGGTTTTTATGTGGAAATATAACAGGAATTTTTTTGATGCTGATATGGCTTTCTAGAAGATAAATTCTTAATTTCGACCATTTCTAACTAGGCTAGCGTCCTACAGTCAACATAGCTCTGATACCACTTCTGTCACACCCGATTCTAGAAAGAACCAGATGCATCTCATATGTGCGCCAGGATCTCGTTCACACACATATGGTTGACGGAAAGTGTAATATATCAAAGACAATGCTCAAAGTAACTAAATAAAATATTTAACAATATTACACTCCGTATAAAAGAGACACAATTATCTTTAAACGATAAACCGTTATACCCTATATGAAGTCTTCAACAACTCCGTCTTCCACAGGCGATGACTGGTGAACGCAGGACCTAGAACTCCTCGAAGTCGTCGAAGATCTCTTCTTCAAAGCTCTCTTCTGAACAACAGGGGGCAAGGGTGAGTACTCTTATGGTTGGTACTCAGCAAGTGGGGTGAAAATGCAAGGCCATCAAGGATAGGCTAAGGTTTGCAGCAGCGGTTGCTTTTAGTTGGTCAAGTATTTATTAACAAGCACCTATTAACTAGGTTTAAGTTTATGCCAACCCACTTTAGTGAAAATATAACGGTACCATCAACCATAAGCATTAACCACGAACCACAGTTTAATTAATCTTCAAGTTTCATTATCATGTGAGGGTCCAAGCCACTCTTAACCGTGAGTACGGCTGTTATAACAGTTTTACACTCTGCAGAGGTTGTACACTTTACCCACAAATCGTGTTTCCCTGAGTCGCCCGGGTTTGCAAAGCCCTTAAACACTTCTTAGGTGAGTGGCGAGGGTACACTACGAAGCCTTTACAAAGACATGTCGAAAGCTGGGCAGCCCGCTAGAGTTTCAGTAGCGGCGTGGTCCATAAACCTCCCTAATGGTCAGCTCCTTAGCAAAGGCAGCTACCCCAAGAGGACCGGGCTATAACCCCTATCACCGACCCCCTCCTTGCCCTTTCGGTAAGGCCACCAGCAAACTACACATCTAATTAATTGGCTAAGGTCAGAGCCATATGACTTTGTGGTTGCACTGTTCAGTTGGGTGGTTCTCCATGTTCCCATTAATCAAAATTGATCTTTGAAATTACGCGATAACAACCTCAATATAAAACGCAATCAACATTGCCAAAGGAGTAAACCAATACCAATCCCAAAGTTTGCAACTAAGTGCGACTACCCAACAAAGTAGTAAACCCAGGTGTTTCAAGGTTTGGGGTAAAAGACTAGGTAAGTCCTTAGCATAGGTAACCCATCAAGTTTATGCAAGCAACATTAAAGTAAAGTGTATTATCATGCTGTTGTTGGGATCAAATAGAATATGCAGGGGGTGGAAATCCACTTGCCTTCTTCAAGCAACTGCTGATTCTCTTCCTCGTAAGCTTGCTCTTGATTTGACACGAACGTCACGTTGTCTACGCGATCACACAAACAAGCATACACAAACAAATAAGAAACAATACAACAAATAGTACCAACAGAAGGTGAAAAGATGCTAAAGTTGTAGCTCATGATACAAAGATCGTGTGGGCTCAAGAATCGCTGAAATCAGAGTTGGAACGATGAAGATATGGTTAAAACAGTGATCTGGGGACATAACTGCTAGAGTTTTGAGTCTCCCGAGGCTAGATCTGAAGGATTTAGGGGCTAAAACATCATTAAAATTTATACAGAGGGTCGGGGTGAAAAACTATAAGTTCTGGACGGCGGGTTCTAATTCCAGAAAAGTCAGGGGTCGGAACAGAAGAAAGAGGGCTCAACTCTAATTATTTTCTACAGATCTGGACTGCGGGTTGATTCCTGGAAAACCTAGGGGTCTTTCTGCAAAAGTTTCGGGGACGGCTAGGGTCGGGTGAATCTAATCCGTTAGATCAGAATCGAACGGCAGGTCGGTCGAATCGGCGGGTAAGGGTCGGGCGAATCGGCTGAGTAAGGAGAAGGTCGGGTAAATCGGCAGTGTAAAGTGAAGATCGATTCTGGCCGTTAGATGAAGATCGAGCGGCAGAGGAAGGGTCGGCTCGACAGAACAAAAAGGGTTGGGCGAAGCGGAGTTTTACTGGGCGTCGGCGGTGAGCGATTGCGGCGGTGGACGACCGGAGCTTCACCGAATCCGGTGTTCCGGGGCTCAATTCAAGCTGGGTTCATGCCGGGAAGTGAGTGGGCGGTACGGTGAAAGTGAGGGTGGTCACAGGTTGGCTGTGCGGCGGCTGTAACTGGCGGCCACGGCGGCGGGTGGAAACATGGGTCCGGCGACAAATCTGGTTTGCGGCGGAGCAAGAGAGAGAGGGGAATCTTGTGCGGCTTGATGCTTACCAATTCGCGGAGCTCTGGCGGGAGTTGATGACAGTGGAGAAGCTGCGGAAGGTGGTGCTGCGGAATCGATCAGGACTCTGGGTAAGAAGAAAGAAGGGGTGCGAACGATGGCGCGGGATCGATCCGGACTCTGGGTAAGGAAAGAAGAAAGAAGAAGAAGGCGCCGACTGGTGGGGCTAAGACATCGGTGAAAGCAAGGGTCGGGTGAGGGAATCGGCCACTGAGTGGGCCACGGAAAAAGAAAAGAAGTAGAGGAAAAGAAATTGGGCTGACTGGAAGAAAGAATAGGGGAAGAAAAGAAATAGAGATGCATGCACAATTTTAATTTATGATTTTTATGAAAATACTTTTAAAAGTTTTAACTCCTATATTTTTGGGTTTTACATCGGGTGAGCGGATTCGGCTGCTGAGTTGGGCCGCGGGAAAAAGAGAAGAAGGAGAAGAGAAGAATTGGGCTGGGCTGAAAGAAAGAATAGAAGAAGAAAATAAAGACGCACGCACAATTTTATTTTATGACTTTTATAAAAATACTTTTAGAATTTTGATTCCTATATTTTTGGGTGTTCCAAAACCTACCCCCCTTAAAGAGAATCTCGTCCTCGAGATTAGGAAGGACTAGGGAACAGCTGAGGGAATTCTGCAATCAGTTCATCTTCTCTTTCCCAAGTAGCCTCATCCTCTGAGTGGTGACTCCACTGTACTTGAGCTTTGTATCCATAGATTCATGTAATTTCTGCCAGAAATGTGACGTGAACTGAGTACCTCGATCAGACACTATCTTCCTTGGAACACCATGCAGACACACAATCCGTGACATGTACAGTTCTGCTAACTTGGCTCCAGTGTAAGTTGTTTTGACCGGGGTGAAATGTGCAACTTTTGTCAATCTGTCCACAATAACTTATATCGAGTCGTATCCATCACGAGTACGGGGTAACCCTACAATGAAATCCATACCAATCTCTGACCATTTCAATTCAGGTACTTTCAATGGCTGGAGTAAAGCTGCTGGTCTCTGGTGTTCTGCCTTCACTCTCTGGCACACATCACACAAAGCTACGTGAGTTGCTACGTCTCTTTTCAAACCATACCACCAGTACCTTTCTTTCAAGTCTTGATACATTTTGGTGCTTCCGGGATGAATGGAATAAGCGGAATCATGTGCCTCCTTCAAAATGGGTTCACGAAGGTGATTAATTTCAGGTACACAGATCCTTTTTCTGAACCAAACAGTTCCTTGTTCATCTTCGGTGAAATCCTTAGTCTTGCCTAATCCAATTTGAATCTTGATCTCTTTGATCTTAGCATCTATCAACTGTCCTTGTCTGATCTCTTGTTCTAATGTCGGTTCCATCTCCATAATCATGGCTTCCACTTGAGTGACAATTCCCAAGTTCAAGCGTGCCATTTCCCAACATAATTCCTAAGAGCCTAAGAGCCTAAGAGCCTAGATGCCTATTCCTCAGGGCGAGTTATGGAGCCGGGTTCGCCACGACGAAGTTTCTTGCGGGGCGGTGACAAAGCGGGGAAGCGGGGTTCATCCATCTGTGGGGGTGGCGGCGCTCTTCCCTCAAGTCGAGCTTCCAGTACGCGGATCTTTTCATAGGCCTCCAGTAGCTTGTCCTGAGTATCGTCCAGCTCAGTGATGACGCTTTCCAGCTCAGTGTTGAGAGCGGCGGTGACTCGAGCAAGAGTGTGCAGTGAGAGTCCTCAGGCCTCTGGCATTTTCCATCCTGATGTGGACGCGAGAGAGGTAGTAGTCGCCGAGCGCAGGATCGATGTAGTGGTGCGTGTGGTAGTGAGGTCTCACGCGGTTGCCCAACTCTTGAAGAACACCTTGTAGCACCAGAGACAAGTGGCCGGGCTCTCTGTCCGAAGTGCGAACACAGCAAAGTTACCTCATCCCTGGAGTTTCATCACTTTGATCGTCGTTATCTTCATCGTTGTTGTTATCCTCGTCATCATCTCTTCTAATATCTTCGAAGTTACTCGGGCTTCCTTCAGCGACGAACGGTGCTGGGGCGGGAGCTGGAGCATGGACAACTGGGGGTGGTGGCGATGCCTCAACGACTGGTGATGCCGATTGTGTGAACTGATTTCCTTCTTCATCAATTTCCATGATGCGGCCATCTTCACCATCCACGAAATAGTAGACCTCCTCGGGTTCTTCTTCCGTAGCTTCCTCCTCTTCAACAGGGGCTGGAACTGGGTGGGAGAAGCTGGCTCAGCCGGGGCAATGCGAACTTGGCGACCTCCGGTGCGCTTGCGAGCAGTCTGGTAAGTCCTGGCCATCTGGCAGAGCGGAAGTAAAATTCAGAATATTTTTCTTTATGAAGGAAAATGATAGAGGGTTTATGTAAACTTAGGTTTTTATGCGGAAATATAAAGTAAACAGAAATTTTTGATGCTGACATGGCTTGCTAGAAGATAAACCCTTAATTTCGACCATTTCTATCTAGGCTAGCGTCCTACAGTCAACATAGCTCTGATACCACTTCTATCACACCCGATTCTAGAAAGAACCAGATGCATCTCATATGTGCGCCAGGATCATGTTCACACACATATGATAGACGGAAAGTGTAATATATCAAAGACAATGCTCAAAAAGTAACTAAATAAAGTATTTAACAATATTACACTCCGTGTAAAAGAGACACGAATATCTTTAAACGATTAACCGTTATACCCTATACGAAGTCTGCAACAACTCCGTCTTCCACAGGCGATGACTGGTGAACGCAGGACCTAGAACTCCTCGAAGTCGTCAAAGTGCTCCTCTTCAAAGTTCTCTTCTGAACAGCAGGGGCAAGGGTGAGTACTCTTATGGTTGGTACTCAGCAAGTGGGGTGAAAATGCAAGGCCATCAAGGATAGGCTAGGGTTTGCAGCAGCGGTCACTTTTAGTTGGTCAAATATTTATTAACAAGCACCTATTAACTAGGTTTAAGTTTATACCAACCCACTTTAGCAAAAACAAAATGGTACCATCAACAATAACATAGTCCATGAACCACAAATTAATTAATCTTCCAGTTTCATTATCATGTGAGGGTCCAAGCCACTCTTAACCGTGAGTACGGCTGTTATAACAGTTTTACACTCTGCAGAGGTTGTACACTTTACCCACAAATCGTGTTTCCCTGAGTCACCCGGGTTTGCAAAGCCCTTAAACACTTCCGAGGTGAGTGGCGAGGGTACACTACGAAGCTTTTACAAAGACATGTCGAGAGCTAGGCAGCCTGCTAGAGTTTCAGTAGCAGTGTGGTCCATAAACCTCCCTAATGGTCAGCTCCTTAGCAAATGCAGCTACCCCAAGAGGACCGGGCTGTGATCCCTATCACCGACCCCCTCCTTGCCCTTTCGTAAGGCCACCAACAAACTACACATCTAATTAATTGGCTAAGGTCAGAGCCATATGACTTTGTGGTTGCACTGTTCACTTGGGTGGTTCTCCATGTTCCCATTAAACAAAGTTGATCTTGAAATTACACGGTATAACAACAATATGAAACGTGATCAACATTATCATAAGAGTAAACCAATACCAATCCCAAAGTTTGCAACTAAGCATGAATACCCAACATAAATAGTAAACCCAGGTGTTTCAAGGTTTGGGGTAAAAGACTAGGTATGTCCTTAGTATAGGTAACCCATCAAGTTTATGCAAGCAACATTAAAGTAAAGTGATTTATCATGCTATTGTTGGGATCAAATAGAATATGCAGGGGGGAAATCCACTTTCCTTCTGCAAATAGCCGCTGGTTCTCTTCCTCGTAAGCTTGCTCTTGATTTGGCTCGAACACCACGTTGTCTACGCGATCACACAAACAAGCATACACAAACAAATAAGGAACAAAACAACAAACAATACAAACAGAAAGTAAAAAGATACTAAAGTTGTAGTTCATGATGCAAGGATCGCGTGAGCGCAAGAATCGCTGAAATCGGAGTTGAAACGATGAAGATATGGCTAAAACAGTGATATAGGGGCCTAACTACGGGAGTTTTGAACTTCTAGGGGCTAAATCTGAAGAAATTAGGAGCTAAAACATAATTAAACCTTATACAGAGGGTCGGGGTGCAAAACTAGAGGTTCTGAACAGCGGGTACTAATTCTAGAAAAGTCAGGGGTCGGAACAGAAGAAGAAAGGGCTCAACCCTAATTATTTTTCTACTGTTCTGGACTGCGGGTTGATTCCTGGAAAACCTAGGGATCTTTCTGCAAGAGTTTCGGGGACGGCTAGGGTCGGGTGAATCTGGTCCGCTGGATCAGAATCGAGCGGCGGGTCGAGCGAATCGGCGGAGTAAGGGTCGGGCGAATCGGCGGTGTGAAGAGAGGGTCGGGCGAATCGGCGGTGTGAAGAGAGGGTCGGGCGAATCGGCAGTGTGAAGAGAGGGTCGGGCGAATCAGAGCTTTGCTGGGCGTCGGCGGCGAGCGAGTGCGGCGGCGGACGGCCGGAGCTTCACCGAATCCGGTGTTCCGGGGCTTGGTTCGGGCTGGGTTTATGCCGGGAAGGGCGTGGGTGGCACGGCGAAGATGAGGGTGGTCCCGGGATGGCTGTGCGGCGGCTGTAAACTGGCGGCCATGGCGGCGGGCGGAAACAGGGGTCCGGCGAGAAATCGGTTTTGCAGTGGAGCAAGGGAGAGAGGGGAATCTGGTGCGGCTTGATGCTCACCAACTCGCAGAGCTCTAGCGAGAGTTGAAGACGGCGGAGAAGCTGTGGAACAGCGAGTCGACGGAGAGGCGGCGACACGGGGCGGCGGTGATCCTCCGGTGTACGACTTCCAGCGGCGTGCGACGGTGTTGAGTAGAGGAAAGGGTTTGAGGATGGCTCTGGGTGCAAAGCGGGGCTCCGGCGGGATTTTATAGGGGTGGATTGGCCGGAAATAAGGAAGGCGGCGGCTCTTGCGAAGGAAAGGGCGGAACTGCTGCTAGTAAGGTAAGCCTGCATCGCGGGGAAGGAAAGAGAAACGCGGGCGACGGCGCGGAGTCGATCCGGACTCGGGGTAAGGAAGGAAGAAGGAAGAAGAAGGGGCGCGAACGACGGCGCAGCGCGCCTGCTGTCGCGGCGGAGAAAGGTAACAGAAGAGCGGGGGGCGATGCGGAGCAGAGGAAGAAGAAAGGAAAGAAGAAAGAAGACACCGACAGATGGGTCCCAGCTGTCAATGAAAGAAAGGGTCGGGTGAGCGGATTGGGCTGCTGAGTTGGGCTGCGGGAAAAAGAGAAGAAGGAGAAGAGAAGAATTGGGCTGGGCTGAAAGAAAGAATAGAAGAAGAAAATAAAGACGCACGCACAATTTTATTTTATGACTTTTATAAAAATACTTTTAGAATTTTGATTCCTATATTTTTGGGTGTTACAGCTTGTAATGAATGCAGCTGTTGATGACGGTGGAGTATGTGTCACAGGAATCTCTTGGCGCCTCAACAGATAAGGCGGTGATGGGCCTGCCCCTGTACCACCCGATGGTGCGATTGGTTGTTGAGGTAGAACGCCACTGGTCGCCGGAGTAGACACTCTAGCACTAGCCGTGACCGATGATTCTGTGTTGGAGTAGCACAGCCAAGACGATTTTAACGGCACCTTAGATGGTTTCCATAAGCATCCCTTACTGGTCAATTATTGCACGGCGCATTGATTGATCGAACATCTTCTAGAATTTGGCCGAGTCTTCTATGATGGTAATGCTCCTCGGCCCTGGGAGTGGTAGCTTCTGTATCGCTTCTCCTCTTCTGGTCACATTGAAAGACATGAGGCAGGCTTCCTCCACTCATTTCTTAACTTGTTCGACCAACTACTTCTGCTCATCTTTGAGGTCGTCCATCGTAGGCACCAGGATGTCTTGTTCGTTCATCCCAGTGCCGGTGTTAGTCATGATGATGTTGTTGTCGGGTCCCACCGGACGTGCCTAAAGCATGTTGACGCAAAAAACCGACGATCGGCCTTCAGCGCCGATCACACGCGAGGACCTGGGAGATCTGCTTCGCTCTTGTGCAGAGTCCAACTCAGCTGCGTGGTGGTGCAGGGCGTGCCAATCAATTTGACCAGCAATTGACAAGGGATAAAAATGGTTAACTTCTCAAAACGTATCGGCTGGGATTCTGAATCATTCTATGGTGTGTATCGGCCAAAAGTCCGATACGGCAGTAGATCAATCGGCCTAAGACTTAGCCGATTGTTCGGTGGAGGCAGCTCTAAGTGAGTTAGCGAAGCCTAGGTGAGCAACACCTAGATCCGAACCCTATCGGCCAAGCAGCATGCAGCAGACGATTTGTACACTGGCCGATGGTATTTAGATCTAAGCTGGATAACTTGTGATTAAAGCTAAATAAAAATAAGATTAAATGAATCTAACCCTGTCAGATCTAGGAAATATCGATAACTTGGTGATAACAGCAAGAACAATCTGGACTAAATAGATTAATCTAACAAGAAAATGCTGATATCGATAAATTGGTGAACAGACCAGACCAAGATTGAATCTGTTCGATAACTTGAACAAAACAGGATAGAGGAAGAAGTGATGCGCCATCAACCTTGAGCCTATCTGCGTTGTTCAACATGGAACTTACCAGCAAGTCGGAGATCGAAGTCGATGCAGCCCCGCGAGTAAGAAAGAACTCATAAAAGGAAAATCTACTGCAACTAGGGTGAAGTCGCCGAAAAAGAGAAGATGTGAAAAAGTGAAAAAAAAGGTTGTTGTATTGCATTGGATGTCCTTTGTTATATGCCTGAGGGGCAGCTATTTATAGCCTAAGCTATGACCCCTTGTCGATCATGACTTATACATTACTTTCCTAAAAACCATTACAACTCCGACACTACTTGATAGCTTGCTGACACATCCATTAGCACCAAATCCATGTCGTTGGCTATGACACCGTCTTTATCTAATTGGCTAGTTTCTCATCGGCATCGACCATCACTTGGCCTCATCAGCTTTCTTTATCTAATTGGCTAGTTTCTCATCGGCATCGACCATCACTTGGCCTCATCAGCTTTCTTCTTTGATTCTGAATAACCGGCCATTTGCATTAGGGTCAGGCGCACTCTCCGGCCTGGAAACTTTGACTCTGATTTTGACCAGCCATGCCAAAAATTGGTGTCAATACCTGCTCATTGAGCGCGCCCTAGTGGTCTAGGTCATGGGTATGCGGCCATCCCTGGCTCCGTACCAGGTGCGCCGTTTCATCCAAGAATGGTACAACATCCCTACCAACGAGTTCATGCTCCACCGCCATTGGCTGGAGGACTTCATGATCATTCTCCGTTGGCAAGATGAGCTCGTTCGCATCCTCAATGCTCCCCCTTTGCCGGTCGCTGACATGGTGCTTCGCTTCCGTCGGTGGAGTCTGCTCTCCATGGCTGAGGCGGAGGCCATGCGTTTCTGGGTGCTGCTTGAGATCTGTGGCATTCCTTCGCACGCATGGTCAGCCCAGACGGTGCAACTCATCTTGGGCGACGACTGTGCCTCGCAGAAACCCACGCCGACCACGACTGTGTGCGCTGACTCCCGTTGCTTCCAGGCGTTGGTCTGGTGCTCCGATCTGGATTCCATCCCTAATACGGCGACCATCAAAATCCCTGAGCCCATGGACCGCAATGTCGGGGCGGAATCGTTTCTACGTCCTAAGCAGATTATCCACCACAACCACACTGTGCTCCGGTATGAGGTTGGCATCGAGATTCTTGAGATCCAAGACTTCACGGAGGACTCGTCCGACGATTCCGATGACTGGCCGGATCGCCACTTGTCTGACTCTGATGAGGAGGATTACCCAGGGTTTCATCAGCGTTCTAGGTCACAACCGTATCCCCGGCGCACCATCTCTCGTCATCCTGGTTTTGGTCATCCTGAAGATGGTGTTGTTGAGAATGGAGGTGGTCATGGCCCTGTGGATGGATCCGCGCTGGCATGTGAGGTGCCTCGGGCGGAGGTTGACCGGCGTGCCCCGCCGTCACCGCTATTGCTGGTGCCTAGGTCGCTCATCTTGCCCATACGCTTTGGACGTTGTGCGGTGTCGCTCCGCGTGGGGGACCCGTCTGTCAAAAGCGACCTGCGCCACATACGTGTTGACTAGCGGTTGCCCAGGTCTGCTCCTTCCTATCCGCGGTATGGGCCCGAACCGGACTTTTCAGCTGCACAGGTCACCGAGTTCATGGGTCGTGACTCCTTCGACCCGATGGAATTTGAATTTGGGATGGATCGCACCTAGGATCGTCCAGTCTCCGCGCCCTCTGAGCCCACGCTATCAACCGCGCGGGAGCCATTGGCGGATGTCATCGATCTCGACCCGATGACACTAGAAGCTTCCCTCTCCTCCGCTTTGGGCCATCCGGGTACATGAAGCTGAAGATGGGCCAACCCCCTGCTCTGGGCCCGCTACCCTCGCCGGTCGAAGCTGCTTCCGGGCCGTCTTCACATCCGGACCTGGTCGGGCCCGAGGCAGCCTTGGTGGGCCTACAAGATGATACAGTTGCTTTAGAAATGGTACATTTTGAATTCCAGTCGCCTGCCCACCACTCCCCCGAGGATACACGGAATGTAACCTTATCCCGCGGGTCGGGTGAAGCGCGGCCTATCTAGACTTCTTCCCGGAGGCATCAACGCCGGTCAAAGTTGTCACTGCTAATTTTGCAACCACTGTTTGTAGGGACGCACCGCCGCCGGTCGCCACTGCCCCACCGCTGGCTCGCCGAGTGCCCCACAGCCGCAGCAAGTGTCAATCCGACGAAGCCAAAGGCTGGCCAGGAAGTCACGATTCCGTGCAACAAAACCAGTGGTACAAGCACAAAATGTCATGATGAAGCGCATGGGCATCACGTCGGAGATGCAAGCGCCTGATGCTTCGTCGTACCAGCAGTTTACGGATACTTTCTAATCCACCCTCACCAACTCACACTGTTATGCCCTAGATGCCTTGCTACCGACTGGCATGGAAGCTATGGCAGCTAGTGTGGTCGAGCCAGCTCATTGTTAGCGAGCTTGCTCCTTTTGTCGTACTCTCTTACTATTAATGATGATTAACGAACACTTCATGATTTCGTACGTTCGGGGGTTGAATTCCCGAGCACGTCGCAACGTGGTACGCGAGTTGATTGCCCAAGAGAACTTGTCTTTCATCTCGCTGCAAGAGACCAAGCTAGATGACGTTGATGACGCCCTAATAATGGAGCTTTGTGGGACCATTTTTGATTTTTTCTTTAAGCCGGCCAGCAGCATATGTGGGGGTATTCTGCTGGCTTGGAAACGTGATATCTGGTTGGTCCTCTCCCCGATTGTGCACGAAATTTCACTAACTGCACAAGTCTCGCTGACTGCATGCGGGGAAACATGGTGGCTCACAAGTGTCTACGGTCCGCATGACGACCTGGAGCGGGCCCTATTCCTTGATGAACTGCAGTTGATTCGCGCCTCCTGTTCGGGCTCCTGGATGATTTGTGGAGACTTCAATATCATTTATCGTGCGCAAGATAAGAATAACGACCACCTGAACCGGCGGATGATGGGGTCTTTCGGACGCTTCATCAATGACGTCGAGCTTGTCAACCTGCACCTCCGTGGGAGACTCTATGCGTGGTCCAATGAAAGAGAAGTTCCCACCCTTGAGCGCCTTGACAGAGTTCTGGTAACTAACGATTAGATTGATACTTTCCCAGATCATGATCTTTCGGCACTAGCAACCGAATGCTCTGACCACGCCCCCCTACTCCTACGGACGGACTGCTCTCTGCCACACTTCAAGCGTTTTTGTTTTGAGAACTCCTGGCCGAATTGTGATGGCTACCTAAGCACGGTCGAGGAGGCTTGGAACTCTGTTCCATCGATACCGGGCGTCGATTCTTTTCGGCTGCTTAACACCAAGTTGTGTCAAACGGCTAAGGCTTTGAAGAGCTGGAGTTCAAAACATGTGGGCTCGGTACGTCTGCAACTGGCCATTGCTAAGGAAACTGTCTTCTGCTTGGACGCTGCACAGGATACGCGATCACTTTCTGATCGCGAGGCTGTGTTGAGACCAAAGGCCAAGTTATGCTTTCTTGGCTTAGCCTCCCTGCAGCGTACCATTGCCAGACAGCAGTCGCGCATCACCTATTTGGCTGAAGGTTATGCCAACACGAAGTTCTTCCACCTGCAGGGCTTGCCATCGCAGTAGAAAGAATCATATTGATAAACTGAAAGTGGACAACTCAGTGCTGGTGCGCGATGAGGAGATGGTGGACGCGGTGTTTGATCATTTCAACCACATAATTGGGGAAAGTGGCAATCAACTCTGCCATGTCGACTTCACTAAGCTGAATCTGCCTTCCCTCCATGACCTTTCTATTGACCACTGTTTCAGTGAAGATGAGATATGGCAGGCAATCAATGACATGCCAACCGATAGAGCCCCCAGACCGGATGGATTTACGGGATTGTTCAACAGGACTGCGTGGCCTATTATCAAATGTGATATCTTGAGAACTTTTAGTGCACTTTGGTCACTGGATGGGCGCAGCTTCTATTTGGTGAACCAGACCTTCATGATCCTTCTGCGAAAAAGGAACGACGCGATGTCTGTTGGGGACTTTAGGCCGATTAGCCTAATTCATAGCTTCGCCAAGCTGTTCACAAAGGTGTTGGCTAGGAGACTCGCTCCGCACATGTGCAGGTTAGTGCGCCCTAATCAGAGTGCATTCATCCAGAGCCGACTCATCCACGAGAATTATAAAGCAGTGCACCTCACCGCGAAGCTGCTACATTAGTCCAAGACACCGAGCTCTTTGGTCAAAATTGACATCCCCAAAGCGTTTGATACTGTCCACTGGAGCTTTTTGTTGAGCCTACTCTCACATATGGGTTTCTCTCTGGCTGAACTGGTTGTCGATCCTGCTCTCTACAGCGAGCACTAAGATAATCCTAAACGCAGCACCAGGTCGCAGGATATGCCATGCAAGGGGTTTGCGTCAAGGAGACCCCCTCTCCCCGCTCTTATTTGTGATGGTCATGGAGGTGTTAAACGCGCTGTTTCGCCTGCCTCATGACATGGAACTGCTACTGCCACTCAGTAGAAAAATCAAGGAAAGAGTGTTCCTCTACGCCGATGACGTTGTGCTATTTTTAGCGCCCAGGCAGCAGGATCTAATTTTGACAAGAGGTATACTTGAGATATTTGCAAGGTCGTCGGGGCTGGCGACAAACATCAGCAAGTGCCTAATCTCCCCTATCCAGTGCGATCTGGAATCCACCGTGATCCTGCTTAGCTCCTTCCCTGGCAAGATTGACCCATTTCCGATAATGTACTTGGGCATTCCCTTGGGCCAGCGTAAGCTGGGGAAATCGGAGCTGCAGCCACTGGTCGACAAGGTAGCTGCCCGGCTGCCAACTTGGAAAGCCAATCTTCTGAACAAAGCAGGTAGAGCAGCTCTCATCAAGAGCACCCTGTCAGCAATCCCCACCCACATAGCATTGGTAATCAACATTTCTCCTTAGGCTATTAAGTGCATTGACAAATTCAGGAGATCCTTCCTTTGGAAGGGAGCGGATTCGGCTCGTGGAGGACACTGCCTGCTGGTATGGCCCCGAGTATGTAGACCACCTGAACTAGGTGGGCTTGGCATTATCGACTTGGAGACTTTCGGCTATGCAGTCCGCATGCAATGGCTCTGGTTGCGGCGTACTGATGATGATAGAGCCTGGTTGGCCCTACCGGATTCACACGAACCTCTAGTCGAGCAAATGTTTAGGGTATCCACTTACATGGACCTGGGCAACGGTAAGAGAGCGTTGTTCTGGAGCGACAAATGGCTAGGAGGCCGCGCCATCATGGACATTGCTCCATGCTTGTGCAGGACGGTTAGCTTACGTGTTCAGAGACAAAGAACAATGGCAGAGGGACTCCTTGACGACCTGTGGGTGCAGGATATTAGAGGGGCGCTAACTGTCCAAGTTATCATGGAATTTCTGCAAGTTTGGGATCTCACCAGATATTCAGCTCAACCCAGATACTCAGGACACACTGAGATAGCGATAGACCTTGGACAGGGTATTCTCCACATCATCGGCATACCATGCTTTTTTCATCGGACAGCAGGAGGTCTTTGGAGCAAAACTGCTGCGCAAAGCCAAGGCACCACCGAAATTTATGTTTTTTATCTGGCTGGTCATCCATGACCGATGCTGGACAGCAGCTCGGCACAAACGACACAATTTGCCGGAGGATGATACTTGTGTGCTGCGCGATCAGTCATCGGAGACGATTATGCACCTGCTGGTCGGTTGCTCTGCTTCTAGGGTGGTCTGGTTCAACGTCCTGCGGAGAATCTGTTGGCAGTCTGTTACTCCATCAGGCGCTACGGCTTGCTTGATCAGCTGGTGGACTCAGGCGAGGAAGGAGCCCTTGCGCGGTGACAGGAAATGTTTCGATACTCTGGTCATCCTCGTTTCTTGGCTGCTTTGGAAAGAATGCAACAGGAGAACCTTTGATCACCGACACAGAGCTAGTTAGCTTAGTTGAGGATGAGGTTGTATTTTGGTTCCGTGCTGGGTTTAAGCAGCTAGAACCTGTCGCGCTAGCCCTAGGTCGCACATCGGACGTCATGTAATGTTCATACCCGTGAGGCCGGGTCTCGCTCCTCCGAAACCTTTCGTGCCCAGTTGTAACTAATTTCTCTTCCTCTTAATAGAAAATGTGCTCAGGCACGGTCGCGAAAAAAATCTAGGTGCCAATAATCTGGAGGCTGTTTGAATCATCACTCGAATATAGGTTGTGGGTACTAATAAAAATCTTGGTGTATTATCTCGTACTAGCTCGATGGAGCTAGATTATTATAAGGTTATAAGAATGTGTTGTGGGATTTTTATTATCTGCACCATAGTTTGGGCTATTTTGATGAGCTAAGTTTTTTTTTTGCTGGTTTTGATAATCTATAGATATAGCTAATCCAAACATTCCCTAAGGTATCAGATTTGCATGCGTTCGTCCATGCGGATAAGTGCTACCTATTTGAAATCAAGCAATCTCTTTCATCAGGCGAGTGCGGTCTCTCGATCATAGCAAAGCAATTGTAACGACCCTGACTATGATCAGCACCATGCAACATTCTTTTCCCAGCTCTGGTGATGACAGATAAGTACAGCTACCCTGCAGCAGCGTGTCTCAGAAACTTTTTGGTGAAACAGGAGAGGGATGGACGGATGGTCCCCTACTGGATATATATTAGAGAAAAGGTCACTTATACAAGAGATTGTAGCCAAATTTTCATGGCTTGAACATATTTTGACTTTGCCCTATGAATAACCAAAGAGAAATGGAACTTGAAACATTCTTTTACATTCTGGACGGATTGCGCCTCTGACTCAAAAATGAAAGCATTACATGAGCCCCAAATGCTCCAGCACATTAAAACGACAATCTCCATGAAGAAAGGAACTTGCAGCCATGATCTGAATAATTCCAGTAATTGAAGAGGTTCTAGAAATGGGGTACTGTCCAAATTAATCAATGCCCAGCACTGAATTACAAAAGGACATTTGAGGAAAAGATGATCAACAGTTTCCTCTACTCCTGCTCCACAGCCAACACAAGCATAGTCATCTAGAGCCATATTCCTTCTTATTAGCACCCCCTTTGTGCTGAGTTTGTCTTGCATCAATAGTCAAACAGGCTTAATGCCTGAGCTGAACGTGCTTCGCGAAAGGGATAGGTGGCCATTTCCAACGTTTGCGCAACTCGTCTAGTCTTCTTCAGTAAACCACAATAGCACTGTCCCTCGCACTAATGGTCTTGACTTCCGCTCCCGTGCTCCTATATAGAATTAGAGTTAAGCCATTTGCTGTTACAACTTGCAAGTACCGATCGAGCAGCTGATACCTAGTAGGGATACAGCCGCAGAATGGAAGCGAACGGGTCGCAAGAACCTCTGCCTCGCCGTAACCTCAGCACCGATGTCGATCACGAGTCCCTGCAGCCGCAGCCCAGTGGTGCCAGGAACAAGGGGGGATGGATCACCTTCCCCTTCCTCGCAGTGGCGATGCTCGGGCTGGGGGTGGCGAGGGGCGGCGCGACGAGCAACTTCGTCGTCTACCTCGTGAAGAAGTACAACGTGCCGCGCGTCGACGCGGCGCAGATCTCCAGCATCGCCCTCGGATGCCTCAGCTTGGCCCCTGTGGGCGGCGCCATCGTCGCCGACGCCTTCTTCGGCTGCTACCCTGTCGTCGCCGTGTCCATGGTCTTCTCTGTCCTGGTCAGTACGGCAATTGTAACTTCTGATCTTCCTGCTTGTACCAGTGATCAATGGATACGCATACCGAACATACTATCTAATAAGCTTTTGATCAATCAACAACTGCGCACGCGCAGGCCTTGGTCATGTTCACCCTCACGGCGAGCCTGCACGGCCTCCGTCCGGCGGCGTGCCAGCCGGGCGCCGGCCCGTGCGAGCCGACCTCGACCGGGCAGATGGTGGCGCTGTACGCCGCGGTGTTCATGATGTGCGTCAGCGCGGGGGGCGCCCGGTTCAACCAGGCGACCCTGGGTGCGAGCCAGTTCGACGCCGCGGCGGACCGCGACGTCGTGCTCTTCAACTGGTACTTCGTCTTCTTCTACGCCTCCTCCGTGGTCGGCTCGACCGCCATCGTCTACGTCCAGGACAACGTGTCGTGGGCGCTCGGCTACGCCATCTCCGGCGCCGGCAGCTTCGCGGGGCTCGCCGCGCTGCTCGCCGGCACGCCGTACTACCGCCGGCCCGGCGCGCGGGGCAGCCCGTTCACGGGGCTCGCGAGGGTGGCCGTCGCCGCGGCCAAGAAATGGAAAGTCAACGTGGCGACGTCAGAGGAGCTGAGGTTTTACCACGGACGACGCAGCAGTACCGGTGACAAGGACGGCGACGTCAGCGGCGCTACTAGCCTTGCTGCTCCAAGCGACAGCTTCAGGTAAGAAAACGATGTCCTTCCTTACATCCTTGCCTTCCATATTCAGTGTAGTAAGGTCAAACGTCATGGTTCATCCAAAAAAAAAGCAAAATTTTGACAAAAGTTGTCTTTGACCCGGCACAGTCTCCTCCCACTGCACAGTCCCACCTAGCAGTGCCACGAGGTTGTCAAATTAAGATGCGAGCAACAGCAACAAGCCTCGCAAAATATCTGGCAGTATCAACTTATTATATATTTAGCCATTTATACGAGTGAAGGTAGTGCACGTTACTAGAATCAGTGACCAGAGAAAACGGAGGAATGATGTTAGCGTCATTCATATTGGTAGATTTGATAATCTGATATCGTTGACCGATAGATTTGAACAAACTTTGTTCCAACATCACGCTTGTGGAAACGTCAGAGGAATAAATCAGACCCAAACCTGAAGGGCAAATTAATCATGAAAAAACATAATTTAGTCACGATCAATCCTATGGTACTTTGGACATTTATATATATATATATATATATATATATATATATATATATATATATATATATATATATATATATATATATATATATTGTATCATTTGCGATCTTGGTGGCCTTGGGCTTAGAGGGCATACAGGTAATCAGATCGGTTATGAATAATGTCACATTTTTTAGATAATGGAAAAATTCCGACCTCTACGTTTTACCATACACAACCTTCAAGTATTACATCATCCTCAGCTTTTATGAACAATATCACATAGAGTAAGGTTCGCTACTTATGAGTATAGTGAGGCGGCCACCCTACCTACTCACCAGCGAGTACCAATATCTCTTAGGATGTCTACCAAGTTCTGGTACCAAAGTACCTAACGCGTCGTCCCCACATAGGGCGCATGGGTGGCTCTCCCCCACCAGGCCCCCCCATGCCCCCTTCCCCTTCGACGCGCCGCCGCCGGAGCCCGGAGCCAGCTGCCAGAAGCCTGCGCGGCCTGTGAGGACGGCGGTGATGAGGCAACCCTTCTCCTCTCTCTTCGCCTAGCGGACGCGGCCGTTGCAGGTGACGGAGGGGCTCACCACCGAGCGTGCGGCGACGGCACCGGTGTGGCCGGATCCGGCGTCCTCGGACCGGATCTGCCACAAGGTGCGATGACGGCGGCTCTTCGCGGCTGAGGTGGTGCGGCGGCGGTGAGAGAGTTACAGGATGGTGGGTGGAGGCAGCGTCTGGTGCCAACTCGGGTGCGCCGCGAGGGGCAACACACGAAGGCGGGGGTCAGCACGGCCTGTACCAGAATCCAGAGGCGGCGTCGTGGCCGCGGCCGTGGTTGTGGCTGGCATGAAGTTGGGACCCCCCAACACGACGCTCGTGAGGGAAGGGAGTGGAGACCCGGCGATCCGATGACGGGCATGGTGGATCGTGGCCACACGCGGCAACGGGCAGTGCGGAGCGTGGCCTTGGGGCGGAGATGACCTGGCGAGGCCTTCAGCGCATCTGCGTGGGCAGCGGTGGCCGGAGCGGGGGATGCCAATGGTAGCCGGGGTGGCCATGTGATGGCATGCAATGGAGCATCGGTGTTGGCCGTGGAGGGCCACGGCGGGGGCTGCACCGCCTTGCGGCACAGCCTGGGAGATGGCAGCGGCGCGCATGCAGAGATGGCCGTGGTGCAGAGGTGGCCGCGTGTGAGGAGCTCTGGTGTGGTGAGCGCTTCTAGGTGACGAGCGCAGCGGAGGTAGAGGTCAGCGGCATGGTGCGTGGAGGTGCGGTGGCGGAACCGCCCCGGATGGGCTGTCGTGGCTGTGGTCTAGGAGTGCCAAGCTGTGAGCGTGTAGCGACGGTTTGGAATGCTCCGGGCAAAAGCTCTTGCTGGCATTCTTGCTAGTAGAGATGACGGCGGTGCCCTAGGGCTTGGTTTTCCCCGTTGGGGCGTCATCTTGGAGCTACAACCTTGTTCCACGGGGCTCTCTGGTTGAAAAGGTACAACCTTTTGGCGTCGTGTCCTCTTTGGAGGCGTCGTCTCTAGAGACCCATCTAGGCTTGATGTATTTCTGGTCCATTGGTCATGGGCGGCAATGGACGGTGTTGGCTATTCCGCCGCGTGGCATTCTGAACGGGTGTTGCCGAGCCCTCGTGGTGGCGTTCGCAGCTATGGTGGCGGCCGGAGGTTGTCGTATGTCTGTCAGTTGTGGCTGCTTGCAGCGGACCACGGCAGCTGGCATTGCTTGGCAACTGTCGGTGCGGTGTGGGACTGCGTAGAAGGACGGTGCTTGCGGCATCGTCATCATGGGATGACTTGGCTTGCAGCGGACCGCGGGCAGATCAGCTTGGCTGGGCTATCCGGTGCGGTACATCGTCGGAAGATGGCGCAAGCAACTTTTTCAGCTTATTGGCACGGCGATGGAGGTTATGTGCGCGGGTGAAGCAAGTAAGTGAGGTCGCCTGCGGCAGTGGCTCGGCATTTATGGAAATCTGGGAACGTGGGGCAACATTGCTCACCACCCCAACTGCGACAAAGGAAATAGAACCGTGGCGTGGAGTACTGTGGCAGACGTGGCGAGGCCTCCGCGCGTGGTGATTCTTCGAGGTGACAAGAGCGAGGTCCAACGGCGGAAGTGGCGAGGCCCCGCATGTTGTGTTGTTGTGGTGGCAACTGCAAGGCAACCTACGAGAGGTTCGGTTCCGGTGGTAGCACTCCCTCAGGTGGAGGTTGGTGTTGCAATGGCATGGCAGCGCAGGGTCCTGTATGGCGGTGGTCTTCCCGCTGTGGTGCAATCTGCATCTTTCGGTTCCCTGTTGACGCACGGTCACGCTTGGAGGTTCTCAGCGACTACATGAGTGTGGATGTTTTGGTGGGTGTCGTGGGCTCCGGTTTTTAATTTGAGACCGGGCATAGTTGCCTTTGGAGATGAGTTGTGCGGCTTTGTGTCGATGTCACAATCCAACCGGCCTGAGCTGTAGCGTTGAGTTCGACGCGAGTTGATGCCCCAATCCAACCCGCTGGTATTGTTTCTGTGGCTTTCCTTTTTGTTCTTTTGGTTGCCTAGTTATGGTCTCCTAGGAACATAACCTTATAGTTTTCTGCTATATTAATAGAAACGCACTCGTTCAGTATCCTACCTAACGCTACTAACATCAAGAAGAATAAAGACGCTGATGAGGACATCACTCCTTTGGATACAAACAACACTCCTCACATGGATATGCAAGGACCAATAACTAGAGCTCGTGCGCGTCGCTTAAATATAGAGGTGAGCTCGTTCCTATGTACATTTAGTAATTATGAGAATAGTATGCTACCTAATGATATTGAAGAATATTGAAGAGGACCAGGAAGTATTTTGAGGAGGACTTGTAGGAGGAGAAGATCAGACGGGGCGTCCAAATCAAGTTGGAGGCCCACACCATCCCGAGTTCGACTCTGCCTCGGAGTCCAGGAGCAGTTTGCACTAAAACTGACACCCAGGTCGCATACGGAGTCCAAATTCGACGTTCTATATATGTATGGAAAGCTAAGGAGATAAGCTATCCAATAGCACCGGTCCCACATCATTATCAGGTCTGAGTCCACGGGAATCGTCGAAACAAGTGGACATCCAGAATCTGTTAGGGTGCTGCGCCGCCGTCTTTTCGGACGTTGGCCCGTGTATCGTGTTGGAGCCCATTAGGGGTGCGTCCAGGGGTCTTGCACGCCCCTAAACACTTTATATTCAGTATAGTCACCCAAGTTAGGGTTTGGGTTTTGCTTAGATTCAATCTGTCATAGAACAGTCGACGTTCATCGGTTTGTGATACCCCACTTCGTGAGCTTAATCTGTTTTCAGCAATCTTGTTATGTTCTTCTTTGTTCTTGCTTGTGTTCTTCGATTCGCAGGCAAAGATTAGTCTTCGTGGCGAGGTCAACCAGGCAGCGCACGGCTGACAACCAAAAGATGACGTGGTGCTTCGATTGCGGGCTCGGGTCTTGTTGATTGGAAGCCGGATCGCTTGTGTCGTGTTGTCGACCAATCGATAGTTATCCTCCTGACGCAAGATCGGGCACCCTCGCGTTCCCATTAAGTGGTAATCAGAGACTTAGGTATACCGTCAGGTTTGCAATTCCACCATCCTTGTTTCGCCTTGGTCCTATAGTCCACAATCAGCCATAGTGTCACCATCGTTTCCCATTGATTTTTTTCCCCGTCCCACAACCATTGTCTTTAGCCTTTGCATAATTCTCTTTCAGAGTCCGTAGTGCTGAGTTCGTGTCATTGTTGCTGGTTTGGATCGTATTTTAGTTCAGTTGTCTGACCCCTTTTTCCGCTGGCATCATACCACAATTTTTCCCCAACTCGATCCGCATCCGATTCCATTCGACCACCAGCAAACCCTAAGTCGGAGGGTCCTCCTTAAAACGGGCATAACTTTTCGCTCGGAACTCCGATTGAGGCATTCTTTTTTTTCCCAAAAAGATTGCGAAATTTTCCTCATACGATTCACCCGCTTCACCTGTTTCACCAAATTCCAAAAAATCAAAAAAAAATCAGAAGGTTGTTAATTCGAGCTCTGAAGTTCCGGCATCAGTTTTTTGAAACGCTCATAGTTTTCTACTGATCACATCTTACATCGGATTGAGCTGATACTTTGTGGTGTTCCTATTCTTGTGCCGGGTTGAGAAAAAAATATCAAAAAAATAAAAGAAAAAAGAAAAAAATTCTGATTTCTACTAGTGCTAAAAGATGAAACAGGAGGCACATAGAGAGGATACACTTGCTAACTTGTGTGTGCTGCTGGATACTTGCTGATTTTTGTGTCTTTGCTGCTCATCCTTTACATCCTTGTTCCTCCCTTGTTGACACTACTGTTCTAAGGACACGAGTAGACCAGCAACTAAGGATATTCAACTTTGGACATTTATTCAACATTACTATCTGTTATTGAATTGTATTCCAGATATACTCACTTTGTTGCCCTCCCAAGCTCCACATATCTTTTTGGTTTCTGCAAGAACCTGAGCTTTGCAATCGTTGTAGCACTCTCTTGAGGTAAGAACCAGCCACCGGTTGTCCATCCTGTGCTTTGCGACGGTAAGAACCTTGTAAGAGCTTGGTAAGACGCTTCATTTTGCTGTGTTGAGAGCCACCACTGCACCTGGGTAGTAGTTGATAGGGATAACCTTCACTGTTTGTTTCTGTTTCCTTTTTGTTCATCAATGGCAGGTGCAGATGGTGATGGCAGTCCCAAGGATTTCAATGAATCTGTCAGCCAAGAGCAACTTCAAGCTGCTGTCGAGAAGGCTCAGCAAGGCCAAACTAAAGCAATCACAAAGGCAATCACTGATGCGTTGAATGGACTCAACATTGGCAACACCATGGAGAGGTTGGATAAACGGATATCCACACTACCAGATAAGGTTACCGAGCTGGAACACCGTATGACAACCAATGACGATGTCCCAGCTACACGATAGGAACGACTACGCCGCCGTCTTCGCAATAACACTCACGGTATGGGTGGCTAAAACCGTCATCAAGGTATGGATGATCCTTATGCTAAGATTAAGTTTTCAATACCATCTTTTTCGGGCAATTATGATGCTGAGGGATACCTTGATTGGGAGATGACGGCAGAACAGAAGTTTAGCACTCACCTTGTTCCTGAGCAGCATAGAGTTCGACAAGCCACTAGTGAATTTAAGGATTTTGCTATTATCTGGTGGAATGGGCTAGCTTCACAGGATACTTTACCTGTTGCATGGGAACAACTTAAGGTAGCTATGCGTGATCGTTTTGTCCCACCTTTCTATCATAGAGACTTGCGTAAAAAATTGCAACGCTTAGAACAATGAGAAAAATATGTACAGGATTACTGTGGGGAACTTCAGAAGGGTTTGATGCGCTGTAGTATCATAGAGGGGACTGAGGATTCCATTTGTCGCTTTTATTCGGGTTTGAATCGTGACATCCAGGACATTGTTGATTATAAAGACTTTAACACTGTCAACTAGTTGTTTCAGTTTGCTATGCTTGCAGAAAAGGAATTGCACGGACGCGCTTTGCAGAAGAACAAGGGCAAATTCAGCACCTCCTTTGTGCCACGACCGACGACGACGATGGGATCGACCATGACACCGTCGAGCAGATCTACACCACCAGCAACCACTTGTTCTACATCGTCTACACCGCCCACTGCTACAGCAGCACCTTCGTCTTCACCTTCGGCAGTAGACAAAGGTAAAAATCTTGGTTCTTCTTCAGGTACTTCCACTGGTCACAGCGGACTTCAGTGCCACAAGTGCCAAGGGTGGGGACATGTGCAGCGAAACTGTCCCAACCAGTGGGCATACATAGCGACAGCAGATGGAGTCTACGTGAGCACTTCTGATGTTGAGGATGACAGCAACCATGATGCCAACAAGGAGGATGAGGATGGCGATGCTTTTGGCTCACAGGTGACAGCTACCTACAGGAGCATTATCGTCAAACGTGTTCTTAGCACTCAGGTGGAGAAGCCGGACAAGCAGTAGCACCACAACTTGTTCCACACCTTCTTCGTCATCAACACCCGGCGTGCATGAGTCATCATCAATAGTGGGAGTTCCAACAACTTGGTGAGTTCTGATTTGGTCAAGAAGCTTGGCTTGACCACACGCAAGCATCCACAACCATACCATGTTGAGTGGCTCAACGATTCGGGCAAGGTAAAGGTAACACAGGCAGAAGGATACACTGTTCTATTGGCTCCTATTCTGATTCTGTTGTTTGTGATGTCATGCCTATGCAAGCATGCTCTCTTTTATTGGGTTGCCCATGGGAATATGATACCGATGCACTTCATCATGGTAGAAGTAATAAGTACACTCTTATGCATAAAGGAAAGAAAATTACTTTGCTACGAATGACCCCTGCTGAAATTTTGCATGATGATAAAGGAAGAGCTAAACTTGATAACGAAGAATCTCATGTTAAATCTGAAAATCTGCAAGGTATTAAATGGACCTTGCTGCTATTGCTAATGGGGTGTGCTATGCTTTCATATGCAAGAATGCTTTATATTCCATTGATGATATAGCTAGCACTTTGCCTCCTGCTGTCACTAACCTTTTGCAGGAGTATGGAGATGTGTTTCCCGATGAGATACCCCCGGGGCTGCCACCATTGAGGGGGTGAGCATCAAATTGATTTGATTTCGGGAGCTAGTTTGCCAGACTGCGCTGCGTACAAGACGAACCCGGAAGAGACTAAGGAAATTCAGCGACAAGTCCAAGATCTTTTGGACCGCGGGTATGTACGAGAAAGCCTTAGTCCTTGTGCTGTTCCTGTTCTTTTGGTTCCTAAGAAAGATGGTACATGGCGTATGTGTGTTGATTGTCGTGCTATTAATGACATAACCATACGTTATCGTCACCCTATTCCTCGTTTAGATGACATGCTTGATAAATTGAGTGGTTCTATTATCTTTACAAAGATTGATTTGCGTAGTGGCTACCACCAGATAAGAATGAAATTGGGTGATGAATGGAAAACTGCTTTTAAGACAAAATTTGGGTTATATGAGTGGTTAGTAATGCCTTTTGGTTTGACTAATGCACCTAGTACTTTCATGAGATTGATGAACGAGGTTTTGCATGCTTTCATTGGCAAATTTGTGGTGGTTTACTTTGATGATATCTTGATTTATAGCAAATCGCATGTTGAGCATATGGACCACCTACGTGCTGTTTTTGATGCTTTGAGAGCAGCACGATTGTTTGCTGACCTTGAGAAGTGCACCTTTTGCACCGATCGAGTTGGTTTTCTTGGCTATGTTGTTACTCCATAGGAAATTGAAGTGGATGAAGCTAAAATTGAAGCCATCAAGAGCTGGCCGACCCCTCAATCGGTATCGCAGGTGAGAAGTTTTTATGGTCTTGCAGAGCTTTATCGGCGCTTTGTGAGAGATTTCAGCACTATTGTTGCCCCGCTGAATGAGTTAACAAATAAGGGAGTTACATTCCATTGGGGGATAGCACAAGAACAAGCTTTTGAGAAGTTAAAAGAGAAGCTTACACATGCACCACTACTCCAACATCCTGATTTTGGCAAGATATTTGAGCTAAAATGTGATGCGACCGGTATTGGGATTGGAGGAGTGCTGCTACAAGGAGGTAAACCTATTGCATATTTTAGTGAGAAATTGAATGGTCCATCACTGAATTATTCCACTTATGATAAAGAATTATATGTGTTGGCACTAAAATCGGCCGGATAGGAATCGGCCGATGATCTTCAGCGTCGGACACACGACCCGGGAGAATCTGCTTAGCTCCTGTTCGGGTTATCGCCCTGGTGCGGTTCGCGCGGCGTGCCAGTCAATCTGACCTGTTGATTGACAAGGAAATAGAGTATTAAATTCTAGGCGCGTCGATCGGCTGGGATTCCGATCTGTCCTGAGGAGCGCGTCGGCAACGAATCGGCCGATTTGCTGCAGAGATGATCGGCTATGGATCAGCCGATAATCGTGTAGTAATTGTAAAGAAAACCACCGGAGCGATCTAAACAATTACTACAGAAGCAACACTTGAAATAGATCTAATCGGCTGCGAGATGATAAATCGAAGAAGAACAATGACGAAGCCGATTACTCTGATCTCAAGCTGGATAACTGGTGATAATACTAGAATAACAAGTAAAACTTGAAATTCTAGTACATATCGATAACTGGTGAATAAATCCAAACGAAACCACAGCGATGCACCCGTAGTTAAAGCTCGGATATTACTCGGTAAACGGAACCTACCAATTGGCCGGAGATCAAGTTGATGCAGCCCTGCCAATCCGTACGAACTCGTGGAAGAAGAAAATATTGGCGAAGTCGCCGACTCGAAAGTAAATTGCTGGAAAAGTAGAAGTATTGTTGTTGATTGATGTGTGGATGATCTCTCGAGACCCTGACGACTCCTATTTATACTCTAAAGCTAGGACTCCTGGTCGATCACGACTTATCACAACCTTATTTAAATTACTATATCTATACGAATTTTAAAAGGAAACGGACTCCCGCAGAATCTTCCGCCGCCGTTCCCTAATCCAATCAGGATTTCCTTCAATTGCTTCCCGACCGACTTAGTGTGCCCTCCTTTGACCAACTTTTGACCAGGACCCTTTGAAATAGTCCCATCCTGTTGACATAGGCTGTATAACCAATCTGCCGATTTCCAACTGTTACCTCAATCGGCCGATTCTTTTCTGTAGCCTTCATATCTGCCGCATCGGCCAATCTTCTCCTCCTGGCGCCGATTCAACACGTGTCAAAATCTGGCGTCAACACATGCCCCCCAGTTTCAGAGTAAAATATAACTTTTCATTCAAAACTCTTTCTTTAATCCTTCCCTCCAAAACAGGCGCAGTAAAAATCTCCTTCCGTTCCGCGGCACAATGATTGCAATTTCCTCGAACCGGGCACGCGAAACGACCGCTCCTCTGGAACTCGTGTAGACGGCGCGGTAAAAATACCATCTTTGCCCTCGCTTCCCTGATCTCTCTTAAATACTAGCTTTCTCCGCCTATCCTTCCCCACGAATCTAGCATTCTTTTCCGTCGCATCACTATTCGTCTTCCTCCAAGCTCTTTTGATTTCCAAGTGCTTCCCCCTTTCCGGCGATCTCATCCTCGGCCTGCTCCGACCCCCAATGGCGTCTCCATCGGCGACCACTCCATCTACAGAGGTTCCATCGGCTACTCCTTCGGCGGCGGCGGCCCAATCGGTGGCTTCCCCAACGGTGTCATCGGCGACGATGGCTTCCATCCCAGAGGTAAATGCTCGAAATTTTTTCCTTTTCGCCTTTTTACTGCTTCAGTATTTTCCGGACTCTCTCTCAATTTCTTCCTTTTTCCCCTTTTTTAGACACTTAGACACCGAATCACTATTCCTCTCTCAGAATCCCCTGACCTCATCTGTTTGGGCCCTATGGGGAGCCCTGATCCAACGGATCTGATCAGTTTAGAAACCCATAGGATCCCTTTTAAGCAGTCATCTATGGATTTAGATCATTGGGTAGGCACTTTCAGATCCTGGCCAAACGAAACACCCGGATGGAGAGAATGGTACCAGAGGGTAGCCGGATCTTGGAGGGTTCAGTGGGAAGAACTCAAAATCGGCCAGTGCATAGACTTATCCCTGTCTCAGATGGAAAGGAATTAACCTCTGGTTATGGCAGCCTCTTATTTTTGGTCCGATGCACTTAACGCATTTCTTTTCGGACATGGACCCATGACCCCGACCTTGGCCGATGTTCTGCTGCTGACCGGCCTCGATGTTTCCTCCGCCGATACCCCCTTCAATTATCTGTTCAAGCCATCTCATCGGCTGGAGACCAAAGGAATCGGCGGGTGGAAAGGATACATTAGTAAAAACATGAAGACCGGGACAGTTTCGCAGAGGGAGCATACTGCCTTCTTGATGATGTGGCTGGAGAAACATTTCTTCTGTGGCAGAGCAGTCGGCCCCTCTTCAAACACTCAAGCTTTGGCAGAGGCTCTTTCACAAGGATCGGCCATCCCTCTTGGAAAACACTTGCTGGGATCGGCATACCATCTCTTGCATCAAATCGGCGTCAAGCTGTCGAAGGGGGAGCCGATAGGGAACCCAGGTAGTCCTTGGTGGTTCATCACCCTCTTGCTCAATTTACACATGAGTAAGGTTTCTCAACAGCGGATAGAGACAAAGACCTTTCCCAACATCAAGTCAGAGGAGAATCCATCGGTCCGTCGCCGCTGCAGATCTTTTGGAGAAGCGGTATCAGCCTTTCCCGGCTACCAATTCACTGCCACCCACACAGCTGAATACTTCAGATGCTTCTACAATGGCCTTAGTGAAGAGATGATCAGCTGGCACCCATATCAGGCAGTAGAGCCAATTTTTGAATTGCCCGTATGCTTTGATTTCTCTACTCATACCTTTGACAGAGAGTTAATGGACGTCTTGATCAAGCCGGGGATTCTGCCGGCCAACTTCTTCTCAGGAAAGGACTCACCCACCTATGAGTTCTACAGTCCATCGGCTGCAGCAAGGCAACTGGGTTTTGGCCAACTGCCGATTCGGGTCTATTTCGCCGGCCAGGCAAAATTCAGAGATGGACTAACCTCAAGTCTTGATTACAGCCGGCTGTGTGATCTAGTACCCGACTCCAGTACCATTGACTTGAATGGTTGGTCAGTTGCCTCTTTCGCCACCCAGCAGTTTAAATTATGGTGGGCAGAATGGAAGCAGCACCTTTTCTGTAAATCTCCATCATCTTACTGCAACATTCTGGACCCAGAGAACATCGACCCAAATGCAGCGGTATGTCCTTTTTCCTTAGCCGATTCCAATGTTATATTATCATCTTGTTGTTAACTCATGTTCATCTCTTCAGTCTGAAAGCCACGTTCCCTCGATGCGGAGCCGAAGCGGCCGGCCGATTGATAGCCATCACCAATACACGCCATATCCACTTATCGGCTTCCATGCTCCAACTGTCAGAGATATCTCCACCGGCCGATCAAGGCGAGCACCAAAAAGGCCAACATCAAAGATAACCAGCCGTCGGGTGCGAGCTCGCATTGGATCGGCCGATCAGACGGCAATAGCATCGGCTGAAGTCTCCCGCATCGGATCGGCCAGCCAGATGGCAGTGGTATCGGCCGAAACTCCCCGCGTTGGATCGGCCGACCGAGTAGAGGTGACACCCGCCGAGGCTCCAGGTCCTTTACCCCTGCCGGTTGTCAAGATGGCCGATCCCCAAGTCACCGCTGAAGTCAGGGCTGCTGCAGCATCACTATTAGTAGAAGCTGTTCAGGTAATCTTATTTATCTTATATATTCTCCAAATCTTCTACTGACATCAATTCTATTCCTCTGCTAGGCTGCACAAGTTATCCCACGCAGTCTCCGCAACTATCGGCCACGTCTCAAGTGGGGACCGAGATTCCAGTAGCTCCTATCGCCGAGGTACACGATCTCTTACCTTGAATCCTTAATATTCAGAAAACTTAACCAATTTTGATGCAGGCCGATTTGGGTACACCGATTATAACTCCACAACAGGCATCGGCCGGGAGGCCCATAGAGGCATGGCAAATTTCTGTTACTATCTTATTTCAATTTCCCATAGCATTTTCACGGGAATCTTCTTTCATGTCTTTTTCAGGAAGCTGGTCCAAGCGGAGCGCTAATAACCATCGAATCTTCTTCTTCCGACGAACCAAATGTACCAGTCCCTGAGACAAGGGAAACACTTCCACCGGTGCAGGCAAGAGAGATTCGCTTCAAAGAGGTAACACTCTTACCATTAGAATCGGCCAATTTCCTTTCACCGCTTGCTTACCCTTTACTTTGTTTCCTTACAGGAGCAAGATACCCCCAACAATAGCATCTTTTCTTTTGCTGTCTCCTTGGCCGATGACGAAGAAATCGCTTCACACCCAATTCGATCGAGCTCCACCTCCGACGATGTCCGCTCCAAGCTCGAAAGCATTCGTACTCTCCTCCAAGATGACATCGGCCGATTGGTGGAAGATGCATCGCCGATTCGACGACTTTTCAACGAGGTCAAAGATCGCATCCCGGATGAAGTGTCGGAAAATTTGGGGTATGCTGCCTACATAGAGGGCATGCAGATTCCGGTTTCCAGGGCGCTGCAACATATGGCCGATCGTGCTCAGATGGCCAAAACTCAGGAGGAGGTCGACTCGTATAAGCACCGGACTCAGGAAGTACACCACAGGATCAGCTTCCTCGAGAATTGTCGTCCGGACATCGTCGGCGCAATAGATCGGCTCAAACGGAGGAGAGCAGAACTGGCCAAGGAGATGGAACAGATAACCAAAGAGATAGCCGCTGAAGAGAAGAAGCTCCAAGAACTCCCATCCATCATCAGCGAGCTGAAGCAAGAAAGACAACATCTGGCCTGTGAAACAATAAGGCTCCGTCGCCGCGTGTCAGAAGTACCAGGATCGGCCAATGATGATCAGAGAATAGTAGACTCGGCCGATCAAATTAGACGACGAGCGATTGTAGCCATAGATGCTTTCCTTGGGTTGTAAAAATATGTTAAACATTATTGCTCCTTTAATGTCACTACGCCGATTTGGTCTTGAACTGCTCCTTCAGTCTGCTTTTCATTTATGTATGTATTTATTCCGATAGGACGTGTCTCACCATCCATCTACCTCCTCTTCATTTATACGCAGACCGTTCACCATCTCTAGAGGCACACGCATTACTTATCTCCTCTCCTTCTTTTACTGTCCCAAACTGAACGGCAAGATGTCTTGTTCATCCTCCTCATCCTCTTCCTCTGTCAACTAGGTATGAACTCCCCCTCTGCCTTTCTCTTAAGCATCTCAATCGCTCCGATACTGGGTAACTCCTTTTATCTCTGTTTAGCCGAAACGTCTCAGCCCTGGTCTAGAACGAGCGATAGAAATCATGCATTCAGGAGAGCCACTATCACAGGCAGACAGAAATCTGATAAGAGCTCATGCTGCGGAACTCAGAGATCATGTCCCTGCCGCTGTCCAGGAACACTTGGACCTCGTAGATGCTCATCTTTTGGTCCGCAAGCGACCATCTTCCGAAAAAAGTTCTTCACTTCCTTGTAAAGCCAAAACTGAAGTCGCCATGGAAGATCTGGAAGAGGAGAAGACCCGCCTGCTGAAAGAACTCTGCAACCAAGCTGAAACTGGAGCCACTGCAGAGGACCCGAAAGATAAGAGGCTCACCCTTATGATAAAACTGGGTCGCATCGAGAGAGAAATCCAGCGTAGGCGTACTCAGTAGACACACCAGTATTTTTATTCTAAGGGCAACTCGTACCATGTCGGCCATGTAATCTGTAATTTCCATTCAATAATGAATCCCAATGTTTCCTTCACCAGATGTGTAGACAGAAACCGATGAGAAATCGGCCATGTTATCTTGACATATTTTGCTACAAGTTATGTATCTACCCAAATGCTGGGATAGTACCTCTTCAGATATCGCCCGTTTAAAGCTCTTGGGAATTCCTCCCCTTCGACTGTCTCCAGAATATATGCATTCCCAGGGCACATCGGCCGATTCTGTACGGCCCTTCCCAAGTGGGTGACCATTTACCGAATTTGGGATCTTTAGATCCTATCGGCAGCACCAACTTCCATACCAAGTCTCCTTGAGAGAACTGTTTAACCATGACCCTTCTGTCATACCATCTGGCCACCCTTTTCTTGTTTTCTTCTATACTAATCAGGGCTCTCAACCATAAACCCGCCGAATCGTCAAGTTCATCTTTCATGAGAAAGGAATAGTCATCGGCTGTTAACTGATCCTGTAACGATATACGTCTTGACCCTATCCTTATCTCCCATGGCAAGACCACCTCATGACCATAAACCAAATGATAAGGGGATATTTTAGTGGCTCCATGACAAGCCATCCTGTATGCCCATAAAGATTCAGCCAAAGATATATGCCACTTCTTGGGTTGCTCCTCTATCTTTCTCTTGATTAGCTTGATTATCCCTTTGTTAGACGATTCTGCTTGGCCATTGGCTTGAGCATAGTATGGAGAAGAATTCAATAATTTAATCCCCATATCGGCGGCGAACTCTCCGAATTCTCCAGAAGTGAACATTGTCCCTTGATCAGTTGTGATGGTTTGAGGAATACCAAATCGATATATAATATGGCTTTTAACAAATTCAATCATATCGGCCGATGTCACGTTCCTCAAAGGAACTGCCTCCACCCACTTAGTAAAATAATCTGTAGCCACCAATATGAACTTATGCCCTTTGCTAGATGGAGGATGAATCTATCCGATGAGATCTATTCCCCAACCTCTGAACGGCCACGGCTTAATTATTGGATTCATAGCCGATGCTGGCGCGCGCTACACATTGCCAAACCTCTGACAGTCTTGGCATCCTTTGTAGTACCTGAAACAATCTTCAAGGATGGTCGGCCAGTAATATCCATTGTTCCTGATCATCCATTTCATTTTGTGAGCCGATTAATGAGCTCCACACACGCCTTCATGGATTTCTCCCATAAGAACCTTTGCCTCTTCTGTTCCCAGGCATTTGAGAAGAACTCCATCAATCGTCCGATAAAATAAATTATCCTCAAGCAACACATATTTTGTAGCCTGAAAACGTGTTCGCCGATCCACCTTTTGGGATGGATTTCTCAAGTAATCGGCGATCTCCTTTCGCCAGTCATCGGCCGCGAGCTCTAGCGTCATCGCTCCCTGAATCGGCCGATGCCCAGAAGCATGTTGGGCTAGTCTGTTGGCTTCTTCATTATAATTCCTGGGGATATGCTCAATTATCGCAGACTTGAACTCTTTTAAAAGTTGAAGACAATCCTCATAATAAATCCTCAAGATATCATCCTTGCACTCAGATCGCCCCGTCAACGGATCCACAATGAGCATGGAATCCCCAAAAATTTTGACTGCATCAGCTCTGGCTTCCCTTAATAATTGGATGCCTTTTAGAACAGCTCGATATTCCGCCTGGTTATTAGTTGCAGAGGCTTCTATCGGCAGAGAGAAATCATAACTTGCCCCCCGAGGCCACACAAGAACAATGCCGATTCCTGATCCGACCCCACACGAAGAACCATCAAAATATAGGGTCCACGGGACTGGTTCAACGGTGGCGATTTCCGGTCCACAATGCTGAACTACGAAATCGGCCATCACTTGACCTTTGACGGCTTTGGCCAATTCGTACATTAAATCGAATTCTGACAAAGCCAGGATCCATTTTCCAATCCGCCCTTTCAGAATCGGCAATGATAGCATATACTTCACCACATCATCCTTGCACACGACTATGCATTCTGCCGATAGCAAATAGTGCCTGAGCTTGGTACACGAAAAGTACAAGCACAAGCACAGTCGCTCCACCGAGGAATATATTGTTTCGGCATCTAAAAGTCTTCTGCTGACGTAGTACACCACTCGTTCTTTCCCCTCAAACTCCTGTACCAACGCCGATCCAATAGCCTGTTCATCAGCCAATAAATATAATTTGAACGGCTTACCAGGCTGTGGTGGAACTAATACCGGAGGTGAAACCAGCTACTGCTCTATATTCTCCAGTGCCTTGCGTTGTCCTTCTCCCCATACGAATTCCTGGTCGGGCTTTAATTTCAACAGAGGGGTAAAAGCCTGAATATGCCCTGACAGGTTGGATATGAATCTTCTGATGAAATTGACCTTGCCGATGAGGGACTGTAGTTCAGTTTATTTTGTGGGGCCACTACTCTGTTGATGGCGTCTATGGTCTTGCGGTTGACTTCTATCCTGCGCTCATGGACCATAAATCCTAAGAATTGCCCGGCCGATACACCAAATGCACACTTGTTTGGGTTCATCTTCAGCCCATGTTTCCTTGTGCACTCCAATACTTCCGGTAAATCGGCAGATGGTCTTGGTGACCTTTTGACTTGACCACGACGTCATCTATATAAATTTCCACCGATGAACCAATGAGCTTGTGGAAGATGTAGTTCATGGCCCGTTGATATGTAGCGCCGGCGTTCTTCAACCCGAAAGTCATAACCACCCATTCAAATAAACCAAGATGGCCTGGGCACCTAAAAGCCGTTTTCGAAATATCTTCCTCGGCCATTAATATCTGATTGTACCCGGCATTCCCATCCATGAAACTTATGACTTTGTGGCCTGCGGCAGCATCCACCAAGATATCGGCCATCGGCATTGGATATCCATCCATCGGTGTAGCCTGATTTAAGTTCCTGAAATCGATGCACACACGTAATTTTCCATTCTTTTTGTATACAGGCACAATGTTAGAAATCCATTCGGCGTAGCGGCACTGCCGAATAAATCCTGCCTCAATCAACTTTGTAATCTCGGCCTTTATGTCAGGTAGAATCTTGGGGTTACACCGTCGTGCAGGTTGCTGATATGGCCGATATCCTGATTTTATAGGTAACCGGTGTTCAACAATAGACCGGTCTAGTCCTGGCATCTCATGGTATTCCCAAGCAAAGCAATCCTTGAACTCTTTTAATAAACTTATCAATTTACATTTGTACTCAGGATCCAAATTGGCACTAATGTACGTCGGCCTTGATTTGCTGCTATCTCCCAAATCTACCATCTCTAATAAATCGGCCGACGTAAACCCATGCCCAAGCTTCCCATCTTCTCGGCCAAGCTGATCCATTTATTCTGAATCTTCAGAGCCGACTGCTTGGATCGGCTGTAGATCGAAATCGGACACTTTCAGGAAGTCAGTGTCCCAAGTCCTGCCAGATATACACTTGACGTGCTCGCAGCTCCACTGTTGCGTGTTGGCTGCTGCAACGCTGTAGACGGAATCGGCAGCGACTATCTCTGTGCTGTCGCCGACCCATTGCACCAGCCATTGATGCATTGTAGACAGGACACAGCAGTTTGCGTGTATCCAGTCGCGACCAAGCAACATATTGTAGGACCCCTTGCCATTAATAATGAAAAAAGTGGTAGGGAGGGTCTTACTGCCGATGGTGAGGTCGACGCAGAGCGCTCCGCGGGCGGGGGACACGTTGCCTTCGAAATCCTTCAGCATCATGTCCGTCTTGGTGAGGTCTTCATCGCCCTTGCCTAGCTTGCGGAACATGGCATACGGCATGATGTTAACTGCCGCGCCTCCATCTACCAGTAATCTGGTGACGGGTCTTCCGTTGACATAGCCCTTGAGAAACAGCGCTTTAAGATGCTGTCGTTTTTCCTCTTCTGGTTTCTCAAACGTAGCCGTCATCGGCTCTAACACTAGTTGTGCCATTTGTTCCTCTTCTGTTCCTGTTACTTTATCCCGATCGTTTGGCGCCATGAACTCCATCGGCAGTATGAACACCATATCAATTTCAGTTGTCGATTCTTGGTTGTTTGCTTCTTGATCGTGTTTCTTTGGGCGCCAAACTCGCGATTTAACGTTCCTTCTCTCTGGCACCTGTCTTTGTTCTTCTTCTTGATGCTCCCACTGGCGTAGGCGTTGGATCCTTCGCTTCTGGGATCTGGATAGGCCATCGGGACACCACCTAGGATTTGCTGGTTTGGCCGATGATCTGGCGTGTTCCTAATCTGGTTCCCTTCCTAATGGATCCTCGTCTGATACCCTATCATCGGCCATCTCTTCCAGCCGATCGTGTGCGCTGATCCTGCCCCCAGGTCCATCCCGCTGGCCGATCTTGCTTTTTGACCTGTTGTACTGGTCAACTCTGCCCCCCAGCCGATCATGCACCGAAACGCGCCGTTCCTCGCGCCGATTTCTGCTGATCGGCTCTGATCCTCTGTCCCTAGAGTGTGGTTTCGGGCGATCGTTGCAGCTCAATCCGTTACACTCCGGACAGTTATCGGCAGACGGCAATCTGATGTCGTTCTCCCAGCAGTGGATGAAGACGAACATTGCCAGTGATCTTCATGCCGGCGTATCATCTCTTCCTGGTATCTTGCTTGTTCTTGCTGCTGCCGATACTCACTGAGTAAGAATTGGGAGGTGACGGGCTTGCGTGGTCGTTCTGGTTCCCGCCTGTTCCTTCTGATTTCTTCCATTGTGATCTGCCTCCTGGGATCGACGGCGCCGCCTCTTCTCGCCGATTCTGACGTCAGCACCTTAGTTTGACTTGAGTCCCCTCCAGCGTTAACCATGTTGGCCGGGAAGGAATGCTGATCTATCTTCATCGGTTTTGCCAATTTAGCTAGAGTTTCAAATTTAAGCCGCCCCTGCTCGATGGCCGATTGTATCTGCTGGCGGAAGACTTTACATTCATTTGTATCATGAGAAGTAGCGTTGTGCCACTTGCAGTATTTCATCTTCTTAAGTTGATCGGCCGTAGGGATGGTGTGATGTTGAGATAGCTTGATCTGTCCTTCCTGAAGCAATAGATCAAAAATTTTATCGGCCTTTGCCGTGTCGAAGCCGAATGTTTCCGGTTCTTTCTTCCCAAAGGGGCATGATATCAGTTTTTCCCTTTGACCCATTCTACCAGGCCGATTTCCTCTTCCGCATCGGATTCAGATCCTTCCAAGTATGCCACCTTCTTTTGGAAGTTCCTCCGCTGTTCAAACGGTCGGACCTCTTGTCCTGATAATCGGTGGACGATTTGGCTCAGGCTTTCAAACTCTTGGGCAGCATATCTTTCTTTGATTTGTGGCAAGAGGCCTTGGAAAGCGATATCGGCCAGCTGTGCGTCGGTCAGAGCTAGACTGTAGCATTTGTTCCTGATTTCTTTGAACCTCTGTATATATCCCATCACTGGTTCATCACTCCTCTGCCTGAGGCTGGTCAAATCCGAGAGCTTCATCTCGTGTACTCCTGCGTAGAAGTACTTGTGGAATTGTTTCTCCAGATCGGCCCATGTAACGACGGAATTCGGCGGCAAGGTGGTGAACCACTGGAAGGTTGACCCGAACAGGGACGATGAAAATAAACGCACCCTCAGAGCATCTTGCGTGGCAGCTTCTCCGCACTGGATGATGAATCGGTTGACATGCTCCACAGTGGATGTGTCGTCCGTCCCCGAGAACTTGGTGAAATCAGGAACTTTGTAGCGGTGTGGGAACGGCAGCACGTCATAGGCCGATGGATACGGCGTCTTGTAAGTATAAGTTTGAACTTTTGGCTTCAATCCAAACTGATCCTGGATTACTTCTGCTATTCTTGCCGTCCAGTCCACCTGCTGCTGATGAGCAGCTGTTCGCGGCGCGGGCATGTGCTGAAGGGCTGGTACGGCTGGGTGATGAATCGGCGGATTTTGCTGAACGGCCGATACTTGATGGCGAAACGAGTCCGCACCCCCTTCGTACGTCACTGCTGGCGCCGTGCCTCTGAATGCTTCTACAGTGTTTGCCCCCCTGCCGATTTCTGATGAGATCGGCTGATACTTGGGAACCGTCGGCCGGGCGGCCGATTGATATGGCACCTGGGTTGAATAACTTCCATACCCGTTCGCTGGTTCGGGAAAATACGCTGTCGCTGATGTTCCCCAAGGTGCTGAGCTTGTAGGCAGTGACTGCACAGAAGCAATCTGAACGGGTTGAAGCGGTGTCTGTGATGGGAGACATGGTGCACCGCTGTATCTTGGAGATGCCGGGGGCAGTGGAGAGTTGTACCCCTCGCGTTGCGTCAATATCGGCTGAGGAGCCGATTGGGACGTGTATGGTAAGCTTCTGGCTGGTAGAGTGGTCGGCGGGGCATATGCCGGTCCCTGATAGCCTTAGACTGCTCCGCTGGCCAGAGAGCTGACGACGGCGTTATACACCGTGTTGGTCATCACTGAGGATTGGTCGATGAACGCCTGATACACGGACTGTTGAATCATCTCTGACATCTTGCCCGAGTCTTCAGCAATGGTGATGTGGCGAGGCACTAGAATAGGAGCCTTCTTGACTGCCTCCCCGCTTCTGGTACGACTGAACGACTGGAGGTACATCTTCTTGTAATCTTCTAGATGTTTGGCCAATTCTTCCCTCTGATCGTCCTTGAGATCTGCTTCTGTGACCTCAATGATGTTGCAGTCGTAGATTTCTGCGTTTTTCGACATATCAGATCTTGGATGGTCCCACTGGGCGTGCCAAAAGTGTGTTGGCGCTAAAATCGGCCGGATAGGAATCGGCCGATGATCTTCAGCGTCGGACACACGACCCGGGAGAATCTGCTTAGCTCCTGTTCGGGTTATCGCCCTGGTGCGGTTCGCGCGGCGTGCCAGTCAATCTGACCTGTTGATTGACAAGGAAATAGAGTATTAAATTCTAGGCGCGTCGAACGGCTGGGATTCCGATCTGTCCTGAGGAGCGCGTCGGCAACGAATCGGCTGATTTGCTGCAGAGATGATCGGCTATGGATCAGCCGATAATCGTGTAGTAATTGTAAAGAAAACCACCGGAGCGATCTAAAAAATTACTACAGAAGCAACACTTGAAATAGATCTAATCGGCTGCGAGATGATAAATCGAAGAAGAACAATGACGAAGCCGATTACTCTGATCTCAAGCTGGATAACTGGTGATAATACTAGAATAATAGGTAAAACTTGCAATTCTAGTACATATCAATAACTGGTGAATAAATCCAAATGAAACCACAGCGATGCGCCCGTAGTTAAACTCGGATATTACTCGGTAAACGGAACCTACCAATTGGCCGGAGATCAAGTTGATGCAGCCCTGCCAATCCGTACGAACTCGTGGAAGAAGAAAATATTGGCGAAGTCGCCGACTCGAAAGTAAATTGCTGGAAAAGTAGAAGTATTGTTGTTGTTTGATGTGTTGATGATCTCTCGAGACCCTGATGACTCCTATTTATACTCTAAAGCTAGGACTCCTGGTCGATCACGACTTATCACAACCTTATTTAAATTACTATATCTATACGAATTTTAAAAGGAAACGGACTCCCGCAGAATCTTCCGCCGCCGTTCCCTAATCCAATCAGGATTTCCTTCGATTGCTTCCCGACCGACTTAGTGTGCCCTCCTTTGACCAACTTTTGACCAGGACCCTTTGAAATAGTCCCATCCTGTTGACATAGGGTGTATAACCAATCTGCCGATTTCCAACTGTTACCTCAATCGGCCGATTCTTTTCTGTAGCCTTCATATCTGCCGCATCGGCCAATCTTCTCCTCCTGGCGCCGATTCAACATATGTCAAAATCTGGCGTCAACAATATGCCTTGGTGCAAGTTTTGGAAACATGGCAACATTATCTTTGGCCCAAAGAATTTATTATACATTCTGATCATGAATCATTAAAACATATTCGTAGCCAAGCAAAACTGAACAAACGTCATGCTAAGTGGGTTGAATTTATTGAATCTTTTCCTTACATCATCAAACATAACAAAGGGAAAGATAATGTGATTGTTGATGCTTTGTCTTGAATCGATTAAGGGACAATATGAACTTGATGCTGATTTTAAAGATGTGTTTGAAAATTGCAAAGAGGGTCGTTCATGGAACAAATATGTGATGAATGATGGGTACTTGTTTCGAGCTAACCGCCTATGCATTCCAATTGGTTCCGTTCGTCTTTTGTTGTTGCAGGAGGCGTATGGAGGCGGTTTGATGGGATATTTTGGTGTCAAGAAGATGGAGGAAGTTTTGGCCACACACTTCTTTTGGCCAAAGATGAGACGAGATGTAGAGCGGTTCGTGAATCGCTGCACAACATGTCAAAAAGCTAAGTCTCGTTTGAATCCACATGGTTTATACATCCTTCTTGTTCCTTCTATTCCTTGGGCAGATATTTCTATGGATTTCGTTTTGGGATTGCCTAGGACTAAGAGAGGGAGGGATAGCATCTTTGTTGTGGTGGATCATTTTTCTAAGATGGCACACTTTATACCATGTCATAAAAGTGATGATGTTGTTCATATTGCTAACCTCTTTTTCAAAGAGATTGTTTGTTTGCATGATATACCTTCTACTATTGTTTCAGATCAAGACGCTAAATTCTTGAGTCACTTTTGGCGCACATTGTGGAACAAGTTAGAGACAAAATTGTTATTTTCTACAACTTGTCACCCACAAACGGATGGACAAACCGAGGTTGTGAATAGAACATTATCTACAATGTTAAGAGCGATTCTGAAGAAAAATTTGAAGATGTGGGAAGAGTGTTTGCCGCATGTGGAATTTGCTTCCAATAGGGCGGAACACTCCACCACCAAGGTAAGTCCTTTTCAGGTAGTATATGGCTTTAACCCACGAGCTCCTATTGATCTTTTACCTCCACCTACTACTGAATGAATTCATCTCAATGCTAAGGAACGTGCTGATTTTATTCTAAAAATTCATGAAACAACTAAAAGATGAATGAAAAGTATAGAATTGCTGGTAGTAAGGGTAGAAAGGAAGTTAATCTTGATATAGGTGATTTGGTGCGGTAGCACTTGAGAAAAGATAGATTTCCTGAGCTAAAAAAAGTCTAAGTTAATGCCAAGAGCTGCTGGTCCGTTCAAAATAATTGAGAAAATAAATGACAATGCATATAAACTTGAGTTGCTTCCCGAGTTTGGGGTTAGTCCCTCCTTTAACATTGCAGATTTGAAACCATATTGGGAGAAGATGATGAGCTAGCATCGAGGACGACTTCGTTTCAAGAGGGGAAGGATGATGAGGACATCACTCCTTTGGATACAAACAACACTCCTCACATGGATATGCAAGGACCAATGACTAGAGCTCGTGCACGTCGCTTAAATCAAGAGGTGAGCTCGTTCCTATGTACATTTAGTAATTATGAGAATAGTATGCTACCTAATGATATTATTGTACTTAAAAGTATTGGAGAGGACTAGGAAGTATTTGGAGGAGGACTTGGAGGAGAAGAAGATCATACGGGGCGTCCAAGTCAAGCCGGAGGCCCACACCATCCCGAGTTCGAGTCTGCCTCGGAGTCCAGGAGCAGTGTACACTAAAACCGACACCCACATCGCATACGGAGTCCAAATTCGACGTTCTATATATGTATGGAAAGCTAAGGAGATAAGCTATCCAATAGCACCGGCCCCACATCATTATCATGTCTGAGTCAACGGGAATCGTCGAAACAAGTGGACATCCAGAATCTATTAGGGTGCTGCACCGCCGTCTTTTGGGTCGTTGGTCCGTGTATCGTGTTGGAGCCCATTAGGGGTGCGTCCAGGGTTCTTGTACACCCCTAAACACTTTATATTCAGTGTAGTCACCCAAGTAGGGTTTGGGTTTTGCTTAGATTCAGTCTGTCATAGAACAGTCGCCGTTCATCGGTTTGTGAGACCACACTTCGTGAGCTTAATCTGTTTTCAGCAATCTTGTTGTGTTCTTCTTTGTTCTTGCTTGTGTTCTTCGATTCACAGGCAAGGATTAGCCTTCGTGGCGAAGTCAACCGGGCAGCGCATGGTTGATAACCAAAAGACGACGTGGTGCTTCGACTGCGGGCTCGGGTCTTGTTGATCGGAAGCCGGATCGCTTGTGTCGTGTTGTCGACCAATCGATAGTTATCCTCCTGACGGAAGATCGGGCACCCTCGTGTTCCCATTAGACGCCGCCGCTTTCAATTGTTGCGGTTTCTTGAACAAAGTAATGGAGAAGAAAGTGCTGAATTGCCGAAGGGGTACGAGCATGGTCCACAGCTAACCATTCGATCCTCAATTTCGCGAGTGGCCCTTCTGCCTCTCAGCGCTTGGAGAAGAAAGTGCTGAATTGCCGAAGGGGTACGAGCATGGTCCACAGCTAACCATTCGATCCTCAATTTCGCGAGTGGCCCTCCTGCCTCTCAGCGCTCCTCTGTCTCTTCCGGTTCTTTACAGTTTACGTTAATGAGAATACAAATAGTGCTTGTAATTTTGTTATTACTAGGTGTGCACCCGTGCGTTGCTACGGGTGAAACAAATTCTCTATGATCATTTATTTCATCATATGAAACATTTGCTACGGGCAGCGAAAGAATTTAAATGCAGTACACAAAGCACATGAAACTAGCTATTTGAAGTATGTAATTTTTAAATTAAACAAAGCAAGGTGCATTCCAAGCTCACCGACCTAGTAATTCTCAAGTTACATTCCAAGCCTAATTTGTGTCGGTAAATTCCTATAGTTTAAGCACTCGACACAACAAAGCAAGCTAGATTCCAAGCCCAATTCGTCTCTGGAAACTCTTGTAATTTGCAAGCACTTAACCCAACAAGGCATTTCAATCCTTTGTGCCGAGAGCTGTAAGTATCAAACCTAGCAAGCAATGGCGAATATGCCTCATGTAATAAGGCGACATAATAAGACACTGAAAATTATGGCCACATCATGCTTGCAGTTACCAAACAGATGTGGTATCTACATGAAGATACTCAACGAGTGTCTCATCAAAGATTATAACACGTGAAAATTAGACAGCCATTTCACACATCAACACAAATGAATCCTTTGTGCAAGGAGGTGTAGACAATTTGTTCTCCCAAGCAATACACAGTTTCAGAGGTTTTAAAGTTCCATGTTCAAATCACAAGCTTTGAAACCAGAGAAACAAATAGCATCACAGGAGAATAAAGACATTCTACAGAAAACCTAAAAACCAAAGAAGCTACTCCACAGAACCAGGTATTTTTGCATCCATGGAAAAACAGAGGAGATAATCGCTGGAGTGCCTAGGAAATTGACACTTCATCTCATCTTCATCCCGGAATTGCTTGGACTTTCTACATTTCGTCGGATCCAATAATATACACAAGAAACGGACATGTCTTGATCCAGTTCAGGGTTAGCAGTCTTCAGAAACTCGACATCATCTTAGCACAATAATCACAAAATACTGAGAGACAGGTAGTGGCATTTCTGATATGATCCTATTGATAGAAAAAAAAAACTTATGCAAGTAGAAATTAGATTGTAAAAACACTTGTATTGCCAATAGACAGATCATGTTCTTGTTTAATCAAATCTCAGGGTATAAAACTGACCAAAAATACTTTCAAGCAACTGTCCTTTGTACGTAAACAATTGAATTTTGTACCAAACATAAAGAAACTTCACACAAAGGAATTTGTGATTGATCAAGTTTACACTGCCTATTAACTCGGAGAGCAAGCTGAGCAGGATGATAGAATTCCTTCATCTAACAGTTGACTAATTGAGCAGCAAATAAGACAGATAACTAAGCAGTAATGGCTCACGGTACGAACTCACCATAGCAACCATGAATGCCAGGCAGTGATCAGGATTGAGGCATCCAGCAGCCTTGGAGATGTGTGTTAGGGCAAGCTTAGCAAGCCAGACTCTGAGGATGGCGCTATGGCAGCCTGGACATGCACGTCGTAGCCCTTAGGTGCATGGAGGCTAGCAGCACGACGGAGTACAAAAGTGGAGGAGCAGAATCAGGGGCACCAATCGTCTTCGCTACAAGCAGTGCGAGATGTGCATGCCTTTTAAAAACAAGGCTGGCTAACCAGATCACTTAGACCTAAACCAGCTTCGTCCTTTGAACCTGTGGTCGTTTCTCAGTAACTGATAAGCAGAGTCTATAGAAACTTGCATTCACGATATCAACAAACTGATGAGCAGAGTATATTGGGACCTGCATTCAGATATCAACAAAGGTAAGAACATCTGAAAGTGTACAGCTTCTGAATTCAAAGACCTATCTGCAACTGAAAGGCAAAAGACTGAAAAACTAACCTTAGCCTGAAACTGAACCTATCGCTGAACTAAAACAAAAAGTGAGCTACAAATTCTAAACTGAGTATTGCATCTGCGTAATGAGCTAAACTCTAAACTAAACAATAGGAACTTAAAAACTAAATAGTAAAGCCATCAATTTTCTAATCTCGATCATTTGCAACGACATCTAAAAACAAAGAGATGTTGATCTGAAAGTACAGTATCAAAACCGACAATAAGAGTTCTTACGAGGTCTGCACTTCTGCAGCAATATTGCCTTGCCTCCTACTCCTCCACGTCCTATATGTACAGACACATCTTGCTCTGCATCACCTAAAAACAAAGAGTAGTGCATCCAGCTCAAGAAATTCATTTTATCCTGCTGGCCAACATGACACCATAACCTTAATAGCTAATGACCAAGCCAAGGAATTAACATGCAAACTGCAAGGAAGAAATAATAAAGTATCACCTAGACAACATGTGAGCAAGCTTGCTAGTAGCTGACCAGAACACTAATTGATTAAACTAATCATTCATCAAAAGATCAGCCTAGGAATTACTTAGAGAAAATAATAGGCAAGCAAAGACTACCACACGGTTACATGAAAATAGATCCAAAATTTATTCCCTTGTACCAGTAAAGTAAAATGTATATCACAGCAATAAAAAAGTGAGACCGAATAACTATAATGGAGAATTGTGAGCCCCGGTGATGAAGCATTGACATGAAGTACGGTAGTTTGGATGAAATATTGAGACAAAGTGTGGGCTCCGTAACCTGTCCATCACCAGTGGATGCACTACACTTTTGATCTGAAAGTACAGTATCAAAACCGACAATAAGAGTTCTTACCAGGTTTGCACTTCTGCAGCAACATTGCCTTGCCTCCTACTCCTCTATGTCCTATATGTACAGACACATCTTGCTCTGCATCACCTGAAAACAAAGAGTAGTGCATCCAGCTCAAGAAATTCATTTACCCTGCTGGCCAACATGACACCATAACCTTAATAGCTAATGAGCCAAGGAATTAGCATGCAAGCTGCAAGGAAGAAATAATAAAGTATCACCTAGACAACAAGCACATGTACCACAAATACTACTTAGGCATAAAAATTATTCCAGGACTCATGTACCACAAATAATAACTTAAGAGAAGAAAACTAATTCAGTCAAACAGATCATTGTGCTTAGGTTCTTTGTGCTGAGCACATAGCTGGTCACCACATAATTGAGGCATCTCTGCAGAATTAAGACCCAGCCAAGTAATGAATGATTGGTTTGTCATTTGTGAAGGATATATATCTCCATATTTGAGAAAGATAAAGCTAAGAACAGGATATTAATTCTAGCAAGATCTAAAAACGATCCCCTAGCTAATTCTAGCAAGATGCAACATCGAATGATCGAATTACATAGGGGCTGCTGGGAAAAACAGGGCACAGGAATCTCACAAGGCAACATCACCCCCAGAATCAATGCTAGCTGATCAACCTCCGGTATGGCTCTTTTTTCTCTAATCTAGTCGCTCCTATCTCTCCTTTTGTCTAATCTAGTCCCTCCCATCTGATCAAATAGCTAGCTAAGTAATTGCAGCAAATCAGTTGGCCCTTTCTTGAGTCAGAAACTCAGGTGCTTACAATTCTAAAAATGCTAGCTAAGAAGTTTGCTAAGACAAGCCTGATCCCAAAATAGAAACTAAAACTATGTCAGGCTTACGTTTCTCCTGCTCCTGTGCCCTCCAGCTGATGTTCTGCTGTCCCAGCTCAGCCTAACATCAGTGAGAAACTATGGTCAATAAACATTGCACAAAAATGATAAAACGAATCATTCCGTTTGTTTGCTAACGCCAACTAACTTGTCAGTGTTGCCATCAAGCGACGAGAACACCGATATCCGTGGGGGCTCCAGGTCATCATCACCCTCATTCTTCAATGGCCGGGCAGCGCCCATGAGCCCTCACCGGCCTTGTCCGTGTCGGAGGTGGCGCCCGAGATGGTGAGCAGGCTCTCGAACGCGTGCACCAGATGCTTGACGCGGCCGGCACCGGGATCTGGAACGCTGCTCATCGCCTTTGCCACCGCCTTCGTCCGCATCGCCCTCACCTTGCTGCTCCCCTCCAGTCCCGCCTCGTTCCCCTCATGCTTGGCAAAAAGGATGGCGTTGGGCGGTGACCTGACGATGGCACAGGGGTGCTTGGACTAAAAAAACGTCACCCTTACTTTTTAGTATTATATAATATAATATTAGATTTATACCCGTAGGTTGCTACGGGTAAAACAAATTTTATCTATAAGCATCAAACATACTTATAATAATATATAACAGTGAAGATGCACATTTAGCTTAAAACAAAACTTTTGAAATAAATATATGCGTGCTCGGGCGGTTTTGGTGGGACTCACAAGCAGGCATTGTGTGATTTTACATACAATGCAACAAACATGGCTCTAATTGTTATCTCCATAATTTTTACATTTCAGAACTATGGCCCGCTAAGGATGGTGTGTAGTGTGTTCGTCCACAAAGGGGGAAGTAAATGAAAATATAGATCTAAATTAATGCCTTAAATGTAATTATAAGCCAAACGTGTATGTTGCTACAGGCAAAATATGTGCTGAAAGAAGATAATTTTTTTCATATGAATTCAGCATACTTTAGACAGCAATCTAACATATGCACTACATCAATAGTTACAAATAACCATTTTGAAGAGTGTCCTTTATTTAGTTACGTTGCAACAAATGACACTTTGGAAAAGCATCTTCGATCGATCAATCAAAACCACTATTGGACCCTACTTATCTGTGGCAACTAATACTGCAGTGCAAGAAACTTAGCTGGATGCCAAAAGTCTAAAACATCTAAAATAGTATATACAAGGAAAAACTCAAGTCAGCTTTCACAATATTTCCCATTATACACAAACGACTGTATTTGCAACACAAGGGTAGTTGTTTTTATCTTATATGTACTACGAACTATTTAACTTGTACTACCATAGAGCTAAGCAAAATAACATGCAGGGAGATTCAGGTGACACTGGAAGATATATAGGAGCCACTATTCTCCATGTAATATTATTTTGCTTTTATGCAGGAAAAGAAAAGAATAAAACACTCTCTCCTTGTCGAGGGAAACTTCATACACACATGTATATCCATCGTGCTCGGCTATCCAGCATCACAGCTGTTCAGAACTTGACACTGCTCCTCAATACCTCGCTCTTGCCACAAGGCCAACCAAAGATGTGGCCAATGCCTGCACAACTTTGCTGCAGCTGCATATTTGAAGCTGCAACATGTCCAATGGGATTGTTATAGTCTCAGCTCTGTAACTTGCATTTAAAGTATTAATAAAGCATATTTGAAGCAGCAATCAAAACTTGCAGTCACCAAAATACCAATCACAGAGAATCATAACTGTCACTAACCTACCATAAATCAGTTCCATTAACGTAATTACTTTTTTAAGGAAGGAAAACTTCGCTGCACTACAAAACAAAACAACAATGGAAAATTGAGATTTGATGAGAGCTGAGGACGGTTCAGAAGTATGATTCAAGAAAATATGCATATTAATCAGATGGAAAGGTTCAGAAGAAAATAAACATTCACATCACAAACTAATGGGGAAACATGGCAAAGGAAGAACCAAAGAAGTGCATCTCCATGGCACGAAATGGCATAAATATATAAACTCGAAAAATCTTTACCCAGACCAAGCAATAAATAAATCTCTATGATTGCAAAGAAATCCCTAGCTCGTCCACTCACCTAATCAATTGTGTCCTCCCACCACAATGATGAGAAAAGCAGGAGCGATTCCAACTCGTGGAGGCTCATGGCATGTTGACCTTACTGGAGTCCCATCTATGATGCCTGAAAACATTTAGTGGTGTTAAAATATTTTGGATACCTTCACTTTCTACAACTAAACTAATCCAATGCATTAAGGAGAACAAAAACCTACCTATTTGATTCAGAACTAAATTATATGGATGATATATCTAAGTATTTGCATTGATACCCATGCATTGTTTCTATGAACAAGCTAAGAATATTGAATATAGTTTTCTAACAGGCAAGGCTCTATCAATGTACTCCTGCCCAATATATCAGGTCTATTTATTTTGGAACTCATGTGTGCATCCATTGATGATAACATATTCAAGAAGTAGATTCGAAGGTAGTTTATTTGTTCCATTCGCCACATTTAGGACATGTTCATATGACTACAAAGTATACTCTAATAAAACAACAACAAAAGTGCCAAATTTAAATTTCTGGTTCACTTCAATCTCAAACAACCTACATATTCTTTAATATCATTTTTTCCACAAAGAATTTGATAGAGCACAATGAAGACCGTTCTTTTATCATAAAGACAAGGCACGTACAAGAACAAAGCAGAATTATCTCTCACCTTGTTTCAACAGTCTGCCTCAGATTAGGGCACCAGCTGCAGGAAGGGCCTGAGCTTCTCCCATCTACCGGTTCCCCCCTTTCTCTCTGTTGTGCCCCTCGGACAAAAATCACATGTCAAAAATTACTTGCAAACTTATTTATGAATAAGCAAGCCATACATTAATATCACTGGAGCTATAGCACGTTGTCACCACCGGTACTTGGCCCAGAGCGCCTTGCACAGTCTGCAACTGTCTTCTCTTTTCTTCTATTCTTTGTGCATGGAAGGTCCCTGAAACCAGATCAGAAGTCACATATTATTACAGGTACCATGATTTTTTCTTGTACAGCTCTCAAGCCCTCAAGCAGTAAAACTCACTATAACTTTGCCATGTAATAGGCATTGGCCACATCAAATAATTAAATCAAGTAGTAGGAACTGAACACAAGTATTCTGCATCTCGAGTAGGAGTTGAGTCTCCAATCAATTATGTTCCCTTGCTCAGTCCCCAAGTCAAACTGCTCAAGTAGGTACCAAATTAACCAAACCCAACAAATCTACTGCTAACTACGAGCACCAAAATTCATCATATTCATCTTTTTGCTATCACCATTGCCTCTATTTCTGCAGAGAATTACAAACCTCGCAGCTAAGAAAGCCAAGCCTTTCAGCTCATACTCATGAATAAAAGAGTTCTCTTCTTTATTTTTATTTCACAAGTTGTGAATATGGGTTCACAACTGTTTGAGCCAAGCCAAGCCAAGCCATCTGAATATGGTTTCACCACTGTTTGAGCTGTGAACTGGACAACTTGTCAAAAGATAGCAGAGTTCTGAACTGCACAACTTGACAAAAGACAGCAGACCTTGATTGACGGAAACATGCAATTTTATTTGGATTCACAGAAGATCATGTACTAACCTTGTTCTGCATAAGTTTGCGTGTTTCGATTTTTCCTTCTTTTTGTGCAAGTGTTGTATTTGATAAAATTGTGTTGTTGGTCTCATAGGAAAACCAAGCAGGACTGTTTTGACGAGTTAGAAGTACTTTTAAGCATATATATCTGCTTGCCATTGCACTATAAATAATCTGAAATAATTGAGAAGTTGGCTTTGAACTGACCAAAAGAAACATAGTTCATAACAAAATTGTCTCAAAAACACTTACTAACAAATGCAGCAAGAATTTTCATCCATAACACTTTCTAACAGACAATCCTCCAAACTCCCATTCATATATCTAGGTCCATGAACCAACAAATGTGCCTCAAGGTTCAGAAGCATGGAAGCAATGGACAAAAACAATCCCTCATTTATACCTTGGCCATGTATATTGCTATTAACGGTAGACGCTAGCAGATGCTTGCAGATAAGATTAGCGAAAATCTAGAGAAGATGGTTTGGACAAAAATACAAGCACCTGGTGTTCATGGGATGAAGGAGATACAAGCACTGGTGCTACGGACCGTAAATGATTTTTAACGCAATACCTAAATGATTTGGCCAGTCCAGAGGCAGTTAAGAATATATACCATCGTCGCTACCTTTCATAGCTGCTGAATAAGCCATAGCCTGAAACTTCTGCAGAGAAGAAAAATAATTCATTTGTTGCATGGTTGAAATACAGTGAACACTATTGTTCCCGTACTACTCCACTTCAGGTGTTCTCCTATACACCCGGAAAGCAAGCACACCATAGAGCATCCTTCAAACCTTTTATCATCCTATTATAAGTTCGCCTCGAAAGGCAGGAATCATGTAATACTAGTTTTGGAAGGAACAATAAGTGGGGGAAAATGGCAGGTGATATCACAGGCGGTGAAGTAGGAAATGCACTAAAACCAAAGTGCTCCATATGCAATTTCAGCACATGCGAATTTCTAGCACAAAAATGCAAAGCTAGCTGCCAAATAGTCGCCTCAAAAACCTGAATAGTACCATGATATTGGAAAGTCCTTTATAGACCGCTAATCAAATCTCCCATAATCAGAGGTCACGTTTCCTAACTCCCTCTAAATAACTTCATAAGGCACTGCTGCTTGTGACTTTGTACGACTAACTAAATATCTCTAACGACAGGTACCCAAACTTGACATATTGCAGAATTACCTCGAAGCTGGACGCGTCTTCAGGAATAGGATACTTCGATTTCTTCCGAAACTCCCATGTCATCTGATCCAATTCCTCTAGACAATAAGCTACACACAGAAAACGCACAATAAAAAAGAGACAAGGAATCACACACAGACACACAGACACAGGACGCTAGACAGAACCCAGGACGCATTAATCTACAAGGGGGGAGCGAAACCGCGAAGCTGAGAATCTGAACCGCCAGACCTAGCGCGGCGCAGGGATCGGGAGCCGTACCGTAGCTGGCGTAGCCCGTGGCGCCGACCTTGAGCGTGCCTCATGGCTTGCGGGCCACCGGGGGCTGCTGGGATGACGGATCCCCGGAGGTGGACGAAGCCTCGGAGGCGGCGGCACGGAGGAGCGCCACGGCACGGCACGGCGCAGAGGGGCCGTCATAGGGGTGACGGCGCTGGAGTCCGCCCGCGACGGCGCGGCGTGCGGCACGGCGCAGAGGGGCCGTCACAGGGGCGACGTCGGGCGGAGGATGAACGCGGCGGCGGCCGGAGTCCGCTAGCGACGGCGGCCGGAGGACGATCGCGACGGCAGCCGGAGGACGAGCGCGACGGATGCCGGGCGGCCGGGAGGATCGCGACGACGGCCTCCCAGATCGCGCGGAAGGGTAAAAACGGGATGGGGAGGGGAAAACTCGGGGGAGGAGGACCGGGGGGGGGCAACGTACGGCGACATCGCACCAGGGCCGTGTAGAATGAAAAGAAAAACGTCACTCTTAGCGGCTTCGTACTCCTTCGTATTAAAATATTTGTCACCGTTAATTTTATTTTTATAATTTTAACCATTTATCTTAATAAAAAATTAAATCAACAGTGATAAATATTTCAATACGGAGATAGTAGCATAGAGATAGAGATTATGTCTGTTCACAAAGAAATGGTAAGCATTTGTGAATTTTATGATTTTGTCTGAAGGTAGATTTAAATTTGATTTCTTTTCTATGGTATATTGTAAATCAATACAAAATCAACATCAACCTAATGGTGTTTTAAAATACGAATATATTGATACAACTTTTATACACTTGACTCTTATAAAGTTGGCTTATTGGTCAAATTACTATGTTAGCTATTACCACTACTTCCTCTCAAAATAAAAAATATTGCCACTACTTTGTTACATGTATGGGAGCTTGACTAAACTGACGATAATGCTATCTGCTTCGACATATGCGCCCGATCGTAGCTTCCTGAACCGCGCTGCACTGATCCGATGTCGCTCCGGCGGATGGTTCCGTGGTCCGCCCGTGGCGCATCTGCACGGTGCAGGAGGTGGAAGACTTCAAGGCGGTGGTCCGCATCCTGCCGCTCTGGAGCGCGTCCATCGTCCTCAGCGTCGCGTTCGGCACGCAGATCAACTTCACCGTCCTGCAGGCCCTCGCCATGGACCGTGCCCTCGGCCGCATCACCGTGCCGGCGGGCTCCATGAGCGTCGTCATCCTCGTTTCCATCGTCGTGTCCCTCATCCTCCTCGACCGCGCGCTCCTCCCGCTCTGGCGGCGCCTCACCGGGCACACCCCGACGCCGCTGCAGCGCATCGGCGCGGGCCACGTGCTCGCCATCCTCAGCCTCGCCGGGTCCGCCGCCGTCGAGAGCCACCGCATGGCGACCGTGCGCGCGCACAGCGAGGAGGGCCACCCGGCTTGGGTGTCGCCGCTGTCCGCGATGTGGCTGGTCCTGCCGCTCGCGCTGGCCGGCGCCGGCGAGGCGCTGTACTTCCCCGGCGGCGTGACACTGTACTACGAGGAGTTCCCCCCGTCGCTCAAGAACACGTCCACGGGCATGGTCGCTGTGATCATCGCGCTCGGGTTCTACCTGAGCACCGCCCTCGTCGGCGTCGTCCGGCGCTCCACGGCGCGGCTGCCGAATAACATGAACGCGTCAAGGCTGGAGAACCTCTACTTGTTGCTCACCGTGATGGCGGCCGTCAACTTCGGGTACTACCTGTTATGTGCCAAATTGTACAAATACCAAAACTTTGGTAAGTAGCTCGATCAAGTGTGCGTAGCGTACTGAACAAATGTGCCGCGTATCATACTTGTTAAGCTGTGAACAAGTCACACCTTTGCTCTGTTCTTCGCTGAAGTGGAATGGCGAAATGTGGGCATCAACTTCACACGCTTCCACTTTATCAATTTGCACCTTCCTGTCAGTTTTGCTAAGTTTCATCACACAATTTTAGAATGATCACCTTCTGCCATTCAAAATGTTTGGCCAACAAATATGCTGATGCTTTCATATATAGCTTTGGTTTGGCATAAATTATTTATAAACAGGTCAGCAAGTTCCCTGCCAGAAGCATCAACCAAATCATTCTAAGCTGAAATGGGGAAACCTCCAAACTTGCAGGCAGGCTGATAACAGAAAAACCAAAGATAAGCAAACTAGCATGATAAACATTCTTTACATTTTATTTTCCATAGTCATCACTATGCCTTGTATGGACTGGACGTGCCACTGCCAACTGTACTAACTACTTTCAGGCTACCATCTGAATTTCTCTCAAACAAGTCATCGAAGAACTTGTTGGAAGAAACATAAGATGGTCTGCGAGCCCCAGCAGAAAGTGGTTGCTTCAGGTTCCGATTTATTGGTGAGTCTAAACTTGCAGTTCGAAGTGGCACTGCAAAAGAATGTGGTTGCTGTAGGGGCCTCAAGTTTGGTGGCACGTTAATATGTGAGTTGGGACTCGACTGATGCTGAGACGATGCTACCACAAAAGGGTTCGACTCGATGCTGTCATGGGATGCCCATGGTGGCGGTGGGTAAGCCAATGAGTTGTAGGGCAAAGGTGATGGGGACGGTGTCTGTTGCTGAATGCTTGCGGTTGGAGACTGAGGCTGCGCCCATGGAGCGACATAGTATGCAGATGCATGTCCTTGATTTACATGATAAGGTTGTGGATGGCCACTAACTGTTGAGCCACCTCGATTCAAGGCTGGTTCAGGTGTTGTTACTGGCGTATAGGGTGGTGATGGGTTTGAGGATATGGTGAGTGCAAGAAGGTCGCTCATAACCTGGTCTTCTGGAGAAGTCCTCACAGGGGCTGGAGGATCAGGCAGAGACAATGCATTGCTTGGAATGGATGAAGAAGTTGTAGAGGGAACGGAAGCTGCTGAACTTGGTATTGCCTCATGGATATTTGACGAAGATGCGCCTAAACTAGAAGAGGCGTTCTCGCTGTTTGTGGGTCTGAATCTTGAGTTCCTGATCAAAAGTAACTGTCAGCTCCAGATGATGCAAGGAAAATAGGTTAACTGCAAAATGTGAAAATGGCATGGCGGCAGTGTGACCTGCGAGCTAGCAGAGAGAACTCGTCGTCTTCATCTTCTTCCTCCTCATAATTCAAAACATTGGTTGATACTATCTTTGGAGCAACGGCAGCTGTAGGAGCAACTTTTTCGCCTAGATTTGGAGTGGTTCCTGCTGGTAATTCACTCACCACATCTGTTACTTCGGCTGGTAGAGGAGATCCTGATACCATTGCATCATGTTTCTCAAGAAGAATTTGTAATTTATCATTTAAGTCAAGAGCTTGGCCCAAGAGTTCCTCATCCCTGTAAGACAGAATGGCTTCAGGCAATTAGTTTGACAGAATAGATTGACAGTAGATAGCAAATAACATATTTACATCTGGCATCCAGAAAATCATCCCTGCTTAATGAGTGATTACTGGTAGTCAACACTGGTGTGCTATGGAAAGAGTTTTCAGATCACAAGCTTTCTTATTATTATTCAATAAAGAGACTCATTAGGATAGCTTCAGAGTTTAGACTAGGAAGTATTAATGTACTGTGACCAATGTGGCTTATTTTTCTAGTGAACAAACTCCGTTGAAACTAGCTATTTGAAGGATACCATAAACTAGTACTAATGCATAACAATTTTATATTTATCATATTCAGAACTCAAAAGGCTAAGAAACTACAATGAACAGTGTCGTTAGTGTTATCCGGACCCATGCTTTGAAGCGACATGCTCACTTAGGTTCATGAAAGAAAGACATGCGCACTTAGCAAGATGTAACTAATTGGTGGAGATAATATTTGTCCCTAGCCTTCTAAATTTATAAATAATCTCACTAACTTCAAACTGTAACTTTCATATGCAAATCAAACAACCCTGTGTCCCAAAAACGGCGTAGTAGCCAAAACTGTTGGTATTCCACTGGTAGAATGTCTCCTTAAGAAACTGATCATAGATGAAGAAGAAAAGAGTCATGCAGTCACATACCTCAGTGAACTTACCAAACTCAAGATCTTCTTTTGGTCCGACCTACATTGGTTCACAAGTTCCGTGATAATTTCATCGTTGACGGCCTAAGCATTAAAAATATGTCAATGCTACTTTACACATGCACATTTATTTCATAATAGGGTCCATAAATATACAAGAGAGATAGGTCAGATGATTGGCTATACAGGTTCTGCATAAATACTTAACAAGAAACATACAATAGGTACAAACCAAATTACTTAGTCACTGCAACACCAAAACATTAAAACCATATGTACATTGCTTGCAAAATGCAGAGTCGTGAACTCAAGGATACAGAAGTAATGGACTTAACAATCTACTTAGTTTATTACTTCACAATATGAAACCTATTAACAGAAACAATGTCACATACTCACATATATAAAAAATCAAAGGCATATGCTTACATCATGATCATTTGGATCCACAGCTCTCAGCATCTCACTTAATAGTTCCACAGCTCCCAGCATACGTCCCAAGTCTAGCATGCTAATCAGATATAAGCATGTCATGTATCAACGAAGACAAAAGAATACTACCACCCAAAATATCTTATTTTTTCTTGCAAGTAAGGTTACCTCAGAGAAGCTCCATTAGATGACATTGCCACATCAAGCCTTGATGAAGAATTGACGGGCATTCCATACCCTGCTTGAAGATATGATGGCAAAGATGCTGGACGTGTGACTGGAGGAGTAAATATCGGTGCAGCATCAGGTGAGCGCTTAGGAAATTCCACACCAGATCGCTGCAAGTAAAAAGATTCATTGGCTCATGAAAAATATGCTCCCATGCTGAAGTAAGACCTCCTTAAAGGAACAGTTTACAAAGGTATAAAAATATACCTTGAATTTTTTTCATTAAGTCATAAAGTGCTTCCAATGTAAACTCAAGTAGTTTAAATTTCTCCTAAATCACACACGGAATTATTTTACAATATGGTTCTTAACAGTTCTTCAGAAAATGTGGTTCTTGAAAATTTTTGAGTAGAGTACAAGACACTAAGGTGAAGAAAGTAAAGTTATTTTCCATTAAATTATCTTAGTGATAGTTCTACGTAACTTGAGCTTTTTATGCACTCAAGGTTACAGTTGGCAAAATATAGGATAAGAAATCAACTGTTATGACCGGCCTGCAGTACTCCAGGCGCGGCAGGAGTTCATCGTCTAGTAGCTAAAGATAGAAACTTAGAGTCCTAGGTTGCTGCAAAATCTCTAGAATTAGGAGAGTCCTTATCTAGTTCGGTTAGAGTCCTTATCTAGTTCGGTTAGGCCATTGACTATATATTTACTTGTAATCGCTGGACAAGAGGCAAGCAGAAATAGATTGTTTCGGCTTCCTGACGGAAGCCGGGAGTCCCAGCCCTGATCGCCTCCTCCTGCCTCTTCCTGTGCGCCAGCACCCAGCGCGACCACGGCGCCCCGATGCCGTGCGTCGCTCACGCCCCGCCCTCCAATCTCTCACCGCTACGATCTCCGACCAACAAGAAACAGAGGACAGTTACCTATCAACCTGGTATCAGCGTTCTCGGTTCCGATGTCGGCCTCGTTGCCCACCTCCACCGTTCCGCCGCCGGACCCCGCCGCCCCTGCGCCGCTGCCCGATCCACGGCCGCCGCAGCAGGTCCTAGCCGCGGGTTCCCTGCCGCTCGTCCACGAGTCCTCGCTGCCCATGGCCGCAGGGACGTCGTCCGCCACCATAGGCGTTCTGTCGAACGCGGATTTGACGGTCGCGGTGCTCGACCTTGGCAAGATGATGGCCGGGATCCACGCGCTTCTGTTGGGGCCGCACGGACAGCAGCTGCACCCACCGCCGCCGGCCCCACAGCAGCCCCTGCCGCCACCGTCCATGTCGCAGCAACTTCCGCCACCGCCGCCCCTGTCCTCGGCCGCCCAGTCCAGCTATGGGCTGCCGCCCGCCGCCACGTCGACTACCTCAACGCCAGCGCCGTCGACTTCTGCCGGGGGTGTGCCGATCCAACACATCGTTTTCCCCCCTCGCCATCGCCACTGCCGCCTTGGCTCTCGGCACCGTCGGCCCCGCTCTACACCGCGCCGGCGCGTTCTGCAGCCCTGGAGCCCGACAGCGCCCCGCGTTTCGGCCATGGTGGCGCCCCTGTGCCGGACGCCCTCTATGGCGGCGTCGACGGGCCGCTCGTGCACGGCTCCTGGCCGCGGCACTCCATCCCTCCTGCGCCCGCGACATTCGACTCGATTGACTTCCAGCCCAAGAGCTACAGACTCGACTTCACGACGTTTGACGGCTCCGACGATCCACTGAACTGGCTCACACATTGTGAGCAGTTTTTTTGGGGCCAGCGCACACCGGCGGCGCAGCGCACGTGGATGGCCGCGTATCACCTCACGGGCGCCGCCCAAACATGGTACTACGCTCTCCTGCAAGATGAGGGCGTGCCTTCCTGGGAGCGCTTCAAGGAGCTTTGTCGCCTTCGCTTCGGGCCGGCCATCTATGGCTCGCGGTTGGCAGAGTTGGGCCGCCTGCCGTTTCACTCCACGGTCCAGGAGTTTGCGGACCGTTTCCAGAGGATACTCGCGCACTCCAGGGACCTGTCTCCGCGCCAGAAGGCGGAGCTGTTTGTAGGCGGTCTTCAGGAACATCTCCGGATGGACGTCGCACTTCGTGACCCACCCGACCTCCAGACGGCGATGTTCCTCGCCCGTGCTTTTGAGAGCCGCGCCACGGCCACGACCGCCCTCCTCCAGCAGCGTGGCGCTCGCACTCCACCACGGCCGGGTTTTCCTTCACGCCTTCAGGGAACGGCTGTAACCCCTGCCGGAACCCCGGTCGCCCAGGCGCCAGCAGCCGCGACCACGGCGCCAGCTGCAACGGCCGCTCCGTCCTCACCCGCTCCGCCACCAGCGAGGCTGTTTCGCCGTTTGTCGCCGGCCGAGATGCAAGCGCGCCGTCGCCAGGGCCTCTGTTACAACTGTGACGAGCAGTATGTGCGCGGACATGTGTGCCCTCGCCTATTCTACTTGGAGGCCGACGACTTCATCGTTGACGACGGGGCATCAGTGGGAGCAGTTCTTCCCGAGGACCAGGCCGTCGATGAAGCCGCACACACTCACGCTCTTGTGGTCTCCTTGCACGCTCTTGCTGGTATCCGGACCTACCACACGATGCTCCTTCCAGTGACGGTCAAGGGCGAGTGCTTCCTCGCCTTGTTGGACACCGGCTCCACCCACACATTCTTACAGGGCGCGGCCATGCGCCGCCTGGGGCTTGCTCCACGGGGGGGCGATCACCTCCGAGTCACGGTCGCCAGTGGCGAGCGCGTGCCGTGCGATGGTATCGCCCGCGACGTTCCCGTCATCATCAGAGGGGCGGCCTTCTCCCTCACCTGTGTCAGCCTCGCGCTGGGCTGTTTCGACTTCATCCTGGGCGTCGACTTCCTCGGCACGTTGGGCCCCCTCACCTGGGACTTCGAGGGGCTCACCGTGTCCTTCCTGCAGGACGGCTGCCGCGTCACATGGCAGTGTGTGGGCGCCCCCGGCGCGCCCTCCCAGCAGGGCTCGTTGGCCGCGGTCGCCACAGACCCGCAACAGCCGTTGCTGGACGAGCTTCTTCTCTAGCACGGCGCTGTCTTCGACATACCACGGGGCCTCCCTCAAGCCCGCCCATACGACCACCGCATCCACCTCCTGCCGGGGACCGCACCGGTGGCTGTGCGGCCGTACAGATACCTGCAGCTACAGAAGGATGAGTTGGAGCGGCAATGCGCCGCGATGCTAGAGCAGGGCATCATTCGCCCCAGTACTTCGCTGTTCTCCGCTCCGGTGCTGCTCGTAAAAAAGGCTGACAGATCGTGGCGTTTCTGCATCGACTACCGCGCGCTCAACGACCGCACGTCCAAGGACAAGTTCCCGATCCCGGTGGTTGACGAGCTCCTCGATGAGCTCCATGGGGTGACGTACTTCACCAAGCTTGACCTCCGCTCCGGGTACCACCAGGTGCGGATGCACCCGGCGGACGTCGAAAAGACCGCCTTCCGCACTCACCACGGCCACTTCGAGTTCCTGGTGATGCCGTTTGGGTTCGCTAATGCCCCGGCAACTTTCCAAGCTTTGATGAACGACGTGCTCCGCCCGTTTCTCCGCAGGTTTGTGCTGGTTTTCTTTGACGACATTCTCATCTACAGCTCGTCATGGTTCGAGCACCTCCAGCATATGGGTCTCGTCTTCACCGCCTTGCGCGCCCACGGCCTCTTCCTCAAGAGGTCGAAGTGCTCATTCGGGGCCCTTTCCGTCACGTACCTGGGCCACGTCATCTCCGCCGACGGAGTCGCTATGGACAGCGACAAGGTGACCGCAGTCGCCTCCTGGCCGACACCCCGCTCCCCACGCGGGGTGCGTGGCTTCCTGGGGCTCGCAGGCTACTACCGGAAGTTTATCCGTGACTTTGGCGCCATTGCGGCGCCCCTCACGCGCCTCCTACGAAAGGAGGCATTCGTCTGGACAGCAGAGGCGGACGACGCCTTCGCTGCCCTGAAGCGGGCACTATCTTCAGCGCCTGTTCTCCAGATGCCGGACTTCGACCGCGGGTTCGTGGTCGACTGCGACGCCTCCGGCGCCGGCTTCGGTGTCGTTCTGCATCAGGGGGCCGGGCACCTGGCCTTCTTCAGTCGACCATTCGCCGCGCGCCATATCAAGTTGGCGGCGTACGAGCGCGAGCTCATCGGGCTGGTGCAAGCAGTCCGCCACTGGCGCCCGTACCTATGGGGGCGTCGGTTTCTCATCTGCACCGACCACTACAGCTTGAAGTTTCTCCTGGACCAACGACTGTCCACTGTGCCCCAACATCAGTGGATCAGCAAGTTGTTCGGGTTCGACTTCACTGTCGAATACCGTCCCGGCCGGCTCAACTCAGCCGCCGACGCACTGTCTCGCCGCGACGAGGAGGCTGCGGCGTCATGCGCTCTGTCGGGACCCTCCTTCGACCTCTTCATCGACATCCGTCGGGCCACGGCGACCGATCCGGTCAGCCTCGACTTGCTGCAGCAGCTGGCCACCGCATCCTTGGACGCGCCGTGGGCTGCCGCAGATGGGTTCCTCCTCCACGGCAAGCGTATCTATGTTCCGGCTGTCGGCGACCTCCGCGACCAGGTGGTGGCCCTTGCTCACTCGGCGGGGCACGAGGGGGTCCAGAAAACCCTTGTGCGCCTCCGCGGTGACTTCTACATTCCCGGCGACCGGCAGCTCGTGCAGGCCTTTGTCCACACCTGCGACGTCTGTCAGCGCAACAAGACGCCGACCACACAGTCGGCCGGTCTCCTGCAGCCCTTAGACGTGCCGTCTCAGGTGTGGGCCGATATCGCCATGGACTTCATCGAGGGGCTTCCCAAGGTGCAGGGCAAATCTGTGATCCTGACGGTGGTGGATCGCTTCTCGAAGTATGCTCACTTCATCGCCCTGAGCCACCTGTACACCGCCGCTTCGGTTGCTCGCGCCTTCTTCGAGGGCATCGTGCGCCTCCACGGTTTCCCGACCTCCATCGTCAGCGACCGCGATCCGGTTTTCACCAGTAACATGTGGCGTGATCTTTTCAAGTGTGCAGGTGTGAAACTTCGTCTCAGCACGGCCTTTCACCCACAGACGGACGGTCAGTCCGAGGTCGTCAACAAGGTGATAGCAATGTACCTCCGTTGCGCGACGGGTGATCGGCCGCGCTCGTGGGTGGACTGGCTCCCTTGGGCAGAGTATTGCTACAACACCTCGTTCCACTCCGCGCTTCGGGCGACGCCGTTTGAGGTGGTGTATGGTCGCTCCCCGCCTTCGCTACTACCACACCAGGAGGGAGCAGCGACGACAGAGGCGGTGGACACCATGCTGCACGACCGCGACGCCTTTCTGGTAGAGGTTCGCGAGCGTCTTCTCCAAGCGCAGCAGTACGCAAAGCGGCATCACGACGAGCACCATCGCGCGGTGGAGTTCGACGTCGAGGCATGGGTGCTCCTCCGACTGCTACACCGTCCCACCCATGCCCTTGCCTCGCTGTCGAAGGGCAAGCTGCGCCCACGCTACGCCGGGCCATTTCAGATCGTCGAGCGCATCGGCCGGGTCGCCTACCGCCTCCAGCTTCCAGCAGAGGCGCGTCTCCATGATGTTTTCCATGTGGGGCTGCTGAAGCCCTACCACTACGACGGTACCCCTCCGGCAGCCCCCGAAGTGCTCCCACCGGTCCAGGATGGGCGCCTCTTGCCGGCACCCGAGCGAGAGTGCTGCGTGCACAGCTCCGTCGTGGGGATTGGCATCTCCTCGTCAAGTGGCAAGGGCTCTCCGACGATGATGCAACGTGGGAACCCCTCCAGGATTTCAAGTCCCTTTACCCCGATGTCCAGCTCGAGGACGAGCTGTTTGCCGAGGCGGGGAGAGATGTTATGACCGGCCTGCAGTACTCCAGGTGCGGCAGGAGTTCATCGTCTAGTAGCTAAAGATAGAAACTTCCTAGGTTGCTGCAAAATCCCTAGAATTAGGAGAGTCCTTATCTAGTTCGGTTAGAGTCCTTATCTAGTTCGGTTAGGCCATTGGCTATATATTTACTTGTAATCGCTGGACAAGAGGCAAGCAGAAATAGATTGTTTCGGCTTCCTGACGGAAGCCGGGAGTCCTAGCCCTGATCGCCTCCTCCTGCCTCTTCCTGTGCGCCAGCACCCAGCGCGACCACGGCGTCCCGATGCCGTGCGTCGCTCACGCCCCGCCCTCCAATCTCTCACCGCTACGATCTCCGACCAACAGGAAACAGAGGACAGTTACCTATCATCAACTCTATAAGGCTAAAAGTAAATGTGTTTCGCATGTAATTTAGCTATCTGATAATGCAAGAGACCTTAACCACACCTTCATTTCAGCATATGCCCAGTAATAATGAGGGTGCTTTCCACCAGGCCCACCAAATGCTTCTTGCCAAGAATCCAGGAGTGTTAGAATTTTGTCCCTCACTTGCATATCTGCCTGGGACAGCAGTCAACAAACTTAATTAGAATGCTGAAAAATAAATAAATAAATATATAAATAAATAAAAAGGAGCTCATATTTACTGTACATATGGCAATTGAAATGGATAGCACAAACTCAGAGTGAATCTAGCATTTAGCAAGTTATGTCTTTCGTCAAAGATCGGATAAATAGATGACAACCAAAAAGGGAAGAACAAAATAACAATATTTTAATATAAAGTGCAAAATATTCTTTTTAGAAAAACTGAATTTTTCAGAAATATACGTGATTTCAAATAGAAAAAATGGTTTCTTTCAGTGATAGAAATACCAAAAATTCATTCTAAGTGTTGCATCCAAATGTATACAGTTCCATAATTCCGAATTACTGACACTCACTGAGTACAATGCTGTAGGTTGTATTTTTCTCTACCACAAACTTGAGTGGTATGTAGCTCAAAGCCCAAAAATGCCATAAAGGAACACAGAGAACTGACCTTTTTCTTCACAATTTTCATCATTTCCTCCAGTATATTGCGCTCTATGACTTGAACATTCACGTGATCCCCACAGTTCTTTATTAGAGTCTCTAAAAGCTGAAAGGAACTTCAGAGCATCCATAAGGACAAACACCATAGGACTGCAAAGTACTTCAAGCTGGGAAGCATACCGTCAAAGCAAGAAATTGCACATTTGCATTCTTGTCCTGAAGACGTTTTTTCAAAGCTTCAATCACCTCTTTTGCTTGCCTGAATCAATACAATATTGTTAGCACAGCCATTTTATCTTATACATATATGAAAAATAGCATGTGCAATGACCTTTACGGATCCTAACATTCCAATGGAAATATTTCGAAAAAAAAAGAAACAAAATGAGGTTATTGTTTTGTTGGCCAGAGGTGTGGGTGTACACCCCCACAACCAAGATTTGAGTCATTTTCATCTTGAATATGGGGGCCCATTTCATCTAAATAAAAAGTTGCCTACTTCCTCCTAAATAGTCTCTGATTTGGGTTTCTTTTTTTTCTCGAGTATGCAGGAGAGCTGCATATCATTGCATTAAGAAGAAGAAAAAGGCCAAAATAGCCAAGTTACACGCACCAAAACGCACCCAAGACACATGCCACTGCCCCAGCCCCTGGGGGGTTCACTGTTTAAAAATTACAGACGCGCCAATAAACAATACTAATACCACCATGACCCACTAGGTTGTCGCTATATAAGACTCCTAGTCAGGGAGCGCAACTGCGACCACTGCACTCAGCCCTTTTGCACCTGCAAGCATCCATAGTTCAGCTTCATCCTGTGCAAGCAAGAGGGCTCTATCAACACTGGGAGCGATCTTATCAAACACAGCATCATTTCTGGTCCTCCAAATAGTCCATGCCCCCAGAACGACCAGGGTATTGAAACCCCGCAACGCGCCGGCACTTATTCTGTCACCAGCCTGCTGCCACCACAAAAAGAACTCCACATCATTTGGATGAGGCGTGACAGCCGGAAGTCCGAAACAGCTCAAAAACCGATGCCAAAATTGCCGGGAAAAAACACACGCCGAGAGAAGGTGGTTGATTGTCTCCTTTTCTTGTTCACAAAGAGGGCACTGTTCTGGATGTGACAGGCCCCGGTGAGCAAGTCTGTCTGCTGTCCAACAACGGTTATGAGCGACTAGCCACAAGAAAAATTTACATTTCCTTGGAGCCCAAGTACCCCAAATCAGTTTGCCTGCTGCGAAATATATGGATCCATTGAAAAGGGCCTCATAGGCTGATCTGGTAGAGAACTGACCCGAAGCTTCAAAGCGCCACTTGTGGACATCCTCAACATCAGGTTGGAGGATAACCTCCTGTATCAGGTCCCAAACATCCAGGTACTCTGAAAGAACAGCGACCGAGTAGTGACCTTGGATATCCCCAAGCCACATATTGTTGGTCAAAGCTTCCTTGACGGTTCGTCTGTTAGCCCTCCTTTTTGGAACACTAGCGAAAAGATGAGGGGCCAGCACCTCAATTGAACACCCATTTAGCCATCTATCGGTCCAGAATTTAGTGTTTTCTCCATTGCCTACTTCGGATTGTATGGCAATAGCAAACAGGGACTTGGCACAAGAGTGAACCGGAACTGGGATGGAGCTCCACGGCCTCGCAGGTTCAGTTTTTCCGAGCCACAACCATCTGGAAGTGCCCAGCTGAAACGTTGCAGGTCTAGAATACCAAGACCACCAAGCTCCTTAGGCATGCAGACTTTAGGCCAAGCTAATAGGCAGTGCCCTCCATTAGCCTCTTTTCGACCTTGCCATAAAAAGTGTCTTCGGATTTTGTCAATGGCCTTTAGGCACCATGGGGGAAGATCCAGGGCAGTAGCAACATATATCCACATGGCTGTCAGAAGATGTTGCACCAGAATTGCCCGTCCTGCCCGATTCAACAAATCAGCCTTCCACCCCGGGAGTTTCTCTGCAATCTTGTCGATAATAGGTTGGAGCTGTGCACGGGTCAGCTTCCTGATGGAGAGAGGAAGCCCAAGATATTTGCAAGGAAAGCTCTGAACCTCGCAAGGGAGATGTGCTTGCACAACTGTCAACTCATCCCCCGAGCACTGAATGGGCATGACACTGCTTTTCTGGATATTTGTCTTAAGGCCCGTAGCAGAACCAAAAAGCTGCAGCATGTCCTCAACCATATGCAATTCAGTGGCCACCGGGCGGAGGAATAGTACCACATCATCAGTGGGTTTCTTTATTCAGTGGTCATAATTTTCTGATGCAATATCTTTCCATATTTAATTGAAAATGCTACCCAAAACAAAGAGGATTTTATCGTAATAATTTTTCAGATTAGGATTATAGATAGTTCCAAAAAAACTAGTTTTAGGCTTTAATTAGGAAAAAAGTATTTTAAAATAAAAAACTTATGATCCCTTCTAATTTTCTTTTATGAAAAAGTAAGATCCCGCCAGGAGTTTTGCAGGAAGTGGATAAGTTGTATGCTGTATATATTCCCATTAGTCCAATAACTACAAAAAATGAGATTATGGCCACTCAGAAAATGCAGCTAATGTGAATTGTCACAAAACAATGGATCACTTCAAGTTCTTTGCTGGATGCTGTGATGATTTGAAATGACTATTCATAATTATTTTCAGAAAGTGTTTGAAAGAGGGCCCTTGGGAGAAAATGTTCTGATAATACACTTCTAGTTTGATCCATTCCTTATCTATTTGACCTACATTTCAAATCAAACTATTGACTCGAATGGCTTAATTTCCACCATTAGCATAAACTTCAGCAAAGTCAATGCATGAAATGAAACACAGAACCAAAGATCAAGTGCCCTTTAATCTGAAACAATTGTAGCGTTTTTTTTCTCTTGTGAAAAAAGTAGTTATGGTATTTTAGACCACGTATGAAGAGAGAAAAAAAAGAAAAGGACTATGGTTCAATTCCATCTTTAAATGTATTTTGCTTGTATATACAAGAAAATATATTGGGCCCCCGTCAGGCATCAATGCGTGATACTCTATATTCTATTGAGGCGATGCTCTGAACAAGATTTTCTTAGGTTGCAGTACAGGAAATACTAAACGGATATACTCCTTACTATATTACAGAGTGCAAACAGAACAAACTAAACAGGAGCAAATTCTTAAATTCCTGTCGACATGATGAACACCGTAAAAAAAGGCAGCGTTCCCGCACTTGATTGGACACTTTGTTGGCACGGGAAAGGCCCGGTATCATCACAAAATTTGTTTACCCAAGCAGAACACAACAATAATGAGAGCAAATTACTAAATTTCAGGCGACGTGAAGAAAAGACTGGGACATGGAAACCATCATCGATTCGATTGGATAATTTTTTCACAAGAAAAGGTGCGGTGTTATCCTTTGAGTGCAACTGCAAAGGCGATTCCAGAGAAAAATTTGTAGATTGTGCCGTTACTTTCTGTGATGCTGATGAGAACATAGAGACTAGGGGGAAAGTAAAAAAGATGAAATATTGGGTTGAATAATCGACTATTGGTGTAAAAAAGATGAAATATTGGGTGGAATAATCGACTGTTGACATCAATCGCAGCCACGCAGCGTGATCATCCCAAGATAGGATAGAACACAGCAGAACATGAATAATTGTCCTATCAACAATCAAAAGAGCCCACTTTTCCCTTGGGTTCGTAGGGTGCCAAGAACATGAACCGTTCGCCATTATTGCGGTGTCACAGGAACCAAGAATTCAAAACAGAGCCTCCCAGGTCTCCCCGAAAGACGAAGAAGAAAAGCTGACGGAGGGAGAAAAGACGACGTACCCGTGATCGGAGTTGACGGCGTCGCAGATGTCGATGTTGAGGGCCCAGTCGGGGCCCAGCAGCAGCTCGTTGGTGGTCTTGTCCACCCTCACCGCCGCCATCTCTGCTCTTGCCGATGGAGCGATCTCCTGCAGGTGGAGAACTCCGATCCCCACGGCAACAACGGGGGAGAAGGGAGGAGGATGAGGAGGAGGAGACGCGGAAAGGGGGCGGCGGTATTCGTGGGACGGTGGTGGGAGAGGAGAATGGAGACGGATCAGTGGCAGACGTCTGGGTGGCGCGCGGTAAACAACAAAAACGGGCGGCCATTATTAGGGTGCGCAACCGCATAGATTCTGCCCTTTCGGTCCACGCGAGGCTCGCCGCCCCGTCGACGCTGCGTGCACGCACATCTGGCTGAAAGCGAAGGGAAAGATGGCGGCAAGCACTTTGTACTTTCAGAGCTTATTATCTGCGTCAAATTTTCTGTTTTTCTTTTTTATTTGTGGAAGCCGTTTTTGCATATGGTTTCTGTGTATTGCAAATTCCGCCTTGGGAGTTCTCCATTAAAAAGTGAGAAATTAGGTAAACGTATATGAGAAATATATTGAAATTTTTTTAGTACTAACTATTTCATATTAACGTCATTTATCGTACCCTAGTGCCTCGATCACATTTATCCCACTTGTCAGTCACCGAAAGTTAGAAATAGAGCAGTTTAGGGTACCAACGCATGCACTTTATTTTTGGCAGTAGAAAAATAGCATCCAACCTACCCCTTATCTCAAAATAGGTGCACTTTTAGTTTTGTATTAAGTCGAGCTATCTTAAGTTTCATCATATTTATATAGAATAGTATGGATATTTATAAAATCAAGCAGGTATATTATGGAAACATATATTTCATGATAAATCCAATAGTACTTTCGGTAGCATATAGATGGTGTACTTTGGTCTAAATTTGGTTTGACTTAGGAGAAAGCTACCAGTTCACTTACTTTGAAACACATTGAATGTTAACAAATAAATTTACTGAATTGAAAGTTTGTTAAATCATTTTGACCAAAATAATATTTCAATTCACAAAGTAGAAACCTAAAAATTAGCAATTTTCACTGAATTATGGCAGCAATTTAAGCGCCTGATTTTGGTGGCCTAACTCTTCTTAGGACAAATACATTACTATATGTCAACGGTATCATAGATCGTCTCATGCAAGTCCACGTAGAATTTTTGATTAGGTGGCGGAGAGAGAGGGAGGAGAGAGAATAAGGTGGTTGTTTCGAGAGACAACCGCCTCATAGCCTAAAATTTAGAACTATAAGACCACTTTCTCACCATTGTACGAGTTGTTGTTACCATGCAACTCACAATATTTCTTTTTTCTATGTACAAATTATGGAATTGTATATTTAAAGCTTATAAGACAACCCATTGTATGTATTGCCTGTTACATCGTCTCAAGATAATGTGGCAATACATGAGACCGCCTATTAGACTAGACCAATATACTTACCCTAAGTCTTTGTGTCGCGCATGTACCTTTTGCCACCTCATCATCCTCACTAGCTAATTGATATAGCCTCGAATCATGTACATTATTTGCGCGCTTGGTAAGATGGAACCCCACCCCAACCCCCCCCCCCCCCCCCCCCCCCCCGCCCCAAGGAAAAAAAGAAACTTAAATTACGCGGTTACATCCAATATCTCATAGAGGAACATTCATTGCTCCCGTGCTAGGCCGGGCACGATCGTGTGGGTGCACGTGGGAACTAAAAAACCCTGCATGCATATTTATTTCAGGAAAAAGGAAAAATCTCCGATCTCTTCGACTCCACACAGCCGCCCCGCATGCATCCGCCAAGCTCAAATATGACACCCCACGCCATGGAAAGGGTTATCTCTTCACCTCATGGTGAGGATGACAAAGGCAACGCATGATGCTGGTTAGAGATGAAAGTGAAACGGATAATTTTCTCATCCGATCCGATCTGAATCCGAATTTTGTGGATGTGGAGGAGAAGGTTTTTTGATATCCACGCGGATATGGATAATCCGAATCCGATTGTATGCGGATGCGGAGTAGGATATGATATTGGTAAAATCCGGAGTATATGGATTATCTGATAATTGAACGCGGATAATCCGAGATTTATAATAGGATATCCGACTACTTTCGCGAGCCCAACACTTTTGTTTTACATGTTCTCTCTATACACTTAAGTCTAAACTGAGAACTTGTAATGATTTTTGTTGGATGTCAAGTTTGAAGTGTCACCATCAACTTTATGTCGTAAACTATAAAGATGAGTATTTTATTTTATGATATTCTGCTGCTTTATAGCTTTGGTTTATGAATTATTAATCAACGTAAAAAACTATACATAAACATATATTATCGGACCATATTAATCCGCATTCGGTCCGACACCAACCCGACTCCACACCGCATCCAATATCCTCATAACTCCGTATCCGTAACCGTATCTGTGTAATATCCGCTCCGCTCTGTATCCGATAAAAAAATATGGATGAGGATATGGAATAGGTATTATCCGCTCCGATCCGATCCGCTTTCATCCCTAATTGCTGCTACTATTGTCGATGAGACTATTCATGTTGAGACTGCTCCAAGGATCTACAAAGCTGTAATGGACGACAGCCCGGGGTTTTCAAGGGAGTCCTTGATGTTTGCCTATGACTAGAGGTCTTGTGTCTCTGGACAAGAATCCTGAGGACATGACCTTGGACACAGGATTTACTTGAACGAGGACTACTAGATTGTTAGCATGCTAAGGCTAGTTCTAGTGTACAATAGTGTACAATTTTATGCCACAGTTATCAAGACTGAAAACTAAATTAAATGTGCTGGCTGCGTTTTTTAGGATAAAACTCCTCTCTCATCCCATGAAAACTCTCTCCTTCTTCCTTCTCGCCATGTCAGCAAAATGATGATTTGGTATAAAATTTAATGCTATAACTTTTATTGGAACTGGTCTAACAACCTTCTTTTGCATAGCCACCTAATTATTTATGTAATGCCTGGTTGCTGCACCATACCGTGGAACAATAGTACGTAGCATCTAGGACCGTGGGGGTATTTTTGACCCCATATTCTTTTGTACATGTACGACGAAATGGGTGGTAGCATACATTACTGGAGAACGGCCAATTGGTTCAGGTAAAATACCAGTCGTTGTAGCAGTCGGCTGCAACAGCCATATCTCCAGAGAGGGCTATTATTACCGCATCATGGCATGACTTACATTTATTAGTACTCGACCCGATATTTATATCCCTCGACGGAAGTAGTACCGATTCGACCCAGCACTAAAACCAGCCATATCAGTACTAGATCGAGCCGTGATCCTGTACTTAAGATGAAACATTAGTACCGGTTCGCGGCTCGACCCGATACTAATGTTGACACCTATATATACCAGATCCCCTCATCATTCTCCAGTACCATGAACTCAACCACTATTCATGGCATCTCTATGAGGGAAGGGGAGGAGGATTTTTTGAAATTTTTTTACTCATAAAGGATAAAAAGGTAAGAATTTTTACATAAAATATTTATTTGTATATATAGATGTATAGCTAGCAACTAATTTAGTTTTAAATGTTATAATTTTCAAATACGTATTTTGTTATACATGTGATAATTAAGCTTGAATTATTTATATTTTTATAGATGTAGCTAACAACTAAGCTAGTTTTGGAATGTTATAACTATTACACATGTGATAGTTAAGCTTTAATTATTCATTTTTTTATGTATAGGTGTAGCTAGCAACTAATTTAGTTTTGAAATGTTATAATTATTCTACATATGATAATTAAGCTCTAATTATTTAACTTTTTATGTATAGATTGAAGGTAGTAGATAAATTAGACTTATAACATGTTTACGAAGATGGTTCTTCGGGCATTGATTTGTCAATTTGGGGAGATGTTATACTATGTGATTGAAGTGATTGAGGCTATTAGAATCGAAACAACTGAAATTGAGCTCCAAAGTTATGTGGTTGGTCTGAACTTTGGTATGATACCAACACATTCACTTAAGTCTGTGTCATCATTATATACGCATGACTTTATTACTCCCTCCGTCCCTAAAAGAATGCAACTCTTATTTTCTAAGGCGTCAAACAATTTCAACTTTGACCAAATTTATAAAAAAGTACTAACATTTATATCTCTAAATAGATTTAGTATAAAAATATATTACATGATTAATTTAATAATACTTATTTTATAACATAAATATTGTTAATATTATTTTGTATAAATTTGGTTAAATATAAAAAATTTAACTCCTCAAAAAGCGAGAATTGCATTCTTTTGACGACAAAGGAAGTACTATTTACGACAGTCCTGTAAGTCCGAATACATATATAATTGATTGTAAAGATGAGCGAACGTGTTGGTGTCATGCTGATGTCCAGTCCTTCCAGCTCGTGAGTAGTTCAATGGCCCCGTTTCCAATAACCTTAGGGGGTGTTTAGATTCCACCCTAAAACTTTATACCCTATCACATTGAAAAAAATCTTATCATTTAGAAATATTAAATAAAATCTATTTATAAATTTTTTTCACATATAGGTGCTAATTCACGAGATGAATCTAATGAGCCTAATTAATTCATGATTTGCAACTGTGATGCTATAGTAACCATCCGCTAATCATGGATTAATATACCTCATTAGATTCATCTCGCGGTACCGGCGAGTTTTGTAATTAGTTTTGTTATTAGTCTATGTTTAATACTTTAAATGTGTGCTGGCATATCCGATATGATATGCCAAACTTTACACCTCTAGAACTAAACACCTCCTCAATCAGTTTGACCGGACTCATACAAGCTTTCCCGTGTTTGATGAAGGAATGGCTCAAATAGCCATCTCTTTGAACATGTTACAAAAGTCTGAACAGTCTCAGATATATTTTACCATATTTTTTCTTCACAAATCTCCGATATACTACATCCGTATCGAAATATTTATCGCTATTGACTTTTTTTATAACTTTGACCATTCGTCTTATTCAAAAAAAATGTAAATACCATTTACTTTGTTTGTGATATGCTTTACTATTATAGGTATTTTAAGCATGACTTAACTTTTTGTATGTTTGCAATAAATTTTTGAATAAGATGAATGGTCAAAGTTGTAAGAAAAAGTCAACGGCGACAAATATTTTAATACGGAGGGAGTATATCTTAGATGTCTTGACAGCAGTATCTATATAAGACCATCTCTATCACTCATTTGTCCGACACAAACAATTAGTAGGTTTAAACGTTGCCCACCTTACCAATCATGCCGTATGATATCACACATATCAATACATTCTCTTTGAACATAGCACGTGAATTAGTAGGTTTACACTATATTTTGTTTTCACAAAAGAGAAAAAACCAATTACAAGGGGGTCTTGCATTTAAACCACTACCATCAGATGGTACTATATATATATCATGTTATTTAAGACTTCACTATCACAGGAAGCGGCTCAAGCTATGAGCGCAGCAGAGGGCAACTAGGTGATCTGGTGATGTACTGTGTCAGCTTGGCACTGGCGAGCAAAATGGTGGGTCCTACTACTGCTCTAGCTAATACTGGATGGCGTATCATCTGCTGTCAAGAAGGGTGGTGTTTGACTTGGAGCCAATTAATTAATTGCCTGTTGTTCTACTTTCTTTTGTCTAGATTTAAGAGTTTTGAAAAAGATACATATCGTTATGTTGCTGATGGCATGATGTGACTGAAATGGTTTCCGATTCGGTTGTGATGGAGAATAGGCGGTGGTCTCGCTGGATGCAACCAGGGCCAGTGCTTTGTCCAAGGTGGGGCAATGGACACGGTGAGAAAGTACAAATGAGCTGAATCATGGGTCAGTGAACAACGAGGGCTTATTAATTTGTGGCCTGTCTTTTCTCGATTGTGCACATGCGCACCACTGCTTTTGGGCTCTACTCGTGTCCAAAAGCAGTGGTGCACCAAAAATGGGCCAAATGCATAACTCCACCCAAGCTTGGGCAAGCCTAACGTACACCCCTAGCCAGGTTAGCGTAATCCCCATAAACAAACACACCTAGGGTCCAATCATACAAAAAACACCATGAACTAACAACAATAATAGAGCGGGCAACCATACGTAGATTGCATTTGCCACGATGCTCATCGGAATAGACTATTACTCCATACTTCTCACAGACCTATTTTAGATTTATACACATAAACTAAGTAGGTGATCGTAACCGCTGTGACTATACATCGCTCACTCGCTCAGGCGATGATTAATAGTGTACGAAATCACGGGCTATTGTATTTAGCGGCGGGCTGACAAAAACGCTATGGTCGCTATAGCGGCCACTATGCCATTTAGCGATTTTTACAAAATCATGAAGAATATGGGCCAATACATGAGTGATTTGACTAAATCAGCATCTATTTCATAAATAATTGTTCAATCATGAGAGCAGGTATGCAGGACACATGTAGATATCACATAATTGCACTTGTAGGATGAGGCCAAGTGAAGATGGGCATGGATCAACCTTGGAGAGAACCCGTAACCGATCCAGCAATCCATTGATGTGCAGAGGAGCACCGACTGCTCCATTTTAATCAGCTCGCTGACCTCTGGTGCTCCATTGGATACCGCGGGTCGACCCATGTGTTTATTAATTATGCTTCCTCGTGTATGCTTGCTAGTGCTTACGGTTGCGGTTTGCTTGAATAAATGAGAACGGTTTCCTGATGTTTGAGGGATTTAAATATACGCTTTAGCGAGTAATCCGGCCAGTTGTTGCTTAGGCGTTGTTCAGACTTCAGACCCATGGCTTCGGTGAACTACTGAACTTCCATGCGCCGGCGGCGGCCGATGCACTACCGCCCGAGCGTATCAAGCTCGATACCATGGAAGCGTAGTGGGTCGCAGACTCGTTGCCCAGGTGCTGCCCTTCGACGCCATTGTCCAGTTTCCCTTACGGTAACCTTGACCTTCGAGCTCCGCTCGCCGACAAGCTGCGTTACTTCGCCGACACCGGCGATGTCGCCATCTACTGCTCGAACGACGACAACGGCGTCAAGTTCACTGTCACGGCCAACCTCCGCGACCTCGCCGGCGACGAGTATCACGACGTGCACACCTTCGAGCGGCTCGTTTCAGAGGTCGACACGACCTTGCTCTGGCGCCGCTTTCTGGCCGTGCAAGGCATCCACCTGAACCTTTCTTTTTGAGAAAGAAGGAGCTCTATTCATTACTCAAGAACAAGATTACATTCTTGCAGCTCGTGTGTTGCCTTGTTGCGCTCCCTCCTTTTGTGAGCAAACTCCCAATGCGGCAGTGCTCGACCCGCTTCCAGGGCCTCTTCGAAAACAAACCTCAGACCTGATCGCTCCCCCCTCTTCCTGCCGAAGATAGAGAAGAGGGCCTGGCAGTCCGACTCAATGATCACACTCCTTCTACACCAGTCTGCCGCCAGCGATAGGCCCTCTTTACAGGCGAGGGCTTCAACTTCTTCTGCATCTAAGCTCCTCGGTATAAACTACGAGGCAGTAAACTCCACACTGCCAAAGCTATCGCGAGCCACAATACCTATCCCTCTCTCACCTGTGTGGACATCAAAAGCTCCATCCACATTGATCTTGACCCGACTTGTTGCCGGCACTTTCCACCGCAGACAGGTGGTGTGAGAACCGCCCAATTTGCACTCGGTTTATATGAAACTATCGATAAAACCATCAAGATGAGAGCTACCACGTGTCCATCTCTTAACGTGCCACGTGCTAATTCACATCTAGAGGCACGAGACCAATGCAAAATCATATAAAACGGAAGCAAACCCGGTAGTCCTGGTATGTGTTCAACAATATGTTCAAGATCAAGCATACGCATACCGTTCACAAATCCACACATTACCGATGAACCACAAAGAGCAATTTTTAAGCACAAAAGAGGTACAACAATTAATGTTACAAGTTCATAACATAAGAGGTTCAAATCTAAAATTTAAGGTACAACAAATTCTTACAAGCCTTGGGCTCATGAATGAGATTAAAAGAGACATGAATATTAAAGTTTAGTGTTCATCATGTTCTCGCAAAAGATAACTCTGTAGCGGATAACTTAAGGAAATCGTAACAAGGCAATGGCATCGTGCTCAAGGGCGCCATCGCAAACACACCGACCTACTCCTCTCCCGCACCGAAATCGGCGGGATAGAAATGGCCGAAAACGACCTCCGGCTCACCTGCAACTTAGTTTAAATAGCAACATGAGTACAAAAGTTACTCACAAGTCTTACGCGTTTAAGTAAACAAGGAGAATGCATGAAACTCAAACAGAGGCTTCAGGGTTAAGTTATTACTGCGTAAGCATGAGCACTCTAAACCTACACTAGCTCTCTAGTCAAATTAATTATCTTGCCCAACCCAACACCAATTTTAGTTGATTAACCAAGGAACAAGTAAAGTAACTTAGTGACATGAAACCACTACCAGCATGTACGAATTATACAGGAATTCATGGGACAAAGAGCTTGCTCATATCCGAGAGCGTGGCAATTCGAATTGTTTATAACGTTGCAAGGGTGTACTACTTTACCCACACGTTGCAAGGACCATGTGGCTCACCCAACCGATCATGTTGGATAAGGGGGTACTCGCGTCAACCGTTTCCAACAAGGCTCAACTATTGAACATCACACCTAGCTTACGCAGAGAGTTATCTAGATCCACCGGGGATATCCCTAAGGCTCTCTACATAGCCCCTTGGCCACGTATCTAGGACCGTGCATCAATGACCAAGTCAAAAAAGGTAATTGGCTCATCCTTTCCATTATCTCGGATATGTGGTAGCACAAAAAGTTGCTCAAAGCCAACGTCATCCACGGACGGTCCTTAATCGGTTCAAGCGGACTATGCCCATGTGACTTCATTCTCTAGGCCCTACCATTCCGCTCAAACAACGAAAACCATCCTTCCAACAAAACCATAACCGAACAAGTGCGATCAAGGATAACCGGTTAAGTGTGGTACTCAAAACCATTCTACTCTTTTCCTACAAGTGATAAAGTACTCTAAGCAATGCTAAGCATCTAATCAAGTTGAGTATTTAACTAACTAGCATGTGACAAGGATATGGGTAAGTAAAACAAGGAAGGTAAATGCATAAAAGTAGGATCAACAATGCAATAGATAAACATATACCATAATCAAAGTACCCAAGTGAGATAACTAATATAGAACAATTTTAGGCGGGTCAAGGAAACATGCTTAGCTGCTTGCCTTGGTTCTCTTCGGGTTCAACGCCAAACTCGGCTCCGGACTCGAGTTCGGCAACTTCTGAGGGCTCAACGGCTTCGCTCTCCGACAGCTCGGTCACTAGAATGCATGAATGATATGCATGCATTAGTATGATGTCATGAAATGGGTGTGACATGCTATGAATGATACATGCGATGATTCACAACCAAGTAAAGTACACAAAACAAGCGTCTAAACTTATCTAAACAAACTAATCCTAGGGCAAGAATAAATTACCAGAAAAATAAACAGTAAGAATAAATTATGAAATAATTTGAGCACACAGAGAACATCAAAACAAACTCATGAAAATTGGATTTTCAGTAAAAGAATTTTTCTACAATTACTCATGAATTAAGTAAATGTCAGCTACTCTAAACAAATTAAATCATAAAAGGTATGAAGACATCATCCAATAAATTCCAGAAACTTACCACAGGAACTAGGCATGAAAACAAAGCTAACAGAAGTGGTTTTGCTATTTTATCACATTTTAGCAAAAAGTTATGCAGTAAACAATATTTCAGGTAGGGAGCACAAGATTGCATTAAAACTCTATCGAACAGTAGAGACATATAGAAACAGGTTGCATTACTAGAAAGTACATTACACAAGGAATCCAGAAAAATTAAATTTGGAATTTTTGGATTAACAGAGCATCAACAAGAGAATTAAATCACTTTTACCAAACAAAATCATAACTAGAAATATACAGCGGTAACTTGCATAAACATATTTTTGCTGAGTAGATCTTCAACACAGGAAACCAAAAAAACAAGGACCAATATTTTTGGATCTATATCCATTTTACTGTGATTTTTGCAAACTCAAACACACACAAGTACAACAAGCATTTGTTATTAGCTTCCACTGTTCATCTTCCACAACAGAAACACGCACGCACGGACATGAGGGCCGGCCAGCAGGCTGCCATGCCGAGCGCTGCAGCACCAGGATCACAGGCAAGCGCAAGGGAGGGGAATGGAGCGTCCAGCTCACGCCAACTCACCCTCAGGGACTTGGGAGCGGAGGGAGCAGCAGCAATGGCGGAGGAGCAGCAACGCCGAGGAGGAAAGCTTGCCCCAGATGACCTGCACGGTGAAGGATTGAGGGGGCAAAGGGGTGAAATCGATGCGCGAGTTCAAGGGGAAGGTCCATCTAAGAGGGATCAAAGGGAGGCTCACCAGGCGCGACGAATTTCGCCCGCAACCCCGGCAAGCAGCTGCAGCAAGCAATGGAGGTGGCGGCGGCAATGGTGGAGAAAGGCTAGGGTTTCAGGGGCGCTGGCACACGGGCTTATAAAGGAAAAGGAGGGAGGCAAGCGGCCGGCGGGGTGCCTCGGGTGCCCGGCCACGCTGGCCCAGCCAGCGGCCGGCGATGGGGTGCCGTCGCCCCGGCTGCCCAACGGGCGAGCGAGGAAGAGCGGAGGAGGCGGGGGTAGCGGCTGACGAGTGGGCCCGGCGAGTGGGAAAAAGGAAAAACGACGGTTTGAGTTCAAAATTGAAAACCAGAGACTCCCCGCGATCCAAAATTTCCCAAATTTTAACCGGAGGAATAGAACAGCACAAATATCATTTTACAACAAGAACCACTCAAAAATATTTTGTAAAATGGTTGCAGTAAAAAGAATAAAACAGCAGTTTTTCAACTTTCCGAGAATTTTATGGATCGAGTCAAAGGTCATAAAATCCTACAAAAATATTTTAAATTCACCATTTGGAATCTAGTATTCGAATCAAATTTTTGGGGGCATAGTTGTACAGCAAAAACTAAACTTTCTTCACAACCAAATATTCACAGAAGACAAAATAAATAAACAAACTTATGCAAACAATGTCCATGATGCTTCATTATGCTTTGATGATGCTCATGATGATGACATTTAAATTTTCAATTATGATTATCAATTTTGGGGTGTGACAGGTGGCTTCCTGAGATCGCTCTTTCCTCCGAACCAGCGAGTCACTCACTGGCTTCTTGCCCTTCGGGTCATGATCCCCACCGTGTCTGACGGTACACAGTTCGGTCCAGTATTTTTGCAGAAAATGAACCGATCCCGTGTAGGACAGCTGCTCTGACCCGTGCGTAATGTTGTTTCGGACCTGCCATGTCCTCCATAGTAGCAGCAGCACCCTCGCCCCCCTATCCACTCCAAGATTGTCCAGGAACACATGCAGACTAGGCGTCGATATCTGCTCGAAAGTTTCTTCATCCGGGAGGTCCCAGACCTGACGCAATGCCTGCCTCAACTGCTTGGCGTGGTGGCAATGAATCAGGGCATGCATCACCGTCTCCCCTTTTGTGCCGCAGATTATACACAAACCTGTGACAGGGATTTTCCTAGCACGCTTATTCAACTCCGTGGCCAGCCCATCATTGATTTCCCTCCAGCCAAAGATCAGAATCTTATGTGGGATCGGCAGTTTCCAGAACTCCTTCCACACCGGGCTTCCTTCATGGTGCACTGAAGAGGAGCGACCCCCTCCCGACTCAATCTCCAGGAGATCCACTCCAAGTCGATATGCACTCCGCACCAAGTAGATACCACTTTTCTCGTAGAGCCAAGCTTTGAAATCCTCCCTTCGCATCAATAGGAGCCTAATGCCCAAAATCGCCTCAGCGTCATGTGGAAAAAAGTTTGCACGAATGACATCTTCCTTCCATTCCATCCTCGAGTGATCCATGAGCTAGGCTACCCACTTTAACCTACACAGCCTCATTTTCCCACCCGGTCTGTATGACCATCTTCTCGGTATCCAGGGTCCCTCCAAATGCGAACATTCTCACCCGATCCAATACGCCAACAAACTCCCCTCTTGACTAGTTCCAACCCATGCACAATTGCCTTCCAAGTTGGGGATTGCACGGTCGGAAAAGAAGTATCCAGTAAGCTTTCATTGGGGTAGTATTTCGCCTTCAGAACTCGGGCACATAAGCTGTCAGGTCGCTCGACAAGCCGCCAGGCTTGACGCCCCAGCAATGCTTGGTTGAATAGCCTGAGACCACGAAAGCCCAAACCACCTCACCCTTTTGATCGAGTAAACTTTGACCAGGCTATCAAATGCGTCTTCCTCACACCTCCAAGTGCCCCACACCAAAACCTCCGAATACACCTCTCTAACTTATTATGGACAGAATTGGGCAAGAGAAACACACCCATAACATACACCGGAATTGCTTGGGCAACCGATTTAATTAGCACTTCTTTTCCGGCCGCTGACAGAAACCTCTCATCCCACGTGTTGCACCTCTTAGCCATTCTCTCCGAGTTTGCATGAAATCGATCAGGTCCCATGCGACCTCCAAGTGTTGGTAGCCCCAGATACTTGGCTTCAAAGGTGACAGTGTGGACATTCAGCTGTTCCTTCACCGACCGGATCACCCTCTCATCCTGCTTCTCATTGAACAAGATCGAGCATTTATCAAAGTTGATAGACAGCCCCGTGGCTCCACAATAACTTGCTTGTGCCCTTTTAACACGTTCAGCCTGCACTTCCGCAGCTCTGAAAAAGAGCAAGCTATCATCCGCAAACAATAGGCTTGTGATCTTCGGTGCTCTTCTGCAAACACGCATGCCCTCAATTGCTTGGGACATTGCCTCTTTTTGCAAAATCCTCGAGAGACCATCAGCAACAAAAAGGAATAGGTATGGCGATAAAGGGTCACCTTGGCGTAGGCCACGTGTTGGACGGAAGGTATCCAAAAGGACACCATTGAAGCGAACAGTATAACGTACAGTAGTGACACCCTCCATCACCCACTGTACCCATCTTCGATGAAAGCCCAGCTTCACTAAAACTTGTTCTAAGTACGCCCAATTGACACGGTCATACGCCTTGGGAAGATCCAATTTATACGCACAAAAATTCCTCCCATCACCTGCATCCTGTTGGATAGCATGAATACACTCAAACGCAATTAGCACATTATCAGTAATCAAACTTCCAGGAATGAAAGCACTCTGGTTTTCTGAAATTAGCCCGTCTAGCATAGGCCGCAACCTATTAACCAGACATTTCGAAACCACCTTGTAGATCACATTGCATAAACTAATTGGTCTATACTCCTTCAACCGTTCTGGGTGTGACACCTTTGGGATAAGAACAATAGCAGTGTCATTCACCCCCTCCAGCATGCGCCCCTCAGAAAAAAACAGCTTTACTGCTCCTATCACATCTTCCTTCATGAACCCCCAGTTCCGCTGAAAGAAACGTGCCGGGAATCCGTCCGGACCCGGCGCCTTGAGAGGACCAATCTGAAACAAAGCGTTACTAATCTCCTCATCTGTAAATGGCCGACACAGGTCTTCATTAACCTCATCCGAAATGCTTGGGGGGAAAAGGTCCACCACTTTCTGAGGAGAAACACAAGGTTCTTTAGTGTATAAAGTATGGAAATAATCATTAACCATACCTTTCCATGTTTCCCTGATTAGCACACCATTCACCGTCTTCCTTTCTAAGCCTCCTGATCCTGTTCCTTCTCGCCCTCCAAGAAGCACGCTGGTGGAAAAACTTGGTGTTCTTGTCACCCTCCTTCAGCCAGGAAATGCGTGATCGTTGTAGCCATAGCATTTCCTCCCTGTAGAGCAGTTCATTCATCTCACGGATGGCCTCGCGCAGCTCAGGCCCATCCACCTTCGCTGCTTGCAAGCTAGCAAGCCGCGCCCTCATCTCCTCCAGTTTTTTCCTCACTGATCCAAACTTATCTTTACTCCACTGTTTCAGCGAGCGCATGACACCTTTCAGTGCATTATGGATCGTGCTTAGATCTCCCTGCGTTTGCTCATGCTCCCAAACCTCACCAACATAGTCATCAAGAGAAGATTCTCGTTCCCACATTATCTCATAATAACACTGGCGCTCACGCCTCGTCGAAGGCGTTTCCTGCACAATACATACCAGCAAAGGACAATGGTCGGAGCTTGGCGCCGCAAGATGAGTGACTGTAGCATCAGGGAAGCGATCCATCCACCCTGTAGTCGCCACGCCCCTGTCCAGCCTCACCTTTACATTGTGATGCCCCGGTTTCTTGTTGTCATATGTCCATGGGATACCTGCAAAACCCATATCATGCAGATTACAAAAATCAAGCGTATTACAAAATGCCTCCATCTGCATCTCCCCCCTCAAAGTATTAGAAAAGTGCTCATATTGCCACATAGCCTCGTTAAAATCACCCACTACCATCCATGGTTCGGACGATCGATTCTTAAGCTTGTGCAAGATTTCCCAAATGCGATGTCGATCCTCCACCCACGGTTCCCCATAAATAAATGTGACCCTCCAGGGATCCGCAAGCGGATTCTCCTCCCTGATCAACACATCAATATAGCGATCCTCCATCGATAAAAGATCAACACAAATGTTTTCATCCCAAAACAACGCGATACCACCACGCTTGCCTTGACTATCGACCGCTAAACAACCTTTTAAGCCTAACCTCCACCTAAGATTCTTAACTCGACTCTCACTAATCATAGTTTCAGACAAGAAAACTAACTTCGGGTTATACTGATGCCAAGCGCAGCAAGTTCACGAACTGTCCAAGGGTTCCCCACCCCTCGGCAGTTCCAAACGATGACATTCATTGGTCCTGACAGGGCTCGCCATGAGCTCCCGTCAGGTTACCAAGCTGCTGATCAAGAAGCTTGTTTGCATCATCGCCCGCCGTCGTTGCTCCCTGGCGAGCCTCATGTTCCCCCGCCGACGCCACCGAATCCGCTCCCTCCACGTGACCCCCAGCATGCAGATCATCAACCGACGTTCCCATCCCTAGCTTCAACGCCTTCTTCATCCTTTTTGGCTTGCCAATGTCCTTCACCGGACTTGGCCCCTTCAAGATAGCCGCTTTCTCGAGACTGGCCCTTGACTGCTTGCAGGCGACAGTTGGTTTTGGTCAGGGAAGCAGCCGCCGAACCCACCTCTCCACCACCAGAGCTGTCCAAGGATTTGTCACTCGAACCCACATAGGAATCCAGCCCCGAAACTCTCGCCCTTCACCTTGAGGAATCAACCGCCATCCTCTGCACACTAGTTGTTAAAGCATCGCTCACATCTTCCGGTAACTTCCCCGCACTACGGTAAGTTGTGCTACCAGCACCAATCCGCAACTGGTTCCTCTTAGCAGACAGGTCCTTCATCCCTCCACCTGCCTCTTCTGTTGCACTCAGAGTAGCCTGAATTCTTGCCATCCTGTGAACATTACTGAAAACCAAAGCCCAACAAGCTGGAGCAGTCGGGACAGTAGCAGTTTCTCATCACCTTTCTTCAAAGGCGACTTCCTCGTCCACTCACCAAATTTGTTGCCCCTTTTCTTTGGCAAAGCACCTTCTTCAACCTCTTCCTCCTCCTCCTCTTCCGAGCAATCCCTCTTAGAGTGACCAAGCCGGCCACAATTAAAGCAAAACCATGGTACATTCTCGCACTTCACCTCAAAGAACATCAACCCCAACTTCTTGACCGTGGCTTCCACGTACGGCTTCAAAGGTTCATCAAGGGGAAGCGTAACCCTAGCTCTCAGGAAATCATTGACAGGGCCCCCGATCTCTAGCACACGGTCGCTCAGCTTCCTTGCCAGCACATTGGTGAACGCATACGACATCAAAGTCTCAGGCACATCGTAAAAGCGAACCCATAAATCAATCGAGTCTATAACCACCTCGGAAGGTCTGCTGAATCCGTCATACGGCACCACAGTGAGGGCATCTCCCTTGTGGCGCCATGGACCACCATGAATCACAAAGTTGTACTCCTCCTCAATTGCAAACTCCAGGACAAATCTATTATCCCCCAGGAAGCACACCGGGATAGGATTCGTCAAACACCAAACAGTGCCCATCTCATCAAACATACCCCATGATCTCTGGCTGAAGTAGTATAGGGCCATGGCAAACCACCGCTTTTCTCCACCGGCATCCCCTTCAAAGGGATCGAAATCAAACTCCTCTTCCACATCCTCTAGCGGCGGCATTGGGATCTCATCGACATCCGGTTGACCATCGCTCGCGGCCTTCCCAGCCACCGCCCCATGCGGCAGCGAGTCATCCACCACCTCCTCACCAGCACCCATGTTCCCGATCTCCGCCATCTTCCAACAGATCAACTTCATGAGTTAGGGCATGAGCGTAGAGTGTCAATCCCAGTTCAGCTTCGGGTGGGCAGATCCCTCACGGGTTCCCCTTAATCAACCCCATCAAAACCAGGAAAGAACAAACTGCGTCGCAGAGAAACCCTAGACACGGAAGCAAAACTGCAGAAGCCAGGAGGAAAGAACAGCAAATGCAAACGGACGGCACCCAAACCTCAGCACTTGATGACGGTAGCACAAGCCCCAACTCCTAGTCGGCCACGATAGAAATCACCTTCCTGAAGAAGTAAACGGCAACGGCAGAAACTCTATCTCTCCCAAGTCCTAGATCGCCGATGATCTAGGTCTCGTAGAGTAACAAAGCACTCCAAATCAGTAGTGCCAACGCAGCCAGCACGACGCCCCGTGCACAGGCATCAGCAAAACCCCCCGGAGATCCGCAGCAGACCAGCCTGATCACAAGATTTCGAAGAACCCTAGGTTGCCGCACAGTCACCGCCAAGTCTCCCAACAGCCTCTCTGTGTTTTTCGGAGCCCATGGGTAACATATGCGAGCATGGCATCCCTATGGCATCCACCTGAACCTACCAATCAACCAACTGGATAGTCCTCTTCGCCTCCCTCTCAAGCTCACAGCAAGATGAACATGATCCCGGTGTTGTCGCGGTGCTAGCACTCTGCGTTCTTACAAGTGCTCGTCGTCTTCCTCTCAGCATCACATGAGGAGTTTAGTGGCAGGAGGAAAGGAACAGGAAGTCGGGTCGATCCACTCGACCCTACGGTTATCCGCGGGTTGAACCGCCGCTCCTCTTTCTTTTCATTTGCCGAACCGGTGCCCCATTAGTCTCGTTTTTCTGGAGTGGGTCGATGACCTGATGGGTCAAACCGAACCATCGGGAAGGCGAAGAAGCTCCTGCATGGAGCACCCAGCTGCCGGCTTGCCGCATGCAGCCACAGCATGAAGGTCGAAGACGCCGCCAGATGATTTCGTCAGGCACGCCGCACGCTAGGACTTGAAATAATGCAATTGGTGATTTGGTTTTGGGCCAAAACGAGTTGGAAATCGAGTGGGCTTCTATATCGGCCCGCTGAAATCTGAGTCGATAATAGCGCCGCTATTAGCAAATAGCTGCGAAGGCATTCAGCGGCCGCTAACTGCAGCAATATCGCTCGTAGCTGCGGTAGCGGACGGTATATCCCATTCCAGCTGCTATAGCGCTCCTAAATCGGCTCTATAGCCCGCTATTTCATACGTTATTAATAATATATTATCTGTGCAGAGAGATGTATGATTTCAGCCCATGTATGCTTTCAACCTACTGCGCTGTGCAATTTGTGATTCAGCCCAACAGCTAATTCAGCCCAATACATAAAAGGTAAAGCAATGATTGACGCTAATGCTTCCGCTGCCGCCCATTTTTGCTGCATGCACACCATACTCTACCATACTGTGCGTAGTGTTTTTTTATTTTTTATTCCTTTCTTTTCTTATTTTTCTATTTTTTTCTTTTTTCTTTATTTTTCTTTTTTCTTCAATCTTTTTTACTTTTCTCTCTACCATCTTCTACTTATTTTTCTTTTTATTTCATTTCTTCCATATTTTTGTTTTCTCTCTTTCTTTTACAATGTCCTGAATAAGTTTGTAATTTGTTTTGTTTTCATCAATTGTGTTATTCATCTTTCTTATAAGTAGATTTTAGAAAATATATAAGTTAATGGATTGTTCTTTTTGAAGAATGCTTTTGTGCTCGGTGTATATCAATTTGTTCATAATATTAAATTATTTGTTTTCTAGGTGGCCTACATTGTTCCCGTTTCCAATATGAAGAAAAGAAAAAATGTGGATGCTAGGCTTAGACTCTATTTAAACGTTGTTTAAGGTTATGGGCAACTTTGGACGACGGTCGGCTTTTGGTATGCTCAACAGCTAGATACCTCCAAATGCTAAAACTCAGAATCACCATTTCAGTTTTCTTTTGCTTTAGAGGGCATCTGGCTTTTGAGATGATATTTACATCATTACCAAAAAAATTGTAAAGTATCGAGAATATGACACAATTACTTGAATAATGTCCAGGTTTCGGATGCCTAATAATTTGAGTCCTAACAATCAGACCACGTGAAGCATATGTGTGTTGGACCGGCGAGTAAGAGGGCTGCAAGTACTCACCATACTCACGGATCTTGACTCACCTGCCGCCAATGGTGATGGGGAAGCAGAGAGATGGCTATTCTCTTTCAAGGTGGTGGTGTGCACTATGCAGCATGTAACACTGCAGTTAAATTATTTTTGACTCGATTTATTCTTTGTCACCTTCTTCAAACTGGATATGATGCATTTGTTTGCATTGTGAGTAGTCATTCATGTGTGTATGAAGATTGAAGGTTTGTAGTTCAGTCTTTTGAATCCATTCAGAGTGGTACTGCTGCTCTGCACTCGGCAATGGCCAAGAGGTGATGAAGCTAAAACTCACTGTAGCAAGGACAAGGTAATCATACTCAAGGCAAAGCGGGCAGCCAAACAAGACCAAGCTTGCTGTTTTTGAAGGCAATTAGGGAGAGCGCGGATGAGGTGATGGATGTACTACACATCTATTGCCAGGCCTCTGGGCAGAGGATCAATATGAATAAATCATCTATACATTTTGCCAAAGGGGTGAGTGGAGATATCCGGGAGGAAATCATGAACTCTCTGGGAGTGCATAATGAAGCGTTGAGTGAAAAATACCTGGGCATGCCCACATATGTGGGCTCTTCGACCACTGGATCTCTCAAGTACTTAAAAGATAGGGTGTGGAAGAAGGTTCAAGGCTGGATGGAACAATCTCTATCGACTGGTGGTAAAGAGGTGCTGAGAGTGGCGCAAACGCCAACCTTCTCTATGGCTCGCTTCAGGTTGCCACAAGGTTTATGCCAGCATATTGACGGTTTACTCCGAGGCTTTTGGTGGGGAAGCAAGGAGGGTAAGAGGAAGACGTGTTGGGTTGCATGGGAAGAGATGACCAAGCCAAAACGCATGGGAGGACTAGATTTCAGAGACATTGAGCTCTTTAATCCGGCTTTGCTTGCTCGGCAGGCCTGGAGAATTTTGGAAGAGCCAACTTCTCTAAGTGCACGGATCTTGAAAGCAGTTTACTTCCTAGAGCCTAAGTTCTTGAACGCGGAAATTGGCTCCTTGCCGTCCATAATATGGCGAGCTTTTTAGTGGTAAAGAAGTGCTCAAGCAAGGTCTGATACGAAGGATTAGGACAGGCGAAGATACAGATGTCTGGGGCATGAATTGGCTGCTGAGGGATGGGTTGATGTGGTTGGTGAGCTGGATCAGCACCACGCCACCAGGAAAGGTATGCCAGCTGATTGACCCAGTACTGAAGACATGGAATGTGCAGGCTCTGAAGACACATTTCATACCGATGGACTGGGAACAGATAATTAGTATATTGCTAACCACCTATAGACGGCAGGACTTCTGGGCATAGCACTATGAGAAATCTGGGGTGTTCTCGGTTAGATCGGCGTACCAGATGTTAGTCAATAACCGGGAAAGAAGAAACAACTAGATCGAGCACAATGCTGGTCGGTCAGACGTGAGAGCGGAGCAGACAGAATGGACGCCTTTGGAATGTTAAAGTCCCATGTAAGGTTCGTGTCTTCCTATGGAGGTTAGTGAAGCAGTCTATACCAACTGGAGATGTCCGTCATCATAGAAACATGGCATAAAACAGCAGTTGTTCCATATGTGGTGGACAGGACTCATGGAGGCACTATTTGTTGGAATGTAATATGGCTACGTGTGTGTGGGTTCTACAAGGAGAGGATTTATTGGAGTTTCATGTTGGGGACACCACCTTCGGATCTCCCAGAAAGGCCACACCACCGAAGACCCCAAGCTCAGGGACCCCACGAAGATCGAAGGCCTGCAGGACTGAAGTTTCGAGATCCCCGAAGGGCCACATCCCCGAAGCTTCGAGATCCCAAGGGCCCCGCCTGGTCAGAAGACTGATGCCTTCGGCGGACCTTCGGGAGAATGAGGCCGAATGTTAGCCGAAGGAGAAGAAGGCGATGAGCTGTAAAGGCAGGATAGGGGTGAAATTACTAGATGCCCCTAGAATATTCTTGGAATATAGTTGTTAGGGGGTAAAAAGGTGTAATTGTGTCCAAGGCAGGTGTAACCACCCCTATAAATACCCTTGTAAATGTAACTGATGGGACGGATCCTTGAGCAATAGAAAATTGTTTAATTGTGCGTCCGAAATTTTTTGTTTTGTTGTCTGGTGTTGTTCAAGTGAGTTCCTCGAGCTGTTGTGGTACTTCTTCCTTCCGAAGGGTACTCTCCACCAATAGTTTTAGCGTCCACCGTGGTTCTTTCCAACACACCTCATGGCACAGAAGAAGAAGGCAAATGGGACTTCGGCACCATCGTCCGAAGACGCCGGAGCCGTCATCACCACTACAGGACCGGAGCAGCCGATTGACGAAGCCACCGAAGTCGAAGAGATCGTGAATGGCACTTTCGAGGTCCAGCTCGAAGGGCGCGGAATTTCAGCCGAAGACATAGCGGCCTACCAAAGGATTTAAGCCAGATTGGCCGAAGTTGCTAGCAACGCACGACAAGCCGCAAGAGCATCACAACCATCAACTTCGCAGATGATGACCAGAGGAAGGGGTAAAGAGACCGAATCAGCAAGCAACGAAGCCGCAGAACAGAACAGGCAGCTCCGAGAAGACGAGCTTCGTCTGGAGTTGATTTACATGCAGATACCAGAGAAGAAGAGGGCACTGGAGTATGCGTGTTCTCCCAAGAATGAAGGCTCGGAAAGAACCGAGAGCCAAGAACAAGCTCACCAACCGAGAGGTACCAACGCCCGACCACCACCGAGGTCCAGTCCCATACATGTTGTGGACGAGCTGGAGGACTCAGAAGAGGAATACTATAGAAGCCGAAGGGCCGAGCGCCAAAGACCACGTCATCATGACGATCCACGCACCCCACTCGCGGAAGATTTGGAGAAGGAGCCATGGCCACCTCGCTTCAACACAGTGATCTTACCACAATACGATGGGGAGACAGACCCAGAGAGTTCTTGCTCAAATATGAAGCCGCCGTAGAATCAAATGGGGGCGGCCCAGGTATCAAGGTGACGGCTTTCGTACTAGCATTGAAGGGTTCGGCATAACACTGGTACGCAAGTCTCCAGAAGGGGTACATCCATTCCTGGAGCCAGCTAAGATCAAAGCTATTGACAAGCTTCTGGGGGCTAAACATCTAAGAGTTAACATCATGCGATTTCCACAATTGCAAGCAAGGCCAAGACGAACCCCTTCAAGACTACGTGCAGCGCATCATCAAGATGCGAGCCGAAGCACCAAACGTGGCAGACTTGTCCGTAAATGAAGCCACAATCCGCGGCCTTCGGGTCGGCGCGTGCCAAGAATATCTTGATCGATGCAAGCCACACTCGGTGGGAGAACGCTTCGACGTCATGCAAGAATATTGCAAGTCCGACCGAGGCTGAAGGAGGAGAATTGAAGCTCTAAACCAAGAGAAGAAAACAAAAAAGAACTAGTGGAACCAATTGAAGCCATGGCACGTAGAACAGCCGAAGCACAATGATCATAAGCCGGTGAATGCGGTGTCAATGGGCACCAAGCCCAGTGATTCGCATACCCCGTCCAACCGAGGACGTGGAGGAAAAGGGGGCCGAGGAGGTCGCGGAGGCCGAGGCCAGCATCAAAAGATCCCCTGTTGTTACTTTCATGGCAAAGATAAAGGCCACTGGACAAATGAATGCTAATACTTCAAGGAGAAGAAAGACGAAATCGAGAAGAAGGTCCCAGAACCCCCGAAGCCAGTCAACTACACATCACAAGAAAGCAAGCCCTCGCCTTTGGCGTCAAATTAATGGGCACCCTCTTACCAACCGTACAGTTACATCCCACTCCCATATGTTCCACTCTACTTACAGCTGACAGCGCCACCAGTGGCCCAGCCTACAACAACCACTTCGGGGCATCGTGCCCCTCCTGCGAGTTATCACACTCCAGCACCTTCGGGGTACCACCTCGGCTGGACTAGTACCACGACGCCAGCCTACGACCCCATCAACTATCATTTTTCACCAGCTCTGAAGCTTGAGCCAGGACAAGTCCTAGAGTCTTCAGGCTCACCGAAGGTCAACAACTCCAGAGGCCCGATGGTAAATGTCATTAACGCCATCTTCAGAGGATCAAATGAGCCAGTTCATGAAACAAAGCGACAGAGAAAAGATTACCCTCAAGTAGTGAATCACGTCTGCAGGAAAACACTTCAAGACCACATGGTCACACATCCCCATAACCATCACCGAAGCAGATCTCAAGCTCCAACATTACCCCCACAATGATCCTCTAGTCATCAGAGCAACCATTCACAAGAACATAGTACACTTCTTTGGCAATGACGTAGGAAGAATTCTAGTGGACAATGGTAGTTCAGCGGACATCATCTTATGGCGATGCTTTGTCCAGATGGGTTTCACAGAGAAGGATTTGCAAAAATCCACATCTCCGCTGATTGGCTTCGGTGGGAAGAGAATCCAAGCTATGGGCAAGGCAGATATAAATGTAACTTTTGGCCAAGGGCCAACAATGAGAATGGAGGTCAAAACATTCGACATCATTGATATTCAGTACCCATATATGGCCATCTTCAGCAGGAACACTATCATCAAGTTTGTCGCTGTCATTCAGTAATGGTGTTCGACAGTCAGGAGGAAGCCTAAAGGTGTTAAGATAACACCTCCCAGGCCTAAAAAAATGTACACGCCATCGAAGACCAAAAGTAAACTGAGAAGGAATGCAATCAACAAGAGACCGAAGCCCAAGAGGCTACCAAAGGTCTGAAGCCAGCAGAGCACACCAAGAAGGTACCTTTGTGCGAAGATGTCCCAGATCGCACAGTGATCATCGGCAAAGGCCTAGAGCAAGCTGAAGAAGACATATTAATCCAGTTCCTTCGGAATGACCAAGATATTTTTGCTTGGTCCTCGGCGGATTTGACAGGGGTGAGCAGGGATGTCATGGAGCATGTCCTCAAAGTGCACCCGAAACACAAACCAGTAAGATAGAGGCTTCGGACAATGTCTGAAGAAAGAAAGAAAGCGGCTCAGGCCGAAGTCCAGAAGCTCTTAGATGCAGGAGTTATACGATAAGTTCAGTTCTCTGAATGGCTGGCAAATGTTGTCATTGTCCCCAAGAAGAACGGTAAATGGCGAATGTGCATAGATTTCATGAATCTCAACAAGGCATGCCCAAAGGATGATTACCCACTGCCCAGAATTGATACCCTAGTAGATGCAGCCGCAGGGTCAGAAATATGAGTATGTTCGATTGCTTCTCCGGCTATCATCAGATCTGGATGAAGAAGTGTGACGAAGACAAAATCAGTTTCACAACACCCTTCGACATCTTTTGCTATATGAGGATGCCCGAAGGCCTGAGAAACGCAGGAAGCACTTTCAACAGAAGAGTGAAAGCAGTCCTTGGGTCTCAGTTGGACAGAAATGTCTCAGCATATGTGGACGACGTGGTAGTTCGAAGCTAGAAAAAGGAGGATCACATAAAAGACCTCCGAGAAACATTCGCAAACCTTATGCAGCACGACCTCAAGCTGAACCCGGATAAATGTGTCTTCGGGGTTTTGAGGGGAAAACTGTTAGGGTGTATGATGTCAAAAAGAGGAATCGAAGCCAATCCTGAAAAAATTGAAGCTGTCAGACGCATGAAAGCTCCTCATATCTAAAAGGAGGTATAGAAGTTGGGAGGGCGGTTGGCTTCGCTGAACAGATTTATTTCGCGATCCGCAGAACGAAGTTTGCCATTCTTCAAGGCACTAAAAGGCTCCGGCAATTTTCAGTGGGGGCCAGAGCAGCAAAAGGCATTCGAAGAGTTGAAGAGGTACATTGAGCAACTGGCAATCATGTCTAGTCCTACGCCGAAGGCAGAACTATTATTGTACATTGCTTCTTCCGAAGCTGCAGTCAACACAGTGTTGGTCGAAGAACGTAAAATCGAAGGAGTTTTGAAACATGTGCCGATATACTTTGTGTCCGAAGCACTCAGCGGCTCGAAGTTGTTGTACTCGGAGATGGAGAAAATGGCCTACGCAGTTGTCATGGCAACAAGAAAGCTTTGGTATTACTTATAGAGCCACATAATCACTATACCAACATCGTACCCCCTTCGGGACATGTTTGAAAACAGAGAGGCCTCCGGCATAATAGGCAAGTGGGCAGCACTGTTTGCGGAGCACACAATAAATTTCACCTTGCGAAGCGCAATCAAGTCCAAAGTGTTGGCAGACTTCATAGCAGACTGGACACCTTCATCCCAAGAACAACAACAACCAACCCTAAACCCTAAACCCGTTCATAGATAGGTCGTGAGCACACCGAAGCATGTTCGGCACTCCCGAGCTCATCAGCTCCTTCTCCATGAGGAGAAAGCAAAAAGATTTACTCGCCTGATTGATGAAGCCACGCTCACGGTCACTGCTTTCAAACCGAAGGCTGCTAACAATGTTTCGGCCAATAAGAACAGCTTTGGAGGCCTCCAGCTCAGCAGCAACTGAAGCGGGATCAGCTCGGCGAACAAAGAATGCATCGCTGTCCATGACGCTATGATCCCCGGAGTCGCTTCTCCCTTGGCTGCCTTTGGGGCAGTTGGACGGACGAGGCCCAGCCTGATCGTCCTCGCTCTACAATGAGGAGCCGGAGCTGGAGTCAGAGCTGGAAGTCGACCGTCGCGGGCTCAGGTCGACCCCTTTCGAACCAGCCTTGTCGCCATCCCCCCGAGCAGGAGAGTCAACAACAACATGGGCCTCTATTTCGTCGTTGCTCTCCGGCTCTTGATCACTGAGCTCCACGTGGCTTTGTGTCACGGGCAGTGCAGAAGGAACGACAGCACGGAGCAGCATCGCCACAATGGGGCTCACCACGGCACCGCCTGCATCTTCCGACGCACCGCGGGACCGAAGCGGCGAAGTGGGGGCGAGAAGACTCGCCAAGCACGGGCGTTTGCCCTTGCTAGGACCCTTCAGCGCAGCCCCCCGCTTCCGCTTCTTGAGGGCAGCGGTCGGGTTTCAGGTTGGGGTTTCAGCAGTTTTCGCCACCAGAGTGGCCTTCGACTTCTTCTTCTCTTCGGCCTCGCGATGCTTCAGCGAAGCAACGTGGGCAAGGGCTTCAAGATGAAAAAATTGGAACACACGATTTACACATGTCCCGCCGAGCGTCCTAAGTACAGAGCGGTACTCGATGGGCGCTTTGGCCCCCAAGATGTAGTCGGCACGGCACTCCACTGAAGCGATGTCCATTGCTGCAAAGAATGCAAACTCAGGACCAATGCAGTCTATGAAACAGTAGAAAATAAAATGAGCAAGACAACTCACCTTCTTTGGCCAGGCCGAAGCATTTTCTGAAGTCCAGCATCGGGAGGCCGCCAACATCTTCTGCCCAGTCAGTAATGGCCTATCCGGCCCGAAGAGGCCAATAGTTACAGGCAACGTACTTCTCGACGATATCATGTGTGCCGTAAACCTTAGAAATCTCGCGGAGGATTGAAATGAAGGCCTGATGCTCCATTTTCCCTTCAACGTCAAAACGAGGACAGGTCTTCGGAAGAGCTTCCACCTTCTTCCCGGCCAAAGACACGGTTGATCGGAGGCGTCAGTCGGAGCTTTGTGGTAGAACTAGAACGAGGTCTAGTCCTCCCACTTGTTCTTCTACCCGGCCACCGGACTAGAGACCACATCACGATATGTAAAATTATAGCACCCGTATTGAGCTTCGGCCTCCGTGTTTTCGTCTGGTGACCTCCATTCGGCAGGAATCAGCACAGTCTTGCACTAAAAGTGTACGAAGTGCACAAAACTAAAACCCTCGATGGTAGGATGCAGCCGGCACGTCGTCGACACCCAAAAGTAGAGGCCAAGCCGGCGAAGGCGTTCGGCGTCAGCTGATGAAACTTGATGTCAAAAGCCTTGAAAATTTGTATGACCACAAGGTCCAAAGGGAACCGAAGGCCAGTAGAGAAGAAGTCGCAGAAGACGATCACCTCATCGGGCTTGGGTTTCGCAATCTTCTCGCACTTCGCGGGAGCGCGCCCAGCACCGGCGGCGAGAATCCCGGCGCTGACCAGGTTCTTGCTCGTAACATCCGTCACCCAGCTCTGGCCAAGTTCCAAGGTGGGAGGCAGTAAGCGATCCGGCTTCGTCGCCATCTCAACAATGTCTTCGAAGTCCGCGGTCCTCAGAGGGGGGTGCAGATCCGAAGTCATGAAGTCACCGATGGCGCGGGATTGATAGCTCAGAAAATCCAAGGCCAGGAAAGCGAAAGAGAGATGCGCAGGCGTGGTAAAAGCGGTGAAAGATGGTCTTCTTATAGCCATAGAAACGCGAAAAGATAATGTTGCCCCCGACCGTTCGCTTTGCGCCGGTTGGAAGCCAAACGGTCGGGGGGGGGGGGGGGCTAACCACGTCTTTCGCGTATACTTTTTTATTAAAATGACTGTTCCAGTTTATCTTTTTTATATTTTCTATTCTTTGTTCATGAAACAGGAAAAAATCACGGACCCCGCTTCATGACAAGAGACGTGAGGCAGGATCCGAAGGGTGGCGCTTCGGGGCGCTCTACGCACGCCAAAAGGTCAACGACTCGGGGCTTCCCAAGGCAACCCCTCGTCACCGAGGGGCTACTGTTGAGGACACCACCTTCGGATCTCCCCGAAGGGCCACACCACCTAAGACCCCAAGCTCAAGGACCCCACAAAGACCGAAGGCTTGCAGGATCGAAGCTTCGAGATCCCCAAAGGGCCACATCACCGAAGCTTCGAGATCTCAAGGGCCCCGCCTGGTCGGAAGACCGATGCCTTCGGTGGACCTTCGAAAGAATGAGGCCGAAGGTTAGCCGAAGGAGAAGAAGGCGATGAGCTGTAAAGGCAGGATAGGGGTGAAATTTCTAGATGCCCCTAGAATATTCTTGGAATATAGTTGTTAGGGGGTAAAAAGGTGTAATTGTGTCCAAGTCAGGTGTAACCACCCCTATAAATACCCTTGTAAATGTAACTGATGGGACGGATCCTTGAGCAATAGAAAATTGTTTAATTGTGCGTCCGAAATGTTTTGTTTTGTTGTCTGGTGTTGTTCAAGTGAGTTCCTCGAGCTGTTGTGGTACTTCTTCCTTCCGAAGGGTACTCTCCACCAACATTTCAGTCAAGCGCGGAATAATGATGCTCATGGCTGGCTCCATGAAGCTATGGGAACCCTCTGGCATGTGGACCTTGTGCGGCTAGTGGTCACTATTTGGTTGATCAGGTATGCAAGACGGAAGGCGATAAAATGAAGACATATTTTAGAGCCCACTCTTAACTCACAGTTTTATAGAAGTGTTCCTTGCGGACCTGGAAGGAGCAACACCGCAGAATTGCAGATAGCAAAGGAGGGATGGTGTGCAAGGTAGTGCCCCTCGCTGGATTCCACCTCTGCGGGGAATGATGAAGGTGAATGTAGATGCTGCGATTTCTAAGAACTCGTGCATTGCGACTATGGCAGGGATCGCGAGGGACGAAGGAGGATCTTTCCAGGCGTCGGTGCTTGTGATGGAAGGTGTTTCATCCCCAGAGACATCAGAAGCTATGGCCTATCGAGGAGTAGCGCTTGCTAAAGATCTTGTGTTGCAAAAGGTCCAGATTGCCACTAATTGCGCGAACGTGGTAGGAGTATACAAGACCCTGAGATGGGCCCCCAGGGCCGGTCCGGAGATTTTGGGGGCCAGGGCGAAATAAAAAATTGGGGCCCTTCTAATGCTAATATTATAGATAAAAACACAAGAAAAAATAATTAGTATAAAAAAATTACATATATATTACCTTAAAAGTTTCTCTTGACATTTCCAGATACGAGGTGGTCGATGATGGTATCAATGTTAATATCATTCAATAGCTTCTTCTCGATGCATAAAGTTTCTATAAGGTTTTAGATCAACTCAAAGTAATATTACTGAATATTTTGTAGAACTCTAAATTCCTAATGTCATCTTTCTCTGAGCAATATGTAATCATCCAATTATCAATGGACTAGTTCAATTATCACGATCTAATTGTAATTCAAAAATCAAGCTTGAAATTTCAATCGATCCGATGATCGTATTTTGGAGCAAGATGCTTTATCTGAACCTATGTGATAGGATGCTGAATCTGAACTTTTGTCGTTTGGAATTGCAATCGGAGCAAGGCAGCCCCTAAAATTCTAAAAAAAACCATCAAATCATCTGATCCGTTAATCACTAGAGGCTTAGATCAAAACTCCTACCTCCGGTTGCTGCCTTGCTAGATGACCGGTGCCTGCCTGCAGAGTTGCACGCAGGTTGATCAGATGGCGTCCGGCAACTCATGCTCACGTGCAGGAATCGCAGCACCAGTGCGGCGTGAATCCTCCTCGCATCTGCACGGAACCACCGCAACACGGACACGCGAGCCCGCGGTGGCACAGTGGCCGTCGCCGCCGTCACGCTGCCTGCCCGCCTCTCATCTTCGTCAATCGCGCCGAAAAAGAAGAAGAGAAAACGAGCATACGAGCGGACATGATTAAGCAAATGACGAGACGCGCAGCGATGCATCACTTCGTTCGCTCCTATCCTATCTGTACCTGCTGCCTACTTGGGAGAGGCCCCATGATTTTGGGGGCCCGGGGCGGTCGCCCCTCTCGCCCCCCCTCAGGGCCGGGCCTGTGGGCCCCTATGGCCACATTATCAGGGAGATAAAGGCAAGGTGGACAAGTTTCACGGAAGCGTCGTCCATGAGGAAGTCAAATGAAGAAGCTCATAGTTTGGCTAAGATTTCAGTTTATAATTTAATAGGTCGTTATGTTTGGTTGTTATCTCATTCTTATAGAGTTTGTACCAGTCAACCTGATATATGAATAAAGGCGGTACCATTTAGAAAAAAACAAATAAGACCAATCATATGCAGGCTTGAGGTGCATGCGAACCAAACAAAGGGCTATGATATCAAATCCTCTCCCTGCTCACCACCATAAGCCATCCCCTCCCTGCTCACCCCTCCCTGCTCACCTTTGGTATGTCTTGTACAATAATACAAATCTTTACCTATTTTTAAAGAGCGGGCCGATTCTGCGGTAAACTTTTGGTACGTCATCTCTCGACAGGTGGGGGTCGGAACATATTCTTATATCTCGGTACGTTCAGGCAGTTTTAGTTCTTTGTCGATCATCCTGTTGGTGTCCTAGCCGAACTGCATTGCTACCACACCTCAACATGAAAGATCCGCCGGAGCCCGTCCTCCTCGCGTTGCCGGTTGCCGGTACTCTCCGTGTCCCTGCTCTGGCCGAGCCCACCCCAGCTGCGCGGCTGCGTCCCTGCAGAGCCCTGGCAGGCCTGACGACTCGATACGCCTGCCCGTGCCACGGCGTCCCCGCCCATACCACAACGTCCCCGGCTCACTACACGGGCCGTTGGGGAGCAGCGGCGTCCCCTCACCAGGTGCAGGAGCCTGCTGCCATTGGAGAGAGGAAGCAGCAATCGAAGACCATGGCTGTGATTGGAGAGAGGGAGCAGCGATTGAGAGAAAGCACGAAGAGAGAGAGTGCAGAAAGGAGAAAAATAGAGAGCAACAATTTTAAACGATAGAGAGAGCAGTGATTTGTCTTTAATAATTGAGAATAGCGATTGGCTATCAATACTATATTTGCAACAATTATTTTAATGGCTCTATAATAATGACTTATGCAATAAAAACAGACAACTAAAATTAGTACTGTAAATATAGTAATTCAATAAATACTAGCAGTTACCTATAAGACAATTAGCTTGTTAGTTAGAAGATAATATGAAATATAGATGAATGGGAAATAGGGAGGCACATAAGAGAGATTGGTTGGAGTGCACGGAACTAAAGGATGAAATATAGATGTTATATATATTGGTTCGGTTTTTATTGTAATGCTCGGTATCCACTTATCTTTACTTTTATATAAAAGAGAGTAACTTTATATTGTCTTCATCCATCACGCAGAAAACCACACAAAAGTTTATAGTAGTGAGACTACAATTATTACTAGTGCAAAAAGTTACATTTAAAATTATATAAAACATAAAATGTATCATGTTATTAAAATCGTATTAGTTTCGGCCGTAGCAACTGTTGGTGAGGGATCACTGGATCTGGAACTTGTAGGTAAACGCGAAGGCACAAGACACAGATTTAGACAGGTTCGGACCGCTAGAGTAGCGTAATACCCTACATCCTGTGTGGTGTTGTATATTGCGCTGTGCGCTTGAGTGTTGAGTTGCCTGTTGGCCGCTCTATTGGTCTGCCGATCTAGGTGCTCCCGCCCTCCTTTATATACTCCAGGGGTGGGGTTCCTAGTCGGTTACAAGATAGGAGTCCTAATAGGATTACAGAGGAATCCTAGTAGGAGTCCGACTTCTTCCTTCCTTGCGGGTACCTAGGGATCTATCCCTGACAAGCCCCCGAGCTCTTCGTAGCCGAGTAATGCAAGCTTCGAGTACTTCTGAAGGTGTCTTCGAGTTCTTCCGAACTTCGTCTTGAAGGTGTCTTTCGAGTACTTCGTTGGCTGCATCGAGGCTGTGAGGTGCTCAAGCCCCGAGTAGTCTTTAAGTCTTCTTTTATATGGGGTGCGATGAACTCGCACTCCATATGGAGTAGCCCCCGAGCCTTAGGTTGAATCGGAGAATCAGGCTGAGGGTCAAATTAGTCTTGAATCTTTGGTCTATATCTTCCAAGAATTTTTGAAAAATAAGCCGTTGATGACACGTATCCCGCAGCCCCCGAGCCTTTAATCCAAATTCCAAGGTTTAGAAAAAAGGATCTAAAAAGTCGTGGCATGGAATGTGTTTTGAAATGAATTGATGGTAATTATGGGTTAATTGGTTCTGAAATTAAAAAACCCCTCATTTCGGGAGTTTATCCTTGAGAAGATGGTTAGTCGCTTTCTCAAAAAACCCTTGAATACCGCTCAAATCAAATCGTTATCCCGGGAAAGTCGCTTCGCGCGCCCAGCCCCAGAGCATAGGAGCCAGATGAGCTGCCGAAGTCGCGCCGAGTATCCAGCATGCCTAGCCCCCAAGCGAGGGAGCCAAACGAGCTGTCAGAAGCACGGCGAGTGCCTTGTCGCGCCCAGCCCTCGAGCATGGGAGCCAGATGAGTAGTCGAAAATAGGATCAATGCCCTGTCGCACCCAACCCCCGAGCGAGGGAGCCAGGCGAGTTACCAAAATCATGTGAAGTAGTCGACGTGGCCGAGCTGTCGTGACCGAGCGGGCGGCTGACGGAGTAGTTGGTGAGGCCGAGTCGTCATGGCCGAGTGGGCGCCTGATGGAGTAGTCGAAAACATGATGAGTGCCCTACAAGGTAAACATAAAAATATGTCATAACTGAAATACATGATATCGAGTCGGGAGTGAATCCCAGCATTGTAAAATGCATGTAAAAATTCTCGTGTCTTGCTCTTGTTAGGTTGTGTAATTTCCCCGGATAGTTAGCCTGTTACGTTTAAACACCTGACACCTGATCCCTGATCGTGGCCGTAGTCCATAGCGCAGGGAGCTTGGCCGCGTGCACGTGTAGGAACATAGGCGTACAGAAGAGTCGAGGTTTCACGGATTAAGGCGTGTGTTACTCGAGTTCTTTAGTAACCATTAAGAGAAAACGACGAAAAGTAGAAATAAATAGTCGACATGCGACAAAGAGAATGCGCGGTGCGCATAAAGTAGTTGGCGAGTGCGCGTGTTGTAGCGCGTATTGCCGTAGGGTGTAGCCGCTGTGAACCTGACACAACTCAGTGTACCAAACAAGTGGGCGGCGCCCTACGAACTCGATGTACCAAGTGTGTGAGCTGTTAGTAAACCATAGAAGTAGTCGATCATGGTGTAGCCCTCGAGGGTAATTACCGTCGAGAGGCGTACTAAAAAAGTAGTCGATCTTGTGAAAAACAAGTCGAGAAATGGTATAAATGACTTAGCTTGATTCGTGGATGATTGTTGACGAAGCCGTAGTGCTCGTTGATGGAGCCGCGGCGGTTTGTCGATGAAGCCCGACTAGTTGAAGTTGATTTCGACTAGTTATTGATGGTGTACGGCCTGTTCTCGACTAGTTTTCTAGTCGATACGAGTAGTCGAAGTAATCGTCGACGGGTCACCGGGCGTCCACGCGAAGTCGAAGTAGTCATAGCTGCGGCGCGAGCTGAAATCAAGCAAAGTAGTCGAGGTTGCCGCTGCTGCGCGTCGACGTTACGGCGCGAGCTGAAGTTGAACTAGGTCGTCGAGGTCGGCGGCGGCAGTGCATTGACGTTGCAGCGCGAGGTGAAGTCGAGCCGAGTAGTCGAGGTCGATGTAGTCGTTCGCCGAAGGATCCGATCTCGAACTCGACGAATCGATCCACCGATGTATATGTACGAAGTAGCAATCCGCCATGTTGAGTGGATTGATGTTGGTGAAGAGGTCCTTCAAATTCGCCCAATGATCGCGACAATCTGCCCCACGGTGGGCGTCAAATGTCAGTGTTTTTACCGTCAGCCTACCTAGGGATACCCTAAGGTAGATGATTGTTTGGTGAGGGATCGCCGAATCTGTAATTTGAAGGTAAACGTGAAGACACAAGACATAGATTTAGACAGGTTCGGGCCGCTAGAGTAGCGTAATACCCTATGTCCTGTGTGGTGTTGTACCTACGTTTGAGTGTTGAGTTGCCTATTGGCCGCTCTATTGGTCTGCCGATCTAGGTGTTGCCACCCTCCTTTATATACTCCAGGGGTGGGGTTACTAACCGGTTACAAGGTAGGAGTCATAATAGGATTACAAGGTATGAGTTATAGTAGGATTATAGAGGAATCCTAGTAGGAGTCCGACCTCTTCCTTCCACGCGGGTATCTGAGGACCTGACACTAATCATTATCAAATCGACAATTTCGCGGTGCTAGGCGAGCTATGCTATCATACTTGGGTGCCAGGTGCCAAATCCGATAAGAAATTTGGGCAAACGAGCTTCACACAACTTCAGTAGTCCGGACAGGTTCTTGATCAAGTATTCAAGTATAAAAGGAAGGTTCTTGGTCAGATTAGCAGCAATTGCAGGGGATGCTATTCTCAACGGTCCACGGAAGCCGAGTAGCCGACGATGGAGAAGCAGGTTCGTACGCATCGTGTCCGGATGGAGGAAGAATCAACGGCGGTCACTGTCCGCGTCAGCTGGTCGGCTAGCCCGAGAAACGCAGAAGCCCAAACGCAACCTTGCAACCGCCGGCCGCCACCGCTGCGCCAAATCAATCACCCAACTCTGATTCATCCGCCTTTTGATCTCTCCTTCCTCTTGGCTTCTTCCTTCCTACCTCCACCGTAACCACATCCACCTGGCCGTGCCTTTCCTCCAAGAAAATCCCCCTCTTCCGACTCACCTGATTCTTGCTTCTGGGTTTGTTGACATGGAGCGGCCCGCCGCTTGCGCCCCGCCGCCGGCGCGGGCACCGGTTCCCGTTGCTTGGTCCGTCGTCCCAGTGGACTTCACGGTCGTCAAGAAGGGGCCCGAGATGGCGATGCACGACGCGACCGGCGCCCTCGCGTTCCGCGTTGCGGGCGGCGGCGCCGGTGGCACGGCTCTCTTCGACGCCGCCGGGATTGCTCTGGTCACCGTCAGGACCAGCGGCCAGGTGATTATCAGCTTCTTGGTTCTTGATTCAGTAATTAGCCTGCTCCATGATTGTGAATGGAGGATAGATTGATTGGGTTTCTTGGACCTATTCTTGGATGAAGCTGTTCAGAAACAGAAAACCTGAATAGGGATATCCAAGGAGAGGTTTATTAGGATGTGCAAGATTGGAACACATCGGAGGAAAACGTGACAGCAGTAATCAGTGCTGAAACTTAGTGTGGTGGTTTTCGATTTGCTTGTACCTATGCCTGATTATCTTCAATTGTACTGCAAAGTGTTACTCTTGGTGGGTACTTTAGTGTAGATCAATAGGATTCTGCAGCAGTAAGGTGATGTAACAAATGGGTGGTATTGTGAAAAAAATCGAACATTGGGTTTTTCGGAACGAGTGTAACTTGGAGCCTTGCACATAATCTGACCGTGTGCCCTTGCCCTGCTGAATCTATGGGGGAAGTTGCAACTCAACCAAGTTTGCAATGTGGATCAGTGCTGAACATATTTTGAATTTGGAAAAATATGAAGTTTCAAAACATAAACTGCCGTACTGCCACATCTGAGTATCTAGTGCAGGATTGGAAGATAGATATAAGAAAAAAGGAAACACACTTGGTACATCTGGCAAACCCCAACATATATGGTGTTCTAAGCAGAGCGTTAATGTGGGATGCATGGCAGATTCCTTACTCATCTTTTCTATCCTTAGAGGATGATGCTTGTTTGGTCGTAGAGATCACCTTTTACTTCGCAGTACTTGGCAATATTACCATGGTTCCTCATTATAATATATTTTTTTAGATGGTGGAAGCTTTATTCCAATAAATTTTATAATATATACTTGTAAAGATAATTATAAAGATACCACATAATAAGAAAAATCTAATGGCATTATTTTTATGTGGCCAGTTCATACGCTTTTCTCTATGCACATTCAAAGTTTCATTGACTGCGTGGACACATGGGCCAATATAGTGCTAAGTATCACATTTCTCTTTATTTGTTTAGGGCGAGTGGCAAGCATTCAGTGGAAGCAGTTTGGAACAGAGACACATCATTTTCAGTGCGAAAGTTATATCTACTTCTTCAAGTCGAAAGGAGGTACATGTATTCATCCCACCAAGAAGCAGTTTTGAAGATACCAAGCCAAGCTACAGGCTCTTAGGAAGTACATTCAGAAGAGCATGCACAATAATAAAGGGGGACTCCATCGTTGCTCAGGTAATATCGAACAATTTTGTTAACAAGATTCAATAAATGTTCCTTGCATTAACTTTAATGTTTATATTTTTTCGCGAAACTTTAGTGTTTATGTTAGAAGTATTATTTTAAAAGTTTAGCTTTGAACAAATTTTGTTGTGTCAGCTTATAACAACAATTATGAATTGTTTCTTTTTGCAGACAAATCTCTTGTATAAACTCAAGAAGACTATATATTCACGGCGTAAGTTCAGAGTGACTATATACCCTGGAAATGATAATATCCTCGTCATGGCAATGATTATGACCTTCTTTGTAGAAAAATGACAGAAGATATAAATGCATACTGTGGTTTGAGAAAACTGATGACTATCTCTGCCACCCCTAAATCATATTCATGTATAGTTTTTCTGATTCTGGATGATTGATTTCTTTTCAATTTTTATGTCATCCGCCAGATGCTCTAATTGAACTGACTGCTTTTGTATATAGTCTATATGTGTGGTTTTCTGTTTCTGTTTGGCTAGATATTGCCAAGTAACAATGATGCGGCACTTTGACCATTTCTTTCCACACTTACTACCAGCATCAACAGACTTTCATACTGAACTCAGGCTTTACCTTCTGCCAAGAATAGTCTTTGTCAGCGCTGTATCCATAGTCCATTACTATAGCCATTTTCAAAGCATCGGTTTAACAGTGTTTGATAAAAGTTAGGACTTCACACCTTCACATCTCCGGAATCATGCAAGACTTTCTGTACTATATGCAGTAAAATTTTGCAACTGGATTAAAGTGGCTCAATGCATGCCTCCCAGAAATACCCCAGCTTGTTTTGTCCAGTTGCCTGCAGTTATTTCTGCGCTCAAGATGTGGGTGATATTGAGCAGAAATGCTATTGTGGCCAATTTCAGATTTCCATGTGAGGACATACAAATGTTCTTAGCCTCTTGAAATGCGCGTGGTACAGAATGAAATGAAATGAAATGAGCAGACCAGTACGTTCACTTATGCGCTATGTTTCTGGTTTCTTGCTGTATCTACCTGGACAGTGATGTGCATTGACAGAGTAAGCGCAATCATTTGAAAGCACAAAATACCAGACTTTTGATTAGTTCAGGGTCTTCGCTGTCCTGTTGATCTGTCTCAAGATTGTGATATGCGTATCAGTTTCGATCACGAAGATATCCTCTCTCTCTTTTTTTTTTAAAATAAAATTGCTAGTGAGCATCCATTGTACTTTTGAGATCTCAGGTTTTCAGCAGACATAATAACAGTAAGGAGACATCCTTCAGTGCTTTCACTGAACTGAGCTCCTCTGTGAGCACCAGCTACTCTGCTGCTGATAGTAGTGCTTGAAAGAATTCCATTCCATGTAACCTGCTTCTCGGCGGTTGCAGCCCTGCTGGGGATGCGGAGGCAGCGGGCGAAACTGATTGGGGAACTTGGACAAGGATTGCACAAGCTCACACGCACAAGTCATAGCAAGATAGGGAATGTGCGTAAGCTGGTGGCACAAGTCATAGCACGACAGGGAAGGCGCTGAAACAGCACCCAGCAATCTCCAAGCCTCCAAGGACACAACAATCCTGTAGCTTTCAGGACAACCCGGCTCAAAGAAGGACGTGCAAAACAATGATCACATGATTGAGCGTGCTTGGGCGACGTAGTTTTCGCTGCCAAACTTCGGCGGCCGCCATTGATCCCTATCCTCATTGGAGCTCAACCAAGTGCAAGTAGCGGCCGGAACAGGACGGCACATGTGTCCAGGAAACCAAGGACCTGATCCCTGAATTCCTGGCACAATTCCGCTCCTAGGATTTAGACATTCATCAGTTCAGCCACAACGGGGCAGGCACCTGTTCCTTTCGGCGCCGCGCAGAAATGGCACACAAGGATCACGCTCGGGATGCACAGAATCAGAAAGTTCTCAGTGGATGATTTTGTCAGCCACCAGAAACCGAGAGCCATGTTTCAGTTCTTCCTCCATCTCCATGTGGACTTCCACAACGCCAAGAATCTTCTTTGGGGGCCATGCACGCTCCACACGATCAAAAGGGAAATCTCCAAAGCATTTCTGCCCCCAAGGATATTGATTCATTATTATAAAAAAAAATCCGGCTCTGCAGATCTCGCTGCACCAAAAGGGAGATATCGACCGGAAGATTTGGTGAGGTCTGCCTGGCCACTTTGGCTCAAGCACCATTGCGCAGTTTCCCAGATCTGGAAGCAACCCGGATTGCTGCTGGGGATTTGAGGTCCGGCACAGCGCCATCGGGTACGTGCTGCTGCAGCCGGGTAGACATGATCTGCCACTGCGAGAGGGTGCAGGCAGTGGTTCCAACAGACATGCTGCAGGAGGACCACACCCTCTGAAGGACCACTGGGTTATTATTAGTAGGTGTGAGATCCAGAGCAATTAGAGAGGGTCACCAGAGAGGGATGGTGGTGCCACGCATCCATTATTTTCAGGGTATCCTGGCATTCTGGTCCATGGTTGTTGTCGAGGCAGGAAATTCAAAAGGCATGCCACCTAGGGTCAATTTCAAAATGGGATCACCCCGGTACACCTTGAAGTCAATTGATTACGCAGAGAAGTGCCTTTATGCTTTATGAAAAAGACTACCACATGTACTACATATATACAAGGTGCCATGAAAACAGAACCATGGAATACAGTATGTGTGGCTACTGGCAGTTGAAAGCACATTGAGGATTCTTTGACAACACATTGGCTTCAGGATGCGCTTCCAAATGGAGATACCCGGAGCATCCAAAAGTAGATTTCCGGAGTTTATCTGGCCCGACTGAAATGTGCACGCATCATGTATGGACTCTCATGTTGTACCGTTGAAATTCAGATAAGTGCTGTGAAGTGCTCAAAGCTTTGCATCTTTGATCGCCTTCCCCATGCGCCCTGCACTGAAGATGAAGACTGTATCAAATCAAAGTTCAGTGTCGGGAACCACTCGTTTCAGCTAAGATAAAAGCGATAGCAATGCAGGGTATCAAGATCAACACTTCCACTTTTTCTGCATTGCTGTACAATTCATGGAGGGAAGGATAGCAACGGCACCGTGATTGTTCCCTTTCACAGCTACTGTTGTTTGTACGGCAGAAACGCATAGGATATGTGCCATGTGCACGTTCCCGTCAGCTGGTTGATGCCGACACCATATCGATCGACGATGAGATGAGGCTCCTGATATCTGAGACAGGTGAACGGGAGAGCACGACGCCATGCCGATCACAAGCAATATTCCGTCGACCGAGCATGACTAAATTTGAGAGCAATCATGTCATTCCAGCCGACAATATTAGAGAGTAGAGATAGTACTTCGCTTACCAGCATATTCCGGTGATCGCCTGCATTTTCGCTGTGAAAACGACGCCATGACATGTCAGTCGGTGTTGCTGTGGATAAAATCAAATCAAACCAAACCAAACCAAATCTAATTAATCGAAAAGTTAATTTCAAGAACAGCTGAAGATGAAGCAAACAGCCAAAAGAGTAGTCCTCCCTTGAGAGAACACTACTGATGAATTCTTGAGTAAAGATAAAATAAAAATCGCACTGAAAGACCATAGAGTCACGGAGATTAAGAAATAAAGAGCAAATGAGAGACAAAAGAGACATACAAGAACATCGAAGATATGAGCATGGATCTTAGCTTGCAAAGTGAGAACCGCTGATGGGAGGAACCGCCTGCACCCACTACGGTGAGGCTTATCACCTGGCTAGGCGAGGCATGTGCTGAGACAGTTTGTGCTCGGTGGAAAAGATGGGCACGTGAAGAACCATCCATCCATGGATCCATGTCCATGCATCCATCCATAACGGTTGGTGAGCAGCCCACAGGAGGAGGAGGAGCATGGAGCGGCCGGCATGGCGGCATTTTGGATGGTAATGCACGTGCCCTGCTTCTCCACCATGCACAGCCACCGTCTATCCCTCTTATCTATCTCCATGGCGAGGACTGAGGAGGGAGCCAAATTCTTGGGTAGCTGGCTGCTGCTAGCCTCGGAATGGATTCCATCCCCTTGCTTGTTTTTATAGGCCAGAGCGTTTGTTTTCCTCCGACCCCGTGGGTGCTACTATAAGGCCGGAATTGAAGTTCTCTCTCTCTCCGTCCGTCTCTGGCTGGCCTGTCTGATGCCACAGGAGTAGCCAGTGACACGCACACACGTGGCCAGTCGGTCACTCCACTGTAGCTGCGAGGCGGGTTGTTGTGCTTGATGCGATGCAGTAGTAAAATAACTTATTGCTAAGAGCGCCGCGGACTGTAGGTGTCGGACCGCTATGTCAAATCAAAAACTTGCTCGCAACTGCATTTTCCCCGGTGGTGGATCTAGATTTTTAACGTATGGTATACCGCACAAATACTACCATAACAATTCGGTATATTTCATAGAACGATTCCATAACTAACAAATTCGATATATAGAAATATAAAATAAATAAAAGTATGATAATATACTTAGAAAATCTCATAACATCTTAAATAGTATTGTGCACATTTTTTCAAAAAAAAGGAGATGTAATTTCTCCACTCCTCTTCGTAATTTATAAATTCTACTGAAAGAACACAATTGATCAAGAGATCTCATTGATAAATTCTACCAACTCGTATACTAAAATGAATTGAGATATGCCTTCGTTGAGCAGGAACAAACTCTATTTCGGTCATTTTTTCCACGAACGAGGTACTTGGGGGGCGGGGGGGGGGGGGGGGGGGGGGGGCGGCGTTAGCTCTGGTTGCCGAACGGGAGAAAAAGATCAGGGATGAGAAACTACCGAGGCAATGCTAGCTGAGGAAAGAAAATTATTTTGACTCCCTGTACTACATAGGTTTGGCCGGATATTGGGTATGCCGTGGCCCACCAAGCATACCCCTTGGGTAATTTTCCCCGACAACAGTCAGCTACTCCTGCTCCAATTATCTTCAGAATTGAACAACCCACACGTTCTCGTCGGAAACCGTAAATTGGGTCGCTGCTTTCGTTGCAAATTTATATATGTTTGATGAAAAGTTCAATAATGTTAAAAGGAGAGTGGAATATTCTTCGAGGCCGGCGGCGCCGTCCGCTCTGGCTCTGGCATCCATGTAGCAGCTGTAGATGGTTTTGCACAAGTAAACTAGGTACCAGATGTAGGGCCTATGTGTGCGCGGAATTAAGCTTAACCGAGTAACCTATGTGTGACGCCCTGGAGGTCATCGCTAGTTGTGCTCTCAAGCCTCTCAGCCCTTGATGCCAACCGAAGTTTGTTTGATTTTAAGTAAAATGTATATAGCCGGTCCTTAAACTTGGCTCGGATCCGTGCTCTCCAGCCTGTGCACATCGCGTGCGCGATTGACAGCGAGATCATAACGGGCACAAATAGGATCATCGATTGGTGCACCACCCCGCGTGCCATCAGTGGCCGCCGTACCAAGTTGACTAGGGCTCGATCGGAGTGATGGCCGCGCGCGCTGTGGGAGCCGGGAGGGGGAGGGCCAAGGCGCGGTGGTGGTGCCGTTGGTTCCGGGGACACCGGCGCTCCCCGACCCCGGCCGGCCGGTTGGGGCCCAGGACAGCAGATATACAATTCCAGCCTTTTTCCCCCCGGCCCCGATCATCAGATGGTGTGCGGGGTGATGCAGCGCGCGCGTGCTTCGGCCCGGCACTACAGCACGCACTGCTGCCGGCTGCCGCCTTATTAATTCCTGGCGCGCGTGAGGAGTGAGGACGCTTCGCTCCTTCTGGTCAGAAGTCAGAACAGATTCTCTCCCTGTTCAAGCTAGGATCGGATTGGGCTGAGACAGGCAGTGACGCAGTGTGGTGTGGAGTGTGAACCGTGGAAGTGGCTGCCTTGGCTCGTCCGGCGATCAAAAGCGGCTTTCGGCAAATACGGTCTCGCCCAGCATCATACGCTTGCTTTGACCGCCAAATTAAAATTCAGTTTCTGAATATTGTAATGCATATACGATGATGCATAACCATAGTTCTATATCTCTGGTTCCGTTTCGCAACAACCGCACGTGGACGTGGGCGATACAAAACTATATCTTCCACGCACGGCTTTTGATCCGGATTAATCAATCATCACCCTCCACATGCGCGCTCCACTGGGCTCCTGCGCGCTGACAATATAATGTTCAGCTGTACGTGATGGGGCTAGCGCGCGTGCGTCGTCTTAGCATCAACCGCCACTAGTATTTTTAAAATTTGCAATATAGCCGTGTTATAATGATCATGCGCATGAAAAGACTATTCCAACTTTGACCAACATTATTACGTTTGTTGATCCCATGCATGTAATTAAAAAGGGGAGCTCTTACTTAAGTACACTTTGAGTGTTTTCTCTAGGCAAAACGACTGAATGCTGCAATGATCCTGCCATATGTAGCCCTATTAGGGTTCTCTCTCTCCCTCTCTCTCTTTATACTAGTTAAGGATACCACCAAATTATGGTAACAATAGTGATATACTAGTTAAGGCTTGTAATTCCTATTCTTTTATTTATGAAAATTTTTATTCTTTTCTAATTTTTTTTGAACATATATAATCAGCAAGAGATTGGCCATCCTGTTTTCACTTGGCCATCATGGATCATCTTCATGGCGGCTTAAGACACTTTTGTGACGGTTTTAAATCCTCAGGGTATCTATGTTGTCTTGTAGTTCTCAACACCAAATTTGGTACCTCATTCAATATAGTTTCCTTAGCATCTCCAGCAGTCTCCCAAAATATATTTCGCAATAAAGTGTTATTTGTGACAACCCTGGTAATTGAAATTTCCAAATCAATGTCATTAGCCTAACTCTATGTTTTAAACCCACTAATGAGAGGGTGGAAAGAATTTAAAAAGGGTTCAGTTAGAATTCAAATTTAATTTGGCACATTTGGGCACATTTGAAACTTTTAAAATAACTTTAAAACCATAAGCCAAATGAAATTTTGCCTGAAACCAAAGTTGTAGAACTTTTTATTTTGAACAACTTTCGTGTTCAAAAGTTTTTGAAATTCAAATCAGAAAGAGGAGAAAACGCCCTGTTTGCACCCAGCTCCCTGAACTTTTTCGAATTTTTGCATTTCGGTCCCTGGCGTCTCCCCCTCTGCTCTGCCGCGCCGCGCGCGCTCGCCCGCCCGCCGCGCGCCGGGTGGCCGGCGTCGCCTGACCGGCGCGGAGCGCCAGGCCAGTGGCCGCCGCACCACCCCGCCACGGCCGGCTTTGCCCCGCCCCGACGCCGCGCGGCCAGTCCCCGCCCGCGCGTGCGCTGCCGCGCCCAGGCCGCCGCCCGCCCGGCCAGTCTCCGCGCTCCGCCGTGCCGCCCCGGCCCCCGCGCCCCGCCAGCTGCCGCGCCTGCCCTCCGCCCGAGCCGCTGCAGCAGCTGCTCCCCAATCCGCACGCCGCGCTATCTCCTCGCGCCCACGCCAGTATCTCGGCCGCCCAGTCGCCGCGCCCGCTCGCCGCACGCCGCGCCGGCGTTCTGCCGCCGCCCGCCGCGCCCAGTGCACGCCGCTGCCGTGCCCCGCCCCGCGCGTCGCCCAGACATCTCCACGCCCCCTCCTGACCCTATAAAAGCTCCACCCCGGCCACGCGCGCGAGCCCCCGGCCACCAGAACACCTCGCCGCGCCATCGCCGCCGCCGAGCACCACCCGCCCGTGGGCAGCCCTCCACAGCCGCCCACTGCCCAAACGGAGCCCCCAGCCACCACTACATCACCCCACCGCAGCTCACCGACCCACCCAACGCCACCCAGAGCCACTGGAGCACCGCCGCCCGCGCTGCCGTCGCCGCCGCCGCCCCTGCTCGCCGTGGGCAGCACAACTCCGACCCCCTCCGTCCAAGCCGAGCCCCGGAGTAGCTTCCCCACGCACCAGTGAAGCTCACCGACCGGACCACGCCGCCCCAAGCCCGCCGGAGCACCGCCGTCGACGCAAGCCGCGCCGCCGCCGCCTCTGCTCCAACGCCGGCGAGCCCTTCCCGGCCGTCCCCCACCTGAACAACACCCCCACAAGGTAGCCCTCGCACCCCTGAACCTTCCCCGACCCCCGCCCCTCGCCGCCGGCGAGCCCCCTCGCCGGAATTTCGGCCGGCCGCCGTACCCGAGCCGTCGAGGACCCAATTGCAAGGATTTAAATCTTTAGAAGGGTCTGAGCGCAAGATTCAAGGACCTAGTTGTAAAAGAAAATTTCAAACCTAGATTCAAATTCAGTGAACTTGTAAAATTCGTATAAAATCGTAGAAAATTCAGAAAAATGCAAACTTAACTGTTCTGGAATCCTCAGAACAAACTCTACCACTTTTGTTACAAACATTTTCTCAGAATCTCAAAATATTTTGCTCTACATTAAATAGAAGCTTTAATGGACATATTTTATACCCACTGTTCTAGAACAGTGCTGACCCTGAATTTTGGGCAGTGAATTAGTTGCTTGATGATTAGGACTGTGTAAAAAGATCAGGCCCAAATTCCATCTCTAGATTTACTGTTTGTTAAACTTAGTTTTATATCATGTGTAAGAAGAATGTTTTATCCCTGCAGTTAGGTGGTGAGTCACCCATTGAAATTTTTCCTATGCTAATCTATTGGTAACTAGAAGCCAGAGAAAAATTAGGAGACTTTTTATCTCACAGTAACCTATTTATTTGATTTATGTGCTAATAAAATACATTAAATCAAGAAAATAGTGTCTTAGCTTGGAAAATCCCCAAATTATTACTGGGAGTTACACTTTGGTAGAGGTTGCTGTGCAAAAAGTTTCATGGACAAAAACCCTGTGTAGGGTCCTGTAAAAATGAATCTTTGAAAAGCCTAGGTGTAGAATGTCATATTTTCTATGCTCTAAATACTGCATGATAAATCCTACAAAAATTACAGTAGCTTCTGCATGCTCAAGTGACAGCCCTGTAAAAATCTTAGCCACAATTGTTGCACCAATTGATCTGTACAAAAAGAACAATTATCTGACAGCAACAATGTAATATATTTTTCAGAATTAATCTGTTACATAAAATTGGCTGAAAATTTTACAGTAAGCACACCTTTCCTTGATGTGCCGAAATCCAAAATTTCATGACCAGAAACTATCCCTTGTAGTAATGACTCTCAAATCGTAATCAAGTGCTAGTTCCACGACTTAAACTTTTGCACTCATGTAGAATCGACGACTCTCGCCGACGGAACCTACGAGCTGGTGCCCGCGTCCGAGAGTGAGCAGCGCGAAGCTCAAGCAAATCTAACTGAAGCTTTTGAAGACCCGAGCCCAAGTTCGGAAGATCCCCAAGCGAACTGCGAAGGCAAGCCCCGGAGCATAACCCATTCTTTCCGAAATTATGCAACTCATTACTCTTGCTTGTGCATTAAGTTTATAGGAGTTGGATGAAAACTTAGTTGCATGATGTCAGGAACCCTTGCTTGAAAACTAGATGTAAGGTTCGATAGAATGCTGTGCTAATAGGACTCCGGTAAAAGTCGAGTGATTTCCTGTCACTCGCGAGAAAATAGGAGTTGAATGACTACTACACACTGCAATCATAAGGACACGGACGGGTTATGTAACGATGGTTACGATTGAGGCCCGTCTGTCTAGTGAAAAATGCTAAGGCCGCAGGGTGTGGTAGTGATGGTTAAGTCTTTGAACGTACTAAACACATGCCGAGATTATGGGAATCGGTAAGCTTAAGTACCTGATTGGCCCGACAAGGGGACGGCATCCTACCCTTTGAACTTCGGTCCCATGTGCATATGGCGAGTGCAGAGAGTGGTCACGACCCGGCGCCGAACCGTGGCGTGGGGCTCTTGTACTCTCGGAGGGTAGCCCCGATCCACGACCCGGAAAGAAAGGGGAAAAGTTGCACGTGTGACTCTAGGGAGTAACCACGTGACGTGTGTTTGGGTTTCCCTTGCAAGGTTAAGAAATTCGATTCGAATCGTCCGTTTCTCACGGCTATTGAGACTGCTTAACCATTTTTACCCACAGAGTAAGAAGAGGAACAATGATGATGAATGAACTGGTTGGATGAAAATTAAATGCTTCACCATGTATGCTTCTAGCTAGCTGCTTATCTAGACTGGTTAATGCAACTAGAATCTTGAGCTAAAAAGTTGAAAGTAAGGACCCACTTGTAGACGCTTTTCGGCAAAACAAACCCCTGAGCCAAAAAGCCTGGCATGTCTAGAGTCGGTGGAGTAGTTTCCACTACACGGGTAAGTCTTGCTGAGTATTAGTATACTCAGCCTTGCTTGTGGCTCATTTCAGGTGAGACCTTCGAAGACATGACTGCTAGCTTGACTTGGCCCTGCACTCTTCCCCCTGGTTGGTCGGTGGGATGGGATGCGCCCCCGTCCAACGGAGATGAGGCCGAGTGATGTCTCGTACGGGCTTCATCGAGACATCCTGTATCGTCGAGTAGTTTCCGTTGTTTATTTCCGCTGCAATTTAACTCTGAAGAACTTATCTATGTTAATTGAAGTACTTGTTTTCTGAACTCAGAACTAGGTCTGTAATATTTACTTATGCTAATGATGTAATACTTGCTGGAATGTGGTATTCTCTGGGCTCATCGTCGCATGAGCATTTGTATGTACGGCGCTCGATCCGTTCACCGTGGTTGTATCGGGAGGTTATACCCGACAGACCAGTGGATTACTCCGTTTGAAGTGTAAGGTTAACCGAGGATGCCTTAATGGTGATGGTTAAGACACTTGAGCCGGATTAATTCAGGTGGTTCTGCCACAGCTGGTATCAGAGCCGTAGCTGGTGCCACAGCTGGCAACAGCGGACGCCAGAGCCGAAATACATACGCCAGAGAATGCTGCAAGCCTTAAAAACTCATTTTACTAAAACTTGACTAGAAGGTTGTGTTGCGAAATGCGTTGATACGTTAAGGATGGTGCCTAGTTCGTAAAGCCCTAAGGGATTATGGGAAAGTTACTAGGTGGCTATCTAACTTCTATATATATTATCAACTGACTTCCAGCACATTACTTTCTGTCGAAACTTACTTTCATGCACAACCGACCCTAAATTCTGTAACGACGCACTCGTCGCTAAGGTAAGAAGGTAAGGATCCTCAGCCAACTGAGGGAGCTTGGCCTTCCTGTCGGTGATGCGAACCGAACGCTGCCCTCAAGCAGCGGCTTACTTGAGGTGCTGCCAATATGCCAACGGTTAGTTGAACATATTGGGAGTAGAAGGTTCGGCGCAGGGTATGGCGATCGCTGTTCATACCCCCGTCTCATGACGGTACCCCCGTGAATACGCTATCTCGATAGTGTATGTTAACGTCGTCTGTACGGCGGGAATTGTACAGATATCGTTTCTATAAGTAAACGGTAATGAATACGGACGCTTTCATGAGTGCTGGCATGAAAGGTTCATGAAATATATATGCTTGTCGATTTTCTGCAGGTACACTAACCGCGATTACGATAAGTTAAGGAACGATTAGAAAGACTCGACTAGCTATTATAGCGAGAGCCGTATTGTGTAAGCCACCGAAACTATCTCCGTAAGACCAAAGCTATTTGGCAATTGTTTTATTTTGTGAGGACGAATAGGACGTGCATACATCATGAACATGTGTATCTGAAATCAAAAATGCGTTGTGTGAGAGTGGAAAGGTTCTTGCGTATCTAAGCATGGTTGCATAAGGATTATCTAGAGAAACTGTCCCAAATCTGCCACGACCAAAAAGAACGATTGATTGACCCAAGAAAATGACCTTTTCTGGAGAAGTTCATGTTGAAGAAATTGTTCCAAATCTTGTGCCCTATCTTCTGTTCAAAAATGAAAAATTCTGAACTTATGGATAATAAGAAATAACAGAAACCTTGAAATGTCAGAATTCTGTCCGGAATAAGCACTTCTGCCCCTTAAATTTTTAGGCCCCCTCCCTGCGGTTTTCTGCAAAAGAGCACAACACAAAACTTGTTCCAATTTTACCCAGAAAGCTGCTGTTAAAATTTGGTAAATTTTGGCTGGGTAGGTTTTCCCTGGTGTACGAAACTCTAGCCCTCTGTTCACTGAAAATTCTGGGTAGACAGTAAGGTAGAACCTGAAAAGAAAGACCATCTTAGAGACCCAATTAGCTCTGGGGTTGACTAGAAAAGTTGTTCACAAATACCTTAGGAGTGATCTGGTGAAATTTGAGAATTTTTAGATGAGAACTGTGGGCGTTATGATTATTTTTGCACACTATACAGAATCTGTCCTTGTGCTGCTCACAGTTTTTCGCCATCTCACTCCATTTGATCTTTTGTTCAGATGGCCGAGCCTGTTGAGATGATGGTAAATGAGGATGGACGCGTACACTCGCAGTGTCTCCACTGGGAGGGCTTTCCCTCTATTTTGTGGGATGTTCTGCGTACCGCGGGCTATCTAATTCCCCCACGTTACGCCGGACTGGAGTTTGCAGAAAACGGAGTTACCCAGTGCCGTGTCAACGTGACTATCTTTCCACACCCGCTACACCCGGAGTGGCCCGCCTTGGAGCTTGAGGCTGTTGGTCGCCGTTTGGCCGATACTTGGGAGCTTGCAGCCATGAGGGCGCTCACCACATTTTGTGCGCAGCGTCCCGAGGTTGTCACACTCACTCCCATTGGATTGTTTCCTGCTGCCCAGGACAACGACCCCTTTTGGCTCAACAGGGTGCAGCACGCACAGTATTTGGTAGACTTCCATGCCCAGGAGACTATCCATACCTCCGTACGGTGCATGAGTGCACTCTACCGGCTTCAGACTCTCCAGAGTCAGGCACTCGAGCAGCTCACCGATCTTGCTCAGGCCTACCATATGATGGCAGATACCAGGGATGAGCAGATAAAGGAGCTCAGTCAGGATCTTGAGGACAGAGATGCTCAGATTGGCCAACTTGAGGGCCAAATCCAGGAGCAGGACACTCTCATGGGTGAGAGAGATACCACGATAGCACAGTTGGAGGAGCAGCTCCATGATCTGAACCTTGAGTTGGAGGATGCTAATGAGCACATTCAGTGGCATCATGATCAGAATGACCATCCCCATGAGGACGACATGGAGGAGGATGAGGAGGAGCCACAGGAGATTGATGGTATCTCAGGTATGGATTTCGAGGGTGAGGTACCACAGGCACCTCAGATGGGAGCCCACTCTCCGGCTCACAGCGAGTCGTCCGTCAACGACTTGGATGATTTCTAGAGGACGGCCTAGGAGGACTTTTGCACATACTCCTCGATAGGGTAGCCTAACTTTTGGCAAGTGTTGTAATAGGCTAACTAGGAGTTGAGTAACTCTTTTGTGTTGGGTATACCTGAACCATGTGGATACCCACAACATGTAAGGAACGGCGATAAACTTGGGCGATTTCGTTGTAATTTGGTAAACGATGAAATCCACAATCGCTGAGACTTGTCGGAATTTTTACCCATGTCTCCTTGCATTTTTTGGCTGAGTGTTGAATACCAGATTTGTGCCAAATTTTGTGATCTAGGCGCTCACAAAAATTCAGCATCGTTGGACCTCGCTAGTTTAAGATATAGGCGAAACAGTACCGATCAATCTGCTGAAAAACAGCGAAGACAGTAAGGCAAAGGACGAGCTTTTCGACCACCTTAGCTATAGTTCTAGCACCAAAGTAAAAATACCAAAGTGGTGCAGTCCTAAATTCTCTGACTACTGCAAATGATTGAGATGTTTTGGATGGAACCACAGCAGGCTATGATTTTTCTCGTAGCAAACAGAGATTCTGTCCATACTTCTAGCTCAGACTTCGGAAGTCTATGGCTACACCAATTAGTTATGAATCAAGGAAGTAATATGGATCGCGTTGCTAATGGTAACCTTTCACGTTTCAGATGGTTGGATCAACACGTGGCAACCCCGAGGGTTTTGGTGCCGGTGGCAGCCGCTCGCGACAATCGCCACCACCCCCGCCCAGTTTGGTGGAAGTGATGGCCGCTCAAACCGAGCTGCTACGTCAGATTGTGCAAGGGCAACACCAGCAGAGGGGTGGGCACTATGCTCACCAACCACAAGCTGCAGGATACACGGATTTCCTAGGGACCCAGCCTCCCTTGTTCCATAAGGCAGAGGAACCCCTGGACGCAGATGCATGGATTCGCACCATAGAATCCAAGTTCACACTACTTGTGGCCCCATGCTCAGAAGCCAACAAAGCTCGTTTTGCCGCGCAACAGCTTCGCGGTACCGCTCGTCTGTGGTGGGACCACTATTTTGCGATGCTCCCGGCTGATCATGTGGTCGACTGGGATGAGTTCAAGACCGCGTTCCGGGCACATCATATCCCCGAGGGTCTCATGGAGAGGAAGTTGAACGAGTTCCTGGCACTCACCCAAGGCACCCGCACCGTGCTGCAGTACGCCCAAGCGTTCAACAACTTATGCCAGTATGCGGGCTATCACGCTGATACGGATGCCAAGAAGCGTGATCGTTTCCGCCGAGGTCTGAGTACCAAGCTCAAGGAACATCTGAACCTAGCCAGGGCTGACACCTACAACGAGTTGGTCAATATGGCCATTACCCAGGAGGACTGTATCATGGCACACCGGGCAGAGAAGAAGAGAAAGGCACCCGCAGGACCATCAAGTGCCCAACCACCAAGGTATCGCATCGTGCAAAATACCGCACCTACAGCTCCACCAAAGGCCCCGCAGCCAGGAAGATGGATTGCCAGACCCCCACAGCAGCCAGGCATGGTACGACCCCCGATGCCTCCACAGAATGGTCCGAGGCCCATTCTTCAGCAGTCTCTTCGACCTAGCCCCGCAAATCGCTGTTTCAAATGCGGGAGTTCCAGCCACTTCGCACGCGAATGCCCTCAGCCTGGACAGCCCAACCAAGGTCAAGGATCCAACCCGAACGCCAAGAACAGGGGCAAGAGACAGACCCTGCAAGTCAAGCAAGGATGGATTAACTTCACCACGCTTGCAGAGCTTCCAGAAGGCGCCCCAGTGATGTCGGGTACATTCTCTATCCATAACAAGCCTGCAGTTATATTATTTGATTATGGTGCATCGCATAGTTTCATAAGTGCAAAATTCGGTGCAAAAGTAGGCTTGGATATTCGCCACACAAAAGGGTCATATATGATATCAACACCGGGTGGTAAAATTGCTTCAAACCAAATGATCAGACAAGTACCAGTCAAATTGGGTAGTAAAACCATCGACACGGACCTTGTCCTTTTACCCCTTGACGGCATGGACATTATTTTGGGAATGAACTGGATGGCTATGCATGGAGTCACACTGGACCTTTCTTCCCGAGCCGTTGAGATAAATTCACCTAGTCACGGAGCCACTACCCTTTACCTACCATTCATAGATTGCACGAATTCCTGTGCTTATAAGATGGAAGGACTTAAGCTAGATGAGATTCTGGTACTAAATGGTGAGAGCTAGTACTAAATGGTGAGAGCTAGTACCGGCTGGAGGCTCCAGCCGGTACTAACTTGGCTTCATCAGTATATCAGCCAGCTTTCTTCCTTCCTGAGCCCAAGCCATTCATTTGACCCGAGCTTGGGCTCTCTTCTTCCCCGTAGCGTTTTAGAGAGTTGCTGCCCATTTTAGTCAAGTTTTTAAGGGATTTCACTCGTCGAGGTGCTCAAAAGGTTAGCAACTTCATCCTCTCTTCTTTGATGGTCTTTATGCTTCGTTTCATGCTTCATATTTAGTGAAATTTGTGCTGATTAAAAGAGTAAGAATGAGCACGATTTTCTTGATATTTTCATGTTTATTTGGGATATATAGCTAGAAATGATGACTAGAATTTGAACGTGGTTAGTTTGAATGTGGGAAATGTATAGAGTAATTTTTTCCAATTTATTTCAAGTGACATGTATGTGTGTATATATCGTCATAGCAATATTGTTATGATTTGAAGCTAGTTAATGTGAAATAGCAAATTCTTTGAAGTGAAAAATATATATACTTGGTATTTATTTTGTATAATGAAGGAATTATTTGACACTCTAATGATGTATTTATTCTGGCTCCCATTGAAACCATCGCGAAGTTAAAAAAATCTTTGTTTCAGATATATATATATATGTCGTCAATCTTGATCATGCGGTGTTAATACTGATATTCGTGGCCAATATCAATGTCCGCGATACGGTGTGGTGCATGGATGTGATGAAGGGGTAAGGTCTTGGTCCCAATGTAGAAATTCTCACCTTGTAGTGAGGTGAGGATGGCACCATTAGGACCAAGACCGTATTCCTTCATCACGTCCTTGTACCGTACCGTATCGCGGATATCAATATTGGCCCCGAATGATAGTGTCAACACCGCATGATCAAGGTTGACGACATATATATATATATATATCCTAAATAAAGATTTTTTTCTTTTCGATGGTTTTTGCATAAGGAGCCTGAATAAATGTTCTGAACCGTGATTGCGTCCCATATATGGTGTTGGATGATGAGTGTTCACAAACTGAAGAGTGTCAAAATAATTAGGGTTTAAAAATAACGATTTTCTTGATATTTTCACATTTTTTGAGATATATAGCTAAAAGCGATGACTAGAACCAATAATTTTCATGTAATAATTTTTATGCAATTTTTAAAAATAAAATTTGCTTTATATTTTCATATTATTTTAATAGTTAAAATGTGCATCTTTGATTATAGTGTAGATCTTTGATTAATAGTTAAAATGTGTGTTAATAAATATGATTGCAGGTGGAGTGACAATGGATGTACGATGACCAGTGCACCATGGCGTGAATTAATGGCCTAAAGTCTTTTCTCGATGCGGCTGAGGCTCACAGGTCATCGAAAGATTTCATGTGTTGTCCATGCCGCTTCTGCAGAAATAACAAGGAATTTTCTAAAAGAAGCACTCTACACGCCCATCTTTACGAAAGGGGTTTCATGGATAACTATACTCTTTGGACCAAGCACGGTGAACCTGGAGTTCTGATGGAAGACGATGAAGATAATGATGATGATAACAACATTCCGGACCTGGCTCACTTATAAGAAGCGGGTGCTTTTAATGATGAACCAATGGACGAGGTGTGGCAGAACCACCTGAATTAATCCGGCTCAAGCGCGCTAACCATCACCACGAGGGCAATCAGGGCTAACTCGCACTTCAAACGGAATAATACATTGGGCTGTCGGGTAACCTCCCGATACAACCACGGTTTTTGCCGATCGAAACCACACATACATGTACTCACACGAAAGTGAGCCCAGAGGATACAACATTCCACAAATTTTACACCACAGGGTTCAACATAAATTATTATTACAACTAAGTTCGAGTTCGTGAAACAAGGTAATTCAGAGTTCAAAGTAATTGAGTTCTTCAGAGTTCAAAGTAGCGGAAAATCAACGATAATCTACTCGACGATACATGATGTCTCGATGAAGCCCGTACGAGACATCACTCGGCATTATCATCGTTGGCCGAGGGCGCATCCCATTCCACCGACCAACCAGGAGGAAGGGTACACGGCCAAGTCAAACTAGTGATCACATCCTCGAAAGTCTCACCTAAAAACAAGCCACAAGCAAGGCTGAGTATACTAATACTCAGCAAGACTTACCCGACTAGTGGAATAAACTTAGCCGACTCCTAGACATGCAAGGCTTTTTGCTTGAGGGGTTTGTTTTGCCGAAAAGCATATACAAGTAGGTCCTTACTTTCAAATTTTAGCTGCAAGTTCTAGTTTTCTTTAACCTTTCTAGGTAAGCAACTATCCAATATCATTCATGGTGAAAGAATTAATTTGCATCCAACAAGATTAATCATCATTATTGTTCCTCTTCTTCCTCTATGTGGTAAAAGGGTCAAGCAGTCTCAATACGTTCCGTCGGCGAGAGTAGTCGATTCTATATGAATTCACAAGTGTAAGTTGTAGTGATGGTATAAGACGATTATTTTTCTTCACGATAAAGTTGCAGTCCACAAAATATGGATTTGGTTTTAAAGTTATTTAGTTAAGATTTCTTTGGGCAATCTTTAACAGAAGGGGTGGTGTTGTATTGGAAATTTAATTTTCGCAGTATAAGCATGGATTAAGCACAAACACTGATCTAGGTAACTTCTGGTGATGAAATTTTTATTCAGAGTACATTATGCAGAGGTAAGACTACTGTAAAAATTTCAGACATTTTCGTGCAGCAGAATAATCATGAAAAATATAATACACAACCACTGCTAGATCCTAGTTATTTTTATACAGAACAAACCATGCAAGTATTGATGCCAAAAATTTTATAGGGGGTTAGCCTATCCACAAATATGTTATTGCAAATTTTTCGAATTTTATTTGGCATGATACAGAGCATAATAAATAGGACAAGATACAATTAGGTTAATGAACATTAATTTCTACAGGATGTTTTTCAGGGTTTCTGAGTATGAAAAGTTTTATACAGCAGGAGCTACTCTAAAGTGTACCACCGTAAAAAGTTGAACAATTTCCAAGCAAAGAAATTAAATATTTTAATTAGTGCATTTTTCCTACCCCAAAATTATATAAATAGGTTACAGAAAGGAAAAACGTTCTAAACTTTTTCTTTGGTATTTAGGCATCACTATAACAACTCTGAAAAAGTTTCACAGCATGAAACACAATATATCAGCAGATACAAATTAGTTCTATTATTTCATGGCATGAACAAGGTTTAACAAAAATTTAGCTAGAGATGGGTTCTGATCCTAATATTTTTTACACTGGCCTACACATGAAGCAACAAATTTACTGTCCAAAAATCAGATTTAGAACTAGTCTACAACAGTGGGTACAATTAAAGTCTATTAAACCTTCCTTTTAATTTAGATCAAGATTTATCATGCAACTGAAGAAAAGCATATCACAAAAGTTGTAGATTTTCTTCTAACGATTCTAGAACAGTTGAGTTTGTTTTTTTCTGATTTTTCTATGATTTTATATGAATTTTACAATTTCACTGTTTTTGAATTCAAAGTTTCAACACAGGTTTACTGATATGCCCCTTAAAACTTGCGTTCCGACCCTTTTAAAGATTTCAATCCTTGCAATTGGGTCCCTAGGCGGCATTGGCACGGCGGCCGGCCAAATTCCGATGAGGGGGCTCATCGGCAGCGAGGGGAAAAGGGTCGGGGAGATCCAGGGAGGTGAGAGCTACCTTGTGGTGGCCTTGGTCGGGGTTGGGGATGGCCGGAAAGGGCTCGTCGGCGTGGAACAGGGGGCGGCGGCGGTGCGGAGCGTCGACGATGATGCTCCGGCGAGGAGGGGAGGGCGTGGGCTGGTCGATGAGCTTCGCGGCGTCGAGGGGAACTCGTTCCGAGGCTTGGCTCAGACAGAGGAGCGTCGGAGTGGGCTGCCCACGGAGCAGCAGGGGAGCGGCGGCGGCGCGGGCGGTGCTGGCGGTGCTCTGGCGGTCGAGATGGTCGGGGAAAAGGCCGGTGAGCTTCAGTGGAGGGAGGGCAAGCTCGTTGGGTGATGGGTTTGGGCAGTGGGAGGCTGGAGGATGGGGCTCCACGGGCGGTGGTGCACAGCAGCGGCAATGGCAGCGGCGACGGCGTTCTGGTGGGTTGAGGTGCGCGCGAGTGGCCTTGTGTCGCCCTTTTATAGGCTGCAGGAGGGAGGGAGAGGGCCGGGCGACTCTGGGGAGGGGCGACACGATGGGGGCGTGTTACTGGTCGCGGTGGGCGGCGAGCAGTGCCAACGCGGCGTGCGGCGGGCGCGAGCAGGGGATTGGGCGCCGGGGATTTGGCGTGGGGGAGGGGAGATCACGCGGGCGCGGGTTGGACGAGGAGCTGCAGCAGCTGGCTTGTCGGGCGGCGAGCGTGGCGACTGGCGGGACGCGGCGGGGACTCGGGCACGGTGCGGACTAGCCATTGGGTGCAGCAGGCGGCGAGCAGAGACGTGCGTCGCCGGCGTGCGCGTGGTGTGCGCGGACTGGGCAGGGTCGCGGCGTGGGGAGGAGCGCGTGCGAGTGGGGCGCGACCAGGCATTGGCTTGGCGCCTAGCGCCGGTCAGGCATCGCCGGCCAAATGGCCAGCGGTGACTGCGTGGCGGGCGAAGGGTCGGGCGAAGCGGAGGGTCTGCAGTGGAAGGTGGAGGGTCGGGCGAAGTGGAGGAGGAAGGGTCTGAAGTAAAAATAGAAGAAAAGGCAGGGGCTTGTTTGCAAATTCAAGTGTTTCTCAAATTTTTGTATTGCAAGTCAAAAATCTCTGAACATGAAAGTTGTTCAAAATGAAAAGTTACACAAGTTTTGTTTTAGGCCAAAGTTCATTTGAGTTATAGTTCAGAAGTTATTTTAAAAACTCAAAAAGTGTGACTCGGAGGGCACGTCATTTCCTGGGCAAAAATTTGCATTCTCTCCTAGGCTTCAACTAGACTTTTATTTATCATGTCAATAATGATGTGCCTATTAAATTTCACAGCCATGTTTGCATCGATGTGAAAGTTATTTAATTTGTTTGATTAAAGTACATGTACTTATGCACATATACACATCTATTTTCAATGCAAAGCAAAACCAATTTATAATTCATTTCTTTTAAACTTTTCTTAGTTATTTATGCATCGTGTTAAGCTAATGAGGCTTATTTCATAATTTAAACACCTGAGGTGTCACAGCCTTCCCCCCTTAAAAAGAATCTCGCCCCGAGATTCGGACAATAAGCTTAGTGTGGACAGTGTGTGTACCTTCGGTAGAGTTGAGAAAACCCGGGAAATTTTGGTTTAGATAGCTTTCAGTTTCCCATATGGCTTCTTCCTCACTGTGATGATTCCATTGAATTTTGTACATTTTAATCATTTTCCTCCTAGTGCTTCTTTCTTTTTGATCCAAGATTTTGATAGGGTACTCAACATATGAGAGGTCGGGCTCCACCAATATTTCTTGTTGTTCGACAACCTCGGTAGGGACTGGAACACACTTCTTGAGTTGAGATACGTGAAAGACGTCATCAATGGCTGCAAGCTGAGGAGGCGGTCGAATTCTATAGGCTACGGGTCCACAGCTCTCGAGGATTTCGTAGGGACCAACATAACGGGGAGATAGTTTTCCTTTGACTCCGAATCGTTGTACACCCTTGGTTGGTGAAACTCGAAGGTAGACGTGGTCACCAACTTCAAATCTCAGAGGCTTTCTCCGGTCAAAATAGCTTTTCTGCCTGGATTGTGCGGCTCTAAGATTTTCTTGTATTACTCTCACTTTTTCCTCTGCCTCGATTACCAAGTCTGGTCCAAAAATTTTGCGTTCTCCGGTCTATGACCAACTTAAAGGGGTTCGACATCTTCGTCCATATAAGGCCTCAAATGGTGCCATTTTCAAACTCGCTTGATAGCTATTGTTATATGAGAACTCAGCTAGGGCTAGGCATTTGTCCCAATTCTTGTCATAGTGAATGAGGCAAGCTCTAAGCATGTCTTCAAGAATTTGGTTCACTCTTTCAGCGCGCTACAAACTGAGTACCACGATCGGAAATAATAGTCTTTGGTACTCCATGTAGGCAAACGATGCGATCGAGATAAATCTCGTCATATATCTTGGCAGTATAGGTGGTGTGTACCGGAAGAAAATGTGCCGTCTTTGTGAGCCTATCAACGATAACCCATATGGAATCATGTTTCTGTGCGGTACTCGGCAATCAAACAATGAAATCCATACTTATGTATTCCCATTTCCATGAGGGTATAGGCAAAGGTTGAAGTGTACCGGCTACTTTCAAGTGGCTGGCTTTTACTCTCTAGCATGTGTCACATTCTGAGACATATTTAGCAATTTCCCTTTTCATTCTAGTCCACCAGAAGTTTTGCCTAAGATCTTGATACATTTTGCTACTACCAGGGTGAATAGAAAATTTGGAAAGATGTGCCTCATCAAGAATTCGTTTGCGGAGCTCATGATTCTTCGGAACGACTATGCGACTTTCGAACCATAGAACTCCCTTATGGTCCTGGCGGAAACATTTATATTTCTCTTCTCCTAGAGAGACTTTTTGTTTGATGATCTTAACTCCTTCATCATGTAGTTGTGCCATGATGATCCGGTCGTGAAGAGTGGGCTCAACTGAGATGTGATGCAAGGTGCCTTGGGATATCATTTCCAAACTAAGCTTCCTCATTTCTTAACATAATGTCTCATTAGCAATGAGCCTTACGGCTTAGTGCATCCGCGACCACATTAGCCTTGCCGGGGTGATAGTGCACCGCTAGGTCATAATCCTTGATTAATTCTAGCCATCTTCTTTGTCTCATATTCAGATCGGCTTGGGTGAAGATATATTTGAGACTTTTGTGATCAGTGTAGATATTAGAATGAGTGCCCATGAGATAATGTCTCCACGTTTTTAGATCATGAATGACTGCTGCTAACTCGAGATCATGGGTCGGATAATTCTGCTCATGGGGCCGAAGGGCTCGTGAAGCATAGGCTTCTTGCATAAGCCCACAACCAAGACCGGTGCCAGATGCGTCACAGTAAACATCAAACGGCTTGGTGTTATCGGGTTGAGCTAACACAGGGGCTGTAGTCAAATATTCTCTAAGAGTGTGGAAAGCTTCTTCACATTTCTCATCCCACACAAACTTTACTCCCTTCTTCAATAGTTCAGTCATAGGCTTAGCAATTCTGGAGAAATCCAGAATGAAGCGGCGATAGTAACCGGCTAAACCAAGAAATCTACGAATCTTGTGCACAGAGGTAGGAGGTTTCCAATCCATCACTTCTTGTACCTTGCTGGGGTCAACGGCGATTCATACGCTGGAAATAGTGTGACCCAAGAATTTCACAATATCCAACCAGAATTCGCACTTAGAAAATTTAGCATAGAGCTGATGGTCTCTAAGACACTGAAGAACAATGTGCAGGTGCTTAGCGTGCTCTTCCTCATTCTTAGAATAGATAAGGATGTCGTCAATGAAAACTACGACGAAATTTTCAAGCTCAGGCATGAATACCGAATTCATGAGATACATGAAATAGGCAGGGGCATTTGTGAGACCAAAGGACATGACCAAGAATTCATATAGTCCATATCGTGTGGAAAAGGCGGTTTTAGGAATATCGCCTGGACGAATATTTATCTGATGATATCCAGATCGAAGATCAATCTTTGAGAAAACTCTAGCTCCAGATAATTGATCACAGAGAACGTCGATGCGGGGAAGTGGGTATTTATTCTTAACGGTTACCGCATTGAGAGTTCGGTAGTCCATACATAATCTTAAACTTTCTTCCAATTCATACCCAAAATAATATCCATGCCTTCAAGGGGTAAGAGAACAAGGTCCATGTTGATGATTTTACTACCCAATTTTATCGGTACCAGCCTTATTATTTGGTTGGATGCAATTTTACCACCCGGTGTTGATATCATATACGACCCTTTTGTGTGACAAACATCCAAGCCTACTTTTGCACCAAACTTTGCACTAATGAAACTATGTGATGCACCAGAATCAAACAATATAACTATAGGCTTGTTGTTAAATAGAGAATGTACGTGTCATTATTGGTGCACCTTCAGGGAGCGCTTCAAGCTGATCAATTTGTCTTTTGCTCTTGTTTCTCTATCTTTTACGCTTGTTCTGATGGGTTTGGCTAGAACCTTGGCCCTAACTTGGCTGCTGTTGACGCCAGATTTTGACACGTCTTGAATCGGCGTCAGGAGGAGAAGATTGGCCGATGCGGCAGATCTGAGGGCTACAGTAAGGAATCGGCCGATTGAGGTAACAGTTGAAAATCGGCCGATTGGTGATATAGCTTGCGCCACCAGGATGGAATTATTTCGGAGGGTCCTGGTCAAAAGTTGGTCAACAGGGCAACGCTAAGTTGGTCAAGGAGCAATTGAAAAGAATCCTGATTGGATTAGGGGACGACGGCGGAAGATTCTGCGGAAGTCCGTTTCCTTTAAAAGTTATTATAGATATGGTAATTTTCCTATTTTTTAAATAAGATTGTAACAAGTCGTGATCGACCAGGAGTCCTAGTTTTAGGATATAAATAGGAGTCGTCAGGGTCTTGCAAAAGAAATGAACACATCAATCAACAACAATACTTCTACTTTTCCAGCAATTTACTTTCAAGTCGGCGACTTTGCCAATATTTTTCTTCTTTCACGAGTTCGTACGGATTGGCAGGGCTGCATCAACTTGATCTCTGGCCAATTGATCTCTGCTCCGTGCCAGCTCTTCAGCACATGCCCGCACCGCGAACAGCTGTTCATCAGCAGCAGGTGGACTGGACAGCAAGAATAGCAGAAGTAATCCAGGATCAGTTTGGATTGAAGCCAAAAGTTCAAACTTACACCTACAAGACGCCATATCCATCGGCCTATGACTTGCTGCCGTTCCCACACCGCTACAAAGTTCCTGATTTCACCAAGTTCTCAGGGACGGACGATACATCCACTGTGGAGCATATCAACCGATTCATCATCCAGTGCGGGGAGGCTGCCACGCAAGATGCTCTGAGGGTGCGTTTGTTTTCATCGTCTCTGTCCGGATCGGCCTTCCAGTGGTTCACCACCTTGCCGCCAAATTCTATTGTTACATGGGCCGATCTGGAGAAACAATTCCACAAGTACTTCTACGCAGGAGTACACGAGATGAGGCTCTCAGATTTGACCAGCCTCAGGCAGAGGAGCGATGAACCAGTGATGGGATATATACAGAGGTTCAGAGAAGTCAGAAACAAATGCTACAGTCTGGCTCTAACCGATGCACAGTTGGCCGATATCGCTTTCCAAGGCCTCGTGCCACAAATCAAAGAAAGATATGCTGCCCAAGAGTTTGAAAGCCTGAGCCAAATCGTCCACCGATTGTCAGGACAAGAGGTCCAACCGTTTGAACAGCGGAGGAATTTCCAAAAGAAGGTGGCATACTTGGAAGGATCTGAATCCGATGGGGAAGAGGAAATCGGCTTGGCAGAGTGGGTCAAAGGGAAAAAATCGATATCATGCCCTTTTGGAAAGAAGGAGCCAGAAACATTTGGCTTTAACACATCAAAGGCCGATAAAATTTTCGATTTATTGCTTCAGGAAGGACAGATTAAGCTATCTCAGCATCACACCATCCCTTCGGCATATCAACTTAAGAAGATGAAATACTGCAAGTGGCACAACGCCACGTCTCATGATACAAATGAATGCAATGTCTTCCGTCAGCAGATACAATCGGCCATCGAGCAGGGGAGGCTTAAATTTGAAACTCCAGCTAAATCGGCGAAACCGATGAAGATAGATCAGCATCCTTTCCCGGCCAACATGGTTAACGCTGGAGGAAATTCAAGTCAAACCAAGGTGCTGACGTCAGAATCGGTGAGAAGGGGCGGCACCGTCGATCCCAGGAGGCAGATCACAACGGAAGAAATCAAAAGGAACAGGCGGGGGCTAGAACGACCATGCAGGCCCGTCACCTCCCAGTTCTTACTCAGTAAATATCTGCAGCAGCAAGAACAATCAAAATACCACGAAGAGATGATACGCCGGCATGAAGATCACTGGCAATGTCCGTTCTTCATCCATTGCTGGGAGAACGACATCAGATTGCCGTCTGCCGATAACTGTCCGGAGTGTAACGGATTGAGCTGCAACGATCGCCCGAAGCCACACTCTAGGGACAGAGGAGCGGAGCCGATCAGCAGAAATCGGCGTGGACGAGAGGAACAACGCGTTTCGGTGCATGATCGGCTGGGGGGCAGAGTTGACCAGTACCACCGGTCAAAAAGCAAGATCGACCAACAGGATGGACTGGGGGGGCAGGATCAGCGTGCACGATCGGCTGGAAGAGATGGCCAATGACAGGGTGTCGGATGAAAATCCCCTAGGAAGAGAACCAGATTGGGAACACGCCAGATCATCGGCCAAACCAGCAAATCCCAGGTGGTGTCCCGATGGCTTATCCAGATCCCAGAAACGGAGAATCCAACGCCTACGCCAGTGGGAGCATCAATAAGAAGAACAGAGGCAGGTGCCAGAGAAAAGAAATGTTAAGTCTCGGGCATGGCGCCCAAAGAAAAACGATCAAGAAGCAAACAATCAAGAATCGGCAGCCGAAATCAACATGGTGTTCATATTGCCGATGGAATTCATGGCGCCTGATGATCGAGACAAAGCAACAAGAATGGAAGAACAAATGGCACAACTAGTGTTGGAGCCGATGACGGCTACGTTTGAGAAACCAGAAGAAGAAAAACGGCAGCATCTTAAAGCGCTGTTTCTCAAAGGCTATGTTGACGAAAGACCCGTCACCAGATTACTAGTAGATGGAGGCGCCGCAGTTAACATCATGCCGTATGCCATGTTCCGCAAGCTAGGCAAGGGCGATGAAGACCTCACCAAGACGGATATGATGCTGAAGGATTTTGAAGGCAACGTGTCTCCCGCCCGCGGAGCGCTCTGCGTCGACCTCACCATCGGCAGTAAGACCCTCCCTACCACTTTTTTCGTTATTAATGGCAAGGGGTCCTACAACATGCTGCTTGGTCGCGACTGGATACACGCAATCTGCTGTGTCCCATCTACAATGCATCAATGCCTTGTGCAATGGGTCGGCGACAGCACAGAGATAGTCACTGCCAATTCCGTCTACAGCGTTGCAGCGGCCGACACGCAACAGTGGAGCTGTGAGCACGTCAAATGTATATCTGGCAGGACTTGGGACACTGATTTCCTGAAAGTGTCCGATTTCGGTCTACAGCCGATCCAAGCAGTCGGCTCTGAACATTCAGAATAAATGGATCAGCTCGTCCGAGAAGATGGGAAGCTTGGGCATGGGTTTACGTCGGCCAATTTATTGGAGATGGTAGATTTGGGAGATAGCAGCAAATCAAGGCCGACGTACATTAGTGCTAATTTGGATCCTGAGTACAAATGTAAATTGATAAGTTTATTAAAAGAGTTCAAGGATTGCTTTGCTTGGGAATATCATGAGATGCCAGGACTAGACCGGTCTTTGTTTGAACACCGGTTACCTATAAAATCAGGATATCGGCCATATCAGCAACCTGCACGACGGTGTAACCCCAAGATTCTACCTGATATAAAGGCCGAAATTACAAAGTTGATTGAAGCAGGATTTATTCGGCAGTGCCGCTACGCCGAATGGATTTCTAATATTGTGCCCGTATACAAAAAGAATGGAAAGTTACGTGTGTGCATCGATTTCAGGAACTTAAATCAGGCTACGCCAATGGATGGATATCCGATGCCAACGGCCGATATCTTGGTAGATGCTGCCGCAGGACACAAAGTCATAAGTTTCATGGATGGGAATGCTGGGTACAATCAGATTTTAATGGCCGAAGAAGATATCTCGAAAACGGCTTTCAGGTGCCCAGGTCATCTTGGTTTATTTGAATGGGTTGTTATGACTTTTGGGTTGAAGAACGCCGGCGCTACGTATCAACGGGCCATGAATTACATCTTCCACAAGCTCATTGGTTCATCGGTGGAAATTTATATAGATGACGTCGTGGTCAAATCAAAAGGTCACCAAGATCATCTGGCCGATTTACAAGAAGTACTGTAGTGCACAAGGAAGCATGGGTTGAAGATGAACCCAAACAAGTGTGCATTTGGTGTATCGGCTGGGCAATTCTTAGGATTCATGGTCCATAGACGCCATCAACAAAGTGTTGGCCCCACAAAATAAAACTGAGCTACAGTCCCTCATCGGCAAGGTCAATTTTATCAGAAGATTCATATCCAACCTGTCAGGACGTGTTCAGGCTTTTACCCCTCTCTTGAAATTAAAGCCCGACCAGGAATTCATATGGGGAGAAGGGCAGCGCAAGGCACTGGAGAATATCAAGCAGTATCTGGTTTCACCTCCGGTATTGGTTCCACCACAGCCTGGTAAGCCGTTCAAGTTATATTTATCGGCTGATGAACAAGCTATTGGATCGGCGTTGGTACAGGAGTTTGAGGGGAAAGAACGAGTGGTATACTACGTCAGCAGAAGACTCTTAGACGCCGAAACAAGATATTCCTCGGTGGAGCGACTATGCTTGTGTTTATACTTCTCATGTACCAAGCTCAGGCACTATTTGTTATCGGCCGAATGCATAGTCGTGTGCAAGGATGATGTGGTGAAATATATGCTATCGTTGCCGATTTTGAAAGGACGGATTGGAAAATGGATCCTGGCTTTGTCAGAATTCGATTTAAGGTACGAATCGGCCAAAGCCGTCAAAGGTCAAGTGATGGCCGATTTCGTAGTTCAGCATTGTGGACAAAAAATCGCCACTGTTGAACCAGTTCCATGGACTCTATATTTTGATGGTTCTTCGTGTGGGATCGGATCAGGAATCGGCATTGTTCTTGTGTCGCCTCGGGGGGCAAGTTATAATTTCTCTCTGCCGATAGAAGCCTCCGCAACTAATAACCAGGCGGAATATCGAGCTGTTCTGAAAGGCATCCAATTATTAAGGGAAGTCAGAGCTGATGTAGTCGAAATTTTTGGAGATTCCATGCTCATTGTGGATCAGTTGACGGGGCGATCTGAGTGCAAGGATGATATCTTGAGGATTTATTATGAGGATTGCCTTCAGCTTTTAAAAGAGTTTAAGTCTGCAATAATTGAGCATATCCCCAAGAATTATAATGAAGAGGCCAACAGACTGGCCCAACATGCTTCCGGGTATCGGCCGATTCAGGGAGTGATGATGCTAGAGCTCGCTGCCGATGACTGGCGAAAGGAAATCGCCGATTACTTGAAAAATCCATCCCAAAAAGTGGATCGGCAAGTACGTTTTCAAGCTACAAAATATGTGTTGCTTGAGGATGATTTATTTTATCGGATGATTGATGGAGTTCTTCTCAAATGCCTGGGAACAGAAGAGGCAAAGGTTCTGATGGTAGAAATCCATGAGGGCGTGTGTGGAGCTCATCAATCGGCTCACAAAATGAAATGGATGATCCGGAACAATGGGTATTATTGGCCAACTATTCTTGAAGATTGTTTCAAGTATTACAAAGGATGCCAAGACTGTCAGAAGTTTGGTAATGTACAGCGTGCGCCAGCATCGGCTATGAATCCGATAATTAAACCGTGGCCGTTCAGAGGTTGGGGAATAGATCTCATCGGACAGATTCACCCTCCATCGAGCAAAGGGCATAAGTTCATATTGGTGGCTACAGATTATTTTACTAAGTGGGTGGAGGCAATTCCTTTAAGGAATGTGACATCGACCGATATGATTGAATTTGTTAAAAGCCATATTATTTATCGATTTGGTATTCCTCAAACCATCACAACTGATCAAGGGACAATGTTTACTTCTGGAGAATTCGGAGAGTTCGCCGCCGATATGGGGATTAAATTATTAAACTCCTCTCCATACTATGCTCAAGCCAATGGCCAAGCAGAATCGTCTAATAAAGGGATAATCAAGCTAATCAAGAGGAAGATAGAAGAGCAACCCAAGAAGTGGCATATGTCTTTGGTTGAATCTTTATGGGCATATAGGATGGCTTGTCATGGAGCCACTAAAATATCCCCTTATCAGTTGGTTTATGGTCATGAGGCGGTCTTGCCATGGGAGATAAGGACAGGGTCAAGACGTATATCGTTACAAGATCAGTTAACGGCAGATGATTACTCCTTTCTCATGAAAGATGAACTTGACGATTCGGCAGGTTTACGGTTGAGAGCCCTGATTAGTATAGAAGAAAACAAGAAAAGGGTGGCCAGATGGTATGACAAAAAGGTCAAAGTTAAACAGTTCTCTTAGGGAGATTTGGTGTGGAAGTTGGTGCTGCCGATAGGATTCAAAGATCCTAAATTCGGTAAATGGTCGCCCACTTGGGAAGGGCCGTATAGAATCGGTCGATGTGCCCCTAGGAATGCATATATTCTGGAGACAGTCGAAGGGGAGGAATTCCCAAGAGCTTTAAACGGACGATATCTTAAGAGGTACTATCCAAGCATTTGGGTAGATGCATAACCTGCAACAAAATATATCAAGATAACATGGCCGATTTCTCATTGGTTTTTGTTTACACATCTGGTGAAGGAAACATTGGGATCCATTATTGGATGAAAATGACAGAGTACATGGCCGACATGGTACAAGTCGCCCTTAGAATAAAAATACCGATATGACTACTGATTACGCCTACGCTGGATTTCTCTCTCGATGCAACCCAGCTCTATCATAAGGCTGAGCCTTTTCTCCTTCGGGTCCTCTGCAGTGGCTCCAGTTTCAGCTTGGTTGCAAAGTTCTATCAGCAGGCGGGTCTTCTTCTCCTCCAGATCTTCCATGGAAATTTCGGTTTTAGCTTTACAAGGAACTGGAGGATTTTTTTTAGAAGATGGTCGCTTACGGACCAAAAAGTGAGCATCTATAAGGTCCCAGTATTCCTGGACAACAGCGGGGACATGATCTCTGAGTTCCTCAGCATGAGCTCTTATCAGATCTCTGTCTGCCTGTGATAGTGTCTCTTCTGAATGCATGATTTCTATCGCTCGTTCTAGACCAGGGCTGAGATGTTTCGGCTAAACAGAGATAAAAGGGGTTACCCAACTTCAGAGCGATTGAGATGCTTAGGAGAAAGGCAGAAGAGAAGTTCATACCTGGTTGACAGAGGAAGAAGATGAAGAGGACGAAGAAGACATCTTGCCGTTCAGTTCGGGACAGTAAAGGAGGAAGAGAAGATAAGTGATGTGTATGCCTCTGGAGATGGTGAATGGTCTCCTTATAAAGGAAAGAGAGGTAGATGGATGGTAAGACATGTCCTATCGGAGTAAATACATACATAAATGCAAAGCTGACTGAAGAAACAGTTCAAAGCCAAATCAGCGCAGTAACATTGAAGGAGCAATAAATGTTTACAACGTTCTTTACAACCTAAGGAAAGCATCTATGGCTACAATAGCTTGTCGTCTAATTTGATCGGTCGAATCTAGCACTCTCTGATCATCATCGGCCGATCCTGGGACTTCTGACACACGGCGACGAAGCCTTATCGTTTCGCGGGCCAAATGCTGTCTTTCTTGCTTCAGCTCGCTGATGATGGATGGGAGTTCTTGGAGTTTCTTTTCTTCAGTGGCTATCTCTTTGGTTATTTGTTCCATCTCCTTGGCCAGCTCTGCTCTTCTCCGTTTCAGCCGATCTATCGTGCCGACGATGTTCGGACGGCAGTTTTCGAGGAAGTTGATCCTGTGGTGTACTTCCTGAGTCCGGTGCTTGTATGAATCGACCTCCTCCTGAGTTTTTGCCATCTGAGCACGATCGGCCATATGGCGCAGCGCCCTGGAAACCGGAATCTGCATGTGCTCTATATAGGCAACATGCGCTAAATTTTCTGATACTTCTTCCGGGATTCGACCTTTGATCTCATTGAAAAATCGTCGAATCGGCGACGCATCTTCTACCAATCGGCCGATGTCATCTTGAAGGAGAGTGCGTATGCTTTCGAGCTTGGCGCGGACATCGTCGGAGGTGGAGCTCGATGGGATTGGGTGTGAAGCAATTTCTTCGTCATCAGGCAAGGAGACGACAAAGGAGAAGATGCTGTTATTAGGGGTGTCCTGCTCCTGTGAGGAAATAAAGTATTAAGGTAGGCAAGCAGTAAAGGGAAATCGGCCGATTCTAATGGTAAGTTTGTTACCTCCTTAAAGCGAATTTCCCTTGCCTGCGCTGGTGGAAGCGTTTCCCTTGTCTCAGGGGCTGGTGCAGTTGGCTCGTCGGAGGAGGAAGATTACAAGATTATTAGTGCTCCGCTTGGACCTGCTTCCTGAAAAGGATATAAAAGAAGATCCTGTGAGTATGCTATGGGAAATCGAAATAAGATGGTGTGAGAAGTTTGCCATGCCTCTGTGGGTTTCCCGGCCGATGCCTGTTGTGGGGTTGTAGTTAGCATACCCAAATCGGCCTGCATCAAGATCGGTTAAGTTTTCTGAAAGTTAAGAGATCAAGGTAAGAGATCATTTACCTCGATGATAGGAGCTGCTGGAGTTTCGGCTCCCACTTGGGATGTAGCCGATTGCTGCGGAGATTGTGGTGGGATAGCTTGTGCAGCCTGGCAGAGGAAGAGAGTTAAAGTCAGTGGAAGATTTGAAGAATATATGAAATAAGTAAGATTACCTGAACAGCTTCTACTAATAGCGATGCTGCAGCTGCTCCGACTTCAGCAGTGACTTGGGGATCGGCCATCTCGACAACCGGCAAAAGAATTGGAGTCTCGGCCGGTGTCACCGTCACTTGGTCGGCCGATCCGATACGGGAAGTTCCGGCCGATGCCGCCGCCATCTGGTCGGCCGATCCGATATGGGGAACCTCAGCCGATGCTATTGCCGTCTGATCGGCCGATCCGATGCGAGCTCGCACTCGACGGCTGGTTATCTTTAATGTTGGCCTTTTTGGTGCTCGCTTCGATCGGCCAGTAGAGATATCTTTGACGGTTGGAGCATGGAAGCCGATAAGTGGATATGGCGTGTATTGATGATGACTATCTATCGGCCTGCCGCTTCGGCTCCGCATCGGAGGGACATGGCTTTTCAGACTGAGAAGATGAACGTGAGTTAATAACGAAATGACAATATGGAAAGAGATAGCATTGGAATCGGCTGAGGAAGAGGACATACCGCTGCGTTTGGATCAATGTTTTCTGGGTCCAGAATGTTGCAGTAAGACGATGGAGATTTGCAGAAAAGATGTTGTTTCCATTCTGCCCACCATAATTTGAATTGCTGGGTGGCAAAAGAGGCAACTGACCAATTATTCAGGTCAATAGTACTGGAATCGGGTACCAGATCGCACAGCCGACTGTAATCAAGACTTGATGTCAGACTATCTCTGAATTTCGCCTGACCGGCGAAGTAGACCCGAATCGGCAGTTGGCCAAAACCCAGTTGCCTTGGCGCAGCCGATGGATTATAGAACTCGTAGGTGGGAGAATCCTTTCCTGAGAAGAAATTAGCTGGCAGAATCCCCGGCTTGATCAAGACATCCATAAGCTCTTTGTCAAAAGTATGGGTGGAAAAGTCGTAGCTTATGGGTAATTCAAAAATCGGCTCCACTGCTTGATATGGGTGCCAGCTGATGGTCTCTTCACTAAGGCCATTATAAAAGCATCTGAAATACTCAGCTGTGCGGGTGGCAGTAAACTGGCAACCGGGGAAGGCCGATGCCGCTTCTCCAAAAGATCTGCAGCGACGTCGGACGGATGGATTCTCCTCTGACTCAATATTGGGGAAGGTTTTGGTCTCTATCCATTGCTGAGAGACCTTGCTCATGTGTAAATTGAGCCAGAGGGTGATGAACCATCAGGGACCACCAAGGTTCCCGATCGGCTCCTCCTTCGACACCTTGGTGCCGATTTGGTGCATCAGGTAATAGGCCGATCCCAGCAAATATTTTCCAAGGGGGATGGCCGATCCTTGTGACATGGCCTCTGCTAAAGCTTGGGTGTTTGAAGAGGGGCCAACTGCTCTGCCACAGAAGAAATGTTTTTCCAGCCACATCATCAAAAAGGAGTATGCTCCCTCTGTGAGACTGTCCCGGTCTTCATGTTTTTGCTAATATATCCTTTCCACCCGCCGATTCCTTTGGTCTCTAGCCGATGTGATGGCTTGAACACATAATTGAAAGGGGTATCGACGGAGGAGACATCGAGGCCGGTCAACAGCAGAACATCGGCCAAGGTCAGGGTCATAGGTCCATGTCCGAAAAGGAATGCATTAAGTGCATCAGACCAAAAATAAGAGGTTGCCATGACCAGAGGTTCGTTTCTTTCCATCTGAGACAGAGACAAGTCTATGCACTGGCCGATTTTTTATTCCTCCCACTGAACTTTCTAGGATCTGGCCACCCTCTGGTACCATTCTCTCCACCCGGGGTTTTCGTTTGGCCAGGATCTGAAAGTGCCTACCCAGTGATCTAAATCCATGGATGATTGCTTAAAAGGGATTCTATGAGTTTCTAGGCTGATCAGGTCCGTTGGATCGGGGTTCCCCATAGGGCCCAAACAGATGAGGTCAGAGGATTCTGAGAGTGGAATGGTAATTCGGTGCCTAAGTGCCTAAAAAAGGGAAAAGGGGAAGAAACTGAGAAAGAATCTGGGAAGTGCTGAAGTAGTAGAAAAGCGAAAAGGAAAAAAATTTCGAACATTTACCTCTGGGATGGAAATCATCGTCGCCGATGTGACTGCTGGGGAAGCCGCCGATTGGGCCGCCGCCGCCGAAAGAGTTGCCGATGGAGCCTCCATGGATGGAGCGGTCACCGATGGTGACGCCATTGGGGGGTTGGAGCAGGCCGCGGATGAGATCGCCGGAAAGGGGGAAGCGCTTGGAAATCAAGAGAGCGTGGAGGAAGACGAACAGTGGTTCGTTGGAAGAGAATGCTAGATTTGTGGAGAAGAGTAGACGGAGAAGGCCAGTACTTAAGAAAAATCAGGAGAGCGAGGGCAAAGATGGTATTTTTACCGCGCCATCTACACGAATTCCAGAGGAGCAGTCGTTTCGCGCGCTCGGTCCGAGGAAATTGCAATCATTGTGCTGCGGGACGGAAGGAGATTTTACTGCGCCCATTTCGGAGGAAAGGATTAAAGAAAGAGTTTCGAAGAAAAAGTTATGTTTTACTCCGAAACTGGGGGGCATGTGTTGACGCCAGATTTTGACACGTGTTGAATCGGCGTCAGGAGGAGAAGATTGGCCGATGCGGCAGATCTGAGGGCTACAGTAAGGAATCGGCCGATTGAGGTAACAGTTGAAAATCGGCCGATTGGTGATATAGCTTGCACCACCAGGATGGAATTATTTCGGAGGGTCCTGGTCAAAAGTTGGTCAACAGGGCAACGCTAAGTCGGTCAAGGAGCAATTGAAAAGAATCCTGATTGGATTAGGGGACGGCGGCGGAAGATTCTGCGGAAGTCCGTTTCTTTTAAAAGTTATTATAGATATGGTAATTTTTCTGTTTTTTAAATAAGATTGTAACAAGTCGTGATCGACCAGGAGTCCTAGTTTTAGGGTATAAATAGGAGTCGTCAGGGTCTTGCAAAAGAAATGAACACATCAATCAACAACAATACTTCTACTTTTCCAGCAATTTACTTTCAAGTCGGCGACTTTGCCAATATTTTTCTTCTTTCACGAGTTCGTACGGATTGGCAGGGCTGCATCAACTTGATCTCTGGCCAATTGGTAGGTTCCTCTTATCGAGTAATATCCGAGCTTTAACTACGGGCGCATCGCTGTGGTTTCGTTTGGATTTATTCACCAGTTATCGATATTTACTAGAATTGCAAATTTTACCTGTTATTCTAGTATTATCACCAGTTATCCAGCTTGAGATCTGGGTAATCGGTTTCGTCATCGTTCTTCTTCAACTTATTATCATACAGCCGATTGGATCTATTTCAAGTGTTGCCTCTGTAGTAATCGTTTAGATCGCTCCAGCAGTATTCTTTACAATTACTACGTGATTATCGGCTGATCCATAGCCGATCATCTCTACAGCAAATCGGCCGATTCGCCGCCGACGCGCTCCTCAGGACGGATTGGAATTCCAGCCGATCGGAGCGCCTGAAATTTAATACTTTATTTCCTTGTCAATCAACAGGTCAGATTGACTGGCACGCCGCGCGAACCGCACCAGGGCGATAACCCGAACAGGAGCTAAGCAGATTCTCCCGGGTCGTGTGTCCGACGCTGAAGACCATCGGCCGATTCCTGTCTGGCCGATTTTAGCGTCAACAGCTGCCTAGGCTGAGGGCATTCTCGAGCAAAGTGGTTAGCACTTCTACAAATGAAGCAACGGTTTTTGTCACTTGGATGACCGGGCTTTTTCTTATCTAAAGATGTCACTATTGGCATACCTACTGAACCTTTCTTGGGTGTGGTGCATTTGGCATGGTCTATCTTTTCCTGAACAGGCGAGCGAGTTCGTGTTCGTAGGATTGTGCCGGTGTCAGTAGTTCTGCTAACTTGACGTCGACCTTGTGGGATGAATTCTGTGCAGGTAATTTCCCATCCAGTCAAGTCTATGCCGCATGGGTCATGCTTGAGAGTCCGACACTTTACTTGGTGATCCTTAAGTTTCATCGGAAGTTGTGATGGGGGCAATAAGGAGTCTGAGTAAACGTCTCTTGTGTCCATCATCTTGTTTTTGAGCTCTGGATAGCCTGCAACCTGAGGATGGTGGACATTACACCCATTCCCTTGATGGTGTTGTTGCTGCAGGTATTGAAAAATCGCTTGCTGCCCCTTGACAAGCTGACGAAGCAACTCGGTTTGAGCGGCCATTACTTCCACTAAACTGGGTGGTGGCGGTGGCTGCTGTTGTGATTCACTAGCACTAGCACCAAAACCTTCTGGGTTACCACGGGTTGCTCCAACCATCTAAAACGTGAAAGTTTACCATTAGCAACGTGATCCATATTGCTTCCATGATTCAAAAGGATTAGCGCGGAAAAGTAGACTTCTGAAAGATCATGGATAGAATCGTGGACAGAATACTGTTCGCTACAAGAAAACTCATAGCTCTCCGTAGGTTCATCCAAAACAGCTCATATTTTGGCAGTGAGTAGGAATTTTAAAGATGCAAAACTTTGGTATTCAACTCAGATGCTAAATCGATGGCCAAGATGGTCGAAAGATTCATTCTTTGCGTCTCTGTCTCGGCTGTTTTTCAGTAGGACGAGTTATAGAATCTTGCTTATAACTCAAACTAGCAAGATCCAATAGTGCTGAAATTTTGTGGGGACCCAGATCACAAAATTTGTGACTAATTTGGTAATCAACACCCAGTCCCAAAATGTAAGGAGACAGGGTAAAAATTTCGACAAGTTTCTGCAATCGCAGATTCAACTGCTTTCCAATATCAAAATCAAACCACCAAGTTTTTAGCCATGGCCTACATGATTAGAGTATCCAATGGTCAAGTTGTACCCATCACAAAAGAGGTAATCAACTCTTAGTTAGCGTATTACAACACTTGCCAAAAGTTAGGCTACACTATGGAGGAGTATATGCAAAAGTCCTCCTAAGTCATCGGCTAGAAGTCGTCGAGGTTGTTGACGGACGACTCGCTGCGAATAGGAGAGTGAGCTCCCATCGGAGGTGGCTGCGGTGCCTCACCCTCAAAGTCCATACCTGAAACACCGTCAATCTCCTGTGGCTCCTCATCACCTTCCTCCATAGCCACCACATCGGGAGGGTCATTCTGATCATGGTGCCACTGAATGTGCTCATTAGCATCCTCCAACTCAAGGTTCAGATCATGGAGCTGCGCCTCCAAGTGCGCTATCATGTCATCTCTCTCACCCATGAGAGTGTCGTGCTCCTGAACTTGGCCCTCAAGTTGGCCAATCCGGGTGTCTCTGTCCTCAAGTTCCTCACTGAGCTCCTTAATATGCTCATCTCTGGTATCTGCCATTATGTGGTAAGCCTGTGCAAGATCGGCAAGCTGCACAAGCGCCTGACTCTAGAGAGTCTGAAGTCGGTACAATGCATTTATGCACCGCACGGAGGTCTCGATGGTCTCCTGGGCGTGAAAGTCTACCAAGTACTGTGAGTGCTGCACCCTGTTGAGCCCAAATGGGTCGTTGTCCTGGGCAGCAGGAAACAAACCAATAGGAGTGAGTGTGACAGCCTCAGTGCACTGCGCACAGAAAGTGGTGAGCACCCTCATGGCAGCAAGCTCCCAAGTATCGGCCAAACAGTGACCAACAGCCTCACCAAGGAGGGCCACTCGGTTGTAGTGGGTGCAGAAAGATGGTCACGTTAACACGACACTGGGTAACTCCATTCTCTGCAAACTCCAGTCCGGTGTAACGTGGGGGAATCGGATAGCCCACGGTGCTCAGAACATCCGACAAGATAGAGGGAAAGCCCTTCCAGTGGAGACACTGCGAGTGAACGCATCCATCCTCATCCACCATTATGGCAACAGGCTCGGCCATTTGAACAAAAGATCGAATGGGTGAGATAGTGAAAACTGTGAACAGCATAGTGAAAAGGTTCTGGATAGTGCGCTAAAATAGCCATAACTTCAACAGTTCTTATCCAAAAATTCTCAACTTTTACCAGAACATTTCTAAGGTATTTGTGAACAACTTTTCTAGTCAACTCCAGAGCTAGATCAGGATCTAAGATGGTCTTTCTCTTAAGGTTTTACTGTACTCTCTATCCAGAAATTTCAGTGAACAGTGGGCCAAGATTTCGTGCACCAGGGAAAATCTACCCAGCCAAAAATTATCAAATTTTAACAGTAGATGCCTGAGTAAATTTTTAACAAGTTTTGTGTTGAACAATTTTGTAGAAAACTGTAGTAAGAGGGCATAAAAATTTATGTGGCAGAAGTGCTTATTTTGGACAGAAAACTGACATCTCAAGGTTTCTGTTGTTTCTCGCTATCTATATGTCCAAAATTTTTCAAATTTAATAGGAGGTAGGATACAAATTTTGGAACAAAACTTTCAACATGAAATTCTTCAGAAAGGATCATTTTCTAAGCTCAATAAATCCATCTTTTCAGATATGGCAGAAATATGACTGATTGCTAGATAATCCTTATGCAAAGACAATTGTGTGGGCGCATGAACCTTTCCACTCTCAAGCATCGCATTTTCAATTTCAGATTTATATAGTCATGATGCATGCACATCCTATTCGTCCTCACAAAATAAAATAATTGCTAAATAGCTTTGGTCTTACGAAGTTAGTTTCGGTGGCATACACAATACGTCTCTCACTATAATAGCTAGTCGAAAATTCTCTAACCGTTCTTTAACTTATCGTAATCGCGGTTAGTGTACCTGCAGAAGATTGATATAGCATATATATATCCATTGAACCTTTCATGCCAGCACTCATGAAAGCATCCGTATTCATTACCGTTCACTATAGAAACGGCATCCGTACAATTCCCGCCGTATAGACGACGTTAACATACGCTATCACGATAGCGTATTCACGGGGTACCGTCTTGAGACGGGGGTATGAACAGCGATCGCCATACCCTGCGCCAAACCTTCTACTCCCAATATAATCAACTAATAGTTGGTATATTGGCAGCACCTCAAGTAAGCCACTGCTTGAGGGCAACGTTCAGCTCGCATCACCGACAGGAAGGCCAAGCTCTCTCAGTTGGCTGAGGATTCTTACCTTCTTACCATAGCGATGAGTGCGTCGTTACAGAATTTAAAGGTCGGTTGTGCATAAAGTAAGTTTTGACAGAAAGTAATGTACTGGAAGTCAGTTGATAATATTCATAAGTTAGATAGCCACCTAGTAACTTTCCCATAATCCCTTAGGGCTTTACAAACTAGGTACCATCCTTAACGAACTAACGCATTTTGCAAACGCATTTTTCTGGTCAAGTTTTATGAAAACAAGTTTTTAAGGCTTGTTGCGTTCTCTAGCGTATGCGTTTCGGCTCTGATACCAGCTGTGGTAGAACCACCTGAATTAATTCGGCTTAAACACGCTAACCATCACCACGAGGGCAATCAGCGCTAACTCGCACTTCAAACGGAATAATCCATTGGTCTGTCGGGTAACCTCCCGATACAACCATGATTTTTGCCAATCGAAACCACACATACATGTACTCACACGAAGGTGAGCCCAGAGGATACAACATTCACAAATTTTACACCACAGGGTTCAACATAAATTATTATTACAACTAAGTTCAAGTTCGTGAAACAAGGTACTTGAGAGTTCAAAGTAATTGAGTTCTTCAGAGTTCAAAGCAGCGGAAAATCAACGATAATCTACTCAACGATACATGATATCTCGATGAAGCCCGTACGAGACATCACTCGGCATTATCATCGTTGGCCGGGGGCGCATCCCATTCCACCGACCAACCAGGAGGAAGGGTACACGACCAAGTCAAACTAGCGATCACATCCTCGAAAGTCTCACCTGAAAACATGCCACAAGCAAGGCTGAGTATACTAATACTCAGCAAGGCTTACCTGACTAGTGCAATATACTTAGCCGACTCCTAGACATGCAAGGCTTTTGGATTGAGGGGTTTGTTTTGCCGAAAAGCATATACAAGTAGGTCCTTACTTTCACATTTTAGCTCCAAGTTCTAGTTTTCTTTAACCTTTCTAGGTAAGCAACTATCCAATATCATTCATGGTGAAAGAATTAATTTGCATCCAACAAGATTAATCATCATTATTGTTCCTCTTCTTACTCTATGTGGTAAAAGGGTCAAGCAGTCTCAATAACCGCGAGAAACGGACGATTCGAATCGAATTTCTTAACCTTGCAAGGGAAACCTAAACACACGTCACGTGGTTACTCCTAGAGTCACACGTGCAACTTTTCCCCTTTCTTCCTGGGTTTTGGATCAGGGCCACCCTCCGAGACTACAGAGCCTAGCTCTGCACCCACCATGTCCACTTGCCGGTCCGATTCGGTACTTAAGCTTATCGATTACCATATTCTCGGCATGTGGTTAGTACGTTCAAAGACTTAACCACTACTACCACACACTGCGGCCTTAGCATTTTTCACTAAATAGACGGGACATCAATCATCAACTTGAACATCGCACCATAGCCCCGTCCGTCGATCTTATGATTGCAGCATGTAGTAAACATTCAACTCCTATATTCTCGCGAGTGACAGGAAACCACTCGACTTTTACCGAGTCCTATTAGCGTAGCATTCTATCGAACCTTACATCTAGTGTTCAGAGCATGGGTACCTAGGATCATGCAACTAAGTTTTCATCCAACTCCTATAAACTTAATGCACAAGTAGAATAGAGTATTAAGTTGCATAATTTAGAAAATAGGGTTCATGCTCCGGGGCTTGCCTTCTTGGGTAAAGTTAGTTTGGGGCTCGTCCGAACTTTGGTTCGGGTCTTCGAAAGCTTCAGTTAGATTCACTTGAGCTTCACGCTGCTCACTCTCGGACTCAGGCACCAGCTCGGACGTTCCGTCGGCGAGAGTAGTCGATTCTATATGAATGCACAAGTGTAAGTTGTAGTGATGGTATAAGACGATTATTTTCCTTCACGATAAAGTTGCAGTCCACAAAACATGGATTTGGTTGTAAAGTTACTTAGTTAAGAGTTCTTTAGGCAATCTTTAACAGAAGGGGTGGTGTTGTATTGGAAATTTAATTTTCGCAGTATAAGCATGGATTAAGCACAAACACTGATCTCGGTAACTTATGGTGATGAAATTTTTATTCAGAGTATATTATGCAGAGATAAGACTACTGTACAAATTTCAGACATTTTCATGCAGCAGAATAATCATGAAAAATGTAATACACAGCCACTGCTAGATCCTAGTTATTTTTATACAGAACAAACCATGCAAGTATTGATGCCAAAAATTTTACAGGGGGTTAACCTATCCACAAATATGTTATTGCAAATTTTTTGGATTTATTTTGCATGATACAGAGTATGAAAAGTTTTATACAGGATGTTTTACAGGGTTTCTGAGTATGAAAAGTTTTATACAGCAAGAGCTACTCTAAAGTGTCCCACAGTAAAAAGTTGAACATTTTCCAAGCAAAGAAACTAATAATTTAAATTAGTGCATTTTTCCTACCCCAAAATTATATAAATAGGTTACAGAAAGGAAAAAGGTTCTAAACTTTTTCTGTGGTATTTAGGCATCACTATAACAGCTCTGGAAAAGTTTCACAGCATGAAACACAATATATCAGCAGATAAAAATTAGATATATTATTTCATGGCATGAACAAGGTTTAACAAAAAGTTTAGCTAGAGATGGGTTCTGGTCCTAATATTTTTTACACTGGCCTACACATCAAGCAACCAATCTACTGTCCAAAAATCAGATTCAGAACTGGTCTACAACAGTGGGTACAATTAAAGTCTATTAAACTTTCCATTTAATTTAGAGCAAGATTTAGCAAGAAACTGAAGAAAATCATGTCACAAAAGTTGTAGATTTTCTTCTAGCGATTCCAGAACAGTTGAGTTTGTATTTTTTCTGATTTTTCTATGATTTTATATGAATTTTACAAATTCACTATTTTTGAATTCAAAGTTTATACACAGGTTTACAGATATGCCCCCTGAAACTTGCGTTCCGACCCTTTTAAAGATTTCAATCCTTGCAATTGGGTCCCTAGGCGGCGCTGGCACGGCGGCCGGCCAAATTCCGGCGAGGGGGCTCATCGGCGGTGAGGGGAAAAGGGTCGGGGAGATCTAGGGAGGTGAGAGCTACCTTCGGGTGGCCATGGTCGGGGTTGGGGGTGGCCGGAAAGGGCTCGTCGGCGTGGAACAGGGGGCGGCGGTGGTGCGGAGCGTCGGCGACGGTGCTCCGGCGAGGAGGGGAGGGCGTGGGCTGGTCGATGAGCTTCACGGCGTCGAGGGCAACCCGTTCCGAGGCTTGGCTCAAACGGAGGAGCGTTGGAGTGGCCTGCCCACGGAGCAGCAGGGGAGCGGCGGCGGCGCGGGCGGCGCTGGCGGTGCTCCGACGGACGAGATGGTCGGGGAAGAGGCTGGTGAGCTTCAGTGTAGGGAGGGCAAGCTCGCTGGGTGATGGGTTTGGGCAGTGGGAGGCTGGAGGATGGGGCTCCACAGGCGGGTGGTGCACGGCAGCGGCAATGGCAGCGGCGGCAGCGTTCTGGTGGGTTGAGGTGCGCGCGAGTGGCCTTGTGTCGCCCTTTTATAGGCTGCAGAAGGGAGGGAGAGGGCCGGGCGACGCTGGGGAGGGGCGGCACGATGGGGGCGTGTTACTGGTTGCGGTGGGCGGCGAGCAGTGCTGGCGCGGCGTGCGGCGGGCGTGAGAAGGGGATTGGGCGCCGGGGATTTGGCGTGGGGGAGGGGAGATCACGAGGGCGCGGGTTGGGCGAGGAGCTGTAGCAGCTAGCTTGCCGGGTGGCGAGCGCGGCGACTGGCGGGACACGACGGGGACTCGGGCACGGCGTGGACTGGCCATTGGGTGCGGCGGGTGGCGAGCAGAGGCGTGCGTCGCCGGCGTGCGCGTGCCGTGTGCGGACTGGGCAGGGTCGCGGCGTGGGGAGGAGCGCGTGCGAGCGGGGCGCGGCCAGGCATTGGCTTGGCGCCTAGCGCCGGTCAGGCATCGCCGGCCAAGTGGCCAGCAGCGACTGCGTGATGGGCGGAGGGTCTGCAGTGGAAGGCGAAGTGGAGGAGGAAGTGTCTCAAGTGAAAATAGAAGAAAAGGCAGGGGCTGGTTTGCAAATTCAAGTTTTCGTGTTGCAACTCAAAAATCTCTGAACATGAAAGTTGTTCAAAATAAAAAGTTACACAAGTTTTGTTTCAGGCTAAAGTTCATTGGAGTTATAGTTCAGAAGTTATTTTAAAAACTCAAAAAGTGTGACTCGGAGGGCACGTCATTTCCAGGGCAAAAATTTGCATTCTCTCCTAAGCTTCAACTAGACTTTTGTTTATCATGTCAATAACGATGTGCCTATTAAATTTCACATCCATGTTTGCATTGATGTGAAAGTTATTTAATTTGTTTGATTAAAGTACATGTAGTTATGCACATATACACATCTATTTTCAATGCAAAGCAAAACCAATTTATAATTCATTTCTTTTAAATTTTTCTTAGTTATTTATGCATCGTGTTAAGCTAATGAGGTTTATTTCATAATTTAAACACCTGAGGTGTCACACGAGGTTGAAGAGAATGCCGCAGAAGAGGTACCACATGATGATCTAGGTCAGGTTTTGCTAGATGCACAGAAAGATAGTGAAACTGTGAAGGAGTCAAATAAGTCTGAGAAGATGTTGGAGGATCACAAAAAGTTATTGTATCTAGATTGCAAACAAGGGCACAAGAAGTTGGGTAGCACACTGGAATTGCTGCAGTGGAAGGCGAGAAATGGTGTTAGTGATAAGGGCTTTGAGGAGCTACTGGGAATCATAAAGAACATGCTTCCCGAGGGTAACAAATTGCCCTCCTCAACATATGAAGCAAAAAAAGGTTGTTTGCCCTCTTGGATTGGAGGTACAGAATATTCACGCATGTCCTAACGACTGTATCCTCTATCGCGGTGAATATGAGAATCTGGATGCTTGTCCTATTTGCGATGCAAAGCGGTATAAGATCAGGCAAAATGATACTGTTGATGATGGTAAAAAAATTCCCGCTAAAGTTATGTGGTATTTCCCTATAATACCACGTTTGAAGCGATTGTTCAGAAACATGCGGTGGCACAAAGAAGGGTGTAACCAGGATCAGATGCTGAGACACCCCATAGATGGGTCCTAGTGGAGAAACGTGAACAGAGAATTCCCAGAGTTTGATAAGGACGCAAGGAGTATAAGGTTTTGTTTGAGTATGGATGGAATGAATCCATTCGGCGAGTGGGGCAGCAGTCACAGTACATGGCCTGTGACTCTATGTATGTACAACCTTCCTTCTTGGCTATGCATGAAGCGAAAGTACATCATGATGCCGGTGCTTATCCAAGGCCCTAAACAACCTGGCAATGACATTGACGTGTACCTTCGATCGTTGATTGATGAATTATTGCTCTTGTGGAAGGAAGAAGGTGTAAGTGTGTGGGATGAGTATAAACAGGAAATTTTCAACCTCCGAGCATTGCTTTTCTTAACCATCAATGATTGGCCTGCACTTAGCAACTTGTCGGGACAGTCGAACAAGGGACACCAGGCATGCATCCACTGTCTAGATGAAACTGATAGTTTTTATTTGAAACATTGTTGAAAGGTCGTTTATATGGGCCATCGTCAATTTCTTCCCCTCAACCACCCCTTAAGAGGAAAATGCAAACATTTTAAAGAGGAGCTAGAAACTCGTGCTAACCCAATGTTCCGTGACGGAAAGGATGTTTTCTCGATGATAAAGGATGTGCGTGTAGTGATGGGTGCCATTGATGGACCGTTGTGTTGGATACGTCATTGTGAAAGGATCTCGCCTCGGCAATTAAGGCCCGAGTTAGTGGACCTGGAGGTGGAACTATGTTAAACGTGCACACCACTTTTCTGTTATGAGGGCAGATCTGGTCCGAGCTAGTGACGTGCGGCACCATGCCTGTAGGAGGATTGGATATCAGTGTAAGGAGAGGAGGTGCTGACCTCATGTTCCCCAAATTGCAGGGTCTTGCGTGGCCCGGTATCGAAGGCATCACAGTCCCGGGGCAACCTCTTGAGGGAGGGAGCATCCCAAACCCGGGAAGGCAGGATGGGGGCCGTTGCAGCTAGTTTCGTTGACCGTAGTTTCGTATGTTAGTGGGTTGATCCCTCGCTGGCTACGACTCGAGTGGGTCCAGGTGTACAACCCCTGCAGGGTGAAAACTATACATATAGCTCCGTACTCGGTCATGTACAACTCTTGATCCGGCTTCGCTTTCATAGTTAGTGTTACCTGTTTTCTACCTCCCTCTAGTCTTGGTTTCCTGCCAAAGGCAACTGAGGTGCGAGGAGAGGGAGTTCTCGCACCGACTTGGTTCCAGGATGGCCTGAGATGAGGTGATTTGGATGATTATATAATTGCTTGCTGCTTGCATAGGAAAACCTCAGCTTATCCTTGACTCGTTTCAATACCTTATGCATTCCACTTAAGAGCTTGCATTCAGATGGTAACGTGAACCTATCCCACTCCTTGGGGATAGTTGGTAGATGCAGGATACGAAATAGTGATCCATACTAGGTGAAGTGAAGAACTAAGGACGGTTCGTGCTACGCTCAAGTCATGCCTGTTGAGAGTTGCTATCCCTCAAGATGGAAGATGGCCCTTAAGACTACATATCGTTTCCGCTTTCTGATTTCCCTTTTAGCCCAAGGGGCTTGTACTAAGAATCTCATACCACAATCCTTTGGATTATGTAAATATTAAACCCACGTAATGAAATATCGAGTGGTATGACTGTGATAGGTAATTGAAATGAGTTCTGTATGTGATAGCTACTGATCAAGGGACTATCACTATGATACAAGTAGTTGGGTCCTCGTTCCGAAGACCCGGTTCGTTTCACCCCCGCTCAAGGTCGGTTAAAGAATCAGACACCTCCTCTCTCTTCTCTTAGACTCCCGACTGACTCAGGTAACTACCGGGAAGAAAAATCCCACTTGGTCACGGACACCCAGACTTGGTCCGCAAGGGTCAGACCTAGCCGTACCAAGTGGGGGCGGCCCTCCCGGGGTCGTACGCACGAACAGTGAGCCACTGTGCCTCTTTCACAGTAGAGGACCAGGACTATGGCGTCCACTTGGTCCTTGTGATGATCAGGCTTGCCGTCATCATGGCTTGACCACTAAGAAACCATCAACCGGGATGAGACTTGGCATGTAAATAGTCCTCCCCCGATGGGATGGCTGCCTCATCCCATCAGGGCTCCCGTACTTGTTGACTGACCAAACTCGGTGAACAGGTTCAAGACCAGAAGACCCCTAGGATTCGGGATCACGCAATCCACCAAGGACATCGCCGACTTACCCCCTGTACGGGACCATTGACGATTTGGGCCGAGTCAAAGATATGTCTTCCCGAAGCCTTCTCCTCCAAGGAATTCCCTATAACATGGGCCCCCCATGAACTATAAAAGAGGGGTCCCTTTAGATCTAGAAGAAGACATCAGAAGTCAAGTTAGATAGAACACCTAGCTCTCTAGCACTCGAAAAGCTTGTACTGCCCAACTCTCACGAGCACCTGGGCTCGAGGAATACATCCGACTGACCCCCAACTGGACGTAGGGCATTCAGGACCGAACCAGTATAATCCCTCAACATTGTGTGCTAGGCCACCTCCGATCACGACTCACGACACACACGCTGTCGAGTAGTTTACCTGCCGCCCATTTCCGGGAGCGACAGTTTTGGCGCCCTCTGTGGAGAGGACATCGTGCGTCCTTTCCTCCGGCGATCGGATGGCTTTCTTCATCAACCTCGCCAGGACTGACAGCATGAGCGTTCCGCTCTGCTTCGGTGCTCCGGTCCTTTCTGCTCCAATGTGCGTCGGGCCACGGTCACCACCGCCCGTCGCACCCTTCCAGGCCTTCTGCTTCGGAAGCTTGGACTTCGTCACCAACCACCTCAGCACGCTCCACCTCCGGGAGGACGTGATTGCTCTGGCGGTATCCGAGGGGGCCAGCTTCATCATCAACCCACTGGCCGAACTCGATCTCGAGGCACTGGCTCGGCGCATTGAGCTCTTGCTCGGCACTAACCCTTCTGCGAGCGACGTGGACGTGGTCCTGTACTCTCTGAGCAACGTCGCTCGTCAAATTTAAGGTGGGACACCCTTGTCGCCACCTCCAACACCACGAGCTGCGTCACCGTTTGGCCCCCCGAATGCAGCGGTGGCCTACGCCAGGGAGCTTGGCAAAATTATGCCGTTGCTCCCCGTAGCGACCTCATTCGTAGGCATGACCGTGTATAGCCCCGTATCGTTCCATGATCTCCATCCTGATGCAGATGACGTCCTCAGTGATGCCTCAAGCGTCGGGGACGCGTCGATGCCTGGGTGCACCATGTGGCCGAGATGCGCCATGGCGGACCTCCCCGGAGGGAATCCGCCCGTGGAAAGCTTGAAACACACTCACACTGCGGCAGATCCCCTCGCGTAGGCTCTGGCCAACGCGCAGGCTCACGCCGAGGCGCTGAGAAAACCACAGGACGACCCGCAGCATGCACCGCCACCCGTGAACCACCGTGGCGCCGCAAGCGCCGCCCTGGAACGCGCGCAACAGGTGCAGCGAAGCATCATCGTGGGAGGCGACGAGCTCCCGAAGTTTGAGTGAGCCGGATAGAAAATCGTGGCAGCGGCCGTGCTCCTCCGCAACCTGCCGCCTCCCACCGACCCTCGGGAACAGAGATCCACCGCAACATCAGGGCGTTGGTGGAATGCGCCGCCCTCTAGCAAGCGGAAAGCTCGTCGATGCATCAGCGACGACAAGTTTCCTGCCCTATCGGAGGTACGGGCCCTCAACAGCCCAACCTGTCGGTGCTTTAGCCTCGAGGGCCTCAAGCCCCGCGGGCCCAAGGTGTAGTCACCGCCCCTCAAGCCAACCCGGTGCCCGCGCCGCGGCCTGCACCAATCCAGGGCCGCCTAGGCCCTAACTATGATGCACAGAGCGTCATCCATGCGAAGCATCAAGCGCGTCACGACACCGACGTCGACCAGATGGCCGCCTGCGTGCCCGATGACGCTGTTTTGGATGTTGAGAGTGAGGACAAGAACCCACGGCACAGAGCCCGCCCTCGCCACAATGAATGTTCGCATAGCACAAGCCCCGACGCGCCTGGCCCCCAGGCTTTCGCGTCACACATCCGGCAGGTGTTGTTCCCGCAGCGCTTCCGACCGCCGGCAAATGTCACCAAATACACCAGGGAAACCAACCCTGCTATCTGGCTCGAGGAATTCTGGCTCGCATGCCGAGCCAGGGGTGCGACCGATGATGACTTCATCATCCAGTACCTCCCCATCTGCGTTGGGCAGCATGTCCGATCGTGGCTTGAGTTCTTGCCGCCCAACAGCATCCGCAGTTGGGCCGACCTCAAGCAGGTCTTTGTGGGCAATTTCCAGAGGACATATGTCCGCCCTAGAAATTCCTGGGACCTGAAGAGCTGCAAACAGAAGCCTAGTGAATCCCTCAGGGATTACATCTACCGGATTTCACAACAGTGCAACGCCCTCACCGACGTCATTGGTGCATTCATCTCCGGGACCACTTGCAAGTCTCTTGTCCACAAGCTTGGCTGCCAGAAGCCGTGGGCCACCCGCGAGCTCTTGGACATAGCCACGAACCACGCCTCCGGCGAGGAAGCCATGGGCGCCGTCTCTGTTGGCACACAAGGCACTGGCAAGGCCAAAGCCAAGGAGCCAGACGAAGCCCCTGCCTCCTCGAAGTAGGGGAACAAGAGGATGGGGAATCAGCGCCGGTCGAATCCCAACCTTGTCGCTGCCGCCGACCGCCCTGCCAAATGGAAAGGGGGCAACGAACACTTCGAGCAGTTGCTGGAGAAGCCGTGTACCAACCACGGCTGCCCCATCAAGCACAAGCTCAAAGATTGTGAGATCCTGAGGCGCGTGCTCAACCCACCAGCAAATGCGAGGGAGGCGACCACGACAAGAAGGCACCAAAAGAGTCGGAGGATTCTGACAAGCCTCAGAACATGTTCCCCGATGCCCAGGGCTGCCTCGTGATTTTTGGAGGAGCTGAAGATGACTGCACTCGGTGCCAGGTTAAGCTACGCCATCACGAGGTCCTCTCAGCGACAACCGCAGTGCCAAGACGACTCCGTTGGTCGAACACACCAATCACGTTCAGTCAGGACGATCACCCGTCGAGCGTACCACGACCAGGGAGCTATCCTCTTGTCGTGGATCCTATAGTCGGCACCAAGCATCTAACTAAGGTGCTCATTGATGGAGGCAGTAGCCTCAACATCCTCTACGTGGAGACCCTCGATGCCATGGGCATCTCGAGGGACAGGCTCCGCCCTTCCATTTTTCCGTTCTTTGGGATCATCACCGGCATGAAAGCCTACCTGCTAGGGAACATTGAACTACCTATTACTTTCGGTGACCGCACTAATTTCCGCACCGAAAAGCTGATCTTCGAGGTGGTGGACTTTGACGGGTCCTACCATGCCGTGCTTGGCCGCCCGTGCTACGCTAAGTTCATGGCGATCCCCAACTACACCTACCTCAAGCTGAAGATGCCAGGTCCGAACAGTGTTATCACCATCAGCGACTCGTTCGAGCAATCTTTCAGCTGCGGCCGCGATCATTTTGAGCTCGCAACCGCCATCACCAACTTGCTTGAGTTCAAGCAACTTTGAGCAAGGGTGCTAAGGTGCACCCCCGACTACAACGAGCTGAGTCCTGCCAGTGCCTTCCGCCCGACGGAGGACACCAAGGCGGTCACAGTCGACCCAACTGACCCGACTAAGGTCGTGCAGATCGGAGCTCAGCTCCCTGCAAAATAGGAAGACGTGCTCGTCGACTTCCTATGCTCCAATCGGGATGTATTCGCGTGGAAGCGGTCTGACAGGCCTGGCATCCCAAAGGAGGTCGCTGAGCACGAGCTCCGTATCTTGCCTGCATCAAAGCCTGTCCGACAATGCTTGCACCATTTCAACGAGGAAAGGCGTAGAGCCATAGGCAAAGAAGTCGCCAAGCTTCTTGTAGCTGGTTTCATCAAGGAGGTCTATCACTCCGACTTGCTAGCGAATCCCGTTCTTGTAAAGAAAAAGAATGGAAAATGGAGAATGTGCGTTGACTACACTAGCCTAAACAAAGCGTGCCCCAAGGATCCGTTCCCACTGCCACGCATAACCAAATAGTCAACTCCACCTCTGGGTGCGAAGTCCTCTCATTTCTGGATGCCTACTCAGGCTATCACCAGATTGCTATGAAAGAGTCCGACCAGCTCGCGACCTCCTTCATCACCTTGTTTGGTTCTTACTGTTACGTAACGATGTTGTTCGGTCTCAAAAATGTAGGCGCGACCTATCAGCGTTGCATGCAAAAGTGCTTTGCAGATCAGATCGATCCACCTCGGCAGCCCGAGCAGACCGAGCTTCCGAGACCCGCGATTTCTATCTACGTAGACGATATCATGGTCAAAGCGCCCGCGCGGATGATGTGATCGCCACCCTTGATGCGACTTTCGCTAATCTCCGTAAATTTAGCATCAAGCTAAACCCGGAGAAGTGCACTTTGGGGTCCCCAAGGGAAAACTACTCGACTACATCGCTTCCGAGCGCAGCTTCGAGGCCAACCCCGAGAAAATCATAGCCATCACCAAGATGGGCCCTATCCGCAACGTCAATGGCGTCCAGCGGCTCACAGGGTGCTTGGCCGCCCTTAGTTGGTTCATATCCCGACTAGGGGAGCAAGACATGCCTCTCTACAAACTCCTCTAAAAATCAAACACTTTTGACTGGACCTAGGAAGCTCAGCAAGTGCTTTACAGTCCAAAAGCGCTGTTGACCACACCGCCAGTTCTTGTCGCTCTCAAGCGACGAGAACCCCTTTTGCTCTACCTCGCAGCCACGACACACATGGTCAGCTCCGCACTGGTGGTTGAGAGGAAGGAGTCGGGCCACGTCATGAAGGTCCAGCGACCGGTGTACTTCATGAGTGAAGTGTTTACCGAGACCAAGGCTCGGTACACTCAGGTGCAGAAGCTTCTTCATGTCGTGCTTATAGCCACTAGGAAGCTCCAGCGCTACTTCATAGACCATGAAGTCATTGCCGTCACTTCATTCCCACTCGGAGAGGTCATCTACAGTCGCGACGCAACCGGGAGGATATCCAAATGGGCAGTCGAGCTCATGGGCTACAACCTCAGATACATCCCCCGCACAGCGATCAAGTCACAGGCGCTCGCCGACTTTGTTGCCGAGTGGACCGAAGTACAGACTCCCACGCCTGACATAGCTCATGAGTACTGGACCCTCTACTTTGACGGGTCAGTCATGGGGCCGGGCGCGGGGGTCGGGGTTGTGTTGGTCTCACCTGAGGGTAACCGACTCCGGTGCGCAATCCGCATCCACTTCCCTGCTTCGAACAACACCGCTGAGTACAAAGGGCTGATCAACAGGCTTCGCATCGCTGTCGAGCTCGGAGCAACTCGGCTTTATGTATACAACGACTCCAAGCTGGTTGTGGATCAAACCATGAAGGAGGCGAACTGCCGAAGCCCCCTCATGGACGCTTATTGTCAAGAGGTACGCAAGCTAGAGGACAAATTTTGAGGGATCGAGCTACATCACCTGCCAAGGAAAGACAACGCTGACGCCGACGCGCTCGCCAAGATGGCGGCACAACTGGAAGACACGCCGATTGGTGTGTTCGTCAACGACCTCCATACGCCCTTGGTATGTTTAAGACCCCAACACAACCTGTTAATCAGTCACTCGGGGGCCCAGCTCAGGGACCTCCCGAATCCTCACCTCCTGACACCGCACCTAGAAACAATGACCGCCAGGTCATGGAAATCATCGCCCCCGACCCGGGGGCCACGACGGCCAACTCTGACTGGAGGGCGCATCTCCTGGCCTACCTCCTCGTTGATGTCCTGCCACCGGATCGAACTGCGGCTCGCAGAATCGCTCGACGGGCCAAGACGTTCGTCACGATCAACGGCGAGTTGTACAAGGGCAGCCCCTCAGCCGTTGGAATGTTCATGAAGTGCATTCCGATACAACAAGGCAAGGATGTTCTCCTGGAGATCCACGACGGCATCTGCGGGCACCACGCGGCACCGCGTGCTCTGGTTGGCAAAGCCTTTCGTCAAGGGTTTTACTGGCCGACTGCGTTGCGAGACGCAGAGGAGGTCGTCCCCACATGCAAGGGATGTACGTTTTATGTCCGACAGACATACCTGCTGGCTCTGGCACTCCAAACCATTCCCATCACTTGGCAATTTGCAGTGTGGGGACTAGACATGATCAGGCCTCTCAAACAGGCTCCCGGTGGGTTCACTCGGCTGCTTGTCGCCGTAGACAAGTTCACCAAGTGGATCGAGGCAAAGCCCATCGTCAAAGCAAGCGCGCAAGAAGCCGTAAAGTTCTTCCTGGATATCGTTCAGCAAGCGCGCAAGTGCGCCAAACACCATAATCACCGACAACGGGATCAACTTTACAAGCAAAAAGTTCTAGGATTTCGCAAAGGAGTACGGAATCAAAATTGACTGGGCATCAGTCGGACACTCACGCACCAATGGCCAAGTCGAAAGGGCGAACGACATGGTCCTCCAAGGACTCAAGCCACGCATCTTTGACCAGCTCAAAAAGATCGTTGGCCGCTGGGTGGATGAACTCCCATCAGTACTCTGGAGCCTGAGAATGACCCCTAATCGCTCCACGGGTTTCACCCCATTCTTTTTAACTTACGGATCAGAGGTTGTGATACCATTCGACTTAGATTACGACGCTCCAAGGGTTAAGGTGTTTGACCTGGATCGAGTCACAGAGGCTCAAAGGCAAGCCATTGATCTTTTGGAGGAAGCACGTGAGATAGCCCTGTTCCGCTCTACTCGCTACCAGCAAACTCTATGCAGGTACCCCGAAAGGAAGATATGGGGAAGGACACTGGAAGTCGGTGACATGGTCTTCGTAGGGCATAGTCAACAAAGGACAAGCACGAGCTCTCTCTGCCATGGGAAGGGCCATACATGTGGCAGAACCACCTGAATTAATCCGGCTCAAGTGTATTAACCATCACCATTAAGGCATCCTCGGTTAACCTTACACTTCAAACGGAGTAATCCACTGGTCTGTCGGGTATAACCTCCCGATACAACCACGGTGAACGGATCGAGCGCCGTACATACAAATGCTCATGCGATGATGAGCCCAGAGAATACCACATTCCAGCAAGTATTACATCAATTGCATAAGTCAATATTACAGACCTAGTTCTGAGTTTAGAAAACAAGTACTTCAATTACCATAAATAAGTTCTTTAGAGTTAAATTGCAGCGGAAATAAACAACGGAAACTACTCGACGATACAGGATGTCTCGATGAAGCCCGTCCGAGACATCACTCGGCCTCATCTCCGTTGGACGGGGGCGCATCCCATTCCACCGACCAACCAGGGGGAAGAGTGCAGGGCCAAGTCAAGCTAGCAGTCATGTCTTCGAAGGTCTCACCTGAAATGAGCCACAAGCAAGGCTGAGTATACTAATACTCAGCAAGACTTACCCGTGTAGTGGAAACTACTCCACCGACTCTAGACATGCCAGGCTTTTTGGCTCAGGGGTTTGTTTTGCCGAAAAGCATCTACAAATGGGTCCTTACTTTCAACTTTTAGCTCAAGATTCTAGTTTCGTTAGCCAGTCTAGGTAATGCATACATGGTGAAGCATTAAGTTTTCCATCCAACCAGTTCATTCATCATCATTGTTCCTCTTCTTACTCTGTGGGTAAAAATGGTTAAGCAGTCTCAATAGCCGTGAGAAACGGACGATTCGAATCGAATTTCTTAACCTTGCAAGGGAAACCCAAACACACGTCACGTGGTTACTCCCTAGAGTCACACGTGCAACTTTTCCCCTTTCTTTCCGGGTCGTGGATCGGGGCTACCCTCCGAGAGTACAAGAGCCCCACGCCACGGTTCGGCGCCGGGTCGTGACCACTCTCTGCACTCGCCATATGCACATGGGACCGAAGTTCAAAGGGTAGGATGCCGTCCCCTTGCCGGGCCAATCAGGTACTTAAGCTTACCGATTCCCATAATCTCGGCATGTGTTTAGTACGTTCAAAGACTTAACCATCACTACCACACCCTGCGGCCTTAGCATTTTTCACTAGACAGACGGGCCTCAAATGGTAACCATCGTTACATAACCCGTCCGTGTCCTTATGATTGCAGCGTGTAGTAGTCATTCAACTCCTATTTTCTCGCGAGTGACAGGAAATCACTCGACTTTTACCGGAGTCCTATTAGCACAGCATTCTATCGAACCTTACATCTAGTTTTCAAGCAAGGGTTCCTGGTATCATGCAACTAAGTTTCCATCCAACTCCTATAAACTTAATGCACAAGCAAAGGGTAATGAGTTGCAAAATTTCGGAAAGAGATGGGTTATGCTCCGGGGCTTGCCTTCGTAGTTCGCTTGGGGATCTTCCGAACTTGGGCTCGGGTCTTCAAAAGCTTCAGTTAGATTTGCTTGAGCTTCACGCTGCTCACTCTCGGACGCGGGCACCAGCTCGTAGGTTCCGTCGGCGAGAGTCGTCGATTCTACATGAGTGCAAAAGTTTAAGTCGTGGAAATAGCACTTGATTACGATTTGAGAGTCATTACTACAAGGGATAGTTTCTGGTCATGAAATTTTGGATTTAGGCACATCAAGGAAAGGTGTGCTTACTGTAAAATTTTCAGCCAATTTTATGTAACAGATTAATTCTGAAAAATATATTTCATTGTTGCTGTTAGATACTTGTTCTTTTTGTACAGATCAATTGGTGCAACAATTGTGGCTAAGATTTTTACAGAGCCCTCATTTGAGCATGCAGAAACTACTGTAATTTTTGTAGGATTTATCATGCAGTATTTAGAGCATAGAAAATATGACATTCTACACCTAGGCTTTTTAAAGATTCATTTTTACAGGACCCTACACAGGGTTTTTGTCCATGAAACTTTTTACACAGCAACCTCTACCACAGTGTAACTCCCAGTAATAATTTGGGGATTTTCCAAGCTAAGACACTATTTTCTTGATTTAATGTATTTTATTAGCACATAAATCAAATAAATAGGTTACTGTGAGATAAAAAGTCTCCTAATTTTTCTCTGGCTTCTAGTTACCAATAGATTAGCATAGGAAAAATTTCAATGGGTGACTCACCACCTAACTGCAGGGATAAAACATTCTTCTTACACATGATATAAAACTAAGTTTAACAAACAGTAAAGCTAGAGATGGAAATTGGGCCTGATCTTTTTACACAGTCCTAATCATCAAGCAACTAATTCACTGCCCAAAATTCAGGGTCAGCATTGTTCTAGAACAGTGGGTATAAAATATGTCCATTAAAGCTTCTATTTAATGTAGAGCAAAATATTTTGAGATTCTGAGAAAATGTTTGTAACAAAAGTGGTAGAGTTTGTTCTGAGGATTCCAGAACAGTTGAGTTTGCATTTTTCTGAATTTTCTACGATTTTATACGAATTTTACAAGTTCACTGAATTTGAATCTAGGTTTGAAATTTTCTTTTACAACTAGGTCCTTGAATCTTACGCTCAGACCCTTCTAAAGATTTAAATCCTTGCAATTGGGTCCTCGGCGGCTCGGGTGCGGCGGCCGGCCGAAATTCCGGCGAGGGGGCTCGCCGGCGGCGAGGGGCGAGGGTCGGGGAAGGTTCAGGGGTGCGAGGGCTACCTTGTGGGGGTGTTGTTCAGGTGGGGGACGGCCGGGAAGGGCTCGCCGGCGTTGGAGCAAAGGCGGCGGCGGCGCGGCTCGCGTCGACGGCGGTACTCCGGCGGGCTTGGGGCGGCGTGGTCCGGTCGGTGAGCTTCACTGGTGCGTGGGGAAGCTACTCCGGGGCTCGGCTTGGACGGAGGGGGTCGGAGTTGTGCTGCCCACGGCGAGCAGGGGCGGCGGCGGCGACGGCAGCGCGGGCGGCGGTGCTCCGGTGGCTCTGGGTGGCGTTGGGTGGGTCGGTGAGCTGCGGTGGGGTGATGTAGTGGTGGCTGGGGGCTCCGTTTGGGCAGTGGGCGGCTGTGGAGGGCTGCCCACGGGCGGGTGGTGCTCGGCGGCGGCGATGGCGCGGCGAGGCGTTCTGGTGGCCGGGGGCTCGCGCGCGTGGCCGGGGTGGAGCTTTTATAGGGTCAGGAGGGGGCGTGGAGATGCCTGGGCGACGCGCGGGGCGGGGCACGGCAGCGGCGTGCACTGGGCGCGGCGGGCGGCGGCAGAACGCCGGCGCGGCGTGCGGCGAGCGGGCGCGGCGACTGGGCGGCCGAGATACTGGCGTGGGCGCGAGGAGATAGTGCCGGGCGCGGAGTGGGGAAGCAGCAGCGGCAGCGGCTCGGGCGGAGGGCAGGCGCGGCAGCTGGCGGGGCGCGGGGGCCGGGGCGGCACGGCGGAGCGCGGAGACTGGCCGGGCGGGCGGCGGCCTGGGCGCGGCAGCGCACGCGCGGGCGGGGACTGGCCGCGCGGCGTCGGGGCGGGGCAAAGCCGGCCGTGGCGGGGTGGTGCGGCGGCCACTGGCCTGGCGCTCCGCGCCGGTCAGGCGACGCCGGCCACCTGGCGCGCGGCGGGCGGGCGAGCGCGCGCGGCGCGGCAGAGCAGAGGGGGAGACGCCAGGGACCGAAATGCAAAAATTCGAAAAAGTTCAGGGGGCTGGGTGCAAACAGGGCGTTTTCTCCTCTTTCTGATTTGAATTTCAAAAACTTTTGAACACGAAAGTTGTTCAAAATAAAAAGTTCTACAACTTTGGTTTCAGGCAAAATTTCATTTGGCTTATGGTTTTAAAGTTAATTTAAAAGTTTCAAATGTGCCCAAATGTGCCCAAATTAAATTTGAATTCCAACTGAACCCGTTTTAAGTCTTTCCACCCTCTCGTTAGTTGGTTTAACACAGAGTTAGGCTAATGACATTGATTTTGGGATTTTAAATTACCAGGGTTGTCACAGCCTTCCCCCCTTAACAAGAATCTCGCCCCGAGATTCGGTAATTCTTAATGTGGGCGTGGGTGCACATACCAGTGGTTGAGGCAAGAAACCCAGGGAAATGTTGGTTCAGGTAGCTTTCCGTTTCCCAGGTGGCTTCTTCTTTCGTGTGGCGATTCCATTGTATTTTATACATTCTAATCACTTTCCTCCTGGTCTCTCTTTCTTTTTGATCCAGAATCTTAATTGGGTGTTCGACATACGAGAGATCGGGTTCCAATGATATTTCTTGTTGTTCCACAATCTCGGTAGGGACTCGAATACACTTCTTGAGTTGAGATACGTGGAAGACATCATGGGTGGCCGTGAGCTGAGGGGGCAGTCGTAATTTGTAGGCTACGGGTCCGCAGCTCTCCATGATTTCGTAAGGACCAATATAACGGGGAGCTAGTTTGCCTTTGATTCCAAATCTTCGCACTCCCTTGGTTGGTGAAACTCGAAGATAGACATGATCGCCAACTTCGAACTTTAGGGGCTTTCTCCTTTTGTCAGAATAGCTCTTTTGTCGGGCTTGTGCGGCTTTAAGATTTGCTTGTATTACTTTTACTTTCTCCTCTGCCTCGATTACCAGGTCGGGTCCAATTATTTTACGTTCTCCGGTTTGTGACCAGCTCAAAGGAGTTCGACACCTTCGTCCGTACAGGGCCTCAAATGGTGCCATTTTTAAACTCGTTTGGTAGCTGTTGTTGTACGAGAACTCTGCCAGGGGTAGGCATTTGTCCCAATTCTTGTCATAATGAATGACACAAGCTCTCAGCATGTCTTCAAGAATTTGGTTTACTCTTTCCGTTTGTCCATCGGTCTGGGGATGGTATGCTGAGCTGCGAATCAGCTTGGTGCCAAGAGACGTTTGCAGTTGTTCCCAAAAGCGTGCTACAAACTGAGGACCACGATCGGAAATGATTGTCTTAGGTATTCCATGCAGGCAAACAATACGATCGAGGTAAATCTCGGCATATTTCTTGGTAGAATAGGTGGTGTGCACCGGAAGAAAATGTGCCGTCTTCGTGAGTCTATCAACGATAACCCATATGGAATCATGTTTCCGGGAAGTGTTTGGTAGTCCCACGATGAAGTCCATACTTATGTCCTCCCATTTCCATGATGGTATAGGTAATGGTTGAAGTGTACCGGCTACCTTTAAGTGGCTAGCTTTTACTCTCTGGCACGTGTCACATTCCGAGACATACGTAGCAATTTCCCTTTTCATTCTAGTCCACCAGAAGTTTTGCCTTAGGTCCTGATACATTTTGCTACTGCCGGGGTGGATAGAGAATTTGGAGAGGTGTGCCTCATCAAGAATTTGCTTGCGGAGTTCACGATTCTTCGGAACGACTATACGACTTTCGAACCATAGAACTCCCTTATGGTCCTGGCGGAAACACTTATACTTCTCCTCACCTAGAGAGAGTTTTTGTTTGATGATCTTGATTCCTTCATCATGTAGTTGTGCCATGACGATTTGGTCGTGAAGAGTGGGCTCAACTGAGATGTGATTTAGAGTGCCTTGGGAAACCATTTCCAAGTTCAGCTTCCTCATGTCTGCACATAATGTCTCATGGTAGGACTCCATGGATAAGCAATGGCAATGGGACTTGCGGCTTAGTGCATCCGCGACTACATTAGCCTTACCGGGGTGATAGTGCACTTCCAGGTCATAATCTTTGATTAATTCTAGCCATCTTCGTTGTCTCATATTCAGATCGGCTTGTGTGAAGATGTACTTGAGACTCTTATGATCCGTGTAGATATTGCACTGTGTACCCATGAGATAGTGCCTCCATACCTTCAGCGCGTGAATGACGGCTGCGAGCTCAAGGTCATGCGTGGGATAATTCTGTTCGTGGGGCCGAAGGGCTCGTGAGGCATATGCAATCACTCGATTCTCTTGCATAAGCACACATCCTAGACCAGTACCCGATGCGTCACAATACACATCGAATGACTTGGTATTATCGGGTTGAGCTAACACAGGTGCAGTAGTCAGATGCTCTCTGAGAGTGTGGAAGGCTTCCTCACACTTCTCATTCCATACAAACTTTACTTCCTTCTTCAATAGTTCCGTCATGGGCTTAGCAATTCGAGAGAAATCCGGTATGAAGCGACGGTAGTAACCGGCTAAGCCGAGAAAACTGCGAATCTGATGAACAGAGGTAGGGGGTTTCCAATCCATCACCTCTTGTACCTTGCTGGGGTCAACAGCTATGCCTTCGCTGGAGATCGTGTGACCTAAGAACTTTACAGTATCCAACCAGAATTCACACTTGGAAAACTTAGCATAGAGCTGATGGTCTCTGAGTCGCTGAAGAACAATGCGAAGGTGCTTGGCATGCTCTTCCTCATCCTTGGAATAGATAAGAATGTCGTCGATGAACACTACGACGAATTTGTCTAGTTCGGGCATGAATACCGAATTCATGAGATACATGAAGTAGGCAGGGGCATTGGTGAGTCCAAAGGACATGACCAAGAATTCATATAGTCCATAACGTGTGGAGAAGGCAGTCTTAGGAATATCGCACGGGCGAATCTTGATTTGATGATATCCCGAACGAAGATCAATCTTTGAGAAGACTCTGGCTCCAGCTAATTGATCGAAGAGTACATCGATGCGAGGAAGTGGGTATTTATTTTTAACTTTTACCGCATTGAGAGGTCGGTAGTCCACACATAATCTCAAACTGTCATCCTTCTTCTTTACGAATAGGGCTGGACATCCCCAAGGTGACGCGCTAGGGCGAATGAAACCTTTGTCCAATAGTTCTTGGAGTTGAAGTTTCAGCTCGGCCAATTCTTTAGGGGGCATCCTATATGGTCTTTTGGATATAGGTGCAGTGCCTGGTTGTAGTTCAATAACGAACTCAATGTCCCTATCCGGTGGCATTCCGGGTAAGTCATCCGGGAAAACATCGGCATACTCGTTTACCACAAGAATATCATCTAACTTAAGTCCTTCCATCTTGTAAGCACAGGAATTCGTGCAATCTATGAATGGTAGGTAAAGGGTAGTGGCTCCGTGACTAGGTGAATTTATCTCAACGGCTCGGGAAGAAAGGTCCAGTGTGACTCCATGCATCGCCATCCAGTTCATTCCCAAAATAATGTCCATGCCGTCAAGGGGTAAAAGGACAAGGTCCGTGTCGATGGTTTTACTACCCAATTTGACTGGTACTTGTCTGATCATTTGGTTTGAAGCAATTTTACCACCCGGTGTTGATATCATATATGACCCTTTTGTGTGGCGAATATCCAAGCCTACTTTTGCACCGAATTTTGCACTTATGAAACTATGCGATGCACCAGAATCAAATAATATAACGGCAGGCTTGTTATGGATAAAGAATGTACCCGACATCACTGGGGCTCCTTCTGGAAGCTCTGCAAGCGTGGTGAAGTTAATCCGTCCTTGCTTGACTTGCAGGGTCTGTCTCTTGCCCCTGTTCTTGGCGCTCGGGTTGGATCCTTGACCTTGGTTGGGCTGTCCAGGCTGAGGGCATTCGCGTGCGAAGTGGCTGGAACTCCCGCATTTGAAACAGCGATTTGCGGGGCTAGGTCGAAGAGACTGCTGGAGAATGGGCCTCGGACCATTCTGTGGAGGCATCGGGGGTCGTACCATGCCTGGCTGCTGTGGGGGTCTGGCAATCCATCTTCCTGGCTGCGGGGCCTTTGGTGGAGCTGTAGGTGCGGTATTTTGCACGATGCGATACCTTGGTGGTTGGGCACTTGATGGTCCTGCGGGTGCCTTTCTCTTCTTCTCTGCCCGGTGTGCCATGATACAGTCCTCCTAGGTTATGGCCATATTGACCAACTCGTTGTAGGTGTCAGCCCTGGCTAGGTTCAGACGTTCCTTGAGCTTGGTACTCAGACCTCGGCGGAAACGATCACGCTTCTTGGCATCCGTATCAGCGTGATAGCCCGCATACTGGCATAGGTTGTTGAACGCCTGGGCGTACTGCAACACGGTGCGGGTGCCTTGGGTGAGTGCCAGGAACTCGTTCAACTTCCTCTCCATGAGACCCTCGGGGATATGATGTGCCCGGAACGCGGTCTTGAACTCATCCCAGTCGACCACATGATCAGCCGGGAGCATCGCAAAATAGTGGTCCCACCACAGACGAGCGGTACCACGAAGCTGTTGCGCGGCAAAACGAGCTTTGTTGGCTTCTGAGCATGGGGCCACAAGTAGTGTGAACTTGGATTCTATGGTGCGAATCCATGCATCTGCGTCCAGGGGTTCCTCTGCCTTATGGAACAAGGGAGGCTGGGTCCCTAGAAAATCCGTGTATCCTGCAGCTTGTGGTTGGTGAGCATAGTGCCCACCCCTCTGCTGGTGTTGCCCTTGCACAATCTGACGTAGCAGCTCGGTTTGAGCGGCCATCACTTCCACCAAACTGGGCGGGGGTGGTGGCGATTGTCGCGAGCGGCTGCCACCGGCACCAAAACCCTCGGGGTTGCCACGTGTTGATCCAACCATCTGAAACGTGAAAGGTTACCATTAGCAACGCGATCCATATTACTTCCTTGACTTCATAAATAATTGGGTAGTCAGGGACTTCCGAAGTCATAGCTAGAAGTATGGACAGAATCTCTGTTTGCTATGAGAAAAAAAATCATAGCCTGCTGTGGGTCCATCCAAAACATCTCAAACTTTTGCAGTAGTCAGCGGATTTAGGAATGCACCACTTTGGTATTTTACTTCGGTGCTAGAACTATAGCTAAGGTGGTCGAAAAGCTCGTCCTTTGCCTTACTGTCTTCGCTGTTTTTCAGCAGATTGATCGGTACTGTTTCGCCTATATCTTAAACCAGCGAGGTCCAACGATGCTGAATTTTTGTGAGCGCCTAGATCACAAAATTTGGCACAAGTCTGGTATTCAACACTCAGCCAACAAATGCAAGGAGACATGGGTAAAAATTCCGACAAGTCTCAGCGATTGTGGATTTCATCGTTTTCCAACTTACAACGAAATCACCAAGTTTATCGCCGTTCCTTACATGCTGAGGGTGTCCACCTGATTCAGGTGTACCCAACACAAAAGAGTTACTCAACTCCTAGTTAGCCTATTACAACACTTGCCAAAAGTTAGGCTACCCTATCGAGGAGTATGTGCAAAAGTCCTCCTAGGTCGTCCTCTAGAAATCGTCCAAGTCGTTGACGGACGACTCGCTGTGAGCAGGAGAGTGGGCTCCCATCCGAGGTGCCTGTGGTACCTCACCCTCGAAATCCATACCTGAGATACCATCAATCTCCTGTGGCTCCTCCTCATCCTCCTCCATGTCGTCCTCATGGGGATGGTCATTCTGATCATGATGCCACTGAATGTGCTCATTAGCGTCCTCCAACTCAAGGTTCAGATCATGGAGCTGCTCCTCCAACTGTGCTATCGTGGTATCTCTCTCACCCATGAGAGTGTCCTGCTCCTGGATTTGGCCCTCAAGTTGGCCAATCTGAGCATCTCTGTCCTCAAGATCCTGACTGAGCTCCTTTATCTGCTCATCCCTGGTATCTGCCATCATATGGTAGGCCTGAGCAAGATCAGTGAGCTGCTCGAGTGCCTGACTCCGGAGAGTCAGAAGCCGGTAGAGTGCACTCATGCACCGCACGGAGGTATGGATAGTCTCCTGGGCACGGAAGTCTACCAAATACTGTGCGTGCTGCACCCTGTTGAGCCAAAAGGGGTCGTTGTCCTGGGCAGCAGGAAACAATCCAATGGGAGTGAGTGTGACAACCTCGGGACGCTGCGCACAAAATGTGGTGAGCGCCCTCATGGCTGCAAGCTCCCAAGTATCAGCCAAACGGCGACCAACAGCCTCAAGCTCCAAGGCGGGCCACTCCGGGTGTAGCGGGTGTGGAAAGATAGTCACGTTGACACGGCACTGTGTAACTCCATTTTCTGCAAACTCCAGTCCGGCGTAACGTGGGGGAATTAGATAGCCCGCGGTACGCAGAACATCCCACAAAATAGAGGAAAAGCCCTCCCAGTGGAGACACTGCGAGTGCACGCGTCCATCCTCATTCACCATCATCTCAACAGGCTCGGCCATCTGAACAAAAGATCAAATGGAGTGAGATAGCGAAAAACTGTGAGCAGCACAAGGACAGATTCTGTATAGTGTGCAAAAATAATCATAACTCCCACAGTTCTCGTCCAAAAATTCTCAAATTTCACCAGGTCACTCCTAAGGTATTTGTGAACAACTTTTCTAGTCAACTCCAGAGCTAATTGGGTCTCTAAGATGGTCTTTCTTTTCAGGTTTTACCTTACTGTCTACCCAGAATTTTCAGTGAACAGAGGGCTAGAGTTTCGTAGACCAGGGAAAATCTACCCAGCCAAAATTTACCAAATTTTAACAGAAGCTTCCTGGGTAAATTTGGAACAAGTTTCGTGTTGTGCTCTTTTGCAGAAAACCGCAGGAAGGGGGCCTAAAAATTTAAGAGGAAGAAGTGCTTATTCCGGACAGAATTCTGACCTTTCAAGGTTTCTGTTATTTCTTATTATCCATAAGTTCAGAATTTTTCATTTTTGAACAGGAGATAGAACACAAAATTTGGAACAATTCTTTCAACATGAACTTCTCCAGAAAAGGTCATTTTCTTGGGTCAATAAATCGTTCCTTTTGGTGACGGCAGATTTCGGACAGTTTCGCTAGATAGTCCTTATGCAAACCATGGTTTAGATACGCAAGAACCTTACCACTCTCATACATCGCATTTTTGATTTCAGATACATATGTTCATGATGTATGCACGTCCTATTCGTCCTCACAAAATAAAATAATCGCCAAATAGTTTTGGTCTTACGAAGATAGTTTCGGTGGCATACACAATACGGCTCTCGCTATAATAGCTAGTCGAGTCTTTCTACTCGTCCCTTAACTTATCGTAATCGCGGTTAGTGTACCTGCAGAAGATCGACAAGCATATATATATCATGAACCTTTCATGCCAGCACTCATGAAAGCGTCCGTAATCATTACCGTTTACTTATAGAAACGATATCTGTACAATTTCCGCCGTACAGACGACGTTAACATACGCTATCGAGATAGCGTATTCACGGGGGTACCGTCATGAGACGGGGGTATGAACAGCGATCGCCATACCCTGCGCCGAACCTTCTACTCCCAATATGTTCAACTAACAGTTGGCATATTGGCAGCACCTCAAGTAAGCCACTGCTTGAGGGCAGCGTTCGGTTCGCATCACCGACAGGAAGGCCAAGCTCTCTCAGTTGGCTGAGGATCCTTACCTTCTTACCTTAGCGACGAGTGCGTCGTTACAGAATTTAAGGTCGGTTGTGCGTGAAAGTAAGTTTTGACAGAAAATAATGTGCTGGAAGTCAGTTGATACTATATATAGAAGTTAGATAGCCACCTAGTAACTTTCCCATAATCCCTTAGGGCTTTACGAACTAGGCACCATCCTTAACGTACCAACGTATTTCGCAACACAACCTTCTAGTCATGTTTTAGTAAAATGAGTTTTTAAGGCTTGTAGCATTCTCTGGCGTATGTATTTCGGCTCTGGTGTCCGCTGTTGCCAGCTGTGGCACCAGCTACGGCTCTGATACCAGCTGTGGCAGAACCACCTGAATTAATCCGGCTCAAGTGTATTAACCATCACCATTAAGGCATCCTCAGTTAACCTTACACTTCAAACGGAGTAATCCACTGGTCTGTCGGGTATAACCTCCCGATACAACCACGGTGAACGGATCGAGCGCCGTACATACAAATGCTCATGCGACGATGAGCCCAGAGAATACCACATTCCAGCAAGTATTACATCAATTGCATAAGTCAATATTACAGACCTAGTTCTGAGTTTAGAAAACAAGTACTTCAATTACCATAAATAAGTTCTTTAGAGTTAAATTGCAGCGGAAATAAACAACGGAAACTACTCGACGATACAGGATCTCTCGATGAAGCCCGTACGAGACATCACTCGGCCTCATCTCCGTTGGACGGGGGCGCATCCCATTCCACCGACCAACCAGGGGGAAGAGTGCAGGGCCAAGTCAAGCTAGCAGTCATGTCTTCGAAGGTCTCACCTGAAATGAGCCACAAGCAAGGCTGAGTATACTAATACTCAGCAAGACTTACCCGTGTAGTGGAAACTACTCCACCGACTCTAGACATGCCAGGCTTTTTGGCTCAGGGGTTTGTTTTGCCGAAAAGCATCTACAAATGGGTCCTTACTTTCAACTTTTAGCTCAAGATTCTAGTTTCGTTAGCCAGTCTAGGTAAGCAGCTATCTAATGCATACATGGTGAAGCATTAAGTTTTCCATCCAACCAGTTCATTCATCATCATTGTTCCTCTTCTTACTCTGTGGGTAAAAATGGTTAAGCAGTCTCAATAGCCGTGAGAAACGGACGATTCGAATCGAATTTCTTAACCTTGCAAGGGAAACCCAAACACACGTCACGTGGTTACTCCCTAGAGTCACACGTGCAACTTTTCCCCTTTCTTTCCGGGTCGTGGATCGGGGCTACCCTCCGAGAGTACAAGAGCCCCACGCCACGGTTCGGCGCCGGGTCGTGACCACTCTCTGCACTCGCCATATGCACATGGGACCGAAGTTCAAAGGGTAGGATGCCGTCCCCTTGCCGGGCCAATCAGGTACTTAAGCTTACCGATTCCCATAATCTCGGCATGTGTTTAGTACGTTCAAAGACTTAACCATCACTACCACACCCTGCGGCCTTAGCATTTTTCACTAGACAGACGGGCCTCAAATGGTAACCATCGTTACATAACCCGTCCGTGTCCTTATGATTGCAGCGTGTAGTAGTCATTCAACTCCTATTTTCTCGCGAGTGACAGGAAATCACTCGACTTTTACCGGAGTCCTATTAGCACAGCATTCTATCGAACCTTACATCTAGTTTTCAAGCAAGGGTTCCTGGTATCATGCAACTAAGTTTCCATCCAACTCCTATAAACTTAATGCACAAGCAAAGGGTAATGAGTTGCAAAATTTCGGAAAGAGATGGGTTATGCTCCGGGGCTTGCCTTCGTAGTTCGCTTGGGGATCTTCCGAACTTGGGCTCGGGTCTTCAAAAGCTTCAGTTAGATTTGCTTGAGCTTCACGCTGCTCACTCTCGGACGCGGGCACCAGCTCGTAGGTTCCGTCGGCGAGAGTCGTCGATTCTACATGAGTGCAAAAGTTTAAGTCGTGGAAATAGCACTTGATTACGATTTGAGAGTCATTACTACAAGGGATAGTTTCTGGTCATGAAATTTTGGATTTAGGCACATCAAGGAAAGGTGTGCTTACTGTAAAATTTTCAGCCAATTTTATGTAACAGATTAATTCTGAAAAATATATTTCATTGTTGCTGTTAGATACTTGTTCTTTTTGTACAGATCAATTGGTGCAACAATTGTGGCTAAGATTTTTACAGAGCCCTCAGTTGAGCATGCAGAAACTACTGTAATTTTTGTAGGATTTATCATGCAGTATTTAGAGCATAGAAAATATGACATTCTACACCTAGGCTTTTTAAAGATTCATTTTTACAGGACCCTACACAGGGTTTTTGTCCATGAAACTTTTTACACAGCAACCTCTACCACAGTGTAACTCCCAGTAATAATTTGGGGATTTTCCAAGCTAAGACACTATTTTCTTGATTTAATGTATTTTATTAGCACATAAATCAAATAAATAGGTTACTGTGAGATAAAAAGTCTCCTAATTTTTCTCTGGCTTCTAGTTACCAATAGATTAGCATAGGAAAAATTTCAATGGGTGACTCACCACCTAACTGCAGGGATAAAACATTCTTCTTACACATGATATAAAACTAAGTTTAACAAACAGTAAAGCTAGAGATGGAAATTGGGCCTGATCTTTTTACACAGTCCTAATCATCAAGCAACTAATTCACTGCCCAAAATTCAGGGTCAGCATTGTTCTAGAACAGTGGGTATAAAATATGTCCATTAAAGCTTCTATTTAATGTAGAGCAAAATATTTTGAGATTCTGAGAAAATGTTTGTAACAAAAGTGGTAGAGTTTGTTCTGAGGATTCCAGAACAGTTGAGTTTGCATTTTTCTGAATTTTCTACGATTTTATACGAATTTTACAAGTTCACTGAATTTGAATCTAGGTTTGAAATTTTCTTTTACAACTAGGTCCTTGAATCTTACGCTCAGACCCTTCTAAAGATTTAAATCCTTGCAATTGGGTCCTCGGCGGCTCGGGTGCGGCGGCCGGCCGAAATTCCGGCGAGGGGGCTCGCCGGCGGCGAGGGGCGAGGGTCGGGGAAGGTTCAGGGGTGCGAGGGCTACCTTGTGGGGGTGTTGTTCAGGTGGGGGACGGCCGGGAAGGGCTCGCCGGCGTTGGAGCAAAGGCGGCGGCGGCGCGGCTCGCGTCGACGGCGGTGCTCCGGCGGGCTTGGGGCGGCGTGGTCCGGTCGGTGAGCTTCACTGGTGCGTGGGGAAGCTACTCCGGGGCTCGGCTTGGACGGAGGGGGTCGGAGTTGTGCTGCCCACGGCGAGCAGGGGCGGCGGCGGCGACGGCAGCGCGGGCGGCGGTGCTCCGGTGGCTCTGGGTGGCGTTGGGTGGGTCGGTGAGCTGCGGTGGGGTGATGTAGTGGTGGCTGGGGGCTCCGTTTGGGCAGTGGGCGGCTGTGGAGGGCTGCCCACGGGCGGGTGGTGCTCGGCGGCGGCGATGGCGCGGCGAGGCGTTCTGGTGGCCGGGGGCTCGCGCGCGTGGCCGGGGTGGAGCTTTTATAGGGTCAGGAGGGGGCGTGGAGATGCCTGGGCGACGCGCGGGGCGGGGCACGGCAGCGGCGTGCACTGGGCGCGGCGGGCGGCGGCAGAACGCCGGCGCGGCGTGCGGCGAGCGGGCGCGGCGACTGGGCGGCCGAGATACTGGCGTGGGCGCGAGGAGATAGTGCCGGGCGCGGAGTGGGGAAGCAGCAGCGGCAGCGGCTCGGGCGGAGGGCAGGCGTGGCAGCTGGCGGGGCGCGGGGGCCGGGGCGGCACGGCGGAGCGCGGAGACTGGCCGGGCGGGCGGCGGCCTGGGCGCGGCAGCGCACGCGCGGGCGGGGACTGGCCGCGCGGCGTCGGGGCGGGGCAAAGCCGGCCGTGGCGGGGTGGTGCGGCGGCCACTGGCCTGGCGCTCCGCGCCGGTCAGGCGACGCCGGCCACCTGGCGCGCGGCGGGCGGGCGAGCGCGCGCGGCGCGGCAGAGCAGAGGGGGAGACGCCAGGGACCGAAATGCAAAAATTCGAAAAAGTTCAGGGGGCTGGGTGCAAACAGGGCGTTTTCTCCTCTTTCTGATTTGAATTTCAAAAACTTTTGAACACGAAAGTTGTTCAAAATAAAAAGTTCTACAACTTTGGTTTCAGGCAAAATTTCATTTGGCTTATGGTTTTAAAGTTAATTTAAAAGTTTCAAATGTGCCCAAATGTGCCCAAATTAAATTTGAATTCCAACTGAACCCGTTTTAAGTCTTTCCACCCTCTCGTTAGTTGGTTTAACACAGAGTTAGGCTAATGACATTGATTTTGGGATTTTAAATTACCAGGGTTGTCACAATACACGATCGCTGAAGTGGTCCGACTGGGAACCTACCGACTGAAGGACAGCGACGGCAACGTTCTCACCAACACTTGGAACATTCAACAGTTACGTCGTTTTTAACCCTGAACTCTCATTCATGTACTTGCGCTTTCTATTTCATTTCACTAGGCTCTTCCAGCGCCCCGGCCCGAATACTTTCAGCTCGAGATGCTCGGGGGCCCCACCAGGGTGTGCCACCATGCGGCGGCATTCCTATCACCATGAAATTTGCCTTTGAAAAGCAAAACTTATTGCTCCTGCCTGAAGGAGCAGTCTTTTTCCTGCTTTGTCGCATGAATGGTCCTCGTAACACACTAAGCCTGCTGTGACAACCCTGGTAAAAATTTCATTTCTAAAATCAGTATCATTAGCCTAACCCTATGCTTAAACCAACTAATAAAAGGGTGGAAAGAATTAGAACGAGTTCAGTTGGAATTCAAAGTTAATTTGAGCACATTTGGTCACTTTTGAACTTTTAAATTTAACTTTCAAACCATAAGCCAAATGAGATTTTGCCTGAAACCAAAGTTGTAGAACTTTTTATTTTGAACAACTTTCGTGTTTAAAAGTTTTTGAAATTCAAATCAGAAAGAGGAGAAAACGCCCTGTTTGCACCCAGCCCCCTGAAGTTTTTCAAATTTTTGCACTCACGTCCCTCCCTCACCTCTCCCTCCTCTGCTGCACCGCACGCTCGCCCGACCGCCGCCGGCCACCTAGCCCTCGACGCCTGCGCGGCCCCAGGCACCGAGCCAACCCCGGCGCCCTGCCTACTGCCCGCCCCCGCTCGGCCAACCGCGGCCGCGCTTTCTTCTCCCTCCCGCACGGCATGCCCCTGCCCAACCGCTGCCCCCTGCGCCACCGCACTGCCTCCCAGTCGCTGGCCGCCGCCGCCTGCCCAATAGCGCACCTCTACCCACCGCCGGCAGCGCCCAATGCCTCTGCTCGCCGCCCAGCTCGCCCGACCCGTGGCCGTGCCCTCCTTCTTCCTCACGCAGCAGCCCGCACGGCCAGCACGACGCCACCGCCCCGACGCCCAATGGCGTGCCGCACGCCGCACGCCTCTGGTTGCCGCCCCCTCCACCCTGTGCCCCCGTCGTGCCGCCCGAGCTCCCCAACCGCCCGCCCGCGTCGCCTACACGCGACGTCGCGCCCCAGGCGCGCCCAGCGCACGCACGCCACGCACACGACGCGCCTCTGGCCGCTGGTCACCGCCGGCCGCACCAATGGCGCCCAGCCTCGCCGCCCCCTCCACCTCGCGCCCCGGCCGTGCCGAGCCCGCCCCCACGAGCTCCACCAGCTATAAAGCCGGCACAGCGCCCCTCCCTCCCCTCCTTTCTTCTTCCCCGCCAGAACAGAGTAGTGCAGCGCTCCATTGCCGCCGGCCCCCCCCCACCTCGCCGTGGAACCCCCTGCTCCGGCCCACCTCCGCCCGAGACAAGCACTGAAACGGATTCCCCTCAGTGCGCTGAAACTCCCCAGCCCGAGCCCCGTCGCCCTCATCGCCGGAGCGCCGCCGTCCGCGCCGCCCCACCGCCGCCGCCCCTGCTCGCCGCGGGCAGCCCTGCTCAGACCACCTCCGCCCCAACCGTGACCACCCAAAGGTAGCCCCCAACCTCCTCTTGCTCCTCCCCCACCTTGCCCTCGCCGCCGGCGACCGAGCTCGCCGGAATTTGGCCGGACAGGATGACCCCGCCGTGAAATTGCGACCAGGGACCACATTGCAAACGCCCAAATCTTTCTAGGCGGTTTTCTGCTAGTTTTCAGGGACCCCTCTGTAAAGAAAGTTTTAACCAAATCAGTGAACTTGTAAAATTCGTATAAAATCGTAGAAAATTCATAAAAATGCAAACTCAACTGTTCTGCTCTCCTTAGAAGAAACTCTACAACTTTTGTTACATAAAGTTTCTCAGATTCTCAATATATTTTGCTCTAGATTAAATGGAAGGTTTAATGGACTTCTTTTGTACCCACTGTTGTAGATCATTGCTGACCCTAAATTTTGGGCAGTGAGTTACTTGCTTGATGTTTAGGACTGTGTAAAAACGTCAGGACCTTTTGTCCAACCTTGTTTTGTGCCATAAAGTGTTAGAACTAATTTTTCCCGCTGTTCTGTGATGTTTAATGTCATGAAACTTTTTCTGTGTTGTTGTAGTAACACCTAGAGGCCACAGAAAAATTTAGAAACATTTTTACTATATGTAACCTGTTCATATGAATTTGTGGTAGGAAAACTTCACTAATTCAAAATAATTAGTAAAGTGCTTAGAAAATGTTCATCTTTTTACTATGAAACACATTAGAGTATCTCAAGCTGTACAAAAAGTTTCATACATAGAGACCCTGTATAACATCCTGTAGAAAATAATCTTTAATAACATGAGTGTAGCTTGTCTCATTTATTATGCTCTAAATCATGTACAATAAAATCTGAAAAATTTACAGTAGCACAAATATGGTTATAGCAACACCCTATAAAATTGTTAGCATCAATACTTGCATGGTTTGTTCTGTATAAAAATAACTAGATTCTAGCAGTGGCTGTGTATTACATTTTTCATATTTAACATGCTACACAAATATGTCTGAAATTTTTACAGTGATCTTATCTCTGCATAATGTACCTTGAATAAAAATTTTATTGCCAGAAGCTAACTAGATTAGTATTTGTGTTCAACTCATGTTGGTGTTTAAATATAACACAACCCCTCTTCTTTAATAAAATTAAATAGATTAAGATAAACTCTATTAACGATTACCCACGATTGATGAAGTAACTCACTCAAACTCATGTTTTACAAACTGCAACTTTATCGTGAAGGAAATCATGTCGTTTACCATCTCCACTACTTAAACTTGTGCATTCATGTAGAAACGACGACTCTCGCCGACGGAACGTACGAGTTGGTGCCCGCGTCCGAGAGTGAGCAGCGTGAAGCTCAAGTGAATCTAACTGAAGTTGCCGAAGACCCGAGCCCAAGTTCGGAAGAGCCCCGGACTAACTTTTCGCAAGAAGGCAAGCCCCGGAGCATGAACCCTATTTTCTAAACTTATGCAACTTATTACTCTACTTTACTTGTGCATTAAGTTTATAGGAGCTGGATGAAAACTTAGTTGCATGATCCTAGGTACCCATGCTCTGAACACTAGATGCAAGGTTCGATAGAATGCTATGCTAATAGGACTCGGTAAAAGTCGAGTGATTTCCTGTCACTCGCGAGAAATTAGGAGTTGATTGTTTACTACACGCTGCAATCATAAGGACGACGGACGGGCTATGGTACGATGTTTATGTTGATGATTGAGGCCCGTCTGTCTAGTGAAAAATGCTAAGGCCACAGTGTGTGGTAAGTGATGGTTAAGTCTTTGAACGTACTAACCACATGCCGAGAATATGGTAATCGGTAAGCTTAAGTGCCGGATTGAACCGAGGCCGGAACATACTCCCCACTATCTTGAATTCGTTCACATCTAGCTAATGGCGGGTGCATCGGCCGCCATGGCCCAGCTGCGTCCGTGGTCCATGGGGAGGTGTAGTCGAGGGCGGTGGGCCTGTTCCGTGAAGCGGGAATTGAAGGGAAAAGTTGCACGTGTGACTCTAGGGAGTAACCACGTGACGTGTGTTTAGGTTTCCCTTGCAAGGTTAAGAAATTCGATTCGAATCGTCCGTTTCTCGCGGCTATTGAGACTGCTTAACCACTTTTACCCACAGAGTAAGAAGAGGAACAATGATGATGAATAAACTTGTTGGATGAAAATTTAATGCTTCACCATGTATGATATTGGATAGTTGCTTACATAGAATGGTTAAAGAAAGCTAGAACTTGGAGCTAAAATCTGAAAGTAAGGACCTACTATATATGCTTTTTGGCAAAACAAACCCCTCAAGCCAAAAGCCTCGCATGTCTAGGAGTCGGCTAAGTATACCCCACTAGTCGGGTAAGCCTTGCTAAGTATTAGTATACTCAGCCTTGCTTGTGGCTTGTTTTCAGGTGAAACCTTTGAAGATTTGATTGCTAGTTTGACTTGGCCCTGCACTCTTCCCCCTGGTTGGTCGGTGGAATGGGATACGCCCCCGCCCAACGGAGATAATGCCGAGTGATGTCTCGTACGGGCTTCATCGAGACATCCTTTATCGTCGAGTAGCTTTCGTTATTTTATTTCCGCTGCAACTTAAACTCTGAAGAACTTATTAGTTATGATCACTGAAGTACTTGGTTTCTAAACTCAAACTTGGTTTGTAATATTCAATTATGTTAATGTTGTAATATTTGCTGGAATGTGGTATTCTCTGGGCTCATCGTCGCGTGAGCATTTGTATGTATGGCACTCGATCCGCCCTACCGTGGTTGTATCGGGAGGTTATACCCGACAGACCAATGGATTACTCCGTTTGAAGTGTAAGGTTAACCAAGATTTGCCCTAATGGTGATGGTTAATACACTTGAGCCGGATTAATTCAGGTGGTTCTGCCACACCTGCCGAGTCCTCGTCACGACCTATGGTGACTAGCAGCTGACGCCAACAGGGCCAGCCCCAAGCTATATGCTGCAGCCTACGGTTAATGAGCGGCTTGAGGGCACAAAGTGCAAGCGCAGGACGATTCAGGCGACAAAAACGGAAGCTAAGAACCAAAAAACACAAAAAATTTGAAACACAATTTGAGTTAGAGTTTCCAAGCCTTAAACAATTAAGATTGGTCACTGGGGGGGCACATGGATTTCCCCACACGTGCAAAATTACAAAAATTCAACAAAATTCAAACTGATTTCACTATTTCGTTCGCATTCTGCCCCTCGCTGGTCTCCACTGGCGCTAGGGGAGGTGTGCTCTGTGTTGTAGGGTGCAGAGCAGCAGCCGGCCCGACGCCATCGAAGCCCTCCACGCTCTCAACCGGAGATCGGTCTTTCTCGACACGACGAGCAGCCTTGATCCAGTCGACCATGATGGATTCCGAGATCACCGCTGCAACAGGCTCCAAGCGTAGGCCCACCTCGCGCAATCGATCAAACGTCCACCCGGTCGCGTACCCATTGCCGACCACCTTGAAGTCAAGGTCCGGGAAATGCATCGCGCTGAGATAAGCACTCCTGATGCACCATGGAAGACACTGTCAGCGATGAGCCTTGACACCTCACCTGGGACCGCCTGGAGATTGGCAACGAGCAACTCCACCGCCGGGCAGGGCCCCAAGACGTCGACGACAACTCCACGTGCCTCATCCCGAAGCGCACCCAACTCCACCATCAGGTCATTGGCCGCCTTCTCCAGCCGGCTGGTCTCGCTCTCAAGGGCATACTCCATCTCCTGGGAAAGCGCTAGGGCCACCAGGCTCTTGTCCGCATTCTGTTGAGAAGCCGCCAGCTTCGACTCGGCGGTGAGCAGAGCATCCTCTGACCGTGTTAGCTTGTCCTGCAGGATCGTGTTCCTCTGTTTTGATTCTGTAAAAATCAAAATAGGCAATTAGCAGCCATCAGCAAGTACTGACTAAGGCAAAACAAAATCCATTACCTTCCACTGTGACTTCCGATGCTTGAACCCGCTCCCTCAAGGAGATCACATCTCCAGCTTGGTCCTGAGAGTGCTTCTCTGCAGACTCATGAGCAGCCCGCTCCTCTTCCAGAGCCGAACGAGCCGTGGACAGCTGTTGCTCTGTGATGATGGCACGATCACATTCCCGACCTCCTGCCAGCCGCGCAGAGTCCAACTCCCGTACCAGCTCCTCCGCTCTCTGACGGACCCTAGCGTCACGCTGCTTCCGGGCATGCTCCTCCAAAAGGAATTGCGATTTTTCGTGGGAAATCAGCTCTAAACGACAGGTGAACTCCTGGAGCTGCCCCGACGAGGCGAGACGGACAGTCTGAACCTGCTTCAGGGCATCAGTGAGCCCCGACTCCGCCTTGGCAAGATCGTCGAGAGCAGATTGCCCAACCTGAGCAACCCGCCACCAAAGCTCTACCTCTGCCGGATCGCAGAGGACAAAATGCGCCCGCTCAGGCTCCAACGGGTCGGGCCCCACCAGCTCGCGCAACGCGCCGCTTCGCGACGCTGATGGATCGCCCGCAAGAGCCAAAGCGAAGCCGCCCACTCCCGTGGATAGGGCCTCACGCGAAGGGGAAGTCTGCGCGGCATGACCATGTCTAGTCGGAATATTCCCATCACCCATGTCCGCCGCAGCTGGCGACGGCGGCAACCGCTCGTCATCATCGTCATCCTCTAGCACCACGACAGGCAGGGATTCAGGGCGTTCCTTGGCAAGTGAAGAAGGAGGAGTGGCCTTTTGGCCCCCTCCTGCGTCGACCGCGGACCGAAAGGCCACCGTCACCTCCTGTTCCGACACAAGGGGGAGTGCCTCTGGCAAGGTGGTCGGACGGACAGCCACTTGCCCCCTCCCTCTGCCCATCATCGCGAGAAGGGCCGAGTTAGGGGACCAGTTGACCATTTCTAGGGCGCTTCCCATGGAAATCTCTGTTCTTCGACTAAAGGCAGCATAAGCAAAATCAAAGCACGAATCTATGAGGCATCTTCCCAACAAGAATCAAGGGGAAAAACCACATACCCGAACTTAAGGGGAGGAGGTCCCACCGACAAACGATTGCTTCCGGTAGGAGCTCTCGCGACGCCGGACGTTCTCCCAAGCATCGGGGGCACCCTCACAGTTCGCTTGCGACCCTGATGCAAGCGGCAATCGCGGCGACCCTGAATGCCACTCTCTACGAGCGCGCTTCACCTCCTCATCCTCTCGCTCCGCGGCATCCTCCGCTGTGCGCTTCCTCGCACCAGAGTCATCGGGGGACACTCCGGATCCGCTGGCATCACATGGCGCAGAACTGCTGGCTTCGTACGGCCTGGCATCACGGACCACACCCGCCGTAGAGGAGCACAGCGCCCCGCTCCATGTCTCCTCTGAGTCGTCCCCGCTGCCAGAACTGGGGGACCGACTCGATCTCGCTGGTAGAAGGGTACTCCTTCTGTATCTTGTCATGATCCTCGCCGTGCTGAGCACGGCGCATGATCTCTTTCTCCTTCTCCTCTCGCTTCGCCGTCGTGTCACCCCTCTTCTTCCTCTTTTCCCGGGCAACCTCCTGCTGGGCAGCCTGCCTTGCCCGGCCCTCTGGGCCTCCAGGGAGATGAGGACGACCATGAACTACCATGAACTACCAGACAAAGCGATGCACCACCAACCAAAGAAAGCAATCCGGGGAAGAACACGCACCAGATTGGGAGGATTCTTGCAATTGAAGGGAGCCACTGCCCTGAACTCCTCCTGGTCTGCCCCCTTGAGGATCATCATTAGCCAGGAGTACACATCATCCCCTAGGAGCTCCTCGGCGAACGCTCGATCCGAGTCGAACAGACCGAAGTACAACCACAACAATTTCCTCCGTTCCACCAACGGCATCAAGAGCCGCTCGCGCATGGTGAAGAAGAGCTCGCACCGTTGAGGCCCACCTCCACCACATGCCCCTGGACAACATCCTTGATGGCCGCCACGAGAGTCTTCTCCGGCGTCTGCATCTCCCAAGTCCGACTCAGGTCCCTCACTCAGGGAAGGGCGCTTTCGGCGAGTTCCTCATGTAGAACCAATCGCCGTGCCACCCCTTGTTCGATTCAGCAGGGGTGTACTTGGGGTAGACGTCGTCATGACAAGGCCTCCTCTGAAGACCAAAGCCACCAACGGGCGCGGCAGACAACGTCTCCCCCTTCACTAGAGAGATTTTGCCGTAGAAGAACGCTGGGAACAAGCCCACATGCGGCTCAATTCCGAGGAAAGCCTCACACAGGTTGACGAAGCTAGCGATGTGCAACACCCCATTTGGGTTCAGATGCTACAACTCCAATCTCCATTCATGGAGTAGTCCCCGCAAGAACCAGTGAGCAGTGTACCCAAGCCCCCGCTCATGGAAGCCAAGGAAGCTCACCACCTCGTGCGGTTCCGGGTGCGGCTCCTCGTGCTTCGGCGGCGGCGCTCTCCACCCCGCCACCTCCTTTGGAGAGAGGAACCCCTTCGTCGTGAAATCCCCCAGCAGCAACTCTGTCACATTCGATTGACGCCAGTGCGACATCGCGCCGGCGCGGATCGCTACGGCAGCAACTGTGGAGCTCTCTAGAGCAAGGGAACAGGCGGCGGAGGCAGCGGCGATGGAGATGGCGCGAACAGGAAGAAGGGGCAAGAAAGGCGTGAGAGATGAGGAAAAGTGGTCAACTGACAAAACACTCCTCCCACAGCCTCCTTAATGAGACGCGACCCATCGCAAGGGGGCCCACGAGCCTTGCCGCAGCCGAACCGTCGCGGCAGGCCACGTGGCCCGGGGGCCCCACTACTTGCATGCTCGCGGACTCGCACGCGACGCGTCGTTTGCATGCCTCGCCTCAAAAAATATGACTCGTGGTACTCTTTTCACATCACAGAACAAATCGATCCGTACAAACACAAATTGTTGGAGTCCGTTCGCACTGCTGAACGGGCCCGTTTGGCTAAAAAACACGTGTCAACACAATCATAAGCCCAAACAAGGAGTTTTTACATTAAAAACTTTATTTAAGGCAATACATATTTGGTTAGCGAGCATTATGCCCACTAACCCAAGTCCAGAGTGCATGACACTCGGGGGCCGCCCTACCCCCGGCACTCGGACTAAAACAAAAGCGGCCTGCAACTACTGCGGATGCCACCATGTCCACCCAGGGGGCCACCTACGCGCCGACCAGGTTCGGCTCGACATCGCTGTAGAGGATGGCGTTGATGTCCACATCCGCGGCGGCGCCGTCGCCCCACTCACGGAAGCCGGCAGCAAGCTGCCGCTTCTGCTGCAAGACGAGGTGGGGCGGGAACCCGGGTGGGAACATGTGCAGGTCCCACATGGAACATGTGTACACCGCCGCCAGGGAAACGGCAACTCCCTGGCGCACGCCCTCGGTCACCAGGTCGCACACACGGAATGGGAGCGCGCGTAGACGATCGAGCAGCAGCTGCCCTCCTATCCCCATCACCACCACCATCATCATGGCGCGCGAGAGGTCGTCGTGTTGCACATCCAGGTCGGCGAAGCACTGCTGTAGGCGCTCCAGTTCCGCCCGGACAGTGGCCACCTCCTCCTCTTGCCCTGGAACACAAGAATGATCAAGTGGCATCCCGTCCAAAAAACCAACAAGAACGAACGCGCCTCGAACGCAAACTAACTTGCGGCGAGCGCCTGGGCGTCCGCCGCCTCAATGCGAGTCGCGGCAGTCTGCAGCTCCGCACCATCAAGGGCTCCCTTGATGTCTGTGGTCTTCCACTCCACGGCTTCCAGCACAGCCCTGACGCGGTCCAGCTCCTGCGTTACCGCGCCATACCGCTCCCTCGCCTCGGTGCGCACGGGAACAAGGAGCGGGGGACTGGGGTTTTTCTTTCTCAACTTCTTGAAGAACGGTGCAACTGCCGCTCGCTGGTGAAAAGGTCAGAGGGGAGACGGGGTATTTATAGCCGGAAAACAACACCACGTGTCAGGCGACCCCTCGACTCCCATAAAAAGGCCAAAAGGTATGACCCTTCCCACATTTCCGCCTGACCCATGACCACAACAGGAACGGGAGATGGAGCAGTTGCCTGACGTAACCGCTGGAAGGTACGGCAAGCAAAGCGTCTCATCATGGGACACAGCACAGCCTGACACACGATGACGCTAAGCGCCCCCAGGTAAAACTGCACCGTGACCATCGCCGCGCCGGTGAGATCCAATGCACATCCCTGCACTCGTCATTTGCAAATCTACTTTACCTATTTGTTGTTGAATCTATTTTGAGGTACAAAACATGCCGAGTCCATGGACTCATAGACCGACGTTCCAAAGCTGGCTCCCAGCAAGCTCCAAGCTGCCTTGCGTCGAACAAAGCCAGGGGGAAAACAGATGACCGACTCCTGCAGTCGCTAACCGACTCGCCCCGGTGACTCGGAACACCATGATTTTCTCGTCCGATCCTGACCTCTAGCCGAACCCAAAGAATCCCTACCTGAAGGGAGGCCAACAGGCTGCCTGAGTCGGTCGAACAGCTCGGGAGATCTGATTGGGACGGGCGAGTTGTGGAGTAGTAACGCACCCCATGCAGGTCCTGCCAACCTTATCACTAACGATGAAATTGGGCATCACTCGGATCACTCGAAGCATTGCGCTTGAGCACACCCGTTAGGATCTCACCGAGCATGTCACTCGGTCCACTCGGATAACTGACGTCGACTCAACCACTCCGACTGCGGAAGTCGTGGGGGGAAACTTAAGTTGCACATCCGAACAAGAAAAGTTCAAATTTTCACGACATCACTCGCGCAAAAGACCCTACCAGCCAGGGCACGTTCGGTTCTATCAAGATTCCGCGCCGATCAACGATGCCGACTCGACCCCTCTAACTGAAAAATCGTTGGGAAGAAACCGAACCAAGGAGACCGGATTGCTGCGACGCTGCTCGCACTAACAAAGACCCTGCCAAGATGGGGCACTTTTGTCTTAGTCCAAAGTCACTCGCGATGAAACCATTCCCTGCAGACATGTAGAATGAACGAAACAATCTGAATAACGATGACATCATTTCATTTCAAGCGATACAAACATTACAAAGTACACTCGGCTCAAGGTCATTACAAGGTACAAATCCTATTACTCGCACTAGGGGAGTAATCCTAGAGCCCTAATGAGCGGTTGCTTCAAGTGCGAGGAGGTATCAAGGCACATCTTCCTCGCAAACCCTCCTCTAACATCGCCATCCTCATGGACGCCTAGGCAAGGGGTTGCCGCCAGAAGCCGCTCAATGACGACGCTGATTGAAGAAGAAGATAGAGCCTTCCCACAATCGCCACCAACGGACATGTCCTCTAGGAGACCGACGTTCGACCGGGAAGAAGAGGAACCAGATTCCAACTTAGGGACCCCCAAGTTCTTGAGGGCACACTTGGCCCTCGGACAGAATGGGGAATTCCTCCCGTCTTCCCGGATGGAGTGGTCGAAGCACTAACACATCCACCGCAGGGCTGTGACGTCAAGATCGAGACTGCCACCGTCGGTCAAGGATCTTCGTCCGAGAGCAAGGGCTCCATCGCACGCCGTACCCGTTCAATTGAACGGTTACGACGAACACAGCGATGGTCGCTCGTAACCGGACGCGACGCGCCGGCTGGTCCGACGATTGCGGCAGCGATCCGCCGGCTCTCACAGGTCATCCCCCGCTACTCGCAAACTCTCCTCTACCACCAGATGTTGGAAGAGCTACCCCCGCCCTCAGGAGGGCGCACACAACACAACACGAGAAACATGACTTGGGTAATCTGTGGAGCACACCCGGCGCGCCCCCTATTTATAGCCTAGGGAGACTGATCCGGCAAGCCCCGAAAAGCTGGCACACACGGGCCACACAGTCCACTCGTGTAGGGAACACATTCCCCTAAAAAAGGCAAAATGGCAAGCCTCCGACGTGACACAACAGGTCAGAGACCCATCAACTCCCCCATCGGGGCAACGCGAGGCAGATGGCGCAGACCCCTCGGACGAACTGCCGGGTAAAAGGGTAACGCCCCTGCACGATGGCCACGTAGCGCAGCGCCATCTGCGCGTAGTAACTCCCCTGACGAAGACAAAGCACCCACGTGATTAAAACAAAAATCGCGAGGACGCTCGGGGGCCTCTGTTGGGTTCCTAAAATCAGGGTCACCAGGGGGCCCGCCTTGTCAGACCAAGGCCTGGACAACTTCCGCACCCATGCAGCCTCTTTAGCCGCACAGCGCTTGTGGGTCATCCCGGCCCATGAGCCCCTTCTGAGGAATTTCCCTCGAACCAGACTCCACGGCCTACAGCACCGAGTCCGAGTGCCCCGCTCAAGGTTGGTTAAAGAATCAGACACCACCTCTCTCTTCTCTTAGACTCCCGACTGACTCAGGTCACTACCAGGAAGAAATATCCCACTTCGTCACGGACAAGCCGAGTCCGAGTGCCCCCGCTCAAGGTTGGTTAAAGAATCAGACACCACCTCTCTCTTCTCTTAGACTCCCGACTGACTCAGGTCACTACCAGGAAGAAATATCCCACTTGGTCATGGACAGCCAGGCTTGGTCCGCAAGGGTCAGACCTAGCCGTACCAAGTGGGCGCGGCCCTCCCGGGGTCGTACACATGAACAGTGAGCCATTGTGCCTCTGTCGCAGCAGAGGACGAGGACTATGGCGTCCACTTGGTCCTTGTGATGATCAGGCTTGCCGTCATCACGGCTTGACCACCAAGAAACCATCAACCGGGATGGGACTTGGCATGTAAATAGTCCTCCCCCGATGGGACGGCTGCCTCATCCCATCAGGGCTCCTGTACTTGTTGACTGACCAAACCCAGCGAACAGGTTCAAGACCAGAAGACCCCCAGGATTTCGGGATCACGCAATCCTCCAAGGACATCGCCGACTGACCCCCTGTACGGGACCATTGACGATTTGGGCCGCCTGACTGCCAGAGTCAAAGATATTTCTCCGCAAAGCCTTCTCCTCCAAGGAATTCCCTGTAACATGGGCACCCCTTGAGCTATAAAAGAGGGGTCCCTTTAGATTTAGAAGAAGACATTAGAAGTCAAGTTAGAAAGAACACATAGCTCACTAGCACTCGAAAAGCTTGTACTCCCCAACTCTCACGAGCACCTTGGCTCGAGCAATACATCCGACTGACCCCCAACTGTATGTAGGGCATTTAGGCCCGAACTAGTATAATCCCTTGAGTCATTGTGTGCTAGGCCACCTCCGATCACGACGCACGACACACACGTTGTCGAGTAGTTTACCTGCCGCCCATTTCTGGGAGCAATAGTTACACACGAAACATGCTTAGAACTGCAGGTGCCGGGAAAATAGGGACAACAAGGAGAATGTCCCGTCCCGGAGTACATCAAGGACGTTACATCTTTTCATGAACTCCTACCCCAAATCCGAACGTGAGGGACTTCACTAACCATGACGGAACGTCATGGCGGACCAACAGTGTTGTCACCTTCTGCGGTCTACCCCTGCAATACCGCGGAGCATGGGCATATCCGAAGGATCCCGCATACCCGAGCACCACGCCCGTGTATGAGGTCACTGCCTTAGCATCCCCGGGTCTCCCACCGTTCAGATGGACATGTAAAATACAAATGCAAGCCCGTGGGCACGACAGACCATTATCCTTACCCCGATCGTCTGGCCTAAGCATATATAGAGTATAACTAATGAAGCAACAAGCTAAGGCATGACACATTACCTGGAAAGCATAACAGGCATAAGCATGATAGACTATCAAGATAACATAACAACCAAAGCTCAGCTCTATATTATGAATAAGATACCGACAAGTCGAATACAAAGCCATACCAAGGACCGAGGATTGCTCTCCGATCCTGAGGACAACTGGATTCGCTAAGAGAGATTCTAGCCTAGCTCCACTACCCTAAGGAGTACAAGTCACAAGTGAGAGTAGAGAGAATGGCTCCAAGTGGTGGTGTGTTGAAATGGGTGTGAGGGCCTCCTTTTATAGATCTTGAGGTCGGTTCCCGCCATCTCTAAGTATGGAAACATCTATAACCGACCTTGGGAGGATCAGATCAAGCTTCCCTCCAAAGTGCACCTGGACGGGCTTAAGGGAGGGTGCGGCCGACCCCCCTGTACCGCCTTTCACCACCGCCTTTGGTCGTGTCACCGGTAGGTGGGCCTAGATCTTATCCTTTGGGTGTTTGCTGCCATTTGATGTCCGTTTCGTCTAGCAAATGGGCCCTTCTTGTAAGTGTGACGCAGTGGATGATCTTCTGTGCATGTGTTGATGCGTATTCTTCGTGTTTTCTTCTTATTTCAGAACTGTATTCCTGAAATGATAGATTCTCCAAAACAACTGTGGAACTAGGTTAATGATACAAATATGTGAGTAAGAGGTATGGTTTTCCTTTCCTTGTGAGTATCGTTGACGGTTGGATTTGGAACTTAAGGACCATCAACAACACCCCCAAGATAGCCTTTTTCTCGTCCCTAAGCAAAACAAGGCTTTTAAGTTGTTGATTAGGAGTTGCTTCAATGTTGCATTTCCAACCTATACCTTCAGCACAACAAAGTGTTCTTGCCATGATTTTGAATAAGTTGGCCTTGTTCTTACCTCTTACCTTACTCCTGTGGGGCTTGTAGCTTCTCCTCATCTTTGGCGGTTGAGAGTCAGAATAGTTTTGTAGAGTGCTAATATTTCTTACATCCTTGCTCAACCGTCAATCCGGAGGGTTTTTATTCAAATTTTTTTCAAAAGAAATTTCAAAGTTCCTCAAATGATCTCTCGGATCGCTCTTTGTGTATGATTCCTCACCAAGGCTTTTTATTTTACCTTTCTTCCTCAACCTATCTCTAAAGGTTTGTTTTGAGTGGAACTATAGGTATGGAGGCTTGAAGGCACAATTGTTTCTCATATTTTGCAAAGTAAAAAACCGGATCCAAACGAGAGACAAGTCATAAACCTTGATCAATATGTGCAAGTGTGTGGATATTTTTGGTGGATAGTGGATGAACTCCTTTGTATGAACCATCTCTCCATTTCTTTTTCTTCTTTTGGGCATGGGCTATCTTATTTTCTCTTCTTCTCTTTTTTTTAACATGCCTTTTGAGCATGTGGCATACCTTCTTTGGGTATGCATCTTTTCTTATCTCTCTTTTTTTTTTACATGCCTTGTGAACATGTGGCATACATTCTTTGGGTATGCATCTTTTCTCTTTTTTTCTTATTTTTGTATAGCCCATGCTCCTTTTTCCTATGGAACTTTGGAGAGAGTGGTCATACGGCAATGTGGAGTTTTCATTTGTGGAAGGATGAATGGAATATTTGCTCACTTCTTGGGTAGAAGCGTAGCATGGTGGAGTGTGTACGTGATCTTGATCATGGGAGTATGAAATGAATCTAAGTAAGGGTCACAACAGTTTGACAAAGCTCGAAGAGATAACAAGATGCATATGTGGAAGGTTTTCACTTGAATCAACATATGGCTTTGGATAGGAATTTCATATCATTGAGGAACTTTGTTTGTTTTTGTATTTTTTCGAAATAAATACTCCAAAAATCAAGCATCACTAAGGAGAAGATCATAGAAACTCCATTTAACCATATCATAACTCACAACAACCTAGATTTGGATCATGCTTTTCGCTACCCACAAGTTTCAAGCTTAAGGTTTGAACATTTATCCAACAAACTCAAAACTTAGGAAGAGTACTAAATTGTAGCTAGGCATGTGAAGGAAATTAACAGAGCTTCTATTCATCATCTCAACAAGGAAAACTACACCATGCTCACTACACAAACAAAGGCAAGTAAATATTTTTGGTCTTTTTGGTTTTGCAAATTTTTATTTGTTTTTAGTTTTGCAGATTTTTATTTTGTTTCATCCATAAGGTTTTGAAAACGATAAAGAGTTTAAGATACAAGATACCTCTCGGTGGGGGTCCTCCCCCAAGCTAGCTTCAGGCTCACTGCTGTTGGTCGAGGTTGAACCCTCTCCAACGGTAGTAAGCCCACCACTCCTCTTGCTGCTGCAGCTGCCTCTGCTCCATGGCGTGGATCATTTCGCCAGTGTACTCCTACCATGCTTAGTTGCTCTCGATGTGCTGGTGCAGCGTATCTTCGATGTTGTTGGCCTGGAACCGCAGCTCTCCTAGCTACTGAGTGACGGAGCCGCAGTCACGGCTGGAGGCCGTGCGTCGTGCGAGACTTGGGACTCTGCCGGAGCTGGAGCTGGTGGACCGGCGGCTTGGATCCTGTCGTGCCCACTCCTCGGTGCATGCGCTATGCCAGGACGAACCACCCGCCGCATGGTGGTATGAAGGCTGGGGTTGCGGCGGTGGTGGTGTTGGCTCGGTTCCTCTTCTAGCCCCTGCTTCTTGTAGTCCTACCGGGTAAACCAAAAATACTATTCCTTCGTGCCGCCTCTTCTGGAATGAGAGGGGCAGTTAGTGGCTGGCAATTATACAAATAATACCTTGCGTTTGGCAGCTGGATCTCATTTGCATAACCCAGAAAGGAGAAAATTAAAGAGTCATTTGGGCCCTTGAGAATGTGACCTTGAACCAAATAAGCCTCATCAATAAAAACATGGTCACCCTCAATGGAAGAAATGTTGTTTCTTCCTAAGGCACCAATGCTTGAAGCGATGCGGGTTATCAAAGAAGTGCACTCAATAGGACCCGTCACCTTGAAATTCTGAAGCCAACGGTTGACTATTTCTTTTACAGGAGAGACTTGAATCTTGTTGACCATGGCATATAGGATCATCAACTCATCCTTGCGCACGACTTGCAAATCACCTCTCGGAAAGAGAGTGATGGCTAGCCATTTGTGCATCAAACGAAGGGTCGGATTTTGAATGTCATTGCACCGAGGTGCAAACTTGCCATGAACAACTTGACCCAGAATCTAACCCCAAAAATCATGACGATTGAAACCGCAGCAAGCATGTTCAAGAGAAAACGGCAAGCGTTTGTTAAAACACGGATGGTGACTTAACATTTTCCATGTAAGATAATACTCTTTTTTGAAAAGCCGAAAGCAAACACTGTCATCCACCTCTTGAAGAGTGCAAACAAATTGAATGGTGAGGAGTTGGGAACCATACTCCTCAACGGGCATGAAGCCTTCCCAACCAACCGCATGCCAAACGTTAGCAAAGTCAAGGTCCATACCTATTTTCGCGAGAAGGTCCGGGTCGAAGGCTTTGGTGTGACCAAAGCTTCGGCGCTAGAGGATGGCGTAGGCTTGGCGCTCACGGTCGCTGCGCAAGTTGAGGTATGGTGCATCTTCTTCATCTATCTCCATGTCCTCGGCTTGCACTTCGGCTTGCACTTCTTCTTGCTCTCCTTGTTCTTCGTAGTCCATCATGCTTGGGGTCGGAGTCGGCTCGGACGAGTGATGGGAGCTTGAGCCACCTCGGGAACGAGATGAGCTTGCTCCCGTCACTTTCTTGAGTGCACCGGAGAGCTTCCGTCCCATGCTCTTCATTCTTGAACATGAGAACAAACAAGAACAACTCGATTCGGGTTTAGTGAAATTGCAATGAAAATTCTTACCGAATGTTGTTCTTCCGGATGAGGGTTCTTTCTAGCAGCAAAGAAATAAGAGAGAGAGAGATTTCTTGAATGCAAACTTGAGCAAAATTCCAATGAAAATCCGAGAGAAAAGAGTGTGAGAGTGTTAGAGGGAGTGAGTGAATGAGAGTTGAGTGTGAGGGCTCAACACTCACCCCTCGGCCTCTATTTAAAGACCTGGAGCACGAGCACGTCGGGGATGGGCAGCAAACAACGGCTAGGAGCCGTTGGAAAAAGTGGGGCCCGAGAGCCATTGGGCCTGGGTCGGCCGCACCCTGGCAGGCTCCCCAGGCTCACAGCCTGGGCCCACTGCCCCCTAACGGTCATATGCTTTTAAAAATTTGGTGCTCGGTCAAAACTTGCTCCAAAAAGATGTTTAAATGAATTTTCAAAGGAATTTGGTGCTCGAAAATATTTTTGGCATTTTGTAAAAGAGAAAAAATGGCTAGAAAAATTCCAACATGCACGACAATTTTGGAAAATGAAATATGCAGTGGAAAAAATCAAAATGGGTTGAAAATCAATTTGGAAAATCCAAATATGAGATAAATACCAATTTACCTTTGACAAGGGCTTCTCGTTTAAAGTTCGGCAGGCAAGACTTTTCTCCAGTGTTATTTACCATTGTCGCCTCATCGCGGAGAGTTAGACGAGGACGAACTCTCGATATTCCGCCACACCTTTTTGGTCTTCTTTCTTTTAGGTTGTGTGGTCGGTGGGGTTTCTGGCTCGGGAAGTGGTTCTCCCCAAATGCCACTCCCGTCGTGACCTTGATGGATCACGAATCGCTGCTCCTTTTTGTGCTTAAATTTAAAGAAAATATTGTCCGTTCCAATGTGGAAACGGATGTCCCCTGTCCAAATGTCTATCCTTGCATTGACATCCCTTAAAAAGGGGCGTCCAAGGATGAGTTGTATGCCTGTCTCGCCTTCTATGTCGAGGACGACAAAGTTGGTAAGGATGAACGAATTCTTGACTCGTACGAGCATGTTTTCGACTATCCTTTCGGGATATCGAATTGTAGTCGGTGAGCTGCACGTACATGAGTGTCGGGGAAAGAGTAGGGTATTGTAGTTGCTCAAATATCACCTTGGGCATAATGTTTATGCTAGCCCCGAGGTCGCAGAGAGCCCGAGTGTAGTGTTGATCGTATATTGAGCAATGAATCATCGGGACTCTTGGGTCTCCGTGTAGTGCTACCGTCAGTACTCCCCATGTGGTTGTCTTGGAATGTGGGGATCTTTCTGCATGATTAGTATGCGGTATCCTCCAGGACGGGTTGCCCCATCCGGTGGACACCATACTGACATTTTCAACGGGAACTTCCGGTTGTCCCGGAATTTTCCCGTTGTCCATAACAGGAAAGGCAGCAGCTATTTGAGCTAATTGGGTTTCTATCATTTTATTAAAACTTAACTGATTCTTGTGAGCAGAAGAAAGAGTTTCAACTTTTATATTCAAACTCTCAAGAGTTTTATCGTTGGCAGCAAGTTTCTTGTTTATGGATTCATTAATTTTAACTTGGCCAGAAACAAGATATTTTATGGAGGGTTGGTTCGAATTGAAATTCGAATTGTAATTTGAGTTAAAATTATTACCTCCTCCTTGATAAGGTGGGCGTGATTGGCCCCACCCTTGGCCTCCTTGTGGATGATACCCGTTGTTGTTGTTTTTCATGTAAGCCACATCTTCACGAGTCTCGGGGCAGTGATTCCCCGAGTGTCCACCATTACCGCAGACTTCGCACATGGGGTGCAAGTCTAAGGCTTGAGCGTAGTTGTTCATACGCTCTTTGAATTGCGCCCTTTCGTCGAGGCGCTTCATTAGGAGGTCCATCTTGGCGGGGAGCATGTCAACTTCTTTGACAGTGTGCATTCCGCCTTTACTCTTGGGCTAGGAACGCTCCTCGTTCCAACCCTGATTGGAGACCATCTTCTCGACCAACGTGTTGGCTTTGGTGATGGTGAGGTCGAGGAAGGCTCCTTAAGCAGCGGCATCTATATGGGCTCTTGATGTTCGAGTCGGCCCATTGTAGAAGCTTTGGAGAACGAGCCACTTGTCCATCCCATGATGAGGATAGGCGAGTATGTATTCTTGCAATCTCTCCCAAGCTTCAGGGATCGACTCCATCCCCGTTTGCTGGAAACTGGATATCTTTCCGCGTAGGGCATTGGTTTTGCCTAGCGGAAAGAACTTGGCGAGGAACGCCGTGGAACACTTGTCCCACGTGCTGACGGCTTCTTTGTTCTTGTAAAACCATTGTTTCGCCTTCCCCAGCAGGGAAAAGGGAAACAAACGGAGCCTGATGGCGTCAGTCTCAACGCCCCGTATAGTAACGGTCTCGCATAGCTCCAGGAAGTTTTGGAGGAGGGCATTGGCGTCCTTGTTCGGCTTGCCACAGAACGTGCTAGCCTGCACCATGTTTATGAGGCTGGACTTGAGCTCGAAGTTCATGTCCCCAACATTGACGTTGGGTCCAGTCGCCACATTGGCGGCGGAGAGGACGGAGAAATCGCGGACAGTCTTTTCAGCCATGGGCTCGGTTGAGGTTGTTGATGCTGGAAGGACTGGTTCGCCTACCGATAGAATAACTTGAGGAGGGACGACGCGAGGACGGACCCTTCTCACGAGCTTCTCAGGATTTTCAATGAAGTTTGTTTGCAAGGAGAAACCCGTCATACACTACCCTGTATTCATCCAATTAGGAGAAAACAAAAAGCAACATTAGCCTGAATAAGCTACAGCTATGTCTTAAACATATTGCCATGATCATGCTCAAGTAAATCTTTTATATCAATGCTTCTCCCCGGCAACGGCGCCAGAAATGCTTGTTGACATTTCTTAACGTTGTCACCAGGGTTGTTAATCCCAGGCAACGGTGCCAGAAATGTGAGTGGTATGTCTTAACATTTACAGAAAGAATCCGCAAGCGCATGGATATACCGCTGTAGCATTTCACCCGGTGAGTATTCGGGTATCGTTATTTATATTTTCCCAAAGGAGAGCATGATGTAAAAGAGTTTACTTAGAACATAATCAAGACCATATGAGTAAGCCATAGACTATAACATAAACAGGGGTAAGTCAAGATAAATGATATGAATAGGGTAATGTGACACACACACTGGGCCAACTCAGGATAAAGAATAAACGAATAAACCTACGGGTTAGTGGGAGCATAAGCATACAACAAAGTCCTAATAGCATCTATTCATACAAGCAAAAGTTACACACTAAACATGCTTAGAACTACAGGTTCCGGGAAAATAGGGACAATAGGGAGAATGTCCCGTCCTGGAGTACATCCAGGATGTTACATCTTTGCATGAACTCCTACCCCAAACCCGAACATGGGGGACTTCACTAACCATGACGGAATGTTATCGCGGAACAACAGATCTGTCACCTTCTGCGGTCTACCCCTGCAATACCGTGGAGCACGGGCATATCCGAAGGATCCTGCATACCCGAGCACCACGCCCGTGTATGAGGTCACTACCTTAGCATCCCCAGGTCTCCCACCCTTCGGATGGACAAGTAAAGCACTAAGGCAAGCCCGAAGGCACGACGAACCGTTATCCTTACCCAGATCATCTAGCCTAAGCATATAGAGAGTATAACTAATAAAGCAACAAGCTAAGGCATGACACATTACCAGGATAGCATAACAACCAAAGCTCAGCTCTATATTATGAATAAGATACCGACAAGTTGAATACAAAGCCATACCAAGAACCGAGGATTGCTCTCCGATCCTGAGGACGACTAGATTCGCTAAGAGAGATTCTAGCCTAGATCCACTACCCTAAGGAGTACAAGTCACAAGTGACAGTAGAGAGAATGGCTCCAAGTGGTGGTGTGTTGAAATGGGTGTGAGGGCCTCCTTTTATAGCTCTTGAGGTCGGTTCCCACCATCTCTAAGTATGGAAACGTTGATAACCGACCTTGGGAGGATCAGATCAAGCTTCCCGCCAAAGTTCACCTGGACGGGCTTCAGGGAGGGTGCGGCCGACCCCCCTGTGCTGCCTTTCGCCACCACCTTTGGTCGTGTCACTGGTAGGTGGGCCTAGATCTTATCCTTTGGGTGTTTGCCACCATTTGACATCGGTTTGGTTTGGCAAATGGGCCCTTCTTGTAAGTGTGATGCAGTGGATGATCTTCTGTGCATGTGTTGCTGCATATTCTTCGTGTTTTCTTCTTATTTCAGACTTGTATCCCTGAAATGATAGATTCTCCACAACAACTGTGGAGCTAGGTTAGTGATACAAATATGTGAGTAAGAGGTATGGTTTTTCTTTGGTTGTGAGTATCGTTGACGGTTGGATTTGGCACTTAAGGACCGTCAACAGATGACATTGACGGTATTAGTCGGGTGTTGAAAACCCGGAGGCCCCAACTTGTCATTACCCTCATCCTCCTTGTCTTTGTCCTTCTCTTCGTCATTGAGAGGGGGCATATTGAGACTCTTGCGAAGGATGGTGCACTGGAACATTGTGTGCTTAGCATTTGGGTGCATCGATCATTGCTTGTGGAGGATCTTCTCGTACTGATCCTGAAGTTTGCCCGACTTCTTGCTGCAAGGGTTGCGTTCGACGTTGGCCACTTGGTCCTCCAGCTTTCGCTTACGGGCGGCGCCTGAGTTGTTGTGTTGGCCCTTGTCAGAGCGGTTGTTGTTGCTGCCCATGTCGTTCTTGCGCTTGGGAAGCGCTCGTTCTCCTCGTCTTCTTGATCCCCCCATCGCTCCATCATGTCGCGGAGCTCGAGTACGGTAGTCGGGAGGTTTCTCCCGAACTCGCGGTACGTTGGCTTCATGGCCAGGCCGTTGTGGAAGCAGCGGATGACCTCCTCACCGGTGATGTTGGCGATGGTGGTGCGCGTGTCGAAGAAGCGGCACGTGTACGACCTCAGGGTCTCGTTCTCCTCCTGTTGACCTGCGACAAGTCGTGTTGAGTACCTGCTGGGATCATGGATCCTTGGAAGTTGTCGACAAAGACCTGCTTTAGTGCCTCCCAAGAGTCAATGGAGTTTGGTCGGAGCGTCTCCAACCATGTGAGTGGTGCAGCTTCCAGGGCCATCGGGAAGTAGAGGGCTTTAGTGGAGTTAGAGCCCCCAGACACTTCGATGGCCACGGAGTAGCATCATAGCCACTGCCGTGGATCCTGCTTCCCGCCATATTTTGGGATGTTTGTCGGCTTAAATTCCTTTGGGATCTCACGGTTGGTGATGTTTTTAGTGAAAGCTGGGAAGCGATCACTGTCCTCGCGGACTGCGTCTTCAAGCCGCTCGCATTGCCGGTTAGTGATGATGGTACATGCATCACGGTTGCTGTTGATGTGCTGCCTCAAGTCTCCAGGAGGTGGAGGTAGCTGGTTCCCTTGGTGGCCTTGGCCTCCCGCGGGTTGTCCACCACCTTTGGGTCTTGGGACGTGCTGATCCTGCTGCTGCTGCACCTCCTGCTCAACTTGTCGATTGTTGCGGGGGTTGATGCGACCACCAGCAGTACGACTACCCTGGGGACTAGGTTACAGAGCTGCCATGGCGTTCCGACCTGGAACGTGTGTGCTGGACAGATTTCAGCGGGTCCATCTTGTCCAATTGGACAACGGCTTGCTTGACAAGGCGCATGATGCACTGAGTTGCGTCTGTTTGTGGGATTTGTTGCAGGAGCAGGGAGGCTTCGTAGATGTTACCCATCGGGGTGACAAATTCTTCGTCAGCCGCTGCTTCAAACTCCTCACGTAGGTTTCTTCGCCACTGCGGATTGCGAGCACGCTCCTGAGTGTTGCGCCTACGCTTATTCCGCTTGGAGTTCCTCGGGCGGTGGCATCGCTTCTGCTCTTCATCTTCATCTTCATCTTGAGGAGCGTCGGCGGTGTTTTCGTCGCCTGAGATCTCGTTCTCGAGTTCATTATCGAACTCGATTCCTGGCTCGTCGTCGTCGACATCACGAAGTGAAGCCATGTAGACCTCGCATTCTGGCGAGTAGTCGCCTGAGTAGTCGGTAGTGATGAGTAAGGTTGAAGCCGTGGAGCTAGATCCTTCCTCCTAGATGGGAGAAAGTGGTCTGCCTTGTTGAAAAGGCAGTTCCTGGATGGTAGCTACCAGGTGGGCGTCATCATCAAGTAGTTCTGAGGGCTCCATGCCCTTTCAGTACACGAATCTGTCCTGTGTGGTAGTCGTAATGCTCAAACCTAGATGACTAACCGCAAATGAGTCGGGCTCATCATCTGAATCCGAGTAGGCGTTGAAAACGGGAGCCTTCCGGCAAGCGGTGGCATCCTCGTCTCCGAGCTTGAGTAGAAGATCCAAGTTCTCCTCCAGATCGGAGAGAGATTTAGACCGTAAGGCCTCCGTGTAGGTGGAAGCCGCGTTGCGTAGTCCGAAGTTGAATCAGGTACGCCCTTCCTCAGATCGGGTCGGACCCAGGCTGGAAAGTCGTGTCGAAGCACGAGTGAAAAACGCGTTGGGGATGGAATTCTCCTCAATCTCTGTGGCGAGATACGGTGTCATCTCGTCGAGGCTATCGATGATCGTCGAGTCCGCTGGAACAGCTCGAGGCTTCGGGCTCCATGGTGTCGGCCAGGTGGCTGATGAAGCCACCCGAGCCATTGGCGATGCAGATCTACGAGCCGAAAATGAAAGTTGTGCCCTTGTCGAGCACGGCGCTGGTGAAGTTGAATGATGCCATCAAGTTCTCCGGTGGATGCTCGATGAACACCCCTACCTGGCGCTCCAGCTGTCGGTGTATTGCTGTCATGCCCACCGAGGGATACCCCCGAGGTGGTAGCTTATAGGTAGGGTGTCGCCGAGATCAGGAACTTGAAGGTGCAAGGAACACAAAGTTTAGACAGGTTTGGGCTGCCGAGAGCGTAATACCCTACGTCCTGTGTGGTTTGTATTGCCTTGAAGGTATGCGATATGTTTTGGAGGGGTCCCTGCCCGCCCTTATATAGTCTAGGGGGACAGGGTTACATGGATGTCCTAGTCGGGGACAGTCTGAGGAGTCCTACCCGAGTACGTTGTCGGGTAGTTTCCTTATGTCCGACTAGTCCTAGCCCTATACGATTAGTTACAATGAGGATAAGGTATGGCCCATGCGTCGTCCCCACTACAAGAATATGTACGCCAAGTGAGCAGTCCCGCTGTCTCAGGTCTGACATCCTATGAAAAAATAAAAGAGATAACTCATTGTACATGTTGCTTGCATTATTAAGTCGTCTTAATAAGATGACGTGTGTTATTGCATGAGACCATCTATTAGACGGCTCCAATGTACTTCCAATGAAGAAGTGAGATGGAAGTGCCGGTGGATTATTGAATATAGTGCATGTTGGTAAATCATGCATATGGTTGGCTACTAGGCATATTGCTTTAATTGGATGGACCTCACTAGAGGCTAAAAGAACACTCTTTATGGTACAAAATTTGAATGCTAAGCAGATACTTATTTCAGAACAGAGGGAATGGAGTACATGCTAATAAAATAGTTTTCTTATAATGTCATTTTTAACATAAATTAAATAATATATTTTTTCATATCACTAACTGTAGTTTTAAATTTATTAGTGATTAAACTTTAGAAAGTTTGTTGGGAAGGGTCCTAAAGAGTAGTTGATTGTTACAACAGAATGTGATTTGCTTTACATCTATACCTCTAAGATTGTTTGAGATCTAAAGTCACCATGCACTCTGTATTAAACAGCTCACAAGTAACAAGGCCACAAGGCTCGACAGATCATTCATGCGCGCACAGTTCCTTAAAACTTATATTATTATCCGGTTTTGTTAGTTAGTTAGGTATGTGTACTCTCAAATTGCCATATAGCTCTCTAAACTTAGCCTCATATGTTACCTAGGTCCTTATACTCGTAAAATGCAGTGTCATTCAAATTTAATTGATTAAACCTTTTTATGTAGATATAACTTCATTCTAGTCAAATAAAGTGAATTTCAGTTGAATGTGTTCTAGAGTATTGATATGTATAAATCCAGGAAGCGAATGATGTTTCAAAGTGATGTTTCACTTCGAAGGCCATAGCATGACAGTCGTGCTCTGTTCTAGAAAGATTGTTCAAACTTAAATAACTTGTAGTTGTATTTGATAAACTAGAATTAGGGGACTATGAGCACCATGAATTACCAAATCAAATATAAGCGGAAGGGTCAACAAAACCAGTTAGGAAATTAAACGTGGTAATGAAAGTAATGCGTGTTTGAAAGCAAAATATTTAATCTAATCAAGCTTTATACGTGGGATGAGATTGCATTTGAGAGTGTAGGGACCTATATCGGACAGTCAAAGTCAAGTTTAGGAGGTCAAATTTTCATTTTGATAGTATAGTGATCCAAATTACAGCTGACGCTATGTTTAGGGGTTCAGATCTGAAATTTGAGAGTATAAGCATCTAAGTGACATCGTTGGACAAGTTTATGGACTGGCCTATGCACTTTACACATCTGTTTATATTCCATCCAACCTTACTTACGTTGCTCGTCTCATCACACAACACCGAGTTCTCATGGCCATTTCATTGCAACTCAGAAAGTAATTACTTACGAGGTGAAAGTACCACTCCTCCTTACCAAAAGTGATGGTACCAAGGGACAGGAGTTGGTGGACGTGATATATTAATATTCCGGTGTCGCTTGGACATTAGATCTTAATCATTACAGGAGATCTCAGGATTAGGCCGGCATTTGGAGCCTCTTAAACAAGGGTGTGTTGTTTAGTCGTCTGTGTTATGAGAACGGAATCTCCATGGGGGCAGACAAAAGCAAACCCTGAAGACTACGCGTGCCAAAAGCACGTAATGCTTGCCTTTATCCGCGCATGATGGGAACGCAATGAGAACGGGTGGTTTGGTTGCTCTATGATCCAACAGTTGGATGTTACACAGCTTACACCGTGGTAGCACTGGGAGCGTCTTATTAATGGAATAATGGTGCCCCATTTCTTCCTGTCATTACCTTAGACTTGACGCAAAGCTAGGGCGTGGGGTACGGTAGTGAGCATGGGCCTCAAATAATTTGGGTGCTCCCACTTAGCTTGTATTTGAAATCTTATGAGATGAGCTTGCTTCAACTGTGGAGCAGTATCAGGTGTTAGGGTTGAGATGGAAGATCCATGCATAGCGGCAAACTAGCCCTGCGCACTGATAGTTTTTTGGATAAATAACTGTGGCTTTTTTTTTGCAAAATACAATATAGACGCAGACACTTAACGATCGGACAGTAGCATTATTTATCAACCATATTAAGCTCTCGGGGCAGAGTGACGTCAATCTGGAGCATGGCAATATGACATTGTCCAGAGCATGGCCATGCGAGACCTAGGGCAATGGCCACAAGAGGAGATTGGGGAAGGTGGCAGTTATGAATGGGGAGAGAAGAGAGGCCAGTGATCGAAGAGGAGCGATGAATTCACATGATAGGAGGATGCATTTCAGATGTGGAAGATGGAAAAGAATTGGAGCAGTTGGTAAATTTTTTGAGAGTTGGCAGAAAAAGACAAGTACCATAGGCTACACAGTATACCTTTCCTTTGGTCAGCTGACGGTAGCAAGCGTAGTCTAATTAGTTGGTCCAAAGTTAGCAGCAAAAGTAGCACCCCAACAACATCGTAAAGAAACAAGGCTACCGAAGTCGTATAGATGCTAGAAGAGAGCTTTGGTGGTGACAAGTGGCCATGGATGTCATTAGACGCATATCGGCCAGAACGACTCGATGACGTGGAAAACGACGAAACACCCATTAGTACCTCAATGTTTCTTCTTTAGGTACGGTAACGTGGATTGTTGACAGAAAAGGAGCGCGATCCAACAATATCCCCGGCATCAAGGAGAGCATCACGTCTGCACAAGAGACAAAAACCTAAGGGCATATACGCAATCTCACGGCACCAAGCATCGTCAAAATGAAAATCGCATAATGCGGCTTGCATGATCTCCCATTTGCTTAGCTGTGCCTTCTTTTTGTTTGTTTCTAATGACCTGTAAATGTGTCTTCGATTGAAAATAATTATACTAGAGCACTTGATCAGCATTGACGCATTATATATTGCTCATATGGTCACAAATACAAGCATCGTTATCTTAAAAATGACAATATAACTTATGCAACTTCAAGCATCGTTACCTCGCAGAGCAATCAGAAGCCTCATACTACTAATCATCTCGGAAGTCTGGATTGAGAGGATCGAACTCAACAGTCTTCGGCCACCGCGCGCGAATCGACAATGATTTTGCTGATAGCCAAAATAAGGTTCTGTTACTAAAGTTTTAGTCCCTCAGGTGATCCAAATAGCTGGACTAAACTTTGAACTAAAGTTTAATTTCATCCCTACTAAAGTTTAGTACATTAGTCCATAGAACCCATCTAATTTGGACCAAAGTTTAGTTTTACACCCATTTATATATTTCAAATGCTTTCCCACCTAAAATTTAGTTCATGAATCCAAACAAGTATGGACTAATTAGTCACTAATGTGTAGTCATCTAAAGTTCAGTCCAGGCTAAACTTTAGTCCTAGATGATCCAAACGGGGTCTTTTGGATGAGCCTTCTGCCAAGATTGTAGCAGGCGCCAAAGATTTAGCGTCCATGTTAGCGCGAAATAAACTTTTAATTTTCTGTAACCGGTCTTCTACCAGCTGTTTGTAAATCGCCTTCTCTATTATTGGAATAGGCAGTCTCCCAGTCCAGAACTACTAGTGCTCCACTGCTCCGTTGAGCTGGAGAATTGCAGTGAGTTTTGAGGACACATGTGATTGGGCTGAGCAGTAACAGATAGGGCCCCCGTGTGGTCCAACATGATGACGTTTACGACAAGCAGGTTATCATATATTTAAAAATAGGAGTACTTTTTTTTAGAAACTGGGTTATATTTCATATGAATATATGATGCTTTACATCCCAAAATTTACAAAAACATCCCTGAAAGAAACAAAAATTACATCCAGATCTTGCAAGAAACTTCTGGTCTTCCTCGCCGGAGCAGTCACAATGAAGCCAGCCACCTTCCCGACGCAAGAATATTAAAGTTTTTGAACGGCACCAAGAGTCGCACATCGGAAGCACCGACGTGTGTTGTAGTCGCTAAAAGCCCAGGCCTAGCATGATGGCTAGTAGCCGAGGGGTCTAACACTTCAACCAGGAACCACCTAGCCCTGCCGAACAAGTACACCTGGAAGGGAAAGTAAACCACCGAAAGAGGTGGGAGCTAAAATCAACCCGATTTCACTAGTTGGTAGACAAACCTCCCAAGCCTACGGGAGACGTTGGCAGTGGCACCAACAGAGATGAGGGAGGGACGCAAACCTCAAAGCTGGAAGATAGAAAAGGTCCACGGCGACGCTGTCCTTTCAATTTCCAGCGAAGAGGGACTTTATTCTCCATGAACGACCACCGGAGGAAGGAGCTTCGGATTCACCAACGCTGGTGCCGGATCCACCTTCGCTCTATCCTCAAGCAATGCTCAGAGTACCAAAAGCACCGGCGGCCATCTGCCGTCCACCCGGACAACCACCCTACTATATAGCCAAAAAAAAAATCCCTAGCCAGCTGTAGAGGCCCATGAAAATAGGCCCAATACACGCAGCACAATAGGCCCAGAAGGCTCGCATCAAATCAGGACTGAGATAGTTTGTCAGCCAAAATTCCTGGCTGGATCCATCCTTAAATCAGGCGCGACAAGTCGTCCGACAGGCATGTAGCTGCTGTCAATTACGATGGCCGGAGGACACGTTTGATATGCCCGAAGACAATTTGAATCGTCAAGTCAACATAAATGTGCCAAATGTTGACTAGACCCAGTCAAGAACGGCCAAACCTACTTCGAACTCTGCAAGCTTGTAGAGCTGATGCTCAGCTTTGGGAGGCTCGAGCTCCAAAAGGCTGCGAAGGAGTCCAGTACTATTTGGTGTGAACTACTATCTTCTTTAAATATATAAACTTTTACTATCATCCGAGCTAGTAAGGGTCATCATCTATACTATAAAAGTTTTAAATAAAAATATTTTTCATTCAGATCAGGTCCACCGTACCTCTCATACTGGATTCACGTGTCGGGTTAAGGAAGGTGGGAGAAAATATAGATCCATGAAAATCACGTGTTTCCGTAAAATAGCAATTATTTTTCTCACCACTCCTTCGGTTTACCCGCCGGTCATGTCCGCTGTACCCACTCCTTTTTTGCCCCTCCTCCTGTCGGCCCGCCGCCTTCGCCAGCTCCGCCGTCCCGAGCCGACGACACCGACGATGAGGAATTCGGCGGCGGGCTGGCCAAACGCGCTCGCTCAGAGTCCGGCTGCGGGGATGGGGTTGCACCTCGGATTGGCCTGCCGGGGACGGGAGGGACAGGGTCCGAATCAGCGATCTCCTGGATGCCCTCCTGTTGTCCGTCCTCTCTTTCCTCCCCCTCCGCGACGCCGGGCGGACGGCGGTTCTCTCGTCGCGGTGGCGCGCGGCCTGCCTCCTACTACTCCACCATGGGCGTCGGCGGCAGCAACGGCACCGACTTCTCGGAGGCCGCGAGGGGCCTCCTCGGCATGAACCGGGGGCAACCTGTTCTTCGTGACGCAGACGGCCACCCGCCCCTTCACCTACTGCATCGCCCCGGGCGACGGGCCCGGCCTCCTCGTCCTGGCGCCGCCGCTGAACTACACGCTGCTCATCGAGATCCCGACATCCCCCTTCCCGCAGCTGCTGCCGTACCTCGGCGGCGACGGCCTCGCCCTGGCGCCGCCTCTGAACTACACGCCGCTCATCGAGATCCCGCAGCCGCTGCCGTACTTCGACCGCGTGGCCTACTCCGTGCAGTCGGAGGGCATCCGCGTGGGCGCTGCGCTGCTGCCCATCCCCAGGTCCGTGCTCGCGCCGGACCACACGGGCGCGGGCCAGACCATGGTGGACTCCGGCACGCAGCTCACGTTCCTCCTCGCCGACGCCTACGAGGTGTTCAAGGCCGAGTTCGCGAGCCGGACGCGCGCGCTCCTCGTCCCGCTCGGCAAGCCGGGCTTCGTGTTCCAGGGCGTGTTCGAAGCGTGCTTCCGCGCGCCGGAGGTCCGGGTGGCCGCGGCTCCCGGAGGTGGGCCTCGTCCTGCGCGGCGCGGAGGTGGCGGTCGACGGGGAGAGGCTCCTGTACAGGGTGCCCGGGGAGCGGCGCGGGGAGGGCGGCGCCGACGCGGTGTGGTGCCTGACGGTCGGGAGCTCGGACATGGCGGGCATGTCGGCGTACGTGATCGGGCACTACCAGCAGCAGAATGTTTGGGTGGAGTACGACCTCCAGAACGGCTGCGTCAGGTTCGCGCCAGCGCGCTGCGACCTCACCACCCAGCGACTCGGCAGCGGTGTGCTTAACGCGCATACGTCGTGGCATCTATACTCGTTGTGGGTCTCGCTCGCTCGCCATGGATGTTGGATGGCACACAAGCAGCAGCAGGGCGCGAAATCGTTGGTAGAGATGGTCTATCCGATCACCTGCTGTTGTGGTCAATTTTGTATTCCGCGAACAAATGTACGAGCCAATGACAAACTTGTATACTGCTTACATATTAGAGCACATGATGGATACTTGCAATTTTACGTGTTCCGTTGTTAGGTATACTGCTGAAAATTCAGTAGAACATGGTGCTCCTAGAAACACTGAGCATCCAGAACTTCGTCAGCCGTTAGCTTTTGAAGTTTGGCAGCCTATTAAAGAGCATCTTGATCCAAGTGAGAAGATCACAACTCTTAGCAATGGACCTCTTACAAATTTCTCCAATATCCTGCTCTCTGACAGGAATGCAAGCTCTGTAATAGAGGTTAGCTGTTTTATGTCTTTTGGTTCTGTGACTTTCCAGCTGTACTTTGATCTATGCTAATTTGAGTTGTTGCCACTGTTAGTATTAATATGCAAAGTTCCTTATATTCAGGAGACTTATTTGGTTGGTGGTCATATCAGAGATGAAAATGTTTCGAAGGGAAATGTGTTTACTGTTCCATCAAATAGATCTGCAGGGTTTAATATGTTGATCCCTTGCACTCAGTTTCAAGCTATCAGTTTTTCAGAATTTGTAAGCCAATCGGTGACCTTGTGCCACTGCTGCACTCAGTGATGCCAGATTGAAAACAAAGTTGCTCTGATATAAGCTATTCAAGCTTCAAATGCTGAATTCGTTTGAAGCAGCAAAATAATAAGGTGTTGTTATTGTCCCGATCTTGCTATTTCAGGTGTTGAGTGAAGGTTTCTAATCCCGTCCAGGGTGCACAAGTTGTGATATTTACCTCTGAAGTATGAGATTTCTATTTAGCATATTTTGAATATACGTGCGGTGCCGCACGCACACTTTACTAGTGAATGAAAATATTTATTTATTTTCTTATGTGTTGTAAGCATGGTGTAGTTTTCCTTGTTAAGATGATGAATAATTGCTCTATTAATTTCCTTCATATGCCTAGTTACAACTTAGTGTTCTTCCTAAGTTTTAAGTTTGTTGGCTAAAATGTTCAAACCTTAAGCTTGAAACTTGTGGATAGCAAAAATATGATCCGAATCTAAGTTGTTGTGAGCTGTGATATGGTTGAATAGAGCTGCTATAATCTTCTCCTAAGTGATGCTTAATATCCGGAGTATTTATTTTTGAAAATACAAAAACAAACAAAGTTCCTCAATGATATGAAATTCCTATCCAAAGCCATGTGTTGATCTTATTGAAAAACTTCCACATATGCAACTTTTTATCTCATTGAGCTTTGTAGAATTGTTGTGACCCTTAGTGAGATACATTTCATACTCCTATGATCAAGATCACACTCCACCATATGCTAAGCTTCTACACAAGAAGTTGGCAAGCACTCCATCCATCCAACCACAAATAAAACTCCATGCATAACCGATATCTCCAAAGTTCCATATGAAAAAGGACACGAGCTGTGCAAAGGAGAAAAAAATGCATACCTAAAGAAGGTATGCCACATGCTCATAAGGTATGTCGACTAAAAAAAGAAAGAAAGAAATAAAGAGAGATAGCCCATGTCCAAAAGAAAAGAAAAATAAAATGAAGAGAGAGGAAAAAAATTCATTTTACAACCTTCAACTACTGCGTTCATTCGATGTACAAAACAGAAATCTTGCAACCTCCAAGTATCGAAACCGTTAGATTTTCACCCTTCTCCGGTTTTCAGGGCGGTTTGCGCCAACGTCAGAGCGGTTTTTCCTTTTTTCTCTGTCATCAACTTTAATAGCAAGGGGAAAATAGTTAAATGGGTCAAAAACTTATGAAATTTTTTAGAGAGGTAGAGTAGGTGATTGGGAACCTATTTTAACTATTGTTTTTAGTTGGAACACAAAAAAATTTGAAATATAAATATTTGAATATGAGTAAAATTTAAAATTTATTGAATTTTTAGGGCATCAAAACATGCTCCAAAATTTATCAAATTTTAAACCTAAGGTTCATTTTTAACGTAGTTTATCATGTTAATTTCATTTCATTTATGTTCCATAGCAATATTGTAAGTTTGTTCATAAAGGCCAAATTTGCGACAAACTTGATTATACAGATTTTGAAAAATTTCCATGGAATATGAGTGAAATGAAATTAACATGACAAACTAAGTTCAAAATGAACCTTAGGTTTTGAATTTGGTAAATTTTGGAGCATGTTTTGATTCCCTAAAAATTCAATAAACCTTAAATTTACCCATATTCAAATATTTATGTTTCAAATTTTTTTGAGTTCCAACTAGATACAATAGTTAAAATAGGTTCACTATCACCTACTACCTCTCTAAAATATTTCATAATTTTTTGACCCATTTAACTATTTTTCCCTTGCTATTAAAGTTGGAGAAAGAGAAAAAAGGAAAAACCGCTCTGAAGTCGGCGCAAACCACCATGAAAATCGAAGAAGGGTGAAAAACAAATGGTTTTGATACTTGGAGGTTGCAGGATTTCTGGTTTTGTACATCAAGGTTGAAAATCGAACGAACGCAATAGTTGAAGGTTGTAAAATGGACTTTTTCCTTCATAAAAAGGAGTTCATCCACCGTCGACCAAAAATATCCACACACTGGTACATCTTGATCAAGATTTATGACTTGTCTCTCCTTCGGATCCGGTATTTGACTTTGCAAAATATGAGAAACAAGTGTGCCTTCAAATCCTCCATACCCACAACTCCACAAAAATCGAAACTTTTAGAAACAGGTTGAGGAAGAAAGGCAAAATAAAAAACCTTGGTGAGGAATCATACACATTGAGCGATCCGAGTGATCATTTGAGGAACTTTAAAATTTCTTTTAAAAAACTTTTATACAAAACCTCCAGATTGACGGTTGAGCAAAGGAGTGACAAAATTTGGCACTCTATAAAACCGTTCTGACTCTCAACCGCCAAAGATAAGGAAAAGCTACAAGCCCCACATGAGTAAAGAGGTAAGATCAAGGCCAACTTATTCAAAATCATGGTAAGAACACTTTGTTGTACCTAAGGTTTATGTTGGAAATGCAACATTGAAGTAAGTCCTGATCAACAACATAGAGCCTTGTTTTGCTCGGGATGAGCAAAAGGCTAGCTTGGGGGTGTTGTTGACGGTGCTTAAGTGCAAAATCTGACCGTCAACTATACTCGCAAATAAAGGAAAACTATATCTCTTACTCACATATTTGTATCACTAACCTAGCTCCACACTAATTTTGTCACTCTGACCATTTTAGGAATACAAGTCTGAAATAAGAAGAAAATACGAAGGATACGCAGCAAACAATGCATAGAAGATCATCCGCTGCATCACACTTACAAAGAGGGCCCACAAGACAGAGCAAACGGGCGCGCCAAGGAAGCAACCACGAATAATATCCACCTAGGCCCACCTGTCAGTGTACCAGAGGCAGGAGGACCTAGGGAGGCGCCACCTGGGGTCGGCCGACCCCAGGTGTCGGCCGAACCTGGACTGAATCCAGTCCAGGTGCCCTTTGAGGTGGAGTAGCGCCTACTCCTTCTGATCCTCGAAGATAAGGTTTCCATAGAAGGAGATGGCAGGAACCGACCTTTGGAGCTATAAAAGGAGGCCCTCACCCCCTCTCACAACACACAGCACCACTTGAAGCCTCTCTCTCTCACTCTCTCACTCAAGATTTGTATTCCTTAGGGTAGTGAAGCCAGGCTTGAATTCTCTTAGTGAATGCAGTCGTCCTCGGGGTCGGAGAGCAGTCCTCGGCCTTGGGTAATGGCTTTGTATTCGACTTGTTAGTATCTTATTCATAATGCAGAGCTGAGCCTTGATTGCTTTACTATCTTGATAGTCTATCATGCCTTGGTTTGTTATTTTGTCTCAATAGTTTATCATATCATGGTTTGGTGCTTCATGAGTTATGCAATGTATATGCTTGGGCCAGATGATCTGGGGAAGGATATCGGTCCGTTGTGCTTTCGGGCTTGCCTTAGCGTTTTACTTGTCCATCCGAAAGGTGGGAGATCCGGGGACGCTAGGGTAGTGACCTTGTACACGGACGTGGTGCCCTGGTACGCGGGATCCTTCGGATATGATCGTGCTCCACGGTGTGACTGGGGTAGACGACAGGTGGTGACAGCCCTGTCCGTCCGCTACAGCAGTATTGTTGCGGTTAGTATACTCCCCGATGTTCGGGTACAGTATAGGAGTTCTGAAAGATGTAACGTCCCGGATGTACTTCGGGATGTGACATTCTCCCTAATATCCCTAATTTTCCGACAATTGCAGTTCTAAGCAAGTGCTTTGCCTAACCCTTGCTTGTATGAATTGATGCTATTAGGATCTTGTTGTATGTCCATGCTCCCACTAACCCGTAGGTTTATTCGTTATTCTTTATCTTGAGATCGGCTTGAGTGTGTGTGTCACATTACCCCATATATTTATCATGACTTACCCCTGTTTGAGTTATAGTCTGGCTTATTCGTATTGTCCTGAATATGTACCAAGTAAACTCTTTTGCCCATGCCATCCTATGGAAAAATATAAATAACGACATCTGAATACTATGGAAAAATATAAATAACGACATCTGAATACTCTCTTCAGGTGAAATGCTACAACGGTATATCCGTGCGCTTGCAGATCCATTCTGTAATCGTTAAGACATACGACGCATAACGTTTCCTAGCGCCGTTGCTGGGAATGGGCCTAACACCCCCGTTCTTAGTAATGACATTAAGAAATGCTAACATAGATGCATTTGTCCTTCATATAAAATTATTTGTCCGTCTCTAACTAATTTATTCGCAAACCAAATTATTGTTCACTATGTTGACTCATTTGTTCGTGATATTCATTTTCTATTGTTTAGTCTATACAATCAAATATTCATGATGTTTAATATTTTATTCGTTGTACATTATTATTTGTTCATCATATTTAATTTTTTGTTCATTAAAATAGTTATTTGTTCATATTGTTAAAATATTTGTTCCTAATGTTAGAAATTAATTATTTAGTTTTAAAAAAATGTTTTAAAAAAATATTATGCAAATATAGGCAAGTGTGGTCTTATTTTGAAGATCTTATCATAAGAAAGATAATAGTGCAATCGAAATTTAGTTTAGATGCTCAGTTTAACAGTTATAACTTTTTTTTCGAATTTGCATACTAATGGGCCTTAACCCACGGGAAAACACTCCAACAAAGGGGAAATTAATTTTACTTGAGGTGACGGTTTGCCAAATCATCACAAGTGATGGCTAATCGCACCCGAAAGCGGCGCCCTTGCGTGCGACAAGATGAGAGAGACGTGCATCTCTTTCCACACTTCGGGTGGGGATTTTCCTCTCCCCCCTGGGTCGGCATGGGTCGGGCCTCCATCCACACCAATAATACGTGGCCTGCCAAATGCATTTTTAGGCTGAGAGGGGGAGCTGTCCCAGCGTGGGCTTCGATCCAGGGAAGAAGGGGTTTGGGGTCCGATCCACCCGGTTAATATCCGTCCATATCCGAGTTCAGGTGTTCAGCATCCGACGCCGTATCCAAATTCGAACACTAAAACTGAATTTTTATGACGTCGATATCTATTTATATCTTATCCGACACATTTGACGCTATTCGTACCCGATCCGAATCCAAGAAGAATAGTAACTTTCAACACAGAACAGGAGATGGTACTTTACTTCCAACAGCCTCAGCGAAGACCACGACCTATCATGTTTTCTGACTTGCCATGAAACGTGTACCGTGGAGGACACGACACCGACAGCATCCACTCCCTCCATCCTAAATTCGTTTTGACTTTTCTAAATGCATAATAAAATCGATGTATCTAGAAAATCTAAAACAACTAATAATTTGGGACGGAGGGTATAGCAGTCAGAACTCGAAGCTCATGCATCGTATGTGATGCCTCACTGAAACTGAACTGGCCGGTAAACTGAACCAGCCACCTGTTGTCTATCTGCTCCGATCGATTGCACGTGCTTTGCTGGGTTTTTTTTTTTGATAATTTAGATTTGCTGGTTGAAGGACAGGGCCAGGGGCAAGAGAAACGGAATAAGATGGATGCGTGTAGGTCAAATCCAAGATCAGCACCTGGCGCAGTTCATGAAAAATTCATGTGAGCTGTTACATACAAATGCACAATGCCACAAAACAAAGCGGCAAAAATGTGGTTACATCAACTTCGGAAATGTGTATCGGGTCCCTGGAAAAAAAGTACCTGGTGCAATCAAGGGACAGCTGCTGCTTTCAAGAATCTAGGGTGGCAAAACAATGCCTGGATGCAGCCAAATTTACAGGCAGGCAATACATATACTACAGATGGTACATTCTACCGCCGTGGCTCCATAGTCGAAACTAGCCACTGGTAACTCTCAACTGTTGTTTGAGAAATAGTGAAACAGAACTGCAGATACCGCAACAAATACAACCTTGAATAGCAGCTTCTTTGATCCAGTCGATTCAGACGAAGACCCTGACTCCGTGGCATCAACCTTTTGCCCCCTTGGCTTAGCTAGCAACAGAGGAATGAGCCCGTGCCTTGTGGCTGTGACAGAATTAAAGACTGGTAAGAAGCATGTTACTGTTTTCCAGGGCAAAAAAACTAATGACAATATTTGTGATGAAGAAATTCAGAAGTTTAATATACATCACAATAAAGGTGAATAAGAGGTAAACATCAATATAAAATACATAAAGTAGGTTGCAGGAAAATATGACAAGGTCACTTCACAGAATACAAAGGATTCACAGTGAAGTTAGCAGTGAGGGTTCAGCTAACAAAGGTCCAACTCCTAACTTGGTCTAGATGATAGAGCAGTCTGTGATGTCATCGAGGATGATTTAAGAGAGTCTAGGTAGACTTGGAGGCCTAGAATACACTTAGTGAACAGGGAACCTCTTCTCTAAAAAGGTCCTGCTCCTAACATTATTTTTTCTTCGCGTATAAAAGGCAGTTCTAAGCACAATATACTGTTATAAAGATCAAAACGTAAAGTTTCTATCTTAGAGACCGTGTAATTTCGGAAACAGAACATTCATAAAAGAGTGCATAGTTCTGAACCTGTTTTGAACAATACTTTCTCCAAACCAGGTATTGTCAACTTTGCCATTACATCTAATTTTCCTAGAACAATTCATCAACAAATTTTCTATAACAGATGCTTGCTAAGAGTGACCGCTTCTTCACTATAACCACTGTAGCAGAAATATTGACCAGCTAAACCTAGAGCAAGCAAACGGGCATATTGTGCGGAAATAATCTGGTTTGGGTGTAATTCGAGGTAGGGCTAAAACACTAGAACAAATAATTTTTAACAATTCAATTCATTCAACATCCAAAGGACCAGGTGCATTTCATATTTTTCATCAAATTTCGAAGAAACAACTTTTTTATCTCTCAAACAGCAGGTATGGATGACAGCGTAAGGAAAATAAAGTTTCTTTGTTGAATATAACTTTTGTACATGTATCTTCGTTTCCATACATTTAGAGCACAAGCTGTGTGGTACCATACACATCAACCTATACTAATCATATAAATTTGACAATTTAATGACCCTAGAAGAATACTAGTTTTAAATTTTAGAGTAAAAAAGAAGAAATAACATCAACCATCCCCTGATGCCTATGTTAATATCATCCTGGAGCACTAAATTTACCTTACCATCAGCCAAATTATCATCTGAAGGCTGAATTGATCATTACTCAGCAACATAAGGCATCAAAAAACAGAAACCAAATAACATAAATATTTATGATTACCTGTTTTCTTCAACTCCCTCTCTTCCTCGCCGATCCTTCGTCTCAAAGCATTCAATAATGAGCCAAAATAAAGAGCTAAAATAGTGCAGGTGAAGGTGATAACATTGTATGGCATGCTGAAATCAGGAGTTGTCAGGGGAACGAGCAATACTTCCGTATATGACTTCACAACAACCTGCAGAAGACAAAGATATTGCAATGAGAATGAAGCAAAAATATAAATATTCGCCTATGACATGGAAATAAGCTAGTACTAGGCCACTGATCCGCTCATGACATCTCTGAAGGATTTACCTGGAAATTTTCTAGTAAAGGAGATCCAAGTAATGGATCAGTTTCAGGGAAATTTCTAGCAGAGTTGAACTCAGGAAAGCTAATCAAAGCTGATGGAATGTCAAATCCTTGATTAGCATCAGGAGGATATTCATCTATAAGCAGGAATCCCTGAAATTTCATGAAGGAAATGTTTAGACATGAACATCTTATTGAGACTGCTCAAGGGACAAATAACAAATGAAGACTCAGGCAGAAGCACCAAGTAACAAATATGTGAATTTCCTACCCAATGGGGAGGTACACTGAAGTAATTTACGCAGCAGAACACACCTTGTCAAAATCCAGTGTCAGAGTAGCCGACTGCATACTGCAAGGGAATCTTAGTAGCATCTCCAGAGTACCAGGCAAAAGCTTGTCTTCTGAAGGAGTGACATGAATTTTGTCAACTACATCTGATACAGTCTTCCTGTTCCCATCTATAAATATTTCTAGGCTGTGATAATAGACCTTAACATACCATGGAACAATCTGGAAAATAAATGCCTTTATTGAACAATCATTTGGGCTGCCAAATATCTTCTTATGAAGATTAGTGGATATAAAGGACAGAGCAATTGACCCTCTTTCATTTCCACTACCCATAAGAAATCTGCTTACATGAAAAGGTGAGGGGGTGCAAGACCATATCAGGGGAAGCTTCCAAGTTATGCCCACATCAAAAGGCTTTTCCTCACTGTAGTTACTAACATCATACTCGTATATAGAAGAAGATTGAACTTCCAAGTTAATTAGGTCTTTGATCAACCTGTCCGGACCATTGGACAATACAAAGAATTCATTATTCCAAGAAAGATCACTTCCAGATCTATTAATTTTGTCAACAATACCTTTATCAACCTCTATGAATACTCTGCTGGATTTAGAAACGAGGCATTTCCCTGACAGCTTTCTGTTGAAAAGATGTCTCATGGACCAGCTGGGCTGAAGTTGTCCGTGACTAGAATGTAGCTGTTTACCATTAATAGTATTTGGTTGCAGCACAACAGTCAGTGTTTGATCAAGAATAATACCAAGTGACTGGGATGATCTTAGTTTCAGTTTCTGGGAATAGTAATATCCTTTGTAAATTGAAGGTCTATACAACAAAGAAGCTATCCCAGCTTTGTCGCGACATGGAAGAAGTTTCAGCCAAGGTGTCAGATTTTCAGTGCATACTGCTTCACGAGGCAATGCACCATATCGCAAATTGCCTTCATTTGATTTAAATCCCCAACGAGGAGCAGAAAATGAAGTGGAAGACTCTAAAAAGTTGATGGATGCACAAAACAGGCCAGATAGTGTATGGGTCAGGTTCTTCCATGTTGCATCAATCTCAGACAAAGGAAGATCAAAAACTGCCCATAGCTCCACACCAGGAGGCTTTGCATTACTTGTTGACATAGGATCAAATCCACCCCACTGCTCATAGTTCCATCTTCCCTGGGTGAAAGATAGCTCCAACTCACTAATATGATATTTTTTGACCTGGTGTTGACAAAACAGAATGATGTTAATAGTGGTTCCCAAACATTTTTAAAATGTGGTATAATGTGTTGACAGCAATTAAGAAATGGAAGCCCCTTCTGCGTTCTGTTGCGACTTAAAAGCCTAAATGAGTAACAGGCAATGAAAAAACATATACAGAGATTTTTAGGTTGGTTACTGAAAGATACTAAGTGCATGACGAAGAAAGCTTGCTAATCTAAAGCGTAACATATCACAGAATAATGGCAGCAAGCACAAATGGATGCAGATTGTGTGCTACACAGATCTGTTCATTGTTTCATATTACCTATGTGCTGCTCCTCAAGGCTAGTTCACACTAAGAGCAATTGAAGGTTTGAGAAGTTGATGGGATGTTTTACAGCATTGGCATTCTAATGCAACATTCCAGAAGGTATTTTCCAAATTCTTAGCGCCATGGTTTCAAAGGAGTCGCCTAGGCGTCCAGGCGCTCAAACAATCCCCTGGTCGCCTAGCTAAAAAGCAGCAAGAGAGAGGGAGGGAGGGAGGGAGGGAGGGGAAGAATAGAGGGGGAAATAGACCAGCAAGGCTAAGCAGCCACTACCCACACCACCCTTGCCTTCTCCGGCGGCGGCGCTGCTGCTACAGAGAGAGGGATGGAGGGGAGATGGAGGGAGAAAGGGGAGACGGAGGGAGGGAGAGAGACGAGCGGTGGTGGCGGTGCTACTCGTGGTTCAGCCGTTCAGGAGCAGAGAAGTAGACAAGGCAAGGGCACCATCCTTGCCTTCTCCGGCGGCGGCGCTGCTGCTACAGAGGGAGGGAGGAAGGGGAGACGGAGGGAGAGAGACGAACGGTGGCGGCAGCGCTGCTCGTGGAGTCGTGGATCGGTAGCAGAGAGAAGTAGATAAGGGCAAGGGGTATGTATGGTGGGCTGACTAGTGGGCTGGGCCAGCTGAATCCTTTCAGCCAAGTCCCTTTCCCTTCTTTTCTCCCCTTCTCCTTTTCTTTTTCTTTTTATTTCCTCTAGTTCCTGCTGCTATCGCTTACTTCCTTGATGGTATGGCGTCGCCTACCTTGCCTAGGCGTCTGGAAGGAGTCGGGTCGCCTCGCCTCGCCTTACTGCCTTTAAAACACTGGTTAGGCGCAGAGGTTATCTGCATATTATATGACTTGTTTCAACACATACACGGTGTTTGACAGGATCACTTAAATTATGGTAGCATAACCATAGCCCAAAGCATGATCAAGAAGTCCAAACAGTAAGACAAGTCTAATCAAATGCAATCTCAACTATCAGACTTTACAGACATTGCAGAGCAGCTCAATTCAAATTTGCATAAAACAAATAGGCACTTGGATTGCAAAGTTCAACTAGTGCCTTGACAACTTGATGCACAATGATTCTATGCAAAAAATGAAATAAATGAAAAGTAAAGATTCCCATATTATTGCAACTACGTAGAATGTGTCTAGGGAATAAATTTGCAGCAATTGCTAATCTCGCTGTGCCAGTGAAGCACCCTTAAACAGATTATTCATGTCAATTGATTCACAGCAATTATTACCTATCAAGTTATATGCTAGTCCAAGCTAATCTACCAATATGCACGCCAAATTGAAAACCATAGATAATTGGAACACAAACCCTAAGTCAGGGGCATAAGAGATCTGCTCCTGAGTGGAAGGGGGGCGCCAGGCACGCACCAGCTGGGAGATGGCCTTGGGGAAGAGGTGGTGGTGCCGTCCGATGGAGGCAGCTGGGGGCGTGGAGGAGCGGAAGTAGAAGTGGGCCAGTGCCTTGCGGTCGGGGAGCGGCCGCAGGAGCAGCTCCTCCGTGAACTCCTCCTCAGGCGCCGCTGCTGAAGCCCCCGCGGCGGCAGCAAGGAGGAAGAGGAGGACGAGGTGCTTGAAGAGGGTTGTTGCTGGAGGTGGAGACGGCGGCGCCATCAGCGCCGGCGAGGGAAGGGCGGCGTTGTTGCCACGGCGTGGGTGGCGCCACGTGGACTGGTTCTGGGGGCTGTCGGTCGGTAGCTTGACTGCATAAACCAAAAAGTGAAGGGTTAGTCCTTTAAGCCGCCACCAGCAGTGGCAGAGCTGGCAGAACTTCACGCCTAGGGCCACTTATCTAAACGCTTAAAGCACTCAAAATAGACCACGTACCGATAGTTACAGTAGTGATATGTTTAAAATGCTTAAATTGCATAATTTGAGGTACATCCCCATTTCCAAGTCCAATTGTACAAGTAACTCAATAAAAATTTAAAGAACTATAAAGAAGTACCTAACTAGTGTGAGATGGTTCATCCCTGTCTATCAATTTATCTTTTGAAGCCTTCAAAATATACGATCTTTTGGCAGCAGCCCTAATGTTTGGATGCATTTGCTCAATTGGTACGAAAAAAAAACACACCATAATTAAGTACAACATGAGGATCATTGCTAGCACCTGTTGTTTGTGTTTCTACATTACTGACATCCATATTGCTAGCTCTAGATGCTACTACTATGCACGCTGTACTGCACTCTCTGACTGTTGTTCAACTTCAACATAACGTGGCCTTAGTTGTTCAACAGGCTTAAGAGACGAAGAAAAAAAGGATCTCAATGTCATGGTCATTTTCGTTGTGTAACTACAGTCTACAGAATGGGACATATATAATAATCTCATAAGTTAGTCTGTTCAATTTTAACAAAGAAAATGGGGATTGCATTGCAGGAATGGTGGAATCAATCTGACCTTCTTGCTGCTTGGTTGCTTCTGTATGTGCTTTGCCCGTCTGCCTGCAGCCGGCCGTCCGCGACTCCGCGCCTCCGTGGTGCGCCTGTCCGGCTCCAGGCGTGGCCGCACGCCCGCGCTGGTCGCCGGCCTCCAGGCGCCGCCGTCTCGGGCCCCCGGCCTCTAAGCGCTGCTCCGCCGTGAGTCCGCGCTGGCTCGCCCTCCTCCTGATCTGCACAGGGCCCCAGGCTGCTGGCGCCGCAAGCGGGCGATTTTGCTAGGGTTGGGCGTCGCTGGGTGCGGACACAGCGGCCAGCGGGACTGCGGGAGACCGGGAGTGCGGGTGCGGCGTGCGGGCCCGGAGGCTGGGAGCTGCGGGGGTGTGGCGTGTGGGTTGAGCCCTAGGATTTGCTGTCTGGCGTGGCCAGTTGGGCCGTGCTGAATTGGGCTGAATGTTTATTAGTCTTGTTTTCTATCGCTTAACCCATAACCGAACAGAATTAATGGAGTAAATTCGATTTCTGAACCAACAGGAATCGAGAAGGTTCTTTCGACTCCGGTTCTTTTAGTTTTTTAGTTCGGTTCTCGGTTAAATTTGCCCAGCTTGATGGATATGCGCAAGGCATATCAACAGCTAGGATGAAGGGGTTGGGGCAAGTTGCTGGACCGCGAAAGAAGTTGGGACGGATGACTCGAGCCATCCATCAAAATATTCGTTGAGCTATAGAAAATAACAGGGGATATAAGAGGTCTTCTGGGCCACGTCTAGCGTCGTGGCCCTAGGACCATATCTGCCCATAGCCACCAGCATCCGGCGATTCTATTTATCGTGCGCGTGGCTGGAAGATGTGCTGTCACAAAAGAATTTTGCTCACCGCGTGTCGCCCGTCTTTGCAGAAGGCTAAGCACAAACAGTTGACCATCTTGGTATTCGTGCAAATACGTATTCAAATGAAAAAAACTGTAGTTCGCGAACCATGATTGCATCATTATATTTCTTTAGGATGGGATCTTTTAAACTAGATCACTCTTGACTATATTTAGACCATATTTAAAAAAAATATTTTTCTTTGCTCCAGAACAAGTCTTTTGAACATTTTATTTTGTTCTTTGAATGTTTTGTTTATTCTCAAAACAAGTTATATTGATGGATTTTATTTCTATTTTGAATAATTTTCTAGAATACTTTTATTTGTTCCAGAAAAAATTTTATTTCTAAAAGAGGAATAAATGTTCTAGCATTGTTGTCAAAATTGTTCCGGATTTTATTTCTATTTCGAATAATTTTCTAGAACATTTTTATTTGTTCTAGAACAAATTTTATTTGTAAAAGAGGAATAATTGTTCTAGCATTGTTGTCAAAATTGTTCCAACTAGAATCACATTCCTCAAATATATTGAGTATAATCTTATTTCAACGAAATTTTTATAACAGATATAATGATGCATTGAGGACACTTAATTTGTGAATTAGATATTTTTAGTGTAGATTGCATATTTTCATGTGCTATTTTCGGTGGACACGTAGCCACGCTATAGTGGGGAGCCCGGCTTCTGCGTACTGCGATAGCACGGCGTCCACTCGCGCGCGTTATGAACAGAACCCCCCTTGCTAGCCTCCGCCGCTGGCCGCGCCTCCCACAAGCCGCCCTCCACCCCGCCATTCGCTGACTGAGGAAGCCGCTCGCTCCTGCCACCAGATCGTAGGCGCTCACACCGCCTCGCCTTGCCTCGCTACCCTCGATCCGCCACCGCCGCCGCTAGATGCTCCTCTAACCCAGCCGGCCATATGGAGTCCTCCCCGACAACCCCGAACCCAAAAAACTAACCCAGCCACCACCATGCCTCGACCCGAGAGATAGGGAGGAGGAGCGGGGAAGGAGGAGGACCCACCTCGTCTCGCCAGCCGCCTACCACTGCCCACCGGTGCTGGACGAGCAAGAATCGGAGCAGCAGCAGCTGAAGCTCGGACGGGGACGAGCGAGATTCACGGTGCATTTCGAGCAGAGCTATCAGAGCTGATTGTCTTCTAAATCTAGTATGAATTTTATCAAATAGTTTATCTAGAGAGAAGGGATTCTCTGCTAATTTTATAAAATTATTTTATGAAATGAACTTGAGACACCGAGAGTAAAAAAGGTAGCTTCTCCTAATTTTATGAGGTGATTTTTCATCCTGATTTTAAGAGTTTGTGCTAGAGAATAAAAATGAAGCACTTTCAGCTAAAGATTCATTTCTCTTAGAGAATCAATCTCATAGAGAATCAGAATTAGATAGAGTTGTACCAAACATGTAAGAATCACATGGAGCTGTACCAAACAACCCCTGGTGACTTGCCTCTGGAAAATCACGCCGTAGCTTACCATCCAATATCAAACATCCAATTCCGATCCGACATCTCCCAGCGTTCAAGTCAAGGGCAGGTGCGGGCTCGCGCTGTCCGATGCCGCGCCGCCCCGGAGGGGGCAGGAGTGTGTGGGGCGGCCCCACCCACTGCTAGAAAAATGGGCATTCGTCCCGCATGTTAATATCATATATATTTTGGTCCGATACTAATGTTGCCTCGGAGCCAATTTAGTACCGGGTCATGTTAGTACCATGCCAAGACACCAGCCGGTATAAAATGCGACATTTAGTGCCGGCTGGTATTTTGGGCGGTACTAAAATGGCGCGGCCATTTAGTACCGGTCATGCCACCAGCTGATACTAAATGTCGTATTTTAATACCGGCCGGTTTCTTGGCCCGATACTAAATGGTCCTCCACGAGTTACCTCAAAAGGAATGCATCTCTCGCCCAGTCATATGTGATGCATAGGTGGGATGGTAAGCAAGATACGCGCGAGGCCGGAGGTCATAGGTCGAGTGGGTTCGAATTCTCACGACCGCGCACGCGCATTTATGCGTGAAAAATCACGTGACACGTGTGCGGATCTCCCTAGGTGTGGCTGTTTTTTTTCTAGGTGGACCGTTCAGTACTGGTCGCTACATCCGGTACTAAACGGTCCTCCACTTAGTACCGGCTAGACTGTACCGGTCAGTCCGATCGATACTAAATGGAGTTCCAGCCTGGTACATATGTCAAAGTTGTCTGCCTGTGACCCCCAGGCCATGGACGGCTTGTTCGACCGCCGATACTCCCTTTTGACGGCGGCCCCGACAACGAGCACGGCCAGCTTGTACGCGTTGGGTGTGACGCCGGATGCAAAGCATGCGGTCATGGGTGTCGTGCACGACGCGCGCCAGGGCGCGGGGCCGGCATTGGCGCGGGCCTCGAGGACGGGAAAGTGGGCGGTGACGTTGTGCATTGTGCCCTTATCCTTGATGACGGCGAACATCGTGAGCATTTCGTGGGGCGAGCCCGTGCTTGGACAATCTTTCGAACATCTTATTGCGCGAGGTGTGAGGCCCTAGGGAATCCTGTGGAAGATTGCCCGCCATAGGGGTCGTAGGGCGGACGGCTTGCCGCCCGGACACCATTGATTTCACGGTCACTGTCCTCTCCAACGCCACCATTGATTTAGGAGGCGTGCGCTGGAAGGAAAGGCTCAAAGGGGACTGTAAAGTGGGCCTGCTCCCAATGAAATATTTAGGCATTCCTATAAGTGATAGATTTATGGGGGCCAAGGCTTTTGAGGGCTTGATCAAGAAGATGGAAAATAAACTCCAACCATGGAACGGGAAACACCTATCATCTGGTGGCAGACTGGTACTGACAAATACATCCCTGAGCAGCCTTCCTACATACATGATGGGAATGTTTCTACTCCCGGATAGCATTCATCTCAAAATGGATTCTATAAGATCTAACTTCTATTGGGGGGGAGAAAAAGAAATACCGTATGGTAAAGTGGGGGAATGCATGTTTACCAAAAGACTATGGGGGGCTTGGCATTATCAACACTAAGACTATGAATGAGGCACTACCGCTGAAATGGATTTGGAAGATCTATAGTGCTGAGGAGTCAGACCCTTGCTGCTCTATACTTAGAAAGAAATACCTGAACAACTCTCATTTTAGCATCTCCAGAAGTGATGGAGGATCCCAATTCTGGAAAGTTCTTCACAAAATCAAGCACAAATTTAAGTGGGGGGCTTTGTTCAAAGTGAACAATGGGAAGAATACCTTATTTTGGGAGGACTGCTGGAAAATGTTTCAAATTCAGTCCACATCATTATTGGCCGACTTCTGACGAAGCGAAGCGGAGGCAGAAGTAGCTCACATGGGCCGCGCCCCTGAGGTTCGGGGGGGTGCGGGGGGCTGGCCCCCCGCGGTACGGTACATATACCCTGTGTTAGGGTTTCCACTAGGATTAAGCCGCCATACGGCGTTGTAACCCGACTCTTGAAATTAACGAGAAGTGTTTGCTGGCTGGCGTCCGTGGTTTTTACCTTCCGCATTGGGAGGATTTTCCACGTTAAATCTTGTGTCTCGCTGTGGTTTGATTTTGCGTTCTTCCTCGTTTGATCGTTGTCATTCACAACAGATAAAGGAGGTGCCTCTGAAGATACTGTTCCCCAAAGTTTATGTCTGCTGCAGTGAGAGAGAAGTGGTGGTGAGTGAGTGCTTCTCTGAGGGGTAATGGATTTTCGATTTCAATAGAACCTTTGGTGCAGATGAAGCCCAGGAATGGGGAGAGTTGCTAGACACCATTAACCAGTCACAGCTGAACACCTCTCCTGACCGAGTAGTGTGGGCGATGGAGAGCTCCGGCCAATACTCAACCAGGTCGATGTATAGATTTATGTCCTTCAGAGGAATGACGAACTACAGAATGAAAGCAATTTGGAAGAACAAGATGCCGCTTAAGATAAAAACCTTTATGTGGCTTGCGTTACAGGATAGGCTGCAAACAGGTGTAAACCTAAAAGCCAGGCGATGGAAGGGCGACCACAAATGCATTCTGTGTGGTGGACCTGAAAATGTTGACCATCTGCTTTTTGACTGTCTACTCGCGCGATTCATCTGGACTTGCTGCAAAGAAGCGCTGGGTTGGGATTCTATCCCGTCCACGATGCAGAACTTCATGGAGGATTGGGTGCCTCCTGGGAGCACTAACATTCACCTAAAAATGTTTATGTTCTCTATTGTGTTTTGGGGGGTGTGGAATATACGAAATAAAATGAGAATAGAGGGGGTGTTTCCTCGGCAGCCTAACGATATCATGTTCAAATGGGTTTTTCTCCCCTGCAGCGTTGGCGAATCTTGCTGAAACCCGCTGACCAGACGTTGCTGGATGATAAGATGGTGAAGCTCAAGTCTTGGATGGAGGATTTTATTGGGAGGACGAGGGATGGTGATGAAGACCTTCTTTGATAGCTGTTTTTGTTCTGTCTTTCTCTGCTGTAGTTGTGCTTCTGTCGAGGTTCTTTGCGCCGGGACTGTTTTCCCTCCAGGTCCAGTAGATGTCGTTTAACTGCTTGTGACCGTTCGCTGGTAACCCCAGCTTCGTGTGAGTGTGTTGGAGTCAACCCTTTGGGCTTGTATCAAACTATATGCTTTCTTATAAGCAGGGGTAATCCTTTGTCAAAAAAAAAGGAAAGGCTGAAAGGAAAGGAAGAAAGAGGAGGCATGCAGTGCAGATGAGAGGCACTGGAGGGCACCGTGCCCACTTCCCAGCATCGCCTACATCGTCGCTAGCTCCACGCCCCGTGTATAGAATGGATTATAGGTTTCTAAAAGCTTAGGATTAATATTTACACCTGATATTTAGAGGACTAAATATAAGCTAATTATATAGATATTGGATAAATAAGTTCATCATTGTTGTTACGGTCGATTTGGTAATTTTTTGTTCGCAATTAGAATGTAGACTAGCAATTATACCCGTGCGATGCAACGGGAGAAAAAACTATCACATGATCTAAGCTCAATAAATATGAAATAAACTCACTTGATATTTTAATTTAATTATGATCATGTTAATTATTTTTCAAAATATATTTCAAATTTGTGCGCTAACCAGCAGGCTCATTAACGTCACGGCAGCATGTTGGGTGGAATGAGGACGATCGGGCATAGCAATGATCACAAAGGCGACGTGCATGGCAAAGCTAAAGATTCACACGCGGCCGAACGTTGATATCCAAAAGGGCAATATGGAAGTGCCACCGCCTACTCTAGAAGTTTGCCTTTCTACTAAATGTGTTCAATTCTAGATTTCTCGCTAACATAGGCTAGCAAATGTAATTTGGTACCAATAGGCACAAGGTAGAACCGAATGAGAATATTGGAGATAATTCCAAAGTACAAATTAAGGACTGTGATGCTATTGTCAAGATGATTAAATATACATTCTTAGATCATTATTACGAGCATGGGCATGAGCTTTTTAGAGTTCCCCAAAAGAAGAAAAACAAAAACACTTGCAACCCAGAGGCCGCCGACGGCCGTGATGCGCTGCAGTTCTGCGCTGCCACCGCCGCCGCTCATGCAACGACAGCTCGTCCCCACCACTTCACGCCTGAACCATGAGACTATGAGAGCTCAAGGACGCTGCCGATGGCGAGCCAAGATTGTGAAGTGTGATGTTTTGTTCTTCGTTTTTTCTCCAGGATTTCCTGGTTGTGTGATTTGCCTCGATTTACTGTATTTGTGATCTAAGAAAATAAAGCTTCTTGCTGCCTTCTACTGTAATTGATATGTCTACGGTTTCTTGCCTTTAGATTTTAGAATAGCCTAGCACCACGTACCTGAACATATAGAAACATCGATTCTACCCGGGTTATCTTATGGATGACGCTGCTTGGATCTTCTTTTTTCTTTTACGAAACAAAAAGCTCCTTGCCGCACATCCATTACTGCGGCATCCTCAGCAGCTTCCTCGCCTGCTGCCGCCGCCTGGCCGGGTCGTCGGGTAGTGTCGGGACCTCGTACCTGACCCAGCACGGCGGCGAGGCCTCGCCGTGTCCCAGGCGGGGTTTGCACCCGATCACCGTCTGGACGTAGCTGATGCGGTACCTCACGAGCCCCATCAGCACCACGTCCACGGACGCCTCCCCGCGGCCGAGCTCGTCGGCGAGGCGGTCCCGCGCGAACTGCGGCACCGGCACCCCAGTGCCCCACTCCATGACGGACGAGACCTCGGTGGTGTTCTCGTTCCGGCAGCAGAACCCCGGGACGGGTCCGCTCGCCAGCCGCGCGCCGCGGTAGGAGTCAGGGTACGACGACACGACCCCGGTGCCGCACTCGACGCACGCGGTGCTCCACTTGCGCGGCTCCTTGATGCGGACGGTGAGGTCGAAGGTCGGGTCCATGGCGGCGCGCGCCGGGTCGAGCCCCGAGAAGCCCGCGACGGCGACGCTGTACTCCGGCCGGGTACTTGCCGTGTTGTCGGAGGACCAGTGTATATATAGACCACTGATAGGGGTAGTAGAGCAGGGGCAACCTGATCACGAGCGCCAGAAGCGCGCCGAGGACGCCGGGAGGATCTCCATGAAGAAAACCCTCGCTTGGTCGCAGCCGCCGCCGTTCTCGTCGTTGAGGTGCCGGTCATCAGTTCCCCGCGCGTGCGCTCCCATGGCGAGGCGAATCGATGCAATGTGCCAATGTCCTTCTCGATCTCTTTCTCGTCGGGTGATCTCGTTGGTTACGTGCAGATTTTGGGGCTGGAGAGGCGTTGGAGCACCTGACCGTATGTGATCCAGAGGACCCACTCGTCATGTATGACCAAAAGTTAACATACCGTGTAAACTAAAGATAAAGAGAAAAGTTGGTTTGCCATATGTTAATAAGTCATCATTGTTGTTACAATCGTTATGTATTATTCAAGTATATCTTTATCTTTATCTATTTTAAAAAACGGATCGATTATACTGCAGTTGACTTTTGGTCCTTTAATCAGCCACCGACAGACGGACCCTCCTGTTCTACGGTTTCCGGATTGCTATTTCCAAATCCGACGTTATCTCCTGTTCTTCCTACACCCGCCGCCTCCCCACCCTTCCTTCTCACGCAGCACCAAGCATCCCGGAGTCCAAGGCGAGGAGGACGGGATTGGGGTGTCTGACACCAGCGGCATCCTCGACATAGATGGAGGACTCGCATATGGCGCGGTCGTCGCCCGTCGGAGAGGAGCAACACGCGAATCCTGTCCTATACGGGTTGGTGGCGAGGAGCTTGTTGCTCCTGCTGGGTCCGAGCGGTGCGGACGATGACACGGGATAATCGCAGATGGCGTGGCCGACGGAGTGGAGCAGCATTGGGGATCTTGTCGTAGATGGGGTTGTCAACGAGGAGCCTGTCGCTCTTGCTGGGCTCGAGCAGAGCTCATATGCCTTTGTCGCGTGAACGTTCGGACTCGGATGTGCGCTCATGGCCGGCTTCACATGCGCGAGAGCTCTGTGCTATCGACGTTGCCGCGGCGTATAGATTGATCAAGCAGGAGTTCGATTCGAGGAGTGGGAGGTTGATTTGGATGGGTGCAGATCCATTCGGTGCAGTTTTGAGATGTGTTTACAGGTGAAGGAGCTCTAAGGTGCGGCAATGGCGGAGGAGCATTGGATAACTCGATTTCGGCCATGTAAAATCAATTTTCAACCGGGGCATCTGAATTCGAATCAGATTGGATTCGATTCACAGTGTGAGAGATCAGTTATGATACTCCGGTTTAATTTTGCATCCCAGAAAATTGATTTGGCGGCGACAAATAAAACTGGAGTACGAGTGCCACGCAACTGCTCGAGCATGGAAATCAGAGGGGTAGAAGCAGCTTTCGTGAAGGAGAAGAAGCACAGGGCAGAATCTGACGGGGCGATTATTCCTCAGGTTCATTACGTGGTTGTGTTCTCAACAATCGTGAAACTGATTGGATCATGCTAGCTGCCTACAATTGATCATTGGTGCTCTCACTAGATTTGCAGAAATATCCTTGACCTTTCTATGAATCAACCGCGATCCCCTTCCAATATGAATCTGCAGTGTCGCCCTGAAAGGCTGAAACATAGGAGTAGTTTCTATTTATGTTCAAGCTCGTATGAGGATGTGACAACTGGAAGCTCATATCCTTCATATTTAAACTCAGTTTCTATTGCACTTTTATAAATCATATTTAGCTCTATAGCGCGCGATAAGATATACAAGATTATTCGTTGCAACGCACGGGTATATTATCTAGTTTTTATTAACTCCAAGTGCTTCACGAATTTTTAAAGTCCGCTGCAAGTCACGTGTTTGTTCTTCCAAAAACAGAGCGCCCGAATTCTCCATGAGTGCCTCGTGGGAGTTTAGGGTCACAAGTCAGACCTGGAGACTTTTAATTTGTTTGCGACGCACAACACCTGACAGCGGAAGGTCAATGCATGATTGAGTCGCGGGGTCTCCTACACCGTACTCCTTCATCACGTCCCTACACGTTCCTATACCGCACCGCCACGAATGTCAGTATTAACACCGTATGGTTAAGGTTGACAACATATACATATCCAAAACAAAAGATTTTTTTAACTTCGCTGGGAGCCTAAATAAATACATTAGAGTGTCAAAATAATTCCTTCATAATACAAAATAAATACCAAGTATATAAATTTTTTCACTTCAAAAAATTTGCTATTTCACATTTACTAGCTTCAAATCATAATAATAATGGCTATACACGTTTCACTTGAAATTAAATGAAAACAATATTGCTATCATGATATATACACACATCCATGTCACTTGAAATAAATTGGAAAAAAATGACTCTATATATTTCCCACATTCAAACTAATCACATTCAAATTCTAGTCATCATTTCTAGCTATATATTCCAAATAAACGTGAAAATATCAAGAAATCGTGCTCATTCTTACTCTTCCAATCAACACAAATTTCTATAAGTATAAAGTATAAAACGACCATCAAAGAAGAGAGGATGAAGTTGCAAACCTTTTGAGCACCTGGATGAGTGAAATCCCAAAAAACTTAGGAAAAATAAAAATGGACAGCACCTCCTCTAAACCGGCGCCATCAAATGGATTGACTCGGGCTTGGGGAGGAGGAAGGAGCTGATATATAGAAGGCAAATGGAGGGGCGACTGGAGGGAGGAGGGAGGGGCGGAGCAAGCTGGGCTGCCTTGGGCCGAGCTGGGCCAACGACGGGGTTTGGGCCGGGCGCAGGAGGGAGAAGAAAGAGAGAGAGAAAGAGAGATTGGGCTGGGCTGGGAAAAAAGGAGAAGGTGGGCTGGGCTGGGATTTGTTTTTTTAACAGAACTGAGTGTTATATAAACCTACACAAACAACAACTACAACTGAAGAATCCACATGGTTTATACATTCCTCTTCCCGTTCCTTCTATTCCTTGGGCGGATATTTTTATGGACTTTGTTTTGGGATTGCCTAGGACTAAGAGGGGGAGGGATATTATTTTTATTGTGGTGGATAGATTTTCTAAGATGGCACACTTTATTCCTTGTTATAAGTGTGATGATGCTGTTCACATCGCTGACCTCTTTTTCAAAGAGATTGTTCGCTTGCATGGTATGCCCTCTACTATTATTTCAGATCGCGATGCTAAATTCTTGAGTCACTTTTTGGCGCACATTGTGGAACAAATTGGGGACAAAGTTGCTGTTTTCTACGACATGTCACCCACAAACAGATGGTCAAATCGAGGTTGTTAATAGAATATTATCTATTATGTTGAGAGCGGTTTTGAAGAAAAATTTGAAGATGTGGGAAGAGTGTTTGCTGCATGTGGAATTTGCTTACAATAGGGCAGAACACTCCACCACCAAGGTAAGTTCTTTTCAGGTAGTGTATGGTTTTAACCCACGAGCTTCTATTGATCTTTTACCTCTACCTACTGTTGAGCGGATTCATCTTAATGCTAAGGAACGTGCTAATTTTATTCTGAAAATTCATGAAACAACTAAAGAAAACATTGAAAAGATGAATGAAAAGTATAGAATTGCTGGTAGTAGAGGTAGAAAGGAAATTAATCTTGATGTAGGTTATTTGGTGTGGTTGCACTTGAGAAATGATAGATTTCCAGAGCTAAGAAAGTCTAAATTAATGCCAAGAGCTGCCGGTCCTTTCAATATAATTGAGAAAATAAATGACAATGCATATAAACTTGAGTTGCCTCCCGAGTTTGGGGTTAGTCTCACCTTTAATATTGTAGATTTGGAACCATATTTGGGAGAAGATGATGAGCTAGCGTCAAGGACGACTTCGCTTCAAGGTGGGGAGGATGACGAGGACATCACTCCTTTGGATACAAACAGCACTCCTCACATGGATATGCAAGGACCAATCACTAGAGCTCGTGCACGTCGCTTAAATCAAGAGGTGAGCTCGTTCCTATGTACATTTAGTAATTATGAGAATAGTATGCTACCTAATGATGTTATTGTATCTAGGAATATTGGAGAGGACCAGGAAGTATTTGGAGGAGGAAAAGATCAGACGGGGCGTCCAAGTCAAGCCAGAGGCCCACACCATCCCGAGTTCGAGTCTGCCTCGGAGTCCAGGAGCAGCATGCACTAAAACTGACGCCGAGGTCACATACTGAGTCCAAATTCGACATTCTTTATATGTATGGAAAGCTAAGGAGATAAGATTTCCAATGGCACTGGTTCCACATCATTATCAGGTCTAAGTTAACAGGAATTATTGAAACAACTGGACGTCCAGAATCTGTCAGGGTGCTGCACTGCCGTCTTTTTGGCCGATGGCCTGTGTATCGTGTTGGAACCCATTAGGGGTGCGTCCAGGGGTCTTGCATGCTCCTAAACACTCTATATTCAGTAGAGTCGCCCAATTTAGGGTTGGGGGTTTTGCTTAGATTAATCTGTCAAGAACAGTTTCGCCGTCTTCGGTTTGTGAGACCCCAACTTTGTGAGATTAATCATTCACCTGGAATTTGGCTGCATCTTTCATGTTCTTACTTGTGTTCTTCGATTCGCAGGCAAGGTATAGCTTTTGTGGTGAGGTCAACCGGCAAAGCACAGTTGATAACCAAGAGACGACGTGGTGCTTCGATTGCGGGCTCGGGTCTTGTTGATCGGAAGCCGGATCACTTGTGTTGGGTTGTCGACAAGTCGATAGTTATCCTCCTAACGGAAGATCGGGCACCCTAGTGTTCCCATCAAGGAGACCCCGGACAACAGCTCTACGCTATATCTGAACGTTGAGGATTACAAAGGATCGATAGGTTTGTCACCACCTACGGCCTATCTCTAACAATTTGTGGGATATAAAGCAAACGAAGGATAACCCCTAGTATAGACACCACGTCTACGCTATGGATTACTGCTGCTGTCTAACTACATCTGACGTCCCACAGCAAACTACAGCACCCCGTATAAATACGGAGCGATGAAACCGCAAGTAAGAGAATTGATCAAGTAAGAGAACTGATCTCACTCAACTAATAGAACTAATAGAATATACTATAGACATGCATGAGAACACTCAATCCTATACTATGATAGCAAGGGAATAAGACTACTCATGCCACTAAGTAAAACACTATGAGAAGGAATCATGAACACTTACTAAACTCTGAAGAATGTAGCAGCATCTGTAGAGGTACAAGCTGGAGAAGAGCGCCGACAGGCTCGGCGCCCCTCCAAAATTGTTGGTGTTTTATGAGCAAGCCTACCTAGGGATACCCTACGGTAGTAGACTTGTGGTTAGGGTGTTGCCGAGATCAGAAACTCAATGGTGCAAGGAACACAAGGGTTTAGACAGGTTTGGGCCGCAGTATGCGTAATACCCTATGTTCTATATGGTTTGTATTGCCTTGGGGTTATGAGATTGTTTGGAGGGGGTCCCTGTCCGCTCTTATATATCCTGGAGGGACAAGGTTACATGGAAATCCTGGTCTGGTATGAGCTTAGGAGTCCTAACCAAGTATTCTTGGGTAGTTTCCTTCTGTACGGACTAGTTGTACGTAATACGAGTACTTTATAGTATGGATAAGGTATGGGACATGCCCCACCCCTTACTCCAGAATGTTCTACGCCACGCGTGCAATCCCGTTGCTCTGGGTCTGACAAGCCTCCGAGCTCTTCATAGCCGAGTACTGCAGGCTTCAGTCATCCTTCGGTTTCTATTAAAACTCCATCCTGAAGATGTCTTTCGAGTACTTTCCTTGGCTGCTCGAGGCTGTGAGGTACTCTAGCCCCAAGTACTTTGAAGTCTTTTCCTTCTATGGGGTGTGATGCAAATCGCACTCCATATGGAGTAGCCCCCGAGCCTTAGTTGAATCGAAGAATCAGGCTGAGGGTCCCACTACTCTTGAATCTTCGTCTTATCTTCCAAACATTTTTGAAAATAAAGCCATCGATGACACGTGCCCTGCAGCCCCCGAGCCTTGAATACAAATTCGAAGGTTTGGAAAAAATGATCCAAAAGAACGTGGCATACTGAACAGTGTTATGTACAAATATGTATAAAACATGTAATTTGGTCTGATGGTAAATTTTAGAAATCAATTGGTTTGAAATTCAAAAACCCCTTTTTTCAGGATAAGGTCCCTGAAAAATGGTTAATCAAATAAACTCTCCAAAATTTATTCCCAAAATACCGCTCAAAACAAATCACACACTTTTTTAGTGGAGAAAACTCTTCGCCTTTCAAACAGTAAATCTGCCTACCCGCTGGCTATTTAACCGCGCGGTGACTCTAGGGTTTTTACCGTTTCACTTTCTGCCTTAGCCATTTCGCTCTCCATCAGTGAGTCCTTGTGCCCCTCTCTCGAAGCCCCCGAGCATATGCGAGTGAAGCGGCTCGTGACATTCAAGGTGGGCAACAAGAAACAGGCGTCTAAGGGGAAGAAGGAGGAGTGGACCACCGGTGATTGTGAGAGAAGTAAGTGCACCCGTGCTGATCTTCTTAACTTAGTTGCTCAAGGTCTTCTTCAATCGGAGGAAATGGTTCAGTGGAAACCTTCTTTCCGCCAGTTCATTCCGCAAGGAGATGTAGATCAGACTGTAATCTTCGAGCATTTTGTTGAAAGGGGATTGGCCCTCCCCACATCTGATTTCTTCCACGGCCTCCTTTATCATTGGGGTATTCAGATCCATCATCTGAACCCTAACTCTATCGTCCACCTCTCTAGTTTTGTTCATTTTTGTGAAGCTTTTCTTGGCATTGAGCCACATTTTGATCTTTTTTGCTACTTCTTCCATCTCCACCAACAACCATCTGAGGAGAGGCAGTACCTTGTTGGCGGAGCCAGAATCCAATTCAAGCAGGGGAAGGGGAAGGAGTATATTGAGTACTCGCTCCCCACAAACCACTCGGGTTGGAGGTCCATGTGGTTCTACATTGGAAACCATCAACCCACACCGCCCGAGAGAACTCCAGGGAAGGTAATGTGGAGGCCCGAGTAGAATGAAAAGTTGAATCCCAACCAACTGCTGCAAGTCAATGAATTGCTTGAACTGATTAGCAAGCAGAAGGAATCAGGTGTAACCGGTGTGTCCGTCACGGCCTCCATGTACAAGAGGCGTATCATGCCACTGCAGAAGAGGTGTCGATATGGATTCGAGTACTTAGGGAGTAATGACCTATCTCGCCTTTCCACATAAATTCTTCCTTCGCAAACGGCTCTTGACTGTGTTCGCCGAGTACTACTCGATGCAAACACGGTTCCTTACGTCCAGAAGCTTTTTAGGGCGGTGAATCCGCTGAAATCGGTGAGTAATTTGTGTGTCGATTACTTGCAGAACTTGTGAAGTATCACTGAGTATTGACTCGTTGTCCTTATTTTATGTAGGGGCACACTGATCTGTACCGTTGTCCTGCTCCAAATCCTGACGTTCCTCGGGCGGATCACCTCAAGCCAAGTGCGTTCCAGATGCTCAAGACCAGTCATTTAGATCGTGACCCCTTAACTGATGAAGAAATGACGGATTCTGATGACGATCTTCCTCTGACAGCTTTCTTGAAGAAGTCTGGCAAGGAATCGAGTAGCAGCATGGAGATCCCGAGCCACCCAACCAAGCCGCGGGTGAGTTGGAAGCATAAGCTCTCCATTGCCAGCCTGTCAGACGACAACCCATGGTAAATATGATCCTCGAGTACTTTCCTTGACAATTTTGATGTTCATTTCTGAGTTTTCCTCTGTTCTGTTTGCAATTCGCCCGCCTCCCCCCTGTCCAAGCGTTCCAAGGATGGGGGAAAGTCAGGCCCTACTGGGGATGATGCTGCACCAGTGGTCGACGTCCAGCCTGGTACAGCGGAACCTTCCGCTGTTGACATTGCGCCAAGCCCTAGCAACCCGATCCTGGCTAGTGCCCCGGAGGCTCAATCAAAGGAGCCTGCTGGCGGCTCGTGGAAGTCGGGTACTCGGGGGCTCCGACTTCTACAACTGAAGAAAGTGGTGACCAAGAGATCCTCCACGTGAGTCTCGAATACTTAGACTTGTACCATTTTGTATTTCATCTTATCAAGTAGTTGATATGACTGTCCTTTGTCCAGCCCTTCCTCTGCTCTGAGCTTGGGGGAGCCTGACGATGCCCCGGCTTGCCAAGCCCCCGAGTCTGGGAATGACACGAATGTTGCAGCGTTGGAGACTGGCGCTCCTCCTCCTCCTCCTCCTCCTCCTCCTCCGGCCACCAATGTCGAGGCGGAGAAAGAGTCCGAGCTGAAGCAAGCGGAGCCGGAGTGGATGGAGGTGGAGACCCCTGCGCCCGGAGTACCCGAAGGTGAGCCCATCCTCCTCCTCCATCTCCCAGCGCCAATCTACCCGAGGCTAGATTAGTAACTGCAAGTGGAGTGGCAGGCGAACTGCCCAGGGAGTCCGGTGCAAAGGACGGCCATGCCGCGGGTACTTCGGACCCTGGCACCAGCACAGCCGAGGCCACGGGAACAGAAGGCCCTAGCACGGAGGATGTTGGCACCGCGGGCGCCTCAGGAACCAGTGCAGATGCGGCGGAGAAAGATGATCTGTTGGTGATGCCGTACGACTGGCAACACACCATCGCGATAGATTTAATTGATGACCCTTATCTAACCAAGGAGAAGAGAAAACAAATCCAAGGTGTCTTCAAGGACTTGTACGAGTTCACCACCATAAGTTTTTGTCTTCCTCGAGTAGTTTTCTTCATCCCCTGTTTCACTTTGAGTGGTGATAATTGCTATACTCTGCTTTGTAGAACCTGATGGACCAATCCCAAGAGAAGTCCAAGAAACTTAAGTTCATTGAGGACGGCCATCGTAAATTGGCGGAAAAGGATGAGCGCATTCACAAAGAAATCCGGAAGAGGATCAACCTCGGCAATGAGCTTAATCAGTTGAAGAAAGAGCGCACTCAAGAAACTTGGCTCCTTAATAAAATCCAGAATCTTGAGAAGGAAAAAGCCGAGCTTGTTGAAAAGAACAAGAAGATCTCCAAAGCACACAAAGGTAACTTGTCGCCTTGTCTTGTTGTCTTTGATTCGTTGTTTGTTCGAGTAGGTTCTGAAACTTCTCGAATACTTCTTCTTTTTCTCTTGCGCGCAGAACTGAAATCCACTTTTCAAAAGAAAGAAAATATGATTATAGATCTGAAGAACCTTGTTTACCGTGGTGCAGATGACGTTGAGCGCCTTGAGAAGATCCTCCAGGATACAGACGTCCAATTCCGCGATGCCATGCAGCAGATCAAGAATATGATTAAGGAAAAGGCTATTATCCAAAAAGAACTCGAAGAATTCAAGACTGCTGCGCAGGCTGTCATGGAGATGGTGGAGTTTCCGTCAGAAGGTGATGCTGGCGAGCTGTCTTTGTTAGAGAAGCTTCGTGCGACTCCTCAGAAGGTTGCCAACTACATCTCGGAGGCCACCAGGACCTACATAGCTCAGGCACTCGCGTTGGTGAAGTCGTACTGGCCCAAGGCGAAGCTTGAACCACTCGCTGAAGGCATGGCGACCGACTGCTCTGTTGAGCAATTCACGAAGTTCCGTGAAGAAGTCGAGCCCCTTGTTGACAAGATAGCTGAGAGCCTGGAGCAAGAGGGTTAGTAGCAAAGACAATATGTCATGATGAACACTTATGCCACTTGTTGATATGCATATAAATTTGCCCAGTTGATCATGCTTCAGCGTATATCTTTGTGTGATGTTTGCTGGTACAATCGTAGGACTTAGAGTAGTTAGAGACGTTTGGGTTAAGCTACTTCAAGAGCATCGGCTTGGATGTAGTCAGTAACTTGACATTCCGTAAAAGTGGTCGTAGAGCAAAAGGACTTAACTTGGATTTACCCGGTCATGTGGTAGCTTGGTTAGCCTGTCAGTTTGAGAGCCTGAACGATTAAGTTGTTAACAATGTCCTGCTTGTAGCAGGGAAATAACGTGGCCGTATGATGGGCTTGGTGACCCCTTCGGCGGGTGCCTTAACGCTCTCTTTCGAGTAGTCATAGCAGCGGCAGGAACTGTGAGAGTACGTCAAGTGCTCTGCCTTATAGGCTGTACTAGACGTAAGTACTCGTGGCGGAGCCCCCGAGCATAAGCGAGCTAAGTACAGGTACTCGTGGCGGAGCCCCCGAGTATAAGTAGTCAAGAAAACATATAAACTTGTGGTGGAGCCCCCGAGTTTAATGTAGGTGAAAAAATGTAAGAACTCATGGTGGAGCTCCCGTGTTAAAACATGCAGAAAGTAGTTGAATTACAAAGAAATCAACTCTTTATTTATAAAAATACTAACATGTAGCTGGCGAATTGCTTTTTCAACTTCTACTAGGCTTAGAATTTCCGGAGATTATCTATGTTCCAGGAGTTGGGAACTTCATTTGACCCTGGTATTGTGACTTCCGACACGATGAAAGGACCTTCCCATCGTGAATTAAGCTTGTGTAGCCCAGTTTCATCCTGAATACGGTGAAGGACCAAGTCACCGATATTGAACGACCGCTCTCGCACATTACGATCGTGATAGAGCCGGATGCCTTGCAGATAAGGGGCTGACTGAATGAGGGCACTGCATCTGGCTTCATCAACAGTATCCAGTTCTAGTGGTCGAGCTTCGCCCGCCTCCCCTTCGTCATACATCTCGTCTCTGGGAGAGAGACACATAAGATCTGCTTGGAGTATAGCTTCGGACCCGTAGACAAGGAAAAAAGGGGTATGTCCTGTGGCTTTCGATGGTTGAGTTCGAAGCCCCCAGACAATATGAAGCAACTCACATATACACTAGCCACCCTTTTTGCTGTTCTCATCGTAGAGCCTCTTCTATAGGCCATCTAGAATCAAGTCGTTGGCCCGCTCGACTTGTCCATTGGCCGTTGGGTGTGCGACTAACACATACTTCACTTCAATCGTGTTGTTTTCGCAGAATTTCCAGAACTGGTTTGCCGTAAAGTTTGAGCCCAGATCTGTGATGATGGTGTTGGGGTAGCCAAAACGGTACATAATATCTGAGATGAAGTTGACTACCCTGACTGGGGTGAGCTTGGTAATCGGCTTGTACTCGATCCACTTGGTAAACTTGTCGATGGCCACCAATACATGTGTAAAGCTTCCTAGAGCTGTAGTCAGAGGTCCAATCATGTCGAGGCTCCAGGATGCGAAGGGCCATGAGGGCGGTATGGTGATGAGGTTGTGCGCCGGGACGTGAGAGTGTTTGCCAAAAAATTAGTACTTCTGGCACTTTCGTACGAGATCCTCGGCGTGGAAAATTGCTGTTGCCCACAAATAGCCTGCCCTGTAGGCCTTCCCGACCAATGTATTGGACGCTGCAAGGTTTCCGCATGTACCCTCGTGTATCTCGAGTAGTATATTGCGGCCCCATGCCCTGGGAACACACTTCATGAGTACTCCTGTGCTTGCTCCACGCTTGTAGCGCTTATCTCCGATGATGACAAGCCCCTTGCTGCGCCTCATGATGCGTATTGCTTCTGGACTTTTCTTTGTCACCCTAGGGGGTAGCTTCTTTTCCTTGATGAAATCGATGAAAGTCCTTCGCCAATCGACCTCCAACATCATGACCTGCCGGCCGGGGTTCGAGGATCCCATACCGATGGTTGCTTGATTCGTGGTCATGGTCGACGGTTCTTTGAGTTCCTGGACAAATACTCATCTGGGACTTGTGCTCGAGTGGATCCAAGCTTTGAGAGTACATCTGCTCCAACATTGTTGTGCCGGATGACGTGATGAATCTCCAGGCCAGCAAATTTGTTCTCTAGCTTGCGCACTTCCATAACATATGCGTCCATCTCCTCCTTTGTGCAGTCCCACTCTTTGTTGACTTTTTGCACGACTAGCAGCGAGTCGCCGTACATGAGTAGTTGTTTGATAGCCAGTGAGACTGCCAGGCGGAGACCGTGTAGTAGCGCTTCATACTCAGCCTCGTTGTTGGACACCTTCCAAAGGATTTGTAAGACGTACTTGAGTTGTTCACCCTTTGGAGAGATGAAAAGTACTCCTGCCCCGCCACCCTCGAGCTTGAGCGAGCCATCAAAGTATATTGTCCAATGCTCAGGGCGGCTAGCTGGGGTTGGTATTTGATTTTCCCGCCACTTAGCCATGAAATCGACCAATGCTTGAGATTTGATGGCTATCCTTGGCTTGAAGTTGATTGAGAGAGCCCCCAGTTCTACTGCCCACTTGGATATACGACCAGTGGCATCCCGGTTGTGGAGTATATCCACCAACAGGAAATCAGTAACAACTGAGATCTTATACTCGTTGAAGTAGTGGCGGAGCTTCCTTGATGTTATGAGTATTGCGTAGAGTAGTTTCTGAATTGAAGGATAGCGGACCTTCGATTCAGAGAGTACTTTGCTGATGAAATAGACTGGCCTCTGCAAGCCAAATGCGTGGCCTTCCTCGTTTCGCTCCACCACAATTGCTGTACTGATCACATGAGTAGTTGCTGCAATGTACATGAGTAGGTTCTCCCCTGGATGTGGTGTTGTGAGAATAGGAGGTGACTGCAGGTGTTCCTTGAGATCCTGTAAAGCCTGCTCAGCTTCCTCCGATTATCAATGATCGTTGTCATCCCGTGTAGTGTTTCGGTCGGCTCCGGCACGTTCCTTCCTCCGATTATCGATGATCGAGCGAGCATCGCGCCCCATGTTGATCTTGTCGCGGAGGTCGCCCATTGGGAGCTTTTCGAGCTCCAAGCGGCAGTAGTTGTGAACGGAGCCTTCCGGATGTGGTGCGTGGGTCGCTGGTCGGCTTCCTTGTGGACCACAGCTTCCCTGTTGGTTGTTGGAGGGAGCAGCTTGTCGCCTGGGGTGCCCCCCTGGTGTTCTGCTGACTTGGCTTTCTCCCTCGCCCTCGCCCCTTCCCCGGGAAACCGAGGGCATCAGGTTCTGCTGGTTGATCTGCAGCAATGCCCACTGCGCTATGCGAACGGCGGTTTGTCCTTGCGGGTCGGGGTTGCCAGCTAACACTGCAGTTATACCGACAATGTTGGCAGCAGGAGTGTTGAACCCGGCATCCTATGCTGCTGCAAACTCAGCGTCGAGGTCGCATTGAATCCGCGCGCGTCGATCGTTGGCATCCCTTCTGCGCTTGGCACGCTTCCTGTTGCGTAGCCTACGGGCCTCACGGTCCTGAGCGTACTCGTTGGCGGCATCTGCAGTGTGCTCATCCTCAGAGATCTGCTTAGGCCTACCTGGCGTGCCAACTGTCGGTGTTTTACCGGCAAGCCTACCTAGGGATACCCTACGGTAGTAGACTTGTGGTTAGGGCATCGCCGAGATCAGGAACTGGATGGTGCAAGGAACACAAGGGTTTAGACAGGTTCGGGCCGCAGTATGCGTAATACCCTACGTCCTGTATGGTTTGTATTACCTTGGGGTTATAAGATTGTTTGGAGAGGGTCCCTATCTGCCCTTATATATCCTAGGGGAACTGGGTTACATGGAAATCCTGGTCTGGTACGAGTTTAGGAGTCCTAACCGAGTACTCTCGGGTAGTTTCCTTTTGTACCAACTAGTTGTACTTACATACAAGTACTTTACGGTATGGATAAGGTATGGGACATGCCCAAGCCCTTACTCTAGAATGTTCTACGTCACGCATGCACTCGCATTGCCCCGGGTCTGACAGAACTACCTCTCACTCTCTCCCTATCTCCTAAGCACTACCTCTAAGGTGCCTTGAGCTCAAATGCAAGAATGTAAGCACAAGAGAGGGATGGTGAAGTGTGTCTCCTTTAGAAGCACCCCCCTTATATTTATAGGGGTGAGTGAGGGGTGCTCCGGCCGTGCAACGCGCTGAAGCCTGCCCAAACTAACATCAAGGACTAACGGGGAGGCGCCACATCAAAGGAGGTAAGGCGGTGATCTTTTCCTGGTTCGGCCGAACCGGGTTCAGGCCGGTTTGCCCTCTCCTCTGGACACCTGGCAGGTAAGTGGGCCCTAGGGGCTGTGGTAGGTGAGTGGGCCCTGTCCCACGTCGATTCTTTGCTCTTGTGGGCCTTCTTTGCTCTTGCCATGCCGGTTGGCGCATTCTAGAATTATGCCTTGAATCTGAGTTGCTCAGTTCCTGCATTTTCACCCTATATTTGCCTTTGTCGGTGTTTTACCGGAAAGCCTACCTAGGGATACCCTAAGGTAGTAGACTTGAGGTCAGGGTATCGCTGAGATCAGGAACTCGATGGTGCAAGGAACACAAGGGTTTAGACAGGTTCGGGCCGCAGTATGGGTAATACCCTACGTCCTGTATGGTTTGTATTGCCTTGGGGTTATGCGTATGTACGATGTTTTTTGGAGGGTTCCCTGTCCGCCTTATATAGTCTGGGGGGAAAGGGTTACATGGAAATCCTAGTCTGGTATGAGCTTAGGAGTCCTAACCGAGTACTCTCGGGTAGTTTCCTTTTGTACCGACTAGTTGTAACCATGTACGAGTACTTTACAGTATGGATAAGGTATGGGAAATGCCCCACCCCTTACTCTAGAATGTTCTACGCCACGCGTGCAGTCCCGTCGCCTCGGGTCTGACAAGCCCCCGAGCTCTTCATAGCCGAGTACTGCAGGCTTCGAGTACTTCTTGAAGTCATCCTTCGGTTTCTGCTGAAACTCCATCTTGAAGATGTCTTCCAAGTACTTTTCTTGGCTGCCCGAGGTTGTGAGGTGCTCTAGCCCCGAGTACTTTTAAGTCTTTTCCTTCTATGGGGTGCGATACAAATCGCACTCCATATGGAGTAGCCCCCGAGCCTTAGGTTGAATCGAAGAATAAGGCTGAGGGTCCCACTAGTCTTGAATCTTCTTTCCTTATCTTCCAAATATTTTTGAAAAATAAGCCATCGATGACACGTATCCCGCAGCACCCGAGGCTTGAATCCAAATCACAAGGTTTGGAAAAAGGATCCAAAACAACGTGGCATACTTAATAGTGTTATATACAAAATGTGTGTAGATAATACGTAATCTGCCTTGATGGTTTATTTCGGAAATCATTTGCTTCAAAATTCAAAAAACCCCCTTTTCGGATAAGGTCCCTGAAAAGTGGTTAATCAAATAAAATCCCCAAAACTCTTCCCAAATAACCGCTCAAAACAAATCACACACTTTTTTAGGGGAGAAAACTCTTCGGTTTCTGAACAGTATATCCCGGCCTACCCGCTGGCTATTTAACCGCGTGGTGACTCCAGGGTTTTTACCCTTTCATTTTCTGCCTTAGCCATTTCGCTCTCTCACCCTGATGCGCCGCCAGCCACTGTTAGATATAGGGTTTGAGAACCCCGCTAAGCTCGTCCTCCATCCCCAGCCAAACTAGCCGGAAAATCCATCCACACCATCAGTGAGTCCTTGCGCCCCTCTCTCGAAGCCCCTGAGCGTATGCGAGTGAAGGAGCTCGTGACATTCAAGATGGGCAACAAGAAACCGGCGTCGAAAGGGAAGAAGGAGGAGTCGACCACCAGCGATTGGGAGAGAAGTAAGTGCACCCGTGCTGACCTTCTTAACTTAGTTGCTCAAGGTCTTCATCAATTGGAGGAAATGGTTCAGTGGAAATCTTCCTTCCGCTAGATTGTTCCGCAAGAAGATGAAGATCAGATTGTCATCTTCGAGCACTATGTCGAAAGGGGATTGGCCCTCCCCGCATCTGATTTCTTCCGCGGCCTTCTTTATCATTGAGGTATTCAAATCCATCATCTGAACGTAACTCTATCGTCCATCTCTCCATTTTTGTTCATTTTTGCAAAACTTTCCTTGGCATCGAGCCAGATTTTGATCTCTCCCACTACTTCTTCTATCTTCGCCAACAACATTTTTGCAAAACTTTCCTTGGCATCGAGCCACATTTTGATCTCTCCCGCTACTTCTTCTATCTCCGCCAACAACCATCTGAGGAGAAGCGGTACCTTGTTGGCGGAGCCGGACTTCAATTCAAGCAGGGAAAGGGAAAGGAGTATATTGAGTACTCACTCCCCACAAACCACTCGGGTTGGAGGTCCCTGTGGTTCTACATTAGAAACCATCCACCCGCACTGCCCGAGAGAACTCCAAGGAAGGTAGTGTGGAGGCCTGAGTGGAATGAAAAGTTGAATTCCAACCAGATGCTGCAAGTCAATGAACTGCTCGAACTGATTAGAAAGCAGAAGGAGTCAGGTGTAACCGGCGTGTCCGTCATGACCTCCATGTACAAGAGGTGTATCATGCCCCTGCAGGAGAGGTGTAGATTTGGATTCAAGTACTTATAGAGTAATGATCCATCTAGCCTTTCCGCAAAGGTTCTTCCTTCACACACGACTCTGGGCCGTGTTCGCTGAGTACTACTTGATGCGAACACGGTTCCTTACGTCTCGAAGCTGTTCAGTGCCGTGAATCCGCCGGAACCGGTGAGTAATTTGTCTGTCGGCTACTTGCAGAACTTGTGAAGTATCCCTGAATATTGACTTGTTGTCGTTATTTTCTTCAGGGGCACACTAAGCTGTACCATTGCCCTTCTCCAAATCCTGACTTGCCTCGGGCGGATCACCTCAAGCCAAGTGCGTTCCAGATGCTCAAGACCAGTTGTTTAGATTATGACCCCTTAACTGTTGAAGAAATGATGGATTCTGACAACGATCTTCCTTTGGCAGCTATCTTGAAGAAGTCTGGCAAGGAAGCGAGTAGCAGCATGGAGATTCCGACCCACCCGACCAAGCCGTGGGTATGTGTGAGGAAGCGGAAACTCACCCTTGTGGATCTGTCAGATGATAACCCGAGGTAAGCAATGTCCTCGAGTACCTTCTTTGTTGCTGTTTTTATGTTCTTTGCTGAGTTTTCCTCTATTCTGTTTGCAGTCCGCCTGCCGCCCCCTGTCCAAACGTCCCAAGGATGGGGGAATGTCAGGCCCTTCTGGGGATGATGCTGCACCAGTGGTCAATGTCCAGCCTGGTGCAGCGGACCCTTCCGTTGTTGACGCTGCGCCGAGCCCCAGTAACCCGATCCCGGCGAGTGCCCTGGAGGCTCAATCACAGGAGCCTGCTGGCAGCTTGGGGAAGTCGGGTACTCGGGGGCCCCGGCTTCTAAAACTCAAGGAAGTGGTGACCAAGAGATCCTCCACATAAGTCTCGAATACTTAAACTTGTACCGTTTTGTAATTCATCTTATCGAGTAGTTTGTCCAGCCCTTCCTCTGCTCTGGGCTTGCGGGAGCCCGACGATGCCCCGGCTGCCCAAGCCCTCGAGTTTGGAAAGGACACGGATGCTGCAGCGTTGGAGACCGGCGCTCCTCCTACTCCTTCTCCTCCCCCTCCTCCGGCCACCAATGTCGAGGCGGAGAAAGATGTTGAGCCGGAGCGAGTAGAGGTGGAGACCACTGCGCCGGAACTACCCGAAGGTGAGCCCATCCTACCTCCTCCGTCTCCCAGCACCAAATTGCCAATAGCTCGACTAGTGAATGCGGGTGAAGTGGCAGGTGAAACGCCCAAGGAGTCCGGCGTGGGAGATGCCAGTGCCACGGGTAATGCTGACCTTGGTGCCAGCACTGTCGAGGCCGCGGGCACGAGTGGCTCTAGCGCAAGAGATGCTGGTGCCGCGGGTACTTCTGAACCCAGCGCTGATGCATCGGAGAAGGAAGACCTGCTGGTGATGCCGTATGGTTGGCAGCACACCATCGCGACAGACTTGATTGATGACCCTTATCTGACCGCGGAGAAGAAAAAACAAATCAAAGGGGTCTTCAAGGACTTGTACGAGTTCACCACCGTAAGTTTTCGTCTTCCTTGAGTAGTTTTCTTCATCCCATGTTTCTCTTTGACTGGTGATAATTGATATTCTGCTTTGTAGAACCTGATGGACCAATCCCAGGAGAAGTCCGAGAAACTTAAATTCATTGAGGACGACAATCGTAAGGTTGTGGAGAAGGAGGAATGCATTCACAAAGAATTTCGGAAGAGGATCAACCTCCGCAAAAAGCTCGACTAGTTGAAGAAAGAGCGCACTCAAGAAACTTGGCTCCTTAAGAATGAAATCCAGAATCTTGAGAAGGAAAAGGCTGAGCTTGTTAAGAATGAAATCCAGAATCCAAATCCGTGATGCCATGCAGCAGATCAAGAATATGCTTGAGGAAAAGGATGTCATCCAGAAAGAACTCAAAGAATTCAAGACTGCTGGACAGGCTGTCATGGAGATGGTGGAGCTTCCGGCTAAAGGTGATGCTGGTGAGCTGTCTTTGTTGGAGAAGCTTCGTGCGACTCCTCAGAAGGTTGCCAACTACATCTCGGAGGCCACCAGGACGTACATAGCTCAGGCGCTCGCGTTGGTGAAGTCATACTGGCCCAAGGCGAAGCTTGAACCACTCGCTGAAGGCAAGGCGGCCGACTTCTCTATTGAGCAATTCACAAAGTTCCGTGAAGAAGTCGAGCCCCTTGCTGACAAGATAGCTGAGAGCCTGGAGCTAGATGGTTAGCAGCAAAAACAGTGTATCATGATGAACATTTTATGCCACTTGTTGATATGTATATAAGTTTGCCTAATTGATCTATCTTCAGCGTATATCTTTGTGCGATGTTTGTTGGTACGATCATAGGACTTGGAGTAGTTGGAGAAGTTTTGGGTTAAGCTACTCCAAGAGCATCGGCTTAGATGTAGTCAGTAACCTGACATTCCGTAAAAGTGCTCGTAGAGCAGAAGGACTTAGCCTGGATTTACCCCATCATGCGGTACTCTAGGCTAGCCTATCAGTTTGGTTGTTAACATCCCGCTTGTAGCAGGAAATAACATGGCCATGTGATGGGCTTGGTGACCCCTTCAGCGGGTGCCTTAATGCTCTCTTTCGAGTAGTCGTAGCAGCAGCCGGAACTGTGAGAGTACATTGAGTGCTCTGCCTTATAGGCTGTACTAGACGCAAGTACTCGTGGCAGAGCCCCCAAGCATGAGCAAGCTAAGTACAAGTACTCGTGGTGGAGCTCCCGGGTATAAGTAGTCGAAAAAACATATAAACTCATGGCAAAGCCCCCGAGTTTAATGTAGGCGAAAAATGTAAGAACTCGTGGCGGAGCCCCCGAGTTAAAACATGCAGAAAGTAGTCAAATTATGATGAAATCAACTCTTTATTTATAAAAATGTTGACATGCAGCTGGCGAATTGCTTTTACAGCTTCTACTAGGCGTAGAATTTTTGATGATTCTCTATGTTCCAGGAGTTGGGAACTTCTTGGCCATCAGGGTACTGCAGGCGATATGACCCTGGTCTTGTGACTTCCAACATGATGAAAGGACCTTCCCACCGTGAATTAAGCTTGTGTAGCCCAATTTCGTCCTGAATGCGGCAAAGGACCAAGTCACCGATATTGAACGACCGCTTTCACACGTTGTGTGACAACCCTGGTAAATTACATTTCTAAAATCAATGTCATTAGCCTAACCCTATGCTTAACTAACTAATAAAAGGGTGAAAAGAATTAGAACGAGTTAAGTTGAAATTCAAATTTAAATTGGGCACATTTGTATACTTTTGAATTTTTAAATTAACTTTCAAACCATGAGCCAAATGAGATGTTGCCTGAAACCAAACTTGTAGAACTTTTTATTCTGAACAACTTTCATGTTCAAAAGTTTTTGAAATTCGAATTAGAAAGAGGAGAAAAAGCCCTGTTTGCACCCAGCCCCCTGAAACTTTTCAAATTCTTGCATTCAGGCCCTCGCCCCTCCCTCTCTCTCCCCTCCCCGCCCGACAGCCCGCCAGGTGGCCGGCGACGCCTGACCGGCGCGAGGCGCCAGGCCAGTGGCCGCCGCGCCACTCCGCCACGGCCGGCTTTGCCCCCTCCCCACGCCGCGCTGCCCAGTAGCCGCCCGCGCGTGCGCACGCCGCAGCCGCGTTCCGCCTCGCCGCCCGCCGCGCCCAACCACCGCACCCCGCCGTGCCGCCCCGGCTCCCGCGCCCCGCCCGTCGCTGCGCCTGGACTCCGCCCGAGCCGCTGCAGCAGCTGCTCCACCACTCCGCGCACCACACTATCTCCCGCGCCCACGCCAAATCCCGGCCGCCCAGTCGCCCGCGTCCGCCCGCCGCACGCCGCGCCGGCGTTCTGCTGCCGCCCGCCGTGCCCAGTGCCGTGCCGTGCCGTGCCTCCGCCCCGCGCATCGCTCAGGCCCTCCACACCCCCTCCTGCCCCTATAAAAGCCCCGCCCGGCCGCCCGCGCGCGAGCCACCGCAAACAGAACGCCTCGCCGTCGCCATTGCCGCCGCCGAGCGCCGCCCGCCCGTGGACAGCTCTCCACCGCCGCCCACCGCCCAAATTGAGCCTCCAGCCACCACTACATCATCCCCCTGAAGCTCGCCGACCCGCCCAACGCCGCCCAGAACCACCGGAGCGCCGCCGCCCGCGCTGCCGCCGCCGCCGCCGCCCCTGCTCGCCGTGGACAGCTCGACCCCGACCTCCTCCGTCCAAGCCAAGCCCCTGAGCAGCTTCCCCACGCGCCACTGAAGCTAGCTGACCGGACCAGGCCACCCCAAGCCCGCCGGAGCACCGCCGTCGACGCGTGTCGCGCCGCCGCCGCCTCTGCTCCAACGCCGGCGAGCCCTTCCCGGCCGTCCCCCACCTGAACAACACCCCCACGAGATAGCCCTCGCACCCCTGAACCTTCCCCGACCCTCACCCCTCGCCGCCGGCGAGCCCCTCGCCGGAATTTCGGCCGGCCGCCGTACCCGAGCCGCCCGAGGACCCAATTGCAAGAATTTAAATCTTTAGAAGGGTTTGCGCGTAAGATTCAAGGACCTAGTTGTAAAAGAAAGTTTCAAATCTAGATTCAAATTCAGTGAACTTGTAAAATTCGTATAAAATCGTAGAAAATTCAGAAAAATGCAAACTCAACTGTTCTGGAATCCTTAGAACAAACTCTACCCATTTTGTTACAAATAGTTTCTCAGAATCGCAACATATTTTGCTCTACATTAAATGGAAGCTTTAATGGACTTATTTTGTACCCACTTCTGTAGAAAAATGCTGACCCTAAATTTTGGGCAGTAAGTTAGTTGCTTGATGTTTAGGACTGTGTAAAAAGATCAGGCCCAAATTCCACCTCTAACTACACTATTTGTTAAACTTAGTTTCATACCTTAAGTGGCTAGATATATTTTATCCCTGCAGTTAGGTGATGAATCACCCAATGAAACTTTTACTATGCTAGTGTATTGGTACCTAGAAGCCAGAGAAAAATTGGGAGACTTTTTATCTCACAGTAACCTACTTATTTGATTTATGTGCTAATAACATACATTAAATCAAGAAAATAGTATCTTAGCTTGGAAAATTCTCAAATGTTTACTAGGAGATACACTGTGGTAGAGGTTGCTGTGTAAAAAGTTGCATGGACAAAAACCCTGTGTAGGGTCCTGTAAAAATGAATCCTTGAATAACCTAGGTGTGTAATGTCATATTTTCTATGCTCTGGATACTGCATAATAAATCCTACAAAAACTACAGTAGCTTCTGCATGCTTAAGTGAAAGCTCTGTAAAAATCTTAGACTCATTTGTTGCACCAATTGTTCTGTACAAAAAGAACAAGGATCTAACAGCAACTATGTAATATATTTTTCATAATTAATCTGTTACATAAAATTTGCTGAAAATTTTACAGTAAGCACATCTTCCCTGATGTGCCTTAATCCAGAATTTCATGACCAGAAACTATCCATTGTAGTAATTACACTTAAATCGTATCGATTACCATTACCACGACTTAAACTTGTGCATTCATGTAGAATCGACGACTCTCGCCGACGGAACTTACGAGCTGGTGCCCGCGTCCGAGAGTGAGCAGCGTGAAGCTCAAGTAAATCTAACTGAAGGTCTTGAAGACCCGAGCCCAAATTCGGAAGAGCCCCAAGCTAACTGTGAAGGCAAGCCCCGGAGCATAACCCATCTCTTTCCTAAATTATGCAACTCATTACTCCTTGCCTGTGCATTAAGTTTATAAGAGTTGAATGAAAACTTAGTTGCATGATGTTAGGAACCCTTGCTTGAAAACTAGACGTAAGGTTCGATAGAATGCTGTGCTAATAGGACTCCGGTAAAAGTCGAGTGATTTCCTGTCACTCGCGAGAAAATAGGAGTTGAATGTCTACTACACGCTGCAATCATAAGGACACAGACGGGCTATGGAACGATGGTTACGATTGAGGCCCGTCTGTCTAGTGAAAAATACTAAGGCCGCAGGGTGTGGTAGTGATGGTTAAGTCTTTGAACGTACTAAACACATGCCGAGATTATAGGAATCGGTAAGCTTAAATACCTGATTGGCCCGGCAAGGGGACGGCATCCTACCCTTTGAACTTCGGTCCCATGTGCATATGGCGAGTGCAGAGAGTGGTCATGACCCAGCGCCGAACCGTGGCGTGGGGCTCTTGTACTCTCGGAGGGTAGCCCCGATCCACGACCCGAAAGGAAAGGGGAAAAGTTGCACGTGTGACTCTAGGGAGTAACCACGTGACGTGTGTTTAGGTTTCCCTTGCAAGGTTAAGAAATTCGATTCGAATCGTCCGTTTCTCACGGCTATTGAGACTGCTTAACCATTTTTACCCACAGAGTAAGAAGAGGAACAATGAGGATGAATGAACTGGTTGGATGAAAACTTAATGCTTCACCATGTATGCTTTTGGATAGCTGCTTATCTAGAATGGTTAACGAAACTAGAATCTTGAGCTAAAAGTTGAAAGTAAGGACCCACTTGTAGAAGCTTTTCGGCAAAACAAACCCCTGAGCCAAAAGCCTTGCATATCTAGAGTCGGTGGAGTAGATTCCACTACTCGGGTAAGTCTTGCTGAGTATTAGTATACTCAGCCTTGCTTGTGGCTCGTTTTCAGGTGAGACCTTCGAAGATATGATTGCTAGTTTGACTTGGCCCTGCACTCTTCCCCCTGGTTGGTCGGTGGAATGGGATACGCCCCCGTCCAACGGAGATAATGCCGAGTGATGTCTCGTACGGGCTTCATCGAGACATCCTTATCGTCGAGTAGCTTTCGTTGTTTTATTTTCTGCTGCAACTTAAACTCTGAAGAACTTCTTAGTATGATCATTGAAGTATTTGGTTTCTAAACTCAAAACTTGGTCTGTAATATTTACTTGTGCTAATGTTGTAATATTTGCTGGAATGAGGTATTCTCTGGGCTCATCGTCGCATGAGCATTTGTATGTATGGCATTCGATCCGCTCTACCGTGGTTGTATCAGGAGGTTATACCCGACAGACCGGTGGATTACTCCGTTTGAAGTGTAAGGTTAACCGAGATTGCCTTAATGGTGATGGTTAATACACTTGAGCCGGATTAATTCAGGTGGTTCTGCCACACGTTGTGATCGTGATAGCGCCGGATGCCTGATAGATAACGGGCTGACTAAACAAGGGCACTGCATCTGGCTTCATCAACAGTATCCAGTTCCAGTTGCCGAGCTTCATCCGCTTCCCCTTCGTCATACATCTCGACTCTGGGAGAGAGCCACATAAGATCTGCTGGGAGTATAGCTTCCGACCCGTAGACAAGGAAAAAAGGGGTATGTCATGTGGCTTTTGATGGTTGAGTTCGAAGGCCCCAGACGACATGATGCAACTCGTATATCAACTTGCCACCCTTTTTGCTGTTCTCGTCGTAGAGTCTCTTCTTTTGGCCATCTAGAATCAAGCCGTTGGCCCGCTTGACTTGTCCATTGACCCTTGGATGTGCGACTGACACGTACTTCACTTCAATCGAGTTGTTTTCGCAGAATTCCCAGAATTGGTTTGTCATGAAGTTTGAGCCCAGATCTTTGATGATGGTATTGGGGTAGCCAAAACGGTACATAATATCTGAGATGAAGTCCACTGCCCTGTCTGGAGTGAGCTTGGTAATCGGCTTGTACTCGATCCACTTGGTAAACTTGTCGATGGCCACCAATACATGTGTAAAGCTTCCTGGAGCTATAGCCAGGGGTCCAATCATGTTGAGGCTCCAGCATGCGAAGGGCCATGAGGGCGGTATGGTGATGAGGTTGTGCGCTGGGATGTGGGACTGTTTGCCAAAAAATTGGCACTTCTGGCACTTTCGTACGAGATCCTCGGTGTCGGAAACTGCTGTTGGCCACCAGTAGCCTGCCCTTTAGGCCTTCCCGACCAATGTCTTGGATGCTGAGTGGTTTCCGCATGTACCCTCGTATATCTTGAGTAGTATATTGCGGCCCCATGCCCTAGGAACACACTTCATGTGTACTCCTATGCTTGCTCCACGCTTGTAGAGCTTATCTCCGACGATGACAAGGCTCTTGCTGCGCCTCATGATGCGTATTGCTTCTGGACTTTTCTTTGTCACCCCAGGGGGTAGCTTCTTTTCCTTGATGAATTCGATGAAAGTCCCCCGCCAATCGACCTCCGACATCATGACCTTCCGACTGGGGTTTGAGGATCCCAAACCAGTGATTGCTTGATTCGTGGTCTTGATCGACGGTTCTTTGAGTTTCTGGACAAATACTCCTGCTGGGACTTGTGCTCGAGTAGATCCAAGCTTGTAGAGTACATCTACTCCAACATTGTTTTCCCGGACGACGTGATGAATCTCCAGACCAGCAAATTTGTTCTCCAGCTTGCGCACTTCCATAACATATGCGTCCATCTCCTTCTTTGTGCAGTCCCACTCTTTGTTGACTTGTTGCACGACTAACTGCGAGTCGCTGTACACGAGTAGTTGTTTGATACCCAGTGAGACTGCCAAGCGGAGATCGTGTAGTAGCGCTTTATACTCGGCCTCGTTGTTGGACACCTTCCAAAGGATTTGTAAGACGTACTTGAGTTGTCCACCTTTTGGAGAGATGAAAAGTAGTCCTGCCCCACCGCCCTCGAGCTTGAGCGAGCCATCGAAGTACATAATCGGCTGGCTGGGGTTGGTACTTGATTTTGCCGCCACTCGGCCATGAAATCGACCAATGCTTGGGATTTGATGGCTGTCCTTGGCTTGAAGTTGATTGAAAGCTCCCACAGTTCTACTGCCCACTTGGATATACGACCAGAGGCATCCCGGTTGTGGAGTATATCCGCCAACGGGAAATCAGTAACATCTGAGATCTTGTACTCATCGAAGTAGTGGTGGAGCTTACTTGATGTTATGAGTATTGCGTAGAGTAGTTTCTGAATTGAAGGATCGCGTACCTCAGATTTAGAGAGTACTTTGCTGATGAAATAGACTGGCCTCTGCAAGCCAAACACATGGCCTTCCTCATTTCGCTCCACCACAATTGCTGTGCTGATCACATGAGTAGTCGCTGCAATGTACATCAGCAGGTTCTCCCCTAGACGTGGTGTTGTGAGAATAGGAGGTGATTGGAGGTGTTCCTTGAGGTCCTGCAAAGCCTGCTCAGCTTCCTCCATCCAGTGGAACTTGTCTTTCGGCTTCAGGAGCTTAAAGAAGGGAAGGCCCCGTTCTTCAAGTCATGAGATGAATTTTTTTAAGGGCACCATGCACCCTGTTAGCTTCTGCACGTCCTGGATCGTTGCTGGAGCCTTCATGTCAGTGATGGCAGTAATCTTCTCCAGGTTAGCTTCAATCCCTCTATGAATTATGATGAACCCGAGTAGTTTCCCGGATTGTACGCCGAACAGGCATTTGGTCGGGTTGAGTTTCCATTAGAACTTCCGGAGGCTACTGAATGTTTCCTCCAGGTCCGCAATTAGGTCCTCGGAAATTCTGGTCTTGACGACCACGTCATCCACAAAGGCCTCAACATTGTGGTGTAGTCGGTCTGCAAAGGACATTTGGATTGCCCGCTGGTACGTCATCCACAAAGGCATAAGTCTCGAAGGACGTGATGAAGGCGGTCTTGATTTGATCTTCTTCCTTGAGGTCAATCTGATGGTAGCCTGAGTAGCAGTCAAGGAAACAGAGGCGTACACAGCCGGCAGTGGAGTTGATTACTTGATCAATGCGTGATAGCCCAAACTGGTCCTTCGGGCAGTGCTTGTTGAAATCGGTATAATCAACACACATTCTCAATTCATTATTCTTCTTCTTCTTTACAAGGACAGGGTTGGCAACCCACTCTGGGTGGTACACCTCTTTGATGAAACCAGCCGCGAGTAGTTTGGCCAACTCCTTTTTGATTGCTTCCCTCTTATCGTGAGCGAATCTATGGAGACGCTGCTTTTTGGGGGTAGCATCGGGATCTACTTTCAAACTATGCTCGATCAGTTCCTTGGGCACCCATGGCATGTCCGTTGGTTTCCACGCGAATATGTCTCGGTTGGCCCTAAGAAAACTGATGAGCGTGCTTTCCTATTTTGGGTCAAGCTGTGACCTGATCAGGGCTGTCTTGGACGAGTCTCCTTCCTGCAGCAGGATGGACTTCAAAGTGAGTTCTCCGGTGGGATGTAGCTTTGAGTGGTTCGCCTTCTTTGTGGGAATTTCTAGCCCTGTTTTGGAGAGTTGTTGCGCAACTGCGAGTATTGCATGTGAAGTATCTGGTACACGCATGGTTGAGGCGTACTCGATGCCCTTCTGGTCGTAGTCGTAGGACTTCTCCAGGTCGCCGCGGAAGGTGAGAACCCCACTCTTTCCTGGCATCTTCAGGAGTAAGTAAACGTAGTGCGGTACGACCATGAATTTGGCCATTGCAGTTCTGCCCAGAATGGAGTTGTAGGAGGTTTCGATGTTGGCCACTTCGAACTTGATGTACTCGGTACGGTAATTTTCACTCGTCCCAAAGGTGACGGGAAGCACCACCGTGCCAAGCGGCATAGCTGCGTTCCTAGGTACGATGCCGTAGAAGGGAACCTTGCTGGGGGTAAGCATGATTGGTTCTCGAAACCAAGAGTACTCGCAAAGATGATGTTGAGGCCGCTGCCTCTGTCGATGAGTACTTTTGCAAGCCTGACATCCACGACCACCGGATCTAGGACGAGCGCGAGTTTGCCTAGCTCAGAAAAGCTCGTCCACAGATCAGCCCTGGAGAATGAGATGGGGACCTTCGACCACCTGAGGGGTCGTGGTACCGCCAGCTTGATGGACATGATCTCGCGGCGGTGCAGCTTTTGAGTCCTTTTGGAGACAAATCCTGACTCGCCACCGAAGATGATGTTGACCACCTTGGATACGTCTGAGAATTCGCCAGCGTCTGTCTTGTTCTCCGGATCTTCGTCGTCCTTGTCCTTCTTCTTCTTTTTGTCACCCTTCTCCAAGGGCGGGGCGTTGAGGGACTTCTAGAGTTGGTAGCACTCGAAAGCAGAGTGCTTTAAGTGTGGGTGCCATGGGCATTGTTTCTGCATGAGTTTGTCGAACTCCTCTTGCAGATGGGATCGCTTCTTGCCTCGCGTGGAGGGATTGATAGCCATGACAAGATTGTCTGGCTTGCACTTTCGAGAGGATCCCAAGTAGTCCCGCTGGCTTCTGTCGTTGCGGTGGTCGTTGTGGCGCTTCCTGTAGTCGTTGCCGCGTTTCGAGAAGCAATCATGCTCCTGCTCCTCTTGGTCTTCCCAGATCTGCATCATGCCGCGGAGGGCAGCAACAGTCTTGGGGCGGTTGCGGCCAAAGTCGCGGAACAGAGCCTGGTCAGTGAGGCCATTGTGGAAGCAGTCAATGACGTCACTCTCAAAGATGTTGGCGATCATAGCTCGGGTGTTGAAGAAGCGGCGGGTGTACGAGCGCAGGAGCTCGTTCCTTTCTTGCTTGCATTGGGATAGGTCGTGCCGAGTGCCTGCCCAAGCAATCGCCCCCTGGAAGTTGTCGATGAAGACGTTCCGCAGTTGCTCCCAGGAGTTGATGGAGTTCTTGGTTAGGCTCTCTAGCCAAGTTAGTGGGGCGGTCTCCAGGGTCATCGGGAAGTAGACGACCTTGGTGGTGTTGGTGCCACCTACGACTTCAATGGCGGTGGAGTAGCATCGTATCCACTGTTGAGGAGATTGCTTACCATCATACTTGGTGATGCCGATGGGTTTGAATCCCTCCGGGTACTTGTAATTGTCGAAGCGGGAGGAGAAAGCAGGGAAGCGGTCGTTGTCGTCCCGTGTTGTGTTTCCCTCGGCTCCGGCGTGTTCCTTCCTCCGATTGTTGATGATGCAGCGAGCATCGCGCCCCATGTTGATCTTGGTGCGGAGGTCGCCCGTTGGGAGCTTTTCGAGCTCCGAGCGGCGGTAGTTGTGAACGGAGCCTTCTGGATGTGGTGCGTGGGTCGCTGGTCGGCTTCCTTGCGGATCGCGGCTTCCCTATTGGTTGTTGGAGGGAGCAGCTTGTCGCCTGGGATGGCCCCCTGGTGTTCTGCTGATTTGGCTTTCTCCCTCACCCTACCCCTTCCACGGGAAATCGAGGGCATCGGGTTCTGCTGGTTGATCTGCAGCAGTGCCCGCTGCGCCATGCGAACGGCGGTCTGTACTTGCGGGTCGGGGATGCCAGCTAACTGCGGTTATACCTGCAATGTTGGCGGTAGGATTGTTGAACCCGGCGTCCTGTGCTGCTGCAAACTGAGCTTCGAGGTCGCGTTGGAGCCGTGCGCGCTGATCGTTGGCGTCCCTTCTATGCTTGGCACGTTTGCTGTTGCGCAGCTTGTGGGCCTCACAGTCCTGAGCGGTCTCGTTGGTGGCATCTGCGGTGTGCTCATCCTCAGAGATCTGCTCAGGCCTCTCGTTGCGGTGTCTGTCGCTGTATTCGTTGGATTCTGCCATGAAGACGTGGCGGTGTGTGGATGGATCGTCGGAGCTGTAGTCTACAAGTACAGTTCCGCTGGGTGTGATCTCACCTAGTGGTCTGCCCTCTTGGAAAGGCAGGGAGTCAAGGTGAGGGACCAATCTTTCGTCGTCTTCGAGTAGTTCGAAGGGTTTGATGCCCTTCCAATACACGAAGCGACCCTCCAGTGTGGAGGTTATAACCAAGCCCTGGCCACCCAAGTAGGGTTTGACCTCGAGATCGGAGTCCGAGTCGTAGTCGTTGAAGATAGGGGCCTCCCGGCATGGGGTGGCGTCCCTATCCCCGAACTATAGTTCGTCCAGATCCTTCTCCAATGCGGAGTAGAATTCAGATTTCGTGGCCTCCTGGTAAACAGTGGCCGTATTGCGTAACCCGAAGGGGAATCGGTCACGCTGCTCCTCACATGGAGTCAAGTCCGATCCGAGGAAACTTGATGTAGCACGAGTCGGAGTCGCGTCAAAAACGGACAACTTCTCGATCTCCCTGGCGAGGTCAGGGAGCAGCATCTCGTCGAGGTTGTCAATGAACTCGTCGAGGACGCTGCTTGGTGTTGCTGCAGGTGCCTCTGGCTTGTTGTCGATGAGGTACCAACGTAAGTCGCCTGTGCCATCAGAGACACAAACCCAGGAGCCGAAAACGAAAGTTGTGCCCGTAGGGGGCACAACGCTGGTGAAGCTGAAAGTTGCTATGGAATTCGCCGGTGGATCTTCGATGAGCACCACTACCTGGCGCGCCAGCTGTTGGTGTTTTACTGAGAAGTCTACCTAGGGATACCCTAAGGTAGTAGACTTGTGGTCAGGGTGTCGCTGAGATCAGGAACTCGATGGTGCAAGGAACACAAGGGTTTAGACAGGTTCGAGCCGAAGTATGCGTAATACCCTACGTCTTGTATGGTTTGTATTGCCTTGGGGTTATGCGTATGCACGATGTGTTTTGGTGGGGTCCCTGCCTGCCCTTATATAGTCTGGGGGGATAGGGTTACATGGAAATCCTAGTCTGGTACGAGCTTAGGAGTCCTAACCGAGTACTCTCGGGTAGTTTCCTTCTGTACCGACTAGTTGTACCCGTGTACGAGTACTTTACAGTATGGATAAGGTATGGGACATGCCCCACCCCTTTCTCTAGAATGTTCTACACCACGCGTGCAGTCCCGTCGCCCCGGGTCTGATAGCCTGCATACAAAATTTGACCAGCACTCGGGGAATTCGTTAGATAACGCCCTATTCTAGTGTTGATCTTTGGATAAGTGTTGCTTTTATGCAAGAGTTGACGGCCTAAAAGTGGTACTTAAGCCCTGTCAACAACACCTCCACATTTAGCGTTTTCTCGTCCTCGAGGAAGAAGAAAGGACTAAGGTGGAACATGACTTCTTATTGTAAGGATCAAACATGTAAGATATTAAAAGCCATACCTGTACTTGTGAACTTTTTGAAGTGTCTATCATGTTCTCTTGGGAAATTGATGACTGGAACAGTCTTGATCCAAATCCCCCCACTCCTTTTGTCTAAGTAACTTTGGTTTTTGGCAATGATTTGTTTTTCTACAACCTTACCTAGCTCCTCAAATGATTCTCTTAGATCGCTCAATGTGTATGCTCCTCACCAAAGCATTAACTTGCCTTTCTTCACCCTACTTCTTAAAAGTCTTATGTGGAGCTCAAGGTAGGGATGAAGATGAGGCATACCTGCATCACATATGTTGCAAAGCCAAAGACCGGATCCAAGTAGAATACAAGTCATACAATATGATCAAGATGTGCATGTGTGTGGATGGAATATGGTGGATGATGAATAGTGGATGAAATGAGAACTCCTTTTGTGTGATCTCTCTCTCTCTTTTATAAATCCTCTTGAGAACATGGCTATATTATTATTATTATTATTTTTCTTCTACTTAGACCTTCATGTGTCCAACTTTTTTTTTGTTTTCTCTCTCTTTTTTTACTTGGACCTTCATGTGTCCAATTTTATCTTTGATAGCCCATGTCTCTTTTATGACAATAACTGGAGAGAGATACAACACATATTATGGAGCATTTATTTGCTGGCTGGATGAATGGGATAATACTAGCTTCCAGTGTAGAAGTCTAGTATGTGGAAGTGGAGTGTACGTGATCTTGATCATGAAAGTATGAAAAGCATTCCACAAGGGTCACAAACAATTTGACAAAGCTCAATATGACAGCAAGCAACATATGTGTATCTGTTTTCAATAAGATCATCATATGGCTTTGGTAGGACGGTGGCATATCATTGACGAGCTAGCTAGGTCATTGTATTTCAAAATAAATTTCCCAAGTACTCTGGACAGAACAGAGCAAGGTTCATTTTATCATTCCATATCTCAAAACAACCTAGGTAGCATGCTTTCCTAAAGATATAGGTTCACAAGCAACAAGCCAAGAATATAGCACATGTAAGACAACCATTAGGATCATGTTTTGAGCCAAGGTTCATTTTAATTCTGAGTTTAATTTCTTTAATGATTAGAGGTGAGATTCTTTTAAACTCATGAATCAAGGAGTGTAGAGAGGTATAGTGTGAACATACCATCGCTCTTGAAGATGATGGGGATCAAGGTGGACCAGTAGTGGTTCGACCAGACCACGGGGGCAACCGACAAACTCTAGTGCCCTCACCTTGACCTTTATCATGTTGGCGTAGTCGATGTTATGCAACACCATTATCGGGGATTTCGAGTGTGCATGTCGATGATGAACTTGGGAGGTCTCACCCACACTTGTACTTGTACCTAGTGCTGTATTCGAAACAAAAATGGTGCAAACAAAAGGGAGGCTCTGCTGGTTTGAGAACAAGGGAGCCTTTATTTGAACTCAAATATTTTTTTGGGATTTTGTTTTTATTTTAATGTGGCAATATGCAAGAACTAACACCATATCCAAACCAAGATAAAATTTGGCATGAAAGGAACTTACTTTGGATACTTACATACCTTCCCCACACTTAGAGTTTGCATTGTTGGGCAACATAATTCAAGTGCGTGAAGGTCAAGCCCCCGTTCATAATTGTTTTCTTACAAAGAAATATCATGGTGTTGTAATTGGTGTAGCTCTAATGTTCTTAGGAGTCAACTATCCATCATTCTTTTAAATCTCCATCTGAGATGGTTAGTGGCCCAAAATACCCGAAGGAGAGTGTATCCTTAAAAACATGATCTTGCTTTTATTTGAAAAGGGAAATGATAATCCGGGTTATCTCCCGATAGTGCTTTGTTTATGGTCACAAGCTGGACCATGGGAACTTCCTCCTGCAGCTATCATTGGTGATGTCGTTCCTCTCTCACCACCAATTGTTGATGTATGATTGAAGCTTCAGCTGCAAGGTCAGTGCCACAAAGCATCCACGAAATCTGCAATGTTTATGGTAAACAAAAGCATCTACAACCAACTTTCTGAAGATTTTGCAAGAGAGGGACTTAAGGTGGTTGCAGTCCCCGTATGTGCTCGAGGCACAAAGCGTGCCTGACTCTAGAGAGGCATTGAACGAGAATGGTTCTTGGGGTATTTCAAGAATGAAGCTCCCATGCTCATCTAACCTTCGGACTCCAGAGTCGGTGCCTCACAAAATTCCATGGTCCGTGGATCCATCTCAAGAGATTTATCATGAGAAATCATAGCTAGGTTTTGGTCGTGGTCGAGAACAACGTACTCGGGGCCAACAGGAAGAGACTCAATCTCGATCGAGGGTGATGATGATCATTCATCTTCACAATGGTGAAGGATTTCTTCCGAGTCGTACTCTTTCGGAGGTGGCTGATTTTGCAACCTCACAGAGAACAGGCTCGGATGATACAAACGAAGATACATGCATCACGTTCTCGAGTGGGTTTTGATGGGAAAGAGGCTTCACCATAGGATTTTCTAGGCAAGAGGTAGGAGTGGCAGAAGCCGTTTCCCTAAGCTTTTCATCTAGGCTCCCTTGAGACGGATCGAGAAGTTTTTCTAGCGGGTAGCCTACGAGAAGGTCATAATCGAGGATATCAAAGATGTGGAAGTCTAGATTGACCTTGATTCTGTCTATGGTGAGCGGCACGACACTTGCGACCCCTCGAGATTTAAGGATATGCCCAGACGGACAACCTTTAATGAGCTTGCCGGATGGTCTTAGCGAGATATTGCCCAAGAGAGTGCCGGATGGTCTATGCTAAATGCCGTGGCATAACATTAACCTCCATGATGGGGTTGAGATGGAACAAGGAATGATCATGGAGGGTGAGCGAATCCAAATTGCTTCAGAAAAGCATCTCAATTCATCCGACCATTCCTCCTTCATTGCCTCCATAAGAGATGCTTCATTAGGAGGATCAGGAGGAGAAGGGGGCTCCGTAGGCCTAGGGGAAGGATCTGTCAAGGGGTGTTTAGATTGTTGGATTTGGACAGAAGAGGGCTCCACCCCTACTTGGGCATCAAAAAGTTTTGAGGTGTTTCTATGATTGGAAGATGGATCATGCTCGAATGAGTAAGAGAACCTTGAAGGTTCAATTTCTTCTTCCTTCGTTTGTGATTTGGGAGAGGGCTCAACAGATAAATCTTGAGGTGCGGAAGGTGAAAGCTCAGATTTGGCTATTGAGATACTATCATGGCTTGACTCGGGTTCCTCTCGATGGGGTTCGCTATGATCGGTAGGGAAGGAAGAGTTTTCTAAGAGGCGGTCTAGGATCTCTCTTCCTTCCATATAAGTTGCAGGTGCAAAGAAACCTCCGGCGGTGATGTCAAGCTCTAAGGTAGATTCCTCGTCTAAACTCGAGCAAAAGATGTCCAATGATACTTCGTCGGGTATAGCCAAGTCTGGGCTAGATGCCAAAAGGTTTGAGAACCTAGCCCATGCTGCACCTATGGACTCCTTCTCTAATTCCTCGAAGTCGAGGATGTCAATCGATAGGGAGTTTATGCATTCTTAAAGGGAGAACGAGTGACAGAAGTCAACTCCAAAGGAAACAACTTCCACCTCACGGTTTCCTATGTCATGCCTTGGATTACCAAGCACGAACACAGATCCTCGAACTCCTCTAGATGATCGTAGGGATCTTCATTGATTGCTCTAGAGAAGGGTCATTTCCGAACCATGGCTATAAAGTCAGGGCAGAGTTCATAGCTAGATGAGGAAGATGATGATGGCTCGTTGAACTCACCCCTTGGGGTGGAAAGGCTGTGAAAGGATGGCTTTTCCATGGGTAACGAGGGTAAAGGTAGAAGGAAAGAAAAACAAGAGATACGAGGATGAATCGTATGAAGATAGATACAACAATCGTTCCCCGGCAACGGCGCCAGAAAGCTTGTTGGGTATTTTAGCGATGTGCGAATAAATCCGCAAGTGCACAGATACCGTTGTAGCTTTCACCTCAGAGTATTCCAAAGGTTATCGAATCAAAGGGAACGTGTGTGCACTAACTTCTATTGTAGTTGGTCCAAGGACACACCAAGATAGAAGGGAACAAAGAGGATTCCTAGGGCACGGATACCGATGTAGCTTTCACCAGGGAGTTTACCTGGGATATCGAATCCAAGGAATGGCAGACGCAACCAATACTAAAACTATTCAACCGGACCCACCTAGAGAGAGGAGGTAAGAGGGTAGAGGGCTTAACTTCAGTTAGCCAACTTGTTACCTAGATAACTAGAAGCTATACTAACTTGATCTGCTTTGGTGGCTTGGGCGGAAGGATCGCAGACTGAGGGAGAAATGGGGGGTCCAACTCGGCCAACAGTCTACTGCTATGAAAACACCTGAACGTGGTGGACTACAAGGGACGGATAGGGCTATCATCACCTGTCGCCTACCACATCAGTTTCGTGGGGTGGAACACAACCCAAGATAACTATCAAGCCTAAGCACCGTGCTTCAACTATCCATTTACTAACTTCCGCCTCTTGTTAAGGAAAGAAGAAACCCCAAATGGCCAGGCTTGCTGAACTACACAGACAAGGGATCCCGCAGATCAAAGATGTAAACTAACTAGGTACTAAAAGTAAAGAGAAGAACTAGTGAGACACTAAAGATAAACGAGGAACTTACTTTGATAATATTCCCCTGAGGTGGATACAAAGTGGAGAAGGACCACGAGCAAACCCCGGCTCCTTTCCTAGCTCGGCACTTGCACAAGCTCTCACGTCACACTCTCCCTATTCTACACTCGAACTGAAGCTACTAAGAATCTCACTTCTCTCTTGGATGGTGTGTCTTACAAATGAGAAATGAAGCTCTATTTATAGCAGCTAGAGGTCGGTAACCGGTGGAAGGCGTCAAGAGCACGCGACCTTGGCGGTTGCTTAACTTCCACGCGAAGGGTGGACACCAGAGGATGACATGTGCGGTCGGCCAGCCTCCCCTAGTGGAGGCCGGCCTGGGGATGGTGCCACTTGGCATCGCCTTTCACGTGGACGTCCCTGATCGCTTCCTGAGGTCGGTAACTGTTGCTTTTTAGTTAAGCAACAGTTTTGGACATGCATGTGGGCACTTTTATCCGTGTGTGAAGCCTTTCGGATCCTTAGTTCAAACCGACTTCAAGTGCACGATCCCTGATCCTCCTAGGTGTGTTTCTTGACTCCTGGATCAGTGACGTGGCCAGAGGGGGCAGAGCTAGGCCGGCCAGCCTAGGGTAGGCCGGTCGGCCTAGGATTTCTCCCAAGTCGGCCCAATTTCGCACTCTAAGTTCCTAAAATGATAAATGCAACAAAACTTCTGGAACTTGTTAGTGTGGTTAGTTTTAACTCAGTTTTGTCTTGTAAACCATGAAAACCGGAGAAATGTTGGCGGTAAAAATCATCGAAATCGACCGCCAACACACCCCCACACCTAGACTTTTGCTCATCCCGAGCAAAATAATTAAAATAGAACCCGGGGACTAAGCAAGTCTAGTGTCATGATCCTCAAAGAATTTTGAATATATTTCGAAGTTGCTCCTCATACCTTGGATTCCAGGTGGCTAATGCCTTTTCTTCCACCTATTGATCTCCAGAACAAGTCATCGCTAAACCTGATTCCCTTTAGTCTTAGTACCTGGAGAAATTCTTTCGGAACTTCAAGGCATACTCTTGTTCACTCAAGGCACTCACTCGCTTAGGGCGAGGTATGGATCTTTTGACACCTCACATAATTCCTCCTACTTGTAAAGGCTGATATGAGGAGCTCGGGTAGGATTTTATGGCACATTCTGTATCTCCTCTATTGCGAGTTCAAATATTTTGTCTCAGAGAAACCATGTGTCCTGAGAGACTTAGTAATGTGCATGTGTACATTGATTGTCCTTTGGTGGTAAGTACTCGAGCCTCGCCCATCTCCCCTTTTCTCTTTTTTTTTGACTCGAGTCGGATGACTTTCCTGACTCGATTTCTTTTCTTTCAGGGGGGATGGCGAGCTGCTTGAGGATCACACTCTTTTGGGACTTTCAGACTTTGAACGTGTATGTGAGTGACTATGAGTATCAGTATGCACAACAGTTCTCAAGAGGCGAAACGATTTGATCAAGCTCAAGGGTACAGAAAGGCTATGTGGGGCTCAAAAGATTTGGTCAAATATATATGGCTTTGGATGGGAATTGATAAGGCCAAGAGTTGCCTCTTTGTTCTATGCCACCCCTTACTCTAGGATGTTCTACGCCACACGTGCAATCCTGTTGCCCCGGGTCTGACAAGCCCCCGAGCTCTTCATAGCCGAATACTGCAAGCTTCAAGTACTTCTTGGAAGTCATCCTTCGGTTTCTGTTAAAACTCCGTCCTCAAGATGTCTTTTGAATACTTTCCTTGGCTGCTCGAGGCTGTGAAGTGCTCTAGCCTCGAGTACTTTTAAGTCTTTTTCTTCTATGGGGTGCGATGCAAATCGCACTCCATATGGAGTAGCCCTCGAGCCTTAGGTTGAATCGAAGAATCAGGCTGAGGGTCCCACAAGTCTTGAATCTTCATCTTATCTTCCAAACTTTTTTGAAAAATAAGCCATCGATGACACGTGCCCTGCAGACCCCGAGCCTTGAATTCAAATTCCAAGGTTTGCAAAAAAGGATCCAAAAGAACGTGGCATACTGAACAGTGTTATGTACAAAATATGTATAAAACATGTAATTTGCTCTGATGGTAAATTTAAGAAATCAATTGGTTCGAAATTTGAAAACCCCCTTTTTTGGATAAGGTCCCTGAAAAAATGGTTAATCAAATAAACTCCCCAAAACTTATTCCCGACATACTGCTCAAAACAAATCACACACTTTTTTAAGGGAGAAAACTCTTCACCTTCCGAACAATAAATCTGGGCCTACCCGCTGGCTATTTAACCGCGCGGTGACTCTAGGGTTTTTACCCTTTCACTTTCTGACTTAGCCATTTCGCTCTCTCACCCTCCTGCGCATGTCCGTCATGGCCTCCATGTACAAGAGGCGTATCATGCCTCTGCAGAAGAGGTGTCAATATGGATTCGAGTACTTAGGGAGTAACGATACATCTCGCCTTTCTGCATAAATTCTTCCTTCGCAAACGGCTCTTGACCGTGTTTGCTGAGTACTACTCGATGCGAACACGGTTCTTTACGTCTTGAAGCTTTTCAGTGCGGTGAATCCACCAAAACCGGTGAGTAATTTGTCTGTTGATTTCTTGCAGAACTTGTGAAGTATCACTGAGTATTGACTCGTTGTCGTTATTTTCTACAGGGGCACACTTATCTATAACGTTGTCCTGCTCCAAATCCTGACGTGCCTCGGGCGGATCACCTCAAGCCAAGTGCGTTCCAGATGCCCAAGACCAGCCGTTTAGACCGTGACCCCTTAACTGATGAAGAAATGACGGATTCTGACGATGATCTTCCTCTGGCAGCTTTCTTGAAGAAGTGTGGCAAGGAATCGAGTAGCAGCATGGAGATCCCGAGCCACCCAACCAAGCCGCGGGTGAGCTTGAGGAAGCGTAAGCTCTCCATCGCCAGCCTGTCAGACGACAACCCATGGTAAATATGATCCTCGAGTACTTTCCTTGACAATTTTGATGTTCTTTGCTGAGTTTTCCTCTGTTCTGTTTGCAGTCCTCCCGCCTCCCCTCTGTCCAAGCTTTCCATGGACGGGGGAAAGTCAGGCCCTACTGGCGACGATACTGCACTAGTGGTTGACGTCCAGCCTGGTGCAGCGGACCCTTCCACTGTTGACATTGTGCCGAGCCCCAGCAACCCGATCCTGGCGAGTGCCCCGGAGGCTCAATCAAAGGAGCCTGCTGGCGGCTCGGGGAAGTCAGGTACTCGGGGGCTCCGACTTATACAACTGAAGAAGGTGGTGACCAAGAGATCCTCTATGTGAGTCTCGAATACTTAGACTTGTACTGTTTTGTATTTCATCTTATCGAGTAGTTGATATGACTGTCCTTTGCCCAACCCTTCCTCTGCTCTGAGCTTGGGGGAGCCTGACGATGCCCCGGCTTCCCAAGCCCCCGAGTCTGGGAAGGACATGGATATTGCAGCGTTGGAGACCAACGCTCCTCCTCCTCCTCCTCCGCCCCCTCTTCCGGCCACCAATGTCGAGGCGGAGAAAGAGTCTGAGCTGGAGCAAGCGGAGCCGGAGTGGATGGAGGTGGAGACCGCTCTCGCACATTGCGATCATGATAGCGCTAGATGCCTTGCAGATAACGGGCTGACTGAACGAGGGTACTGCATCTGGCTTCATCAACACTATCCTAGTTGCCGAGCTTCGCCCGCCTCCCCTTCGTCATACATCTTGACTCTAGGAGAGAGCCACATAAGATCTGTTGGGAGTATAGCTTCGGACCCATAGACAAGGAAAAAAGGGGTATGTCTTGTGGCTTTTGATGGTTGAGTTCAAAGCCCCCAGAAAACATGAGGCAACTCATATATCCACTTGCCACCCTTTTTGCTGTTCTCATCATAGAGTCTCTTCTTTAGGCCATCCAGAATAAAGCTGTTGGCCAGCTTGACTTGTCCATTGGCCCTTGGGGGTGCGACTGACACGTACCTCACTTCAATCATGTTGTTTTCGCAGAATTTCCAGAACTGGTTTGCCATGAAGTTTGAGCCCAGATCTATGATGATGGTGTTGGGGTAGCCAAAACGGTACATAATATCCGAGATGAAGTTGACTGCCCTGTCTGGGGTGAGCTTGGTAATCGGCTTGTACTCGATCCACTTGGTAAACATGTCGATGGCCACCAATACATGTGTAAAGCTTCCTGCAGCTGTAGTTAGAGGTCCAATCATGTTGAGGCTCCAGCATGCGAAGGGCCATGAGGGCGGTATGGTGATGCGGTTGTGCGACGGGACGTGAGACTGTTTGCCAAAAAATTGGCACTTCTGGCACTTTCGTACGAGATCCTTTGCGTTGAAAATTGCTGTTGGCCACCAATAGCCTGCCCTGTAGGCCTTCCCGACCAATGTCTTGGACGCTGCATGGTTTCCACATGTACCCTCGTGTATCTCGAGTAGTATATTGCGGCCCCATGCCCTGAGAACACACATCATGAGTACTCCTTGGCTTGCTCCACGCTTGTAGAGCTTATCTCCGACGATGAGTACATCTGCTCCAACATTGTTGTGCCAGATGACGTGATGAATCTCCAGGCCAGCAAATTTGTTCTCCAGCTTGCGCACTTCCTTAACATAGCCCAAGTAGCAGTCAAGGAAACAGAGGAGTACACAGCCAGCAGTGGAGTAGATTACTTGATCAATGCATGGTAGCCCAAAGTGGTCCTTCGGGCAGTGCTTGTTGAGATTGGTATAATCAACACACATTCTCCATTCATAATTATTCTTCTTCTTTAGAAGGATGGGGTTGGCAACCCACTTTGGGTAGTACACCTCTTTGATGAAACCAACCGGGAGTAGTTTGGCCAATCCTTTTTGATTGCTTCCCTCTTATCCTGAGAGAATCCGCGAGTTGTCTTGGGGCGGATGCGGCCGAAGTCGCGGAATAGAGCCTGGTCAGTGAGGCCATTGTGGAAGCACTCGATGACGTCGCTCTCCGAGATGTTGGTGATCGTAGCTTGGGTGTCGAAGAAGCAGCGAGTGTACGAGCGCAGGAGCTCGTTCCTTTCTTGCTTGCATTGGGACAGGTCGTGTCGAGTACCTGCCCGAGCAATCGCCCCCTAGAAGTTGTCGATGAGGACGTTCCACAGTTGCTCCCATGAGTCAATGGAGTTCTTGGTTAGGCTCTCCAGCCAAGTTAGTGGGACGGTCTCCAGGGCCATCGAGAAGTAGACGACCTTGGTGGTGTTGGTGCCGCCTGCGACTTCAATGGCGGTGGAGTAGCATCGTACCCACTGTTGAGGAGATTGGTTACCATCGTACTTGGCGATGCCGATGGGTTTGAATCCCTCTGGGTACTTGTAGTTGTCGAAGCGGGAGGAGAAAGTGGGGAAGTGATCGTTGTCGTCCCGTGTAGTGTTTCCCTCATCTCCGGTGCATTCCTTCCTCCGATTATCGATGATAGAGCAAGCTTCACGCCCCATGTTGATCTTGTCGTGGAGGTCGCCCATTGGAAGCTTTTTGAGCTCCGAGCGGTGGTAGTTGTGAACGGAGCCTTCCGGATGTGGTGCGTGGGTCGCTGGTAGGCTTCCTGCGGGACGGCTTCCTTGCGAACCACGACTTCCCTGTTGTTTGTTGGAGGGAGCAGCTTGTTGCCTGGGGTGCCCCCATGGTATTCTACTTACTTGGCTTTCTCCCTCGCCCTCGCCCCTTCCACGGGAAACCGAGGGCATCGGGTTCTGCTGGTTGAACTGCAGCAATGCCCGTTGCGCCATGCAAATGGCAGTCTGTACTTGCGGGTCGGGGTTGCCAGCTAACACTGCGGTTATACCGACAATGTTGGCAGCAGGAGTGTTGAACCCGACGTCCTGTGATGGTGCAAACTCAGCGTCAAGATCGCGTTGAATCCGTGCACGCCGATCGTTGGTGTCCCTTCTGTGCTTGGCACGCTTCCTGTTGCGCAGCCTACGGGCCTCATAGTCCTGAGCGTACTCGTTGGCGGCATCTGCAGTTTTCTTATCCTCAGAGATCTGCTTAGGCCTTTCGTTACGGTGCCTGTCGCTGTATTCGTCGGATTCCGCCATGAAGACGTGGCGGTGTGTGGATGGATTGTCGGAGCTGTTGTCTACGAGTATAGTTCCGCCGGGGGTGGTCTCACCGAGTGGTCTGCCCTCTTGGAAAGGCAGGAAGTCAAGGTGAGTGACCAATCTTTCGTCGTCTCCGAGTAGTTCGAAGGGTTTCATGCCCTTCCAGTACACGAAGGGACCCTCCGGTGTGGAGGTTATAACCAAGCCCTGGCCACCCAAGTAAGGTTCGGTCTCGGGATCGGAGCCCGAGTCGTAGTTGTCAAAGATAGGTGCCTCCCGGCATGCAGTGGCATCCTAGTCCCCGAACTCGAGTAGTTCGTCCAGATCCTTCTCCAATGCGGAGTAGAATTCGGACTTCATGGCCTCCTGGTAAATGGTGGCCGTATTGCGTAAACCGAAGGGGAATCGGTCATGCTGCTCCTCAGATGGAGTCGAGTCCGATCCGAGGAAGCTTGATGCAGCACGAGTCGGAGTCACGTAAAAAATGGACAGCTTCTCGATCTCCCTGGCGAGGTCAGGGAGTAGCATCTCGTCGAGGTTGTCAACGAACTTGTCGAGAACGCTGCTTGGTGTTGCTGCAGATGCCTCCGGCTTGTTGTCGACGAGGTGTCGACGGAAGATGCCTGTACCATCAGGGACACAGACCCAGGAGCCGAAGACGAGAGTAGTGCCCGCAGGGGGCACGGCGCTGATGAAGCTGAAAGTTGCCATCGAATTCGCCGGTGGATCTTCGATGAGCACCCCTACCTGGCGCGCCAACTGTCGGTGTTTTACCGGCAAGCCTACCTAGGGATACCCTACCGTAGTAGACTTGTGGTTAGGGCATCGCCGAGATAAGGAACTTGATGGTGCAAGGAACACAAGGGTTTAGACAGGTTCGGGCCGCAGTATGCATAATACCCCACGTCCTGTATGGTTTGTATTGCCTTGGGGTTATAAGATTGTTTGGAGGGGATCCCTGTCCGCCCTTATATATCCTAGGGGGACTGGGTTACATGGAAATCCTAGTTTGGTATGAGTTTAGGAGTCCTAACCGAGTACTCTCGGGTAGTTTCCTTCTATACCGACTAGTTGTACTTACATACTAGTACTTTACAATATGGATTAGGTATGGGACATGCCCGAGCCCTTACTCTAGAATATTCTACGCCACGCATGCAGTCCCGTTGCCCCGGGTCTGATAGAACTACCTCTCACTCTCTCCCTATCTCCTAAGCACTACCTCTAAGGTGCCTTGAGCTCAAATGCAAGAATGTAAGCACAAGAGAGGGATGGTGAAGTGTGTCTCCTTTAGAAGCACCCCCCTTATATTTATAGGGGTGAGTGAGGGGTGCTCCGGCCGTGCAACGCCCTGAAGCCTGCCCAAACTGACATCAAGGACCAATGGGGAGGTGCCACGTCAATGGAGGTAAGGCGGTGATCTTTTCTTAGTTCGGCCGAACTGGGTTCAGGCCGGTTCACCCTCTCCTCTAGACACCTGGCAGGTAAGTGGGCCCTATCCCACGTCGATTCTTTGCTCTTGTGCGATTTCTTTGGTCTTGCCATGCCGGTTGGCGCATTCTAGAATTATGCCTTGAATCTGGGCTGCTCAGTTCCTGCATTTTCGCCCTATATTTGCCTGTGGCGGTGTTTTACCGGCAAGCCTACCTAGGGATACCCTAAGGTAGTAGACTTGTGGTCAGGGTGTCCCTGAGATCAGGAACTCGATGGTGCAAGGAACATAAGGGTTTAGACAGGTTCGGGCCGTAGTATGCGTAATACCCTACGTCCCGTATGGTTTGTGTTGCCTTGGGGTTATGTGTATGCACGATGTGTTTTGGAGGCGTCCCTGCCCGTCCATATATAGTCTGGGGGGACAGGGTTACATGGAAATCCTAGTCTGGTACGAGCTTAGGAGTCCTAACCGAGTACTCTCGGGTAGTTTCCTTCTGTACCGACTAGTTGTACCCATGTACGAGTACTTTACAATATGGATAAGGTATGGGAAATGCCCCACCCCTTACTCTAGAATGTTCTACGCCACGCGTGCAGTCCCGTCGCCTCGGGTCTGACAAGCCCCCGAGCTCTTCATAGCCGAGTACTGCAGGTTTCGAGTACTTCTTGAAGTCATCCTTCGGTTTCTGCTGAAACTCCATCTTGAAGATGTCTTCCGAGTACTTTTCTTAGCTGCCCGAGGCTGTGAGGTGCTCTAGCCCCGAGTACTTTTAAGTCTTTTCCTTCTATGGGGTGCGATACAAATCGCACTCCATATGGAGTAGCCCCCGAGCCTTAGGTTGAATCGAAGAATAAGGCTGAGGGTCCCACTAGTCTTGAATCTTCTTTCCTTATCTTCCAAATATTTTTGAAAAATAAGCCATCGATGACACGTATCCCGCAGCACCCGAGGCTTGAATCCAAATCACAAGGTTTGGAAAAAGGATCCAAAACAACGTGGCATACTTAATAGTGTTATATACAAAATGTGTGTAGATAATACGTAATCTGCCTTGATGGTTTATTTCGGAAATCATTTGGTTCAAAATTCGAAAAACCCCTTTTTCGGATAAGGTCCCTGAAAAGTGGTTAATCAAATAAACTCCCCAAAACTCTTCCCAAATAACCGCTCAAAACAAATCACGCACTTTTTTAGGGGAGAAAACTCTTCGGCTTCTGAACAGTAAATCCCGGCCTACCCGCTGGCTATTTAACCGCGCGGTGACTCCAGAGACACAAACCCGCGGCTTGTTGTCGATGAGGTACCGACGTAAGTCGCCTGTGCCATCAGAGACACAAACCCAGGAGCCGAAGACAAAAGTTGTTGGTGTTTACCGAGAAGTCTACCTAGGGATACCCTAAGGTAGTAGACTTGTGGTCAGGGTGTCGCTGAGATCAGGAACTCGATGGTGCAAGGAACACAAGGGTTTAGACAGGTTCGAGCCGAAGTATGCGTAATACCCTACATCTTGTATGGTTTGTATTGCCTTGGGGTTATGCGTATGCCCGATGTGTTTTGGAGGCATCCCTGCCCGCCCATATATAGTCTAGGGGGACAGGGTTACATGGAAATCCTAGTCTGGTACGAGCTTAGGAGTCCTAATCGAGTACTCTCGGGTAGTTTCCTTCTGTACTGACTAGTTGTACCCGTGTACGAGTACTTTACAGTATGGATGAGGTATGGGACATGCCCCACCCCTTACTCTAGAATTTTCTACGCCACGCTTGTAGTCCCGTCGCCTCGGGTCTGACAGCCTGCATACAAAATTCGACCAACACTTGTGGAATTCGTTAAGTAACACCCTATTCTAGTGTTGATCTTTGGATAAGTGTTGCTTTTATGCAAGACTTGACGGCCTAAAAGTGGTACTTTAGACCCGTCAACAACACCTCCACACTTATCCTTTGCTCGTCCTCGAGTGAAGAAGAAAGGACTAAGGTGGAACATGACTTCTTATGGTAAGGATCAAACATGTAAGATATTAAAAGCCATACCTGTACTTGTGAACTTTTTGAAGTGTCTATCATGTTACCTTGGGAAATTGATGACCAGAACAGTCTTGATCCAAATCGCCCCCACTCCTTCTGTCTAAGTAACTTTGGTTTTTGGCAATGATTTATTTTTCTACAACCTTACGTAGCTCCTCAAATAATTCTCTTAGATCACTCAATGTGTATGATCCTCACCAAAGCATTAACTTGCCTTTCTTCACCCTACTTCTAAAAAGTCTTATGTGGAGCTCAAGGTAGGGATGAAGATGAGGCATGCCTGCATCACATATGTTTCAAAGCCAAAGATCAGATCCTAGTAGAATACAAGTCATACAATATGATCAAGATGTGCATGTGTGTGGATGGAATATGGTGGATGATGAATAGTGGATGAAATGAGAACTCCTTTTGTATGATCTCTCTCCCTTTTATAAATCCTCTTGAGAACATGGCTATATTATTATTATTTTTCTTCTGCTTAGACCTTCATGTGTCCAACTTTTTTTTTGTTTTCTCTCTCTTTTTTTACTTGGAACTTCATGTGTCCAATTTTTTCTTCGATAGCCCATGTCTCTTTTGTGACAATAACTGGAGAGAGAGACCACACATATTGTGGAGCATTTATTTGCTTGCTGGATGGATGGGATAATACTAGCTTCCAGTGTAGAAGTCTAGTATGTGGAAGTGGAGTGTACGTGATCTTGATCATGAAAGTATGAAAAGCATTCCACAAGGGTCACAAACAATTTGACAAAGCTCAATATGACAGCAGGAAGCATATGTGTATCAGTTTTTCAATAAGATCATCATATGGCTTTGGTAGGACGGAGGCATATCATTGACGAGCTAGCTAGGTCACTGTATTTCAAAATAAATTTCCCAAGTACTCTGGACAGAACCAAGCAAGGTTCATTTTATCATTCCATATCTCAAACATCAACAACCTAGGTAGCATGCTTTCCTAAAGATATAGTTTTACAAGCAAACAGGAGCAAGCCAAGAATATAGCACATGTAAGACAACCATTAAGATCATGTTTTGAGCCAAGGTTCATTTTAATTCTGAGTTAAATTTCTTTAATGATCAGAGGTGAGGTTCTTTTAAACTCATGAATCAAGGAGCGTAGAGAGGTATAGTGTGCACATACCATCGCTCTTGAAGATGATGGGGATCAAGGTGGACCAGTAGTGGTTCGACCAGACCAGGGGGGCAACCGACTCACTCTAGTGCTCTCGCCTTGACCTTTATCATGTTGGCGTAGTAGATGTTCTGCAACACCATTATCGGGGATTTCAAGTGTGCATGTCGATGATGAACTTCAGAGGTCTCCCCCACACTTGTACATGTACCTGGTGCTGTACTCGAAACAAAAACGGTGGAAACAAAAGGGAGGCTCTACTGGTTTGAAAACTAGGGAGCCATTATTTGAACTCAAATATTTTTTTGGGATTTTGTTATTATTTTAATTTGGCAAGGTGCAAGAACTAACACCATATCCAAACCAAGATAATATTTGGCATGAAAGGAACCTACTTTGGATACTTACATACCTTCCCCACACTTAGAGTTTGCATTGCTGGGCAACATAATTCAAGTGCGTGAAGGTCAAGCCCCCGTTCATAATTGTTTTCTTACCAAGAAATATCATGGTGTTGTAATTGGTGTAGCTCTCATGTTCTTAGGAGTCAACTATCCATCATTCTTTTAAATCTCCATCTAAGATGGTTAGTGGCCAAATACCCGAAGGAGAGTGTATCCTTAAAATCATGATCTTGCTTTTATTTGAAAAGGGAAATGATAATCCGGGTTATCTCCCGACGGTGCTTTGTTTATGGTCACAAACTAGACAATGGGAACTTCCTCCTGCAGCTATCATTGGTGATGTCGTTCCTCTGTCACCACCAATTGTTGATGTATTATTGAAGCTTCAGCTGCAAGGTTAGTGCCACAAAGCATCCACAAAATCTGCAATGTTTATGGTAAACAAAAGCATCTACAACCAACCTTCTGAAGATTTTGCAAGAGAGGGTGTTAGCGCTAAAAATCGGCCAGGAATTGGCCGATGACCTTCAGCGTCGGACACACGACCCGGGAGAATCTGCTTAGCTCCTGTTCGGGTTATTGCCCTGGTGCGGTTCGCGCAGCGTGCCAGTCAATCTGACCTGTTGATTGACAAGGAAATAAACATATTAAATTCCGGGAGTTCCGATCGGCTGTGGTTCCAATCTGTCCCGAAGAGCGTATCGGCGAATCGGTCGATTTGCTATGAAGATGACCGGCTATGGATCAGCCGATAATCACGTAATAATTGCAAAGAAAATTGCTGGAGCAACTTAAACAATTATTACAGATGCAACACTTGAAATAGATCTAATCGGCTGTATGACAATGAACGAGGAAGAGCGATGACAAAGCCGATAGTTTCAATCTCAAGCTGGATAACTGATGATAATACTTGAACAACAGGTAAAACCTATAATTCTAGTAAATATCGATAACTGGTGAATAAATCCAAATGAAACCACGACGATGCGCCCAAAGTTAAAGCTCAGATGTTATTCGATAAGCGGAACCTACCAATTGGCCGGAGATCGAGTCGATGCAGCCCTGCCAATCCGTACGAACTCGTGAAAGAAGAAAAAGTATTGGCGAAGTCGCCAACTTGAAAGTAAAGTGCTATGAAAAAATAGATTGTTTTGTTGATTGATTGGTTGATTGATCTTTTTTTTCACAAAGCCCTGACGACTCCTATTTATACCATAGGACGAGGACTCCTGATCGATTACGACTTGTTACAAACTTGATTTAAACAGAAAACTACTATATCTATAATATTTTATAAAGGAAATGGACTCCCGCAGAATCTTCTGCCGCCATCTCCTAATCCAATCAGGATTCTTTCCATTGCTTCTCGACCGAGTCGGCGTCGTTCCATTGACCAACATCAGGCCACTTTTGACCGGGATCCTCCGTTGTGGTTCCAATGGTTTCACCCTCCCAATCTGTTTGGCGCAAGTTGCATCGCCAATCGGCCGATTCTTAATTGTAGCCTCAATCGGCCGATTCCTCACTGTAGCCTTTAGATCTGCCGCATCGGCCAATCTCTTCCTCTCCTGACTCCGATTCAACACGTGTCAAAATCTGGCGTCAACATATGCCCCCCAGTTTCGGAGTAAAACATAATTTTTACTTCAAAACTCTTTTCTTTAATCTTTCCTCCGAAACGAGCGCAGTAAAAATCTCCTTCCGTTTCGCGGTCTTCTACATGATGATTGCAATCTTCTCGAACCGGGCGCTTGAGACAACTGTTCCCCTAGAATTCGTGTAGATGGCGCGGGAAAAATCCCGCCTTTACCCTTTCTCTCTCAGATTGCCCTTAAGTACCGGTGTTCTCCGCCACTCTTTCTCCACGAACCTAGTAATTTCCTCCAGCGAATCACTGTTCATGTTCTTCCTGCGCCCTCTCGATCTCCAACCGCACCCTCTGGCGATTTTCTCTCGCCTGCAATCTGCTCCATCTTTCCAATGGCGGCGCCATCGGCAACTTCACCAACCACGGAGGTTCCGCCGGCAACTCCCTCAGCGACGGCGGCCCCATCGGCGGCTCCACTGGTGGCTCCATCGGCGACGATGAGCTTCATCCCGGAGGTAATCATCTGAAACTTTCCTCTTTTATTTTTTTACTGCTCAAGTATTCTCTAGACCCATTCTCAGTTTTTCTCCTTTTTCCCTCTTTTCCCCTTTCCGAAACCTCCGGTCTCATCTGCTTAGGTCCCATGGGGAATCCAGATCCAACCGATTTGATCAACCTAGAAACCCACAGAATTCCTTTCAAGCAATCACCCATGGATTTGGGTCAGTGGGCAGTTGCCTTTAGATCTTGGCCGAATGAAACCCCTGTCTAGAAAGAATGGTACCATAGATTAGCCAAGTCTAAGAGAGTTCAGTGGGATGAGTTGAAAATCGGCTAGTGCATCGATCTCTCTCTGTCCCAAATGGAGAAAAATGAACCCTTAGTAATAGCGGCCTCTTATTTCTGCTCCAACGCGCTCAACGCGTTCCTCTTTGGGCACGGACCTATGACTCCAACCCTGGCCGATGTTCTGATGTTGACTGGCCTTATATCTCCTCCCCTGATACACCCTTTGATTATCTGATCAAACCAACCCATCGGCTAGGGACAAAAGGAATCAGCGGGTGGAAGGGGTATATCAGCAAGAATATGAGGACCGGGACGATTTCAGAGAGAGAACATACGGCGTTTTTGATGATGTGGCTAGAGAAACACTTCTTCTGTGGCAGAGCAGTTGGTCCTTCATCCAATACACAAGCCCTGGCAGAAGCTCTGTCACTAGGATCGGCCATCCCCCTTGGGAAGCATATGTTAGGATTGGCCTACCATATGATGCACCAAATCGGCGTCAAATTATCAAAAGGGGACCGATTGGCAATCCAGGTGGTCCTTGGTGGTTCATCACCCTCTAGCTCAACTTATACATGAGCAAAGTCTCCCAGCAGCAAATAGAGACCAAGACCTTTCCCAATATCGAGTCAGAGGAAAACCCCACCATACGACGATGTTGTACCTCTTTTGGAGAAGCAGCATCGGCCTTCCCTGGCTGTCAATTCACTGCCACCCGAACGGCCGAATACTTCAGATGTTTCTATAATGGCTTCAGTGAAGAGACTATCAGTTGGTATCCATATCAGACAACAGGGCCGATTTTCGAGCTTCCCGTCTGCTACGATTCATCATCCAACACTTTTGACGGTGATCTCATGGATATCCTGATCAAGCCAGGGATTTTACTGGCCAACTTCTTTTCTGGCAAAGATTCCCCCACCTATGAATTTTATAATCCATCGGTCGTAGCACGGCAACTGGGCTTTGGTCAACTACCGATTCAAGTCTACTTTGCCGGCCGAGCAAACTTTCGAAATGAACTGACCAAGAGCCTCAACTACAATCGGCTGTGCAACTTAGTGCCAGACTCCAGTACCATCGATCTGAACAACTGGATGGTGGCCCCTTTTGCCGTCCAACAATTCAAACTGTGGTGGGCAGAATGGAAGCAGTACCTCTTCTGTTCGTCTCCATCAACATATTGTAACAGTTTGGACCAAGACAACATTAATTCAAGTGCAGCGGTATTACCTTTCTCCCAGCCGATTTCAATATCGTCTCTTTCTATGCTACAACCTTACCGCTAACTTGTATTTCTCTTTTCAGTCTGAAAATCAAATTCCTCCGATGTGGAGCCGAAGTGGTAGGCCGATAGAGAGCGATCGCCCATACACACTATTTCCACTTATCGGCTATCACGCTCCGACCATCAAGGACATCACTAGCGGCCGATGGAAACAAACGCCGAAAAGGCCTACCTTAAAGAAGACAAGCCGCCGAGTACGTGCCCGCATAGGACCAACTGATCAATCGGCGGTAATATCGGCTAAAACCCCAACTACTCCAGCTTTGCCGATTACCGAGGGAGTCGATCCCCAAACTGCCACAGAAGTTGGAGCGGCCGCTGCATCACTGCTGGTAGAAGCTGTTCAGGTAACCTCGCATACTTCACATACCTTTAAGTATTATATCAATATTAACCTCTTCCTTCTGCCAGGCTGCACAGATCGCTCCAGCGCAATCCCCGCAGCAATCGGCCACGTCCCGAGCGGAAGCCGAAATGCTAGCGACCCTACTCACCAAGGTAGAGAATTTCTTAACTCAATTTCTCGATATTCAGAAAACTAACCAATTCTGATGCAGACCGATCTGGGTGCGTCGATTGTACCCCCTCAACAAACATCGGCCGGAAGACTCACAGAGGTATGGCAGGTATCTCATATCATCAGATTCAATTATTCGCAGTATACTCATAAAATCTGTTTCCCATACCTTTTCAAGAAGCTGGCCCAAGCAGGGCATTGATAGTCGTCGAGTCCTCCTCTTCTGATGAGCCGATTGCACCGGTTCCAGAGACGAGGGTGACACTCCCGCCGACACAAGCAAGAGAAATCCGCTTTACTGTCTGCTAATCCTTGTCTTTATTCTTTCGCAGGAACAAGACACTCCTAATAACAGCCTTTTCTCTTTCGCGGTTCCTCTGTCTGACGATGAAGAAGTCGGTTCACGCCAAGTTCCGTCGAGCTCAATTTCTGATGACGTCCGCGCCAAGCTCGAGAGTATGCGGACCCTCCTCGAAGATGATATCGGCCGATTAGTGGGAGATGCCTCACCAATTCGGCGGCTTCTCAATGACATCAGAGGCCGAATTCCGGAGGAAGCGATAGAAACTCTACAGCCTGCTGCATTCATAGAGTCGATACAGATTCCAGTGTTCAGGGCCCTGCGCCATGTGGCCGATCGTGACAAGCTAGCAAAGACCCGGGAGGAAGCCGATTCTTACAAACACCGAGCCCAAGAAGTGCATCAACAGATCAACTTCCTCGAGAACTCCCGCCCAGATATCGTCGGCACAATAGATCGCCTCAAACGGAGGAGGGCAGAGCGAGCCAAAGAGATGGAGCAGGTAACCAAGGACATAGCTGCTGAAGAAAAGAGACTTCAAGAGCTTCCATCTGTCATCGCCGGGCTGAAGCAAGAAAGACAGAGTATTAGACTCGGCCCGTGAAGCGATAAGACTTCATCGCCATATGCCAAAAATTTCTGGATTGGCCGACAATGACCAAAGAGTATTAGACTCGGCCGATCAGATTAGGCAACGAGCTATTGCAACCATAGATGCCCTCCTTGGGTGAGTTGTAAAGAATCTTGTAAACATTTAATGCTCCCTTAATGTTGACACGCCGATTCGAATTTGGACCGCCTCCTTTGGCAGCTTTGCATTTATGAACGCTTTTACTCTGATGGGACGCATCCTACTATCTCCTTACCTCCTTCCTTCTATAAGTACGAAATCCCACATCGTTCCCAGAGGCATCTGCATCACCCATCTTCTTCCCCTCCAATAACCCGATCTCTATCCTCCCAGGCTGGACATCAAGATGTCTTCTTCATCTTCCTCCTCCTCTGTCAACTAGGTACAAACCCTCTTCTATTTCTCCCCTTGACATCTCAATCACTCTGATACTGGGTAATTGTTTATCCCTCTTTAGCCAAAATGCCTTAGTCCCAGTCTGGAACGAGCGATTGAAGTTATGCACTCAGACGAACCACTGTCGCGGGCAGACATAGATCTGATAAGAGCTCACTCTGAAGAACTCAAAGGTCATGTTCCTGCTGATGTCCAGAAAATCTGGGACCATATAGACGCTAACTGCTCCAAGCGACCGCCAACTGAAAGGAGTCATCAACTCCCTCGCTCAGTTGCCCTTGAAGATGCCGCGGCAGGAACATCCCAACCACCTCTCGACAGGAGCCATCCAATCCCTCATCAAGTCAAGGCTGAAGCCGCCATGGAGGATCTGGAGGACAAGACCATCCGCCTTCTGATAAAACTAGGCCGGATCAAAAGAGAGTTCAAGAAATAGCGTGATCAGTAGATATATTGGTACTTTTTATTCTAAGGGCGACTTGTACCATCTCGGCCATGTACTCTGCTGTTTTCACCAAATAATGAATCGGTCAGACCAAACCAAAATGTTTCCTCCTTAAGGCAATGTCATTTTTACATCGGCTATGTGGACAAAAGCCGATAGGAGTCGGCCACGTTGTCTTGATGCATCTTACTGCAAGTTACGCACCTACCCAAATGCTTGGATAGTACCTCTTCAGATATCTTCCGTTTAAGGCTCTGGGGAATTCTTCCCCTTCGATAGTTTCTAGTATATATGCATTTCCCGGAGCACATCGGCCGATTCTATACGGCCCTTCCCAAGTGGGCGACCACTTACTGAATTTGGGATCTTTAGACCCTATCGGCAGCACCAACTTCCATACCAAATCTCCTTGGGAGAATTTCTTAACCTTGACCATTTTGTCATACCACCTGGCCACCCTTTTCTTGTTTTCTTCGATGCTAATCAGGGCCCTCAACCGTTGACCCGCCTAGTCATCGAGCTCATCCTTCATGAGGAAGGAATAGTCATCGGCCGTCAACTGATCTTGAAGCGATATACGCCTTGACCTCGTCCTTAATTCCCAAGGCAAGACTGCCTCGTGACCATATACCAACTGATAAGGAGATATCTTAGTGGCCCCATGGCAAGCCATCCTATAAGCCCATAGAGATTCAGCCAAAGACATGTGCCACTTCTTGGGTTGTTCCTCTATCTTCTCTTAATCAACTTGATTATCCCCTTATTGGACGATTCGGCCTGGCCATTGGCTTGAGCATAGTACGGACACGAATTCAATAATTTAATCCCCATATCGGCAGCGAATTCTCCAAATTCTCCTGAGGTGAACATCGTTCCCTGATCTGTTCTGATAGTCTGAGGAACACCGAATCGATAAACAATGTGGTTCTTAACGAACTCGATCATATCAGCCAATGTCACGATCCTTAACGGAACTGCCTCCACCCATTTAGTAAAATAATCAGTGGCTACCAATATAAACTTATGCCCCTTGCTCCATGGAGGGTGAATCTGCCCGATGAGATCTATTCCCCAACCTCTGAACGGCCACGGCTTGATTACTGGATTCATAGCCGAAGCTGGCGCGCGCTGCACATTGCCAAACTTCTGACAGTCTTGGCAACCTTTATAATATTTGAAACAATCTTCAAGGATCGTTGGCCAGTAATACCCATTGTTTCTGATCATCCATTTCATCTTGTGAGCCGATTGATGGGCTCCACATGTGCCTTCATGGATTTCCCCCATCAGGACCTTTGCTTCTTCCATTCCCAGGCATTTGAGAAGAACCCCATCAATCGTCCGGTAGAACAAATCGTCTTCAAGTAACACATATTTTGTGGCCTGGAAACGCACTCGCCGATCTACCTTCCGGGACGGATCCTTTAATTAATCGGCAATCTCCTTTCGCCAATCATCGGCCGCGAGCTCCAAAATCATAGCTCCTTGAATCGGCCGATATCCGGACGCGTGTTGGGCCAGCCTATTGGCCTCTTCATTGTAATTTCTGGGGATGTGCTCGATTATTGTAGACTTGTATTCCTTTAACAGCTGGAGGCAATCTTCATAGTAAATCCTTAAGATATCATCTTTGCATTCAGATTTCCCCGTTAACTGATCTACAATAAGCATGGAATCTGCAAAAATCTCGACCGCATCAGCTTTGACTTCCCTTAATAATTGGATACCTTTTAGGACGGCTCGGTATTCTGCCTTGTTATTGGTTGCGGATGCTTCTATCAGCAGAGAGAAATCATAGCTTGCCCCCCGAGGCGATACAAGAACGATACTGATTCCCGATCCGGCTCCACACGAAGAACCATCGAAATACAGAGTCCATGGAACCGGTTCGACGACAGCAATTTCCAGTCCACAATGTTGAGCCAGGAAATCGGCCATGACCTGACCCTTGACAGCCTTAGCCGATTCGTACCTTAAGTCGAACTCTGACAGAGCCAGTATCCATTTTCCAATCCTTCCTTTCAAAATTGGCAGTGATAGCATATATTTCACCACATCATCTTTGCATACGACTATGCACTCTGCCGATAACAAATAGTGCCTGAGCTTGGTACACGAGAAGTATAAACACAGGCACAACCGTTCCACCGGGGAATATCTTGTTTCGGCATCCAGGGGTCTTCTGCTGACATAATATACCACCCGTTCTTTCCCTTCGAACTCCTATACCAACGCCGATCCAATAGCTTGTTCATCAGCTGATAAGTATAATTTGAACGGCTTACCGGGCTGTGGTGGGACTAACACCAGCGGTGAAACTAGATATTGCTTGATATCTTCTAACGCTCTGCGTTGTTCTTCTCCCCACACGAATTCCTGATCGGGCTTCAATTTCAACAAAGGAGTGAAAGCTCGAATACGCCCGGATAGGTTGGATATGAATCTTCTGATAAAATTGACCTTGCCAATAAGGGATTGCAGCTCAGTTTTATTCTGTGGGGCTACAACTTTGTTGATGGCGTCTATGGTCTTCCGGTTAACCTCTATCCCGCACTCATGGACCATGAATCCTAAGAATTGCCCGACCAATACACCAAATGCACACTTGTTCGGGTTCATTTTCAACCCATGCTTCCTTGTGCACTCCAGTACTTCTTGTAAATCGGCCAGATGTTCCTGATGACCTTTCGACTTGACCACAACATCGTCGATGTAAATTTCCACCGATGCACCAATGAGCTTGTGAAAGATATAATTCATGGCCCGCTGATATGTAGCACCGGCGTTCTTTAACCCAAAGGTCATTACAACTCACTCGAATAAACCGAGGTGGCCCGGACAACTGAAAGCTGTCTTCGAAATATCTTCTTCAGCCATTAGTATTTGATTATACCCAGCATTACCATCCATGAAACTGATGACTTTGTGTCCTGCGGCAGCATCTATCAAGACATCGGCCGTCGGCATCGGATATTCGTCCATTGGTGTAGCCTGATTTAGGTTCCGGAAATCGATGCATACGCGCAACTTTCCGTTCTTCTTATATACGGGCACAATATTAGAAATCCATTCGGCGTAACGGCACTGCCGAATAAATCCTGCTTCAATTAATCTTATGATCTCGGCCTTTATATCAGGTAGAATTTTAGGATTGCACCGTCGTGCAGGTTGCTGATATGGCCGATATCCTGATTTTATAGGCAACTGGTGTTCAACAATGGACCAGTCTAGACCAGGCATCTCATGGTATTCCCAAGCAAAGCAATCCTTGAATTCTTTTAATAAACTTGTCAATTTACACTTGTATCCGGGATCCAAGCTAGCACTAATATACGTCGGCCTTGGCTTGCTACCATCTCCAATGAATCGGCCGACGTAAATCCATGCCCAAGCTTTCCGTCTTCTCGGACGAACTGATCCATCTATTCTAAATCTTTAGAGCCGACTGCTTGGATCGGCTGTAGACCAAAATCGGACACTTTCAGGTAATCAGTGTCCCAAGTCCTGCCGGATATACACCTGACGTGTTCACAGCTCCATTGTTGCGTGTCTGCCGCCGCAACACTGTAGGTGGAATCGGCAGTGACTATCTCTGTACCGTCGCCGACCCACTGCACAAGGCATTGGTGCATTGTAGATGGGATACAGCAATTCGCGTGTATCCAATCGCGACCGAGCAACATGTTGTAGGACCCCTTACCATTAATAATAAATAAGGTAGTGGGAAGGGTCTTACTGCCGATGGAGAGGTCGACGCAGAGCGCTCCGCGGGCGGGAGACACGTTGCCTTCAAAATCTTTGAGCATCATGTCCGTTTTTGTGGCAGAACCACCTGAATTAATCCAGCTCAAGTGTATTAACCATCCCCATTAGGGCAATCTCGGTTAACCTTATACTTCAAACGGAGTAATCCACTGGTCTGTCGGGTATAACCTCCCGATGCAACCACGGTAGAGCGGATCGAAGTCCATACATACAAATGCTCATGCGACGATGAGCCCAGAGAATACCACATCCCAGCAAATATTACAACATTATCATAAGTGAATATTACAGACCAAGTTTTGAGTTTAAAAACCAAGTACTTCAATGATCTTAACTAGGAAGTTCTTCAGAGTTTAAGTTGCAGCGGAAATAAAACAACGAAAGCTACTCGACGATACAGGATGTCTCGTTGAAGCCCGTACGAGACATCACTCGACATTATCTCCATTGGACGGGGGCGTATCCCATTCCACCGACCAACCAGGGGGAAGAGTGCAGGGCCAAGTCAAGCTAGCAATCATATCTTCGAAGGTCTCACCTGAAAACGAGCCACAAGCAAGGCTGAGTATACTAATACTCAGCAAGACTTACCCGAGTAGTGGAATCTATTCCACTGACTCTAGACATGCAAGGCTTTTTGGCTCAGGGGTTTGTTTTGCCGAAAAGCATCTATAAGTGGGTCCTTACTTTCAACTTTTAGCTCAAGATTCTAGTTTCATTAACCATTCTAGATAAGCAGCTATCCAATATCATTCATGGTGAAGCATTAAATCTCATCCAACAAGTTTATTCATCATCATTGTTCCTCTTCTTACTCTGTGGGTAAAGGGGGTTAAGCAGTCTCAATAGCCGTGAGAAACGGACGATTCGAATCAAATTTCTTAACCTTGCAAGGGAAACCTAAACACACGTCACGTGGTTACTCCCAGAGTCACACGTGCAACTTTTCCCTTCAATCCCCGCTTCACGGAACAGGCCCACCGCCTTCGACTACACCTCCCCACAGACCTCGGTACGTCGGGTTGTGGCGGCCGATGCACCCGCCATTAGCTAGATGTGAACGAATTCAAGACAGTGGGGAGTATATTCCGGCCTCGGTTCAATCCAGTACTTAAGCTTACCGATTACCATATTCTCGGCATGTGGTTAGTACGTTCAAAGACTTAACCACCACTACCACACACCGCGGCCTTAGCATTTTTCACTAAACAGACGGGCCTCAATCGTAAACATCGTTCCATCGCCCGTCCGTTGTCCTTATGATTGCAGCGTGTAGTAAACATTCAACTCCTATTTTCTCGCGAGTGACAGGAAATCACTCGGCTTTTACCGAAGTCCTATTAGCATAGCATCTATCGAACCTTGCATCTAGTGTTCAGAGCATGGGTACCTAGGATCATGCAACTAAGTTTTCATCCAACTCCTATCAACTTAATGCACAAGTAAAAGTAGAGTAATAAGTTGCATAAGTTCAGAAAATAGGGGTCATGCTCCGGGGCTTGCCTTCTTGTGAACAGTTAGCTTGGGGCTCTTCCGAACTTGGGCTCGGGTCTTCAAGAGCTTCAGTTAGATTTACTTGAGCTTCACGCTGCTCACTCTCGGACGCGGGTACCAGCTCGTACGTTCCGTCGGCGAGAGTAGTCGTTTCTACATGAATGCACAAGTTTAAGTAGTGGTGATAGTAAATGACATGATTTCCTTCACGATAAAGTTGCAGTTTGTAAAACATGAGTTTGTTGTGGAGTGAGTTACTTTATCATTCGTGGGCAATCGTTAATAGAGTAGATTAGTACAATAAGTAACTTCGTTAAGCAAGGTGGGGTGGGTGTTCATGGGAACTCAAGTTCCTCATGGAAACATGATTTAAGTGTAACTACTACAGGGAGTAGTTTCTGGTCATGAAATCTTAGATCTAGGCACATCAGGGAAAGATATGCTTACTGTAAAATTTTCAGATGTTTTCATGCAGCAGATTAATTATGAAAAATATAACACATGGTGACTGCTAGATTTTTGTTCTTTTTGTACAGAACAAATGGTGCAAAAACTGAGTCTAAGATTTTTACAGGGCTTTCATTTCATCAATCAGGAGCTACTGTAATTTTTATAGGATTTATTATGTAGTTTTCAGAGCATAGTAAATATGACATTACACTCCTAGGTTAATCAAGGATTTATTTTTTTTACAGGGTCCTACACAGGATTTGTGTCCATGAAACTTTTTATACAGCAACCTCTACCACTGAGTATCCTCTAGTAAAAATATGAGAATTTTCCAAGCTAAGATACTATTTTCTTGATTTAAAGCATGTTATAAGCACATAAATCAAATAAATAGGTTCTTGTGAGATAAAAAGTCTCAAAATTTTTCTATGGCATCTAGGTATTACTACAACAACACAGAAAAAGTTTCATGATATTAAACGTCACAGAACAGCAGGAAAAATATTAGTTCTAACACTTTATGGCATAAAGCAAGGTTGGACAAAAGGTGTATCTAGAGATGGCTTTCGGTCCTGATCTTTTTACACAGTCCTAAACATTAAGCAACTAACTCACTGCCCAAAATTTAGGGTCAGCATTGATCTACAACAGTCGGTACAAAAGAAGTCAATTAAAACTTCTATTTAATGTAGAGCAAAATATATTGAGAATCTGAGAAACTTTTCGTAACAAAAGTTGTAGAGTTTCTTCTAAGGATTCCAGAACAGTTGAGTTTGAATTTTTCTGAATTTTCTACGATTTTATACGAATTTTACAAGTTCACTGATTTGGTTAAAACTTTCTTTACAGAGGGGTCCCTGAAAACTAGCAGAAAACCCCCTAGGAAGATTTGGGCGATTTTTGTATGTATGGCATTCGATCCGCTCTACCGTGGTTGTATCGGGAGGTTACCCGACAGACCAATGGATTACTCCGTTTGAAGTGTAAGGTTAACCGAGATTGCCCTAATGGTGATGGTTAAGACACTTGAGCCAGATTAATTCAGGTGGTTCTGCCACAGTTTTGGTCAGGTCTTCATCACTTTTGCCTAACTTCCGGAACATGGCATATGGCATGATGATGACTGCGGCGCCTCCATCCACTAGTAGCCTGGTAACGGGTCGTCCGTTAACGTGCCCTTTGAGAAATAGTGCCTTGAGATGTTGCCATTTTTCGTCTTCTAGTTTCTCAAAGGTGGCTGTCATCGGCTCCAAAACCAACTGCACCATCTGCTCTTTCATCCTTGTCGCCTTGTCTCGATCGGCAGGCGCCATGAACTCCATCGGCAATATGAACACCATGCTGACATCAGCTGCCGATTCTTGATTTTCAACCTCCTTGCTGTTGTTTTTCTTGGGGCGCCAGACCCGAGACTTGACGTTTCTCTTATCCAGCACCTGCCTCTGCTCTTCCTCTTGTTGTTCCCATTGGCGCAAGCGTTGGATTCTCCATTTCTGAGATTTAGACAACCCCTCAGGACACCACCTGGGGTTTACTGGTCTGGCCGACGGTTTGGCGTGCTCCCAGTTTGGTTCCCTTCCTAGGGGGTTTTCATCTGACACCCTAGCATCAGCCATTTCTTCCAACCGATCGGTACATTGGTTCTGCCCCCCAATCGCTCCTGCTGGTTGCTCCTGCCTTTCGACCGGTGATCGGCTCTGATCCCCTGTCTCTGGAGCGCGATCTTTTGAATGGGCGATCGTTGCGGCTTGATGCGCTGCACTCAGGACAGTCATCGGCTGATGGCAATCTGAGGTCATTCTCCCAGCAATGGATGAAGAACGGACATCGCCAATGATCCTCGTGTCGGCGTATCATCTCATCGTGGTATCTTGACCGTTCCTGTTGCCGCCGATATTTGCTGAGTAAGAATTAGGAAGTGATGGGTCTATGCGATCGTTCTAATCCTTCGCCCTTGTCTTCAGCCCGTCTTTTCCCTTTGATCTCATCCGCCGTGACTTGATTCCTGGGATCTACGGCGCCACTCCTTCTAGCCAATTCCGACGTCAGCACCTTGGTTTGAAGCGAGTTTCTTCCCGTGTCAACCATGTGGGCTGGGAAAGGATGTTGGTCAATCTTCATCGGTTTTGCTGGCTTTGCCGGGGTTTCGAACTTGAGTCTTCCCTGCTCAATGGCCGACTGTATCTGCTGACGGAAGATCTTGCATTCATTTGTGTCATGAGATGTAGCGTTGTGCCATTTGCAGTACTTCATCTTTTTGAGCTGATCGGCCGAAGGAATGGTATGATATGGTGATAGCTTGATCTGCCCTTCCTGGAGTAGTAAGTCGAAAATCTTATCGGCCTTTGATGTGTCAAAGCCGAACGCTTCTGGTTCTTTCTTTCCAAAAGGGCACGATATTGGTTTCTTCCCTTTCGCCCATTCTGCTAGGCCGATTTCTTCCTCTTCCTCTGATTCAGACCCTTCCAGATATGCCACCTTTTTCTGGAAATTCCTCCGCTGCTCAAACGGACGCACTTCCTGACCGGCCAATCGGTGAACGATCTGGCTTAAGCTTTCAAATTCTTGTGAGGCATACCTTTCCTTGATATGTGCCAAGAGACCTTGGAAAGCGATATCGGCCAACTGGGCATCGGTCAGAGCCAGAGTATAGCATTTGTTTCTGATTTCTCTGAACCTCTGTATGTATCCAGTTACTGATTCATCACCCCTCTGCCTGAGGCTGGTCAAATCTGAGAGCTTCATCTCATGTACTCCTGCGTAGAAGTACTTATGGAATTGCTTTTCTAGATCGGCCCAAGTAACAATGGAATTGGGTGGTAAAGTGGTGAACCACTGGAAGGCCGATCTAGACAGAGACGATGAAAACAGGCGCACCCTCAGAGCATCTTGCGTGACGGCTTCCCCGCACTGGATGATGAATCTGTTAATGTGCTCCACGGTAGAGGTGTCGTCCTGCCCCGAAAACTTAGTGAAGTCAGGAACCTTGTACCGGTGGGGAAACGGCAGCAGGTCGTAGGCCGATGGGTATGGCATCTTGTACGTATAAGTCTGCACTTTCGGCTTCAACCCGAATTGGTCCTGAATTATCTCCGCTATTCTCGCCGTCCAATCCACTTGCTGCTGATGAACAGTTGTTCGGGGTGCCGACGTATGTTGGAGGATTGGCGGCGGTACGGCCGAGTGATGGATCGAAGCGTGCGGCGGATTCTGTTGCGTCACGGCCGTCTGAGCAGTTGATAGTTGATGGCGAAGCGAATCCGCCGCCCCATCGTACATCGTCATCGGCGCCGTGCTTCTGAGTGCTTCTACAGCGCCTGCCCCCCTGCCGATTTCTGACGGGGTTGGCTGATACTGAGGGACCCTCGGCCGAACGGCCGAATGGAACGGCGCCTGGATCGGATAGCTCCCATGTCCGGTTGATTGATCGGGAAAAGCTGCCGTTGCCGATGCCCCCCAAGGCACTGAGTTTGAGGGCAGCGATTGCACAGAAGCAATCTGGACAGGCTGAAGCGGCGCTTGCGATGGGAAACATGGTGCACCGTTATACCTTGGAGACACTGGAGGCAACGAAGTGTTGTATCCTTCGCGTTGAGTCGACATCGGCTGAGGAGCCGAGTGGGACGTGCCTGGTAAGCTTCTGGCTGGAGGTGCAATAGGTGGGGCGTATGCCGGCCCCTGATATCCTTGAGCTGCTCCGTTGACCAGAGAGCTGATGACGGCGTTATACACCGTGTTGGTCATTACCGAGGATTGGTCGATGAAAGCCTGGTAGACGGACTGTTGAATTATATCGGACATCTTGCCCGAATCCTCAGCGATGGTGATATGGCGGGGGACTGGAAGAGGGGCTTTCTTGATTGCCTCCCCACTTCTGGTACGACTGAAAGACTGCAGATACATCCTTTTGTAGTCCTCTAGATGTTTCGCCAGTTCTTCTTTCTGGTCGTCCTTGAGATCTGCTTCTGTGACCTCAATGATATTGTTCTCAGAAACTTTGGTGTTCTTTGACATGTTGGATCTTGAGGTGGTCCCACCGGGCGTGCCAAAAGTGTGTTGGTGCTAAAAATCGGCCAGGAATCGGCCGATGACCTTCAGCGTCGGACACACGACCCGGGAGAATCTGCTTAGCTCCTGTTCGGGTTCTTGCCTTAGTGCGGTTCGCGTGGCGTGCCAGTCAATCTGACTTGTTGATTGACAAGGAAATAAACGTATTAAATTCCGGGCGTTCCGATCGGCTGAGGTTCCGATCTGTCCCGAAGAGCGTATCGGCGAATCGGCCGATTTGCTATGAAGATGACCGGCTATGGATCAGCCGATAATCACGTAATAATTGCAAAGAAAACTGCTGGAGCAACTTAAACAATTATTACAGATGCAACACTTGAAATAGATCTAATCGGTTGTATGACAATGAACGAGGAAGAGCGATGACAAAGCCGATAGTTTCAATCTCAAGCTGGATAACTGGTGATAATACTATAACAACAGGTAAAACCTATAATTCTAGTAAATATCGATAACTGGTGAATAAATCCAAACGAAACCACGGCGATGCGCCCGAAGTTAAAGCTCAGATGTTATTCGATAAGCGGAACCTACCAATTGGTCGGAGATCGAGTCGATGCAGCCCTGCCAATCCGTACGAACTCGTGAAAGAAGAAAAAGTATTGGCGAAGTCGCCGACTTGAAAGTAAAGTGCGATGAAAAAGTAGATTGTTTTGTTGATTGATTGGTTGATTGATCTTTTTTTTTTACAAAGCCCTGACGACTCCTATTTATACCCTAGGACGAGGACTCCTGATCGATTACAACTTGTTAAAAACTTTATTTAAATAGAAAACTACTATATCTATAATATTTTATAAAGGAAATGGACTCCCGCAGAATCTTGTGCCGCCATCTCCTAATCCAATCAGGATTCTTTCCATTGCTTCTTGACCGAGTCGGCATCGTTCCGTTGACCAACATCAGGCCACTTTTGACCGGGATCCTCTGTTGTGGTTCCAATGGTTTCACCCTCCCTATCTGTTTGGAGCAAGTTGCATCGCCAATCGGCCGATTCCTAACTGTAGCCTCAATCGGCCGATTCCTCACTGTAGCCTTTAGATCTGCCGCATCGGCCAATCTCTTCCTCTCCTGACGCCGATTCAACACGTGTCAAAATCTGGCGTCAACAGAGGGACTTAAGGTGGTTGCAGTCCCCGTATGTGCTCGAGGCACAAAGCATGCCTGACTCTAGAGAGGCATTGAACGAGCATGGTTCTTGGGGTATTTCAAGAATGAAGCTCCCATGATCATCTAACCTTCAGACTCCAGAGTCGGTGCCTCACAAAATTCCATGGCCCATGGATTCTCCATCTCAAGAGATTCATCATGAGAAATCATAGCTAAGTTTCGATTGTGGTCGAGAACAACGTACTCTGGGCCAGCAGGAAGAGACTCAAACTCGATCGAGGGTGATGATGATCATTCATCTTCACAATAGTGAAGGATTTCTTCCGAGTCGTACTCTTTCGGAGGTTGCTGATTTTGCAACCTCATAGAGAACAGGCTCGGATGATACAAACGAAGATACATGCATCATCTTCTCGCGTGGATTTTGCTAGGAAAGAGGCTTCACCATAGGATTTTCTAGGCAAGAGGTAGCAGTGGCAGAAGCGGTTTCCCTAAGCTTTCCATCTAGGCTCCCTTGAGACGGATCGAGAAGTTTTTCTAGCGGGTAGCCTAGGAGAAGGTCAGAATCGAGGATATCAAAGATGTGGAAGTCTAGATTGACCTCGATTCTGTCTATGGTGAGCGGCACGACACTTGCGACCCCTCGACATTTAAGGATATGCCCAGACGAGCAACCTTTAATGAGCTTGTCGGATGGTCTTAGCGAGATATTGCCAAAGAGAGTGTATGCTAAATGTCGTGGCATAACATTAACCTCCATGATGGGGTTGAGATGGACTTATACGATGACTCCCCTTATAAAACAAGGAATGATCATGGAGGGTGACCGAATCCAAATTGCTTCAGAAAAGCATCTCAATTCATCCGACCATTCCTCCTTCATTGCCTCCATAAGAGATGCTTCACTAGGAGGATCAGGAGGAGAAGGGGGCTCCGTAGGCCTAGGGGAAGGATCTGTCAAGGGGTGTTTAGATTGTTGGATTTGGACAGAAGAGGGCTCCACCCCTACTTGGGCATCAAAAAGTTTCGAGGTGTTTCTATAATTGGAAGATGGATCATGCTCGAATGAGTAAGAGAACCTTGAAGGTTCAATTTCTTCTTCCTTCGTTTGTGATTTGGGAGAGGGCTCAACAGATAAATCTTGAGGTATCGAAGGTGAAAGCTCGGATTTGGCTGTTGAGATACTCTCATGGCTTGACTCGGGTTCCTCTCGATGGGGTTCGCTATGATCGGTAGGGAAGGAAGAGTTTTCTAAGAGGCGGTCTAGGATCTCTCTTCCTTCCATATAAGTTGCGGGTGCAAAGAAACCTCCGGTGGTGATGTCAAGCTCTAGGGCAGATTCCTTGTCTAAACTCGAGCAAAAGATGTCCAACGATACTTCGTCGGGTATAGCCAAGTCTGGGCTAGATGCCAAAAGGTTTGAGAACCTAGCCCATGCTACACCTATGGACTCCTCTAATTCCTCGAAGTCAAGGATGTCAATCGATAGGGAGTTTATGCATTCTGAAAGGGAGAATGAGTGACAGAAGTCAACTCTAAAGGAAACAACTTCCACCTCACAGTTTCCTATGTCATGCCTTGGATTACCAAGCACGAACACAGATCCTCGAACTCCTCTAGATGATCGTAGGGATCTTCATTGATTGCTCTAGAGAAGGGTCATTTCCAAACCATGGCTATAAAGCCAGGGCAGAGTTCATAGCTAGATGAGGATGATGATGATGGCTCGTTGAACTCACCCCTTGGGGTGGAAAGGCTGTGAAAGGATGGCTTTTCCATGGGTAACAGGGGTAAAGGTAGAAGGAAAGAAAAACAAGAGATACGAGGATGACTAGGTACAAAGATAGATACAACAACCGTTCACTGGCAACAGCGCCAGAAAGCTTGTTGGGTATTTTAGCGATGTGCGAATAAATCCGCAAGCGCACGGATACCATTGTAGCTTTCACCTTAGAGTATTCCAAAGGTTATTGAATCAAAGGGAACGTGTGTGCACTAACTTCTATTGTAGTCAGTCCAAGGACACACCAAGATAGAAGGGAACAGAGAGGATTCCTAGGGTAGCTCTATAGATGAGTTAAAGGTCGATCTCTCGGGCAAAATACTTGCTTCGGGCACCGGCTTACCCCTAGTCTGCTAGAAGACTCCGACCAACGGCTCTACGCTATATCCAAATGTGGAGGATTATAAAGGACCGATTGGGCTGTCAACACCTACGGCCTACCTCTAACAATCCGTGGGATATAAGGAAAACAAAGGATAACCCCTAGCCTAGACACCACATCTACGCTATGGATTAATACTGCAGTCTAACTAAATCGGATGTCCCGCAACAAACTACAACACCCCGTATAAATACGGAGCAACGAACCTGCAAGTAAGAGAACTGATCTCACTCAACTACTAGAACAAATAGCATATACTATAGACATGCATGAGAACACTCAATCCTATACTATGATAGCAAGGGAACAAGACTACTCATGCCACTAAGTATAACACTATGAGAAGGAATCACGAACACTTACTAAACTCTGAAGAATGTAGTAGCATCCATAGAGGTACAAGCTGGAGAAGAGCACCGACAGGCTCGGCACCCCTCCGAACTACCTCTCACTCTCTCCCTATCTCCTAAGCACTACCTCTAAGGAGCCTTGAGCTCAAATGCAAGAGTGTTAGCACAAGAGAGGCATGGTGAAGTGTGTCTCCTTTAGAAGCACCCCCCCTTATATTTATAGGGGTGAGTTATGGGTGCTCCGGTCATGCAACACGCTAAAGCCTGCTGTTGGAACTCCTTAGCCTTTACGAACTAATCCTCAAGCTCACGGATACCAATGTAGCTTTCACCAGGGAGTTTACCTGGGATATCGAATCCAAGGAACGGCAGATGCAACCAATCCTAGAACTATTCAACCGGACCCACCTAGAGAGAGGAGGTAAGAGGGTAGAGGGCTTAACTTCAGTTAGCCAACTCGTTACCTAGATAACTAGAAGCTATACTAACTTGATATGCTTCAGCGGCTGGGGCGGAAGGACCACAGACTGAGAGAGAAATGGGGGGTCCAACTCGGTCAACAATCTACTGCTATGAAAACACCCAAACGTGGTGGTCTACAAGGGACGGACAGGGCTGTCACCACCTGCCGCCTACCACATCAGTTCCGTGGGGTGGAACACAACCAAAGATAACTATCAAGCCTAAGCACCACGCTTCAACTATCCAGTTACTGACTTCCGCCTCATGTTAAGGCAAGAAGAAACCCCAAATGGCCAGGCTTGCTGAACCACGCAGACAAGAGATCCCGCAGATCAAAGAAGTAAACTAACTAGGTACTGAAAGTAAAGAGAAGAACTAGCGAGACACTGAAGATAAATGAGGAATTTACTTTGATAATATTCCCCTGAGGTGGATACAAAGTGGACAAGGACCACGAGCAAACCCCGGCTCCTTTCCTAGCTTGGCACTTGCACAAGCTCTCACCTCACACTCTCCCTATTCTACACTCGAACTGAAGTTACTAAGAATCTCACTTCTCTTTTGGATGGTGTGGCATACAAATGAGAAATGGAGCTCTATTTATAGCAGCTAGAGGTCAGTAACCGGTGAAAGGCGTAAGGACCATGCGACCTTGGCGGTTGCTTAACTTCCACGCGAAGGCTGGACACTAGAGGATGACATGTGCGGCCGGCCGGCCTCCCTAGGCCAGCTGGCCTAGGGATGGTGCCACTTGGCACCGCCTTTCACGTGGACGTCCCTGATCGCTTCCTGAGGTCAGTAGCTGTTGCTTTTTAGTTAAGCAACGGTTTTGGACATGCATGTGGGCACTTTGATCCGTGTGTGAAGCCTTTCGGGTCCTCAGATCAAACCGACTTCAAGTGCATGATCCCTGATCCTCCTAGGTGTGTTTCTTGACTCCTAGATCAGTGACGTGGCCAGAGGGGGCAGAGCCAGGCCGGCCGGCCTAGGATAGGCAGGCCGGCCTGGGATTTCTTCCAATTCGGCCCAATTTCACACACTAAGTTCCTAAAATGATAAATGCAACAAAACTTCTGAAACTCGTTAGTGTGGTTAGTTTTAACTCAGTTTTGTCTTATAAACCATGAAAACCAGAGAAATGTTGGCGGTTAAAATCATAGAAATCGACCGCCAACACCTGCCCAAACCGACATCAAGGACCAATGGGGAGGCGCCACGTCAAACAACATATGCCACATAATACAGCCAATTGTGGCCATCTACACCTGTGGCTGATGCCAGCTGCCCAGTATATTTACCATTCAAAGCAGTTGCGTCTATCCCTAAAAATGGTCTACATCCTACTAAAAATCCATCAATACAAGGCTTCAGAGCAACAAAAATCCTCTTAAAGCGCATCATCTTGTTTTTCCTCTCTAACTCATTTTCTACAATGCTACCAGGTGAAGTTATTTCCATTTGTGCTTTCCAGTTGAACAACAGCTAAAAAGTTTCCTCATATTTACCATGAATCTTCTCAAGAGCTATCTTCATACCTGACCATGCCTTTGCGTACTTCAACTTAATTCCATAATCCCCCTCTAATTTCTCCTTGGCATCCTTTGGTCCCTTACGTGAGTTCTTCTTCAATCAATCAGCCAACCTATCAGCACACCATCCTTGAGTTGCCATCTTCCCTTCCCTAAGCTTTGTTGTTGCACAATTGTGTTCAGCGGGGAGCACCTTAATCTGCACAAACATAAGAACATGTCATAAGAATATGAAGTGTCATTGATGACATGGTTCACAAAAACATTGCATAAGAACATGGCATCATACCTGAATTTTTTTCTCATCGTAGATCCTGGAAGCATGAATGCGCCATGGAATCCCTTGGCAGCACACTTGGCAATAAATCTTGTCTTGTCAGTTTGCAATCCAGTAAACTCAAAGCCCTTCTTCACAGCATAATGTCTTATTGATTTCCTAAAAGTTATAATGTCAGGAAATAAAGCATCCTTCTAAATCTTTGGATTTTTAGGATCATGAAGAATATTTATCTCCTCAGGATCAACATCGATAACTTTAGGCTCAAGAGCAACACCTTCTCCAACAGTATCTCCTTCACCACCAAAAGCTCCTTCACTAGTAATGTCATCATTAGCGAAACTGGGTTGTGCATTGTCAGATGGTTCTGCACTTGCTTGTGCATCAGGGGCTGGGCCCTCCAATAGCTCCTTCCAGCCCTCTCTTGCCCTCATTTCGTGTTGAGCTGACCTAGAAAGAAACGAAGAGCTCTCTCACTCCCCAACCTTCATTCTTGAGTGATTCCTTTGGGGGATTCAAGTGAGAGCCTTGCAAGAGCTAAGATTCGTGCTTGTGAGCTTCCATTCCATCTCTTGAGCACTAAGTCTTCGTCAACCCGGTGGATTGAAGTCTTTTACTCTAAGAGCTCAAGCTCCTAGGTGGCTAGGCATGCTCGTGAGTGCTCAGCGATTTGTGAGCTCCACGGGAAGTTTTTACTCACCATTCCTCTTGGAGGAATCCATAGTAAGTGGCCTTGGGCTTGAGATTTTGGTCTCACCCCAAGGGAGGAACATGGGGGTTCTTAGGCGGGGTCTCTTAAACTCTTCCTCAACGGAGACGTAGCACCTTTGGGTGTGAACTTTGGGAAACAAATCATTGTGTCTTCGTATTCACTTTGCTTGATTTGTTTGGATATTTCCTTGTGAGACTAACTTTCTAGGGTTTGAGCTTGATGTACTGATTTACAAGTGTTTAGCTCGAACTAGCTATCAAGTATCATCTCATAAGAACTCCTGGTACCTGCTAATTTATTTGATCTAATTTCTGTACCTTGATTCATCATTTCTGCACTCGTAGTTTCATACTCGGAGAGTCCGGACGTGAACTCCAGAGACTCCGGACCAAACATCCGGAGTGTCCGGACACATATCCAGAGTCTCCGGACACTTGTGTCACTGACAGGTTTGAAAGTGTTTTAAAGTTGCAGATTCGCCTATTCACCCCCCCCCCCCCCCTCTAGGCATCTTCAGGTTCTTTCAATTGGTATGAGAGTTTGGATCTCCGATTTGAAGCTTAACCGCTTGGAGAATCAAGATGTCAACTTCACAAGGGGGCACACCAATCCATGGAGATGAAGACAAGACAAAGGTAGAGAATGAAAAGAACAAGAGAGTCGAAGGAGAAGAAGAAGAAGATACTATGGACTCTGACTCCGACTCCTACTACAAGTCGGTAAAGGGTCCAAAGAGAGGGAGTACCAAAACCTATGCTAAAATTCCATTTGATTATAGTTGTTTTAGTGGTACTGCCCAAAATGCATCGGTCAACCTAGGGAAGCCACCTCGTTTTGATGGAATGGGATACTCATCTTGGCGACACTCGATGCGTGTGTATTTGATTGGGGTCAAACCGGCCCTTTGGAAGATTGTGTGTGTAGGTGTGAACATTCCCAAAGATGATGAAATTATCACAGAGCATGAAATTCAATGCAGCATGCAAGCCGCATCCATTCTCCTTAGCTCCTTGAGTCTGGATGAGTTTGACAAAGTTGATGGAATGGATTCAGCCAAGCAAATTTGGAACACACTCCAAATCAACCATGAGGGTACAAGGAAAGTGCATGAAGGAAGAATTCGTGCACTAGAAGGAGAACTCAACCGTTTCATCATTAGAGAGAATGAGACTCCACAAGAGATGTTGAACCGGTTGAACAAGATTATCAACAAGATTAGAGCTCTTGGTGGTAATAAGTGGAGTGATAGAGATGTGGTTGACAAGATTTTGACCGCATACATGGCTAGAGATATCAACCTACCTACCTTGATTAGAGAGAAGAGAGGATTCAAGAAATTCACTCCAACGGATGTCATAAGAATAGAGCAACATCTCACTATAATGAAAGAAGCAAAGATCACTCAAGAGCTCTCAAGACTTCATGAACAAATGGAGAAGAACAATGGTGTAGCTCTCAAGTCTAGCATCAAGGAGAAAGGGAAAATGCAAATTGAGAGATCATCATCAAAGAAGAAGGAAAGTGATAGTGATAGTGATGAAGATATGGCTTTGTTCATCAAGAGATTCAAGAAAGTCATGAGAAGAGATGGGTACTACAACAACAATAAGAGAAGAGGCAAGATCACAAGAAAGTCAAACAAGCCATGCTTTGGGTGTGGAGAGGTCGGTCATTTCATTGTTGATTGCCCTAATCCAAAGAACAAGAACAAGAGTGAGAAGAAAGAGCAAAGCGAGGGAAAGGCTAGATACAAGGGTGAAGCACATCTTGGGATTGAATAGGACTCAAGTGATGAGTCATCATCCGAAGAAGAGAGTGTGGCAACATTGGCAATAGAGACCCACACGACCAAGTCATCACTCTTCGAGGATCTCACCGATGACGAAGATGACCCCACCCACATTTGCCTCATGGAGAAAGAAGCTAAGGTATACTCTAGCTCCTCTCCCAACCATGATGATGATGATGATGATGATGATGATGATGATGATGATGATGATGATGATGATGATGAATGTGATAACATGATGAAAGAACTTGGCAAAAAGGCAACAAATAAAATTATGAAGCTTATGATCGAAATAGAGGATAGGGATGAGACTCTTGAGGCTCAAGAAGAACTAATTAGGCTTGAGCGAGAGAAAATCGTAAGCCTTGAGAAATCTCTCTCCAAGGAAAGGAAGAGTTTTAAGGTGCAAGAGGACTTGATCAAAGCTAAAATTGATAAACTTCTTGAACTTGAGAACTCTCTTGCTAAGGAGAAAGAGAAGGTAGAGAAGTTGTCTAAGGAACTTTCTCTAGTCAATGACTTGAACGCTCAACTTAAGGGTGCTAATGAGACACTTCAAAAAAACTTCTCATCTTTACTTTCCAAAACACGGATCTTGAAGTTGAACATGACACCTTAAGGAGAGTGCCAACTCTATCCCCAATGAAGCAACAAAGTCCTATACTTCTATACTTCTATCATTAGTGAAAGATGTAAAAGGTGTAGCAATATAAATGTTGAAACTTGTGCTATTAACCTTGCCAAAATGCATGTCATGAAGAATGAAATCTCTAGACTCACCAAGATGATCAATGGAGACACTTCCTCACAAAGGATTGGTGAGTTTGAGAAGCATACCAAGGAATTCGGAAGTGGCTACATGAAGAAGTATGGTTTTGAGAAGGGCATGGGTCTAGGTAAGAATGAACAAGGGCGTCAAGAACCCATTCCTTTCATCATGAACAACAAGACCTTTGGTGCTGGTGTAAATGGGGGTATTCTTGGAGGAATGGTTCCCATTAGACATAAGGTTGATGGTAAGCAACCTAAAGTCAACACACACCAAGTCAAGATGAACAAGACCAACGCTTCCCAAATCAACAAGGCCAAGCCACATTCCTCACAAGGTTCATTCTATGCCGATTATGTCTTAACTTGGGACCGCAAGGGTAAGGTGGTCGCCAAGTATGTTGGGTAATGCACAAAGGACACATTGATCAAAAGGAGTGTGTGGGTACCTAAGGTTTTTGTCACTAACACACTAGGACTATCTGGGTACCTAAGATACGAGATTAAATTTGTTTCGTAAGCATACTCCTTCGGCGGATCAAAATGGGTGCTTGGTAGTGGATGCACAAATCATATGACCGGGGAGAAGAAGATGTTCACATCCTTTGAATAAAATGATAGCCCAAATGACAACATCGCCTTTGCCGATGGTAGTGAAGGAAAGATACTTGGGTTAGGTAAAAATTGCTATCACAACCGATCATTCAATTTCCAAAGTCTTTTTGGTTGAATCCGTAACTTACAATTTGTTATCCGTATCACAACTTTGTGAGATGGGGTACAATTATTTGTTACCCAACGAGGGTGTGACCATCTTTAGAAGAAGTGATGACTCGGTGGCATTTAAGGGTGTACTCAAGGGAAAGCTTTACCTAGTGGATTTCACAAAGTAAAGAGCCCAACTTGATACATGTTTACTTGCCAAATCTAGTATGGGCTGGTTATGGCATCACCGTCTAGCCCATGTTGGGATGAGAAACCTTGATAAACTTCTAAAGGGGGGACACATACTCGGTATTACTAATGTTTCATTTGAGAAAAACAGAATTTGTAGTGCTTGTCAAGCGGGAAAACAAGTTGGATCACCACATCAATCAATGAACATCATGACCATGACAAGACCACTTGAACTCCTTCACATGGATCTATTTGGACCGGTGGCCTACATAAGCATTGGTGGTAACAAATATCGTCTTGTTATTGTTGATGATTATTCTCGTTTCACTTGGGTATTCTTTGTGTATGAAAGAGTGAGGTAGAAGAGATATTCAAGAAATTTGCAAGAAGAGCCGAAAATGAATTTGATGTCAAGATCAAGAAAGTGAAAAATGATAATGGCTCTGAGTTCAAGAACACCAACATTGAAGCATATCTTGATGATGAAGATATTGCTCATGAGTTCTCGGTGCCATAAACTCCTCAACAAAATGTTATTGTGGAAAGAAAGAATAGAACACTTATTGAAGCAACAAGAACCATGCTTGATGAGTACAAAACCTCGGATAAATTTTGGGCGGAGGCGGTCAACACGGCATGTCATGCAATCAACCGACTCTGTCTACACAAGATCTTACAAAAGACCGCCTACGAGCTTCTCACCGGTAAAAAGTCAAATGTATCTTACTTTAGAGTTTTTGGAAGTAAGTGCTTCATTCTTAACAAGAAGTCCAAAAACTCTAAGTTTGCCTCTAAAGTTGATGATGGTTTCCTTGATGGTTATGCCTCTAGTTTACCTGTAAAATTTGCACCGAGATTGTTTGTGAGAACATTTATTAAAGACCCGCACTGATACAAAATGGTATTTATTGTGTAAGTTGTAATTAATCCACATGCATGAACTGTGTTACTTGATACCGTAGGTGATTTCATTGTGCCTCAAATTCAATCCGTGCTTAATTGGCTACCAATCTTAAGGTCGACAAAGTTAGAGCATCTCTAGTAGATTACTCATCTCTCATACCTTATATATTTTCTTTCTCCATCACCAATAATATTTTTTACATTTTTTGTAGCCAGTGCTGTAGCAGATTACTCAAAGGATATGGTAGAGAAAGGAATTTTCTTACATTTGAGTAGGAGCAATGTGTGTTTTGGTAATCACCAAAAACTTTTTTTATTGAGGATGGAATTGGTAATCCGCTGAAGCACCTTCTATTACTAAAAAGATAGTTTTTTATATCCGGAAGAGGGATAGTTAATCTGCTGGAGATACTCTACCTTTACACGATCACTTGACGCGTCACTTTACAAGGGTTTTCATTGTACCAGCAATGTGCAAAAAATTAGTCTTTATAGACTATGTGTCACTACTACGGGTAGTCCATACCATTGTACGTCCTGTCCATATAGAAAAGATTCCTAAAGCAGTCTTTAGTACTATAGCTTGCCAATAAGCAATAAATAATGTTTTCACTCTCTTCTTCCTCTTCACTCTGCGCACGGGAAAGGAAGATGTCTGAGCTTTAATTGTTTTTTGTTTGATAGTTGGCTCACTCATAAAGACCGTATAGACCTTAGCATTGTGTGAGTATACAAATAACTAAGGATCACTACATGGGACCCATTTATAAGGACTACTTCACAAATATACATTGCTAATGCCCTTATGAACCTCGCTCCTGGTCGTGTTTAAGGACAGGAAAGAGCACTTTCGACCACGATGTGTGCTGAACCTTCAAAAAGTCTCCGACGTCGTTTGACGATGTGGCGAGTTTTCCGACATGCCGGGGCGGAGGTCAAGCACGTACCGCAAACTGGACAGTTACGGATGGACGTATAGAGGTATAAATTGGTGATCCTTAGATGCACCGTCAACCTTTTTCAGTTCAATATTTGTACTAATTCTTTAAATAGAGATCCTATTTTAGAGAAGTAGCACAAAATTTTAAACTAAAGAGGGTTGAAGGTGTATCTAAGGATCCCTACCAACGTATCTAAGGATGGCAATGGTTCGGTTTCGGGTCTGATATCCGCAGGTTTCGGATCTAGCGGGTTTGGATTCAGGGATGATTTCTCACCCACGGTTTTCGGGTCCGGGGCCCGAAACCTATTGGGTTTGGTTTTTCACCCATGGATACCCTATGGATATCCGTTTGGAATAAAAACTCATGTTTTATAGTATACTAATAATAACTTTGTTTACTTAGACTATTAAATTTATTCTAATTTAACTCATAAAATTATTTACTATTTATTGCCTCTTGTTTATACATGTGAATGTTATATATATTGTACATGTTTATAGAATGTACTTATTGCTTTTACTATGTTACCATACAAAATGGGTCTCGGGTATCCAATCGGATTTCTGGTATCTGCGCGGATTTCGGTTTTAGGGATGGATTTTCACCCGAATTTGTGTTCAGGGCGGGTTCGGGTTTCGGCACTTCACCCGATCCGAACCTGCCCCGTTGCCATCCTTAAACGTATCATGTACGTACGCGTTGCTGCAACCAGAGACAACCGTGCATATGTCTCGTAGCGTACCGGCCGCACAGCCAGCTTCACGGCCATATACACGGGCACGCATGTCATCGTCTCGTCAGAGCGAGCAACTCCCGCCCCGCCTGCATACGGAAGCGGTCGACGCCAACACCAAGGTGGAGGAGCTCATCGGCGTTGAGTGCGCGTGCCCGCATTGCCATTTGCTAGCAGTGCGGAACCAGAAATTTTCAGTAAGGGGGCGGCCGGACACCTTATACTATACATGAGAAAATATATCAAGATGTATATACATAGGGGTGGTAAAGGTTCTCAAATTTTAGCCTAAATAATCTAAAGGCCAACCTTTTATCTTATATAATTTTGAGCTAAAAATATATAAGAACCAAGTTGGATTGCGGGTAGAGCATTGTGTCACTAATATTTTAGATAGAGAAAATACTTCACAGATGATCTATTTACACTTTATGCAACTTTGTAGCATACAAGCCATCTGCTAACGTATTGCAAATTTAGCCCGTAACATCAGTCTTATGGTTGGATTTGCCTACTATTTAGCTAGCTGCCTCGTCGGGGCGCCATTCAGGCTGGAGCGGCACCGGGACATGAGAGCCGGAGGCGGGGAGCCCGGCGATGAGGGTGGCATCGTGCAGGGTGAGGGTGGCCTCACCCCGGGGGAAGGCGAAGGTGGAGGTGGCAGGGGACCAGAAGGAGGCGAGGTGGAGGACGAGGGAGGCGTCGGGCTTGGTCCTATAGGTGGAGGTGAGGATGGCGTCATGGATGGCGAGTCGGCGCCAGAGCGGGGCATGGAGCGGGCGTAGAATGGCGACCCAGAGGTCCCAGTGCTGCGGGGCGCCGAGCCAGCCGCGGAAGGAGAGGCGGTGCTCGGCAGAGGCGATGGCTTGGGGAGGGGTGCGGTGGAGGGGGGGAGGAGGTGGGTGAGGCGGCCCTCGTCGGGCTTGTACATGTCGACGGGGAGCTGGTGGGCAAGGAGGATGATGTCGCTGTCATCATCCTCGGCAGCAGCCATGGCGACGACGGCGGCGATGGATGTGTGATCTTTGTGATGGGTTTTAGGGCTTGGGCCTTAGGGCTTGGACGAGCCTGACTTGCGTCTGTGGCTTCTTTTTATTTTTAGTTCGGCCGGGGTGGGCTTGGGCCTTAGGGCTTGGACGAGCCTGACTTGCGTCTGTGGCTTCTTTTTATTTTTTTAGGGCTCTGTGGCTCTGTTCTGCTTTAATTAACAATCAACAACATGACACGTTTTTATCAAAAAAAAAACCAACATGGCACAACTGTATGACCCGTGGTAGAGAATTAAGCTGTAGACTGTCGATGCTTTTGTGGATTATAGCTTTTACTGTCGATGCTTTTGTGGATTATATTTAATAGGACCTGGCTAACTTACAGCCAGCCGGCCGTATTATAGGCTCCCCGTACGGCCATGCTATTTTTGGAAATAGTAGCAACCAGCGCATTCCCCGTATGGCCCACACCTCCCTCTTTCTGGTTGTTCTGGCGCCAACAAGCGCGTCTCGCGTCAAAAACAGGCTCGCTGCCCCAGGCGGACCCACACTCCTCCCCTCCGGGACTCATGCCCCGCTAAATTGCCTGGACAGGGTTCACGGCCGCCACAAAACCAAAAGCAAATCTGCCATCCCAGCCGCACAGGTTCAACGGCAGGGAGAAACACAAACCAAACATTGCTCATGCGAAATTGTACAGCAAGAACAAACAGATTGATGCAATAGACAAAAGTATTTATTTTGCTCATGCCTCATGTACTTGAGCTATACTACGAACATGACTGCACATAAGTATTTATTTTGCCTGTTTTATCTACGTGATCTGACGTGATCTGCTTCAAATCTGCACATCTTGTTCTCTCCCCCGGTCCTTCCTCCTTTCCTGCTGGATACCAGCAAAATAATAATTTGATTAGAGAACTTGTAGCAGTGGAAAAACAGTGTGGCATGAGAGGTAAATTGCCTAAAGACTTGCATTATTCTACCTAGTTGTTAACACATTGTTGCCTGAATACATATATTGAGTTGCATATTTCTGAAAAGTCAGAAGAATTGCTCAGATAAATACACTGAGTTTGCCATGTTCTTAACACATTATTGCCTGGATAAATGCACTGAGTTGTCTACTTTGACGCATCCCTACTTTGATGCATCCTCATACTGTCTAATCATATTTTAATTCTATTTTGGATGGCAGGAGGAAAAAAAGAAGAAGAGTTCTAAATATCAGGGAGGCATATGCTACCAAGCAATTCACAGCAAGAAGACATCTGAAGTCATCAGGAAAAAAGAAGAAGGCACCAAGTAATTCGCAGCAGCAGGGAGAAGAAGAAGAGGACATCTACTAATCTTATACCGATGTTACACCCACTACTAATCTGGATTTTCAAGCAAAAGACATCTGAAGTCCAAAATATCACACAGGACACATCAACTGACACTAACAGATTCCTTCCATTCCATGACATTGGTAATCAAATGCAAATCGCTCATGTCGTGGAATAAATTTTGCAGGCCGTAAGCAGAGATGCTGCTTGCCATGCACCAGAACACACCAAATCTCCGTCGATTGGCACTAACAGAACAGTTGCACACTACATTACAAAATACTGACAGAACAGTGCGCACATACAAGGGCAAAAATAGAAAAAGAGTTCTAAATAAAATCGCACAAAAAAAAGCTCAAACAGAGACCCAATCAGATCGCACACAAAGAACGTTGTGGCAAAACTAATATCAAAATCATAACGGTACAAGTGCTATTGCGCAGAAAAAATCCCTCAAATGAAACTCACCTTCGTATCCAGGAGCAACTTCCTCTTCCCTTGCCTGATTCCTTCAACGCAAATTAAACAAACTACTACTCTGCCTCCCTTCGATATGAAAATACCTCCACATCGAAACCCAAAACACAGACGCAAAATAGTTAAGATATAGAAAGCACACATTATTTTTTGTGATATGAAATCAATGAAAAGAATAGATGAATGCAACCTAAAGAGTTTGCCTTATAATTCTGTACAGACATAAACTGCATGTGTCAGTAGAACCTAAAGAGTTTGCTAAAAATTCCTATATTAGCAGAACAAAAAATGACATATCAGCATAACACAGGAAAATTGCTAAAGTTAAAACACAAAAATGCTCAACTGAACTGAATAATTTGTTGTTAATTTAGTATAAGTTGCCTACAAATAAGAGTAGAGACACTGGTTGACTAGCCCCTAAAGCCCGATCACCACTACCGGGAGTTACAGGATTTTAGCGAGCAAAACAAGGACAGCTCCTCCTATTCGGTCCCAAATCACAAGCTGCTCGGTGGATTTTTCTACGAGCTGAGCTAGATAGGCTAGTCAACAAGTGCTACTCTACAATAAATTTCCCTCCCCACACCCCCAATTTCCCTGCGCATGACTTGAGACCTCCATGAGTGAGATCTGCTCGTACAGATTAAATTCACATGAATGAAGCATGTCAAATCAAGCTAGCAAACAAAGCAATTAGGCTTCCTCACGGTGCATCCGACACAACAGAGCCGCACTAAAATAATGAATTGAAGCATCTCAAGTTCTCAACTCAACTAGCCTTACCTGAGCGACACCAACGGCAGGGCCGCAACCGGCAAAGGGCACCGATGCCCGGGGAGGAGTTGGCCAGATCTGCTACGGGAAGGTGACGACGACGCCCAGGAGGTCGGGAAAGAGGAGGGAGGAGTGCGACGCCGCAGCAGCCGAGGATCCGATCTGCAGCTTTCAGTGCCCCTCCCCATATCAACGGATCAATCATCAGATTCCGGAAGCGCACGCCAATGACCTCCGCCAAAATAAAAGGCGAAAACGAAATCAAAATTGGCGAGAAAAATGTCTGCACGCATGAGGATTTATCTCACCTTGGTTTGGTTCTGCGATTCCCCTCCCCCGCTTCAATCCCACAGGTGCCTTCCTTCGCCTCCCCTCCAAACCCGCATGGATCCAGAAGACCAGAAATGCGCGCGGTGGATGCGAGATGAGAGAGAGAAACCCTAGAGCGAGAGTGAGGAGAGGACTGAACGAGAAGGCGCGTGTTCTGCCCTTTCTGAAATGTGGGACCAGTAGTAGCCCCCTGATCCGCCGTTTGACGCAAGGGTCGGTGGAAAGCGGCCCCGCGAGTGGACAAGAATACCGCCGGCTGTGACAGAGTCATTACCTATATTTAGTCGTGAAGGCGTTTTGTCCTGCCGCGCCATGTTTTAGCCTAGAGTGAGGAATTGTATCATGTTGTCTCAGCGGGAGGGAGACACAGCGTGCGATAGGCTTCCTCCTGTGACCGCGAGTCAATCAGGATCGTCTTTGTGTGATCGCGTAAAGAAACGCAGTGGCACCAATCGTATGCCTTTGGTGCAGAATCTCAAGGCCTGCCTGATCCGTCACGTCGACCCGCCGCACTATAAATGGAGGCATTCAAGGCCTTGTTTTTCGAACTCACTCCGAGCTTGAGTTGTGCGTAAGTCTGGCTTTGCACAATGAAGCTGCTCTCAGTCCGTGTGCGTCCACCCGACAGAGCTGGTGATTCCTTCAACATCTGGTGCTAGAAGAATGCTTGCAAACGGCAGGGGGTGACCTGCGGGAGCCGGTGGATGTCTAGGCCTTTCCCATGCTCGGTCCCCTGAGCGTTTCGCTTGGATGATTGAGGGGAGCGGGTGCGCAGGCATATCACCGTTCCCGTCCGACGGTCGACATAGTTTCTCTAGGCCCCTTGGGTGGCTATGGGGGAAGCATTGGTTCCAGGCGGAGGATGTGTCACCGCTTCCACTGGTCGTGGTCGGAAATGGGCAGGAACTCTTCTTCCCTACTTGTTGCCGTGTTGTTGGCACTCCTTAGCCTATACGAACAAATCTACAAGCGCACGGATACCAATGTAGCTTTCACCAGGGAGTTTACCAGGGATATCGAATCCAAGGAATGGCAAACACATCCAAACCTAGAACTATTCAACCGGATCCACCTAGAGAGAAGAGGTAAGAGGGTAGAGGGCTTAACTTCAATTAGCCAACTTGTTACCCAGATAACTAGCTATTCACTAACCCTGATCTCCTGTAAAAGCCAGCGTGACCTAGAAAACTTTGGACTCCCTTGACATTCATCGGGGGTGGTAACTTCTTAATGACTTCAATCTTTGCTCGATCCACTTCTATCCCTTTTTATGACACCTTGTGTCCAAGACAATTCCTTCTTTGACCATAAAATGGCACTTCTCTTAGTTGAGGACTAAGTGCGATTCTTGGCACCTCTTGAGAACTTTATCCAAATTCTCAAGGCATTCTTCGAAGTTTTTGCCATAGACCGAGAAATGATCCATGAAGACTTCCATGATATTCTCAATCAGATCAGAGAAAAATCGCCATCATGCACCGTTGCAATGAAGCAGGTGCCTTGCAAAAACCAAACGACATTCACCTGTAGGCGAACGTGCCGTAGGGACAGGTGAAGGTAGTCTTGCTCTGATCATCTGGATGGATAGGAATTTGATGATAACGAGAGTATTCGTCGAGGTAGCAAAAGAATGAGTGTTTTGCCAGCCGTTCAAGCATTTCATCGATGAGGGGAAGGGGGAAGTAATCCTGCCGGATAGCCTTGTTGAGCATCCGGTAATCGATGCACTTCCGCCATCCAGTAACTGTACGTTGAGGTAGCTCATTCCTCTCATTTTGGACAGCTGTCATGCCGCCTTCTTTGGGACTACTTGAACTGGGCTGACCCACTCACTGTCTTGCACGGGGTATATGATGCCTGCGTGCAGAAGCTTCAGTACCCCTTTCTTGACTATATCCCTCATCACATCATTCAGCGTCTCTAATGTTCTTGTATGCAAAAAGCCGTAGGTCAGTCTTCAGCGTCGGCACACGCGAGGACCCGGGAGCCTCTTGCTTCGCTCCTGCGCGGCGTCCAAATCGGGTGCGTGGTGGTGCAGAGTGTGCCAATCAATTTAACCTACAATTGATAAGGGACAGGTAATATGTTAAATTACCAGAACGTATCGGCTGGTGTTCCGAATCGTTCCGCCACGAGCATCGGCCAAGCGTCCAATGCAGCAATAGATCAATCGGCCAAAGCTCCGGCTGATTATGCAGATAAGGAAACGCCAAATGGGTTAGCGAGGCCTCAGTAAACAACACCTAGATCCGAACCCGATCGGCCTAGCGACGTGCAACAGGCAAGCTGTGCGTTGGCCGATGGTATTTAGATCTAGGCTGGATAAATTATGGTAAAAACTAAATAAAAATAAGATTAAACGAACCTAACCCTGTCAAATCTAGCAAATACCGATAACTTGTGATAACAGCAAGAAACAAGCTAGACTAAGTAGATTAATCTGACAAGAACAAGCTGATATTGATAACTTGGTGAACAGAACAGACCTAGATCCAATCTATTCGATAACTTGAACTAATACAGGATAGAGGAAGAAGTGATGTGCCGTCAACCTTGAGCCCATCTGCCTCGTTCGACGCAGAACTTACCAGCAAGTCGGAGATCAAAGTCGATGCAGCCCCACGTGTAGGAAAGAACTCATAAAAGAAAAATCTACTGCAACTAAGGCGAAGCCGCCGAAAAGAGAAAAAAGGAAAAAAAGGTTTGTGTATTGATCATTGGATAGTTTGGTACATGCCCGAGGGTAGCTATTTATAGCCTAAGCTACAAACCATAGTTGATTACGACGTACAATTACTTGATGACAAATAAATAAGACTTTCCTAAACAAAAACTAATAGATAATCTTGTTGATGTAGCTTCGCCAGCTCTTTTTATGCTCCCATCAGCTGTGACTCTCCTTCTGGCCTGAAAAGCCCAATACGCTTTATTCTCTGCTCCTAATCCAATGTTGGCCCATCTTTGGCACATCAGCTAGGACGCTTTTCCTGTAAATACCAGCCTCCTTTCTTATCAGCAATCATCAAATCTCACCGGCCTTCTCTTTGATGATCAACCCTTCACGTCGACTCCATGCCTTTTGATCAACTCAGAACCTCCGATCTTGGTTTTAACCAATCGTGCAGAAACCGGGTGTCAACACATGCCCCCCAATTTCGGAATAAAAAGGCTTTGTTCCGAAATTCTAATCAAAGCTTTCCTTCTGCACTCTTTCGAATTATTGCAATTCCTTGTTCCCAACGCAACAATCCAATTCCTGCAGCCCATCGGCGTGAAAACAAACAGCCGATACTGTTCCACCTTTGACTTCTCGGCCCATCTTATCATTACTTCTCTCCAAGGGTAAGTACGATCGGCCATCCATCAACCACCCCATCTTGTCGAGTAACTCCACGACCCCTCGATTATCGGGATGGTAACTGGAACACGTCTCTGACTCCTCCACTTCCCTTTTAACTGCAGTCGCCCGGCTTCCGAAATCCTGTATTCCTTCTGCTATAAATCAGAAGGCATAACAAAGCGCGAAGAAAAAACCCCAATCTTGCTCTTGTTCTTCCTCAGCTTTTACCTTCATCTACTCTTTGTACTAGTGCCTTTCAGTCGTCCATGGGTGACAACAGACGTCCTACCGATGACTCCCCCATACCGACACAGCACCTACGAACAATCTTGCACCGACAGGGGTGAGGATCCTTTTGGCTTTGCAGTTCTTCTTCCAGCTCTCGATTTAAGTCTTCTTCTTCTCCCATTGTCGTAGGGCCATCTCAACGGCCGACGGTGGGTACCATGCTGGCACGCCATTAATATCTTCGCCAAGTGTTTCTGTTGCGAGTCTCCCCGGCTCTGATACTGATGACTTTTTGAGCCCCCGGGTGATTGAGTTGGAGTCTTCTCTGCGCACATCCAGGGTCGCTCTGGCGAAAGCAGAGGCAAGGTTCACCACAACCAGGGCCATGCTGGTCGAAGCCGATGCAAGGGCAGCAAGTATATCTCCTCGGTGTACATCTCCTGATCTTTATGTCTTCCCTTATGACCCCCAGATTTCTTCTGCTCTCGAGGCTCAACTCCAAGATCTTCAGCTATCGGCGAACCAGGCTGCCGACTTCGTCAACGCCCGAGGTCCTCTACTCGTCGACCGCCTCCAAGATATTCCCGTCCGCATCCGGGAGATCGCCGGCAATGGCAATTATGTCAGGGCGGCTACTGCTCTAGCCACAGTGCAGATCTAGTTGGGTCATGACGTCCAATATTTAGATCCTATCCACGCTGAAGGAGAAGCTCTTCTTGAATTCTAGGATCTCAGGGATGATAGTGAACATACGGTTGCTGCCGTTAGTGAAGATGTTAGCGTAGACTCTATAATCAACTCAGTCTTCTATGATGATTAAACCATTGTGTGTAATAATGCACTATCTTCATGATCCTTCCCCTGCCTTGTTTTTGTTTGCACAATTTCCTTTCAGTTCATGCGTGCTCCACCCGACAAGCGCTGTGATTTGATTACAAAATTGGCCAAAGTACTAAATACAACCGATAAAGAGTCATCGATCTCGTGTTAACTCCTCTTAATAATCAAAACAATATTTAGTTATATTTTTTGCACTAAGGGTGATACATATTGTATCGGCCATTTGAGCTTGATCAACATGATCAGCTTTTGCAAGATGATTCCACCGGCCAGAGTTTTATCATGCCATCTTCTTTTGGCCGATGAGAGGCTTGCTCAAACCTATTCACGGAGCAGGGTCTTCAAAACCATCTTCCTGAACTGGATCAAGACCAAAGTCTTCCATCTTCAAGAAGTCTTCTTCCCATACCTTCCCTAATATGCATTCCACACCATCAAAGCCCCATACTGGAGGATCGGCCGACGCAACGCTGAGAGAGGAATCCGCGGGCACCACTTCGACTGAATCATTCTCCAGCCACTGAATAAGGCATTGACGCATCATGGATGGAATGCAGCAATTGGCATGAATCCAATCCCTCTCTAAGAGCAGATTGTATGATCCCTTGCCATCCATGACAAAGAACATAGTAGGTAAGGTCTTGCTCCCAATCATCAGTTCAACGGTGATTGCCCCTCGAGCAGACGATGTCTTCCCTTCGTAGCTCTTAAGAACCATGTCAGTTCCCATCATGTCTTATTCGCCATACCCAAGCTTCTGAAGGCAATGTATGGCATGACATTGACAGTGGCCCCTCCATCGAAAAACATTTTAGTCATCGACCTGCCGTCAACATGCCCCTTCACGTACAAAGGCCTTAGATGCCTCCGGTCTTTCTCGTCTGGCTTCTCGAACGATGCTTGGACTGGATCCAGCGCAAGTTCTGCCACTGCCACCACATCATCGCCATGAACTGGTGCTTTGAATACCATGGGCAGCACAAAAACCATATTGACCGATGCTGACGGGGTAGTTTCATCGGTCTTCACGCGCCACACTTGCGATTTGACTATCTTCTTCTCGTAGGCACGTGCTTCTTCTTGCTCCCGGTGACGGAGCGTCTGAACCCTCCTCTTCTGAGAACGGGTCAACCCCTAAATGCACCAATCCGGGTACTCTTCTGGATCACACCTGTAGCTGTTGTGACGCTCGAGTGACCGATCCAGAGGCGGTTCATCAGGTACACGATCTGTAGCTTTTTCTTCAATTGTTGCTTGCTCGGGGATGCGTGGACCCAGCCGATCATGAATAGAGACATGATTGTGCTCGCCTCTGAAAGTCGACTGCTGATGATTGTCTTCATGGCGCTGCCTCTTGAAGTCGTATCGGCCTTCCTATGCCCCATTGCATTCGGGACAACCATCGGCCGATGGCAAGCACAAGCCATCGTTCCAGCAGAATGTAAAGAACAGGCATCGCTAGTGTTCTGCGTCACGCCTGTCTCTTTCTTCTTGACGGTGTCTCTCTCTTTCTTTCTGGCGCTGGTATTTATTCAAGAGCATTTGAGATGTAACAACTCTGTGTGGCCTCCTAAAACTCCCTCCTTGCTCGTATCGGCCTTGGTTCCCCCTGCCGTTGGCCAAGACACGAGTCTTCGGATTCTCAGCATTATGATCAGGATGATCAGAAGGTGATACCTTTGCATCTTTGTCGACTTCCTAGGCTCCCACGTCAACCACGCTGGCTGGGAAGGGATGTTCGTCGATCTTCATCGGCCTGTCGAACTTGATTCTTACTTGCTCGATGGCCATCTAAATCTCCTTCCTGAATGTCTTGCAATCGTTAGTACTATGAGTGACAGAATGATGCCACTTACAATACCTGCGGCCCTTTAATTCGTTGGCCGATGGGATCACATGGTTGGAGGGCAACTTGAGCTGACCCTCTTGCAGTAGCAGATCCAAGATCCTATCGGCCTTTCTAATGTTGAACCCGTAGCTTTCGGCTTCCTTCTTTGCGAACGAGCATGAGATTGGCTTCTTGGTCTTGACCCATTCAGCAACGCCGATCTCAGCCTCACTTTCTGATTCAGAAGAATCCCCAACATAGTTGACCTTCTTCTGGAACATATTCTTCCTGGCGTCGTGGGCTCGAACATCAATATTGGCAAGCCTGGATGCTAGATGGCTCAGGCTCTCAAACTCCTGGGATGAAAACTTCTCCCTGATGTGTGGCAGAAGTCCCTGAAAGGCCAATTCAGCTAACTGGTCATCGCTAAGAGACAGATTGAAGCAACGGCTTCTGACATCCCTGAATCTCTTAATGTAGTCCGGGACAAGCTCGTCATTCCTCTGTCGCACCACAGTTAAGTCGGTGATCTTCATCTCTTGTACCCCCCGTGAAGAAGTACTTGTGGAACTGCTTCTCGAGATTGGACCAAGTGATTATGGAGTTGGCTGGTAGTGATGCAAACCAGGCAAAGGCCGATCCAGAAAGAGATAGGGAGAACAGACGGATCTTCAAGGCATCTGTCGCTGTAGCTTCCAAGCATTGTACTAGAAACCTGTTGACGTGCTCAACGGTCGACATGTTGCCTTCTCCAGAGAACTTGGTGAAGTCTGGCAACTTGTACTGATGAGGCAATGGAATATGATCGTAGGCTTCTGGGTAAGGCTTCCTATACATGAATGCAGGTTACTTTGGCTTCAAGCCGAACTAATTCTTCGTCACATCGGCTATCTTGCTGGCTCAATCAACTTCAGGCTGCTGCACCATGAGGTTTGGCATTTGAATGCTTGTGTCTGGATAGGCCCTCTGGATTTGGGGACTCATCGGCTGTCCCATAGAATCATCCATCGGCTAGAAAGCTGATGCATCTGCGTGATGCCCCCAGTCTGGGTTGGTGCCGGCGGAGTCTGCGGAAGATGCTGAATCGTCGGGGCAGACGGTACCAACGGCAATGTAGTAGTAGGGGAGTTCACCGCGTTGCTGATTTGTCCGAACATCCATGGATAGATGTACGGCCAGAATTTCATCGGCATGCCCAACATAGAAGGTACAAATCCAGTTGGGGTGTTGAACATGCCTCTGCTTGGCGTTGATGCGTTCATCGCAGGGCTGGCAGCAAATGCAGCTGCAGGCGGCAATGAAGTGTGTGCTGCTGAGGGTCCCGGGTGCATCAACACGTACGGCGATGAGCTTGTTCCAGCGCCGGCCATCGGCACACTTGTTGTACTAGGCAGAACATCATCGGCCATTGTTGTTGATATTTTGGCACCAGCTGCGACCGATGACTCTATGTTGAAGTAGGATGGTCCTATGTTGCCTCCTTGAGCTCCTTCAGCTTGGACGTTCTTGACAGCGTCCTTGATGGTCTCGATCAGAATCCCTGACTGATTAATCAGTGCGTGGCTTATGGACTGATCGAACATCTCCTTGAACTTGGCCAAGTCTTGTGTGATAGAGATGCCCTCCAGCCCCGGTAGCGGCTGCTTCTGTATTGCCTGTCCTCTTCTGGTCAAGGTGAATGACCTGAGGCAGGCGTCTTCAGTTTGCTTCATGGTTTCTTCATCCAGCCGCTTCTTATCTTCATCAAGATCTTCCATGGTAGGTCGTAAGATCTTGTCATCATCCATCCCATTGTTTCCAGTCATCGTGGTGTCGTTGTCGTGTCCCACCAGGCATGCCAAAAGTGTGTTGACGCAAAAAGCCGTAGGTCGGCCTTCCGCGCCGGCACACGCGAGGACCCGGGAGCCTCTTGCTTCCCTCCTACGCAGCGTCCAAATCGGTTGCGTGGTAGTGCAGGGCGTGCCAGTCAATTTAACCTACAATTGACAACATACATGTAAAATGTTAAATTACTGGAACGTATCGGCTAGTGTTCTGAATTGTTCTGCCACGAGCATCGGCCAAGCGTCTGATGCGACAATAGATCAATTGGCCAAAGCTCCGGCCGATTATGCAGATAAGGCAACGCCAAACGGGTTAGCGAGGCCTTGGTAAACAACACCTAGATCCAAACCCGATCGGCCTAGCGACATGCAACAAGCAAGCTTTGCGTTGGCCGATGGTATTTAGATCTAGGCTGGATAAACTATGGTAAACACTAAATAAAAACAAGATTAAACGAATCTAACCCTGTCAAATCTAGCAAATACCGATAACTTGTGATAACAGCAAGAAACAAGCTAAACTAAGTAGATTAATCTAACAATAACAAGCTGATATCGATAACTTGGGGAACAGACCAGACCTAGATCCAATCTGCTCAATTACTTGAACTAATACAGGATAGAGGAAGAAGCGATGCGCCATCAATCTTGAGCCTATCTGCCTCGTTCGACGCGGAACTTACCGGCAAGTCAGAGATCGAAGTTGATGCAGCCCCATGTGCAGGAAAGAACTCGTAAAAGAAAAATCTACTGCAACTAAGGCAAAGCTGCCGAAAAGAGAAAAAAGGAAAAAAGGGTTTGTGTATTGATCATTGGATGGTTCGGTACATGCCCAAGGGCAACTATTTATAGCCTAGGATACAAACCCTAGTCGATTATGACGTATAATTACTTGATGACAAAGAAATAAAACTTTCTTAAATTAAAACTAACAGATAATCATGCTGACATAGCTTCGCTAGCTCTTTTTATGCTCCCATCAGCTGCGACGCTCCTTCCGGCCCGAAAAGCCCAATATGCTTTATTCTCTGCTCCTAATCTAGCATCGGCCCTTCTTTGGTCCATCAGCTAGGATGCTTTTCCTGTAAACACCAGCCTCCTTTCTTATCAGCAATCATCTTTGATGATCAACCCTTCACGTCGGCTCCAGGCCTTTTGATCAACTCAGAACCTCCGATCTTGGTTTGAACCAATCGTGCAGAAATCGGTGTCAACAATTCTCTTGATGGCTTATGGTCCGGTTCCATAGGAATGCTATGGGTGCATAAGTTGGAGCTGATCCCCTTCAAGTTTTGCAGAGAATACCCAATGACAGATCGGTACTTCTTCAAGACTGTACAAAGCCGCCGAGTTTCACTCTCTGTTAGTTTATCACTGATGACAACTGGCGTGGCTCTGTCATTGTGGAGAATGCATACTTCAACCCAGAAAGGCAGCGACTTCAATTCAGGAAGTGAAGGTTGCGGTTTCTCCTCTGGACTGAGTTTACTCTGGCCGTCCGGTTCTTTTTCCTGGGTAAAGTGTGTGATATCTTCTTCAATAATGGGCTGAGTTGTCCCTTATTGAACAATATTCACTGATTCTTCCATCGGGTCTTGCTCGGACCTAGCTTCTAAAATTGTGTTGAATGAGCGTACTAGGCTGACCGGGATGATATCTTTGCCAACCTCAACCTCGAGCAATGCACAGTCTCTGTTCAGGTTGACAAGTGGCTCTATTGGCTGCCCAATCAAGACGGACTCTTCACTTTTAGGGATATCGTAGATGTGGAAGTCCAGGACTACCCTTTTACGCCCCGTCTTCAGAGGCGTGACTTGGAGAATTCCTGTGCTTTCCACAATCTGGCCGTCGATCCACTTCAGATGCTTATGCGAGAAAGTCAGGGGTTCTTTCGGTGCAATGTGATGTGCCATGGTTTTGGACATCACATTCACCCCAACCTTCGGGTCGTAAGGAACTTCTCTTGGTGCAGCGTCCCCAATAGTGCATAGGAGTACTCGGAAATCTTCGTAGTGCTGTATGATTTTGCTACTTGATTCTGCTTCCTCTGTCCATTCCTTGCTCATGACTGCAGTAAGACCCTCAATCTGTAGTGTGGCTTCTGGAATGAACGCCTTAGATCTTGAGGATATGCACTTATGCTCCTTAGGCAAGTTTGATGTGTTGCCTAGCTCTATATACTCTTCTTCTATGAAGAGATCAGGGATGAACATAGTCATATCTTCAATGAGTGGCTCTTGATCAGAGGTCTTGGGTGGTTCAGTGATTTCCTCTATGTGTGGTGGAGGTAGGTAGGGTGCAGCTGAAATGATGTGTACTTGCTACTCCTGTCTAGGCTAATCAGTTGATTCGAGTGGATCATCGAAGACTCCTGTGTACTGAGTGTTGTTGAGGATTTTCTCTAGTATATCCTTGTTGACGCCAGATTTTGACACGTTTTGAATCGGCGTCAGGGAAGGAGGAATTGGCCGATGTGGCAGGCTTAAAGGCTACAATTGGGAATCGGCCGATTGGCGCTACAGTTAGGAATCAGCCGATTGGTGCTGCAGTGTTTTGGGCGATTGGCGAATGGAGTTGGTGGGGGTCGACCGGTTGAAAGGCTGGAGCGTTTGGGCTAATATGGGCTTGCGCCAACAGATAAATTATTTATAGAATGGGGATGAAGCCAATGGAATCCCAAGAGGGGATGTTGAGCCAAGATGACAGAGGATCCCAGTCAAAGATGACATGATGTTGGTCAAAGAGCGACGCCAACTCGGTCGAGGGGCAATGGAAGGAGTTCGGATTGGACTAGGAGATGGTAGCAGAAGATCCTGCAGGAGTCTGTTTCCTTTAGGAGAGTCTTATAGATATAGTAGTTTTTATATTTAAGTCAAGTTTGTAACGGATCGTGACATATCAGGAGTCTTAGTCCTAGGGTATAAATAGAAGCAGTCAGGGTTTTGTAAAGGAGACACATCAATCAATACAAACAATCTACTTTTTCATCGTACTTTACTTTCAAGTCGGTGACTTCGCCAATACATCTTCTTCTTTCACGAGTTCGTACGGGTTGGCAGGGCTGCATCGACATGATCTCCGACCGATTGGTAAGTTCCGTTTATCGAATAATATCTAAGCTTTAACTTCGGGCGCATCGCTGTTGTTTCGTTTAGATTTATTCACCAGTTATCGATATTTACTAGAATTATAGGTTTTATCTATTACTTTAGTTTTATCACCAGTTATCCAGCTTGAGACCGAACTGTCGGCTTTATCATTATTTTTACTTATTTATCGTCATATAGCCGATTAGATCTATTTCAAGTGTTGCATCTGTGGCGATTGTTTAATTTGCTCCAGTAGTCTCTTTGCAATCGCTACGTGATTATCGGCTGATCTATAGCCGGTCATCTTCATAGCAAATCGGCCGATTCGCTGATACGCTTTTCGAGAGAGATCGAAACTTTAGCCGATCGAAACCCCCGGAATTTAATACGTTTCTTTCCTTGTCAATCAATAGGTCAGATTGACTGGCACGCCGCGTGAACCGCACCAGGGCGATCACCCGAACAGGAGTTAAGCAGATTCTCCCGGGTTGTGTGTCCAACGCTGAAGGTCATCGGCCGATTTTTAGCGCCAACACACTTTTGGCATGCCCGGTGGGACCACCTCAATATCCAACATGTCAAAGGCTGCCGAAATCTCTGAATACAACATCATCGAGGTTACGGAGGCAGATCTCAAGGACGACCAGAAAGAAGAACTGGCAAGACACCTAGAAGACTACAAGAAGGTATACCTGCAATCTTTCAGTCGTACTAGAAGCGGGGAGACCGTCAAGAAAGCTCCTCTTCCAACTCCCCGCCAGATCACCATCGCTGAGGACTCGGGCAAGATGTCCGATATGATTCAACAGTCCGTTTATCAGGCTTTAATCGACCAATCCTCAGTGAATACCAACACGGTATACAATGCCGTCATCAGTTCTCTTGTCAGTGGAGTAGCTCAGGGATATCAGGGGCCAGCATACGCCCCACCTATTGTAGCTCCAGTTAGAAGCTTACCAGGCACGTCTCATTCGGCTCCTCAGCCGATATCAACACAACACGGAGGATACAACACTTCATTGCCTTCAATGCCTCCAGGATACAATGGTGCGCCATGCTTTCAATCACAAGCGCCGCCTCAGCCTGCCCAGATTCCTTCCGTGCAATCGCTGCCTTCAAACTCAGTGCCTTGGGGGGCACCAGTAACGGCGGCTGTTCTGGACCAATCAGCCGGTCATGGAGGCTCTCCGATCCAGGCACCATTCCAATCGGCTATCTGGCCGACGGTCCCTCAATATCAACCGGCCACATCAGAAATCGGCAGGGGGGTAGATGCTGCGGGAACACTAGCTGTATGATGGGACGACAGATTCGCTACGTCACCAGCTGTCAACTGCTCAGCCGGCCACGCTGCCGCAAAATCCGCCACACGCTTTGATCCATCACCTGGTCGTCCCACCGCCGATCCATCAACATGTGCCAATCCCCCAACCAGTTGTTCATCAGCAGCAAGTGGATTGGACAGCAAGGATAGCGGAGGTGATTCAAGACCAATTCGGGTTGAAGCCGAAGGTACAAACCTATACATACAAAACGCCATACCCACCTGCCTACGATCTACTACCGTTTCCCCATCGGTTCAAAGTTCCTGATTTCACCAAGTTTTCGGGGCTGGATGACACCTCAACTATGGAGCACGTGAATAAATTCATCATCCAGTGTGGGGAGACCGCCACACAAGATGCTCTGCAGGTGCGTCTGTTCTCGTCGTCTCTATCTGGGTCGGCTTTCCAGTGATTCACTACGCTACCACCCAATTCCATCGTTACTTGGGCCGATCTGGAGAAGTGATTCCACAAGTATTTCTACGCGGGAGTCCATGAGTTGAAGCTTTCAGATCTGACCAGTCTCCGGCAGAGGAGCGACGAACCAGTAACTAATTACGTACAGAGGTTCAGAGAGGTCAGAAACAAATGCTATACCCTAGCCCTGACTGATGCTCAGCTGGCCGATATCGCCTTCCAAGGTCTCCTGCCACACATCAAGGAGAAGTACGCCTCACAGGAGTTTGAAAGTTTAAGTCAGATCGTTCACCGATTGGCCGGTCAAGAAGTATGTCCGTTTGATCAGCGGAGGAATTTTCAGAAAAAGGTGGCGTATTTAGAGGGATCTGAATCTGAAGAGGAAGCGGAAATCGGCCTAGCAGAATGGGTCAAAGGGAAGAAGCCGATATCATGCCCTTTCGGGAAGAAAGAACCAGAAGCGTTCGGTTTTGACACATCAAAGGCCAACAAAATCTTCGACTTACTTCTCCAAGAGGGGCAGATCAAGCTCTCACCTTACCACACCATTCCGTCGGCCGAGCAACTCAAAAAGATGAAATATTGCAAGTGGCACAATGCCATGTCTCACGACACAAACGAGTGCAAAATCTTCCGTCAGCAGATACAGTCGGCCATTGAGCAAGTTAGACTCAAATTCGAAGTCCCAGCGAAGTCTGTAATGTCGATGAAAATTGATCAGCATCCTTTCCCTACTAACATGGTTGACACGGGAAGAAACGCGCTTCAAACTAAGGTGCTAACGTCGGAATCGGCTAAAAGAAGCGGCGCCGTGGACCCCAGAAATCAGGCTACGATGGACGATGTCAAAGGGAAAAGACGGGTTGAAGACGAGGGCGAAGGATCAGAGCGATCGCGTAGACCCGTCACCTCCCAATTTTTGCTCAACAAATATCAGTGGCAGCAGGAAAGTTCGAGACACCGTGAAGAGATGATACGCCGACACGAAGATCATTGGCGATGCCCGTTCTTCATCCACTGATGGGAAAATAACCTCAGATTACCATCAGCTAATAATTGCCCTGAGTGCAGCGGACCATATCGCAACGATCGCCCGCTCAAGAGGTCACGCTCCAGAGACAGAGGATCAGAGCCGATCAGCAGAAACTGGCACGAACAAGAGGATCGGCGCCTTTCAGTGCATGATCGGCTGGGGGGCAGAGTTGACCGATATGATCGGCCACGGGGCAGGCTCGAACAGTATGATCGGCCGGGGGGCAGGATCGACCAGCACAAGCGACTGGGGGGCAGAGCCAGCGCACATGATCGGCTAGAAGAAATGGCCGATGCTAGGGTGTCTGATGAGAACCCCCTAGGATGGGAACCAGACTGGGAGCGTGCCAAACCGCCGGCCAAACCGGTGAACCCCAGGTGGTGCCCTGATGGACTGTCCAAATCCCAAAAACGAAGGATCCAACGTCTGCGCCAATGGGAACAACAAGAGGAAGAGCAGAGGCAGATGGTGGATAAAAAAGACGACAGGTCTCGAGTCTGGCGCCCCAAAAGAAACAACAATGAGGAAGGCGACAATCAAGAATCGGCAGCTGACGTCAGCATGGTGTTCATCTTGCCGATGGAGTTCATGGCGCCCACCGATCGAGACGATGTGACAAGGATGGAGGAGCAGATGGCGCAATTGGTTTTGGAGCCAATGACAGCCACTGACCGGAAGACGAAAAATGACAACATCTCAAGGCTCTGTTCCTCAAAGGACACGTTAACGGACAACCTGTCACCAGGCTACTTGTAGACGGAGGCGCTGCAGTCAACATCATGCTGTATGCCATGTTCCGGAAGTTGGGCAAAAGCAACGAAGATCTGACCAAGACGGACATGATGCTCAATGTAACACCTCAGGTGTTTAATTTACGAAATAAGCCTCATTAGCATAACAATATGCTTAAATAACTAAGAAAATTTTAAAGGAAACGAATTATAAATTGGTTCTGCCTTGAATTGAAAGTAGTTGTGTGTATGTGCGTAAGTACATGTGCTTTAATCAAGCCATTTAAAATAACTTCTAAACTATAACTCAAATGAACTTTGGCCTGAAACAAAACTTGTGTAACTTTTCTTTTTGAACAACTTTTATGTTCAGAGATTTTTGAGTTGCAACTTTTATGTCCCTGCCTTTTCTTCTATTTACACTGCAGACCCTTCTTCTCTGCCTCGCCCGACCCTCCGAAGCGTAGCTGCTCGTCCGACCCTTGCGTCGCCCGACCCTCGGTTTGCCCGACCCTTTCGTTCGCCCGACCCTCGGCTCCGCCCGACCCTCCCCCGCCGCGCAGTCGCTGCAGGCCACTTGGCCGGCGATGCTTGACAACGCTAGGCGCCAAGCCAATGCCTGGCCGCACCCGCACGCGTCCCCGCACGCCGCGTTCCTCCTTAGTCCGCGCACGCCACGCGCGCGCCGGCGCCGCGCGCCCCTGCTCGCCGCCCGTCGCGCCCAATGGGCAAGATATGCCGTGCCCGTGTCTCCGCCGCGTCCCACCAGTGGCCGCGCTCGCAGCCCGGCAAGACAGCTGCTGCAGCTCGTCGCCCAACCCGCGCGCCGCGTGATCTCCCGCTCCCCACGCCAAATCCTCAGCGCCCAATCCTCTGCCCGCGCCCGCCGCACGCCGCGCCGGCTCTGCTCGCCGCCCTCTGCGGCCAGTCACGCGCTTCCGTCGTGCTGCCCGCGCCCGCGTCTCACAGTCAAGTCCCGCCCCTCCTCCCGCCTCTCTGCTGCCTACAAAAGGCCGCACTGAGTCCCCCTCGCACGCCTAGACACCAGAACGCCGCCGCCACCACCATTACCGCCGTCATGCCCAGCTCACCGTGGAACTCACCTCTCCGGCCACCCCTTGCCAGAGCTGAGTCTTCTACCACCACCACAGCACCCCACCGCAGCTCACTGCCCCACCCATCGTGGCCCAGAACCGCCGGAGCTCCGCCAGCGCTACCCGCGCCGCCGCCGCTCCTTGCTGCTCCGTGGACAGCCCACGCCGAAGCTCCTCCGTCCAAGCCAAGCTTCGAAACGGGTTCCCCTCGACGTCGCGAAGCTCCTCGACCAGCCCACGCTCTCCCCTCCTCGCCAGAGCACCGTCGCCGACGTTCCGCCCCGCCGCCGCTCCTCTGCTCCGCACCGACGAGCCACCTCCGGTCACCCCCAACCCCGACCAAGGCCATCCGGAGGTAGCTCTCATCTTCCTGGATCTCCCCGACCCTTTTCCCCTAGCCGCCGACGAGCCCCCTCGCCAGAATCTGGCCGGCTGCCGTGCCAGCGCCACCCAAGGACCCAATTGCATCGTTTGAAATCTTTAAAAGAGTCTACATGCAAGTTTACAGGGACCCCTCTGTAAAAGAAAGTTTTAACCCTAGATTCAAAACCAGCGAATTTGTAAAATTCATATAAAATCATAGAAAAATCGAAAAAATACAAATTCAACTGTTCTAAAATCTTTAGATGAAAATCTACAACTTTTGTTACATGTTTTTCTTCAGTTGCTTGCTAAATCTTTCTATAAATTAAATGGAATGTTTAATAGACTTTAATTGTCTCCACTGTTGTAGACAAAGGCTAAACCTAAAAATTTAACAGTAGATTAGTTGCTTGATTTGTAGGCCAGTGTGAAAATATTAGGGCCAGAACCCATTTCTAGCTAAACTTTAGCGTAGCTCTTGCTGTATAAAAAGTTTCATACACAGAACCCCTGTAAAACATTCTGTAGAAATTAATCTTTATTAAACTAGGTGTATCTTGTCCTATTTATTATGCTTTGTATTTTGCACAGTAAAATCTGAAAAATTTACAGTAACACATATGTGGATAGATTAATCACCTGTAAAATTTTTGATGTCAATACTTGCATGGTTTGTACTGTATAAAAATAACTAAGTTCTAGTAGTAGCTGTGTATTATCTTTTTCATAATTTTTCTGCTGCGTGAAAATGTCTCTGCATAATGTGCTCTAAATCATAATTTTTCTCGCAACTAAGTTTTCTGCCTTTGTCTCTGCATAATGTGCTCTAAATAAAAATTTCATCACCAGAAGTTACCTAATCCAGAAGTTGTGTTTAATCCATGTTGTGCTTAGAAAATTAAGTTTCCAATATAACACAACCCCTTCTTGTTTAATGAAGTTAATAGTTTAAGTTATACTTTATTAACAATTGCCCAAAGAAATCTTAGCTAAGTAACTTCACAACCAAATCGATGTTTTGTGAACTGCAACTTTATCGTGAAGGAAAATAATCGTCATTACCATCACTGTAACTTACACTTGTGCATTCATATAGTATCGACTACTCTCGCCGACGGAACGTACGAGATGGTGCCCGCGTCCAAGAGTGAGCAACGTGAAGCTCAAGTAAATCTAACTGAAGCTCTCAAAGACCCAAGCCCAAGTTCGGACGAGCCCCAAGCTAGCTTTTCCCAAGAAGGCAAGCCCCGGAGCATGAACCCTATTTTTCCTAAACTTATGCAACTTATTACTCTACTTACTTGTGCATTAAGTTTATAGGAGTTGAATGAAAACTTAGTTGCATGAACTTAGGTACCCATGCTCTGAACACTAGATGTAAGGTTCGATAGAATGCTATGCTAATAGGACTCGGTAAAAGTCGAGTGATTTCCTGTCACTCGCGAGAATATAGGAGTTGAATGTTTACTACATGCTGCAATCATAAGGTCGATGGACGGGGCTATGGTACGATGTTTATGTTGATGATTGAGGCCCCGTCTGTTTAGTGGAAAATGCTAAGGCCGCAGTGTGTGGTAGTGGTGGTTAAGTCTTTGAACGTACTAACCACATGCCGAGAATATGGTAATCGGTAAGCTTAAGTACTGGATTGAACCAAGGCCGGAATATACTCCCCACCGTCTTGAATTCGTTCACATCTAGCTAATGGCGGGTGCATTTGCCGCCACGGCCCAACGTATCATGGTCTGTGGGGACGTGTAGTCGAGGGCGGTGGGCCTGTTTTGTGAAGCGGGAATTGAAGGAAAAAGTTGCACGTGTGACTCTTGGAGTAACCACGTGACGTGTGTTTAGGTTTCCCTTGCAAGGTTAAGAAATTCAATTCGTCCGTTTCTCGCGGTTATTGAGACTGCTTGACCCTTTTACCACATAGAGTAAGAAGAGGAACAATGATGATGATTAATCTTTTTGGATGCAAAATAATTCTTCCACCATGTATGATATTGGATAGTTGCTTACCTAGAATGGTTAAAGAAGACTAGAACTTGGAGCTAAAATTTGAAAGTAAGGACATACTTATATAGGCTTTTTGGCAAAACAAACCCCTCAAGCCAAAAGCCTTGCATGTCTAGGAGTCGGCTAAGTATATTCCACTAGTCGGGTAAGCCTCGCTGAGTATTAGTATACTCAGCCTTGCTTGTGGCTTGTTTTCAGGTGAAACTTTCAAGGACATGATCGCTAGTTTGACTTGGCCTTGTACCCTTCCTCCTGGTTGGTCAGTGGAATAGGGTACGCCCCCGGCCAACAGTGATAATGCCGAGTGATATCTCGTACGGGCTTCATTAAGACATCCTGTATCGTCGAGTAGTTGTCGTATTTCTTCCGCTGCATTAAACTCTGAAGAACTCAATTATTTGGAACTCTGAAGTACATTGTTTTACAAATTTGAACTCCGTTGTAATAATAATTTGTGATGAACTTGTGATGTAAAACTTGTGGAATGTTGTATCCTCTGGGCTCACCTTCGTGTGAGTACATGTATGTGTGGTTTCGATCGGCAAAAACCGTGGTTGTATTGGGAGGTTACCCGACAGACCAGTGGATTATTCCGTTTGAAGTGCGAGTTAGCCCTGATTGCCCTTGTGGTGATGGTTAGCGCGCTTGAGCCAGATTAATTCAGGTGGTTCTGCCACACTCAAAGACTTCAAAGGCAATGTGTCTCGCGCCCGCGGAGCGCTCTGCGTCGACCTCACCATCGGCAGTAAGACCCTTTCGACTACTTTGTTTATTATTAATTTCAAAGGGTCCTACAACATGTTACTTGGTCGCGATTGGATACACGCGAATTGCTGTGTCCCGTCTACAATGCACCAATGCCTCGTACAGTGGGTCGGCGACAATACCGAGATAGTCACCGCCGATTCCGCCAATAGTGTTGCTGCGGCCGATACGCAAAAGTTGAGCTGCGAACACGTCAAGTGTATATCCGGTAGAACATGGGACACCGATTTCCTGAAATTGTCCGATTTTGGCCTACAACCGATCCGAGCAGTCAGCTCTGAAGATTCAGACTAGATGGATCAGTTCCTCCGAGAAGACGGGAAGCTTGGGCACGGATTTACGTTGGCCGATTCATTGGAGATGGTGGATTTAGGAGATGGTAGCAAGCCAAGACCGACGTATATTAGTGCTAGCTTGGATCCCGAGTACAAGTGTAAATTGACAAGTTTATTAAAAGAATTTAAAGATTGTTTTGCTTGGGAATACCATGAGATGCCTGGTCTTGACCGGTCCATTATCGAATACTGGTTGCCTATAAAACCAGGATATCGGCCGTATCAGCAGCCTGCACGATGATGCAACCCTAAAATTCTACCTGATATAAAGGCCGAGATTACAAGATTGATTGAAGCGAGATTTATTCGGCAGTGCCGTTACGCCGAGTGGATTTCTAATATTGTACCCGTATACAAGAAAAACGGAAAGTTGCGCGTATGCATCGACTTCAGGAACCTAAATCAGGCTACACTGATGGACGGTTATCCAATGCCGACAGCCGACGTTTTGATAGATGCCGCTGCAGGACATAAAGTCATCAGTTTCATGGACGGTAATGCTGGGTACAATCATATATTAATGGCCGAAGAAGATATTTCGAAAACGGCTTTCAGGTGTCCGGGCCACCTCGGTTTATTCGAGTGGGTGGTAATGACCTTTGGATTAAAGAACCCCGGCACTACATACCAACGGGCTATGAATTATATCTTTCATAAGCTTATTGGTGTATTGGTGGAAATCTACATTGACCATGTTGTGGTCAAGTCAAAAGGTCATCAAGAACATCTGGCCGATTTACGAGAGGTGTTGGAGTGCACAAGGAAGGATGGGTTGAATGAACCCGAACAAGTGTGCATTCGGTGTGTCGGCCGGACAATTCCTAGGATTCATGGTCCATGAGCGCGGGATAGAAGTCAACCGGAAGACCATAGCTGCCATCAAAAAGGTTGTGGCCCCGCAGAATAAAACTGAGCTGGAGTCCCTAATCGGCAAGGTCAACTTTATCAGAAGATTCATATCCAACTTGTCCGGGCGTATTCAAGCTTTCACTCCTTTGTTGAAATTGAAACCCGATCAGGAATTCGTGTGGGGAGAAGAACAACGCAAAGCATTAGAAGACATCAAGCAATATCTAATTTCGCCACCTGTATTAGTCCCGCCACAAGCTGACAAGCCGTTCAAACTATACTTATTGGCCAACGAGCGGGCTATCGGATCGGCGCTGGCACAGGAGTCCGAAGGAAAAGAACGGGTAATATATTATGTCAGCAGAAGACTCCTGGACGCCGAAACGAGATATTCCCCGGTGGAACGGCTGTGCCTGTGTCTATATTTCTCGTGTACCAAGCTCAGGCACTACTTGTTATCGGCAGAGTGCATAGTCGTATGCAAGGATGACATGGTGAAATACATGCTATTATTGCCAATTTTGAAAGGACGGATTGGAAAGTGGATCCTGGCTCTGTCAGAGTTTGACCTAAGGTACGAATCGGCCAAAGCTGTCAAGGGTCAAGTCATGGCCGATTTTGTGGCTCAGCATTGTGGACCGGAAATCGCTGTCGTTGAACCAGTTCCATGGACTCTATACTTCGATGGTTCCTCGTGTGGGGCCGGATCGGGAATCGGCATCGTTCTCATATCGCCTCGGGGGGGCAAGTTATGATTTCTCTCTGCCGATAGAGGCATCCGCGACCAACAACCAGGCGGAATACCGAGCCGTCCTAAAAGGTATCCAATTGTTAAGAGAAATCAAAGCCAATGCGGTGGAAATGTTTGGAGATTCCATGCTCATTGTGGATCAATTAATGGGGAGATCTGAATGCAAAGATGATGTCTTAAGGATTTACTACGAAGATTGCCTCCAACTGTTAAAGGAATTGCGGTTATTGAGCATATTCCCAGAAATTTCAATGAAGAGGCCAATAGGCTTGCCCAACACGCGTCCGGGTATCGGCCGATTCGAGGCGCCATGACTCTAGAACTTGCGGCCGACGATTGGCGAAAGGAGATTGCCGATTACTTGAAAGATCCATCCAAGAAAGTGGATCGGCGAGTGCGTTTTCAGGCCACGAAATATGTGTTGCTTGAAGACGATTTGTTTTACCAGATGATTGATGGGGTTCTACTCAAATGCCTGGGAATGGAAGAAGCAAAGGTCCTGATGGGAGAAATCCACGAGGGCGTATGCGGAGCTCATCAATCGGCTCACAAGATGAAGTGGATGATCAGAAACAATGGGTGTTATTGGCCGACAATTCTTGAATATTGTTTTAAATATTATAAAGGTTGTCAAGACTGTCAGAAGTTTGGCAATGTGCAGCGCGCACCAGCCTCGGCTATGAATCCGATAATCAAACCATGTCCGTTTAGAGGTTGGGGGATAGACCTCATCGGACAGATTTACCCTCCATCAAGCAAAGGGCACAAGTTTATATTAGTAGCCACTGACTATTTTACCAAATGGGTGGAGGCAGTTCCGTTAAAGGCCGTGACATCGGCCGCTATGATTGATTTGGTGAGGGACCATATTGTTTATCGGTTCGGCATCCCTCAAACCATCACAACTGATCAAGGAACAATGTTCACCTCAAGAGAGTTCGAAGAATTTACCGCCGATATGGGGATTAAATTGTTGAATTCTTCTTCGTATTATGCTCAAGCCAACGGCCAGGCTGAATCGTCCAATAAGGGGATAATCAAGTTGATCAAGAGGAAGATAGAGGAACAACCCAAGAAGTGGCACCTGTCTTTAACCGAATCTCTATGGGCTTACAGGATGGCCTGCCACGGGGCCACTAAGATATCTCCTTATCAGTTGGTATATGGTCACGAGGCAGTATTGCCTTGGGAATTAAGGACGGGGTCAAGGCGCACATCGCTTCAAGATTAGTTGACGGCCGATGACTATTCCTTCCTCATGAAGGGAGAGCTCGACGATTTGGCGGGTCAGCGATTAAGGGCCCTGATCAGCATTGAAGAAAACAACAAAAGGGTGGCCAGGTGGTACGACAAGAAGGTCAAGGTCAAACAATTCTCCCAAGGAGATTTCATATGGAACTTGGTGCTTCCGATAGGGTCTAAGGATTCCAAATTCGGTAAATGGTCGCCCACTTGGGAAGGGCCGTATAAAATCGGCCGATATGCTCCGGGAAATGCATATATACTAGAAACTATCGAAGGGGAAGAATTCACAAGAGCCTTAAACGGAAGATATATGAAGAGGTACTATCCTAGTATATGGGTAGGTGCATAACTTACGATAGGGTGCATCAAGACAACGTGGCCAACTCCTATTGGCTCCTGTCTATATAGCCGATGCAAAGATAACATTGCCTTAAGGACGAAACATTCGATTAGTCTGACCGATTTATTATTCGGTATGAACAGCAGGGTACATGGCCGACACGGTACAAGTCGCCCTTAGAACAAAAGTACCAACATATTTATTGACCACGCTTTTTCTTAATCTCCCTCTCGATCCAGCCTAATTCTATCAAGAGGCGGATGCTCTTTTCCTCCAGATCCTTCATGGTGGCTTCAACCTCGACTTGACGAGGGAGTGGGTGGCTCCTGTCGAGAGGTGGTTGGGATGTCCCCGCCGCAGCATCTTCAAGGGCGACTGGGCGAGGGAGTGGATGACTCCTTTCAGTTGGCGGCCGCCTGGAGTAGTTGGCGTCTATATGGTCCCAGATCTTCTGGACATCAGCAGGGACATGATCTTTGAGTTTTTCTTCGCGATGAGCCCTGATCAGATCTCTGTCCACCTGCGACAATGGTCCATCTGAATGCATGACTTCAATCACTCGTTCCAGACTGCAGCTAAGACATTTCGGCTAAAAGGGGAGCAAACAACCACCCAGCGTCAGATTGATTGAAATGTCAAGAGAGGGAACAAAGGAAGATTTCGTACCTGGTTGACGGAGAAGGAAGAAGATGAAGAAGACATCTCGGCGTCTAGTCTGGAAGGATGGAGATCAAGTCGTTAGAGGAAAAGAAGACGGGCGATGCGAATGCCTTTGGAAACGATATGGGGCCTCATACTTATAGAAGGAAGAGGGTGAAGGAATGGTAGGATGCATCCCATAAGAGTAAAAGGGTTAATAAATGAAAAGCTGCCGAAGAGGACGGTCCAAGTTTGAATCCGCACATCAATGGCAAGAGGACATTAAATGTTTACAGAGCATTCACTACTTTTACAGTTCACCCGAGGAGGGCATTAATAGCTGCAATCGCTCGTTGCCTAACTTGATCAACCAAGTCTAAGGTCCTCTAGTCGTCATTAGCCGATCCAGGGACTTCTGGCATATGATGATGGATTTTTATTGCTTCGTGGGCCAGGTTCTGCCTCTCCTGCTTCAGCTCGGTGATGACGAATGGGCGGTCTTGGAGTCTTTTCTCTTCAGCAGTTATGGCCTTGGTCACCTGCTCCATCTCCTTGGCTAGCCCTGCCCTTCGCCGTTTAAGGCGGTCTATGGCACAGACGATATCTTGGCGAGAGCTTTCAAGGAAGCTGATTCATTGATGCACCTCTTGAGCTCGATGTTTGTAGGAGTCTTCCTCCTCGCGGGCTTTCGCTAGTTTGGCGCGATCGGCCATATGGCGCAAGGCCCTGAACACTGGAATCCGCATTGACTCTATTTATGCGGTGGGTGCCAGAGCCACTTCCGCTTCCTCTGGAACTCGGCCTCTAATTTCACTAAGAAGTTGCCGAATCGGTGAGGCGTCTTCCACTAGTCGGCCGATGTCGTCTTGGAGGAGGGTCTGTATGCTCTCAAGCTTGGCACGGACGTTATCAGGGATCGACCTCAGTGTGACTTGGTGCGAGGCAACCTCTTCATCGTCAGAAAGTGCAACCGCAAAGGAAAAAAGACTGTTGTTGGGAGTGTCCTGCTCCTGCGAAAGGATAAAAAAATAAAAATACGGATTAGCCGACGGTAAGGGGAAATCGGTTGATTTGGGTGACAAGTTTCTTACCACTTTGAAGCGGATTTCTTCTGCTTGTGCCGGCAGGAGTGCTACCCACATCTCAGGAACTGACGCGATTGGTTCATCGGAAGAAGAAGATTCGACGATTATCGGTGCCCTGCTCGGGCCAGCCTCCAGGAAAGGTATGGGAAGCGGATTTTTATAAGTATATGTTGGCGCTAAAAATCGGCCAGGAATCGGCCGATGACCTTCAACGTCGGACACACGACCTGGGAGAATCTGCTTAGCTCCTGTTCGGGTTATTTCCCTGGTGCGGTTCATGCGGCGTGCCAGTCAATCTGACCTGTTGATTGACAAGGAAATAAACGTATTAAATTCCGGGCGTTCCGATCGGCTGAGGTTCCGATCTGTCCCGAAGAGCGTATCGGCAAATCGGCCGATTTGCTATGAAGATGACCGGTTATGGATCAGCCAATAATCACGTAATAATTGCAAAGAAAACTGCTGGAGCAACTTAAACAGTTATTACAGATGCAACACTTGAAATAGATCTAATCGGCTGTATGACAATGAACGAGGGAAAGCGATGATAAAGCCGATAGTTTCAATCTCAAGCTGGATAACTGGTGATAATACTAGAACAACAGGTAAAACCTATAATTCTAGTAAATATCGATAACTGGTGAATAAATCCAAATGAAACCACGATGATGCGCCCGAAGTTAAAGCTCAGATGTTATTCGATAAGCGGAACCTACCAATTGGCCGGAGATCGAGTCGATGCAGCCCTGCCAATCCGTACGAACTCGTGAAAGAAAAAGAAGTAATTGCGAAGTCGCCGACTTGAAAGTAAAGTGCGATGAAAAAGTAGATTATTTTGTTGATTGATTGATGTATATCTTACAAAGCCCTGATGACTCCTATTTATACCCTAGGACCAGGACTCCTGATCGATCACGATTTGTTACAAACTTGATTTAAATAGAAAACTACTATATCTATAATATTTTCATAAAGGAAACGGGCTCCCGCAGAATCTTCTGTCGCCATCTCCTAGTCCAATCAGGATTATTTCCATTGCTTCTCGAGCGAGTCGGCATCGTTCCTTTGACCAACATCAAGCCACTTTTGACCGGGATCCTCTGTTGTGATTCCAATGGTTTCACCCCCCCTATCTGTTGGCGTAAGTTGCATCGCCAATCGGCAGATTCCCAACTGTAGCCTCAATCGGCCGATTCCTCACTCTAGCCTTTAGATCCGCCGCATCGGCCAATCTCTTCCTCTCCTGACGCCGATTCAACACGTGTCAAAATCTGGCGTCAACACATGCCCCCAGTTTCGGAGTAAAACATAATTTTTACTTCAAAACTCTTTTCTTTAATCTTTCTTCCGAAACAAGCGCAGCAAAAATCTCCCTCCGTTTCGCGGTCTTCTACATAATGATTGCAATCTTCTCGAATCGGGCGCTTGAGACAACTGTTCCCCCGGAATTCGTGTAGACGGCGTGGCAAAAATCCCGCCTTACCCTTTCTCTCTCGGATTGTCCTTAAGTACCGGCGTTCTCCACCACTCCTTCTCTACAAGCCTAGTAATCTCCTCCTAGCAAATCACTGTTCATCTTCTCCCTGCACGCTCTCGGTCTCCAACCGCATCCTCCGGTGATTTCTTTCGCGCCTGCAACCTGCTTCATCCCTCCAATGGCGGCGCCATCAGCAACTTCACCAACCGCGGAGGTTCCGCCGGCAATTTCCTCGGCGGTTCAATCGGCGGCTCCAGTGGTGACTCCATCGGCGACGATGAGTTTCATTCCGGAGGTAATCATCCAAATTTTTCCTCTTTTACTTTTTACTGCTCAAGTACTTTTTAGATCCATTCTCAGTTTTCTCCTTTTTCCCTCTTTTTTAGGCATTTAGGCACCAGATTACTATTCCCCTTTCCAAAACCCCCGGTCTCATCTGCTTAGGTCCCATGGGGAATCCAGACCCAACTGATCTGATCAACTTAGAAACCCATAGAATCTCTTTCAAGAAATCACCTATGGATTTGGGTCAGTGGGCAGGTGCTTTTAGATCTTGGCCAAATGAGACCCCTAGCTGGAAAGAATGGTACCACAAATTAGCCAAGTCCAAGAGAGTTCAGTGGGATGAGTTAAAAATCAGCCAGTGCATCGATCTCTCTCTATCCCAATGGAGAAAAATGAACCCTTAGTAATAGCGGCCTCTTATTCCTGGTCTGACGCGCTCCACGGACCCATGACTCCAACCTTGGCCGATGTTCTGATGTTGACCGGCCCTGATATCTCTTCCCCTGATACACCCTTTGATTATCTGATCAAACCAACCCATCGGCTAGAGACAAAAGGAATCGGCGGGTGGAAGGGGTATATCAGCAAAAATATGAGGACGGGATGATTTCAGAGAGAGAACACACAGTGTTCTTAATGATGTGGTTAGAAAAGCACTTCTTCTGTGGTAGAGCAGTTGGTCCTTTATCCAATACACAAGCTCTGGCAGAAGCTCTGTCACTAGGATCGGCCATCCCCCTTGGGAAGCATCTGTTAGGATTGGCCTACCACATGATGCACCAAATCAGCGTCAAATTATTAAAAGGGGAGCCGATTGGCAATCCTGGTAGTCCTTGGCGGTTCATCACCCTCTGGCTCAACCTATACATAAGCTAGGTCTCCCAGCAGCAAATAGAGACCAAAACATTTCCCAAAATCGAGTCAGAGGAAAACCCCACCATATGACGATGGTGTACTTCTTGTGGAGAAGCAGCATCGGCCTTCCCTGGTTGTCAGTTCACTGCCACCCGAACGACCGAATACTTCAGATGTTTCTACAATGGTTTTAGTGAAGGGACTATCAGCTGGTATCCATATCAGACAACAGGGCTGATTTTCGAGCTTCCCATCTGTTATGATTCATCATCCAATACTTTTGACGGTGATCTCATGGATATCCTGATCAAGCCAGGGATTTTACCGGCCAACTTCTTTTCTGGAAAGGATTCCCCCACCTATGAATTTTACAATCCGTCAGTCGCAGCACGGCAATTCGGCTTTGGCCAGCTGCCGATTCAAGTCTACTTTGTCGGCCGTGCCAAATTTCGAGATGAACTGACCAAGAGTTTAGACTACAGTCAGCTGTGCGATCTAGTGCCAGACTCCAGTACCATCGACCTAAACAACAGGATAGTGGCCCCCTTCGCCGTCCAACAGTTCAAACTATGGTGCGCAGAATGGAAGCAGTACCTCTTCTGTTCGTCTCCATCAACATATTGTAACAGTTTGGACCCAGACAACATCGATTCAAGTGCAGCGGTATTACCTTCCTTCCAGCCAATTTCAATATTGTCCCTTTCCATGCTACAATCTTGCCGCTAACTTGTATTTCCCTTTTCAGTCTGAAAGTCAAATTCCTCCGACACGAAGCCGAAGTGGTAGGCCGATAGAGAGCAATCGCCCATACACACCATTTCCACCCATCGGCCATCACGCTCTGACCATCAAAGACATCACCAGCGGCCGATGGAAGCAAACGCCGAAAAGGCCTACCTTAAAGAAAACAAGCCGCCGAGTACGTGCCCACATAGGACCAACTGATCAATCGGCGGCAGTATCGGCTGAAACCCCAACTACTCCAGCTTTGCCGATTACCGAGGAGGTCGATCCCCAGACTGCCACAGAAGTTGGAGCGGCCGCTGCATCACTGCTAGTAGAAGTTGTTCAGGTAACCTCGCATACTTCACATACCTTTAAGTATTCTATCAATATTAACCTCTTCCTTCTGCCAGGCTGCACAAATCACTCCAGCGCAATCCCCGCAGCAATCGGCCACGTCCCGAGCGGAAGCCGAAACGCCAGCGATTCTCCTCACCGAGGTAGAGAATCTCTTAACTCAATCTCTTGATATTCAACAAAACCTAACCGATTTTGATGTAGACCAATCTAGGTGCGTTGACTGTATCCCGCCAACAAACATCGGCCGGAAGACTCACAGAGGTATGGCAGGTATCTCATATCATCAGACTTAACTATTCGCAGTATACTCATAAAATCTGTTTCCCATACCTTTTTAGGAAGCCGGCCTGAGCACGGCATTGATAGTCGTCGAGTCCTCCTCTTCGGATGAGTCGATCGCACCGGTTCCTGAGACGAGGGTGGCACTCCCACCGGCACAAGCAAGAGAAATCCGCTTCAAAGAGGTAAGAAACCTATCACCCAAATCGGCCGATTCCCCTTTACTGTCTGCTAATCCTTGTCTTTATTCTTTCGTAGGAACAAGATACTCCTAATAACAGTCTTTTTTCTTTCGCGGTTCCCCTTTCTGATGATGAAGAAGTCGCTTCACACCAAGTCACATCGAGCTCAATTCCTGATGACGTCCGTGCCAAGCTCGAGAGTCTACGAAGTCTCCTTCAAGACGATATCGGCCGATTAGTTGGAGATGCCTCATCTATTCGGCGACTTCTCAATGACATCAGAGGCCGAATTCCAGAGGAAGCGACAGAGACTCTGGAACCTGCTGCATACATAGAGTCGGTACAGACTTCAGTGTTCAGGGCCCTGCGCCATGTGGCCGATCATGCCAAGCTAGCGTAGACCCGGGAGGAAGCCGATTCTTACAAACACCGAGCCCAAGAAGTGCATCAACGGATCAACCTCCTCGAGAACTCCCGCCCAGATATCATCAGCACAATAGATCGCCTCAAATGGCGAAGGGCAGAGCTAGCCAAAGAAATGGAGCAGGTGACCAAGGATATAGCTGCTGAAGAAAAGAGACTCCAAGACCTTCCATCTGTCATCGCTGAGCTGAAGCAAGAAAGACACAACCTGGCCCGTGAAGCAATAAAACTTCATCGTCATATGCCAGAAATTCCTGGATCGGCCGATGACGACCAAAGAGTATTAGACTCGGCCGATCAGATTAGGCAAAGAACGATTGCGACCATTAATGCCCTCCTTGGGTGAATTGTAAAGAATCCTGTAAACATTCAATGCCCTCTTAATCTTGACGTGCCGATTCGAACTTGGACCGTCTTCTTTTGCAGCTTTTCATTTATGAATGCTTTTACTCTGATGGGATGCATCCTACCATCTCTTTACCCCCTTCCTTCTATAAGTACGAGATCCCACATCGTTTCCAGAGGTATCTGCATTACCCATCTTCTTCCCCTCCAATAATTCGATCTCTATCTTCCCAGGCTGGACATCAAGATGTCTTCTTCGTCTTCCTCCTTCTCTGTCAACCAGGTATGAACCCTCTTCTATTTCCTCTCTCGACATCTCAATCGCTTTGATACTGAGTTGTTGTTTGCCCCTTTTTAGCCAAAACGCCTTAGTCCCAGTCTGGAACGAGCGATTGAAGTTATGCATTTAGACGAACCACTGTTGCAGGCGGACATAGATCTGATAAGAGCTTACTCTAAAGAACTCAAAGGTCATGTTCCTGCTGATATCCAGAAAATCTGGGACCATATAGACGCTCACTGCTCCAAGCGACCGCCAACTGAAAGGAGTCATCCACTCCCTCGCTCAGTTGCCCTTGAAGATGCCGCGGCAGGAACATCCCAACCACCTCTCAACAGGAGCCATCCACTCCCTCATCAAGTCGAGGCTGAAGCTACCATGGAGGATCTGGACGAGAAGAGCATCCGCCTTCTGATAAAACTAGGCCGGATCGAGAGAGAGTTCAAGAAAAAGCGTGATCAGTAGATATATTGGTACTTTTTATTCTAAGGGCGACTTGTACCATGTCGGCCATGTACTCTGCTATTTTCACCGAATAATGAATCGGTCAGACCAAATCAAAATGTTTCCTCCTTAAGGAGATGTCATTTTTACATCGGCTATATAGGTAAAAGCCGATAGGAGTTGGCCATGTTGTCTTGATGCATCTTACCGTAAGTTATGCACCTACCCATATGCTTGGATAGTACCTCTTCAGATGTATTCCGTTTAAGGCTCCTGCGAATTCTTCCCCTTCGATAGTTTCTAGTATATATGGATTTCCCGAAGCACATCGGCCGATTCTATATGGCCCTTCCCAAGTGGGCGACCATTTACCGAATTTGGGATCCTTAGACCCTATCGGCAGCACCAACTTCCATACCAAATCTCCTTGGGAGAATTGTTTAACTCTGACCTTCTTGTCATACCACCTGGCCACCCTTTTCTTGTTTTCTTTGATGCTAATCAGGGCCCTCAATCGCTGACCCGCCGAATCATCGAGCTCTACCTTCATGAGCAAGGAATAGTCATCGGCCGTCAACTGATCTTGAAGCGACGTGCGCCTTGACCCCGTCCTCAATTCCAAGGCAAGACTGCCTCATGACCATACACCAACTGGTAAGGAGATATCTTAGTGGCCCCATGGCAGGCCATCCTATAAGCCCATAGAGATTCAACCAAAGACATGTGCCACTTCTTGGGTTGTTCTTCTATCTTCCTCTTGATCAACTTGATTATCCCCTTGTTGGACGATTCGGCCTGCCATTGGCTGCGGATGCTTCTATCGGCAGAGAGAAATCATAACTTGCCCCCCGAGGCGATACAAGAACGATGCCGATTCCCGATCCGGCCCCACACGAAGAACCATCAAAATACAGAGTCCATGGAACCGGTTCAACGACAGCAATTTCCGGTCCACAATGTTGAGCTACGAAATCGGCCATGACTTGACCCTTGACAGCTTTGGCCGATTCGTACCTTAGGTCAAACTCTAACAGAGCCAGGATCCATTTTCCAATCCGCCCTTTCAAAATCGGCAATGATAGCATATATTTCACCACATCATCTTTGCATACAACTATGCACTATGCCGATAACAAATAGTGCCTGAGCTTGGTACACGAGAAGTATAAACACAGGCACAACCGTTCCACCGGGGAATATCTTGTTTCGGCGTCCAAAAGTCTTCTGCTGACATAATATACCACCCGTTCTTTCCCTTCGAACTCCTGTACTAATGCCGATCCAATAGCATGTTCATCAGCCGATAAGTATAATTTGAACGGCTTACCGGGCTGTGGTGGGACTAAAACTGGAGGTGAAACCAGATATTGCTTGATATCTTCTAACGCTCTGTGTTGTTCCTCTCCCCATACGAATTCCTGATCGGGCTTCAATTTCAACAAAGGAGTGAAAGCTCGAATACGCCCGGACAGGTTGGATATGAATCTTCTGATAAAATTAACCTTGCCGATGAGGGATTGCAGCTCAGTTTTATTCTGTGGGGCTACAACTTTGTTGATGGCATCTATGGTCTTTCGGTTATCCTCTATCTCGCGTTCATGGACCATGAATCCTAAGAATTGCCCGGCCGATACACCGAATGCACACTTGTTCGGGTTCATTTTCAACCCATGCTTCCTCGTGCACTCCAATACTTCTTGTAAATCGGCCAGATGTTCCTGATGACCTTTTTGACTTGACCACAACATCGTCGATATAAATTTCCACCGATGCGCCAATGAGCTTGTGAAAGATATAGTTCATGGCCCGCTGATATGTAGCACCGGCATTCTTTAACCCAAAGGTCATTACAACCCACTCGAACAGACCGAGGTGACCCGGACACCTGAAAGCCGTCTTCGAAATATCTTCTTCGGCCATTAATATTTGATTGTACCCAGCATTACCATCTATGAAACTGATGACTTTATATCCTGCAGCAGCATCTATCAAGACATCGGCCGTCAGCATCGGATATCCGTCCATTGGTGTAGCCTGATTTAGGTTCCTGAAGTCAATACATACGCGCCATTTTCCGTTCTTCTTATATACAGGTACAATATTAGAAATCCATTCGGCATAACGGCACTGCCGAATAAATCCTGCTTCAATCAATCTTGTGATCTCGGCCTTTATATCAAGTAGAATTTTGGGGTTGCACCATCGTGCAGGCTGCTGATATGACCGATATCCTGATTTTATAGGCAACCGGTGTTCAACAATGGACCGGTCTAGACCAGGCATCTCATGGTATTCCCAAGAAAAGCAATCTTTGAATTCTTTTAATAAACTTGTCAATTTATAGTTGTATCCGGGATCCAAGCTAGCACTAATATACGTCGGCCTTGGCTTGCTACCATCTCCTAAATCCACCATCTCCAATGAATCGGCCGACGTAAATCCATGCCCAAGCTTCCCGTCTTCTCGGACGAACTGATCCATCTATTCTGAGTCTTCAGAGCCGACTGCTTGGATCAGCTGTAGACCGAAATCGGACACCTTCAGGAAATCAGTGTCCCAAGTTCTGCCAGATATACACTTGACGTGTTCACAGCTTCATTGTTGCGTGTTGGCCACTGCAACACTGTAGGTGGAATCGGCGGTGACTATCTCTGTACTGTCGCTGACCCACTGCACAAGGCATTGGTGCATTGTAGATGGGACACAGCAATTCGCGTGTATCCAATCGCGACCGAGCAACATGTTGTAGGACACCTTACCATTAATAATAAAGAAGGTAGTGGGAAGGGTCTTACTGCCGATGGTGAGGTCGACGCAGAGCGCTCCGCGGGCGGGAGACACGTTGCCTTCGAAGTCTTTGAGCATCATGTCCATTTTGGTCAGGTCTTCATCACTTTTGCCTAACTTCCAGAACATGGCATATGGCATGATGTTGACTACGGCGCCTCCATCCACTAGTAGCCTGGTAACGGGTCGTCCGTTAACGTGCCCTTTGAGAAATAGTGCCTTGAGATGTTGCCGTTTTTTGTCTTCTGGTTTCTCAAAGGTGGCTGTCATCGGCTCCAAAACCAACTGCGCCATCTGCTCCTCCATCCTTGTCGCCTTATCTCGATCGGCAGGCGCCATGAACTCCATCGGCAATACGAACACCATGTTGACATCAGCTGCCGATTCTTGATTGTCAACCTCCTTGTTGTTATTTTTCTTGGGGCGCCAGACCCGAGACCTGTTGTTTTTCTTATCCAGCACCTGCCTCTGTTCCTCCTCTTGTTGTTCCCATTGGCGCAGGCATTGGATCCTTCGTTTTTGGGATTTAGACAGTCCATCAGGGCACCACCTGGGGTTTACTGGTTTGGCCGACAGTTTGGCGCGCTCCTAGTCTGGTTTCCTCCCTAGAGGGTTTTCATCTGACACCCTAGCATCAGCCATTTCTTCCAGCCAATCGTGTACGCTGGTTCTGCCCCCCAGTCGCTCCTGCTGATTGATCCTGCCTTTCGACCGGTGAGACCGGTCAACTCTGCCCCCCAGCCGATCATGCACTGAAAGGCGCCGACCTTCTTGTTCGCGCCAGTTTCTGATGATCGGCTCTGGTCTTCTATCTCTGGAGCGCGATCTTTTGAATGGGCGATCATTGCAACTTGATCCGCTGCACTCAGGACAGTCATCGACTGATGGCAATCTGAGGTCATTTTCCCAGCAATGTATGAAGAACGGACATCGCCAATGATCCTCGTGTCGGCGTATCATCTCATCGTGGTATCTCAACCATTCCTGCTGCCGCCGATATTTGCTGAGTAAGAATTGGGAAGTGACGGGTCTACGCGATCGTTCTGATCCTTCGCCCTCGTCTTCAGCCCGTCTTTTCCCTTTGACATCGTCCACCGTGACTTGCTTCCTGGGATCCACGGCGCCGCTTCTTCTAGCCGATTCCGACGTCAGTACCTTGGTTTGAAGTGAGTTTCTTCCCGTGTCAACCATGTTAGTCGGGAAAGGATGCTGATCAATCTTCATTGGCTTTGCCGGTTTTGCCGGGATTTCGAACTTGAGTCTTCCTTGCTCAATGACCGACTGTATTTGCTGACGGAAGATCTTGCACTTATTTGTGTCATGAGATGTAGCGTTGTGCCATTTGCAGTACTTCATCTTTTTGAGCTGATCGGCCGAAGGAATGGTATGATATGGTGATAGCTTGATCTGCCCTTCCTGGAGTAGTAAGTCAAAAATTTCATCGGCTTTTGATGTGTCAAAGCCAAACGCTTCTAGTTCCTTCTTTCCAAAAGGACACGATATTGTCTTCTTCCCTTTGACCCACTCTGCTAGGCCGATTTCTTCCTCTTCCTCCGATTCAGACCCTTCCAAATATGCCACCTTTTTCTGGAAATTCCTCCGCTGCTCAAACGGACGCACTTCCTGACCGGCCAATCGGTGAACGATCTGACTTAAGCTCTCAAATTCTTGTGAGGCGTACCTCTCCTTGATATGTGGCAGGAGGCCTTGGAAAGCGATATCGGCCAACTGGGCATCGGTCAGAGCTAGGGTATAACATTTGTTTCTGACCTCTCTGAACCTCTGTATGTATCCAGTTATTGGTTCATCTCTCCTCTGCCTAAGGCTGGTCAAATCCGAAAGCTTCATCTCGTGTACTCCCGCGTAGAAGCACTTGTGGAATTGCTTTTCTAGATCGGCCCAAGTAACGATGGAAGTGGGTGGCAAGGTAGTGAACCATTGGAAGGCCGATCCAGACAGAGACGATGAGAACAGACGCACCCTCAGAGCATCTTGTGTGGTGGCTTCCCCGCACTGGATGATAAATCTGTTATTGTGCTCCATGATAGAGGTGTCGTCCAGCCCTGAAAACTTGGTAAAGTCAGAAACTTTGTACCGGTGGGGAAACGGCAGTAGGTCATAGGCCGATGGATATGGCGTCTTGTACGTATAAGTCTGCACTTTCGGCTTCAACCCGAATAGGTCCTGAATTACTTCCACTATTCTCGCCGTCCAATCCACTTGCTGCTGATGAACAGCTGTTCGGGGTGCCGGCATATGTTGGAGGATTTATGGCGGTACGGCCGGGTGATGGGTCGAAGCGTGTGGCGGATTCTGTTGCGTTACGGCCGTCTGAGCAATTGACAGTTGATGGCAAAGTGAATCCGCCGCCCCATCGTACATCGTCATCGGCGCCGTTCTTCTGAGTGCTTCTACAGCGTCTGCCCCCAGCCGATTTCTGACGTGGCTGGTTGATACTGAGGGACCGTCGGCCGAACGGCCGAATGGAACGGCGCCTGGATCGGATAGCTCCCATGTCCGGTTAATTGATCGCGAAAAACTGCCGTTGCTGATGCCCCACAAGGCACTGAGTTTGAGGGCAGCGATTGCACAGAAGCAATCTGGACAGGCTGAAGCGGCGCTGGTGATCGGAAACATGGTGCACCGTTATACCTTGGAGACACTGGATGCAACGAAGTGTTGTATCCTTCGCGTTGCGTCGACATCGGCTGAGGAGCCGAGTGGGACGTGCCTGGTAAGCTTCTGGCTGGAGGCACAATAGGTGGGGCGTATGCTGGCCCCTGATATCCTTGAGCTGCTCCGCTGACCAGAGAACTGATGACGGCGTTATACACCGTGTTGGTAACTACCGAGGATTGGTCGATGAAAGCCTGATAGACAGACTGTTGAATCATATCGGACATCTTGCCCGAATCCTCAGCAATGGTGATATGGCGGGGGACTGGAAGAGGAGCTTTCTTGATTGCCTCCCCGCTTCTCGTACGACTGAAAGACTGCAGATACATCCTTTTGTAATCCTCTAGATGTTTAGCCAGTTCCTCTTTCTGGTCGTCCTTGCGATCTGCTTCCGTGATCTCAATAATGTTGTTCTCAGAAACTTCGGTGGTCTTTGACATATTGGAACTTGAGGTACTCCCACTAGGCGTGCCAAAAGTGTGTTGGCGCTAAAAATTGACCAGGAATCGGCCGATGACCTTCAGCGTCGGACACACGACCCGGGAGAATCTGCTTAGCTCCTGTTCGGGTTATTGCCCTGGTGTGGTTCACGCGGCGTGCCAGTCAATCTGACATGTTGATTGACAAGGAAATAAACGTATTAAATTCCGGGCGTTCCGATCGGCTGAGGTTCCGATCTGTCTCGAAGAACGTATCGGCGAATCGGCCGATTTGCTATGAAGATGACCGGCTATGGATCAGCTGATAATCACGTAATAATTGCAAAGAAAACTGCTGGAGCAACTTAAACAATTATTACAGATGCAACACTTGAAATAGATATACTCGGCTGTATGACAATGAACGAGGGAAAGCGATGATAAAGCCGATAGTTTCAATCTCAAGCTGGATAACTGGTGATAATACTAGAACAACAGGTAAAACCTATAATTGTAGTAAATATCGATAACTGGTGAATAAATCCAAACGAAACCACGGCGATGCGCCCGAAGTTAAAGCTCAGATGTTATTTGATAAGCGGAACCTACCAATTGGCCGGAGATCGAGTCGATGCAGCCCTGCCAATCCGTACGAACTCGTGAAAGAAAAAGAAGTAATGGCGAAGTCGCTGACTTGAAAGTAAAGTGCGATGAAAAAGTAGATTGTTTTGTTGATTGATTGATGTATATCTTACAAAGCCCTGAGGACTCCTATTTATACCCTAGGACAAGGACTCCTGATCGATCACGATTTGTTACAAACTTAATTTAAATAGAAAACTACTATATCTATAATATTTTCATAAAGGAAACGGGCTCCCACAGAATCTTCTGCCGCCATCTCCTAGTCCAATCAGGATTCTTTCCATTGCTTCTCGACCGAGCCGGTATCGTTCCTTTGACCAACATCAGGCCACTTTTGATCAGGATCCTCTGTTGTGATTCCAATGGTTTCACCCCCCCTATCTGTTGGCGTAAGTTGCATCGCCAATCGGCCGATTCCCAACTGTAGCCTCAATCGGCCGATTCCTCACTGTAGCCTTTAGATCTGCCGCATCGGCCAATCTCTTCCTCTCCTGACGCCGATTCAACACGTGTCAAAATCTGGCGTCAACAGTATAATGCAAATGATTAAGTCTGATGATATATAATGACTGCCATACCTCTGTGAGTCGTCGGCCGATGGTTGTTGGAAAGGTACAATCGATGCGCCCAGGGTAGCCTGCATCAAAAATTGGTTAGTTTTTGGTTAAGTATCAAAAAGTTGAGTTAAGAGACTCTCTGCCTCGGTGGGAGGAATTGCTGGCGTTCCGATTTCCGCTTGGAATGTAGCCGATTGCTGTGGAGATTGCACTGGGGCGATTTGCGCAGCCTGACAGAAAGAAGAAGTTAATATCGACAGAATACTTAGAAGGATGTGAGGTATGCGAAATTACCTGAACAACTTCTACTAGCAATGATGCAGCAGCCGCTCTAGCTTCTGTAGCAGCCTGGGGATCGATTTCCTCAATAATCGGCAGAGTCGGCGCAGCTAAAGGTTCAACCAATGCCGCCGTCGACTGATCGGCCAGTTCTATACGGGCACGCACTCGGCGGCTTGTCCTCTTTAAAGAGGGTTTCTTCGGCATTTGTTTCGATAGGCTGGTGGTGATGTCTTCGATGGTTGGGGCATGGTAGCCGATGAGTGGGAATGGTGTGTATGGGTAGCTATTCTCTATCGGCCTACCACTTTGGCTCCGCGTCGGAGGAAGTCGACTTTCGGACTGAAAAGAGAAATAAGAGTTAGCGGCAAATTTGTAGCATAAAAAGAAATAACATCAAAATCGGCCGAGAAAAGGGCAGTACTGCTGCGTTTGGGTCGATGTTGTCAGGATCCAGATCATTGCAATATGTTGCAGGAGATACACAAAAGAGATGTTGCTTCCATTCTGCCCACCATAACTTGAATTGTTGGACAGCAAAAGGAGCCACTATCCAATTGCTTAGATCAATGGTACTGGAGTCCGGCGCTAAATTGCACAGCCGATTGTAGTCAAGGCCCTTAGTGAGCTCATCTCGGAATTTTGCGAGACCGGCAAAATAAACTTGAATCGGCAGCTGACCAAGGCCGAACTCCATGCTGCAACTGATGGGTTATAAAATTCATAAGTTGGGGAGTCTTTCCCAGAGAAGAAGTTCGCCGGTAAGATCCCTGGTTTGATCAAGGCGTCCGTGAGATCATTATCAAAGGAGTTAGACGTCGAGTCCTAGCAGAAGGGAAGCTCAAAAAGTGGCTCTGTTCTCTGGTACGGGTACCAATTGGTAGTTTCTTCACTAAAGCCGTTGTAAAAGCATCTGAAATACTCGGCTGTCTGGGTGGCGGTGAACTGGCAACCAGGGAAAGCTGATGCCGCTTCGCCGAAAGAGGTGCACCGTCGTCGTACTGTGGGGTTTTCCTCTGACTCGATGTTGGAGAATGTCTTGGTCTCTATCTGCTGCTGGGAGATTTTGCTCATGTACAAGTTGAGCCAGAGGGTAATGAACCACCAGGGGCCACCAGGGTTACCAGTCGGCTCTCTCTTTGACAGTTTGATGCTGATCTTGTGCATCATGTGGTAGGCCGATCCTAGCAGATGCTTCCCGAGAGGGATGGAGGCTCCTCTTGACAGGGCTTCGGCCAGAGCTTGTGTGTTGGAAGAAGGGCCAACCGCTCTGCCGTAGAAGAGGTGCTTCTCTAGCTACATCATCAAGAACGTTGAATATTCTCTCTCCAAAATCGTCCCGGTCCTCATGTTTCTGTTGATATACCCTTTCCACCCGCCGATTCCTTTCGTCTCTAGCCGATGGGTCGGCTTGATCAGATAATTAAAGGGTGTATCGGGGGAGGAAATGTTGAGATCGGTAAGCATCAGGACATCGGCCAGAGTTGGGGTCATGGGTCCGTGCCCAAAGAGAAACGCGTTGAGCACGTCAGACCAGAATAGAAGGCTGCTATTACCAGGGGTTCATTCTTCTCTATCTGGGACAAAGATAGATTGATGCACTGGCCGATTTTTAATTCATCCCATTGAACTCTCTTAGAGTTGGCCATTCTTTGGTACCACTCTTTCCAGCCGGGGGTTTCATTCGGCCAAGATCTAAAAGTGCCTGACCACTGGCCCAAATCCATAGGTGATTGCTTGAAAGGGATTCTATGGGTTTCTAAGTTAATCAGATCAGTCGGGTCTGGAATCCCCATAGGGCCTAAGCAGATGAGACCAGGAGCTTCGGAAAGGAGGATAGTGATTTAGTGTCTGACTGCCTAAAAAAGTTAAAAAAAGGAAGAACTAAGAAGTAAAAAGGAAAAGTTTCAGATGTTTACCTCTGGGATGAAGCTCATCGTCGCTGATGGAATCGCTGATGGAACTGCCGTCGCCGATGGAGTTGCTGGCGGAGCCTCCATGGCTGGTGGAGTTGCTGATGGTGCCGCCATTGAAGGAATGAAGTGGAATGTAGACAAAAGAAGGATCGCCGGAGAATGCGGTTGGAAGCCAAAAGGGCGCTGGGAGAAGATAGAAAGTGATTCGCTGGGGAGGAAGTTACTGAGCTCGTGGAGAAGAAGCGGCAGGGAACGCCAATATTTAAAGACGGTCCGAGAGAAGGGGTAAAGGCGGGATTTTTACCACGCCGTCTACATGAATTCTGGGGGAACGGCTGTCTCAGGCGCCCAGTTCGAAAAGATTGCAATCATCAAGAACAAGACCACGAAACAGAAGGAGATTTTTGCCGCGTTTGTTTTGGAGGAGAGATTAAAAAAAATAATTTCAAAGTAAAAGTCATGTTTTACTCCGAAACTGGGGGGCATGTGTTGATGCCAGATTTTGACACGTTTTGAATCGGCGTCAGGGAAGGAGGAAATTAGCAGATGCGGCAGACTTAAAGGCTACAATTGGGAATCGGCCGATTGGCGCTACAGTTAGGAATCGGCCGATTGGTGCTGCAGTGTTTCGGGCGATTGGCGAATGGAGTTGGTGGGGGTCGGCCGATTGAAAGGCTGGAGCGTTTGGGCTAATATGGGCTTGTGCCAACAGATAAATTATTTATAGAAGGGGGATGAAGCCAATGGAATCCCAAGAGGGGATGTTGAGTCAAGATGACAGAGGATCCCAGTCAAAGATGACATGACGTTGGTCAAAGAGCGATGCCGACTCGGTTGAGGGGCAATGGAAGGAGTTCGGATTGGACTAGGAGATGGCAGTAGAAGATCCTGCGGGAGTCCGTTTCCTTTAGGAGAGTCTTATAGATATAGTAGTTTTTATATTTAAGTCAAGTTTGTAACGGATCGTAACAGATCAGGAGTCTTAGTCCTAGGGTATAAATAGAAGCAGTCAGGGTTTTGTAAAGGAGACACATCAATCAATACAAACAATCTACTTTTTCATCGTACTTTACTTTCAAGTCGGCGACTTCGCCAATACATCTTCTTCTTTCACGAGTTCGTACGGGTTGGCAGGGCTACATCGACATGATCTCCAGCCGATTGGTAAGTTCCGTTTATCGAATAATATCTAAGCTTTAACTTCGGGCGCATCACTGTTGTTTTGTTTAGATTTATTCACCAGTTATCGATATTTACTAGAATTATAGTTTTTATCTATTGCTCTAGTTTTATCACCTGTTATCCAGCTTGAGACCGAACTGTCGGCTTTATCATTATTTTTTCCTATTTATCGTCATATAGCCAATTAGATCTATTTCAAGTGTTGCATCTGTGGCGATTGTTTAATTTGCTCCAGTAGTCTCTTTGCAATCGCCATGTCATCTTCATAGCAAATCGACCGATTCGCTGATACGCTTTTAAAGATAGATCGGAACTTTAGCCGATCGAAACCCCCGGAATTTAATACGTTTCTTTCCTTGTCAATCAACATGTCAGATTGACTGGCACGCCGCTCGAACCGCACCCGGGCGATCACCCGAACAGGAGTTAAGCAGATTCTCCCGGGTCGTGTGTCCGACGCTGAAGGTCATCGGCCGATTTTTAGCGCCAACAATCCTTTACTTCAGCAACTATCTTGTACATGACTGGTCCCTCGGAGGCGACATTCATGAAATGCGCACTCTCCGGATTTAACCCTTCAACGAAATGTTGCATAAGTATCTCCTCTGGAATGTTGTAAGGTGGTCCAGAAATAGCCATATGCATGAATCTTGCCCTGGCTGTTCCAAGTGACTCATCGCCTTGCTCGGATGACAGTAGTTGACGGCGATGCGGTACCACTTTGGAGACAGGGTAAAAGAATAGGTAGAACTCATCTTTCAGTGAAATCCAATCTCCTCCAACTCTCCCTACCTTCCGGTTGTACCAAATTTTCGCATTTCCCATCAGAGAGAACGGAAATAGCTTCCACCGTAGTGTGTTTTGGTTCATATTGGGTATGATGAGAAGAGAACAATTCTCTTCGAAGTCCTGCAGGTGAGCATAGGGGCATTCGTCCTTTCTACCAGAGAAGGATTGAGCAGAACCATGGCTATGAGAATGGGACGGATCTCGTAACCATGAGATAGTATGTTGTGGCAAGATGGTGGACGTTCCATGTACTTGCGGTATGGAACTGCCGGATAACTAGGAGAAAACTCCATGGGCTAGGTGGTAAGGATGGAAAGGTGTATGACTAAAAAAGCTCTAAAACTAGTATTGCTACCGTTCCCCGGCAACGATGCCAGAAAGCTTGTTGGTACTCCTTAGCCTATACAAATTAATCCGCAAGCACACGGATACCGATGTAGCTTTCACGAGGGAGTTTACCTAGGATATCGAATCCAAGGAACGGCAAACGCAACCAGACCTAGAACTATTCAACCAGACCCACCTAGAGAGAAGAGGTAAGAGGGTAGAGGGCTTAACTTCGGTTAGCCAACTTGTTACCCAAATAACTAGCTATTCACTAACCCTGATCTGCTTCGGCGGCTTGCGAGGAAGGACTTCGGAAAGGGATGAGAGGGGAGTCCAACGGCACCAACAACTACTGCTATGAAAACACTCGAACGTGGTGGACTACAACAGACGGATAGGGCTGTCACCACCTGCCACCTACCACATCAGTTCCGTGGGGTGGAACACAACCCAAGATAACTATCAAGCCTAAGCACCACGCTTCAACTATCAAGTTACTAACTTCTGCCTCACGTTAAGGCAAGAAGAAACCCCAAATGGCCAGACTTGCTGAGCCACGCAGACAAGGGATCCCGCAGATCAAAGAAAAGTAAACTAACTAGGTACTGAAAGTAAGAGAAAGACTAGCAAGATATTGAAGATAAACAAGGAACTTACTTTGATAATATTCCCCTGAGGTGGATACAAAAGTGGCGAAGGACCCAGAGAAAACTCGGCTCCTCACCTAGCTTGGCTCTTGCTCAAGCTCTCACCTCACTCTCTACCTATTCTACAACTGAAGTAGAGTGACTAAGAATCTCACTTCCCACCTCACTCTCTCCCTCCCTATTCTACAATTGAAGTAAAGTGAGGTAGGGGGTCTATTTATAGTAGATAGAGGTCGGTAATTGAGCATATGCTTCAACTGTACGCAGCCTTCGCGGTTAGTGTAACTTCCACGCGAAGTAGGGCCTGAGTGGCCGACATGTGGGGCCGGCCGGCTGGGGGAGGTGCCAAGTGGCACTGCCTTCTGGTGGATGGCTCTGATTCGCTTGACAAGGTCGGTGACAGTTGCTCTTTCGGTTATTACTGCCTTCTTGCATGTAGGCGGGCCCTTTTATCCATGGTTGAAGCCTTTCGGTTCGTTGGATTAAACCAACTTCAACTGCATGACTTGTGATCATCCTAGTTGTGTTTCCTTGCACCTGGATCAGTGACGTGGCATTTGGGAGTAGTGCCAGGCCGGTCGGCTTGGGATTTCTCCTATTTTGGCCCAATTTTGCACACTAAGTTCCTAAAATCAAATATGCAACAAAACTTGTGGAACTTGTAAGTGTGGTTAGTTCTAACTTAGAATTGGCTTGAAAACCATGAAAACCGAAGAAATATTGGCGGTAAAAATCATAGAAATCGCCCGCCAACGCGTGCGTACCTGCGGGAACTGCCTGGCCCTTGAGTGGCTTCTGCTTCCCCATATTCTTCAGCTCCACCCCGCATTGTGAGGAGGTTTGTTCCTCTGGGGCGACCGGAGATGGAAATAGGGAAGAGCTCCTTGCCACTGTTTGAGGTGGCGTGGGAGTTTAATCGGTGGCAGATGGACTGTCCGCCATCATCCTCTACCAAGGAGTCCTTGAGGGTGGGGGTGCAAGAAGAAGACTTGCGAGGCAGATGCACCTTCCAGTCTTCCTGCACTAGAAGCAGCCCTCCCCAAGGTTACCGGCATTACCACCCTGGTGGTGGTAATAAATTTTGTACTTTATAATGGCCATGGGCCGACTCTACCTTGTAACATTTATTCACCAAGAATAAAGCACGTTTTATCCCGGAGTGTATTGTATTTGCCACGCCCGACAGTGAGTCCGGTTAGGGTTTGGAATTTTGTTGTCCTCCCCAAGTGGAGATGCGGCACCCCGACCCGCCGCACCTTTGCTAAGAAGTAGGGTGGTCGGGGTGATGACGGCGTGTGCGTACAAGCATTGAGGTGGCCCCGTCCGTGGTCTCACGACCGGAGGGGTTGAACCGGCGTCACTTGCCTCGATGGCTCGAGTGACGGGTTCAGTGAACTCCTAACGGGTGTGCCTGGGTAAAATTTCGGGCTTCCGGGTATGTCGTTCATGACGGGGTCGACATATCCCTCATGTGGCATTGCACTGCTCCGCGACCCGCCTCCCGGTAGATGCCCGAGTTGTCTGACCAACTCAGGTGGCTCGTTGACCTCTCCTCGATGGAGATTCTGTGAGCATGGCTCGAGGTCCAGATTAGACAAGAAGCTTGAGATGACCCAGATCATCTGCGCTTTCTCGCCTAGCTCTGTTTGAAGCGAGGCGACCTCAAGTCCTCCGCAGAATGGCCTTCGAACCTCGGTCGGTTGGGTTCCCGAGTCAGGATCCATCGGCACACTTTTTAACGACCGCGCCATTTTTGTCTCAGCAGTTAACGTATCTCGTAAATTAAGCAGTTAAATGTGATATTGATTGAGGACGTGGTTGTGACACCCTAGGTGTCAGAATAACAAAAACTAGGTCATTAGTGTAACAATATAAATGAAGAGCTAAGAAATATTTAAATCAATTCCTCATACCTTGCTTCTACAGGATATGTATAAATGCATATGTATAGGTGCATGAGTACATGTACGTTAATCCAATAAATTAAATAACTTTCACATTGATGCTAATATGACTACGAAATTGAATAGGCACATCATTAATGACATGATAAACAAAAGTCTAGTTGAAGCCTAGGGGAGAATATGAAGTTTTGCCCGTGAAATGACGTGCCATCCGAATCAAGCTTTTTGAGATTTTAAAATAACTTCTGAACTATAACTCGAATGAACTATGGCCTGAAACAAAACTTGTAGAACTTTTCCTTTTGAACAACTTTCGTGTTCAAATAATTTTGAGTTGCAACACAAAAATACGAGAAAAATATAGTTTACAATCCAGCCCCTCGCTTTTCCTGTATTCTCATCTCAACCCCCTCCCCTGCACCCGACCATGGTAGAGCTCGGCCGCCACGTCGTCGGCAATGCCTGACCGGCACTAGGCGCCAAGCCAGTAGCCGGCTGCCCTCGCCACTTCCCCGACCTGCCCCTGCAGCTCACCAATCGCGCTCCGCGCGATCCCCCCCCCCCCCCCCTCCCCCACTCCAAATCCCCGGCGCCCAACCCCGTGCCCGCATCGCTGGCATGCGACGCCGCGGCGCCCAACCCCGTGCCCGCGTCGCTGGCACGCGATGCCGCGGCCTGCCCTCCGCCCACCGCGCCCAATGGCGTGCTCGGGCCGTGCCGACCCTCCCCAGCCTTGCCACAGCCCCCTCCTCCCTCCCTGTTGCCTTTAAGAACCAAGCAGAGCCCCTGCGCGACACTGCCCTCCACCGCCGGCCACCATTGTCGGCGAGCCCGGCCGCACGCCACCTCGTCGCTCTACCTCTTCTCGGCCCAAACGGACCGCCCCAACCCCCACCACACCGCCCCACCGCAGCTCCCCGACCGGGCCCTCGCCGCCCACCCCAGCCGGAGCGCCGCCAGCGCTTCCTGCACCGCCGCCGCCCCATAGTCGCCGCGGGCGGCCCAGCTCTGGCCACCTTCGCCCCAACCGAGACATCCCCGAGGTAGACCTCACTTCCCTCTCGCTCCTCCCCCTCTTTCCCCTCACTGCCGGCTCCTCCCATCGCCGGAATCGAGCCCGAGCTCGCTGGCCGGCCACCGAGGGCCACATTGCTTTGATTTCATTTTTCCCAGGGGCCCGCACGCAAGATTCCAGGGACCCCTCTGTAAAAGAAAGTTCCACCTCTAGATTCAAAACAGCGAACTTTGAAAATCGTTTAAAAATAGTAGAAAAATCCTAAAAATGTAAACTAAATTTCTCTAAGTTCCTCATGAGAAGACCTACCATTGTTGTTACATGCACTTGCCCAGTTTCTCAGTATATTTTGCTCTAGATTAAATGGAAGGTTTAATAGCCTTTATTTGTACCCACTGTTGTAGACAAAGGTTGAATCTGAGTTTTGGACAGTAGGTTAGTTCCTTGATGTGTAGACCTGCGTAAAAAGGTCATGACCAGAACACACCTCTAGTTAAACTTCTTGATAGATTTTTTTATATGCCATGGAATGATAGAATTAGTTTTTCCCACTGTTCTATTATGATTCATACTATGATACTTCTACTGTACTGTTACATGGATACCTAGATGCCAAAGAAAAAGTTAGGGACTTTTTCCCTTTCTATAACCTACTTATATAATTTTTGTGGTGGAGAAATGCATTAAATCAAAGTAATCAGGTTTTGTGCTTAGAAAATATTCATCTTTTTACTATGGGACAGTTTGGAGTAGATCATGCTGTATAAAAAGTTTGATGCACAGAAATATTGTAGAACATTCTGTAGAAATTGATCTTTACTAAAGTACGTGTATCTTGTCTTATTTCTTATGCTCTGTATCATGCACAATAAAATCTGAAAAATTTACAGTAACACATATATGGATATATTATCACCCTGTCATATTTTTAGCACCAGTACTTGCATGGTTTGTCCTGTATAGAAATAACTAGGTTCTAGCAGTGGTTGTGTATTACATTTTTCATGTTTAATCTGCAGCACAAAAATGTCTAAAATTTTTGCAGTGGTTTTGTCTCTGCATGTTGTACTCTGCATAAACTTTTCATCACCAGAAGTTACCTAAATCAGTAGTTGGGTTTCATCCATGCTTGTGCTTAGAAAATAAAGTTTTCAACATAACACAACCCCTTCTTGTTTACTGAATTTAAGTAGTTTAAGATGTACTCTATTAACGATTGCCCAAGAAATATTAGCTAAGTAACTTTACAACCAAATCTTTATTTTTGTGGACTGCAACTTTATCGTGAAGAAAATAAATGTCATGTACCCTCACTACAACTCATACTTGTGCATTCATATAGAATCGACTACTCTCGCTGACGGAACGTACGAGCTAGTGCCCGAGTCCGAGAATGAGCAGCGTGAAGCTCAAGTGAATATAACTGAAGTTTTCAAAGACCTGAACCAAAGTTCGGAAGAGCCCAAGGCTAGCTTTGCTCAGGAAGGCAAGCCCCGGAGCATGAATCCCCCTACTTTCAATTTATATGCAACTTATGTTTCTATCTACTTGTGCGTTAAGTTTAGAGGAGTTGAATGAAAACTTAGTTGCATGATCCTAGGTACCCATGCTCTGAACACTAGATGTAAGGTTCGATAGAATGCTATGCTAATAGGACTCCGGTAGAAGTCGAGTGATTTTCTGTCACTCGCGAGAATATAGGAGTTGAATGTTTACTACATGCTGCAATCATAAGGTCAACGGATGGGGCTATGGTGCGATGTTCATGTTGATGATTGAGGCCCCGTCTATTTAGCAAAATAATGCTAAGGCCGCAGTGTGTGGTAGTGGTGGTTAAGTCCTTGAACGTACTAACCACATGCTGAGAATATGGTAATCGGTAAGCTGAGTAACTGATTGGCCCGGCAAGTGGACGCCCTCACCCCTCGAACTTTGGTGCCATGTGCATATGGCAAGTGCATGAGTGGTCACGACCCGGCGCCGTACCGTGGCGTGGAGCTCTTGTACTCTCGGAGGGTGGCCCCGCTCCACAACCCGGAAAGAAAGGAGAAAAGTTGTGCGTGTGGACTCTAGGAGTACTCACGTGCGTGTGTTTAGGTCTGCCTTGCAAGGTTAAGATATTTGATTCGAATCGTCCGTTTCTCGCGGTATTGAGACAGCTTGACCCTTTTACCACATAGAGTAAGAAGAGGAACAATGATAATGATTAATCTTGTTGGATGCAAATTAATTCTTTCACCATGTATGATATGGGATAGTTGCTTACCTAGAATAGTTAAGGAAAATAGAACTTGGAGCTAAAATTTGAAAGTAAGGACCTACTTGTAGATGCTTTTTGGCGAAACAAACCCTTCAAGCGAAAAGCCTTGCATGTCTAGGAGTCGGCTAAGTATATTCCACTAGTCGGGTAAGCCTTGCTGAGTATTAGTATACTCAACCTTGCTTGTGGCTTGTTTCAGGTGACACTTTTAAGGACATGGTTGCTAGTTTGACTTGGCCGTGTACTCTTCCTCCTGGTTGGTCGGTGGAATGGGATGCGTCCCCGACCAATGATGATAATGTCGAGTGATGTCTTGTACGGGCTTCATCGAGACATCATGTATCGTCGAGTAGTTTATCGTTATTTTTCCGCTACAATGAACTCTGAAGAACTCGTTTACTTTACTTTGTTTTACGAATTCGAACTTGGTCTGTAATAATAAATTTATGTTGAACCCTGTGATGTAAAATTTTTGGAATGTTGTATTCTCTGGGCTCGCCTTCGTGTGAGTACTTTGTATGTGTTGTTTCGATCGGCAAACCCATGGTTGTATTGGGAGGTTACCCGACAGACCTATGGATTACTCTGTTTGAAGTGCGAGTTAGCCCTGATTGCCCTCGTGGTGATGGTTAGCGCACTTGAGCCGGATTAATTCAGGTGGTTCTGCCACAGTGGCCTGTTGAGGCTTACCCAAAAAGTCGGAACGTCGCCCCATTTTTCGCGCCCACGCCGCGTTCGTGGTGGGTCCTCGCGCTGCGTTCTATGCCCCGTCGGTTGGGCTCCCCTGAGACGTTTCTTTAAAAGGGGACGGCCGGAGATTCTCGATCTCTTCCACCTCAGCTTTGCCTCACTCCAGTCGCTAGAGCCGTTCTCCTCGTCTGCTCTCCCGTCGCTAGTGTTTCCCTCTCTGCCTTCACCGTGCCTGAGGAGGGAGGAAGAGAGAAAGAGTTGTTTGACCTTTCTATCCTGTGGCCGCGATGTCGAGCTAGAGGCTGTCAACCGTGACCGAAGATTGGCTGCAGGATTTCACGGAGAAGGGGCTGCTGCCGCTAAAGCAAGTGGCGCATTGGAGGGCTCCCCCGGTGGAGCATGAAGAGCCATAGTCCAAAGCCGATGAGATCGTGAGCTTCCTCGCATTCTATGAGCGCGGTCTCAGACATCCGATGCACCCATTCTTGCTTGGGCTACTGAATGAATGGGAGGTGGAGTTGCAGCACCTCAACCCGAACAGGGTGCTGCACATCGCGGGCTTTGTCACCCTATGTGAGGGTTTCCTCGGAATAGATCCACACGCGAATCTATTCCGGACCTTCTCCTATGTGCGAGCCCTATCACTGAAGGGGGAGGGGAAGCTCGCGCCGGTTGGGGGTTTCGGCCTGCAAAAGAGAGGAGGCCGGTCGGGAGACTACCCGGCGTACACCCTCACGGAGTCGAACCGGGGGTGGCATGAGAAATGGTTCTACTTTAGGAATCTGGCAGAGAAACCGTTCCAGGCGTTCACGGGAGCGCATCCAGAGAAGAAGGATAGCTGGACATGGAGGGCCCCCACCGCGGAGAAGCAACGCGTGGGGGTTCTTGAGAAGGCGCTACGGAAGCGCGTCATGGAGGAGGGCCTTGACGGGGTGCGGCTTTTTGGCACCATTCTCTCCCACCAGGTCGTCCCGCTGGCCGATAGGACGACCAGGATGTGGGAGTACACCGGCCTCGCAGATCCCGACCAGGTGCACCGGTGGTTCCAACTGGGCAAATATAATCGAGAACTAAGAACCGAACCGAAATAACAGAGAACCGGTACCAAAGAACCGGAACCAAGAAATTTCGGTTCTACTTCGGTTCCATATTCTAAGGAACTAAAATTCATCGGTTATTTTGGTTTTTGGGCTCAGTTAACCGAAGAACCGAGCCCATACCAAATTTAACAAAGCTAGCCTGGCCAAAGGCCCGTACCGGCCCAATTAGAAACCTAGACCCCATCTCATCTCATCCCATCCCCACTCCCCAGACCCCGCCCTCCGCAGCCGCCCGCTCTCCCCGAGCCCCTGATGCCACACACCGCCACCCAGGC